>CM048662.1:5990000-8490000 GCA_026401315.1 Dysphania ambrosioides
TACAAAGTTAGAATAAGAAAAAATGATATTTTCCTACAAATTAAATTGAATATCATCATATGTAATACGTACTTTACATAATTGTACTGAAAGCAGGGGTTATTTTTAATTTTTTTTAAAAAAAGAACTGTCTTCTAACGGGAAAATTTATCTCTACTGTTGTGTTTAAGTATATAATAAAAATAATAAAAATAATAGTATTAAGTAATTCTTCCAAAAAATTTCACATAAATATCTCAAAAAAATTGGTAATTATGTCATCATAAAAAGGTACTTGATCGTCAGAATATGTAAATATATCCCCGAGATTCTCTCAATATGTTCACACTAGCAAAATCTCATGATCAAGATTTCCAATTTGATTGCATTCAATTAAAGATTATTACCATATGGGACCGCCTTCTAAAAGTTGCATATATCATATTATTTCTCCCTTATTATTGTTTTCGCCGCATAAACATATATATATAAATACAAGTAGAGATGCATCATGGAACACACCGTACCACATCCTTTGTCTCCTCCTCCTAAAGAAAAATTTTCTCCTACATAACTATCATCTTATTCACAAAAAATAACACATGAATCTAAAGTCTTGCGCCTTCTTCCCTTTCTTCCTTAGCCTCATATCATTTTGCGTACTCTTCATGGTAACCATTAGAGAGCCCGAGACCCTCTATGGCACCAAATACGACGTTCGGGTCGTAAACGGCTTCACCAACAACTCATCCCTCCCTCTAGTGATATGGTGCGCCTCGCCCGACAATGACATGGGCGGGCGCGCCTTGCAAGAGGGAGACGACTATAGTTGGAGCCAAACCACTAATTTTTTTGATGTTTACGTTGGTGACAATCGTGTGTTTTGCACATTGAAATGGGATGAGAAGAGGAAGAAATTTGATGCTTTTCACTTTACTAGAGATAGCCACCGTTGTAGTCTCTTCAAGATGTGCGTTTGGTTGGTTAAAGAAGATGGGTTTTATTTTAGTAACGATGGTTTACTATTTCATAAAGATTTTTCATGGACATAAAAACTTTATTATTAAATGTTTTCATGATTTTGATTTACTGTATCTATGTATAATTTTTCATTTTTGGCTCATGTATGTTAGGATTTCTTCTTCTCTTATTATTATTTAAGTACGTACTCAATCTAGCTAGCTAATTAGGTGACAAGTTCACATAAAATTTTGATTTTATGGCGTAGATGTTTTCTAATAAAATATTATGTACTTAATCGTATTTTATGACTACGATTACTTAGTCAGTTATTCCTTACGTCCCATTTTATTTGCTACATTTGACTTATTATGATCCTCAAGACACAACTTAAAAAGTTCTTTCCTCTAAATTTATAAGACAAAAATTTATGAAAACTTAATATTCTAAAAATATAGAGCATCAGCCTGCTGAACGCAAGTTGGAGGATTTGGATAATCTCTAACATTAGATGTATTTCACGGAACATTAAAAATGAGAATATCAAAGTAATTTGAAGGAATCACGATGTTATAGCTCAATGATTTTGCTGGAGAAAAGAAACTCCCCACATTAGCATTGGGATATGGATTAAGGAATTTCCAAATAAATTATTGTAGAAAAGGGTACGATTTGAATGCTTAACCTTTAGTTCATAAATTAGCCATCGAACTATTAAACCATAATTTTTTTTTTTTTTTTTTTTATGTCAATTTCGTACAACATATTTAATATCAACTAAATGCTCAAAAAGGTTAAGGAGGGGCCAATCCCCTTTTGGCCATAGGGAAGATCCGGCCTTGTGAAGAGAACTGTAACTCATGCTCCTTTTCAGCTTATGTTATTCTCTTACGGATTACAATAGAATTTTACTTTGCACATCATATATTATACGATTAAAACATACTATTTTCGGTTGATACTATTTTATTGATTAAAACATAGATCACTTATATTTTTATTTTACAATAAGTTATAGGATAAATCATAAAGAAGTATTTTTGGCTATAATTTTGTTATTTTATTTTATTTTCGATCTCCTTTTAGAAACTTTTTAAGAATTAACATGTAATTCTTAATTATTATTTTTAGTTATTGTAATTGTTAAAAAGGTATACTAGTATTTTTCATAAAAAAATTAACATGTCATGTTTCATATATACGTCACGTTATTATAACTTTTATAACTAGTGTCATAATTTATAATTTTTATACCATCAAACTTGTGTTGTACTTTAAAATTGGTTCTATCTATGATATGTATTAATAAATTTCAAAAAAAAAAAAATTTGGCTATTGGTGAATTTATGTACTTAACACTAATCTCACTATTTAAAATGACTTAAAGATGATTCCTATGCAAAAAATTGGAACTCGACGCAAAATAATTTAATTTATAAGTTTAAAAAATACACATCTTGTAAAACATAATACCTAAGTTGTGTATTTTTATTCAAATAAATTATTTACATATATTAATGGGTTATAAATTATTCACATGCTGTAGGAAAATATCAAATATTCCCACTAATAAAGCTAATAATTTCTATATAAGTATTATTTGAATATTTATTAGTTTTTTCATCCTTAAATTGCGATAATATCCTTTCACCAATACTCCATGTCAATTAAATAAATCACAAATTTTCACATCGATTATTCTCAACCTAATACAATTCGATAAAAATTGAATACAATTTTGAGAAATGTTTAACTATGTAATATTTAATACTTACACATGGTGTGCGATATGCTCAACAAAACCAAATTTTGATTTGTGGATTTGGCAAATTAAAGAAAAGAAATCCTCTTGAAAGATATGATAAAAAGGAAAAATAAAAAATTAGGTAAAGTGAGTATGCAACTTGGAAGGTTATACAATATTTAACATAAATAAATTACTACAAATTTGAAGCCGCCTTCAGCATTAAAAAGTACATAGTTTTTGGCCAATTTGCTTGCTGAATGTAAACTCATGCAAAAGAGTTTAGGATACACAAAATCTGTAGCAAGTTGCAATTTAGAAACCATAGAATTAATAATGTTTAGATGAACATAAATTTACTCTATACTTTAGAATCTTTATTTTTTTATTCAGCTTTCTAATTCATGGATTTGTTATGAAGGTAGGCGCATTTCGGCTGTTTGCAGAACCATAAACACTTGAGGGTCGACGTTATAAAAGCGCAAAAGTGCAATATCTATACTTTCTTTCTCCGTTTACCCTACTATTATTATAATTATTATTATTAATATTATTATTATTATTATTATTATTATTATTATTTCTATTATTATTATTATTATTATTATTATTATCATTATTATTATTTACATCCCTCGTTTACCCAATTAAATACGACTAACATAACATAAAATTAATGGCTTGAATCGACCCAAAACAAAAATAAAATATCTTATCATTGAAATGGTTCTGGTTGGGTGGTTCACTTTGCTTCTGATCATCTACTTTCAGAAATAGTTTCAAAAAAGGCTACGAAGTTAAAGTTTAAAAAATTACGGTTTAGAGCGAAGATAGGCCATGATAAAAAATTGCTTGAGTTTGAATTTGAGTAATTATTTTAATTTTAATGATAATCATATAGCACGGTTGCCATGATATGAGTAGCTCGAGTAGCTAATCGGGCTATTCCCATGGAACTGCTTTTAGCATATCAAATATTTTTGCTTTTACATAGGCAAATTGAAGTTGCGAATGAATATTTTAAGCGTAAAAAAATGTTCTTTTCTTTCTACTCTATTTGATCATTTATTTTTGCCTTAATTCTAACTATGGAGTCAAATTTTTAAAAATTTACCATAAATTTTGTTTATGTTATAGAAAATAATATACTTAATTTGTATCTTGTTGATGTATATCAATGTAAATTTTTAGAATATTAAGTTTTCATAAATTTTTGTCTTATAATTTTTAGATAAAAACGCTTTAAATCATGTCTTGCAAACCTTGAAAAGTCAAATAAAGTAAAAAAAATAAAATTTAGAGACAAACGTAGAACTACAATGATTTCGAGATAAATCACTTTTTGGATGTAAACTGTTGGAATACAGAACACTAAACTATTAAACATGCTTAAAAGGGTAAAACTTATCTATTAGAAGTACTATATAATTATGGAGTACAATAGTTCCTGTAAAGCCACGAGGGCACAAGAAAATTCTCAGTCATGAAACAAAATTTATGGAGATAGCACTCCAAAATTACTAGGGGTGTTCATTAGCGTGTACCTGATTTTCGGGAACCCGCTTTATCGGGTATTTGAAAATGCAGCCCAAGATCTGAACCACCGAGTACCCGAATTTAAAAAATATTACACTTGTTATCCAAATTCCTAAATAATTTGCCATAAAATACATTTAGAACTAATTGCTAACCACCGATAACAGTACATTGACGTAGAATCAACATTATAATACTAAATATTCAAGCATAGACATATCCATTCTTTACATGAATTAAGATCTATTTAACCTCATTACCACTTTATAAAATGTGGTAGAAACACTAAATATTTAAGCTAAGAAAGAAACAAAAATTAGAATAAACTATAAACCAATTATAGGGCATATCAATCTGAACCGAAGGAAAATGAATTCTTGAGCAACAAACACCGGTTATAAAACTTGAATATAGAACCACAAAATTGGAATATTACTTTAGTCATTATCATTTAACATATCAGTATAGTCTAAGTAGTAAGCAACTAATTAAATGCTAACACGGTAACCCACTAATTTTAAAAAAATTTAACCGGGTCATTAGGTACCCAATGTTGTAATTTAACCTTGTAGAATTCTCGAGAAGGCAGGCGAAGGAAGCAGCACGGTGGACGATCGAGGTGGGAGATGATGCGTAGTCAGCCACTACAGGAGTGAGTTAATTTTTTTATAGAGTGACTAGCGTCCATTTTGGATTCCAGAACTATTGCAGCAGCGTCCAAACCCTTTTTTATTTTTTTTCTAATAATAATAATAGTTGTTAAATTATTATTATTATTATGAATATTATATACTATTAATAATAATAAATATTAATAATAGTACTAAGAATAATAATTACTAATAATAGTAATAGTACTAATTAGTACTTTTAATAATAATTATTATTATTAATGTAATTTTTATTAGTATTATTATTATGTTTAGGAGTATGAATATTGTTATTATTTCTATGGTTGTTGTTAATGTTGTTGTTCATAGTAGTAGTAGTAATTAGTATTATTAATGATTAAAATCTGTTATTATTATTGTGATTATTATTGTAATATTTATAATAATTATTATTAATTTCTTTGTCGTCCTAATGTTCTTATAGCTATTGTAACAAGTTGAGTTTAGTACTAGATGAATAACACAATGAATGTGGAGCTAAACTTGGAGGACTTATTAATTCAATGTAAAATGTTTGGCAATCAGAAAGTTTTTGCAAGCTTGGTGTGTCGGTTTTAATAAAATTTGAAACCGCCATATTAGGCTTGTAAAAAGTTATCCGGTTGTTTAAACATTTTCGTAATGGATTGGAATGTTTAGACCCATATTAAGATTTTGTTGTTGTGGTTTTGATTTGGAAACTAGATGTCGATTACTTGGCTGTTCAATTTATCGAGGAAACTATGCCAAAATTTTGATAGAATTCTTGTTATAATGTTGATAGAATTCTATGAGAGCTATATCACTAAATTTTGATTATATGTTCAATGCAATTAGGTATGGCAACAACAACCAGGTGCAGGTAAGACAATTCCCGTTCACACCATGAGAAGGCATCCGGAGGAAGGTTTAGGGCCAAGGCACCCTAAAACCCGTGGGATTTCTACTTCAGCTCAGAGAAAGAGGGTTGTTGCTCAGCAGTAGCAGTTATAGGAGGCAAAGGAGGAGGAAGATTAGGAGGAGATAGAGGATAGTGAGCAGCCATATCAGGACATTCATCCCTTTAGTGCACGTTCATTCTGACTGGGTTGTTGATAACCCAAAGTTTCAGGGTTGAACATGTTGTGCAGTACGTGCGTAGCATTGTACATGACGTGAGGTTTTTCCATAGATTATACCTTATCAATTAGTAGTCAAAATTGGTCCTTTTCCATAGCCGAACGGCTTACGGTTTCTGTGTTCAGCCACTCCCAAACCTTCAGTGATCTCTAGAAAACATGAATTTGATCAATATAAAATGACTAACCTTCGTGAATGGAGTGGTAAATAGTGCAAGAGCGAGGTAACCCATGGGTAGTCAACATAGTACACTCGCACCTCCCTTCTACATCATGACATAACTCTTTGATCCTAGTCTTCTTGTCCTTTATCAAACTCATGCAATGGTGTGAAGCGCGATCATGGAGCTTCTAAAGAACAAAATGTTGGTACATTGTGCCATGTCAACGTTTGGAACTCTCAAGAACGTTCACAATGCTATTGAATGGGTGTCAAGTGCCTTATTCACATGATCAAACAGTGTATCCAAAGCCTGATTAGAAGAATTAAGCCAGTTCTTTAGGGCATTGTGCACACTCTCTACTCTGCGGGTCGTAGTGTTACCAAAATGAAGTACCTTATTAGTCCAATATTTCACGAACTTCTCCTTGTGAGGCAACCATTGACCCTTAATATATTGGACTATTATTGGGCACCATACATAGGAATCCCTGAAAAGCTTTACAACTCGCTCGTATTCCCTTTTGTCTTGGCATGTATGATTTGACTCCATCTACCCCTTTTCAAAGTCTCTACTTTGTCCTTGCTCTTGTTGAAAAACCAATATCCCTTGGTTTCCACACGGTTCTTGATATTCCACGTGCAAAGTAAATGCTTAGCTTCTAGGAATATCTCAGCAATCGGGGCAAAAGACCTCCTTCGCAATAAGTTATAATGGCTAAAGGATGTACGTCAGGGCCAATGTAATTCCTCAGATTTTCCAACACCCAACGATAACTTCCAATTTTATCGTCCTTCATAATTGCATAGCTAATCAAATAGTTCCTATTTGTCGGAGTTATCCCAACCAGTTCAACTAGAGGAAATTTGTGCTTATTTGTTTTATATGTCAAATCAATGTGAATAACGGACGGCTATGAGAAAAACATATCACAACACTTAGGGTGCACTAGGAACAAGTTTGTTACTTTGTTACTTTGTACTTCCTTCCAAGTTTACAAACCTTAGCTTATGTCTCACGTTGTATATATGCCTCCTATTTGCAGTGGCAGTGCCAGGAACTTTGTACTATGGGTTCAGAATCTACGAAATAAAGCAATAAATCAAAAACTTTATATTATAAAGAGCGTCAAAGAGATTCAAGGTTCCAAACGTCCAAACGAGCGATTACAATGATGGAAAAATTACAGCTGAATATGACGAGATTTCATGTTTTGAAAACGATTTATTACATCATCATCCTTAACTTGAAAAAAAAGTTCTTTCTCAATAAATATGAGCTTAATATACTAACTCTTTTCCTCTAATTCAATAATTCAAGAAAATAACAGTAATTCAACATTTCACAATAACTAAATTGGTCCAATTCATATTTCAAAGTAAATAATTCAATTCACAATTGACCAATTACTCTAATTTCCGATTCTCAAATTATTTATTCAATTCACAAATCAAAAATGACAATTAATAAAAAAACCAATTCTAGAATCATTCCTTTAATCAACAAATAACCAATTCTAAATACTCAAATCATCCATGATTCCATTCATCTAATATTATGTATACGATGTACCATCATTCTCTTGAATACAAGCAAAGTAATTTAAAACATAAAAAATTAAATCAATTATTCAATTAATCAATTAGATGGCTTTTTATATAAAACTATAAAAGATTTAAGATTAAAAGGCTACCTTAGAAGATTGGAGCCTTGGAGGTCGGAGGAGCCCGGAGCGGCGGAGCCATGCAGCCGTCGAGCCGAGGAGGCACCCAGGCTGGGCTGGAGGCTGCCTGCCTGCCTGCTGGAGGATACCGAAGGCCGGAACCGAGCGACCAAGCGGGCGAACGTGAGTTGTGAGCACTAAGCAGACGAGACCTGGGGCAGTGGGGCTTGGGGACTCGGTAATTGGTGAAGCACTGGACTCGGTGAAGCCGTGAAGAGGAAGAGCTGGGCTAGCCGGCTGGCGCAAGTCGGTTGCCTGAGTGGGTAGGGTACTAGGGATCTAGGGTTTTGTTTTGGACTTTGGAGCTTCGAAATTTCGAATCAGTGAATGTGAATCGTGAATCTAGAAGAAAAGAAAATGGGTGGGAAGGGAACTGAACCTTGGTTGGTTGGGTAAAAAGTTAGGAGGCATACCAGTGAGTCAATGTTATAC
Organism: Dysphania ambrosioides; assembly: GCA_026401315.1. Lineage (NCBI taxonomy): Eukaryota > Viridiplantae > Streptophyta > Magnoliopsida > Caryophyllales > Amaranthaceae > Dysphania > Dysphania ambrosioides. The sequence goes on from CM048662.1 coordinate 5,998,304, forward strand.
ATAAGAGTACATATGTTATAAAATGTATATAAGGGTATTTTTTTCTAGTAGGGGTTCAGCTGAACCCACTGAACCCATACTAGATTCGCCCCTGCCTATTTGGATGGTCTTTAGGGAATTGTTCCAACACAGATGTCAATATATTTACAGGCTTCATGTGCGCCTCACTCATTTCTTACACAACTAATTTAGTAGCAGGACTCAGATTGTTCATCTATCGATGGCCCACTGAATACTCGATCAATTCATGGTTATGCAACCACCAGTTTTAATAGCCTTTTACTTTCCACTCAATTCAACTTGGAAGCTTATGTACCTCCGAAATTGGCATCCTTTTTTTTTGTATCAAACCTTACTTTGACATTGAAATCCCATTCTTCCTGCACATGCTAACGATCACATCACAATATTCTATCCATTTAGCCATCTTGTTGCATTTTATAGGTTGATACGACAAAACAAAACCGAAACCTATCGCTACTTGCTTCACCCATTCAATCACATTTTGAACTTCCTTAAAATATATTTGGTGCTCAAAGATACCACCGTAGTCAACTCCGTCGCCTCCAAAATCTCCGTAATCACCCTACATATTCACATAGGGTTATAAAAAAAAAGGAAATACGGGGTGGCATCCGATTTGGAGGTCGACCCTTTTTCTCGGTGACTTACAAGGTTTTTCGGTGGCGTCGATGGCTGCCTTTTATTTTCCGGCGATCCCCGAAACTAAAACATGATTTTTTTAGTGTTTGCAAGGTTTTTGTAACTAGATTGAGGAAATAGAGAGTATATAAGAAAAAGGGAAAAATCTTCAAAAGATGTTGTATTTGTGGGCGTTAGATAGATATTCGCATGCGTTCTTTAGTAACACCCATTGCACCTCCTTTCGTCCTTCATCCCCATTCATCTTCTTCTCTCTCTCCCTTCCTTCTTACCCTTCTCTTTCTTGCAACGTCATCTTCTTCTCTCTCTCTCTCCCTTCCTTCTCCTCCTCTCTTCTGTTACTGCTACTGTCACTCTTTAGTATAACTCTAGTGTTTGTTATGGTGGTCTATCGAAGTTATGGTGATCAATGATTTTCACGTGAACATTTGTTAAAAAAAAGAATGAAATTTAGTTATATCAATTAACAGTAAACATTAAAAAAGAAACAAATGGAATAATTTATACTAAAAATGTTTACAGACGACATCAAAGTCACCCATGACTAGAACCTAAACTCTATCCATGACCTCGACTCAAATTCTCTCATGATTGCCTAACATGACATGTACTCGAACATCCTCGGTTAGACAACACTAGACTATGGTTGAAAGAATGAGGACGGAAGAACGGAGAATGGAGGATGAAGGATAAAAGAAGACCCAAAATTGTAATTTCCTTACGCAGGGTGAATACTGGGACAAAGTTCAACATATACGTTGTACTACGTAGTAGGTAATGCGAGTAGGGACCTATACGACCTGGCGAGTTTAGAATCTTAGTTTTGAGCCATTAATTAGTTGAGATCTTATGAATGGCAATATGGCATGGCCCAAAATTGTATGGCATAGGCTAAAAGAACACTGAATAGTGCTTGTCAGAGGTTGACAAATATGATCTGATCTCATGACTCCTCACTTCATGAATCAACAAACAAATAGTCCTTTCTTCTTTCCATCAATTATTTAAGGGATTTTCCTTATATTTTTTTTCAAAATATAAAATCATCATAGAATAGGAGCAGCCCCCATCTTCCATGATTATTTTTTCATGATGTATGAATCGTTCTATTTATTAAATTAACTATTTAAAGAATATTCCTTACTATATCTACAGCTATTTCGGAGAGAAGATTTTATATATATTACTACTGAACTACTGAGGGATGGGCATGCAAGAAGCATCTTATAGATCAGAGGTAGTGAATTACCTTAGCAAAAGATTTGTTAAATGCAAAGAGGCTTTAATTTGTTGAACCATTTAAATTCATTTCACCAAGTAAGTCACTTCTTATAAATAAACTAGATTAGTCATGTGTAACTAGATCTATTCGAATATTAAAAACCCTTGATCGGTCCGTTTGTAAAAAAGTCTAATTACTTATGGGGTTAATGGATCAGTCTATATTAAACGATTATATTTTATTGGTCTTTAATGGGTCAAGTTGGGTCAATAATAGATCAATAGTTTATAAGGCTTTTAAACACTATCAAGTAATGAATAATTTTGACTTACTTGTCAATGGTCAATTGCCAAAAATTAGAGGTGATACAGGTGAACTATCATCATTTATAGATAAAACTATATTATTTTCGGATGGCCTGACCGGTTTTGTATGTACTTTAATTTGACTCGATCCAACTCGACTCGTTTTGCATGTGACCCATTTCGATCCTCACAGAACCCAATGTATAGGTCTATGTGTAATGTACAACTTTTTTTTAAAAAATTTACAAGAAGGTTTTAAGAAAATTTTTACTCAATTTTCATGATACTGCACAATACATACTATACAAATCTTAGAAATAGTAATATCCCGTTTCTTATTCGAAAGGGTATACTATTTCTCCATTGCTTTCATTTTCTGTTGATAAAATTTCCTAATAGTTCAGGTAGTTTACTAGCTATTTGAAGTGATCTTGGATGAGTTGGATAATTATTGCTAAGGTAGTCGACAAATTAAAGATTTTGATTGATGGATTCATACTCATGGATTATTTGATAGATATTTATATTCATATGAAGTTATTTTAGTTTTCATAGGGGTCGAAAAGTAGTTGATAGGGTCAATTTGAGTTGAAAACAATGAAATATAAGAGTTGAAGAGGAACAAATCTAACACATGTTCACTCTTTTGATCATAACTTAAGTTATACTCATTGAATTTATGCAATTCTAATTGGGTTGGAAATTAAACTTGAAGAGATTTGCAACGGTAGGTTATACGCCTTGTGGAAGTTCCTATAACAAAAGTTAGAGCTATGTAAAGTTGACCCAAAAAGTCTGACCGAAATGTGAACCTGAGTTTTAATTAGATTAAACCATTAATTCGTCCATAATACGTAGTTTTGTCCCCTCTATCTTATCTTTCTTTTTTAGAACAAATTAGGAAAATAAAAATACTAAAGGGATTTATTTATTTTTTTTATTATGCATTGTTTTTCTTAGGTTTTATCTCCTCTTAAAAATTTCCGTTTTCTTTTCTTCTCATCTATTGTTCATGAAAAAACCCTAACTTTACTTTCTCCATTAATCAAAAGTTATAGAGGTACTTTTTATTGCTTTCTTCTCTCTTTATTTTATTTCTTTGACTTCTATTATTGTATTATTAGTATTACCTTTATTATTTCTCATTCATGAATGTTAGGTTTATTATTATCATTATTTTTATAAATTCAATCACAAATAGTGAGTAGATTTATTTCTAGGCTTTTGGGGACCCATGAAATACTTCAATAAAATAGTTTTATGCTAATTAGTTGGTTTAAAGTTAACAATTGAATTCATATTATTGGTTTATCATTGCTTACAATTGAATTGTGGTCAAGTTTAATTATATGTTGGGTAATTGTTGAATTTGATGTTAAGAGGTAAAAATAACACAATAAGACCCTAGAATAATGGGCTTGAAAAATTTAGGAAAGAGAGAGAGCCGCTAGATGAGTCTTAAGGGAGTCTAAGTTCAAGAGAATTAGTGAGACCTAGTTTGATGAATTCATGAAACTCGTTATTTATTATTTCTCAATTGATTTGTTTGTTTATGGTGAACCATTTCCCTAAGCTTTAGCTAATTTGAATAAAGTCTTTAATTAATTTTCATCACTAGTTTCTTAGTTAATTGCACTTCCCTCCAAGGCTCTTTCATACAGTTTAGACTTTTAAGAACTAATAGAATTGCATTGCTTCCTTGAGGATACAATCCTCTAATTCAAAGCGCTCAAATGGTCCAACGCCTATCCAAGAGTAAAAATCATTCAAGGGAAACCAATCCTTATTGAAAAAAAGACTAGGAATCAAGGAAAGAGTTCTCACCGGTGGCACTCCTCTCTTTATGGCGAGTATAAGATAAACTCGATCGCTCTCCGCCGATAAATATGCAAAAGATGTGCATATGAATCAATTTTTATAGCCTAGGATAAAAAAGGCACCCTCCCATCTTACCAACACTCATGTGTTTTAAAGGGAAAATAATAGCACTCATCCTATAAAAGTCAACTCAAAATGTATACACATACTCTACAACCTTGGCAAGATATTAAATTTAGAAGACATGTATAAAAGCATGACTATTAAAAAGGTCCTTATTAAGCTTCTATGGAGCTTAGGTCAAAGGTAGAATAATATTTAGGAACATGTGAGCTTAAAATGTCCATTTTAGGGGCACAAAATCCAATAAAAAGCATAGCCTAAAAATGAAGCTCAAACAACTCCAACCAACTCTAAACTCAATACCACCAAATTAGCTGAACAACTGAAAAGTACCATTATATCATCATCAAAATGGGGTAGATTTACAACTTGTAAAGGCAAACATGTACAACTAAGTAAAAGTATTGAAACCTTTTTTCTTTTTTTTCCTTGCATAAATATTTTTATTTGAAAAAGATGATGGTGATACAACAAACTGATAAAGAAAACTCCAATCGAAGAAAAATAATCCACTAAACTCCAACAATGAGCCAAGATGTTAATAATAAGAACATCACTCACCAATAAACTAAAATACTCCCTCAAGCTAAACTTAAATTGATCAATTAAGGCTAAAGAGTTTGCAATATGGTCAATCGCAAAAGAAAAGGTAAAGGCTCAAAGTTGGGGATCAAATGGAAATTTTTGTCTTCTAAAATCAATGTAGCATGACTCCTAACAAAAGAGGGCCTTCTATCATGCTCTTCACAAAATTGTATAGCTAGCTAGACCAATATCTAGAAAGAATCAAGATTAGTATCACACCAGGATCTAATCACACAAGAAGGAAGTAAATAATATAGAAATCAAGGTTCAAATCCTTACAAATTAAACTCTTCCTTTTTCCAAACAATAGATAATAAGGCTCAAAAACTCATGTTCCAGTTATACCGAGGAATTAGAAAAGAAACCAAGAGTTTACAATAAGCAATTTCAACAATCACAAGTTTCAAAAATTTTAACCATAGGGCAAAGGGAAACATACCCAGTCAAAAAATCTAATAGTAATATCAAGGGAGAATAAGAAACACACTAATGACTAATTTATTTTCTTAGAAAGAAATAAAGATAAGTATCCCTCCCATAAGCTAAATGATACATAGTGTTCTCACTATGGAAATACATTAAACTATGAGAAAAGCAAAGAAGAAGCTTACTCAGTACAAGCTTCATCCTCCAAAGGTGATTCAAGAGAAGCATTAACAGAGGGAGTTATGAGGCCAGAAGCTCCTATCTGATGGCGCAAAGAATTAACCACATAATTCGTTGCTACGACTCTCTCTTCAAGTTTGTCTAAGCGATCAAGCACATCCAATAGTCAAGGAAATTTCCTATTACTCCAAATTGTTAATCATCCAATAAAAAATGAAAACCCTAATTTAATTGATGAAGTTAGGGTTCTGAATTTTTCTTCTTCTTACCTCTTGCTTCTTCGAACACACTACAATGGAGTGGGGAAGGGAGGCAGCTGAGGGGCATGCATTGCTCTTGGTGACTGCGCTAGAGGGATAGATGGTGGTGTGACAAGGCTGCGACATGTACTGTTGAAGGGTTAAGTTTATGATTCTTCATCTTTTTAAATTTTTTTAATCAGCCTAAATACCCATCAGGCGATGGAAATCCATCGGGTTTACCTTGGTGTCCAACGCCTAATGTCCTTATACATCTAGTTCACTTCCTGCTTTGAGCATTTAAAACTTACTTAAGGCCTTTTATGTATAACCAAAAAATCTGGCACTCCTGACTCCTTGCACTCCCCTTTACAACCAAGCAAAAGATACTTTGTTGAGCATCAGACGCATATTTTGAGTGTTTGACGCCTAAACTCTGCATCTAATGCTTGAACTTATTATCAAACGCTTGGATGCCTACCTTTTTTCCTATAAATAATCCAAAATATTTTGAGCAAAGGGTCCCAAAATTCTCATTTTGAAAACACTATTACTTTGCCCAAATACTCTCTCAAACACACCCAAAACCTCTCAAGCATCTTTTAAATCCTTATCAAGGGGCATCCTAGGCTTACATTACCCTAGCAAAACAAGGAATTATAACTCCTTCTAGCTACACTCAATCAAGACTCAAGCGAAGGAACTTTCCTCAATGATATTTATTGAGGACCCTGTTAATTCAATTTATTTTCTTTTTTACTTTTTTCTACTTCTATTCCCTTCACTATACTTCTTAGATTCTAATGGTGTTCATCCACTCAAGGGCCTAAGATTGAATCTTTTTTTAATGATTGTAGAGAATGCAAACCTCCTTCTACATGAATATTTTATTTCAATTTTTGTTTAACTTGGGTGAGTCTTGATCAACCAAAGAGACATCATCATTGATGTTCTCTTGTGATCAACTCCAAAATCTTTACTTTATGCCTCTTTTACTTATGATCTGAAGAATTAGGAGCAACTTATAGCTTCATAAGGTCAAGTCTCAAAATCTTAAATTTGAGCATCATATTCAAGGAACTATCTCATGGGTAGGTTTCCTCTTAATTTCTCAAGCAATTCCTTTTCTTACTTATAGTAATCTATTTATAATATGCAAGTCTCTTTTATTTATTTTCTTTTAGGCTATGATAGGCTTAGATATCTCCATTTTCTCTATACTTGATCAAATGTTGACCCTTTTTGTGAGAAAACCCTAAGTGTGTATCATACTTGAATGTACATTTAGGTGTTGTCCTAATGTTCAGTTTTTGTTAGCATCATAAAGCATACATTGATGTTCTTTTTATCTTTGAGTCAATGATGTTCAAGGGATAAAACATATAAGTCCCCTATGAACTAGACTTTTTATTTGGTTGAAGTATGTCATGGAGAATAGTCCTTTTATACTTAACTCTTCATTTGATTAGTAAATCTTCATGCATAAATCATATTTTACATATTTCAATATTGTGCATTTAATGATTTTTTTCAATTCCTCACTTTAAAGTCTTCACATTTATTTCATAAATCTTACTATCTAATAATTGTATATCTCCACATTTATCTTCTGCACTAATTCAAGACCTATTGAAGTGTAATCACGCCTGATAAGATAAATTTGGACAATTAGTAATAGGGATCCTTAATCTTGTGGACTCTTAATTAATTGTTCACCTAATCTAGATTTATATGAATAATCCTTAACTTGCTAAACCAACTAAATCTAGAGTGTGCTTTTTTTTTTTGGTATTTTTCATGATTGCCTAGGAAGTAAAACTCGCATGTTCCATCTTAACAAAAATCGCATGCACATCATTCTTGGATTGACGTAGATTGTTTATTCTTGAACCTTAACATGGTTTTAAGACTACTCATGTGAGTCTTTTTGGGATTCAAACCCAATCAGGTGTCCAAACCACCCTTAAAGGTTTGATCGCAACCCCTTCACCCTTTTAAGCCATGTAGCTGATCCTTATTGGCCGCACACAATTATAGGGCATTAGCGGGAGGAGCATCTTCCTTTTCTCTTCATTGAGAAGTGGAGGTTGGTTATAAAAAACCGGGCTCCCTAGTGGGGATTTACTCATCAAATCATCCACTCAAAACCTAGTTGGGTTTAAGACCCGTAAAATTACAATACCTTTGGAAAAAAAGCTCTACAAAATTAACGACTCCGCTGGAAGCAATATTCCCAAAACATACTTGGCTCTGCAAACGAATAAGCAATTGGAAAAATTTGGTTGATGTGATAACAATTTTCTTATGATTGGTTTAGGCATTTTTAGTATTCATACATGCGATTTTATGCGGGAGAAAAATTATACCCTTAGGCTCCATCTCAAATGAATATGTTCTACATTTGAGAAAAATTGGGAGTAGAAGATTAGCAAAAAATCAATTAAGGCTCATGGCTCGACCTTTGGCTTTTTGAAAACTGTCCAAAACATATCACTTTACACATGCTCTTGGCATTGTGTTGAGGAAGTTGCCCTCTCACTTGGGCTTCTTTCAAGTAGTGGCTCTAAGTGAATGGAACTTCCTCTAAGCCATGGACTCTTTAACTATTTTCAACCAACCATGGTGCATTAAAAACATAGGCCCTTGGCTAGTTGGAGACTTTGAGTCTTGCATTTATGTGAGCATGCTAGTGTGACTACATGAACTTGTTTGTACATTTCTATATTATTTGTACTACCCTTTGGAATCTAGCTTAGGAAAAACCATAGGGAAACCTTAATTCCTAAAAAATGAGTCATGTCTCATGCATCCTTGGTACATGATCACCAACTAGGATCATCTTAATCTCGCAAGTCTAAACCACGTCATGCCTGCATCATGTCCACATCATGACCCACTATACTGCCCGAAATCCTAAATTTACATCATAAAATGCCTTAAACTTAGTAAAATCCTAACCTTACATCTCAAAATGCCTCAAACCCGGTAAAATCCTAGCCTTACCTCTCAAAATGCCTCAAACACGATAAAATTCTGACTTTACCTCTCAAAGTGTCTCAAACCCTGTAAAAACCTAATCTTACCTCTCAAATGTCTCATCAAAACTTTCAAAAACCAGAGAAAATTTTACGTTTCCTCTAAAAAAACCAAAACATGGTATAAAGCCTCACCTACCTCCGAAATGTCCTACACCCTATAAAATTATGAATTTACCTCTAAATGTCTCAAATGGGTAAAATTTTGAATTTATCTTTGAATTGCCACATCAATAAGATCCTGGCCTTCCACTAAAAACTCGAAATCACCCCCATTAATCGATAAGACCCTTATCTTCCCACTAAAACCCAATAGGACAAAAATCCCAAAATTACCTCACCACTCGGTAAGACCTTAACCTTCCATCAAAAATTCTATTTGGGTAAAATCTCAAAACTACCCCACCTAGCGGTAAGACTCTAACCTTCCCACCGAAATCCTATTGAAGTAAAAAAAACCAAAGTTACCCCACCTATCGGTAAACCCCTAGTCTTCCCACAGAAATCTTATTGGGGGTAAGAACCAAAATTACCCCACCTATTAGTAAGGCTCTAACCTTCCCACTTAAATCATTTTGGGGTAAAATCCCAAAATTACCCATCTTCGATAAAAATTTCAAAATTGCCCATAAACCCTATGATGGGTAAAACTCCAAAATTACCCTTAAAACACGTTAAAAGGCTCTATTATGACGCGATGTAATGTGTCTATTTAGGCCTTGCATATTGAGTCAATATCATACATATGGAATCATTATTGTAAACGGAGATCAGTTCCCTAAACTAGGCCATGCAGCTATTGTATTAGAGGTGATCATGTAATTGTATCATGTTGTAATCGCATCATGCACAAGTATCATCTCTCCTAACATTTACCCACAAACACTTAACCCAAACTAGGCCAAGTCTTAGTGGGAAGGTCTAAATACACCCAAGTCCTAGAGAAGCTTTACCTAACTATGTGTACTTTGCTTGCTTTATCAAACCTTGAAAATCTAAACCCACATCATGTTTGCATGAAAGTAAATAAAGGTGAAAAGGAGGAAAACTTTTTAGCTGAAAACTATTTTCATTAGATTAACCAATGATCACAGTGATCTTAGTGGTAGATTTCTAAGACAAAACTTTAAAAGAAAATTAAAGTGGTAAATTCTTTAGTTGAAAATCATTTTGATTAGATTAAGAAAAGATCACGTTGATTTAGTGCTAGATTTCCAAGACAAACTTCTTAAAAAAATGATTGTGATGCAAGACATGTTTTAGAGCTTAGTTTGACCCAGTCAAGTATTCTCTCACGTGCTCACAATATCTTTAGAGCAAACTCATGGAAAGGGCTTCTCTTATTCCATGAAGCTTAGCCTTCTCTCAAGGTCCAGTGCTAATTCCCTCATTAGAATAGGTCATTGCAGATTGGAATTTCCTCAATGCTCCTTTAAAATAAGATTGTTTTGCTTTTGTGCTTCCTTGGGTGCTTTAAATGTCTTATGGGTAATGATGAACATATAAGAAGCAAGATTAAAATGTCAATCTAACAAATCTATTCAAATTTTGGGCTTGGTTCATTCTATAACAAAAATTCAAATTTGGCATATTATGATGGTTTAAGTCCTATTCGGTTTAGGATTTACATAATTTTACTAATCATACTTGGATTAGGATTTCTTGAGATTACTAATCCTACTTGGATTAGGATTTGTGTTGTGTTATCAAAACTGATTTGGAAGAGGTTTTGAAAAATTTTACTTGTCCTAGTTGAGTTAGAAAAAGTCTTCTTCTAATCTTAATAGATTTCGGATTTGCTTTCCTAGTTTTGATAGATTTTGCTTACATAGTTTTACTATCCTACTTGGGATACGTTTAACATGTTTTAAGCACTTAGGAGTCTTAAGTAGATAGGATTAGATTACATTCATAGTTAACTTATTAAACAAGGATTAGGAGTATCTAAGTATTTGTGTTTAGTTATACTTGAGTTAGGGAATTGTCCTAAAACAAGTAGGAGTCTGGCATAACCACTATAAATATAGGTTCATGTATTCAATTTGCATTCAGAAATTTAGAAAATAACTTTGTTTGAGAATGTATGCCTACCTTTTTTTTATTCTTTCTCAGTTCAATTCTAGGATGTAGTATTTAAGCTATGTGGTTAAATAATCAATTCTATGAGGAAGTCTAAGGAATTTAACAACTTTTTGAATTCACTCCACGAGGTGGTCGAATTTCATAGAGGTACCGACACTAATTGCATTTATTTTGATCCAAAACATCACTAATTTGATCAAAATAAACCAAAGTTAATTTTTATGTGAACTTTATAATTAACCATATAAATTTCACACCAGGTAAGCTAGATTAGGTTTATTTAGCATAATTTTATTAGACTCCTACTTCGAAACTTGACTCTTAGCTCTACTTACATCTAAGCATAATAGCCCGTTAGGAACAACAAATATTATCAGTACCAAAACCCTTTGAAGAATCAACAATAGTATATAATAAGAATAAGTCTAAATTATACATGAATGTCTATAGAAGTTCCAGACTATTGGCAAAATATAAATTATTAAGTTGTTATAAAAAAGATTTTATTATCAAGATCAACATGCATCGGATCAATCCTGAATTAACTCTCATCTGAGTTCTGCACTTACCGCGTGCTCAAGCCATCTCTGCACTCCATAATTGTTGAGACAAATAGATTAACTTGATATTAAGGTGATTAAGATTATTAATAAGCGAATAATTGTAATTAACTTGATCTGAAATGGGCACCACCACCTCTTATCGCCATGAATTTGGTAATCATAACGATTGAGTCGAAAATAAGGTTTTTGTGATTGAGTAAATTAAAAGATAAGAAACCCCAATTAGAGATGGTAGGTTTAATTGTTGTACGTTTTTGCTCGATATTAGGGTAGAGAAAATATCATTCATGAGATGAGTGTTGGGATGTCATTAATTATTGGTGCAATGAAGAAGTTGAGGTGGTCAAGAAATAGTTGGTATACATAATTGGGGGAGTGTATTATAGAAGATGTAGAGGAGATGGAAAGGGGAAGAGTTTACAAAGTTTAAATTGTCTCACTTGTAAGATATGATGACACTAAAGATGTCAAAAATTGACCCAAACTAGTGAAATCGAACTGTTTTGAACTGTTTTGAAAAGGAACTGAACCTTTGAGAACCCGTTTGTTAAAAACCAAAAACTGAACCAACCCGATCAGATGAAATCTGAAACTAAACCGAACCGTATTTTGGAAAACCATTACTCGTAACTTTTATCAAACAAAATCGAGAACAACCCGAACCGAGAACAACCTGAATTGATTTCGTCCGAACTCAATAGTAACCCAAACCGATGTAAACCAAAACCATTTAAACCCGACAAAACCGAATAAACCCGAACCGTTTACAACTCGTAAATCGTTTGTCTGAACTGTTTAAAACCCAAAAAATGTTATAACCGAATTGTTAACAATCCATAAATCGTTATGATCAAACCGTTTATAACCCATAAACCGTTATGACCAAAAATTTACAACCCATAAACCGTTATGACCGAACCGTTTATAACCTGTAAACATTATGACCGAACCATTTACAACCCGTTACCTCCACTCTACATTTTATGGTGTTTAACATATTTGAATATTTGATATATTATCTATATTCCTTGATAATGATCTTTCCACCTAGTTCTAATCTAAATATGACATACATTAATATATGTGTTGTTATTCCACTGTAACCATTATTACCTGACTTTAAGAGCCTTTTCTTATATACTACAATTATGTAATAGCGTGGAATTGAACTATTACAAAGCTAGTAAAATAGTAGGATTTAAACAAATATTGATAGTCATAAAAATTAGCACAGCAAATCTTAAACATTACATTAAAAGCACCTAAAGGTGCTATATCAGTACATTATATCTGAAACATTACATTCCACTAATAGGTAAAACTAAGACTACAACCCCCTTTAATAATACTCAGATCAACAAAAACTATTGACTAATTATAATACTTAGTTGCTCTAAAATATTACATTAAAAGCACATAAAGGAGCTAATTCCCACAATTGACTGACGAGCCAAAGCATCACAAAAATTAGCTACAAGCAAGTGATAGTAGTAGAGGCAGCAAGTAAATATCCATCAATAAACATACTAATACATGCAACAACATCTATCCATTTTATGCATAAAGTTGCAAACAATATTGCAGATCAGTCACAATTTTAGGAAAAAATAATTAAACATCAAATCATATTACTCACTGCGTTTGAACTGATCCTAATTTAATTTGTTGATTACATTTCATACCATTTTGATCATAAATAACACTTCTAAGACCACAGGCAACCAAGAAGCAGTACAGTAGTAGAAACAACAAACAAGGAGTAATTACTAGAAACTATGGCATAAATAAAACAAAAGTAGCAAAAACATCAAAAGTATCAGAAAAATCAGCAGCAAGCAACTGATAGTAGTAGAGGCAACATGTAAATACCTAGCAACATGCAATACTAATTTTATGTTGCTCTTTCAGTTACTATTTCTTCTCCGATATCTTCATCGATATCAGTATCATAACCAAGACACCAATTTTGGGTGGTTACAAACATCTTAACAATTTTGAGAAGAAGAGAACCCCTGTACTTTGTCAGAATCAAACCTCCCATGCTAAATGAAGATTCAGATGCAACAGATGTTATAGGAATGGGCAAAACATCTCTAGTAACACGAGATAATATAGGGTACAACTCAGCTAATATTATTTATAAACTAATATATCACTAGTAGAAAATGATCAATATGCGACGGGGTTTTGTAGTACTATATGTGGCTTCAAAAGGTTAGCAACATTTAGGATGACAACATTATACGCCGCAAAACAATAATTAAAATGCAGTGGGTGCAACAATATACGCCACATATTATTGATTAATATGCGACAGTTTAAGGCTAAGTGACGCCGCATATTAATGAATAATATGCGGCGGTTCTAGGCTAAGTGACGCCACATATTAATACTTTTCAGATTGAAAAAAGTTTCTATAATAGAGTAATAAGTGGCGAGTCTAGGGGACACCCGCCGCATATAACTGGTTTTTTTTTGGTACGCTTTGATTTGATCCCTATTACGCCCAAATTTCCAAATTTAAACTTGCTATATTACATTTGTAATTTCACCAACCAAGGTACATATATACATATGATGATCCATCTCTCATTTATATATACTAATATGGTCGTAAAATCAATTATTAAATGACATCAAAACGACCCAATAAATGAACTTGATGTATAAAAACTACAAAATAAACAAAAAGATAATGTACATAATCTAAAAAAAGTTATTTATCCAATACTTGGCCAGTTTGTTGGGGACGACATCGATTTCTTCGATAGAGGAGGGATCCTCATTGAATCCTTTGTATACTTAGATTGAATAACATATTATTAAAGTATATATAAAATGCAATGTATTTGAAAAGTATAGTTCAAACATATAGTCTCAATTACAAATCTGACCTATATATATTGACTCATATTGATGTAATCAAGTTAAATACGTCATTTTCTATCCAAAACCGCTCTCATTTGATCTACTTTGAGTCATATTGTCTTATTCAAAGTGTTTGGGCCATGTTCTAGGGGAAATAGGCAAATATTGACCCAAAACCGTTTTATTTGACATGTATTGACTCATATCGATGTATTTCAACTGTTTATGGCATTTTCTACCCAAAACCCCTCCCGTGTGTCCGAGTTTGACTCAAATCAATGTATTTTAAGTATTTATGACATGTTATAGGGTAAATACGTTATTTTCTACCCAAAATCGATCCAATTTGACCTATATCGACTCATATTGTCCTATTCAAAGTGTTTAGGCCAATTTCTAGGGGAAATATGCCAATATCAACCCGAAACCTCCCTATTTGAGATATATTGACTCATATCGATGTAGTTCAAGTGGTTAGGTCATTTTATACCCAAAACCTCTCCTATTTGACCGATTTTGACTCAAATCAATGTATTTCTAGTGTTTATGACATGTTCTAGGGTAAATACGTCATTCCCTACCCAAAACCGATCTCATTTGACCTATATTGACTCATATCATCATATTTAAAGTCCCAAAACCACCCTATTTGAGATATATTGACTCATATCGATGTATTTCAAGTGCTTAGGTCATTTTATACCCAAAAATTCTCCCATTTGACCAATTTATGGTGTAATTCATAACGTTTCATATGTTTCGTTCTCCTGCTCTTCTGCCTTCACCACATTCCTCAAATTTCCTATAAAATGCTTTGTTAGGTTCTGTTCTTTTTTGACTTTTATGAAAGAAAAATGGAAAATTTATCTTCTAGAAAGAGAATAAGGAGTCAAAGAGCTAAAATGGTGATGGAACGAAACAAAAAGGCGCGTCTTGCTACGGTTATGAAGTGGCAGTCGATGAAAGAGACTAATGAGGGTGGTAGTAGCCGAATAAAAGATAAAAATTTGAGGGTTTTGATGGATGACAATGAGGCTATTGTGATTGATAAAGAAGAGTTTTTAAGAATGGTTAAATCTCGTGAATCCCAAAACCCTTCTTAAAAACTCTTCTTCATAAATTACAATAACCTCATTGTCACCCATCAAAACCCTCATATTTTTATCTTTTATTTGGCTACTACCACCCTCATCAGTCTCTTTCATCGACTGCTACTTCCTAACTATAGCAAGACACACCCTTTTATTTTGTTCTGTCACCATTTTATCTTTTTGACAACTTGTTCTCTTTCCCATAGAAAAATTTTCCATCGTTTTCTCGTAAAAGTTCCAAAAAGAAAAGAGGAAACCAGATCATTTTATAGGAAAGCAAAGGAGTACGATGAAGGCAGAAGGACAGGTAAAAGTAACAAAGAAAATCATTATAATCGAAGTGTTTGGGGCATATTAAAGGGAAATACGACAATATCAACTCAAAACTGGTCTTATTTAGCCTATATTGAATCATATTGATGTATTTCAAGTGTGAAGGCCAATAATCTACCCAAAACCGCTCCTAATCGACTTATATTAACTCAACCAATCCTACATAAATTGTTTGAGGCATGATTTAGAGGGAATAAATATTAAAGATACTCAAAACGATGAAATTATGGGAAAAATCTCTTACCTTCTCCATGGGCATCCTACTACTGCACTCGTTGAGGACGTCAAGCATAAAATGCATTACGAAGTAGTCGCACTCAGTACCACCATGCTTCATGCATAACCAAGGGGGAAAATTATATATAACTAACAAAACTGGCCATGTGCTATGTTGACTGCTTAAGGTACCAAAAGGATTCATTTCATCCGTGTAGAGACCAAGTCTTAGGTTCCTATCTTCCCTGCCAAAAGCCTTAAAAGATTCATCAATTGTTTTCCACTGAGGAGAATCAGTAGGATGTCGAATCATCCCATCTTACTTCCTCTTCTCTGCATGTCATCTCAAATTCCTTGCATCACTCTTAATCGAAAACAAATGCTTAAACCTTGGTATTATGGGAAGGTACCACAACATCTTTACACTAGGACCTTTAATCCCCACTATAGGTTGTGTCCCATGTGGGAATTTATAATGTGACTGCCCACATTTAGGAAATTGAATGAACTCTTCATACTCATTTTGATACAATATGCAATTATTTGAACAGACATCAATCTTATTATACTCTAACCCAATGGAACACATTAACTTCTTTGCATAGTACGTGGATATAGGAAAATCTTTACCCTTTGGAAACATGTCCCCTTATATTTTCAATAAGGCTGTAAAACTTATATCAGTCCAAACATATTTCGCTTTTAAGTTAAATAACATATGTGGTATTGTTGCCTAAACCCACGCCGGATCACATGGTCCATCAACTCTCTTATACTACTAAATGTATTCACATTATCTCAATCAACACAAGGGCAACACACCTCATCATCTCCAATGTTATTTAGGTGTTTCAATGGTTGTCTACAAAACTCCTCAACTCCATTCATGAACTCCAACTTAGCACGATTACCATACATCCAATTTTGATCCATAATTTGTGTTATGCCCTATTTAACATGTAAGAGATTACATAACAATCTAATCAACACTCAGTTTATGCATAGTTATATATATAATTGCACCTAAAAGGTTCTCAAGTAGCTTACCAAAAATAAGATTAAGCAAACTCCACTATGACCCACAAACACTCGCTCAGTAGTTTAAGTTACTAAATTCTTCTAGCGATCTTATTTTTGTTCTATGCTTTGTAAATCGCTCCTAAAAATTTGGCAGAGTTTCCTTTATAAATCCAACATTTCCCAATATTGAAAGTAGATTTTCAAACCTATTTATATGAATTTATATACAACCACAACCAACACACAATACCATTTGATAATTCATATACATACTAACCCATATGCATTAACTAAATAAATTTAAACTAATATACATTATCAATTTATATATTAACATAATCTAATTCTTACTACTATACACACTAATTGATATACATTATCCCATTCAGTCCCTAATAAAACTAATTCATATACATTATCCATTTCAATTCCAACTATTATACAAAATACTTTATATTCTAACATAATCCAATTCCTATTAATATATTAAGTAGATTTTTTTATATAATCTTGCATGTGCTTTTGGTTTCCATTCTCTATCACTATGGTTTAGTTCTCATGCTTGCAAGTAAGTTGTGCTAACCAACATCATATACGTAGAATCAAACACACAAATAAAGCAATCCCCATTATGTAATTCGAATTGAAACTCAAATACCCATGTTAAGTACACTAAACTTGGATAAACCATTTTGTTTAGATGCTAAGTTTACACTTAGAAAATCATTCTAGTGAGTTAAAGAAAACCCTAAATTAAAGAAAAATTTGAGCAAGAAAATAAAGCAAAGATCAAAAGCATACCTTGAATGATGGTAGCAGCACGGCGCCATGGTGAGGTAGAGAAGATAGTTGCATGACACCACGACAACATGACTTGGGGCAAGAAGACAAACGAAGAAAGGCGAATCGATGTGGGTACAAATTTGGGCAAGAATACGAACAAAAGAAAGGTGAAGGGAGGCAAGATATGGGGTGGCACGAATGAAGGATTAAGTTGGGGAATTAGGGCAAGGACACAAGGAGGAAAATGAAGAACAACAAATAAAGAAGGTGTACTGAAAATATGACATGGTCGTGTATCTTTCATGAAATAAAATTCGGGTTGATAAAACTACAGCGGGTCCTCTTCTTATATGCCGCATATTAATGGGCCCAGGAATTAAAATGTGGCGGTTCTCACATTATACGCCGCATATTATTATGGCTACAATTAAAATGCGATGGTTCAGCCCCTAACCCACCGCATATTATTAATTAATATGCGGTATTTTAGCTAATACACCGCTAATTAGTAGCCGCAAATAAATTAAACTCTACTAGTGTATTATTACAGTATGCAACTAATATTTTATTAAACTAACCTTTAAGTGCTAGGTCACTTGACAGTTCACAATAAACATAAATTGATTTGATTTTTTATTTATAAATATACTACATGAAAATGACGTTACATCTTACACAGTTAGAAGTACTACATATTTGTTATATTCTTATATGACTTATATGACTTATATAAGTTTAGTCGTACACAACACACTTGTAATCTTGTAAACATATAAATAATATAGTTTACTAGTGGATTAATACATAATTACTTAATTTGATATGATTCATATGAGTATGTGACTATTATGAGCGTAGTTGTATAATAGTGTACTAGACTACTCGATAATAGCATTTGATCTATGAGAGTTAAGTTAAAAGTTACTCTATATTATTAGTCTTATTAGTAACTTAAGCCTTAAGGGTGAACCAATAAAAGGATATACATTTATAATAATCTCATGATTCTCATTACATATTTAAATAATAGTTATAATAAGTATAACACAATAATAATGTTAATCAACTTTATAACAATATTTTTTGCGGTTTTCAACGCTTATGTTTAGGTGCTTGATCAAATATATTAATAATTATACATTAACAATTTAACACAAAGAATATTAAGAATCAAATACAATTGACTTTGAGTTGATTTGTGTTGACATCCTTGATTGTAAAATGTAACAAAAACGCAATTGGCTAAGAGTCTTAAAATGACAACGCATTTAAATTCTAATATAACATTGTCAACATGGTCTTACACTCTTATAAATTATAATATAATATAACATTCTCAACTATCAAGTTCAACTATTCAAATATTTCAAAAAGAGTTTCTAATATAATATTGTAACATGGTATTACACTCTTATTGGTCTTGACTCGTATATGATAAGACTATATGAGTTATGTATAATTTATTAATTTTGTAATTCATAAAGAGTTCCACTTATGGTGTATCTTGGTGCATAAGTCTTACTCACTACTCCTATATACTTTAGAAACACATTTACACCAGGTCTATTTTTAAACCGACCTAATTCAACCTAAATCGATTATGACCTGAACTAATTTTACCAATTTTTTTGAACAAAAACTCCTTTTAAAATCGATCTATATCAACCCGAACCGATTACAACCCGACCCGAATAATACCCGAACCGATTACAACCCAAATTTCTTTAACCCGAAAACCTCTTTAAACCCGCACAACCTGAACCGATTACAACCCAACCCGACCAGGAACCGAACCCAATAGATACCGCAATTAAAAAAGCCAAACCGAACCGACCCAATAATTTTTAAAACCGACTCGAACCGAACCGCTAAAGACTGTAAACCGTTAAAAACTGACCCGTTAATAACCGAAAACCGATAAATCGAACCCAAAACCAAACGTTATAACCAATTGACACACCTAGATGAGACAAACTACACATAATACCAGGTAATACGTAAAATATGTATTTATGGATTTGCATCTTTAAATTTTATAGGGGCATTTTGACAATTTGTGATGTAATTATTCAAACCTAGTATTTTCCTAAAAAAAACCATATTTATAGAATCTCAATGGCTTTGCATTTATGTTCATAATTCTTCGTAATAAAAATTGCCATCACGGTAAAAAATTCCGTACCCACCATGATACGTAGCGTAGTGTACAATATTAATAAAGAATATCACCTTTAAAAATATAATCAACGTGCTTCATGAACAAAACTATCATTGGCAATCCCATGACAACTTTTATAGGTACGAGAGAATTACAGACGATAAGAAAAACTGAGACTGGAAGGCCATACTTTGTTAATTTTCTTTTCACTTATTTATATAAACAAAAACAGACAAGGTCAAATATAATTATATACTCCTCATCGTTCTCTTAGATGATTGTCATTTAGAACTTTGACACTACTTGAAATTAAATAGAATTTTCTAAATCTTTTCTTAATGAATACTTTAACAATATTAAAGATTTATAATTTTTATAAATATATGAATAAAGATATTAAGAGTAAAAAAAATTTGAATTGATAGCGTGTCAAGTCAAAGTGAGCTTGCCCTATTCTATATCCGATATATGCAACAATGCATACATCAGAGGATAAATTGGTAATTTCACTTTTTTTTGAGGTTGCACTAGAGATGGGCACGGGGCCGGGCTGGTCTCTAAAATTCAGGCTCGGGATCGGACTAGTCCTAGAGACGGGTCGGTCCGTTTCCGGGCTAGGCTTTGGGGGTGATTCATACCGAATCGAGAACCAAATCACGAACTGAATCGAACCAAATTAGCGAATCGAATTGACGAATCGAACCGAATCGAAACAAATTCACGAATCGAATTGAACCATATCGAAATGAATCAAATCGAATCGAATTGAAATGAATCAAAACGAATTACATATAAGGACATTTACAAATTAGAGTAAAGAAATTATTTCGAATTTAATTAAATATTTATAATGCACTCATAATGACATTTTTTATAAACTTTTAAATAAGGTCCTATTTTTATTTTATTTTCTTGATAATTATGTATTATTAAACTAATTATGTATATTTATCTAATTTCATATTTACGTATTATTAAACCAAATAAACTAAATAAACTAATTAACCTATTATTAAACAAATTATGTATTATTAAACTAATTAATATAATTAGCTAATTACATATTTACTTATAATCCATTATCATATTAATTTATTTTAGTAAAACATGTTTTGGGGGTTGGGGAAAAAATAAATGGCTTGCACTTAATTTATGAAAATTTAATTAAATAATTAAATATTGATGTTCAAACCTAAGTTGTCTACGTATCCCGAAGAAATCAAAGCCCACGTAGTTTTATAACATACCTTGAGGGGTTCCTAGCCTAGCCAGGGACTGTCCCCAAACCTCCTTCACCTGCTGGGTTGTCGCTAGATATGCTCGTGTCCATCATCATCCATAGATCATCTACGTTGTTGTCCTCCTTCCTTAATCTTTGGGTCCTACGCTCCGCCTGATCCTAATCTTTCTTATATACGGATATTTCTATGCTCTCTGGAGATAAGCGAGATCTCTTCTCGTCTAGTATTCTTCTACCTGCACTAAAAGCATACTCGATAGCAATAGAGGAGGCGAAAATTATAAGGATATCCTTTGCAATTATCGCTAGAACGGGAAATTGTCGTTCATGATAGCGCCACCACTTAATAATTCAAAAATTTTCATCGGTTTCATGTTGGTAAGAAAAATATTTGTTAATAACATAAATTTAAGAAGATGAAGATGAAGAAGAAGCCGATGTTTTTTTAATTTTTTTAAAATTCTACTAAGTGTTGACACGAATTTGCGTATAATAACTTCCACTAGACGAAGATAAATGTTGGGAAGGTTCATAAATAGAAGCATAATAATCATATAAACTAGATAAAATATTTTTATATTTTTCTATATTGGCATTGACGTCGTATTTTGAACCTAGTGTGATATAGTAAAATTCTAACATATTTTCTAAACCCAAAGTCTTGGCCCCGGGATCAAGAATAGCAGTTATACCATATATGACGGGGAATTCACTAAAATATGAGCATCATTTACTTAGCATACTAGTAAGTACATCACTAATTTGGGTGACGTTGAAATGCTCGCTAAGAGCGTTAACTATGCTAACACACTCTAGTATAACTAAATACTTGTTAGGATAGTAAACATATGAGAAATTTTGGTTGCATGGTCAAATGCTACTAAAATATCACAGAAAATTGCGGTATTCCGATGGAAATCACTAATAAGTTCATCAAAAGTTTCTCGGGTTTCTTTATATAGAGTGGTTAAAGCCTCACGGTATTTCTTGGCATCATTTAACAATCTATATGTTAAGTTCCAACAAGTCAATGTATCGAGACTCCATTATCTCTTCTTAAGGTCTCTTTCCTTACATAAGGCCATATACTCTCTTCTAACCGATGCGGTAATTCTAATCCATTTGATTACACTCCTAATGGGGTTAAGCAAGACGCTTAACTCCGCTAAACCGTCTTGAACCAAGAGGTTCATAATATGAGCATAATAACGAACATGTAAAAGCTCTCCACTGTTCAACAAGAGTTTAAGCTAGGTTTCGATACTAATTATTCTATACATTTTGTGTTTGCTGAAGCATTATCTAAAGAAAGGGAATAAATTTTATCAAGCAAGTGAAAAGGTCTTAAGACATTCTATTATCCTTCATAGCTTCAAAGAAAATGATATGTTTTTTAATGTACCAATCATCATCTATCGAATAGAAGGTTACACAAAGAAAAGGTTCATTGAAACAAGAGGTCCATGTATCACTAGTAAGGCTAATACAACCGTTAAAAGTACGAAACAATTCTATTAAACTACTTCTATATTTATAATAAGGAGTTTGGGTATGGCGTTTAAGTGTGTTCCTATGAACACGTCTATAAGTGGGTTGTAAAGAGGTTCTAGCGAAATGTTTTAAGTTCGGACTCTCACCATGACTAAACGGTAATTCGTCCGCAATTACAAAGTTAGCTAATTCATCAATCATCCTATCTCTATTATACATAAAAAGGCATACCTCCTCCTAGAATGGAACCCATATACCCGTGTAGTTGTGTCTAACTTGACGATTTTGCTACGTCTACAGATTCAGCTGCTTCCAGGTTGATTTCATGTACTCCGGTCAAGTGATGGGATAATGTCCCTGTCCCATAACCGGTCTTCCATGAATAAGAAGTTATTGGATTCTTCCCTTGTTTCTTGCATATCAAGAAATAGCACATGAATTTCTTTCATTTGAAAGTAGCATCAGTCATTGGAACCTTCTCGAAATATAGCCATACAGGCAAAGATTTCTTTCTATAGTGAGTAGACTCGGGTTCTCCACTTTCACCTTCATTTTATATCAAGTTAAGCCAAAAACTAACATTATTAGTTCATTAAGTAATTAATTAACATCATCAACCTAATATAACATAATCAAATAATGTAACTAATCTAACACAACTAATCAATTTAACTTAAACATTATTAACTAATCTAACCTAACTAATCTTAACATAACATAATGAACTAATCTAACTAACCTAATCAGTTTAACTTCAACAATATCAACTATTAAACATCAACAACTTAATATAACATAATCAAATAATCTAACATAACTAATCAATTTAACTAATCTTAACATAACATAATCAAGTAATCTAACATAACTAATCAATTTAACTAATCTAACTTAACATAACATAATCAAGTAATCTAACATAACTAATCAATTTAACTAATCTTAACATAACATAATCAAATAATCTAACATAACTAATAAATTTAACTAATCTTAACGTAACATAATCCATTTAACTAATCAATTCACTTAAAGTAATATCATCAACTTAATATAACATAATCAATTTAAATTAATTTACTTAAATTAATTAAACTAATCAAACTAAGTTAATCAATTTGACTAAATTAATCAATTTACTTAAACTAATTAAACTAATCTAAATTAATCAACTTATTTATCATCATCACCTAATGTGCTTAATCTAACATCATTAACTATTCAACTAATTCAATAATATCAACATAATTTACCTAATTACCCTAATCAACTAATTAAACTATTTAAGATAATAAATATAATTAAACAAATTGAACTAATTTAACTAAATCTACTTAATTATCATCACTAACATAATCTATATAATTAAACATAATTACATAATCAGCATATTAACCTAATCTATATATTATCATCGACTAATCTAACATTATAAAGTAATTAAACATTATAAACTTAATTAATCTATCTAATTAAACTAACTAGTTTTCATATTAACATTAATTAATTAGAAGTTTGAAAGTTACCTTGACCAGTAGAAGGAGGCGGACGCATCTCGGAAATTGGAGTTCGAAAAACTTGAGCAGCAAGAGTACCGAAAAGTTGTTGCTCCAAGTCTTGAGACAAATCTGTGGTACCTTCGTACAAGCTGCTAACGCTGAGTCTATGTCTTGAAGCCATTTCTTTTATGAAATGTAGTAGTAAACAAGTAAATTAAGAATAATAAGCCAACTAATTAAGATAACTAATAAAGATTAAGAAAATAATTAAGAAGAAGATTAGTAGTAATAAGTAAGCTAAATGTATTTAGTAGTAATTGATAGATTAAGAATTGAGAGATTGAGAGATTGAGAGTGAATTTGTGAAGAATGAAAACCGAATTGCTCGGTTAATATAAGGGGATCATCTACGGCTACATTAACGACTCTTTTGCAACAAATTTAGCGATTCGGGCCGGGTTGGTCCAAATGAATGGGCTGATCCGGTTCGAATTGTGGGCTGAATCAAAATTTTTCATGAATCAAAATGAATAGGGTCCCGGATGGAAATTCGAGATTCGTATTAAGCCTAGTAAGGAACTGTGCCGAACCGGGCTTGGCTTGATCCCTCAGCAGGCCAGTCTGGTCCAGGCTAGAGGCAGGCCGGGTTGGGGCTGGGCCGAGCTAAACTGGCCCGTTGGGCATCTCTAGGTTGCACATTCGAAAATTAACATTGCACTATTTGCAAAATGTAAATGTACTTGTAGAATATGAAATTGTACAGTTAAGAAATAAAGTTGTACATATTTCCCCATTTTTGCGTAGACTCGTTGTTTTACCTTCATTTTACTTCTTGAAGTTGCATTATTTGCAAATGAAAATGTACTTGTAAAATATGATCGAAGTTGTACTATTAGAAAATAAAGTTGAACATAATTTCATAATTTTCGCCTTTATTTTCTTTGTTGAAATTGTACTTATGAGAATTGAAAGTGTATTTATTTGCAAATAAAAATGTACTTTTAGATTATAAAGTTGTACTAATAGGAAATGAAAAAAATATTATATATGTTTACAAATACATATCTAACATATTTTTGGAATTTCTTAGTCAAAATAGGAAAAATTTATAAATATAATAGATGGAGTACTAAATAAATAGACATGAGGCATAAATAAAGAGAGTTCCGTGTGTCGTCGAGGGTCAAATTACGGTCAATTTTTTTAAAATTTGCCTATATAAATAGATACGAGGCAAATATAAAGAGAGTTTCGTGTGTGGTCAAGGATGCATTGCTAAGATCTTTCCTAGCTCCAAACCTATGGAAGTGGTATGCTAAATTTGGGGACATAGCAAGAAGCATAGTATTGGGAATAATTTGATGGGCGTAACAAGGGCTACTTAGCTAGTTGACGAAGCCACACATCAATCACTCAAAGTGAGAAAGAGAGTGATGGCAGGCCCAGTTATTCTGAAAGTGCTATGATTACGTAACGCAAACCACCTTATAGCAATGCAAAAAATTTGTATAGCTTACAGTGAAACATTCATTCTGACTTAATATAGCTACAGTACATATTACGTAAACTAATAACAGACTTGAACTAAATTGAACCTTTGTTACTTATATCCAGGCAACTTATTTAGACCTTTAAAACTCGTAACAATTAATTAATGATTGACTAGAAAGTAGGCGAAGGACGCTAAACGGCTTGCTAAAATTTGAACGTATTATTTAGGATATATGCTTTGACGACAAGTTCAATAGGCGGAAAAATAAGAGGTTTTTCTAATACATCCCGATATAAATTATATTATATTATAATATTTAAATATTATATATAAGTATTGTCATATCAAATTATATATGGTTATATCATATATAGAAATATAGAATATATAAAAATTTATGAAAATAATTATAGATATAAATATTATGATATCAAGTATATAAATAAAAATTACGAAAATGGCTCCTGATATATTTATAACAAGTATATATTAGAAATTTCTCAGCAAATAATGGTACATTGTAATTAGTATGAAATTATTAATGAGCTTATATATGCTTTTGTAAGGAAAGTCTGGTTTTCAGAAATCTACGGTAATGTTGACTTCCCAAAATATCAAATTTTGCACTTGCTGGGTGAAAGATTTTTTTTCTAGATGTTATGGCCTAAATGCTGAACCATTGGTTCTACTTGTTTGGATGGGTGTTCAGTGTTCACCCCGGACCGCATGCATACATCCGTAAGTAACTCGGTGCAATCCGGAAAATTTCATTGAGAGAGGTCAACGTAAGTGTCAATAAATCCATATAAGTTGTCTAAATCAGGAGCTTCCAAATTTACCATGCCAGAGAGTCATATTTCTGCGGTTCTTCTATGGAATCGTAATGTATAAGTCTTAGTATGGGCTATTCGATACTCTCCTTGACCTTTCTCATCTTTATCGTAGGGGGGAAATCATTGCCATATTTACAATTTGAAGAGTTGTACTGAGTAGTCACTGTAAACACTAATGAAGAAACAGATCGGAGTTATCCTGTTATTGACATGGACATAGACTTTTTGTAAAAAAATAACACTTGCATTCTATTATAATTGCGGAGTACTGGTTATCATTGGTTATCAAAAGAGTCGTATTCAAACCAAAGCGGCCAAAATTTGACCCGATACAAATAATAAAACTTAACCTACAATGATTTGGACCCGATTTATACACCTTTCATATGTAAAATCGGTAATATGTAACCTAAACTAAATCCAACTAGATCGATATTGATTAATAATTGATTTGACCTAAGACTTATGATCCACACCCGAACATACATATGACCCAATATAATCTCTTAACGGATTAAACTGATTTGACAATAATGCTAATTCAAAACCACACTTGACTTGATTAGAACCGAAAACTTATTTTAACCCAACATAACATGTTATTGACCCAAAACCCATGTTGACTCATAACCCTTTTTAAATTCATAGTTGACTTGACATCTTTTTGACCCATTTAGTAAGTTTTAATTTATAAAAAATCATATTGAATTGTGTTATAAATAATCCTTAATACTCATGCAGTTATCATTAAATTTTTGAAATTATAATTTGAAATGTGAAATTGTAATTTATTACTCCCTCCATTCTTTTTCTTCTTCTCGTTTTTCCGCATTCGCAAATGTTATTCTCATTTGGAATCCTTCTATTTTGATTTAATGTTGTGATTGAGAGGAAATTTTTTTTTTTTTAATACCATAGACTTTAGAAATTCCACTACTTATTTAATGTTCAACCTACTTACACTGTTTTTTTAATAGAATTTGATCTTCTTTTAGACTAATTTTAATTTTTTTTATAGAATATTAATAATATTTAATATTGTCTTGATTTCTTCCCGAATTCCCGAATTCCCGAATTTGATCTTCTTTTAGACTAATTGTAATTTTTATTATTGACTATGTTTGCTAAAGCATTTTGAAACATTTGTGAAGGACCTAATTTCTTTTAAATGTTAAAAATTTATTCGTCCTAATACTCATTTCATCCAAATCTAACCTTCTAACCACAAATTGAAAGTAGCTAGTTGAGCATTCCATTTGAAAATTATTCAACCCATATTTGATTCAAACTTAAAATTATCTTATCTGACAATTGTCTAACCCGATAATTACCCAATCGGATAATTTTTTGACTTAGATATAACTTGGACCCGAAATTACCCACAATCAATCCATGCCTAACCCAAACTCGAAACGAATCTAAATTGAACAAACTAAACCTAACATGTATACAAAAGAGTAAACTATTTGAAATGAACCCAGTGAAGTTTAACACAACCTCAACCCAAACTTGACATAGTGATAACTAGATTTGACATGACTTAATCCATATACGACCTAAGACCCCAAATGATTTGATTTGAACCAAACTCGAGTATCCAAGTTAACAATTATAAATTTAACTATTATAAATTGTCTTAGGTCGGAAAATCTTACAGTTTACTACTTCTTACTCCGTGTTATATTAGTGAAGGAATTAACGGTCATACGCAATTTCTCAAACAAGTACTCTTAGGCTGCCTGTATGAAAATGTTGAAAGCTGCCTCACAAACACAAGTGGTAATAACTAGTGCATACAGTGCATTCCAATTTTGTACATAAAGTTGATTAGAACTACAAGAGATTCCCTTCAACACAGAGATATTGCAGGAAGATGTAGTGGAAGATCACACTTTCTACAGCTGAAAACGACTTATCAATTTTATGTTCTTGATGTTCCATTGAATTTAGTTTTTTTTTTTTTATTTTTTTATTTTTTTTATGAAATGATAACAAAGATTGACACGAAGTACATGATAAAATTGTCCATGTCATCATTTACAAAGAAAAAGAAAATGAGAGAATTTATCATCTTAGAAAACATCAATATTTCAAGGGTATTTGATTTGCTAATTTTGGGTATTAGGTATAGGTTTGAATTCAACCAAATCCATACTTTATATTTGATTCAACTTTTTATGAATGACGATTCCACAAGGGCTCCCCCTTCAAACTTCCAAGGTGATGCGTAAGCAAGAAAAACCAAGATTATGAATACGATAGTATTTTAACTAGTTTACGTTTTATGTCTTTCAATTCAATAATACTATTAGAAAGAACAATAGTAATTTTACTAGGTGGTTTGAGATTAATAAAATTTTTTGAGTTACACATGAATTTGCTCGTTTAAATTTCAGATTCTTTGGTAAATTCAAAGTATTGAGTTTTGTTTTTCATTAATTTGAGATTTAGATGGATTACTTTTATCATACTTGTTAGGGATGTATTTAGGAATTAAATATAATTTCGAGATATTGAGTATATATTTTATATTGTGTATATCTCTTGAGTATCTTTTAGTTAGCCTAAAATATATCTTTTATGGTTTCTTGTATAATATATATATATAAAAGAAAATGAATGATAAGGGTATGCAAATTCATTGAATTTAACATGGTATCACAACCTATGTTAGGATGAAAATCAATTTTTTTCTTTTTCCTAGTCTTCTTTAGTGATGGCTAAGGATTACGTGAGTCCTCCACCACCGTGGGCAGGAAAATCCTACACAAGGTCTTGCAGGGGTAAGTTTGGATCAAGTGCAATAGATTATCGATTTTCTCACTAAACCTAAACCGAGGCTAGAAGGTAATGCAAAAGTAGTATGGATTATTGATACCAGTGCGTCAAATCATGTGACAAATTATATTTCACTTATGAGAAATATCAAGACAATACAAAATTGTCCGGTAAGCCTACCAAACAATCAAACGGTGATTGCGAATCAATTGTGTTCGGTCACCTTGGAGGGTGGTTTGATGATTTTTATATTATCTTATTTGTTCCTCACTTAAATTGCAATTTAATTTCTGTGACTCAGTTGAGTGATGAATCGAGTTGTACTATTTGATTCACTAACAAAATTTCTGTTATACAAGACCACTCGACGAGGATTGTGATTGACGTGGGTGAACGATATGATGGACTTTATTTTTTTCATGGTGTGCCGCAATTAATTGAGGGGGCCAGCAGTGGATTGAGTGATGGAGCTTTGACATCAACACATGGGTCATCCGTTGAAAAGGGTTCTCAAGTTACTCCATTTGTGAGTAACATTTTTAGGAGAAATATATTGTTTGTGACATATGCCCGCGTACAAAAAAAATCTAGAAATAGTTTTTATATTAACAACAATAAAGCTAGTATGTTATTTGAGTTGGTTCATATTGATTTATGGGGTCCTTATAAGGTTCCTTTTTTTTGTGGTACTAGATATTTTTTAACTATAATTGATGATTATTCTAGGTGTGTGTGGATTTATTTAATTTGGAATAAAGCCAAGGTTGAATCTACTTTTCGTACTTTTATTGTTTTAATTAAACAATAGTTTGATAAAGTTATAAAAGTTATTTGTAGTGACAATATGGCACTGAGTTTAATCACCTTCGACATTATTTGGTTGAGAATGGAGTTATTTTTTAATCATCTCGTGTTGGAACTCCTCAACAAAATGGGAGAGTAGAAAGAAAACATCAACATATACTAAATATTGCTCGAGCTCTACGGTTTCAGGGAAACTTACCTATTATGTATTGGAGGGAATGTGTGTTGATCTCTTGCTATTTGATTAATCGGACTCCAAGTCCTTTTATTCAAAATAGAACTCCATATGAGATGTTGTTGGGTAAACTTCCTAAGTATGAGCTTCTTCGTGTATTTGGATGTTTGTGTTACGTTCATAATCAGTGGAGCAAAAGAGATAAGTTTGAATCTAGGAGTAGAAAATGTGTTTTTCTTGGGTATCCTTTTGGAAAAAGGGTGGCAATTGAATGACAAGAAAATGAAGGAATATTTTGTGTCTCGAGATGTCAAATTCCATGAGCATTTTTTTCCGTTTATAGAAAGTGTGGGAGAAATTCGTGAAACTTCAAAATGTGTGGGTATATACGGTTATGGTGAAGTTATTGATGACTTTGAGGTGTGGAATGGTTTAGGTTTTAAGGTAGTGAGTGAGGTCAATCAGTAGGGCCATGACACTGCCTAGGTCGCTGGAAATCCATCGTCTGATGGATGAAAGAAGCACCAGGGTCATGGTGCTGCCTAGGCCGTTGGAAATCCATCATTTGATGGACAAGAACAGTAGCGGCAGGGATATGCCACTGCCTAGCCCGTTGGAAATCCATTGACCGATGGAAGAGAATAAGAATTGGGCCATGACGCTACTAGGCCGCTAAAAATCATCGCGTGATGGATGAGAAGGTATTTTTAGTGTAGAGAAGTTGGGTCGTGGAACGAGAGTAAAGTTTTGTTTTACAAAGTTATGAGATTGTATCACATATACCATTCGAAATAATAAAGTCTCATCCTCGTCTTCATCCAGAACATCATTTTCCTAAATACTCCCTATCCTATAACATATTTTGTTAAATTTTGATCAATTTTTCAAAAAACATAGAAATTTTATTTCTCTAGTAATAGAGGCACGAATTCTGAGATCTTTTAAGGAAGCAATGAAATATGAAGGGTGGAGAGATGCTATGGCATCTGAAATAAAAGCTCTTAAAGATTAATTAATATGGAGTTAGAGAAACTACCAGTAGGGAAGAAAGCACTTAGAAGTTAGTGAGTGTATACAGAGAAGTGAGATGGGGAAGGAATATTACTTCGTTTAAAGGCACGTCTAGTGTGACATGGGAATCATTAGGAGGAAGGAATTGACTACAATGAAACATTTGTTCTAGTGGCAAAAATTTCTATAATTCGTACTTTCTTAGTAGTTGCCGCTATTAAAAACTAGGATGTACATCAGATGGATGTACATAATACTTTCTTACATGGTAATTTGGTGGAGGAGATATATATGAAGGTGCCACCGGGTTTTCAGAAAAACAATTCTAATAAAGTTTGCAAGATGAAGAAATCTTTGTATGGTTTAAAATAGGCTCTGAGATGTTGGTTTGAGAAGTTGTCAATAGCTTTAAAGAAATATGGTTTCAAACAATCATATTCAGATTGTTCATTGTTTACCTTATCAAAGGGTGGATTGCAGTTGAGTGTGTTAATTTATATGGATGATATGATCATTGTAGGGAATAGTACATTTTCTTCGGAAAGTTTTAAGTCATATTTGAGTGAATGTTTGAAAATGAAGGATTTAGGGGCCCTTTAATATTTTTTTGGGGCTAGAGGTAGCCCGTAGAAAATATGGTTTTTATGTTTGTCAGCGTAAATATGCCTTAGATATTATTACTGAAACTAGGCTACGAGGCACAAAATCTGTATACTTCCCCATGGAGCAGAATCATAAGCTGACTATGGCAAGGTGCAACATTTCTCGGATGATGAGAAATATAGGTGTTTGATTGATCGTTTGATATATTTGGAAATTACAAGATCAGAATTGGCTTATTCTGTGCATATTTTGACACAATTTATGCAAGCTCCTAAAGAGGGGCATTGGGAGGCGACATTGCGAGATGTGAGATATTTGAAGAAGTCTAGGACATGGTATTGTGCTGAGATCAGACAGTGCATTGTAATTGGAAGGTTAGTGTGATTCATATTGGTCAAGTTGCCCTTTCACTCATAGGTCTTTGACAAGTAGGTTTGTATGGCTTGGTTTATCTCTTGTGTCTTGGAAAACCAAAAAGCAACATACAGTTTCTTGTAGCTTGGCTGATGTAGTGTACAGGTCAATGACAACCTTGACATGTGAGTTAAAACGGCTAAAGAAATTACTGAATGATTTGGGTGTGGAACATAAGCAAGGTATGAAAATGTTTTGTGATAGTTAGTCGGCCCTTCATATTGTTAATAATCAAGTGTTTCATGAGAGAACAAAACATATTGAAATGGATTATCATTTTTACAAAAGCTTTAGGAAAGGTGCGATTCGACCGTCGTATGTATCCACAAAGGTTTAACTAGCGGATATTTTTACAAAATCTTTAGGAAAGGTGCAATTTGAAATTTTTCTTGACAAGATGGGCATCCGAGATTTTCACTGCATCTTGAGGGGGCAGTTAGGGATATGTTAAAGAACTGAATATATTTACGAGATATTGAGTTTATATTTTATATTGTGTATATCTCTTGAGTATCTTTTAGTAAGCCTAAAATATATCCTAAAATATATCTTTTAGGGTTTCTTGTATGATATATATATATATATATATATATATATATATATATATATTGGATGAGTTGAATGATAAGAAAAGCAAATTCATTGAGTTTAACATTATTTATTAGGGATTCAAACTACAACATATGAGTTTCTTATATCCTATGAGAAGGTGGGCTTAGGGGTTATTTGGGATCAAATTAAAAAATATATCAAAAATAAATTTACAGCTTTCACAATTTAACCCTAGCCCCTCCTTCAAAGATAGAATTAATTGAACCTTGTCATGGATGAAATTTTCAACTACTACTACGTATTTAAAAAAAGAAATTAACAAAAGCACCTCAATAGCTACTACTATATACATATCCATCATCTACCTCACTTTTTCATGATTCGGTTTCACGGGTCAGGAACCACTATGGAAACTGACCATAATCTAAAAGTACTTTGTGAATTAGAAGACAAGATATCTAAAACTAAATATTTAATTCAGATAATCAATGGTTATGAGATGAATTAATGAGCACAATCTAACTTCCATACAAAATTTAGCCAACTAGTACTAGGAAAAAAAAACACAGGAAGAATGGTAAGAAAGAAAAGTTTGAGATGGTTGGTAGAGACACAATAGAGCTCTGATAACCGTTCTTTTAGGTCGTTTAACTAAAAGAATAGTTATACAAACAATATTTATAAACACCCTAGTACTACTACAACTAGTGTAGTGGTAATTCGGGGGTCGAACCACAAGGACAAGGGGTAATCGTTTCTAGACTTGATGTAAAGGTTTTATTTGGGATTTGATTGAACTATACTAATAACAGAAAAATAAAGCAAGAGCTAAAATGATAATATGCTATGGAAGGAAAACGGGGACAGATCAGTTCCACCCTAGGAAGGACAATCGAACTATCAATACGCTAAATTAGGAGAAATCAGTCAACAATAAATCATAACACTCAAGATGACGAGAGAAAGTTTATGACCCTATAAATCACACAAACAACCTATAATCGCCCTATGTCTCCAAAGGAGTGGCAGGACAAGATTCGCATCGAATATCAATCAATCAATCATCAACAATCTCAAATCCTAACTCTACGCATAAAGAACGAGCCAACCTAGGGTTTCACCAATCAAACCCCTAAGAAAACTACTCACACATAGTAATTAAGACAAGGGCATACACAGTGATAAAGGACATGATTGAAAGCATGAACGATTTGAATGTACGTAAATAAGAGAACAACAACTACTCTATCAAAACCGTAAGCAAAGCAACGATAATACCAAAAGCAATAAAATTACCGAAAGCAATAAATGAAAGCATTAAACGAAATAGAACATAAAAGAATCAATACCTTGCATAAATGAAATTGCGTGAACGAAAGTAATTCTGAATCCTAAATACAAAGCTTAAAAGGAAGTGCAATGAAAGCTATAAATCTAAACTAATGCATGAAAGAAATGAAAAGCTTTAAAGTGATGTTCTAAGTTGAGGCACAAGAGCTCTCAAAGTAGGCATGAGGGTTATTTACAGAGCAAGAGGGTATTCATACCCTAGGGACATAAGGGGTAAAACCCTAAGAAAAACCCTCGAGCGCCGGCCTAAGAAAGAACCAAGAAAGTCGGAAATAGGCTCTATTCGGCCGAATGGAAGAGGTATTCAGCCGAATGAGATACCATTCGGCCGAATGGTTGCCTCATTCGCTTATATTAGAAACTTGATGTTTTTGCACCCTGTCCACCATTCGACCAAATGAGTGCAACCATTTGGCCAAATGGGCCTTGATTCGGCCGAATGAGTGTTCATTTGGCTATTCACGAGAGCTTGAGTTATGTGCTTGAATCTCTGTCTTCCATTCGACCGAATGGATGTCAGATTCGGTCGAATCTGAACCTGAACCTTGCTGAACAGCTTCTTTGAAGTGTCTAATGGCTTCTAGAGTTTATGGGATCTTCGAGAGTGACTTTGAACGCATGCCCAAGCTATGATACGTGCATCTAAACTCTTAATAAGAGTGTCAAATCCTCGAACACGTCTCATTTTACCTCGAAATCATCAAAGGTACCTGAAATAACCTAAAAACAGCTCAAGGACAAGATCAAGGTAAAACCGGACGTAATGAGCATAAAACCAATACAAAATAGCGAGACTCGACACTAAAATAAGGTTGTAAACGTGCTCTAGAACGAGCTCATTAAGCTCTTTTTGACTAATGGAGAAATAGGAAGTGGAGCTATGGGCTATGGATGCAGGCTGATATCTATTTGGAACAAGAAAAATGCAAGAAAATAGTAAATATAAATAAAGAAAAAAAGAATAAAAGGTTAGGTTTAAACCTTAACATAATTTGTAAACCAAACACATTGAAATCAAGAATGGGTTTCTTGGTTTCACTCGCTCTAAATCATTGTGTTTTGAAGTTTAAACCCATATCAAATATCAATGGAGAACTAAACACCCCATATATAACGAGTTTGGAGTTAAATTCCCCTAATATTAGGTGCTTTAATAAACCTTGGCATGGACCATGCTGACACGTAAGCAGCCTGAGCATGTCAAGCTCGTAGCCTAGTACATATGATTTTGGTGCGAGATTGGCCCAACATAAAGAACGAAGGTGCAGGCTATGCATTTGCCACATATAACACATGTAATTTCTAGCATATGTAGGTCGGGTAGCCCCTACTTTGATCGAATTTTGGATAAGGCTAAGGTCAAAATATGAATCAATATAGAGAAGGAATTTGAGATGCTATGTAATGTCAAACCCTTCTTCTAATGCTGATAACTGCAAAATAAATTGGCCAAGTTGTAGAAAAACCTTCTTGCTGGCTTGGAATGCCAAGGAGAAGCTACTGTATAATGAGCACAACTCGTAAGGATGGCCTGAAATGCCTAGATGGAATCACTATTTAGGTGACGCGACTAAGTAGACTAGCCTTGTGTGTTTCCTTGTGTTGATTGCAATAATGCAAATACAATTAGTAGTATAAGAGAGTTGAGGGACCATGTGATCGGCATGGGTTTAGGCAATAATACCATGTATGGGTATGGCATGGTGAGGTTCCTTTTTCTAATGACATGGGGTTGTGTTCTAATGAAATTCCCATTCATCATGTTGAGCTAGACCATCATGGCCAATTAGAATCTAATGATGGTGAAGATGTTGATGCCGAGAAAGAAGATGATGGGGAGGATGAATTGAAGCATAATGACCCCAATGATGAAGATCGAATAGATGAAATGTTTGAAGGGGCTGGGGGTCAATTTGGTAGTCAATCTCGTACTTTTGAGGGTTTGGAGGAGGCTGCTGAGCCTGGATGTACTAAATACACTAAGTTGTCTGCCATATCAACGTTGTTTAATTGAAAGAAAAATATAGCTGGAATGATACAAGTTTCACAACCTTATTGAAAGTATAAGGGGACATGTTTCCATAGGGAAATGATTTGCCTATATCCATGTACTATGAAAAGAAGTTAATGTGTCCCCCTGGTTTAGAGTATAATAAGATTGATGCATGTCCAAATGATTGCATATTATATCGAAATGAGTATGCAAAGTTCATTCAATATCCTAAATATGGGTAGTCACATTACCTACTCTCACATGGGATAGAGCCTGAAGTGGGGATTAAAGGTCCTAGTGTAAAGGTGTTGGGGTACCTTCCATAATACTAAGGTTTAAGCATTTGTTTTCTATTAAGAGCGATGCAAGGAATTTGAGATGGCATGTAGAGAAGAGGAAGAAAGATGAGATGATTCAACATCCTGCTAATTTTCCCTAGTGGAAAATAATTGATGAATCTTTCAAGGCTTTTGGCAGGGAAGATAGGAACCTAAGACTTAGTCTCTACACGAATGGAATGAATCCTTTTGGTACCTTAAGCAGTCAACATAGCACATGACCTGTTTTGTTAGTGATATATAATTTGCCTCCTTGGTTATGCATGAAGCATAAGTGTATTATGTTATCGCTTCTAATATCAGGGCCCAAGCAACCTAGGGATGACATTGATGTTTGATGTAGTTGTTGTGGGATGAAGGTATATCTGTGTATGATGCATATGCTGAAGAGACTTTTACACTTTGTGCCATGTTATTATGTACCATTAATGACTTTCCAGCCTATGGGAACATGCCAGGGTATAAGGTGGAGGGAAAGAAAGCCTGACAGAGTTGCCACATTGTGGGAAGCATGTGTATCTCTTGCATCACATGTTCTTGAATAGGTTTCATCCTTATCGTAAGAAAAAGTGCTTATTTGATGGTAAATTTGAGCAACGTAGAGCCCCTATACCATTGACAAGCAGTGAGGTTTATGGTATTGTGAAAGGAATAGATAATGTGTTTTGGAAAACTTTGAAACATAGATATGCTCAGGGGTTATGGAAGAAACAGTCAATATTTTGGAAACTTCAGTATTGGAAGTATTTACCCGTTAGATATTGTCATGGTGTTATGCATATTAAAAAGAATGTTTGTGATGCCATCTTAGGGATGCTGTTGAATATACCTGGTAAGACTAAGGATGGTCCTAATGTCTTGAGAGATACGCAGACAATGAAGATTCAATCCAAGTTATGGCCTAATGACAGAATGCCTAGGAATAGAAAGGTAAATCAATGTATCTTCCTCTGGCTTGTTACACTTTGTCCCGAGCAGAAAAGAGGATATTTTGTGAGTGTTTGTATGGGATCAAGGTTCCTAGTGGGTACTCATCAAATTTAAAGAACTTTGTATCTATGAAAGAACTGAAATTAATGGGTATGAAGTCTCATGATTGTCATGTTATGATGCAACTGTTTCTACCAATTGCCATCTGCCATATTTTCCCAAGCATGTTAGGGATTCTATCACTAGACTTTGTTATTTTCTCAATACAATATGCAGCAAGAAGCTTGATCTGTCATGTTTAGATGAGTTACAGGCTAGTGTTGTTACGACCTTATGTAAACTAGAGATGTATTTTCCATCTTTTTTCTTTGATATTATGGTACATCTAGCTGTTTATTTGGTTTGAGAAATCAAGTTATGTGATCCATTGTTCCTAAGATGTTCTTATCCTTTCGAGAGATACATGGGTACTTGAAAGAAGAAGGTGAGAAACCCAGCACACCTTGAAGGTATTATATTTTAAGGTATAACCACAGAGGAGGTAGGTGAGTTTCTTAGTGAGTTCTTATCTAAGGGGGAGGCAATTGGGTAACCAAAATCAAGGCATGAGGGAGGCTCAAAGGGCACGGCACCGTGAGTTGTAAAAAGGTCTTAATTCCATTGCCGAAAGAGAGACAAGCTCATTTATTTGTTTTGCACCATATCATAGAGGTTCATCCTTACGTAGAATGGCATATGAATGAATTGAAGGTGAAGTACCCTTCTAAATGTGAAGGAGCATTGATACAAGAATATAAAAACACCTTCATTGATTAGTTTCATGAAAATGCTATGCATGAATTGTCTGAAACGGACCATAACATTTCTGATACATTCAAGTGGTTAGCTTATGTCCCTCGAACAACTGTTTGATCTTTTAAGGGGTATGATATCAATGGATATACCTTCTACATTGAACATCACGATAAGAAATCAAAGTCTGTTCAAAATAGTGGTGTTTCAATAGTGGCTTCTCGAGAATATGCTAGCTCAAAAGATAAAGCACCAATTGATGCGACCTTGTCTTATTATGGGATAATTCAAGAGATATAGGAATTTGAATACTGTAGCTTTAAGATTCCCCTTTTTCAATACAAGTGGGCAGATATTAGTCGACATGGTTCGGTGAAGAAAGATCAATCGAATTGGACTTTAGGTGACATGAGTTGGTTGAGTGATACGGAGGAACCTTTATACTTTCATCACAAGCTAAACAAGTATTCTACATCAAAGACACAAATGACCCACGATGGGTTGTTATTGTTCTTAGTAAACGACAGATCTTTGGAATTAGTGATATCATTGATGAGGAAGACTATGATGACTTTGATGATCTCCCATTATTCTCGATGCCATGTAATGATGACATGGATGCTGCACCAGAAATGGAAACAATTTATATGGGACTGGATCACTATGAAGGAGTTATTATAGATGAGTAGTATTTATTGGGTAGAGAATGATGTATTTACCCTATAACATGTCATAAACACTAGTAATATATCGATTTGAGTCAAAATTGGTCAAATGGGAGAGGTTTTGGGTATAAAATGACCTAAACACTTCAAATACATTGATATGAGTCAATATAGGTCAAATAAGGTGGTTTTGGTCAATATTGGCATATTTCCCCAAACACCTCAAATAGGATGATATGAGTCAAAGTAGGTCTAATGAGATCGATTTTGGGTTGAAAATGTCGTATTTAACCTAGAACATGTCTTAAACACTAGAAATACATCAATTTGAGTCAAAATCGGTAAAATAGGAGAGGTTTTGGGTATAAAATGACCTAAACACTTCAAATACATCAATATAAGTCAATATAGGTCAAATTGGGCAGTTTTGGGTTAATATTGGCATATTTCCCCAAACACTTCGAATAGGATGATATGAATCAATATAGGTGAACCAGGAACAATTTTGGGTAGAAAATGACGTATTTACCCTAGAACATGTCATAAACACTTAAAATACATCGATTTGAGTCAAAATGGGAGGGGTTTTGGGAAGAAAATACCATAAACATTTGAAATATATTGTTAAGAGTCAATATATGTCAAATAGGGCGGTTTTGGGTCAATATTTTCATATTTCTCCTAGAACATGGCCCAAACACTTTGAAGAGGACGATATGAGTCAAAATAGGTCAAATAGGATCGGTTTTGAGTAAATAATGGCATATTTAACTTGATTACATCGATTTGAGTCAATATATATAGGTCATATTCGTAATTGGAACCATATGTCATAAGTTATTGTCATATACAACGAGGTGTGGAAAATGACTTGTTTAAACTATACTTTTCAAATACATTGCATTTAATATATACTTTAATGATATGGTAATCAGTCTTAGGTATACAAAGGATTCAACAAGGAGCCCTTCACCACCGAAGATATCGATGTCGTCTGCAACAAACTGGCTAAGTATTGGACAAATAACCTTTTTTAGATTATGCACATTACCTTTTTGTGTATTTTGTAGTTTTTAGACATCAAGTTTATTTATTGGGT
This sequence comes from Dysphania ambrosioides, assembly GCA_026401315.1. Lineage (NCBI taxonomy): Eukaryota > Viridiplantae > Streptophyta > Magnoliopsida > Caryophyllales > Amaranthaceae > Dysphania > Dysphania ambrosioides. The sequence goes on from CM048662.1 coordinate 6,038,073, forward strand.
TGTAGTTTTGATGTCATTTAATGGGTGATTTTATGACCCTATTAGTATATAAATGAGAGATAAATCATCATATGTATGTATGTATGTTGGTTGGTGAAATTGCAAATGTAATATAGTAGGTTTGAATTTGGAAATTTGGGTGTAGTAGGAATCAAATTAAAGCATACAAAAAAAAAACAGTTATATGCGGCAAGTGTCCCTAAGATCCACTGCTTATGACTCTGTTATAGGAACTTTTCAATCTGGAAAAGTAATAAATTTGGGGCATCACTAAGCTTTAAACTGCCGAAAAGTAATGATTAATATTTGGCGTCACTTAGCCTTAAACCGCCGCATATTAATCATTAATATGTGGCATATTTCTTTGTACCCGCTGCATTTAATTATTATTTTGTTGCGTATTTTTTACGCCGTAAATTAATTTGATTAATTTGCTGCCATCTTAAATGCTACTAGCCTTTTGACGCCGCATATAGAACACTGTATTAATCAATTTCTACTAGTGGAGCTTGTTGAGTCCCTTAGGTTTTGATTGATAGTTTTGAATGATGACAAACAGCTAAGGGAAACAGGTCTTTGAAAGTGTTCAATACAGTTGGAGGAACCAGCTAAAATAGAACACTGTCTCCCTAGATAAGTTATTACTTATATGAGATATTTGTTGAACTAACCTGTCTTTATACAGGGAACAACTAGATGATAAATGAGCTATGCATCTAAGTTGATTTCTAAGATTGGAATCTTGAAAGGATTTTCAATCAACTTAAAGGAAGGTCCTTGGTCAATAATTGAGTTCATTCATGGAAGCTTTCAAGACTTAACGAATGCATGAAGGAAGACTACACTCGAAGAGTTATTTAGGATCTTCATGTAAATGCTCCGTAGTACAACTTATATAATTGAGTATATAAAGTGATTTTAGTATATTAAATATCGTTATGAAATTTGGTACAAGGTTTGGAACAAATTTCATAACATATTCAGTTCAGGGAACCAGGTCAGGGAACCAGGTTAACTGAACAGATTATTCAAGCTGCGGTTTTTACAAAGATTTTACAAAAAGGATATTTTCCGAAATATATTGTTTTAAGATATATCCAAGCAGCTAAAAGATAAGATGATATTTTGGTTAGCTAAAAACCAGGAAGTATCTTATCCTAAGTTGATCTTATCTTGTGATCAAATCAATTAGGATAAATACTTATCTTAAAATCGCATATATCTTATATGCATGATTTTAGGGTTTAGCCAACTAACCTATAAATACATCTTGCTCTGAATAATCATAGACACAGCTCTCATGCATTTTTAGCAGAGTTTGATCTTTGAGAGCTAAAAGCACTAATTCAATTATTAAGTGATACACAAGAGCATAATAGTGTTTTAACGTTTTTCTCTATTTGACTTTTGAGAGTTAGATCATTAGAGAGTTCTTGATCTTGTATTAAGTCTTTGACAGAGGGGTTGAAGACTTGGTGAGTGTTTGTGAGTTCAAACACACTAGGAACTTACGAGGGTAAGTTTAAAGCACATTCGGAGTAGAGTGTGGGGTATACTGGTTCCCGGAGTAGGGAAACAGTAGAGTGTTCTTTATCTTTATTTTTCGGAGTAGATTAATAAAGGACTTAGAATAGGAGGACGTAGGCCAGAGTTGGCTGAACCTCGTTAAATCTGTGGTGTTCTTTATTGCTTTGTTTTATTCCGCTGCATAAGGGAACCAGCACAACTGGTTCCTTACACATAATCCGAAAAGAAGAAAAAAATTGCTAACGATTACTTAACACTCAATTCACCCCCCCCCCCCTCTTGAGTGCCCATTGAACCTTCAGAGCTGTAACTTCCCTTTTCTACCGCCTCCTTTTCCTCTTCATGCCAAGCCTTGCCGCCACCTAGCCTATGCCAGCTTCTTGCCCAGCCATGCTGCCCGTCTCCCCCCTTTCCTCCTTATTGTTTTGTCGTATAATACATGGTTTGGAAAATTATTTCAATGATTGTGTTAATTGTATTTATGGGTTAACTTTTGTGTTAAATTGTTTAGAATTATAAGTTTTATGAATTTTAGTATGCTCTACAAATTTTAAGAATTTACATGTATAAGATTTGGGTTTCAATGATGTAGTTTTCATGTTTTAAGGTTTAAAATCTTATAATACTAATTATGCCATGAAACTATGGTGACTTTATGATTCAATTATAATAAATTTGATGATGTTATATTCAAAATGTATATTTAAATTTAAGAAGTTATGATAATTGGGTTTGATATAATGATTTATATTTAAAAGATTTTTATGATTTTATGTGTAGTATATTATTCTAATCAATATTACTACATGCTTAGAACATTACAATCAACAATTTGCATGTTTGAAAATTTTTCAGAATTTTACTAAACTAGTTTTCTTAGTATTTTATTGGATTTTAGAGTTAAAAAAAGGATTAAAGTGGGATTACATGTTATAAGTTATGATGGAAATTCTGAAATTCCATCTAATGCTAATGTTGTCACTAAGGAGGTCTTATTAGCAAGATCATTTGAAGAAAATGGGTTGGACTATTCTTTATTACATGACCCATTTATTTCTATGCAAGGGTATTCTAGTCTTTCCATCTTGGAAAACTAGAATAAGGGGTTGAGGGAATTTTGGGTGTAAATAAATAAAGGAGTTTTTTTAATTAATTGATTAATTAAGGGTAGTTAATTTGTTAAAGGAGTTGGGTAATAATTGGTTAAATAAAATCAGATTAGCATGTGGTTTGATTATTTTACTGAGTTGGAAATGGCGTGTAAATGGTGTTGGTGTGCTGATTTGATGCGTGTGAATCAAAGGGGGACTGGGGGCAATTAAGGACGTGATTTTATGGGCTTTACCTAGGAGATTTATTGCAGATTTTAGGCATGTGAAATAAGGAAGGATTAGGGTTGAAAAATCATATTGGATTAGATTTGATTCTTTGTTAATTTAGGAAAAGATTTGGGGCTGATTATATCCTTTACTTGAGCGGGAAAATTTTGGGTGAGATTTAGATTAGATTCATACAAGATTTGGGAATCAATTAGCCATATTTGAGTAGCATAATTCAATGAGAATATTTGACTAAAGATATATTCCAATCTACGGTGATTTTGAGATCTTTTTGACTGATTTTTGAAGCTGGCGTTTTTTTATGGAAAATGGTCAGATATAATGCCCCAAATTAAGGGATTCCAAATTAAGGTTTACAAGTAGGGAATGTTTTCAAATGAAAAGGGTTGTTGATGGTTAAACGTACTTTTGAATCCTACACCAAACTTTTGAAGAATTTGAGTGGCATATGAGAAATCCTACACCTAAGTTTTTGTAGTCTCTTTAGGGTCAAGTGAGTATTCCTTCCCTTGGTTCTACACCTAGTGGGTTATGTGAGAATTCCTTAGCTACATATCATTATTCAAGCGAGTATTCCTTGCAATCTAACTTTACCTTTTTTTTTTCTGTTTCCCATCAAAATCCTAAACCTTTTCCATCACAAAAGGCCACATCATTTTCTGTCCATCCTTCACCATGAAACTCCATACCCTTTTTCTATCCTAAATAGATACTCTAAACCTTTTTTAAAAACCCTTATAATATGTCCATTATCTTAACCTAAATTGTGATCCATTTGTCTGGTAATCACTAGTTCCATTCTACTAGTTTTTATATTATTTGGTGCGTTAGGTAGGGGGAAGCAAATTATCTTTTCACCAAAATGAATCCCATTTAAACCCCTCAAGAAATACACATATGAATCCTAAAAGTAACCCAATAAAGACTTATTGAGACTAATGAGCAACTTTTAAACAATGTCACATATTTGATGGCTCATATATTTACCAATGAGAATAGGGAGAATAACAACACTCCTAGATTTGATGATCGTAACTTGAGAGTAGATGTTAATGAATTTGATGGTACTGTAGATCTAGAGAAGTACCTTAAATGGGAGCAGTCCCTAGAGAGTTTCTTTGATTTAAAAGACATCCAAGATAAAGTGCAACAATTCTATGTGGCTAAGGTGACGATAACTAGGTATGTTGAAATTTGGTTAAAGGGTGTCCAAAGAAAAAGGGAGATAAATTTGGTAAGGCCTAAATTTCTACTTAGACTAAGTTGAAATAGAAGCTTATGAGGCATTTTGTACACATCTAATTACAAGTAATCCTTATATGTAAGTAGAGCACTTTACAATAAGGTGGTGGTTCAGTGGAAGAGTATATCAAGGAGTTTAAAAGACTCTCCATTGTATGGGAGATTGAGGAAAGTGAAGAATTGAGACTTGGGAGGTTCATGGCTAGCTTAGATCATAAGGTTTATAAGAAGGTAGACCTTCTTCATTCCAACTTAGCCTTTGATGAAGTATGTAAATTGGCTGTCAAGTTTGACAACCAAAGGAGGAACAAGAAGCTCATGTCATCTTTTGACTCATAATTTAAAAAGCCAAATTTTCCACCCCAAATCCAAAATAAGCCTTTTTCCCTAGACCCAATCCATCCTAACCCCATAAAAGAACCCCAAGAAAACACTTTTGAACACTCAAACAAGGATAAGGGCAGGAACATTGCCAAGGAGTCTTATTTGAGTGAGATAATCTGCTTTAAGTGTCATGGAAGAGGACACTATAAATGAGATTATAGCAATTCTCTTACTTTGACTATGAAGAAGAGGAAAACCATGACAACTCAAACTTTTCCATTGAAGAAGAAGAAGAGGAGGAAGGATTTCCTAATGATCCTCATGTCGTATATGATGATCAAGAATAAGAAGAAGAATAGGTGGACAACTATTTTCCTAAAAAGAACAGTTTAGTTTTGAGAAGGGCCTTATAAACTCAAACTGAAAGGTAAGAAGTTCCTATTCAAAGAGAGAATTTATTCTTGACAAAATACAAGGTGAAAGGAGTGGTATGTGATCTCATTGTGGATAGTGGAAGTGAAGCCAACGTGGTATTTAGTGAGTTGGTGATGAAACTTGAATTGAAAACCACTAGACATCTGAACCCATATAGATTTAGTTGGTTGGACAAGAGTAAGAAACTAGAGTAAGGAAATAATACCTTGTGAACTTTACTATTGGTTCTAATATTGATGAGATGTTATGTGATGTCATCCCCATAGATGCATGTCATATATTGTTGGGTAGACATGGAAATGTGATAAAAAATCCATTCATGATGGGTTAGAAAACACTTACACCAAAACACATCAAGGATGCAAAAAGATACTCCACCCTTTACCACCATATAAAGCATCTCCACCACAAAATACCCCTTCCAAAAATATTCTTCTTTCATCCTACAAGGAGTTTGAAAGTGAGATAGGAGAAGAAGATGAAGTTTTCTTATTGTTGTGTAGAGAGAAGTATGATGGGTTTATGACTCAAAACCTAAGGTTGGCTAGATTAATTAAGGAGTATAAGGTTGTTTTCCTAGATATAATACCATAAGACTTTCCACCTATTCATGGTATTAAACATCAAATAGACCTTATTCCTAGAGCACCCCTTCCTAACAAACCCCCTTATTGTTGTAATCCCATGGAGACTAAGGAGTTGCAAAGACAAATACAAGATTAAATGTAGATGGGTTATGTTAGATATTCTTTGAGTCCTTGTGTTTTATCTACTTTATTGGTTCTAAAGAAAGATGGAACATGAAGGATGTGCATTGATTGTAGGGCTGTGAACAACATCACAATCAAGTATAGGTTTTCTATACCTAGGCTTGATGATATGCTTGATAAGTTAAGTGGATCTAAAGTCTTTTCTAAGATTGATATTAGAAGTGGATACCACCAAATTAGAATGAGAAAAGGTGATGAATGGAAAACATCATTCAAAATAAATCATGGACTTTATGAATGGCTCATATTTCCATTTGGACTTACAAAAGCTCCTAGCACTTTCATGCATTTGATGAATGAAGTGCTAAGACCTTTCTTAGGATAATTTATAGTGGTGTATTTAGATAATATTCTTATTTATCATAATAATGAGGAGGATCACCTAAGGCGTCTTATGGAGGTTTACAAGGCCTTAAGGGAGAAAAAGTTATATAGGAAATTGGAGAAATGCAACTTTATGCTAATCGAACTAGTTTTCCTTGGTTTTATCATTTTAGATGATGTAGTCAAGGTAGTTCATAGCAAGGTTAAGCCATTTCTTCATGGCCTATACCTAAGTCCATTACTGAAGTGCGTTCTTTTCATGGGCTAACTTCTTTTTGTAAAAGGTTTATAGCCAATGTTAGTATACTTATGGCCCCTATCACTGAGTGTACAAAGAAGGGTACTTTCTAATGGACTCCTCAAGCTCAAAAGGCATTTGAGTTCATGAAGAAGAAAATGTGTGAAGCCCCTATGATTGCTTTACCTGATTTCACTAAACCTTTCGAGGTTGAGTGTGATGCAAGTGGGAAGGGCATTGGTGCGGTCTTAATTCAAGAAGGAAATTCAATCGCATACTTTAGTGAGAAGTTGAGTCATGGAAAACTTAACTACACAACTTATGATAAAGAATTCTATGCTAAGGTTCAAGCTCTTGATTTTTGGTCTCATTATCTAAGGCCTAGTCCTTTCATTCTTCATTCTGATCATGAGTCCTTGAGATTCATTCATCGATAAAAGAAACTCAATGCGAGACATGCAAAGTGGGTGGAATTCCTATAATCTTTAAACTTGGTTGCAACATACAAGAATGGAAAGGAAAATATTATGGCCGATGCTTTATCTCATAGACTTTTCCTTCTTGGGTTCATGGATGCTAAAGTTCTTGGTTTTGAATTTCTAAAAGAACTTTACAAGGAGGATGAAGAAATACACGGGATAATAAACTCTTGCAAGGATGGAATTCATGACTTTTCTCTGTATTGGATGGTTTTGTTTTCAAGGGAAACAAGGTTTGTATCCCTAAGAGTCTTATTCATGAGCTATTGATTAAGGAAGCTCATAGTGGTGGCTTGGCTAGCCATATGGGTATTTCCAAGACTTTGGAAATCCTTCAAGGCAATTTCTATTGGCCTAAGATGCTTCCTTATGTTTACTATGTCATTGTGCGATGTTCTACTTATCAAAGGGCCAAAATGTCCTTTCATCGGGGCGAGTATAAACCATTGCCTATTCATGAAAGGCCCAGGGAAGATTTGAGCATGGATTTTATAATGGAACTTCCTCGAACTCCACGTGGGAAGATTTTTATTATGGTGGTGGTGGATCGCTTTTCTAAAATGGAACACTTTGTGGTATGTAGGAAAGTGAATGATGCATTTAACATGGCTTAAATGTTTTTCATTGAAATTGTGCATTTTGAAGGCTTACCAAGGACTATTGTTTTAGATGAAGACACTTAATTCTTAAGTCACTTTTAGAAATCTCTATGGAGGCTTATGGGGACAAAGTTGTTGTTTTCAATTAGTCATCACCCACAAACTGATGGATAAATAAAGGTTGTGAACATAATTCTTAGTGCTTTGCTTCGTTATTAGGTGAGCAAAGGAGGCAAGAATTGGGACTTAAAATTGGCTCATGATGAATTCGCTTACAATCAAACACTAAGTCGATCCACTAAGTACTCCCCTTTTGAAGTTATCTATGGGCTGAATCCTTATGTGCCAATTGATTATATCACTCTTCCTAAGGACAAGTTCATTCATTAAACATCTAGAGAGAGTATGGAATTCATGATTAATGTCCATAAGGAGGTGCATAAGAACATTGAGAAGGCCAATGAGAGTTACAAGAAGCAAGCCAACAAAAATCTAAGGAATGTTAAGTCTTTCTAAGTTGGTGATTTGGTGTGGGTGTTTTTGGGAAAGGAAAGGTTCCCAAAATAGAGAAAGCATAAGTTGATTCTTCGAGCTAAAGGGCTATTTCAAAGCATTGAGAAGATCAATCATTATGCCTACAAAGTGGATCTTGATGGATATTATGGAGTCTCCTCTACTTTCAACGTTAGAGATTTGTCTCCTTATTTGGAGGAGGATGAGCGCAACTCTTTCTGAAGACTTGCAAGATGATGAAAATTCTAAAATTCCATCTAATTCTAATTGTGTCACTAAGGAGGTCTTATTAGCAAGATAATTTGAGGAAAATGGATTGGACAATTTTTGGTTATATGCCCCATTTATTTCTATGCAAGGGTATTCTAGTCTTTGCACTTTGGGAAACTAGAATAAGGTGTTGAGGGAATTTTGGGTGTAAATAAATAAAGGTGTTTTTTTAAAATTAATTAATCTAGTTTTAAACTAATTAATTTATTAAGGGTAGTTAGTTAGTTAAAGTAGTTGGATATAATTGATTAGACAAAATCAAATTGGCGTGTGGTTTGATTGTTTTGCTGAGTTTAAAATGGTGTGTAAATGTCGTTGGTGTGTTGATTTAGTGTTTGCAAATTAAAGGGGGATTGGGGGAAATTAAGGACGTGATTTTATGGGCTTTAATTGGGAGATTTATTGCTAATTTTATGCATGTAAATTAAGGGAGGATTAGGGTTGAAAAATCAGATTTGACTAGATTTAATTCTTGGTTGATTTAGGGAAAGATTTTGGACTGATTTTATCCTTTATTTAAGTTGGAGAATTTCGGATGAGATTTGGACCAGATTTATACAAGATTTGGGAAGCAATTAGCCATATTTAACTGAAGATTTATTCCAATTTGGTTTGAATTTGGGATCATTTTGATTGTTTTTTGGGTCATAAGCTCGACCCCTTTGACTTTCAACTAGTTAATGATGATGGATCAAAAGGGCTAAGGCTAACCTTCTAGTCAATAGAATCTCTAGTGCGATAATGCTTCAAACGCGGGTCTTTCCTAAACATGCCTATGTATAATTACTTTTTCTCATGCACCAAACTGGGGGCTATGAAAGGTGGAGAAGACATATATCTCAAGTCACCTGGTGATCCTAGATCATTAAGAATCCTCTTATGGCTAAAGAGGGCATCTTGACAACTAGATTATGATTGATAGATAATTATCATATGGAGTTGAGTTCCTAGCTTTGCTTAGGTGCCCTGATTGTGTTAGGATTTGGATTATTTGACTATAGCTCAAATTTATGTAGTTTTAGATATTTGGTTGACTTTTTTAAACGAGACTATAGCTGGGTTTGATTTATGATGTATGACTTAGTTTGTCTCTAATGCAAAATGATTAACCTTATTTATGATGAATGTATGATTTTACATGATTTTGATGCATATATGGCTTTACATGAGCAATAAAATATACCATATTATTTGGAGGTAAGTGAAGGGTAATATTTTGGAGGTATGTGAAGGGTATCAACTCTCTCCCAAAAAATGAAAATAAGGAAAAAGTTTAGGGAGGCTCTAGAAAAATTTTAATGGGCAAGAGGGCACAGGAGTCTTTGCGCTAGGACAACTCGTCTTTCATATGTTAGATATGACATTTTAAGTATGCAATAAGCAATAAAATATTTATTGATTTGGAAATTTGCGAGACTTGAACGTATGAATGACAACTTAATTGCTCTATAAGTGAGAGAAATAACTCATTGTCTTTATCCTTATCCGAATCAAGTCATGTCCGGATGACTAGAGCTTAAGGTGTACAGGCTATTCCACTAGTTAAGATGCTTATGAAGAGGGTGAAGTTGGCAAAAGAAATGCATACCCAAGGCAAGAAAATAAGTTAAAACACTTTCCTTATCTCATTGGAATTAGACTTTCTTTCATTAAAACTTAATGAATGAAGGCAATAGGACAAAATTTAGGGGTTTACTTACTTATTCTTTAATAAATGACATTAAATTTCCTTAAAATTAAATTTCCATTATATGCTTTAAGGATTACATTTAACTTGCCATATTTACAAACATAAAATCAATCCCTAAGGTCTAAGTGAGCCTAAGAAATCAAGGAAAAACTTGACTTAACTTATTTACAAAATTAGAAAAGTTTTGAGTTGAAGAGTAGAAAAGATAAGCTCAAAGGTAGGAGTTATATTCTTGGCAATAAATTAGATCAAATAAGTTAGGAGCATTTTGAGGTAACGCTAGAAGTTAGGCGTCTTATGCTAACCCTAAGCGTCAAACAAGTTTCTGTTAGGCCTAGATATTAGGAGCTCTTTTGGAGGGACATCGAGAAAATAAGCATCTAATGCCCTTATGCTTGGGATTGGCATTATATGCTCAAATTATGGGTGTTCAATGCTCCTGGTTTGGGAGTTCTATGCCTTATCTTTACATCTAATACTTTCCTAGGATTCCTATTAGGATTTAAAGGCTTTAAAAGAGGTTGCCTAAATATCCCATTAAGGAATCAGGAAAACAATAGCTCTAGAGGAGTAGAATTTGATCATTCAACTTGTATTTTAAAAGTATTACTCAAGATTCAAAACTGATTGCGCAGGTAGTCCAATCTATGCTTCAAAAGTCTCATTTAGGATTGTGGAGCTTGTAATGGTGGTTGGAACTCAAGCGAGTTTGTTTACGTATACGCTATTGAAATCAAGATGTAATGTTTCTCTTAAGAGCTGATTTTAGATATTCAACTTATACTTCAAAAGTCTTTCTTAGGATTAAAAACTCATGTATGATAATACCAGTTTGAGACTAAGAATTAGGGATGTTTTAGGTTCATTTTCGTGTAGTTAAGATGTATTTTTAGGTTAGTTTTAGCTTTTTTTTCTTTCATATTATTGTATGTGGATTCACGGGACCAATGCAATAAATTCTGTTGGGCAGACCTTCCCAACTAATGGGCTTGGGCTTACATGATCTTGGGCTTAGGCTTACTTGGGTCTGGGCTTTGACCCAATAAGTTAAGTTTGGTCAAAGATGGACTTGGGTTGGACTTTGGCTTGACCTTGACTTTGACTTCCATGGACTTACCTTGATTTTGACTTCCATGGGTTGGAGCCTAACCTTGACTTTCATGGTCTTCATTTTGAATTTGACTTCCATAAAGATAGGCTATACATATAAGAGGGCTAGGTATGGAGTTTTAGTGGTATGGCAATTAAAGGCATGAGCATTAAAGGGACCAAGAGTTGGTGTGGGCTGATTTAGGCATGTAAGTGAGAGCAGCAAAGTGGCATAGGCTTTAAAGGCTTTGCATAGGATTAAAAGGCTAAAAATGGCAAGGATCAAGGGCGTAATTTGTTAGTTAGGGTGGTTGGATGCTTAAGGAATCCAATGGGAGTGAGTAAGAAAATCAATTGTTGAAGTTTAAAAAAAATCGTTTCTTTTCTTTGAGTTTTTACACATGATTGTGCAAGGCTTTGAGTGTCCATTGCTAGTCCTTCTTTGGAAAAATGGATGGTGTTCTTAAAAACCTTTAAAACTTTAAGTGGTGTGTCAGTATCTCAAAGGAATGATGGGTGCCCAAAGGAAAGATTATTTGATGATTTCAGTAGAATAATCAACCCTTTGTTCTATGAGATTACTTTGGTTAGTTTGGTTCGAATTCAATTCTAATTTGGTTACAGATATGATTTTCTATAGCCATGAAAACATAGTATTTTATATGATAGTAATCTAGATTAAAATGTAATAATTTTGCATTATAAATTCTTGGTTTAAAGCTAGGAAAAAACGTTGGTATTGTTCAAGGATAATTCAAAGCACAATGAGACTGTTTGGAGAATGTTTGTTGTGTGATTTTGTTGGATATATGTTTCTGGGTTTTTCTTGAATTTGGATTATATTCAACTTTGGCTTAGAATTTTGTGGGATATCAATAGGAATTCATAGCCTAAATTTCGAATAGCATACAAGCTTGAAATCACTCCATTTGTGCATTAGAGTAATCTGGGCAAATTTGCTTATATGCGTATTTATCTTTGGTTGGTGCTTCAATTGAGAGATTAAGTTTACATCCCCCTTGAACTTAAGCTTATTTTTTAGTGTGTGAGTAGGAGAAGAGAGAGTGGGGAATTTCAAAGGCACGTGGAACATTGAGAACTGCGTGAATTGATGAAATACTATGTGAATGTGCTGAAACCTTTATTGAGCATTGCTAGGTGTTTGGGCATTAATCATTTATACGAAAACAACTCAATAGACAGAATACCCATTGATAATATTTTTCTAACACATATGATGTGTTTATGGTTGTTTGTAGTATTTTTGATCTTTTTCAGGAGTACTAGAGGAATCCAGAGGTGTTGACATAAGTTCGAGATGTCATGGAGCGATTCACGAAGCCTTGAGAATCATTTTGGAGAAACACAAAGCCATTAGGAATTTTTAATCATTGGAAAAGTCATCATGAAGAAAAGGAACCAAGAGCAAGGTTGCATGGAGCTTAAAGGAAGGAGACTGAACACTTTAATCTCAATGGCATAAATTACCATAATCAAGGCTTTGGTTGAAAAAGTCAAGAAATAGAAGGGACTTAGATGAGTGTGCAGAGCACTCGCCCGAGTACTTGCTCAAAATGCCTAGTTTTCTTCTTCCCTCATTTCTAACCAAAAGAGAGAAGACTCGAACGAGTGTGCAAAGCACTCGCTTGAGTCTATTTTCCTAGGCCAATTTTTCAGCACTTTTCTTATTTAAAAACGTGTAAATCTTATTTATTTTAGCTATTTTTTCTAGGTTTTAGGGGGCATTAAACAATAGTTCGATAGTAGTATTTTCATAATTTTAGCCATACTTTAAAGCACTTTCAAGATTTAAGCATTCTAAGTATTATAATATACAATTCCCAATTTATTTTCTCGTAGTTATTCAAGTACTTATTTTCTTTCTATTCCTTAGTTTAATTTCTTTATTAATTATGTCTTCTTCAATTATGCTTTTTTTTCATGTTTAATATGTGTGAGTAGCTCTACAACTTAGGATTTCGGTGAACCCTAACATGGGTTATACATAGATAAACCTCAAAACCCAAAACCTTAACTTATTATTCAATTTCTTTAATCTATGATGGTTTTAATCTCATTAGAAGACTAGATGTAGTTTATTATTGATATGGATTAACTTCAATGACGAAAGTCCATTTATAATCTAATTTAGAATTATAGGTTAAGATGTGAGTATCAATCATGAAAGTTGATGTCATAAGCATTAAGATGTTGTGAATGTTGTATTTAATGTCTTTTTATGCATGATTCCATGAAAGAAGGCTTAACTGCAATAAAGGAAAGTGATTGATACTCAAAAGAGGTCTCTAGTATTGTGTAGGTTGCATTCCTCTTAGGAGTTGTCAAATTAATTGAATTCGAGAGTTCAGGAATAAGATCTATGTCTATCTATATTCGTGAGGATTTGTTTCCCTAGATTCTTTCATAATATCAATCATAACCTTAGTTTTCATTTGCTTTAATGAATTAGCATTAGTGCATAATCTCTTATTTTTGTTACTTGCTTAGTAGAAGTAAAATCAAAGGTAGCCTAATCAATCCAATAGTCTCTTGAGATTTTGACCCTACTTTCCTGATCTATATTTATTTTGGTAGCTAGGTTTCTTTGATAGAGTTGTGACAGACTGATTAAATTTTGGTGCCATTGCCGGGGACTAATGGTTTAGTTTCATTTCTACTAAGTTTTTTGTTTTCTTAGGTTGCTTTGGCTATATTTTTATGTCTAGTTCACCCTCTTTTTTAGTTTTTCTTTGTGTATGGACACTTGGAGTGTAGGTTCTGAAGAGTTGAAATTTTTAGATCTTGAGATCAAGAATACTGCAAAGAAGTGGAGAAATCAAAAGAAGAAGGGTAAAAAGGCAAGCAAGAGGGCTTAAAATCCTACTTAGAAAACACTCTTTGAGTATGCAATCCCTGATCTCTAAACAATGTCAAGTATGTCTTGGCCACATGTCATAGCAGGGAACTTTGAACTAAGGCCTACATTTGCAAGGCTCCATACTAAGTGCCCAACTTCACACATTAAGAGATTTCTAAAGAACTGTGACACTATAAAGATGAAAGATTGCTTAGAAGATGATGAGAAGTTGAGACTATTTCCTTTCTCTGTAAGAGATAGAAAGCGAGAGTTGATAAGGGATGAGGGTCTAGGCACATATGATACATGGGATAAGCTAGCTAAAGGATTTCTCATAAAGTTTTTGGACTAGGATAAGATGGCTAAGGTGATGGTCGAGATTAATAATTTTCAGCAATTGTATGATGAGTCCTTCTATGATACATAGAGAAGATTTAAAAGGATGCTAAAGTGTTGTCCACATCATGGGTTATCGAATTGGCTTTTGCTTTAGATCTTCTATAATAGTTTGAACCATGACACCAAGTTATACATTAATGCAACTTCAGGGGGTAACTTTTAGATGAACGGTGCTTATGGTATCTTGGCCTTGATTGAAGAAAAGATGGTTGCTACTAATGCTTCACATACTATGAGATCTAGTCATAAGAAAGAGTAATCTTCTTCAGCTTTATATGCTAACATCTCTAGATAGGTAAATGCATTATAATAAGTAAAAATGCAAGGGAAGGGGATTGCATTAAGATTAAGAGGAGTCCATCTCATGAGACTAGATTCTTGAATATGATGCTCAAAGCAAGGCTTTGGATTCTTAACCTAGTGAAGAAAGGAGTTCATCATAGGTTCATGAAAGAGATATGAAATTGAAAGTATGTGAGTTGATAACAAGAGTGCATCAAGAGTGATGTCTCTTTGTTTGATCAAGGCTCATCTAAGTGCATAAAAAGTAAATAAGAATTTCATGTAAAGGTGGTTTAAATCCCCTACAATAATTACATAAAAGTGACTCAACTTGAACCCTTGAGTAGTTGGAAACTACTAATAACAAGATGAGTGGTGAATGGAGTGTAAGTGGACAAAGTAAATAAATATGAACAATAGATTAAAAAGGGTTCTCGATTAGTTACCGTTGAGGATGAGTCCTTTTCTTAAGTCAAAGATGAGTGTTGATGGAGTTCTATTTCCTTGGGTTATGAGGCAAAGATTTACCTTAGATTATTTCCCGTAGAAGAGTTTGACTTCAGCACAAAATCGCCCAGAATCGCCTTGAGCGGGCACTTAGTACAACTTATGAGCCCGCTCATAGAAGGTATTGAGGCTACAGATTGAACTGAGAGGCCCCTTAATTGATATTGTAAGTTCTCACTCAGAAGGATTTTAGACCCCAAAATGAACTGAGTGGTAGCTAAGTAATAATCTAAGAGCCCGCTTAGAAGGAAAAGTTTCCTCATGAGTGCCCTCTCAATGCCCTCTCAAAACCTTTTGTCTCTAGTCTTCATTGAACTGAGAGGCCGCACAGAACAGGCCAAGCGATCGTTCAGGCCTTTTTCTCTTGAGAGGCCCTCGGTTCAATTCTTGAGCGAGATCTTGGCTTATCTTCTTGGCTTTTCTACTATACATTTCCATTTTTTGGTTCTTGTACTTAAGCTCACTAGATACCTGCATCAAGCCGTGAAAACATGCATAAAAGTAGAAAAGATAATGGGAAATCAAGGAAAATAAGACATAAATATGAAGAAAGCTCCTAAGCCTAGACCACGCACAAGGTGATGCAAAATTGGACAAGACAAGACGAACTTGGGCCAAAAGATTACAAAACTCTGCTAGGAAGACACAATTGAGTGACAACATGTCACTCATCAGTCGGATCCAATTCTTACGAGGATAGCTAGAAGTTGCATAGGTGATCCTTAGCGACACAAACATGATTAAGGTTATAGTTAGAGAGGGTCCTTTCCCTTTCCCTTCACCGAGAAGGAAAGGTTGGGTTGTAAATAACCGGGCTCTCCAGTTGCAATTCTCTCATTAAATAGTTCGTCCGATACCTAGGTTGCTTCCTTAAGCCTTTAAATTTTTGCTTCTAGAAGTTGAAATATTTTTATAGTTAGATTTTTATATTTCATTCTTGATGATTTGTTGTTTGGTTATTTCTCTTAATTTGAAACATGAAAAATTAAAATAAACAAATAAAACTGTTAAATAATATGAAAAGTTAAACCAAATTACACCTATAAATCCATAAAATGAACAACGAAATAACTAAAATTAAATAATCATCAACAACAAGTTTCAACTACAATATCAATCATCCAAAATAATAGTCAAACATGAAGTTGTTAATGAAATCTACATAAGCTCTCATCTTTAGTATTGTATCTCTAGAGTCAAGAAGGCCAAGTTATTCACATTACATCAACTTCTTAACCCAATGCATGTGTAATTAAAATTATTAGAAATTATTATAAAAAAACCTAAATCATGCAATAAAAGAAATAAATAATAAATAATTACTTACATATTGGTGGTTTTTCTAATTCGACAGAGTCAGGATCACTTACTTATCGATCAGCACCAAGGGTCAATATGAACGTGATGAAAAGCTACAAAATTAAATTTGACTTGATGATGTCTCTGTGTGAATTAATCTAGTGAATGTAGTCCTCAAAAAGCCTAATGTCAAGTAATGCATGTAAGGAAACGAAAACACCTAAATCAATACTAAAATGATTGAATAAAGTAAAAAAAATTATGAAATGAATAAATAAAGTAAAATGTTAAACCTCTGAGGCCTCCATCTTATCAAACTACCCCTAAATAGCTACCAATATGTTTGGGTCACCAAGCTCAGACTTAGGACTCAATAGTTTCAAACATCTAGTGGACCCAACAACAATGCATAAATAGTTTCAAACATCTAGTGGACCCAACAACAATGCATAAATAGTTTCAAACATTAAGTGGACCCAAAAAATAGGGTCATAAATCCAAGCCTACAAAAGTTAAGAAACATGTAATTCCCTTAGAATAATCTCTACTTGCCTCCCAAGCTGGCAAAATAAAATGGCTAGGTTTTAGAATGCCATAAATAACTCCGTAGCACACCTAAACATCCATCTCTCAACTCATGTAAGTAATGCAGCCTCAACCTGTTAGCTCTCTTATCTATGAACAATATGGACTCAAACAAGCACAACGGCCAACTAGCCTCAACAAAATAACTGATCCCTCAATCTTAATTGTGACAAGTCTAAGTATTCCATGACATTTACACAATGCCCTTTTCCTATGTTAGGTAATGAAATCCAGTTAGTTCATTCCCAAAAACTCTCTCATCTCATCTGTGAGGCCATTAGGGCTTGATGTAATGGAAACCATGCATTCATCAAGGGGTATGCATAGAATCTACCACACATCACGGTGTGTGACTATCATTACCCCAAACTATAGGTGAAAGCATCTGAGTTGGGCTATCAACTAAAAATGAAGTGATCAAGGACATATTGATATGCTCAAACATGTTGTAAGGCAAGTAAGTTGACCTGGTGCCATTGGAAACAATTCTCACTAAGCACGTGCCCTATTTTAGCACTTTAAGATTTGTATCTTCTCTCTAACCTAAATCCTATGGGCAACATGACCCCTTATCTAGAAGTAATGCTACCATTAAGTAGTTCGCTTGACATTGCTCCTCGTACAACTTAGCCATTGTCAGCAGGAGTTCGATATTTATGGCTACGTAAACTCGTGCTAGTACGTACTAGTCTCAAATCTCACAATTTATCCTCTCATTCTTGATGGGATGGGTCATTTGCCTTGTGGACGACATGTTGAGAATTCTAGATCCTCAAGCACCCAGTCAAGTTCAATAACATATTCGTCTGTATCCTTGCACATCTCATCATCCTCGTCATCGTCCTTATTGTCAAAATGACAAATAAGTAGCATCAGTCGTAAGAGAGGGACAAATGGTCCTCTGGGAAGAATGAGATGATCAATTTTCCTCCCTCGCCTCCTAACAAAAGCGTCAACCCCTCGAATCCCGAGTATGTCGTTGCTTAATGTACTTGTCAGTAGTAATAAATTTGAAGATGGACAGCTTCATAACCCTTATTCACTTTAATAACTATTATTATTAATTATAACTTTATTTAAACCTAATTCAATGCAACATCCCTAGTATTTTTTAAATATCAAAATTAATACTTGAACGGTTGATGAAATTTCTTTTATGGATGGTACATAAAAAATTATTATTTTTATGTTGTTCAACAGTTTAAATATCACCCTATATTAAAATATTTATATTATGTACTAGTATTTAAAGAATAGAAGGAGTAATACTATTTTTAACACTAAATTTTTATTATTCTTAAAATTATTTAATATTATTACTATTATTACAAGCTTATTATCTAATTATTATAGCTAGAATTATTATTGTTCTAATTTTTTTATTATAAACACTATTATAAATATTATTACTATTAATATCTAATTACTAATATTATATCCAAAATTAATTACTATTATCGCCATTTTATTTATTCTTATTAATATCTAATTTTTTGATAATAGTAACATTAAAACTAATTATATTACAAACACTTACTTAAAGACTAACATTATTTTTTATATTATTAGTAAAAATGATTATTATTTATTTGAAAATTTAGATAAAATGTATATAAAATTTTAATTCATCTTTATTATTATTAATATTATTCTTTTATATTAATACTTTTATTATTTTATCTAAATATTTTTATTATGACTTATTCTATAATAATTACTACTAAAATTTAGTTTATTAATCTTAATTTTCAGCATTAATTGATTCATTATTACATTATCAACATTAATTCTACATTAAATGTGGAACAAATGACAATCTTTGACAATACGTAAACATGATTAAACATTCATTACATACACTAATTATGATTTACAGTAATATTCATAAAACATGAATTTAAACGATAGTTTTCTAAAATTTCTAGCCAACCTTAGGAGTGGCTACTGGCTGTCTAATTTAAATGGCTAGCCCAGCCAGCCCTATCTAAAGCAAATAGCTAGCACTAGTGGGTAGCCATTTAAATTAGACAGCTACCTAAAGGGCCAATTTCTACTTTAGATGGCTACCCCTAGACTAGCCAAAATTTTTAAACGACTTCTTTTGAAATAAAGAAACTTATGAGGTGATTTGCTAGTGGATTCCTCTCGTCGTTTGCGGGTTGTTTTTTTAGCACTTCAACTTATTATATTGTTAGACACTACTACAACTGTTTATCGGATTTCATGGTGGCAAGAAGCAGCCGCTCTTGGCGATAGGATGCATAGTGGTCCTCTTTGGCGGCGGTGGTAAGATTAACGGTAGTGGAGAATAAGGAGAGAGGAAAGAAGGATGAGTGAGTGAAAAGAGAGGAAGAGTGAGTGAAAGGAAGGATAAAAGATAATTTTATATGGCAATTTGAAATACAATGGAGTGATATTTATCAATTTTTATTGATTTATCAAAAAAAGATACCGCTAAGAGTTTACAACTTGTATAGATCCAATCCCTATTTGACCTATAAATTAAAGCTCTTGGACATCCCTAATCTCATTCTCCAATGGGCTAGGATCCATCTCAGTGATCAAAAGCCCAACAAAGCACCATAATCAGCCCTACTAGTTCCGACTCCATGAATACTCATTTAAGGGTAAAGGACAAAGGGTCGATTTCAAACACACTGAAATGATACACAATTACTCAAAGAGCAGAACATTCCTCAAGTATTGATATTCTCTACAAACCCCTCTTTTTTCTCTTGAGATCCTTAGACAAGCAATTGACTTAGGCATCAGAGTGGGTGTTTTCAGAATACCACCCCCGTGGCCAGTAACCTTGCTCATAGGGCAAGCCTTGTCCTAGAGGTAAACCTTGTGTATGGTGGCAGTCGCATATTAACCAAAGAAAGTTGGTAGCAATCGAGTGTCTCACAAATGTTGTCCGCAAAAGAACCTTAGGTTGAATTTGCAGACAGTAGTAGTTGTGCCTATAGGATCTCAAAAGCTAGGGAGGTCAAACATCATAAAGTATATACACAAGAAAGTCCAATGGAAAAATCTAATGAACGAAGACCGTCACGCTAGAACCTACTATTATGGAAACGTTGGCTATCACTCTAAGATCCAAACAGAAAAACAAGTCCAAGGAAATTTTGCAAGCGATCTCTATTGGCACATGAACCTAAATGGCGTTTAAACATAAGCATAGACAATTTGTAAACATAACAAAAAATGGAAGTCAATAATTGCAAGGCTCGAAGGTTCTCAAAATACTAAGTCAAGTGGTTCTCAGGTGCTAACAAACAAATTCAAGTCCACATGCTTAAATTTTGGGCAAGTTAGACAAACAGACTATGGGCATATAGGGCTAACCCTAGGTAAGGCTAAAGAAGGACTAGATTTTCTTTAAGAAGTCAAAATTCCAGATGGTCACTAAAAGAAAAGAAAGGAAGATAAAAGATAATTACAACAAAATAAGGTTAAGTACTATATGTAAAAAGAAAGCTTCATTAATTATGGAGTAACAATTATAAGTCTGAAGATTACAATCATCTAAAGCCTACAGTCTTACAAATCAGAAGATTAGAATAGTCGAAAGTATACAAGCTTGAGGATAACAGTCATCGATAGTAGAAGGTGATGAACATCCAAGACCATTACCACAAAGATGCAAGAACCCTACCTATGATACAAGATCTTGCATCAGAGCACATGAATGGTCACAGAAAACGTGGAAGATGCACATTAGGAAACCCTCCGGAGCTGAGAGGAACAAACCCTGCCAAGAGACAACATAGGTCAAGGACAGGTCGCAAAGACATGCCTTAAGGAAACCAAAGTGTCGCCACCACAACCACTTTTCCCAACCTTTAGTTGAAAGTAGAACTTGTGTTCTTTAAGATCGTTTGTTAACTAGAAAAAGCAAGTCATAAGGCCTAGGAAGCAGAGCTTAGAAGATCCTACTCCCCTTAGCGACCGTGGATCCCCTTCTAAACGGATATCTAGAGTCTGAAACACCTTAAGGTGTTCCTAGGAAGGGATGCCCTCTGGACGAGTCCTAGAATCCCAATCTATGCTTACTAGAGGAATGAACCTACTAGTGAAAAGGACATGTGTCCTCATCAAAAGAAGATGGCTCAAGGCTAGCGTTGAGCATTGATATGACTGGAGGGCGTAGTAATTTGTCACCATAACATTAGTGCACGTGAAGGAAGGATACTATAACATCGATACAAGTAAAGGAAGGACATGTGTCCTTTGGCAAAGGAGGGGTAGTCTCCCTCACCTCCTTAGGAAAATAGAAGGAACATTGGTTTTTGAATTGTGTAACACTTGAAGCACCTATTAGAAGGTGCAATTCAACAAAAGAAAGGGAGAAATTATGAAGAAAAGCCCTAAAGGAACTTGCTTTCTTTCTTAGTGCAAGCATCTCAAGGAAAGGCTTGAGAAGGTCAAAACACAAGAGGGGCTAATTTATAGGCAAAAGGTAATGTTTACTAAAGGGAAGAAGTAGATCCCCTACTGAAAGAGGGTAGTTACCAAAGAAAAGCAATAACTCCTCCAGATCAAGAGTTCCTAAAAGCTGTAACTCCCACTGCGAGATTTCAGCAAATAATTACTGTTGATTTCCTTATGTTTTGATGTTTTGAATGATGACAAACAATTACAGGAAACAGGTCACAAGAAGTTGGAACTGTCTCCTTGACTGCTATGCTGTAAAGCAGTCACATATTATCTATTGCATGTTAACCATGTTATATGTGCAGTAGTTAAGCTGACTCCAAGACTTGGAGCATAGAATCCTTTCGAAGACATTCGAAGAAAGATACTTTGCTCAAGATGAAGCATTCAAGGAAGATTCAAGTCTTGTAGATTACATGAAAAGAAGAACATTTGTACTTTACTGTTAATCTAGTTTTTCATATAATGTGCTCCGTAGTATGACTTATATGAGTAGGTAATATAAGTGTTTTAAGTGTGATAAGTCATGTTATGAATTCTGGTATAAAGCTGGAACAGAATTCATAACTTACTTAATTCAGGGAACCAGGTTCAGGGAACCGGGTTTACTGAATGGAATATCAAGCTGTGTATCTTTGAAAAGATTTTTTTAAAAATATTTTCTAAAGAATTATTTTGGAAAATATATTAAGCAGCTGGTAGATTAGATGAGAATATATTGGTTACCTAAAAACTAGGAGTATTTACCTTATTTGATTCTATCTATATGATTAAGTCAAATAAGATAAATACTTTCCTAAACTCACATAAGGTGACAGCTCAAAAGATTATGTGATTTTAGGAAAGCCAGGGTTTTTGTAATCATATATATAAACTCATCTAATCAACCTAATTCAATTAGTCTCTCACGTGAAGAAAACTGAGTTTATCTCTAGAGAGCATTATACACACTTAAGCATAAAAACCTCTCATTAAGTCATATACACGAGCACCATTAGAACTTATATCTTTCTCTCATATTAGCTTTTAGAAGCAAGATCAAAGGAGAGTTTGATTCTGTAAAGAGCCTTCAACAGAGGGGTTGATAGGCTGGGAGAGTGTTTGTGAGTTCAAACACAAAAGGGATTACTAGTGTAAGTCGAGTGCACACTCGGAGTAGAGTGTGGGGTGAACTGGTTCCCGGAGTAGGGAAATAGTTGAGTGTCTATGTTCTTTGTTTTTTGGAGTAGATTAATAAAAGACCATAGAGTAGGAGGACGTAGGCCTGAGTTGGCTGAACCTTGTTAAATTGTGTGTCTTCCTTTATTGCTCTACATACATTCCGCTGCTAATAGGAACCAGCAAAACTGGTTCCTCCCACAGATCGAAAAAGTGAGTAAAATAGGCCAAGACTATTTAACACTCAATTCACCCCCCCCCCCCCCTCTTGAGTGCTCTAAAACCTTCAATTAGTATCAGAGCCTAGGCTTCTCATAAGAGTAACATCTAGAGAAGTCAAGTATGAGTACTCATGAATTGAACGCTATGAGCTACGACAATAAGACAACAAAGTTCAATGGTAACAACTATACTTTGTGGAAAAACATGATCAAGAATGTGATCATGGGAATTGATTATGAATGTTGGCTAGTCGTCAAAAATGGTCCCAACATCATTTTCAAGATAGATGAAGAGGGAAACAGGATTCCAAAGAAAGATAGTGAACTAGTTACTGCTGATTACAAACTGCTGGAGAAGAATGCCAAAGCAATGTCAATTCTACAATAGGCTATAGGATAGACTAAAAATGCTTAATGGCAAAGAAGGATGTGCTACACGAACACAAGGTAAACTTAGAACAAGTTAGGAAAGATATGCATGAATATGATAGAGATAATATGCTTGAATGTATTGACTCTTTATTAGATGAATGCTATAAACTTGGTGAAACTTATATAACTGGCAAAAGAAAACTTAAAGAAAAACGTGTTGAATGTGAAATTGCTGTTTCTAGTTGTGATCACCTAGAAGAAGTTTGCTTTGAATTGAAAAATCAAGTAGCTGAACTAGAGGTTGAATTGGACAAGTGTAAGGTGGAACTGGAGAAGGAAAGGTCTTCTAAATTTGACTGTCTTAGTGATGGTGAGGAAGATCTGACCTCCTGGCTCCCCAGAGACTTATCAACTGCTAGTGAATCTCTTAATTTTTCAGTAGCTATAGGTTAAGTAAATTCCTGTAGTAGAACTTCCTTGTTGGAAGCCTTTGAAATATTGGCTCACAACTTGGAAGAAATACACAAAGAATTTGTTTCACTTAAGGCTGCTCAGTTCACTGTTTCCCCTACAGGTACCAGTGTTAAGATCAGTGATGTAATAGATGAGTATGAAGGTACTATTTGTGATTTGCATGCTGAGATTCATAAACTGAAAAAAGATAAGCAATTAGTAATTGTTGACATGACTATTGATCCTATGGTTTTGAAACTTAATTTACAACTTGAATCCTTAAAAAGTGATTTTGATTTTCTAAAAGATAAAAACGAGTTATTGATTAAGAATCTTGAAACTAGAGAGAAAGAACTTCATGATAGTCATAGACATGTTGAAAAATTATTGACTGCACAGGAAACTTTGAATTCTTTAATTTCATTTAAAAGTTACAAAGGAAGAGTTGGTCTTGGATATACTAGACAGAGAACCAGGACTAACTGGTCCCCTAGGGAAACCACGTGGGTTAAAGAATTCAAAAGAGGTAAGTATGTAATGACTAAAGAGATGCATGTTTGTTATCATTGTGGAATAAATGGGCATAAGATACATGAGTGTCCTGCTAAGAAGAATAGTGAGAATAAGAACAATAAACATGTGAAGTGGGTCTGGAGAAGAAAAGACCAACAAGAGCCTAATGTCATTGAAAAGGGACCCAAACATGTTTGGGTTCCTAAAACTAATGTTTGATTTGTTCTTGCAGGCTAAAGTGAAAGGAGATACCTATTGGTATTTGGACAGTGGTTGCTCAAGACACATGTCCGGGGATAAAAGTCAATTCCTTTCACTAGTAGCCTTTGACGATAGAAGTGTCACCTTTGGAGATAACAGCAAGGGAACCATCACTGGTTTAGGTAAGGTAGGTAAGAAACTTTCAAATGCAATTGATGATGTATATTATGTTGAGGGCTTACAACATAATATCTTGAGTATTTCTCAATTATGTGATAAAGGTAATAGAGTTGAGTTTCAAGCTAATCTTTTTCATATAGTTAATTCCCAAACAGGTGAACTTGTATGTGAGGGAACCAGGAAGCATGATGTTTACATCACCTTTCTGGATAAAATTCCTCAAGACAAGTCTGTTTGTTTGAAAGCTGTTTCTGATAATAACCAATGGATTTGGCATAAGAGATTTGGACATGCTAGCTTGACACTTTTGAACAAATTAAAGTCTCGTGATTTGGTGGTAGGACTTCCTAACATCACTTATGAGGTAGATAAAGTTTGTTCAGAATGTGTTAAAGGGAAACAGGTCAAAATCTCTTTTAAGCCTAAAACTGTTTTGAGTACCAACAGACCCTTCGAACTTGTACACATTGATTTGTGTGGTCCCATGAGAATACAAAGTCGAAGAGGTCATAGATATATCTGTGTTATGGTTGATGATTATTCCAGGTACACTTGGGTAATAATGCTACATTCAAAAGATGAAACGTTCGATGAATGGGTAGCATTGGTGAAGCAAGTGGAGAACCAGCTCTCTCACAAGCTAGTCTCGGTAAGATAAGACCATGGTACTGAATTTGATAATGCTAACTTTGTTGAATATTGTAGGGAACAGGGAGTTAGTCACAACTTCTCAGCCCCAAGAACACCACAGCAAAATGGTGTTGTTGAAAGAAAGAATAGAACTCTTGAGGAGATGGCCAGAACAATGCTCATTGAGAGTGGTCTCCCTAAGAGTTTCTGGGGTGAAGCTATGGACACTGCTTGCTATATTTTAAATAGAGGTCTCATTAGACCAAAGTTAAATAAGACTCCATATGAACTCCTTAGAGGTCGAAAGCCTAATATTGCATACTTTCGTGTATTTGGATGCAAATGTTATATTCATAACAATAGGAAGAACCAGCTTGATAAATTTGATCCTAGGAGTGATGAGGGAATCTTTCTTGGATATTCTCCTCAAAGCAAAGCATATAGAGTCCTAAATAAAAGGACTTTGTGTGTTGAGGACAGTGTGTATGTCATCTTTGATAAATTTAACATGTCTTTTGAGATTGCGCAGGTACAACCTGATGAAATGATTGGATTGATGGATTTTACTGGGAACCATGATACTGGTTCCCTAAATGAAGTTCAAGCAGATCTAGGCTCACTTGATACTCCACAAAATAATGATAATGAGGAGCCTAGAGAAGAAAATAAAGACAATTCAGAAGAGGAACCAAGATCTAATGGTTTCCCAAGTGACAGACAGGTAAGGAGTTCAGGGGGAATGAATGAAGATGCCTCCCCTGAACTTGAGGTAAGTAATGTAAATGGAAACAGCGTGAATATGAATCTTACTGGTTCTGAAGAAATTGATGAGATTCATGATCATGCTGGTTCCCAATCAAATGAAGAAGCACAAAATGTTTCTCTTTTAAAAGTTTCAAATATCAATCTTCTCATCCTCTAGATCAGATCATTAGTGATATTAATAAAGGAGTTCAAATGAGAAGAAATATTTTTCAAAACTTTTGTGTCTTTTATTCTTTCCTGTCTAATATAGAGCCAACTGACTATAAAATGGCACTGACTGATCCTGATTGGGTTCTAGCAATGCAGGATGAATTAAATCAGTTCCATAGGAACCAGGTTTGGCATCTTGTACCTAGAACAAAGGATAGGTCAGTTATTGGTACAAAATGGGTCTTCAGAAACAAATTGGATGACCTAGGTACAATAGTCAGAAACAAAGCTAGGCTAGTGGTGCAAGGTTACAATCAACAAGAAGGGATTGACTATGATAAGACTTTTGCACCAGTAGCTAGGTTAGAGGCAATTAGGATTTTAATTGCTTATGCTGCTCACATGAATATGAAATTGTTTCAGATGGATGTAAAGACTGCCTTCCTAAATGGATATTTGAAGGAAGAGGTATATGTAGAGCAGCCACCTGGTTTTGAAGACAAGCTATTTCCCCAACATGTTTACAAGTTAGAAAAAGCTCTATATGGATTGAAGCAAGCTCCAAGAGCTTGTATGAAAGATTGTCTAAGTTCTTAATGGAGAATGATTACAAGAGGGGAACAGTAGACAAGACACTGTTTATCAAAGCCAGGGGGAACAACTTGATTATAGTACAAATTTATGTTGATGATATCTTATTTGGTGCTACTAATCAAGTACTATGTGATGAGTTTGATAATCTTATGCAGAGTGAGTTTGAAATGAGCATAATGGGAGAACTAGGATTCTTTCTAGGATTGCAGATTAAGCAAATGGAGAATGGAACCATGATACATCAGCAAAAATACTTGAAAGAATTGCTGAAGAAATTTGGCATGGAAAACAGCAAAGCTTATGATACACTTATTCCCACATCCACAACATTAGATAATGATCTAAAGGGAAAAGATGTTGAAGCCACACTTTATAGAAGAATGATTGGTTCCCTTCTTTATCTAACAGCTAGTAGACCTGATATTGTGTTTTCTATTGGATTGTGTGCTAGGTTTCAAAGTAATCCAAAGGAATCTCACTTGAAGGCTGTTAGAAGGATACTTAGGTATCTTGTGGGAACAACAGACTTATGCTTGTGGTACCCCAAAGGGAGTGCAATTGATCTTATTGGGTACACTGATGCAGACTATGCTGGCTATCTTGTTGATAGAAAAAGCACATCAGGTATGGCACACTTTCTTGGCTCCTGTCTAATATCATGGGGTTCTAAAAAGAAAAACTCAGTGGCCTTATCCATAGCAGAGGCAAAATATATTGCAGCAGCTTCATGCTGCTCCCAGCTACTGTGGGTAAGGAACCAGCTGAAGGATTTTGGAATTGTTTATAATAGTGTTCCTATATTTTGTGACAACACTAGTGCAATTAATATTTCTAAGAATCCATTTCAGCATTCCGAAACCAAACATATAGAGATTAGACATCATTTTCTGAGAGATAATGTAGAAAAAGGTTTAGTGGAAGTATTGTTTTGCAAAAGTGAAGATCAAATAGCTGATATCTTCACAAAACCCTTGTGTAGAGAAGTTTTTTGTAATTTAAGAATCTTACTAGGTCTAGTTAGATTTTAGTCTTTGGCTTCATCTATTTCCCTCAATGATTGGTTATAATGGTATTCTCTTGTATAGTATATGTACATACCTATGTCGAAATCCTTCAAGTTTTATGTAAATGTTTTGAGATCTCAAAAGGATTAAAAATCATTGTTGTAAGAAACAGGTGAAATTAAACTAAGTTACCAGAAACAAAATGAAGTGGTTTTAATCAAGTATCAGGAAAGGGAAACAGCAGATCAGCACTGATATGTCTTCCGAATAATATTTTCATATCTTTGGAAGATTATTATAAGATATTTTCCTTTTGGAAGGAAATAATCTTATTTCAGTCATTTACCATAAAAATAATGGCAAATCAATCACTTGCCTAGTTTATAGGATGGTTAAGATATTTATGGCAAGTAATGATAGCTATCTTTTCAATTTTTAAAACTTGTCATACTTATCAAATCAATTAACCGTCATTTTTTTTGAATTTCCATATTTCTGTTTTGCTTCAAATATATATATAACCCTTTGTGCAGCTTCATTACTTCTCATTCATCACTCTCCTTCTCTCTTTTGCGTGCTACTCAACCATCAGAGTACTATTCATCATCTTCATTCTCAATTTCTCTTTCACAATGGGAAGAAAGACAGTAGCTTCTTCTAAGAGAGGAAGAGGAAAGGGGTCTGCTAGTGACTCCACTCAATCTAGAGGAACCCCCATCATTGTTCCACCTACCTCTCAACAAAAACAAACCCAAATTGAACCTTCATCACCCAATGTAGCTTCATCACCTTCAGAAACTCCTACCACAATCCCAGATTCCCCTCAAAAATCCTCCTCACCACCAAAATCGACCAAACCCTCATCATAACAATCTAAGCCTATCTTCCATCCTCCAGAAACTGATGACTCTGTCATCAAGGAACCTGTACCATCTCAGGGGGAACAGGAGGCAGAAGCTTAACAATCTGTGAGCCAAGAGGTGGAGGTTAGTAGTGCTAAAGAGCACAGTGACGAAGTGGAAGTGGTTGAGGTTACTGGGTTCAAGGAAGGATCACCAGATGAAAAGGTTAGGAGAAGTGGTTGTTTCACACATTCTTCTGTAAAAAGGAAAATTGATGACACCCAGGAGGAACAGTCTGCTAATTCTGTGCAAAGAACCAAGAAAAAGAGATTGCCTGCTAAAACCTCTTGTGCTTCAAAAGGTAAATCTGTAGAATCTATTCCTATTGGTTCTATTGATTTAAATTCTAGATTAGTGTTATCTGGGTGTGGTGTTGAAAAAGGATATTTTGATATTGCTGCATTATCTGAGTTCAAGGAGTTGCTTGATTATCAAGGTTGGTTAATATTGTTTGATGTTTGTGTTGCAAATATGTCTGGAGTTAGGGAATTTTATGTTAATATCAAGCAAATGCCTGATATGTCCATAAATTCATGTGTGAATGGGGTTGATGTCAGTTTATCAGTTGCTTCTCTGTCAAGTCTGTTAAGTATACCAAGAGATGGTTTTGATAAGTACTTAGGTGACTGGTGGCCCATGCTTGTTGGGGTCACACCAGAGGAGATATATGCTTTTATGTTTGGAGAGAAGATGCCCAAAAAGCCAGGGGTTCTTAAGTCTGTAAATTTGAAGGAACCAGTTATGCTTGTTCTACACTCTCTATGTAACAAGGTTTTAATACCAAGGGCTCAGGGTAGAGGTACTTTGAGAATAATGGAAATGGTATTGATGTATCTGATAATGAAGAAGGTGAAAATCAATCTTCCTGCATTAATGTTGGCCCATATGATGAACTGCCATGGGTCATCTCATCACTCCTTGCCTTATGGATCCTTTATAACCCACCTGCTCAAATCTAACAATGTACCCCTGAGTGGTTCCACTGTCCTAGTTACAGTGTTTACCAGGTTCATCTTAAAGCAGAAGGGTTTAGATATAAGTGGGGATCAACTGCTGTTTAAATCAAAGGAACCAGTGGAGGATGTGAGATCTCCAACAAAGAAGAATAAGAAAGTAGAGGAGCCAGTAGGTCAGGCTCTAGTTCTAAAAAGGTTGGAGGATCAGGAGAATTTGCTTAAAAACATCATTGGTCTGGTCCAAGATTTAGTCTCTTCTATTGATTCTAGGTTTATTAATCTGGAAAAGAAGCTTACTGGATCTCATGATCAAGAAGCACCTGGTACAAGTGCTGCTGCTCCACAGTCTCCTCCTGAAGAAGAGATGCATGATGCTGAGGAAGGAGATGAAGATGAGTAACCAGCTGATGATGGAGACCAGGATGCTGAAAGAGAAGAGGAGGATGAGAATGATGAAGATTGATTCTGTTTTCTATTTTTGCCTGCCTACCCTATCTCTTATGACTGATTCTGTTGATTTGCTTCTTCCCACTCCATGAACTGTTCTTTTGATATGGAGTTGGGGTATCTAATTTGTTGAACTTTGTTTGGTATTTGTTTTAAACAATTTTACTTCTGCTATGACATGCCTCGTTTGACTAATCTATTTTTGCAGCATTTAACTTGAATAGTGGTTGATGCCACTGCATGGATGAGTACATTTAATAATTTGTGCATTTTATTTTTACTTGAGTATACTTTTTAATGATGCCAAAAGGGGGAAAGAGTTGAAGCTGAAGCCTAGGATCTTCTTAGCCCTTTAGGATTTTAAGATTAAGTCAAATAGGAGTCGAGTCAAGTTAAAGAAATTTTTTTTCAGTGTGTGTTCATTTTTTGTCCGAAAGATTATTGATGTACTCAATCCTAGTTGAGTACTTTATTGGAGTTTGTATGTTTTTAATGTGCTTGGATTGCAGGAACTTCAATTAGTTTGTCATCATCAAAAAGGGGGAATTTGTTGAGTTCCTTAAGTTTTGATGTTTTGAATGATGACAAACAGTTACAGGAAACAGGTCACAAGAAGTTGGAACTGTCCTTGACTGTTATGCTGTAAAGCAGTCACATATTATCTATTGCATGTTAACCATGTTATATGTGCAGTAGTTAAGCTGACTCCAAGACTTGGAGCATAGAAGCCTTTCGAAGACATTCGAAGAAAGATACTTTGCTCAAGATGAAGCATTCAAGGAAGATTCAAGTCTTGTAGATTACATGAAAAGAAGAACATTTGTACTTTACTATTAATCTAGTTTTTCATGTAATGTGCTCCGTAGTATGACTTATATGAGTAGGTAATATAAGTGTTTTAAGTCTGATAAGTCATGTTATGAATTCTGGTACAAAGCTGGAACAGAATTCATAACTTACTTAATTCAGGGAACCAGGTTCAGGGAACCGGGTTTACTGAATGGAATATCAAGCTGCGTATCTTTGAAAAGATTTTGTAAAAATATTTTCTAAAGAATTATTTTGGAAAATATATTGAGCAGCTGGTAGATTAGATGAGAATATATTGGTTACCTAAAAACTAGGAGTATTTACCTTATTTGATTCTATCTATATGATTAAGTCAAATAAGATAAATACTTTCCTAAACTCACATAAGGTGACAGCTCAAAAGATTATGTGATTTTAGGAAAGCCAGGGTTTTTGTAATCATATATATAAACTCATCTAATCAACCTAATTCAATAAGTCTCTCACGTGAAGAAAACTGAGTTTATCTCTAGAGAGCATTATACACACTTAAGCATAAAAACCTCTCATTAAGTCATATACACGAGCACCATTAGAACTTATATCTTTCTCTCATATTAGCTTTTAGAAGCAAGATCAAAGGAGAGTTTGATTCTGTAAAGAGCCTTCAATAGAGGGGTTGATAGGCTGGGAGAGTGTTTGTGAGTTCAAACACAAAAGGGCTTACTAGTGTAAGTCGAGTGCACACTCGGAGTAAAGTGTGGGGTGAACTGGTTCCCGGAGTAGGGAAACAGTTGAGTGTCTGTGTTCTTTGTTTTTCGGAGTAGATTAATAAAAGAGCATAGAGTAGGAGGACGTAGGCCTGAGTTGGCTGAACCTCGTTAAATTGTGTGTCTTCCTTTATTGCTCTACATACATTCCACTGCTAATAAGAACCAGCAAAACTGGTTCCTCCCACAGATCGAAAAATTGAGAAAAATAGGCCAAGACTATTTAACACTCAATTCACCCCCCCCCCCCCCCCCCCCTCTTGAGTTCTCTAAAACCTTCAATTACCACTCCCACTGCGAAAAAGTCAACAGCAGGTAATTAAATCCTAAAGATACTGAAGAATGCATAGAGATACGCAATAATTATTAAGTCACAAAGTCAACTTTGGAGAATATCAAGGATATCCTTGAAAAGCACGGGGCAGAGATAAAACCTAAAGAAAATCTTTTACTTAAGATCACAAGTTTCCTCTAAAGTCCTTAAGTTCCCATAAATGACACATATATCAACAAAAGATAAGCATGAATGCATTTGTGAGAAGACCAGCACAAGTAATTGTATACTCAAAGAAAATTATATTCACAAAAATTGACCTAATTGTTCAAAAATCATAAGAAAGTCCTAACAATGGGAAATCAGTTGCCTTATGAGGTACTTAGACACGCCTCTATGTTACAAGTTTAGAGAAAGCACTACTAAACTTCAAGAATACTACAAAAAGTACTAGAGGTTAAAGCTATCAAAGAAAAAGTTTTAAAGCTAAGTACATGATCCAGCTGAAGAAGCAGAAGAGGTAGGTTGCTGCCAAAATTCCTATTTACCATGGGTTTGTCCTTGCTCCACCCCTTTATCTGGCATAACAGGCGACCTACCAGCATTGGCAACATTAGTCCCAAGAGCCTAAGTAGAGCCCTCCCAAGGCTTCTCATCAAACATCTTCTAGATAAGGGCCTAACTCAAACTCAGGTAGATTCGACGGAGGAACCTGTGGAAAATATTGTAATAAAACATCTAATATGTACCATGGAAATCGTTTGGAGTAGCAGCAACATCCCTACAAACCTTCTCTAAATACTTTATATTTTTCTCTTTTAAGGTAGATGCACGCTCTAGTTTCTCCTGAA
Organism: Dysphania ambrosioides; assembly: GCA_026401315.1. Taxonomy (NCBI): domain Eukaryota; kingdom Viridiplantae; phylum Streptophyta; class Magnoliopsida; order Caryophyllales; family Amaranthaceae; genus Dysphania; species Dysphania ambrosioides. Next base: position 6,070,509 of record CM048662.1, read on the forward strand.
TGAGATACTTGACATGCCTCTCCTGTAGAACAACCTTCTTGCTAGACCAAGCTCGAGCATATTCTGATACCTTCTCTCGGAGCCTAGTGACCTCATTCTTGAGCTTGGCTACCTCGTCAAAATGAATCTTCCTCTTAAGCTTGAGTTGAGAGGCTAGATCACTACTCAAAGCTGATAGCGGCTTCTTTTCCTCTTCGAGGAAAGAAGATAACTCTTGGAGTTTTACCTTCTCCTCAACCAAATAGTCGCATTCGAATGACTTGGCATCGACCTTTGCCTAGAACTCAACCAACCTTAGCTTCAACTCCTCTATGGTCTAGTTGAACTTGTCTTAACTCATTTAACCTTAGCCAGGAGCCTCTTTGAGAAGTAGGAAGCAAAGGCTGGCTTGAGAAGCTCTAGCAAACCTAGCCTAATGACCTCCTGAATGCAATAAAGTGTTAGAGGAAGCCAAAAAGAAAAAAGAAGTGTGGGAGACAACTAAAAATAATGTCTCCTTAGCATAACTTATCGCTTTAAATGGAGAAAACCTTACAGAAGATGAAGGAGGGTACATGCGCTGGCGAGCCACAAGAGAGTCTATTGATCTCCTTATCGAGAAGTTTATCTCGTGGGAACCACCTTTCCCTATGCCTCTAATGAGGCACAAACTGTTGATGATTAAACCCATAGATCTCCCATAAAGGGAAGTGAAACCATGTAAACCCTCTAAAGTTCCAAGAGAGACCTCTCCACTGCTCCTGCCCAATTGCACTAGAGGAGAAGGAGCATAATCCTCTATGGTTGACTTAAATGAGTCCATGTTAATGAGGACCACCAAAGAGGTAGAGGCAAATCCCTCATCCACTTAGGCGTTTTTGGCTACAAGTTGCTCTAAGTCTTCCCCAGCAAACTTTTAAAAGGTATCCTCTAGCCTCTCCTTAGCTTCACCCACTACCCCAACCTCGACATTCACCATGACTGTGACGTTCTCTAATCCTTCTCCATTCTTCCTTACAACACTTTAAGGCCCTCGATATCCTCCTCCATAACTGTTGAGGGAGCTTTCAAGAACTACCTGAGTTGTGGCTCATCCAAAATTAAGGGACTCCTTAAGCTGAGCCACCTTAGTGCTTTCTCTCTTAGCCTGAAGGAAAGCTTTAGAATCATATCCCTCCCCCATTGATTCTTAAGGAGAAGTAGGAGCTGATCTCATAAAAGATGCGTTTTGCCTAACCTCTTTGACTCCCAAAGCCACCACCTCTTCCTCGGCCCGGCTAAGGGGCACAGTCTCAGTGGCTTTGCTAGAGAATGGTAAATAGTCAAGCTTAATATCTTTATCACTAGTAGCCTCCTCAAAAGGAACATCCATCGGAGGAACATTGTCCTCATCTTCTTCCTCCTCGGGCGACAACGCTGAGAATTCACTGGAAGGGGAGGCTACCAATCTTAGACGCCTCTCTAAAAGGGTTTCATCCTCATCTTCTTTTTCCTCCTCTTCCTCCTCCCCTTCGTCCTTATCCCCCACCTCTGGTTCTATAACTTGAGGAGAAGGAACTGTAGGAAAGGGACCAAGAATAGAAGCACTCCTCCCCCTTTATGGGGAAGGTGCTGGACTCCCCAAGCCAATGGATCAGGGCTCTCTAATGGTAGTAAGCCCACTATACCTGGGCACCAAAGGGTCCATAAATACCCAATGGTTATCAAAGTGGCAAGCCACCACATTCTTGATAGAGTGATCCACCAGGTGTACATTTTGTACCTCACTTTTCCTCTTTACTCCTAGACACAACAGAAAGTATGGGCTAATGCCAACCCTTGAGTAGCTAAGTTATTCCTTGTAGCGGTCTGCAAACACAACACAACACCGATCAGGAGCCAAAATTGAGAAAGATAAAAGGCAAGAGGGAAGAAAGTCACACACCAAGGAAGAGAAAAGCACTTAGACAATCAGTGCCCAAGTACTCCACCTGCTTAATGGTATCCCATTGGGGTAGCTAGTAGGCATGCACTAAGTCCTTGAATTCCGTGGACATGCTAGCTTGAGAAGAGAAATGCCGAAAAGCCAATCCTTTAAACTAGCCCAGATGAAAGGTGTCTAGCATGGTCTTATATATAGGCTTACTCAGATTTATAGGGGACTAAAACTTATAGGGATACCCTACTTTTTAGGCATCGTCAACCAGAGCCAATTATCCCTCCACTTTTTCAAGTCATTCAAAGGGGGGAAGATCGTTGTCTTCCCACTAGCAATTAAAACTCCACCAACATCCAAGATGACTTTGCCCATAGACTCTAGTTAGAGAGAACCGGGATTAAAATAGGTTCAATTCTAGAGGAAACCTCATAAACTTGCAAGTCTAGATAAACCCCAACACTTTCCTCATACTCTAAGGGGTCAACTAGATGAGACTTATGCTTGTAGACACAAAATTGTGTCTCCTCATATAGGGGTTCAATAACGAACCAACCCTTATAGGTGAACTTTGCTTGGGTTAAGTTTGAGTGTATGTAAACCCAAAATTACTTCAAAGTCAAACCTCATAAAGGCCCAAACACAATTCTAAGCCCAAAACACAAATTAGCCTAAACACATGACCAAAAAGGAACCCAAAATCATCAAATACCAACCTTCAAAACCGTGCAAAAGTTAAGTGCTCAAAGCATAAATGTCTGGTGCTCAAATTAGGCATCAAGAGTATGAACTGTATCCTAGCCAGCATTAGGCTTCTAATGCCAGCTTTAGGCGTTCAATGCCCTCTAGGTGTTTGAAGCACACCACAAGCGTCAAACGCATGCCCTGCTTTTAGCTCATGAACTGAACCAAAATTTGATCAGTTGTTAGTTCCAATGTCTGATCCACAACCTCAGCGTCAGACTCATATCCTTGTGTGCCAACCCAAAAGTGCTCCTATCTTATTTTTGAGCTTCAGTTCATCTGAGCAAAAGATTTAATTTCTTAGCGCCCAACGCACAAGACGTGTCTGATGCCCAAAGTTGGCATCTAATGCATTGACTTGGCATTTAACACTCGGGATACCGACTCTCTTTTCATATAAATACCCCCTCATTTTCTAAGAAAAGGGTCTCCATTTTGTGATTTCTGTAGCATCGTTACTCTAGAAAAATACCCTCATAAGTACTCCTAAACACTCTTAAACACAAATAAAACACAAATACTAGTACTCAAGGCATATTATTTGCCTTAAAACATCAAGTAACCATTACTCCTTCAACAAATATTCAAACAAGACTCAAGCAAAGAAACTATCCTCAACGGTAAACATCGAGGACCCTTCTCTACTTCAATTATTCTCATTGCTTTGTCTACTTCTACTCTATTCACTTGTTAGTACTTGAACTTCATGGTTCTACATCCATCTAGGGTCCTAATCTAGTCCTTCTTTAGTGATAATTGTGTGAGGAATAAACCCCTTCCACATGAACATTTATTTTAGATTTTATGTCACTTTTCATGGGCTTTGATCAACCAAAGAGTCATTACTTTTGATGGTCCCTTATGATCAACTCTTATAACTTATTTCCATGTCTCTAATTCCTATGATGTGAAGAGCTAGGAGTAACTCCTACTTCACTAGGTTAAGTCTTAAAACCCTAATGTTGAACATCATGATCAAGGAACCATCCTTATGGATTAGTCTCCTCCTAACATATTTTTAAGCCCTCTCCCTTTCATTCTATTTATTACAATATACTTATATTGTACAAGTTTATTTTCCTTTTAGTCTATGATGTAAAGATAAGGACTTGTCTAATCTTACTTGACTTGTCACTTGACCCATTTTTATGAGAAAACCCTACGTATGTGTCACACTTAAATACATGTTTTAGGAGTGATTCAATGGTTCATTTCTTGCTTTAGATTTCATAATTTATACTTTGATATCAATGTTTCATAGTCAAGTCTATGATGTTCTAAGGCAAAATCATAAGTGATGCTTGAACTAGACTCATTTCTATGTTAGAATAAATCTTGAGGAAAAGTCTCTTTAGGATTCTTTCTTTATTTAATTAATAAATCTCTCCAACTCATCATTCATCATACTTAAACTGCATTTAACTAACCCTAACATATTATCTCTTGTCTCTAGCCTTTTATTGCTTATAGTGGTTGTCTTAATTTATGAACATAATTATTATCTTGTATTGGGATTGCATGATCTCATTTAGTTTATACACTTATCAAGACCTATTGATTGAATGTCTACCTAATATATAAGATAAAAAATAGACAATTGAACTTAGGTGTCTATTAATCTTGAGAATAAATAACAAAGTGTCTCCAACACTAGATTTATTTGCATTACTCTTAATTTTCTCAATCGACTTAATCTAGAGTGTGTTTTTCACTTGTTTTTGCATGTTTCCCTAGGACTAAATCTGATTTATTCTCCATCTCATTTCCAACTACTTGCACACATTCTTGAATTAAAATAAGTTGCTTATTCTCATACCTTGTCATGGTTCGTAGACCACTTATGTGAGTCAATTTTGGGATTCAAACAAAAGGGTGACCAAGCAGCCCATAAATATTGGTGGCGACTGCTTGACCCATTTTAATGTCGCAAAGTCATGTAGCTAATCCTTAGTGACACACAGAGATAGTAGGGAATTAGTGGGGGAGAGTCCCTACCTTTATCTTCACCTAAAAAGGAAGGTTGCATTGTGAAAAATCGGGTTCTCTAGTGGTGATTTACTCATTGAATCATCCACCTGAAACCTATTTCGGTTCCTTGACCCTTAAAATTTTTCCATAAAAAGCCCCTATAAGTACGATACCAAAACCTCCCATAGATACCAGTAAGGGGGAAATCTAAAACCGAAGTCTAGATGTGTATTGTACTAAGTGATGCACCTAGGTGGAGGCTAGTGTAGTCTAGCCCTGAGTTTAGGGACGTTACACCAGTACCCAGTGTCTAGCTTGATCTTGAACAGAGCCATGGAAATCTAATCCTTGAACTTAGAAAAAAAGTTTGTGTGAATGGTCTCCTTGAACTCAGCAGAAAGTATGTCGCCAGTCTCGTTGGGATCATGCTAGTCTCGCTGGGATCATCTCAATACCGCCATGTGATCCCTTTGTCGACCGCCTGCTCCATTGGACGCTCCAAGCTTCATGGAAGAATAGGAGGTTGTCGGTGAAAGCATAAGAAGATTACCCCCTCTACAGTCTCAATTTGAACCCGTCGAAGTATGGTTTGAGACGTTGTCCATTCACCTTAAATACGTTATTTGTCTCAAAACTTTGAATTTCAACCGCTCCATGTGGATATACCTTGATAACCTGAAATGGGCCTTCCCAACGGGAACGGAGTTTACCAGGAAATAGTCTAAGTCGGGATTGGTAAAGAAGGACTTTATCGCCGATTTTAAACTCCTTTCTAGTAATCATTTTATCGTGCCATAACTTAGTTTTTGCCTTGTAGATATCAGCGTTTTCGTAAGACTCAAGGCGAATCTCCTCTAGCTCTTGAAGTTGCAGTTTCCGATATTCTCCGGCTTCATCCATGGTCATATTGAAGGATTTAACCGCCCAATATGCTTTATGCTCGAGTTCAACTGGAAGGTGACAAGGTTTTCCAAACACAAGGTGATAGGGTGACATTCCGATAGGGGTCTTGTATGCGGTACGATATGCCCATAACCATCCTCCAAACGTAAACTCCAATCCTTCCTATCCGGATTTACTGTTTTCTGAAGAATTAATTTCACCTCCCGATTTGATACCTCTGCTTGGCCATTGGTTTGTGGGTGATAAGCTGTGGAAACCTTATGTTGGACCGAATACTTCTTCAGCAAAGCACTCACTGTACGATTGCAAAAATGCGTTCCTCGGTCACTTATCAAGGCTCGAGGAATTCCAAATCTGGAAAATATGTGAGACTTAATGAAACCTGAAACCACTTTAGAATCGTCACTCCTAGTGGGTATTGCTTCTACCCACTTTGAAACATAATCACAAGCAAGAAGTATATAAATATAACCATGAGAGTTAGGGAACGGTCCCATGAAATCGATTCCCCAAACATCAAATATCTCACAGTATAACAATGAAGATTGTGGCATTTCAATTTTTTGAGTGATATTACCTACTCTTTGACAGTTATCACAAGATTTGCAAAATCCGTAGGAATCTCGAAACAAACTAGGCCAATAAAAACCACAATCGAGCACCTTCCTTACTGTTCGTTTGGAACCAAAATGACCTCCACAAGAGTGAGAATGACAGAATGTAAGAATAGGTATTACCTCATTCTCGGGGATGCATCGGTGAATGATTTGGTCAGAAAAGAATTTCCATAAGTACGGATCATCCCAGGCATAATATTTCACATCATTGCGAAGCTTATCCTTTTGAGATTTCGAAAACCCTGGAGGAAATTTGTTAGAGACAAGAAAGTTTACTATATTAGCATACCATGGACGTAATTCCTTAACAGAAAATAGTGATTCATCAGGAAATTCGCCATGGATTTGATCTTGAGTTGGCGGTCGATCAACTATATGGGTTAAACGACTCAAATGATCAGCAACTAGATTCTTTGCACCTATCTTGTCCTTGATTTCCAATTCAAATTCACTCAAGAGTAGAATCCATCTAATTAATCTTGGTTTGGCTTCTTTCTTCGACATCAAGTGACAAAGAGCTGCATGGTCAGTGTAAACAATTACTTTGGTACCAAGCAAATAGGATCTAAATTTCTCTAAAGAAAAAGCTATAGCCAACATCTCCTTCTCTGTTGTAGTGTAGTTGCGTTGGGTTGCATTGAGCGTCATCGAAGCATAATAGATCACATGTGAAGCCTTCTCTACTTTTTGGCCTAGAACAGCTCCCACTACATAATCGCTTGCGTCACACATTATCTCAAATGGTAAAGACCAATTCGGGCCTGAATGATGGGTGCAGAGACGAGCTTGGCTTTCAATTCATCAAAAGCTTTCCTACAATCATCATCAAACTTGAATTTTTTTTCTTTTTGCAGTAATTTGCATAATGCAGCTGCAAGCTTCGAGAATCCTTCAATAAACCTACGATAAAACCCTGCATGACCTAGAAACGAACGCACTTCACGCACATTAGTAGGGTAAGGAAGAGATTGAATGGTATCTATCTTTGCTTTATCAACCTCAATACCTTTAGAGAAGACCACGTGACCTAAAACAATACCTTGTTCGACCATGAAATGACATTTTTTAGAATTAAGAACAAGGTTAGATTCAATGCAACGTTTAAGGACTAATGATAACCGATGCAAACAACTATCAAATGAATCTCCATAAACAGTAAAATCATCCATAAATACCTCCATGAAGTATTCAACAAATTCTGAAAATATGCTCATCATACATCTCTGAAAGGTTACAGGGCCATTACACAATCCAAAGGGCATACGTCGGTAAGCAAATGTGCCAAAGGGACATGTAAATGTAGTTTTCTCCTGATCTTCTGGTGCAATAGGTACTTGAAAGTACCCGGAATATCCATCAAGGAAACAATAAAAAGCTTTACCTGCAAGTCTTTCAATCATCTGATCGATAAAGGGCAAGGGGAAATGGTCCTTCCTCGTTACTGCATTCAACCTACGGTAATCAATGCAAACTCGCCACCCATTTTGTACTCTAGTAGGAACCATTTCACCATGTTGGTTCTCCACCACAGTCACTCCAGTTTTCTTTGGCACTACCTGCGTGGGGCTCACCCATTTTCTATCTGAGATGGGGTATATCATTCCCACTTGTAGTAACTTAATAATCTCCTTCTTTACCACTTCCATCATCGGAGGATTCAGCCGACGTTGAGGTTGTCTCACAGTTTGGCATCATCTTCTAACAAAATACGATGCATGCATGTGGATAGGCTTATACCCTTAATGTCTGCAATAGTCCATCCGATAGCCAATTTATACTCTTTAAGTACTGACACCAACTTCTCCTCTTGTTCCTTGGTTAATTTGTTCGAAATGATAACAGGTAGGGTATCATTTCCACCAAGGAACACGTATTTCAAATGATCAGGAAGTGGTTTTAGGTCTACCTGAGGTGCCTCCAAAACAGATGGTGAAATTTTCTCCATAGGTAATGTTGGTGGAATGGGTGTTGAACCTAATGTATAATTGGAAACTTGGAATGTTCGTTCAACTCTGTCACCATCACCTGCATGTTAGTAGGCAAAGAAAAATCCACGTGATCACCAGACAAATTATTAACAATAGATGTGAGGAGCTCATCTCCACCATCAATGTTAAAAACATCTTGTGCTATTGGATCGATTACATCTATGGAGCATAAAGAATGAGTGTCCAGAGGATATTTCATGGAATCATAAATGTTATACACAATTTCTTGCCCGTCGAACTCCATAGTTAAAGAGCCGGTAAACACATCAATTTTCGTTCGAGCTGTCTTTAAGAAAGGTCTACCTAATAAGATAGGGACTGCGTGTTTGTCATATTCCATGTCAAGAACGTAAAAATCAGCAGGAAAAATCAGGTCATCAACCTTAACAAGCACGTCTTCTACCACCCCCTTAGGATAGACATTAGACCTATCAGCTAACTGAATTATTACCCCGGTATCATGCAAAGGTCCAAGTTCCAAAGATTTAAACAAGGAATAGGGAATGACAATGATTGATGCACCTAAGTCTAACATGGCTCGGTGAAATGCAGTGTTTCCTATTATAACAGGAATGGTAAACATATCAGGATCACTATATTTTTCCAGGAGTTTCTTTTGGAAAACTGCAGAAACATGAGCACTTACCTTTACCTTTTCTTTTCCACCTAACCTGTGCTTCCTCTTGATAGTACAAAGCTCTTTTAAAAACTTAGCAAAACGAGGGACACTTTTAATCAAATTCAAAAGGGGAATATTTACCTAACATTTGCTAAAAGTTTCATAAATGTCTTTGTCTTTCTCATACTTTCGAGTTTCTTGCAAATCTTCAGGGAAAGATGGTGTAGGCTCATAAGGGGGAAAGGTCGGTGGGTTTGCCACAGTTTCAAGTTCCCCTTCTTCCTCTTCAATTCCGATCAAATCTTTAGCTCTCTTAGTTGCAACCACAGTTTCTTGCAACTCTTTCCCACTTCTCAGTGTTATTACATTGGCTTATTGCTTAGGATTCAACTCCATTTGAGATGGAAGCTTTCCAGAATCCTTAACTTCAAGTCGGTTTATTGCACTAGAGATTTGACTAACTTGGTTCTCCAGATTTTGAATGCTTGATTTAGTCTCTTGTTGAAATTGAACCATATTTTGCTGCATATTTGAGACATTAGAAGTTAAAGATCTAATCATGTCTTCAGTTGACATATTTCCCGAGTTGGAGCTTTGGCCTTGAGGTTTTGAAAATGGAGTTCTATATTGTTGACCTTGAGAGTTATGTTGTTCATTCCCTTGAGAATTTCCATATCTCAAATTTGGATGATCTCTCCATCCTGGAATATAGGTGTTTGAGAAGGGATCATATCTCCTCGGAGGTCCTTGCCCTTGGAAACCTAGAGCATTCGCTTGTTCATTTTGTTCCTCTAGGAATGTAGGACATGAATTGGTAAAATGTTCCATGGAGTTGCATACACCGCAAGCCTTTACTTGCTGTTGATTCTTCAAATTCACCATGAACTCGCGCATCATAGAAGTCAAACCAGCTACTTTACTTTCCAATTCAGAAGTATTGGAGTTAGCTGCACTCACTCGGCGCGTAGAAGTTCTTTGACTGAACTACCGTGAATTCTCAGCTAGTTCTGCGATTAATTTGGTTGCATCCCCTGGAGTTTTGTTCACTAGACCTCCTCCACTGGCTGCATTTACCATTCTTAAGTCATCGTCAGTTAGGCCTCCATAGAAAAACAAAGTGTGGTCTTGATCCGAGTATCCATGATAGGGACAACTAGCACAAAGTCTCTTAAATCTTTCCCAATACTCATATGAGGATTCGTCTTCCTTTTGATCCACATTACTAATAGCTTTCTTAAGACTTGCAGATATAGTGGCTGGGTAGTATTTCTCAAGAAAACACCTTTTCAGATCTGCCCATGTTGTTATACTACCCGGAGGAAGATAATAAAACCAATCCTTAGCTGTATCTTTGAGAGAAAAAGGAAAACCTCTTAGTTGTATCTGATCATCAGTCATCCCATTTGGCTTCATACTCGTACATACCACATGAAATTTAGCCAAGTGCTTATTCGGATCTTCACCTTTCACACCATGAAATGCCGGTAATAGATGGATTAAACCAGATTTAATCTCGACATTTGCACCTTCTCCCAACTCCGGATATGCAATGCATAACGGTTGTTGGTTCAAATTAGGAGCAGTGAGTTCTCTTAATGTTCGGTGTTCTGCCATCTCCTCTGCTTGATTGTCAAAAGTTGATGGCGATTCACTAGACTTTGCTCCTGCCTTCTTTCGCAACTTGGAAATAACTCTTTCAATTTCTGGATTTAACTGCACAACTTCTTTGTTAGCAGAACGAGTACTTATCATAACCAAGAAGAGCAAAACAAAGAAAATGATTAAACACAAAACAAATTTTGGCGCCGTTGCCAGGGAAGGGCATTGCTTTTTAATTGTTTAATCTTGTAGAATTCATTGTAGTATAGTGGTAAGTATTCCCGCCTGTCACGCGGGTGACCCGGGTTTGATCCCCGGCAACGGCGCCAAAATTTGGTGTGCCTTGTCGTAGGCTACCAAACAAAATCAAAACTTATCTAACTTCAAATGAATGTAGCTAGGGAAGTCAAGTTCGTATCCACGGAGAAGAGATACTTAATAACTGAAAATCTATGTAAAATTATCTTAACAAAGCAATAAACTAAATAAAGATGGGGGTTTGCAATAGCAAGATAGATTTAATAACCTAATTATAACCGAAACTAGTTAAATGACAAATCAGTGAAAAGAGCACTCTTGGTTGGTTGAAATCCACTTATGAACTACAAGTTAATCATAGAAGTCTCCTCAATTAACACCATTGAACACCATGTTGTAGAATTCCAAAATTCTATATTCTCATGAATTAGCTAGAAATAACAAAGCGTCCCTTTCTAACCCTTTCTAGTGAACAACTCAAGATAAGCACTCTAAATCATTCACAAGAAGCAATCAAGCAAAGAAATCAACAAGGATTGATGAAATTAATACAAGCGGTCTAATTTCCTCAATAATACTATTCTCTCTTCAAGTTATCAATCATAAAGCATGCATTAATAACCTAAAGTCACTACTTTGGTAAGATTAAATAGATGCAAGAGAATCCAAATAACCAAACCTAGTATTTGATTCAAGAAAATCATGAAATAACACAAGAGAATAGTAAACATTCAATATGTATTAATAGAAGAGAAATCTCATAACTTACAGTCAAAAGCTTCAATCTTTAACCAAGAATATAGATTAGGCTTCCATAGAGTTCTTATTAAACCAAAGAACAAAGAGGAAAATTAAACCTAAGCTTTTTCTCCAATCTCCAAAGTGTGTTTAAAACCCTAGATTACAAGCATTATTTATAGATACCTCCCCTAACTAACCTAAACTACAGATGCCTAACCTAAGACGGCCCAAAACAAGAGTTTACTTAATTAAAATGCTGCTAGAAAACACTGAAGTTGCGAAATTCTGGAAGACCCGCTGCCAGCTGCTATTTAGCCGTTGGCAGCTGCTAAGGCAACATCCTTCTTCTCTTGCTTGCTGTAAGTGCCGTTGCTAGCTGCTCCTTTGCCTCTAGTAGCGGCTCTGGCAGCTTGTACTGATATTCATCATCTAAAATCTTTCTCGCTCAAAGGTAGATCGTTCTTGCTCAAATGTAGATCGTTCTTCATCATTCCTCCAAGTTCAACATATCGTTTCAACTCTATAATTTCCTTCAATTGCACATAAGTGAGTTGAAACGGCTAAGACTTATAAAAACCAATAAAACTCCATGAAGAACATCAAAAACCATCCTAGAACACCTCTATCAACACATTAAAAGAAGACTTATTACCATATCTCCAAAAGGAGAATAGAAAGACTTATTTCTAATGAAATTTTAGGACCTTTAATTTTCACATACATGGATGTGTGGGCTGAATGTATTAAGGGAAAATAAACAAATAAAGGAAGTATGATGCAAATAGATCCTTGGATGTCTTAGAACTTATTCATAGAGATATTGGTGGTCCATTTCCAAGTCCTTCTTGGAATAGACAACTATATTTATCACGTTCACAGATGATTATTCCAGATATGGCTACATATATTTCATTCATGAAAAGGCTCAATAATTGGATGTGTTAAAAAATTATAAGGCTGAAGTTGAAATTCAACTTAACAAAAGGATTAAAGCCATCAGATTTGATAGTGTAGGTGAATATTGAGGTCATTATGATGGTTCAGGAGAACAACTTCTAGGGCCCTTTGATAAATTCCTAGAACAATGTGTTATCGTTCCTCATTACATTATGCTTGGTACTCCAACTATTAATCGTGTTGATGAGAGACAAAATAGTATTCTTATGGAAATGGTAAGGAGTATGATTAGTCATTCTACCTTACTAGAGTCACTCTGGGGTAAAGCACTTAAGACTACAACTTATATTCTTAATAGAGTACCAACAAAAGCAACTAATAATAAGACCCCATATGAAGTTTGAACTAGTAAAAGGCCAAGTCTAAATCATTTTCATGTTTAGGGATGTCCAGCTAAGGCACAACCTTATAGGCCAAATGAAAGGAAATTGGATTCTAAGATAATTAGTTGTTGCTTTATTGGATACTCTAAAAGGTCAAGGGGGTTTAAGTTTTATTATCCAAAAGATAAATTATTTTTTGAGACAATTAATGCTAGATTTCTTGAGGATGTTGATTTTATGGTGGAAGATATAGTTAGGAACATTGTTTTTGAAGAATAGAATGTTACTATTCCTCCTTATATCATTGGCATTGGATCGATTCCCACATTATACATTACTAATGATGCAGTTCAAAATAATGTTGGAGAAACTTCTAGAGAACAAATTCTCACTCCTCAATAAGTAGTGCTATAAAGGAGATCCATTAGGGAGAGAAGAAGTGCATTGCCAGGTGATTACATTGCATATCTTCAAGAACATGATAATTCTACTTCTTGAGAGTGGATAAATGCTGCAAACGACGAGTTTGAATCCATGGTATTCAAAAATTACCCAATCAACTTTCATCAAGCTATGGAAAGTGTAAATTCTCAACACTAGCTTAATGCCATGAATGAGGAAATACTATCCATAAAGGATAATGATGTTACAAGAGGGTATAAAATCTATTAGTAAGAAATGAAAATTTAAAACCAAAAAGGAATCAAATGGAAATTTAGAGAGATTTAAGGCCCGTCTAGTGGTGCAAGGTTTTACACAAAAGGAAGGAATCGATGACAAAGAATCATTCTCTTCAGTTTCTTTGAAAGACTTTTTAAGGATTATAATGGCATTAGTAGCTCATTTTGATCTTGAGTTACATCAAATGGATGTTAAGACTGCATTTCTCAATGGTAATATTGATAAGATAATTTATATGAAGCAACCTGAAAACTTTGTGGTGGGTGACCCAAAGAAGATGGTTTGTAAACTCAAGAAATCCTTCTATGGACTCAAGTAGGCGTCTCAACAATGTTATTTTAAGTTTCATCTAGTGATTCTCTCATTTGGTTTTGAGATGAATTTGCTTAATGAATGTATTTACTATATGTTTAGTGGGAGGAAAAATATTTTTCTGATTTGTATGTTGATGACATATTGCTTACCAGTAACGATATAAGCGTTTTGCACGAAACTAAGATTTTAATCAAAGAATTTTGAGATAAAAGATCTTGGTGAAGCCTCTTTTTTATTAGGCATTAAATACATCGGGATTGATATTGGGGTATTCTTGGATTATCACAAGAGAGTTATATCAAAAATGGGTTAAAAAGATATGGCATGCAAAACAGCTAACTAAGAGAAACCCCTGTAGCTAAGGGAGACAAACTTAGTCTTGATTAGTGCCCCAAGAATGATTTTGAGAAAAAGGAAATGGAAAATAATCCTTATGCTTTGAAAGAAGGGAGTTTGATGTATGCTCAAGTATGCACTCGTCCAGTCATAGCATATATAACAGGGATGTTGGGACGCTATTTAAGCAATCTAGGGTTAGAACATTAGAGAGCAGTCAAAAGGGTCTTATGATATTTATAGAGAACGAAGAAATACATGCTCACATATAGGAGGTCAGATAAAATTGAGATAATTGGGTATGGTGACTCTGATTTTGCTGGATGCATTGATACAATGAAATCTACTTATGGTTAAATTTATATGTTAGCTAGAGGTGTCATCTCATGGAAGAGTCTCAAACAATCCATTACGACATCTTCCAATATGGTAGCAAGATTCATTGCATGTTATGAGGCATACATCAAATCATGGGATATGGATGCAAAATTTTATCTTGGGACTACGTATAGTGGATACTATTAAAAGACCACTTAAATTATTTTGTGACAACAACACTGCTATGTAAAATTCTAATAACAATAAGAGTTCAAGAAAGTCAAAGTTTGTGACTCTCAAATTATTGGTTGTACTAGAAAGAGTTTAGAGTAAAGAATCGTCAATTATACATATTGGAACAAACTCTATGATTGCGGATCCCCTTACCAAGGCATTGCCACCCAAGCTGTTTCTTAAGCATGTAGCTCATATGGGTGTTGCTTCTGCTATGGAAGATGTTTAGTTTTAGTAGGAGTTTGTAATTTTATTTTACTTTCATTAGGCGTGTGTTGACATATTTTAGTTATAAAGTTTTTTGTAGAAATAAAGTGATGACAAAGTTTAATTTTTACACTCTGATTATGTTATGGTAATAGTTTGATCTCACTATTAAAGTGGACCAGTTGGATACGAGCATATTAAGATCACATTGCATGTTGTTTCCATGTTACACATCCACTTCATTATCTATGTCATTCTCTTATGTCGTTATTAATGTCATTGATAGGTCTAGTTACGATAAATGTAATGAAGGCTGCTTTGGTCTTTGTTGATATTATTAATAGATGAGATTGGTTTCTAATAAATTATAATTTTGACAGTATGGTTGAGCTCAAATTTGTTAATTTTGTAATGATACATGTTTATACAGTTGTACATATAGCCCAAGTGGGAGATTGTTGGATCATAGTCCAACATTGGGCTTATATGTAAATATACATATGTTATTATAATTTATTAAAATTGTCTTTATGCCTAACTTTAAGGTGCTCTAATTAATATAAAACTATTTGGGCTTAATGTATTACTAGGTTGTGGGTCTTAAATATGGATATACTTGTTTTATGATTGTATTATATAATGGGCAGAATAATAGTTATAAATTATTATTATATATAGGAAGTTATGGTCCCGTGATTATATGTATTATGTTTTCCTCTGTGCTATCCCATCATCACAAAGATTTTAGAATGAAAACTTTAAGGGGTCATTCATACATAATACATATCAATCAGGAAGGTCTAACCGCTCTCTCCTCTTATGTAATGGAACCAGGCAATTGTTCTTCTAATTCAACATAATAGATCCTATTATAAGAGCACTCCCACCAGTGAGGAAAAAACCCCTCATGAGTAAAAGTAATGGTATGAAATAAATACTCAAGCTTTACACTAGTGAGAGAAAAAAACTACGCATGAGGGAAATAAAAATCGCACACTGGGTGAGAGTTTTCTTTGGTGAACTGTTGATGCTTGTGGGCCCCATATGAACCACGTGGAGCTGAGGAAACTGAATGCAATTTTCTCTCGGCCAAATGCAGTGACTTTTTTATGGGTGAAATTAGAGGTTTTGTTGTCACGGACGAACCACGATGCGACACATGTCAGTGGTCTCTGCTGCTCTTGCCCGCATCAGTGGTCAACACGTGTCCTTGCTCTGGCCAATCAAAATTTTGCAACGGTAATGTTACCGTTTAAAATATAAAAAAAATTAAAAAATTCACCAACAACCATAAAAAAAAATTCCTTTATAAATAGACATCCATTTTGTTATATTTTGATATACTTCCGTAAATCAAAAAAAATCTCCTATATTCAATAAATTCTCAACTTATATTTTTATTATTATTATTTTTCAGTTAATTATTATTACTATTAATAATAATAATAATAATACCATTAATAATATTATTATTACCATTTTTATTATTAAATTTATTTTTTTATTATTATTATTAGTGTTGGTGTTTTTATTTTGTAAAAATTTAATTTAATTATTTTTATTTTAAGTAATTATTATTATTTTCACTTATTATTGTTAAAAGCTTTATTATTTTACTACTTTATCAACTTATGGATCCTAATAACCTTAATTTTTCTAATAATTTTTCTTATTTAGGTGATGATTTTGTTAATAATCCTCGATTTCAGTTTTTCCTACAAAGATTAGGAAACACTAATTTGCAAAATTCACCACAACAAACACCTCATGAAATTTCTCTCAAAAATAATACATATGAATCACCTCCTATTTCTCAAGGGAGCAATTCTCAGTATGATGATGAACTGGAAAATATTATTCTAGAAACACCGCATTACCCACCACCTCCTCCAAGAATGTCTGTCAATCGAAATCAATCCCTTACAAAAGGGAATCGAATGTGGTCTGTTGTAGAGGATGAAGCTCTAATTGCTTTGTATCTGCAATTCAATGAAGATGCAATTGTTGGTACAAACCAAAATGCAGTTGTGCTTTGGTGAAAAATTTATGCGGCATATGATCAAGCCTAGGCTGAGAAGCCCCACATCCTACCACCAAGACCTTTGAGGAGTTTGGAAAGTTGTTGGAGACGGATGGCAACTGATTTAATATAATGGAGTAGTTGCTATGACGAAGCTGGAAGGGCAATAGGAAGTGGTTACAACAAAGCGGACCAAATTAATAACGCAAGTAAGTTATTCTACAATTTCTCCAAGGCTACTCCACATAATTTTAATTGTCACCATTGTTGGTAAATGGTTAAAACTGAACCAAAGTGGAAGATAATAATAAGATGGGCATTATTAAGAGAGGAAATATTAGCTTGTGGTGATGCTGTTGAAGATGATAGTAGTGGAAGTGATAAGAGGTGTAGGACTGAAGATGAAGGTTATGTTGCTAGAACCGATTTCTCTTCTGGAGGTTGATGTGCTCGCTTTAGAGCACATTTACTACCCCGTTGTAGTGTTAAATCTCGCAGTTTTAGATTGATTTTATACACATTACACTTGATTTTACCTTGATCTTGTCTTCGAGTTGTTTTAAGGTCATTTCAGGTGTTTTCGATGATTTCAAGGTGAAGTGCGACGTATTCGAGGCTTTGACACTATTATCAAGAGGATAGAAGCATGTATCATAGCTTGGGTATGCATTCCAAGTCATTCCTAAAGATGCCCCAAAGTTCGAAAGCCATTAGACACTTTGAAGAAGTTGAAAAGCAGGATTCAGGCTCAGATTCAACCAAATCTAACAACCATTCGGTCGAATGGTAGTCCAACTTGGAAGCTTGTGCTTCATTGTCACTGGGAAGGCCGAATGGGAAACATTTGGACAAATGAGGTTCCATTCAGCCGAATGGATGCCTCATTCGGGCGAATCGCACACAGAGAAGAAATCATCAAAGCTGCTGGAATAAGCGAATGGAGAAACGTTCGGGCGAATGTGTCCCCCATTCAGGAGAATGGACATGTTTTTCTCCGGAAATTTTACTTCTTCTCTTGGCCAGCCCAAAAGCATTTTTAGGCATCTGAACTTCTTTTGTTTTAAGTTATAAGTACCCCACTTTCTAAAGAGAGGGGGAACCCTAATTTCATTAATTTTAGCTTTGATTAGCCTCTAAGCCTCTCTTAGCTCATTAAGCCCTAGTTTTCCATTTTTCTGTTTTCTCAACATATGTACTCCAAGATTTCGACTTTATTGTTTAGATTCTAATCGTGGATATTGCATTCAATCTTCATTGGGTTTTAAGTATTAATTTCCTCTTTACTTTTGCATTTGTTTTATTGCAGTCACTGTTTAGCCTAATATTTATCACTTATCTAGAATAGTTTTTGTTTTATTTTTACTCTCATTAGTTTCTTTTGATTATTATTATCTGTCATGTTTGTTTTATTGATTATTATCATGCTATACATTCAAACAAGTGTGAGTAGTTCTCTTTGGGGGTTGACTGGTGAAACCCTAGGAAAAGCTACATTCTTCATTGTCTAAGGTTACAAGAATGATGACAATAAGTAGCCCTCGAAACCCAATTCAAATCTTTCCTGCAACTCCTTTGGAGACATAGGGAGATTATAGGTTGTTCGATGTGATTTGTGGAATCACCAGCTTCCTCTCGCATACTTGGGTGAATCTAATTTCGTCCCCATTTTTCTCCATTTGATTTTCCTCTTTAGTTCATGGTGATTTATATTTTCGTCATTAGTTTTAGTTGCTTTTCAAAACAAAAAGTCTAGTTATGTTAAGAAGCTGAATGTATTGATATCCTTTGTCCTCGTGGTTCGACCCCCTACCCCACTATACTTGTGTGATTTGTAGGTTGTTATAAGTATTGTTTGGTTCAAGGTTAAGCATAAAAGACTGTGAAAATCTTATTACCAAAATGGCGTCATTGCCGGGGACAAGGCGTTAAATTTAGACTCTTGCTATTCTTGATATAACTTCATTTTATTTCGTTTTTATTGTTATTTATCTTTGTTAGTCAATAGTTACCCTTAGGTTTTCTGTTTGCATGCTCCATAGCACTTGCAGGTCAAATCAACTAATCGTACCGTATAATCCTGTGGTCCAATGTTTAAGAAAACAATGTCTAACAAAGCAAACCCCATATTCTGTTCAAAGTCCACCACATCCACAATGGCCGACAAACATCAGTTGTTCGGTCAGTTCAGGACTCCTGCCTCACAAGAATTCCAAGGAGGTGTAGTGCTTCCTGTTGCTACTACGCCATACCAAATACACCCCCAGTTCACAAGGATGGTCAAGGAAACCCCTTTTAGTGGATTAAGAAATGAATGTCCTCTTCAACATCTCGAGGCATTCTCTGATATTTGTGGACTTATCTCTTCTTGCCCCAACAACCCTGATTATGTCCAATTGCACTTATTCCATCTAAGTTTAGCGGGGGACGCTAGAGAATGGTACAAATTCCTTAAGCCAAACTCTATCACCACTTGGGCCCAACTGAAAACTGCATTCTTGGAAAGGTTTTACCCTACTGTGAGAACGCAGGATTAGCGTAAAAAGATTGCATCATTCACTCAAGAAGATAAAGAGAACTTAACTACGGCTTAGAGTAGGTTTAAGAGGATGATACGTGCATGTCCTCATCATGAATATGGGGACAACCACCTGAACACATTCTTTTATGATGGCCTCAATGATACTACCAAGGCTCTTCTAGACTCAACAGTGGGTGGCCAACTCTCCAAGATTCCATGTAACGAGGTAAAAGCCAAAATTGAGGAAGTTGCTAAGAATAGTGCCTAGGGAGGAGCAAGGAGTAAGGGTTTACTAAGAGGAATGATTGACACAACCAACCTGGACACCATCAGTGCTAAGATTGAAGTAGTTATTGATAAGAAGCTATCCAAGTTAACCCTAGCCGATAGCTCGAAAACCCCTCAAGTGCGTGAAAAGCACTTTGCATGTGCATTTTGTGGGGGTACCAACCATGATACTTCCTATTGTAGTGGTTTACACTCCGAGCATGTTGCTGCAGTTGACTATGGTTGTTATAATCCAGAGACACAGGTGATGAATTATGACGATGATGGGTATAATCCTGATCATGTTGAAGCAGTTAATTATGGTGGACAAGGACAAGGAGCAGGGTATGGGCAACAACCTTTCCCTAATCAACCATATAGACCTCCTTTCAATTTAAATCAAAACCAAGGAAACTTCCACCCGAGATATAATAGAAATACTCAGAGTGGGTTCAACAATCAAGGTTTTCAAGGGAACCAATCGAGTGGAAATGCACTAAGGCCAAGTTCATATAGACCACCGGGGTTTAATCAAGGGCCTAGAGGTGGTTCAAATCTTCCTTTCCCATATATTCAATCTCATCATGGGATTTCACAACCACAACAAAATTACACCTCAAGAAATGACCATTTAGCCTCCCAAGTAACTTCTCTTGTTCAACAAAACCAGAGTCTCACTCAAATAAATTAGACTCTCATCCATCAGATGCAACAACTCCAAGCTCAGCAAAAGTTATTTGAAACTCAACTTGCGCAAATGACTAGTCCTCCTCCACCTTCGCTATTCCCATCTCACCCTCAACCTAACCCCTCCACACAACCTCCACCTCAGCACCCAAACCCAAACCAACACACTACAAAAGCTATCCACCTGAGATCAGGGACTCAGTATGATGACCCTTCATATCCAGTTGATGCACCTTTGGTACGGGTTGGTGATGAGACAAGAGTGAATGTGAATGAAAAAGAAGAGGAACAAGGTGAAAGGTTGAGAGTTGATAGTGAAAGAGGCGAGCCTGAAAAGATTGATGATGAGGAAGAAAAGAAAAGGAGTGAGAAATTGATAGAAAACGAAGAAGAGAGAAAGAAGAGGATTGAGGAGAGAAAGAGGCTAGATCACTTGTATGCCCCTCCACTTCCTTTTTCTTATAGGAGAGTGGAGAAGCAACTTGATGAGAAGTTTAAGAGGTTTTTAGAACACTTGCAAAAGATGGAGATGAAGATTTCGTTTTTAGATGCAATGGCACAAATGCCAAAGTATGCTAAGTTCTTGAAGGACTTACTATCCAATAAGAAAAATCTTGAGGAAGAAGTAATCAGTCTCCCCCATCAAGTTAGTTTCATTTTACAAGGGAAAATGCCTATAAAAGAGCGAGATCCTAGTCCATACAACCTTCTAGTAAAGTTAGGGAATCTTGATCCCAAAGGGGCGCTCACCGATATAGGGGCTTCGATTAGCCTTATGCCTCTATCCATGACCAAGAAGCTACCCTTTAGTGTCAGACCTTCAAGAAAGAAAATCTAATTGGCAGATAGGAGCATAAAAGTTCCGTGTGGAGAGCTTGAAGATATACCTATCCAAGTGGGAGAACTAGTGGTCCCCTACGACTTTGTAGTGATGGAAATGGAAGAGGACCCTTATACTCCACTTATTTTGGGAAGAGCCATTTTAAAAACACTCCGGGTGGTAATTAATTGCCATGATGACACCATAACGGTAGAAGTAGCGCAAGTGAAGGTAGTCTTTAAAATTTCCCCGCTCTAGAAGAAACCTATGGTTGAACAAGTCTGTCGCCTTGATGTGGATGTTAGGGAAGTTGAGAAATATCAAAGGGAAATAGAAGTTGGGTATTCAATGAGTGATAAGGATACTTATGAAGAAGATGAGCAGTTAGAAAGCCAAGTGGACAGGGCGTAAGAATGTAAAAGCAAAGAAGATGAATCTGAGCCACTGTATGAGGTTAAGGAAGGTGTTGTATATGAGGGGGAGATTTCAAAGCCTTCTTCCCAAGTAAGTTTGAAACCTCTACATCCTAACTTCAAATATGCTTATCTTAATGATAATGAGGGGAGTCCAGTCATAGTGAGTTCTAAGCTAACACCTCATTGGAAAAATTGCTTGTTTTACTAAGAAAATATCGAGGTGTCATTGGGTACTCACTTGGTGATATAAAAGGGATTGGTCCAACCCTTGTTATGCACCAGATTCATCTTGACAATGAGTATTTCTCCTCAATTCAGCCACAAAGAAGGCTAAACCCCAACATGAAAGAGGTAGTTAACGATGAAATCCTCAAACTCCTCAAGGCCGGCATCATCTACTCGATTTCAGATAGTAGGTGGGTTAGCCCTATTCTTGTTGTCCCAAAAAAGGGAGGAATGACCATTATCAAGAATGAACAAAAAAACAGATGATCCCAACTAGAGCCACCATAGGATGGCGAGTTTGTATTGATTATCGCAAACTCAATAAGGCTACAAGAAAGGATCACTTCCCTTTGCCCTTCATCGACGAAATGCTTGAGAGATTGTAAAGGCACAAGGACTATTGTTTTCTTTCAAATCCCAATCCACCCCGAGGATCAATAGAAAACAACTTTCACTTGTCCTTTTAGGACTTTTGCTTATAGAAGAATGCCCTTTGGATTATGTAATGCTCCATCCACTTTCCAGAGGTGCATGTCTGCTATTTTTGCTAATATGCTAGAGGACTTCATGGAAGTGTTCATGGATGATTTTTCTGTTGGAGGTTCGTCTTTTGACACTTGCTTGACACATTTTGAAAAAGGTTTTGTTATAGTGTCAAGAGACGAATCTTGTGCTGAATTGGGAGAAGTGTCACTTTTTAGTCCAAGAAGGCATTGTCATAGGCTATAAAGTGTTCTTCAAAGGCTTCGAGGTAGACCCGTCTAAGATGGATGTTATAAGGAACCTTCCTGTACCTACCTCGGTTACAGGAGTACGGTCCTTTCTTGGAAATGTAGGGTTCTATAGGCGTCTCATCTTAGGATTTTTGACCTTAGCTAAACCCTTAAACGAATTACTTCCA
Organism: Dysphania ambrosioides; assembly: GCA_026401315.1. Lineage (NCBI taxonomy): Eukaryota > Viridiplantae > Streptophyta > Magnoliopsida > Caryophyllales > Amaranthaceae > Dysphania > Dysphania ambrosioides. The sequence continues at coordinate 6,093,065 of CM048662.1, forward strand.
AAAGATGTCGAATTTAACTTTGATGAGAGATGCCTTAATGCCTTTAATTGTTAAAGCAAGCTTTGATCTCTGCACCCATTGTGCAAGCTCCTGATTAGGGTTTACTGTTTAAACTAATATATGATGCCAGTGATATCTCTGTAGGTGCATTTCTTGGACAGAAAAAGGAAGGAAAGCACCATGTCATATGCTATATTAGTAAAACACTAGATCCAACACAACGCAACTACTCTACTACAGAAAAGGAGATGTTGGCAATAGTCTATGCTTTTGAGAGACTGCGCCAGTATCTGATATGTTCCAAGGTTGTAGTATTCACGGATCACTCGACCCTAAAATTCTTAATGACGAAGAGAGATGAAAAACCAAGGTTGATCCGTTGGGTGCTCCTATTACAAGAGTTTGATTTTGAATTGAAGGATAGGAAGGGAAGTGAAAATGTGGTAGCTAACCATTTATCTAGGTTACCTGAGCTTAATAATGACTCCTTCCCTATCCAAGATGAAATGGTTGAAGAATCTTTGATGACAGCGTTAGTCATTGGGAAAGCCCCTTGGTTCGCAGATATTGCAAATTATGTAGCTTATGGGGAGATACCAGAGTTTGAATCAAGAGCAATGAAAAAGGCTTTCTTCGGGAGAGTCAAAAATTTCTTTTGGGATGACCCCTATTTGTTTCATGCCTACGCCGACGGCATAATCCGTCGTTGTATCACTAAAGAGGAGGTCCCTAAGGTTTTAACTCATTGTCACTCATACGCATGTGGCGTCCATCATGAGATAATAAACACTACTGCTAAGGTCACCACCGTGGGTTTCTATTGGCCTACCTTTCATTAAGATGTTGAAGCATTTGTGAAGAGCTGTGAGAGATGCCAAAAAGTTGGAAATGTCTCAATGAGGAATGAGATGCCTCAAAATTACATCCTTGAGTGTGAAGTCTTTGATTGTTGGGGTATTAACTTCATGGGCCCCTTTGTGTCGCCTCATGGAAACCAATACATTTTAGTAGGGATAGATTATGTATCTAATGGGTGGAGGGCATTGCCTCGCCTACAAATGATCACAAAGTAGTTATGAAGCTTTTTAAGAGCATAATCTTCCCTCGATTTGGTGTTCCCAAGATAGTCATAAGTGATGGGGGTTCCCACTTTACGAAAAACGAGCTGAACAAATTATTGAAAAAGTATGGAGTCGTGCACAAAGTTGGTTTACCCTACCATCCCCACACTTAAGGACAGGTGGAAGTTGCCAACAGGGAGATTAAGTGAATACTAGAAAAGGTAGTTAATCCGAATAGGAAAGATTGGTCTCTCAAGTTAGACAATGCTCTTTGGGCACACCATGCATGTTACAAAACCCCAATTGGAACCACCCTGTTTTGACTGTTGTATGGGAAGTCTTGTCATTTACCGGTGGAATTGGAGTGTAGGTCTTGGTAGGCAATCCAAACCCTCAATTTGGACCCTACCTTATTCTACGAGAAGCGAGCTGCACAATTAAGGGAATTGGAAGAATTGAGGCTAGACGCATTCCACAACATACACATCTACAAGGAATGAACTAAGCGTTGGCATGACCAATGGATCCTTCAACAAGAATTCCTTGTAGGAGAACAGGTACTACTCTTCAATTCAAAAGAAAAATTATTCCACGGGAAACTGAAATCGAGGTGGTCTAGGTTGTTCGAGATCTTGCAAGTATTTCCTTATGGAATGGTAGAGTTGAAAGATCATCATGGAGGTAGTTTCATTATGAATGGACAACGGCTAAAACTCTTCCATGAAAGTAGCCTTCACGAAGTCAACACTGTCGAGCACATAAGGATAGTTGATGTTGAAGTTTGGTATACAATGAGTATCTAAACTTTGAATCATCATTCTTTTGAGTTTTGTTGAGATTGAAGCAGTTGGTTTTGCTTCGGTATTTATTTTGTATTGTTTTTGATTTATGGTCCCGGCTAAGTCGAGCTAAACGACATTAAACAAAGCACTATGGGAGGTAACCCGGTCTTCTTTGAATTTTCTTGCTAAGTAATCATTGTAACATTTTTGGTTTGGGAGAGAACATATCCTTTGATTATTCTTGGCCTAAAAAAATATCGAAAAACATTCCATTCGGGCGAATGGACTTGGATTATGAACTCAAGCTAGAGATTGGTGGAGTTCCTAAGAACGTCGAATGGATATTCCATTCAGGCGAAGAAAATTCCATTCGGCCGAATGGAAGACCCATTTGGATGAATGGAAGTATATATAAAACTAGGCAAGAGTTTCTAAGGACGTCGAATGGATACTCCATTTGGGAAAATAGAGGTCTATTCGGCCGAATAGTTAGGCAATTTGGGCAAATAGTAGCAAAGATTGCTGAGAAATCGTTCGAAATTCGACCAAATAGGGCCCTCCATTCGGGCGAATAGAGGTCCATTCGGCCGAATGAAGCTCCATTCGGGCGAATGAAACACCAGTTCTATAATTACCCCTTCATTTTCCACGGTTTATTCATAATTCATTCAAACCCTCAAAAACGCTCAAGCACTCTCACTCACACTCACTCACTCATTCTCACTACCATAACTCTCTAACCCTCATAAACATTAATCCACCACATTATTCCACCATGGGACCTCGCAGAAGCTTAAGATTTCCTAAATGTGATTAATCCAACAGAATTTAGTGATAGATTTTCCAGTACCACCACCCTCCACGTGCAGTGTCTCGTAAGGGCCGACTTTATCTTCACTGACCCTCTGCGATGGCGGTACCTCAAAGACCGCGTAATTCCCCTCCCCTCTCCAAACTTGCCTCCCCTTTTACAGTTTGCGGACTCGTACCTTTTAGACGGCGATGTGCTAAGATACACAGTCGAGCCCCCTCTTATACCCTCTCCTCATCCTCACACCCTATCCATGCGCGACCGCCCCCGGGCCTCCACTTTAGTTTTACCGGACCATGACAATTTTGAGGATGAATCTGATATTATGTTCTCCCTAGGTTACATAGAGTCCATACTTGACCATCCTAATTACCCAGACCCATCACACCACCCACCTCGATCACTTTGAGCAAAACTTTAAGCGGGCCAATTACCCGTGGTATGACCTAGCCTACCGCTCCCACATGGTCGGGAAAAGCATGGCCACTCCCTCCTGGTACCCCCGTCATGACAATTGTAATGAAATATCTTTAAGTCATGGGTTTGACCGGTTACATGTGGGTAGGCGTAGGTTCAACAACTTCACCCCCCAGCTCCTAGAAGAGCTTCTGATGACTATGGGATGGACTACATGGGTCGGGAGGACAAGGAAGATGAGGGTGACGACCAAGGGGATGAGGGTTTCATTGGAGATTAGTAGTTTTAGACCTCTAGGCCTCCTTTATCGCCGAGGATGGCTTCAGCCTGGCTTGGGGGGTATATCCTTTGTCCTTTACTCATTATTTTATTGCTTGGTTTTGGTCTTTTGCCCTATCTAGCTGCTGGTTTTATTGTTGTGTGGTTTTCCATTGTTTTGTTGTTTGGTTTTGTTTCTTAGTGTTGTTTTCAGGTCATTCTACTCTCATCCTCGTAATGAGTTCCACGTGCTTCTTTATTTCACCTATTTCTTGGTACGATCTTTTTCTCCTGCTTGAAAATCCAAAGTTACTTATTTATTTATATTTTTGTTTTTTTTCTTTTTCTTTCATATGCTCTAAAAAATAGAAAAAATATAAAGAAAAAAAAGAGGAAGAGAGAAAAATTTTGAAACAAACACGCAAGCTTCTGTCGTGCGCTTTACAATGATTATATGCAAACTCATGTTTCCCTAGCCCTGTGCCTGTTGTGGGTATGAGTTTATCGGCTGTTTTCCACTTAACTTGGTGGATCTAAGCTTTCGTGGTTTGTGGTTTGGATGACTACCTATTGAGGCGCATTTTGACTAGCCTGGTTAGGATTGAACCTTATAGGACTCCATTGTGAGCCCTATATTATTGAGTGTTAGTCAAGGAATCTTAAGAATTGTGTCTGTTCTCCTCCAGCATAGTCTGCTTTTCTAAAGTATGATAGCATGTTTGTAGTGACAGCTACATGGCCAAATTGTCTACCATGGATATTAATTGACTTTAGGTTAAGCCAAGTTTGTGCCTTTACCTTTTTCTTTGTAGCCACACTATTTAACTCCACATGAGCCAAATTTCCCCACTCTTTACCTAGAGGATAGTCAAGTGATTATAGTGGTGTTGGTGTTCGTTTGATTGTGGTGGAGTATTGTGGTTTGAAAAGTGGTTGTTGGATGATATGACTCTATACATTACTTTTAGTATTTTTCAGAAATATTTGCATGAAAAGCACAAAAAGCATGAAAAACACAAATAAAAAAAATAAAAAAAGAAAACAAAAAAAAATAAGAGGAAGAGAAAAATTTGAGAATAAGGTTGGTGTAATGTGTTAGAGTTCGGGGGTGGCGTTGCTGTCGAAAGTCGTAGTTTTCCTTGGTTTTATTACCTTGGATTGCTTACTATCCTCTATTTTAACTCCACATCCCAAAATTTTACCCTACCTTGATACTAGCCTACATTGCAACCCTTTCCAAACATGTTCGACTTGGCCTTATTAGTAAGATCTGTGCTGGAGAGTAGATAAGACACAATCCCCGAAATTTCTTTTATTTAGGTGTTTAATTCTCGACTCATCTTTAGTCGGATGATTCTAAGCGAAACACATACCCTATCAAACACATGAGCATATTAGAAATTTCCCACATCTCTTGGGAAATAACCTCAGGAGCGTAGACTTGCGACCTCATTAGGTAGAGGACGGAATGGCCTATGTTGTAGCTCGCTTGGTGATCCCAAGTCTGTGGAAAACGTTGTTCCTCTTGGTATTATGCTCTCCTAATCCCATTGTACTTGCAAACCCATGGCTTGGGAAGAGTTTTGCACATACACGACTTGTATTGTCTTGTTTTTCCACTCTCCTTATTCTTCATTTGCTTTAGTAACTGTTTTTCCCTATTCTTCCACATCCCCTTGCTAGTTCATTTGCTAGGGACTAGCTTAGGTTTTGCATGGGGGAAGTTGATGTGCTCGCTTTAGAGCACGTTTACTACCCCGTTGTAGTGTTAAATCTCGCAGTTTTAGACTGATTTTATACACATTACACTTGATTTTACCTTGATCTTGTCTTCGAGTTATTTTAAGGTCATTTCAGGTCTTTTCGATGATTTCAAGGTGAAGTGCGACGTATTTGAGGCTTTGACACTATTATCAAGAGGTTAGAAGCACGTATCGTAGCTTGGACACGCATTCCAAGTCATTCCTGAAGATCCCGCAAAGTTTGAAAGCCATTAGACACTTTAAAGAAGTTGAAAAGCAGGATTCGGACACAAATTCGACCGAATCTGACAACCATTCGGTCGAATGGTAGTCCAACTTGGAAGCCTGCACTTCATTGTCACTGAGAAAGGCCAAATGGGAGACATTCGGGCAAATGAGGTTCCATTCGGGCTAATGAGGTTCCATTCGGCCGAATGGATGCCCCATTCGGGCGAATCGCACACAGAGAAGAAATCACCAGAGCTTCTTGAATAGGCGAATAGAGAAACGTTCAGGCAAATGGTCATGCAATCGGGCGAATGTGTCCCCTATTTGGGCGAATAGACCTGTTTTTCTTCGAAAATTTTACTTCTTCTCTAGGCTGGCCTAATGGCATTTTTGTGCATTCGAACTTCGTTTGTTTTAAATTATAAATACCCCACTTTCTGAAGAGAGGGGGAACCTTAATTTCATTAGTTTTAGCTTTGATTAGCCTCTAAGCCTCTCTTAGTTCATTAAGCCCTAGTTTTCCATTTTTCTATTTCCTCAACATATGTACTCCAAGATTTCGACTTTAATGTTTAGATTCTAATCGTGGATATTGCATTCAATCTTCATTGGGTTGTAAGTATCAATTTCCTCTTTACTTTTGCGTTTATTTTATTGCAGTCACTATTTAGCCTAATATTTATCGCTTATCTAGAATAGTTTCTGTTTTATTTTTACTCTTGTTGGTTTCTTTTGATGATTATTATATTTCGCCTTTGTTTTATTGATTATCATCATGCTATACATCTCAAACATGTGTGAGTAGTTCTCTTTTGGGATTGACTGGTGAAACCCTAGGAAAAGCTACGTCCTTCATTGTCTAAGGATACAGGAATGATGACAATAAGTAGCCCTCGAAACCCAATGCGAATCTTGTCCTGCAACTCCTTTGGAGACATAGGGCGATTATAGGTCATTTGATGTGATTTGTGGAATCACCAACTTCCTCTCGCATACTTGGGTGTCTATTCTAGTTATTGTTTGATTTCCTCTAACCTATCATGTTCTCTATTGAAATCACCTTCCTAGGGTGAATCTAATCTCGTCCCCGTTTTTCTCCCTTTGATTTTCCTCTTTAGTTCATGGTGATTTATATTTTTGTCATTAGTTTTAGGTTCTTTTCAAACCAAAAAGTCCAGTTATGTTAAGAAGCGGAGTGTATTGATATCCTTTGTCCTCGTGGTTCGACCCCCTACCCCACTATACTTGTGTGGTTTGTAGGTTGTTATAAGTATTGTTTGGTTCAAGGTTTAGCATAAACGACTGTGAAAATCTTGTTACCAGAGGTCTTTCTTAGCTTGATGGTGTTAAAAAGGCAAAGGCCAAGAATAATAAGGGCAAACATGTGGCTTCTAAAATTTCAACCATTGGTGAGCTAATGGAGCAGAACAATGCAAGTAGGGAAATTGAGGCAGAACTGCATTTGAAGAATTTGGATTTTGACATGGAAAGGGAAAGGAGGAAACAAAAACAAGTCAAAATTCACCAAAGACAAGTAGATATACAAGAGAGAAGGCTCAACTTTGAAATGTTGTAAGGTCTAATTGCAAAAAGTACGGACCTAACTCTTGATGAAGAGGCCTATAAGGAAGAATTACATGCACTACTCTATGGTAGAAGGAACATGTAACTACTGTTATTGCATATGTTTTATGATCAACTTAATGTTTTTATTTATGTTTTATTTAGTTGATGTTAAATCTATGTTTTATTTAGTTAATGTAATCATTTTTATTTTAAGTAATATTTAATGTAATCCTTTTTATTTAAATCAATGTTAGATGTAATCATTTTCATTTACATGCATTGGTAAATCATAAATCTGATAAAGTTATTTACATGCAAATCTCGATAAAATCTTCACATGCATCAATAAAGAAGTTGTACAATCTGCTTCAGAGCATTAATAAAGCAACTCATTGAAGAGTCATATCAGCTTTACATGTATCAATAAATCAATTACAATTCAGAGCTATGTATTGTAGTGTCCCACATCACATATATTAATTTCATTTCAGAGATTTACATTAAAGTGTCATATATCACATGTATTGATAAGTCAATTTCAATTAAGAGTTACTCACATGCACTTTCAGAGCAACTCACATGCATTGTTAGTCACCTGTACTATATATACATGTGTTATTCTGAAAGAAAACAAGCACTCCAAACACCCCAAACACACCAACTACCAAACCATAACCAAAATATGTCTTTCACTTCCTCCACCTCAAGCTCAACTTCTTCTGATTTCTTAAATAATGTTGAATTTGATAGCTTAGTTGATGATTTTGTAGCAAACCACCTACCTTGTATTATAATTCCCCAACATTTACCATAAGAATCCCAACTTAATAATGATATTGAATGTGTACCAGAGCCTAAAAGAGATAGGGAAAGAGAAAAAGGGCATATACAACTATATAACGGTTATTTTACGAATAATGCAGTGTATAACGACAACCAATTCCGCCATAGATTTTGTATATAATGGTCTTTTTGTCGCAATATGAACAAGGTGGTTGAAGGGGATCAATTCTTCCAACAACGTCAGAATACAGCTAGAAAGCTTGGTTTATCATCATTGCAAAAATGCACTGATGCAATAAGAATATTAGCATATGGCATAGCCCCAGATGCTGTGGATGAATATTTACGTATCGGCCAAACAACCTCTAGGATGGCATTGCAATATTTTTGTCAAGGGGTTATTTCACAATTTGAAAGTGAATATCTAAGAAAACCTACATATGAAGATTTAAGGAGAATCCTTCATCAAAATGATTTGTTTGGTTTTCTAGGCATAATTGGTAGTATAGACTACATGCATTGGGAGTGGAAGATTTTTCCTATGGCTTGGAAAACACAATATGCTAGTCATACCAAGAGTGCAACCCATATTCTCGAAGCGGTTGCTGATCAAGATTTATGGATTTGGTATGCGTTCTTTGGAATGCCTGGATCATGTAATGATCTTAATGTCTTATACCGATCACCAGTGTTTGATGACGTTCTACAAGGTCGTGCACCACCCATAAATTTTGCGGAGAACGAACATCATTATGAGTTGGGCTACTACTTGACCGATGGAATTTACCCAAAATAGCCAACTTTTATACATGGTATAACATATCCTCAGGTTCAGAAAGATAAGTTGTTTGTTGATCAACAAGCAGCAGTTCGGAAAGACGTTGAAAGGGCTTTTGGAGTTTTACAAGCTAGGTTTGTTATATTGCGATAACCGACACTTGCATTCGATGCAGATATTTTGTGTGACATTATGAAAGCATGTATAATAATTCACAACATGATCGTTGAGGATGAACGACACAACTACACAGTTGTAGAAGTTTTGAGACGATACTATGAAGAAGATCGATCAAATCGTACAGCAGCGCGAGCAGGACCGAGTAAAAGTGCCAAGGTGAAAAACAATGAGCCATTTGAATTCAATGTCAGGCAGCCACCCGACATTGATTTCAATGTATATTTTCAGAGGAGGATTAACCTTCGTGATAGAGAAATTCATTCGTTTTCAAACATGATTTAGTAGAGATCATATGGCAGAACTTTCATCATAATACAACCGAATAAATAAATTTGTAGTTTGTAATCGTATCGTTATTTAAGTTTTAGTACACTTATCTGTGTTTTATTTGTTTTATTTTAGGTAAAACCACTTTTATCTAGTTTGAAATCGTACCTTTTATTTAAGATCCGATATTTGTGTACCAATTTTTGTAGTGAATAATGTATGTGTCATATATTTCAAAAATACGCTTCTAATTAAATTTTTAAGTTAAAAAATATAGATTTTATAAAATATGTAATTTTAAATTATTAAATTATAATTAAAACATAATTAATTAGATAGTTTACTTGTATTGAAAAGTTAAATAAAAAATTATATTAAAAAATATATTTATTAATTTCAAGCGTAATATTTTTCAAATTATACAAAATTATTAAATTATTAAATTAAAATATAAATCGTAATTTTAAAAAAATAAATATTATGAATTTTAAGTCATTTTGATTGTATTGAAAAGTTAAATAGGTAGCATAAACATTATTAAAAAAACTAAAGAGAAAATAAATAAGGTGATGTGTGTTATGATGGGGTATAAAAAATAGTGGAGGAAAGAGTGATGAAGAGTTTTTTTTAGCATTGGTGTGGTAAAAAAAAAACCTCTTTGGATAGGAACAGTGAGAAAGTAGATAGACAGATATTGAAGGTTCAATGGGCACTCAAGAGGGGGGGGGTGAATTGAGTGTTAAGTAACCGTTGGCAATTTTTGCTTCTTTTCGGATTATGTGTAAGGAACCAGTTGTGCTGGTTCCCTTATGCAGCGGAATAAAACAAAGCAATAAAGAACAACACAGTCTTAACGAGGTTCAGCCAACTCTGGCCTACATCCTCCTATTCTAAGTCCTTTATTAATCTACTCCGAAAAATAAAGATAAAGAACACTCTGCTGTTTCCCTACTCCGGGAACCAGTAAACCCCACACTCTACTCCGAATGTGCTTTAAACTTACCCTCGTAAGTTCCTAGTGTGTTTGAACTCACAAACACTCACCAAGTCTTCAACCCCTCTGTCAAAGACTTAATACAAGATCAAGAACTCTCTAATGATCTAACTCTCAAAAGTCAAATAGAGAAAACGTTAAAACACTATTATGCTCTTGTGTATCACTTAATAATTGAATTAGTGCTTTTAGCTCTCAAGGATCAAACTCTATTAAAATTGCGTGAGAGCTGTGTCTTTGATTATTCAGATTAAGATGTATTTATAGGTTAGTCGGCTAAACCCTCAAATCATGCATATAAGATATATATACGATTTTAGGATAAGTATTTATCCTAATTGATTTGATCATAAGATAAGATTAACTTAGGATAAGATACTTCCCGGTTTTTAGCTAACCAAAAACATCATCTTATCTTTTAGCTGCTTAGATATATCTTAAATCAATATATTTCGGAAAATATCCTTTTTGTAAAATCTTTGTAAAAACCGCAGTTTGAATAATCTGTTCAGTTAACCTGGTTCCCTGACCTGGTTCCCTGAACTGAATATGTTATGAAATTTGTTCCAAACCTTGTACCAAATTTCATAACGATATTTAATATACTAAAAGCACTTTATATACTCAATTATATAAGTTGTACTACGGAGCATTTACATGAAGATCCTAAATAACTCTTCGAGTGTGGTCTTCCTTCATGCATTCGTTAAGTCTTGAAAGCTTCCATGAATGAACTAAATTATTGACCAAGGACCTTCCTTTAAGTTGATCGAAAGTCCTTTCAAGCTTCCAATCTTAGAAATCAACTTAGATGCATAACTCATTTATCATCTAGTTGTTCCCTGTATAAAGACAAGTTAGTTCAACAAATATCTCATATAAGTAATAACTTATCTAGGGAAACAGTGTTCTATTTTAGCTGGTTCCCCAACTGTATTGAACACTTTCAAAGACCTGTTTCCCTTAGCTGTTTGTCATCATTCAAAACTATCAATCAAAACCTAAGGGACTCAACAAATTCCCCCTTTTTGATGATGACAAACATTTGAAGTTTCTGCACCTGTGAACATACTCAAAACCAAATAGTCAAAAACTTCAAGAACTCAAAACTCAATGGAACAAGTCAGTTAAGCCAACTGGTTCCCTAAACAGAAACAGAAAATAAAATGAAGTAAGTAAAAGTAAAAAGACTCAAAAACGACTTAATCTAAACTAGTAAATACTCTAGGCTTCAACTTCAACTATTTTCCCCCTTTTGGCATCATTAAAAAGATATGCAAAAGTAGCATCTTATGCATAAAGTAACGTGCTAAACCATCCAATGGCATCAACCATTATACAAATAAAGTGCTGCAAAAGAAGGTCAGAATAGTCAAAGTTAAGTCATGCCGTCAATAAAGATCATAGTTTAATACAAACCAACAAAAGTGAACGATAAAGTCCAAATCCATATCAAAACAAGTTCATGGATTGGGAGGAATAAAAACAGTCCAACAAAATCAGTTATTCAGAATATAATATAATAAAGGTAGGCTAAATGAAAAAGAGAACAGATTCAATCATCATCATCATTTTCATCATCTCCTTCCTCTTCTTCAGTGGCAGCCTCCTCAGCTGTTTCTTCTTGGTTCTCCTCCTCTTCACTGTCATCTTCCTGCTGGTCTACTTGCTGGTCCTCCTCAACTTGTTTCTTCTCATTTCCAGAACTGCCAGCAATCTGTTTCTCTAACTTGATCATCCTCATAATAAATGAAGTGGATAGACCTTCAACCAAGTTCACTAACTTGCTGAGCTGATCCCCTACAGCATTTATCTTCTCTTCCTGACTCTCCAGCCTCTTAAGAATAACCTGCTGACCAGCTGGTTCCTCTGCCTTCTGTTTCTTCTTGGCAGGCTTAGGAGTCTCTACTGGTTCCTCCTCCCTAAACTTCAACACCCCAGCACTTATGATCAACCCCTTTTGTTTCAGAATACCTTTGGTAAACACCATTGCAGGAGCAGTTGATCCACTAAGAGAAACATTATTCTCTTTAAGAAGCTTAGTTATGTAGGAGCCATAAGGAAGAGAGTGGTGGGATGAATTATAGCAATTCATCATATGGTTTATCATTAGAGAGGGAAGATTTATCTTAATCCTTTTCATCAGCAAGTATATAAGCACCATTTCCATAATGCGCACCAAACCCCTACCTTGTGCTCGAGGGATAATCATCTTGTTACACACAGAGTGAAGGACCAGCATCACTGGTTCCTTCAAGCTACCAGTTTTAAACGTTCCAGCTTTCTTTGGAACTTTCCCTCCAAACACAAAATCATGTACTTCATCTGGACTGACCCCTATAAGTGTGGGCCATCCATCTCCAGAATACTCATCAAAACCATCTCTGGGTATATTCAACAACCCAGCCAGGCTTGCAACAGACACATTTACTTCAACATCATTCACAACTGAACTTAACGATCTATCCAACATTTGTTTCAAATTCACATAAAACTTTCTAACACCATCAATATTAGCATCACAGACATCAAACAAAGGCATCCAACCCTGATATTCTAACAGCTCTTTCACATCACTTAAAGCAACTTCATCAAAATAACCAATTTCTGTTTTACACCCAGATACCACAACCCTAGAACCTAAATCAGTCATACCAACAGATGAGGATTCTACTGACATACCTCTTGCGGACTTCCGCGCTGTTCTCTTTCGTTTGGAACCAGCAGAGTCCATCGACTGTTCCTCTATTACTACTTCGCCAATCCTTTTCAGGGATGACCTAGTCACTCTACTGCGAACCAAGGGTTCTGTAGTCCACTTTTTATGCCCAATGATCTGTAGATCATCTTCCTCACTACGAACTTTCTCCTCTTCCCTTTCTCCAACAGTGTTGAAGAATTCTTCAGTGCTTTTGGGCTGGTCCCCCTGAGATGAGACAGGTTCCTTGATGATGGAATCATCAGCCTCAGGGGTCTTGGATAAAGGTGCATTTTTGGGAGGTGGAGGTGAGGGAGATTTAGAAGATGGAGATAGAGTTGGTGATGGGTTCTTTGTGGTGGTAGGAGGTGAGTTGCTCGATGAAGTTGGAGCAGGGTTTGCTTCATTGATGGAGGCCTCCTTCAATTGAGTGGACTCACTTGCTTGAGTCTTCTCCTTCCTTTTCTTAGCTGGAGCCCTAGTTGATTTCCTACCCATTGTAGCAAATGAGCTTCACAGATTTGAGGGAGATGGGAACGAGTGAACAGTGATCAGGGTACCACTTTTGAACGAGAGAGAGAGATGAGTAGAGTGATGATGTGATGTGAAGCTGTATCAAGGTGTTTATGTGTATTTATATCAATTGCACAGACATAGGATTTCCAATAATTAGCCGGTTGAGAGTCAAAGTAAATGAGAGAAATAATTTTAGAAATTGAAAATTTAAAAATTGTAGTTATCTTTTTACAAAAGAGTCAACCGACTATAAATTAGGCAATTAGATATATTTGCCTCTTTGTAGGATAGAAATAACTGAAATAAGATAATTCTTTCCAAAAAGAAATTATCTTATAGTAATCTTCCGAAAATAAGATATTTTCGGATGACATATTAGAGCTGAACTGCTGTTTCCTCTTGCTGGTACCTGTACTGAACCAGTCATTCTATTTTCAGCATGTTTCAAAATAACTTCTCCTGTTTCTATGCAACAACAATCCACTTGGGGTTATTTACACAATATTTGCAAGTAAGCAACATAGTTATATACATAATCGATACAAAAGCATACTTATTCTAACCAATCATTGAAGGAAATAATTGAAGCCATCGCCTAAAGTCTAACTAGACCTAGAAGGACTCTTAACCTACAAAAAGACTCTCTACATAAAGGCTTTGTGAAGATATCAGCTATTTGATCTTCACTTTTACAGAACAACATCTCCACCAGTCCTTTTTCCACATTGTCTCTTAGAAAATGGTGTCTTATCTCAATGTGTTTGGTCTTGGAGTGTTGCACGGGGTTCTTTGAAATATTGATTGCACTAGTGTTATCACAAAAGATAGGAACACTTTTATACATAACACCAAAATCTTTCAGCTGGTTCCTTATCCACAGTAGCTGGGAACAGCATGAAGCTGCAGCTATATATTCTGACTCTGTTGTGGATAGGGCCACTGAATTTTGCTTCTTTGAACCCCATGATATAAGACAAGAGCCAAGGAAGTGTGCCATACCTGATGTGCTCTTTCTATCAACTAGGAAACCAGCATAATCTGCATCTGTATATCCAATGAGATCGATGGTACTGCCTTTGGGGTACCACAAAAACAGATCTGTTGTTCCCACAAGATACCTGAGTATCCTTCTAACAGCCTTCAAGTGAGATTCCTTTGGATTGCTTTGAAACCTAGCGCACAAACCAACGGAAAACACAATGTCAGGTCTACTAGCTGTTAGGTAAAGTAGAGAACCAATCATTCCTCTATAAAGCGTAGCTTCAACATTTTTTCCTTTAAGATCAGCATCCAACTTTGTGGATGTGGGAACAGGTGTATCATAAGCTTTGCTGTTCTCCATGCCAAACTTTTTCAGCAGCTCTTTTAAGTACTTTTGTTGATGGATCATTATACCATCATTTGTTTGCTTAATCTGGAAACCTAGGAAGAACCCTAGTTCTCCCATCATACTCATTTCAAATTCACTCTGCATAAGATTTGCAAATTCATCACACAAAGTTTGATTAGTAGCACCAAATAAAATATCATCAACATAGATTTGTACTACAATCAAGTGTTTTCCCCTGGTTCTTATGAACAAGGTCTTGTCTACTGTTCCCCTCTTGTAATCATTAGCCATCAAGAAATTGGACAGTCTTTCATACCAAGCCCTTGGAGCTTGTTTCAAGCCATATAATGCTTTATCTAATTTATATACATGCTGGGGAAACAGTGCATTTTCAAAACCAGGTGGCTGCTCCACATATACTTCTTCCTTCAAATAGCCATTAAGGAAGGCAGTCTTCACATCCATCTGAAACAGCTTAAAATTCATGTGAGCAGCATAAGCAATTAAAATCCTAATAGCCTCTAGCCTAGCTACTGGTGCAAACGTCTCATCATAGTCAATTCCTTCTTGTTGATTGTACCCTTGCACCACTAGCCTTGCTTTGTTTCTGACTATAGTACCGAGGTCATCTAACTTGTTTCTAAAGACCCATCTAGTACCAATGACTGATCTTTCCTTTGGACGGGGAACCAGGTGCCAAACCTGGTTTTTCTGAAACTGATTTAATTCATCTTGCATAGCTAGTATCCAATCAGGATCAGTCAATGCCATTTTATAGTCAGTAGGCTCTACATTAGACAGGAAAGAATAGAAAGCGCAAAAGTTTTGAAAGACACTTCTTCTCGTTTGAATCCCCTTATTTATATCACTAATTATTTGATCAGTGGGATGAGAGGCCTTATATCTAAAACTTTTGACATTAATACTGTTTTGTGCTTCCTCATTAAGTTGGGAACTAGCATGTTCATGAATCTCTTCTCTTTCTGAAGAACCAGGAGAATTCACATTCATGTATTTTCCTCTATCATTACTTACCTCAGGTTCAGGGGTGGTACCTTCTTCTGTTCCCCCTGAGCTCATTACCTGTCTATTATGTGTGGAACCATCAGGATTTGGTTCCCCTTCAGAATCCTCATTTTCTCCATTTTCTTCTCTAGGCACTTCATCATTATTATCTGGTGGAGTATCTGGTAGGCCTAGTTCTGCTTGCACTTCATCTGAGGGACCAGTATACTGGTTCCCCGTGAAATCCATCAAACCAATCACTTCATCAGGTTGTACCTGCGTAATCTCAGACGACATGTTAAATTCATCAAAAATGACATGGACACTCTCCTCAACACAGAGAGTCCTCTTATTGAAGACTCTATATGCTTTGCTGTGAGAAGAGTATCCAAGAAAGATTCCTTCATCACTTCTGGGATCAAATTTATCAAGCTGGTCCTTCCCATTATTATGCACATAACATTTACATCCAAAGACACGAAAGTATGTGATGTTGGGCTTTCGACCTTTAAGAAGTTCATAGGGAGTCTTATTTAACTTTGGTCTAATGAGACCTCTATTCAGTATATAGCAAGCAGTGTCAACAGCTTCACCCCAAAAACTCTTTGGGAGACCACTCTCAATGAGCATCGTCCTCGCCATCTCCTCAAGAGTTCTGTTCTTCCTTTCTACAACACCATTTTGTTGAGGTGTTCTAGGGGCTGAGAAGTTGTGATTAACTCCATGTTCCCTACAATAATCGATAAAGTTAGCATTATCAAATTCTGTACCATGGTCTGATCTTATCGAGACCAGCTTATGGGTGAGCTGGTTCTCCACTTGTTTCACCAATGTTACCCACTCTTCAAATGTTTCATCCTTTGTGTGTAACATCATTACCCAAGTGTACCTAGAATAATCATCGACCATAACACAGACATATCTATGACTTCTTCGACTTTGTACTCTCATGGGACCACACAAGTCAATGTGGACAAGTTCGAAGGGTCTGCTAGTACTCAAAACAGTTTTAGGCTTAAAAGAGATTTTGACCTGTTTCCCCCTTACACATTCAGAACAAACTTTATCAACTTCGTACTTAATGTTAGGAAGACCTATCACTAAGTCACGTGCTTTAAGCTTGTTTAGAAGTGTTAGACTAGCATGTCCAAACCTCTTATGCCAAATCCATTGATTATTTTCAGAGACAGCTCTCAAACAGATGGACTTGTCTTGAGGGATCTTATCTAAGAAAGTGATGTAGACATCATGCTTCCTAGTTCCCTCACATACCAATTCTCCTGTTTGTGAGTTAACTATGTGACATAGGTTGGCTTGAAACTCAACTCTATTACCTTTGTCACATAATTGAGAGATACTCAAGAGATTATGTTGCAAGCCTTCAACATAATAAACATCATCTATTGTGTTAGAAAGTGTCTTACCAACCTTACCTAAACCAGTGATGGTTCCCTTGCTGTTATCCCCAAAGGTGACACTTCCTCCATCAAAGGCCACTAGTGAAAGGAATTGATCTTTATTCCCGGACATGTGTCTTGAGCAACCACTGTCCAAATACCAATAGGTGTCTCCCTTCACTCTAGCCTGTAAGATTGAATCAAACATTAGTTTTAGGAACCCAAGCACACTTGGGTCCCTTTTCAACAACATTAACATCATGTTTATCCTTTCTTCTCAACACATACATTATACTCTTGCTGTTCTTATTAGCACTAATTTTCTTAGCTGGACATTCATGTATCTTATGTCCATTCTTACCACAATGAAAACACACGTGCATCTCTTTAGTCATGACATACTTACTTCGCTGATATTCTATGATCCAGGTGGTTTCTCTGGGAGACCAGTTAGTCCTGGTTCTCTGTCTAGTATAACCAAGACCAAATTTTCCTTTGTTTCCTCCTGATGAAGTCAGAAGGTTCAAAGTCCTTTGTGCATTCAGTAGCTTATCCAAATGTCTATGACTGTCATGCAATTCCCTTTCTTTTGTTTCAAGTGTTTTAACTAACAACTCGTTTTTCTCTTTCAAAAACTCAAAGTTACTTTCTAAAGTTGCAAGTTGTAAGTTAAGATCTAAAACCGTAGGGTCATTAGACATGTTACTAACTGCTGATTGTTTTTCACTTTTTAATTGATTAAATTCAGCATGTAACTTACAGATAGTGCTTTCATATTCATTAATCATACTGCTGACTTCAACGCTGGTTCTAGTGGGAAAGCTAGGGGACTGAGCAGCTTTAAGTGAAGCAATTTCTTTGTAAGAATTTTCTAAGTTGAAGGTCACTGTTTTAAAGGCCTTCAACAGAGAGGTTCTATTGCAAGAATTTGCTTTACTTATGACTGTAGAGAAATCAGGGACTTCACTAGTAGTTGATAAGTCTCTGGGGAACCAGGAGATCAGATCTTTTTGCAATCAGGCTGATCTCATCTTCTTCTTCCTCTATTGTTCCCTTCAGTGCCATGCCTCTAGCTGGTTCCTTCTCAGACTTAGAGTCAATCAGCATCTCATGGGTCATAAGGGAACCAATCAGCTGTTCCAAGGACACGGTAGACTGATCCTTTGCTTCATATACTGCTGTTACCTTAGCTGTCCATGTATCTGTTAAACTACGCAAAATTTTTCTCACAAGATCCTCATCAGAAAATATTTTACCAAGTGATCTTAGATCATTAACAATAGTCATAAACCTACGAAAGCAATCATTGATTTTTTCATTTTTATTCATAGCAAACAACTCGTATTTAGACATGATTAAATCAATTTTAGACCGTTTTACCTCACTGGTACCCTCAAACGCAAGTTCAAGGGTGTCCCATATCTCCTTAGCACTACTGCAACCAGAGATACGATTTTTTTCGTTCTCACCTATTGCTTGTTGTAGAATTGACATTGCCTTAGCATTTTTCTCCAGCAGCTTGTAATCAGCAGTGACCAATTCGATATCCTTCTTGGGAACCTGTTTCCCATCAGCTTCTGTCTTGAGAATGATATTAGGACCATTTTTAACTACGAGCCAGCATTCATAATCAATACCCATGATAACATTCTGGATCCTATTCTTCCACCAGGCATAATTATTTCCATTAAACTTTGGTGTCTTATTGTCATAACCGATTGCACTTAATTCTTGAGTACTCATTCTTAACTCCTCTAGATGTTACTCTTTCGAGAAGCTTAGGCTCTGATACCAATTGAAGGTTTAATGGGCACTCAAGAGGGGGGGTGAATTGAGTGTTAAGTAACCGTTGGCAATTTTTGCTTCTTTTCGGATTATGTGTAAGGAACCAGTTGTGTTGGTTCCCTTATGCAGCGGAATAAAACAAAGCAATAAAGAACAACACAGTCTTAACGAGGTTCAGCCAACTCTGGCCTACGTCCTCCTATTCTAAGTCCTTTATTAATCTACTCCGAAAAATAAAGATAAAGAACACTCTGCTGTTTCCCTACTCCGGGAACTAGTAAACCCCACACTCTACTCCGAATGTGCTTTAAACTTACCCTCGTAAGTTCCTAGTGTGTTTGAAATCACAAACACTCACCAAGTCTTCAACCCCTCTGTCAAAGACTTAATACAAGATCAAGAACTCTCTAATGATCTAACTCTCAAAAGTCAAATAGAGAAAACGTTAAAACACTATTATGCTCTTGTGTATCACTTAATAATTGAATTAGTGCTTTTAGCTCTCAAGGATCAAACTCTATTAAAATTGCGTGAGAGCTGTGTCTTTGATTATTCAGATCAAGATGTATTTATAGGTTAGTCGGCTAAACCCTCAAATCATGCATATAAGATATATATACGATTTTAGGATAAGTATTTATCCTAATTGATTTGATCATAAGATAAGATCAACTTAGGATAAGATACTTCCCGGTTTTTAGCTAACCAAAAACATCATCTTATCTTTTAGCTGCTTAGATATATCTTAAATCAATATATTTCGGAAAATATCCTTTTTGTAAAATCTTTGTAAAAACCGCAGCTTGAATAATCTGTTCAGTTAACCTGGTTCCCTGACCTGGTTCCCTGAACTGAATATGTTATGAAATTTGTTCCAAACCTTGTACCAAATTTCATAATGATATTTAATATACTAAAAGCACTTTATATACTCAATTATATAAGTTGTACTACGGAGCATTTACATGAAGATCCTAAATAACTCTTCGAGTGTGGTCTTCCTTCATGCATTCGTTAAGTCTTGAAAGCTTCCATGAATGAACTAAATTATTGACCAAGGACCTTCCTTTAAGTTGATCGAAAGTCCTTTCAAGCTTCCAATCTTAGAAATCAACTTAGATGCATAACTCATTTATCATCTAGTTGTTCCCTGTATAAAGACAAGTTAGTTCAACAAATATCTCATATAAGTAATAACTTATCTAGGGAAACAGTGTTCTACTTTAGCTGGTTCCCCAACTATATTGAACACTTTCAAAGACCTGTTTCCCTTAGCTGTTTGTCATTATTCAAAACTATCAATCAAAACCTAAGGGACTCAACAGATATTAAAAGGTTTATTTTTCCTCTCTGCTGTCAATTGTCTAAGAAATGGTTTTCACCATAAACTTCTCCTTCATTCATTACTTTTTTTTTATTTTATAGCAAAGAGGTGGAATGTCCAAGATATACGGTGATGTGCTCTTTTTAGAGCGCGTTTACAACCCCATTTTAGTGTCGAGTCTCGCGGTTTTAGATTGATTTTATGCACATTACATTCGATTGTACCTTGATCTTGTCCTCGATCTGTTTTTAGGTCATTTCAGGTAATTTCGATGATTTCGAGGTAAAATATGACGTGTTTTAGGCTTTGAAACTCTTAGCAAGAGTTTACATGCGCGTATCATAACTTGGGCACGCGTTCCAAGTCACTCTAAAAGATCCCACAAACTCCAGAAGCCATTAGACACTTCAAAGAAGCTATTCAGCAAGGTTTAGGTTCAGATTCGACCGAATCTGACATCCATTCGGTCAAATGGAAGACAGGAACTCGAGCATACAACTCAAGCTCTCGGGAATAGCCGAATGAACTCCCATTCAGCCGAATCAAGACCCATTCGGCCGAATGGAAGCCCTCCTTCGGTCGATTGGTGGACAGGGTGAGAAAAGTCGAAGCTTCTGATATGGGCGAATGAAGAACCATTCGGCCGAATACACCACTCATTCGGCCAAATACACCACTCATTCGGCTGAATACACCACTCATTCGGCTGAATGACTCCTGTTTCCGAAGTTTTTGGTTCTTTCTTAAGTCGGCCCTCGAAGGTTTTTCTAGGGTTTTACCCCCTTATGTCCCTAGGGTATAAATACCCTCTTGTTCTGTAAAACACCCTTATGCCTACTTTGAGAGCTCTTGTGCCTCAACCTAGAGCATCACCTTTATTATTTTCATTCATGCATTAGTTTAGATTTACAACTTTCGTTGTTCTTCTTTTCAAGCTTTGTATTTCGGATTCAGATTCTCTTTCATTCACGCAATTTCATTTATGCAAGGTATTGATTCTTTACTGTTCTATTTCGTTTAATGCTTTCACGTATTATTTTTGTTAATTCCATTGTTTTTCGTTTTGATAGAGTAGTTGTTGGTTTTGTTATAGTTCTTCGTTTCTCCTTTTCGTTCCCTAGTTCATTTACGTTCAAATAGTTATTGCTTTCAATCATGTTCTTATTTATTGTTTATGCCATAGTTTTCATTACTATGAGTGAGTATTTTTCTTAGGGGTTTGATTGGTGAAACCCTAGGTTGGCTCGTTCTTCATGCGTAGAGTTAGGGTTTGAGATTGTTGATGATTGATTGATTGACATTCAATGTGAATCTTATCCTGCCACTCCTTAGGAGACATAGGGCGATTATAGGTTGTTCATGTGATTTATAGGGTCACAAACTTCCTCTCATCATCTTGAGTATCTTGATTTATTATTGATCGATTTCCCCTAACTTAGCGTATTTGTTAGTTCGATTGTCCTTCCTAGGGTGGAACTAATCTATCCCTGTTTTTCATTCATAGCATATTATCGTTTTTATTCTTGCATTATTTTTCTATCAAAATAGTTCAATCCATTCAAATCTCAAATAAACTCTTTACATCAAGTCTAAAACCTAACATCCCTTGTCCTTGTGGTTCGACCCCCGACTTACCATTACATTAGTTGTAGTAGTATTAGGGTGTTTATAAATTTTGTTTGCATAACTAATGTTTTAGTAAAACAACGCTAAGAGAACAGTTATCATACGGCTAGCCATAAGGCAGGATGCCTGAGAAAGTCGTCTCACCTAGATAATATGTCTAACCAAGATGAATTGTCTCGAGGATAGACGTATGTCGCCGGTGTTAAAGAAGAATATGAGATAATCTAAGTGAGTAATATGGAAATGGAAGTATGGTTATTAAAAAAGTTTCAAATTTGATTTTAAACTCTCCTCCATCGACTATGTCTTTTATCCTCAGCGACGACAGTGTAAATAGGTGTGGAATGTTTTACAAGTTTTAACCAGTTTAAGGTGAGCCACAACAGTTAGAAAGAGACTTGTTCTCTAAATAAGCTCATCTCACACTATGTGTAGGAAGAGGAAAGGTTGAAGCTAGAAAAGACTAAAAGTGGTCATCTTGCCTTTACCTCAAAATCTAAAAGGAAAAGGCCAAAGAAAATAGAAGCTGCAGATAAGGAACCTCAAAAGAAGCAACAAAACGATTAATCAACCAATGTTGAAAATTAGGGTTGTTACTTCTATGGAAATCCTAATCATTAAAAGAAATAATGCAACAATTATCATGATTGGCATGCTAAGAAAGGTATGCTTATTAATTTGGTTTTTTCTAAGGTTAATTAATTTTAAGTGCCAAGACACACATAGTAGATAGATTCTGGTGCAACCACTCACATGCAGGGTTGCCTGAGTTGTCGAAAACCAAATGATGATGAAAGATACATCTATGTGGGAAACGGCAAGATGGTGGAAGTAGAAGCAATTGAAAAATTTAATTTGAATCTTGATGAAACATTTATTGTACCGTCTTTTCAACAGAATTTTATTTCAGTTTTTTCTTTGGACAAAGTTGGTTTTTCTTGTTCATTTGGTAATAGAATTTTTAGTTTGTTTCATGATTCAAAATTGGTTGGCTCTAGTTCTTTATTATTTAATGATAATCTATATACAATTGATTATATTGCTTCATATAATGAATCCTTGTAATTATCTTTACGAGGAACTAAAAGAAAGACAACCGATGAAAATTCAGCAACATTATAGCACAGGAGATTAGGCCATATCTCCAAAAGAATGGAAAGACTTGTGTCTAATGAAATTTTAGGACCTTTGGTTTTCACATACATGGATGTGTGTGCTGAATGTTTTAAGAGAAAACAAACCAATAAAAGGAGATATGATGTGAATAGATCCTTGGATGTCTTAGAACTTATCCATACAGATATTTGTGGTCTATTTTCATGTCCTTCTTGGTATAGACAACTATATTTTATCATGTTCACAGATGATTATTCCAAATATGGCTACATATATTTCATTCTTGAAAAGGCTCAATCACTAGATGTGTTCAAAAATTATAAAGCTGAAGTTGAAAATCAACTTAACAAAAGGATTAAAGCCATCAGATTCGATAGTGGGGGTGAATACTATGGTCATTATGACGGTTCAGGAGAACAACGTCAAGGGCCTTTTGCTAAATTCCTGAAACAATGTGGTATTGTTCCTCAGTACATTATGTCTGGTACTCCAACTATTAATGGTGTTGTTGAGAGAAGAAATAAGACTCTTAAGGAAATGGTAAGGAGTATGATTAGTCATTCTACCTTATCAGAGTCACTCTAGGGTAAAGCACTTAAGACTACAACTAATATTCTTAACAAAGTACCAACAAAAGAAATTAATAATTAGATCCCATATGAAGTTTGGACTGGTAAAAGGCCAAGTCTAAATCCTTTTCATGTTTAGGGATGTCCAGCTAAGGCACGGCCTTATAGGCCGAATGAAAGGAAATTGGATTCTAAGACAATTAGTTGTTACTTTGTTGGATACTCTAAAAGGTCAAGGGGGTTTTAAGTTTTATGATCCAAAAGCTAAATCATTTTTTGAGACAATTAATGTTAGATTTCTTGAGGATGTCGATTTTGTGGTGGAAGATATAGTTAGGGACATTGTTTTTGAATAAGAGAATATTACTATTCCTCCATATATCATTGGCATTGGATCGATTCCCACATCAGACATTACTAATTATGCAATGCAAAACAATGTTGGAGAACCTCCTAGAGAACAAATTCTCACTCGTCAAGAAGAAGTGCATTAAGGAAATCCACTAGGAAGAGAAAAAGTGCATTGCCAGATGATTACATTGCATATCTTCAAGAACAAGATAATTTTACTTCTCGAGAGTGGATAAATGTTGCAAACGATGAGTTTAAATCCATGGTATTAGAAAATGACCCAATCAAATTTCATCAAGTTATGGAAAGTGTAAATTCTCAATAGTGGCTTAATGCCATGAATGAGGAAATATTATCCATGAAGGATAATGATGTTTGGGATCTCGTTCCATTACTAGAGGGTATAAAATCTATTAGTAATAAATGAAAATTTAAAACCAAAAAGGAATCAAATGGAAATTTAGAGAGATTCCGTCTAGTAGTGCAAGGTTTTACACAAAAGGGAGGCATCGATTATAAAGAGACTTTCTCTCTAGTTTCTTTGAAAGACTTTTTAAGGATTATTATGGCATTAGTAGCTCATTTTGATCTTGAGTTACATCAAATGGATGTTAAGACTATATTTTTCAATGGTAATATTGATGAGAAAATTTATATGAAGCAACTTGAAAACTTTGTGGTAGGTGACCCAAAGAAGATGGTTTGTAAACTCAAGAAATTCTTCTATGGCCTCAAGCAAGTGTCTCAACAATGGTATTTGAAGTTTCATCTAGTGATTCTCTCATTTGGTTTTGAGATTAATTTACTTGATGAATGCATTTACCGCATGTTTAGTGGGAGGAAATATATTTTTTTGGTTTGTATGTTGATGACATATTGCATGCCAGTAATGATATAAACATTTTGCACAAAACTAAGATTATTATCAAAGAATTTTGAGAAGAAAGATCTTGGTGACGCCTCTTTTGTATTAGGCATTAAATACACTGGGATCGATCTCGGGTATTCTTGGATTATCACAAGAGAGTTATATCGAAAATGGGTTAAAAAAAAATATGGCATGCAAAATTGCAAACTAGGAGGAACCCCTATAGCTAAGGAAGACAAGCTTAGTCTTGATTAGTGCCCCAAGAATGATTTTGAGAAAAAGGAAATGGAAAATATAACTTATGCTTTGACAGTAGGGCGTTTGATGTATGCTCAAGTCTATACTCGTCCAGACATAACATATACATATATAACAGGGATGTTGGGATGCTATTTAAGCAATCTAGGGTTAGAACATTGGAGAGCATTCAAAAGGGTCTTACGATATTTACAAAGAACGAAGAAATACATGCTCACATATAGGAGGTCAGATAAAATTGAGATCATTGGGTATGCTAACTTTGATTTTGCTAGATGCATTGATACAATGAAATCTACTTATGGTTAAATTTATAGGTTAACTGGAGGTGTTGTCTCATGGAAGAGTGTCAAACAATCCATTATAGCATCTTCCACTATGGTAGCAAAATTCATTGCATGTTATGAGGCATGCATCAAACCATGGGATATGGATGCGAAATTTTATCTTGGGACTACATATAGTGGATTCTATTAAAAGACCACTTAAATTATTTTGTGACAACAACATTGCTGTGCAATATTCTAATAACAATAAGAGTTCGAGAAAGTCAAAGTTTGTGAGTCTCAAATTCTTAGTTGTAAAGGAGAGAGTTCAAAGTAAGGAATCGTCAATTATACATATTGGAACAAACTCTATGATTGCGGATCCGCTTACCAAGGCATTGCCACCCAAGTGGTTTCTTGAGCATGTAGCTCATATGGGTGTTGCTTTTGCTATGGACGATGTTTAGTTTTAGTGGGAGTTTGTAATTTTATTTTACTTTCAGTAGGCGTGTGTTGACATATTTTAGTTATAAAGTTTTCTGCAAAAATAAAGTGATGACAAAGTTTAATTTTTACACTCTGACTATGTTATGGTAATAGTTTGATCTCACTATTAAAGTGGACTAGTTAGATACAAGCATATTAAGATCACATTGCATGTTGTTTTCATGCCACACATCTACTTCATAACTATGTCATTCTTTTATGTCGGTATTATGGTCATTGATAGGTCTAGTTACGATAACTGTAATGAAGGCTGCTTTGGTCTTTGTTGATATTATTAATGGACGAGATTGGTTTCTAATACATTATAATTTTGACAGTATGGTTGAGCTCAAATTTGTTTATTTTATAATGGTACATGTTTATATAGTTGTACATATAGCCCAAGTGGGAGATTGTTGGATCATAGTCCAACATTGGGCTTATATGTAAATATACATGTGTTATTATAATTTATTAAAATTGTCTTTATGCCTAACTTTAAGGTGATCTAATTAATATTAAACTATTTGGGCTTAATGTATTACTAGGTTGTGGGTCTTAAATGTGTATATACTTGTTTTATAATTGTATTATATAATGGGCAGAATAACAGTTATAAATTATTATTATATATAGAAAGTTACGGTCCCCTGATTATATGTATTATGTTTTCTTCTATGTTATCCCATCATTATAGAGATTTTAAAGTGAAAACTTGTCATTTGTACAGAATACATATAAATCAGGAAGGTCAAACCGCTCTCTCCTCTTATGCAATAGAACTAGGTAATTATTCTTCTAATTCAACATAATAGATCCTATTATAAGAAATGGTTTTCACCATTAATTTGCTCCTTCATTTTTCACTTTTTATCATTATTTTACAGCAAAGAGGTGGAATGTCCAAGATATACGGCTAGCCCTAAGGCGGGATGCGTGAGAAAGACGTCTCACCCAGACAATATATCTAACCAAGATGATTTGTCCCGGGGGTAGACGTATGTCGCCGGTGTTAAAGAAGAATATGAGATAATCTAAGTGAATAATATGGAAATGGAGGTACGGTTGTTAAAAAAGTTTCAAATTTGATTTTAAACTCTCCTCCATCGACTGTGTCTTTTATCGTCAGCGACTGACAGTGTAAATAGGTGTGGAATGTTTTACCAAAACGAGAGTGAGTTGTCTAATGTAACACATCCATCGCCATAGGATTAGGATAAACGCTTGACAAAGCATGAATCTTAAAAGTAGA
Organism: Dysphania ambrosioides; assembly: GCA_026401315.1. NCBI lineage: Eukaryota > Viridiplantae > Streptophyta > Magnoliopsida > Caryophyllales > Amaranthaceae > Dysphania > Dysphania ambrosioides. Next base: position 6,119,779 of record CM048662.1, read on the forward strand.
TAAATTGTTTATACTTGGACTAGTTTTCCCAAAATATGGCTGTGAATGGTTAGCTAAGTCATTAGGACTTCGTTATAGCTGATGCATATATCTAAAGTCACGTATACGGTCAATACAGACACTTGTTCGTGGTAGTGCACACCCATGATCTATATACTAGTGCTTCGTCGGAATGTGAGGATGTGGAGGCATTGGTTTCAGCTTTCAAGTGAATGCCGAAGTCGTCACCTTATACCTAATCTTTAAAGCTTAACATGTAATTAAAATATTAATAAGATTCGTAACAAAAAAGTCTCGCTCGCAAACAAATCTAATGGAAGAAAAAAGGTCATTCAACAATCACTGCTTGAAAGTTGAAACAATATTTTATTCGAACATAGCAGCCACAAACTGTGGCATAAAATTTATTTCCCAATCTATGTTTATGAATTCGTTGACTTGATGCTCAAAAAATTTATGTGCAAATAATGAGCTTAGATTTTCTTGAAAATGGGTCCAAAATAGAAATGGGCCGAAATTTGGGATTGGGATCAAAAATGGGATTTAGCCTATATGGGCTTGGGATTAGGCCTACTTGAGCTTGGGCCTTGACCCATTGACTTTGCCTTTGACTTGAACTCGATCAAAATTGGGCTTGACTATGGAGTTAACTTTCATGAGTTGGACATTGACTTTGACTCTTATTGGTTGGACCTTGACTTGGAATTTGACTTCCATGAGGATGGGCCTTAGTTATAATTGGACTAAGCATGGATACAGCAGAAGGGCGAGAGAATATGGGCCAATGAAGCATGGAAGATCAAGAAAACAAAGGAAAAGAAGATGGGCTAACCCAAAATGCAAGTGGCGTGAGAAAGGTTTAAGAGGTATGGAGTTTGGAGTTTTAAAGGAGTCAATGCAACTAAAAGATCAAGGAGTCCAAGTTCTTTAAATGCCCCTTTTATTTTTCTTTTTATTAAGAGTTTTGTTAGATACTCCTATTTTTGTGGGTTTGTTTGCTGATCAGATTATTTAGGTTATAAGCAAGTGTTTTAGCTAATTTAAACTTCTTTTAGGCGTAAATTAAGGGGAAAGTTGCTAGTCATTTGCACATGTTTTGTATCAGCTATCTAGGTTTTTCTTTTAGGGATTTTAGTTGTAACAAACTTGCAAAGGCCAACCTTTTAAAAGGGGTAGCCGAATTTTTATTCAGTAGTCGATGATTATTTTAGAAAATGTGTTTTTTGCTGTGTGTTAAAACACAATAGTATGAGAGCTTGGAGTGTCCTTGCTAATCCATTGGTGGCACATTGGATGATGTACTTGAAAGCCTTCAAAACTCTAAGTGGTGAATCTGTATCCTAGAGCTATTGAGAAAGCCCAAAGGTATTATTCATACACTTGGTGAATTATGTAGAGTCTAAGAAACCTTTGATCTATATTGGTTTATAATTATTTCGGTTTTATTGTCGCATGAGAATTCATCGGTGACTTATTCTCAAAATCACGCATGTTTTAACCTATGGTATGAGGTTAGATTTTACTTGAAAACTTGTTATTTGGCTTGAAATATTCGTGGGTTTAAATCTGGAGCATGATAGCATAATTAGAAAAATTGATCAGGTTTGTTCTTAATTTATTGCGTGGATCATAATCGGGATTTGAGCTAAATTGTACCTAGGTCTTGAATGTTGCTTGCTTGATTTGAATCCTTATTGTTAGCTATAAGATTCATGGATAAGACCTGATTGTTTGGTTTCATTTCGTGGCCCAAATCATTCGGAAAGTATTAAAGTTAGTTAAAAATCAAATTGGAAGCTTTGAGTTATGTTGGCTTGCTGCACATCTTTTGCATGGATTACTTTGTTGAGCTTGATGAAATCTTGAATTATAATTCGTATATTCTCATATTATTCGTGGGTATTAAAGGGATTAATAGATTGAATGTAAAAACATCTAAAGTCATATTTTTTCCCTTAGTTGCGCAAAAAACTCAATTTTGGGCAGATTTGAATTTTGAGTGTTAGGCCAATTTTGGAGCATTATTCGATCAAGCCAGCTTACGCCCCTTTAATCTTAGTTCATTTGGAGTGTGAATGAAGCAAGGGAGGGTGAGTGAAGGCTAGGGGAGGCGCGTGGCATTTGTGAGAAGAGTTGGGAGTTGCGTGCACTGAGGGCAGTGTTAGTGTTTGAGGCTACATTCATTAATCCGAAAACAACCCATTAGTCGGGATGTCTTTCAGGAACATCCCGCTAACAATCTAACCAGACAACTCCACCCGATTTCACCAGCTAAAAGGCCAGACTATGAAATGCCACACAAATTAAGTGATATTTGTGCGTCATTTTCAAACTAGCATATAACCCTTAGCCACAAATTATGAACCTCCTCTGAGAAATTGAACGAAGATCAACTCCAAGATGGTCCTTAAATTTGCAAGAAACCAAGATTTCCAACAAACTAAAGTAGAAAAAAATAGCACAACTGACGAATGCTTTACCAAAAGAATCACAACTTGTATCGGCAATTTCGCATCACACCTGAGAACTTTGATGCCACGATCAGATGATGCGACAAATCACCACTGGATATGAGAAGATACAACGACGTGAAAATGAAAACGCAAGAACAAAAATGAAGTATATAACAAATCGAGAGGAGATTCTTACAGTACCAGAGTAGCATCAACATGTAAAACTAAGCTATATTACAGTCCACCACTCTACTTAACAACTGAGTCTCCTAAAAAGAGAGAAAGGATCACCTCACCGGCGACAACCAGAGGCAGCAAACTAGCTTACAGTGTTTTTCCTCAACAACTAAGTTCTCCTAATTACATTATCCATCCTTCCCTACAGATGATGGTACAAGTCGACGCAACTAACACAATTGAACGAAAACGGATGCTGTCAAGTAGTAGAAAAAGAATGATTAGATCATACTCTAAAAACAACTTCTGTATTCTAAAAACACATTACTGAAGAACAAACTGACTAAATCCGAAAATTGGACCCTAAAACAGCGATCACAAGTCTCTTCTTCCTTCCGATTAAAATAACATGAGATGTGATTGAATTAGAAGTCTAAATCCCATTACATAATCAAGCCACCTCCACCCCCATCATGCTAAATTTCCCTTGTTTTTTTCTACCCTGTGCTAAGAACCTGAATAAAGAAAGACAGGGGTGAGGAAGAAAAGGCGATCACCAAGCTAAAACCTACAAACCCTAACCCATCTCAGCTGGCTTGAGCACAGAGCCACTAGGCGGCATCTTCTGCCTCCTCATCTCAACAATCTTCCTGTGCGAATTAGAGTGAAGCTTGCTGGAGAACGTCGGGCTACTAGCAGGCCGATACTCATCACAGAGACGCCCTGATTTGTACCTCACCCCACACGCATTACATAGTGTCTTTGGCCCTAACGGACCAGCACGCCATTGCGGGGTCTTCTCCGAACCACAATGCAGGCATTTCCTCCCAATAGTCGAGCTCATTTTCGAGGAAATAGGTTTCTTGGAAGCTTTCTTCTCATGAACTGACCAGCAGAAAAACTCCTGTCCTTCCGAATCCCTCCTCCTCCTCCCAATCTTGCTCCTGGCTCGGGCACCAGGAACTTTGAAATTACTTGCCAAATTGACCATCATCATGCTCCCGCTCCCGCTCATGTTACCCACACTCTGGTTGTTGATAGTCCCATGACTAGCATTGCTGGTGAAACTGCTGCTGCTGTTTTCCAGCACCGAAATCGGGCTCTGATGATTACTGTTATAATTACTATTACTAGTAGTATTGAAGGTGTTGGTCGTTGCGATGCTGGGATGATTGGGCATGATGTCGACTAATGATTCTATCATTGGGAATGCATCTTTGTTTGATATCCATTCCAACTCTTCCTCGGGTAACTCCTGCTTTTCAACAAACCCAAGTCTCTTCAACATTAGATATTCCATTCTCATACCTTGCTAAACTTGGTAAAATTCTTCAACTTTTTATTTCACACAATTTCTCTCAAGTTTTTAAGCAACACCCAGAATTGGAAACATTAATAATACTAAATACATAAACCAACTCAATAATAATATTATTAAAAAAAAGTAATATTTCCCTAAAAAGTTAAAAAAAAAAATTTAATAATGACAACGAAAATAGTTTCCAAGAAATTGTTTCATTTTTTTGAGGAAAACCCACTTTAGGGAAGATGGAAAAACAAGTAGACCCAAATCAAAGGAGTAAAAAGTGGGGTTAGGTGGGATAATATTAATTACAATTTGAATAATTTTTGGAGGAAAACTTTTAAAAAGTGAATTAATAAATAAAAATTACGTGAATTAGGAAAATGGGGTGGGACAAAGCACGTGGTATCACGTGCATGAATACAGAAAAGACTAGAGTAATAGTGTCAAGTGCGTGTGTGCGCGTCCATATTAAAAGTTTGGTAGGGACGGCCGCATGGGAAAGTTTCTCAACATTAATTGATGCACGCCTGTCTTGTGAAAATGAAATGGAGCCCCCTTCCTCCAAAAAGGCAAATTTAATTGTTAATTTCGTATGCCGAAAACACCCTACAATTTGAAATATCAAAAATAATTTTCAGGGGTAGAATGGTACTTTTTAAAATACCGAAAATGCCCATGAAATAAACGAGAGAACTGAATTTGGTTTTCACGGGGGTAGAATAGTAAATTCGAATAAAAAGTAACGTAATGAGTTGGACGACGACTCGGATGAGTCACCAAACCCTTACCGAGTTGACTCAACAAATGGGGAAAGAAGAAAGAATAGAGACAGACAGACAGACAGACAGACGGGGGAAGGGGTGACTTACAGGAAAAGGAGGGGTGTGGTCGCCGTCGGAGAAACGGAGGAGAGGGAGAGAAGGGCAGGGGTTGCGTCGGCGGAGAAGGTGATGGTTTAAAGAGGAGTTAAGTGGGGTATTATCGTCGTCTTCATCTTCGCCGATGTCAGATGAGAAGTCCAAGAGTTCGTCCATGAAAAATGGGGCAGCCTTAAAGGACTCCGTGGTGTAGAGAGAGAGATAAAGGGACGCGAATGGTGGTTGAGAAGGCGGAGGAGGGTGGATAGTAAAATGGCGAAAGAAAACATTGTGTAGGCTAACGGTTTTATTATCTACAAACATTTTCAAAGGGTTTTGGGTGGAAACGAGGGGATGTCATTTTTCTTTTCTTTTTTTTATTTTTTATTAAATTAATTTTGTATTTAAGTTTAACCCTTTTTTGGCAAGTTTAACCTATAGAGTTGGTTGTTTTATATTGTGGAAATAGATGGTGTTTTTACTTTGTAATCATCTTGTACCTTCATGTGATTCTTCCAATTATAAAATCAGTCCATCTTTAGATAATGAGAATTAGGAGTACATCTTAACTCATTTGGGATTGTATTGCAAATGGGTTTTTTTTTTTTTTTGGACAAAACCAAGGGGGTTTTGTGATCTTTACGTAACTTAAATTTAGAATATCAGTATGTATATATTTTTTTCTACTTCAAAAATAAAATAATTATATATTTTTATTTTAATGTTGTACTTTATCGATTCCAACTTGGTTTCACATTTAGCAAGACATGTAGGTTAATGTGATTAAATTTATTGTTTGTTTATCAATGATTATTTTATTAAAAAAAAGTATTTTTGAAAAAAGATAGTAAGATTTTATTTAATAGATAACAAGAGATGGGATGTTTACTTTTTTATAGTGGAAAGAGAAATGAATTAAAAAATTATGGGCTATTTTCTAAAATAAAAGTGCAAAAACTGATAGTATATTCAAAATTTTAACATTCACACTTGAAAGTGAAACAAATTAGTTTATGGTAAAATCTTAAGTTATGGTTATGAAATACAACTTCTATTTATTCACTATAACACCCATAAAATCCAAAATACCCCCTACACCTTATATCTCTCTTCCCCCTCTTTTTCCCTCTCTCTTTTTCCTTTCACGTTAATCTTTATCAACAAATAGATCCATTATAATTTACATCTTAATTTTTATTAGATGAAGTAGAATTATAACTTCAATTTTTTAGTATGTGGATGTCAAACTTATAAAAGGCATAAGATAAGTTATTCAACAACTTCATCAAGTTTTCTTGATATGATTAGACCTACTACGTAATAAGGATTTATCACTAGTAACAATGTAAGCTTAAATGAAATGCACTCAACTAGAGTTATATAGGGTACTAGAATATATGGGGAACAAAATCCTTATTGGTGGAGGGCATAAGGTGGCAGATTGGTTATGGTAGTACGATAGAAATCTAGTCTCACCTGTGGCTCCCTAGAACAGTAAATGCAGGGTTTGTGCATAGAGTATACGATGTTAATATGGAGACAAAAGTTGCTACGCTTATTAATCCTATTTTGTGTAGTAGGAAAAAGGAAAGTATATATAGGCTGTAGCCCATGAGGATGCAGAGATCATTTGTTCCCTACCTTTATCTGCAAAAGTTGAAAGGGATGAAACTTATTGAGATGGGGAACAACAATGGAGCCTTTTCTATGAATCTTGTTATTGGCTGGGTATAGAGGTGTTTAACAAAACCCTGCCCGAATACCTGACTAAATGTGGGTTGAGTAATGGGCCGCAATATATTATAACCCGATACCTGATGACCTAGTTATTGGGAATCAAGGAGCTTTGCAATTATAAATTACAAAAGATTCCTTAATTATCAAAGATGTAGCCCAACGTGTTGCAAACATGGTGAAAAGTTAATAGAAGAAACATACTTATTTTAGTTTGTTCTTCTAAGGCGTTTACTTTCATTGACTTTCCTAAAATGAGAACTTTCCGAATTGGGAAAATTTCTACTTTGGGAAAGTAGTAGTAGGAAATTGCTTAATATGGTCCATGTTTGTACACTTCAAGATAACGTGGGACATTGAAGAGTTTTGGTGATTCTTGATAACTTAAAGAGTTGGGTATGACAAGAAGAGTTGAAGAGTTTGATGGAGCATGAAAACTTGAAGATATACACGTTCAACACGGATAAAAGTGTACATTGATTCAACTTCTTCATAGATAAGGCAGTTAGAGTTATAATTGATTAGCAAGTCTTTTGAGTCTTTTCAAGTATTAGGTAATTACAATAGTCCAATCATGAGAATTTCGGATTTTTATACATTTTTACCTTAGGAGGGTGATTCTTTAATGTTTCTAATTACGCTTATCTTAAGGATAATTAGCCAAAGTTAGATTTATCTTTGTTCTAGGGATTCACGGGTAAACTAAAGTTGGAAGTACTTAGACTACTAGTAATTCATGTGTAGCATAGAGTAATTAGTGCTCTAAACTTCTTGTAAACCCTAGGACGCTCCTACTATATAAAGGAGTGAATTGCATTGAATGAAGAATCAGATTTTGAAGTTTATAAATTCGTTCTTTGTGTTTATAAAGTTCCTTTGAGTTTTTCCTAAGTTTTCTAGGATTGATACTAAGAAAAATTCGTCTTATGCTAGGTTAACTTCTTATTGGTGAGTTAGGTGGTGATCTTAGGAGCCTCTTTACATTCTTGGTGGTGTTATCTGTATCCAAGAGTTGAAGAGTTAGCCAATTCGTCCAACACTTTCAAACACATCAAAACAACACACATAAGTCCTAAAACTCACAAAAACAACCCGTTTGGTTTCTTTGCATTTTGTGATTGAATACTTGAGCAAGATTTGATCTTTAAAGCTTGTATTTTTCGATTTGCATATCCAAAATTACAAAATCTGTTACCAAAACTAAAAGATTCTTGGGATATTAAATCACGCATATCCATGGCTTCTTCTAGTAGTCATCATCACCTAAGCAAGAACGATGATTCCATGTCTTTGGGTGAGAGGAATGCCCGTTTGGAGGGTAAAGTTGAGTTTTTGAGGGCGCAACTTAGAGACCTTCAAGCAAGGCACATTCGACAAAAAGGGGATGGTCCACCGTCACACCATTTAGAGGAGGAGGTTATAGTGTCTTCTACGCAAAACCGATTCGATAACTCAAACTTAAACTCTTCCTTTTTGATATAAAAGTTGAAATACCTTAGTATGATGGAAGATTAGATGTTGATGAAATTATAGAATGGTTGAGAGTTGTATAAAGATTATTTGATTATAAACAAACACCTGATAATAAGAAAGTAAAGTTGGTTGCCTTGAAGTTACGCACATATGCCTCCACTTGGTGGGCAAACATGAGTAACAAGAGGGAAAGGATGGGGAAAGATAAGGTGAGGACTTGGGAAAGATGAAAAAACTATTAAAAGAGAAATTCCTACCTTCCTACTATGTTTAAGAGAATTTTATGAAATTTCATCATCTTGAATAAGGTGTAAAACGATAAAGGAGTATGTATGTGAATTTGAGGGGTATTTGTTGAAGTTTGGTGTTGATGAGGATGAGCCACAAACATTGGTGCATTTTCTAGGACGTTTAGAGGATCGAATTTCTAGGGTAGTGGAGTTACATCTATATTTAACCTTAGAAGAGTTAATCCTTTTAGCGCATAAGGTGGAAAACCAATAGAAAACTAAACCCAAACACGAAAACACCAAATCCTATTCTAAACTCACCCAAAATACACGAACCTACCCTACTCAAACACATCCCAATCTTCCTAACCCACCAAAAATGAACTTTACTCCACAAAATAACCCAATCGAACCCCAACGCAATTTCATGAGGTGTTTTAGATGTCAAGGTCTAGGGCATATTGCAGTCGATTGCCCTGAAAAAAAAATTGTGTCACTAGCTGAATACTCTATGCATAGTAATCCTTGTTTTGAGGAAGAAGAAGCAGTAGAAGAAGGGGAAAATGAGGAAGATGAATCAGGGAGTTTCGAGTCAATTGAAGAAGAGTGCTTAGTAGTGAGAACACCATTACCACATATGCCTTTACCAAAAACAACCACCCCATTACCCTAACCCCCATGATACCAAATAAACCTACCACCACAAAAACAAATCCTAGCCTACCCAAAACTGAAACACATACCCTGACCACTATCCCAAAAGCTGAACACCATAAGCATCAGCTTATACCACCCCTTATACTGGCGAGTTTGGAGGAGAAGGAGGAACCAATTAAGGAGACACCTATCCACCCTTTACTCACCCCCTTGCTCGAAACTTTTGATAATGTGTTCCCAAAGGAGATTCGCCCTAGGCTTCCTCCTAAACGTGACATCCAACACAAAATAGATCTTATCCCAGGATCTGTTCTACCCAATAAGCCTGCCTATAGAACAACCCTAAAGAAACTGAGGAGATTAGGAGGCAAGTAGAGGGTTTATTGGAGAAAAGGATGATAAGGGTGTCATTAAGCCCATGTGTCATACCTACTCTATTGGTACCAAAGAAGAATGGAGAGTGGTTCATGTGTGTGGATAGTAGAGCCATCAATAAGATCACCGTCATATACCGTTTTGGCTAAATGACCTATTGTATGATCTATATGGAGCCAAGATTTTCTTGAAAGTGGATTTGAGGAGTGGATATCATCAGATTCAAATCCATGAAGGGGATGAATGGAAAACCGCATTCAAGACTAAAGAAGGGTTGTATAAGTTGCTTGTGATGCCCTTTGATATCTCAAATGCACCTAGTACTTTCGTGAGGCTTATGAACACATGTCTTAAGTCCTTTCTTGGTGCCTTTGTCATGCTATATTTTGATGATAGAATAATCTATAGTAAATCTAAAGAAGAACATCAAGAGCACTTGCAAAGGGTATTTGAAGTACTTTCTTGTGGAAAGCTCTATGGCAACTTGAAAAAAATGACTTCTATACTTCACAAGTTATGTTTCTAGGCTTTATTGTCTTTTCTTGAGGTATTACAGGTAGATGAAAGAAAAGTAGAAGCGATTTGAAGTTGGCCTGTCCCTAACACTACCCAACAAGTTTCAAACTTTCATGGTCTGACATCATTCTACAGAAAGATTTGTTTGTGATTTTAGTACTATTATGGCTCATCTTACTAAATTTAAAAATTAAAGATGTTTGAGTGGAATCCTCAAGCTCATAAGACATTTGAAGAGGTCAAGCATCAGTTGACTTCAGCACTAATCCTAACACTCCTTAACTTTGAAGATGCCATTGAAGTATAATGTAATGCATCGGGGTCAATATTGGTGCAGTATTATCTAAGAATAGAAGGACCTTAGCCTATTTTAGTGAAAAGCTCAATGAAGCTAAGCGCAGGTACTCTACCTATGACAAGGAGTTATATGCCCTAGTACGTGCATTTGATCATCGACGCCACTATCTAGTTCCAAAAGAGTTCATCCTTTATTTTGATCACGAGGCCTTAAAGTATCTGCAAATCTAACAAAAGTTACAACCTTGACATGCTTAATGGGTTGAGTTCCTTCAATCTTTCCGCTTTATGATAGAGCACAAATTAAGAAAACTCAACAAGGGAGCAGATGCACTATCAAGAAGGTATCTTCTTCTGAATTCGTTACAGTCTAACATTGTTGGCCTTGAGATCTTAAAGAAATGCTACAAGGGAGATGCTGACATTGGAGAAATCTATGAGAAATGCTCAAAGAAAGCAAGGGGGAGTACTATCTATTTGAAGGGTTTCTATTCAAAGGAAGACAAGTATGTATCCTCAAACACAGTTTGAGAGAGTTTTTCATCAAGGAAGTTCATGAAGGAGTGATAACCGTTCTTTTAGGTCGTTTAACTAAAAGAATAATTATGCAAACAATATTTTTAAACACCCTAGTACAACTAGTGTAGTGGTAGGTCGGGGATCGAACCACAAGGACAAGGGGCGATAGTCTCTAGACTTGATGCAAAGGGGTTTATTTGGGATTTGATAAAAAGAATCTAATGACAGAAAAATAAAGCAAGAACTAAAACGATAATATGCTATGGAAGGAAAACGGGGACAGATCAGTTCCACCCTAGGAAGGACAATCAAACTATCAATACGTTATATTAGGAGAAATCAGTCAACAATGAATCATGACACTCAAGATGACGAGAGGAAGTTTGTGATCCTATAAATCACACGAACAACCTATAATCGCCCTATGTCTCCAAAGGAGTGGCAGGACAAGATTCGCATCGAATATCAATCAATCAATCATCAACAATATCAAATCCTAACTCTACGCATGAAGAACGAGCCAACCTAGGGTTTCACCAATCAAACCCTAAGAAAACTACTCACACATAGTAATAAAGACTAGGACATAAACATCGAAAAAGAACATGATTGAAAGGATGAACAAATTGAATATAATGAACAAGAGAACGAAAAACGAAGACCTATAATAAAACCGACAACTACTCTATCAAAAATGTAAATGAAACAACGATAATAGCAAGAGGGATGAAGTTCAGAAAAACAATACTTGAAAGCATTAAACGAAATAAAATAGAAAAGAATCAATACCTTGCATAAATGAAATAGCGTGAACGAAAGAGAATCCGAATCCGAAATACAAAGCTTGAAAACGAGAATAACGAAAGCTGTAAATCTAAACTAATGCATGAATGAAATGAAAAGCTTTAAAGTGATGTTCTAGGTTGAGGCACAAAAGCTCTCAAAGTAGGCATGAGGGTTATTTACAGAGCAAGAGGGTATTTATACCCTAGGGACATAAGGGGTGAAACCCTAGGAAAAACCCTTGAGCGCCGGCCTAAGAAAGAACCAAGAAAGTCGGAAATAGGCTCCATTAAGCCGAATGGAAGAGGTATTCGGCCGAATGAGATACCATTCGGCCGAATGGTTGCCTCATTCGCCTATATCAGAAACTTGACGTTTTTGCACCCTGTCCACCATTTGACCGAATGAGTGCAACCATTCGACCGAATGGGCCTTGATTCGGCCGAATGAGTGTTCATTCGGCTATTCCCGAGAGCTTGAGTTATGTGCTTGAATCTCTGTCTTCTATTCGACCGAATGGATGTCAGATTCGGTCGAATCTGAACCTGAACCTTGCTAAACAGCTCCTTTGAAGTGTCTAATGGCTTCTTGAGTTTATGGGATCTTCGAGAGTGACTTAGAACGCATGACCAAGCTATGATACGTGCATCTAAACTCTTGATAAGAGTGTCAAAGCCTCGACCACGTCTTATTTTACCTCAAAATCATCAAAGGTACCTAAAATAACCTAAAAACATCTCGAGGACAAGATCAAGGTAAAACCGGACGTAATGTGCATAAAACCAATACAAAATAGCAAGACTCGACACTAAAATGGGGTTGTAAACGTGCTCTAAAACGAGCACATCAAGGAGGCATGGCTAGACACTTTGGTATTGAAAATACCAAAGCCCTTTTAGTTGAACATTTCTTTTGGTCCAAAATGACATGTGATGTGGAGTTCATATTCAAAAGATGTCCACATATAAAAAAGCAAAAAGTCACTCTCTTCCCTAAGGACTCCATATGCCTCTACTAGTGACTCAAGCTCCTTGGGAAGATATCAGTCTAGACTTCATCACTAGACTACCTCAAACTTAGTGCAACAAAGACTTAGTCATGGTGGTTATGGATAATTTCTCTAAAATGGCGCATTTCATTTCGTGTCACACTACTTATGATGTAGTTGAGGTTGCTAATCTTTACTTTAAAGAAGTGGTTCATCTGCATGGGATCCCTAAGTCTATGGTGAGTGATTGCGATTCAAAGTTTCTTAGTCATTTCTTGCTAACGCTATGGAAAAAGATGGGAACAAAGTTAAAATTTAGTACGTCTAGTCATCCTCGAACTGATGGGAAAACTGAAGTGACTAATCGCACCTTGGGAACGCTTTTGCAATCATTGAACCCTAAGAACCTTAGGGAATGGGAAGAGGTACTACCACACGCAGAGTTTTCACACAATAGGGTTCCAAGCAAGACAACAGGTCTTAGTCCCTTCAATGTGGTCTATGGATTCAATCCTTATACGCCTATTGATTTAGCACCATTTTCAGTAAAGGCTAACTTTAGCCAAGAGGCAGAGGAGAGAACTAAAGAGATTAAGAAGACTGTTGAGTGTGATGTGTACTTTATAGGACATGAAATCTTATATATGTGACTATACCAAGATCAGTTTAGTCATAATTAGCATAATTTTGTAGTAGTTGAAGTAGTAATTAACAATACTCGATAAATGATATTTGTATGTACACAACTTATAAACCTGTGTGTATGTGTGTGTGTGTGTGTATGTGTGTTTGTGTGTTTATATATATATATATATATATATATATATATATATATATATATGGGATCAGGTAAGAACCCATTGGCTATATAAGAACCATGCATATAGGAGTCCATCTATCACCGTTAATCGTGGATGGATTGATGGTTATGATTAAAGCAGTAATAATGGCAAAGCTATAAATATCTAAACTCTGCTAGTTGAGCAATTTATAGGAGTTCCAAAATTTTGTAGTTTTCAAAGTGACATTTGATATTCTTTCCACTAATTTTATGTTTGTTTAGTTTTCATTTTTTTCTTTTGCTATTCTCATCTTTTTCTTCCCATAGTTGTCATTGTTCTAAATAATAACTCTATTAGAATATTAGAACAGAAGTGTATAAGATTAGAACAAAATTATATAATATTAGAGAAGAAGTTTAGAATATTAGAATAATAATTTAGAATATTAGAACATTAGATTACTACCAAATATTAAATTTTAGTACAATGTATTGAAAATTAAGGTTAGTATATTGGATAAATATAATACAATAGAATATATGTCTAGAATAATCAAGTATAATATTGGAAAATTAGAATACTAGTGTTAATATTTAAAGCAAAATAAGTAAACATGGCAAAAGTTTAATTTGGAACAATAGAATTAAGTTTCTAAACAATAGAATACATTCTTAGAACAATAGACTTAATATTTAGAATAATAGTGTAAATTTTTAGAACACTAATTTTAATAATTAGAACAAAAGAACTAAACATACAAACAAAAAATTTAAATTATAGAATCAAACCTTAGAATATATAATCACTCCTTAGTACATTTAATATTTAAAATAATACATTTAATATTTAGAATAACATAGCAAAAGTTTAGAATAAAAGGATTAAAGTTTAGAATAAGAGATAACAACCTAGAACAATATACTTATTATAAAGAACAATAGTTTTAGTTTTAAGAACAATAGAGTTAATCTTTAGAATAAGAGAGGTAAACTTATGAGCAACAGAGTTAAACTATAGAATTGAACATTAAAATAAGATAATAACTTATTAGAATAATAGAGTTAAATTTCATAACAACATTGCAAAAGTTTTAAACAATATAATACATTCTTAAAACAATAGTGTAAAATTTTATAACACTAGAGTTAGTATTTAGAACATTAGAACTAAACATATAAACAACATAGTTAAAATATAGAATCAAACCTTGGAATATATAGTGACTTCTTAGACTAATATAATTAATATTTGGAACTACGTAGCAAAATGTTAGATTCTAAAGTGCTTCTATTGTTCTAAATTGTGCTTCTATTGTTCTAAATTGTGCTTCTAATCCTTTTTCTAAATTCAATAATGAAATGTTCTACAATATGGCTCTGCTTTTAAATTGTGCTTATATTGTTCTTAATTATGCTTCTAACCCTTGTTCTAAATTCAACTTTGATTGTTCTAAATTATGTTTCTATTATTCTAAATTATGATTCTATTGTTCTAAATTATGATTTTATTGTTCTAAATTATGCTTCTGACCCTTCTAAAACTTTGGCTTAATGTAATAAGTATTGTTGTATAAACTATAATGTCCTCAAAATTATGTCTACGAAATTATAATGTCTTCAAAATTACATTTAAATTGTGTAAGTTACAAAATAGTTTGTTTTGGTCCATTGGTCCAAATTTTGATTCGATTGCTAAAATACCTAGATATGGTTTGATGTTACTGATATATTTAGTTTGATGCCTTCGATTTTTGTATAGTATGATGCCTTCGAATTTGAGATGTTTAGTTTGATGGCTACGAGTTTTATGCCTTTGAATTTGTATATGTTAATAAGAGGTTTAATTCTCTTTCTCTAAATATTAAAGAAAATGTTCAAACATATGATACATTGTTCTAAAATATAAACTTATTGTTCTAAGGATGTTAAATCATATGTTTTGTTTTATTGTTCTAAGTATTAAAGCCAATGTTGTAAAATAGATATTATTATTCTAAAATGTAAAGCTATTGTTCTAATTAAGGATGTTATTTAGAGCATTTAGTATAAACGATGTTATTCTAAACATCTGTTCTATTGTCCTAAACTATTGTTCCAAAAATATGTTCTATTGTTCTAAATTGTTGTTCTAATATTCTAAATATATATTCTATTGTTCTAATTTATTGTTCTAATGTTCTAAACCTTTGTTTTTATTGTTCTAAGTTTCTGTTCTAGTGTTCTAAACGTTTGTTTTAATGTTCTAAACTTATATTCTATTATTCTAAAGATCAGTTCTATTGTCCTAAACTTATATTCTATTATTCTAAATTTGTGTTCTACTATTCTAACCTTCCTTTCTAATGCTCTAACCTTCTTATAAGGGTGTCGAGAAGAAAACAAATGTTGGTAAAACGAAAAGGAAAGCCGCTGGTGATATTGCTTTGGACAAGCAACACAAAAAGAAAAAACAAATCCCCCAAACTTCCAAAGGATCCATTGCAAGGTCTATCCTCACCCTAAGAATCCCCCCCAAGTAGTTTATAACAAATGTCTTAAATGACCTCCCTGACCAAACACAAAGAAGTTATATAAAATATAGGCTTTGGGGGCTGCCTAGAACTATATTTAGATAGTTATAAATCTAGCTCTTGTGCTAAATTGGTTACAAGCTTTGACCAAGACAAATCTTCTTTGGCACTCTCCCGTTAACAAGAGATACAAATATAGATATGGATTTCCACCTAGTGTATAGGCTTCCCATTGGAGGAACCCAAATTGATATAGAAGAACACGTTGATCAGGGTGAAAAATCCCAAGAATTTTTGCAATGCTTAAGAAGTATGTTTGGGATTACAACTGGTAGTCCTACAAACTAAGCCATCATTGAAGAAATAGAGGAGCTCTAAGATAAGGATGTGTGGGAGGAGTTCTTGTGGAACTTTGTTGTTGTTGCCATCAATTTTCTAGTCAAATGTTCGAAATATTTCATCTATTGTTTTAAATTTATTTTTATTTTTTTGCATCAATAAAGCGAGGAATTATATATATTGTCCCCTGTTGGCGACAATTTAATTATGAATAACGTCGTTGATTCATGGGCTCATATATTAAACTCTTTGAAATAAAAGGAGAAGCCATAAATCAAAGAATAGATTTTTCTATAGCTCTAAGAATTGGGTTTATTAATCTTTTAATGTTCTAAACTTTAGGTCCATTTTTCTATATTTAAATTCTATTGTTATAAACTTTTGTTCTAAAGTTCTAAGGTTCTAAAATTATGTTCTATGGTTCTACGAATCTATTCTATTATTCTAAACTTCTATTATATTATTCTAAACTAATGTTCTAATGATCCAAACATTCATTCTATTGTTCTAAACTGTTGTTCTAAATTATTTCAAAAAATTGTTTGTGAGAATATTAAATTGTTTCATTGTTCTAGCTATTTCTATTGAACCCTACATATTTAATTTAATGTTTTGTATATTATAGATCTTACTCTTCAATGGTAAGTACTTCCCTGACTGAACTAAATTTAAAGAAATATACATGGCTTACAAATCAAGAATAGAAGATGAGTTAAAAAACTCTAAAGTCATTACCATTGACAAAGTGCATTTGGTAAGTCAGTAATATTAAAATTACACGATTTATTTTCCATGTTACTAAATGTATAAACTCTATATAACCTAATGACTTAATACCTTTTTAGCTGTCTTTCCAACAGTAACCTTCCATCACTATTACCTATTATGTTTTAATTTTATAACAAAGAGAATTAAGGTGATTGACAACAGATTCTTGGAGAAGGGCGTTTCTTTTAAATCAAAACATAAGAACTACCCTAAGACAACGGTAACTATGTTGTTCTAAAGTAATATTCCATTCTTTGAATTTGTATAAATATTGTACTTAAATATACTTCTAATGTTCTGAATATATGTTATATTGTTCTGATCTCCAAACGTTTAAGACTATAATCTAAAGTTTAACACATATATTCTAAATATTTATTCAACTGTTCTGAAATTAAATATTGATGTTCTAATTGTTGATTTCGTTGTTCTAATATAAAATATTGATGTTCTACAGTTTAATACTAATGTTCTAAATGTTAATAATAATGTTCTAAATTTTAATACTGATGTTCTAAACATTGAAACTGGTGTTTTATGGTTGTTAGATGGATCCAAAAACTATCATTCAATCTCTTATCTTTTTTTTACTGAAAAAGTTTTTACAAGATTTTCAAAGTAGAAATAGATAGGGAATGGTGAACTGGTCTCTACTTTCAAAACATCATTGAAAAAATAAAATGGAGGGATTTTAAATGATTATGGAGTTTTCATCTTAAAGGACATGGAACCGTATCAAGGCCTGAGTGATTTACAATGGGAAATAGGAGTAGAAGCTACCTATGTAAGTTACTAGCTTCCTTCATACACTAACTGCTTTGCATTATTCAAATTTCCTGTTTAAGTTAAACAAGATGATCTAATGTTCTAAGCTTGTGTTCTATTTTTCTAATCTATTGTTCTAATGTTTTAAACTTCTAATTTATTATTCTAAACTTCTATTCTAATGTTCTAAACTTTTGTTCTAGTGTTTTAAACTTCTGTTCCATTGTTCTAAAGATGTATTCTATTGTTCTAACTTTTGTTATGTTGTTCTAATAAATTATACTAATATTATAAAAATTTGTTCTATTAATTAAATTATAGTTCTAATGTTCTTAACATATGTTCTATTGTTTTAAATTTCTTTTCTAATATTCTAAACTTCTTTCCTATTTTTTGTTGGTTTAAAACTAAGAATAAAATTTCAAAATCAACTAATAATACTAGAAAATTAGTACTATAAATACTACAATTTCTAACATTCCCAAATAATCAAAGCATTTGCAAATTCTAAAAAATAAAATAAAAATAACAAGCAACGAAGAGTAGAATAGTAGAAAATATTCAAAGAGTATAAAAGAATGAACACTGTAAAAATACTTGTTGTTCTAGCAATGGAGTTGAAGAGTAGAAAAGAATGAGCATTGTAAAAAGAATAAGCAAAGGAACAAAACGATGCGAGAAGAAAAGAATGCAAAAGAGAAAAATATGGAAACTATTCAAAATTTAACTTACTAGGGTCGAATATAAACCGCCACTTTAGAAACTACAAACTTTTGGAGATCTAGGAATTAGATAACCAGTAGACTACAATCTGCAACATTAGATATTTACACCTTTGCCATTACTATTGGTTTAATCACATCTCTCGACCTATCAACGATTAACGTTTCTAGATGGATTCCTATATAGAAAAGGTTCTTATATAAGTATTGGGTTCTTATATATATACACACACACACACACATGTTATACAGAAATGGGATTAGGTAAGAATCCCTATATTATGTATTATTTATTTAATAACCCATCTATTATAATTAATTAGTTATATTTTGATGGCTGTGATTAAATCTTCAATAATGACAAAGTTGTAAATAAAGAATCTTTGGAAATTACCTGACCAAATGAGCAAATTTTGGCACCCATGATTATTGGGTAGTGTCCAATAATGTCTGTTAATATGCTCAACAACTTCACTTCCAATTTCAACTTGCGAAATTGTTTAGTGGTTTCCAAATTTTTTCTAATACTTTTTATTCAAATTTCATCATTTTTTCTATATTAAATTGAATTTTATTTGCGTTGATATTGTGATCAAAATAACATGTAATGTTTGATATTAAGTTGATATAAGTTTTACCTTATTTTTTTTGTTGGTCGATGAATTATTGAATGATTTGTTAAACATTTGTTGTTTACTTATGCTCTTTGTCAATATTTTATTTTACTTCTTCTAATTTGTGAAATATTTTCATATTATGCATGATTGGTTATTTGGAACAATTTTGTAGTTTTGATGAGGATAGATGTATTAGAATTAATTGTTTTTATTAGTGTATTTGATAGACAATCTACATTAGAGTATTAATTTAGAATATTAGATTAAATATTTAGAACATTATAACAACAGTTTATAACCTTACTTTTTCAAATGAATGTTGTACGTTAGAATAATTGCTTTGAACATTAGCTGAAATATATTGGAACATTAGAACACTACATTAAATCATTGTTTGTTAGAACTACAAAATTTGAAACTGTAAACTATAATATATTGCTTAGAACAATAGATAGATATTTTAGAACATTCGTATAAAATATGGAAGTATGTGAGTTTATTATGTAATTTAAGCAACTATATAGGTTGTATTGTACTAAAGTTTTGTTTTATTGTATTGTATACTATTATAAAATTGAGTTCTATTATTCTAAAGTTGAATTAACGTCCGAACCCCTATTGTTATATAGTACTTAAGTTTATATTTATTGTCCAAAATTGTAATTATATTATTCTAAAGTTTAATTTGATTGTTCTGAAATTTTATTTGGTTTTTCAGAAGCTTAATTCGATTGTTCTAAAGCTTAGTTCTATTAGTATAAAGATTAGTTATATTATTCTAAAAGTTAGTTCTACTTTATTCTGAATTTGTTTTTAGAGGCATGAGCATTAATGAGAATTGCAGTGTTTCTTATTCAAATGAGATTGTTACTCTTAAAATAGTACCTATATATACTTATGGAGGAACAAATATATGGACACTATGTTGTTCTAGTGAGTTAAAACCTTATGTTGGTATGAAGTTCTCCAGTTTTGATGAAGGTATTTTATTTTATAAGGTATATGTGATTGAAACTTGTTTTTACACTAGAAAGATATTGAAAAAAGAAGAAAGAATGGTGTTATTAGTTTTCAATATTTCGAGTGTAATAAAGCTTGATATAAGGGTACTTTTCCTGATAGCGGGTCACATGTATAGAATAAACTGGGGCTCATATGCAAGATAAGGGAGTTATTAATGAATGTGAAGATAAAGTTGTAGTTGTTAGGAGAATATTGGTCATTTGTGTTGGATACATAGCACAATTCATATTGATGTAGACTTGATCAATAATGACCCGGCCCGCTGGCCCTACCTAGCTTGGCTCGAAAAAGTCCAGATGTTAGCACCCAAAAAAGCTGAAATTAGGGTTTGGGCAATTAACTTTGGCTCAAAAATTTTTGGGATGGGTTTGGGTAATAGTGCATAACCCGAATCTTAGCTCGATTGGCAAAATAAATACAAATAGTATAATAGAGGGGAACATCTAAATAATAAGGAGTCGTCTACTTATTATTTTTCATGACTTAAAACATCATTTTTTTAATCAGATTGATTTAGCATGCCCCCCCCCCCCCCCCCCCCCCCCCCACTTATATAAAGTGATATACTATGTACTCAATGGTGATGAAACTTGTTCTCTTTTGAAAAAAGTATTCAGTTCTTATCAATTGTGTTTATAATATGGTTATCATGGAGGCCGAGTATTCTTAGTGAGCGTCTTCATAGTATATAGTTTGGTGAGAGTTCTTTTATATTCCTAAAACATACTCCCTTTGTTCTTTTTTTTTCCTTCCTGTATTCCCATTAGGAAATTTTGAAAAGTTCTTCCTATTTAGAATAATTCCTTTTTTATATGATATTTTATGACATAAATGACCTCATTTCACTATTCACCCATTGGGTATTGTAATTTTTTATTTTTATGAATGACATTTTCTATTTCCGAAATATCAATAAATACAATTAGTCCACTTGCATACTTTTGATGGAATCTCTACCCTTTCACTTGCTTTATATTTAATATATTTCATAGAATCTTTCCCTTCTTAATTAGTTTATTGGGTTCTTCCTTGATTCTAAATAGGAAAGAAAAAAGGAATGGAGGGAGTGCTTAACAAAAAATCTAAATAAGGCCCACAACGCCGATTTTATATGAGATATGGGCAGCAACTTTAAAATCTCTACTAATCAAAAGAACACCTAAAATGTAAAAAATCATTCCTTTAATATACTTTAAAACAATAGATTATAGAAACATTAAAGAATACAATTATAAAAGTATAATTTAGAATAGTAGACCTATAAGTTAGAATGTTACAATTATAGCTTAGAACATTAGAAATATTATTTAGAACATTAGAAGTATAATTTATAATGATAGAATTATTATTTAGAGTAATAAAAGTACACTATTTAAAACAAAAAGTTAACTTTTAGAATAGCATGAGAACACCAAAATTATACTTTAAAACAATATATTAACTATTTAGAGCATTAGAAGTAACATTTAGAACAACATAAATGAAATTTAAAACAACAGAAATATAGTTTAGTACATCAGACCATTAGAAGTTTTATTATATATATTTGTTATTTGTAAAATGAAATATTAAAGCATGTAATAATGTTATTAACTTACCAATTGAACTTTTTCAAAAGTAGTGATTTTGGAGTGTCTCATTTCATCTTTAATTCTTGATCTAAAGGCCACGTATATGTGTTCAAATTTATCCATTTCATGGAAGTACTTATCATTGTAAAGTATAATCTATAATTTCCAAAATATTAGATATAATATTTGTATAATAATGCACCAAAAAAATTAGCCATTAAAGTTGTATAATTATAAACGCAATTCTCAATCAAGAAAAAAAAAACTGCTTTTTACTTTAGGGCTTCTTCTATTTTCAGTATTTAGAATATGTGCTCTTGAATCAACAATGTTATTCATTATAAAGTTTTTCTCTGTAACGAATAATATGTTGTTCCTATTGATGTAGTTTATTTCATCATTATATAATTCCTCACTTCATTCATGCAAAACAATAGGCTTAAATTTTAGAACAAATGAACAAATATTTAGAATAATAGCCCACAAATTTAGAACATAAGAGATAAACTTCAGAACAAATGAACTTCAAATTATAGCAATAGAAAAAACTTTAGAATATTATGCATGGAACTTTAGAACAATAGAGGTAAATATTAGAACAATAGACACAACCTATATAACATTAGAACTATAGTTTAGAACAATAGAAGTATAATGTGAAACAATAGAACTTAAGCTCAGAATACTATGAATGAAGTTTTAGAACAATAGATAATTAAGTTTAGAACTGGTGCATAAAAATATTTAACGTGTTGATTCAACTGAAAAGGCATATTTAATAACCCTTCTTTGTGCTGCATCCACTCTTCTCGACTCTATCTCATATTGAACCATGAATGGTGAGCATAAGTACAATAGAAGGTTTTGTGGGCATCTTTTCTTTCGTTATTCAATCTCCTTTTCATTCAAAATGTTAACATTTTTATTAGAATTTAAAACCCTAAAGGAATAAATATCTAGCATATAAGAGTTATAATATCCGACCCTTCCTTTGCAAAGCTTTGAACAATTGATTGTGTCAATTGATGTAACAACTCCTCCAATGCTTATTTGTCTTTATTGTATTTTTGTTGAGGAGGAGAGGATGCAACAACTTTTTGTTGAGGAGGGGTAGCTGGTGGGGGTTTGGACTATCGGTTGAGTAGGTGTTAAAGTTTGTGAACTAGAGAATAGATCAAAACTTAGGGGAGTAAAATCAATAAGTTCAATTATTTCATTGCCTTTGTCCTTTGGTTGACAGCTGGTCTATGCTTTTCCAATTACAGCTTTGAGCTCTTCCTTAAATGTTGGTTCTTCAAACAAATATTGGTCTAGGCTAAGAATTGTAGGACTCCTACTCCTTTCTTGGCTTGTTGTTTGTTTCTTTAATGTGTATTTGTTCCATATGTTGGCAATGAGAGTATTCATTTCTTCTTGTATAAAAGGTTCTTCAAATAACTTGTTTGCTTTATCAATTATTAAATACATCTCATAGACATTGGAAGCAAGAGTTTTAGCCAATTTACCAAAATTGTCCAAGTAAACCTTCGTAATTAAAAAAAACTATAAATATGAGTAGAATATTAGTGATAAATTTTAGAACAAGAGAAATTAATTTTAGAACAATAGATATGTAGTCTAAAACATTAGAAGTTAATTTTGGAAAAGTAGAATTAAGATTTTAGACAAGATATTAATTTTAGAACAATAAATATATAGATTAAAACATTTGTAGATAATTTTGGAATAATAGAATTGAACTTTATAACTAAAGAAGTTAATTTTAAAACAATATAAATATAGCTTAGAACAATAGATGTTATTTTCAAATTAATAGAACTATAGTCTATAACTTTAGAAGTGAAGCATGGAACATTAGAAGTAAGCTTTAGAACAATAGAACTATATTTTAGAACAATAGTATTATGATTTATAACAATGGAACATAAGTTTAGAAAAATAGTTATATAATAAAGTGAATTTAACAATACATAGTTTAGGACATTATAAGTTAGTTTTAGAATAATAGAAATATAGTTCAGAACAATAGAAGTTAATTTTAGACCAATAGATATATAGTTTTGAACATTAGAAGTTAATTTTAGAATAATAGAATTGGGCTTTTAGATAATAGGTACAGTGTTAATTTTAGAACAATAGATATATAGTTTAAAAAATTAGAAGTTAATTCTAGAATAATAAAATTAGGCTTTAGAACAAAAGAAGTTAAGTTTATAAAAATAGAAATATAGTTCAGAACAATAGATTAGAGTTCAGAATAATAGATCTTATTTTCAAAACAATAGAACCAAAGTGTATAACATTAGAATTAAAGCATGGAACATTAGACATAAGCTATAGAACAATACAAGTATATTTTGGAATATTAGTATTATGATTTAGAATAATGAAATATAATTTTAGAACATTAGAAGTTAATTTTGGAATAGTAGAATTCGACATTTAGACAATAGATGTTAATTTTTAAAAAATAGTTAAAACATTAGAAGTTAATTTTAGAATAATATAATTGGGATTTAGAATAAAATAATTTAGTTTTATAACAATAGAAATATAGTTTAGAATAATAGAAATATAGTTCATAACAATATAAATATAGTTTAGAATAATAGATGCTATTTTCAAAACAATAGAACTATAGTGTAAAACATTAGAAGTGAAGCATGGAACATTAGAAGTAAGCTTTAGAACAATATAAGTATATTTTGGAATAATAGTATTATGATTTAGAACAATTGAACGTAAGTTTACATGCTGAAGCGCATAAATCGTTGGGTGTGTGTGTGTGTGTATATATATATATTAAAGAATTATTATTAATATCGTACATGTTCTAGTAAACATAAAAGAAAACTTCATTATTATTAGACCATGAATATCAACGGGGGCATCCTCATCTTCTTTACAATTATCTTTTTTTTTTATCTCCATCTGAAACATCATCTTCTCTTTTCTCCACATTATTTTTTACTATTTTCATCCTCCTCCTCTTCCTACAATTTATCCAACATCCAAGGAGATCCTATTCAACCCATTTTTACTTTCTCTCTCCTACTCACACATATACCCCACTGCATATTTTTTTCCTATCACCAAATTAATAATTGTCATTTATTTAATTATTAAAAGATAAATATTGTTTACCTAATTATTTTATATAATTAATTATTTAGTGGATTATTAGTCGTAAAAAAATTCTATCCATATAAATTTTTTCATAATTTAAGATTGTATAAATAACGTAACTCATAGTACAAGAAACTTAAAAAAGCAAAGTTCATAAATAATCAAAATATGGAAAACATAGAATAAAGGAGACAAAATACTAAAAAAATTGAATTATGTGAAATATAGCCAAATTTAGGTTCATATTATAGAGAAAAAAATAGAGTCGTTAGTGAGATTATTTTAAAATTTCACTTTACCGTTTAAGTTACCGTTTTAGATATAAACGTTGCAATAAAAAATTAAAGATATATACAACTAATCAAATGCTAGCACATATACTACTACTATTTTAATTTAGGGGACCCACTCAAAAAATATTCCCTTCCTCTACTGCTTTTCCACAGCTTTTCTTCCTCCACATCTCCTTCTTCCTTTCTTTTTTTTGGCCTTTTTTTCCACGTCTCCTTTCTTTTTTCCCCTTTCCTCCATTCCTCTGCGGCTCCACATCTCCAACTCACCATATTTCTTCACTCCCCCAACACAATTCATCCACTTTACCAAGAGGATCAACCCAAATCCTCTTGGCCAAGAGGATACTCACATCCTCTTCATATTCACAAGGATACCCATTAGAAGGAGAGAGTGTGCTTTGAGGATTGAAGATCCTCATGGTTGTACATACTCTTATGTGTTCAAAAGTGGAAAACAAAGTATCTAAATTGGCATAAAAATATGTATACTAAGTTTCATCTATTGCTTTGACTCTAAGAAAAATCGATGCAATTAATCAACTTAATTGCTTTGATTTTCCTACAAACCGAAGCAATTGATAACTTTTATATGCCTTTATTAAGTCCATACAAGTGTTTCAATTCTTCGAAAAACCGAAGCAATTGATAAGACGAAATTACTTCAGTTTTTCAAAGAACCAAAGCAATTGTGGATTTAATAATTGCTTCGGTTCAATAATTACCAAAGCAATTGTGGTATAATTACTTCTATAAATACTTTGCCACTACAACTAAAGCAATTGATCAATTTGAATAGAACTAATCGTACCATTTTCAACTAGTGAAATAAGTCTAAAACCAAAGCCTAAATGAATTGAAAAATTTGACAATCTTCACAGCAAAACCAAGGTGAAAATTGAGTTAATGAAATTATGAATAATAATAGATTTCATGAAATGATAAGCGAATAAAATGAGGAAATGGATGAAAACACACCGACCGAACAGCCAAGCAAGAACAATCAATGGGCCGAACAACATCAAGCAATGAGAAATTATAAGCGACAAAAGTTCTGAGGAATGGTAAGTGTAAATGAGAAAAACAAAAGAGTAAAATCATTTATATACAAAATAATCGACGATAAAGTTTAATCCTCACTTTAAATCAAGTGATGGATTTCGCATGTGTCAAGCAACAACCTTGAAAAAAAATTGTACAAGAATTCAAAAAGAAAATTTTGAATTTAAATTTTCAAAGTAATACTTAATACTTATCCAAAAAGTGGATGCATCAATACTCAATACATCTACTTTTTGGTAGTAGTTGTATAAAATACCTAAGATTCAACAGGATGAGAACAATTAGTCTAAGTAGTCCAGAAGACACAAGAACGGATAACCATAAGGTTTAGCCCTCATGAAGATAGCAACCACTTGGAATTAGGTTCCTAGAATCCCCTAATCCATATCTAAAATGATTAATCCTTATCATATATGTTGGATAGGTCTACTATCATATTATTATGAGTGATCATCAAGGGGTCATAAGCATTTGTGTCAAAGTATTGTTTGTCGATAGTTATTTTTCTCATTCTTTTATAAGAGCACCCACTATACAATAATAAATCGATAGTTGTTTTACAGTTAATTACATAATTCTTATTTTAGGTATCAAGACTCAATGTTGGACCGTTCGGATATGATAACACCCGTTAAACTTTGAAAATCACACTCAAAATAAGGCTTACCAATTGTTCTTTGTTTTTATCGTCACCATCTCAAAGAATTCTTCCTTATCTTCTGAAAGTTTGTCGACAATGTATTGAAAGAATGTTGCCCGACCTAATATATAGTATATCCAATTTTTTACTTCACTTTAGCAAGGGTAATCCTGACCCCTTCAGGCTTAGATGTTGTGAACGTTGTTTCGCTGTAATGGAACCAATTTATCTTAATGTGTTCTCCCTTAACCCGAGTGATGAAGGAACTTGACATTTGTTTCTAGTGTAGAGAACTTATACGAATAAGCTACCTACCATGATTTTTGGCGAGTTCTTGAAGCTTAGCATCAATCTTGATGATTTTCATCTTCCATTATCTATATATTTTTCAGACTTGAAAGAGTTCCATTTCACATTATATTCCTTCCCTAATAAATAACTTTTTGACTAGGATACTTTCAAGTTATCCATTCCTTAAACACCTAGCTTTTATTGGTCACTAGAACGCTCTGAAACCCATTAATATTTCTTAAACATCACTTTGTTGATTATCTTTATATCTTCGTGAAAGGAATAATAACTAAAGGAGGATCAAGCTTGCACTTAACGTTCCTAATTTAACTTGTTACGTACAAAGATACTTTTCTATTGAGCTACTTCTTCTAAGATTTGAATGCTCTAGTCAAAGATCAAGTTGATACTTATTGAATGCTCTAGCCAAAACTCAGAGTTGATGCATTCATGCTCTCATAGACCTATCGAGAATATATTTAACCTTGCCATATCTTTATCTAGTGATCATATTTTGTTTGTTGATATAGTTAGTAGAGGTTAGTCCATTTCAACCTTGTCTGTGCTTCAAATGATTTATTTAATTATTATTTTGATAACTATAATTGATTGATGTGCTCTTTATCCTAGGTTCTTAATGCATTTGAATTAAAGTATAAAGTCACATGTAGACTACTTTAGCTAAATATAAATAAAACTTCACTCATGTGCCACTCGACAACTCTCGTCTGCAAAGTCAAGCTTCTCCTTGGGTGATACTTAACTTGTGTGAGACAACACACTAGACAATTCCCTTGTACTAGTAATGCACAACTTAGCCAAGCACATTCAACACTATGCTTAACTTCAAAATTTATCATCTCTCAACGACAAAACAATGTGCACACAAACAAATCTCGTTAGCTTGAAGCACCCATGTCGGCACACTCTCTAAGTAGGAAAGGAAAAAGGTTGATAGATAGTACAAGTGTTTGGAGAAACTCGTACACAAAAAAAATTTGTAAAAAACTCTATACTTGCTGCCTATTTACAAGCCCCTTAGCCTTCTCTAATTCTAGAGCCTTCCTACTACACTTCCTTGATGGAGTGTTCTAGAACAATGAATTCTAGACCCTTCTATTCAAAGTACACCTAGATTCATTCTAGAAGATTCCAAACATATTTTGATATGTAAGTAAATTATTCTAGATAATTCCCTATCTAGAAGAAACATAAAAGTATTTACAAGAGACATTCGATTCCCTATGGAACCTTCCAATGAAGACCCTCATTGAGCACTTGACCTTCTAAAATTTCTTTGAAGTTTTAGCACGTCTAACTTCCTCTTCATAGTCCAAGGAGTAAACCCTTCGATTCCATTTGAAACTCCAAAAGAATTAGGGAAGGTTATGCCCAACAACCATGGCACCCCATAGAACACTTGTGACATTGTTGCCAAACGTTGCACACCATGGTTGGGGGACTTAGGCGCAGTCCGTGACATCTGACTCTCTTTTGTGGTCAGTTTACAAAGTTTGTAATGTTCTTGGTTTTCATTGTGTTCCTTCACCTACATATAAGATGGTGGCTAGGGCTACTTATTGAGTTGAGCTACTCGAACTCGACTCAACTGGACTCAATTCAAAATTGAACTCAACTCTATAAAGCAACGAGCGTAATAGAGCAAATTAAAGCTCGACTCGAAAAATTCATAATATTTATAGTATATATGTATATAAAAATATACTTATGATATAAGATTGGAATAATATAAAAGATGATTTGATATATAAATTCAAAGTACCATATTGAAATATAATGACAGATTGTTGAAGAGAGGTGTATATATAAACCCAAAATCCCACATTGAAAAAAAATGATACATGTTTTGAGGCAATTGGTATATATAAACGAAATAGAGATTTTCACCTAAAACCAAATCAACAAGCTTATTGAAGCTAAAATTTAGGCTTCTTGCAGGCCCAATTTGGACAAAATACTTGGACCTATTTAACTTTAAAAAGAGTTGAAAATGACCTTGAATTCAAGCTTGAAACTAGCTTTAGGGTCAAACTCAAACTTCAAGTTTTGGGCTCATGCGCATCCAGGCTTGAGTTATTGAACTCGAGTCATGCTCAACAAAATTCAACTTCAACCCATCTCATAAGCATCCCTAATGGTGGTTGTAGTCTATAAGTGTATTATTGTATTATTCTCTATTTAGTAAGGTAGTTCATAGTCTCTGCTGGACTATATAAGATTTAGACTCAGAATCTTTTGACAATCTCCCGTTCCAAGTTTCAAACTATTGTTGAACTATATTGTTATCTCCTAATATTTACGGAGATGCACCAAATGTTATACAATACCCAGTAACTGATTTTAAAAACAATGTTCTAATGGCTACAATAGCCACAATTGAGTCTGGTAGATTGCCAGACAAAGAAATGAGATTCCCGAATTCAACGAATCCGATATGTTTTTTTTCCAAGAATCAAGAGTTATGAAGCTACAGCTGCTAAAATATATGATAATTATCCTGACAATTAATTCTTATCAACACTGAAAAGGTTCAGAACCATTTCTGAAAACTAATTACAAACACAAAAACTTTATTGAAAGTTTGTTCTTCAATTAAACAGTCACCATCTATAGAGAAGATCGTACATAAAACCCTGTTTCATTAACAAGAATTATCTACCCATAGCAGCCACTTTATTCACTTGGTTTTTAGATTTTGTCAGACTAAATTTCCTACTCGACTTGTCCTCTCACTGACATGGCATTTTCTAAATCATATATATGAACATTTTCAACCTATGGTTATATCTTATATTTGCTTGCTTGATCCAACTAATGTGTTCAGTGGAGAGGAGTTCCTGGTCCGGTGGATTTCTGAAATTTTTCCTTAGAAGAGAAACACTTTGAATGCAATATTTGGGGGAAATTCTGAATCCTTTCGTCTCTATTTTGTCACAATGTGCTAAAAAAATCCAAAGAATGTAGCTACACCAAAAAGAAGAAACAGAACTCCTCCCAAGTAGCCAACCTAAAAAGGAAATTCAGTGAGTTCGATAGCCATGAACAGCATAACAAAACTTACCAGAAGAATTTCAGTGACCTACCAGCTTTTCTGAAATGTATTTGGCAAGGAATGCCCCTCCAAGAACTGCAATAGATGTGGCAACTAGGTGTCCCATTAAGGCTCCACTTGCCACACCCCATGGAGACTGAAAATTAAGAATTGAGACATGATAATAAAACTTATGGATGCATACAAATTAAGAACTACCCATTTACAAAATGCTAGTTCTATTACTGCACCTGTGCAGCACCAAGGGCAATGGTAGCGAGCATTGAGCGATCACCCCATTCCTTTAAAAGAAAAAAAGGTTTAAGTATATTTCATAATTTGAGAGAGTCATAAATCCAGGAGCTAATTGATTATATTAGGTGCTCACTGCAAAGAACACAAGGCTGAATGATTTCCACAGAATCTCAAGAGGAATTGACAGTCGTTTTGAAGCCTGCACAGAACCATATGCTATCAGTCACTAATGAGTGATTATCATTACTGGTTTTCACTTTTAACTTTCTTATTTATGGGGGCACGGGTGATGGATGGGAAAATAGGAATAGCTTGGTTTTGCAACAAGCTAAGACCTCCAAGTGTGTCATTAACTTACATTAATTAGAAGAAAAAATACATACTCTTTTTCCAAGGAGGTGAAATCATTTTAACCAAGGAGATCTCTTTTTCTTTTTTGACATCACAATGATAAACAAACTAAACGGAAATTATAACAATAACTTATAGAAGAAGGGAGCAGGGTAAAGGCAAAGGCGAGCACAACAACAACAACATAGCAACAGAATACGGTTACGAAGGCATAGGGGAATAATTGTAATTAGTTACATGGAGGAATATTGTAATAAATATAACAGAGGAATCTTACAAAAGTGGTTACAGTTGTTAGAGCAATATAAGAAGGGAGTGCATGTATTGAGGGGATAGAGAAAATATAATACAAGTTATTACATAGGAGACTCCTACTTCTCGAATTGTAGGTAGTGTTTTCCTTCTTTTTTGTTTCTTCTTCTTGCACCACTCCCACCCAACTATTCCCAGCCATGTGCTTCTATCAAACTGGTATCAGAGCCAGTTTATCGTGTGACTATCTCATTAATCAGTATTCTTCTTTTGCATATTAAAAAAAGTGATGGCACCTACTCATTCCCTGAGAATGGATCAACATTAGAGCGATACATGCGATCAAAAATGGCTAAAGATGGTGACAATTATGGAAGGAATGGAGGGAAGGCTAGAGAGGAACCAGGTGGAACAAGAGGAGATGATCAAGCAATTGAGGATTGAACAGAAGGAGTTATGGGTAAAATTGGGGGAAAAACCGAGACCCTCACCTGACCTGAGAACGAGGAGGAGCCTAACTCCTTACAATGGGGCAGTAGGACAAGAGGAGATGAAGGCAGGGTACAAGGTGGCAATTGGAGGTTTAAGAAACTGGAATCACCTCTGTTTGAGGGTAGCAATCCAGACGGATGGATTTTGAGAGCAGAGAGGTACTTCGAATTTTATAAGATGGGTGAAGAAGAGAGGTTGGAGGCCGCAGTGGTCTCATTGGAGGGTGATGACTTGTTTTGGTATCAATGGATGCATAGGCAACATACCTTGAGGAGTTGGGAAGAGCTGAGAATGTTGTTGCTTTGAAAGTTCAGGACAACATCCACCGGGTCTCTCCGTGAACAATGGCTAGACCACAAGCAAGAAGGGACAGTGGAGGATTATACACGCCGATTTATAGAATTGGTAGCACCATTGGAGGGGTTAACTAAAGAAATCACAAAAAGGTAGTACATCACCGGACTCAAGGAGAAGATTAAAACAGAAATGAGGTTGCTCGGTCCCGATAATTTAGATCAAGCAATGGAGTTAGACCTAAAGATAGAAGACAAGCTGAAAGTGGGCCTAGCTACTCGACGGGGTTTTGGGCCTTTGGTTACACGAAACCAAAATCCAAGTTCAGTAAATCATCCTACCTTTTTCTCCCAGAAGTTTACTAACTCACCCCTTTCTTACCAAAGAACATCTCCCTCTTCACCGGTGAATGGATCCTTTTCCAACTCATCCTCTTCAGTTAACAATTATCGGAGTACAAGCAATGCTCCGGTGAAGTTGGGTGAAATTCGAAGACTGAGCGAAAAGGAGATTCAAGAAAAGAGGGCAAAGGGTTTATGCTTCAGGTGTGATGGGAAATGGAGCTTAAACCATAGGTGTAGTAGGAAGGAGCTCGGCGTATTGATGGCGCAAGGTGAAGAGGAAGACTCGGACACAGAAGAGGATGGTGAGGGGAATGAGGATGATCACTCTCAACCGGCAATTTCGTTAAACTCGATTCACGGTATTTCTAATCCAAAAATGCAGAAGTTGCGAGGGTGGGTAAACGATCAGGATGTAGTAGTTATGGTAGACCCAGGTGCCACCCATAACTTTATTTCGGAGGCGGCTATGAAGAGATTGGGAATTGAGGTGACAAACACACCAACTTTTGGCGTGTCATTGGGCATTGGAGAAGATGTTCAAGGGAAAGGGGTGTGCAGGAGTGTCACTCTCCAGTTACCTAGCCTCTTAATCGTGGAAGATTTTCTTCCTCTTATGCTGGACAATTTTGATCTTATTTTGGGTATACAATGGTTAGAGAAGTTGGGCACAATGAGCACAAATTAGAAAACTCAAACTCGTAAATTCATTGTAGATGGGAGGAAGGTCACATTGCAGGGAGAGCCATCCTTGGGGCGTTCCTTGATTTCGCTAAAAGTAATTATGCGAACATTGAGAAAGGAGGGATAGGGGTATCTGGTCGAGCTCAACCATATATAAGGGATTGAACCAAGGGAGGAGAGGGTGCCTGTTTATCTGACAGAGGTACTCTATAATTATGAAGACGTGTTCAAGATGCCCCAAGGCTACCCCCTTGAGAGGTCATGAGCATCCAATAGTCATGAAGGAAGGGAGTATTCCTATAAGCGTCTGCCCTTATCGGTATCCACAAGCTCAGAAAGACGAGATCGAATGTTTGGTCCACGACATGCTTTAAGCCCGTATAATACAAGTATCATCTAGCCCCTACTCAAGCCCTGTTTTATTAGTAAGGAAGAAAGATGGCTCTTGGAGGTTCTATATTGATTACAGAGCATTGAACAAAGCAACTGTGCCGGATAAATTCCTAATGCCTGTCATAGATGAGCTTTTAGATGAGTTGAGGGGTGCTACTGTTTTCTCTAAGCTTGATTTGAAATCAGGCTATCATCAAGTAAGAATGAAGCAAGAGGACATACCCCAAATCGCATTTCGCACTCATGAAGGGCATTACGAATTTTTAGTCATGCCCTTTGGGCTTATGAATGCTCCTGCTACTTTTCATTCCTTGATGAATGAAGTATTTAAGCCCTACCTCAGATGATTCAATCTTGTTTTTTTTATGATACTTGATCTATAGCAAGACTAAGAAGGACCATCAACAGCATGTTGCAATAGTACTGGAGACTCTAGTTAGTAACTCCTTGTTTGCAAATAGAAAAAAGTGCGAGTTTGGGAAGTCTAAAATTGCATATTTAGGCCATATTATATCTAGTAAGGGGGTTTCAATGGATGGTGAAAAGGAGCGGTCAATGCTACAGTGGCCCCTTCCTTAGAATCTTAAGGGACTAAGGGGTTTTTTGGGACTTACCAGATATTATAGAAAATTCATTGCCGGCTATGCAACCATTGCAGCTCCTCTTACTGAACAATTAAAGAAAGATAGCTTTGGATGGACTCCACAAGCTACACGAGCCTTTAACCACTTGAAAGACGTAATGACAAAGGCCCCGGTGTTGGCTTTGCCCGATTTCCAAGAGTTATTTGTATTAGAAACGGATGCTAGTGGGTTTGATATCGGTGTTGTCCTACTCCAACGGGAACATCCCATAGCATTTTTCAGCTGGTTACTAGGGATAAGGGCCAGGGCAAGGTCTATATATGAAAAGGAGCTGATGGCAATTGTCATGGCTGTCCAGAACTAGCGATATTACCTGTTAGGGAGACATTCCCTCATTTAAATTGATCAAAAAAGCCTCCGATTTTTAATGCAACAACGAGAAGTAGGGCTGGAATATCAGCGATAGGTCAGTAAACTTCGAGGGTATGACTTTGACATATGTTACAAACCAGGGGCTTCTAATAAGGTAGTCGATGCTCTTTCAAGGCAATATGTGGATTAGGTGGAGTTAGCTTCTTTGGTGAGCAGCAGAGGCCTAGCTTGGGATCAGATTAGGAGGAGTATTGAACAGGACCCTTTTATCACAAAATTAAAGAAAGATGCTCAAGATCACCCACTACCTCAGGGGTATACAGTTGACCATGACATTCTTCGATTCAAGGGTAGGGTGGTCCTACCTTCCTCTTCTCCCATCGTGAAGATACTTCTCTAAGAGTATCATGATTCTCCCTTGGGTGGTCACTTGGGTGATTTCAAGACTTACAAGAGGATAGTTGCTGACTGGTTTTGGTTAGGCATGAGGAAGGCGATTACTAAATATGTCCAGGGATGCAGCATATATCAGCAACAAAAATACTTAACCTTGTCCCCAGCAGGGTTATTACAACCTTTTTTCATGCCGGAAAAGATATGGGAGGAAGTCTCCACTGACTTCATTGGAGGATTACCTAAGTCGATGGGGTTGAATGTGATCATGGTAGTTGTGGACAGGCTATCCAAATATGTACACTTCGTTGGCCTGAAATAACCTTATACTACACGTTCAGTAGCATCTCTGTTCATCAGAGAGGTAGTCAAACTCCACGGGTTCCCTGTTTCGATTATTTCGGATAGTGACTGAGTTTTTATGAGCATATTCTGGTCGAAACTCTTCATGCTTCAGCAAACACAACTTCACAAAAGTACAGCATACCACCCCCAAACTGATGGCCAGACTGAAGTGATAAATAGAGGGCTGGAGACTTATCTGCGATGTTTTATCAATGGGGCACCGAAATCATGGGCTCGGTGGCTTCCTTGGGCAAAATTATGTTATAACACAACCTCTCACACATCTCTAGGTTGCTCCCCTTTTCAAGCTTTATATGGCAGGGAACCACCCACATTATACAGGTGTGAGAAGGGCAGTACTGGAGTCTAAACCTTGGAAGATCAGCTGTTGGAGAGAGACGCCATGCTTGATGATTTAAAGGTTCACCTCCTACGTGCCCAGCAACGGATGACTATGCAAGCCAACAAGCATAGGAGAGAAGTTCATTACCAGGTAGGAGACCTTGTTTACCTCAAACTCCAACCTTATCGCCAACAGTCCTTGGCCAGAAGGCCTTTCGAGAAACTATCTCCTCGGTATTTCGATCCTTTTGAAATAGTTCAAAAAATAGGAGAGGTGGCCTATAAGTTAGCCCTCCTTGACTCTGCAAGAATCCACCCCGTTTTCCATGTTTCACAACTTAAGCCAACAATTGGATCCCTCCCTACTAACCCGACCTTACCACCACTGATAAGTCCTGAGTTGGTACTCGAAGTAGAACCTGATTACATCCTGTCTGCACAAAATGGGAGTGGAAATGATGTCTCTACCTTGGAAGTACTAGTGAAGTGGAAAGGATTGGAGGAATTTGAAGCTACTTAGGAAGACTTCACTGCACTAGACCTTTGTTTTCCTTCTTTTCACCTTGAGGACAAGGTGAGACTATTGGGGGAGGGTATTGATAAGGCTCATATGCGTGGTACCAATAACAATAACTTACAGAAGAAGGGAGCAGGGCAAAGACAAAGGCGAACACAACAACAACAACACAGCAGCAGAATACGATTATGAAGGCATAGGGGAATAATTGTAATTAGTTACATTGTAATTAGTTACATGGAGGAATATTGTAATAAATGTAACGGAGGAATCTTACAAAAGTGGTTACAGTTGTCAGAGCAATGAATATAAGAAGGGAGTTCATGTATTGAGGGGTTAGAGAAAATATAATACAAGTTATTACATAGGAGACTCCTACTTATCGAATTGTAGGCAGTGTTTTCCTTCTTTTCTGTTTCTTCTTCTTGCACCACTCCCACCCAACTATTCCCAGCCGCGTGCTTCTATCATGTTTCTGACCTTTTCCTTCACAAGCTCCTCAGCCTCGGTAAATTCACCAAGTTCAGAGCCATCCTTATTTTCGTCCTTGGAGTCATCTGCCGGAAGGTCCCATGCATCCTTTATTGACTTTAAACCAAAAAATAGCAGCAGAGTCACAGCAGCATATTCTCCAATTGGAAGAGCTGTCAAGGAGACTGTTCATAATTAGCACCAACTTTCCTCTATAAAGTGTAAAGAGCTCAATGCTAATTTCACAGCAGAAAGATGTTGACTGATGATCTAAATGTCAAACACCTCCTAAACATCACATGTTTAAGCCGAAATACAGATAAATGCATGAGTCTGGATCATGACAGAAAAAAACAGATGGTATAATTCAGCAAACAATTTTAGCAACGACCAAACTACATGAAACGGAAACAATAGAGTTCAGTCAAATGAATCAAGGAAACCTAATAGGTGATTTTTCTAAGGAAATTTACCCCGAACAGGACTCATGATTTAAGCTGATGCCCTGATCTACTCTAAGATACACATGGAACACAATATTGAAATAAAATTTAATATTAAGTTAACGAGAAAAACAAGAAAAACCCTGATTTTTCACTTAGAACCATCAAATAAATACCTCGCTGCACATCCGTCAGTGAAGTAACTCCAAACAAACCCAAATATGTCATCTTCGAATTTTTCCTTTAAAGTCCTAACAATCCCAACAAGGTAGCAACGATCTAGCCTTACCTACAAAGGATCTAACTAAAGCAAGCAGAGAACTCCCATTCTAAGTCCTACTAATCATGGTTGCCAATCACACGCAAACAAACTTACAATCAACTCTGAATTAACCTCCCAAAACCTTTTTCATCCTCTTCAAATTCTTGGCCACATAGTCCCCAAAAATCCAGCCTCAACTTATCACATAGAAAACATCTTAATACCCCCATAGCTGTCTATTCTAACAAACCTTCTGGTCCAAGTCTCAACCATTAGGGATGCCACCAAATATACAACTCTAGGCTCCTCCTGACCCGACATTCTTCTATCTCTATATACATAGCACATCCCTCTCATTTTCCTAATGTTTCCACTACCTTGATCATTATATATCTCTAGCCACAAAAAATTGCTGCCACAAATCAAGACCTAAATGAGTTGGAACAACTCAAACTCAAATCGATAAGATCAGAAGCAACATGATAATTTTTTTAATAAATTAAGAAAAAATATTATATTTTAACAAAATAAATTTGTCACAAGAAAGAAATTAATAACTAAAAAGCCAATAACAACTAACCCATTGGTTGGGTGGACAATGAAGAACAACCAAATGTATTATGAAACTCCAAGTCTAACATCAAAAAAAAACAAGTACTAGGAGTGATTGACCATACAAAATCATAAGCTAGCTTAATCAAGCTGAGCAGCTGGTGACAACTCGAACTCAAGTAAAGGCTTAATGGGCATGAGCTAAGCAAAGGCTAGACAAGCTTAGCGAGTAACATACTGGGCTGCCTTTCCTTCCTCCCTTTTCTACTTATATTTTCACCTTAAACGAACAGTTAGAGTGTCGTAATATGTTCTTCACAATTGTGGTTCCTAATGTTTAGGAGCTAAATATTTGGTTATGTCTTAGTAAAATGAAAGAAGTAGTTATTTAGCATTATTTAGTTATTGCCAAAGTATTTACAGCAAAGTGTTAGCTTTTGAATGAAAGAAGTAGTCCTTTGTTTTTACTCTTCCCTTTCTCTTCCTATCTTTCTACACTATAAAAATTCAACATAGAGAAGCCCAAAAGGCTGCTGAACTACTGCTGTAGACAGCCAGCAAAACTAAAAATCAATGTAGCTCCTTAAAGTGTCAACTGCCAACTTTCTGTCACTCCATTCCTTAAACTGCACTCTTCAACTACTCAACTTCGATCCATTACAGTTGTATTAGACTCTTTTAGAAGTTAGGGCTAGCATTAATGATTCCCTTCCATTCATTCTTTCTTATATACTTTTACTTGCTTCTTTTCTTTAAAGAGCAATAAGCTTCTATATTTCAGAGGTAAATTGTTTTCTATATACTCCCTCTGTTTGGAAATATTTATCACATATACAAATTCAAAATGTCTAGAAAAATTGTCCAATTTCCTAAAATATTAATGATGCGTGAATAATTCAAACATAATATCCTAAAGATATAGCAAAGAATATAGGGACTTTTAGAGTTTAAGCGACTAGCTTTATTTTCTTTCAGAATTGACTTTTAGCACAATAAAAAAATCATGTGGGATCTTAGCTTGTTAGATTCTTCACATTTAGGTAGTTTCATAATCACAACTTTTATAATTTTTACTTATGTACAATTATAATTATTAAAGTTCAAAGTAATGCATTGGTAAATGTGTCAAGTCAAAGTAGAGCAACTAAAAAATAAAGTATTTTAATTAAAAGAAAATTACTTCATTTTCTTAGTTAAAGAGGTTTGTATAGTGTAACTATAATCATATCTTTATAAACATTACGGCTCTAAGTCATTAATATTAAAGTTTAAAAAGTTACAAGGAAAAGACAACCTTTTAAATTTTTATAGTAAAAAACCAAGATATAGACATTTTCTTAGAACACCACCTTCAAGCTACAAAAATGTTAGTTGTTCCACAATTCTCATCTTTTTGTAAACCAAAGATAAAATGATAATGATTACTACCTTTTGGGTGACAATATGAAACTTGGTCGAAAGTTGCCTTTTTAGATAATTCCTCACCATTCCAGTTGATTAATTAATTTCAAGGTTCAATCAAATAGTTTCTGATAATTCTACTTCAATTCATATTTAATCTTTTGATAATTAGTAATTTGAATTTTTGGGCTTTGACGAAAGTGCATTCACGGTTATATGAGTAAATCCTAATTGTGTAATGATACACCTTTCCTTTCCATCAATGTTTCCTCTAACTATATTATTATCAAAGAGTTTGAAGATTGGGTGTTACACCTAACAATTACTTTCCTTTCAATTGATTTGGTAATCATAGACAAAAAGGTGGCTTCTCTAGGTTTGGTATGACAATTTGGTTGTTCTAATCCAGCACCCAATCAAAACACGACGTGAACAAACTTTGACTTGGTATTCGCTATCTCAGACGAAGTTTATAGAGGTGGGAAGCAAGTTAGGTAATATTGGTCTAGAACCAAGGCCATAAACATATGCACACAAGAATCAAAACACTAGGGAATCATGTCCATCATCATCTATGTTACACAAACTCTTCCTTTGACATCAAGTACCCATGTTAGATCCTCAACACTCCGACATGGCCATAGACACTTAAACACTTCATTTTGGGCTCAACTCAAGAAATTATTTCGCAAAATAGCCAAGTCAGCAATCAAACATAGGTTCAGTATAGATCATCATTGAGACAAACTCCTAAGGCATTGTTTATAGTGATCCTATGAAATTTAATGTAAGTTGTTCAATTATAAAAAGGTTTTTTTAAGAGAGAATTCCACTTGCTGATCATTGAAAAGTGCATCTTCCATCACAATCTTAAACTAAAATCGTTACATGTTCAGATTATAATTCACATAAAGTAGGTTGTCATAAAAGTTGGTTAGACTAAAATTCAAATATTTTTGTGCCAACAAGTAGTAAGGATTCAACATCGATGGATATTCTATGATAGAGTCGGTTTTTTGGGTTAGATAAATATTATGCTATTTTTCAAATTGCGAGTCCACTTCAGGTTAGAAAAACTCAACTTTGGGTAAGAAGTGCAATTTATGAATTATAATTTGACAGGCTTTCAAGTTTTAGAGGTTTTGTAGTAAGCTTTTGATGCGAATGGAAGTATTTGCGTGTGCATGGTGACATGCAACAAATAACACACGTGAATAAGGAGGTTTTTGGTGGATATGGGGAATAAGTTGGTTTTGCCTATGAGTTTTCTCCCACTTCACTTGATAGGGTTTTTTTTCATTTTAGGCTATGTTTTTATATTAGGTCCTATCCATCATATTCTGTGTGGAAGTTATGGAAAAGAGTATCGGGGAAGTTTTCTTGATTAAAAGATTCAATCTTAAATAGTTTCTTAAAAATTGAAAATTTTGAACAAGGGGGAAAAATTTTAAGACAAGGGGAGGTGCTTATTACATTGGTCGGTGGTTTATTACATCTTCAGTGACATGGTAAGTGACGTGGCTATCCACATGTGATTGGATATTTTAGTGTTTTACTTTAATAAAATCGATTAGGGGTAGCTAACTTGTAATCTTATCTTTTTAATAGGATAGAATTCTAATTAACACAAGATAATGTTAGAGTTTTGGTAGGATTATGTAATAAATAGGTGACAATATCCTATTTGTTATTAGCAATCCTATCAGATGTAGGAATCCCAATTAAGATGGCATTGAAACTCTCAAACTAAAGGTATAAATAGATGTGCGCTCAAACTTGAAAAAATCAGATTTTTGGATTCAAGCAATAAACTTTGAGGTTTTCATTTCTTTGTTGAGTGATACAAAGAGTTGTGAGTTGGTGTTCAGCTTTATACTCACGTGTTTTGAGGATAGTTTGAGCATTAAGGGTGTTTTACTTTAATCAACTCACAACTAGAAAAGGATATTTATTCAAATGGATCATCCAGTGAAAGCTCCTCTAAAATGTGAGCTATCAGTTTTTGGTGTTGCAACCCAGTTTCTATTGTGTGTTG
Organism: Dysphania ambrosioides; assembly: GCA_026401315.1. Taxonomy (NCBI): domain Eukaryota; kingdom Viridiplantae; phylum Streptophyta; class Magnoliopsida; order Caryophyllales; family Amaranthaceae; genus Dysphania; species Dysphania ambrosioides. The sequence continues at coordinate 6,160,480 of CM048662.1, forward strand.
TTACTCTTCGTCTTTATGTCATAGGCAGGTTCTTGTTTCTTTATAAACATTGTGATTGATTATCTCATGGGTCTTACAGGCTCCAGCTGCCTTACATGAGAAACCGTGAAAAACAATTAGATAATATATTACACCATAATTAATTATTCCAAAAATTGTCTTGCTCAACATTGGATGAAGTTGCAAGATTTTTTCATATTATATGGGAGTATCCTTATCAAATATTTATCCATTTTCTCTTGTCCTGTCAGAATCATTATGTCATATCTTTTCTTTCGTCAAACATACTGTGTTGTTTTCATTCGCAAGGGTATGGAGTCTTTACCCTGTTCTTCAATTTCCAACTACTAATTCACAGAGGAAATATTTAAAGAGAAAGGAAAAGAAGAGAAAATTATGTGATATATGCTCATGAGGGCTTGAGATTTGAATTGTAACTAGAACTAGCACATGAGCCCACTTGAAATGCGTGTATATCAGTGTATGTTTTGTAATGTTAAATACACATACAAAAAGTTTTTAAAATTTTAGGGATAGGTCTCGTGAATGTTGTGTCCTCTAATTTGTGTCTTCCTTTAGGATAAGGTCACTGTGTCCTTCGACCTGTGATGTGTCTGGGTCCTAGTAACATATTTGTGACTCTAATGTTTCGTCTTGATGTACGTTGCTATGGAATGGACAACCTTTCTTTTATTAATCTATTAAACTTTTGAGTATTCTTTTGCGAAGCATCTGTAAATCGTCCCCTACTGGTATATGTTCTATTGCAACTTGCGTTAGCATGATATGGCTCATGTTTAATTTTTATTGTTTGGCAGTGAGAAGCGTCCTAGTTAAATTCCTTATCATAAGGTGCTATTGCTATTTGGGTGTGCTTTAGCATTTTCCCTTATTATGTTCGTTAAAGGAGGGCCTTCATCAATTTTGACGGCAATTGCAAAGATAGGCTTTACTGCTGCCTTCACATTAATATTTGTCTCAGACATTGGGGACAAGGTAAACATTGTTGTTTTGCATGATAAAGCTTTCACCCATTTTTTTGAAGTTAACTGCTCTACAGAGTCTCATTTGAGTCTGCAATTTGAATTAGAATAATCACCAAGAGTGTATCACATCCCTTGATCAAAGTTTATTCCGTACTTATGATCTATGTCATATTTACTCTGGATGGTAGAATGAAGCTAGCTTCTTTCAACATAATCTTATTCCTATTCTCCTTGCATATGATTTGGAATTGACAAGTTCAGTTAAGTTTAAGTAGCTGCCAATTTTGAGATTAAGAATTTTGAAGGAATGTCCTCAACAAGTGTAACAAATTAGATATAATTAGGATGAATTATGGAGATAATGAAACTCGGTTATTTTAGATAATTATAGTGTTTTACTAGAAACCAACTATAATATGTATACTAATTTGATTAGTATACTACTAACTGTAACTGAGTCCTATGAGGTCATACAAATAAGCAGTGATTGGATAAATCTCAGATACTTATGTTAGAGTTGTAAGTTGATCAAATTAGGTAATTGAGTCACTTTGAGTTACTTGATTATCATATATATATATATATATAGATATATGGGGTTGAAATATTTGATCAATTTATTTTTCAATACTAGCTTTTGCTTTTTCTCACATAACCTAAAACCCTAAAAAGCAATCAAGAACCGTTCTTGATTCCGTACTAGTATACGTGGGTAATCCAATCGTGCTTGTAGACCAATACTAGAGGAACGGCATCTGACGTTCTAAAATTCTCCGTAAAACGTGCCCTTTTGCTTCGAGGAATTCACGCATCAAGGATATGTTATAGTGTTCTAATAATTCGTATTATTATATGCATGAGATCCTGTGTTAGGTGCTAAGAAATCGTTTCTTGAAATTCCGCTAATCGCATCTAAATTCCTACAGTGGTATCAGTTAGCTTCTTGCATATTTTAATATGATTATATATAAAAGTGTGTTATTTTGATTCAATTAAGGGAGGTTAAACAGTAGATTAAGATTGCATGATTAAAATTGGATTTTAATCAGTTGGAATTGATTAATTTAATACATTATGATGCTGACATTAATCAATTATTTGCACGAATTTCGAGGGAAATGGTTCTTTTGTTCTTCGTGTTCTTCGCAACTCGCAAGCCCCAATTCGATTTTAATCAAACCCGAAATTATCAATTTCAACTTGATTAAGGTGCGAATCTTTCTTCACTATTGTTTGAAGAGCATGAAATCACAATTTGATTGTAATTTTGCTTTTAAATTCGATCAAATCATGCCCACAAAACAAGAACCCTAAAATTTGCCCCAAATTGATTGAATTGCATGGAAGTTGAAAATTTTCACAATTAATCAATAAGAAATTGTAATAATATGATTATTACACATGTTTCTGTCGATTACAACCCCAAATTCGAGTAATGGTTATTCGAATTTGACCCAAAGTGTTGCGCAAGATACCAATTTTGGGTGGTGATTGCGGCGGCTCTTGGTTGTTCATAATCTTCGGGAACATGATTGGGTGATTCGACGGTCACTGGTGAGTGTCGTGGTGTTTTCGAAATTTTGTGGGTCGCCGTCGATCGTTGCAGGCGAGTTGAAGAAGCTGACTGCGTGAAGAAGGGCGCGCTGCTGGGAGCAGCTGGGTGAGGGCCACGACGGGCCTGATGGGGTTGAAGCCTAGTCAACCCAAGCAACCCTTCCTTCTATATTTGTGCAATTTTAATTAGCTAATTAATTTGGATTAATTAACGTTTTTTTTAATGTTAATTGAATCAAAATAATAAGATTAGAAAAAAAAAATTTGATCAAGTTAGTCAATAATAGTTATTGATGGAAAATTATTTGGTTTTATTAATTTGATTAATAAAATTGAGTAATCAATGTATTTGTTTTATTGATTTAATGACATGCTTTAATATTGTCATTATTTGATTTATTAATATGATTAATAAATTTTAGTAATGAATATTAATAACATTAAATAATTAATGTTTTAATTTTATTAATATGATTAGTAAAATTGAAATTTTTGTTAATGCCACATTTCGTTATTATTTAAATTTATTAATATGATTAATATATTTAAATAGTAAATGCTTTATGGCATAGTTTATTGTTTTTGAACATTATTTGATTGTATTAATGTGATTAATAGAATTAAATGATGAAGGCTTTTGTGCATTAATGGCATATTTTATTGGTAGATTTATTATTTAATTTATTAATGTGATTAATAAGTTGAGTAATAATTTCTTTTAGCATGTTGTTTTAAATTTAATAGTTTTAATGACATGTTAAATTATTAATGTTTAATAAATGTTATTATGCATGTTGGTTAATAATATGTGATATTATTCTTGAATTTTATACACTTAATAATATATGATATTATTATTGTTATCATTATTTTATGCAATTTATAATATTTGATATTGTGATTGCATGAGGTGACTGGTATGGCCCAAATTAGGATAGAAAATACGATCTGCGTATCGTTTGTATTTTTGTATCCTAAGTACGATCTGCGCATCGTTTGTATTTTTGTAATTTATTTCAAATTTGTTATTTTAAATTTCAAAAATAATATATTATTCGCTATGGATGGAGATCCAAGGAGTGAAGATCCATTTATAATCCAGGATGGTGATCCATGATATTTCAAGTACGAAACCCATGCAGAGTAGTCTCTAGGGTTTAGGGGTCATACTAGGATCACAGTTACTTTTCGCATTTTATATTGCTTTAAATATGCTTTATAAGTTTATGTTGCTTTATTTATGTTATGAGTTTGCTTTTAAATAAACCAACGTGACTTAGGTCCCTATTTAATATTGAGTTAATATGCTTTTCCAAACAAACACCTATTGAAGCCTTCGATCATTAGTGATAGGTTCTGCCTAAGCAGGGTGTTGCTAATGGTTTTAGGATAAATAGGGTAAATTTGGGAAATTTACAAGTCTTGTTTGGTTATACTCAACAAAATCATCAAAAGGGTTTTGGGTTTTGAAGCAAAGGAATAAGAATAAGATAAGGAGTTATCACCTATCAACCAAGAATTACAAGTGTTGTAATTAGTAAAGAGTTTACTTACCTTGATAAAATAACTTTAAGAGTAGGGCCAAAGTCTGCTTAAAATTATTTTAGATAGGATCTTGGAATCACTTAATTCAAAAAGGGACATTTTAAATGAATTGAGTGCATATAGCTTTTATTATTTAAAAGGTTTAAATACATAAAGCTCATTTTGATAAACATATTAAATCTTGCATATGTTATTGTAGATATCATGTCTAGTAACTACAACAACAATTCATTGCCTTTCAATTTGCATAAGTTGAATGGGATACTCATAACCGCCGAGCAAAACATCCATTTTGAGCCAAAGAAAGATGTTCTTATGGTTCAAAATCGAAAAGGTTTTAAGAAGGTTGGGGCTGGCAAAGAGAAGTTTAAAAATGGCAAACAAAAAGTTGTTTCCAAATCTTCTGAAAAAGCCAAGTGCTACAGCAAAGCCAAGGGTGGCTGCTGAAAGCAAATGCTTTCATTGTGACATGATTGGTCATTGGAAGAGGAATTGCCCCATATACTTGAAGGACAAGAAGTCAGGTGCTTTTAATTCAAGTATCTATGTTATAGAAGTTAAATTAGCAACTTCTACTTCTTCTTGGGTATTTGATACCGGTTGTGCTTCTCACATTTGTTCAAATGTGGAGGGACTCAAAAGGAGTAGAAAGCTGGCTAAGGGAGAGGTAGAAATGCGTGTAGCTAATGGAGCAAAGGTTGCTGCCACAGTAGTTGGAACTTATTATCTACCTCTATCTTCTGGATTAGTATTAGAACTTAATAATTGTTATTACGTACCTAATATTGATAAAAACATTGTATCAATTCATGTTTTGGATCATGAAGGATATTCTTTTACGATAAAGAAAGGTTGTTTCTCTATCTATAAAGGTGACATGTTTTATGTCATTGCTAAGAATACTAATGGGTTGTATCTACTTAACCAAGATAAACCTATCCTTAACATAGAAAGCAAGAAACATAAGTTAAATGATATAAACCCCACCTATCTATGACATTGTCATTTGGGCCACATAAACCAAAGCCGCATTCAGAAGTTACATAAAGATGGGCTTCTAACATCTTTTGATTTTGAATCATTTGATGTCTGCGAGTCGTGTTTGATGGGCAAAATGACAAGATCACCTTTTTTTGGAAAAGGTGAAAGAGTCGATGAACTATTGGGCTTAATACATACAGATGTATGTGGACCAATGAGTACAAAAGCTAGGGGAGGTTATAGCTACTTCATTACCTTTACTGATGATTTAAGTAGATATGGATATATTTACTTAATGAAACAGAAGTCAGAATCCTTTGAAAAGTTCAAAGAATTCCAAAATAAAGTAGAGAACCAACTTGGGAAGACAATAAAAGTCTTACGATCAGATCGTGGTGGTGAATATTTGAGCCAAGAGTTCAGTGATCATTTGAAAAGTTGTGGGATTCTTTCACAATGGACTCCACCAGGAACACCTCAAATGAATGGTGTATCTGAAAGGAGAAATCGAACTCTATTAGATATGGTTCGATCTATGATGAGTCTTGGTGACCTTCCTTAATCTTTTTGGGGACATGCTCTCGAAACTGCTGCTTTTACACTAAATAGGATTCCGTCCAAGGCAGTCAATAAGACACCATATGAGTTATGGAGAGGAAGAGTTCCTAGCTTGTCTTATTTACGCATTTGGGGATGTGAGGCTTATGTAAAACGTTTACAGCCTGACAAACTCGCTCCTAAAGCCGACAAGTGTTTCTTTGTAGGTTATCCTAAAGAAACAAGGGGCTATTACTTCTACAACCGTCATGAAAACAAAGTGTTTGTTGCTAAGGATGGTACCTTTCTGGAAAAGTATTTTATTTCCAAAAAGGTAAGTGGGAGTAATGTATTTCTCGAAGAAGTTCGAGAAGCGCAACAAACGGATGTGGTTCAACCCATATCAGAAGCAGAGGTACTTGTGTCATTGCCTGCGGTAGAGGTAGTGCATCCAATGCATGAACCCTCTACTATGCATGACACTGTGCTGGAGGAAGAGCATTCAATAGTTGAACCTCCTACTGCTCCACTCGAATCTAATTCGAGCAAAAATTCTCAAATCGTTGAGAAGGAAACTTCTCCTTTTGTTGCCCCTCGTAGATCTAGTAGACCAAGAAATCCACCAAAGAGGTTTGTGGACTTCTTGTTAACTGAAAGTTCTGAAATGATGATTTTAGAACATGAGGAACCTACTAGCTACAAAGGTGCCTTGGCGAGTCAAGACTCCGAAAAATGGCTTAGAGCCATGAATTCTGAAATGGAATCCATGTCTGTGAATCAAGTATGGGACTTGGTTGATTTGCCTGATGGGGTTACACCTATTGGTTGCAAATGGATTTTCAAATTGAAAACAGACAAGGATGGAAACATTGATGTTTTTAAAGCTAGATTGGTTGCAAAAGGGTTCAGACAGATTCATGGTATTGACTATGATGAGACCTTTTCACCAGTTGCGATGCTTAAATCCATTCGGATAATCCTAGCGATTGCTGCCTTCTTCGATTATGAAATTTGGCAAATGGATGTCAAAACCGCTTTCTTGAATGGGTTCTTGAAAGAGGATGTGTATATGACACAGCCTGAGGGTTTTGTGGATCCTGAGAATCCTAGGAAGGTGCGTAAGCTTAAAAAGTCTATCTATGGACTGAAGCAAGCATCTCGGAGTTGGAATCTTTGCTTTGATGAGGCGATCAAACAGTTTGGTTTTCTCAAAAATGAAGAAGAATCTTGTGTATATAAGAAGTTTAGTGGGAGTAGCATTGTCTTCTTGGTTTTATATGTAGATGACATATTACTCATAGGAAACGATATTCCCATGCTTGACTCTGTCAAAGAATGGCTAAAGGATTGTTTCTCTATGAAAGACCTTGGAGAGGCTGAGTACATATTGGGGATCAAGATCAATAGAGATAGATCTAAACGATTAATTGGACTTAGTCAGAGAACTTATCTTGATAAGGTTCTTACTAGGTTCAATATGGAAAATTCGAAAAGAGGGTTCCTCCCCATGCAACATGGTTTGTCGCTAAGCAAGACTCAATGTCCTTCAAACATTGATGAGATTAGGCGAATGAGTAATGTACCTTATGCTTCAGCTATAGGGTCCATTATGTATGCCATGATTTGTACTCGACTGGATGTTTCATATGCTTTGAGTATGTGTAGCAGATACCAATCGAATCCAGGCGACGCGCACTGGAATGCAGCTAAGAATATCCTTAAGTACTTGAGAAGAACTAAGGATCATTTTTTAGTGTATGGAGGTGAAAATGAATTGATTGTTGAAGGTTACACGGATGCGAGCTTCCAAACAGACAAGGATGATTTTCGATCTCAATCTGGGTTCATCTTTCATCTAAATGGAGGGGCAGTGAGTTGGAAGAGTTCAAAGCAAAGCACCGTAGCTGATTCTACAACAGAGGCTGAGTACATTGCTGCAGCTGATGCAGCAAAGGAAGCAGTTTGGATGAAGAAATTCATTTCTGAACTAGGAGTAGTACGTAGTATTGGAAATGGTATTGTCTTACATTGTGACAATAATGGTGCCATTGCTCAGAGCAAGGAACCAAGATCGCATCAAAAGTCCAAATATGTACTTAGAAAGTTTCACATCATTCGAGAGATAGTAGAAAGGAAGGATGTGGTTGTTTGCAAGATTCACACGGACGATAATATCGCTGATCCGTTAACTAAACTGTTGCCTCAACCCAAGCATGAAAGTCATACTAAGGGTTTAGGGCTTAAGCATATTGGAGAGTGGCTTTAGTTATGTACTATTTTATTTCATTAGTCACAGACATAAAACACTTAGATATGTACGTTTATGTTTATCAATAAAGTTTTATTCTTATTTAAATGTGGTTTGGGTTTAGATAAAATGTCCAAAGTATTATATAACTCTCGATAGGCTTGTCAAATGCGTGATTTGATGAATGAAACCCTATTAAGTAAATCGAGGTTATAAAATACTGTTAGTCCCTGGTCCGAATCATTAACTTGGACATAAATGATTCATTCAAGGACTAGTATGTAAGTTGATTGATAGCGCAGTTTCATGGGCTATGAGGACATGGAGATGTCTAGTCATTTACATGGATATGTATATGGATATATATTGGATAGACCTGCTTGATATTCTATAAAATGTTTTAAGAATTTCATTTATTATATTTAGTGGATTCCTTTGACATGAGTATGACACTATTCTCATTTAGTGATTAGTACGTCTTTGACATTCTCAAACGCCGTGCCGTAAAAGGAGGTTATAAAGGGAATGTTCGGGATTGCTAAAAATTAAGTGGGAGTTTTGGTTATACAAGATTGAATAAAGTCCTCCTAATTGTTAGGATTGGTGTCTTGGGCCTCTTGGAGAGTAAGAACTGGAAAAATGCATGGCCGTGCTCAAATGGATTAAGAGTTAATCATTTGTTTTGGACAGTTCTAGCTCAGATTTCAAGAAATGTTTTGAATATTGGTATGGGTGATATGAGATGTGATCATACCATCAAATTCGACATTAAGAGACTTAAGGAGTTTATGGTTACACACTTGTTTTCAGACAAGTGGGAGATTGAAGGAATGTCCTCAACAAGTGTAACAAATTAGATATAATTAGGATGAATTATGGAGATAATGAAACTCGGTTATATTAGATAATTATAGTGTTTTACTAGAAACCAACTATAATATGTATACTAATTTGATTAGTATACTACTAACTGTAACTGAGTCCTATGAGGTCACACAAATAAGCAGTGATTGGATAAATCTCAGATACCTATGTGAGAGTTGTAAGTTGATCAAATTAGGTAATTGAGTCACTTCGAGTTACTTGATTATCATATATATATATAGATATATGGGGTTGAAATATTTGATCAATTTATTTTTCAATGCTAGCTTTTGCTTTTTCTCACATAACCTAAAACCCTAAAAAGCAATCAAGAACCGTTTTTGATTCCGTACTAGTATACGTGGGTAATCCAATCCTGCTTGTGGACCAATACTAGAGGAACGGCATCTGACGTTCTAAAATTCTCCGTAAAACGTGCCCTTTTGCTTCGAGGAATTCACGCATCAAGGGTATGTTATATTGTTCTAATAATTCGTATTATTATATGCATGAGATCCTGTGTTAGGTGCTAAAAAATCGTTTCTTGAAATTCCGCTAATCGCATCTAAATTCCTACAAATTTTACACTGTTTCATTCGCAATTTTCTTCTCCCTTCGATTTGAGTGTTTTCCTAGTTTTTTCGCACACAAAGAAAAGTTGGAAAAAACTTGAGAATAAGTTTAAGTGGAATAGTGCGTTGTAGTATAGAATGAACAAGTACGTTGGACAATCAAAAAGAAATATCATAAAAATAGAATGCCGGGCACTAGGACCTTTGAGCATGTGCTGGAGTCATCTTTTACTCTCTTAAAGCATGTATCAGCCTCATTTTTGCTGTCTTTTTTTCTGTCTGGCATCTTTAAGGCCTCGTATGAGAGGATAAAAATATGAGAAATGGGATTTAAGAGCCTTGAAATTTAAAAGACTGTAAATTCATGGGCTTAAAAATCATATTATACACAAAAAAAAAAAAAAAAAAAAAAAAAAAAAAAAAATTGAACTTCAGAAGTTCCTCAGCTACAACTATCAGGGTACAATTTGTTATGAATGTGACTATTTTGTCAAAAAGATATTAGAGCTAGATAACTTTAGGAATAGTGTCCAGCAAAATGAGGAAAACTTGACAAGTACATTAGTTCTAGCGGAAAAGCAAATGTAACTAACCATTTGAAACTGACATGAAACCAGATTTCTTGGTCAACAATATCACATCTTAGCTAGCTTGTTACTTATTATTTCATGTATCTTTTGTTAAGAATTATGTCACTTTCATAGGCTCCTTATTAGGGAGTGTGCACATTGAGTCATTCTTGTTCTATACTTCAATCCTTTTTAGTTTCACTCTTGCATCCTTGTTTTCCTTCACAAGAATATGATTAATCTTGAGTTGAAATTTGCCTATACACATCAGTTTGGCTAATGTTTTTAAGAGCATTACTATTCAATTTCTGATGGGATAGAAGACATTGTAAGTGAGATAAATTACTGAGAGCCTTGTAAACAGAGTTGGGGGATAGTCCTTAGAGAACACAATTTTTAAAATCCCAACTGTTTATTCTGGCTTGTAATACCTTTTATACTGTCAGTTTTCAGTAAAATATTCCACAATAATAGGTCTGAAATCAAATTAACTCATGAATCTTTTAATTTCTTTCATTTATGAAGGTCATGTTTCCATTTGATTAATCCTCAGATTGCCTCTAAAATATCATATTAGAGGTGGAATTACTGAAGTTTTTTTCTGTGCATGGATCAGACGAATTTTATTGCTGCTCTCCTGGCTAGGGATGGCAATGGGTATTGGACCCGACCCGGATCCGTGGATCCATATCCGTTTTTACGGATATGGGTCTTCAAAATTTAGACCCGACGGATCCGGGTCGGATCCGGGTCCTATGACTGAAAAACGGATCCGGGTACGGGTCCAACCATAATACCCGTTTAGGACCCGTTTTGAACCCGTCTTGAAATATTTTTCGTGATACTAATATATTTACAAACCAGTAACCAACAAAGAAAGGAGAGAATGATAGTAAGAAAAAGTTCGACCGTTAGTAAGAAGTATTCAAATAAGGTTGATTTGGATATCTATTAAAAAAGAATGAAAAATTGATTTTGATAACATTTTTTTAATTTGTCTAATTTAAAATACTGTAATTTTCTTTATAATTCGATCTGAAAAATAAAGTTCTTTTCTCATTAATGTCTAGGCAAATGTTCTAATGTGTATAATAAAGTCCATAATTTCAATTACAAATTCATTTTTCTAGTTACGGAGTATTATAAACAATAATATAATAGCACAAAAAATGTCTTCCCGCCCAAATTATCCCTTACGGTGGTAAATACACCTAAATATGCAAGATCCGTTTTAGACCCGTTTTGGACCCGGATCCGTTGGATCTGGATCCTTACTTTTCATACCCAGCGGATCTGGATCTGGATCTGGATCCATCCTTGAAAAACGGATCCGGATCTAGATCTATCAGGACCCGGTCCAGATCCGGTCCGTTGCCATCCCTACTCCTGGCCATGCAGTATAAGAAAGGACTGGTATAACTCTCTCTCTCTCTCTCTCTCTCTCTCTAACTTTTTTTATTTTTAAGCCAAAAAAAATTAAAAATTCGAAAAATAAGTTACTGAGAGTTAGCGATTTTTTTATTAATGACCGGTCCTTATTTCTGAAGCACAACCGGTAGCGTTTTTCTGAAATTATTTCAGAAAAAACGGTCCTTAGAATAATTTCAGAAATAATTTCTGAAGCACAACAGAGGCAGCGTTTTTCTTAAAAAAAAAAAAAAAAAAAAAAAAAAAAAAAAAAAAAAACTAAAAAAAAAAAACCGGTCCTTAGAAAAAACGCTGCCCAGGGCAGCGTTTTTCTTTTACCTAAAACGCTGCCCCGGGCAGCGTTTTTCCCTAACCCAAAATTCACCCTAAAACCCAGTCCCATGCAAAACGCTGCCCTGGGTAGCGTTTTTTTTCAAGCTAAAACGCTGACTTGGGTAGCGTTTTATTTCCGAACCTAAATTGGCTTATTTTTGAAATTATTTTAAACAGTAGCTTATTTTTCAAATTTTTTAATTTTTTTGGCTCAAAAATAATCTTTCTAAGTGTGAGCATGCATGTTGTGTGATCTTATGTGCCAGTTTCATGATCATGCACCTCAAGTTATCAATTTTGTCTTCATCAATGAGTTCTTTCTGTTAGAATTTTATGTGGCATGGACGATCAGGAAATACAATCCTGTTAATACAATATAGATCGAATAGCAATAACAGAAATAGTACATTGTGAGGAATCTTATCCTAAGGTCTGACACTTTGGTGTACTGCAATTTCCCTAAGCTCAAGTTGGAAGAAACATCTGATAGTAGTATATAACTACATATTGATGCTCAATTTCATCAAAAGGTGATGACATGCCAACTTAATGTAGAGTCCTCATGGATGATTTGGAATTATAGTCTCTGCAACCAGTGATCTAATGCAATATGAATTTATAGAAAATAGCCTCCTTGGGGTTGCTTCATATTTAGGTGACACTCTGATAGCCAAGCGTCCTGTTTCTCTGGACTACGAAGCATTACTTGGCCATAATATTGATGCGCCTTTTACTCAGGAGTAGTTAATACCAGATCTTTGTTTGTTATAGCTTTAAGGAGATGCCTTGCCAGGTATAAAGAGAAGGCTCGAGGGTCCACATCTGTCGGTTTGGCTTGAATTTGTTGAAGCTGATTTTTTCTGAGAGTTTGCAATTCTGTGCCTCACATTTAGATCATCTCATCATCAGTTAAGGGAAACGTAATGATAGACTTCCTAATTAGAGCGTATATGGTTAAGAAGAATAGCTGAAGGAAACTTCTTAGTTTCATATTTTGGTAAATAATGAGTTGGCCATTGGGATGAGATGACCTTAACTGCATGTTACTATGTATCATCAATTGATTTGATTTTGTACATCCTTAGCTTTCTGGCCGCTTTAGAGGTCAATATTGAGTGTCATGTCTTGGCTGCACAAATCCTTTATTCTGGAAAATGATTGACCGTTCAAGCATATTCATCTTTTGATTTGCTTTGATAGCTTGTGATTTTTTTAATTTGTATTTGTGCCCTTAACCAATCATGAAGAGGATTTCTTGGCATGGTAGTAGACGATGATGGAAAAAGGCATTCTAGTAGTGGATGGTTATTAGTGCAGTAGCCTACATCGCATACTTGAGTTTATATCTGCTGATGTGAATCCTATGTTACAGATTTTTTTTTTCTTGAACCAGGTGCTGTTGGGATCAATGGGTGCCCTTGGACTGATGACTATCCTCTCTGTTATTATAGGACGAATATTTCAGTCTATACCTGCTCAGTTTCAGACAAGTGTTTAACACCATATATTCAGGGGAGTCATTTTGTAATGATTGCTATCTTAACCAGGTTCATTCCTGACATTTTAGAGGCCTAGGGCGAAATAAGAAATTTAGGCCCTAAAATTTAATAATATATTTCGTATTATTTTATTTTCTTGTTTAACAAATATAAAAAGTTAAATAGTGGTTTCACAAAATAAATAAACTATTAAAAAAAATAGGATTAAATATAATACTATGCATTATAATCACATAAATCATTAATAAAAAATTTCAATTTAAACAATATCGTGAACAATCCACTTCATAAAAGTTTTTATTTATCAAGTATCTTATTATTATGGTCATTTATCTTTATAATATTATAAATAGTTTTCTTCACAAATTAATAAATATAGTATATATTCTAAATATAATGAATTAATAAGATGTTATTGCATTAACAAAATGAGAAACAATGATAACTATGTACAAATAATAGACAAAATAATTAGTTGAATTTCTTATATTTTTTATTTGTGACATAAGTAGCTATTTTGGTGACAATAATATTTTGTATGTTGTATTTAGTTTTAGTAGGTTGTTATTTATTTTTTTAATTCATGTGAAGTATATATATAGAACGGAGTTAAGAAAAAATGAATCGAACGGACAATCATAAAATATACAAGTAAAGGGAATCGAACCCATGCCAAATTACATTAAAACTTTTATACAAGTAGGCCCTATACCATTTAGATACTTCAATTAATATAATAAAATTTACACATATCATATTTATATCCCTTTTATTTTTATCTTAACATTAAAAAATAAACCCTATTTAATGGGGCCGTGGACGGACGCCCTGCTCGCCCCACCCTAGGGACGGGGCTGATCTTAACTTATGCATGCATTATATGAGTCAGGTGATCAGGTCCGTGGACCTTCCTTTTATTTCTCTGTTCTTTAAAAAAAAAAAGAAGTAAATCATGGACCCTCTCTTAAGGTTCATTATGAACCTCATGGTTTGTCACATAAACATAATTACCAAGATAATATATTTGTTTTTAGAAACACATGGAGCAGATGGTTATAAAGATGGAACAAAAATTATTCCTCAATCCTGGAAAATATTATTCTTTTGCTTGGATTGCATATGTATTGCTCTTATGACATCGTTACTCCTTATAGTAAAGAGTGTCAGAATGTTAATGTTCCAAAGTATCAATATGCACTCATCTAAGACACATATTTTTTAATTAGAAAAAAATTACTTTTCAGCCCCTTGTTACTTTCTGGAGAAAAGGATTAAATTGTGTTGTCTATCATATTTGTGAATTTGAAATTTTCTATTACGTAAGGCTGCCAAAAAAAATGATTCAAATGAGGAAGACCCCTAATAATGAATGATGAAAAGATGATGTGAATCTAGATATGAAAACCTTTATCCACACAAGGGATATAAACTAGAATTTAAATCCTCTAAAGCCACGCACCAAGGATTTGAACTCTAGGCTTCATCATAAGGAAACTACTCCCACATCATGGGCATAAAAACAATAGAAATAATAGAAGAAGACATGATTAATAACATAAAATAAGCTAAATAGTAGATAGAACAAAATACTGAAAACTGAATATAACACAAACTGAAATTCAATGTTAACAAGGCTAGAGTACTGTTTCGAATCTAAGTGCTTGAATGAAATATAAAAGTACAATAGAGAACTAGAATTCTAGAGAAAACCTGAGTAAAACCTGAATAATATTGTTCTCTAAAACCTAGAAAAGCATTAAGTTTATATACAAAACAAACGAGCCATAATAAAAGTTGCATAGAAAATCGGTCCAGCAGAGGAGACTCAATCGAGTGTATTCTCTTTGAGAAAAATTCCAGCGCAGGTCAAAACTGGCCAATCGAGTAGGGACTCGATCGAGTGCTCTGCACACTCAATCGAGTGTCTTCCCATTCTTCACTTTTTCACCTGAAAACCACTCTCTGCCTGATTTGATGCATGCACTGGGCTGAGTCCCCTGTATACTCGACCAAGTCTCTATTTCAGACTCCAATTTTGATTCTTTGCTTCATCCTTAGTTTGGCTAGCGACTAACCATTTTCCGTAACTTTGTGTTGCTTCATCTAGGTTCCCGAGGCTTCATAGATCCCTTCATTACATCTTGAACTTCATTCCATTGGATCTTGAATGCGTCCCATGACACTAAGTCCTCAGGGATCCTAAAAATATTACAAACACTACGAAAACCCGTGAACGCACCATATGAAAGAAAATAAACAGAATTCAATTAAAACTAAACTAAAATGCAATTAACTACATGAAAATAGTCCTAAAATACCCTAAATTTATAATTATAATTGAGACTTATCAATAACTTACCCTTCAAAGTTAGAATCCTCGTCCCTTTTTCACTCATGTGACCAAGTCGTGTACACCAAAGCCTATTCTCATCAACTAAATTCACAACCACCATGTTAGTAACTCTATAGTAGTGTATAAAGTCCCCACCTTGGTACCTCGAGCCAAGATCATGAAAATTTTAGAAACCTTTCACTTTCCCTCACTAAACGTAGTTTTGTAACCACAAGAGTCTAATTGACTCATAGAAAATATTTTTTTGTTAAGTCTATAATGAACCTACCATCCTACAATTCCCAAATTTATCCACTTAAGGTTTTGATCTTTACATCATCCTTTCCCATAATTGCCAAAGCTTCACTATTTATAATGTAGAGTTTACCTAACTTCTTTGACTTGAAGTTATGAAATATTCTCCTGCATAGTAAAAATTAGGGATGACCACGGATATTGGACCTGACCCAAATCCGTGGATCCATATCCGTTTTGGCGGATACGAGTCTTTAAAATTTAGACCGACGGATCCGGGTCAGATACTGGTCCTGTGACCGAAAAAGGATTCGGGTACGGGTCTAACCATAATAATAGACCCGGATTTGTTACCATTTTTCATTTACTCATTTGTACTTGTTTGTATTGTTATTCAAAAGAAATGTAAAAATTTCATTTTGTTCATTTGTACTTTGTTGTTTTGTACTATTTGAATAGTTATATGAATTGTATTCATGTATTGAACATACATCCTTCGTTAGACTGTTGTTATAGATGTAAAATGCAAATTTTATAAATTTGAAACTTATTACTATAGCAAAAAATAGGCAAAATATGTAGGATCCGTTTTGGACCCGGATCCGTTGGATCTGGATATGGATCCTTACTTTACATACCCGGCGGATCTGGATCCATCCTTGAAAATGAATCTGGATCTGAATCTATAAGGATCCGGTCCAGATCCGATCCGTTTTTATCCTTTGAGAAGATTAAGTGATGCACCGAAATCCAGCACCCAAAACTATGTGGAACTATCAATGCTAAGTATTAAAATATCCTCCAAATTATCTATCATAAAATTAGTAGATGAATATCACTATCATAACTGTCTTTATGGTTGTTTTTGTCACTCCTCTTCTTAGGCCATGTACTCTCTCTCTTAGGATGACTGTGTCTGTACAATTCTAGTAAAATATACCAGACTTACTCCCATACTTAATCTTCCCTCTTGATTTTGATCTCCCTAAAGTTCTATCCTTTCTATTTTGTTTTCTCCCAACCTTGCCTTCTACAAAATATAACCCGCCTGATTTTAGTTTTTCTTTTCTAGAAGAATTACTAATGATAGTCACAACAATATCCCATGCAACAAGTAAAGATGATAATAAAATCAAGGCTTTAACTTCATCATCAATTTCAATTTCAACAAATGCTAATTATCTTATTATAGAATCAAATTCATCAATATGTTTAGTAGTAGAATCCCTATTATTCATCTCTAAATTAAAAAGATGAGACATCAAATATACCTTATTCATTGCCGAGGGTTTCTCATGCATATTTGATTGCAATAGTTTTTTCACCATTGATATTGAGAGTTATGTTTGATGCCAACGTCAATTGAATCAATACTAGTGTTTGATGATCCAACACCTTCCAATCTGACTTGTTCATGTCATTAGAGCAGTTGATAAAGTTTCTTTCAGTACAGATAATCTTTGACTTGCATCTTTCAAAATGTGAAATCATTCTCATCAAACTTCTCAATCTTGTATGTTGCATCCTCCTTGTTAATTGCTTCTAGATCTAGACAATCATGCAACTAAGCTTATTCATAACAATATTAAGGCATGACAATTGACTATTGAGCAAACAATAATCAAACAATAATAGATCAATAAAATATAATCAAAGAAAATAGGAGACAAGAGACACAAAAATTTACATGAAAAAACCTCCTCTTTGCCAGAGAGAAGATACAAAAACTCATAAA
Organism: Dysphania ambrosioides; assembly: GCA_026401315.1. Classification (NCBI taxonomy): domain Eukaryota; kingdom Viridiplantae; phylum Streptophyta; class Magnoliopsida; order Caryophyllales; family Amaranthaceae; genus Dysphania; species Dysphania ambrosioides. The sequence goes on from CM048662.1 coordinate 6,177,897, forward strand.
CTTATATTAGAAATCAAGATGTTCAATAACGATTTGCAAAAACTCTCTAAGATATCTCTCTATCTTTTGTTGATATGATAATAATTATGTCTCATTAGGGTTACAAGATATATATATCTTAATGCATAAGAGGTATATTAGAAAAAAAAGACCTCATGGACAAGCACTCCCACATGTTAGCCATGACTCAAAGGAGATAGCTATGACTAGCTGCACTCTTTTTCTCACGCACGGACAACCTAGTCCATGGGTAGGTTGTTGATGACTTCATTTTCTCTTCTACATCTTTCTAATCCTTATACATCCTCATACATTTATGTATTCCATATCCATAACATATACCTAAGAATGATACCTTGGGAGAAAAGAACTAACCCCGACTCTAAGTTGCGATCGACCACGGACTCCATCACCGAGGAACTCTAGAAATTCTCTGCAAAGAAACCTTCTGGCTAACATATAAAATGGGAATAGAAATAAGCTTCAAGTATTGCCAGATTTCAACGAAAGAATGTGTTCAAAAGATAACAGGTCCTAATGATATAAAAATGGGACTCCTCATACGCTACAGGCAGTTTTACACGCATCATTATCAGCACTCTCAGCTCAAATAAATGATCTACTTTACAACAGCTACATCCTTGATCTCCAGGATCATAGTTCATCAGATGCAAGTCAATGAAGAGGAGTAACATGAGCAACTCGTGAAGATAATAACTTGAGCAGTGTAGCCAGCCCATACCTTCAAGCTTAGGGCTCTAAAAATATTGTACAACAATTACATCCCTACCTAGAAACTTGGACTACAGTTACAACATTAGCATTGAGCACTAATGTCTAATCTACCTCTTGGTTGCAACATGGACAACTTGAGCAGAGTGAAGATAAACCGAGGAAAGAATGCTAGCTGATGAGGCTTTCAAAGAAATTAAATTGTTGTCAACTCCGTGGCGTGTTGTGAGTGAAATAAATAGGTAAAGAAATTATTCAATCAAACATGTCTGAGCCAGGAATGTCCCATTTGAAAGCAGCTCAATCATACGTCTTTCAAGTCTTTTAGCTCCAGTACCCGGCCGCAGGATTTCCGCATCACCCCATTCCGCACAAGAGTTATTCTTCTCACCAACGCACCAGCCACCAGGAACGACTCTCCCACGGCTCCGCCCAAGAATTTTTCTATCGATAAGATCAAGCACTGGGTCATTCGAACGGAATTGTGTGGCAAAAGCCAATCCACTATGTAGCATGTCTTGAAAGTCAGAGCCATTCAGTTGTCTGGGGCTTTCGTTTGAAGATGCATAGTAGGATGCATACTGTAAATTATGGTTCACGGCATTATCTTTGAACTCCGGTGAGTTGCACACAGTGGTTGGTATATAGCTCAATAGAGATGATGGGGTGTTTGCTAAATACATCAGTAAAGTTCTTGGTAAGTTGTCTGACCCCAGAACACAGAACTCAACAAACTTCCTGTTCAAAACAGAGGTCGGTGAACCTACAAAAAGAATACAGTGAATGTCAGCTGATGTTTCATTTGTTCTAAAATTCTCATGGAATTTTCAATTACCAAAATATAGACAACAGAAAATGCAACTTCTTTGGCACATTCTGAATAATAAACCGCTGACAAGGTTTTCCTCCAGACTGAAATGATTTCTTGGGGAGTGAAATAAGAAATCAGGGAAAAGGAAATAATAGATTTGGAATAGGACACCTTTCTTTCTGTCTCAATTAGCTGTTATTGAACAAACAAAGCACCATCAGTGAAAATAATTTGTCATTCCAGCATAATGCCTAACAACACCCAGATACCCAATGCTCCTAGTAGCATCTGAATAAAGCATCACATAGCAAGAGAATTGATGAGTGCCATGAGGTACAGCACTAATAACTTGAAGTTCTCAAAGCCATAGAGGACTAGAAATTTTGACAATAGTCAGGAAAAGGGTAACAAAGGTAGTTAGAAGGCATGAATAAAACCATCAGTCTCAATTAGGAGAATTTCATATACAAAGCATGAGAACAAAGGACATTCAAAAAGGGCTGAGACAGTACAAAAGGTTATGAATCTGAAGTCTTTCACATTATCACTTTCACTTTTTGTGACCTTAAAGTCCCAACTATTTGACTATTTTATGGCCTACAATCTCAAGTAATTGTTCTCAAAGACAAGAGCTACGACTATAACTTCTATATATCTACACTCCCATCATCGCGTTTGGTGTTTCAACTATCTCCATCCTTATCCCAAATCTGTTCCCTGAATTTTTGGAAACTTCAAAGGGGATACAGAAAGTAAGATACCTTTAAACTCATCTGTTACTCTATATCTCATACTGAATTACTTATATCAAAGTAGACAGAAAAGGTGCAGAGAAGACTAGAAAAGAGATAGACTAACTTACACTGGTTACAAACATAAAGTCACATTATCCTTTTCACTTTTTGTGAGTTTATGTGACTTAAGTCCTAGATATTTGTCCACTTTCTGGCCTAAGATCTCAAGTTCACTGTTCTTAAAGAACAGGACTACTAGAACCAAAACACTTTTATCATCACAAGTCCAGTCACTATAATCTCCATCCCACTCTCTAAATCAGTTCTCTAAAATTTGGCAACTTCAGAGGGAGTGCATGAAAGTAAGATACCTTTTGAAGCATCATTTCACATATTCTCCGTATCTCATACTCAATATGCATTTGTTTCAAAAGGGAGGATACATTGATTACTTACATCAAAGTAAATTAGAAAAGAAAGTAAAAACATGACTACGAGAGTGATAGATTAAGGTTTGCAATTCAAAAGAAACAATATCATGAATTTAAAATTTAAGCACTGCAAGGCCCAAATCAACAGCACCAAATATGACTTGTTTTAAGAAATTCGAGCTCTAAAAATATTCAAGTAAGACGAAAGACTCACCTGAGAACAACTGATAAGCACTGGGAAAGTCCCGCTTTTGAGTGGCATAAAACATCCCAGTCTTTTCTGCAAGATAAAGTCCAGGATCCACAATAATGGGTTTCATTCTCCGAGCTCTAAAATGCCACACGAAACCAGAGTTACTAAAAGGGAACTTACTTAAAAACCAGATAATTTGATCAAGGGAAAGTAACTCACTCTTTCCATCCAATGTAACTGGAATGATTCACAAAGTTAAGGTCTTTAGGAATGTATGACAATATGTGGAGCAAATCTGTGCAAAAGCAATATCAGAACAAAAAATTTACACTCCAAACCGAAGAAATTTGTATCCTTTAGGCAAGCAGAAGAATACATGCAGCAAAGCCCAGAAAGACTCAAATTACAAAATCAGCGTTCCACATAAAAAGTAGAATAAAATGAACATATGAATAAGACAATCATTTAATCTCCACTACCAATGTAGCTAAAATTCTGCAAGAACTCGTAATCTATAGTTTATAGCTCACAATAATGAGCAGAAAATTTGAATAAAACACAATGTAACACCACACTGCAGACCTAATCTCTAGTTAGTTAAAGTCCGGGGTAGATATTTTAAACCACTTATCAAAAATCGACTATTCTACACTACCCTTTCCGGCACCATATACAACTAAAAAAATATAGTATTTTATCACTAAAACCTACTCTGTACGCTAAATTAATAATAAAATTAACAAAAACAATTAAAAAAAAAACCACTCCTTCATCCAATGCAGCTTAAAATCTCTACACCAAGCTACAATCTTCAGGTAATGAATCATGAAATAGATCAAACCCCAATGAAACCCCACAACACAACCTAACATCTTGGTTGGACAATAACTCATTTCCTATATGTACTCCTCATACACCTAAATCAACAAACCTACATCACAAGATCAACCATCAAATCATCAAAAATCCAAATTTGAAGAAAACCCCACAAATTTAAACCAACATATTATACACATATATACATTACATTAAAATTTTAATGAAAAAACATAGAATAAAGAGTTACCATCTTGAGTAACAAGAGGATAATCTTGAGCAGACAAGTTGATGAACCAATCCCAATTGGAATTCAACCTCAACAAAATCGAAGCACCCCTTAACAAAGAAGCAATAGGGGAGGATCCCTTAGAGTAAGCAAAGTCAGCTTTACCAATAACATGAACATTCCGCGCAGCTCTAAACACGGGCAGGCCGTGCACTCTTAGAGCTAACCTGTCACGGTCAGACTGAGGGGCAAAACGGTCAAGATGAAGTAAGTAGAGGTTCTTAGGGTGGTAGATAGAAAGAAGAAGCCGGAAGATTCTAGAAGAGTCACCGGATGAGCCAGTGAGGAAGTAGGCAATGGAGGGGGGTGAGGGGAGTTGGGGTGAGTTGGGGTTGTTGAGGGTGGTGGGGAAGAGGCGGGGGTCAGGGGAGGAGGTTGCGGAGATGGAGGTGGAGGTGGTTGTTGCTGGGGTGTTTGTGGTGGAGAGGAGGAAGAGGAGGGAGAAGAAGATGGAGGCTGCAATGAAGTAGAAGGTGGTGGAGTTGTCCCTTGGTGGCGGAGATGGTGGTTGGTTTTGGAGCATTGTGTTGTTGATGAAGCTTTCAAATTTATGGAAAATATATTGTATGATTTATGATGTACGATATAGGTTTATAAAGGGAATGGTGGATCTGTGGTCGAGTGATTCTGTCTTTGAAATGCTAGATTTTAGCAAGAATTTAAGGGAAATAAATATAGTATGATTATATTAGTTGATTGTGTGATATGATTTAGTATTGTTTAGGGACGGAGGCAAGAGAGGTGGTTGGATTGGAAAGATGAGAAAATGTGCCGTGATCGACTCCGTGAGTGGGTAGTGAGTCTGATTAATGATCAATAACATTCACAAGAGTGGGTTAAAAATAATGCCCATCAATTTGTCTCCACGCTTTTTCTTTTATTCATATCATATTTTTTTAAATAAAGAAATTTATCCCATTAATTAAGAAATCAAAATTCTTCAATCTTTGAACTAAAATTCTAATATTTTTAACATATGACAAACTATACATTATTTTATTTATATATTTTTAAAACTATTATAAATAATAAACAACTAGTATGTGCCTTTGTAATAGCATAGTATTAATATTTGGTAAATGAAACTAAAGAAGTCTAATTATTAATATAAAATATAGCTTTAATAAAAAAAAACTAAACAAATGATTAATTAGATTATTTGAAATTGTTATTATCATTCAACTAAGAATATTTGATAGAGTTATTGAAGTTACCTGAATTTGGCAAGCAAGTTTCCTTGTGTATTGAAGTGTCTCACGGTTAGCAAGTATTTTGTACTTGATGTATTATGATTAGCAAAAATTACTTAAAAAGTTGTAATATATGAAACATATATATTAATAAGAACGAAATAGTTAAAAGTACAATTATAAAGCACCTCAATCCAACTAAAACAACAAATAAAAGTATTTTTGAACATAAAAAAGTTGATTCGTTAGAAATAATATTAAAGGCCAATAAACTTGCCTAATCCATCATGATAATCATAAAAAAACTACGCAATTACTTGACTTCTATTTATTGTACCACCCATTTTAAGTATTCCAAGTATAAATCCAATCGAACCATAAGTTAGAGTATAATAATAGGCATTTACTTAAATAAGATGTGTTGGTCATTTGTAACCTCTCACTTATTACATGCAATATGATACCCTTAGGCCTTATTTTTTTAGTTATGTCACATATCAAAAGTGTAACCACCTTAAATATTATAAGATAACATAATATTGACTTTCTTTGACATAAAATGTTTGATACGTTAATCTTGTTAGCCTCCTATTGCAATAACATACAACTTAGCTATTACAAACTACAATTACATACCCTTATACCCGTATTAGCCAAAACTCAAATGCTCGCATTGAACGCCTAAATGGTTTCAACATATGAAAGGAAAATTTATTCCTTATGCCAACATGAAAGGACTAGAATCATGTCTCCTATAATACAAACAAAAAGGAAAATTTATCCCTTATGCCAACATGAAAGGACTAGAATCATGTCTCCTATAATACAAACAAAGAGGGTATCACTCATAGTTTTAGAAAATTCCCCTAGAGATTTAAACACAAAAACTCATCAAAGGTTCCACAAACAATCTAAAGAAGACATTTATCTTCACATCAATCTCGAAGTCCATCACTTTGACCATAATTGCAAAAAACAATTATATTTTAAGCAATTGCGACATTAGACAATGAAATACTCTATAGATAGCCAAACATGTAAAATTTAAGGAAATTATGCACAAAGGGGCAATGTGCGTAGAAAACCGAGGGGAGTAACAACCTTCAAGAGAAAGTTAAAATTGTCACCAACAACCAATCAAAATAAATATGGAGTAAAAAACAACCAAATTTTATTTTTAAAAAAATTATATTCATGACCTATTGGATATAATCAGAAAAAGATTGTGAATAGAGGAGGTGTTGTTTGGCAATGTATTCATAATAAGAAAGTTTGTGATTTAAAACTACTATGTCAAGTAAAGTTGTGGTATAGAGTATAATATAATCATGAAAAAAAACAACAATAATTTCAAGTCTGCTAATCAAAATATCACAATTTAAAATTTTGTGCATGGAACATGTATTCCATGTCAAATAACTGTCAATTAAAAAGTGACATTTATGTCACTCATTTATGCCTTTCTAAGGGAGTTTTTGTACTCTTTTGGCCCAAGTCTACCTCGTTTTGTGTTATTTCATACTACTTTATGCATGATTCTAACTTAGGAGTGTATATAGTTTTTTTTACCCTGTTTCCACCTTTACTGTAGTGTTTCTTCTACTTTTATACGTGTTTTTATTTGCTTGATGCAAGAACATAGTAGGCATGAGCACAAGTGAAACAAAGGAGCAAGATTAGGGAGTAGAAGAACCAAGAAAAGAAACCGAGAGACCGCTCAAGCTAAGAGTCAAGAGGCCTCTCAAGACGCTCAAAACCAAGCGGCCGCTCAGAAGAAATCGAAGAGGCTACTCAGTTCAAAGTTGGTTGAAGACAGAAAGTTCATAAGGGCATCAAGCTGGCTTCGAGAGAGCGCTCAAAAGGAGAAATTTCCTTTTGGAAGGGCGCGTATGCTTTACACTAAGTGACTGCTCAGTTTACTCTGGAGTCTGAAATTTTTCTATAAGCAGCCGCTCGCCATTTCAATTGAGCGCCCTCTCAAGCCGATATCTGGGCAAAATCGTGTTTTTCTCAAACTTTTTTAACAAGGGTATTCAAGGATAGGACGGGGAAGGCTGCAGCAATCACACATTAGATAGAAAATCAAAAGTTTTAGAGAGCTATTAGGGTAGAGAGAGTTCTTCTTTTGTATTCGTAGAATAGTCTTAGTTTTTACATCAAATTTTCGTTATGATTGAAGCATTGCAGCAAATATTATTCAACTCAAATTTACCTTCAATCTATGTGTAATTTCTAGTACTTTTATTCATTTAAATTAATTTCCTTTTATGTTCTTGTTTCGTTATTTTGCTTGTTTGTTTCAGATTTTACTCTTAGATTGTTTTAATTAGATTTTTAAGTGTAGCTATATGTTTTCCTTAATCAAATATATGGAGTTTTAAATTTCATGCCATGAGTAGTTAGATTAGTTAGGGGATAGGATGAAAACCCAATCTCGAGCATGGATGTTAATTAAAGTATGGATTTGGTTAGTGATTGATTTTAACTTTGTGTTTTGATGTTAGGTTTTGGTTGAAACCTATATTTTGCCATATAGGTTTTACCCCTTTCATGTTCCTAGATCATGTCATTGAAAAATGATAATTAGGGTAGTGAGCCTAATGTTGGAGCGTTAATATTTGAGCTACTAACTTATTATTTAGTCCCTATAGTGTTGTTTGGTTGCTAGATAGACAACTAGGCGAGAAATCTCAATTGCAGCGCTTGCTTCCTTGATCCGGAGGAAAACACTGTCATTCACCCGAATGTACGTCTCATTCGGCCGAATACAATCCCATTCGTCCGAATGGTCTTCCATTTGCCCATTCCAGAGGCTTTGAGGAATCGATCTCTGTCAAGCATTCGCCCGAATGATGATGTTGATTCGGCCGAATGGAAGCTCATTCTCCCGAATGAGTTCCATTCGATTTTTCCAGTGGTAAGGCTCAAAATCTCTGAAGACTACCTCTCATTTGGCCGAATGAGTCTCAGATTCGGTCAAATCTAAACCATTCGGTCGAATGTCTCTCAGATTCGGTCGAATCTGAGACCATTCTTTCCTCTTTTTCACTTCTCTCTTTTCTGAACTCCGTGGGATCTTCATGAGTGATTTCAAACACTTACCCAAGCTATGGTACGTGTGTCAAAGGCTTGAATGCATCGTATTTCACCTTGAAATCATCAAAAGTACCTGAAATGAACTTAAGACAACTCGAAAACAAGATCAAGGTAAAATCAAGCACAATATGCATAAAACCAATACAAAACTGCGAGACTTGACATTAAAACGAGGTAATAAACGTGCTCTAAAACGAGCACATCACCTATCATTTAACCCGACCTGATAAAAACCAGTCTGCAGTTAGTCAACCCATGATCCGTTGACATTTAAGACTATATATAAAAACTTTTTTTTTTTAGAGAAAACTTACAGTACATGCCCATTCCTTGCCCTTATGGCAAGTTGGTGAGCTACATTAATATAAGTTATATCTACTTTAACAAATAAAAAAAGTGGAAATTTTCAATAATACAAAGGATATCCCTAGCTAAATCTTGAACTTCCACAGGCGCACTTTCCGATTCAGCAATGGCTTTAATCCTGAGAACACAATTTGTCTTGACAACCCATGCTCTGCCCATGGTTAAAGCATGTTGCAGACTGAAAAAAAGGTTTGCATGTCAGGATAGAGAGCGTTACCGCCCAAATCTTCTGGGATCCATAACTGTGTATTCTTCCATTACGATAGCAAACCCATCCAATGCTCGCTTAGTCTAGCTACTTTCCATTCTTGCTCGATTTCCTCTTCCATACCCCATCAACAACCAAAATCCTGCAAGCGGTATCGATTAGGTTTCCCTTTTTCCAGAATATGATATCTTGAGATCCTTTACCCTGATACTCTGTGTCCTCTCTAAAAAACTCATGCTGCTGATCAATCTTTTTACCAGTCCAGGAGCTTGAATCTCTTATGATTCTATCTGGGTTGAAGATAGCATTATTGAAAGCAATATCATTCCTATGTAACCAAATGTTCCATAAGACTGCTAGGAACAACTCCAAAAGATCCACTCTTTGAGAATCTGTTCTCTAGAACAGGTTCAAGTAATTTGAAATCTAGATCAGAATAGGAGGGCAGAACCATTAATTCTTATTGATTCTTCTCGAGAAGTCACAATCCCTAAAGAGGTGGGAAATAGATTCCTTTTCTCTTTCACAAAAACTACAAGTAGGGTCTTGAATGATGTTTCTCTTCCATAACACATACTTCGTTGGCAATGCATCATTCATTAATTTCCATATAAACATTTGAATCTTCTTCGAGGACTTATTTTTCCAAAATTTCTTCCAAAAATTATTCCCAATAACACATCTAGGGTCACCCTAAATCTACAGCTCCTCTTATGCTAACATAGAACATCTAGATTTAACTATGAAGGAATCATTCTTCATAAATTCCCAGCTTATAGAGTCTTCTTCTCTAAATTTAGGTATATGCTTAGAAAGGATACTCAATGCTTGCTCCCTGCTGAAGAAATTCCAAACTTTTCTTACTTTTAACAAATCGGCAACCCAATGAGGTTTTTCATTGCCACCTTGGACATAAGGTTTATGTTTCATCTCAATATGCATTCCTTTCACCCAATTATCTTCATCAATCCTAATAGTTTCCCCATTGTCTATATGCATAAGTAACCCCTTCTTAAGCTTCTGAGATGCTTTGATCATAGTTCTAAATGCATATGAGCATTTAGGGACCCTAGCATTTTGGATAACTTTTGTAATGGGAGAATATTTATATTTTCTCAACAAAACCTTCAACACAAGAAGAGAAGGGTTATGAAGAAGTCGACAGGCTTGTTTAAAGACTAAACAGTTGTCCATGTGGTCCAGATTGTGCAGGTCAAGTCCCCTTGAGATTTTGGAAGATGGAGCACATGTTTTTTCTTCTAGTAGATAGGCTTTTTATCATGTGACATTCCCCACTAAAACCGAAGAAGCACTAAGGAAATCTTTTTCAGAATATATTTCAGAAGCAAGTAGATTGAGAGAATGTGAGAAGCCATCATTGCTAGAATGACATTAATCAGCACTAGTTTCCTCGCTTGATTAAGAAGAAATTTTCACATTGAGAATTTGTTGCTAATTTTATCAATAGTGAACTGCAACTTTGAAGAGGATCTCCCACCAATCTCCATCGAAACTCACAGAGAATTCCCTAACTTAGATGTGGTCTGGAATCCTAGAGGCATCCTGAGGAATTTAATGAATCTTCTAGGAGTATTAGGACTGAAAAAATAGTAGATTTCTAGACACTGACAATTTCACCAGATAAATTATAGAACTTATCAATCGTGTCTCAGAGAAGAGTGCAGGAATCCGGCATGGTTTTGAAGAAGAACAAAGCATCATCCGAAAAAAAAGTGAGAGATCTTTGGGGATCGTTTTCCAAGAGAAATTCCACTCAATTTGCCTTGGGATTCCAGATTAAGTAATCTCCTCGATAAAACTTCCATAAACAAAATGAAAACGTAAGGAGAAAGAGGATCTCCTTGTCTAAGTCCAACTCTTGGCTAGAAATTTTCAGTGGGTTCACCATTAACAAGAATAGAATACGATACTGAAGTAATGCAAGTCATAATCCATTTGACTCAACAGGAAGGGAAATGCATAACTTTAAGTACCTCCTAAATAAAATCCCAGCTCACTTTATCATAGGCCTTATTTAGATCAATTTTTAAGGCTCCATAAAAGAATTAACCCTTCCTTCTGTTCCTCAACGTATGCATGATCTAATGAGCAATGAATGAATTTTCATCCATTATCCTACCTGGCACAAAGGCATTATGAAATTCTCCTACAAGCGTCTTCATAATTGATTTTAATCTTAACCAAGCATTTAGAGATGATCTTGTATAGAGTATTGCATAAACCGATTGGGCGGAACTGGTTAACAAAAGTTGGACTCGTAACTTTAGGAATCATCGAAATGAAAGTCTTGTTCCAACACTTAGGTAGAAAAGAAGTCCTGAAAAAATCAAGCACCGCCAACGTGACCTCTGACCCACATTGCTTCCAACATTTTTGGAAGAAACATGGGGGGATTCCATCAGGTCCTAGTGTTTTAAATGGGTGCATACTAAAGATAGCTTTTCGGACCTCATGAGGAGTGAAAGGGGCTGCAAGATGTTGGCTGTGATCATCTATTATCTTTGAAAGCAACCCAAACTAGTCTTCCCATGTTTTTCCAATATTGAATCTATCTCTATTCAAATCAAAGTTCAGCCTATAAATGCTTTAGAAATAATGAAGAAATTCGTCCTTGATAAGCTGCTGACCATTGATCCAACTGTTGTCCTCCTTTTGCAGCCAAAAAATCTCATTCCTTGTCTTTCTTTCCTAGACCAATTCAAAGAAAAAAGAAGAAGATTGATCCCCATAATTGTCCCACTTGCATTTCGCTCTTTGTCTCCAAAATAGCCACTTCATTTTTGCAGCTTGAATTTCCAACTCTGACTCTTGCATAACTTGAACTACATCCTCTACTAAAGAAGGATCTTCTTGAAGGGAGGTCAAGTTTTGAGAAAATTGGGACCAACATATCCCTCTTTCCTTTGAATGATTGAGACACCATTCCTTTAATCTCTATCTAACTCTTTAACACTTTTTGGATAATGTAATCATAAATGGTTCTAAGAAGCCTTGTATCCATTCTTACTCCACTAATCCTCTTACTTTTGGAAAGACCAAAGCCCATGCTTCAATCTTGTAAGGTCGTTTAACCCTCCTTAGCTCTGGCTCCGTATCCAGCATAATGGGGCTATGATCAGAAAATGCAATTGGGAAATTCATAACTCGACCATTAGGAAATCTAATTTGCCATCCATCATCACAATAAGCTCGATCTAATACTTAAGATATCATCACTACCTCGTCTATTATTAGTCCATGTGAATTTAACTCCAGTTGATCGAATAGGCATGAGTTTAGATTCAATTCTCCAATTTATGAATTGATTATGACCCTTAATAACTAGTGAACCTCCCAGTTTTGAACTCCCAGTTTTGAATCAGAAGATTCAACTTGATTAAAATCCCCCATAAAGTAGCGATCTCCTTTATATTGAGCATGCAAAATTGAGATAGTATCCCATATCCTTCCTCTAAACTCAACATATGGCGACCCATAAACAAACGTTAAGTAGTAGAAATTACGCGTACCTTCAATCATAAGGCAATAGATGAAATTACAAGAGGAGCTTAAAACAACCAAATTAGCAGGCGACCTCCAACAAACAAAAAGACTCCCCTGCCATATTCACAGGTCTTCCCCCTCCGAACAGGGAAAACCCAAGTTTGCTAATGCCTTGCCCTACTAGGACTTTTTGTTTTGCATAAAAATATAACATCACGAAATATTTTTTACTAATGCTGCTAATATAAGGAATTGTACGGTTACAATCACTCCTAACTCTCCTACAATTCCAACTAACTATCCTCGTCTTGTCTACTGTGGATGTTTTGGGTCAGCCACGCAACCCTTAGCATCCTTCACTTTTTGATTATCATTATCTTCTAAAACCAGCAATCTCCCATATAAACAGGAATCATCATCATCTGACAATCCAAACCTCTTTGAGCAGAAACCTCTGTAGATAAAAACTTGAGTCCCTCTATTAGGTATAAACAGCCACCAATAAATTGATTAAAGATTAGAATAGTATAGCCAAGAAAATGGAGTCCACATTTTCGAGCAAGCAAGAAACGCAGCCAAAAACAACAGAATGGTCCACAAAAGCGTCAGAAATCCTCTCAAAAGTGCGCCAGATATCCCCCTTAATCCATTGCATAACAAACTTCGTATCAATGGATTTAGCAGCAAACACCCTCTTGGCAGCCGGAGCATCCCCCGCTATGCTTCACTCATCCGACGAAATCCCTGATTTTACCCCAAACGTCGACGCGCTCTACATTAACGTCGGAACACTCTCGGCGTCTGTTTTACCGGCCATGAAAAGCGCCGCTAAATTGGCTGTTGAGAACAATAAGCCTTGGGTGTTGGACCCTGTTGCTGCCGGGTCTTCCGGTTTTCGGTTAAGAGCGTGCTTGGACTTGCTCTTGTTGAAACCTACTGTTGTTAGGGGTAATGGGTCTGAGATCATAGCCCTGTCTCGTGCTTCCTTCGGTGCTACTAAGGTAATTTTTTGTTTGTTACTATTTATTTTGTGGATGCGTGTTGGTTTGTGTTCAAATGTTAAATTAGTTGTCATCCTTCTTAGGGTTGTCTATCTGGGTCTATGGGTCCGTTGTGAATTGATCATCACGTGCGGGAGCTAATCATGGGACGATATTTATTGGTTCGAGTTAAATAGGTTTAATTTGGCCTATTGTGATGGGTAAATTTGGGTTAGATTATTATTGAGTAAGACCTAACTGATTATTTTCTTACTCGTGTTTGGTTCGAGGGTCAAGTCATATTCAGTTCGAGTCAATTCAGATCGGTTCCTAAACGAGTTATACCGAGTTATTTCAAATTCGAGAAGTTATCGGGTCAAGTCAATTATGGTAATGAGTCGTCTCGATTTCGGTTGAAATCCGGGTTGGGTTTTATTGGGTTCGCATTAGGTCATTATTGACATGTTATTATTGATATATAATTCGGTATTTGACTTTTTATTATATTCGTCTCCCGTTACATCGCGTAATTTCGGGTCACCTCAACGTAACATCTTATATGATGATAAATTCATAAATTGGACAATGATGATATCGATAAGTATATGATGATAAATTTATAAATTAGGCAATGATGATATCGATAAGTCATTACAAAACAAAATAATTATGAGGTAATGATTATTAAATGTGTATTATTGTATCAAATGAATATATATGCCTATCTTTAGAGTGTCCATGTATCATTATATTATTTATATCAATTATCTAAATTAGTGTATATCATATAAATATATAACAAATTTGATAATTGAATTATTCTATTAAATACGAGCTATCTAGTATCATATATAGACATATAGATCTAATAATAGACTCAATTTGGATAATCAACTGAGCATGGAAGATTTAATCAAATTAAATCAATAGTGAACTCTAAGAAATACTGATATATATTTATAAATGCATAATTGTTCATATATATTTAAAAGCTATAACATGTTTATTTTGAATAAACAATGGCCAGTTCGTATAAGTGAAATTTAATCATATTAATATAGATTAGTTAAAATGAATTGCATGGGTTCAAATCAAGTTTACTAATAAACATAAAGAGAGAATCAAATATGATCTTATTGATCACTAGACCTTGAATAATATAAAATTACTATAATGACAATGAGTTTTGTATTTCACGACTGATATAAATTAGTGACTAGTCGAATGTTGGATATTATTGATAGAGTTATAAATTTATAATAGTTTATTAATATATTTATAACATAAGATGTGAAGTTAACATAATTACTATGATGAAAATGAATTTTGTTTTATGTGAGTAATTTAAGTTACTATAATGACAAAAATTATTTTTATGACAATGAAATTTTTGTTATGTGACAACGAATTTGATGACATTTATTAAATAATCGTAAGACTCGTAAGTTGTGACGTAGAGACATAGTTAGTAAAACTTTCAAAATTTTAGTCAACAAATATACCTATTAAATAATTAAATTAATAGAAATGTTTTGTTTCAAGGTTATCTGAAATTGGATAAAAAATAGGTCAAGTAAGATTAAGTCACATAGATTTAGGTTGTTACATGGTGGGTGAAATCGGGTTATGGCTGGTTATAATTCAGGTCATATCGGTTATTTATTGGGTTCAATTGGCTTCAAGTTGTATTCGAGTTGGGTCTGTAATGAGTCGGATTTATAACGGATTGAGTCTGTAACTAAAGATTGACTCTAGTGCTATTTTGTGTTTAGGGTTGGATTTTGACTCTAGTACTTATTTGTTTTCCACTTACTGAACTAAAGATTATTTTGCAAGTATTTTAACGATACAAACTATGTGTTTATGAAAGGATTTATTAATTTATCTCATTTGACATAATAATGTAATTTATTTTCTTTTATAACACTTAATCGGTAAATAATTCTAAGGTCTAAAACAGTAGCGGTGCCGGGATTTCTATGCTATGGGTTCGGAATAACTTAAAAAACTAATATATCAATAAAACAATAAGATAAACTGTATGGAGTAATTAGTAAAAACAATTTTTATTCAAAACAAATAATCTAAACTTAAATAAATTAATGTAAAAAATAGCCTAAGACATTATTCTCTTAGAATTTAGAAACATATTATAACACCCAAGGGACCTAACTATACAAGTCTTCTAATTAATAATCCTCAAAAAACCCTTAAATATAGTGTAGGAGTAAAACAATTGCACAAGTACCTAACTGATGGTGCTTCCCACATTCCCAATGAAAGGTTTATCAACAATCAATTTGGTGGCATCTTTGAATAATTGCATGACGTCAAATTTCAAATTAGTTAATCAGACTAATCATTCATTCCCAAATCGTTCATTCACAAATCATTCATTCCCAAATGGCCAAATCATTCATTCAATTCGCAGAATCACAAATCACAAATGACCAATATACCCAAATCATTCACTCAATACACATTTCACAAATGAAAGTTTATGAAATTAAATCAATTATGAAATTATGAAAAATTGAGAGGAGACAAGTCATAAGTGATAAGTACTTACGGAGGATTGCCGTTGACTTTGGATCAGGGTGGGTTGGCTTATGGGTTTCACTTTTTGGGTTATAATCAAGTCGGTTTCGGTTAGTTTATTTAGTCGGGTCAGATTTTGACAACTCTAATCCTTCTTTGTGTTAATGATATGGGTACGAGGGTAAGCCCGACTCTTTAATATACAAATTTCTTACTTCTGTGTACATGTTGTTACTGTTCACTTAATTGTCTTGTTGATTGTTTTTTGGATAGATTATGATAATTCCTACGTCTTACCTCATATACTTATCATTTGTGCATGTTTGGTTTGTGTTCAATTAATTGTTATTGTTCTTTGAGTAGATAATGATATGACTTATTCGACTAAGGTGCCTCGACTCACATATACATATGTACTTTGTATTTGTGTATGTTGCTCAGTGATCAAATAATTGTTATTGTTATTTGTATAGATAATGGTAGGACTTATCCTTATAAGGTACTTACTATTTGTGTATGTTGATTTGTATTCAAATAATTGTTATTGTTATTTGCATAGATAATGATACGACTTATCTTTGCTCTCCCCGACTCTTATGTACTTACTATTAGTGCAAGTTGCGTTACTCTTATGTACTTACTATTAGTGCAAGTTGCGTTGTGTTCATTTCAATCTTATTATGTTATATTAATTAATTGAATATTGTAATAGCAAATTGATAGGGGGGGGGGGGGGGGGGGTTTGAATTGAGTGTTAAGTAGCCTTGGCCTATTTTTCTTTCTTTTCGATCTAAGAGAGGAACCAGTTAGGCTGGTTCCTATAAGCAGCGGAATGTACGAAAAGCAATAAAGAAAACTCAAGATTTAACGAGGTTCAGCCAACTATGGCCTACGTCCTCCTACCCTATGCTCTTCTATTAATCTGCTCCGAAAAACAAAGAACACAGACACTCTACTGTTTTCCTACTCCGGGAACCAGTATACCCCACACTCTACTCCGAATGTGCGCTCGACTTACATTAGTAAGCCCCTTGTGTTTGAACTCACAAACACTAACCTAGCCTTTCAACCCCTCTGTTGAAGGCTTTGACAAAATCAAATATTCTCTTTTAATCTCACTTCTAAAAGCTAATTAAGAGAAAATGTTTAAGCTCTAAGAGTGCTCTTGTATATGACTCTATGAATAGGCTTTTGTGCTTAAGTGTATATGGCTCTCAAAATTTACTCCTCTTTAATTTCAGAGAGACTTGCTTGAATATGAGAGACTAGATGAGTTTATATACTTGGATACAAAAACCTAGTTTCCTTAAATCACGTAATCTTGATAAACAAGTAATAGCGTGATTTTAGGAAAGTATTTATCTTATTTGATTTAATCATAAAGATAGAATCAAATAAGATAGATACTCTTAGTTTTAGGTAACCATAATATTCTCATCTAATCTCCAGCTGCTTAGGATATTCTTAAAATAATTCTTTGAAAAAGTATTTTTACAAAATCTTTTATTTTTCTCAAAACACGCAACTCGGATATTCCGTACAGTGAACCTGGTTCCTCAACCTGGTTCCCTGAATTGAGTATGTTATGAATTATGTTCTAGCTTTGTACCAGAATTCATAATATGACCCAATACACTTATAAGCACTTATTTTACCCAAACATGCAAGTCATACTACGGAGCACATTACATGATTTAAGCATTAAAGTACAAATCTTCTTTTCTTCATGTAATCTTCAAGACTTGAATCTTCCTTGAATACTTCCATTATGAGCAATGTATCTTTTTTCGAATGTCTTCGAAAGGCCTCCATGCTCCAAGTCTTGGAATCAACTTAACTACTGCACATGTAACATGGTTAATGTACAATAAAGAGTATGTGACTGCTTTTCAGTATAGCAGTCCAGGAAATAGTTCCTACTGGTTTCCCACCAGTACATGGAACAATTTACATCCAACCATTTCCTACATATAGACAAGTTAGTTAAATGAATAACATAAATAAGTAATAACATGTCTAGGAAAACAGTGTTCAATTCCAGCTGGTTTCCAGCCAACTATTTGCAATGCTTATTGTAACCTGTTTCCTGTAATCGTTTGTCATCACTCAAAACCTAAGGGACTCAACAGTAGTCATTAGAATTAGCAAATTGATAGTAGTCACTGAGGTTGTATATGTCCCTAATACAAATTCTATGTTGGAATATCTGAAAATAGTTGGTCACTTTCTAAAATTAAATGAGTCTTAATATTTATCTTTTGTCATGTGGCACATTGTTCCAATGCAATTCTTTATACATGTTCTTCAGTCAAATGTGGGCTGTGTCCTATTATTAAATACAGACAGGGGGAGTAGTGCCTTCATCGAGGTGTCTACATAATGTCCTGACTTATTAAGTCAGATTTTATTAGTTTGACACTTTAACTTGAAGATTTATTAGAGGAAGGGTTACACATACTTGTTGTATGGCTGCAAACTCCAAAATCAAATTAGGATTCCTTTTGTAAGAATCAAATGAATGCATTGTCTTTTTGTTCAATGAAATATGGAGTATTATGTGATCTTGTAATTGTACTTGTCCTTACCTTTATTTTCCATTCTTTAATTTGGTTCACTTCAGAAATGTATATTATTAAGCCTTTTAGATGTAAATCACATGCCAACAAATCCAATAAAGAGGTTGGAACAAAAGTGTTCCCGTTAAAGAATCTTCAGCTTTTATAGCCATGGGACTATGGGACTACAATTCTATGTTTGACGCTGTTTTATTTGCCTAAAGCATTGAACTCTTCATTGGTTGATGTCTAGTAGAACCTGATTTGTCTATGGCATTATGGCATTAGTGTAGAAGTTAGGAATAATCTTAATTTCGGGAAGGGATGCACATACTCGTTATGTTTCTCTAGAGCTTTACTCAGATAACAACACTTTTGTATGAATCAAATGTATATTTTTCCTTTCAGCTCTATGGATTAGCACTGTCTGGTTAACTCTCTAATTTACCTTTTATTTTTTCTTGCATTGCATTTGCTCTTGGCTTTCTTTGTCATGAAGCATTAGATCACTTTGGAATCATTAGCAGGGTAATTAAATCATTTTTTCTTTTGGAGTGTCTGTTTTCTGCTTATATTGTTGTTCTGAGGAGCATACTTCAGTAGTACAAAGGTTTACTACACTTTATAGGGTGCAGATAGTGAGCATGATTCGATGGATGCTTTAGAAGCCGCAAAATCATTGGCTCAAGCAACTGGTGCTGTTGTTGCTGTGACTGGAGCTGTGGATATCATCACTGATGGGAAACAAGTCATTGGTGCACACAATGGAGTTCAAATGTTGCAAAAGATAACGGCGACAGGGTGCTCTGTTACTGCTTTAATTGCCGCCTTTGTTGCAGTTGACCCAAATCATGCTTTTGAAGCTACGGCTGCTGCCTTATCTGTATTTGGCATTGCTGGTGAGCTGGGTATGCAAGATGCTAAAGGTCCTGCTTCACTACGTGTTAACTTGATTGATTCGTTATATGGGCTTAGTCAAGAGAGCATATTTCAGCATGCTAAAATTTACCCGTTATCTTGATGCTGAAAGATAATAATAATATGGGGTCTATTTTGATAATAATACCTGACTAAAATGAAATTTATGGAAACCATCTCCAACTTTTGCTTGATTTTCACACTACCGTCCATGCCCATAGTATCTTTTTTATTCAGACAATACCATTAAGTGACCTGTAAATGGTTTAAGGGGTTGCGTGAACGTAAAATATAATTTCTGGATGGTTTTGATTGATTATTTCATTAGGGGTAGGATGGTTTTGGGAATAGACCCTTTACTCCAGGGTATTTTGCTTAATTTTCCTGTTCTTTCATCAACAAAATGATTTTGTAGTAATGTAGAGCATGTTTTTATCTAATGCATACATAATAAAAGCCAATACTTAGTTGGCGTGTCATCTCACTGTGTATGTTGATATTTTGCTGATTGACTGTGATAAGTAATAGGACATTTGTTTTTGTGGGAATGCATATGCTGTATGCATTATGTTTTGGTAGTTTTTCTTGTGATATTTGAGCCTATATGTCTGGTTTTCTCTTGCCCTTTTCATTGGAGATTTTCAATATCATGTCTGGAAGAGGATAAAGGTGGTAAAGTATACCTCTACAAACCAATTGATCTGTCTTTGTTTTAACGTGTGACACAATTGAATAGAAGCATAGTGTGATAGTGAAGATAGTGAAGATAGTGATCTTGTTTTGCTGTGACTACTTTCTGATGTATGCTACTTGTGTGATCCCGGTTTTTTGACGTTGCATGAGGGCTTAGTCGGCAGTCTTACTTTGAGAATTGATTTGAAAGTATACTGGATTCATTTCGACGGGGTTAAGATTTTTCCTGTCATTTGGTATCCCATGCATATGATCTATTGATCCTGAACGGTCCAGTCCTTCTAACAGTTTCAAATTCATTTTGTTGGCTTTATCAGCATCTGTTATTATTCAAAATATCAAACCTTTAGAGGTGTTTCAGAATTTGTTTTCCCTTAATTGTTTGATGATAGATTATCAGTATTTTAGAGTAGAAGACTGGCACAATAGTAGATTCAAGGCATCTAGCTATCTCTAGTGTCATTCTTTGCCTTGTATGAGACTTTCAGCATTGATGAATTCTTTTGTACAGTAGGCTTTAATGGCAGTGGTGATGGGATGGTAGTTGAGGTTTTTGCTTATGCATTGTTGATATTGGATGGAGTAAAATAATTGCTATAAGTCCAAACATTTGAAAAAAGATGTATTATGTTACACAAGTAGAATGAATTACACTTTCTTTGACTCTCATTGTTTCCATCAAAATGAAAAGGCTAGAGACCAGACACATACATAACCGAAGCACAAATAGATGACGATAATTTTCAGTATCTTTTTTTTTTTTTTTTTCTTGTTAGTATTTGAGATGGACAAGAAGCCTGAGTAATGCCTCTGCGCCGTCTGTAATATGCTGTCCAGATGGTATCAATGGGCGTAGCTCAGCGTACCCACAAGCGTTCTTGAACTTTCCTGTGCCACCAGTCACTGATAACCTGGAATAAGGACTTCCAATCCTGTAAATACCGTAGAAATTGATGCTGTCCCCATATTCTCCTCCCTCAAGCATAGCAGTGAATGCCATCATCTGTGTGTTACCTAAAGCAGAACTCGCAACATAAACACCTTGAGCTGTTCCAACCGTCTGTGAACCCATGTCAGGAGAAGTAGTCAGAATATCATCAATAACTGTAATAGTCCCAAATCCAAGGCCTAAACCATCAGGTAGAAGCTGTGCAGGGTTGATGTTCTTCTGGTTGTTATTGTTAGATCCAGCAAAGGCAGTACCAGCCAACCCTGTTCCTAATGGGACGCCATTCATGCTCATGGTCGGCATGGACCCATCGCTGTTAGGGATAGCCACCCCATTTTTGGGAGTAAAAAACCCAAGTGGCCTAGCAAAGGGAACCTGGCCACTGTAGATGTTTCCAAGAAGACCCGTTATAGGCCGGGCTGTGGGGTTACTCCCTCCGAGAATGTCGTGCATGTATAACTCAATGATAGGATCTTCAGGGGGAGCAACAGCTTTTGCCGAGTGCATTGCTGCTAGTAGCAGCACCATGATCAACGATGACAGAGATGATTTCTTCGACATATTTTCCTGGAGGATCTGTAGTCACTTGTGGGGGATGATCTCTGGAATTGAAGTGTTTTGAAGAATTTTTGGTTGAGTAATATAAGTATGGGAAAAGAAGATTATATAGGTAAGATAAGAGGGTTTATGAGAGTATTTGGAGTTGGTATGTAACCCAAAAGGTAGTGAAGTTGTTAAACTTGTGTCACAAAAGTAATTTATAGGTTTAAGATAATTAGGTGGACTCAGCTGCTGAAGAATATACAGCACATTTTAGTTCGTCATGCAATGAGAAGAGACTGCTCCAAAATGTGTCTAGTACAACAAAACTACTCATCCGTATTATATGATCAAGAATTACTCAAACTAGAATAGAGGGTTGTTGCAAATCTTGCAGTTGAGCAAAAAAAATCTTAAAAATTGTACAAGTCAGCTCTAAGAAGAAAATAAATCCTACTCCATCTGTCCTTTTTTTTGCCTCATTTTCCATTTTGATTCGTCTCTTAAAAATTGCCCCATTTACTTAAAAAACTTTTCATTTTTGTTGTCTCATCAAAGATTTTCCATTGTATTTTAAAAAAGTAGACTTTTATAATGGAAAAAAAAGACAGGAATACTGAACAGAAAAAAACTGTAACCTTCATACAGTGAAAAAAGTCGTACTACAATTAAGCAGAGGAATTAATAACATTATAAAATTTGAATCATTGACTAAGAGCCATTTAAGTTCGTTCGCAAACAGAAAAACCAATTATGAGTTGAGGCTGCCCTTTTTTTTCGATATCGGCTAATATTACATAAATATAAGTGGGGTTGTTGCACAACACAAAAAATTAAACAAATAGCAGCTCCTAATGGCATAAATAAGAAACTGAAATACAATGACTACTTCTAGAGGCACTAAATTCCTTTGCACTTTAGCTAATCCATGACTTTTCTGGATAATAATTCAAACAACATGAGATTTGGAGGAGCTTCGGTGTTGGAAGATTTAAACTGGATGAGTGACCAACAGAGCAAATCTGCATCCACTTTGACCAACATATGCACTGCTTGTACTCGCAAAGTCACAAAGCAGTGTGATTGCTGATTTAGAGGGGGTCCAATCTTTGTATTCTTCCCAGAAGAATGAGGAGCTGATGAGGATGGTGCAAACGATGAAGAATAGCATGCCAGTTTCACGTTCTAACGATCGAGTGAATCAACCAAAATTTGGGTATATTCCTAAACTTGAATTCCCTAAGTTTGATAATACTAATGCTAGATTGTGGATAAAAAAAATGCTGCAAGTATTTTTCGTTATGTAAAATACCTGATGAACAGAAGGTTGACTTGGCTTCCCTTAACATGATCAGTAAGGTAGAAATTTTGGTGTCTAGTTATTTGGCTTGTAAACCAGTAGTGGATTAGAATGATTTTGTTATTGATGTGACTAGAAGGTTTAGGGATGAAACTGTTGTGAATGTGGTAGATGGATTCAATAGCTTGGAGCAAGTAGGGGAGTATTGAATCCTATATTGATGATTTTGAAAACATAAGAGCTATCATGCTGCAGAATGGGGTATATGCTACCTAAGAAATATCTCTTAGAGAGCTTTGTTGGAGGATTGAAGTTAAGAATCAGGCCATTTGTGAAAGCTTTCAAACCACAAACCATTACATCGTCACCAGTTGAATACGCTAGATTGTAGGAGGAATCCTTAGCCTAAAAAAAATACCTATACAAGAACCATATCAACCAAACATTATCAATCCTTAACCTCACACAATGCTAATAAAACACCACTTCATCCTCTTCCAAACACCAAACCACTGACTTTAACCAACTCAAATACAAGACCCTTTCAGAAACCAAAATATATTCTAATTGATATTAGAGCCAAAAGTTAGCTAAGGGCCTATGCTATTATTATTACTCTCCTTATAGAAGAAATTGTCAATGTCAGTATAAAGATCCTCAATTTTCATAGTTGAAATCCTTAGCATGGTTGAATATGATGTAGTTACTGCATGTCACCTTATAAGAATAGGAAGAAGTGACAAATGCTGAGCCTCATATCTCTTTGATTGCTTTATCTGGGAGTCAAAACTTCCACATTATGAGATTGAAAACTGTGGTAAGGGGTAGAGCATTACAAATATTAATTGACTTTGGAAGACATGGAAGTACACATAGCTTCCTGGATATATAGTCATTTGGCTACTGAGATGGAGTGTAAGGTGGAGAGAATTCCCGAATAGTCTGTAACAGTAGCTGATGGGAATCATTTGCTATGGGATTCAATTCGATTTGTAAGAACTTCTCATGGACATTAGGAGGGTATACCTTTGTCATAGATGTGATGCTTATCTCTTTAGGGAGTTGTGATAAGGTGTTAGGGGTGCAGTGGCTAAGCACTCTCAGATCCCTCTCTTGGAACTTCAACCAATAGAACATGAAATTTTGCATCAATAACAGCTAGGTAGAGTTAAAAGGTATGCCAAACAAGAAGCTAAAAGTGTGTGAAAAGATCCCTTTATTAAATAATTGAAGGGAGCTGCTCAGATGTGTTTGATGCAAGTTTCTGACTTACATGGTGTTTCCCCCACTTGTCTAGTTCATTTGTCTGTGGAGGATAATGAAATGCTGGAATTAAAGCAATCAAAGTATGATTTTGCGTGCATATTTGAGGAACCTACAGAGCTGCCAACAAGTAGGGGCATATTTGATCATAGGATCCACTTAGAACCTGGAAGCACGATAGTTAATAGCAGGTTCTCAGAAAATAGGATATAATTGAGCAACTTGTTTTGGAGATGCTTGAAAGGGGAATTATACAAGATAACTCTAGCCTTTTTGCTTCATTAGTGGTACTAGTAGGAAAAAAAAATGGTACATGGAGGCTTTGTGTAGACTATAGGGAACTAAATAAGAAGAGAATCATGAATAGGTTCCCTATACCTAGGTTAGAAGAGCTTATTGATGAACTTGGTGGTCCAATTGTGTTTAGTAAGCTTGAGTTAAGGGCTAGATATCATTAACGGAGAATCCACACTAATGATGTTTCTAAAATTGCATTCAAGACTCATGCTGGACACTATAAATTATAGTTATGCCATTTGGTTTAACTAACAATTTTGTCATCTAAACTTCGGATTGAGGTTAATAGGTGATGGAATAATTTCAAAACAGGGCAACCAAGCAACATAACGAATAAACAAAATCAATATCCAAATGTTCCCATAATTATCACGAATATTGGATAGTACAAATCTAAATTAACCCTAATTCGAGTTTGTAAAAAATCCCAAATCCAAGATCCAAGCAAATTTACGAAAAAAATCCTCCAAATGCCGAATACGCAAAGAAGACCAAGAAATTTACAAAGAGAGAAAGGGCCTATGCAAACAACGTCAAGCTCGACTACGCCATAGCCATGGAGTCTCGTACAAAGAAAGAGAAGTTTTGGGAGTGGGTGTTGTGGTGTTATGGGGTTAAATGGGTTATCAAGAAGGGTTAGGTCTAGAGATGAAGAGGGGTGTTGGGAGTTTTTTTTTTCTTGCATTGAAGGTTTGGGAGTGGGTGATGCCGAAGGGTTGGGAATGGGTTATGGAGTCTCGTACAAAGAGAGAGAAGGTTTTTTTTTTTTTTTTCGTATTTCGAAATGGTCTTGAAGAAGGAAAGGCATGAGATATATTAATGTATAAGTGTTGCGGTTAAATAATAAACCACATCATTAGTGCCAAATGCTATGGTTTTTTTATTTAACCGCAACACTTATAAACCACAAGTGCTATGGTTAAATAAAAACCCGCAGCATTTGGCACTAATGTTGTAGTTTATTATTTGACCGCAGCACTTGTGGTTTCAAGTGTAGTGGTTTTTATAAAATCGCAACACTAAGCTATATTTTATATATTTATGTGCTTTGAATTTTATATAACCGCAACATTTGAGACGAAGCAATTCAATGGTTTTCTAATAGTGCCACCACCTTATTGACATCGCAATTCACCTTTAGCTCTAGTTGAAGACTGTTGCCAGGTAGCTTAGCCTAGAATCATCTCGTACCTTAACCTTTGTTCAATTCCTAATGCTCCACTTCAAGCCTTTTGAGCAATAATGATTTAGCCCATCATATACTACGCTAGCTATAGTTCGGGTCATAGCTTCTTCAAGTCTCAAAGAAGCTCAGCTCGAGTTCTTAAAGTACCTAGCTTTTAAAATATTGTACAACAAGGAGCATGTTGTCTAGATTGCTTTGCTAGAAGTGCCTTTCACTAGTGGGAAAAAGTTAGCCGCTCTGATTTTTTAGGACTTTTTGCTCCAATTTTTACCCCAAGAAAACACTAAAGGAATGAATTGCGATTTATTTTCTACTTCCGGTCCACACTTTATGCACCAGTTCAGGGAAAAATTAGAGCAGATTTCGATTTTTTCCTGGAGCATAAAGTGCCATTTTTATTGATTATTGTTTTTTTGTTATTATTATGAAGAACCTACCAAGATCAATCATTTTCCTATTAAAAGTGGAATAACACAAGTTTAAGCATATTCAACACTATTTACAAAACTAAGTTATATTACCATAAAAAATTCTTCAAATTATTCATAAAATGAGGTACAAATTAAATTAAATATAATAACTACATATGTATCTAGATATAAAAAAACTTGCTACAACATACAACTATAGATATACATGAAGCTACCTACCAAATGCAGTTATTGGCCAAAAACTGTGCAAATTTGTCTCTTATTTCTTTGATTTCATCAATGGTGAAATGCTCCTCCCTAGGTGTGTTATAAATGTGATTAGAGCCATCACAAACATAATAAGAAAAACATAAATTATATTTCCATACATGAATAATTACATATAAAAATAAATGTAACCAAATTCGGTTATTTATGATGAAATACATTCAAAGTTGCCTTTTCCATTCCATTTTGGCCTACATAGGCTTAAACATAAGTAATTAGGTTTTCTATTTAGGATAAATTCATGCCTATTACCTCTACTTCTCTAATATTATGGTTTATGCTAGATTTCTCCTTAGGTAAAATATGTAAAATGTGGGTCATTTTTGGTGAATTATGTGAAATATAGCCTTGTACATTCCGTTTCGGCCTATTTTCCATTTTGCATTTTTTTTAATCTAAACAGGTTAGAACCACTACTAGAGAATCATCTCTTTGTTGTGGTTAATTAACGTTAGTTGTAGCAATAAATAGTGAGAATCACTTATTAGAAAAAGTACTAAAGTAATAAACAAGTGCTGCGATTTTTAGGTAAAGCAACAAAAGGGCCAATTGCTGCGTTTTTTTTAAAAAAAATCCCAGCAAATAGGTATATTTGTGCAAATTTTTATTTGTGTAAGAATTGACCCTTTTGTTTTGTTGTTATTTTCATTTCAAATCAATGGGCGCAAAATATTTAATTGCTGCTAGGATTTCTCAATAAATCCAATGAAGACCATAATTTGAAACAAGTGTTAATTATTATATTAAAAATTAGTTATATTACAAAATATATATTTAATCAACTATGTTTATCGTATTATAAAATTGTGCCATGCATGGTAAAAATAATGCGTGCATGGCTAGTAGTGATTTATTTAAGGTTATTCTAAAAAAATTATCTGAGGTTGTCGAGAATCTAGAACATACTCTGCCCAAATTTCCTTAATTTCACTCAGCACTAATTCCAAGTATGGCGTTATTTGTGAAAAGTCCTGGAAAAATGAGAAAGATAGATAAAATAGTATAAAATAAGATAATAACAACTCTACAATAGTATACTAAGCATGATAGAAATACCAACATCATTATTGACACACTTAATTCCAAATATAAATTTTAGTAGAGTTTTCTTTATAAATATGACTATTTTCATTTTCTTAAAAGCACAAGGTACCATTTTACAAACATTCTCAATCACATCACAACCACAATACAAAGGTCATACTTCATTAACCTTTTGATTAACGTCAGCCAGTTATTCCCATCTACCTCAATCTATTCAATTCTCGTCCACCTCCAACATTAATGAAACAACAATGGAGATGACGAGTTTTTGGCATATATCCTAACTCCATATTAAACTTTAATGATGTGGAAGTGTTAAGGCACAACCTTATTTTAAGTTGTTATTAGATTTTGTTATTTTGAGTATTAGAATTTTTTTTACATTTTTTTACCTTTCACTTGAAAGGGTTTTTCATGTTTTAATCCTTAGGATTATTGGGCCAAGTTAAGGTTGAAAGTTGTACTTTTATTTAGTTAGTTTAGATATGGGTCGAGCCTAGGCTAGTAAAAGTTGGTTCCAAGTTGTAATTAAATCCAAAAGCTATGTTTGGATATATTTAGGATATTTAGGGATAGAGTTTGGGTTAGATTATGTTAATTTTATCCTAAGTCATAGTTTTAAGTCATTTAAGAGTCTTAGTTATAGCCAAATTAGGAGTCATAGTCCTAACCATACTAGGTTAGGCATGTATAAAAATAGGACCTCATATGTTTCAGTTTTTCATACAATAGAAATTTTCAGAATTTTTACTTTGTGTTTATTAGTAGCCTAATGTGAAATTCTTATTCCCTTGATTAGCTCAGTTCTAGGAGATAGTCTTGATCTAGGTGGTTAAATACTTAGTTTCAAGAGGTGGTCTAAGGAACTTAACAACTATATATTGAGTTTGTTCTAGGAGGTGGTCAATTCAAGAGCCTATTCCCTCGTGGTTTTTCATAGTTCACCCTTTAGGACACCATATCCTTTGATGTCATATTTCAAGTGACAGTTGCTTTTGTCAAAAAACGATGCAAGATCATTGCTTTTCACAAGTTTTCATGATTTTCATTGGTTTCTTAATAAAGGTATATTGCTACAGTTTGGTATTTATATTAAAAAAATAAAAAGTAAGAGAATAGAGAATAGAGAAATGACTCTAAACTTAGTTCGTGTTTGCTAATTACATCTTTTCCTAGTAGGATTTGGATTTGGTTTTGTGGTTGCAATTTCTTTTCCAAGTCGTACTTGGATTTGTTGTGATTGTTTTTATGCTAGAATTTGGACTAGTGGCTTTGGTTTTTCGTTTGCTGGTTAGTTTTGGGTATTGCAATTCTCATTCTGTTTGGTTTTGGATTAGTTGTAATTCCTTCTCCTAGTGGATTTTGGTTTAATGTATCTTCCTATTCCTTTTCCTAGTGGATTTTGGTTTTATGTATCTTCATATTCCTTTTCTAAGTGGATTTTGGTTTTATGTATCTTCCTATTCCTTCTCCTAGTGGATTTTGGTTTTATGTATCTTCCTATTCCTTCTCCTAGTGGATTTTGGTTTTATGTATCTTCCTATTCCTTCTTCGTGTTGGTATTGCAGAATTTTTCTTTAGCTACTTGAATTTGAGCTGTGGTGTTCTAAAGTGCTGGCATATTGGGTTTTGTTCTTTTAAATTTCAAATGATGGCGACAATTGAATATGCGTTTAGCAAACTCATTGATGCTATCAAAGTATTCACTGACTGGTTTAATGCAAATGACTTAGTATGGATGCTTTGAATAGTAAAATCGATCAAAGAATTGATCCTAATTCCATCTATTAATTCCTCAACAAAAGTGATAATGACAATCTTGATGAGGGGCTTAGTAGTTATGGGGAAAATGTTAAATCTTATGTCTTAATAAATGATAGGGGCATCAAGCTTGATGACTTTATGGGTTTGAGCTAGCACCGAGGACTTCTTAGATAGGTTGATAACGTTGTTGAGTATAAAGGGTTAAACGATGATAAGAGATTCAAGGTGGCTTATATTCGGTTGACCAAGAATGTAGGGACTTGGTTTGATAGGTTGAAAGCTAGACGTGCTAGGGATGGTAAGGACAAGATTAAGACTTAGACAGGTTTATAAAATAAGATGAGAGATAAATATGTTCAAGAAGACTTTGAACATAATCAATATGTGAAGCTCACCAATCTTTCTCAAGAGTCCATGTTTGTGGCTGCCTATATTACAAAATTAGAGCGTTTGACATGATTTGGGAGTTGAATGAAAATGAAGCCTTATTTAATTAAGGGTTTCATTAGGCCCATTGGTAAGAAGATTGAGCTTACTAAGTATAGCCCATTGCATGAAGTGATGAAACTTGCACTCAAAATTGAGTCCCATTGGAACGAAGACATGGGTAAGGCTATTGGAGTTTCCAAAAGGTTTGGTTCATCCAAATTCATTCATTCATGAGTGGAAAATTGTTCTAAGGAAAAATTTGCACCATATTTTTTCTACAAATAGGAAGGGGGATGAAAAGATTAAAAAGGTGGACAATAAACCCATATAGAACCAAAGAGTCTACATTTAAAAGGGAAAAATTTAATACTAGAGGGAAGTGCTTCAATGACCAAGGTAAGGGCAATATTGCCAGCAAACGTGCCATAAAATGTGCTTTGGCGCTTAAGCAATATCAATGACTTTGAAGAAGAGGAAAAATGGTACACATTTTTGTTGGAATTCGAAGAAGAGCACATGATTTTAGCATTTGAGGAAGAAGAAGAGGTTGAATATGCCAAAGATCTATAACATGTCCTTGTCATTAGAAGATTGCTTCATTGTGATATTTTACTTAGCATTGAGAAAAGGGAGAACCTTTTCCACACTAGGAGAAAAGTGGGGGATAAAACATGAAATGTTATAGTGGATAGTGGATGGGTCTTGTACTAATGTGGCTTCAATGGAGTTGGTGTCAAAATTAAACCTTCCAACCCGTGATCGTGTGTGCCCCTATGTTTTGAGCTGATTAGATGATTCTAAGGGTGTGAAGGTATAGAAACAAGCATTGGTAAACTTTTCTATAGGGTGTTACAAAGAAAAGATATGGTTCGATGTTGTTCCCATGAGCACTTGCCATATAATACTTGGAAAGCCATGGCAATTTAATCGAAAGGTGATACATGAAGGCCCTAATGTATATTCTATTCTTGATGGAAAGAAATGAATCAAGTTACCTTTATAATCAGTAGAATATTATGCAAATCTATGCAAGCTTAAGGAGGTGAATTCTAGTGCATGTAAGATGAGTCCAACTGATTCGAAGAAGCCTAGTTTGTTTGTTGATACATATGACCCTAAGGATATTGATAAGAAGAGTAAAGGTGCTAAGCAATAACAATGTGTATTAATAATAGCTATGGGAGCTCCATTATGAGGTTGGGAATTTTATGTGGTTGTCTTTGCGTGCAAAGAAGGCTTATGTCTATTAACTTGGAGATATGGAAACATTGGAAGATGGCCCTTACAAGATATTGCATAGGGAGAAATTTGATTCTTACCAAATATTACTCGGGTAGGGAAAATGCATAAAACTTTAAGCAGATGACCTGGTGTCATACTTAGACAAAACATAAGGATAATTTTTTCAAAAAAAGGGGGGATGATGTGAAAGTATTAATGCACAACCTTATTTTAAGTTGTTATTAGATTTTGTAATTTTTATCTAAGAATTTCACTTAAAATCACTTGAAATGGTTTTTCATTTTTTAAACCTTAGGATTATTTGGCCCAAATTAAGGTTCTAAGTTGTACTTTTATTTAGTTAGTTTAAATATGGGCTGAACTTAGGCTAGGAAAAGTCAGTTCTAAGTTGTAATTGAATCCAAAAGTTATGTTAGTATATGTTAGGATATATTTCAAATATTTAGGGATAGATTTTGGGTTAGATATGTTTACTTCTATCCTAATCTTATCCTAAATAAGTTTAAGTCATTTAAGAGTCTTAGTTAGAGTTAAATTAAGAGTCATAGTCCTAATTAAATTAGGTTAGGCATGTATAAAAATAGGGCCTCATATGTACCAGTTTTTCAAACAATAGAAAATTTATGTAGTTTAAGCTTTGTGTTTAAGAGTAGCCTATTGTGCACTTCTTATTCCCTTACTTAGCTCAATTCTGGGAGGTAGTCTTGATCTAGGTGGTTAAATAATAAGTTCCATGAGGTGGTATAAAGAATTTAATAACTCTTGAGTTTGGTCTAGGAGGGGGTCGAGTTAAAGAGCCTATTCACTCTTGGTTTCTCATAGTTCACCCTATAGGAATCCTTTTCATCTAAATTTAGTTTGAGAGTAAAGCATACATATTGTTGCAAGATAATCACTACTGCGATGGAATTGAACCATATCATACACGAAGCGCATGACACATTAGCCTCATACTTTGAATTTCCTATTTGATGAGGGAATTGCATTTTAAAAGTGAGAAATACGTAAAGCAAACTTATATTCAAAACAATTTTACACCATAATTCTTTAACAATCTCAAAAAAGTATATATTAGTACATGTAAGTCACTCCGATTAAGCAAAGAAAAGTTAGAACTGATCTGGGCCTATAGCTTTCCCCGTTTCCCCTTTGTCGGGTGGTGCTTCATGGGGGGAGCACAACTCTCTCATCCTATAAGCTTCTCTTAAGCGACTACATTCCTTGTATGGTCCTGAGCCAAGTGTTAACTTGAGACTGATTTCGATGTACTACTTAAGCTTATTTTCAGTTTAATTAAACTCATAATCTGTGCCCACATGCAACTTTTTGACTTCGGAACGCACTATAGGTTGAAACAAAGATAATTTTATCACGATGTGAGTAATATACTTGTTTAAGAGAACTGAAAGTCAAAATAAACCCTTAACTAATACTTATGTATGCATTAGATCCTTAATATCTAAGTTACATTTTCTCTTTAGCTGATAAAAAGTATACTATCCTTCTCTCTAAGGACAAAACTAGAAAAAATACAATGATGCCTACAAAATGGTTGATCGTACCATTAATATGAGATAAAAAAGATCCATTACTTCAAATTAGATGATAAAAAGTTAAGAATTTCATACATGTCATGATACAAGCATATAATGAAATACTTGTTGCTCATGCTCTCCCATTACACATGCCATATAGAATGTGATACCCTCTATTTTAACAAACGCCATGGTCATAGAAATCCATGTAGAACACAAAAAACAAATGGATGTCACTCTTCTTTTGTTGCACAATTCATGGCACACCATGCAATGTATATAATTTATAAAATTTATTAATTAGATCAAACTCAAAACATCATGTTGGAGAAACTAAGGAGAAAGATCGATGAACTGCTATTCAAAGCCAACAATTATCCAATTAACCCCCATAAATAAAACGTGAAATTACCTTCACGCACTTGACTTATTCATAACATATCTTCCCTCTCCTTTGTACATTACTTTCCTCCATTTAACCCTTTCACTCTAACAATTTATCTAGCATAAATGTCGAGAAGGCCAGGGAGAAAATGACCTTTTACGATGCTTTTATAGAGGCATAATCAATAAAAGTGCTGATAAATAATATATTTAGTAAATTTTTGGGTGCTTTTAAAATTTTTTGCATAATAGCGTTTATACATAATTCCTTAGTACTTTAGTAGTAAAATATCCCTAATACTTTAATATGAAAAATCTTTCAAATGTCCTATACTCAACCCTAACCTCTCATAATCATCTCTCCTCTCTACAATCTTGTTCTCTTTCTAGGTATTTCTTAGATCTAGTGCACGTGAATGTTATTGTTTTTGTTGTTGCCGGTCATAGTGCTCACGCTTTTTGGCTGAGCTTTTTTTGGTTTTACAAGTGAAATAATGGTTGAAGCAGAGATTTTATAGTGTACATGGTATACAAATCCAATCAATTCAGTTAAATTTGTATTTCTTTATTTTGAATTACTCAAACCCCAATTGTCAGCTAATGCACTCAATGTCGACAATATTGCTCTCAAATTCCAGGTTTGATACTTTTCTCAAAACTGAAACTAGAGCTAGAGTATTCAGATGGATCTTTTTGGTATATTGGATGACTTGTTCAAGTGAGATAGAAAACAAAATAGAAACAATGACACTCCTCTTTAGGTATTTCTTGTTTTTATGAGTTAGGAAGTTTTTTGAGCTTTAGAGGTTTATAATACATACATGAGATCAAAAGATGACAGATGCAGAGAGTTGAATATCTAGTGATATGGATGATCATATCTTGGAGTATGGATTGAGCCTTGTTGGAAATTTCTTATGATCCTTTATCCAAGTATTATAAGGTGAAGAGATAGCCTAGCTTGATAGTTTGTCATGCTGTAGAGATAGTCAAATATTAGCTAACTGTGGTTTTCCTTTCACATGTTTCTTAGTCTACCTATCTATTCTAATATTGGATTTCAAGGGACTATTTAGTAACTATACTTTCTTTGTTACAAAGTTCCTAGGTTGCTTATTGATGATGAGTATGCCAAGGCAATTGAACGAGAACCAAAGATTCTCTTGACTACGTCTAGGGATCCTAGTCAACCCCTTACATAGTTTACAAAGGTTAGTCAAAGTTTCACTTATTATCTCTTATTTCTTTCATATGGTTATTGCTTTTGAATTTAGAGTATTGTTGTAATCCAGGTAGTGTTATTTTTATAGGAGCTAAAAAATTATTTTCCAAATGTAGATCAAATGAATAGAGGTGTCCAGATGTGTTCATGAATTTCTTTTCGTGTTGCTCCTCCTTCAATTTGTGGTCTAACATTGAGATGCATAGTAGGAACTATGTTAGTATGTATTGTCCATGATGTTTAAGTCACCTTTGCTGTCTATTAGCTATAATGGACTAATTAATGTATATGTCCTAGTTGTATTTTGGAAGCATATATGTACATAAAGTGAAAAAGTAAGGTGTACTTGAAATGACCTATGTAGATATACTATATTTTAATATGGAAAATATCTTAATTACTTTGTTATTTCATTATTAAACATTTAGTTTTTTAAACTTTTAAATTTGTTAGTACTTGGAATTGTTAAGAACGCTTTGGGTAGTCCATAAGACTTTATTTTTTTATTTTTATATTGGTATCTTATTGTCATTGTTTTTTTATCATCATTGATGAAACTTTATTTTTAAAATTGTTCTTGTTAATAACTTATGGTACTTGAGCTTTTATAAGTTATTGTAAAAAATTATATGTATAATATAAGAAAAATGGCTAATAATTGGACATATTTATACGACATTCAATAAAATTTAAAAAATCTTATGACACTTTTAATTAAAAATTACAACGCTATTAAAATGCCTCACAAGACACTCGAATTGTCTTATTGTACTAGTTTATGGGGGCGCTATAAAAGTGTCGGTATAGTATATTAAAAGCGCCTTCATTAGCTCTAAGATGCTTTTGATGTAATTTACCGACACTTTTGAAAAGTATCGTAATAGGGTTAAAGGCACGGGAAAAACCTGCACTTTTAAGAACGTTGGTAAAGGGTATAACAATGCTTTTTGCACCGCAATGGGCTAATAATTAGCGCCGCAAAAGGTCGTTTCCATACTAGTGGAAGGAGCAGCACGATGGACGTCCGAGGCGGTAGGAGCGGCGGGGGTGAGTACAATTATATATATATATATATGCCACTCACTTTATTTGTTTATATAATAATAATAATAATAATAGTTCATTAGTATTATTTATAAGAATATTAAATATTATTAATAATAATTAGTATTAATAATAATTGTACTTACAATAATAACTAGTAATAAAAATAATAATAGTTGGTAATAATAGTAATAATACAAATTAGTATAGTAAATAATAATAATAATAATAATAAATATTAATTATTAATATAATTGTTGTGGCTTGTATTATTATTATTATTATTATTATTATTATTATTATTATTATTATTATTATTATTATGTTTTGGAGAATTATTATTGTTATTAGTTCTATAGTAGTTGTTGTTCGTAGTAGTAGTAGTAGTAATAAGTTGTTATTTTTGTTCATTATTGTTCATAATAGTAAAATTAATTAGTTATTGTTGTGGTTTTAATTTGGAAACAGATGTTAATTACGGGCTATTTAATTTATAGTGGAAACTCTGCCAAAATTTTAATAGAACTCATGTTGTTACATTGATAGAATTCAATGAGTCCTATGTAAATAACTCCTAATTATATGTTCTATGAGACCTATGTAAATAACTTATGATAGAAGGCATCCCGAGGAAGGTTCAAAGTCAAGGCACCCTTGACTATGTGGGGCTTCTACGTCGACTCCGAGAGTAAGGGTTGCTTCTTGGCAGCAACAATTAGAGGAGGCGGATGAGGAGGAGATGGAGGACAATGAGCAGCCATATGAGGACAATGGTCCCTTTATTACGCAGTTGGATGATGAACTAGGCACTTATTAGGTAGAGGAGCAAAAGGGTAGGGGTGTTTGATTTGTGAGTAGCTTAGGTACATCTTCAACATCCATTGTTTCTAGGTAGAGCAGAAAATTGTAAAAGAACGATCGTTTGTGGCTAGTGACGGGTTAGGTGCTAGGTAGGCCCGTAGATGGCTCGATCATTGCTAGCTTACTAAGCCACATAGCTATTCACATATGGGATAAGAGGAGAGGGTAGGGACATCTTGAAGTGCCATAAGAGGAGAAATGTTTGTGATGATCTAGCAATGTGAAGTAATAGGTGGGCAAAAGGGAGTGGCATGTACACTCATATCGATGCTACCTTGATTACATCATTTGTGGAGCATTGGTAGCCAAACATGAACTCGTTCCACCTTTCTTATGGTGAAATGACGATCATGCGGCATGACATCGAGGCGAACCTCAACGTTCATACTAAGGGCCGATTGCTTTTCTTCTCGAAGGAGGGGGATCTTCTCGAGTCCCTGGCAGAGCTGCTTGGGGTTGACATCAGAACACTATATGGCCATATATAGGGATATAATATCACAATAGTGTGAGGATTGCTGTCGTTCAGAAGCTATGTTTTTACGCGACTCCCCCTAGGTTAGAGGAGATATAGTTGAGTGCCTTTCTGTTCATTCTCACCAATGCGCCTTGTTCCTGAACAAGAGTAGGATAAGGTTAGACCATATGACATACTCGAGTCCTCTGACCTGGATTACATCTCACAATACTCTTGGGGTTGGCTATGTTAGAGTACTTGTATCGCCAACAAAGCATATTTAGTCGGGTTGATTTTGCTGGTACTACCGGTTGTCTTACTCTGTTATAGGCGTGGTTTTACGAGTACTTCCCTGTCTTTTTCCCACATTGCGACCCGTTACCCGTCGACCCGGAGACTCCCCAAGATTGTGCGTGGAATCCTCGTGCCAAGAAGAAGACATTGGAACAGCTCAGATTTATCCGGTACACCTGAGATTTGATGACTGTATTGGTGGTGGTATTAAAAATATTTAATTATTTTGTTGTTATAGTTTCTATTAGTTTTTCTTTGCTAACTTTTGAGAATATGTAGTTGAATTAGTTTCCCTTTGGTCCAAGCCCTACTACTAAGGTACAAAGGACCCTGTACATGGGTCTCATATAGCATAGGGATATTATAGAGGCATATATGGCTCAGCGATGTGTGCGTCATCTCAGCTATGTCTAGGGCATCTTGCCTTTACCTACGCATCCTAACCGTATAGAGCGATCATCGTACTCGAGAGACCTACCTGCTTTGTTGTAAGGCCTACTGGTTGAATTGCTCTTGCTAGAGGATGTGCTACTAGCTTTGCTCACTAGTGCTGGCTCAATTACTGTGCTAATGTTGTTAGACTATTCAAGTGAGGATGTTACTACTGCTGTAAAGTTTTCAAAAGAGATATTAATTTGTGTTCTAATTACTTGTGACTTCTTTAAGCTTGCAATCAGAGATGATACAACAACAACAACAAAGAAAACATGTGTAGTCTGCAACTATAATTGCAACCAAATATCGATCTCAGAATATTTAATTACTCAATAGACTAGGTTTCCAACAGCCTATGGTTAACAAATGTCAAGTTCGATCTAGAACTAGAAGAAGAAAAAGGAGTTCATTTCTTACTCTAAAACAGTAATTTAACGTGCCATTTGCTCTATCATTTCACCTCTTCTATATATCTCTCCTATATTTGCAATATCTTTGTTTTGGGCTCTCTTGCTCTCATCCTCTCGGATTCAAGCAAAAATATTTCCATAAGTCGTAATGGAGGTTGCTACTAGCTTTTTATTGCGAAAAGGTCTACTCCTTCTTATGCAACCAAGTATTTGCATCAAAATGATTGTCTTTTGTAAAAAAAACCAGGAAGTTTATCAATTATGTTGTGTAATGTATCTCTTTCTTTCTCTCTATCTCATATTGTGCTTTCTGTGAATGTTAGTTATAATTGTCAGGGTCGCCTACAACACAGTTGGTGAGCTTAATTATAGGATCACTCTATAACATTTTCATTGAAAAGGACAACAACTCTTTCCCTAAATTTCACAAAGCGTTTCTTTATATTTACATGTATGTAACAAACCTATCTTCTATTCTAATTTTTTTTTTAAAATGTTGATTTTGTATGTAAGAGATCAGCTTGTTCATAGCTACATACTTGCATATTAGTATAAGATAACTAAGTTGTCCCATAATGGTCTCAAACAGTGAAGAAGAAGGAACTTTTTGTAAATTTTATTATGGGAAAGAACTGCTATGGTTGCTAAGAAAGCCTATGGCTGACATATTTTAGATTCTAGAATTGGAAGAAGGGAAATGAATTCATTTCTTACTCTAAATCATAATTGAAATCATAGTTATTGGTATGTAGACAACTAAAATCATAGTTAATGCTGCAGACCAGAACCATAGTTGTCCATGTTAGTATGCTAATATCATTTACAGTTGATTTAATGTATTAAACTAATTAGCATTCAGGCTTGAAGAGATGGAAATAGAAAATAATTATAACAAAACAGAAAATTGAATCCCATATATATGGATTTAGGAAACATCTACGAACAATTCTAATATGACCATATGCATTTAGGAACAATTCTGATATGACCATATGCATTTAGAAAAAACTAACTAGTACCTAAAATCGAAAACATACAGAATCCCAAAAATTTGAACTATCAACAATTCGAACCCACAAATTATCAAGATGGGTACAAAAAATTAAGGGAATGCCATAAATTCAAGCAAAAATTCACATTCACTATAAAATGCTTCAATCCAATTTCAAAAAGTAAGGGAATGCGTCAACTCAATTGACGCTGGGATAACACTACATACATTCACATTAACTTTAAAAATGCTTAATTGAACTTACCTTTCAGATATCTTATTCCAATGTTTGAATGAATAATTTTGAAATTCCCAGAAAAATCATCAACATTCGAAGAGATTCCTAGATAAATCCAGGTTATTTTGTTGAGATTAATGGTGAGAGTGGAGAAGTTGAGATTTTGGGTGATAAGCATTTGGTAGACGTGGCGATTTGAGAGTGGGGAGTGCGCTTGAGATATTGCTGAGAATATACCGCTTGAGAGTGCGTTGGGAATGCGTTTGAGAGACTGTTGAGAAAGTGACGATTTGAGAGACTGCTGTAAGACTGCGCGCGGAGTATGCTTCGGAGTGGGTTTATGCTACAGTTCAAAAAGCCCAGAGTATGAAAGGTTTTAATGCTTTGGTTCATAGAGAACCGGAGTATATAATGTTTCTATGCTTCGATTCGTAAAATCCTGGAGCATATTAATCTCTTCAATGTAATTTCAAAAATGTTATGCTTCGTTATATATAAGAACCGGAGCATATAATATGTAGTATATGTCATTCATTCCACTAGTGAGATGCCAGATGGAGCTCAAAGGGTTGTGTGTGATCATCTTGCGCAGATCTTTTAGAAGTGGAACATGTCGTCCTAGAGGGATTAGGACTATTCATTATGTTAGTTTGTATTAAGGGTAGTTTACTATTTGGATTGTTAACTATTTTAGTCTGAAATACATAATCTAGGATTGGTGGATTGTTCTTATGTTATTATTATGCAATTAAATAAACAGGTTTGGAAATGAGATGTTGATGTCTTGTAGTCCATTTTATAAGGGAAACTCTAGCGAAATTTTCATATAATATAACTAATTCAACCAACTATCAAACACAAACAAAACTCTTTATTATTGGGAGGAGTTGAACATAACTTGAAAGTGAGTTACAAAGTGAATCCCTTGACGATACCGTTAGAAGAAGTCACTCTTAACATTAGGATGTCAACTTTCAAGTTAGGGTTGTTCACAATCGGGTACCCGGTATATCACGTAGTTCAAAAATTGGCCCATGTTCCGACCCGATTAAAGCGGGTACCCGCTTTAACTGGGTTGGGTCACAAGGTATCCGGCTTATTTTATTATTTTTTTAATTAAAAAAAGTACTAAATGATACAAAAAGAATCGATCACATGCAACATTACATAAAAAATGATACAAAAAGTGCTTCCCTACTAGCAAGCAATTCTCATTTCTAATCAAGGGTACTAAATGGCAATTACTGGGAAAAACTTCTTCCGTTGAGTTTGACTGCATTACCAAAGCACGATTTCTAGTAAAATTAAATTCTATGCACATATACTAGAAACATGCAATAACCAGAAGCAAGGTCCACAATACCCAAAAAGATGAAGCAAATAGAAGGAAGAGAAATATAAGAGGGAGCAAAGAAGCAACTCCATAATACCGAGGTCCTCTGCTTGTTAAGCTAATGCCAATAGATACACCATTAAAAAAATGATCTAATGGAAAATCATTATCATGGTTGAGCTTCTATGCTCTGTGCTTGAAGGGCTTTAGCTTTTTACTTTGTTTTTGAAGGACTTCAACTTCTTTACTCTGCTCTTGTCAAACCTTAGCTCCTTTGACCAGCTAGTGACCTGTATCAACTTCTTTACTCATATCTTGCTAGAGATCTACTTCATTCATCTTTTCATATAGGAGCTTAGGTATATTGCTCAATTCTTATCAAATCTTGTGTTCCTCTAGTCGAGGGTCTATACCCATCCATTTTGCAGTGGCAAGATTCTCAAGTGTTCGACATGAAAGTATATATCGAGTACCCGATTATAGTTTTATTCGGCCCATGAACTGGCCCAATTATTCTATTTATTACCGGGTCGGGTACCCGACCCGTAAAAAACAATTTAAAAAAAACCCGACAGTTTATTGTTGGGTCATCAAGTCGGGTGGTCATGTATTTTTTAACACCCCTATTTCCCATAAAAGAATGATGGTTTATCAAATTCTTCAATGTTGTATTCCCAAACAACAAACTCTCAT
Source organism: Dysphania ambrosioides (assembly GCA_026401315.1). Taxonomy (NCBI): domain Eukaryota; kingdom Viridiplantae; phylum Streptophyta; class Magnoliopsida; order Caryophyllales; family Amaranthaceae; genus Dysphania; species Dysphania ambrosioides. The sequence goes on from CM048662.1 coordinate 6,218,560, forward strand.
CCATCTGTTAGGTGAATTGTTATTCTCCCATTCACCGTCTCTTTCTCAGCAATAATGTACCACAAGTGGCTAGTCATCTACCACGTAGAGCTTCACATGGTCTACGATTTGGTGTTGCATCATGCACAAACACCTCAAAGTTATTTGCTACATAATAGACGTAGGAGTAGTTAGAATTCAAAAATAAAGCAGAAACACAATAAATATAAAGGTATGACAATGAAGAAACTAACGAATCTCATAGTCTGGTGTGCTTTGAAGTAAAAGTTGAACTCGAAGACTTTTCGCCCAATATACTCATTATTGTTCTCCATGGCTGAGAATGATATCTCAGATTCATTGGGGTTTCTAAATTTATAGGAGTTTTGAGGTAGTTATGGTAGTAGTTGGTATTTATGGTCATAATTTGAAGTGGTTGGTGGTAGTAGTTTGCATTTACTGTGTTAGTTGACATTTATGGTCGTAGTTGGAAGTAAGTGTTAGTAGAAATTTGCATTTATAGTGTTAGTTGGCATTTATGGTCATAGTTAGAGCTAGTTGTTGGTAGTAGTTCGCATTTATGGTGTTAGTTGAAATTTATGGTCGTAGTTGGAACTAGTTTTCATAATGTAATGATTATAAAGCAAGAACTCTTATTTTATAGGAAAAGTTTTCAAGAATTAAGACTAATTCCACATTACAAAAAATGAGACTATGGTATGAATTCAGCCAATTTGTTCCACAATAAATAGTTTCTTAGGCTCTAACACTCTCACTGGAGTTCTCCCCTTAGAATCTCATCTCTTGCCGCCCCGCCAGATTTATCTTCAAGATTATTGTTTTATTTTTTTAGATCTAATAGTTTTGTTTTTGTTTTCGTTGTTATATGTTCGTGTTTTTGTTTATTTGATAAAATTTGGTGAATAGTTGAACTCTTGCGGTAATTGTGTTTACGTTTTGAAACCTAGGTTTAAATTGAGAAATTAGATGTTAATTATGAGCGTTAGTGACTCACTATTGAATAGGTTTTGTTTTTTTTTCTTGTTGTTGTGAGTTTGTAACTATGAGTTTAGTTTTGATGAGAGTTTTCCATATGCTCTATTCATGTAGGTTGGGATAACAAGATGAGGACCTCACTAAGGTTAGGGAGGTCAATGTGTCCCCATAAGATCCAGTTCTTCCTCTTGATTTTTTTCAAGGGAGATAAAAATGGAGCCGTGCCAAATCATGTAGGCTAGACTTGACTACTGCAATAAAACATGTAGTACTCCAATGTTTCTCTTTTGCCAGATAGTTATATTTTAATATTCCAAATTAGAAAATTATTGAATTCGATCAGAGAAAAGGAGCATGATACCAATTTTAATTAAGTATAAACATTATACAATTTCACTTTTTGCTCTGTTCATGTCGTCTTGTCATCATACTGTCAAAATAGTCCACTACATTGAACACAAGATTTTTAGCAAAAAAAAATTAAAAAATAAATTGGGTACCCTGTATCTTGAATCGGTTTAAGAGGTACACACTTAAACTGGACGGGATCATGGGTCAATTTTTAATATACCCAGTACATCGAGTACTCGTTATATCAGGTACCCGATTATGAACACCAATAATGTGTAATGAGTTGGGGCACTGGAAACCCAAGAGATAGGCCGAGACGAATAAAAAGCCTATATGTATCTAAATGCGCTATTATGAAATCTGTCGCTTGTCTAGTTAAGGTCAATGGAGTATCCCAACATAGAATTGTAGTGCACGGAAACTAAGTTTAGTCGTCTAATCCCACTGCGAAATGCATGACCACACACATGTTCACATTGGCAATGGGAAATAGGTCTGACATAGCCTCCATCCAATGATCTTAACCATATCGTCATCCTTCCCATCAAATATGATAAAGAGAACTGTCTAATACATCTCCATATAACTCATGGTATACCTCCCTATGCACGTTGATTTCATTCCAAAAGGCCAGTTGTGTTAGGGAGAAGTTTTCCTTCCCATAAGAAAAGACATTAGTAACACATTGGAAGCCGCAATTCCCGTTTTCCATGATGTCATTCCACCCTTGCAAGTACGACATCATAATGCTAATAATCCTATCCTTTTTATGGAAATTGATCAACATCCATTCTCCCAACATTTACAGTTAATATATATCATGGTATACCTCCCTATCCGCATTGATTTCACTCCAAATGACCAGCTGCATTAGGGAGAAGTTGTCCTTCCCATGAGAAAAGACATCAGCAACGCATTGGAAGCCGCAATTTCCGTGTTCCATGACATCGTTCCACTCTTGCAAGTACGACATTATAATGCTAAGAATCCTGTCCTTTTATGGAAATTGATCAGCATCCATTCTCCTTGTATTCACATCAATGATACCAAAAATAACAATTTACTAAGTAAGCACAATAGCATTTGGAATATTGATTTAAGCATAATAATGTAATAGTGTTCAGCATGTTAATTAGTGACGAGGACCATTATGTTGACGATGTTCACGACCTCCATAAATCTATTCAAATGCACTTTAATTACGTTGTGGTTGACGACCTTTTGGTCGTTCATTTTGATTGGGTTGATCGTAATCCAAAGTGTAAGAGTTGAACATGTCATGCAGTATGTGCGTTACATTGCGCATGATAAAACGGTGACTAGTTGATACCTTATTGACCAGTAGTCAAAATTACTCCTCTTCTTGATCGCAACGGCTTACGGTTTTTGTGTCCGGTCATTTCCCAACCTTTAGTGATCTCTAGAAAACATGAATTTGATCAAGATGTAATGACTTACTTTCCTGAATGGAGCGGTAAATAGTGTAAGAGCAAGGTAACCAATAGGTTATCAACATAGTACACACGTACATCCCTTTCACATCATCACCTAACTCTGTGATCATGGTCTTCTCATCATTCATTGAACTCATGAAGTGGTATGACGCATGACAAGGAGCTTTTGGAAAACAAAATCTTGGTACATCATATCATGTCGACGTTTAGAACTCTTAAGATTATTTACAATGTTGTTAAATTGTGTGTTAAGTGCCTTGTTCACACGATCAAACAACGTATCCAAAGCGTGATTAGAAGAAACAAGCCATCTTTTTAGGGCATTGTCCACACTCTCCACTTTGCAAGTCATAGTGTTGCCAAAATAAAAGAATTGATTAGTCCAATATTTCATGAACTTCTCTTTGTGAGGCAACGATTGTCCATCAAGATATTGGGGTGTTACTAGGCACCATACATAAGAATCCCTTAAAAGCTCTACAACTCGGTTGTATTCCCTTTTAGTTCTAGCATGTTTGATTTACAATATCTACCACTTTTCAAAGTCTCTACTTTGCTCTTGCTCTTTTTGAAAAGCAATATCCCTTGGTTTCCATATAGTTTTTGATGCCACATGTAAAGTAGATGCTTAGCTTCTGGGAATATCTTAATAATCGAGGCAAAAAAGACTCCTTTATAATTAGTTACAATGGCTAAAGGATGTATGTTGGGGCCCATGGAATTCCTCAGCTTTTCCATCACCCTACGATAACTTTTAGTCTTCTCGTCCTTCATAACTACATAGTCGATAAAGATGTTCCTATTTATTGGAGTCATCCCAACCAGCTCAACTAGAGGAAACTTGTGCTTGTTTGTTTTATACTTTGAATCGATGGGTATAACGTACAGCCATGAGTAAAACATATCACTACAATCACAGTGCACCACGAACAAGTGTGTTACCTCATACATCTCAGCATTAGCATCAAACCAGAACAACTAACCATGTTTTTTAACTTGGCTTAGCAACTGTTGAATCACATTCTTTCCTTCCAAGTTTTCAAACCTCAGCTTATGTCTCACTTTGTATATGTGCCTAAACGAAAAAATATGGATGCATATACGATGTTTGATGAAATGCGTAAGAGAGATGGAAAAGATGTTGACTTTGTGTTTTGTGTATTTGGGTCTGCTCGGTTCTTCAAGGAGGCACTTATTGCTTTTGAGAAACAAATTTTGTTAAGCTTCATCCCTTATTTGGAATTGGGTCCATCTAGCTGTATTTGCTTGTGGGGAATCAAGAAGATTGGATAAGGGGAGGTGCGTGCATGATTTTATTGTTTGTGATAGGTTGGTGAAGGGTTGGTCAAGAATGTTTTCATATGCAATTCAGTGACCGCAATGTAGGTTAAGACGCGCAAGATGGACTTGGCATATTGCACTTTTAACGTGATGCAAGAGAGAGACTTGGCTTCTTGGAACACACTGATTACAGATTATGCACAGTTTGGGAAATTGGTAAAAGTTTTAGATGTTTTCCTGACCATTATGAAAAAAATATGGGGAATTCGTTCATGACAATGTTTCCCTCTTAGGTCTAGTTTACATTTATGGTTAGGCTGGAAATCTTGTCCAAGGAATGAGTATTCATAGATTATACGCCACTGGCTTATTGTTTGAATTTCGTTTAGGCATGGCTGTTCTTGACATGTATGCGAAGTTGTTGGAGTATTGCTTGTGCAGAATTGTCATTTAAAGAAGACACTTTTAAAAAGAATTTGGTTTCTTGGAATTCATTGATATCTAGGCATTGGATATTTGGGTATCATTATAGGGAAGTAAATTATTTCAATAAACTGCACATGTATTCAGATTTTAAGCTTGATCCATTCACTCTTGCAAATGGCATACCTTTTTCACTCTTGCAAATGTCATACCTACATATTCCAGTCTAAAAACATCAAAAGAATTAGGTCAATCCATGCACTATTGAGAGGAAAGGCCTTAATATAGGAGCTAACGTTGTTCTAGGTACTACTATGGCAGACGCAGAGGCGGATTTAGTATGGGTTTAGTGAGTACAACTAAACTCATACTAAAAAAAAGGTTATATAAAATTTGTAACATATCCTAACATATATGCTACTCCAGGCCACTGGTAAGGCACTCTTAATGCTACAACCAACACCTAGGTTTGAATCCTAACATTCACTCCTTTCCTTTCTTTTTTTTCCCTCTTTCTCATTTGTGATTTCTCAACCCCGAAGGTCAGCATCTCGTCTCATTCTTTTATATGGATGTGGGAGGACTTCATTTACATCTTGTACAACTTGGAATTCATAAAGGCGTAAGTATAGATTTCGAACCCATAACGCCAAAATCCTGGCACCGCCACTGGGCAGACGTATGGAAAATGTTGTCATGTTGTGTCAGCTGAGAGGTTTGTTCTAAGGCATCAAAGAGGCTGATACTGCTACATGGAACTCAATGCAGATAGGATATTATTTAAATAGTAATGTTGATCAAGGCATACTATATATTCAAAAAATGCTTTACAGCCAAATTAACCAGACACTATCACTATAACCTTCTGCAAATATGTGGCCTTCTAGGATCATCGAATCTAGGAAGTATTGTTCATGGATACGGACTTACTAAAGGTTTTCTTCCAATTGTGCACATGGAACTCAGTGCACTAATGAATGTAAAAAATATTGTGACATGGAGTACAATGTGTTCTGAATAAGTGAAGATTGCTTCTTACTGGAATGCTATGAATATTTTCTCCTACACGCAATTATAAATATGGTTAGCCCATGTAATAAATTCATCAAAAGTTTCATCCTTGCTGCATAGAAATATTACCCATATAAAATGTGAGTAATCATCCACAATAACAAGTACAAAATGCTTTCCATTTTTTCTTTGTATATGCATTGGACCACACAAATTCATATGGATGAGTTCCAATTGTTTAGATGTGCTCACAATACTTTTTGACTTAAAAGAACTTTTGAAATGCTTTCCTTTCACACATGCATCACAAACTTGATTCATTTGAAACTTGATTGAAGGCAAGCCTATAACTAGTTCCTTTGACTTTAGTTTGTTTAGTAGTGAAAGACTAATATGTCCTACTCTCCTGTGCCAAAGCAATAGATCATCTTCCAAAAAACCTAGACAAGTTAAATTGTTCCTTGGAATCTCATCAAGGTTCACGGTGTACGTGTTCCCTTCTTAAGTTCCTTCCAAAATAACTTCTCTAGTGTCATTCTTGAACACTTTCCATTTATCATAGGTAAATCTTATAGAGTTGCCTTGATCACAATAATTTGATATGAAAAGTAAATTGTGCATCAAACCCTCAACCAAAAATACATTATCTATAAAGTGGGAACTTGACCTTCCATCCTTTCCAACACCAACAATTTTGCCCTTCTTGTTATCTCCATAGGTCATAATCCCACCATTGTAGGCTACTAATGATAGAAATTTAGATTTATCTTCTATCGTTTGTTTTGGAATACCCACTATCGAGGTACCACGAATTGTTCTTCTTCACTAGTACATGCACAAAAATCAATTGTTAGGAACATGAATCCAGTATCCATTGGGTTCCCTTTCTTCTTCATTGAAATTATACTCTTTCATCCATACATACATAACATATTTGTTAACACAGTATTCCCTTTAAACACAAGTTCCAAATAGATGTACGTAAACCCCCGTAATTCTATTCTTTTAACTTTAGCATTTTCAATCCACTTTGGAACTTTTACAAACTTTTTGTTTTTTCCTTTTCGATACAACTCAAGTTTCCTTTTGAAGAAAGTCATATGAAATTTTTGCATTTTGTGAATTGGTTTTAAGTGATTCAAATTCTTTTCTAAAATTGTTCATTGGAACTTCAGTAGTATTTAAGGTGAGACTAAAGATGGAAAGTTTATATTGTGTTAAACTCCACATTAGGCATAAAATTTTTCAATCCTTAGTCTATCATTGGCTTTTTTATAATTTCACATTCATTTCCATAAAGTCAAAAAACCTTTGTTAAACATTTATTCTTACATTAGTGAGATCGGTCATGTAGTCTTTGCAAACTTGTATAGCCTTCTCACTTTGATTCATCTTGAGCGTAAGAGACTTGTTCTTTACATGATGTAAATGAACAAAACTAACTCATTTTTAGACATGGATGCAAGAGAGGTGGAGGTTACCTGATAACCGGCTTTTAGCGTCGTTTACTAAAATACTAGTTACACAAACAATATTTGTATTCACCCCAATACTACTACAACTAGTGTAACGGTAAGTCGGGGGTCAAACCTCAAGGACAAGGGGTGCTAGGTTTTAGACTTGATGTAGAGAGTTTATTTGAAATGTGAATTGTTAAACTATACTAATGACAAGAAAGTAAAGCAAGAATAAAAACGATGATAAATAGCAATGAAAAACAAACGGGGATAGATTAGCTCCACCCTAGGCAAGACAATAAAACTAGTAGATAAACTAGGTTAGGGGAAATAGATCAACAATCAATCAAGACACTCTAGACAACGAGAGGAAGTTTGCGACCCTATAAATCACATGAACAACCTATAATCGCCCTATGTCTCCTAAGGAGTGGCAGGACAAAATTCTCATCGAATATCAATCAAACAATCATCGATAATCTCAAACCCTAACTCTACGCAAGAAGAACAAGCCAAACCTAGGGTTTCACCAATCAAACCCCTAAGAGAACTACTCACTCATAGGCATAAATGGAGACATAATAATAGCAAGAGTAATGAAATCAAAAAAAGCAATAAGTGAAAGCATTAAACAAAATAGAGCAATAAAGGAAACGATAACTTACGTGAATAAAATTGCTTGAATGAAAGAAATTCTGAATCCAAAATACAATACTTGAAAAGGAGAGCAATGAAAGCTTTGAATCTAAACTAGAGCATAAATGAAATGGAAAACAATGAATGATGTTCCAAGTTGAGGCACAAGAGCTCTCAAAATAGGCATGAGGGTTTTACACAGAGAAAGGGGGTTTTATACCCTAAGAACATAAGGGGGTAAAACCCTAGAAAAACCCTCGAGGGCCGGCTTGCGAAGAAATAATTTTTGCGGGAAAAGGAGGCCATTCGACCGAATGGACAAGGGATTCGGCTGAATGGATGGTGATTCGGCCGAATGGTGGTCTGATTCACCCAAAACAGAGAGTTCGAGTAGAGTAACATAAGTCTGTCCACCATTCGACCAAAGGAGAGCCTTGATTCGGCCGAATGTACTATGATTCGGCCAAATGGGATCTGATTCGGCCATACCAAAGAGCTTGAATCATATGCTTGAGTTCCTGTCTTCCATTCAATCGAATGGTGCTCAGATTCGGTCGAATCTGAGCCTGAATCCTGCCATACAGCTTCTTCGAAGTGTCCTATGGCTTTTGAACTTTGTGGGATCCTTGAGAGTGACTTGGAACGCGTGCCCAAGTTATGATGCACACGTCTAAACTCTTGATAAGAGTGTCAAAGCCTTGAACACGTCGTACTTTACCTTGAAATCCTCGAAAATACCTGAAATGACCTTAAAACAACTCGAAGACAAGATCAAGGTAAAATCAAGTGTAATGTGCATAAAATCAGTCTAAAACCGCGAGACTTGACACTAAAATGGGGTTATAAACGTGCTCTAAAATGAGCCATCATTACCTTATCTTGAGTTTCCATCAAACAAAAGTTGGCACATTCCTCCTCTTGTTATTCCTCGTCTTCTTTGGAGTCAGAATCACCCCAAGCAGCAATCATCACTCTTCTTGAATTCGCTTTTGAATAGGAGTTTCTATTCGGCTTTGCTTGTTCCTTTGCTTTGCCTTTTTCAGATTCGCACAATGGACATTCTCTTATAAAATATTCCAAGCTTTCACATTTATGACAATCCAAATCATTTTTCGAGGCACAATTCTTCTTACCCAAGGTTTGATTCTTACGGTCACTAGCCTAATTATTCAAGTATATTTTTCTAAATTTTCTCACAAGCTTGGTCTCTTCTTTATCATCTAACTTAGATTTAGAATCCTCTTAGGCTTTTAGAGCAAGATCTCAATTTTTAGAACTTTCATTGTTGTGAGTTCCTAAATGGAGTTCATAAGTCATAAGTGACCTAGCAAGCCGCTATACATTAAAGTCTTTAGTCTCTTGTAGTGCTATAACATTGGCTCTCATCTCTCATCTCTCATCTTGTGGGAGACTGATCAAAATCTTTTGAACATGCTCATTAGTGGGAATATTTCTACCAATAGAAACTAACCCATTTGTTATGTTAGTAAATCTATTAAACATGTCTTGGATTATTTCCCTAGGCAGCATTTGAAACCTTTGTTACTTAGACAAAAGCAAATCAGTTTTATAACCCTTTAACTAACCTAGGTGATTTGTAACAAATCCTAGATTTGTTTAGCAAATTTACATCTCATTAGTTTATTATGCTCATGTGACCCTAAACCACAATGAAGTAATTTAATAGCCTTAATATTCAATTTCATTTTCTTAACATCCTTTCTATCATATTCGGAAATGGATATAGGAATTTTTTATTAGCGTTAGTTTTAGCCACTTTAATATCTCCAATTTCTATCACACGCCATACTTTAAGCATTGATATACATTTCCATTCGATTTTTCAGTAAGCATAGAATTTATCGTTAAATATGGGTGGATATTGGGTATAGTAACCTTCTTCAAGCTTTTCGTAAGCATTTATCTTTCAACATGAATTTGATGAGAACCTACTCTGATACCACGACTTGAATCGACTTGACAATGAAGAAAATTCAAAATTAAACCTGACCTAATTAGAAGCCTAAAATGATTATAATCCAAGGCAACCTATTACAGACCCAACTTGTAGTGACTCGTAACCCGTTTTTATTTTGATCCATTGTTAACTAGACTAGTTACTGACTAGAGTTGTAATAACCTATAACCTGATTTTATCTAAGTCATGATCATTGATCATCCAGTCATTGATTAGAAAAAAATACTTGCTTAAAATAGAAATCTACTTAACTGAATTTTTATACAATCCAAATTTATTTAAAACAACTTTAACTAACTGAAATTAGACTTAACACTTGGTTTAATTTATTTACTATAGTAAAAAAATATGAAAATTTGAACCAAAATTATTAGTTTAGTACAACTGTGAATATATTTTGTTTCAATTCTTATATACTGGCATGTTGATGCTTCTTACTCCGATAAAAAAATAATAAAATTAAATTAACTATATAATCAAATTTTCTTAAATGGATCTTATTATAAGAAAGCATAAGAGCTAAAAGTTCTAGCAAGAATATGGAATGACATGATTCTCAAAGCATGGTTGTTAGATTACTAGGCTCCATGCTTGTAGAATTTAGGCTATTGAAATGATTTATTTACTTTTATGATTCTATCGCGTGGAAGATAAAATATGCAACATTTGTAAAATTATGAATTATATTAGCATTTGGTAAAACAAATGAGAATTATATTGGAAATGGTTGGAAACGATATAGTTCTACTCTTATCGTGGTGATAAAAATAGAAACTTAAAGGGTTAGGTCACTAAACTAAAATAAAACAGTAGACACAAAATCATATCTCCCCATGTAGCGGTCCGATAAAGAAACAACCCTAACAAGCTGACTTAGCTTAAGTCGAGATTGAGTATGAATAAAGCCAAAAACACCTCACAATCGAAACTCGAAAGGCCTCAAACACAAACCCGAGCCCAAGACACTTATCTTGGCCCATATACATAACCCAAGTAACAAAAACACATCATCAAAACACTAAAACAAACCCTTAAAATTGTGCAAAATCGAGGCTTGGAGCTCTTATGCTCGACGCACGAAGCAAGCGTCGAACACTAGAAGCACATTATCCTAATCAGCAGAGCATCAAACACCCATCATGGGTGTCCAACGCCATCTTTGCGTCTGACGCACAGTGTTGGCCCTGCTCAACTCCTCTTCTGCTCCTTTTCAGCTCATCCTCTGCAAGCACCTTACGCCAGCGTTTGTTGCCCAACTTTTGTGTCCCACCCAAAAGCAATCTTGTCTCATTTCAAGCCTCTTTTCAGCTGAGCAAAAGATTTGTTTCTTGAGCATCTAACGCACAACCCGGGCATTTGACACCCTAAGCTGGCGTTCAATGCTCAGGAAATTGACTATTTTTTTTGCCTATAATTACCTCCTCATTTGATGACCAAAGGGTTGGCTTTTCTAACATTCTTAAGGGTCATTATTCTACCAAAAAACACTCCCAAACACAATCAAAGACTCTCAAACACTTGCATACTTACCAAGGATCAATCAAAGCACATTTTGTCACAACTAAGTAAGGAACTCTTGTTCCTTCAACACCTATTCAATCAAGACTCAAGCAAAAGGACTATTCTCAATGGTAAATACCGAGGACCCCTCTTTGATTTAATTATTTTTATTGCTTTGTCTTCTTCTACTCCATTCATCTTCTAGTCTTTGGATCTAGTGGCTTCCATCCACTCAAGACCCTTAAATTGGACCATTTTTTAATGATTGTGAAAGATGCAAACCTATTATATATGAACCCTTATTTCATGTTTTATGCAACTTTTGATGAGCCTTGATCAACCACTCTTGTGATCAACTCCACCAACTTTATTTTCAATGTCTCTTTTGCCTATAATATGAAGTAATAGAAGAAACTCCTACTTCACTAGGTTAAATCTCAAGACCCTAACTTTGAGCATCATCATTTAAGGAAACAATCTTCATATATGGTCTCCAGTTAATCTCTTAAGGCCCCTTCCCCTTGCATTTTATTTATTGTAATCCATTTATAATACATAAGTTTACTTTTCTTTGGTCTATGATGAAGAAACTTGGACACCTCCATTCTCTCTAAACTCAATCAATCTTTGACACTTTTCATGAGCAAACCCTAGGTGTACATCATACTTGAATGTACATTTAGGAGTTATCCTTAAAGCTCATTTCTTGTTTAAGCATCATAAAGCATATCTTGATCTCGATTTTGCCTCTTAATGTCAATGATGTTCTGAGACTAAAACACACAAGTTTTCATAAACTAGACCCTTTTACTTAGTTGGAGTATGTCATGGAGAAAGGTCTCTTTAGGACTTAAACTTTATTTGATTAGTAAATCTTCAATTCATCATTATCATCATGTATCATACTAACATTGTATTCTAAACAATCTAACCTAGTGACTCTTGATTCTTATTGTTCATTGTAATTGTTGTAATTTATGCACATAATTCTTATCTTGTATTGAGACTGCATGGTCACCTTTACTTATGCTTATAATCAAGACCTATTAATTGAATGCCACGCCTAATAAGATAAACAATGGACGACTGTACATAAGTCCCCATTAATCTTGTGGACATTTAACAAAGTGGTCACCTAATCTAGATTTATGTGCATAATTTTTAACTTGCCAAACCGACTAATCTAAATTGTGCTTTGCCTAGGACTAAGTCTGATTTGTTCTTCATATCTTTGCCAATTGCTTGCACATAATCTTAAGTTGAAATAAGTTGCTTATTTTCAGGCCTTCTCATGATTCAAAGATCACTTATGTGAGTCAATTTGGGATTCAAACCCAAGGGTGACCAAAAGCCCAAAAATGTTAGTGGGGACTCCTTGACCACTTTTCAATGTCTCAAAGCTACATAACTGATCCTTATTGACGCACAAATATAGTAGAGCACTAGTGAGGAAAGTCCCTTTTTTCTTCACTGAAAATTGAAGGTTGGGTTGTAAAAAAATCGGGCTCTCTAACCGCGATTCATTCATCGAATTGTTCACCCTAAACCTAATTATGCTTCTTGACCCTTAGCACGTAAAAAGCCCCTGCAAAAACATTGAAGTGTGTTCAATTCGCCTAATTTGCATTGTCTTAATGAATTTATAAATTGCTTTGTGATTTTATTAATTAGTAGGACGCGTTAGAAATTATCTAACTAATTTTACTTTTACATAAAATGAATTGGAATAGCTCTTAAATTCCAGAATTTATAGAAACTTATTTTTTTTAATGGTATATTCGACTAATAGAACATACATTTGATAATAAGGTCACAATTATTGTTTAAAATATAATGTTACTTCACTTAGTTGATGGAAATGGAATTTTCAAAATTTTAATTTGATATGATTAATTATAATTTATTACTCTATATTAGACATTAGTTGTAGTTTTCTCTAAAATATTTTGCTAGAAAATTTTTAGAACATTTTACTATAAACATAATTTCTTTTATAAGTTTTATTTATTCATCTACATAGTCAACTGACTCAAATTTAACCTAAATTTCACAATAGAATATTACACTTGATAATTATTTGACCTAACTTTAATTGAACATTTTGTAATATTTAATTAACTTACAAAAAATGTATTTTCTTCAAGAATTTAATGTTTCATCATGAAAATTATATGACCCAAATTTAACATAAACCCCAAAGTAGTTCATTAAACGTCTCAACTATTAATTCAAACCCAATATAATCCGACTTGATAATTATCTAACCCGACAATACCCGACCTAAATATTACTTGGGACTCAAAATTATCCACCACAAACCTGGCTCAAACCCAATTTAATACAACCAAAATCCAAAATTAAATCGGACCAAATTAGCCCAACCCATTCTAGACCTATACCCAAAATGATAAATAATCCAACAAGATTTAATCCTAGCTAAACCCAAGCTAAATCCAAATGACCCTATGAAAGACTTGGCTTGACATAACCCGAAACCCAATATGTTCTGGCTGAAGCACCTAAATTGAAAGCTTTAGGCAACAACATCAAGTCCGGCGCAATTGTGTGAGCAGTTAACAACGTTTGGCAGCTCCCTACCCCAAATAGTCATCAAATGATATAATCAATGGAGTTCATACACAATATCAATCAAAATGTGGCTCTTCTTAATTCGCAGGTAACCCTACAAACTATTTTCTCGCACTATGTTTTGCACAATTTCCTAACCTAATGAGCATCAGCAAAATCCAGCAAAAGTAAATAAAACGCTTTTTCTGCATATTTAGTCAGATCCTCAGTAATCCATGCCACCCATACCGCCCATGCCACCCATTGCGGGAGCTGCGTCCTCATCTTTGGGTGCCTCAACTATGACAGCTTCTGTAGTTGTCATCAAGGACGATACACTGCACCAAATAAAATGATTCAAGGATCTATGAGAATTCATGCATAAACAATGTTGGCAATAAATACGAATCTCAACACAAAATCCCACCTAGCAGCATCAGACAAAGCGGTCCTAATAACCTTCAATGGATCAATGATTCCAGCTTTCACCATATCCACATATTCACCTGCTCAATAAACACTCGGTTATTTCAAACCCAACAGGACCAGGCCTTATTTGACACATTAAATCTTAGGCCAAGTAGACAGCTTGTTACCTTTAGCAGCATCATAACCAAGATCAGGATTCTCCTGCTCTAATAATTTACCAACAATAAGAGCTCCTTCCACACCAGCATTTGAAGCAATTGTGTAAACAGGAGTCTGCAATAACAAAATAATTTATTTAGGTAGAAAGTGGTTTAGCTTTACCAATGAACACACTTTTACATTATACAGGGTTCCGAAAGTTAATGATTTACTCAGGTTGACAGCAGTTTTAATTAACATAAATTACCGAACTTTGTGAAAGTTCAAGAATGCCAAAAAATTTGTAAATAGTAAAAAAATACTGAAACTAGGACCTCTGTAAGTCACTCAAGCATCTAGAGTGCTGAAGATCGCTTAGGATTTCAGAGTAAATGTTGTAGAAGTAAGGACATACCTTCAGTGCTGCTTGGATGATTTGAACTCCAATCTTTTGATCATAGTTAGCAGTCTGCAGTTTGTCCAATTCCTTTGAAGCATAAAGAAGTGCTACACCACCACCAGGTACAATACCTTCGGCAACAGCAGCTTTAGTAGCATTCAAGGCATCAGTAACTCTATCCTTCTTTTCACCAACTTCAGCTTCACTAGCTCCTCCAATCTAGACCATCACACAAAATGAAATCCAATATAAGAGAAACACATTAAACAAAGAATGATTTTGACAACAAACAACTAATTGTAAGAACCGGAGAAAACACATACCTTTAAAACAGCAACTCCTCCAGACAGTTTAGCAAGCCTCTCCTCCAGCTTCTCCTTGTCATAATCAGATGTGCTTAGTTCAATACCAGACCTGATCTGTTTCCACAAATAGTAACACATAACAGATGATAAGTAGAACATCTGATTATGAATGAAAAGTAAAGAATAAAAATAGAAGCAAAACACACCTGTTCACATCTTTCTTCAATGTCCTTTTTATCACCAGCACCATCAAGAATCACAGTGTCATCCTTTGAAACAGTGATCTACAAAATACCAATGCATTATTATAAACCAAGACATTAAAGGTGCAAAAGAAAAGATGAACTCATTCACCAAAGCAAATTTTACGGAGATGCTTACCTTTTTGCACAAACCAAGCATATCAATATCAATCTTTTCCATATTCATGCCAAGGTCTTCAGTTATAACCTACACAACAAATATCACATTTCATTATCCCAAGTATTCTTTCAAGCAGCATAAAAATACATCAGTCATTAAAATAGCCTCTCACCACTCCACCAGTAAGGGTTGCAAGATCCTGCAAATTGGCCTTCCTGTTCTCTCCAAAGCCAGGGGCCTTAACAGCACAGACCTGCAGCAGAAGAAAAGAAAATTATAGAACTATATAATAACAATCAGAACCAAAATTCCATTAAGAAGTAAGGGATACGAATCATTGTAATAGCTAAGAAATAAAGGGAACCTTCAGTCCAGCCCTGATCTTGTTCAAAATAAGAGTTGCCAAGGCCTCACTGTCAATATCTTCTGCAACAATCAACAAGGGTTTTTGTCTCTGTATCAAGAAGACAGCAAAGTTAATGCAACCCTACAAGAGGCTTACTTCATAGTTTCTTAAGCCCAAATAAAAACCTAAGATTATTTTTTTACCTTCAATGCCATCTCTAGGGCTTTCACAATAGCATTGACACTAGTAATTTTCTTCTCGTGGATCAATATAAGTGGGTCATCTAGTTCCTGAAAGCAATAGGGCATACAATAAATCATAGCAATCAAGACATCTTGTTTATTTCTGACCTAAATCAGAACACCACAGACATACAAGTAAAATGTAGAACACGTAAAATGATAAAGCTTACACATTTCTGGGTTTTCTGGTTGGTGATGAAGTAGGGAGAAATATAACCCCTGTCTAGCTTCATGCCCTCAACAACTTCAAGTTCATTATACAATGTTTTTCCATCCTAGAATTGCAACATTACCAGAAGTTTTACAGCTTTAGTAAAACTCAAAGATGCAAATAATTCGGAGATAGTAACTTGAAATTAATTAAAATACCAGACATTTGTTGCCAAAGCAACACAAAAGTACAACATCAGAAAGATAGAACTTACTTGGATTGTGATAACTCCTTCCTTGCCAACCTTCTCCATTGCCTTTGCAATCATCTCACCAATTTCCCTGTCTCCATTTGCTGAAATTGTACCTACCTACACCAATTTAAGATGATGGAATACTCAATATCAGTCTGACAATCATAGAGCATTTCCCGTTACAAATTCAAAGAAGTTTGTCACAAACTTGAGCAATCTCCTCTGAGGTGCTGATCATCCTTGCTCTACTTTTCAGGTAATCTACTACCGCATCGACTGCCATAGTCATACCTCTTCTGAGGTCCATTGCATTCATTCCTACTCCAACTGACCTTACTCCCTCAATCAAAATTGCCCGGGTAAGAACTGTAGCACAGGTAGTACCTACAGCCCCACACAACAGAAGGTATAAAAAGATCATTTTTACACCAAGTTAAATGTTTTCTCTCTAATTTAGCTCATTCATAATTAACCAACTTCTAAGAGATTGCTTGATGTGAAACGAGAAACAAAGTGCTCAAATATATTCATATAAACACCCACTACATAAATGTACAATTAAAATGAACTTGATCCCTGAAGAGAAGTTATTCCATTAGCCATCAAAGAATTAATCAATGTCATTGTAGTTTAACAATAAAATACTTTCTATTAACTGTTACAATTATGGAAAGAGCAAAACTTGCTGGTTAAAACTTAAGCAATACTTGAACAAACAAATCAGTGAATCCAAAAATTGAATCTTTACCATCTCCAGCAACATCATTGGTAGAGTTGGCAACTTGTTTAACGAGACTAGCACCCAAATTCTTGAATCTATCCTTGAATTCAATACTTTTTGCCACCGTTACACCATCCTTTGTCACTTTAGGGGAGCCAAAACTTTGCTCGATCACAACATTCCTACCCTGTACACACCAATTCAAAATCCAATTAACACTGAACTTTTCAGATTGTCACAATAAAC
Organism: Dysphania ambrosioides; assembly: GCA_026401315.1. Classification (NCBI taxonomy): domain Eukaryota; kingdom Viridiplantae; phylum Streptophyta; class Magnoliopsida; order Caryophyllales; family Amaranthaceae; genus Dysphania; species Dysphania ambrosioides. Next base: position 6,235,788 of record CM048662.1, read on the forward strand.
CCTCTTCAACATAACACAATTTCACTCAAATCTCTCACAAAATCACATCCAATTAACAGATCCAACAAAAAAACAAAATTCCAGATCATACCCTGGGACCCATTGTAACTTTGACAGCATCAGCAAGCTCTTCGATACCTCTTAGCATAGATTTGCGTGCATCTTCACCGAATCTTATTTCTTTAGCCGCATAATTTCTGCTCCAATTCAACCTACCACCAATCTACAAAATCCAGAAATATTTAAATGAATTCAGTTAAAACTCACAATTATTTCAGTTAAATAATTAGAACCCATAAATATTTAAATTAACTAATTAATATCCAGATATATATCAATGAATCAATTAAAACTCATTAATATTTCACTTGACTAATTATGTAAAACCCAGTGATATTTCAATAAATTAACTAAGTAAAACCCAGAAACATTCCAATTAATTAGTTACGTAAAACACAGAAATAATTCAATGACTCAGTTAAAACCCAAGATTCATGTCAATGAATTAAGCAAAACCCAGATACATTTCAATGAATTAATCAAAACCCAGAAATATTTCATTGAATAAAACAAAACCCACATGAATTTAAAAAATCAAAAAAAGTTTTGATCTGAAAAGAAGGGAATGATATGAATCGGACAATCTGGAATTGTGGACTTACAGAGCGGGTTGTCGAGGAGTGGGCACGGGAGGCGAGCGAGGCAGCCGCGCGGAACATGGCTAAGATCGGCGGAGGAGAGAGAATTGGGGAAGATAGAATGAAGAGTTGAGTTGGTGGAGAACGGGAGAACGGGAGAACGAAAGATGAGGTTGTGCGCTAAGTCTTTATGGTGATGTGAGGAAGAGTCTAGAATGTGAAGGGTTCTAGGAGGGTTTAGGGTTTTACGAAGTCATATTTTTTGTTTTAGAAATTTAAAACAGTTTGGCTGGTTGTCACTTCCTATAAAAAGGCAAGTTTAACTATTTTAAACTTCATTCACATGTATAAATAGAAACTGTATGAGTATTTTAGGTGAAAATAGAACATTTGTATAGGACAAAATTATGTTAATTCTATTCTTCAACACAAAGATACAATTAAGTGGATACATTTGTATAGACACAAAATCGTGTCTCCCCTTCCAATGACAAACCAACACTGATAAGCGGACTTAGTTTCGGTCTATATTGAGTATGTGAAAATCCAAAATCACCTCGATATTGAACCCCCAAAATGCCCAAGACACTTACCTTGGCCCAAACACATAACAAAAGTCACAAAAATCACATCATCAACTACCTTATCAAACCCCCTAAAACCGTGCTAAAGAAAGTGCTTGGAGCCTCTATCCTCGACGCTCGAAGTTAGCGTTCAGCGCTAGAAGGGAACCAAAGAAGAACACTATGCATGAAACACCAACACTGTGCATCCAACGCATGGTGGGCGTCCAACTCCACCCCTCGGCACCCAACACACAAGTGTTTGACGCTTGCTTCGTGCGTTTGACGTCCAACCTCTAAGAGTCGACCAAAAGTGCTCTTAACTCCTTTCAAGCCTCTTTTCAACCGAGTAAAAGATTTCCTTTATGAGTGTTTGACGCCCAACCCAAACATCGAACACCCTAAGTTGGCGCCTGACACTCTTTTGGCTTATAAATATCCCCAAATTTTATGAACAAAGGGTCGGCTTTTCACACCTTTCTAAGTGTTGTTACTTTGCTAAAATACATTTCCAAAATACTCCCAAACACTATCAAAGCCTCTCAAACATTCTTCATACTTACCAAGGATCATTCAAAGCACATTTTGTCTCAATCAAACATGGAACTCTTACCCCTTCAACACATACTCAAGCAAAAAAGGACTCTCCTCAATGGTAAACACCGAGGACCCCTCTCAAATCTACTCTATTTCTTTATTTTTGGTCTACTTCTAATCTATTCATCTTTCATTCTATAAATCTAGTGGTTTCTATCCACTCAAGAGCCTTAGATTGGACTCTTCTTTTGTAATAATTGTGGAAGATGAAAAACCTCTTCTATATGAACATTTCTTTATGTTTGTAAAAAACTTTGGTGAGCCTTGATCAACCAAAGAGACATCACTCTTGATGTTCTCTTGTGATCAACTCCAACACTCTTATTTCAATATGTCTCTTTTACGAAGAACTAGGAGACTCCTACTTTACTAGGTCAAGTCTTAAAATCCTAATTTTGAGCACCTCATTCAAGGAACCATCTTTATATATTAGTCTCCACTTAATCTCTCAAGCAACCCCTTCCCCTTGCATTTTATTATTGTAATATATTTACATTATGCAAGTTTCTTTTTCTTAAGTCTATGATGAAGAGGACTTGAACATCTCCATTCTCTCTAGACTCAATCAATCTTTGACACATTTTTATGAGAAAACACTAGGTGTGCATCATACTTGAATATACATTTAGGAGTCATCCTTAAGGCTTATTTATTGTTCAAGCACCATAAAGCATATTTTGATCTTGTTTTTGCATCTTTGTGTTAATGATGTTCTAAGACAAAAAAATATAAGTCTTCATGAACTAGACTATATTCTTACTTCATGGAGAAAGGTCTCTTTAGGCCTAAATCTTCATTTGATTAGTAAACCTTCAAGTCATCATCATCATGCATAAATCATATTTTTCATCTTACTAACATTGAATCTTATTGCTTTCTTTCAATTTTACACTTTCAATTATGCACTTTATTTCATGATCCTTACTATATAATGAATGTGTATGACAACTTTTAACTTATGCATTAATCAAGATCTATTGATTGCAAAGCACGTCTAATAAGATAAATTTGGACAACAAATCATAGACACAATTAATCTTGTGGACTCTTGACAAAGTGATCACCTAATATGGATTTATTTGTATAATTATTAACTTGCTAAACCAACTAAATCTAGAGTGTTCTTTTAATTTCCTTTATTTTTAATTGTTTTCCTAGGAACTAAAACTGATTTGTTCTCCATCTTTAGTCAATTGTTTTGCACACATTATTGGGATGAAAAAAGTTTCTCAATCCCAAACCTTCTCATGGTTTGAAGACCACTAACGTGATTCAATTTAGGATTCAAAACCAAGGGTGCTCGAACAATCCATACATGTTTGGTGGAGACTCCTTGACCCATAGAATTTTGCAAAGTCGCATAGCCGGCCCTTAACACACAAATTAAGTAGGGAACTAGTGGGGGGAGGGCCCCTTCCTTTCTCTTCACTGAAAAAGGAAGAATGGTTTATACATATTCTCTAATGGTGATTCACTCATCGAATCACCCACCCGAAACCTAGTGGTGTTCACCGACCCTTAGCACTTTAATCCCCTATAAAATCGGCAACTCAACTAGGGATAACGTATGCCTAAATCATACTTGGCTATGCATGCGAATGAGCCACCGAAAAAACTTAGTTTATGTGCTTCCAATTGCACAAGTAGAAAATCATTTAATTGCTTCGGTACAAATGCTGTAGTTATATATAATTCGAAGCACTTAATGGTTTGAAATATACCTTAGTACCAAGTGTTGTGGTTTTTTAAATAACCGCAACACTTAAAACCACAAATGTTGCGGTTATTTGAAAAACCGCAACACTTGGTACTAATGTGATAGCCGTTCTTTTAGGTCGTTTGACTAAAAGAATAGTTATGCAAACTAAATTTATAAACACCCTAATACTACTACAACTAGTGTAGTGGTAAGTCGGGGATCGAACCACAAGGACAAGGGGTGATAGCTTTTAGACTTGATGTAAAGGATTTAAATGGGATTTGAAAGAATTATACTAATAGCAGAAAAGTAAAGCAAGAACTAAAACAATAATATTCTATGGAAGGAAAACGGGGACAGATTAGTTCCACCCTAGGAAGGACAATCGAACTATCAATACGCTAAATTAGGAGAAATCAGTCAACAATGAATCATGACACTCAAGATGACGAGAGGAAGTTTGTGACCCTATAAATCACACGAACAACCTATAATCGCCCTATGTCTCCAAAGGAGTGGCAGGACAAGATTCACATCGAATATCAGTCAATCAATCATTAACAATCTCAAATCCTAACTCTACGCATGAAGAACGAGCCAACCTAGGGTTTCACCAATCAAACCCCTAAGAAAACTACTCACACATAGTAATAAAAGACATGATTGAAAGCATGAATAGACTGAATGGAAATGAACAAGAGAACGAAAACTAAGAACTATAACCGAACCGACAACTACTCTATCAAAACTATAAACGAAACAACGATACTATCTAGAGGAATGAAATTAAGAAAAACAATACTTGAAAGCATTAAACAAACTAAAATAGAAAAGAAACAATACCTTGCATAAATGAAACTGCTTGAACGAAAGAGAAACCGAATCCAAAATACAAAGCTTGAAAACGAGAACAACGAAAGCTGTAAATCTAAACTAATGCATGAAAGAAATAAAAAGCTTTAAAGTGATGTTCTAGGTTGAGGCACAAAAGCTCTCAAAGTAGGCATAAGGTTATGTACAGAGAAAGAGGGTATTTATACCCTAGGGACAAAAGGAGTAAAACCCTAGGAAAAAACCTCGAGCGCCGACTAAAGAAAGAACCAAAATCTACGGGAAAGAAGGCCATTCGGCCGAATGAAGGGAGGATTCGGCCGAATGGGTGGCCATTCGGCCGAATAGGTATGCCATTCGGCTATAACAGAAGCTTGGCGTTTTGTGCGATCTGTCCACCATTCGGCCGAATGAGTGGAACCATTCGGCCGAATGGGTCTTGATTCGGCCGAATGAGTCTTCATTCGGCTATTCCCGAGAGCTTGATTTATGCACTTGAATCCCTGTCTTCCATTCGACCGAATGGATGTCAGATTCGGTCGAATCTGAACCTAAACCTTGCTGAACAGTTCCTCTAAAGTGCCTAGTGGCTTCTAGAGTTTATGGGATCTTCGAGAGTGACTTGGAACGCATGCCCAAGCTATGATACGTGCATCCACACTCTTGATAGAAGTGTCAAAGCCTCAAACACGTCTCATTTTACCTCGAAATCATCGAGATCACCTGAAATGACCTAAAAGCGGCTCGAGGACAAGATCAAGGTAAAATTGAATGTAACGTGCATAAAACCAATATAAAAGCACGAGACTCGACACTAAAATGAGGTTGTAAACGTGCTCTAAAATGAGCACATCAACTTCCCCCAAGCCAAACCTTTGCTAGTCCCTAGCAAATGAACTAGCAAGGCAACACCGTGAGCAAAACTCCTGAAAAGCAAGGTGAGCGGAAAACAGGACAATGCCAGCCGTGTTTGCGCAAAACTCTTCCCTAGCCATGGGTGTGCAATTACAATGGGCTCAAAAAAGCATAATACCAAGATAAACAACGTTTTCCACAGACTCGGGATCACTGGAAAAGCTACAACACAGGCCATGCCACCCACTACCTAATGAGGTCACAAGTCCACGCTCCCCATGCTATTTCCCAAAAGATGTGGGAAATTTCTAGTACGCTCGTGTGTTTAATATGGTACGTGTTTCGCTCATAATCGTCCGACTTAAGATGAGTCGGGAATTAAACACTCAATCAAGGAGAAATCTTAGGGATTGCATCCTATCTACTCTCCAGCACAGAACTTGCTAATCAGGCCAAGTCGAACAGGTTTGGAAACGGTTGCAATGTAGGCTGGGATTAAGGTAGGGTAAAATTTGGAGATATGGAGTTTAAATAGAGGATATTAAGCAATCGAAGGTAATCAAACCAAGGATGGCTATGACTTCCGAAAACCATGCCACTTCCCAAAATTTTCTGGATACGCATAAATGAACTCATTACACCAACTTTATTCACGAATTTTTCTTTTTCTATTTTTTCTTTTCTTTTTCTTTTTTCTTTCTTTTTTTCTTTTTTTTTTCTTTTTGTTTTCAAGAAAATGCTTCTGAAATAAACTAAGAGTAATGTAAAGAGTCATATCATACGACCACAATTTTTCCAACCAAAATCTTTCACCACAATGCAACGGGCATCACTTCACTGTAATCACTTGACTATCCTCTAGGTAAGAAGAGGGAATATTTGGCTCATCTGGAGTTAGGTGATGTAGCTATGAAGAAAAAGTAAAGGCACAAAATTGGCTTACCCTAAAGTCAATCAATATTCATGGTAGGCAATTTGGCCATGTAGCTGTAACTACAAACGTGTTATCATCCCTGGCCTTTAGAAAAGAAGACTATGCTGGAGGAGAACAGACACAATACTTAGACTCTCTAACTAGCACTTTATAACATAGGACTCATAATGGAGTCCTAGAAGGCTCCATCCTCACTAGGCTAGTCGAAATGTGCCTCAAAAGGTAGTCATCCAAGCCGCAAACCAAGCAGGACCAGATCCCCCAAGTCAGGTGGAAAACAATCAATTATTCGGTCCCAAAATAGGCACAAGGCTAGGAAAAGCATGAGTATGCATAAGACCACTATAATGTACACGTCAGGAGCTAGCATGTCAGTTTCACAACTCAAGCACATTAATCTTAACATACCTAGACATGCAAACTAAAAAAAAGGCAATAGTTTCCATAATGCGGATCTTTCAAAGCTTTGAAAACACAAGGACCCTCCCCCAAGCTAGCTCAAGAGCCGTCCCGGCACTTGGGAGAGAAGAAACAAAAGGGAGAAAGATCAGCATTATGGAGGCTGTTGCTATACAAATAAACAAACAAAACCAACACCGGGTTATCTCCCGTAAGTACTTTTGTTTAACGTCGGTAAGTTTGACACATTTAGGCACAAATTTATACAGAAAAAGAAAACAAAGAAATTATACCTGCCTTAGGAGTGGATTCACTCCTAGCATCACCATCACCTCCAGCGTGGGGAGTCAAAACTCTCCACCGAGCCGTAGTGGCGGAAGTAAGCAATGGAGAACCAGGGCCATCAGTCTTTTTTTTCTTTTTCTAGCCCTTTTCCGGTTACGGGCTGACTTGTCAGTTCCCTCAGATTTATAATACATCTCCGTTGGCGGAGAAATTCCATTTGCAACCCCAAAAATAAGACGTTTTTGCGCGTCCTCCTTATCCGACACCTCAACTATTATTGGAGCAACAGAAACACTACACCTCTTGACGTCTTTTGCAGCATCATTCTCGACCACCCCAAAGGAACAAATCCGCTCGACCATGGGTTCCTTTGAAGATTTAGAAAAGGCAAACACAACCTTCTCGTGGGCTACCCTAACGGTTATAGTCTCTGATTCACAGTCGATTAGGGCACCCAAAGTCTTCATATGCTGCATTAGTTAAAAAACTGTAGCTCTTGTGAGTTATAAGTGTTGCGGTTATTCAAAAAATTGCAACTCTTGTGACTTACTATATATATACTCTTTATCCTGCGCTTCTAGTATCACTTCACACACAAAAAAATATGCATTTTCCTCTTCTCTAACCCTCAACTTCCCTAACCCTAAATACACATACCACTTATATCTTCCACTCCTAATTCCTTGTACTTCTTACCTATGAACCTAACTTCTTTCTAAAGTCCCCATTCATTCTTCCTCACACATTTCAAAGCCTACTCCTCTCTCCCACTTATGCCTCCGTGGATATGGCGTAGTGAAGCGTGTTGAAGCTTACTCATCTCTCCCATTTTGAAGAAGTCTATATAGTCCAAAGTTCAAAATCTAAAGGTTTATATATGCCTTAAACCCTAGTATATGTTTATTTAATTGTTTTTCCGTTAGTTGTTATACCTTACTGTAAAGACGAAAAAAACTCCTTTGTGTTTAGATTTACATGATATATGTTGTGTTCATAAAGGAATAAACCTTAAAAAATCGAATTTCATAGATTATATGGTGTTAGAGGATTTTTTTGGAGAAAAAAGTGGAAAAATTCCCCTTCCGAATAATTTGTGGTCTGTAGATCTCGTAAAATACCTAATTCAGACATATTATAAGCTCTATTCGGAGTCTCGTGGCCAATTTTATGGCTTGTCAAAGTTTAAATCTCAAAAAAGACTTCACCGAGGCCACTAAGGGGGCAACATGGTTGTGTAGTACTTCTAAAAATAGGGGCTTTCAAAAAAAATTATGTCATTCGTACTATCAAGCTAAGAGATACGCCTCTCCAAAGTTTTCAAAACCTCAAAATACACCCGAAATCTATGAAAATGAATTGGTTATTTGTTTTGAGTGTAAAATCTTGTAGATCTCGATTTTGCGTACCAAAACGAGTGGTCATAATAGAATTTTGGATTTATATGCTTCATGGTTGATTATTTCTTAACTTTTCTCATCTTTTATAACATATTATTTCTAACACATTATGCATGATATTCTTAGCTTAGATTAGATTATATTCTTGATGGAATGTGGTATAATAGTATATAACAATTAGATTTTCAAATATAACAATTTTGAGAGATATTAATTATTAATAATATACTTTTATATGTAATTAGTACATAAAATGACCGATTAAATTTTTTTGGATATGAAAATCATCAATTGCTGCGATTTTTCCAAAAAACCGAAGCATATAATGATAATAAAATTATTTTTTTAATTTTTAAAAAATATATGTTGCGATTTTTTGGGAAAACCGCATCATTTATTAGATATATATGCTGCGATTTTTGTAAAAAATCACAATATTTGTTGTTTTTCCATGTGCTTCGCCTATATTTGCTTCGTATCAATAACTGCAACATTTAAAGCTAGAAAACCGCAGCATATAAACATTTCTCTAATAGTGTTGGCTCAAGATTGATTTAGGAATCCTTGTATACATGCATGTGGTTTTTTGTGTCTGGAAAATCATAACCTTAGGCATCATCTCATCCAAATATGTACTATATTTGAGACAAATTAGGATTTAAATATTATTCAAAAACTAATTAAGGCTCATGGTCTGACCTTTGGTTTTTCAAAAACTTACTAAACCGTGGCACTTGGCACGTGCTCATGGCGTTGTGTAGGGGAGGGGGGAAGTTGTCCTCTTACTTCAGCCTCTTTCAAGTAGTGGCTCTAAGTTAATGATCTTCCTCTAATCCATGGGTCCTCTTGACTCATGTTCACCAATCTTGGCTCGTGCAAAACATAGAACCTTGAATAGGTGAAGACTTTTGCATATTGTATTCATACGAGCATGCTAGTATGAGTATATGATTTGCGTGTAATTACTATGTTATTTTCACTAAGGCTTGGAATCTAGCTTTCCGAAACCCTAGGGAAACCTAAACCCCTTAAAAATGAATTACATGCATCCTTGGTCCATGATTACCAACTAGGAGCATTCAACTTATTCATTAAACAACATCTAAATAGTGTTATGCCCATGCCTAGTCGCATCATGTCCTATCATGCCTGTATCATGCCCTATCATGCCACTGAAAATCCTAGCCTTACACCACAAAATGATCCAAAAACGGTAAAATCCTAAATTTGCCTCATAAAATGACTCAAACACAATAATTTTCTGACCTTAGCTCACATTGCCTCTCAAATTGCCTCAAAACATGATGAAAACCTAACCTCATCTCTCAAATGACCCAAAGCTATGAAAATCCGTGTAAAAACCATGTCATTTTTCTCAAAAAACCTAAACACAGTAAAAAGCCTACCTTACCTCTGAATGTCACACTAGTAAAAACCTGAATTTTTTCCTTAGTAGCCACACTGATAAGGTCATAAGCTTCCGACCAAAAACCTTATTGGGGTAAAATCCTGAAATTACACCATCCTACAGGTAAGACCTTAATCTACCCACCAAAATCTCGTTGAGGTGAAAAATATAAAATTACCCCATTCATCGGTAACACCTTGATCTTCCTACTTAAATCTCATTGGGGTGAAAATCCAAAATTTCCATATTCAATTGGTAAAAACCTGACCTTTCTAGTGAAATCTTATGTGGGATGAAATTCCAAAATTATCCCTAACCGTTAAAAACCCAAAATTGCCCCTAGCGGGTAAAATTCTGAAATTACCCTTAAGCGCCATAAAAAGCCTTATCCCAACGCGAGGATTGTGTCTATTGAGTCAATGCATATTGAGTCTATCTCATGCAAAGAAGGTCAACTCCCTATATCGGGACATGCATCATTTGCATTAGAGGTGATCAAGTTGTTAAATCATATTTGTAATTGTATCATTCATATGTATAATATCTCCCGACATTGACCTATAAACACTCAACACTAATCGAATGAAGTCTTAGCGTCCCATATATAATATCCTAAAGATCCCATTCTTTCTTAGGAGTTTGTCAAATTGGGTATGAACACTGGGTATAAAGTTGAAGAGAGCTTCATCACCTCTTCTCCTAACCAATGGAAACTACAAAAAAATGACCAAGCTTCATCAGCGCCTTCATGAACCAATACTGCCATAATGTGCAATTAAAAACAACTCTCCAAGAGTTAGAGGTTCTTCTACAAGGCATCAACGAAGGGTTCACGAACTATCTAATTCGTTGGAGGGAAATAACCTCTTAAATGGTTTCAAGACCATCCAAAAGGGAATTTGTGGGAACATTCATCTCAAGCCTTTTTCCTGAGTACAAGAACATTATAAAGTACATGGGTCTCGAATAATTCGAGCGTGCCTATAGTATTGGCACTAACATTGAAGATGATCTAGCAAAGAATTCAATCACTCCAGGCAATGAGCAGTGGATGGGGAATGAAACTAAAGCTGACTCCCTTTCTGAGCCTGATGAGGCAAAAATCAACGCTCTTGGGCCCTAGCATCTCAAGATAAGTTCCACAACAATGACTATAACATCAACAACAACAATGACCTTATTGATTACCCATCCACTTATAATTTTACTTGTCTATAAGGATGGCCATATTGATGAACCATCTTCCTCGATCACTTCCATGGGGATCCTATCACTAAACAGGAAAATAATGTCGCCACAAAACTCAATAAATATTATACATGGAAATGATGATGAATCTGAAGAATCATTAAAGCCACCTCGATGTGTCAACCGCAATGCATTCTCTTTACTTTTTGGACTTGAAAAACAGAAAAAGAAGTCCAAATGGCTCTCACAATCTATGACATTTATCCATCAAAGCTAATTCTACCAGTTTTTGACATAGTACATGGATTACAAACCCTAGTGGCAAGAAGTTAAAAATTGTCATAGAGATGGCCCAATATTGAATGAGTCTTAGTTGTCTGAGTCGGAGTCTAAGTCTAGGTAGGGGTGTTCATAACCAGGTACCCGAATTTTTAGGTAGCCAATATACCGGGTACTCGGTATATCGGGTAGTTTGAAAATCAACCCATGACCCGACCCAGTTTATTTTTATTTTTATTTTTTCAACCAAGAATATTAATATGAATATGAGTAAATGAGAATTGCTTCTCAAATATTAATACTTACACGTTCCATTTTCATTCTCTAATATTTACAACTTTTGTACATGCATTAGACTCTTGATCCTAAAAAATCAAATGTTTTTTAAAAACCCGATTATTTATTGTCGGGTCATCAAGTCGGGTAGTTTTGAATACCCCTAAGTCTTGGTCAGTTGAGTTTGAATACATTGAGTCTAGGCTTGTATCGATTATGTCACTTGGACAAATATAATAATCCTCCCTCGATGTAACTACCACTAAATTCAATAAAGATTACTTTTTTCTACTTATTCCTTATTCGTCCACCCTAATTCCTATCAATTGCTTTGTCTCTAACGAACATGACATTGAATTTAATAAATCAAAGAAAGGACATGAAAATAAAACACCTTTAATCAAAGAAAATAAAAAATATTAGGTGCCAAAAAGGAGCTAAAACATACACAAATTGGGGTATCGCTAGCCCTAGAAGAACGCACAAAGCATATACAAATGTATAGAGAATACATCGATAGGTAGAGATGTTGTTGGAAGTTAGAAAACTATCCTGACTGAATTGCAACCATAATACCTGATAATTGAATTAAGCTGGTCCAAAAGATGGGTTTTTGCTATCCCTCATCGACCTTCATGTTGACAAAAAAGATTGCCTTACTTTTGTTCTTTGACAAATATGCTGCATGCCATAACTAGATAATAGCGGAAGAGGATATGCTTCATAACTCAATGGGGGCATCTATTTCTACACAGTCATGATGTTTAACCTCAAGAACGTAGGTGCACATATAGATGATATGATCGTAAAATCCAGAGATCATTTAGGGCACTTCATTTCCCCCCAAAAACTCTTTGTACAACTCAAATTGTTCAATATGAGATTCAACTCTCAAAAATATGCCCTTGAAGTGATATCAAGAAAGTTATTAGGGTATGTCATTAGCTCTTGAGGTATTGAGGTTATTGATCCTAATAAAATCAAGGGTATCTTGGCTTAGACACCCCTTAAACACAAAGAAGGAATCCAGAGCATTTTAGGTCATTTGCAATACACCAGTGGATTCATTTTTAAGTTCTGTTCCAAAACTGAAGAAGGATACACCTAAAGATTAGGAGCAAGATTACTAGAAAGCTTCCAATCTTATAAAAAGTTATCTCTACTAGTGCTTTTTTTAGCCTTGCCTAGAATTCCTCTTTGCCTATACCTCTTATTCACCGACTTGGCAGCCGAGGGCTTTCTAACTCAAGAGATATACGAAAAGGAAAATGCAATCTATTATGTCAGTAAGAAACATCTCACTTTAAAAACAAATTTCATGAGCCCACGAGATAAATTTAGATCGATCTAGGCTGAACCCTTTATCAACAAGAAAATCCGTTTTAGAGGAGCACATGTTCAAACATTGTGCTACCGCCATTGTTCTACCTCCACAAGATAAAATCCTTTTCTAGACCAATCTGAAAAAGGAACTTCTTGTAACACCCTGCTAATTCCCCCTTTTCGAAAAGCAAAACCTTGAGAGAACTACCATTGTGCTATTTCCACGTGTTTAAACATTAAGGCTTTAAATTAGAATTTTGCAGCGAAAAAAATAAAACTTTCAAATAAAATTTTCAAATAAAACATCAAAATGCCAAACTCAATCAAACATACAATCTAGTACCATTATGATCCTTATTAAAATATATGAAACACCTATCAAACCAAATCCAAACCAGTTTCAAAATATCTAGAAAACGTTAAGTCAAACAAAACAAGGAAAATAAATTACTCTCTACTCATCCTAATAATGCATGCAAATCTCCACGATACTTATTAGAAATTTTCTCTCCAAAATTATAAGTGTAAATATTGGATCATTACAGGGTTATTGAAAGGAGAATGCCATGACTAAATGATCACCCACAAAGCATGCAATCAACAAAGTTGAGTACATAAAGTTTACGAAAAACAAAATAAACGTGATGATTCATAAGAGTAAATGCATGACATTCCTACTCGTATAACACAATCCTTTACTCAAATTAACTCATTCTTTAATTAATCAATTGGATTAAGCTATAGACAAGGTTGTCTCCCCATGTCCTAATCAGGAACATCAAAATAAATAAACTCATGCACTTCATAAGAGGGCATCAAAAATAGTATAAATCCAAATAGTAAACGGGTACGACTTCATCACCATAGCTAGATGAGATCTCAACTAACCCCAATTTTAAGTTTAAAACTTTATAAAAGAGACTTATAGATCACACGACCTCCAAAAAAAGCCACAGATAATACCCCATGAAGCCTCAACCCTTGATTGTCAATACTCTAGATGTGCACTAGCTTGGAGTTTTATTGCTTATCCTTTATATTAAAATTTTAATCCTTTGATTTCCTTTTCAAATTTTAACCTGTTGAACAAAGTTAACTAAACTCATCTTTAAGACATAAAAATTACCTTTACTCAATTCATACCATTATTGATGAAGGAGTAATAATAAATAACCTCATGGATTAATTAGCAAATTAATTACACTAGAATCAATTAAGATTCCTCAACCATACATAATTCTTTCCTAATTAGTATAAATAACTCATCAACACTACTAAATCATGCTCCTAAATAAAGAACATGAGTCCTTTTCAAATACATAACAAAAAAATTTCACCCAAAAGGTTCCCTAAACATGATACTAAGTTTCCCTTTTACCCTATATGATACTCCTATAGGTTAAATTTTTGTAACTTGTATGTACCTTGAATAGAAAATCGGGTTTCCACTTTCACAACTACGAATATTTTGCCTAAACCAAATACGTATTCATATATATATTAAATTACTTATATCATACCAAATATATAAAGATATATAAATATACCTATACCTATACCTATACCTAAACCTAAACCTATACACATACTTATATAAATATACCTATACACATACTTATATAAATATACCTATACACATACTTATACGTTTAAGTACATGATATTCATACTTATCTAAATAAAGAGACTAGGAGATGACTAGGGGACACATGCAAAGGGATATTCTTGTGCACCATTGCACGCATGCATGAGGTGGCCTAGTAAAAAGAACTTTACATGGCCTAGAAGACCTCCAAGCCTCAATGGCAGAGGCGGCTATTGAACACCTTAAGTTTCGTGCTGCTGTCTTCTCCTGGTTGGCCAAAGAACCACCCAAATCAAGCTAAAAGATGGTAGCAAGACAACCATACACAAAGCATAACAAACGTACAAAACAAGTTTTTTTGCGCTCAATTTTAGGTAGAATTTTGAACACCCAACCCAACCAAAACATTGACTTGTTATTAATCATAAAGGCAATAGCATAATTGAACAAAAGTCAAGCCAAGATACCTTGCATAGCTCAACCAATAGTCCTAAGATACACAAACATTGACAATCATGTAAAGCAAGATCGAGCTCACTTTAAGCTTAGTTTTTGGACTAATAATGCACCCTAAACCAGACCAAAGCCTTAGCCCATTTTCAAATAGCATGTAAGGAGCAAATCCTACCAAAAAAATCAAGTTATAAGACCAATCAAAATGATCACCAAACATACATCAACGAAAAATTAGTTTTACGAGATAGTTAATACCTTGATTAGGTGATAATTTTGGCTCACAACCTCGGGTTTCCAATTCTCCTAATGGCTAATTTTTTTCTCCTAACAACAATCATAAGTAAATTGAAAGTTAGAGTAGAAGAAGGAAGATATAAGGAGAAAAGACTAAGAGCTCACGGTGGACTTTAGACCAAAGGATCATAGGATAAAGAAAGGGAAAGAAAGGAAAAAAGGAAGAGAGAAAGAGGAAGAAGGGCCATTCATGGTTGGTGGCCGACTCACCAACGGTAGGGGTGGTTAAGGGGAGGCAGTAGGGGAAGTAGGAAGGAAAGGCTAACGTTGAAAGGGGAAGCCTCATGTGTGTACGTGAAAGTGTTTCTTTTTTCTTTTTAATTTGCTTTGAATTTTTTAGATTTAGGTGGACTTTGTGTAGGTTTTAGGAAAAAATATATATGATTTACTTAAAAGGGTACTAGGATTAATAGAGTTTTGGGCTTGATGGATTTCTTAGAAAAAATATCTTTTTTAAATAATTTAGTTTTATGATTAAAATAAATAATTACATACTAAAAAATATGTATTATTTATATAGAAAGTATATATATATATATATATATATATATATATATATATATATATATATATATATATATAGAAAGTACATGAATTGAATATATATATATATATGTATGTATTTGTATAGAAAGTATTTTTGATAAAACGTAGTCATATTTTGTATATTTACGGGGGATTACACCTCTAAAGTGAACCACTCCATGTTTCAAGTCTTAAAGAAACTTCTGAAAAGCCACAGTCACAATTTCTAAATTTGAAGTTAAACCTCTAAAGCATGCAAAAATGAGTTTTCAATACCGAAGCGAGACATTTAAAGAATTGTAGAGCTATGTTTGACCTGATTCCTTTAAAAGGATATTTAGGCAACCTCTCCTGAGGCTTGGCCACATTAATAATAATAAAGCTTTGCACATTGTGAATAGGATTTCGGCAACAAATCAGGTGCTTAATACCGGAGCAAGTTGTTAAACGCCCTAAAGTTAAGTGTTGAGTTTTGAAGGTCAAGGCATCAACCAAGAGAGCTCCTTTCCTTAGCATACAAACTTGGAAAAAGCTCAAGGATTAAAGCTATGCATTGAGCGCAGAGGAGTTACTCAAAATCTTTCTGCCCATGGAGCTCCCCAAGGATTAAAATAGGAGATGTCCTCGAAAATCCTTTAAAGCCCACAAAAGAAGTTTCCCCAGTAGAAGTATAAATAGAAAAATTCCCCAATAGAGTTCGTCAATCTATAAACTAGGCTGAAGGTAGCAAACTCTTGAAAATTAACAATCTCTTTAGCCGAGTCAATTAGAAATCGAGCTAGATCATCAAAGCTATGAAATCAACTCGAGTTAAGGGACTTGTACAAAGAAAGCTCCTAAGCAGAGTAGGGTAGCACACTCCTAAAGCGCTAAAGATTCCTTAGTAAATTGCATGGGCGTAAGGAACAATAGTATTAGTCCCACTAATTTTGAGCCATGTAATCTGTAGCGGCTCCTTTAAAAAACAAGCCATGTCTCTAAGTTATGCCATCCTAATAGCAGATCCCCAATAGCACATCAGTCCATGTCTCTAAGCCGCACCACCCTTATAATGTCTCCTCGTTAGCGTAACTGGTCATTACTCTAAGCTGCGTCACCTTAATGACGACTCCTCTTTGGCATATCAAGCTATTTCACTTTGGCATAAGAGGCCATGTTTTTAAGCTGCACTATTATAACATTAGCTCCATTTTTGCATGACAGGCCATGATTCCAAGCCATGCCACCTTTATAGCGGCTCTCCATTGGCACAACATGCCATGTCTCTAAGCCACGTCACCCTGATAGAGGCTCCCCCATTGGCACATTAGGGTAACCTATAAGTCATACTACTTTGGTAATGGCTCTCCATTAACAAATTAGGTTAATCTCTAAGCTGCATAATCCCAATAGCAACTTTCTGTCAGCACTAATCTCCCCAAGCGGAGCACCTCAAGGCATTTGTCTTAGGTAATCAAATCGATCATTGTAAGTTCCCATCCTTAGTGGAACTAGCTCAGCAACACCCGATGGACATGTTTTCATTAGACTACCCTTATATTTTTGGCAGTAACAAATGAATTTAGGTTAAACTTAGAAAAGTATATGATAGTCATCATAGTTAAGTGATTTGGTTGCTAGTTTTGGTATTGTAGTTTGGTTTGTTGCAGTTGGTTGTGTATTGTATTTTGAGGAATTAGGTTCTTGAATTTGAGATATACAATTACTTGAGGAAAAATGTTTTCCAGGAAGAAATCTAAGACCTCTAAGGCTCCTAGTTCTTCCTAATCCTCCCAACCCTCATAACCTACTGTTGCTTTGTTGAAATTTGTCAACCCAAATCACAAGCCATTCTATAAAAAGATTAAAAACTGAAAGATTTTAAGCACCAAATTCTATAAACCTGAGTCTTTGGAGAAATTAAGAATTGAGGAGGACCTTTATGGGTTACTAAATACCTTGGGTTGGGCCAAATTTTTCTGAACTCAAGAACTACACATATGAGAGGCTAACCCTAGAATTCCTAGCTTCTCTAGAGAGAACTTTAATTGGTGAAAATGACTATAAGATCACCTTCTAAGTTTCAACCAACCCTAGACTATAGAGAGGTTGAACCCAATCTTTAGATGGGACTCCTCTAACACTATACAAGCACTAGACATGGGTAGATTCATGGAATACAGTGAGACACATTGGTGGAGTCAAATTACCGATGACCTGGAATACCAATTCAACATTTGCCATGACTCCTACATCCTTCACCCTATCTTAAAATATTGCATAGAATATTAGGGTATATAATTTTTGATAAGAATAATTTGGGGAAAATCGTTAGGAATGAGATAGAGTTGCTCTGAATGGCATTATATGGGAAAGAGCAGTTGAGGGATATGCTCAATTTTGGGGGCCATTTTTTAGCCCGGTGCATTTAGGATAAAAGGGGTGGGTTGACCGGTGACATTCACATGGGAGAATGGTCACTACTATAGCACATGCTCTAGGTTTTCCAAGGCAATGCAAGCTCCTTACCCTTGTCGATGCAAATGACATTTACATCAACATTGATTCCATAAAGAGGATGGATTTCATCTACTTCACCCCTAACCCTAAGGTATATGGGTGAAAGGTGAGAAGGGTAGTATATTGCTAACTTCCAAACCCCTTTATTGATATTGAGCAAGAAGAGGGCGACCTCTAGAAGATTCTCGCTCATCAGGGGACACAACCACAGGCCCTTGGCATCCACGCTCATCAAAGGCCTCCACTTAAACCTTAGGAGGTACCTCTTTTCCCATATCCCCTTCCCCTTTTTTAACTTAGAAGAGAAACTTAGGAAGCTCACAATAATGATGTAGGGCCAAGCTGAGGCCCAAAGGAGTAGTATGATTTGCAAGAATCAAATTTATGACTATCATGTCCAACATAGAGACTTTGCACTCTATGTTAACTACCCCAATGATACCTCTTAGCTCAGCCCATTCCTTCTTGGTCTAGGGATGACAACTCCACTTACCCTTATTGGACGGGTCCTACCGTCCTTGGTGTCACTCCCCCTTCTTCTCCCCATTATGATTATACCCAGATGGGGGGTAGTGATTACCGAGGTGATCCCACCTATTTGTATGACGTACTAGGTTAGTCCCCAGGGTAAAGAGGTGGGTAAGATGGCCCAAAAAATATCTTATCCTTCAGAAACTATCCCGATCACTCGCGGTATGACTAGCTGGCCTACACCAATGCGTTGGGTCCCGATGTTGACCCAACCTGCAACTTCTCCTCCCATAACGATGAGAAGATGTGTAGGAAGGGCAAGGGCCCCAATACTAGCTAGTCATACCTCAATTAATCTGCCCTCCCCTTTTCTTTCTCGATTTTTACGCTAAGGACTGCACTTTACTTAAGCTTGAAGGGGTTTTATTCCCAAAAAAGAGTCGGGCCTTAACTTCCTTTCTTCTCTTCCTTTATAAAATACATGTATAGTTTTCTTTTATTGAGTGTCAAGGATCCTTAATTTTTCATGCTTTATCAAGAACTTGACTTGTACCTACCTGAGACCATGACCGAACTTCTTAGGGAAAGACAAAGGCACTCTTAAACCCATTTTCTTTCCCCTAGCCATTGGCATTTTACCATTTCTTGTACATTCATCTTACCTATAAATTGTTACCTTCTTGAGCTTATATTTCTACAACTAAAATTACCAATTGATAGTCATTGACCCAATATAAACCTTTACCATTTCGTATTTAATGGGATTCTTTGGCAAGAAAGTTGTATGGATGTATTGATGGTGATTTAGGAGTTGTGAAGCTTCAAAGGGTAGCCGTAGTTTCTTTTCAAATAACATCTCTTAAGAGTTATTCATCTATTATAGACTCTTTTAGTAATAAGAAAAAAAAAGAGAAATTTTTTTCAGAAAAAGTTTTATAGAAAAAGGAAAAAAAGGAGGAAGAAATAAAAAAAAAAAAGAAGTGGGATGAAAAAGATTTGTGTGGTTTTCTTAGGAATCTGAGAATAAATATAAGGGCTCAAGGCCATGAAATGAGGTGAAGGTTAAGATTATAAGAATTTCATTATTCATAAAGCTAAGCCTTACACCATTACCCAAGTCTTTCCTTATTTTGTTCTAGCCCTTTCCTTATTTTACCTATATTCTATCTCGAAGTCCTTTCCACTCTAGGAAGTTGAGTCATTGTCAATGTAGGGAGGTAAAGGTCAATCATATTGAGTGAGCATGGAAATTAAGAAGTTGATTCATAAGTCATTACCCATATTATTTATTTGTTCAACTCCCTCAAGGAGTAATGAAAAGCTAATTCGTTAAGGATGGAAATGAAGCTTTGGAAGAGTGTGGTTGTGTCTTAGTTTTGGTGCATGAAAGCTACAGTTTTCTACTCTTTCTTGGTTATCCATTATTTAAACCTATGAATTTAATAGCATATTTTCTCTTACTATTTAGAAAGTTGAATATTCATCACGATGGTGTCTCATGAATGCCCACTTGTTGCATAATTTTTTTTTACTTCTTTTCATTTCTTATAGTTTTTCTCTTATTAGTCTTCAAAATGCTTGCCTTATTCTTTATTTTGTTTTGAGAGCTATGGGTTGACTCCTAGGAAACCCTTCCGAGAAAATAATCTTCCTCCTAAGAGATTAGGGGGTTTAAAGGGCTTATTGTTTGTTCCTGAAATCAACCATGGTTCCTTCAAAAGTGAGTTAGGTTCATTGTTTTCCTAAGTTAGTTATTTTAGTGTTTGATGTCTCCTATCCTTTGTCCTAGAGTCTTGCTCAAGGACGAGTAAGAGAAAGAGCCAAGCTTGGGGGAATTTGATGAGTGATCTATGTCACTCATTTGCATATTCCTAGCAGAGTTTTATAATCTTTTTAGCCCATGTTTGTCCCATTTTATTCCATTTTGCATCACTTTGTGCATGGTCTAGGTTTAGTAGTTTTCTTCATATTCTTGTTGTGTTTTCCTTGATTTCCCCCTATCTTTTCTAATTTATGTGTGTTTTTATTGCTCGATGTAGGTATTCATTTGGTGTGAGCACGAGAACCAAGGAATAGGAGTGCATAGTAGAAAAGCTGAGAAGAAAAGCTAAGAGGGCGCCAAAGAATTAAACCAAGAGGCCTCTCAAGAGAAAAAGAATTGACCAGGCACTTGCTGTCCAGAGAAGCCACTCAGTTTAATTGAAGTAGACAAGCAGAGAGTTCCGAGCGGGCGTCAAACGTAATCTAAGAGGGCGCTTAGAGGCTTAAGCGGGTGCTCATGGTTGTACTGAGCGGCTGCTCAATTTACCAGAATTCAGGATTTGGGCTTATAAGCGGGCGCTTGACTCTGAATTGAGCACCCGCTTAGCTCTATTTTGGCAATTTTGTGCTTAACTCAAACTCTACTACATAATTAAAAAAGCGGCAAGACACGATAGATTCATCATTCATTCATTAGCACTTAGTTTTAGCCTAGTATAGACTTAGAGAATATAGCTTCGGGTTTCATTAACTTTTGTTCACAAAAAAACACTTAGATTTCTGTAGATTTAGTTATAGGTTTTGCTACTTTCAACGAATTTGTCTTTAACGCTTGTCAGACATTAGTTCTCAATCAATATATCAGTATTTTCTTTCCTTTCTCTCACTTTATATTTTATAGTTTTCATCTATTTTGTGTTTTGTTTTTTTTATGCTTATTAAATTCAAATTTATTGCATTTAATTGTTATTTGTGAATTTGCTAGTATGTCTCGTTATTTCAATTATTTGATGTTTTCTAGTATTAGCCATGAGTAGTTAGAATAGTTAGGGCATAGGGTGAAAATCCGATCCCCGGCATGGATGATGTTCAAAATATGGAGTTGGTTTCTTAATGATTTATGTGTGATTTGATGTCGAGTTTTGGTTGGAGTCTAGATTGGCCATATAGATTTCTTCCATGTGCGTTCCTAGGTCGAAGACATTGAGAAATGCATATTTATGTAGTGACCCGATATTAAATGTCGTTGACTTTCAAGATATTGATTGTTGATTTGAATATATAGTGTTGCTTGGATGATTAGGTGAGAAATCCCAACTGTAATGCCCTTCCTTGAAGATGACCGAGAGGTTGGTTCCTTACTGAAACCCCTTACTTGTAGCATTTTTTAGGTTTAATTCATAGGTTGGTAGTGAGTTAGTGAGCCTCATATTATCTCCTTTTGAGTCCAATTCCCAGTTTTAGCTCGTTAGTGTTAGGAATCGGTGTTCAATCCTGAATCACTAGCGCTTTTACCTTTATAGAACAAGTCTTTTAGAACCTTACACTAGATTTTAGTTAGATATAATCATAATCCTTGCTTTAGTCAGAGTTATACATACATGTTCCTTTGGATAAAGATGCATGCACTTATACTCAAATGCAAACGCCTATGCCTTACAGTAATTGCACTTATTCAATCTAACCTAAGCTTAACTTATTTTAACTTATTTTTTCCTATAACAAGAAAAAACAAGGTGAAATGAATGGATCCTTAACTAATGGTCATTCACATCTTTAATTTGTATGATTCTACTTAATTATTATGTTATAGACTAGGACACTTCCATTTGATATACGATCTAAAAATAAATAAATTTGTTACATATTTCAATTATAAGAATATTTTACCCATTGGTGAAATTTATAGTTTTTTATATGCAAAATTACATTGTAATATTTCATATCTTTTAAGGTATAAAATTGAAAAATTTAAATGGATTAATATTTTTTTAATTAGATGAAATGAAAAATTTTAATGGAAAAGGGAGAGAGGAAGCTAAAAATTTAAGAATTTGTGTAGTCATAACAATTTATATATATGAATACATTTTCCAAGCCAATGATTATAGGGTGTTTATGAGTCGACTTAAGTTCGAATTTGGCTGAGCTCGACTTGAGCTCAAAAGCTCGTGTGACCTGAGCTCGACTTGAGCTCAAAAGCTCGTGTGACCCGAGCTCGACTCGAAAATTCAAATCTAGAGGTTGGCTCAAACTCGACTAAATTTCGTTTCAAACTCAAACTCATTTTCAACTGATTTTGAAAGCTCAACAAGCCTAAGTATCTAAGCCCAAATTAGTAAGTTTTAGTTTCAATAATTTTAATTTGGTTTTAGGTGAGAATCACACTATTTGGTTTATATAAACCAACTACATCAAATCATCTATCTTTTTTCTATGTGTGATTTTGGGTTTATATGTATAACACTCCAACCATCTCATTTTATTCTAAATGTGGGACTTAGGGTTAGTTTATATATCAAACCATATTTTATTTTATTACAATATTTTATCATAAGTATATTTTTACATAATGATAAATTATAAATAAAAATTCAAAATTTACACGAGTTTTGATTTGTTCAACTTGACTCATTCACTTGTACGAGTCAAGTCCAATTGAGTCAAACTCTGACTGAATTTTGACCGAGTCGGGTTCGAGTATCTCGCAAGGTTACTCAAATCATTAAAACCTCTAGACATCATCCATAAAATAATGAAAAAAAATTTATTGATAATTTTACACATGTCTAAAATGACTTGAGTAGGATTTTCTTTTGATAATAGATATAAATAGGAAACCCACTTATGCAGGATCGGGGTTTCCTTGCGAGAATACTGATAATGGATTTTGATAACCGACCAAACTCCCTAAATTTTACTTTCTAACTTAAAATATATGAGATGCAGAATTAATTTCATATTGCTTGAAGATATCTTAAGCTAAAAATCTTGTTATTTTAACATCAAACGAATATATTCTATCACCATGACCCTTCTTCATATTTTTTAATTTAATTGCTTAAAATCACAGCACTTTGATCCCCTCCATCATTACTATGCTTCATTTTCAAGATGTTCATTCCCACCCCTTAACATAAATCTTACTATTGTAAGTAATTAATATCTTTGGGAGAAGACATCAAACAATGTTTCTAGAGTTTGAAAGTTGAAACCCATGTGTTGCCACATTGTCGCAACCCCCGGCCTTCTAACTAAAACTGTACATTGTTAATGACATAATCTTGAACATACTTTCGCTTAATGAAAGGATATATAAATGCGATAAACTTATAATATCAAATTTGTCAAAATTTCACTATAATACATTATATTCTACTCATTTTTATCTTAGTTCGGACAAAAAAAAAATTGAAAAATATAACCTTTGACCCATCTTGTCTATAAAGACTAACCTTCGTTTTATTTCTTTTGCATGTTTTGTACTTTGAAGGGTTTAATGAAAAAATGACCGGTTGACAAACAGGTCATTGTGATGACGTGGCTGTTGATGACCGTTGCTTTTGAATCCCTTTGTTTCATACCCGTTGCTTTAAATTTTGTGATAGTTCTTGTCAATTTTAATGTATAAGTTTATTTTTATTTTGTGGGATTATTAGTGTCTTATGTAACATTGTCTTATAGCTTTAATTTCGAGTGAATTTTTTTAATGCTGTTGAAATTTGCTCGTTTGGTAGAGTTTGGGTGGTAGTGTTATGAACTTACCCTTAAGTCTCAACTACTAAAAATTTGATTCTTGTCTTTCCATCTTATTTATTGTTTCTTGAATTACTAATTTGGGGTGTGTCACTCTGGTTTTTGCTTTTCCTTCATATAGTTTTGAAAGCTATTTATCCTTGTTATTCTTTTCTAAAGTGCTGACCTTGTAAATGATTTCTATTTGCAGTACATTGTAATTGGGCGTGGAGATATGGGTTCTTCAATAGGTTTGGAGAATCAATAATTAGTGTTAAACTACTAACTGCCATATCTTTAACTTTGCGAGAAGCAATATCAAAGAAAGCAATCATGTCAAGGTTTGCTTTGCTGACAAAATTTATCTTGTGATTGTTGTTTCTTATATCTGACATAACAAACCATGGCTTTCGATGATGCTTCAACACACAAGTTTTGAAACAGATGTTAAGATGGACTAGCAGAATTTTTTTTTCTTAGATAGACCCAACTCTTTGGCTACTATTATTTCTTGATTTATTTTTAGACTGGGTGCAAAGTTTTAGTTTGCTATATGCATGGAACATGAAAAAATAAAGATGAGTTACCAGTTCAACATGTAACCAGTAAAGGGTACCTTTAAAATACAAAACATATAAAGGTGAGATTTTTCATTTTATTTTTTTCCAAAAAAAAAAAACGAAAAAGTCAACTCAATATTTTCTTTGATTTACAATCCGTTCTCCATACTCCAAAATCAGTATGTTTAAAAATCTAACAGAAACTTTACTTTTACAAAAGCTCCTAAGACCAAACTTATTACCACATTTCTAATTAGCTTATGTAATTATAAATTATAAACGAGAAATTTTTAATTTATAATTTTATTTCTATATTTGAGATCATAATGTATAAACCTAATATATGTATTTTTTAAATTCTATATATTTTGTATTTTTATATTTGATATAATAATACCTATATCCGATATAACAATAATTATATATGATATAACAATACATATATTTACGATTTCGATATCTTAATATAATCTATATCAAATATGAATTAAAAAAGTCTCGTTATAAATTAAGGAGAGCATAAAGTTTCAAAGATGCAATTTCATCCATGATCAAATTCAAAAGACTAAGCAAAAAGATCCATGCATGCATTATGATGTAAATTTCTTCTTATCCATATCTAGAGATTCTTTGTACAAGAATTTCTTCCTTTAGAAAAATTTTCAATCATACTAGTATCATCCACACTTGTTCTCCCCACTACACCCCCACCCCCCCTTTTCCTCCTCATCCCCTCCTATAAATTGGCTTATCATATCTCAAGTCCACATATCACCTCACCCAATAAATATTTTCTTGAGTTTCCAACTCTCAACTTTCCTCCCTAGCTTAGCCTCAAACAATCTCTCAAACATAATTCAAAGTATATAATGGATAGAGTTAATGAGCTGGCAAATTCCAAGGCAGCTGTGATATTCACCAAGAGCTCAGATTGTATGAGCCATAGCATCAAGTCACTGTTTTACGAGCTCGGAGCGAGCCCTGCAGTCTATGAGATTGACCGCGATCCTAGAGGCAGAGAACTTGAGTTGGCATTGCAAAGGCTAGGGTGTAAGCCTACTGTCCCTGCAATCTTCATCGGTGGAATGTTCGTAGGATCCGCCAAGGATGTTCTTGCTGCCCACCTTACTGGATCCCTCAAAGACATGCTCATTGCTGCTAAGGCTATCTGGTTCTAGCGAGAGCTAGTAATGACATCCAATATCAAAGATGTATAAACTTTATTTTCCTTTGTTTTTTTCTTTGGTTTGCATGGGGGAAAGTAATGTCCTTCAGTTTGCAAAGCTCACAGTGCAGCATTCTTCAATGGCTTTTCGTTTTTTGTAAGCTCCTGATAGCTGCACTTGGTGAATAACAATGTAATGTACCAAAAACATAATCTTAAAGGCTACATACACAGCTTGAAAGATGTTCAGTGTTATAACTTTGGACTCACTAAATTTTTCTCTCTTTCGTGTAATGATTTATCAAGATATGGATTTTATATGATTAGGTAGGGTAAGAAGTCAAAAGCACCAACTGTATTACCTGTGGACGTAACAGGGTTTAGTTCGTCCTAGTATGAGACTAAGGTATGAAATAAAAAGTATTCATTGAATGTTGGACAAGAATGAGAACTCTTTTTATTCTAAAATCTTACCCACATCAAAGGGTTAAGATCCAACAACGTATAAAACATTTTTTTCCTAGCTAGTAACCTAACTAGCAGTGGAAAAATTATTATGCTAAAATAGGAGGGAAAATTGTAATTTAAATTTTTCAATATATTTGGCAACTTATATCACTGTAAAAAAATAAAAGAAAAATATATTTTATTAAGATCTTAGAAATATATGGTATAATCTCAGGTATAGGTGATATTATGGTATTATCTCAGTTATAAAAATAATAATTTAATGTAGAGAAACAATCAACTCAAGTACAAAAATAACGATTTTAGATATAGAAATAATAATATCAACTATACAAATGAAATTACAAAAAGAATCTTTGATATATGAACAATGATTTTATCAGGTATAAATTAGAAATGTCTCTGCTAGATAACCTGCATTTCATCAAAGCAAAAGCTTATCTTTCCTAGGGAAAAAAACGAAATGATTCAGAAATATTACAACCTATTACAGTAAAAAGAAGAATTACAGATTAGCTATACATTGTCATTTTCTTGTGCTTTGACAATTGAAAAAGTTTATGCGCTGTTGCTATTATAATGTCTACGCTCCAAATGTAAAAGTTAGTGAAAACCCCTCCCTATATCTGCTCATCACATACGTCAGAGAATCTACTGTTTGGTAAGATCAGTTAGCTAGTCCTAGAAAAATGGATGCCGGAATAAAGTTGATTAGCTTTTACATAACGAATCTAGCTTACCTTCATTATGATGCATGGACAAGTGGACACACAGGGTAATTAGCCAGGTCCTATACGTTCAGAAATTTTTTATGA
This sequence comes from Dysphania ambrosioides, assembly GCA_026401315.1. Lineage (NCBI taxonomy): Eukaryota > Viridiplantae > Streptophyta > Magnoliopsida > Caryophyllales > Amaranthaceae > Dysphania > Dysphania ambrosioides. The sequence continues at coordinate 6,262,794 of CM048662.1, forward strand.
CAGTTCATGTGAATATGGATGGACAATGTTAAATTAGCTAGAGCTCTTAAGATACATATTAGGTCCACGTCTTAACACGTATGCTGGGATCGGATGAATTTGATACAATTTAAGGATGTCTTTTACTTATTCCAATGACTTTTGTTTAACTCAGTGAGATGGGGTGGCTTTTACTTTGTGAGTTGTTCTAGAATTTGTGATCACCATATTCTCCGGCCTCATATTCTCTAATATATCTTAGGAACTAATTTAATAACTTGATATGCGAAGTAATAATGTAGGCTTTATGTTTTCGGTAGAAGTAATAATGTAAATTGCTTTTTTGATGCAAAGGGAGTCGTAAGCAGTAAGATAACGACTAAAATAGACGGGATTTGAATCTGGGTATTGGATATCACCCATAAAAAGTTTAACCAATTAAGCTAGTTGACATCCATATTAATAGTGTAAATTGTGAGGGCATGAAAACTGTTTGTAATAGCTTGATTCACTAGGCAATAATAAGGCAAAGAATATAGTATTATGTATACATGCATTTCTTACAGGCAAAACCAATAAAGTTTGATACGGGAGAATAGTTTATTTAAATATTTTTAATATTTTGCAAACTTGGATTCCATGCTGATTAGCACTCCTAATTTGGCTAAATTATTTTTACTTTTTTAAGAAGAATTTTTCTCAATCTTGAACTTTACTTCAAGTTCTTATTTCAAACATTTTCAATATTCTATTAATCCTAGTGTAAATTAACGGTCTTTAGATCATGTGTTTGGCATCGTCCCGCACTGTTTTGATTTTCAATCATCTTGAGACAGCATAAATAATGACGTGGAAAGCGAATATTTGGCCTCATTTAATTCTTGATTTGGCGCATAATACGTTCAGGCTTAGCTTTCTGCTTAAGAAGATGCATGACTCTAGTAACTATGTTCCGAAATTGTTGCACATCAAACCAGAGTGTGTTATAATATGGTTACATAGTTGTTTCTGCCAATATTATCACCTAGTGACAACTTAATTTTGAACTCTAAAGAACTAGTTAGTTATGTATAGGCAATAACAAGTAGAGCAAAGTAAGAGGATAAATGCACACGATACAGTGAATTGTCCTAGTGTTGGTTGTTTGGGCATTCGCTGTGTTTAGTGCACCTATGTATTGATGTCGTACTATTGATGATTGTATAAGCCTTGTTTGTTGTTGGGTTGTGACCTTCTAATGCCTGGATCATCTAAACGTTCTACAAAATGTCAAAAGTGGATAACTACGGGTGGTTATAGTTCACGACTCTCCAATGCTTATATAAGTGTATGGTATCAGAATATAAGTAAAAATAAAAATAGAATTGTAAATCTTAGTATTTTAAGAAATGATACAATTTTAGATGGGTGGCAATTTAACTTTATGGGATAATTTTCCATGGGGTCATCGGCCAACTGGCTCCTCTGCCCACTACCTTGTCTAACTTGTAGGGGACTTTCCATGTGGGAGCTAACTTGCCATTGGTCGGGCTTCTAGTGTTGTGAAATATTTTAGGTAATACCAAATCTACTTCTTTGAATAGTTTTGCTCTTTTGTTGTTGTAACTTCTTGCATCGACTGGTTGTTGAGCAACTATTTTAACCAATGCGGCTTGTTGAGTCTCTCTCACTATTTCTAAGTCAAAGTCAACTAGTTTCACTAAGTTCAGGCCTTAGGAGTCCATATCTTGCCATCATAATGTGTACTTGTATTGGGATGACATCTTCACATCCATAAACGAGTGAGAAGGTCGTTTGTCTTGTTGCTTCCCTAGGCATCATCCTATTTGCACACGATATCTCTTGCAACTTTTTTGCCCACATGTCATTTACTCGCTTTAATCATATCTTGAAGGAGTTGGTAATTGTCTTATTACTAGATTTTTCTTAACCATTGGTTCATTGTGGGTAGATAGACGTTGAGAATTTCAAGGTAATATTCCACTTGTCATGAAATTGCATGGTCTTATGGTTGATAAGTTAAGATCCATTGTCGCATACTATTTCAAAAGGTTTACCAAACTTGCAAGTAATGTTACTCCATAAAATTAATATGACTTAGCTTCCTCATCCCTTACGTGTTGTACTGCCTCAACTTCAATCCATTTAGAAAAGTAATCAGATAGGGTCAGCTATCTACGTCAATTCATAGATGATAAGCAAGCATTTTTTAAGATAGAACAAGATTAGATTTGAAAGTTACTAGGAACATTTAAAAGAAATAATGAACCATAATCTAGATCAGTTGGTTTACATGTTAAGGATTATGCAAGTCTAAATTTGGTGATCACTTCTTTAAGAGTCCACAAGTTAAGGGGTCCTAAGACTAGTTGTCAAAATTTATCTTATTGTAGTTGTTGGTTACTTAATTCAATAGGTCTTGAATTATGTGTAATAAGATAAAAATGGTCAAGCAAGTTCTAATAAAGTAAGCATTATGCGTAAATGAAAAGTGTAGAATTGAAGTTGTGGAAATTAAATAAAGCAAATAAAATGCAATCTTTAAATATACAAGAGATTATTCAAGCATGCAAGTAATTGAAGGTTTACTTAAGGATTGAACCTAAAAAGGCTATCCCTCATGAGAAACTTCAAATATAAGAAAGTGTCTAGTTAAGAGGACTTGATAAGATTTAGTCCCAAAACATCATATACTTAAGAATTAAAATAACATAAAATATGTTTTATGATACTAAGACTTTAGTCATATAAATGGATAAAATTTAAGGGAGTCCATAGAGATTGAAGATGTCCAAACCCCTTCATTATAGACTAAGTTAGAGTATAAAATAACAAGAATGCATAAGATTAAAGATGCATTCCTTGAAATAAAATGTGAAGGTAGGGGATTACATTTAAAGTTAGTAGTAGTCTATTATATAGAATGGATCCTTGAGGATGATGCTCAAAATAAGAGTTTTGAGGCTTGACCTAGTGAAAGAAGGAGTTTCCTTATTATCAATCAAATTATTGGTGAACAAATGGAATGCAAGATTGCAAATATATATGTGTGTTGATAACAAGAGTTCATTAGGGATGATGTCCCCTAGTTAGATTAATGCTCCTTAAAGAACATAAAAACAAATAAGGAGTTCATGTAGAAGGAGGTTTACATCTTCTACAATCACTATATAGAAAATGACTATACCTGAACCTTGAGTGGATGTAAACCATTAGTGATCAAGAAGAGTTATGATTAGAGTATAAATAGACAAAGGAAAAGGAAAGTAAATGTAGATTTAGATGAGTCCTTTGCTTAAGTCTTGATTGAGTGCTTGACCGAGCTCTCGTAACCCTATCAAAGATATTTAACTACCTAAATTAATGTAGTGTGGGTAAATAAGGTCGAAATCCCAAGATACCATCAAATTAATTAAGTTACCCTAAGAATTACTTATACTAAGTGAAAACAAAAATGGATGATTATAAACTAAATATAACTCTAGAAAACAACTATAGACTTAGATTATAAATAATATGATAAAGACATTTAGGACAACAATTCCCCACTAATATGGATAGACATAGATTTCATACTCAACCCCTTAAATTCAATTCATTAGGAAACTCCTAAGATGAATGCTCCCTGAACAATACTAGAGACCTCTTTCGAGTACTAATAGCTAAAGATCTCTTTTAGAACATTTTCTCTACAAGTTTTTTCCTTGCCTTTCTATTCTTCTTCTTTTCTTTCTTTTTCATTCTTTACCCTTCTCTTTTTCTTATTTTTTTTCTTTCCTATGCAAGAGCCAAGGACAAATGAATGCATAATTACAGGGGACTTTTGCAAATTTTAAGAGTCGGTGAACCCAAATAGGGTTCAAGTGGATGATTCGATTAGTGAATCACTACTAGAGAGCCCAGTTTTGTACAACCAAACCTTTCTTTTCCAGTGAAAAGAAAGGAATGAAATCTCCCCATTTGTAGCCTACTTAATTTTTGCATTATTGAGGATCAGCCACATGGCTTTGCAAATTTTAATGGATCAAGGAGTCGTCACTAAATATTTATGGGCTGTTTAGACACCCTTGGGCTTGAATCCCAAAATGACTGATGTAAGGGGTCTTTGAACCATGAGAAGGTTTGAGAATGAGAAACTTATTTTAATTTTATGTGTAAAAATAAATTTGCATAGAGATGGAGAACAAATTCGTTTTAGTTCCTAGGTAAACATGTAAAAACAAGTAGAGAGTACACTCTAGATTTAGTCAGTTTGATAAGTTAAGAATCATGCACATAAATCTAGATTAGGTGACCACTTTGTGGATTGTCCATAAGATTAATGGGTACATATGGTCGATTGTCCATTGATTATCTTATTAGGTGTGGCTTTCAATCTATAGGTCTTGATTTACAACTTAAGTAAATGGTGATCATAAACATTTATTATAAATTAATAATTATCAAATAAAGTGCAATAATCAAAGAAAGAGGCATGAAGAGACAAAGGACAAGAAACAAAGTTAGTATAATGTAAGATAAGGATGATTCATCATAAGTTGAAGATTTATATGATCAAATGGAGAAGGGAGCCAAAATAGACTCTTCCCTATGATAAACTCTAACTTGAAATTGAGTCTAGTTCATGATGGCTTATGTAATTTAGCCATAGAACATCATATACTTGAATATGCAAAATAGAAATAAAAGTAAGTTTCATGATATCTAAACATGAAATGAGCCTTTGAATAAATCCCAAATATGTATCCCAAATATGAGCCTTTGAATAAATCCCAAAGATTGGAAATGTCAACATCTTTGCATCATAGACTAAGGAAAAATAGGGAAAGAGACATTAAATAACTTGCAATAAATAAAATTCAAGAGAAAGGGGTTGATAAAATGTTGAGAAGAGACCAATATATGGAGATGGTTTCTTAGTTAGAATGCTCAATATTAGGGTTTTGAGACTTAACCTAGTGAAATAGGAGTTGCCCCTAGCTCTCCACATCATAGGTAAATGAGACATTAAAATAAGAGTATTAGAGTTGATCACAAGAGGTCATCAATAGTGATGACTCTTTGATTGATCAAGGCTCACAATTATGTGCTTAAAACTGAAAATAGAGTTCATGTTGGAAAGGTTTGCATCTCCCACAATCATCACAAATAAGAGTCTAATCTAAGTCCTTATATGGATGTAGAACCATTAAGATTAAATATTATGGTTGAATGGAGTAAAAGTAGACAAAACAATAAATAATGATTGAATTTAAGATGGGTCCTTACTGTTTATAGTTAAGGATAATTCCTTTTCTTGAGTCTTGCTTGAGTGTCTATTAAAAGACTTTTGATTGCTTGATATTTGAAGGCAAGAGGGATGCCTTGAATGTTGGGATTTGTGTATGGAAGTGTTTGGCAGTGTCTAAGAGTATATTTTGGCAGAGTAATAGTGCTTTAAAATTGTGAACCCCTTGATGATGAAATGAGGGAGTATTTTTAGGAAAAAAGAGTCGGTTTCCAAAGCCTTAGACACCAACATAGGCATTAGACGCTAACTTAGGGTGTCAAACACTGCTCCTAAGCATTAGAAGCTCAAGAAAGAAATCTTTTACTTGGTTGAAAAGAGGCTTAAAAGGAGACATGAGCGCTTTTGGGGTTTCGTATAAGGTTAGGCGTCAAACACCAAGGTTAGGCATTGGATGCTCGAACTAAAAACTGATCAGATTCTGCTTTAATTTAGGCACTTAAAGCAGATCGTGCGCTTGACACCAAGGCACAGTGTCAAATGCTTGGCTAGCGCTCGTTGTATTAACTATGTGTTGGATGACTCAAGTTGGACGAGATTCATTTTTTTTGCTCATTGCCAACTTTGGGTGTTAGGCATTTGTGCTTTAAGCAGCCTACTTTTGCACTATTTTATGGTTGATTTTTTGGTGATATTTCAATTTTTTTGGGTTATGTGTTTTGGGATAATTTGTATTAGGCCTAGGTTTATGTTTAGACCTTTTCTAGAGTTTATCTTTAAGGTGATTTTGAGTTTATATATACTCAAATTTGACCCAAGCTAAGTGCACCTATAAGGGTTGATTTGTCATTAGGCTGATAGGCGGGGAAACACAATTTTGTTTCTACAGAAGCCCCCACTTTGACTGAATCATTTATAAGACAAAGGTCAAAGTATGAATTGGGAGGTATAAATACTTGAGATGCTCTACAATCTCAATTATTTCTTCTAACACTGGTACCTTCAAACACAATAAGGGATAGTCGGTAAGGAATCTGTCCGTTGGGTATCACTAAACTAGTTGCAGTGAGGATGGGAATTCACGGTGATCGACATAAATATCTGAGGTTGGTGCCTTGAGATACTTTGATGGGGGATATTGGTGCTAATGAGAAGTCATTATTAGGGAGATGTGGCTTATAGGCTGGCCTGATGCGCTAATGGGGAGCCACTATTGGAGTGTCGCGGCTTATAGGTTAGCCTTATATGCTAACGAGGGAGTTGTTTTTAGGGTGGCATGGCTTAGAGACATGGCTTGTTGTGCAAGAGAGATATGGCCTGCTGTGCTAGATAGACATGGCCTGTTGTGCTAGAGAGTCATAGCCTGCTGTGTTAGATGGGAGTTGCTACTAGGGTGGTGTGACCTATATTTGAGGAGGGACTGAGACTATTGTTCCTTATATCAGTCCATACTTGACTAGGGACTTTTCTTTATATCAGTCCCTTAACTTAGGTTTGATTCTGCAGCTTTAATGATCTAGCTTGATTTTTTATTGAGTCAGCTAAAGTAATCACTAATTTTGAAGGGTTTACTACTTTTTTCCTCATTAAGAGATAGACGAACTTTGTTAGGAGTCCATACTATTTGTACTTTCGCTGGGGAGACTTCTTTTGAGGGTTTTAAATGGTTTATGAGGACACTTCTTGTTTTACTCCTTAGGGAGTTTACTCAATTGGGATTTTTATCTACCGAGGATTTTTACTAGCTACATAACTTTGTGGGGAGAAAGATTTTGATCAACTCCTCTAGGGATTAATGGGAATTTTTTAGTGTACCCATTCTACTAGGTTTGGGATTTTGTTGAATCTAAGATTGCCTTAACCCGCTTATATTATAGGGACCTAGGCTTGACGCACTTTGTGTATTACTGAACAGGCTGTTTTATACCTCTCAAAAATAAACCGACAACACCAACTAATATATCTAGGGAAGTAGGGATCGTATCCTCAAGGAAGCATTGCAATTCTCTTAGCTCTCAAAAGTCTAAATTATATAAAGGGCCTTGGTTAAAAGGGTAGATAACTAAGGAACTAATGATAAAAAATTTAGCAAAGACTTGATGCAAATTAGCTAAAGCCTAGGGCAATGGTTCACCGTGAACAAACTAATCAATTGAGAAATGACAATTAACGGATTTTATGAATTCAATAAACTAGGGCTCACTAATGCTCTTGAACTTAGACTCCCTCAAGAATCTTCTAGCGGCTCTAGCTCTTGCCTAGGTTTGTCAAGCCTATTATTCCTTGGTCTTATTGTGGTATTTTTACCTCTCGGCATCAAATTCAACAATTACCCAATATATAATTAAACACGGCCATAATCCAATTGCAACCAATGATAAACCAATAATAGGAATTTAATTATAAACTTGAAACCAATTAATTAACATAAACCTATTTCATTGAAGTGTTTATGGATCCCCAAATCCCTAGAAAGAGATCTACTAATAATTCATGACTAAATTGATAAAAACAATAGCAACCATAAACATGAAATTTGAGAATGAGAAATAAAGAAAACAATACTAATAATCAATGATAATAGAAAGAAAATCAATAAATAAAATAAACTAGAGAAGAAAGCAATAAAAAGTACCTTTATAATTCTTGATTAATAGGGAAAATAAAACTAGGGTCTTTAACCATGGAAGAGAGACAAGAAAAAATATTATGTTGTAAAGAAGAGAAAACTCGAATCATAAACTCTAGGGAAAATAAACATGTATAAAAATAAAATAATAAGTTCCTATTGTATTTATTTTTTACTAATTTATTTTTAAACAGAAAGATAGGATGACTAAACTAAGTATTAGGGCCGAATTAGAGGTTTAATCCGATTATAACTCAGACTCGCTGTTTTACCGCGGCCAGGTTTTCAGGTTCAACTTTGCAAGGCTGTAACTTTTGTTCTAGAAACTTCCACAAGGCATGTGACCTACCATTGCAAAGCTCTTTAAGTATACTTTTTAAAACAATTAGGATTACATCAATTTAATATTTATAACTTGATTTATAATCAAAAGAGTAAATATATGTCAGAATTGTTCTTCTTCAACTTCTATATCTCCTTGTTTTCAACCTAAATTGACCTTGTAAGCTATTTTTGACCTTTGTGAAAACCAAAGTAACTTTATATGAATATAATCATCAATAAAATCATCCACGAGCATAAATCTATCAATTAGCATCCTCAATTCATTGATTACATTTGCAACAATTATCCAAGTCATGCAATATTGCTTCAAAACCATTCAAATAGCTATAAAAACTACCTGAAATATTACGAAAACTACAAACAAAGCGTAATAGAGTACAAAATGGATAATCTATGCAAATGATACCTAAAATGCAATAAATAAACTATTATGCTCTAATAATGCTACCTAAAATGCCTAAAATCACTATAGAATTGTGTCTGATCAAACTCCCCCATGCTAGACTGTTGCTTATCCCTAAGCAACAAAGACGAGATTCTCAAATATAAGTAGGTTCCACCCTATAAAACCAACATCACGAAGCACTTGTGATCACATCCTCTAAGTTAAAGCATTCAAATGGTCCAATGCATATCCAAGAGTAAAAATCGTTCAAGAGAAACCGAGCCTTATTGAATATAAAGGACTAGGAATCAAGGAAAGAGTTCTCACCATTAACACTCCTCTCTTTGTGGCGAATATAAGATAAACTCGATCGCTCTCCACCCATAAATACACAAAATATGCGATATGATTCAATTTTTGTAGCCTAGGAATCAAGGAAAGAGTTCTCACCATTAATACTAAAAAGGCAACCCCCCCCCCCCCCCCCCCCCCATCTTACCAACACTCGTGTGTTTGAAAGGGAAAAAATTAACACTCATCCTAGAAAAGTCGACTCGAAATGTATACACATACTTTGCAACCTTGACAAGACATTGAATGTAGCAGATACATATAAAAGCATGATTATCAAGGTCTTTATTAGGCTTGTAATGGGGCTTATGTCAAGGGTATGATGATATTTAGGAATATGTGAGCTTAAAAAGTCCATTTTGGGGGAGCAAAATCCAATATGAAACATAGCCTAAGAATGAGGCTCAAAACAATTTCAACCAACTACAAGATTAACACTACCAAATAAACTAAATAATTGAGAATCACCATTATATCATCATCACAATAGGATAGATTTACATCTTGTAAAGCAAACAAATACCACTAAGTAAAAAGATTGAAACTTGTTTTTCTTTCTTTTTTTTATCTTTTTTTTTTTCCTTTTACCTTGCATAGATATTTTTATTTAAATTAGATGATACAACAAACTGATAAATTAAACTCTAATAGAAGAAAAAGACTCCATAAAACTCCAATAACAAGCCAAGATGTTAACATTACTCACCAATAAACTGAAGTGCTCCCCCAAGCTAAACTTGGGTTAATCAATTGAGGCGAAAAGGTTGGTAAAGTGGTTAATCATGAAAGAAAGGATAAATGCTCAACATAGGGGATCAAATGAAAAGTCTTGTCTTCTAAAATCAATGTAGCACGACTCCTCAAAAAAAGAGTGCCTTCTATAATGCTCATTACAAACATTCTGAAGGCAAGTTAATTAAGAATATTAATAGGTCTTTCATTTAAATTTCAGTTAATTAAGAATATTATTAGGTCTTTCATTTAAATTTCAGTGTTTGATTGGTATACACAAATTGCAGAAGTACTGAAGGCAAGTCATATGCAAGAATATGGCTTTAGCAGGATCGTCGTAGACTTGTAGGAGAAGATGCAGTGGTGCAGTTCGTACTGAATTGCATGAAAAAACATTCTGCTAGGAGGAATAAACTACATCACAAACATTCTGCTTGTACTCTACACAACGCGAATTAAACTGTATTTTTTTTCTTTCCTCAAATAAGGTAGAGCTAATGGTCTTTGCAGTCAGAAAGATCTGTAAGACGGAAAGTGATGCATACAATTGAGCCACTTAAACGCTGACATTCTCTAGGAGAATGCGCATACAGTTATCCAATTTTGCTAGTCCTACAAGTAGATGCCAGTAGGCCAACTTCTCCCGCTATACTACAGAAAAAAGCTGAATTTCACTTTATAAGCGAATTTTACTTGTCTCCCTTGATGATGGGTGCTGAAATGGACAGCAAACACAGGTCAGATTCTATACCTTCAGAAAGTATTTTGACTTCATTTTTGTGGGGTTTATTTTTATCCCCAATAATTTAAGGAATTTGGATGCTTAGGCTTTGTTTGGTTGGGGGGAAATCATTTTTTCACAAGAACTAGTTTCACTAGTCCCCTTTATTTGTGAAGGATAGAATGTTTTTGTTAGGTTGAAAAATGTAAGGGTGAAGATGGTTATCTTTGGTAAAAGAAGGCCACAGTATATTACATGCCCTACTAATAACCTGCTACACCCTTTCCTATTTTATCCCTTTCTCTCCTTCTATCTGAAATTTCTAGCAATGAAACGAAATAAACAAAAATGAAATCACCAAAGTAGAATTTTATTGAAATGTACTTTACAAAGAATTAACATTCCTTAAGATTTATGGATGTCAACTAGCTTAACTGGTTAAAGTATTAGAGGGTGGTATCAAAGACCTGAAATCAAATCTCGTCTACATCAGTTGTTGTCATGTCGTTTACAACTCTCTTTACGTAAAAAAAATTAAATTTCCTTAACATTTGGATCTGTCATCTGTTTAGTTTGATAAACTTGTGAGTAACTAGTGATATAAAACCTTAGTTCTCTGCACTCTTAAAGCTAGCTAGCATAGTGGTCCATATACATTCTCCGCTTGTCTTGGAACTTTGGTCGTCCCATATGGTTAACAACCAGTTCAAAAAGTCCTATTTTTGAGGATTTCTTTCCTCAAATTTTCCTCTTTTAAGCTTTACTTTGAGGGCCTAGAATACACTGATGTGCTTATATCCTTTTACTGCGCGCTAGGTGACCCCTACTCTTTTCTAAGAGACCTTTCATGGAAACAAGTGGACGAAACTTCTTCATCACAAGTAGAATTTCCACGAAACTGCTTCAAACGGAATGCCTAGATTACAATTGTGACCTATTTAACAGTAATCTTCCTAGTTAGTTCCGTACTTCACGCTAAACATAGGCATTGACTTGCATGTGATTATATAAGCAAAGCACTATAGGAGAAGCACATGTAAAATAGTGGAAACTGTTTTGATTCAGGAATTGAAGCAAATAATCTTCAATTGCTTCGATGACAAAACCAAAGCAATTAATGTCTCAAGTGCTTCAGTTTTCCAATGAACTAAAGCACTTAATTCTACATTAACATTAAAATTATCTTTATACTAAACCATTATTTACTTTGGTTCAAAGCAAAACCAAAGCATTAAATGTATCAAGTGCTTTAATTTTTCTTTAAAATGAAGGAAATTATGGTTTTGGATTTTTTTTTAAAAAAAACGTGTTAAATGGTAAAATATATAATAAAAAGCTTATTACTAATTCATTAACAAGGTTAGAACATAAGAGGTCACTATATTTCATCAATAATAGATTGACACAATTTATATACAAACAAAGAACATATATCACTAGATTGATTGAAGTTAAGCTTTATAAATTGTGCATTAATTTACAATATATATCACTAACATTGGCAATCAAATATCCCGTTTCACATTACATATCATAAAGTACCCTTCTCATCACTTAGCAATCGCTCTTGTGTTTAGGAGTTGTTTTTGTTCTTGAGAAAGCCTAAAAAATGAAAATTTTAACTAATTTAATTAGTACGAAATAAGTGGAAACATAATGCATGTAATGTGAAGACACGTACAAATTTCAACAGAGTTTCATTTATAAATAGGATCATTCACAAATTTTAATATGACTAGGTATCTGTAATTACAAACGCCAATAATTAGCGCCACTAATAGAAATTATTGAATTTGCGGTAGTATTACTAGTATTATATGCGGCGTCAAAATGCTAGTAGCAAATAAAATGGCAGCAAATTACTATTTTTAATTTGCAACATAAAAAATACATTGTAAAACATTAAATAGTATGAGGCGGGTCTGGCATAATACGTCGTAAATTATCAATAAATAAGAAATTAATATGTGGTAGGTTAGGAAAATATATGCCGCTAATTATTAAAGGAATAAACAATAATATACGACTGTTCCCCATAAAATACGCTGCAAATTAATTGAGGGGATCAACTTCAATGAGGCAGTGGTAAGCTAGACCCGTCGAATATTATTAAGGAATTTTTTTAACAATTTTTTGGTTCTTACTACGCCAAATCATTGTAATAGTACCAAAGCATGTTATACATTGCAATTACCAACTATTTATACATATTGCAATCAAAAGATATACAATATGATGTTTATAATTCATTTATACGCTAATAAGGTCATAAATCACCCATTAACAAACATCAAAAATACGACCCAATAAAAAAAATTTATAAAAATATATAATATTCTCATCATGATAATACACAAAAGGTAAGGTAATCTAAAAGAAATTCTTAGAGAAATACTTAGCCAATTTGTTATGGACCACATTGATTTCTTCAGTTGAGAAGGTTACTCTTTGAACCCTTTACAGACCTAAGATCGATGAACATATAATTAAAGTTATATATATATATATATATATATATATATATATGTATATATATATATATGTATATATATATATATATGTATATATATATGTATGTATATGTATATATATATGTATGTATATGTATATATATATGTATGTATATGTATATATATATGTATGTATGTAAGTATATATATATGTATGTATGTAAGTATATATATGTATATATATATGTATGTATATATGTATGTATGTATGTATATATATGTATATATATATGTATATATATATATATATATATATATATATATATATATATATATATATATATATATATATATATATATATATATATATAAAGGTTACTTAAAATGAGAAAGATGATAAGACATCTTAGATCTTCATCTTACAAATATCCAACATATGATATTTATGTACATATATTGACCCTTTTAACTCATTGTGACAAAGTAGTTTATTTCACTTATAATGACTATTTCTATTATTATAGTTATTCTTTTCATTTTTATATTGACTATTTTTATTGTTATATAAATATTTTTTTACTTAAAATCTTTAGCGATTGATCTTACCATTTGAATGAGCAATATCTCTTCTTATTCTTCTTATTTTAAGAACTCTTCTTATTGGATCCTTCCCCTATATATATAAATATAAATATAAATATAAATATATATATGTATATCTATATATATATATATATATATATATATATATATATATATATATATATAATGTATTTCAAATTAAACTAAAGTTCAAAAGAGGATGCAAATTAAAGTAACCTATTTTGACTCAAATTGATCTGTTTGAAGTGTTTGTGGCATGTTCTAGAGAAAAACAACATTTTCTACCCAAAATCTAGTTTCTTAACCAAAACCATTCCTATTTGGCCTATTTTGCCTCAAATCGATATATTTGAAGTATTTTGGGGCAGGTTTATAGGGGAAATACACATCTATCCAAAGTCTGGTATCTTACCCAAAACCGATCCTATTTGACGTATTTTGACTCTTACTGATGTATTTGAAGTGTTTGATGCGTGTTATATATATCTAACGTATGATATTTTATATACACATAGTGACCCTTTTAGCTCATAGTGATTAATTTTTTTCACTTATAATGACTATTTATATTGTTATAGTGATTATTTTTATTGTTATATTGACCATATTTATTGTTATATATTTTTTGTTTACTTGAACTCTTTAGCGTTAGATCTTACCATTTGAAGGATTGAGATATCTTCTTATTGTTCTTATTTTAAGCACTCTTTTCATTGGATTCTTCCATATATATATATATATATAATGCAATGTATTTCAACTTAAACTAAAGTTCAAAAGAGGATGCAAATTAAAGTTTAACCTATTTTAACTCAAATCGATCTATTTGAAGTGTTTGAAGCATGTTCTAGAGAAAATACATCATTTTTTACCCAAAGTCTAGATTCTTAACCAAAACCATTCCTCTTTGGCTTATTTTGCTTCAAATCAATGTATTTGAAGTGTTTGAGGTAGGATTATAGGGGAAATACGCCATTATCTATCCAAAGTCTAGTTTTTTACCCAAAACGTTCTTATTTGACTTATTTTTACACAAACCGATGTATCTGAAGTGTTTGGGGGCATGTTTTATGGGAAATATGTCATTATCTACCCAAAACCGCTCCTATTTGACCTATTTTGACTCAAACCGATGTATTTGAAATGTTTGAGGCATGTTCTAGGGGAAATTCGTCATTATCTACCGAAAACCTCTCCTTGAACTATTTTGACCAAATCAATGTATTTAAATTGTTTAAAGCATTTTTAAGGGGAAATACACCATTTTCTACCAAAACTGGTTTTATTTGCCCCATTTTGACATAAATCAATGTAGTTGAAGTGTTTTAAGCATGCTATAAGGGAAATAAGCTATTTTCTACCTAAACCTACTCCTATTTGACTTATTTTGACTCAAATTGATGTTTATGAAGTGTATGTGCCTGTTCTAGGGGAAATACACCATTTTCTACCCATAACAGCTCATATTTGAACTATTTTTACTCAAATTGTTGTATTTGAAGTGTTTAAGGCATGTTATAGGTGAAATGCACCATTTTCTACCCAAAGTTTTGTTTCTTATCCAAAACCGCTCCTATTTGACCTAGTTTGACTCAAATCAATGTATTTAAATTATTAGGGCATGTTATAGGGGAAATACACAATTATCTACCCAAAACCGCTCTTATTTAACCTATTTTTACTCAAATCGATGTACTTGAAGTGTTTAAGGCATGTTTTAAGGGAAATATGCCATTATCTACTCAAAAGCGCTCCTATTTCACCTATTTCAAGTAAAATAAATGTATTTGAAGTAGAAAAAGAAAATGAAGCAAACATTAAAGTAGTCAATTTTGACCAGTTTTATTTTCTTAAGTAAATTGGATGTTTTCAAACTCTTTTGTGATATGAAACTTTAGACCGTGAATTACTATTGTTATACCACAAAATTCTAAGACAAAGTTATTAATAACATGCATGAAATATCTAAAACCTAACAACACAAATCCAATGAAATCAAGCAACAGACAATTCTCCAAACAATGCTTTGAATCGATTTGTTTAACACCAGGTTTTAACCACGAATTATGAATCTAATTAACCTACATATCAGCAACATTTATGAACTTATAATAGGCTCAACTTCATGAAACTTTATTAATCAAACCAGCTAGATAAATCGTACAAAAATCAACTAAATTATCAATAGTAACCCGATAGATTATTCTAAAGAAATCACCAAATAATCTCAGCTTTGGGCATCCTTAATTCTCCTAAGATATAGAAATCACCACTTAGAGAAAATATGAATGTGTAGGCAATCACAATAGGTAATTAATATATGTGTTATGAATAATAGTTTTTTATATGGCTAAAATGTGTACAAGATGATGATCTCTCTTTTATTAGCTTAACTCCCTTTTATAATTTCTTTTACTTGCTTCAATGGCTCTTTTTATTATGAGTCCAATTTCCTTATTCCATGGAGTTGTATTAAAAGGAATGCTTAGATTCCAGTGTTGACCCATTCAACTATTAATTAGCTAGTTTTTTCCATACTTCTCGCTACACGTAGGCATTGACTTGATCTTTCCGTAGCCAACTATGTGTTCTTCTCGAAGAATATTCCTGGACTAAACGTCAACGTCTTATTGGGATCTCATATTATCTTCATAGTGTACTATGATTGGTTATGAACATTCAGTCATGATTCCCATGTTTTCACTTCCCATGGCTTGGATGCGTGTTGCCTAATCGTATCACTTAAGAACTTAGTATCTAGTTGTGTCGCTTTGACATGCGTCACCCAGAATATATCAGCTAGGGTTTTACCCTAATAATTAGGAAATGAAATTTGTATCATATCCTTGGGATGTATGTAGTGTAACACATATTCGATATAAATTCAGACGCTGTCTAATGTGAAAGATAAGAATATCTTAGCTCATAACAAGGATACTAGAAACAAATTTTATAAAGCAAATCACCAAAATTTTTTAACTAGTTCGAATAATTTTAGGAACTGATTAAAGCCAAGCACCCTTAATTCTAAAACTATCCACACATGAACCTAAAACAATGCACCAATTCACTAAAAAATCACTTTGTTAGAATGGAATAAAGTAAACAAAACAATAGATGTTTTATTACTGATTAAAAACTTTTTTATTCCATGGTTGGGGTTACATATATTTATAGCCTAAGAATAGACCTTTATTCCTACCCACCTCAGGAATTATAATCCTAACAAAACAAGGAAAATAAGAAGGATTAGCTATACTTGTGCTAGCTAACTAATCCTACTTAGATTAGGATTCTATTCTGACTAACTAATAAGATAATAAATACTATGGCACATACTAACTAATAGGACTCGTGGTACTTACACCACCTAACGTCACGCTTTTCCCTTTGCTCAAAAGTTTTGAAGAAAGGCTTTGGCTTGCATACTTGTTGCTTCTCAACTCTTGTTGCTACCATGAAAACTTCATCAAAATTCCAATATGGTTGCAACTCAAGCTTCTCCTTAATTTGATCATTCAAACCTTCCAAGAAACGAGATGTTATCTTCTTTCTCTATTAATTCCCAAATCATAACGAAGTTTTCTCATTAAATAATTTACTCTTCGACTGATTTGCGATCTTGCTCAATGTGTGCATCTTAGAAGGTATTTTGCTCAAAATCTTGTAAAACAAAATGCTTTCTCATCTACTTTCTTAACTTGTGCCATGATGATATCTTCAATCTACCCTCCTCTTCTTTTGCAAAATCTCAAGCCATAAACTTGCATATATAAGAAACGAGTTTTAATTCTGCAATCTTGAAGGCTTTATGATCATCATAGTCCTTGTACTTGAAAATCCTTTACTCTACGAACCCAATCTAGGAATTTTTCTAGATCCATATTACCATTAAATTAAAGAATATCAAGCTTCAAAAACTTTGATCATCACCTTTGCGTGAGCTTTATGCATATTTTTAAGTCCTTCATTACTTAAGCTTGAAAAGTAGTCCTTCCTAGATTTTAAAGAGCTCTTCACACTAGATTCATCATCACTTAAACTAGCACTTGCGTCGCTTTGATGACCCTCGCCTTTGCTTGATGATTTTTCCTTGATAGCAACAACTCATAGAAATTCATCCATGCGTGCCTTTAGCTCTTTCATTTAGTTTTTAATGTGCAATTCCTTGGCCTAAAAAATATACCGATAGCAACTTTTTAAAGGATTTTGATTTATGTTTTATTAAGTAAAATATACCCATATCTACTTAAATCATCAGTAAAAGTTATGAAGTAGCTATAACCTCCCCTAGCTTTTGTACTTATTGGTCCACATACATCTGTATGTATTAAGCCCAATAGTTCAGTGGCTCTTTCACCTTTTCCAAAAAAAGGTGATCTTGTCATTTTGCCCATCAAACATGACTCGCATACATCAAATGATTCAAAATCAAAAGATGTTAGAAGCCTATCTTTATGTAACTTCTGAATGCGATTTTGGTTTATATGACCCAAATGACAATGCCATAGATAGGTGGGGTTTATATCATTTGATTTATGTCTCTTGTTGTCTATGTTAAGGATGGGCTTTGTTGGGTTCCTTAGGTTTTGAATGATGACAAACAGCTAAGGGAAACAGGTTCTACATAAGTGTTAAAACAGTTGGTAGGAACCAGCTGACTTCAGTATACTATTACCCTAGACAAGTTATTATTTACATGAGTTTTTATATTGAACTAACTTGTCTTTATACAGGAAACAGTT
Source organism: Dysphania ambrosioides (assembly GCA_026401315.1). Classification (NCBI taxonomy): domain Eukaryota; kingdom Viridiplantae; phylum Streptophyta; class Magnoliopsida; order Caryophyllales; family Amaranthaceae; genus Dysphania; species Dysphania ambrosioides. The sequence continues at coordinate 6,280,961 of CM048662.1, forward strand.
TGATAATAATTATGCTATGTACTGGTAGGGAACCAGTATGTACTGTTTCTGTAATGTACTTGATATTGTACCTTAACTGTGTTACGTGTGCAGTAATTGAGTTTGTACCAAGTCTTGAATCTTGAAGTCCTTTGAAGTTTATTAAAGAGCCATTATTCATGATGAGATGATTCAAAGGAAGCATTCAAGGACTTGAAGTTTACATGAAGAAAGATCCACTTCAAGAAAGAGTGTTTTAGGATTTTCATGTAAATGCTCCGTAGTATGTTTTATTAATAGATATATAAAGTGCTTTGAATATATTAAACATCGTTGTGAAATTTGGTACAAGGATTGGAACAAATTTCATAACATGTTTAAGACAGGGAACCAGGTCATGGGACCAGGTTAACTGTTCTGATTATTAGAGCTGCGATTTTAATAAAGATTTTATAAAAAGATTTTATTTCGAAAATTAAGTTTTGGAAAATATTTTGGCAGCTATTAACTGATTTGATATAATCTTTTAAGTTACCTAAATTCTAGAGTAATTATCTTCGATTGATTTTATCCTATAATAAAATCAATCTAGGATAAATACTTACCTAAAGTCATGTTTATCTTTTTGGCATGATTTTTGGTAACTAGGGTTTCGGTTACTTAAGGGTTATAAATAGGATCTGTTTAACTAATAATCTATCACTTCTCTCACGCATTATTAAGGAGCAATACATTGAGAGAAAAGCACTAAGTCTATTGATATTTCATATACACGAGCATCTTAGATTAAATAAGTTTCTCTATTTTCACTTATTAAAGAGTTTGATCATTTAGAGAGTGTTGATCATTGTAACGTGAGTCTTTAGCAAGGGGGCTGAAGGCTAGGTGAGTGTTTGTGAGTTCAAACACGTTTAGGACTTACGAGTGTAGGTCTTTAGCATACTCGGAGTAGAGTGTGGGGTTGCTGGTCCCGGAGTAGGGAACAGCAGAGTGTTCTTTGTCTTTGTTTTCGGAGTACATTAATAAAGGACTTAGGATAGGAGGACGTAGGCCAGAGTTGGCTGAACCTCGTTAAATTGTTGTGTTCTTTATTGTTTTGCTTTTAATCCGCTGCTCAAGGGAACCAGCACAACTGGTTCCTTAACCATAATCCGAAAAGAGTTAAAAGTTACCAACGATTGCTAAACACTCAATTCACCCCCCCCCCCTCTTGAGTGCCCATAGAATCTTCAATTGGTATCAGAGCCTAAGCTTCTCGAAAGAGTAACATCTAGAGGAGTTAAGAATGAGTACTCAAGAACATAGTGCAATCGGTTATGACAACAAGACTCCCAGGTTTAATGGAAATAATTATGCTTGGTGGAAAAATAGAATTAGGAATGTTATCATGGGTATTGACTATGAATGCTGGCTCGTAGTTAAGAACGGTCCAAATGTCATCCTCAAGAAAGATGCCGAGGGGAACCAGGTACCTAAAAAGGACAGTGAGTTGGACACGGCTGATTACAAATTGCTGGAGAAGAATGCCAAGGCAATGTCTATACTACAACAAGCAATAGGTGAGACTGAAACAAACCGTATCTCTGGATGTAGTAGTGCTAAGGAGATATGGGACACCCTTGAACTTGCGTTTGAGGGAACCAGCGAGGTAAAACGGTCTAAAATTGATTTAATCATGTCTAAATATGAATTATTTGCTATGAACAAAAATGAGAAAATCAATGATTGCTTTCGTAGGTTTATGACTATTGTTAATGATCTTAGATCACTTGGTAAAAGTTTTTCTGACGAAGATCTTGTGAGAAAAATTTTGCGTAGTTTAACAGATGCTTGGACAGCTAAGGTAACAGCAGTGTATGAAGCAAAAGATCTGTCTACATTGTCTCTGGAACAGCTGATTGGTTCCCTCATGACTCATGAGATGCTGATTGACTCCAAGACCGAGAAGGAACCAGCTAGAGGCATTGCACTGAAGGGAACAGTAGAAGAAGAAGAAGATGAGATCAGCATGATTGCAAGGAGATTTGAAAAATCTCTTCGTGATCAAAAGAGAAACTTCAAAAGTAAGAATTTTAAAAATTCTAAAAAGTCTAACTCTTCCTCTTCTTCAGGTTGCTTCAAATGTGGAGAAAAAGGACATCTTATTCGAGATTGCCCTAAATGGAATGACAAACAGTCTAAGACCGTAGATAAACGAGCATACAAGAATGCCATGATAGCTTCCATGTGGGGAAACACTGACTCAGGATCAGAAGATGAAGGAGGATCACCTAACTCGGATGTTTGTCTAACTGCCTTCACAAACATCGAGGAGAACAGCACTGGTCCAGGAACCAGAGGGGGAACCAGCACACTCGAAAAATGTCTTATGGCAAAGAAGGATGTACTACTTGAACGCAAGGTAAGTTTAGAACAAATTAGAGAAGATATGCTTGAATATGATAGAGATAACTTGCTTGCATGTATAAACTCTTTGTTAGATGAATGTTATAAGCTAAGTGAAACATACATAACTTGCAAAAGAGATTTAAAAGAAAAACGTAGTAAATGTGAAATTGCTATTGCTAGTTGTGATCACTTAGAAGGTGTGTGCCATGAGCTCAAAGATCAAGTGGCAGAACTAGAAGTTGAGTTGGACAAGTGTAAGGTGGAACTAGAAAGGACAAGATCTTCTAAACCTGATTACTCAAGTGACGGTGAAGAAGATCTGACCTCCTGGTTCCCCAGAGACTTGTCAACTACTAATGAAGCTCTTGATCTTTCAGCAGTTATGAGTAAAGCAAATTCGTGTAGTAGAAACTCTTTGTTGGAGGCTTTTGAAATACTAGCCTCTAACCTTGAAAATTCTCACAAAGAAATTGCTTCACTTAAAACTGCTCAGCTCACTGTTTCTCCTACTGGAACCAGTATAGAAGTCAGTAATATGATTGATAAATATGAAAGTGATATTTGTTATTTGCATGCGGAAATCAATCAATTGAAAAAGGACAAGCACCCAGTGGTTGTTGACATGTCTATTGACAATATGGTTTCAAAGCTTAATCAACAATTCGAAGTTTTAAAAGATAATTTTGATTTTCTTAAAGAGAAAAACGAATTGTTGACTAAGACACTTGAAACTAGAGAAAAGGAACTTAATGATAGTCATAGACATGTGGAAAAATTATTGAATGCTAAAGAATCCTTAAATCATCTGACTTTATCGAGAGGAAACAGAGGAAAGGCTGGTCTTGGTTATACTAGACAGAGAACCAGGACTAACTGGTCTCCCAGAGAAACCACCTGGATCAAAGAATACCAACGAGGTAAGTATGTCATGACTAAAGAAATGCATGTGTGTTTTCACTGTGGTAAGAATGGACATAAGATTCATGAATGTCCAGATAAGAGGTTTAGTGCTAATAAGAACAGCAAGAATGTTAAATATGTTTGGATAAGAAAAGATCAACAAAATGTAAATGTTGTTGAAAAGGGACCCAAGTTTGTTTGGGTTCCTAAATCTAATGTTTGATTAGCTCTCGCAGGCTAGAGTGAAAGGAGACACCTATTGGTATTTGGACAGTGGTTGCTCAAGACATATGTCCGGGGATAAAGATCAATTCCTTTCACTAGTGGCCTTTGATGGAGGAAGTGTCACCTTTGGAGATAATAGTAAAGGAACCATCACTAGTTTAGGTAAGGTTGGTAAGACACTTTCTCATGCTATAGACGATGTATATTATGTTGAAGGCTTGCAACATAATCTTTTGAGTATTTCTCAATTATGTGACAAAGGCAATAGAGTCGAGTTTCAAGCCAATCTTTGTCATATAGTTAATTCACAAACAGGAGAACTTGTATGTGAGGGAACCAGGAAGCATGATGTTTATATTACCTTCCTAGATAAAATTCCTCAAGACAAGTCCATCTGTTTGAGAGCTGTTTCTGATAATAATCAATGGATTTGGCATAAGAGGTTTGGACATGCTAGCCTAACACTTCTAAACAAACTTAAAGCACGTGACTTAGTGGTAGGTCTTCCTAACATTAAGTACGAAGCTGATAAAGTTTGTTCTGAATGTGTAAGGGGGAAACAGGTCAAAACTTCTTTTAAGCCTAAAACAGTTATGAGTACCAGCAGGCCCTTCGAACTTGTACACATTGATTTGTGTGGTCCTATGAGAGTACAAAGTCGAAGAGGTCATAGATATGTCTGTGTTATGGTTGATGATTATTCCAGGTACACTTGGGTGATGATGTTACACACAAAGGATGAAACGTTTGAAGAATGGGTAACATTGGTGAAACAAGTGGAGAACCAGCTCACTCATAAGCTAGTCTCGGTAAGATCAGACCATGGTACTGAATTTGATAATGCTAACTTTGTTGATTATTATAGGGAACACGGAGTAAGTCACAACTTCTCAGCCCCTAGAACACCTCAACAAAATGGTGTTGTAGAAAGAAAGAATAGAACTCTTGAGGAGATGGCCAGAACGATGCTAATTGAAAGTGGTCTTCCTAAGAGATTTTGGGGTGAAGCTGTTGACACTGCTTGCTATATTTTGAATAGAGGTCTCATTAGACCAAAGATAAATAAAACTCCTTATGAACTCCTTAAAGGTCGAAAGCCCAATATTTCTTATTTTCGTGTTTTTGGATGTAAGTGTTTCATTCATAACAATGGGAAGGACCAGCTTGATAAATTTGATCCTAGGAGTGATGAGGGGATCTTTCTTGGATATTCTTCTCACAGCAAAGCATATAGAGTCTTTAATAAAAGGACTCTTTGTGTAGAGGAGAGTATTCATGTTATCTTTGATGAATTTAATATGTCTTCTGAGAATGCGCAGGTACAACCTGATGAAGAAATTGGACTAATGGACTTTACGGGGAACCAGGCTGCTGGTCCCTCAGATGACGAGCAAGCAAATCTAGGTATACCAAATACTCCACCTGATAATAATGATGATGTACCTAGAGAAGGAAATGGTGGCAACGAGGATTCAGAAAGTGAACCAAGTCCTGATGGTTCCACAAACAATAGACAGGTAATGAGTTCAGGGGGAACAGTAGAAGGAACCACCTCTGAACCTGAGGTAAGCAATGATAGAGGAAACAGCATGAATGTGAATCCTCCTGGTTCTTCAGTAGAAGAAGAGATTCATGATTATGCTGGTTCCCAACCTAATTTAGAAGCACAAAATGGTGTAAATTTTAGATCTTATAGATATCAATCTTCTCATCCCACTGATCAAATAATTAGTGATATTAATAAAGGGATTCAAACGAGAAGAAGTGTTTTTCAAAACTTTTGTGCTTTCTATTCCTTCCTGTCTAATGTAGAGCCTACTGACTATAAGATGGCTTTGACTGATCCTGATTGGGTATTAGCTATGCAAGATGAATTGAATCAATTTCAGAGGAACCAGGTCTGGCACCTAGTTCCCCGTCCCAAAGAAAGATCAGTCATTGGTACCAGATGGGTCTTTAGAAATAAGTTAGATGACCTTGGTACTATAGTCAGAAACAAAGCAAGACTAGTGGTGCAAGGGTATAATCAACAAGAAGGAATTGACTATGATGAGACGTTTGCACCAGTAGCTAGGCTTGAGGCTATTAGGGTTTTAATTGCTTATGCTACTCACATGAACTTTAAGCTGTTTCAGATGGATGTGAAAACTGCCTTCCTAAATGGATACCTGAAGGAAGAAGTGTACGTAGAACAACCTCCTGGTTTTGAAGATGCGCTGTTCCCCCAACATGTATATAAATTGGACAAGGCCTTGTATGGATTGAAACAAGCTCCAAGAGCTTGGTATGAACGGTTGTCCACTTTCTTGATGAAAAATGAGTACAAGAGGGGAACAGTAGACAAAACCTTATTTATCAAAACCAAAGGGAAACACTTGATTGTAGTACAAATCTATGTTGATGACATTTTATTTGGTGCTACTAATAAAGTTTTGTGTGATGAGTTTGCTAATTTGATGCAGAGTGAATTTGAAATGAGTATGATGGGTGAACTAGGATTCTTCCTAGGGCTGCAAATCAAGCAAACAAATGATGGAATCATGATCCATCAACAAAAGTACTTAAAAGAATTGCTGAAAAAGTTTGGCATGGAGAACAGCAGAGCTTATGATACACCTGTTCCCACATCTGCTAAATTAGATGCTGATCTTAAGGGAAAAGATGTTGAAGCCTCTCTTTATAGAGGAATGATAGGTTCTCTTCTTTACCTAACAGCTAGTAGACCTGACATTGTGTTTTCTGTTGGATTGTGTGCTAGGTTTCAAAGTAATCCAAAAGAATCTCACTTGAAAGCTGTTAGAAGGATACTTAGGTATCTTGTGGGAACAGCAGATCTGTGCTTGTGGTACCCCAAAGGCAGTACCATCAACCTGGTTGGATATACAGATGCAGACTATGCTGGTTTCCTTGTGGATAGAAAGAGCACATCAGGTATGGCACACTTCCTTGGCTCTTGTCTAATCTCATGGGGTTCTAAAAAGCAAAATTCAGTAGCCTTATCCACAGCAGAGGCAGAATACATTGCAGCAGCTTCATGCTGTTCCCAGCTACTGTGGATAAGGAACCAGCTGAAAGATTTGGGTGTTATTTATGAAAGTGTTCCTATATTTTGTGATAACACCAGTGCTATTAATATTTCTAAGAACCCCGTTCAACACTCCAAAACCAAACACATTGAAATAAGGCATCATTTTTTAAGAGACAATGTGGAAAAAGGATTGGTTGAAGTGTTGTTCTGTAAAAGTGAAGATCAAATAGCTGATATCTTCACTAAACCTTTGTGTAGAGAGTCGTTTTGTAAGCTAAGGGTCATGCTAGGTCTAGTTAAATTTTAGTCTTTGGCTTCAATTATTTCCTTCAATGATTGGCTAGATTAGGTATGCTTTTGTATTGATTATGTATATAACTATGTTGCTGGCTTACAAATGTTATGTAACCTAATTTGTGATCTCAAAAGGATTGCAAAATTGGTTGTGCAAAGAAACAGGAGATGTCGAATTGAAATAAGCTAGAAACAGCATAACTTGGTTTAGTACAGGTACCAGCAAGAGGGAACAGCAGTTCAGCTCTGATATGTCATTCGAAAATATTTAAAATATTTTTGGAAGATTAATATAAGATAATTCTTTTTGGAAAGATTTATCTTATTTCAGTTATTAATCCTTATCTAAGAGGCAAGTATATCTTATTGCCTATATTTTTTAGTTGGTTGATAAAATTATGGTAACAAGATAATTACCATATTTTGATTTTCAAATTTGCAATCATATCTTTCCGTTTTTATTGCTTCAACCGGCTATATTTTTGAACTTCCTTACTTGTGCAACGTTGATATAAATACACTAACCCATTGCAGAGTTCATTCATCACATCATTCAATTCCTTCTCTCTTCTCTCTCGTGCTTGTACTCTAAACACTGTTCATCCGAGTTCAATTTCGCTTCTTCTTCAATTTCTCTTGGTTGTTCTTCTCTCAAATCTCACAATGGGTAAGAAAGCTACTGCTGCATCATCTAAGAAAGGCAAGAAGAAGAGTAGTGCTTCCAATTCATCACAATCAAAGGTGAAAGAGACCTCGATTCCACCTATAACCGCTGAACCATCATCTCCAAAAACCGTCTCTCATACTTCACCACCCACTGAAACAAAACACCTATCACCAAAATCATCATCATCCACAAAATCCCCACCTTCCCAACCTTCCACAAAAGTCCCATTACCAAAATCCCCTGAGGTTGAGGAGAAGATTGTGAAGGAACCAGCCTCTTCACTAGGGGAACAGCCCAGAAGCACGGAGGAATTCTTTGATACTGAGGGTGGAAAGGAAGAGGAAGAAATTGTGAGCGGGGAAGAGGATTTACAAATCCTCGGGTCTATTGAGAAACCACCCAAGCCCATGGTTCATAGTAGGGCAACAAGATCTTCTCTGAGGAGGATCAAGGAGGAAGTACTGGAAGAACAGTCCATTGATTCTGCTGCTGGTTCCAAAAGAAAAAGAGGAACAGCACGAAAGGCAACAAAAGGTATGTCCTTAGAATCACCTTCTGGTGGTTCCACTGACTTAAGCTCTAGAGTAGTTCTTTTTGGGTGTAGAACTGGGGATGGTTACTTTGATGAACTTGCTCTACAAGAAGTGAAAAGTCTGCTAGAATACCAAGGATGGATGTCCTTATTTAATGTCTGTGATGCAAACACTGCTGGTGTTAGGTCTTTCTTTTTGAACTTGAAACAGCAGCCTGATATGTCTTTAAGTTCAACTGTTCATGGTGTGGATGTTAATATGTCAGTAGCTAGCCTGTCTGTTTTGTTGAGAGTCCCTAGAGATGGGTTTGATAAGTTCTCTGGTGATGGTTGTCCAACACTCATTGGGATAACTCCTGATGACATTCATGACTTTGTGTTTGGAGGAAGAATTCCAAAGAAAACTGGAACATTCAAAACTGTCAACTTGAAGGAACCAGTAATGCTGGTCCTTCATTCCATTTGCAACAAAATGTTATTACCTAGGGCCCAAGGTAGAGGAATGGTACGCATCATGGAAATGGTGCTAATTTACTTGATTATGAAGAAGATTAAGGTCAATCTTCCATCTCTTATGATTGACCATATTATGTATAGTTACAATTCCTCTCACCATTCTCTTCCATACGGTTCCTATATCACCAAGCTCTTGAAAGAAAATAATGTTAGTCTGAGTGGATCTACTGTTCCTATTGTAGTATTCACCAAAGCAATCCTGAAACAGAAAGGATTGGACATCAGCTCTGGTGAGCTAAAGTTCAGGGATGAGGATTCAGTAGAGGAAACCCCTAGGCCAGCCAAGAAGAGGAAAGAGGAACCAGCAGGTCAGACGGTTCTCTTACAGAGGCTGGAGGCTCAGGAGGAGATGTTGCATAAGTTGATGGGTTTGGTTGAGGGTTTGTCTGCTTCCTTCTCTATCAGAATGAGTGCTGTGGAGAAACAGATTGCTGGTAGCAGTAAGGAACCAGTTCCAGTTGAAGCTCAGGCTGCAGGGGAACCAACAGCTGAAGAAAGTGAGGATGAGGCAGAGGAGGACCAGGATGCAACAGATTCAGAAAAGTCCGAGGAAGATGATGAAGAAGAGGAGAATGAGGATGATGAATGAGCTTGATTCTTCCTTGTTTATGCCTGCCTTACTATTATTATTTCTCTAATAACTGATTATGTTGAACTGTTTTTAATTCCACCCTATCCATAGATTTCTTTTGGTTATGGATTTGGGTCCTTTTGGTTAACTTTTGCTTGGTATGTACTAAACTATTTTATTACTGTTGATGGTTTGTTTTGATTTTGATTGATCTTGATTATCTTTGCAGCATATTGTTTGTATAATGGTTGGTACCATTGATTGGTTTAGCACATTATCTTGTGCATATGATTCTACTATTGCATATCTTTTTAATGATGCCAAAAGGGGGAAAATAGTTGAAGTTGAAGCCTAGAGTCTTTACTAGTTCCTAGTTTAGGTTGAGTAGTTTGAGTCTTAGTTTTTGAGTCTTTTTCTCTTTATTTTATGTGTTCTGTTTTAGTTAGGGAACCAGTTGGCTTAACTGACTCGTTCAAGTGTGTCTCGAGTCATTGAAGTTTTTTGACGATTTTATTTTGAGTATGATAACAGGTGCAGAAACTTCAAAATGTTTGTCATCATCAAAAAGGGGGAATTTGTTGGGTTCCTTAGGTTTTGAATGATGACAAACAGCTAAGGGAAACAGGTTCTACATAAGTGTTAAAACAGTTGGTAGGAACCAGCTGACTTCAGTATACTGTTACCCTAGACAAGTTATTATTTACATGAGTTTTTATATTGAACTAACTTGTCTTTATACAGGAAACAGTTTGATAATAATTATGCTATGTACTGGTAGGGAACCAGTATGTACTGTTTCTGTAATGTACTTGATATTGTACCTTAACTGTGTTACGTGTGCAGTAATTGAGTTTGTACCAAGTCTTGAATCTTGAAGTCCTTTGAAGTTTATTAAAGAGCCATTATTCATGATGAGATGATTTAAAGGAAGCATTCAAGGACTTGAAGTTTACATGAAGAAAGATCCACTTCAAGAAAGAGTGTTTTAGGATTTTCATGTAAATGCTCCGTAGTATGTTTTATTAATAGATATATAAAGTGCTTTGAATATATTAAACATTGTTGTGAAATTTGGTACAAGGATTGGAACAAATTTCATAACATGTTTAAGACAGGGAACCAGGTCATGGGACCAGGTTAACTGTTCTGATTATTAGAGCTGCGATTTTAATAAAGATTTTATAAAAAGATTTTATTTCGAAAATTAAGTTTTGGAAAATATTTTGGCAGCTATTAACTGATTTGATATAATCTTTTAAGTTACCTAAATTCTAGAGTAATTATCTTCGATTGATTTTATCCTATAATAAAATCAATCTAGGATAAATACTTACCTAAAGTCATGTTTATCTTTTTGGCATGATTTTTGGTAACTAGGGTTTCGGTTACTTAAGGGTTATAAATAGGATCTGTTTAACTAATAATCTATCACTTCTCTCACGCATTATTAAGGAGCAATACATTGAGAGAAAAGCACTAAGTCTATTGATATTTCATATACACGAGCATCTTAGATTAAATAAGTTTCTCTATTTTCACTTATTAAAGAGTTTGATCATTTAGAGAGTGTTGATCATTGTAACGTGAGTCTTTAGCAAGGGGGCTGAAGGCTAGGTGAGTGTTTGTGAGTTCAAACACGTTTAGGACTTACGAGTGTAGGTCTTTAGCATACTCGGAGTAGAGTGTGGGGTTGCTGGTCCCGGAGTAGGGAACAGCAGAGTGTTCTTTGTCTTTGTTTTCGGAGTAGATTAATAAAGGACTTAGGATAGGAGGACGTAGGCCAGAGTTGGCTGAACCTCGTTAAATTGTTGTGTTCTTTATTGTTTTGCTTTTAATCCGCTGCTCAAGGGAACCAGCACAACTGGTTCCTTAACCATAATCCGAAAAGAGTTAAAAGTTACCAACGATTGCTAAACACTCAATTCACCCCCCCCCCCCCCCCCCCCCCTCTTGAGTGCCCATAGAACCTTCAGGCTTATCTTGGTTAAGTAGATACAACCCATTAGTATTGTTAGCACTCGCATTAAACATGTCATCCTTATAGATAGAGAAACAACCTCTCTTTATTGTAAAAGAGTATCCTTTATGATCTAATACATGAATTTAAACGATGTTTTTATCAATATTAGGTACAAACTAACAATTATTTAGTTCTAATACTAATCTCAAAGGTAGAGGTAGATAATAAGTTCCAACTGTTGTGGCAACAATCTTCGCTCCATTAGCTACAGGCATTTCTACCTCCCCTTTTCCCAGCTTTCTACTTGTTTTAAGTCCCTACACATTTGAACAATGTGACAAACACAACCGGTATCAAATACCCAAGAAGAAGTAGAAGTTGCTAAATTAACTTTTATAACATAGATACCTGAAGTAGAAGCACCAGACTTCTTGTCCTTCAAGTACTTGGGGCAATTCCTCTTCCAATGACCAATCACGTCACAGTAGAAGCATTTGCTCTCAGCACCAACCCTTGGCTTAGTTGTAGCCTTTGGCTTTACAGAAGCTTTGGCAACAACTCCTTGTTTGCCCTTCTTTTTGCCAGCCCCAACCTTCTTAAACCCTTTTCCTTTCTGAATCATAAGAACATCCTTCTTAGGTTCAAAGTGGATGTTTTGCTCAAGAGTAATGAGCCTCCCATGTAACTCAACAAGGGTTTTCTCTACTCCATTTATATGAAAATTCAACCTAAAGTTTTTAAATCCATCATGAAGTGAGTGGACTACAATGTCAGTAGCCAACTCTTGGCTGTAAGGAAAGTCCAGTCTTTCCATGTTTTCAAAATGACCTATCATCTTGAAGACATGTTCTCCCACTGGCTTGCCCATCTCAAGCTCACACTCAAGGATAGCCTTTTGAGTCTCATATCTCTCAACTCTAGCTAGCTTGCAGTCGAAACATAGTTTTTAGCTGTTGGATGATGCTATATGCATCCATTTTCTCAAACCTCTTTTGGAGGGAAGAGTCCATGGAGACTAGCATGAGGTAGGTAACAATTACCGACCTTTCTAAGATAGCCTTATGAGAAGCTATCTCAGCATCCGTAGGAGTTGAGCTAAGCATTGGGATAGGGGTTTCAAGAACATTCTATCTTCCTTTGGACCTTAGAACGATTCTAAGGTTCCGTTCCCAATCAAGGAAGTTTTTGCCGTTTAATTTATCCTTCTCAAGGATCGAACGTAAGTTGAAAAGTGATGCACTATTGTTGTTGTTACTAGACATGATATCTACAATATAAAAATGCAAAATTCAATATGTTTATCATAATAAGCTTTAAGTATTTAAATAATTTAAATAATAAAAGCCATGCACACTCAATTCAAGTTAAAAATTGTCCCTTATGAATTAAGTGATTCCAAGATCCCTTTTAAAATAATTTTAAGCGGACTTAGGCCCTACTCTTAAAATTATTTTATCGGGGTAAGTAAACTCTTTTACTAATTATAACTTTTGTAATTCTTGGTCAACAGGTGGTAACTCCTTACCTAAGACCCATCTCTATGCTTCAAAATCCAAAACCCTTTTGATGATTTTATTGAGTATAACCAATCAAACATGTAAATTTCCCAAATTTACCCTATTTATTCCTATATCAATTAGTGACACCCTGCTTAGGCAGAACCTACCACTAATGATTAAGGCTTATATTGGTGTTTGTATTGGAAAAGCAAATTAACTCAATATTATATTAGGGACCTAAGTTCTATGTTGGTTTATTTAAAAGTGAACACATAAAATAAATAAACAACATAAACTTATCAAAGCATATTAAAGCAATAAAAAGCTGAAATATAAATGTGATCCTAGTATGGCCCCTAAAACCCTAAGACTACTCTTCATGGGCTTCATCCTTGAACCATCATGGATCTCCATCCTTAATCAATTATTGGATCTTCACTCCATGGATCTCCATCCATAGAAAATACATAATATTTTTGAAAATTTAAAATAACAAATTAAATTAAATTAGAAAAATACAAACGATACGCAGATTGTATTTAGGATACAAAAATACTTTAACGATTCGCATATCGTATTTTCTATCCTAATTTGGGCCATATTAGTCACCTCATGCAACCACAATATCAAATATTATAAATTACATAAAATAAATAACAATAATAATATCATATATTATTAAAGCCTAAAATTAAATAATAATAATAATATCATATATTATTAAAAGCATAACATAATAATATCACATATTATTAATCAAAATTCATAATAACAATTATTAAACATTAAATTAATAAACATGCCATTTAAAAAAAAATAACATATTAATCCTAATTTAATTAATAAAATTAATTAAATTAAGAATTAACAAAAACAATTATTAATAATGTCATTATTTAACTTTTATTAATCATATTAATAAACTAAAATAATGACAATATTAAACACTAACCATTAACTACCTAATTTATTAATCATATTAAAATTGGTAATTAAAAAGCAACCATTAATCATCCTCTCTATTAATCATATTAATAAAAGGTGATAATTAAAACATGCCATTAACCATCCATTTTATTAATCAAAATAATAAAATTCTAGTCTTAAAGGTCATTAAGACTGAAACTGTCAAACTAATCAAGAATGAACAGAAAATTAACTAAATTGATTCAATTAAAAGTTAAATGTGGTATTAAGACAAATAATTAAACAAATTAAATAGGCTAATTAAACTGGCCATGAAACACTCGGGCTCCCAGCCCCGAGCTGGCCCGTCGTGGCCCGCGAGCAAGCTGCCCATCAGCTCCACTCCTACCCGTAGCCATGGACAAAACCCCACCCTACACCGGCTACTCCACGAGGCCCCACCCAGAACCAGACCACCGGTCTGCTCGCCTGAAGCCGAAGAACCCATACCACCCAAGACCGCCGATGTTCGGCCACCGTAGCCCAGCCACGGCACCTTCCTATTTTTCGCAACATTTGGGCATATTTGGGTAAATTTGATTAAATCTTGATCGAATTTGATGTCAAAATTAAGGGGGAAACATTTAATTATCATATAATCATAGTTTGGTATAGATTAATTGTGAAATTTCTCAAATTTCAAGCAAATCAATCCAATTGGGGCAAAACTTTGGGTTCTTCATTCCGAAATTTTAATTGCTTAATTGTTGAACGAATTTTGATGAAAAACCCAATCAAATTGTGTATTCATGCAATTCAAATAGCAATGCACAAGAAATCAAACATCAATCATGCCAAAATTCACAATTTCATGCATAATAGATTCGAAATTGGGGTTTAGGCCATGAACACGAAATTAATAAGACAAAATCTAATTAAATCCGTGTTAAACATGATTAATCTAAGCATCAAAATGCATTAAACTAATCAATACCAAATGATCAAAATCCAATTTTAATCATGCATTTTCAATACAACATATCAAACCTCCCCTAATTGAATCAAAATAATCAATTATAATCATATCAAAATATGCAAGAGGCTAACTGATACCACTGTAGGAATGTAGATACGTAAAGCGGAATTTCAAGAAACATTTTCTTACATCTACAACAAGATCTCATGCACATTTCAATACGAATTATAGGATTAGAAATCCATACCTTTGAAGCGTAATTTCCACAAAGCAATGAGCGATTCATACTTCTATATGGAGATCCTTAGAACACCAAATGTTGCTCCTCTAGTGTTGGTCTACAAGCAACGATTGAATCAACGTATGCTAGTATGGAATAAGGAACAATTCCTTATTGCTTTTGTTGGTGATGTCAAAGAGAAAGGAAAAGAGAGCTTTTGGAGTATATGGCTAAGTATGAGTAGTGTAGAAGACCATCTTATGTCTCATAACCATCCTTATTTATAAGTAACATCTATATGTTACAAAACCAAACTCTTTAGTCCATACTTCACATAAGCATGACCATTTAGCTTCTTAACCTCTTTTGCATTTTAATTCAATCATATACTTATATGTGTGACCTCATATGACCGGTTCATTATTAACCGTGCACTAATCAAATTAGTTCACAAATCATAGTCGGTTTCTAGCAAAACACTATGATCACCTTAAATAACCGATTATAGATATCTCCATAAAATTATCCATGTTACACTTAATCGTTACACTTGATCAAATGACATTTTCCTTCAAGATGCACCTGGGAGTTTTATGTCACCATATGCCAATAACTCCCCCATGGTTGAATCCTTCTTAGCCGCTTCAATCAAATTTTTGAAGTCATCACCTTGATTCATATCATATCACCCTCCATCAAAAGATATCAAATTTTCTTTGTGATTTAAGTCATAAACCATTAAGATCAAATATATTTCCATCGTTTGGCAAGATAAGAAAGATATTAAAGTTGAGGATATGCATGTATAAGAACAGCAAGAATCTTTAGATGTTTGTGGTGATTGGGAAGAAGAATAACAGCCACACTATTGCGTTGATTCTAAAGTCCTTATCCAGGTTCACAACACATGCATTCATAAGCAATCATAAGGATCCTCTGATCGCTCCTGCTCTCATAGGGTAGCAGAGAGATCTTTTCTTATCACATGTCAGTTTCACAAGGAATAATTGAGTTTTATTGTGATAATACTGCATAAAAGTTACTGCTATGTTTTTTTTAACCTCAAAACCAGATCACTAATACACTCAATTAGGGACTTTTGCAAACACGTCAAAGATTGAATGTGCAAATTAAAGGAGAGTGAAAAAAGAAAAGAAGACTTAATCAATCATCAAAGTTCATAGTAAAGTTTTTAAAACAATTACTTTCTCTGTCAGGCCTCATTAGTATGCTATATCAATCAGCTCGTTTTCCAACCACTGTAATGATCCAAGGAATTTAAGCATCAAGTTGTTCAGCAAACTTCTTTCCAGAATCTTAATGTTTTAATCACTCTAACAAAGATAAGGAGTGAAATCCATGGCAGCCTAAATTAGTGGTACTGAGTGCAATTTACCACTTTCTGTACTCAGATTGTACTGCTGCATGTAAAATGATCTAAACAACAAGTTATAAGGAGGAAGTTTTATCAAGATATCATCTAAATAACGGCCTTAAAATGAATACTCAAAAAATGAAGAATATATCTTACCATTACACTTTATAATGTTCTGTCTTAAACCAGAAAGCCATACTTAATTAACAAACTTAACTAACATCATGTTTTTGTATATTCCCTTAAAAGAATGATTAATATAATCTCTTCCATTTTATTTTTTGTAAGGATTCTGAAGAATTTTTTTAAATTTTGACTTTATTTGATACTAAGATGCAACATACTAGTAGCATTTTCTCATATCGGTCATTATCAAGCCTAAATCATAAAAAACTAAGGCATTTTTCTACCTTATCCTTACCCTTAGTATGTTTTCCTAAGCAACTGGGATCGTTGCGCTCTTTATATATATTGTTGGCTAAGAACTCAATCAAAGTCAACCACAACACATCGAGGAAACACACATCAGTTTATTTCCTTCATCTTAATACTGTGTACCTTTCTTTCTAATGGATAGAATAACCGAGTTGGCGAAGACGAAAGCAGCGGTTATCTTCACTAAGAGCTCTTGTTGTATGTGCCATAGTATTAGTACGCTATTCCATGATCTTGGAGCAAGTCCCGCGGTCTACGAACTAGACCGAGAGGTAAGAGGTCGAGAAATGGAGTGGGCATTACAGCGGCTAGGCTGCAGCCCTACTGTTCCTGCTGTGTTTATTGGTGGCAAGTTCGTTGGGTCTGCTAAGGATGTACTTGGTGCTCACCTTAGTGGATCCCTAAGAGATATGCTTATTGAAGCAAAAGCTATCTGGTTCTAGTGTAGTGATGATACAAACAATGAAGCCAGACTCGGCCATCATATCAAAAGCTAATTTTTGTTTTTGTTTTTTGTGAGCTTTTGGTAAATGATTATGACCTAATCAATGCTGTAACTTTGTTTTCTGTACGTCTTTTAAGAGAATTTGGAAGGGCGTAAGCCATTACTTTCATACGTTAGAAATATATATATTATCCTTGCTCTATAACTATATTACTATGTTTATCATAGGAGTGACGAGCCCATGCAATCAAGTGTGACCTCATATTTATACTGCACAGTGGCGATTAAACTGTATGTTATCAATCATCACTCATAAGTAACTGAATTATACTTGGCCTCTGCTGTAAATAAAAAAAATAAATCAGTATTCCGTCCATTTCTTTTTTTTTCCTCCTGCTTCACTTTACTTTTACACCCCGAACAGATTTCATGTAGGATGTACTCGAGAAACAGAGGGATTGTCAGAGTTCAGACGATAACATTTCTAGTAAAAAGCTCGCTGTAAAAATTTGTCATCAGAAGATCGGGTTAACCTGATCATGAGCTGTAATTTTCTTGCAAATACGAAGTATAAAAGAAGAAAATTTAAAAGAGAGATCCCCTTCTTGTTGTAAGTGGATTTACCAGAACATGTAGTAGTTTAGTTTTTGAGTGACACGTCTGTGTGTAAAACAGGTAAATAACAGAAATCATAGTCTGTTGTAGGCGTCAGAGGAAGGTTTGTCTGATCTTGAAAATAAGAACTACCCCTATAAAACTCAAGGATCTCCCATCCAATTCTCAAGTCAGAAATCTTATGTTCCGAGGACAGTTAGTTCAGAAATAATGGTCTGAATGTTAAGAAAATATCTTCCTTTTTTAAGGGTGTTGAGCACCTATTTACAAGAGAAATCCAGTCGCATTAATTGTGATTCCGAGCATTTTTAGGGTGTATCTATTAATATTTATGAATAAGGCGCTTCTCAAGGTATATGACTTAACAATATGAGGGTAAGCTCAATATGAGGGCATTATTGAAGTTTGTTCAGCACAACTACGGCCAGGATGTGTAACATACCTAAACATTTCGTAATATTACAAGTCCAAGGAGAGTATTGCTGTATATCTCAGTTAAATTGGTGAAGTAGTCCTTCATGAAGTGAAAGACTAAGTCTAAGTCCTTGCATTAGGGGATAGATTATGCCTTAGGCCCTCTCAGCCTCTCTGTAGAAGGACTAGGAAATCAGGCTATCGTCTAAGTTGGCGGCCTGACCATAAATATATACAAGCAAATCTCTAGACTGATAGTGCAAGGGAGGTACAAAAAACCAACTGAAAGTTGTTGCCAGAATCCTAACTTACATATGGTTTTATAGAGAAATGAATGAAAAATATAGGTTTAGGATTTATTCTAGAACTATTCATTTTCAGGAAATACGTGCTCCTGGAGCATTTGGCTTTACTGAATACGAAGGATAGAAATACATAGCTCAAAGTTATATTCAAGAAAATACTAGTAGAAACACAAAGAAAACACCTAGTACGTAATCAATAGTGAATTCGAGCTCCTGTCTAGTAGTTGTTAGATCAGATTTTTCTAAACTATTGTGTCTTGACATGGTCCTTCGGACAAGAACAGAGTACACATCAGCAGTCTCACCATTGGAACTTCAGCTAACCATAAGATTCATTCTGCTGTCCCTGAATAGAGATACACATAAGGCATGCTGCTACAGGCATACAGCAGCAAAAATCACTTTCTTTCTGAACTCGGACACCTTCGTTCTCCTGCTAGGTTGCTAGCGTCTTTTTCTTCTTAGATCATTGCTTGCATCATCAAATCTTCAACCATCATCTAATAGAAGAAATACACTTTGGTCTTTGGCTATCTAAAACAACATTTCATAAATGCAATATTGAATTGTTTCAGATGAAAGCGTTACACATGAATAATAGACCATTCATATTAATATTATCACTGACATAATCATAATAAAATGCTTGCATTAATATCTGATAAAACATATGAATCAAAGGTTAGACTTCTTTTTCCTTACATAATCTTACAGGTTAAAGAATTTTTATTAGCCATCAACAATCCAGCCGAAGCAAATAGCCATAAAATAGGCTCTGCATCATCAAGACCCCTACAGGAATTCATATTTAAAGACCTTATAGTTAAAATAAAAATCAATTTTGGTTAACTGCACCAGAAAAGTTGATTAATTTGACGAACAGACAGGTCATTTCCACATGATCAGACTATAGGAGAATCTTCATATAGTACCAAATGGCCATGTCGTGGAAGGACAACTCTCAATGACCAAAGAACAAAGGATAGATTCTCTTTGAAATAATTAAAGGAAGTTTGAGACTCCAATTTAGCTAAATTGTTTCCATAATAAGGGACAGAATCCGATTTATTGGCCAAGTTTCAAAGCGAAAGGACGAGGAACATTTAATCCAGCATGACGACATAATGCTAAAACATTATCCTCCAAGGATCTATGTTTATGTGCTTCACCGGCCTATGTCCTTCTAAAGCTTAGTTTCATCCTACTATTTCTGAGCAGAACAATTATTATATCTTTGCTGTCTTTCACTGTGAATGATGCTCTAGTTTGCATGATCACAATTACCTCTTTACTTGAGAATATATCCATTCTAGCTATACCTTTCCTAAGTATGCTTTATATAGTTTTCATGCTAGAGAGGCCCATTCCTAACATTTTAGAGACATAGGCCAAAATAAGAAATTTGTGCCCTGAAATTTAATGATATATTTCATATTATTTATTTTCTTGTTTAACAAATAAAATAAATAAATAGTGGTTTCATAGAATAAATAAACTATTGAAAAATTTGATTAAAAATAATAATATGTATTATAATCACATAAATTATTAATAAACATTTCAATTTAAACAATATCATGAACACTCCACTTCATAAAAGTTTTTATTCACCAAGTATCATATTATTATGGTCATTTCTCTTTATAATATTATAAATAGTTTTCTTCACAAATTAATAAATACGTTCCACATTCTAAATACAACAAAATAATAAAATCTCATTGCATTAACAAAATGAGGAACAATGATAACTGTGTATAACTAATAGACAAAATAATTAGTTGAATTTCTTACATTTTTTATTGGTGACATAAGTAACTATATTAGTAAAAGGTTAATAATTGAATAAGTATAATGATAATAATATTTTGTATGTTGTATTTAGTTTTAGTAGGTTGTTGTTTATTTTTACTTCTTTTTTTTTTTATTCATGTGAAGCATATATATAGCATGGAGTTAAGAAAAAAGGAATTGAATGAACAATCATAAAATATGCAAGTAAAGGGAATCGAACCATGCCAAATTACACTAAAAACATTATACAAGTAGGCCCTTTACCATTAAGATACTTCAATTAATATGATAAAATTTACATACATGACATTTATATCCCTTTATCTTTATTTTAGCATTAAAAAAATGGACCTTATTTGACGGGACCCTAGGTGGCTGCCTGCTCGCCCCATCCTAGAGACGGGGCTGATGCTAGATTAGGAGGCTATGAGATGAACTTCTCTAATTAGGAATGGCATTTCGATAAATCTTACAATGAAATGCTAGAATAGGTGGCCATAGAGAAAATTTTCCAGTTTTGGGTTTATTCTTTGTGGCCTAAGAGGTTTTGGTGACTATAATCTAATGAAACTATATTTGGCTGGCTGCGAGACTGATTAGTTGATGGAATTTCATGGTTTTCTCTTGCATTACTACTTTTACGCCCTATTTATATTGCAAGAATGGAATGGAATCAGGAATGATACTTACAAGGAATGAAATCAGTTTCAGAGAGTTGTTTGGTTGAGTATAGGAATGAGTTTTAAACCCTTTTAAATTGTTTGGTTTAACAGAGAAATGAGATTTAGTGGCAGTGTGATGGAGCTGAAAAAAGTAAGCCCATTTTTTTTGCGCAAGGCAATCCAACCGAGGAGATGACTATCACCCTAGACTTGAAGAAGATTCCTTCATCCTCAAGGTGCCTTTGGATGAAAGTGGCTTTGGGAATTTCCAACAGCCAGCGAAGAACTAGGCTTATAGCATAAGTAACTAGAAACATAAGGCAGGGTGGCCCTTCGTCATAATATCTAAAAAATAGTAGATTATCCTTAGGTTTGATGGAGTTAAGTTAAGCTATATGGAGGGAATCACTTTGAGGAGAGTAATTGAGCTAATTCTGGAGGAGCGGACCCTTTGAATTATAAAGCCCAGAAAGTCAAGTAGATGTAGAACTACATTTGGGTTGATCCAGAAAGGATACATAGGGAAGCTCTAAAAAAGAGCCCCAATTAACAATGCCCCCACGTCTTGCCTCCTAAAGAAGGTCAAGTAAGGTTCAAATATGAATAACTATAATCTTGATATTAACAATAAAAATATTTTTATTTTTATATATTCACAATATTAAAACTAGGGTGTTAATTCAGGTCCACATGATAGTTTTGGGTTAACCCTTCACAGGTTAATGCTTATCGGTTCGGGTTAAATCGGGTCAATTTATCCTATTTGGTCTGATCAAGTTGTGTCAGGTCAAATAAGGTATTTGCTTGGTTGGGTTCGGGTACCCTCGTATTCGGTTTGGGTCAATGTCGATTCAGCTTAATCCGAGATCGGTTTCTAGACGGGTTATAGTAGGTTTTGGGTTAAGTCAATTATAGGTTATTTGTCGGGTTCAATCAAATTCGGGTTGTCTTCAGGTTGGAATTGTAATGGGTCGAGTGTGTAATAGTCCGAGCACATATTAGGTTTGAATCTTCAAATATCAAGTCAAATCTATATCGGGTTGATTTCAGGTCGGGTTGGGTTAGTTTATAGGTCTCACTTTCCAAGTCATAATCAGGTCGGGTCCAAGTCGGTTTCAGGTAGTTTATTGGTTGAGTCAGATTTTTACATTTCGAATTAAAATAACTATAAAAATAAATATTAAAAGAAAAAGTACTAACGATAATAATAATTAAATTTATAAATATATTAATGATAATAGTAATCAATTTAATAAATAGAATAAAAATGATAATACCATTAATAATAAATAAAAACTATACTAATAATAATAATATTAAATAAAATAATAATAATAATAATAATAATAATAATAATAATAATGCAACATTTAAAAGTTGGAGTAGAGCGGCGAGATTTGAATGAACACTAGGTGAACACTGACTAAAATCAAAGCAATCACAAAGGAAATTTTGGGAGTGTTTAAAACCCCTGAGGATTTGAAACCTATTCCTTTTTTTTTCTAAACCAAACGGATAATAGTCGAAAATGAATTTTAAACCCTATTCCATTCCATTCCAGTTTCTCATAAAGTCGTCAATGGTTTTTTTTCCTTTTAATGTGTATACATACAATCATATATGCTTTTAGGGATGTCAATTGGGGGTCCATGGATCGATTCTAAACATTGTGAGTCATTTCTTATTGGGTCTCGTTAAAATAGGTCAATTTGGTGGTTTTGTTGTATTCATCTCGGATTATAGCTAGTAATATCTGGACCAATTGATAGGTAGAGAAATAGGTCATTATGATACCCACTATCAAAAAACCTCGACTTTACCTATTACGAGTAACATGTAAGTAAGGGTCGTGATCCACAGAGAATGGCTTTCAATAGATACCGATTTCTAGCAATATAACTACAAGCTAGTTCTAACTAAATTGGGAGAAGATTCTAATTCTAACGAAAAAGCTAATGCGAGGTTCTAAATAACTGATTATGTATTAGAAAAGCGCTAGGGGTTTCTTGATTTAACACCAACTCCTAACATAAATGAGCTAAAGCGGGAACTAGATACGAAAATGAGATAACTTACACAAACTCACTATTGACCTATGAATAGAACCTAAAACATGTTGCATGGAAGAGGTTTCATTCAAGAAGAAGAACCATCCACTCAGTCATCTTCAAGTAAAAAGGAATTTCTAGACTAATTGTTACCTAAAGCAACCCAAGGAACACAATAGGGACATCACAACAAACCAATAGCTCAAAAGTTAACAATCCAACATCGAGTCACTACCTAAATATGCATTTTTCAATGTCTTTGATCTAGAAATATAAATGGGTAAGACCTATATGGCCAAATCTGGGCTCCAATCAAAACCCAAAATCAAATTACCATACTATTCATCAACGAACCAACTTGAAACTTAAATCAACATTCATGCTAGGGATTGGTATTTCACCCTATACTCTAAATAATCTAACTACTCATGCTTTTGACTAACAAACACCATGGAACAGATCAACGTAAACATTTTTAGAAATTAGAACAGGAATTATCTACTTTATGATCGAAACCTAATGTAAACAAGCTTAAACCAAAGTAAGAAAATCAAGTAATAGAAAGCAACAAAATCTAGAACAAGAGAAGTGAAAGAAAATTATTGATTTATATAGAAAAATCTAATGTTTAACAAGCCTTCATGCCAATTGTTGATTACAACAAATCCTCAAGCAAAACTCTAAACTAATCTAGCAATTTGATGCAAAATAAAAACCCTAATGCTCTCTATTATCCTTAAGGACTCTAAAAACTAGTTCTAAACTTTTAAAAAGTTAATAATGCATCTTCTATTGCTTCCTCCTTCAAAAGGTTTCATAAAAGAATTTGAAATCAGCACGAAATCGCCTAGAACAAGCCTGAAAGGGCGCTTAGGCCAAGTTATGAGCGACCGCTCATAAAGAGATTATAAGTAAATTTGTGAAATGAGTGGTCACTCAATTCACCTTTTGAGTGCCTAATTAGAAGGAGATTTTGCCTTATGAGCACCTCTTGATGCCCGCTCAGCTCCCGCTTGCATTCTTCTATTTTTTTCGCATTGAACTGAGAGGCTGCAGGTTCATCCTCCTAAGTGGTCACTCAAGTCTTTTGCCTTAAGAGGCATCTTGCCTCTTTTCTTAAGCAATCTCTTGGCTTCTTTTTTGGCTTTCCTACTACACAACTTTATTCCTCGTTTTTGTCCTCATACCAACTATATTCCTACATCAAGCCAACGAAAAACACACATAAAAAGTAGAAAAGACATGGGAAATAAAGGAGAATACATGATAGAAAGATGACAAATACTCCTAAATCTGAAACATGCATAAAGTGGTGCCATAAGGCACAATTCTTATTGAACTCGAGTTAAAAGAGTGTGAAAACTCTGATAGAGGCATAAATGAGTGACATAAATGTCACTTATCATAAATCACTCGATAACTTCTTTTTATATGATGGTTAATTAATAAATTGGAGAGTAATGATGGTGACAAGCTATTACAAAATAAAATATTTATGAGGTACTGATTGGAGAAATATCACTCTAGCACTATATACCTAAAGTGACAATAATATCAAGTGGCTTATTAATAGGAACAAGGTAGTCAATTATTACATAGTAATTTATAATGATATTTTTTTATTGTGTTGGTCATTGAAGTTATGTTAAGGAAGAAAAAAAGAATTTTAAGCACAACAATATAAACCATTGTAGCATAGTCAACCTTAAGAATGAGCTTAAACCACAACAAATATATCAAATGAAGAACGTAGATCCAAATACAACTTTTTAAAAAAGTACCTATTGCTTGGTAAAGTGATAATATAAATTAGTAATACGATACTTACATAAATATTTGGGAAATATTTTAAAATTTAAGTGTTTATTTCCACAATATATACATATTAAAATTAAGATGAGAGTTTAGTTTCAAAGTTATTTCAAATCGAGTCATAAACGAATAGAGTAAAATTATATTACAAATAGTCAAGTTGTTAACAGATCAAGTGAAATCGGCTTATGGTTATATAATTAATTTTGGATGGTTTTCAGGTTGGGTCTGTTACGGATTAGGTTACCTTCGAGTTAGGTTTTTGGGTTATATTAGCTTTGGATAGTTTTTAGGTTGGGTTTGTTATGGGTTAGGTTGCCTTTAGGTTTGGTTTTTAATGGGTTGGATCACATTAAGGTCGGATGTAGATCGAGTTTAGGTCTTGGAATTTCGGGTCTAATCATTTTGAGGTTGATTTTTAATCAAGGTAGGTCTTTTTACAAGTCTCACTTTGTGGGTCATAACTAGGTCCGTTGCTGGTAGGATTTAGGTAGTTTATCGGGTCTGGTTAGATTTTGACATCCATGTATATTTTACAGATGACTCTTTAAAGTTCTCCCTGTAAACAATTTAGAAGATATAGACTTTGTAAGAAAAATGATAAGGTCTTGTCTTTTTGAAGAAATTAAGGGTTTTAAATCTAGCTTATGAAAATAAGATGTTTGAAACTTCATAAGGAATAGGCAACAACTAGTATATTATCTTTTTATTAAGTTGATTGTGGCTATTTGTGAAGGATAAACAAAATCACACATGTAAGTCCCTAAAAATTAAACGCATGCAAGTATACATGAGTTCTTCATACTTGTGACTTATATAATTACCAAAATATGGTAGGTTTTGGTGTTGAATTGAAGTTGCACTACATACCAATAATAGAGGGATTTTGAATCCACTCACTGATCAAAACCATCATAGTTTGAAAAAGCATTATACCCGAAAATAGTGGATTCCACTATGATAAAAAAGTTTATAGAAAAGCATAATATCATTAGGCTCGACGGAATCGGGTATTCCATTATATCAGATTGAACTTTAATGATGCAAGACTTTAGAAAGGAAGATCAATATTGCAACCTATAAAAATGAATTTCCAATCTTGGCCTTAAACTTGAAATTTAGGTTGTCCACATTTAAGTTAAACACACATTACAAAAAGTACACAATCACTTGCTTAATAGTGACTTAACATTTTAATTGATTTTTATTTTATTCAAAATTCATGTTTAACATTGGTAGAAATTTAATACCACAAGTTAAATTTGTTAGTCTAGAAATGTATACTTATTTTATAAAGTATTTGTTAATTAGTAAGAAAAGGTTTTTTATGTTCGAAGTTCTTTTAAGGTAAACTAATCATCATAGCATAAAGTAATTTTTTCATGTACTAATTAGTTTATTGATAATACTTCGTAGTGACTTTCTCTTATTACTTGTAAAAATTAAATAAGGAAATAAGCTTATTTGATTATTGTGAAATTAATTTATCTTATGCAATGTAACTTTTAATACTAAATATAATAGAATTATAAAGTTATTTACAGAAATATAAGAAAATTTATTTCAAAGATTTAGTTTAGATCTTAATGAATTCTTTTAAAAAAAGAATAAATAAAAATTTACTTTATTTTAGGAGTAAAAATTGATTTCAAATGTCAATTTAATTAAAAATTTGTTTGTACATAATAATTGTAAAGGATATATTACGTCTTAATTTTTTTGTATATAGAACTTACTACTTTATGTATGTAGCATGTTAAGAAAATTTTACTTGTCCGCGTCTCTTTCGAAATTCACACTTTTTGCCTCCTTTCTAATCTTCAAGGCATTGAAATTCAGACAAGTGCTATACAGGCACGTCCAAATCTCCTCTATTGCTCCCCATTTCCACTTACTAAACGCATCTCCACTTCTCACATGATCAAGTCTTGAATTCTTTTGCTTCAAAGACTCGCATTTATTCATAATCACTTTGAAGGTCTCATGGATTACTTCATGACAACTCGAGCTCGTATTAAAACTCTTAGATTGCTCTAATACTCCTAAAAAAGATCAATAACACTAAAAACACCCATGAACACGTCGTATGAAGTCAAATGAACTAAAACCTGTTAAAACTACACTAAATGCGCCCAAACTACATGAAAAAGTTCCTAAAGCATCCGTAAATTATGCACTCAAATGAGACTTATCAAACTCCCCCAAGCTAAACGGATACTTGTCCTCAAGCTTCCAAATGCAATCTATATGGAAAGGGTGAGATAACATCCCCTCAAGAAATACACATGCCTTGATTATATGAAAACTTTGTCAAAAACAAGCTTAACACATCACGTCGCACATAGACAAGTTATATAAAATCTGTGAACCCTTAGACATTAAGACAAACAACTACAAACTCCCCCAAGCTGGTCTCATTTATATGCCACACATTATTTCTTACTTTAGGTGTGCATAGGGAGAATAAACCACTCATGTGTTTACGGGGTTGAATATGATCTCAACCTAACAATGTGTATCAAATCTGTGAGACTTTCATCTTTAAGTTTGCCTTTTGTCTTTCTCCACTAATAAGCATGATACCAACTCAAATGGTCTTGATTCTTGAGAACGGGTAGGCTTGGTTGAATAGTGTAGAACAATGATATTTAGGAATATGATGCTCAAAACCTAAATAAAATCCCACTACATAACTTGAAGATTAAGTTCAAATTCATCCATATAGCCTCCAAACTACCAAAATAGCCTCTTTCTTTGCACAAATTTTAATCCTTTCCTTTTTTCCTCTTAGCTTGATTCATCACTTTTCTTTTCCTTTCAAAGACTAGTAACTAATGGGATGAATAATCCTTAAAATCTTACTTTTCAAGATCTACTCAAAATGCATCATTCTTTACCACTTTCTTTGCTCTTTTATTTACTTTTTATTTTTTCCATGCTTGAGCTTAGGAAGAATGAACAAGAAGCATACATTAATAAATTATATTCTAAGAGGCATAAGCTATCCATATTGTAGAAAAGAACACTCTTCAAAACAAACATATAAAAAGGCTATAAGGAAATAAATGTAAGGCATCAAGAAAGGGGAAAATATAAGCTTAACGAGTTCGTCCTAAGAGTAGATGAAAAAGAAAAATAATTTGTTGATTAAACCTAAATACAAGAGAAATTTTCTTTAGTTTCTAACAGATAAATCAATCATTCCATAGTAAGCATCATAGAGTCTTGAGAATCAAACAAGGAAATCCAAGATTTCAATCTTACAAAGGATGAATCTAAACACACATGAAAAAAAGAGAATGGAAAAATACATGGAAACATAAATCTATGGTTGGGTGAGATAAAAAGAGGATAAAAGGGAGAAATAGTGTAATCCTAAACAACCATTGGAAAACTTTTGAAATATATATGTGTATCTATGAATTATCATTGAAGATTAATCCCAAGAATGCAAAACTAAGGGATGTGATGCAATGAGATGAAGTAAAATAATTGTATACAAGAAAACTAAAGAAAGAAATGAATCAAGAATGAAATGGTCATGAATGGTACATTATCTCTCCCCTAAGCCAAATCTTTCAATGTCTTAGTGCAAGCATAAGATGTAGAAGAAAGGCCAAAAGAGAACATATATACAAATGGAAGGAATACTGATTAGGGGGAAGACTATGCTTGGGATAGGGCTAAACCCTTCCCAAAAATACATATGCATCTCCTTGCCAATCAAATGAAATTTCACTTGATGGAGTAGTAATCTTCCTTTATTCCCTCGTATGATGAGAACATAACATGATGGGATTCCTTTATTGGGTGGTAGTCAGTCCTTATATTATGAAAAGTTGAAGTCATGGAATGATGTGACACTTATAACTCAGCATAATCGTCCCTCATACGCCAAAAATTGGTCCATAAGAGACCAACCTCTGCCTATAGAGTCGCTGTTTGGAGCCTCCATATGGGCTACAAAACCCTTAGTAATGCCCTCTTCCTATAAAGGAATCAGAGCACCATCTAGAATCGAGGTGGCCACTAAATGTTTGACTGGAGAATCCATGTTTGAACTCTCTCTAGTGTGAGAAGATGCGCCCTAGGTAAGAATGCAGAAGGAGTTTTGTTATGTAAAAAAGGCTGACAAACAAGCCACTAAAATCCCTTATTTTGACCTTGATGGGGTCGAATCCATCGCACGGACTACATGCTACATAGGTTGAAGTGCGTGAGCCCTAGTACCTCATATGGAAAGCAAATTAAATTTGAAAGATTAATATCATGTGAAAGAACAAGTAAGGTTAGCATGCCTCCAACAACTACCTAATTCCAACCGTTGGCAACCGAGGAAAGGTACTTCATGAACCAAGTAGCAGGGCTTAGAGTACGTGACCCATTTGACTCATCCCCATCAGAAGTCGGCCTAGAAGACACCCATATCGGCATCTCTAGAGAAAAGGGTCCAAACTAAAACCCTAAAGGCCACATGAATCACAAGGTGGATAGTATAAGTGACCTTGGATTGACTAGGATCATAGGTTTTCAATCCTATAATATCCCTTCGAAAATACTATCCTAGTAGGTCACTAACTTTGGATAGTGAAGGGTTCAAAGTCTATTTAAAGGAAGACCTAAATCATCATATATTTCCTCTATAGTGAACTACATTCTAGTGTCAAAATAGTTAAAGAAAATCTTTATTGGTGTGTTAGTAACTGAACTATGACCAATATTAAAAGTTAAGAGGATCTCAAAAGTTAGGTTTTTATAGTTAGATGCATGTATATCCAAACAAGACTCCCACTTAAACCTCGAGAAAAGTTCACAAACCTCATCATCCACCCCTAGGGCTCTAATGGCCGATTGATCATAGAAATGAGTTGGGATAAGATTGTGTTGTCTTATTCTTAAGAAATTTTGCATGTATTCCTCATTGTTGCTAAAATATATTTTCTATGTCTCTATTAAGGGGGGTGGACAATAGGGGGTGAGGAAGGGTTTCTAAGACCACTATCGCTAGTGGACAAAATTTTCCCATCCAATTATCTCTCTACCCACTTTCTCACTCCTCCCACCCAATTTTACTCAAGAGTTTTTTGGTGAGTAAAATTTCATCCCACCAGTGAGTAAAAATAATTCTTAACCAATCTCTCTCTTACTTTTTCCAATATTCTACCATATTTTCTCTCTCTTCCATATTCACCAAATTTACTTAAGTTTTTAATTAATATATGATTATGATTAATAAATTTGTATTGTTTCTAATTAATTTATGATACTATTGCATAATTATCATTTTAAACAATTCATTATATACTTAATACTTTTAATTAGAGGTTATAGTTATCTTTCATAACTAGAGTATTAAATTATATTTTTAATTAATAATAATAAAATAAAATAATTAATAACAATAAATATGACAATAAGTAGTAAATTTACCTTGACTAATATTTGTAAAAATAAATATGGAGGATAATAGTTGGAAAGTAGATAATGGTGAAAAACAAAAATAAGTAGGAAAATGTATTTTTTTTTAAGTTGTGACAAAGTATAGCAAAATAGGTGTCATTTTGTAGAGAAATTTTTTTTATGACCGTTGGTAATTTTTATTTTTTAAAAATGTTTAGATACCAAAAACAGTCGTTAAAGTGGGCGGTGATTTGTTTCCAAGTTATCATACTGTGGGACCTATCGCTATATTTTCCCATGAGTTTTCTCATGGGATAAGGAAACTCATGAGTTTTCTCACGGGTGACCACTGCCGGGATGCATTTTTCACTTATTTTACTCACCATTTTTACTCGTGGGGAAAATTTTACTCACTGTCGGTAGTGCTCTAAGGTTTTGAGAAGAAGTGTTCCTCAGGGTGTTCCTTCTAGGTGGTATTGTCAATGTCAAGAAAAGGGATCATAAAAGATACAATAAAAGCTTAAAGTGTCCCAAGTTACCCAAAAATCCTAAAGAGGTTGCAATAACAACCAAACTCCAAAGAAAATCAACACAACAAAAAAAACTCCCAATCACACAACTCGCGGTCAAAAGAATATGAAAAACACAAATTCAAGAATAAATATGACCAAAAGATCAAAATTAAACTCAAAGATGCATAATTGTGAACAAGTAGAGGGTTAGAGTATACCAAGTGTAATATGGGTCCAGATTTACCAAGAACTCTTTGAAACACCTTGATGATGTGCATAGATGCTTTAGTTTTTCTTAATTGCTCCAAGACATACACCAATTGATAAAGCCCCAAATTGATTGAGAAAGTTAGGAATTGTGAAATTTTGAGGGTTTGAGAGAGGAATGGGAGTTGTGAAGGAGTTTGGGATGAAAAAGGGTTGTGGGTGATAAAGTATTGAAGATGGATGATAATGAGTGAGGGAGATGATAAAGTTTAGAGGTTGAAGATGTGTGTAAAAGGAAACGCAAAATCAAGTGAGGCAAACCACGGGTATAACCCGTGTTTTATTCCATTGAAAGACAGGACACTCGGACGAGTGTTTGTTGACTCGTTTGATTATGTACTTCAATTTCTCAAATAGGAAGCATTATCAAAATACAAAATTTAGGCATTAGAGAGGGGACTCGGATGAGCTTTCTATTAACTAGTCTTAGTCTCTTAGACTTTCAGATCTTCCAAACTACTGCCCTAGTTCACGAGATTATTTGCTACACCTAAATGCGCGTCATCCACTTGAATCAAAACACCATGAACCTACATAAAAGCACATAAAACTTTGAAAAAGCACAAAAATGAGTAAAAGAGCCTAAAAATACAATTTTTTTTTCTTTTATAGTTTTTCTATTTTTTATTCGTTTTCTTTTTTTAAGCACACAACCAAGACCAAAACCGAATCAAAAGAATGCGTTGACTCCTTTTTAACACTTTATTATTAGGTCATAAAATTGACCCCCTATCTTAGATCAACTAGATGGATCCAAAAGGCTAAAGCCAACCTTTTTAAAAATGGGGTCTCATGTGCAATAATACTTTAATTGATGGTTAATAAACAAAATAAAAAGAGAGATTGAAAAAAGAAAGACAAGTACTTGAGATTAATCGATAAATTGGCAAGATTGTTGATTACAATGTGATAAAACCTTCAATGGTTAATGTGTGCTCAATACCAATGCTTAAGTGTAAGAATCTCAAAATACCTAAGCTTGTCCGTGCTTAGAAAACCTAGAAAACTATTTTCCATTGGGCCTAAATAAAGAAAACCATAGAAATTAAGCCTTAAAAATCAGACTCATAGGAGTGCATTGTAGACTTGTCCGACTCCTCTCAAAATGGCAAAATCATGGATTAGAAACAAAAATCGTTTTATAGCACAAACTCAAATGAGTGCTCTACAAACTTGTCCGAGTTTCTTCTTTTTCTCAAAATTTGCACTTCGTACCATATTTCTAATTTTCTAGGCATTAGAACTCGAATAAATGTTCTGTAAGCATGTCTGAGTCTCACTAGTAGATTTATATTTATCTGTGGCTACTATTTAGCAGTGTATTAGCTAAAAGGCCGCATATTATTACTGATATTAATAATATGCGGCGGGTTAGGTCATAAACCGCCTCATTTGAATAAGGATGATAATAATATGCGGCGGGTATGGGAAGAAACCGCCGCATTTTAATTCATGGCACATTAATAAGCGGCAGGTGAGGGAAGGACACGCCGCATTTTACCTTGCCTAAAATAAAAAAAATGTCTTTGCATTATTTCTCCAGTTCATCACTCACAAAGTGTTCTTGCGCCCTAATTCATTCCACCCCACATCTTGTCTTCACTCACCTTTCTTTCATTCGTTTTCTTTCTCAAACTCATGCCAACTACTTCGCCTTCAGAGTCCGAGTTCGTGCCGTTGTTTCCTCTCCCTCACCGTGGTCTCGTGGTTTCATGCCACTGTTTTCACCCATTCATTGTCGTGTCGTGTCTCCCCCTCACCGTCGTGCCGCCGTTCATTAAGGTTAGGCTTTTATCTTTTGTTCTATACATCATCGTTTAGTTTTTATATTGTTGAGGCATTAATGCTCTTGTTTTATATGTATGTGAAATTGATAC
The DNA here is from genome assembly GCA_026401315.1 of Dysphania ambrosioides. Classification (NCBI taxonomy): domain Eukaryota; kingdom Viridiplantae; phylum Streptophyta; class Magnoliopsida; order Caryophyllales; family Amaranthaceae; genus Dysphania; species Dysphania ambrosioides. The sequence continues at coordinate 6,313,583 of CM048662.1, forward strand.
TGTGTGGCTGGTTTGTAACTTTGTGAGTTGTAACTATGGTATTTGTTGCACTTTAACTTGTGACATACAAAGTACAGTATAATATGAAGTTATATTTGTGTATATCCTCTTTTTAGTTTAGATAATTTTCCAACAGTTAGGCAACTAATACGGCCGCAAACTATCGATAATGTAATAAATTGACTCTAACAGCAACCAGGTCACTAAAGCAAAGCTCCTTGCTCTAGTGGTTTCTTAACTAGCTTGACAAATCAAAAAATTTCTATATGCGCGCTATAATTTAGTCCCACCATTGCAGCTAGTTGGACACCAAAAATAACATCACATTGTACTCATTTTCTAAAAGAGTTGAAACCAATTTGATTATTGGTTTCTCTATACTTTTGGTGATCCACCTTTTATTTGGCTGTCAAAATCTGGAATGGTTAAAGTAAGGCGAAAGGGGGGAGGATATGCACAAATCAAAGACAACATTTCCCACGAGTGATGTGTACAACCTCAAGAAAGCAAGTTAAAGTTAATGCTGGTAAGTGCTCTTTTGTTGTCTGATTGATGACAATTGAGTATAATGGTTACTCGATAATAAGTAGACAATATGTATGGTTTAAGGTCAACTAGGGCTTTGTTCTTTATTCTTAAAGGTAAGGGGCCAAAATTGGTTGGTAGAGAATGGTAGTTTCACCTATTTTTATGGTCCAGTAATTTAACTATATAAATTGACTACTTGGTCCAAATTAAAAGGATGAATCAAAGGATTGCTTAGCCTAATTAATAAGCTTTAAACTCAATTTATAGCCTAAATAATCATGTTCTTATTCACAATTTTGGGTTAGGATAATGTAATGAGCCAAGCCCGTCTAATAAATTACGGTGTTGTACTCTTCCATAAAACCACACTAATTTAGTGGACATAAAACAGGCCATGAATTTTGGGGTCTTTCTTGGATGCTATGGCTTTGTTATTTTGTCTCATTATCAAAACTTAATATTTCCTTTATTCTTGTCCTTTGTATTGTATGTATGCTTACCTAACTTCAATACTTATAAATAAAGTTTGGCGCTTTATTTTAATGACATTATCATTTACGCTGAAAACCCCCCCCATATATTTCAAAAACCGTTAGCTTTTGTTTATTCAATATTCATGTAAAATGGGATTGTATGTTGGTTGTGGTTGTATATAAATTCATATAAACAGGTTTGAAAATCTTTTTTCAAAATTGGGAAATGTTGGATTTACAAAGGAAACTCTGCAAAATTTTTTGTAGAATTTGTAGTGATTTACAAAGCATAGAACAGAGTTTGCTTAACCTTATTTTTGGTAAGCTACTTGAAGACCCTTTAGGTGCAATTATATATATAATTATGCATAAATTGAGTATTGATTAGATTGTTATTTAATCTCTTACATGTTAAATAGGGCATAACACAAATTATGGAGCGAAAATGGATGTATGGTAATCGTACTTCGTTAGAATTCATGAATGGAGTTGAGGAGTTTTGTAGACAAGTGTTGAAACACCTAAATAACATTGGAGATGATGACGTGTGTTGCCCTTGTGTTGATTGCGATAATGTGAATACTGTTAGTAGTATAAGAAAGTATGTGATTCGGCGTGGGTTTAGGCAACAATACCACGTATGGGTATGGCATGGTGAGGTTCCTACTTCTAATGACTTGGGGTCATGTTCTAACAAAATTCCCATTCATCATGTTGAGCAGACCATCATGGCCAATTAGAATCTAATGACGTTAAAGAAGTTGATGCCGAGAAGGAAGATAATGGGGAGGATAAATGGAGGATAATGACCCTAGTGATGAAGATCGAATAGATGAAATGCTTGAAGGGGTTGGGGATCAAATTGGTAGTCAATCCCGTACTTTTGAGCGTTTTGGGAGGCTGCTGAGAAACCGTTGTATCCTGGATGTACTAAATACACTAAGTTGTCTGCCATATCAACGTTGTTTAATTTTAAAGCAAAATATGGTTGGACTGATAAGTTTCACAGCCTTATTAAAAATATTAGGGGACATGTTTCCAGAGTATAATGATTTGCCTATATCCATGTACTATGCAAAGAAGTTAATGTGTCCCCTTGGGTTAGAGTATAACAAGATTGATGGGTGTCCGAATGATTGCATATTGTATCAAAATGAGTATGCAGAGTTCATTCAATGTCCTAAATATGGGTAGTCACGTTACAAACTCCCATATGGGATAGAGCCTGTAGTGGGGATTAAAGGTCCTATTGTAAAGGTGTTGTGGTACCCTCCCATAATACCAAGGTTCAAGCGTTTTTTTCGATTAAGAGCGATGTAAAGAATTTAAGATGAAGATGGGATGATTCGGCATCCTGCAGATTCTCCCCAGTGGAAAATAATAGATGAATCTTTCAAGGCTTTTGGAGGGGAAGATACCTAAGACTTGGTCTCTACACGAATGGAATGAATCCTTTTGTCACCTTAAGTAGTCAACATAGCGCATGGCCAAGTTTGTCAGTGATATATAACTTTCCCCCTTGGTTATGCATGAAGAGTAAATATGTTATGTTATCGCTTCTAATTTCAGGGCCCAAGCAACCTAGGAATGGCATTGACGTTTATCTTGCTCTCCTTATTGAAGATTTGCAGTTGTTGTGGGATAAAGGTATATTAGTGTATGATGCATATGCTGAAGAGACTTTTACACTCCGTGCCATCCTATTCTGTACCATTAATGACTTTCCAACCTATGGAAACTTGTCGGGGTATAAGGTGAAGGGAAAGAAAGCCTGTCCTATTTATGTGGATGATATGGACTCAACTTATTTGCCTCATTGTGGGAAACATGTGTATCTTATGCATCGGAGGTTCTTGAATAGGTTTCATCCTTATTGTAAGAGAAAGATCTCATTTGATGGTAAAGTTGAGCAATATAGAGCCCCTATATCGTTGACTAGCAGGGAGGTTTATGACATTGTGAAAGGAATAGATAATGTGTTCGGGAAAACTGTGAAACACAGAGATGTTCAGGGGTTATAGAAGAAATAGTCCATATTTTGGCAACTTGAGTATTGAAAGTATTTACCCGTTAGACATTGTCTTGATGTTATGCACATAGAGAAGAATGTTTGCGATGCCATCTTAGGGACGTTGTTGAATATACCTGGTAAGACTAAGGATGGTCCTAATATTAGGAGAGATATGCAGACGATGAAGATTCAATCCAAGTTATGGCCTAAAGATAGAATGCCTAGGAATGGAAAAGGTAAATCCACATACCTTCCTTTGGCTTATTACACTTTGTCTCGAGTAGAGAAGAAGATATTTTGTGAGTGTCTATATCGGATCAATGTTCCTACTGGGTATTCGTCTAATTTGAAGAACTTTGTATCAATCTTAGATCTGAAATTAGTGGGTATGAAGTCCCATGATTGTCATGTTATGATGCAAGTGTTTCTACCAATTGCCATCCGCTATATTTTGCCCAAGCATGTTAGGGATTCAATCACTAGACTTTGTTCTTTTTTTAATACAATATGCCGCAAGGAGCTTGATCCGTCATGTTTGGATGAGTTACAGGCTAGTGTTGTTACGACCTTATGTCAACTAGAGATGTATTTTCCATCTTTGTTCTTTGATATTATGGTACATCTAGTTGTGTATTTGGTCCGAGACATCAAGTTATGTGGTCCAGTATTCCTAAGATGGGCTTATCCTTTTGAGAGATACATGGGTACTCTAAAAAAGAAGGTGAGAAACCCAGCACACCCTGAAGGTAGTATAATTCAAGGTATAACCACAGGGGAGGTAGGTGAGTTTCTTAGTGAGTTCTTATCCAAGGGGGAGGAAATTGGGTTATCAAAATCGAGGCATAAAGGGAGGCTTGAAAAGCACGACATCGTGGGTTCTAAGGAGGTCTTAATTCCATTACCGAAAGAGAGACAAGCTCATTTATTTGTTTTACACCATATCATAAAGGTTCATCCTTACTTATAAAGGCTTATCAATGAATTAAGGGTGAAGTACCCGTCTAAAGGTGAATGAGAATTGATGTAAGAACACAATAACACCTTTATCAATTAGTTTCATGAAAAAGTTATGCATGAATTATCTGAAATGGGGCATAACATTTCTGATACAATCAAGTGGTTAGCTTATAGTCCTCGAACAACTGTTCGATCTTTTGAGGGGTATGATATCAATGGATATACCTTCTACACTCAACGTCGGGTTAAGAAATCAAAGTCTGTTCAAAATAGTGGTGTTTTAATAGTGGCTTGTTCTCGAGAATATGCTAGCTCAAATGATAAAGCACCAGTTGATGCAATCTTGTCATACTATAGGATAATTCAAGAGATATAGGAATTTGAATACTGTGGGTTTAAGGTTCCCCTTTTTCAATGCAAGTGGACAGATATTAGTCGATGTGGTTCGGTGAAGAAGGATGAATCGAATTGGACTTTAGTCGACATGAGTCGGATGCGTGATACGGAGGAACCTTTTATACTTGCATCACAAGGTAAACAAGTATTCTACATTAAAGACACAAATAACCCTCGATGGGCTGTTGTTGTCCCTGGTAAATGACAGATCCCTGGAATTAGTGATGTCACTAATGAGGAAGAGTATGACGACTTTGATGATCTCCCATCGTTCTCGATGCCATGTAATGATGACATGGATGTTAGACCAGAAACAGAAACAAATTATATGAGAATGGATCACCATGAAGGAGTTACTATAGATGAGTAGTATTCATTGTCTAGGTATTTATTTATTTTGTATTTATGTTAATGTTTGCCTTCTTTCCTGTACTATTGTTATATGATTCACTAACTCGATTTGCATTGTCTTGTTGTTGTTGTATGCAGTTACAGTCTTACATCATGGCTTGTGATGAAGATTTCAGTGTCTCTTCTAAGGACGTGGAGTACGACTTGGAGACATTAAACGATGCAATTGGTACTTTTCTGCAATGGCCTCTACCTTTGATCAAGATCGTAAGTAAGGTAAATATCAAAGTTCTAATCGAAATTCCTCTATAATTATATTTATGTATGGCTGAAGTGGTGCGATATGTTCTTTTTTAATTAGGTGACTCCACAAGCTAAGAAGATGAAGGGGATATCAGCTGATGAGGTTATTGGTAGCAATGAGCCTACCTCAAAGATCTTAGTGGTAGAGAACCAACTTCTTCTCTCTAAAGATGTAGTGGCTTCTCTAAGTCTTGAGTGCAAATGGCTACTCCAATGTGCTACCATGATGAAGGAAGATGATACCATTGCTGTGCCGTTGGACCGGGCCTTATTCCATTACTCTAAAGACGGAACAACGTGGCTTGACAAAGCTGACATCACCCAGTTCTTACAGGGAGCTCAATTGAACATTTTTATTATTCAATGCTTCATGAGGTATACACAATTAATATATAGGTTAACTTATATGGTGCATGCAATAATTTTAAAACCTTTTAATTTGTATATATAATGCATTTTATGATTCTATAGGGCACTCCAAGATGATTGCATGTCGTGCAATTTACTTTCATTAGTCGTTTGGTTGTGTCATGAGGCCACTTCGGATGCAAGAACTGATGGCAACATCGAGGAGGTAAATACATACATCCACTTCGCATTCACGAAAACCCTACAAGCTAAGTTGAAATTCATTTTCGCCCCTGTTTTTGAATGGTACGTTTGAATTTAATGTGTGATGCATATGCTTATTACTTGTACATTTAATTTAGAGTATAGTAATGCATATATTATGTAAACATAATGCTAATTACTTATTTCTTATAGTGTAGTGCACACTGGATGTTTTTAGTCATTTTTGTGGCTAGTGGGAAAATATACTTCTTCAACTCGGCTCGGTTAATGCGTAGTACTAAACTGAGAGCGATTATTAATTAGTAAGTATGATTAATAGATTTAAATTTCAAGCTGAGGTTGATATAATTTGGACTTTTAAACTAATCAATTTCATTTTCCAATGTGCTAAAAAGACTTACTTTGCATGGAGAACAAGCTGAAAAGCAAACATCAACATGGATAGAAGTGATGGTAAGTTCCTTAATTAATTAAAACATTGTAAAATAATACTATCATAAGTATGGCTAACACTTTAATTTTGTAATTCGTAGTGTGCTCAATAACGTGGAGGAACTGAGTGCGGCTACTTCGTGATGCGTTTCATGCTTGACGTCCTCAACGGGTGCAGTAGTAGGATGCCCATGGAGGAGGTAAGAGCTTTTGCCCATAATTTCAGTGTTTTAAGTATCTTTAATATTGTATTCCTCTTAATCATGCCTCAAACACTTTATGTATAATTGGTTGAGTTAATATAACTCAATTATGAGAATAAGGATAGATTATTGGCCTTAAAACTTTAAGGTTTCCTTTGTTACTTTTACTTGTCCTTCCGCTTTCATCATAGTCCTCTGCTTTCCTATAAAATGATTTTGTTTCCTCTCTTCTTTTTTGAAATTTTACGAAAAAAAGAAGGAGAAATTATCTGCATTTTCATCCGTCAAAACCCTCAAATTTCTATCTTTTATTTGGTTACTACCACCCTCATCAGTCTCTTTTATCAAATGCCACTTCCTAACTGCAGTAAGACGCGCCCTTTTGTTTTGTTCCATCACCATTTTAGCTATTTGACTCCTTCTTCTCTTTTTAGCGAAATAATTATCCATCTTTTCTTCATAAAAGTCAGAAAAGAATGAAAGGGAACATATCGTTTTATAGGAAAGATGACGAATGTGATGAAGGCGAAAGAGGAGGAGAACGTAACAAAGGAAACTTTATGAATTAGGTCAAATGGGATCGGTTTGGGGTAGAAAGAGACCTAAACACTTAAAACACATTGATTTGACTCAATATAGGTAAAATAGGATCTGTTTGGGGTAGAAAGTGACCTGAATAATTAAAACACATAGATTTGAGTCAATATAGGTCAAATGGGATCGGTTTCGGATTGAAAAAGACCTAAACACTTGAAACACATCGATTTGAGTCAAGATAGGTCACATGGGATCGATTTTGGGTAGAAAGTGACCAAAACACTTGAAACACATAGATTTGAGTAAATATAGGTCAAATGGGATTGGTTTCCGATAGAAAGTGACCTAAACACGTCAAATGCATCGATTTGAGTCAATATAGGTCGAATGGGATCGGTTTTGGATAGAAAGTGACCTAAACACGTCAAAAGCATCGATTTGAGTCAACATAGGTCAAATGGGATCGATTTCGGGTAGAAAGTGACATAAACACTTGAATCACATCGATTTGAGTCAATATAGGTCAAATGGGATCGGTTTGGGGTAGAAAATTACCTAAACACTTGAAAAACATAGATTTGAGTAAATGTAGGTCAAGTGGGATCAGTTTTGGAAAGAAAGTGACCTAAACACGTCAAATGCATCGATTTGAGTCAAGATAGGTCAAATGGGATCGATTTCGAGTACAAAGTGATCTAAACATTTCAGGTGCATCGATTTGAGTCAATATCGGTTAAATGGGATTGGTTTGATGTAGAAAGTGACCTAAACACTTGAAACACATCGATTTGAGTCAAGATAGGTCAAACGGGATCAGTTTCGGGTATAAAGTGACCTAAACACTTGAAACACATCGATTTCAGTCAATATAGGTCAAATGGGATCGGTTTGGGGTAAAAAGTGACCTAAACACTTGAAACACATCGATTTGAGTCAAGATACATCAAATGAGATCGGTTTAGGGTAGAAAGTGACCAAAACACTTAAAACACAACGATTTGAGTAAATAGAGGTCAAATGGGATCAGTTTCGTCTAGAAAGTGACCTAAACCCCTCAAACACATCAATTTGAGTTAATTTAAGTCAAATGGGATCAGTTTTGGTAGAAAGTGACCTGAACACTTGAAACATATAGATTTGAGTCAATATAGGTCAAATGGAATTGGTTTGGGGTAGAAAGTGACCTAAACACTTGAAACACATCGATTTGAGTCAATATAAGTAAAATGGGATCGATTTTGGATAGAAAGTGACCTAAAATCAGCAAATGCATCGATTTGAGTTAATATAGATCAAATGGGATCAATTTAGGGGTAGAAAGTGACCTAAACTCTTTAAACACATCGATTTAAGTCAAGATAGGGCAAATGGGATCGGTTTCGGGTAGAATTCGACCTAAACAATTGAAACACATCGATTTGAGTCAATATAGGTCGAATGGGATTGGTTTGGGATAGAAAAAGACCTAAACTCGTCAAATACATCAATTTGAGTCAAGATAGGTCAAATGAGATCGATTTCGGATAGAAAGTGACTTAACATTTCAAATGCATCGATTTAAGTCAATATCTGTCAAATGAGATTGGTTTGGGGTATAAAGTGACCGAAACACTTGAAACACATCAATTTGAGTCAAGATAGGTCAAATGGAATCGATTTCGATATAAAGTGACCAAAAGACTTTTAACACATATATTGCAGTCAATATAAGTCAAATGGGATCAGTTTAAGGTACAAAGTGACCTAAACACTTAAAACACATCGATTTGAGTCAAGATACATCAAATGGGATCGGTTTAGGGTAGAAAGTGACTTAAACATTTGAAACACATCGGTTTGAGTCAATATTGGTCAAATGGGATCGGTTTCAGATAGAAAGTGATCGAAACTCCTGAAACACATCAATTTGAGTCAATTTAGGTCAAATGGGATCATCTTGGGTAGAAAGGGACCTGAACATTTGAAACACAGAGATTTGAGTCAATGTAGGTCAAATGGGATTAGTTCGGGGTACAAAGTGACCTAAACACTTGAAACACATCGATTAGAGTCAATATAGGTAAAATGGGATCGGTTTCAGATAGAAAGTGACCTTAAATCGCCAATTGCATCGATTTGAGTTGATGTAGATCAAATGGGATCAGTTTCGGGTATAAAGTGACCTAAACACTTGAAACATATTGATATGAGTCAAGATAGGTCAAATGGGATCTGTTTCAGTTAGCAAGTGACCTAAACAATTGAAACACATCATTTTGAGTCAATATAGGTCGAATGGGATCAGTTTTGGATAAAAAGTGACCTAAACTCCTCAAATGCATCGATTTGAGTCAAGATAGGTCAAATGGGATCGATTTCGGGTAGAATGTGACCTAAACAATTCAAATGCATCGATTTGAATCAATATCGGTCAAACGGGATCAATTTGGGGTAGAAAGTGACCTAAACACTTGAAACACATCGATTTGAGTCAAGATAAGTCAAACGGGATCGGTTTTGGGTACAAAGTGACCTAAATAGTTGGAACACATTGATTTCGGTTAATATAGGTCAAATGGGATCGGTTTCGGGTACAAAGTGACCTAAACACTTGAAACACATCGATTTGAGTCAAGATACGTCAAATGGGATCGATTTAGGGTCGAAAGTAACCTAAACACTTGAAACACATTGATTTGAGTCAATATAGGTCAAATGGGATCGGTGACGGCTAGAAAGTGACCTAAACCCTTGAAACACATCAATTGGAGTCAATTTAGGTCAAATGGGATCAGTTTTGACTGGAAAGTGACTTGAGCACTTAAAACACGTAGATTTGAGTCAATATAGGTCAAATACGATCGGTTTCGGGTACAAAGTGACCAAAACACTTCAAACACAACGATTTGAGTCAATATAGGTAAAATGGGATCGATTTCAGATAGAAAGTGACTTAAAATCGTCAAATGCATCGATTTGAGTTAATATAGATCAAATGCGACCGGGTTCGGGTAGAAAGTGACCTAAACACTTGAAACACATCGATTTGAGTCAAGATAAGTCAAATGGGATCGGTTTCGGGTAGAAAATGACCTAAACAATTGAAACACATCGATTTCAGTCAATATAGGTCGAATGGGATCGGTTTTGGATAGAAAGTGACATAACACATCAAATGCATCGATTTGAGTCAAGATAGGTCAAATGGGATCGATTTAGGGTAGAAAGTGACCTAAACACTTCAAATGCATCAATTTGAGTCAATATCGGTCAAATGGGATCAGTTTGGGGTAGAAAGTGACCTAAACACTTGAAACACATCGATTTGAGTCGAGATAGGTCAAATGGGATCGGTTTCGGGTAGAAAGTGACCTAAACACTAGAAACACAGATTTTAGTCAATATAGGTCAAATGGGTTCGGTTTCGGCTACAAATTGACCTAAACACTTTAAACAAATCAATTTGAGTCAATATAGGTCAAACGGGATTGGTTTGATGTAAAAAGTGACCTAAACACTTGAAACACATCGATTTGAGTCAAAATGCGTCAAATGGGATTTGTTTAGGGTAGAAAGTGACCTAAACACTTTCAACACATCGATTAGAGTCAAGATAGGTCAAATAGGGTTGGTTTCAGGTAGAAAGTGACCTACACATTTGAAACACATCGATTTGAGTCAATATAGGTCGAATGGGATCGGTTTTGGATAGAAAGTGACCTAAACACGTCAAAAGCATATATTTGAGTCATCATACGTCAAATGGGATCGATTTCGGGTAGAAAGTGACATAAACACTTGAAACACATCGATTTGAGTAAATATAGGTAAAATGGGATCGATTTTGGATAGAAAGTGACCTTAAACTGTCAAATGCATCGATTTGAGTTAATATAGATCAAATGCGATCTGTTTCGGGTAGAAAGTGATGTAAACACTTGAAACACATCGATTTGAGTCAAGATAGGTCAAATGGGATTGGTTTCAGGTAGAAAGTGACCTAAACAATTGAAATGCATCGATTTGAGTCGATATAGGTCAAGTGAGATCGGTTCGGGGTAGAAAGTGACCTAAACACCTCAAACATATCGATTTGAGTCAAAATAGGTTAAATGGGATTGTTTTCTGGTAAAAAGAGCCCTAAAATCTTGAAACACATCGATTTGAGTCAATATAGGTCAAATGGGATCGGTTTCGGGTAGAAAGTGACCTAAACACTTAAAAGACATCCATTTGAGTCAATATAGGTCAAATGGAATCAGTTGGGGATAGAAAGTAACCTAAACACTTGAAACACATCGACTTGAGTCAAAATTGGTCAAATGGGATCGGTTTCTGGTAGAAAGTGACCTAAACACTTGAAAAACAAGGATTTGAGTCAAGATAGGTCAAATGGGATCGGTTTCAGGTAGAAAGGGAGCTAAACACTTAAAACACATCGATTTGAGTCAATATATTTCAAATGGGATCGGTTTATGGTAGAAAGCGACCTAAACAGTTCAAATGTATCGATTTTAGTCAATATAGGTCAAATGGGATCAATTTGGGGTAGAAAGTGAGCTAAACACTTAAAACGCACCGATTTGAGTCAATATAGGTCAAACGGGATCGATATCGGGTACAAAGTGTCCTAAACACTTGAAACACATCGATTGGAGTCAATATAGGTCAAAAGGAATCGGTTTCGGGTACAAAGTGACTTGAACACTAGAAACACATAGATTTGAGTCAGTATAGGTCAAATGCGATCGAATTCTGATAGAAAGGGACCAAAACATGTCAAATGCATCGATTTGACTCAATATAGGTCAAATGGGATCTGTTTCGGGTAGAAAGTGACCTAAACACTTAAAACACATTGATTTGAGTCAAGATAAGTCAAATAGGATCGGTTTTGGGTAGTTAGTGACCTAAACAATTGAAACACAACGATTTGAGTCAATATAGGTCAAATGGGATCGGTTTCGTTTAGAAAGTGACCTAAACACTAGAAACACATCGATTTGAGTCAATATAGGTCTAGTGCAATTGGTTTTGGTTAGAAAGTGACCTAAACACATCAAATGCATCGATTTGAGTCAATATTGGGCTAATGCGATGGGTTTCTGGTAGAAAGTGACCTAAACATTTCAAATGCATCGATTTGAGTCATTATAGGTCAAATGGGATCCGTTTGGGGTAGAAAGTGACTTCAACAGTTGAAACAAATCGATTTGAGTCAAGTTAGGTCAAACAGGATCAGTTTCGGGTAGAAATGGACCTAAACACTTGAAACACATCGATTTGAGTCAATATAGGTCAAATGGGATTGGTTTTGGGTAGAAAGTGACCTAAACACTTCAAATGCATCGATTTTAGTCAATATAGGTCATATGAGATCGGTTTTGTGTAGAAGATGACCTTAACACTTGAAACACATCGATTTGAGTCAAGATAGGTCACATGGGATCGATTTTGGGTAGAAAGTGACCAAAACACTTGAAACACATAGATTTGAGTAAATATAGGTCAAATGGGATTGGTTTCCGATAGAAAGTGACCTAAACACGTCAAATGCATCGATTTGAGTCAATATAGGTCGAATGGGATCGGTTTTGGATAGAAAGTGACCTAAACACGTCAAAAGCATCGATTTGAGTCAACATAGGTCAAATGGGATCGATTTCGGGTAGAAAGTGACATAAACACTTGAATCACATCGATTTGAGTCAATATAGGTCAAATGGGATCGGTTTGGGGTAGAAAATTACCTAAACACTTGAAAAACATAGATTTGAGTAAATGTAGGTCAAGTGGGATCAGTTTTGGAAAGAAAGTGACCTAAACACGTCAAATGCATCGATTTGAGTCAAGATAGGTCAAATGGGATCGATTTCGAGTACAAAGTGATCTAAACATTTCAGGTGCATCGATTTGAGTCAATATCGGTTAAATGGGATTGGTTTGATGTAGAAAGTGACCTAAACACTTGAAACACATCGATTTGAGTCAAGATAGGTCAAACGGGATCAGTTTCGGGTATAAAGTGACCTAAACACTTGAAACACATCGATTTCAGTCAATATAGGTCAAATGGGATCGGTTTGGGGTAAAAAGTGACCTAAACACTTGAAACACATCGATTTGAGTCAAGATACATCAAATGAGATCGGTTTAGGGTAGAAAGTGACCAAAACACTTAAAACACAACGATTTGAGTAAATAGAGGTCAAATGGGATCAGTTTCGTCTAGAAAGTGACCTAAACCCCTCAAACACATCAATTTGAGTTAATTTAAGTCAAATGGGATCAGTTTTGGTAGAAAGTGACCTGAACACTTGAAACATATAGATTTGAGTCAATATAGGTCAAATGGAATTGGTTTGGGGTAGAAAGTGACCTAAACACTTGAAACACATCGATTTGAGTCAATATAAGTAAAATGGGATCGATTTTGGATAGAAAGTGACCTAAAATCAGCAAATGCATCGATTTGAGTTAATATAGATCAAATGGGATCAATTTAGGGGTAGAAAGTGACCTAAACTCTTTAAACACATCGATTTAAGTCAAGATAGGGCAAATGGGATCGGTTTCGGGTAGAATTCGACCTAAACAATTGAAACACATCGATTTGAGTCAATATAGGTCGAATGGGATTGGTTTGGGATAGAAAAAGACCTAAACTCGTCAAATACATCAATTTGAGTCAAGATAGGTCAAATGAGATCGATTTCGGATAGAAAGTGACTTAACATTTCAAATGCATCGATTTAAGTCAATATCTGTCAAATGAGATTGGTTTGGGGTATAAAGTGACCGAAACACTTGAAACACATCAATTTGAGTCAAGATAGGTCAAATGGAATCGATTTCGATATAAAGTGACCAAAAGACTTTTAACACATATATTGCAGTCAATATAAGTCAAATGGGATCAGTTTAAGGTACAAAGTGACCTAAACACTTAAAACACATCGATTTGAGTCAAGATACATCAAATGGGATCGGTTTAGGGTAGAAAGTGACTTAAACATTTGAAACACATCGGTTTGAGTCAATATTGGTCAAATGGGATCGGTTTCAGATAGAAAGTGATCGAAACTCCTGAAACACATCAATTTGAGTCAATTTAGGTCAAATGGGATCATCTTGGGTAGAAAGGGACCTGAACATTTGAAACACAGAGATTTGAGTCAATGTAGGTCAAATGGGATTAGTTCGGGGTACAAAGTGACCTAAACACTTGAAACACATCGATTAGAGTCAATATAGGTAAAATGGGATCGGTTTCAGATAGAAAGTGACCTTAAATCGCCAATTGCATCGATTTGAGTTGATGTAGATCAAATGGGATCAGTTTCGGGTATAAAGTGACCTAAACACTTGAAACATATTGATATGAGTCAAGATAGGTCAAATGGGATCTGTTTCAGTTAGCAAGTGACCTAAACAATTGAAACACATCATTTTGAGTCAATATAGGTCGAATGGGATCAGTTTTGGATAAAAAGTGACCTAAACTCCTCAAATGCATCGATTTGAGTCAAGATAGGTCAAATGGGATCGATTTCGGGTAGAATGTGACCTAAACAATTCAAATGCATCGATTTGAATCAATATCGGTCAAACGGGATCAATTTGGGGTAGAAAGTGACCTAAACACTTGAAACACATCGATTTGAGTCAAGATAAGTCAAACGGGATCGGTTTTGGGTACAAAGTGACCTAAATAGTTGGAACACATTGATTTCGGTTAATATAGGTCAAATGGGATCGGTTTCGGGTACAAAGTGACCTAAACACTTGAAACACATCGATTTGAGTCAAGATACGTCAAATGGGATCGATTTAGGGTCGAAAGTAACCTAAACACTTGAAACACATTGATTTGAGTCAATATAGGTCAAATGGGATCGGTGACGGCTAGAAAGTGACCTAAACCCTTGAAACACATCAATTGGAGTCAATTTAGGTCAAATGGGATCAGTTTTGACTGGAAAGTGACTTGAGCACTTAAAACACGTAGATTTGAGTCAATATAGGTCAAATACGATCGGTTTCGGGTACAAAGTGACCAAAACACTTCAAACACAACGATTTGAGTCAATATAGGTAAAATGGGATCGATTTCAGATAGAAAGTGACTTAAAATCGTCAAATGCATCGATTTGAGTTAATATAGATCAAATGCGACCGGGTTCGGGTAGAAAGTGACCTAAACACTTGAAACACATCGATTTGAGTCAAGATAAGTCAAATGGGATCGGTTTCGGGTAGAAAATGACCTAAACAATTGAAACACATCGATTTCAGTCAATATAGGTCGAATGGGATCGGTTTTGGATAGAAAGTGACATAACACATCAAATGCATCGATTTGAGTCAAGATAGGTCAAATGGGATCGATTTAGGGTAGAAAGTGACCTAAACACTTCAAATGCATCAATTTGAGTCAATATCGGTCAAATGGGATCAGTTTGGGGTAGAAAGTGACCTAAACACTTGAAACACATCGATTTGAGTCGAGATAGGTCAAATGGGATCGGTTTCGGGTAGAAAGTGACCTAAACACTAGAAACACAGATTTTAGTCAATATAGGTCAAATGGGTTCGGTTTCGGCTACAAATTGACCTAAACACTTTAAACAAATCAATTTGAGTCAATATAGGTCAAACGGGATTGGTTTGATGTAAAAAGTGACCTAAACACTTGAAACACATCGATTTGAGTCAAAATGCGTCAAATGGGATTTGTTTAGGGTAGAAAGTGACCTAAACACTTTCAACACATCGATTAGAGTCAAGATAGGTCAAATAGGGTTGGTTTCAGGTAGAAAGTGACCTACACATTTGAAACACATCGATTTGAGTCAATATAGGTCGAATGGGATCGGTTTTGGATAGAAAGTGACCTAAACACGTCAAAAGCATATATTTGAGTCATCATACGTCAAATGGGATCGATTTCGGGTAGAAAGTGACATAAACACTTGAAACACATCGATTTGAGTAAATATAGGTAAAATGGGATCGATTTTGGATAGAAAGTGACCTTAAACTGTCAAATGCATCGATTTGAGTTAATATAGATCAAATGCGATCTGTTTCGGGTAGAAAGTGATGTAAACACTTGAAACACATCGATTTGAGTCAAGATAGGTCAAATGGGATTGGTTTCAGGTAGAAAGTGACCTAAACAATTGAAATGCATCGATTTGAGTCGATATAGGTCAAGTGAGATCGGTTCGGGGTAGAAAGTGACCTAAACACCTCAAACATATCGATTTGAGTCAAAATAGGTTAAATGGGATTGTTTTCTGGTAAAAAGAGCCCTAAAATCTTGAAACACATCGATTTGAGTCAATATAGGTCAAATGGGATCGGTTTCGGGTAGAAAGTGACCTAAACACTTAAAAGACATCCATTTGAGTCAATATAGGTCAAATGGAATCAGTTGGGGATAGAAAGTAACCTAAACACTTGAAACACATCGACTTGAGTCAAAATTGGTCAAATGGGATCGGTTTCTGGTAGAAAGTGACCTAAACACTTGAAAAACAAGGATTTGAGTCAAGATAGGTCAAATGGGATCGGTTTCAGGTAGAAAGGGAGCTAAACACTTAAAACACATCGATTTGAGTCAATATATTTCAAATGGGATCGGTTTATGGTAGAAAGCGACCTAAACAGTTCAAATGTATCGATTTTAGTCAATATAGGTCAAATGGGATCAATTTGGGGTAGAAAGTGAGCTAAACACTTAAAACGCACCGATTTGAGTCAATATAGGTCAAACGGGATCGATATCGGGTACAAAGTGTCCTAAACACTTGAAACACATCGATTGGAGTCAATATAGGTCAAAAGGAATCGGTTTCGGGTACAAAGTGACTTGAACACTAGAAACACATAGATTTGAGTCAGTATAGGTCAAATGCGATCGAATTCTGATAGAAAGGGACCAAAACATGTCAAATGCATCGATTTGACTCAATATAGGTCAAATGGGATCTGTTTCGGGTAGAAAGTGACCTAAACACTTAAAACACATTGATTTGAGTCAAGATAAGTCAAATAGGATCGGTTTTGGGTAGTTAGTGACCTAAACAATTGAAACACAACGATTTGAGTCAATATAGGTCAAATGGGATCGGTTTCGTTTAGAAAGTGACCTAAACACTAGAAACACATCGATTTGAGTCAATATAGGTCTAGTGCAATTGGTTTTGGTTAGAAAGTGACCTAAACACATCAAATGCATCGATTTGAGTCAATATTGGGCTAATGCGATGGGTTTCTGGTAGAAAGTGACCTAAACATTTCAAATGCATCGATTTGAGTCATTATAGGTCAAATGGGATCCGTTTGGGGTAGAAAGTGACTTCAACAGTTGAAACAAATCGATTTGAGTCAAGTTAGGTCAAACAGGATCAGTTTCGGGTAGAAATGGACCTAAACACTTGAAACACATCGATTTGAGTCAATATAGGTCAAATGGGATTGGTTTTGGGTAGAAAGTGACCTAAACACTTCAAATGCATCGATTTTAGTCAATATAGGTCATATGAGATCGGTTTTGTGTAGAAGATGACCTTAACACTTGAAACACATCGATTTTAGTCAATATAGGTTAAATGGGATCGGTTTGGGGTAGAAAGTGACCTAAACACTTGAAACACATCGATTTGAGTCAAGATTGGTTAAATAGGATCGATTTCAGGTAGAAAGTGACCTAAACTCATGAAACACATCGATTTTAGTTAATATAGGTCAAATGGGATCGGTTTCGGCTAAAAAGTGACCAAAACCCATGAAACACATCAATTTTAGTCAATTTAGGTCTAATGGGATCAATTTTGGGTGGAAAGTGACCTGAGCACTTGAAACACATAGATTTGAGTCAATAGGTCAAATGGGATTGGTTTCGGGTACAAAAGGACCAAAACTCTTGAAACACATCGATTTGAGTCAATATAGGTAAAATGGGATCCGTTTCAGATAGAAAGTGACATAAAATCTTCAAATACATTGATTTGAGTTAATATAGATCAAATGCGATCGGTTTCGAGTAGAAAGTGACGTAAACACTTGAAACACAATGATTTGAGTCAAGATAGGTCAAATGGGATCGGGTTCGGGTAGAATATGACCTAAACAATTGAAACATATCGATTTGAGTCAGTATATGTCAAATGGGATCGGTTTTGGATAGAAAGTGATCTAAACACGTCTAATGCATTGATTTGAGTTAAGATAGGTGGAATGGGATCGGTTTTGGATAGAAAGTGAACTTAACATGTCAAATGCATCGATTTGAGTCAAGATAGGTCCAATGGGATCGATTTCCGGTAGAAAGTGACCTAAACATTTCAAATGCATTGATTTGAGTCAATATCGGTCAAATGGGATCGGTTTGGGGTAGAAAGTGACCTAAACACTTAAAACACACCGATTTGAGTCTAGATAGGTCAAATGGGATTGGTTTTGGGTAGAAAGGGACCTAAACACTTGAAACACTTCGATTTCAGTCAATATAGGTCAAATGGGATCAGTTTCGTGTACAAAGTGACCTAAACACTTGAAACAAATCGATTTGTGTCAATATAGGTCAAATGGGATCAATTTGGAGTAAAAAGTGACCTAAACACTTGAAACACATTGATTTGAGTCAAGATAGGTCAAATGGGATCGGTTTTGATTAGAAAGTGACCTAAACAATTGAAACACAATGATTTCAGTAATATAGTTCAAATGCGATCGGTTTTAGGTAGAAAGTGACCTAAACAATTGAAACACATCGATTTGAGAAAATATAGGTCAAATGGGATCGGTTTCGGCTAAAAAGTGACCAAAACCACTGAAACACATCAATTTTAGTCAATTTTGGTATAATGGGATCAGTTTTGGGTGGAAAGTGACCTGAGCACTTGAAACACATAGATTTGAGTCAATATAGGTCAAATTGGATCGGTTTCGGGTACAAAAGGACCTAAACTCTTGAAACACATCGATTTGAGTCAATATAGGTCGAATGGGATCGGTTTTGGATAGAAAGTGACCTAAACACGTCAAAAGCATTGATTTGAGTCATCATAGGTCAAATGGGATCGATTTCGGGTAGAAAGTGACATAAACACTTGAATCACATCGATTTGAGTCAATATAGGTCAAATGGGATCGGTTTGGGGTAGAAAGTTACCTAAACACTTGAAAAACATAGATTTGAGTCAATGTAGGTCAAGTGGGATCAGTTTTGGAAAGAAAGTGACCTAAACACGTCAAATGCATCGATTAGAGTCAAGATAGGTCAAATGGGATCGATTTCGGGTACAAAGTGATCTAAACATTTCAAGTGCATCGATTTGAGTCAATATCGGTCAAATGGGATTGGTTTGATGTAGAAAGTGACCTAAACACTTGAAACACATCGATATGAGTCAAGATAGGTCAAACGGGATCAGTTTCGGGTATAAAGTGACCTAAACACTTGAAACACATCGATTTCAGTCAATATAGGTCAAATGGGATCGGTTTCGGGTACAAAGTAACCTAAACACTTGAAACAAATCGATTTGAGTCAATATAGGTCAAACGGGATCGGTTTCGGGTAGAAAATGACCTAAACACTTGAAACACATCGATTTCAGTCAATATAGGTCAAATGGGATCGGTTTCGGGTACAAAGTAACCTAAACACTTGAAACAAATCGATTTGAGTCAATATAGGTCAAACGGGATCAGTTTCGGGTAGAAAATGACCTAAACACTTGAAACACATCGATTTCAGTCAATATAGGTCAAATGGGATCAGTTTCGGGTACAAAGTGACCTAAACAATTGAAACAAATCGATTTGAGTCAATATAGGTCAAATGGGATTGGTTTAGGGTAGAAAGTGACCTAACACGTGAAAGACATCGATTTGAGTCAATATAGGTCAAATGGGACCGGTTTCGGCTAGAAAAAGACCTAAACCCCTAAATACAACAATTTGAGTCAATTTAGGTCAAATTGGATAAGTTTTGGGAAGAAATTGACCTGAACACTTGAATCACATAGATTTAAGTCAATATAGCTCAAATGGGATTGGTTTCGGGTACAAAGTGACCTAAACACTTGAAACACATCGAGTTGAGTCAATATAGGTAAAATAGAATTGGTTTCGGATAGAAAGCGACCTCAAGTTGTCAAATGCATCGATTTTAGTTAATATAGATCAAATGGGATCGGTTTCGGGTAGAAAGTGACCTAAACACTTGAAACACATCGATTTGAGTCAATATAGGTCGAATGGGATCAGTTTTGGATAGAATGTGACCTATACACGTCAAATGCATCGATTTGAGTCAAGATAAGTCAAATGGGATCAATTTCGGGTAGAAAGTGACCTAAACATTTCAAATGCATCGATTTGAGTCAATATCGGTTAAAGGGGATCGATTTGGGGTAAAAAGTGACCTAACCACTTAAAACACATTAATTTGAGTCCAGATACGTCAAATAGGAGCGATTTCGGGTCGAAAGTGATCTAAACTCTTAAAACAAATCGTTTTCTATCAATATAGGTCAAATGGGATTGTTTCGGGTACAAAGGGGCCTAACCCCTTGAAACAAATTGATTTGAGTCAATATAGGTCAAATGGGATCGGTTTGGGGTAAAAAGTGACCTAAACACTTGAAACACATCGATTTGAGTCAAGATACATCAAATGAGGTCGGTTTAGGGTAGAAAGTGACCAAAACACTTGAAACACAACGATTTGAGTAAATAGAGGTCAAATGGGATTAGTTTTGTCTAGAAAGTGACCTAAACCCCTCAAACACATCAATTTGAGTCAATTTAAGTCAAATGGGATCAGTTTTGGTAGAAAGTGACCTGAACACTTGAAACATATAGATTTGAGTCAATATAGGTCAAATGGGATTGGTTTGGGGTAGAAAGTGACCTAAACACTTGAAACACATCGATTTGAGTCAATATAAGTAAAATGGGATTGATTTTTGATAGAAAGTGACCTAAAATCAGCAAATGCATCGATTTGAGTTAATATAGATCAAATGGGATCAATTTCGGGGTAGAAAGTGACCTAAACTCTTTAAACACATCGATTTGAGTCAAGATAGGGCAAATGGGATCGGTTTTGGGTAGAATTCGACCTAAACAATTGAAACACATCGATTTGAGTCAATATAGGTCGAATGGGATCGGTTTGGGATAGAAAAAGACCTAAACTCGTCAAATACATCGATTTGAGTCAAGATAGGTCAAATGAGATCGATTTCGGGTAGAAAGTGACTTAACATTTCAAATGCATCGATTTAAGTCAATATCTGTCAAATGAGATTGGTTTGGGGTATAAAGTGACCGAAACACTTAAAACACATCAATTTGAGTCAAGATAGGTCAAATGGAATCGATTTCGGTATAAAGTGACCAAAAGACTTTAACACATATATTGCAGTCAATATAGGTTAAATGGGATCGGTTTCGGGTACAAAGTGACCTAAACACTTGAAACACATCGATTTGAGTCAAGATACATCAAATGGGATCGGTTTAGGGTAGAAAGTGACCTAAAAATTTGAAACACATCGATTTGAGTCAATATTGGTCAAATGGGATCGGTTTCAGATAGAAAGTGATCGAAACTCGTGAAATACATAAATTTGAGTCAATTTAGGTCAAATGGGATCAGCTTGGGTAGAAAGGGACCTAAACACTTGAAACACAGAGATTTGAGTCAATATAGGTCAAATGGGATTAGTTCGGGGTTCAAAGTGACCTAAACACTTGAAACACATCGATTGGAGTCAATATAGGTAAAATGGGATCGGTTTCGGATAGAAAGTGACCTAAAATCGCCAATTGCTTCGATTTGAGTTAATGTAGATAAAATGGGATCTGTTTCGGGTATAAAGTGACCTAAACACTTGAAACACATTGATTTGAGTCAAGATAGGTCAAATGGGATCTGTTGCAGTTAGAAAGTGACCTAAACAATTGAAACACATCATTTTGAGTCAATATAGGTCGAATGGGATCAGTTTTGGATAAAAAGTGACCTAAACTCGTCAAATGCATCGATTTGAGTCAAGATAGGTCAAATGGGATCGATTTCGGGGAGAATGTGACCTTAACAATTCAAATGCATCGATTTGAATCAATATCGGTCAAATGGGATCAATTTGGGGTAGAAAGTGACCTAAACACTTGAAACACATCGATTTGAGTCAAGATAAGTCAAACGGGATCGGTTTTGGGTACAAAGTGACCTAAACAGTTGGAACACATTGATTTCGGTTAATATAGGTCAAATGGGATCGGTTTCGGGTACAAAGTGACCTAAACACTTGAAACACATCGATTTTAGTCAAGATACGTCAAATGGGATCGATTTAGGGTCGAAAGTAACCTAAACACTTGAAACACATTGATTTGAGTCAATATAGGTCAAATGGGATCGGTTACTGCTAGAAAGTGACCTAAACCCTTGAAACACATCAATTGGAGTTAATTTAGGTCAAATGGGATCAGTTTTGACTGGAAAGTGACCTGAGCACTTAAAACACGTAGATTTGAGTCAATATAGGTCAAATTGGATCGGTTTCGGGTACAAAGTGACCAAAACACTTCAAACACAACGATTTGAGTCAATATAGGTAAAATGGGATCGATTTCAGATAGAAAGTGACTTAAAATTGTCAAGCACATCAATTTGAGTTAATATAGATCAAATGCGACCGGGTTTGGGTAGAAAGTGACGTAAACACTTGAAACACATCGATTGGAATCAATATAAGTCAAATGGGATCGGTTTGGGGTAGAAAGTGACCTAAACACATGAAACACATTGATTTAAGTCAAGATAGGTCAAATAGGATCGGTTTCGGGTAGTTAGTAACCTAATCAATTGAAACACAACGATTTGATTCAATATAGGTCAAATGGGATCGGTTTCGGGAAGAAAGTGAGCTAAACACTTGAAACACATCGATTTGAGTCAATATAGGTCAAGTAGGACCGGTTTCGGATAGAAAGTGACCTAAACACGTCAAATGCATCGATTTGAGTCAATATTGGTTAATGGGATCGGTTATGTGTAGAAAGTGACATAAACATTTTAAATGCATCGATTTGAGTCATTATAGGTCAAATGGGATCGGTTTGGGGTAGAAAGTGACCTGAACACTTGAAACACATCGATTTGGGTCAAGATAGGTCAAATGGGATCGGTTTCGGGTAGAAAAAGACCTAAACACTTGAAACACATCGATTTGAGTCAATAAAGATCAAATGGGATTGGTTTTGGGTAGAAAGTTATCTAAACACTTCAAATGCATCACTTTGAGTCAAAATAGGTCAAATGGGATCAGTTTCGGGTAAAAAGTGCCCGAAACAATTGAAACACATAGATTTGAGTAAATATAGGTCAAATGGGATCGGTTTTAGATAGAAAATGACCTAAACACATCAAATGCATCAATTTGAGTCAAGATAGGTTAAATGGGATCGGTTTTGAGTAGAAAGTGTCCTAAACAATTCAAATGCATCGATTTGAGTCAATATAGGTCAAATGGGATCGGTTTCCGGTAGAAAGTGACCTAAACACTTGAAACACATCGATTTGACTCAATATAGGTCAAGTGGTATCGGTTTGGGATAGAAAGTGACCAAAACACTTGAAACACATCTGTTTGAGTGAATATAGGTCAAATGGGATCGATTTCGGGTAGAAAGTGACCTAAATAATTCAAATGCATTGATTTGAGTCAATATAGGTCAAATTGGATCGGTTTCGGGTAGAATGTGACCTAAACACTTGAAAGACATCGATTTGAGTCAATATAGGTCAAATGGTATCGGTTTGGGATAGAAAGTGACCTAAACACTTGAAACACATCTATTTGAGTCAATATAGGTCAAATGAGATCAGTTTTGGGTAGAAAGTGACCTAAACCCTTAAAACATGTCGATTTGAATCAGTATAGGTCAAATGGGATCGATTTTGGGTAGAAAGTAACCTAAACATTTCAAATGCATTGATTTGAGTCAATATAGGTCAAATGGGATCGGTTTAGGGTAGAAAGTTATCTAAACATTTGAAAGACATCGATTTGAGTAAAGATAGGTGAAATGGGATCGGTTTCGGGTAGAAAGTGACCTAAACACTTGAAACACATCGATTTGAGTCAATATAGGTCAAATGGGATCGGTTTCGGGTAGAAAGTGATGTAAACACTTGAAACACATTGATTTGAGTCAATATAGGTCAAATGGGATCGATTTCGGGTAGAAAGTTCATTAATTGGATTGTATTTTTGATGTCACTTAATATATGGTTGTTTTTACGACCCTATTAGTACATATAAATGAGAGATGGATCATGTGTATATATGTATCTTGGGTTGCAGAAATTGCAAATGTAATATAGAAGGTTTTGATTTCATGCCTTTCAAAATATTCCACAATTATAGGCTCTTTTCCAATCTGGTTAATTACTATATGCATCGGTTCTAGGTCACATACGCCACATATTATTAACTAATATGCGGCAGTTCTAGGCTAAGTGACGCCACATATTATTTATGCGGCGTCACTTAGCCTAGAACCGCTGCATATTAATTAATAATAAGCGGCGTATTTTTTACGCCGTAAATTAAATAGATTAATTTGCTGTTATGTGTATTGCTGCTAGCCTTTTGACGCTGCATATGATACTAAAAACCCCGCCGCATATTTAAGCTTTTCTACTAGTGTCTCCTTTATAGGTGCTTATTTCCAATTATTAAATGAATCTTATTTCTCACATGATCAAGTCTTTAATTATTTTGCTTCAAAGACTTGTGTTTCTTAATAATCGCTCTCATCCCTTCATGCACTATTAGAAAAATACTTAAATGTTATAATTTCTACACTTAAATACTGCAGTTATTAAGGAAAATCACTTATTGATGAAGAACTTGCATATATTTATATGCAAGTGCTGCAGTTTTCTTATGAACCAATAAAAACCACAAGTACTGTGGTTTTTCGAAAAAACCGCAACATTTGAAATGTTAAAGTGCTGCGGCTTTTCCGAAAAACTACAACACTTGGACATATCAAACAGAAAAACCGCAATACTTTTGTATTTTTTTTAAAATGATATTCTTTTTTTGGAACTATCAAATGCGGTTTCTAGAAAATTGTAGCACTTGTGTTTTAAATGTTGCGGTACTTGTATCATTACCCAGGAATTGCGCCATCGCTAGCTTACTACGCAATGTAGTAGACATGATTTAAATGCTAGTTATATAAAGATATATTAATAATAATTAGTATCTCACAAAAAATTCTCATACATCAAATACAATCTAGTCTAAGCTAATAATATACATTTTACACTACCTCAGAAATCTAATCTAATCTATGCCAAGAAGATCATAATGCTAAGAATAATGTGTTTGAAATAATTTGTCCTAAAAATTGAACCTAATGATGCTAGCTACCTAAAAATAAGTCTACCTAATGCTATATAAAAGCAAAAGAGCTACCTAATTAAGTTTGCCGAACGAGATAAAATATCCCACCTAGATTTCCTTAATCTTCATCAACTCATAAGGTAAGAATGGCATTGTTCGTGAAAATACCTCAAAATTTTAGAAAAGATAGATTATATTATTGGATTGAAACAAAACAAAACATCGTTATTGACACACTTTAAGTGTAAATTTCATTAGAGTTTCCTTTATAATTAGGCATATTTCCATTTTTCAGTACAACACAAGGTACCTATTTCTAATCAACAACAGAATAATCTCAACACAAACACATCATAAGGGATACTCGTTCCCATCCAACTCCATTAAATCAAATTGATTTCTATGTTAATACATCTATCAATCTTAAAGATTTACTAGGAAAAGGAGTAAATCATACGTATAGTTGCAAGATCAATACAATTGTGATGCATTGAAGGATGTTATACATGAAACACATGATAAAGTAGTCACACTCTAAGTTCCCTAGTTGCTGAGGACACGAAATGTAAAAAGAAAAAAATACATAAATCAAATAGATAATTGAATCAATTTAGGCATATTATAAGGTCATACTTGCTCTATTTGAGCTACTTTGACTCAAAATGATCTATTTGGACCAATATATGCATAATTTAGGTTAAACTTGCTCATTTCTACACAAGTACTAGTTTCTTAGCCAAAATGCTTCCTATAAAATCAAAGTTTTGTGCTATATGGAAGAGTTATGCATTTTATAAGGTCATACCTGAGGTAGAATCCAATTTAACTCTTCAGTCCTAATTAGTACCCAGATAAAACTTTACTCTATAGCTCTTGAAAGTACTATAGTTAAAACAAATAGAATGGAGTCAATATCATACTTTTATTATAGATCTAAAAGTTGAACAAAAAATGTAACTCATACGTATGTATTTAATAAATCCCTAATAGCTACATTACATTTTCTCTTGAGAGGATTGAAAACATATATACCTTCCTTTTCTCTAAGGAACAAACAAGTAGAATTTAGTGATTCGCACAAAATGGTTAGTCAAATATTTGATATGGGAGAAGAACTATCCACTATGTAAAATACATGAAAAAAGTTTAGAATTTCGTACTTTTTATGGTACGGAGAGGAGATTAAAATCTTGTTGTTAAATCCTGTCATTAAAGTTTCTATGTACAAAAGGTCGAATCCATGGTCAGTAGTCGCTAGCATCGCAGAAATGCTAGCAAAGCACATGAAACCAAAGGACTCTAGTCGCTACAATAACAATAACAATCACATATAACAACATTTAATAACAAGATTGAAAAGAAAACATCTTGTTGTAGAACCTAAGGAAAAGGTTAGGTATGTTATAGCATAAACACTTGTAGCACCAATACGTTCAAGTCATTCCACAAACGAAGGTGACAAACCTGTCTCGGGGTAGTGTGGATAACCGGGCCTTCGTTTCACGACACCTTTCACCGAGATGACTCTAGGTAATGTAGGTGAAGTTGACCCATCGGAGGTCCTTCTTCACAGACTCAGTTATCAAGGAACTGTAGGCAATACCTTCAGCTGCGTCCCTCTTCCTCCCCGTACCTTATGGTTCCTTTGAATAGTTCCAATGACTTAGTGAAATTTCATACATTTGTAAATCATAAATAGCATTCACTTGACCTTAAAATTTACCTCGTTATATGATTCAAGGCGATGATGTTGATGATATGATTAAAGAGAGTATTTATGTGTGCATGGTCATGTGCAACAATACTTAGCACATCTAAATATGGAAGATTGGAGGACATGGGGAATAAGTTGGTTTCGCCTATGAGTTTTTTCCCATTTTATTTGATAGGGTTTTTATCATTTTAGGCATAGGTGTTTTTTAAACTTTCCTTTTTTAGGTTTTATGGTTCTATAATGTGTGGAAGCCATGGAGTTGGATGATTAGTGGAAGGCCTTGATCAAAAGATAAAATCTTGGAGTGATTTTCGAAGATTGAAAATTTTGACCAAGGGCCAAAATCGTTATTACAGTGGTCGATGGGTTAGCACAATGGACAATGCTATGGAGTGATGTAGCTACTATGTTGGCATGATGAAGACATAGTTATGACAGGCAAGGGAAAGTGAAGTGGCTACACACATGTGATTAGATATTTAGTGTTGTACTTTAAATAAAATAGGTTAAGAGTAGTTAATTTGTAATTTTATCTTTTTAGGTACGATAGAATTATAATTAACATAAGATAGTGCTAGAGTTTTGCTAGGATTATGTAATAAATAGGTGGCATTATCCAATTGGTTATTAGATTGTTATTAGGAGTCCTTTTAGAAGTAGGATTCCTACTTTCAATGTTATTTAAACTCTCAAGCTTAGGGTATAAATAGATGTGTGCCCAAGTTGAATAAAATCAGACTTTGAGCTTGTTTTGTTGTTTAAAGAAATAAGCTTTAAGAGAATTATTCTTTAAACATAGCAAAGATTTGGTGAGCTGGTGCTTTGCTTTAAGTTCACGTGAGGCAGTGAGAAAAATTAAGGGTGTTTCTTTGATCAATTCTCTAAACTTTCGCCCTAAATTATAGCCTTTTGTGCATTGCTTTATAAGTTTCATAGTTTAGTTTTTATCCTTCATATGAATTAAGGTTCTTTTACCAAGACTCACATCATCTCAATAGTCACAAACCTAACTAAGTGTTTCCACCACAAAGTGAAGGTCCAATGAGTTGGCTCAAGCCTTTTGATGAAAGCATAAGGGGCAGGAAATGGAATATCCTTATAGTTCTGATCATACGTCGACACTGACCTTGACATGATTAAGAAGGATGTGAGATGAGAATGATGGTCTAGGGTCAAAGTTGGATGCATAGTTCCTAGAGCTACGAAAACTACTTATGCTTATTCACCATTGCATGTACAATAGCTAATAGGATAGAGGTTTCTACAATAAAGTTCATCTTCTCCTCCATCTCCCTCGTCGTTTACTCTCTAACTCGCTTCTCCACCTCCCTCACAGCATTCTCAATTCTTACTTCAATGTCCTCTTCCCCTAGGAAGCTAGAGCTCCTCCTTCAATAGCCAAATACTTCTTTACGGCATATGCCGATCCCAAACCGACCATGCAACATATGTGGTCTTTCTTGCTAAGAGCACGGGATACGACGTCGTCCTGTGTCTAAGAGATGAACTTTATGGACTCTTATTTTTAACTCCATTCCTCATGCAAATTTAATAAAATTAAAAAAACATCAATTAGTCAATAATAAATAAGTAGGTAATACCATAACAAACTAAATAAAGTTCAAGTAGCTTACAATGGAGTCACTTTTTGCCACCTTCCGCGTCTTAGGCATCACAAGACGTCCTTTGTCGTCCTGGGCTGATCTTTCAAGAAGCCACGTCGTAATCCTATCCGGTAAGCTAGGAACAATGGATGAAGATCAATAAGATGACAAAGTAGAAGGTAGGAAGCCCTTTCAGCGCCAAATTTCACTCATCTCAGTATATGAGTGTTGACCCATATGATAAGGATATAGGTCCAAGGACACACTCCACTTCACCTTCTCACTTTTTTGCTAGTTAAAGAAAAAGAAGTAAATAGGAGCACATAAAGTACATTTACTTTAAATTAAGAATCCTAGCATACTATAATGTATTTGTAGTTGAGATTTCCTTACCCTAAGCTCCTCCGTAGTATACATCAGCAAAAATTTATTCCAATACTCCTTGAAGTTGAAGCATGTAGAGATCCCAAGGTTGCTTCTTATTCTAGCCCTCCTTATTCCTTGTATATACAAGTTAAAGCTTATATTTGAAATCTCTCCACTTGAGGTCGCAAGAGGGGATCACCATTTTATTTTTTCGTAGATCCTCCTCAATTTAGAAATCTTTCTGAATGATCAAGGAGAAAAAAGAATATGGTTCAAATAATCATCTATATTATGTGATATGAATAATAAACACAGTTAGATGTTAGAATTTCTTAATTTACCCTTGTATTTTCCCATAATGTGCCCTTCACACCTTTCAAGACTTGGCTCTAATCCTTCATCAAAATGGACACCTTGGAACGACTTATTTCCCCAAGGTGATTCTTGAACTCCTTCATGTATCGCCCATAGGGGTGTCCAAGCTTTTCCCACTTCAACACCCTCTGAACCTAGAGGATTACTTTAATCCCTTTTGAGGGACCTTTCCTCACTTTCTTCTTATGGGTCTGCTGAGTGTCAGCACCAAATGACTCAGGCCCTCTCTCTTTATCTATTTTTATGAACCCATGATATGAACACAAAAACAGTTAGATGTTGTAAATTTAAATGATACTAAACATAATTACATGTTGAAAATAAGAATCAAAACTTATATTTAAAGTTAATAATATCCATTTTCCTCCTTCTTAACTGCACGGTTATTATCCACCCAATTATAAGAGAAAAGAGGAATCTTAAAATATACATAGTCCACATTAGCTAACATTAATGTTTGCCTTAATTGACTAACACTTAATGTAGAAAACTGAACAACTAAAGAATATAAACATGATACCAATATTAGCACAAATAAGTCGATGAGAATTCCTTACATAGGTTATGTTCAATTTACTTGATTTTAACTAATTCTCATTGATTTCCTATTTTAATTTTTATACATAAGCTACTGGATTTTACTAATAAGAGCTTTTTTACATATTAAAACTAATATTTTATTTCCCTATATGTCACGACTCACAACCTTCCCTTACCTTTGAACATTATGATGTTGTAATAATTCTATAGTATAGTAGCTTTCCAAAAGGCCTTATAGAAGAGTCAGAGACAAAGAGGATAATGCATCTATGCACAAATATAATTAGAAGCAAAAAGTTGAACATTATTGCGTTCTAATTGAACCCTGATGCCTACCAAAACACCAATACTTAGAAAAAAAACCCATTGAAATCTAAAGTTTCGACGTCCTTCTTTACACTTTTAATAACCCCAATGCCATTCACAAAAAAAATATTACAAAAATGGGAATTTAGAAACAAAAAACAACTTCACACACTAATAACCAAAAAATCAAAAAAATTAATGTAGAATAAATTACGCAAAAATGAATTTTAAAAAAATGTATACTAGGGTCAAGGGCCTATGCAAACTTTTAGAATCCAAAGTTTGGAGTATGTAGACTTCTTCAAATCAAAATGGGACAGAGAGAGGACCAATGTAACAATGACCAAATCTTCACTACACCATAGCCATAGAGTCACGAGTGGGAGAGAACATGCTTTAAAGTTAGGGTTATTGGGAAGGAAATGTAAGGGATGAGGAGTGGGCAGTTGTGTTATAAAGAACGAGCTATTGTGTTATGGGGAATTACAAACTATCGTGTTTTTTGTGAGGGATTAGGAGCTAGGGTTAGGAAAGATGGGTTAGGGAAGTTGAGTTAGAGAATAAAAGGGTGTCAAAGTTTTTTTTGTAAGGTTATACTGTGTTTTTTCGTGTTTTAACTAATGTAATGGGATAGAAGTGCAGTTATGATTTGTAATGGGATTATGGATCATTTATAAATTTTTACAATGAGGGGAAAAAATGGTTCAAGAATGCAAGGGCATAGAACCACACACTTTTAACAACAAATGCAACAAATGTGAGGGATCTTTAAGGAGTAATTAACATTGAGTACCTCGCTTTCAAATTTTAACACTTAACTCACAAAGAAATAAATGCTAAGGGTGCGAATTCACACGTAAAACAATAAGGTTTCACAAAGAAACAAAATATTTTTCTTAAAATTTAAATGCTTCAATTATAAACTGAAATTCCCTTTTTATATCCTATAAGATCAGCTAAGGGAAGGCTAAAAGATTGAAATTAAAGATAGAAAAAAAAGGTTACAATAATGACTTATTTAGGGAATTTAAAATATTTAAAAGACTCCTTGAATCACGAAGAGATACTTGGAATCCTTGAATTGAAGTGCAACAACCATTAAACTTCCCACGAATAGCATATTCAATGAACCGGCCTTTAGTTCACGCCCATCCATAAATAGTAATGCTGAAAAGTCTCTTAATGCAACTTTTTAACTGGTTTCAGATTTATTAAATACTCTTAACCTTCATTAAAAAATTTTAGGCTAATCTCCTACTTCCTTAAGCTTGTGTAATCCCAAACTAAGCAGGAAATGAATTTTTAGTTGGAATTAAAGTCCACAATACTATTTGCACCATGTTTATGACCCAACAACAAAGGATAGACTCGTGTGTCTTGAAATAAAACATTTGAATCCTTATCATTCTCCCTCTCTTAAAAGAATTTTTCCCTAAATCTTCCATCTTTAGGGTGCACTTACATTACCATGTTCATTAGGTAACTCCAACTTGTATGCACTTTCTCCTATTCGTTCAATGACACGAAAAGGGCCATTTCAATAGGGCATGAAAGGTTAGGAAATTGTTCCTTCCTTAGATATAACCATACTACGTCTCTTTCTGTAAATCTTGGTTGTTTTCTTTTTCTATTTGCCTTTATTTATAAAGAAAATTCATGGTTATAATATTTTCCTTTACTTGAGCATAAGTTCTTTGAATTGCTCCATTCTCTTCTTGGAATCAACATGTACTAAATATCTCTTATGCAAGTCAATGAGTTTAATTGGAAGTTGAGGATTGATTCCATACACAATATCAAAAAGGGCACGAATAATAGTTGAAGAAAGGGAACAACTATAAGAAAACTCGGCATGGGCTAGTTTGACATCCTAATCCCTTTGTGTTCTACTTAAAGGTCCATGTAACAAAGGTCAAAGTGTCCTATTCTTTACCTCAGTCTATCCACCCATTTGAGGAAGATAGGAAGTACAAAATAGCAACTTAGTACCCACTACTTCCATAAACCCTCTAAAAGTTGCTTAGGAACTTACTGTTCCTATTTGAGACAATAGGCTTTGGCACACCATATAAATGAATGATTTCTTTGAAATATAGGTCAGCCACCTTGCTAGCATCATTTGTTTTATGACAAGAATTAAAATAGGCTATTTTTGAAAAATGATCCACAACTACCATTATGTTATCTTTCCCTCTTTGGGTTCTAGGAAGACCAATAATGAAATTCATGCTCACATCCTCCCATGTACCATTTTGAATATATAGACCCTTATGAAAATTACTCTTGGATTTTTGGCATGTGGAACTTCTTTCTATAATGTGAGTAACATCATGAATCATGTGTCGCCAAAAGAAATGCTCTTGGAGAATTCTAAGGTTTTATGTATTCCAAGATGACAATCAAGACCTCCTACATTAATATGATCAAGGATATCAACTTCAAAGGATTGATTGAAGCATCAAAGAAGGATGCCACCATGGGAGAGTTGCTCGCTTATGGAGATACAAATCATTTAGGTGCATCCAAGGGATGTATTTTCATGTGCATGGTGACATGCAACACTTAACACACGTAAATCAGGAAAGATTAAAAATTTTGACCAAGGGGAGAAGTTTTATTACAATGGTTGGTGGATTTATTACATTAAATGGTGCTTCATAGTGACGTAGTGAGCTTTAAATGACATGGCAGGAGGACATGGCATCTAATTGATGTGCTATGCGGTATGGGATATGGCAATAACATGGCTCCACAAGAAAAGCTCGGTCCTTAGTGTTTACTTAGTTAAAAGTGGTTAAAGAGTGCTTATTATAATCTTATCTTTTAAAAGTGGTTAAAAAGTGATTATTCTAATCTTATCTTTTAAATAAGATAGTGTTAGAGTCATAGTAGGACAATGTAATGATTATTTAGAATTTTCTTGTTGGTTATTAGCAATCTTATTAGGAGGACTTGATGATTAAAGTAGGATTTCAACTCTTAAGCTATGGGTATAAATAGATGTGTACCCAAGCTTTGAAAAATCAAATTTTGTGATTCAATTGTTTGTGTTCTTTCATAAACTTAAAGAGTTTATTGTTACTTTGTGTGTTAGAAAAAAGTTTATGAGTTGGTGCTTTAAGCTTTAGATTCACATGAGGAAGTGTACAAATTGAGGTTGCATAGGCTTTAATCAATTCTCAAACTTTTTCCCTAGAATTCGAAACCTTGATGCGTAACTATATAGGGTTTCTTTCTCGTTTCCTATCTTTGGATGGATTAAGGTTTCAATACCTGGATTCACATCAACTTTTGATGCTTTCATTGAGAATATTCGAAGATACTCAAGCAGTTATGGATTCGAGTAGTAATTAAATTCCCAAGATTCCAACCGACTTTAGAAAAGGTTTGACCTTGCAAGAGGCTAAAGCATTGTGCATGGAACGTGAATTAAAAGAACTCAAGGAATGAATAGAGGAATTGCTATAAATTCTAGGGAAGAAGGGTAAGTCCTCAATTAAAGGTAAGCAAATAAAAAATTTTCTCTCGTCTTTTTTTTTATATTTTTTATATTTTTTATATTTTTATTTTTTAGAGCATATGAAGAAAAAAGAAAATAAAATATAAATATAAATAATTAAGCAACTTTGGATTTTCAAAGCGGGATTGAATGATCATACCAAGAAGTAGGTGGAGCAGCACATGGAACTCATTACAAGGATGAGAGTAGAAGGACCTGAAAACAACACCAAGAAGCAAAACCGAAGAACAAAACAACGCAAAACCACACAACAATAAAACCAGCAGCCAGACAGGGTAAAAGACCGAAAGACACCCAACAAAATGATGAGTAGTGGCTAATGGATACCCCCCCAAGCCAGGCTGAAGCCGTCCTCGGCTCTAAGGGAGTCCTGTAGGTCTAAAACTACACATCTTCGATGAAACCCTCATCCCCCTGGTCATCATCCTCATCTTCCTCTTCCTCCCCACCCGTGTAGTCCATCCCATAGTCATCAGAAGCTCTTCTAGGAGTTGGGGGGTGAAGTTGTTGAACCTATGCCTACCCAACCCCAACCGGTCAAACCCATGACTTAGGGATATTTCATTATAGTTGTCATGATGGGGATACCAGGAGGGAGTGGCCATGCTTTCACCTACCATGTGGGATCGGTAGGCCATGCCATACCACAGGTAAATGGCCTGCTCAAAGTTTTGCTTAAGGTGATCGAGCCGGGCAGTGTGATGGGCCCGGGTGGTGATGATCTGGTCAAGTCTAGCCTCTATGCGACCTAGGGAGGACATAATATCAGATTCATCCTCTGAATCATCATGGTCCGGTAAAACTAAAGTGGAGGCCCTAGGTTGATCACACATAGATAGGGTGTGAGGATGAGGAGGGGGTCTAAGTGGGGGCTTAACAGTGTATCTCGGCACATTGTCATCTAGAAGGTACGAGTCCCCAAACATCAAGAGGGGAGGTAAGTTTGGAGAGGGGAGGGGAATGACACAATCCTTAAGGTACCGCCTTCGCAACGGGTCAGTGAAGATAAAGCCGGCCCTTACGAGACACTGCTCGTGGAGGGTGGTGGTGCTGGAAAATCTATCATTAAATCCAATTGGATTAATAACATTTAGGAATTCAGCGATTCGGTATACATGCCCCCCAACACATAAGTTAGTTTTACCATCAAGGGTGGTTGTGGTGTTTAGAAACTTCCATAGTGTCATTGGAATACTAATTTGTGTGTCATTATGCGGTGTAAGGTGTTGGTGCAATATGTGCACTTCTTGGTTTCTAACTAGGCGAGGGCTAAGGGAAGGGAACAATGTCTTCCTAGCAAATTTAAAAAATATTCTAAGAATAGGGTGTTGCACATCAGAAGCATAAATATTCCTATTCGGATAATAAGCCGGCCAACAATCTTTGGCCATAATTCAGAAACACGAGCATTATCCGGTTGTTTATCTGGAATAGGTTCATTGGTAAAACCAAAAATAGTAGAAAAGGAAGCATAATCAAGGAAATAGGTTGCATTTCTTAACCGGAAAGACAAATGCAACCTATTCTCACACTGACATGGGCTAACAGAATTGAGAAACTCATAAGTTAAAAGCTTGTGAGTTGGGTGCCACATTGTTATCCAGTTCTGAAGGCCACATGCCATCAACAGTTCAACAAAGTTTTCATATATACCCATACGTTGCAGAATTGAAAGATCTAAGTATCGGGTAGAGTTGATTTTGCGTACCTTTAACTGTTGAAAGCATTCAAATTGCTCCAATTATAGAAGACGACCATCTTATACTCTTCGTCAAACCAAAGTTCTTGACCCGGGAGACGTTGTTGATGCTCCGGTTATGGTTGAGAACCGGTTGGTTGTTCGTCCCGTGCAGCACCTGAAGAGGATCCTTCCCCTTGTTTCTTGGATTGATTGAACGGATTTCTCAAGCTTTTGCGTGGTCCCATGGTTGTGGATTGAAGTTTATGAAGGAGTAGAGAGTTATGGTAGTGAGAATGAGTGAGTGAGGGTGAGATTTGTGCTCGAGCGTTTTTTAGGGTATGAATGAAATGTGAGAAAACCATGGAAAATGAAGGGTTATTTATAAAACTGGTGCTCCATTCACCCGAATGGAGTTTAATTCGGCCGAATAGACCTTCATTCGCCCAAATGGAGCACCCTATTCGGTCTTTGAATGATTTCTCAACATTATTCGCTACCATTTGCCCAAATCACCTATCTATTCGGTTGAATGGACCTCCATTCACCCGAATGGAGTATCCATTCGACGTTCCTAGAAACTCTTGCCCAGTTTTGTCTATACTTCCATTTGCCCGAATAGGACTTCCATTCGGTCGAATGGATTTCCTTTGCCCGAATTATTTACTCTTTTGATGTTCTCAGAAACTCCACCTATCTTAAGTTTGAGTTTATAATCCAGATCCATTCGCCCGAATGGAACATTAATTTGGGCGAATGGATGTTTTTTCGAGATTTTTATGCCAGGAATAATCAAAGGATAAGTACTCTCCTAAACCAAAAATTTTACAATGATTACTTAGCGAGAAAATTCAAAGAAGACTGGGTTACCTCCCGTAAGTGCTTTGTTTAATGTCGTTTAGCTCGACTTAGCTGGGACCATAAATAAAAAAAATACAAAACAAATACCAAAACGAAACTAACTGTTTCAATCCCAACAAAACTCAAAAGAGTGATGATCCAAAGTTCATATACTCATTATAGACCAATGATTATACTAATCATTCAACTTCAACATCATCTAACCTTATGCGCTCGACAATGTTGATTTCGTGAAGGCTGGTTTCATGGAAGAGTTTTAGCCTTTTCCCATTCATAATGAAAATACCTCCACAATAATCTTTCAACTCTACCGTTCCATAGGGAAACACTTGCAGGATTTTGAATGGCCGAGACCACCTCGATTTCAGTTTCCCGGGGAATAACTTTGCTCTAGAATTGAAGAGTAATACTTTGTCTCCTACAAGGAATTCTCGTTGAAGGATTCGTTGGTCGTGCCAACGCTTAGTTCCTTCCTTGTAGATGTGCATGTTGTGAAATGCGTCTAGCCTCAGTTCTTCTAATTCCCTTAATTGTGTGGCTCATTTCTCGTAGAATAAGGTAGGGTCCAAATTAAGGGTTTGGATTTCCCACCAAGATCTACACTCCAATTCTATCGATAAAAGACAAGACTTCCCATATAATAGCCTGAACGGGGTGGTACCAATTAGGGTTTTGTAGCATGTGCGGTGTGCCCAAAGAGCATAGTCTAACTTGAGAGACTAATCTTTCCTGTTTGGGTTGACCACTTTTTCAAGTATTCTCTTAATCTCCCTATTAGCTACTTCCACCTATCCTTGAGTTTGGGGATGGTAGGGTGAACCGACTTTGTGCACGACTCCATACTTCTTCAATAATTTGTTCAGCTCGTTTTTCGCAAAGTGGGACCCCCATCAGTTATGACTATCTTGGGAACACCAAATCGAGGGAAGATTATGCTCTTCATAACGACTTTATGATCATTTGTAGGAGAGGTGATGCCCTCCACCCATTTAGACACATAATCTATCCCTACCAAAATGTATTGGTTTCCATGAGACGACACAAAAGGACCCATGAAGTCAATACCCCAACAATCAAAGACTTCACACTCAAGGATGTAATTTTGAGGCATCTCATTCCTCATTGAGATATTACTAACTTTTTGGCATCTCTCACAGCTCTTCACGAATGTTTCAACATCTTTATGTAAGTTGGGCCAATAGAAACCCACGGTGGTGACCTTAGCAGTAGTGGTCATTATCCCATGGTGGCCACCACACTCGTATGAATGACAGTGAGATAGAACCTTGGGGACCTCCTCTTTAGTGATACAACGGCGGAGTATTCCGTCAGCGCAGGCATGAAACAAATAGGGGTCATCCCAAAAGAAATTTCTGACCTTCCTAAAGAAAGCCTTTTTCATTGCTTTAGATTCAAACTCTAGTAGTTCCCCACCAGCTAAATAATTTGCAATATTTGTGAACTAAGGGGCTTTTCCAACAACTAACGCTGTCATCAAGGTTTCTTCAACCATTTCATCTTGGATAGGGAAGGAGTCATTTTTAAGCTCAGGTAACCTAGACAAATGGTCAGCTACCACATTTTCACTTCCCTTCCTATCCTTCAATTCAAAATCGAAATCTTGCAATAAGAGCACCTAACATATCAACCTTGGCTTCGCATCTCTCTTTGTCATTAAGAATTTTAGTGCCGCGTGATTTGTTAATACTACAACCTTAGAACATATCAGATACTGGCACAGTCTCTCAAAAGCATAGACTACTGCTAACATCTCCTTTTTCATAGTAGAGTAGTTGCATTGTGCTAGATCCAGTGTTTAACTGATATAGCATATGACATGGTGCTTTCCTTCCTTTTTCTGTCCAATAACAACACCTACAAAGATATCACTGGCATCAAACATTAATTCAAACGACAAACTCTAATCAAGAGCTTGCACAATAGGTGTAGAGATCAGAGCTTTCTTTAAAAAATTAAAGGCATTGAGGCATCTCTCATAAAGTTAAATTTGACATCTTTCTGAAGCAATTCATTTAAGGGTTTAGCTAAGGTCGAAAATCCAAAGATGAGACGCCTATAAAACCCTATATGTCCAAGAAAGGACCGTACTCCTATAACCGAGGTAGGTACAGGAAGGTTCCTTATCACATCTATCTTAGCAGGGTCTACCTCAATGCATTTGAAGGACACTTTATGGCCTAGTACAATGCCTTCTTGGACTAAAAAGTGGCATTTCTCCCAGTTCAACACAAGATTCGTTTCTTAAAACCGTAACAAAACTTTTTCAAGATGTGTCAAGAAAGTGTCAAAAGACAAACCCCCAATAGAAAAATCATCCATGAACACTTCCATGAAGTCCTCTCGCATATCAACAAATATGGCAGACATGCACCTCTGGAAAGTGGACGGAGCATTGCATAAACCAAAGGGCATTCTCCTATAAGCAAAAGTCCTGAAAAGACACGTAAAAGTTGTTTTCTGTTGATCCTTAGGGTGGATTGGGATTTAAAAGAAACCAAAGTAGCCATCTAGAAAACAATAGTACTTGTGCTTTGCCAATCTCTCAAGCATCTCGTCGATGAAGGGTAAAGGGAAGTGATCCTTTCTTGTAGCCTTGTTGAGTTTGCGATAACCAATACAAACACGCCATCCTGTAGTGGCTCTAGTTGGGATCATCTCACCTTTGTCATTCTCGATAATAGTCATCCCTCCCTTTTTCGGGACAACATGAACGGCTAATCCACCTGCTGTCTGAAATTGATTAGATGATGTCGGCCTTGAGGAGTTTGAGGATTTCATCTTTAAATACCTCTTTCATGTTGGGGTTTAGCCTTCTTTGTGGCTAAATTGAGGAGAAATGCTCATCGTCAAGATGAATTCGGTGCATAACAAGGGTTGGACTAATCCCTTTTAAATTACCAAGTGAATACCCAATGACACCTCGATATTTCCTTAGTAAAACAAGCAATTTTTCCAACGAGGTGTCATCAAGCTCAGAACTCACTATGACTGGACTTCCCTCATCATCATCAAGATAAGAATATTTAAGTCTAGGAGGTAGAGGTTTCAAACTTACTTGGGGAGAAGTCTTGGAACTCTCCCCCTTATAGACAATACCCTCCTTAACTTCACGCAGTGGTTCAGATTCTGCTTCTTTGCTGTTACATTCCTGGGCCCTGTTCACTTGGCTTTCCAACTACTCATCCTCTTTGCAAGTATTCTCATCACTCATTAAATACCCGACTTCTATTTCCCTTTGATATTTATCAACTTCCCTATCATCTACTTCAAGGTGATAGACTTGTTCAACCATAGGTTTCTTCAAGAGCGGGGAAATTTTAAAGACTACCTTCACTTGGGCTACTTCCACCATTATGGTGTCATCATGGAAATTGATAACCGCCCAGAGCATTTTTAAAATGACTCTTCCCAAAATGAGTGGAGTATAAGGGTCCTCTTCCATTTGCATCACTACAAAGTCACAAGGGACCACTAATTCTCCCACTTGGATAGGTATATCATCAAGCTCTCCACACGGAACTTTTATGCTCCTATCCGCCAATTTGATTGTTTTTCTTGAAGGTCTGAGGCTAAAGGGTAGCTTCTTTGCAATGGATAGAGGCATAAGGCTAATTGAAGCTCCTAGATTGGCGAGCGCCCCTTTGGGATTAAGATTCCCCAACTTTACTAGAAGGTTAAATGGACCGAGATCTCGCTCTTTTATAGGCACTTTCCCTTGTAAAATGGAACTAATTTGATGGGGGAGACTGATTACTTCTTCTTGTTAGATAGTAAGTCCTTCAAGAACTTAGCATACTTAGGCATCTGTGCCACTGCATCTAAAAATGGAATCTCCATCTCCATCTTTTGCAAGTGTTCTAAAAACCTCTTGAACTTCTCATCAAGTTGCTTTTCCACTCTCCTATAAGGAAAAGGAAGTGGGGGTGCATACAGGAGATCTAACCTCTTTCTTTCCTTAATCCTCTTCTTAATTTCTTCCTCATTCTCTATCAACTTCTCATTCCTTATCTTTTCTTCCTCATTATCCTCGCTCTTTTCACTGTCAACTCTCAACCTTTCACCTTGTTCCTCTTCATTTTCATTCACATCCACTCCTTTCTCATCACCAACCCGTACCAAAGGTGCATCTACTGGATATAAAGGGTCGTCATATTGAGTCTCTAATCTCAAGTGGATAGCTTTTGCAGTGTGTTAGTTTAGGTTTGGGTGCTGAGGTGGAGGTTGTGTGGAGGGGTTAGGTTGAGGGTGAGATGGGAATAGCGGTGGAGTAGGAGGACTAGCCAGTTGGGCGAGCTGAGTTTCAAATAAATTTTGTTGAGCTTGGAGTTGTTGCATCTTCTGGATGAGAGTCTGATTTATCTGAGTGAGACATTGGTTTTGCTGAGCAAGAGAAGTTACTTGGGAGGCTAAATGGTCATTGCTTGAGGTGTGATTTTGTTGTGGTTGAGAGACCCCATGATGAGGTTGAATAGGTGGGAAAGGCAGATTTGAACCACCTCTAGGCCCTTGATTAAACCCCGGTGGTCTATATAAACTTGGCCTTGGTGCATTTCCACTCGATTGGTTCCCTTGAAAACCTTGACTGTTGAACCCACTCTGAACATTTCTATTATATCCCGGGTGGAAGTTTCCTTGGTTTTGATTTAAATTGAAAGGAGGTCTATATGGTTGATTGGGGAAAGGTTGTTGCACATACCCTACTCCTTGTCCTTGTCCACCATAGTTAACTGCTGCCACATGATCAGGATTATACCCATAACCATCATAATTCATCACCTGTGTCTCTGGGTTGTAACCACCATAATCAACTCTAGCAACATGCTCGGAGTGCGAACCACCATAATAGGAAGTATCATGGTTGGTCCCCCATAAATCACACATGCAAAGTGCTTTTCATGCACTAGAGGGGTGTTCGAGCTACCGACTAAGCTTAACTTGGACAACTTCTTATCAATAACTACTTCAATCTTAGTACTGATGGTGTCCAAGTTGGTTGTGTCAATCATCCCTCTTGGTAAACCTTTACTCCTTGCTTCTACATAAGCACTATTCTTAGCAACTTCCTTAATTCTGGCTTTTACTTAGTTGCATGGAATCTTAGAGAGTTGGCCTCCTACTGCTGAGTCTAGAAGTGCCTTGGTAGTATCATTAAGGCCATCATAGAAGAATGTGTTGAGATGGTTTTCCCCGTACTCATGATGGGGGCATGCTCTGATCATTCTTTTAAACCAACTCCAAGTAGCACTAAGGTTCTCATTATCCTCTTAAGTGAAGGACACGATTTTCTTGCACCAGTCTTGCGTTCGAACCGTAGGATAGAACCTATCTAGAAAAGTTGTCTTCAATTGAGACCAATTAGTGATGTATACCAATCCTTGGCGTCCCCAGCTAGACTCAAGTGAAATAGGTGTATCCGCACATAGTCTGGGCTGTTGGGCAGTCCACAAATATCAGGAAATGCCTCGAGATGTTGAAGAGGACATTTATTTCTTAATACACTAAAAGGGGTTTCCTTGACCATCCTTGTGAACTGAGGGTGTATTTGGTATGGTGTAGTAGCAACAGGAAGTACTACACCTCCTTGGAACTCTTGTGAGCCAGGAGTTCCGAACTGACTGAACAATTGATGTTCGTTGGCCATTGTGGATGTGGATGGACTTTGAACTGAATGTGGGGTTTGTTTTGTTGGACATTTTTTCTTAAATGTTGGACCTCAGGGTTATATGGTACTATCGGTTGGTTTGACCTACGCGTGCTATGGAGCATGTAAACAGCAAACTCAAGGGTAACTACTAACTAAAAAAAATTAAACAGCAACAAAAATGAATAAAATGAAGCTATATCAAGAATAGCAAGAGTCTAAATATAATGCCTTATCCCCGGCAACGGTGCCATTTTGATAGCAAGATTTTAATATTCGTTTATGCTAAACCTTGAACCAAACAATACTTATAACAACCTACAAACCACACAAGTATAGTGGGGTAAGGGGTTGAACGACGAGGACAAAGGATATTAATACAATCCGCTTCTTAACATAACTTGACTTTTTGGTTTTAAAAGCAACTAAAACTAATGACGAAAATATAAATCACGATGAACTAAAGAGGAAAGTCAAAGGGACAAAAATGGGGATGAGATTAGATTCACCCTAGGAAGATGATTTCAAAAGAGAACATGATAGGTTAGAGGAAATCAAACAATAACTAGAATAGACACTCAAGTATGCGAGAGGAAGTTGGTGATTCCACAAATCACATCGAACGACCTATAATCGCCCTATGTCTCCAAAGGAATTGAAGGACAAGATTCGCATTGAGTTTCGAGGCCTACTTATTGTCATCATTCATATAATCTTAGACAATAAAGAACATAGCTTTTCCTAGTTTTTTACTAATCAATCCCTAAAGAGAACTAATCACACATGTTTAAGATAT
Organism: Dysphania ambrosioides; assembly: GCA_026401315.1. Classification (NCBI taxonomy): domain Eukaryota; kingdom Viridiplantae; phylum Streptophyta; class Magnoliopsida; order Caryophyllales; family Amaranthaceae; genus Dysphania; species Dysphania ambrosioides. Next base: position 6,356,191 of record CM048662.1, read on the forward strand.
ATAGCATGATGATAATCAATAAAACAAACGCAGCAGATAATAACTATCAAAAGAAACTAACGAGAATAAAAATAAAGCAGAAACTATTCTAGATAAGCGATAAACATTAGGTTAAACATTGATTGAAATAGAACGAATTCAAAAGTAAAGAAGAGATTGATACTCACAATAAAGATTGAATGCAATATCCACATTTAGAATCCAAACAATAAAGTCAAAATCTTGGAGTACATATGTTGAGAAAATAGAAAATGGAAAACTAGGGCTTAATGAACTAAGAGAGGTTTAGAGGCTAAATAAAGCTAAAACTAAAGAAATTTTGTTTTCCCCCCTCTTAGAAAGAGGGGTATTTATAACTTAAAATAAAAGAAATTCGGAAGCCCTAAAATTCCTTTGGGCCGGCCTAAAGAAGAAGTAAAATTTCCGGACAAAACAGGTCCATTCGACCGAATTCATGACCCATTCGGCCGAATGCAACTCCGTTCGCCCAAATTCATTCCCATTCGCCCATTCCAGCAGCTCTGGTGATTATAATTAATTTCTTCTCTGTGTATGATTCGCCCGAATGGGGACATTCATTCGCCCGACTGGATGCTTATTCGCCCGAATTCATTCCATTCGGCCTTGCCAATGAGAAAGAAGCGTAGGCTTCTAAATTGGACAACCATTCGACCGAATGGTTGCCAGATTCGGTCGAATCTAACTCTGATTCTTGCTTTTCAACTTCTTCAAGTGTCTAATGGCTTCTATACTTCATAGGATCTTCAAGAGTGACTTGGAACGCATGCCCAAGCTACGATACGCGTGTCTACCCTCTTCATAATAGTGTCAAAGCCTCAAATACGTTGCATTTCATCTTGAAATCATTGAAAACACCTGAAATGACCTTAAAACAACTCAAAAACAAGATCAAGGTGAAATCAAGTGTAATATGTATAAAATCAATCTAAAACCGCGAGACTTATCACTAAAATGGGGTAGTAAACGTGCTCTAAAATGAGCACATCAGTAACCATCTGGCTTGTGATTTTGTGAGACTAGAGAGGTCAACACCATAAGCTTATGCTTTCTACTTAAGTGACTTTGGTAAAACAAAACTCTCATATGGAGACTTAATGCGAGGTGTTGAGGGTATAACAGGGATCCTAATGGTTGTTTTAATGGCTATTGCTTTCACTTTAGCTACTCGATATTTTAGACGTGGTGAAATTAAGTTGCCTAAGCCATTTGATAGACTAACGGGATTCAATGCTTTTTGGTACTCATACCACCTTTTGGTCATTGTGTACATATGTTTGTTCACCCATGGGATAGAGCTTTATCTTCTCCATAAGTGGTACAAATAGACCATAATTCTTAACTGACTGGTGTTCCCCAAATACTTCTCATTTCATTTTAATTTTCTATTGTCAATGTATTAAATAGCATTTGTTATCCATGGTTGCAGACATGGATGTATCTTGTTGTTCCATTTTTGCTATAAGCTGGTGAAAGGACTCTGATATTTTTTTGATCTCGATTATTCTTTGTCCGTCTTTTAAAGGTTAGCTTGAGTATTGTTTGAGTTTTCATTAAAATATTAGTATATAAAATTACACATCACTTCTATTTTAGAAGTGTAAAACTTCTTTTCCTGTTCATTTTTTTCAAATGAGGTGGCAATTTATCCTAGAAATGTTCTCACAATGCAAATGACAAAACCACCTCAATTTAGGTACAAGAGTGGACAGTACATGTTTCTACATTTCCATGCTATATCCCCCTTCAAATGGTATTCAACTGTAACTTTTCTTGAAATCCATTCGTTTAGTGAATATTTCTATGATCTATATTTCTAGGAAAATCTTATTTTATTTTGGATTCTCAATTTTTTGTAGTATTAATGTTATGATTCCAATTTCACAAATAATGCCAAAGTTATGTTTCAAAATTTGACTGGCTTATACATTAGTTATTAGCCTATCCAAAATATATAATTAGATGTCATAATTCAAAGCTCCAGTATAGGTTTAACGAACTATATAATGGCATCTCCTTTAACATAAATGTACCCCGCTAACTATGAACCATTTTCTAGGCACCTATTTTCAATTACTTTTGCTCTAGGAAATGATTTCCTTAGCATCCATATCCGCAAGCTTGGTGACTAGATAGAGGAACTTCAAAGAATTTTCAAAGCGCATTGTGAGGCCCGGAAGAAGTGGGCTTCTTAGAGCCGATGAAACTATAAAGAAGAGGTCTTTTGATCAATTACTACTTTTTTTTTTTGCTTTTAGTGCTTGTAACAAAATATATGTTGTCTAAAACTTTGTTCTTTAATCAGTCTTCCTAAGCTGCTGATAGATGGGCCATATAAGTTTCAGCATCGAATTAGCTTCCACCATATATATGTATATATATCTATCCTTAAATCTAGGATTATCGTTTATGTTTTTTAGACTTTTAGTTATTAATTACACATATTTGATTTGAAATAATGTTTATGGCTTTTTTTAGATAGGCTTATATTTAGTTGTAGTGAAATATATGACAAAATTTATGATCATATTTTTGACATATTATTAATGTTATTTAAGGTCTCGATCGATAAATATATATATATATATATATATATATATATATATATATATGTATATATATATATATATATGTATATGTATATATATATATATATATGTATATATATATATATATGTATATATATATATATATATGTATGTATGTGGCTGCGTACTAGCTTAATTAGCCTATACTAAATTAGTGTTGAAGACGTACATACATGTACGTGTACAATACATTTAAATTAGAGTTCAAGTATATATAGCATATATATTCTTATTTTCCGTTTTTATATCCTATCATTTAAATAAATATCGTATTGTAAATATATTATTTTTTAAAATTAATTATAAATCTCAACACTTTTTCAAGTCTCGAAAGAAGGCCTATTATATTAAATTTTTTGTAAGAAAATAGGTATTGAGAAAGTCGACACCAAAATATGTCAACAACAAAAATGGACGCTAAAAAGCGTCGAGATTGTCAACGCCACAATATGTCAACAGCTAAAACGGACATCGAAAGTGTCGAGAAAGTTGATAGTAAAAAGCGTCGAGAATTACTTCATTGTGACAAATGCATGAATATTTTAACAATTTGGGCAGTTTTAGGGGTCGACATTGTCAGCGCAAAAAAGCGTTGAGAATTCTCAACATTGATTTTCACGACTTTTTTTAAGGGTGTCGAGAAATAAATTCTCGACGCTTTTTGGCGATGAAAATGTACACAAATAGCGTCTAGAAAAAAAGGGATTTGTTGTAGTGAATAAATGTAGCAGGTTTATACTTTAGAGATATCCTTCGATTGCATGGAGTTCCAAAGATGATTGTAAGTGATCAGGACAATAAGTTCATGAGTTAATTTTGGAAGTCATTATGGAAATTGATAGGGACTAAGCTTTTATTTAGCATTTCTTATCATCCCTAAATCAATGGCTAGACAGAAGTTACTAATTAGACTTTGAGTGTTCTCTTACGTGGTGTGGTGAGAAAAATGCAGAAGGATTGGGATTTAAAGCTAGCACATACTGAATTTGCATACAACAGATCTCCATTCTTTGCCAAGGAGCATTCACCATTTGAGTTTGTCTATGGAGTGAACCCAAGATTACCTATTTATTTCATATGGATTCCCAAAGGGGAATTAGTTCACAAGGATACTAAGGCTAAGGTAGATTATATGCCAAAGCTTCACGCCTACGTGAGAGCAAGGACTGAGAAGGTCAATGAAATCTACAAGGCAAGAGCTAACAAACACAAGACTCGACATACCTATAAGGAAGGAGACTTGGTTTGGTTGCATTTAAGGAAGGAAAGGTTTCCCTATCAATGCAAGATAAGCTTATGCCAAGGTGTGATGGTTCATTCAAAATCATCATCAAGGTGGGTGATAATGGAGTTAATACCGCATTCAATAAAGGAAACTTAGCACCTTATGTGCCTGATGATCAACTTTGAGGTTTGAGTATAAACTCTTTCAAAGAAGAGAAGGATGATATGATTGAGGAAGTCAACTTTGAAATATTGATTGAAGCATCAAAGAAGGATGCAACCATGGGAGAGTTACTAGCTTATGAAGATACAAATCTTTTAGGTGCACCCAAGGGAAGCATTTACATATGCATGGTGACATGCAAAACTTAGCACATGTGAATAAGGACAACTTTGGTGGATATAGGGAATAAGTTGGTTTTGCATAAGACCAAGGAGAGGAAATTTTAATACAATGGTTGATGGCTTTATTACACTAGATGGTTCTTTAAAGTGACGTGGCAAGCTTTAGATGACATGGCTTGAGGACATGGCATTTAAATGATGTGGCATGTGGCATAGGATCTGGCAATGATGTGGCTCCATAAGAATAGCTCGGTCCTTAGAGTTTACTTAGTCAAAAGTGGTTAAAGAGTGGTAATTGTAAACTTATCTTTTAAAAGTGGTTAAAAGGTAGTTATTGTAAAATTATCTTTTAAATAAGATAGTTTTAGAGTCATAGTAGGATAATATAATGATTTTTTAGCATTGTCCTATTGGCTATTAGCAATCCTATTAGTAGTATGAGTCCTAATTAAAGTAGGATTTCAACTCTTGAGCGATGGGTATAAATAGATGTGCACCCAAGATTGAAAAATCATATTTTGTGATTCAATCCTTTGTATTCTTGAATAAACTTAAAGAATTTGTTGTTTTCTTTATGTGTTAGCAAAGAGTTTGTTAATTGGTTTTTTGAGCTTTAGATTCACGTGACGAAGGGTAAGAATTGAGGGTGCATAGGCTTTAATCAATTCTCAAACTTTTGCCTTGGAATTCAAACCACTGGTGTGTAGCTTTTTAGGGTTGCTTTCTTATTTCATGTCTTTGTAGGGATTAAGGTTTCAATTTCTAGAATCACATCATTCATGGACTTCACAAACCAACAACTCTTGTACTCCATTCTTTGAGATACAAAGTTTTTTCCCTTGAATAAGAATCCATCATGCTTCACAAAGTCATTGATAGGATTTTCAAACTTCTATAAAAAGTCTTTGTCATGAGAATAAAGACCCTTCAAATATTCAAACCCAAATCCTTTAGTGTGACCCACAGCCAATAGATAACTTCTTTTGGACAAGGCATCAACAACTATATTCTTTCTTCCTTCTTCATACCTTGAACTAAAAGTGAATGATTATAGAAACTAAACCCACTTTGCATGACGATGATTGAGTTTTTCTGTCCATTGATGAATTTCAACGCTTCATGATTAGAGTGAAGAACAAATTGCTTTCATCTTAGGTAATGAGATCAATGATTAAGTGATCTTACTATGGCGTAGAATTCATGGTCATAATTAGAGTAGTAAAGATTAGCCCAACTTAACTTCTATCTGAAATAATAAACCGGTTTCTTCTCTTGCACAAGAATAGCTCTAATTCCTACTCCACTTGCATCACACTCTACTTCAAAGAGTTTATGAAATTCTATAAGGGTTATAACTAGTGTACTGCATAGCTTCTCCTTGATCACTTCAAAAGCCTTTTGAGCAATTTCACTCCATTGAAATGCTTCTTTTTTCAAAAGTTAGTCAAAGGTGTTCTAATTATCAAACATTGTTTGATAAAGATTCTATAGAATGATGTAAGGACGTCAAAACTCATTACTTCATAAACATCTTTGAGAATCTTCCATATTGAAATAGCCTTGATCTTTTTAGGATCAACTTGTACTCGTTCACTAGATACCAAGTATCCAAGGAAAGAAATACTTGAACTCATGAATTCACACTTTTCCAACTTCCTATACAGCTTTTAAGCCCTTAAAGTCTCAAATAAGGATTGTGAATGATTTAAATGCTCAATCTCTATTTTTTTGTACACAAGTATATCATCTAAGTAAACAACTATGGGCTGGTTCAAATAAGGACATAATACCTCATTCATCAATCACATGAAAGAACTTGGTGCATTTCAAAGTCCAAATGGCATAACCAACCATTCATAAAGACCTTGTTTTATTTTGAACACAGTCTTCCATACGTGTCCTTCCCTTATGCGCATTATATGGTAACCACTTTGCAAATTAATCTTGCTAAATACCTTAGCTCCATGCAATTCATCAAGCATTTCTTGTAACCGTTGCATGGGAAAATGATATTTTATAGTTATGTTATTAATAGCATGACTATTAGTACACATTCTTCATGTCCCTTTTTTCTTTGGCACTAAGAGCACTAGAACAGCTTAAGGACTAAGGCTCTCATACGCATATCCTTGATCAATAAGCTCCTCAACATGCCTCTAAAATTCCTTGGTTTTTTTGGATTGAACCTAAATATGGGCTTATTAGATGGTGAAGCACCTAAAACTAAGTCAATAGCATGCTCTTTGTCTAAAAAGGGGGTAATCCCTTAGGTAGATCCTTTGGACAGACATTAGTAAATTCTTCAAGTAACTTCTTCATGGATAAGGAATGAGTTGCATTCACCATTTCACTTGAATTGGGTTTCATGACCAGTAAAAAACCAATTCCTTAATTTGCACTGATCTCTTCAAAATCCTTTCTATAAATCAAGAAGTTTGATCTTTCTTCTATCCCAAGTTCAACTTTTGGTGACAAAGGCAGTAACCTAACCTTCTTTCTACCTTGTCTAGTCATGGTATATGTGTTAGCCACACCATCATGAGTAGATCCGTTATCAAATATACATGGTCTTATAAGCAATAAATGGCACACACTCATTGGCAGCACCTCATACCATCGTTCATCACAAAATTTTCCAATAGAAAAGGAAACGAGAGCTTGTTTCTTCATGTTCAATCTCGTTCTATTATTTAGTCAATCCAACTTGTAGGGTTTTGTATGACTTCTTATAGGCAACTTTTTTTTTCTAACCAATTCATTATAATCCATATTCTTGCATGATTCACCATCAACTATAACATCACCAGTCTTGTCTATCACTTTTCATCTAATGTGGAACAAGTTCTCATATTGTTGTGCATGTTAGAGATGTTTGGAGTGCAAAATTTACCTTATGACACCACATAGTGGAATATCATTCTTACTCCTTAATCTCCTTTTATTTTTCTACCTCCTTTAACTCCTCACACCCTTCATAAGGATGAATGGTAAGAGTGTTTTGTTTCAAGCATTCACTAGAGATATGCCCTTGCTCTCGACATCTATAGAAAGTTCTTACCTTTGGTTCAAATTTTCTAGCTTGATTTCATGAAGAACTAGTAGGAAAAGTGAATCTAGGATTAAAAGAAGACGAAGACTCTACCTTACCTATAGGACAATAGATTTTATTGAAGCCTTAGGGATGAACTTAGACTTACCTTCCTTGAGCTGTGCTTCCATCGTTCTTATAGCTTTCTTTACCTCATCATATGAGCTATAAGTTAGAAGATCTACCCTATTTGAGATAGGTTTAGAAATTCCTTTAGTGAAGTGAGTGATTCTAAGGGTTTCCTTCTCATGCACATCACAAACTATGCTCAACCGCTCAAACGCACATATTCATCAACGCTTGTTTCACCTTGAGATAGGTGAGTAAGCTACATATGTTGATCTTTTTATAATCTCTTGGTATCCATCTTTATTTCATCTTTTTTTCTTAATTTCTATCAAGACTATAGTTTTTCCTTCCCCCCACTTCTTTTCTTTGCTATGAGGTTATCGTACCAAAGAGTAGCAAGTTTGGTGAGTTTAAACTGCTAACTTACACCTCCTTTCATCATCATAGTCTTTGAATTTAAAGACACTTTCAGTTCTTCTTAACCAATCCAAAAAGACTTCGGGATCACTTGAACCATCAAATTTTAGAAGTTCAAATTTAATTCTTTGGTCTTTTCTTAGTTGTTTCGATTGCGTGGGTTATTGTGGTTGTTTGCAGAAAAAGAGGTTTCACTTTGCTCTAATTCTTACAATTTCCTATGGGTGTTTAAGGATAATTGGGAGATGTCATCTAATCAAGCATCATATTTGCGCAATTACTCTAGAGTTTCAACCAATAATAATGAGTTTGATGGAATTCCATCCACTAAGTAGTGTCAAAATGTTTCCAACATCAAAAAAGTCAAACGATCTTTGAATATCCTGTAAATTTATAGTCACAAAAAAACTCAAAGAGTAATGCAATTTAGGCTCAAGAATAACTCAAAATTTCACATTAACAAGGAAGATATAAGGTAAACTGTCATACTAGGTTTCAGAAAATTTTAGCAAATACTTTTCTTTTTTGTGGGGTTTTTCATTAAATTCTCACACTCCCAAGCCTTTTCTCTAATGTCACTTGATGCGTAATGGGATTATGGATCATTTGAAAATGTTTAAAATGAGGGAAAAATAAAAAGGTTCAAGAATGCAAAGGAAAATAGCTACACCCTTTCCGCAGCACATGCAACAAATATGAGGGATCTTTGAGCAGCAATTAATACTAAGTACCTTGCTCTCAAATCTTAATACTCAACTCATAAAGAAGAGAATGCTAAGGGTATGAATTCACGCAGAAAACACTAAAGTTTACAAAGAAACTGAACATTTTTCTTAAACTTCGAATGCTTCTAATATAAACTAAACTTCCCTAGTTATATCCTATATGATCATCTAGGGAATGCTAAAAGACTGAAATTAAAGCTAGAAACAAAAGGTTATAATAATGACTTATTTATAGAATTTAAAACATTTAAAAGACTCCTTTATGAAAAAATGCTTGGAATCCTTGAATTTAAGCACCAACCATTACACTTCCCATGAAGAGTATATTAAAAGAACGGAGCTTTAATTCACGTCTTCCTTTAAATGTTGTTGTTGAAAAGGCTCTTAATGAAACTCTTGGACTTATTTAATCTTTATTAAATACTCTTGACCTTCATTAAAAATGTTTGGGCTAATCTCCTAACTCTTTAAGCCCGTACAATCCCAAACTAAGAATAAAATGAATTGTTGTTTGGAATTAAATCCCACAAAACTATTTGGAACATGTTCATGACCTAGCAACAAAGGATGGACTCTTATGTCTTGAAATAAATCTGAATTATCATCAAAAACATCTATAGCATTTGGTATCAGTGCTCCTGTTTTTCATAAAACTACAGCACTCGTGGGTTCAAGTGTTGCAATATTTGGTATAAAGGTTTTATTCAAATTCAAATTCCATATGACCGAACCATTTGTACCAAAGTAATTGATTGATTTTCTAATAGTAATGACAACTTGAGCTCGTGTTAAAACTCATGGATAGCCTTAATATTCCTTAAAAGATTAGAAAATACTAAAAACACGTATGAATGTATCGTATGAAAGCGAATAAGCTAAAACCCACTAAAAATACATAAATGGGCCTAACTACATGAAAAAGTTCCTAAAACATCCCTAAATTATGCACTCAAGTGGGACTTATCAAGGCTTAAGATCCACACAACATAGTTGTTTTCAACTGAACCACCGACCACACCAAAATTACTCCTTGTCATAGTATATAACTATTCTTCCATGAAATTTGAGCACTAAGACAAACCCCTCTTCATGGTTTTTGCTAGAAAAAGAAAATGAACGAATAAGCAATAGAGTGAGGCCCTCCTTTAAAACATTTTGGGCTATTGGCTCTTAGGTGGGAGGAGCTATATGAGAGACTATTCTCTTTGTGTCTACCCTGCTTTCAAACACTATGTCACAAACGTTCTTATATTTAAGGACAAGATACATCTTAAATTCAGAGAAGCAATAGTCCTTCACCTCTAAAAGGCATGGTAGCCAATAACTAACTACACTATGATTGCTTCAAATTCTTTCAACATGGAAACAATCTCTCTTTACTTGCACTTGAAAGCATGGGATATTCGAACTTAACACTGGACTACCGGATGGAGGAAGCTTAAGTCAAGCTTTACAAATCCCATAGTGGAGAGAAAACCTAAGAAATAAATATTTAAGTGCTTCGACTATACATTTAACCAAAGCAATTAAGGGGAAGCAATTGTACTTGTAATAGTTTCTCATTTTTTGTTACGAAACTCCCCCATGCATTCATATAGTTCTTAAATTTGGAAGCTAATTGTTTTTTTAGAGCAAGAAGGTTTTAGACGGAGTGTTTTGGTAGCAGAGAATAAGACCAACCCCATCAAAAGGGTATATAAGCCTCTAATTCTTCAAAACCTGGTGATACCTTAGGCACCAGACAATGAGTTCAAGCATCCACTATTTAATGCTAAATTTAAGCGTGCACCATAAGCTCAAATGCCAAACACCTGGAGCAGGCATTCAACAACCAAACTCAACATCTAATGCCCATTTCCTTTGTCCAATGCCTCACTATTTTCGATGTGACCCCAATTACTTGATCCCAATTCGGATTAACTCCTATACAAAACCATTCTAGGCTAACTACTGTTACTTTTGCCTAAGTCGGGTTGTGGCAAGTGATTTCGTACGGAATTACAAACCGAATCAAACCGAATCACGAACCAAATCAAACCAAATTCGCGAACTGAATCAAATCAAATTCACAAATAGAATGGAATTGAATCAAGTCAAACCGAATATCACATAATGACATTTAGGAATTAAAAGAAATGATTTTTTTTTTAAAACTAATTATATGTTTATATTCATAAATCACATAGTGACATTCGTTCTAAACTTTAATATTCACCTAATCACATTCATTTTTCATTTCTTTTGTCGATATTTTCATTTTTCGTTACATATTTACAGAAATTACAATAATTACATATTATCACAAAAAGATTTAGTCATATTCGATTAATATAAACTAAATTATATTCAACTAAACTAGCATTCATTGATTCATATAAACTAACTGATATTCAACTAAACTAAAATTCATTAAAATTAAATTATATTCAACTAAACTAACAGTCATATAATCCAAACTATATTCAACAAAGTAACATTCGTTTTTTAATGTAAACTAAATTATTTAAAACTAAACTAACATTTATATAAACTAAACATATTCAACTAAACAAACATTCATATAAACTAAACTATATCAAATTAAACTGACATTTATATAAACTAAGTTATATTCAACTAAACTAACATTCACTAATTTATATAAACTAAACTCTATATATTTAACTAAACAAATATTTATTGATTCGTATAAACTAAACTATATACAATTCAAATAAACTAAGATTCATTAATTCATGTACACTAAACTATATTCAACTAAACTAACATTCATACAAACTAAACCATATTTAACTAAACTAATGTTCACTAATTCATACTCCCTTCGTTTCTTTTTTTCTTTCCTAAGCTATTTGGAATCAGCGAAGAACCCAATACAATAATTAAGAAGGGGAAGATTATATAAAGTACAATAAATATAAAGCAAGTGGGAGGGTAAAGATTCCATCAAAAGTAATACAAGTGGACTAAGTATATTTATTGAGATTTCGGGAACAGAAATGTCATTTATAAACATAAAAAAATTGCTATATCCAATGGGTGAATAATATAGTGAGGTTTTTTATGTCATAAAATATCATTTAAAAAGGAATGATTATAAATGGAAAGAACTTTTCAAAATTTCTGAATATGGGAAGGGAAAAAAAGAATGGAGGGAGTATAAACTAAACTATAATCAACTAAACTAGAATTTATTGATTCATATAGACTAAACTATAATCAAATAAACTAACTTTTATTGATTCATATAAACTAAACTATATATAATTCAACTAAACTAACATTTCATAATTCAACTAAACTAAACTATTCTCAACTAAACTTACATTTATATAACTAAACTAACATTTATTGAGAAATATAAACTAAACTAAATTTAATTACACTCACATTCATTGGTTTTTATAAACTAAAGTAACATTCATATAAACTAAACTATATTTAAGTAAGCTAATATTTACTGATTCATAAGAAATAAAATAAAGTATATTCAACTTGACTAACATTCGTATAAGCTAATCAATATGCAAATCAACTAACATTCATATAAATTAACTTATATTCAACTAAACTAACATTTATATAAACATATAAAATACATTTAAATAAACTAAATTTTATAAAATTAGAAGTTTTAGGCGGGCCAAACAGGGCTAGGCTAGGCCGGTTCAATGGGCCGAATTGAACCAGTTTAGTGGGTAGGGCCGAACCGGTTCAGGCTTAATTGAATTTTTATTGTGGTCCAAATCGAATTGGGTGTGGGTTTGTAAATCCAAATTCATATTCGACCCACCTAGCTACAAGTTGGCCGAGTCGCACGGTCTTAACCAGCCCACTGACAATCTCTACTTTTGCACAACTATCGCGCACAAAGAACATTTAGATACTACTCACCTTACTTTTCATTGTTTTCTTTTGGGAAAGTGTCGGTTTCCTCCGAAATTTTTCCCAATTCCCTAAAAATTTGTCATAATTTCTACCTAACCTATTGAGTACAACCTAATACTTACTCGCCCAAAACCCAAATATTCTCGTTTCCTCCCACTCTCATCAAACAATTTCCATAAATTTATCCATTTTTTAGAGAGAGTCGGTACCCTCCACATAACTTGAAAAATTGGACATATTTTTCATTTTTGAAATTTTACAACATGCATACATGCGCCATATTTTCACTTGGGCAAAAGGTCATGCATTAGATCCCTATATCATGCATAATAAAAGCTAAAAAATAAAACAAATAGTAGTCCTTAATAAATCACACAAATTAAATATTAAAATGACCAACGCAAATCCAGATCCGAATAGTATTCCTAGTAATATGTTTTGTCGTCCACAAGAATCAAGCGCAAGTCATGATCCTCAAGAATGCCATCAATAAATATAAATCTACATTAACAAAGTCTCAACAAGTCATAATAGCCATAATATCATACAAAAACATCCAATTACACATTTAGTACAAATTCATAGCAACAGGAGCCTCCCTAAGAACCACTCTCCGCCGGATTAGAACTCTTCTCGGCAGGAGCCTTTTCATTTCCCTCGTGCTTTTGCGCAAGAATAAGACCCCTTGGCTCATGAGAAATTGGGGTAATCCTCAAGAATCTAGCAGTTGTCGTCTTCAGCAAGCTTGATAGAAGCCTCCTTTACCTCCTCCGTTGCCTCGTGGAGTCCCAAAACCTTTCATGTAGCTGCTCACTTTTGATCATGTGTGTGAGGAGCCATGATGCGGAACCAAAAGAAAACTCCATATTTTCATTACACAACACCCTAAAACAGAGCACAAAATATAAGGCTCGTAAAACATGACACGCAAAATGGGCAAAATAACAAGAAATAGTTTAATCTCATCCCCCAAATCAGAGACTCGAAATATGAGCTCCTAGGTTTTGACTATCACTGACGAAACCCTTAAATCCTTGTATTCTACCAGAACAGATTTAGAATCTTCAAACCAAACTTATACTCTAGCAATAATAAAATTAAAACAATTACCAGGCACATTAAAAGTTCACAGACTTTCACTAGAAAATTGAAATTCTCACATTTCAAGCATCAAATGGGATACTATCCTCATGTCCAAGCTGAAACCCAAAGTTCAAAAAGACTTTCACATCCTCTAAGGAATAAAAATTCACAGATTTTGGCAACAATAGGCAATTCACATTCATTACTGGAGTAGCCAAAATTCATGGATTTCTCGAATCTAAGCATCATAAAGCCAAGATCAAGGGCATAATATTCATTATTAGGGATGACAATAGATCGGATTTGGATCGAGTCTGATTAGGCCAAGAACCATACCAATTTTTTCAAATTAGACATAAATCCGCCCCTTAACCCTTTAGGTCCTAAAATTTCAAACCCATACCTCAAATCCACTGGATTTGACGAGCTTTGGGTCTAAAATGGGTCCTTAACATATATTTTATTTTTATGTGCTTATTATATTCATGTTTTATAAATGAAAGTATTTTTGGAATTTTTTTAGTCAAATGAATGTAATGATATTAATCCTTAAGAAACTATTAATTAAACAAAAAAGAATAAAAACTGACAACTCACAAATGATCCGCCATATCATATTCTTAACTTCAAAATATTAGAAAATTACAATTCACAACGTCAGTTAAGCACACAACAAAATGACAAATTAAAATAAAACTTCCATTTTCTTGTCCTCATCCATTTCATCACAAAATTCCTTTTTAGACATTTGGACACAATATGGGTGCTTGGCGTCTATGTCTGGCATTTGACGCTCGAATTTGACGTTTGCCACTCATAAAAAATCTCTTTTTCATATAGGTATCGCAAATTATTAAAAGCAAAGGGTCCAAAAAATATAAAAATTAAACATTGGTACTATGCCTAAATTACCTCTCAAACACCATTTAACCTTACCAAGAATCAATCTAGAGCAACCCTTGCCTCATAAATCAAGGAAAAAAGACTTCTCCTAAAACTCAACTAAGACTCTAGCAAATTATTCATCTTCAACGGTAACTATCTGAGGACCCATATACATTTCAATTAATTTTGCACACTTCTTCTCCATTCAACACTCTTCTTAATAAGTGGTTCCTATACTCAAGGGTTAAAGTTTAGCCTTCTATTATGTAATGATTCTAGAGGATCCAATCCTCCTTCTACATGAACACTTTATTTATTTATTTCCTTTCTTTTTTCTTTCTCTATGATGAAGAGGTATGAGCAATCGTTAACTCTCTAGTCGAACTCAAATCTCATCTTTTTTATGAGCAAAACCTTAGGTATAAAAACACTTGAGTGGACATTTAAGTATATGACGTTAATTGTAGCGTCATAAAGCATATATTAATGTTTATCTTAACATTCAAAGTCCATGATATTTTGGGGTCAAATCACATGAGCCCTCTTAATAAGATCCTTCTACTTAGTTGAAGTATGTTATGAAGAAAAGTCTCTTTAGGTTCAATTCTCCATATGATGAGTAAATCCTTTAGCTCATAGCATGCATCGATCATACTTGCATATTTAAATATTGTTCCTTTACATGCTTCATTTAAATTTTGCGTCTTAAATTTTGCACTTTCTATTTACACATAATCCTTAATTCATTGTAAATTGCATGAACATATTTATCTTCTTAAACTTAATCAAGACAAATTGAAGTGCAAACACGCTTAATAAGATAAATTTGGACAATCGATTTTAGGACCCCTTAATTTGAGGACTTAAATGAAGTGGCCATTAATCTAAATTCCATGTGATCCTTAACTTATAAACCAATTGATCTAGAGCATACTTCCTTATTACTTTGCATGTGCCTAAAAAACAATTAAACTTAAGTTGTGGCAGGGTAATCTAAATGTGAACTAGGTTAAAAGATAACCTATCTTTAAAGCCAGTCGTGAGTATGACCATAAGGCTGTTCTAATGGAAGCTGGCAAAACAGTCCAAAATTGCATGGTAAGAGGATGAGTTGCGTACATAATCCAGTCATTAGCAGACTATCGAGTCAACCTCATAGAAATTGGTACACAACAAGCACTAACAAATAGAGACAAAATGAGGAAATTAGCCTGTAAATTTTCAATAAGTATATGCCTCTAACTATTGCAAGCAAGGAACATAGACTAAGAGGGCATACAGGGCTGGGTAACACTATAGAGTCAACATATCAAAGAAATGTCATATTTTCTTTTAAAATTTCCAAGTAAAAGAGGAAGAATATATGATGACTCAGGCCAAATTTGTTTCAAACTTACAATAGGCAAACTCATAAAGTCTATGCTCAACTCTTGGCATATAGGTTATCCCATAGAGTCATTTTAGCCTTTTTTCTATTGAAAAGTATTGAATCAAAATCTCACTTGGTTAAAGTTTTTGCTTCCTATCAGACATATAAAGTTTTCCCTGTGAAAATCTCTCCAATATTATCTTATGTTTTAAACTCGGTGAGAATGTAGACCCAATATCTACCTTTATAACTCACTCTCCTCCTGTAGAATTCGTCTAAACTAATGTACTTTAATAGTTCTAAGCTATTCATTTTACTTCTAAGAACAAATTCAGCAAATGAAATCATGCATCATGATACTTGATACTTGATACTTGATACCACTTGTTTATGCCACAAGGGGTCAGTGTCGTGTAAAATCAAATAGCGTTATTCTGAAGATCTAAAGGAGAAACTTCTGCCTTAACCGCTGCATGCCCTTTACCAGATTAAACAACTAGGCCATAGTTTTATCCACCTCTTTTGTAAATTGGTGCTAGAACGTCAAAGAGCCAGCTATTACGTGAACATAACCTCATAACACAAAACTTTATTCCAACATGGCTCAACAACCTTGATCTTTTTCCTTCTATACACGGCAACATTAAAAAAAAACTTACTATGCCCTCAGAAAACTAGTGCACTTAGATTACTTGGTGCTAGATTTATAGCCCTTTTTATGTCAAAAAGCTTGGTGAAAATGAGAAAGTAAATGAATTGGCTAAGACTAAGGCAGCAGTGATGTTTCAGCCAGAGCAGATTGCATGAGCCACAGCATTGAGACACTTTCCCTTGACCTTGTCGCAAGCCCAGTAGTTTATGAGCTGGATAGTGATTCTAAAGGACAGGAAATAGAATGGGCCTTGAGGTGTTTGGGCTGTAAACCAACTGTGCCTGCAGTCTTTATAGGCGGAATATATGCGGGCTACCTGAATGATCTTCTCAAAGATAGGCTCATTCAAGCAAAAGCTATCTGGTTTTAAAACCATGTACATGAAGAATAAAGGCATAGTATTATCAGGAGGTTTCACTTCATTACCATTTAGTGTATATTCAAATATAGCGAAATGTACAGATATCTACCACAGACATACAGTCTCGAATTAGTATGTAGGGTTTGAACTTTGAATAGAATATGCAGCTTAACACACAGTCTGCACATCATCTGGAGTTATGGTGCAAAAACCTATACATATATTATAAATTGTAAATTGTAGGACATGTTAAGAGATATAAACTCATATGTGAGTTGGGACCAATTGTCCCACATTGATTAAATGAGTGAGAGTTAAACACTTTTTAATGTTAAGGAGTAACTCTTCTTATTGCCATATGGTTTTAGGATAGAACGCTATTGGACCTTGTAAGTAGACTCTCTCTTATAATCAACTGTACATCCTTTCCAACAAGACTGATACTTCGACTGAAGGACCAAAAATTCTGTAAAACATGTAAGAGTGCAAGACTTATCTTTTCCATGGATGCAGAATTTTAAATGACATGATTATATACCCCAAAATAACGCATAGGATTACTCATACACCAACGCAAGCCTTAGAATATCTGCTAACCCAACACATTGTGACTTCTCTGCCGCATTTGGTAGTCAACATTCTTCCAAAGGAAGAAGACAGCTTAATTTTGTGGCCCTGAGTGCTTGGAAAAGCAAAGAGCATATGGTTCTGTTTATAATTTCAGTAAGCATCTACATGTACAGAAACTGGATTGAACTCGTGGGCGTTCACTACTGTTATCACTGGCATCCTGAAATATTCAAAAACATTAAGCTTATATTCTTTCTTTCATTTAAATAATGCATTCCACTTCTCGGAATTTAATGTCATTGTTGGCTATACACTAATGTATGAACAAGATTACAAAGAAGATGCTGCTTGGCTGATGCATGTTTACCAAGCATAATTGCAGCTTCTGCGGGACAAGATGGGGATACATGCAGCATATTAGAACCCATAATTATAATAAGGCAAAGTGATCTCAGAGTAAACACGATTAGAAGCTGATGCTAGCTCCAACTCCCTCTCCCCCTTCCCTGCTCATCTCTATAGTGGAAAAAATTGTAAAAAAGTGATGTATGTTGAGAAACACATGGGTTTTTAGGGATAAAAGAAATACATGGATTCTTTTTTCATTTAAGCATGAACAAAGGCTGAAATTTGCTTTGTAATGAACATTTCCATTCCAATTTGTAAGCCTTCCACGTATGTGTTGTTTAGAAAAAATCAGCAAGGAGGTGTAAAGAATGGCTCCAATACAAATGTGTAGAATCTTGCAGGCCCATCCTGTATGAAAGAATCAGATCAAGTTGATGAAAATAACTCCAACTCATGGCCATCAAAAGCTAATCCTGATATATCATCTCCATTGAGAAATCCAACGAAGTGGATTTCACGGAATCTGGTGGAAAAGAGAGTGCCTTGGTTACTACTTAGTAGTAAATTTCTCTGTTATTGAATTCCAACGTATATTTAGAGATTTAGTCAGCATCACACTGTTAGGAAACATAAGCTGTCATTCAAAAACCAAATTAGAAGACAATTTGGTGTATCAATGTGGCCGGCCATAGCCCACAGGTTGAGTAGTTTATCGCTTAATTAAAATGACAGGACATATTAGTATAAATTAATCAGCCAACCATGTTGATCATTCAAAGAGAAATACACATAATAGTTCCAATCTCCCAGAAAGTGACTTTAGAAGCTTTTAGCATCTGACAAAAAAGCACAATATCTTTTCAATGTTCTTGGACAGAAGAGGAGCCCTATACTCAAGCCACCCTTATAAATAGTTCATCAGAGTAATGCAAAGTTCCACCAACAAAACCTTCAAAACTTATTTCATTTGTTTTTCTGTGTAGTTTTATTCGTTTCCTTCAAAATATCCTGGTTCCCCAAATCGATTTCAATAGGATCAGTTTTCTAGGCCTGTTGGCATAACAGGTTTAAGTCGTGCCACAGGACCTCTGACAGTAATAAGCACAAGAATTAAGATGGATAAGGTTAATAGGTTCACCTCAGAAAATGGCGTGGTGATCTTCAGCAAGAGCTCATGCTGCTTATGCTACAGTGTTTACATTTTGTTCCAAGAACTCGGAGTTAACCCAGTCACCTATGAGATTGACCAGGACCCTGAGTGCAAGGAAATAGAGAAAGCTATCATTAAGCTCGGATGCAACGCACCTGTGCCAGCAGTGTTCATTGGAGGGAAGTTGATAGGGTCCACCAACGAGATCATGTCGCTTCACCTGAGGGGTGCCCTCATCCCAATGCTTCAGCCTTACCAGGGGTTCAACTGATATCCACCATATCATTTTCTATTGCTAGCTGCAATGGTGAAAGAAATGTCTAGATGAATAAGGTTTAATTAGATCAACATAATAGTTGTCCAAGTAGAGGGTCTATGCTATTTTAAAGTTAGCTAGTATTTCAAAATTTATAAGAGCAGCTAAAGCATGTAATATTTCATTCCAATGAAAAGTCTTATTAATTGTATGTATCAAGACCATCTCAGTGTTACATATAAATTTCTAGTGAAGCATAAATCAAATGCATCAGACAGATAAAAGACTACAAACCGTAATAAGGAAATAGCCCTGACGATCAGTCATTCTACGCAGAGGTATTAAACAAAAGTTCCAACCAACATAATATTTTTCCAACTTTTTTCTTATGACAGGATGATGTTCTTCCAACTTCAAACGTCAGTACAGTGAAGAATTACAAATTAAATCTAACAAGCGCAATGTAATTGATGTATCCCACCATGTTTTGAGAGTTTTACTACATAGGCTGTATTTTTTGAGATAGAACCGATCAATCAGTCATCCTAAACAGAGATATTAGTAACTTGTCCCCAGGAGCATGATACTTTTTTTATGTTTAAGTAGTGCTAAACATGATTAACATTTCTTAATCTCATTATAATTGTTTTAAGCATGCTAGTGTTTTGCAACATTAATAACTAATAGCAAATGGTCTAAGATATCCCAAAAAGGTCTGGTCATTTCTAGAATCTCTGCTCAATCACTACATGATGTTAACAGCGTGTCCAAAAGAACTATATCTTCCATTGAACAAAAGCGATAAAGTTTACAGGAAAATATTGCAGAAACAAAGAACATATTACTTGAACTTTTGATATGTGCGCCTACCACATTGAAGCACAAATAAATAAAAGCCAACAAGGAAATGCCCTTCTTTTTCCAACTTTGTGGTGCTCCTACTTGCATCTTTATATCTTAGAATCTTTGATGAAAGAGGACAATGGCAATATATTCTACAATTTTCCCTTTCTCACAGAATATATATGTTTTTTTTAAACGTATAAAATTTGGAAACCATTTATCCTGAACTTTCTAAAGCTAGCACTCTGGACCAATGACTATGTATGCTGGTTTGAACAGAATTAAATAGTGAAATTTCTAATTATGTATTTCATACATATTATGGTATCATAGTCATTTGGTCTCAGGTGACTGACAAGACTTAAACATTACTGTTAGATGGAAGTACATATATATGTCATAAACCGCCACTCATTTCTGAGTAAAAACATGGCCCTCTACTCCTCTATGACATATAGGTTGATCATAGTAGGGATCAGCAACATTTGTTATTCACTACCCTCACAGCAGCACCAAGAGTGAATAACACCAAAGCCATTTTTAACTACAGTCCACCACAAGGTTATACTTCCACAACTGTCTAAGGTACTACCTACAGTGTATGCCACCTTAAGTTTGTGGAACACTTCCACAAATATGTTAATGAATTGAAAAAAATGTGGGCCTATGGGATATTATTGGACAACGTTGTTGATACCTAAAATCAACAAGGAGCTCCTCACCACTCCACTAATACTTCATTCCGTAGAACAGTTGATTAAGTTTCTGACACTGGTTTCACTAATCACTAGTATGTTAGCAAGCGTATAATTATCAGCAATGTTTCTTCACTGATCTTACTGACCTGTTGTTAAACAAAAGAATAGTAGTGGACAATAACAGAGAAAGGTGATCCAAAAGGCTTGCTTATAGGAGTTGTATCTTGGTAGAGTGAAGGAATCTGGGAGGCCACTGCACTGAACTAAACTGGAATGCAAAAAGATTCACTAAATGTGAGTTTTTTTAGGCGATGTATTTAACAGGACTACGAGACTGTCTGACAATAGTGAGATTGGGGTGACTATATCTAACGGAAAGAGAAATTCTTAATTTATACTTAATATGAATTTGATAATTTATATCATGAAAAAAAAGAGAAAAAAGGCTTTACTAAAATCTTAAATATATGTAGTATTATATCAAATATAGCTGGTATTATCTCATATAAAAAAAATTAAAAAAAAATAATTTCATGTATAGATATAACCGTGTTAGATATAGAAATAAAATTAGAAAAATATCCTTTTTCGAGGGATCTTGTAATGTCTAGTGAAATCTCACCCGAGACTTGCTATTATTTAAAAGACAAAGATCTAATAGTAACAAGTCTGAATATCATTGAAGTGTTTGGAGGATGTTTTAGAAGAAAATATTATCGACAAGTGTAACAACTAAATATAATTAGGATTAACTATGGAGATAATATATATTTGGTTATTTTAGGTAATAATAGTGTTTTGATAGAAACTAACTATAACATATATGTTAATCAAATCAATGTACTACTAACTTTAACCGAGTCCTATGAGGTCACACATATAAGCTATTGATTGGACAAATTTGATATAATTATATGGGAGTTGCAAATGGAATTAATTAGGTTATTTAAGTCACTTTTAATTACTTAATTAACACAAGTTATATATGTAAATGTTATATATGTTAGGTGTTATATATGTATATAATCATATACGTATATGCTACATGTATGTAAATAATTATATATGTAAATGTTACATATATAAATATATAGATATGGGGTGTTAACCTCATACAATTATTCATTATACACACCTTGCCTCCACTCACATGAAAAACCCAAAAGAGTAATCAAGAATAGTTTTTGGTCCGTACTAGTATACGCGGGATATCCGATCATTACTTGTGGACCAATACTAGAGGAACGTCGATTGACTTCGAAAATCTCCAAAAGACGTATGTGCCCTTTTACTTTGAGAAATTCACACATCAAGGGTATGTTATTCTATATTAATAATTCATATTATTATGTGCATGAGATCCTGGTTAGATGCTAAGAAAATGATTCTTGCAATTCCGCTAATCACGTCTAATTTAATACAGTGGTATCAGTTAGCGTCTTGCATATTTTGATATGATTATGGTTGATTATTTTAATTCAATTAGGGGAGATTTTATGTGGTTTAAAATTGGAATGCTTGAAGCTTCGAAAATTTCTCAATTAACCCATCTTAAATTGTAATTACATGATACTCTAAATCAAATTTCACTTTGCGTGCCTTGATCTTCTGCACAATCAATGATTTCCCGACTTATGGAAAGCTCTCTAGTTACGTTGTGAAGGGAAAGACTGCATGCCCAGTATGTGAAGAAGATGTAGAAGTTGTGTGTCTACAAAATTATGGGAAGCATGTTTACATGGGTTTTCACAAGTACCTTCTAGAAGATCACCCTTTCAGAAGAAAGAGGAAAGCTTTTAATGGCTAGATAGAGTTTCGAGAAGCTCGTCTCCCTCTATGTGTGAGTAAAGTATATGATCAGGTGAAGGGCATTGAAACTGTGTTTGGAAAGAGCTCTAAGAGTAGATTAGCCGGTGGTTATAAGAAGAGGTCTATGTTCTAGAGTCTTCCCTATTGGCACCATTTGGAGGTACGGCATTGCCTTGATGTCATGCACATTGAGAATAACATTTGTGATGCCATTGTTGGGACTCTCTTGAATATGCCCGGTAAAACCAAGGATGGGGTTAAAGTTAAGAGAGATATGGTTGCTACGAGGCAAACTGAATTGACTCCTTAAGAACATGGTAAAGGATAGTATCTTCCTCCAACTTGGTTCACACTTTCAAGGAAGGAGAAGATCAGCCTCTATGAGACTTTGCATGGACTTAAGGTTCTAGCTGGGTTCTCTTCGAATTTTGCAAGACTTGTTACAATGAATGATCTGAAGTTAGTAGGAATGAAATCCCATGGTTGTCATGTGTTGATGCAACAATTTCTTCCCATTGCTATTCGAGGGATATTGCCTCCACAAGTGAAATACATAATTACAAGGTAGTGCATCTTCTTTAACGCTATTTGTAGCAAGGTAATAAAGCCAACGATGTCAGAGGACTTGGAAGCTGATGTGGTTGAGATCATTTGTAGATTTGAGATGTATTTCCCACCTTCTTTCATTGATCTCATGGCTCACTTGGTTATTCATTTGGTTCATGAGATTAAGTTATATGGGCCAATTTGTGGAAGTATATTCATCCATGTGAACAAGAGATGGGTACCTTAAAGAGTAGAGTCATGAATCTAGCCAAAATAGAGACTAGTACAGTACAAAGAAAATTTATTGAAAAAGCTGCATCATGAATTGCACAATATCTTGCCCAAGCACATGAAATTAGGGTACCAAAAACAAGACATGCAGGGAGGCTTGAGGGTCATGGAACTATTGGTTAGAAATGGATTTCACTTAGTTTTGAGTTGACATATAAGGTTGATTTGTTTATTTTGCAAAACCTGAGTGAAGTCCATCCATACTTAGATGAGCACTTGAACACTCTAAGGAGTCAATATTCTTCTAAAGGAGATTTGCAGCTGGTAAAGGAGCATAATGCGATATTTGTTAAGTGGTTCAAAGCAAGGATCATGGCTCAATTATCCGACACACTTAACAATGTTTCTGATACATTAAGATGGTTGGCATATGGTGCTAAAGTTAAAGTTATGTCGTATGAGGGATACGACATCAACGGTTATTCTTTTTACACAAAGCCCCAAGATGAGAAGTCAACTACATAGAATAATGGTATAATGGTCATTGGAATTTCCTTAGAATTTACTAGTTCAAAGGATCAAACATCCATTGACAAACGGAGTTCATACTATGGGGTCATTGTGGATATTTACGAGCTTAACTACGTGAATTTCATGATTGTCCTTTTCTATTGTAATTAGGTTGATAATAACCGCGGGGTAAAAAATGACGAACATTGGTATTTAACCCTTGTGAATCCCAATCGCCTAGGACATCATGACGATCCATTCATTTTAGCTTCATAGACGAAGCAAGTTTTTTACATGGTTGATCTTGTCAATTGCAATTGGTCGGTTGTTATTGAAGGGAAGAGACAGATTCTTGGCATTGGAGATGTTGTTGATGAAGATGAATATAATGAACAGTTTGATGAAACCTTGCCATCCACATGGAATATCCCAAAATTAATTGTTGATGATATTGATGATATTCTAGGACGCAATGATCATGATGAAGGATTCTATATAACTAAGGAGTCCGAGTAGTAATGAGCTGCCAAGAACATTGATTAAGCATATAAAATTGTGAATCCAACAAAAAGTTATTAATAAGAAAATGGATAGATTAGGAGAATTTAAATAACTTGTTAATAAACAGCAAATTTGCATAAATGAGTTCATTCCATATAGTTTCGAAATCCTTTTCTATTATTTTTTTATTCTACTTGTTTATTTTGTGATTCATATTGACTTAATTGTTTATTTATTTGAAGATTCAAAGAAATGGAAGAATAGAGAGGGCCTGAGCCATCATCTGCAGCTGACAACTAGCAGACGAAGAAGAAGACAGTGAGGAGAGGTCCCTCAAAAGGGACTAAGTCTATCATCGGTGTACAGAGAGTTCTAGAGTGGGACGCACTTAGACACCCTTATGGGAAATATATAAGGACTACAAGAACCATTTGGGGGAGATCAATCATTCAAAAGTGTCAATCTTTATAAAGGACTAGAGCTCCGTCCCGAAAGTTGTAAAGGATATGCTTTGGGAGGACGCGAAGGTAATATACTAAATTGTGTTCAATCCCGAAAGTGACAATATTTTTTGCAAGTATAATTGTGTTCTTTTTTTGCAAATGTAATTGTGTTCTTTTTTGTTTGTAAATCATACAAAAAGAGTTATAGATCGAGGAGGATCCATGAAAAAAGCAGGCGGTTCTCACCTCTTGCGACCTGAAATGGAGAAACTTTTAAGGAGAAGCTCGTGAGTGGTTGGATATCTTGTACAAGGAATAAGGAGGGCTAGACCAGGATGCGACCTTGGGAGCTCTACAACTTAATCTCCAAGGAAGACTGAAACTCATTCGTGAAGATACATTCCACAGACGAGTTTAGGGTAATCATTTCTTAGCATATTATATGATAGTATATAATATTGCTTAAATAAAAAAAATATTTCTTATATTTATTTACTTATTTCCTATAAATAGCACATAAGCGAGAAGTCAACGAGGAGTGTGGCCTAGAACTTTTATCCTCATCATATGAGTAAGCACTCATATGCTGAGATGAGTGAAGTCTAGAGGCAAAAGGCTTCATTTGTCTAGTTGTTCTTTGGTTTTTTCAAGTCTGCCAGATAGGACAACAACTTGTCTTCTTGTGAGATTCATCTCTGACGACAAAGGACGTCTCGTGGTGCCTACGAGCGGACCGCGACTGTCTAAGATTCCATTGTATCATTACCATATTCATCATATTACTTACGTATCATTCACTAATTGATCTTTTATTTTCTTTTGTTAAATACGCAGGAGGAATGGAGATGGAGAGAGGAATCTGGAGAATTCGTGTCTCAGCCATGAGATGATGTCTTGTTTGATGCCCTCGGTAAGAAAGATCACCAGGGTTAGGTGGTTGGTTACGGAATTGGCGCAGGCCAAAAACTGTGTATAGGTGAAAGAAGAGGAGCTCAATCCAGAAGAGGGTAGAGGATGTGGAAGCACAAATCAAGAACTATGTGAGAGAGGCTGAGCAGCGAGTTCAAGCTTAGACGATGAAGGAGATGGAGGAGAAGATTGATCATATGCTCTAAGAAAAGATCAGGCTATTCGCTATGTAGTATGGTATCCTACAACCACCTCCACAGGAACCCTGGCATAGCATCAAGCCTGACCCTTCAGTCTTCCCATCCAGCAGCATCCCGAGGGTTATCCTTTCCAAGATCTGTATGTGTGTTTACTCATATTTGTAATCTACTAATTGCATTTGAAATTCGTAGAATTCAAATGCATGAGATACTGACATCTTTGTCAGTGTTATTATAGGGGAAAGTTTCCTGTCATCTGTTGTATATGTTGAATAGAAATATAGTAGTTGTTGTTGCTTTAGGACTCGTATACCTAGCTCTAACTCGAGTCCACCATTCTGACATCCTTCCTAATCATGTAAAGGTCAGCGTCGACGACTATGATCAAGTATATAAGGATGTCCCTGATACTGCTATCTATGAGTTATTCCAAGAAGAAGGAATAGGATCCTTTGGTTTCGTGTGCCCTTCTAAAATCTCTGCTACCATGATTGGCAATGACCAGGATTTCGTCACTTCTTACTTGGTATCTTCAATGACCAAATATCGTAACAAGCGTTTCATCTTCTGCCCGTACCATAAAAGGTATGAACTTCTAAACGTAATCTTTTTCATGTATGAATACGTTTGTATTTTAACCATTTACCAATCATTTTGTAGGCGTCATTGGATAATGTTAGTTATGTTCTTAGAGAAAAGGACAGTATTTTATCCTCTACAAAGAAAACGTAATTTAGCAACTAGGGATGTGTTAAATACATAAGTATTCTTTACATACATCTTTTATTTCATTTACAAGAGTAAGAATTATAGTATAGTTATTGACTTTACTATTTTTTGTTTCAAATGTAGTGCTTTCAAGAGCTATAAAGTTCAATCTGGCCTCCGAATAGGACTGAAGTTGAACCAGCTTAGGTATCCCAATTTTGAATTATATGACTATCTTATTTCCTTATAATTAGATTATATCTGTTTGATTTACATTTTATCTGCTTTTCAAATGCAGTGTCCTCGGCAAAAGGTGGAACAGAGTGTGACTAATTTCTTATGTGTTTTGCGCTTGACATCCACCACAACCATGCTACTTGTGAGGATCTTTCAATGATACGTTTTATTCCTCTGTTTCGTAATTTATTTTTGATATCTAGCTATAGATGGATGGACGGATGGAGTTGAGAATGGTGAATTGTGTTGTGAATGGATGGATCGATGGAGTTGTAATTGTGTTGTCAATGGTGAATTGTGTTGTGAATGAATGATGAATTGTGTTGTGAATTATGTTAGACTATAATGATTGTGAAAAAAGATACTTATAAAAACTTAAAATAGGCCTAGTTATAGGGAAAACTCTGCCAAAATTTAAAATTGGAATTAAAGTTCTTGTTTTGTAGATATGCTCTATAACTGTAATACTAAACCTATATTTTCTCACCCTCTCAGGCAATTTAAAGAACAACGCCATACTCACCTGAAGAGCTGATGGAAATTAAAGAAATATGGCCGGACAATATGTATAATTGGGTAGCTAGCTCAATCAATCTTCTCATTTGCTTTTACAAATTATAATACATTAGGTATAATCTAATTATATAGCATTAGGTTAGGCCATTCTTTTTTGTACATAGCATTAGGTTAGGTTAGGCCATTGTTTTTTGTATTTAGTATAGTATTGGGTTCAGTTAGTCCTATTCTTATTGATGTAAATTAGTTTATAAGACCAATTCAAGTAGCTTAGATTAGATTTGTAATTAATAATAATTTTGTGAGAATTTAAATAAATATTCTATTAGCACATTTCGACAACAATGTTCTCATATTGGCATCGTCTCTCTAAAGTGTTGAAGAGTGGGTTGCCATAATAAATAAAAAAAAGGAATAAATGATGCGGTTGTTTAATAAAACTGCATCATTTGATATATATGTGCTCCGGTTTTCATAGAAAACTGCAGCATTTGATTTATATGTGTTGCGATATATTTAAAAAAACGCAGCACATGTAATTTCCAGAATATAAAAAAATTAAAAAAGAAAGAAAGTATCACTTAAATGATGCGATTTTTCAAGAAATCCGCAACATATATACTAATAAATGCTGCAGTTTTATTAAATAACCGCAACACTTTTTCTATCAAAAATATATTTTTTTAACTTTTTAAAATATATATGCAATGGTATTATATGCTGTGGTTTTTTCAGAAAAACCGCAACACTTATTGATAAAAAAATATTTTTTTTAATATTTATGGTAATAAATTATGCGGTTTTTCCAAAAAATTACAGCATTTATTAATAATTTTTTTTAGTTTTTTAAAATATTAATGCTACGGTTTTTTTAAAAAATCGCAGCACTTATGAGTTACAAGTGTTGCGATTTTTTGAAAAAACCACAACATTTGTGTTCTAAAAACTACAGTTGTTTTTCGATGTACTTCACCTATATGTGCATCTTATCAATAACTGCAATATTTAAAGCTAGAAAATCGCAACATTTAGACATTTCTCTACTAGTGCAACCAAATAGGCGTATGGTATGAGTACATCATGGGAGATGATGTAACCTCGTGCATTGGAAATAACACTCCCCATTCATCATCAGCTATAACCCCTATCTATTCTTTCCCTTATCAGCTTATGTGCTTCTCTTCCACGTTGCCATGTGAATTTGTTCCCTTTAAAACCTAAATCCCTGAGAAGACAACCATCCATTGCGTCCCTGAACACCCTAATCATCCTTTCTCTTCTTAACTGTCCTCCCTCCTTTTCATTCGCAATAATGATTTTGTTAAAGTCCCCAAAGCACACCCATAGCAGATTGCTCTTAGCTTTCATTTGACATAGGAGATCCCACATTTTATCCTTTTCGAGTTCTCAGCCCATCCATACATTCATAATGCTCGCCACACCCTCTGACCCACCTCATTTGCTATTGTCATCTCTATATGGTGGTCTAAGTAGGATATAACATTTGTGTTTGTATCTCTCCGCCACAGCCCTAAACCTCCTGAGTTTCCCCTACTGCTAATACATAGCCCATTTACAAACCCACATATATTTCTAACCTTGTCTAGGATTTTTGCTCGATCATGGTTTCCGTTAGAAAGACCATGTTTGGCTTTTCTCTCCAACACCATGATTGGAGAGCTTTTACTACCTCGGGATTGCCAAGCCCCCGGCAGTTCTAGCTCAAGATCTTCATTGCTCTTCGAGAGCTTGAATTGCCTCTATGCTCTCTACTTGATTATTTGTGACATCCGAATAAATCTCTATTGTCCACCTTCCCTGCTTTGGGCTAGGCTCTATAATCACCTTTCCCTTAATAGAGTATAGTTCCATCACTCCTCTCTTTCTAATTCCACCCCCATCCCCTTCAATCACCACATCACCACTACTATTCCTCGTGCTTCTACCCCCTCCAATTCTCTTTCTTTTCCCTTGTTTCCCTTTCTTCCTTCCCCCAGTTTTACCTCCTCTTAGGTTGCTAGCAGTGTGGTGCCCCCTCTCATTCGTCTTATTAGTTACAACTACACCCTCTCATTCGTCTTATTAGTTAATACTACACCCTCTCCATCCTCATGCATTTCTTCACTTCCCTCTATAGCCACCCTTACATCATTTCTAATCCCTGCATTGTCATCTTGTCCACCTCTCGTTCCCTCCTCCCCTTCCTGATCTTTATCCCCCTTGTCCTCTAATCTTAAACTCCTCAACTCCTGGACAACCGTCCCTATTTGGTTATACTCACATCCCTTCTTAGGTTTAGTAACAAAAAGCCTTCTTGCATTAGATTTCTCCCTTGCCCCAACTCCCCCTATTGACCTACTGAGCTTCCAAGGGGAAGCTCTTAAGGTCTCATCAAACTTACGTATGCTACCCAGCTCCCTCACTAGATCATCACAATCTCTTTCACTATGTCCCAACCTCCCACAAACATAACATAAATTAGGAATCCTTTCATATTTAAATTCAATATCCATCTTCTCCTCACCCCTTAACTATAGAGGCACCGACTTCCTCAGAGGTTTCCTAACATCCATTATAATTCTCATACATATACTCCGACTAATCGAATCCCTACTACCCTCATCAATACACATTAATTCACCAATTTTATTACCCATCTTTTGTAAATTTTCAACATTCATCCTTCCTTCAAAAGGAAGTCATATAACCTAACCAAAATTGGTAAATTATATAAAAGAATTTCAGATGGTTTTTTGCTACTTTCGATTCTGCATAATGTTATTACGTTGCGATCAAAGTGCCAAGGTTGCCATGCCAGAATTTGCTCCATGTCCCGTCAGTGATGACATTGGAAAAGAAAGGTATTTCTCTCTATCCCGTTTGCAGTCATCCCATTTTTAGGGTTCCAAATCTTCTATAATGTCGAGATAACCACATTAGCGCTCACCTATGTAGGAGCCCATACCTTTCCCATTATGCTTAATTCACTCCTCGCTTTCCCATCCTTGTCATCATCATCTGCCTAGTCGATTTCCTCTTTATCATGCTCATTGCCAGATTCCTTCCCAAACACGTTATCTCGTTCTTCGTCCTCCATCAAGAAAACGGCATGCCCTCACCCTACCTAAATCACACAAGTCCAACCTACAAATCCCCTGCAATACCTCACCTGAAGCACTGACCAGCACCCGCAGCCCCAGACCCCAGGCGCCTAACAACAGACTACGTAGAAAACCAGGAGATCGCCCCTACGAACCTAGTAGAGAAACACTAGGAAACAACCCTCCAAGGGAGGACTAAGAGAAACCCTAGTGAAACCCTAAAGGGACATGTATGTAAATAATTATATATATAAATATTACATGTATTTAAATAATTACATATGTAATATATATGGGGTGTTAACCTTATACAATTACTAAATATAATCACCTTGCCTCCACTCGTAAGAAAAACCCTAAAATGTAATCAAGAACAATTCTTGATTCCGTACTAGCATACGTGGGAGATCCGATAATTGCTTGTGGACCAATAATAGAGGAATAATGATTGACGTTCTAAAATCTCCAAAAGACGTGTCCTTGCTTTGAAGAATTCACGCATCAAGGATATGTTATTCTATATTGATAATTCATATTATTATGTGCATGAGATCCTAATTAAATGCTGAGAAAATATTTCTTATAATTTCGCTAATCATATCTAAACTCCTACATTTCTTGCAAAAAGGTGCAAGAGTTTACTCAGTATATGATTCTAACTGATCTCCTCCTTACACTTCTTTAAATTCCGCAAAAAGTTTCATAACATTGCTTGGTAGTGTCTCCGGTACTTTCATGTCCTTTTCTTTTATCCTTTAGGGGATGAGAAGGTGTGTGAGCGGGGCCCACAACCAGAAGTTTGAGCATCATGAGGATAAGTGGATAACTTTCTATGTTTTGTAGTGATAATTTCAAGCCATGTTACAAACTTATATAGTGAAACTAGACTATGTTCGTAGTGATCGGCCCATACATAAGTTGTTAATTATCATGTCACACTCACTAATGTCTAGTTACTTAGTTTTATTCGATACAAACAGTTACGACACTGTGGTTGGTGGTAATGACAGCTATAGAAAAAATTAACTCGAATCTAATGTTCATAGAATGCAACTGACTCGGGAAATTTAGGAGTGGGTGAGGATTAATTTTCCATACCAATTTTATAACTCATACGTATAGTTTCATAAGCTACTTGGCTGATGCAGGGCTTGCTTTTTTTTTTTTTTTTTTTCCCCTGGAACACATGTTTTAGATAGCAAAAGCAAATAAAAAAAAAGACCCTACGATCTTTATGTGGCATTAAACTAGTTACAATATAACTTTTTATGTCAATGTTAACAAGTTGTTTAAAATCTCAAGGATATTACAAGAGGTGAAATCAAATCTCGTATACATCATTTATCAAATTTTACATCATTTACCAGCTCTCTTTATAGACACGCATAAAAAAATAATATAAAATAAAATAATAAACAAAAAAATTTTCAGAATCTTATAAAAAGTGAATTATTGTACTATTTTATCTACCTAGAAAGGGAGACTTATTTCTGTTTTTTTTTATACTAAGGATGTAACAAAGACGGCAAAGAAAACTTATTTATGTTTTATGGGTGAAAGCTTGTAGCAGAAAACTCAGATCATAAAATCTCATTACTGGTACCTTTCCTAGGATTCCTATCTATAACCTTTTGCGAAGAATCCTAGAGAAAAGCTACGCGTTAAACTAGAGATCGATAATGGGTAAGATTCTTAAGACACCAAAATAGAACGATAAGACTTTAGTTATTAAAAATAAAGGCATACCAATATTAAATGTTAATATAGATGATCCTATCTTAGAGAACATGACATTGGGATTGGACTGTAGTTTGTTGCACTCCTGAAGTCTCCACCTTGATGATAGTGCACTAATTGTTTATTTTGTTTGGTAAGGAAAGTCAAAGCTTGGATATCAATCACAAATGCTCTCACGTAATAAGTTTGGCCCATGCAACGTTGATTACAACAAACCCATGCATGATTTAGGTAGCTACTATATTTTATTTGGGCTTTTGCATACTAACATGTTTTTGCATCAACCCAAAGTTTATTATAATGTACTTTATTGTATTTGAATCTTCTCTTAACTAATCCTAAGTGCAGCAAACTTCCATGAAGATAGGCAACAAGTTTAGATAAGTTTTATCCTATCCTTGTTAATACTTATACCTGTAACTAAGGTCCTATTTGGATAGCAAGAATGAAATTGAATGGAATCAGGAATGATACCTGATAGGAACAAAATCGGTTTTAGAGAGTTGTTTGGTCAAGTACAGGAAGAGTTTTAAACTTTTTCTAGTTGTTCGGTTTAACTGAGGAATGAGATTTAATTCCTTGTTGTTTGGTTCTAATATGAATAATTGTAATCTTGATATTAACAATAAAAATACTTTTATTTTTATATATTTACGATATTAAAACTAGGAATGTCAATTCGGGTCCACATGTCAGTTCTGGGTTGACCCATCGTGAGTCAATGCTTATCGGTTTGGATTAAGACGGTCAATTTGGGTTAGGTCAATTAGTTATTTGCTTGCTAGAGTTTGGGTCAACTCGTATTCGGTTCTGGTTATGTCAACTACAAGCTATTTGTTGGGTTCAATCGATTTTGGGTCGTCTTCTATTTGGGTCTATAATGGGTTGGGTTTGTAACAATTCGGGCAGATATCGGGTTTGGGTCTTTGAATAATGGGTCAAATTGATTTTGGGTTGATTTTAGGTCAGGTTGGGTTAGGTTGGGTCGGTTTATGGTTATCACTTTTTGAGTCATAATCAGGTTGAGTCCAAGTTGATTTCAGGTAGCTTATTAGGTCAGGTCTGATTTTAACAGTTCTAATTAAAATAACTATAAAAATAAATATTATAGAAAAATTTACTAACAATAATAATAGTAATAAAAATTTATAAATGTAATAATAACAATAATAATAATAATAATCAATTTAATAAATAGAATAAAAATGATAATACGATTAATGATAATAATAATAGTAATAACTTTAATAATAATAATAATAATAATAAGTATTATAATAACGCGATATTTAAAAGTTAGAGTAGGGCCGCAGTGGGGTTTAAATGAACAGTGGGTGAACAATAACTAAAACTAAAGGAATCAAAAAGGGGATTTTGGGAGTGCTTGAATCCTCAAAGGGTTTGAAACTCATTCTTTTTTTTCCAAACCAAACAATCTTTTAATTGAGAATGAGTTTTTAGCCACATTCCATTCTTGTTTCTCATACAAAACGGGCCCTAACTTCTCACGTGGCCTTCGGAATTTTTTTGAGTTTGTTGTGGCTGCTAGTTATCCCGTGTCAAAAAGATAATATTGGTTTAAACTTAAAGGTAATCTTCTCCTAAGTTTGTGGCGTGAAGTGATACTGATCTGCTGAAATTTTTTTGAAGGCCAACAACCTGGGAGAATTACGTGCTATTTCAAATCAAAAGGATTTAAATACTCTAACTACTTTACCCCTATAATCTGGAAGATATTTAGCTGGTGAGTTTCAACAGAAATTTGAATCCCAATAGTCAACTTCAACGGCTATTCAAGTGATCAAGTACAACGAGTATTTTAAATCATAAGCTATAGCAACACAAATTATCAAGTTTTCACTCTAGTTCTTGAATTGTAATTAGTTTGACAGAAAAATAGTACAAACTCTTGAGTGATAAAAGTTTATTATAAAAAGAGTGATACACTAGGAGTATAACCATTATACTCAAACGTATAGTAAAAGAAAGAATCTTTTTATTTCTATGATCTGAAGTGTTGAAGTGTAGATGGGCGGCTACATAGTAAAAGATAGGAAGTGAGATCTTCTAAGTTACTTTAGGTCTCTAAAGGAAGAAATAAAAAGAGTGTTAAATCCTACGAGTTGGATAACCCTAGGCGGAAACGTAGGCAAATTGCCGAACTTCGTAACAAATCTCTATGTCTTATCTCATTTATTTTCTGCACTTTATTACTTACGTTTTTATATTATTTTGTTTAATATTTATAAGCTACAGCGAAATCAAAGCCTGAGAATCAACTTTTGAAACTCATTTCAAAGCCTTGACATCTCACAATTTCAAAATATTAAATTTGTCTTTGAAGGCCTTCTCAAATCCTTTAGTGCCTAATCTGCGAAAAATTATCATACTCTATTCACCCCTATAGAGTATACTTCATTCTATATTCATCTCCTTATTAGTTCTTCAACTCCCATTTCTATTCAGAAAACTTTATTTGTATACATAATGTGTTAAAAAACGGATTGGATTGGTGTTGTTCGGACATCTAAGTCTGTTCCGGAAATACAAAAACTCCATTACTCTGGAACAAGAAGGCAAGCATACATACCCTTGTTAGACCTCTAAGCTGTGGAATATCAAATCCAGATCATGGTGACCACTTCACTCCAATATATGAACATTAGAAGAAATCATTCAAATCCTAATCATGGTGATGAAAGACAACAACTTCATCGCGTATTAGAGTAGGTATAAGCTAGGGATGCCAACAAAAGTACATTTCATTGTTTCATAACAACTAAGAAGAACCTTGTTCGACAAGTTATGGCTCTGTACTGAAAGAGGTCATAGCCTAAAGCACCGGTTGGTACTATACTGACCTAGTACAGTCACCATCTCGAATGATCACTTGAAATCTAAATGGATGCTAATTATAACTATTTATTTATCCTTCCATTTTTATGTGATCATTGTGAAATATTTTGATTCCGTGTTTATTAATATAAGTTGTATTCCTGTCTTGAAATGATAGTTAATAGAATATTTAGCAAGTGTGCTAGTTTTTCTCTTGTGAGTAGCTATTTGAATCTCCAACAATGGTGAATACTTGCTTAAATAAGGTTACTAATTTTGGGGTGGTATGGAAGGAGGCCGTATGATTTTTAAGTCGAAACATTACTCAAAATCTAAAAGTGTCTTTCAAGATAAGTATTTAGTACTTTCTCCATCTTTTTTTCTAGCAACACTGATTTTTGTACTATTTAAAAATTTGGCTTTGCTTTTTTTGGTGAATTATCCCTAAGAAAAAATATAGTCATGTGAGATCTTGTTAGATTTATCTCGATTTATAGTTTAATGTATCAAGCTTTTATAATTTTTACTTATGTATAATTAAAGATATTAACGGTTAAAAATGTGCATTGGCAAGCTTGTTTTGAGAAATATTGCAAGTAAATCTAAAAACAGAGGAAGTATATGCTTAGAAATGAGGTATTTAAACCCTAGAAATAGGACAAACGATGAAGATGATTCATCTTTGGAAGCAATTCATATACTTTGGTTCATATACTTGATAATCTTCTCAAGGGGACTACTAGCCATTAGATCTTGGATAGACCCAACTTCAATTCAACCTATGACCCAATAACATGCCCATACAAGTTAAATTGTAGTTCTCACTTAGGGTGTCATATCTTACAATAAGTTGCCTAAAAGTCACCAAGCTAAAACCTACCACCAAAGGATATAAGATTATTTTGGTTAATATTAGCAATTTGGCATGGTAATTTTTTTCTTTAAAAATTTAATTATATAAAAATTTATAACTATTAAAATTACTTGTATTAGCCAACCAAATAGGAGTTACTCCCTATTTAGTTCACGTTTAAAAAATTAATTAATTAGTAAAAATCAGTTTAATCATTAAACTCTTGCATAAGAAAGATTAATGAATTAATAGAAATCAGTTTAATTACTAAAAAAATTCTTATTTAGTAATAATAAGTTAAATAAAAAATTTAATTTTGAATTAAGTAAAAATCGTATATACTAAATAGGCATTATTGGATGACCTTTATCCTAAAGATGACTCTTTACTTTTTTTCATGGAAACATGAACTTTCTTGCATATTTCTCCTCCATTTCTTTTTTTTCCATCCTATTAAGAATTGGAGGAGGAACTAAAAATATTTTATATGAATATTAATTTTTTTATTATTTCATTACTAATAAATAAATGTTAAAAAAAATTTCTATTAACATGCTTTTATGAGTAAAAATTGTAGAAAATTATCTAAGAGTGAGAAAAGAACATTAATAGGAAAAGTGAATAAATGAAAGAGAGTGGTGTACATGAATAGGAGAGCAATGTAGGTGGATGAGATTAAAATAATTTTTTATGCGGATAAAATAATCATAAATTTATCTAAAGTATAATTTTATAATACATTTGTGAAACTCCCATAGAAAATAAAGAAAAAATGAAATATAATATATAATCCTTTTACTTGTTCTTCAAAGGATAAATTTTGGCTCACATGTCTCAATACTTAAAATAGTTAGAAAAAATTAAAATAAAAAATATAACCTTTGACCCATTTTGTCCATAAATATCAACCTTCATTTAATTTCTAAAATATCTCACCTTTGCACGTTTTGTCTTTTAAAGGGTTTAATGAAAAATGATCGGTTGGCAACCAGGTCATTGTGATGAGCTGGCGGTTGATAATCGTTCCTTTTAAAATCTCTCTGTTTCACACTCAACCCTTACCCCAACCCCTCCCCTATATTTTTCTCCTTCAAATGTTTGAATCCTTAGCAGCTCCAAATTCAAAACTCCTCTTATTCTTGTTGGATATGGCTAGTCCAAATCGAAACTCCTCTTATTTTTCCTCTTTTACTTTTCTATCTGATAATTCATGATTTTCAATAGGCAAATCATCGATTGCAGCCTCCAAGGCCTTAAGGTAGCCTACATTTACTCTAGTATTTCAATGAGCCATAATGCTTAGTATAATTAAAGAGACTGATCTAAGCTGGGCACACGAGGTTAGGGGTGTTGGAAATAGAGAGGAGAGTTCTGAGGTCACCAAAGATGGAGAAAGATGGTCAGCAAGAGGTGAAGCATGCTTGAGTTTGGGGGATTTTAGGTTTAAGGGATTTTTTTGTTTTTATTAGAGAATGGGGTGGGTTTCAAAGTGATGTCTGGTTGGCTGGTTGATTCACGTGAAATTGAAGTATAGAGATATGAGGGGCTTGCTTGATTTGATACCTAGACTACTAGGAGCAAGTTGGCAAATGGTGACAAATGAATAGGAACCGTCAACCAGCAAAAGTGTATAGTGTATAGAGATACAGGGGAGCTTGCAAGGAACATGAAGAAATAAAGGGGGAGTTAGTAGTTCAACTATAAACGGTAAAGAATTCCTTTAAAATAAAAACTTGCAAATGTGGGACTTTTTAAATACAAAATGAAGGTTGTCCTGTATGGAAAATATGACTCAAAGGTTGTATTTTCATTTTAATTTTTCCAAATAATCAAAGTAGTAGTAGAGGATGCATCTTAGTGAAAACTATAATAGTTGATTTGAGCGCAAATTCATATCCTCTTATCACTTGTTCAACTACTTACCTACTTTGACAAAATGTATACCCTCTCCTTGTAATGGCCCTACTATTTTACACTATGGAACATAAAATCCTAAATTTTTTGGGTGTACTTAAAATTAGGTACACTCACACTAGTTACGCCTAAAACTTACATGTTGTAACAATTTTTTGTAGTAGGCCATTGGCTCAACTAGTAAGGTCATACTTGCATTGAAGGAGATGGATTAAAGGGGTGATAAAAGTCAAACTAATAAAAAAGAAAGGTAAATAGAGGTAATGATAAAGGAACGAGGAGGAAAATGATATATTATAGTGGTGGTAAAAGGAAGAAGAAGGAATTGAGATATTAATTATTACCCTCATTATGGTGATAATAACTACCCTAGGCGTGTGGAGTGTATCTATTACCCCCTCAAATGAGGGTATTAGTTTCCCTTTTATCACACTACCTATACTACATTTCCCTTATAAACCATTTCCACTAACCTTATTTTTCATTGCTTTGACTTTTATTACTCTCCTAGTCTATTACCCCCAATTCATGCACGTCCCAAATAAATAACCATAAATAAGAGAGAACTAACATATGTAATCCAATTAGTAACAAGTGTGAATATTATCTCTCTTTATGAGAGCCTTTCCCTCTACTCGAGACTTTTCGATACACCTATAACTCTTGTCCCTTAATCTCCTTCATCTAACTTTCACTATTTTCCATTTGTGTTGTCATCTCCCACTGCCAAACTTTGCACCATCACCTAATCTATTAAATGCATATATCAACTTTGGAGGTAATTCATAATTTCCCAGGCGGTCTAAGAAGAATGGGATAAAGTATTAGACCTTTAAAAGAGGAACTCAATTCAGTAGTCTAAAGAAGTTTGCACAACAAACGTTGGAAGAAACACAAAAATAAAACAGAAGGATGAACAACTGATAACAGAAAGAAGAGAAGAATGAGTTGCTTGCTTTATTTCATTAACTTGTGTTAATTACGTACATCATAACTTCTATTTATATATATAAGGCTTTGTAACTGATTTCTTGATTTCTCATAATCATTGTAACCGACTTTGTAACAACCTTTTACATTTAATTATTACAAGTCTTTCTTATTTCCTAACTAATAGAAGCTGAGCTATCTTATTTTGCAACTAACTTTGGTTGAGCTAGACTTGAGCATTTCTTTCAGTTGTGGTCATCACTGCTAATACCAGCATTGCTAACACCCTCACTTTTAACACATACCCCCTAAACTAGGTATAAAAGAACATGAAACCATGCCTAGTTTGGATAAGAATGGGTTGTAATATTCAATTGGAATTATTTTAGGGAAAACATCTGCTATTTGACTATGAGTGGAGAGGTAACTTAACATAATAGCCCTTCTATCACCTTTTCTCTTGTAAAGTTGCAATATAGTTCAATATATTTGATTCTTTCATGGAAAATATGATTCTTTGTAATGTATATAGTATATACAATGTCACATTGCAAGGTTACTAGCTTGAGCTTATTTATTCCAATCTCTTCTAGTAATCTAACTGATATGATTCTAGGTAATAACTTTTAAGATTTGATGGAAACTACTAAGAAGGATACAATCATGGGGGAATTATTAATTTATGGAGATGCGAATCTTCTAGGTACATCCAAGGGAAATATTTGTGTGTGCATGATGACATGCAATAACAAAATAACACATGTGAATATGGGAACATTTGGTGGATATGGGGAATAAGATGGTTTTTTCTATGAGTTTTCTCCCACTTCACTTGATAGGGTTTTCTCATTTTAGGTATAGGTGTTATGGAGTCTTATATTTATATACTATATGAGGAAGTCATGATTGAGAACATTAGGGAAGGTTTTGGGATGGAAAGACCTAATCTTGGAAGCTTCTTGAAGATTGAAATTTTCGGCCATATGGTTGGAAATTTTAGGACAATGGTCAAAGGTCTCCATATGAAGGTTTGACTTGACTTGCAAGTGACATGGCATGGTGACTTGTCAAGGAGGGACGTGACATGGAGTCCACATGGCAACACACGTAGAGGTGGTAAATTGAGTCTTAGGATAATAAAGTTAGATTATGCTTATGTATATAGATAATTGAGTTGTAATTTTATCTTTTGCTTGGATAAAATTATAAATCACTTAGGATTGCTAAGATGTCAATATTAGAATCCTAGTAGAAGTATAAAAGGATTAGTTGGAAGATTGTGAGCCAATCAATCTAGATTTTAAAAGTAATATTAAGACAAGTACTCAAAG
Source organism: Dysphania ambrosioides (assembly GCA_026401315.1). Lineage (NCBI taxonomy): Eukaryota > Viridiplantae > Streptophyta > Magnoliopsida > Caryophyllales > Amaranthaceae > Dysphania > Dysphania ambrosioides. The sequence continues at coordinate 6,396,079 of CM048662.1, forward strand.
TATAGTAGGATTAAAATACTCAAGGTTCAGAAGTTTGTTCTTTCTTTATGTGTTATACAAAGAGTGTGAGTTGGTACCTTAGCTTTATACTCACATGAAGAAGTTTTGAGAATTGAGGGTACATTAGGCTTTATTCAATTCATGAACTTTTGACCTAGAATTTGGACTTTTGGTGTATAGCTTCAGGAGGTTTCTTTATGGTTTCTATCCCTTATGTGAATTACTACTTCTTTACCCAGATTCACATCAACTTTTGGTATTCTCATTGAGAGGTCGATTATACTCAAGCATAATGAATTCAAGTGGTAAAGAAATACCTAAAATGCTAGCAGGGTTTAAAAGGGGTTTGACTTTGTAAGAAGCCAAGCATTATGCATGTAGCATGATATCAAAGAACTCAAAGAATGAATGGAGGAGCTATTGCAGATTGTGAGGAGAAAGGAAAAGTCCTTAAGCAAAGGTAATGATTCTCAAAATGAATCTAACTCTAGTGCTAGTGAAGGTGATTCAAGTGTTAGGATATCGAGGAGTCCTAGCAAGAAGTACTCATCAACTTCAAGTGATAAAGATAGCTATGAAGGGCGCAAAAGGAGGAGTAGTTCATAGGGTCAAGAGGATCAAAGCTTGAGACTTGAGATTCTCGAATTCAATGGCAACATGGATTTGGAAAAGTTTTTGGATTGGGTTCATATAGTGAAGAGGGTTTACAAAGGACTATGATGACCATAGATCCTACAAGGTGGTTGAGTGTTATATATAGATTCGTAGACCCGATGCTCGGAAATATTTTGCGCAAGTCATGGGCCTAGGTTCCCTTGAAAATGGGCCTAAAATAAAAATGGGCCAAAATTTAGGCTCGACTTTTGAATGGGCTTGGGCTTAGGCTTAGGCTTAGGCGTTAACTTGGGCCTAGTCAAAGTTGAGCTTGACCTTGGAGTCGACTTCCATGGGTTAGACCTTAACTTTGACCTTAGAAGGTTAGACATTGACTTGGGGTTTGAATCTATGAGGTTGGGCCTTAAGCATAAAAGGACTAAGCATGATATTAAGAGGGTCCAAGAGAAAGTTTCATGGGATCAACATTGGGGTTAGAGTTGGTGTGGGATAAAATAAGAAAAAAGGGTAGCAAGTAGGCGTGGGCTTTAAGCGCTGATCCAAGAAGCTAAACGGCGTGAAAAAGACTAAAGAAAAGGCATGAGAAGAATCATTTGGGCATGGATTTTGAAGCCTTGGAAGTGTCTTAATGGCAGTCATCAATCAAGAGTCGAAGAAGTCTTCAATTGCTTATTTATTTCTGATTTTTTATAAGAGTTTTGTTTCTTTTAAATTCCCTTTGATGTTGGATATTGGTTAGCTATTTTTTGTTTATTTTCATAAGTTAAGAATTTTAGCTAAGTTAGGTTTCTTAATTTAGCATGTGGTATGATTTTAGGGAGGGGTTGCTAAACTTTTCACATATTTTTTTGTTAGTTCCTAGCTATGATTTTCTTAGGTTTTTTTGTGTAACAAAATTTATAAAAGGTTCCCTTTAAATAGGGAAGCCAATTTCAATAGAGGTAGTTGATGAAAATTGAAAAAAAAACCCTTTTGCTTTGAGTTGATACGCATGAGTGTGAGAGCTTCAAATTCCTTGCTATTCCTTCATTGGCATATTGGAAGGTGTTTTAGGAGGCCTTGGTGTTTTAGGCAGTGCATCCATATCATAAGACAACAAGGAGTGCCCAAAGAAATCCATTACTTGGTAGTTTGTTTTTTTGGTAATTAGAGTTCTTTGATTTATCTTTATTTTTTTTCTTGTTTAATTCGTTGGGTGCTTGACTGTATGTTGAAATGTTTCCAATTAATCTACGAATAATCACCTATCAAAAACAGTTGTTATCTACATGAAACATGTCATTCTTGGCTTAGAATTCATGGTTAATAAATTTTGGAAAGTTTGAGTAAAAATTGAAACTTAGAAACTCTAGAATTTGAGTTAAGTATTGCGTGGAATTTTGCTTTACATGTTTACTAGTTTAATGTTAAATTACTGCGTAAGTTACCATTTTATTGATGTGAATTCTTGTGATTAAAATTTGTAAAAACTTGGTTATGATTCGTGGGAGAGCTTGAGAATTCGTAGCACATGTATAATGGAGGTTGTTGATCAGTTTGTAATTGAGCTAGGCTTATGAGTGTTTAATTACCAGTATTTATTACATCAATTTTAAACCAAGATTTGATGTTGGTTTTGTGATCATTTGTGCCCACTTATCTTTGATATTGTTTGAGATTTTGTGGGAATTCCCCCTTAATATCATCAACTTTGTTCATATTACAAGAAGGGTCGAAATCTGTTAGCTGGTGCTAGAACAACAAGTTGGTCAGATTTGGTTGCTTGTGATTTCAGGTTTGTTTGGAGTACCATTTGAGGAAGTTGGCTTACACCACCCTAGGATAGGCTTGTTTATGGTGTGTGTGAAAGGGGGAGAGGCGAGTCAACATCATAAGAGGCGCGTGGCAACTTGGGGAAGGATGAGAAGTTGCATAAGTTTACTGCAATTTGCTGAGAGCATAGCTGGGGTTTGGGGGCTTTAAACCTTGATCCAAAAATAACCTATTAGCTGAAATACCTATCGAGAACATTCCACTAATATTTAGTTAAATCTCACTTCTTATACAAGCCTATGGTTTGAAGGACTGCAGAAGAAGAGGCAAAAGAAAGGGCATTCCAACATTGCATCTTGGGCAAAATTGAAAAGTACATGAGAAAAAGGTTTGTTCCCCATGACTTTGAGAAAAATAATTTCATTAAAATACATACATTGAAATAGGACAGAAAGTCTATGAAGGAATATATTATGGAATTTAAGAATCTAGCTAAGGTTTGTGAGTTAGAGGAGAAGGAAGACCACAAGGTGGCTCGATTTGTGGCAAGGTCAAATGATCCCATCAAGGAGAAGGTAGAATTTCAACCCTTTTGGAGTTTTGATGAGGTATGCACCATTGCTACTAGGGTTTAAAAGTACCAGGTACGCAAGCCTAGGGGGGTTTTTAAGTCCTTTGAAGCTAGAAGTATGAGTGAGGTGACTACCGTTAAACCAAGCGTTGATAAATCCTCGAAACCACAACCTTTTGGCTGGAAAAAGGTAGGAAGTTTGAGACCACCTATGGGGGAGCCATGAAATTGCTTCAAATGCAAGGGACAAAGACCTTTGAAGAAGAGGAGCATGAGTTAGAAGAATATAAAGGTCACGCATATGTTGAAGCCTAAGAAGAGGAAGTTGAGGAGGTGATGGTAGAAACTAGGGGACCTAGCCTAGTGTAGAGAAGGGTATTACAATCTAAGTCCACGCCTATGGGGGAAAATCAAAGGGAGAAGATCTTTCTCACAAGATGCAATGTTCTAAGGAGGCTATGTGATGTTATAATAGACTCGGAAAGTTGCATCAACATGGTTTCCACCCTTTTGATCGAAAAATTGGAGGTGCCCACTCAAATCATCCTCAACCCTATAAACTTCATTGTATTAGAAACTCCAATGATGTGAAGGTTAGTCAATAAGCCTTGATTTCATTTAAAGTTAGCAATTATAAATATCAAGTGCTTTGTGATATTTGTCTTATGGATGGTTGACATATTCTCTTGGGTAGACCTTAGCAATATGATAGACATGTAAAGTTTGATGGGAGGAGAAATGTCTATGTGGTGAAGAGGCACGCATAGTACAAAACATTTGCTTTAAAACAATTGATGACTTCTAAGCCTAGAGCAAACACAAGCAATAAAAAAAGGCGTATTTTCAATAGGTAAGAAGGAGTTAGAAGAGGAAGTCAAAGCAAATAATTTGATGGATGCACTTATGGCTAAGGATATGAAGGAAGAAACCCTAAGTGTACCTAGAGTTTTATAAATTTTATTGAATAAGTGTGAAGACCACAAAGTGGGTGATCTTGAAGTTGACCTTGCATATTCTAAATTCATTGACTCTTCCTAGAGATTCAAGAAATGTGGTGCAGCATTCATGCAATGGTATAGTGAGGTTAATCAAATCACTAATCAAGATCATGGAAAATTGCGAGGGAGAATCATTCTTCAAGATAGGAATAGTGACATGGATATGTTGTCCAATAAACTATACATTGAAAAACAAAGTTTTAGGATAAACTCTTTTAAAAAAGAAGAGGATGATATGATTCAAGGTAATGGCTTTGAAGATTTGATGGAAACTACTAAGAAAGATACACTCATGGGAGAATTATAAACTTATAGAGATACAAATTTTCTAGTTGCATCCAAGGGGAATATTTTCTTGTGCATGGTGACATGCAAAAACTAGCTAACACACGTGAAATAGGAACATTTGGTATATGGGGAATAAGATGGTTTTGCCTATGAGTTTTCTCTCACTTCACTTGATAAGGTTTTCTCATTGTAGGCATATGTGTTATGGAGTCTTATATTTACCATACTATGTGATGAATTCATGGATGAGAACATTGGGGAAGGTTTTAGGATCGAAAGACTCGATCTTAGAAGCATTCTTGAAGATCAAAATTTTCGGCCATATGGTTGGAAATTTTAGGACAATGGTCAAAGGTCTCTATATGAAGGTTTGACTAAAAGTTTAACTTGACTTGACTTGACTTGGCAAGTGACATGGCATAATGACTTGGTAAGGAGGGACGTGACATTGAGTCCACATGACAGCACACGTGGAGGTGATAAATCGAATCTTAGGATAATAATGTTAGATTTTGCTTATGTATCAAGATAATTGAATTGTAATTTTATCTTTTGTTAGGATATAATTATGAATAAACTAGGATTGCTCAGGTGGCAATGTTAGAATCCTAGTAGGAGTATAAAAGGTTGAGTTGGTATATTGTGAGCTAATCAATCCAAGTTTTATAGTTCTATTAGGACTAGTACTCATAAGCGTAATATGATTAAAATACTAAAGGTTTAGGGTATAAATAGATGTACACCCAAGCCAAGTTGTACTTAGATTTTTACAGCTCAAATAAAACTTTCAAAAGTTTGTGCTTTCTCTATGCATTTTACAAAGATTATGAGTTGGTGCCTTTGATTTATACTCACATAAGGAAGTTTTGAGGATTGATGCTGCATTAGGTTTTAATCAATTTAAGAACTTTTGACCTAGAATTAAGACCTTTGGTGTGTAGGTTTAAGATGTTGCTTTCTAGTTTTTATCCCTTGTGTAAATTAAGGTTTATTTACCTAGATTCACATCACTAACAATCCATGTAACTTTTGGTGTTGCTTATGCCATGGCTTTGTACTCTGCCTCAGATGAAGATTTGGACACATTTGATTATTTATAAAATTTCTAGCTTATGGTAAGCCACCAAGTAACAAGACTTAGCTAGAGACAGATCTGCTTGTAATAGAGCATGTAGCCCAATCCAAGTCACAAAAGTTTGTAAAGACAGAGCAATAGAGCCTTTTATAATGCCTTGCTCAATAGTGCTAGCAACATAATTTAGTGTGTGATTGAGGCTTTCACATGAGAGACTTGAGCAGCATGCGTAATTGACTTAGGCTTTGGACTAAAAATCTAAATTAGGTCTTGTATATGTTAAGAAGTTTAGTTTGCCAACTAAATACCTACACAAGTGTGGGTCATAGAATAGTTCCCCTTCATCAGCTTGCACTCTTAATGAAATAAGCAAGGGAGTAGGAGTATATTTGTGAGAGAGAGTGCTCTAGTCATTGAACATTTCTTTTGTAAACTTCTTTTGAGATAATACTATCCCACTTTTGGGTAGTTGACTTCAATTCCAAGAAAGAAGCGAAGTCTTCTTAGATCTTTAATACTGAAAGTTTTGTGATGATGATTTTTGAGAGCTTAATGGTGGTGATATTATAGTGTTGCCTGATAATATGATATCATCAACATAAACACCTACTACTGTAATATCATTTCATTTCTTCTTTAGAAATAAAGAGTAGTCATTTTTTTATTGGATAAAGCCTTATTTTCTTGGCTTATCATGAAGCTTTGCAAACCATTATCTACTAGCTTATTTTAGGCCATAAAGTGATCTCTTTAGTTTGCAAACTTGATTATTAGGATTGAGCATTCCCTCTAGTATTCTCATATATATAGTTCTTCATGAAGATCACCATACAAGTTGAAAAAATAAGTCATTGTCAAAGTGAATGTCATGTTGAAAAATAAGCCATTATTAGCATGCTGCTAGATACAAGATGCTCTAATGGTGGACATTTTTATAACTGGTGAGAAGGTCTCTTGGAAATCAATGCCATATGTTTAAGTAAAGCCTTTTGCCACTAATATAGCTTTTTATCTTTTAATGATACCATTAGCTTTTAGCTTGGCTTTGAAGACCTACTTATAGGCAATAGATTTCTTTCCCTTAGAAAAGAGATAATCACCCATGTTTTGTTGTTAGTTAGAGCTTCAATTTCTTTATTCATGGCTTCTATCCACAAGGGATCTAGGCTTCTTTAGTGCAAGATGTTGGTTTAATGATGCTTTTCTATTTAGCAATGATAAATTTGGAGAAGGTAGGAAACTAAGAATATGAAACCAGATTGCAACAATGCTTCATTGAGTCAACAACAAGGGAAATATTGCAAATGTAGTCATTATAGTTAGTTGGAATTTTATGAGTCCTCGTTGACCTTCTAATAGGAATTGAAGGTATTATAAGTTTGATTGAGGATACTGTAGAGGTTTGAGTAGAAGAATGATCAGAACTATGTAATGATGGAGCATTGTTATCTTGCTGCTATGTTTGATTATCATGAGCATCAAACATAATGTCTTGCATCTATGTCTCTTCTTGTATTTTAACAGCAATATGAAGAAATATCCTTGAAGGATATATCCCTGAGATTCTATTTTCAGATGTATAATGACATAGAAAGTGCCTCTCAAAAAATGTGATACACTAGTTGCACTAACTTTAACTAGATTATATACTATGTACCCTTTTTGATTAGTAGGATATCTAATGAAGATGCATGGTTAAGCTCTTAGATTGATCTTGTGCCTATTTATTCTTGTTGAGTAAACATAACATAGACATCAAAAGACCGTTAGGTTGCTTAGAGTAGGTCTTCTTTTATATAATCTTTCATAAGGACTACAGTTCTCAATGCTTCTTAGTGGCATTATGTTGATCAAATAAGTTGTTGTGGATATGCAATCACCCCAAAATTCTATAGGTAATCTTGAGTGTACGAAAAGAGCATGAGTTGTTTCGAAGAGATTTCTATGCTTCCTCTCTACTTAACTATTTTAAAGAGTTGTGTCATTGTATTTTCTTTATTGAATTAATCCTTATTCTTGTAGGAAAATTTTCATTCTATCCTCACACAGGTTTGGTGCATTATCAGGTCTAATCTTCTTCATTTTGAAGTCAAACTGATTTTCAACATAGCTACAAATTGAATGAGCAATGAAACAACATCTGATTTGGATTTCATTAAGTAAGTCCAAGTCAATCTTGTATAGTCATCAATAATAGTGAGAAACATACAATAACTAGAATATGTATTATGTTTATAGGGTCCCAATACATCAGTATGTATTAGTTCAAAGGGAAGATGCTCTTAAAAGTGATGATAGGAAAAAAGCATCTGGTTTACTTTGCCATTGGACATACTTGAAAAATATTCTCTTAATACAATCTTGCACATCAACTTCTTCAAGTATCCCTCTCATTTTTTCAAAAAGAACATGTCCTAGTCTTAAATGCCATAGTGTGGCCTTGTCTACTACTATAAAACAGGCTTTATTAGGAGAATTATCTATTTTATTACCACTAATATGCATAATCAAGTCTTCATCAAGCTTGTGCAACCCTCCTTCCATCTTACCAAGCTGCATTAGCTTGCTCATCAAATGACCCTAAATCATAGATTGATTATGAGTAAATTGAACCATGAGGATACTGTATGTACATAGCTTGCTGATTGATATCAAATAAAAGTGGAAATTAGGCACATATAGAACACCATTGAGATTGATATCGGCTCCTAACTTAATAGTTCCAGTATTTTGCACTTTTACTTTACTTCTATTTGGGATTGTGATGTAGTGCTCTGTCTCTCTTAAGGTTTTATATGAATTGAAGAAGCTAAGATCTAAGCACATATGGTCTATTCCACCACTATTAAGAATCCAATACTTAGTCATTAAGGAAAGAAAAAAAAATAACCAGCTAAGAAACTCCATCATCATGTTCTCCTTCTGTAGCACAACTCTATTTGTTAAGAAGACCAACCAGGTAATTATATTGACTTTTTGATAGCATTGCTTGAACTCTTTCTTCAACATGCTCATCATTAGTTTCTTCTAAATGTGCTAAAGCTGCAAGCTTCATTCCTCTTTTAAATCTATGGCTAGGTGGATAATCATGTAGTTTCCAACATCTTTTCATTGTATGTCCACTCATTTTGCAATGATCACAATAAAGATTGGAATTTTCTTGATTCCAGATTTTCTACTGCCTTGACCATGTTGTCAGATTCTCATTTATTGTGCAAAGAAAATACTACTGTCTTTTTCTTATATCTTATTCCATCCCTTGTGATTTTCTTCTTGACACAGTAATTTATAAGCCTGATTTATGCTTGGTAATGGATGTATGATCAAGATTGTGCTCTTCACATACTTGTCAATTGCTTCCATAAAAAATTGCAATAACCTATTATTTTGATGTCCTCTTGATATCTACCGAGTCATGTTACATGAACATTCTGAACATACACAATTTGGCAATGGATCTAGGCCATCTATCAAATTCCAAACAGATTTGATTCTAGTGTAAAACTCAGATATACTCACTTTTTCTTCCTAAACCATGCTATAGAGTTGATTGTCCGAATCTTTCTTCATTAGCCAAGTTTCTCTAGCTGTTGTGAAGTATATCACATTCTTGGCTATGGTGAGATGCAAAGAGGCTAAGAACCATGAAATTACAAGGTTGTTACATCTAGTCCACACCTTATGCATAGATGTGTTAAAACTAGTGTCCGAAGTTTTTGAGCTCCACCAATACTTTCCCTTATTTTACAAAAGCTCTACCAAATTTACTATTCATTTCATAAATTATTACTCATTCAACAAATGAATACCAAAATTATTATTTATTTTTTACTCAAAATCGATTCATTTCCCTCAAAGTAGTTCATTTTTTTAAAATTGTATGTCTTCCCTCAAAAATGTTCATTTGACTAAAACTTATTCATTTTATCCTAAATGATTTTGTTTTCTCTCATTATTTGTCGTTTAATTTCTCTTAAATTTTGTTTGTTTTATCTCAAATGATTCAGTTTTCTTTTAATGTCCATTACACTCTTATTGTTCATTTTCTCTTGAACTTATTCATTTAACTCAAATTTGTTCATTTCGCCCACCAAAAGCTAATTTCCACAAATCACAAATACTATTAGAAACCTTACCAAAATTTTGCTCATTATACAAATGAGCACCAAAATTATTGCTCATTTAACAATTGAGTACAAATGTTTTTGAAAATTTTACTCGTTCAACAAATAAGCATAGAAATAATTTCTCATTTATTAGATAAGCAAAGAACATATTGTTCATTTCGTGAAATTTTTCCAATTCAAGCTAAACTAGTTTGACCAAAAATAAAAAATTTAATGTTTATTTGAGCAAGAAAAAAAATATTGTCCATTTGAGCAAAAAAAAAAAAAAAAAAAACTAAATTTGCTACCTTAACTTAAGTACATTGCTAATCTCCCTACTTTGACAAAGACCATCTATCAACAAACCCTTGTCATTTCCTTAAATTAGGTAATGGCACCATCTGATTTAGATTCTTGAATATACTAATTTTTTAAAAGCATTGTAAACATGAAAATTGAAACTATATCTTTCTTTACTTACCATACCAAATTCTCTTATAGGTGGAGTATTTAACACAATGTTTGTTATATAATAGATAAGAAGGTAATGGTTGATAAAGGATTTAAGAGGACTAATGAGCTTATTGAAGAACAAGGGAACCCTAATGACTATCTTAGTTGCGTGTCTTGGGTCACGTTGGATGGAAGGTCGGTTGACACCTAGCTTGGAGTAGTCCAATAAATTGCTGATTTGGAAGAGTCCAAGCATTTGAAGCCACCTAGCTTGGAGGAGGAGTCCAACAAGTTGCAACTACCTAGAAGTTAATGTTGATTAGGATTCCTAAGAGTTTTTATCTAGTTAATATACCTAGGAGATTAAGAGTTTTTTTTGCAACTCAACTACTTAGTTAGCCGTGTAGTTGTGTTTCATTAGGATTTTTTGTTTCTTAGATGGCATAGTTTGAGTTATAGTAGTATTTTGACTTTTCTTAGTTAGCAAGTAAAAACTTATGTGTAATGCCAACTCAGTGCTTAGGTGTATAGCTACACAAATTACATAAATAGGGAGCTAATCTAAGTGATTTTAGCATCAAAATTTTTATGAAAAAAATCAATTTTATTGCTTTTCTTTTTTTTTTGGATTGAAAATTTGAAAGGTAATTCCTTTTGGTAGCTCATTAGTGGCTCTTTAAGTGGTGTTCTAAGGAACCCTAAATTATGCTTGGTGGTAAGACTATATCCTTACATAAATTAGGGCTGCCCTAAAATCAAATTTACTTGTTGTTGCTATATGATGAGTTTGTTCTAATTCTATCTTGGTTCTTAATTTGTTTGCATGATTCTTGGTTAGATTAGTTAAATTCTTACTTGCTGTTTTTGCTAGGTGATATTGGAGACATAATTTGCATTTTGCCCTAATAATTGCTTGAAATTCTTGGGTTTATTAAGAGGAAAGTTTGGTAAAGTTAGGGTTTGTTGAAAAGTGCAATTGGATTGATGTAGGATTGTGTACAGGAAATGTTGCTAAGATTTCAACCTTGATCCTTACAACCCCTATTGTATAAATATCCATTAGGAACATTTATACAATAACGTTCCCTTCTACAGTTAAGATAAATCCCAACAATCTTGTAGCATAACTGCTTCATGACTGGTAAATTAATCTTACAGACTACCTGCAAATTATATACCGGTTAGAAACTCATAGATAGCTATCATTTTCCATTATAAGGCTACAAACCACGCTAATGCCATTGCTGAGATAAGAAGAAGGTTCATAGCAAATTCAGGACAAAGCTCCTAACAAACTAATGCATCAATCCCCATTAGTCTTATTTAAGAATAATATGTTAGTGAGAATTATTATAGATCACAACTATATCAATAACCTAATAAATTACTAACATGTTTATACTAAACAAAAATTGCCACACCAGTCAAGCAAGACTAGGAAGAGTTATCAACATCACCAACAAGAAGGAAAATGATGCTGCAACAGATATTATTTTCACATGCACATCTTTTATAAAGTCACGTGTTGGAACATCTAAACCTCGACTAGAAATCAAACAAACCCATAATGTTAATACTATATAATTCACTTAAAAATTAGCATTAAGTATTAACAACATTTATAATTCTATATTAGGTGTATTTCGCATATTGATATTGAAGACGCCATCGAAAGAATACCAATTTCACTCCTTAGCCATCTTGTTGAACAAGTTTTAAGTATGGATAAAAATTACTACAATATCTTTACATGTATTAGTAACTTCAATTATATAGTTATATTAAATACGCACTATCAAATATAAAGTCTAACACCAAAATACTTTTTTCTCTAGGAACAAAGGTCTTTTATTGACAACCGCATTGCATATATAAATAAATTTATATTGCTGTGAAAGATGTTCAACTTCATTAAAGTATTATCCTTGTAAGATCTATTTTTATATATTGCAAAATATGTTAGTACGTACCTAATGACATGAATAATTCCTTGTTTAAAAAAAATCATTTTTTCGATTTTAGAAAACGAGATATAGCCGTAATATATGGGTCATTCTTTGTCCCTTAAGGATTATCTCCTAATATGATATGTTCTTATAATATACATTAGAACATGAATATTTCTACATTTCCTTTGATATCGTAATAAAATATTTACAACTTTTGGACACGTAAACAAAATGCATTCATATCATGTACACATATAATTATCTTACTGCTATACTACATTCCTATAAATATTGTAATTAAATATTTACAACGTTCTTTTTTCTTCAAGTGTTATTTCTTAATATGAAATGTCCTTATAAAAACAATGACCAATTACATACATAACATATCTACTTTTAAAAACACATGTAATCATTATAATATAATATCTACTTATTTGACATATATTTTAGAAAGCATCTACCTTCAAACACGTAAACAAAATGCATTTCACATCATATACAAATATAATAATCCTATCGATATGATACATTTCCTTATATATTGTAATTAAATATTCACTACGTTATTTTTTCCTTAAGTATTATTTGTCTTTACAAAAACAACGACCAATTATCTACATGAAACATCTATTATGACAAAACACATGTAATCCTATTAATATAATATCTACTTATTTGACAAGTATTTTATAACATGTCTACCTTTAGACACGTACACAAAATGCATTTTTATCATGTATGCAAATAATAGTAATACCGCTATCTCTAAAAGTATGCATAGAAAAAACTTTCATTAATATTTCACACTATATCCAGTAACTCTGTATATATTTTTACAATATAATCTTGCTAAACGTAATCAGTGAAAGAACCACATCGAATAATAGAAGTAAACATCAAAATAATACTCTATGTTGTATTAACGCAATTAGGATTGCCAAGAGCTAAGTATGGAATTCATGTGGTATCAGATGATGAAATAAAAGCATATATCGATCTACGGGTATTCCTAATACTTCAAGTGCCGTGAGGTTTATTGGAACATCAATCTACTACTCGACTTAATGCCTCACAACAAAATGCTGCTAGATAGGCAATCAAATTTCTCCAACAAACATACATCATCAACATTGGAGATTACAATTACAATCAGCTAAAACTAGAAAAGCACAACAATTAACAACTACTACAACAAATATTAACCAACTTTAGTAAATTTACTCTATAAAAATGTTTGTAATCTTGTGCAATACATATATAAATAATGTGTATGGGTATATTTTAGAAATATTTATTTTATTAACACACAAGTTTATATGTATAATTGTACCTTTCCTTTATACATATTGTAAATAATTGTATACAAAACAAAACAGATATATTATATGACATATATTAATAAAATTTTACATCTAATATACAAATAACCGTTACAAATCCTTAAAAATTCAAATTAGTAAACGAGGTGGTCCTAAAAAAGTTATCTCTTGTGACGCACAAACTGATGTAATATAAAAATCCTTGTTCGAATCCTTCACAAAAGAATGAAGATACGAATCCTAGTAAGATGATTGTTAGAATGGACAAGGTATTCTGAAGACACCAACACATAATATCTGATATTGAGTAGATTAGTTAAAAGAATCCAACCTTCACTATCAAAGGGGAATGCTGTAACTAATCTATACATCTCTTCGTATTATATATAAAATATGTAGCCGTTATTTTCACACATAAAGTTAACTATATTATTGTGTCCTGGCCCAAACACAAAATCATATTTATTTTACTGGCACAAAAACTTGCTATAAACATGCATAGATACTCTGATTATAAAAAAAAAAAAAAAAAAAAAAAAAAAAAAAGGGGGGGGGGGGGGGGAAAGTTTTACTCCAAATGTCAATATAATTAAGTTAAGACTGAAGTGATGAAAATTAAACAAAGAAGCCTAATTTCCCCTCTTATTGGTAGAATAATTCTCACTTTTGATTAACTCAACAAAATACAAAAGGTTGGTGCCCTCTCAAATTAAAGTAGCACGAGTTCAATATTTAACATGAACCCAGGTATATTTAGAGATAAACGCACTTAAGAATATATTTTACTCAATAGCCATACTCTAGTAAATTTGACTTTAAAATGAGCAAAATTTATTCTTGAATGCACCTACACCTCGGTGTATTATAAGTAGACCTGCGCATCAAGTTGGGTTAAGACCAAAAAGGGTCTCATACAAACGGGCAGGGCCGAATCAAAGAAGATGTAAAACGGGCCGAGTTAGGTTGGGCCAAAGAAGAAACAAAACAGGCCTAAATGGACCGGGCCGTTGGCCTGTCCAACAAGAGTATAGTTTTTATTTATAAAGAGTGATATTTTTTCTGTAGGCTGTATCACCTCTAATTTTTGACAGTTGATAATCGACAAGTAAGTGAAAATAATTCTTTATATAATAGTGTTTAAAAGACTAGAAACTAGTGGCCCATTATTGACCCAATTTAACCTGTTAAATACACAATAAAACATGAATCTTTAAAATATCGACTCAATTAAGCCTATAATTAATTAGACTCTTTTATAAATTGTCCGATCAAGAGCCCTTAATATAACCCCTTTCATTTGAATATGTCTAATTATAAGCAATTCTACAATTCCAGTCAAAATATGCTGCATTTTAAAGAACCATTACCCAATATGGTTATTCTGCAGAGTGTGGACCGCATCCGATCACATAAGGCCGTTGGTCCTGTAACGACTAGCTACAGGTGATGCCAATCTAGTCACTATCATATTTGATCAATTGGTATCTAGACGACTAGACTGGTACTTTCAATCGATGTCCAAACTTTTAATCCTCCCGAATATCAATTTTGTGTGATTATTGTGAAAGATTCTGGTTCTTCAACTTTCTTGGTAACCCATACTAGTAGTTTTCATTCAGACTTGCTACAGCAGTCGTGCCTAACCGACAAAACTTGCGAGAATGGATGAACAATAGTTGATCTGAAGACCGAAGGAATAATGGCTACATGAGATGGTAAAGACAAAGGCATCATAAACCTTGCATTGACATCAGCCTACTTTCATATAATCACAAGAATTGGTCCTTGGGTCTAACTCATAGGAGATTATAAATGTGGAGGTATGGAAAGGGCAAAGGGTCGTCCAAGGCACAATGCTCAAGCTACAGTGTGGAATGGCAAGCTCGTAGAGTTGCAGCTTATCCTTGGCCAAAATACCCAAATTCAGTATATTGTCACTTCCTTAGTCTTTCACAAATTCCAAACCCTCCATCAAGTCCATTTCCCGAAATATGTCACCAATACAAGCATATCGTAAGATTAGCTGGGCAATGCTTGAAGCAATCATCAAATCCACCGTCTGAAGTTCTAAACATACAATTTGGATATGTGTTTATAAACTTAATTCTAAGTACATCAGTTTGAATGTAAGATATTGTACCAAAGGGCAGCCACGCATCTTTTCTTCCCTTGTTACTATTTTGATAACATGATATTTGAATTCAAGAGAAGGAAAGAAACTTACATTGGGAATCATGGACTAGGTTTCAGCTTTAGGTTAACTACTCACCCATGCACGCACTCACCTTTATCCTCTGTCCCTGATATCTACGCCATTGGTCATGGTTACATAACTAAATTTGGGAAAGACGGAGTACTTTAATGTGGGCCAACTCTAAAAAGAAATAGGTTTAATACACAAGGAAACATATGGGTCAATCACCTGTCACAAGCAAATTAAGAGGTTCATTTCTTATAGCTTAGATGTGAGAGGTTATAGAAAGGGGAAAATGTTCATGCTCTAGTGCATGCCATCTTATTAATATTCAAGATAAACAATCAAACAGTGTACAAGAATTAAGCCCAAGAGATGAAGATAACATTACCTCATGCAAACAGAACTGCCGATACGCATATAAAAGAAGTCTCAACGCGTATTGTATTGCTAGTCAACATAGTCTCTACCTACTCCAGGACCTGCATACCACAAAGCAGTGTAAGCACTCGTCAAAATTTTCACCAAGATCCCTCACAAGAGACAAACTTAAAATAGTTTTAAGAGCAGCAGCAATGTGATAAGTTGACAGCCATCAAGATAAAACTTAAATGGATTGTAGCAACCAATAGCAAAATCCATGAAGGTTTTGGGCGATGTGAGTGAGCTAAACTTTTAAGTATCTTCAAATCTATGCCATACTAGTTTCACCAACTTAGTTCCAATCATCAAGATAATACAGGCACAGGCACAGGCGCAAAGCCAGCATAGTCAAAACCAATGAATTAGTCTATTTCTGACCAATTTTTGACATACTGAAGTAACTAGAAATAAACAATAACTACAAAATGGGAAAGAATTTTCCATAGCACTATCAAAGTAAAACGAGCAAGGGAAACATAGCCCTCATAGTAGAAACACAATAAATTACACCAGTTTTCATGTCCATGAATAATGAAGTTTCTCAGACATTTGGCCGGCAACAAAAGTATTTTCCAGTCATATCTGGCCTGAAAGGGATACTTCCTGTGTTTTTAGTTGTTTCACTTTGACCTAGCACATTTTCCAACACATCTATTTAACCTTAAATAATTATAGTTAAAACATAAGTAAAAATCATAAAAAGTTGATATTATAAAACTATATATTGATACGAATTTAACAAGACCCCACATGACTATATTTTTTGTTATAAAAAATAGTTAATGTCGGTCAAAAGAAATAAAACGAATAATTGTAAAAGTAAACAACTAATTGAAAAAACTTAATTATTGCACAATGTACAAAAGTTGTGAAGCCAATGTGATCCAACTAAAAGTTACAGGTTCAATTTGCACACGAGACTTAAGTTGTGAGGCTTAGTTGCCACCTAGAGAGATTCAAAATGCTAAGTAGCAGTATGAGATATGACCAGTCAAAGGGCTACTTCAGATTCATTCCATGAGAAGAATATTTGCTCCGATATTTCTGGTACACAATAAAAAAAAAAAAAAAAAAAAAAAAAAAAAAAAAAAACTTGGTCCAGTCCGTCCAGATATTTGACATCCACCTTCCTTTCTCGGATTTCCTAAAAGATTTTTTCATCATTTCGCAAGTAAAAGTTATAATAATTACACAACGCTTTGATTTCCTATCTAGTATCTACCATCACGAGTATCAACTTTTCATTGTGCTTGTGATAATTTTTCCTAATTTTCCTGCCTACTAGTAATGGTCTGTCATAAAATGTATAAACATTTGTTCAGTAATTTGAACACTGCGCATCTATTTGCAATGTGGTTCTGAAGCATCTATTCCTGAGGTACATGATTCGACTTTTTATCCTCCTCAATGTGCCTTAAACTGATCGGAGACAAATATTCTTCACATGATTTTATTTGCCTCTGATATGATATCTTCAGCATTAAAGTTGCAGTAGTAATTCATACCATGAGAAGAATATTTGCCTCTGATATCATGACTGTACTGAAGTCATAATTGACAAACTATTGATACATCACTGTTATAGGAGGAAATCTTGATATACATATAATAGAGAATAATACAAGCAAGCGTGGGGTGAGGTGAGTTTGTTAAGTTGTTAGAAGAATCAGGAGAGCATGTGTATTAACAAGGGATGTAAGCAATGAAACAGCTATGATATACAATTACAAAATTCTCATCTCTCTCTCCATCTCTCCCCCTCTTCCCTTGCTTATACTCTGCATTTCTTCAAATTCTGGCAACATACTGATCACACCGTAACAATCACCTTCATATAACAGTAGTGGAGTTTTTTTTTTTTTTTTTGTTTTAAGTTTTAGTGGCAAGAAATTAAAATAGCTGGTTTGAGTTCTAAAGGAGGCTTGATCATGGTTTTCCAGTCTTTTTCTTTGGTAATACGATGGTCCCATTGTGGCTATGCTCCCTCATACTTGTCGGCCAAGGTTATGTACAAATTTTTCAGAACACATAACTATTACGTTGGTATTTTAATTTAAAATTAGTATAGAGTAGTACATAAACAAACTCTTAAGTCCATTGACAATAAATAGAACAGATCATATGGAATGAGAAACATCAGTAAAATGATCAGGCAATAAGGGATAACGAGATTGACACGACCAGAAAACAGAACAAATATTAGAACTTGAGACGACACTCTCTAGAACAAGTGTTGGCAGCAACTTAAAACTCACACATTTATGTTACTCGAATAATAGGAGTAATTCAATCTGGGAAGAGCAACAAATTTCCGCTTCATGCCATTTCAGAAGCCGCATCCAAAGCCAAATACCAAGCCAGCTTAGCTTCATAATTGTGGAGATGCTGTCCGAAATCTTTGTAGAAGACATGGCAGCTATAAAGCCATCTTAATCGTAGAAGTGGTGGGTTGAAAGGTAAAGAGAATGATGGAAGGGATAGGTGACTGGGTTGTGCTCTAATTAGGGATGACAACGGATATTAGACCCGATCCGAATCCATGGATCCATATCCGTTTTAACGGAGATGAGTCTTCAAATTTTAGACCCGACGGATCCGGGTCCCATGACTTAAAAACGGATCGGGGTCTTATGACTTAAAAAGGGATCCGAGTACGGGTCTAATCATAATACCCAAATCCAAATCCGTTATCCATTTTTTCATTTACTCATTTTTACTTATTTGTATTGTTATTCAAAAGGGATGCAAACATTTGATTTTGTTCATTTGTACTTTGTTATTTTGTAATATTTGAGTAGTTATATGAAGTATATTCAAGTATTGAATTTACATCATTCGTTTGACTGCTGTCGTTTATTTAAAATGCAAATTTATAAAATTGAAACTTAGTTTTGTCGCAAAAAATAGGAAAAATATGTATGATCTGATTTGGATCCGTTTTGGATCCAGATCCATTGAATCTGGATATGGATCCTTACTTTCTATACCCAGCGGATCTGGATCTGGATATTGATTCATCCTTGAAAAAATGGATCTGAATTTGGATCCATAAGGATCCGGTCTAAATCCAGTCCATCCGGTCTAAATCCGGTCTATTGCCATCCTTGGCTCTAATAGAAGGGAGAGGACTAAAAGTAATCAAGTAACAAATTTTATTCCCTTTTTCAGTAACCATAAGTAAATCAGAAGGCTAATGGGGTATCATGCAGAGTTTCCACCCATAAAAAAGAATTCATAATCAGAGCAGTTATCAAATGACCATTTTACTGCAGCAAACTTGATAACCACACAAATCATACAACAGCAAACTCAATACCTGGTTTTAAATAACACATTTGAGGCAACCTTTCAACTATATGGAATAGCTCGTTGTATATACTATGAGATAGGCTTTTGGCCCATACCTTGGCATATAGAGTTAAGAGTGTAATCCATATGTCTTCCTTGTTTTTCCAACAAACAAGTCTCCTGATTTTATGAATCCAGGAAAGCACCCACTCATGGTAAAGCCATTAATTTCTGCCACAGCATCTTTCTTTCCTAGAGAAACAAATGCTAATGGCCGACCAGGCTTGTAGACTGCCATTTTCTCTTCGGTCCCTCCCTTTAGCAGTAACTTCAAATTCTTTGCAGTTAATTCAGCGTGATTCATTGCCAAATAACCTTGTTTCAGTTCCTGCAAAACATAGAGAACACAAGTTTAAATCTCAACGACAGTAGGATGAAACTCTATACCTTAAAATGAATAGAGCTCACATGTCGCAAACAGTTATCAGTTTATTTTCAAACTCTGAAACGTCCAATATGAAAGAAATTATGAACCTAATATTCTGGTAAATATTTGAAATCAAAGATTAAGGAATCAGACACTGCAACAAAAGATCTGTAGCCTATAGTCGTCAGGATAAACAAGATTAAAGAATTTTGACAAGAGGGTGACTTTCATTACGTGTTTACCGTTGTCTATAGTCAAATAACCTTGACAGGAGGCAAGCAATTTCCAGAAATATGTACAGATTAAAAAAAATCCGTATTAATTTGAAATGATGAAAGGGGGAAAGACGTGGGCATAATTCAATAATATGTGTTTCAAACTTTCAATTTTATGTCTCTTAGGCCTCAACAGTAATTTTTAATTTAATGGGAGTTACAGTTACAGAAACAGATATAGGGGACCTTACTGGAAGATTCGTAATATCTCCAATAGCAAAGATGTTTCCATGACCCTCAACCCTTAAGTGCTTGTCAACTACCAATCTCCCATGAGTGTCCAAACTGTTGTTAAATATTGTATCCTTCATCCAATAAGAACCTAACTGACTGCCGATACAGCTGAAATACTGATCAGCAATTATAGTCTCTCCCCCAGAAGTTTGATAAACACCATCCAAGGTTGGTGATAAATCGACAGATTGATTAAGGATAACTTCAACTTTCTTACTGGTCAACCACTCCAAAGCCTTCTGCGAGGCTTTAGGCCCAACGAACTGGAGCAGTCTAGGTCCACGGTGTACCAGAGTAACTTTCTTATCAGGAAACTCGTTAACAATTTCGCCTGCAAGCTCTACACCACTAGGGCCACCTCCAACAATCAATATTGAACTAGAAGATTTTATCTTATCACATTCTGCAGAGTTAAAGGGAAAAACCATTCAGAATCTTTCATGAGCACATCGGTCATCTCTTTCAAGTGATCACAAAATAATGGGAAAAACCATTCAGAATCTGTGTCTTCTGTAAGTAGATGGCATAAGGCATGTAAAATTTACAAATGACATTCTTTAAGAAATAGATGGATAATCTTTTTACTTGAATCAGAAAAAATTTATCATGACTGTCTACATCCAAGTAAAGCAATAGCTGACCTTCTTGGTACTTGATAAGACCTTCAGTTCTGCTAACAGGATTAGAGTACACGTGCCCTGTTGCGATTACAAGGTAATCGTACGGAGCATGGTCACCCTCAGCAGTTATTACTTCGCACTCTGTGATATCTTTGGCACAAGAAGTAATTAACTTCACTTGTGGAAGAAAATCACTGTAGTTTATTAACGACCTTTCAGCAAATGACTGATCCACCATTGATCTCAAGGAAGCCCAAACGATTTCAAAGTACTCCTTTCTGTTGTACAGATTTTTGCAGATACATGTCACAATACAAACATTTAAGAGGAAGGCATGTATTATCCAAAACAAGAACACTCAAAGAATGATGGCTGAAAGCAGAATAAACTCTGTTTATGCTATATATAACCCCCAAACATCTTACAAGATAACCTAAATAGCATGCAAAAACTGTCAAAATCCCAGATATCGTATAAAATTGTATCATAAATCATAATTTTACTTTAGCTTAGTAACACATATTCTTTATACATAATCCCTCCAACCCTCTTCTTTACAGTACTCCAATCCCTCCAACCCTCTTCTTATTCATCCCTCCAAAGTATTCTTAAAAATTCTGATTCTGATTCTGATATCTTTTGCCCGTGCTTAAACTACAATAAGCTTTTACACCATAAAAACACTACATTAATTTCTTCCATGTGTCATTTGAAAGTGTTAACAAAAAGAAACCTGAAACAACACTGGTAAATTTTGATCATATACCCAAGTGCACAATCATATGGTATACCATATCGCGTGTATGACACACACCAATACAGTTTACATACCACCTCAACATACACATTAAAGGGTCGGGGCTACTACGTGAATCATGAAAACAAAACCACAAAGTAATGCCCAGACACTATAAGACAATGGTACTACATCGATTTCGTTTTTTTTTCCTGTTCCACTAATTATTTCCTTAATTCACATACTCCAGCGAATATATCTTCCACTTGAGCATCAACTCTTGATAAATTATACAAATACATTAATTAAATTTTTTTATGACCAAAGTTATGAGTTGACAAACGTGACTTCATACATTACTCCTGAAAGAATTATAAAAGTTAAATAAAAAACATATGTTGCACTGACGGGTATGAGTAAAATTATTTAATAGCTAACACCTTTATGAATCCGAATAAGAATACAGAGGTCATATGTAAATCCGTGCAATAGGAATAAAACAATGAAAACTTACGGATCAATCAAAGTGACACAAGCGTGATCCTGAAGACGCTTAGCAAGTAGCGCGCCAGCTATTCCTCCACCGACTACCACCACATTTTTCGGCATTTTCGAATCTACCGAGTTCCTTTCTTTGCAAAATCTAACCGCAAAATTTCAAATAAATCAACCAATACAACACGAAGAACAAAAACAAAGCGTACAAAATAATTAAGCAAACAAAACTTGCATTGCGAAAGTGGACAAGAATTTTTTGGATTCCAATTTTAGTTTCTGAGGAAGGAACCTAAAATAAAATATGACTTCAAAAAAATTATCAAATTAGTTGGACCACGGCCCAACTAATAAAACATAAATTCCATTGATAATATACTAATAACAGTAATATCATTGATAATAATAATTATTATGAAGTGATAATGGACAGACCCTTTCATCTTCATTCTTCAATCTCTGATAATAAATAAAAAAGTTTATAGTATCACAAAATTTAAATTGAGGAGAATTACACTATATGGTTGAACGAATGAATTAAAATGATAGGTTTATATAGGATTTGAATTAGGAAGCTGATTACCTATTTTTCAATGGGAATTGAAAGAAGATGGTAGGACGAAGGGAGAGAGTGGGTTCTGAAAACGCAATTCGAAGAAGATTGCTGATGTCAGGGATGGCGTATTGGCTGTTTTGGAGGCTAATTCTTTTGTTAACCTTTGTTTTTAAATAATTCAGAAACTAACTATTTCAAAATATAATTTTATGACAGGTTCGGATAAAAACCGTTGTCAATAAAGCGGTTTTAAGTCATTTATAATGAATTGTGGAATGTGTTGGGCAGTGGGCAATAAAAAAAAACGCGGCCAAGTACAACGGTTATATTATTGCCCAGTTTATTTCCGAATTTCACAATACATCAAATTCCATAGTAAGATTAAAATCGCTGTCAGTGACAACGGTTTTACACTGAGTAAATTCAACTCTCATAAAGCCAATATACTAATTGACTTAAAACCGTTGTTTTTACATCCGAACCTAGCATAAAGGTCATATTTCAAAATAATTTCGGCACGAGGGTTATTTTTGAATTATTTTTTTAAAAAAAAAGGTAAAAAAATTAGTCCTTGTTTTGGAGATTTTCTAATGCTTCTAGAAACTTCCATTTGATCTGCTGACATCTACTCTAGCATCTGCTTTATGTTACGGAATCCTCCCTCTATCCACTTTTTTGCTCCACTTTCATGTTTGTGTTGAATTGTTTGTTCCATTTCCTAATAAGGTAAGCATTGGACCATAATTGACCCCACTAAAACTTCCTAATGTGGGTTGCTTTGCGTTTTCTTGGACGGCTCTACACTCACTCCCCCTACTAACCCTTCCCTCCCTTTTCTTAACCCTAATCTAATCTCTGTCATTCCACCTCTCCCTCCCTCTCAAACTTCCCACGATCTTCTCACTTCTCGTATGAGTAAATCCTAGATCTACAGCTCATTTCTCATCCATTGTTAACAATAACTTCACCTAAAATCTCCTCTCCTCGTGCTCTTCATTTTGAGGTGTATTTAGGGTGTAGGCGCACACCTTTCACTCCACTTTTGTCCGATTTTTGGGTGTTTTGGGTTCTAAAACCTTAGTCAGCCTTTGTTGGCTGTTGATTCCTACTAAGCTTACAATGGGTAACAAGATCTAGACCTATTCCTATGAACAATGGTCTGAATTTGTGCCATACACTCCCCCTTCTTCAATTGATACCAGATCTACTTCAAACCTGTTTATAGTCTTGTCTCCTCTACCCAAAACTCATACAACCACTCCCCAATGTCCTCCTTCTTTGCTTCCTTGCATTCCTCCACTCATCTTACCATTAACAATTCACCTATGTGGGGTCTGCATGCGATCTTGATGTTTTTGGGTAATCCCTATGTGTTGGTTTATGGGTCTACATCTGGTCTTAATGTTTTTGAGTGATCCCTATGTGTTGGTTTTAGGCTCTACATGTGGTCTTGGTGTTTTTAGGCTATCCTTATATACTATTTTTGGGCTATGCATGTTGTCTTTGTTGCATATAGGTCCTCTATGATGAAGGAGTGTGAATTTAATGGCATGTTCATTGTTTTTTTGGGGGCAATAACCATTTATGTGAGTGCATGCCTGATTGATGAGGCATATAGGGTGTCAATCGTATAGGTTAGCACACACTAAAGCTATGAAATATGTTATAAATCTCAGAGAGGTAGTCTCAATGATGATAGAGAGGTTTATGAGTATATTCATGTGTGTTGTTAGCCTCTGTTGTAATTGAAGCCATATGCCACCAACAGTTTCTTGCATTTGCAGTTTTGTTAGCAAATTTGTCCAAAATAAACTGTGTTTTGCTATGTGTTGATAGAAGCATTCACCTCAAAGGTTTAGAGGTGTTCAAAATAAGTCATTTACTCCTTATTTACTTCTTTCCACTTTACCAAAGTGTCAAACACTTCAAATGATTTTCAAAAAGTTTCCTAACCCTAAAACCATTTGAAATTTTGATAAGTTCATGTGTGAAGAGCTGATTTACAAAAGTGTGGACAACAATGACTACTTACTAGTTTAAGTTGAGGTCTAGCATCAATTGCTCTAACTCTTGTATATTTATTTCATATGTTTATTGAACTTCCATATATGTCGCCTTATTGTTGGTACTCGCTTCATTTACATGTGTCTGCTAAACCATGAGCAGTCCATTAATGCTCAAATATTGTTAGATGGATGATGATAAGCACTCCTCTATTAATGGTATTGGTATTTCAATTGTTATTGACAGCACCCCCCCTCTCTCTCTCTAGTTCTTACTTGCCTATGTGCGGTATTTTGTAGTTGTTCCCTCCATGGTGTTTCATTATTTCCAGCATGACATACTATAGAGTTACAAAAATGTGGTTAATGAGTCTTGGTTCAAACACATTATATGCATGCTTGACAACTCATCTTTAATTAGTTATTTAATTTACCTTGGTGCTTCCTCATGTTGTATAGCTTGAATTGCTCTAAAAAACCTATGTCATGGACATTGGTGTCTAAGCTGTTTGGGGTTGTTACACCAACTCTATATGAAATCCATCTATGTTAACTGCATCTTGGAAATCAACATCAGATTGTCATATGTGGGGTGTGACATTATCTTGTTGGATTTTGATGTAACCAATTCCACTAAGTGGCCATTTGCATTTAACTACTAGAATGAGTTTGTTGATGACCATCTTCTTTATGACTTCTTTTGTAATGTTCTTGATTGACTTAATTTCCATGGTCCTAGCCTCTTTGTGGATACTTCTTTTTTGTGTTGGCAACTCTTGAGTAAAAGGCCAACAACTTATTTTCCTATTAATAAGGAAACTCCTATCTTTTGAAAGTCTAGGCCTTGCCACTGCTGTAAGAAACATCACTTTGGTGCAGTGATGAACCTCTTAGATTTTGCATATCTATTGGGTTCTAATTTAGTATGTTTGGCTTATTTTGAACATAAAAATCATTTTCATCACACATTGAACATGTCATTAAACTTGGGCAATGTATTGACATTAATAAGATAAGACATATACCAGTTTAATCTATGTAGCTTTTTCTTGGATGTCAAACTGGGATTAATTGCATTATTGTGTCTCTTTATCATCCCTTTTTTGATGAACATATAGATTGTGCTCTTATTTACATTGAGTGCCTTTGCCAATGAATACATATATTTTCTATTCTTGAGTGGAATAGCCATTATATATCTTCCACAACAAGCTTGATACCCTTTTTGCTATTCTTCCTTGATAGTTCTTGGATATTTTCATGTTTTGCTGCAACCTACCGTTCTTCTTTACTTCTATCCACTAAATGTTTCATCTGCTGCATTTGAATGTGTTGGCTAAATCTGATATGTAACCTCTTGGCAACTTTAAATTTTGGTTGTTGTGTAAAATTTTGGTAATGCATTGAAATATGTGTTCATTAGTCATGTAGGTCCTTGTTAAGCTTAGATGACTTACTCCATGTGACTAACCTTGTGTGTTGACTTTTACTGCTTTT
The DNA here is from genome assembly GCA_026401315.1 of Dysphania ambrosioides. Lineage (NCBI taxonomy): Eukaryota > Viridiplantae > Streptophyta > Magnoliopsida > Caryophyllales > Amaranthaceae > Dysphania > Dysphania ambrosioides. The sequence goes on from CM048662.1 coordinate 6,421,956, forward strand.
GCTTCAACTTCTCCCTATGGCTCACTATTACTGCTTATGAATGCCTCACTGTTTGCTTCTATATTTTTTAGTTGTGAAGAGTGTGTCATTGATACTCTCCTAAACGAAACCTCTAATGGACAACTCATTACCATATTGCGCTAAGTTGTTTACTTGTGGCTTAGATCTTTGAAGGCTATTGATTTTGGGAAACAAAACTCTAAATGGCAGCTCTTGCATTGCTCAATGATGATCTTGTTATGAGTTAACACACTACCTACAGTTCTTTGCCTGAATTGTGGTCTACATTGTACTACTGAGATTGTTATTGTAATTAAATTTGTTCTAATCCTTAGTCCACAATTTTAAAAGCTTTTATAAGTGGTATGAATTAGGTTATGGGGGTTTTAAATTTTTTGGTAAAATTTTCAAATTCAAAATTCCCTCAAAATTTTGGTGGGAAAACTGATTTGGCAGCTCTTGAACCCCACTCTCTCTACTTATTGTATTATTAATAAAGTTAATTAGAAACCTCATCATTTGCATTTTTAGTCTACTCTTAAAAAAGAAACTTTTCATAGCTTGTTTTTTGTTGACTATCCTACTTGAGTATAGATGTTTAGATCTTAAAATAAAAATAAAAAAGTATTGTTCAGAAAAATTACCCCTCAATATAAGAATAATTATCCTTGAATACAATATATGCCAATCGTTATCAACTTTATGGGATAACTTTTGTTATTTCAAGGGGTCACTTTTACTGGTATACAATAACTTTATTGTATCCGTGTATATACAAGACTTTGTGAATTAATATTCCTATTGTATTTTTTGCCCCAATTTATACTTTTGTTGTATCCAAAAAAATTCTATATTTTTTTATTTTTTCCTATTATAACTTTTGCTAAGCTCAATTAGTTAGTTCTAATCATATTTGATACTCCTTAAAAAGTAAAATATACTAAAAACCCTAGCCTATCTTTTTAATCCTTCCCTCCATATTGTTAACCTATCATGTATCTCTTAGAAGATCATTTTCACATTTTAATTCTATAATTTTCTTTGCCTCCTCCAACTTCGCCTCCTCCAAAAAAAACTCTTAGATCTACAAATGACTCACTCACTATCCTATCCTAGAAAACTATCTCATTATCTTTCTCTCCTTTTTATCTACACACTTTTTGGTTTTTTGCCTATGAATCATTCCCTATTGGTTTCAGACTTCGGTTGGATTAGTGTATGTGGTTCTTCCCTTCCCTTTTTGTTGATTCATGTACGATAAGTTTCTCGACAACTCTTTTTGCTACTTTTGATGCCATTAAAAGCGTTTGATAACATTCGTTGTTTGGATTTTGGTTGTTCACCCTTGAGGATAGTGAGATTTGGCTACTTGTGATACATGGTCAGAGTTTGTTTTGGACACCCTTCCTACCCCTTCTCCAATCTCTACTTCTCTATCTACTTTGATTCTAGCACAATTGCATTCTTCCTCTTTTGTTGTGTGCTCTCCTCTTCCCAGTGCGATGATTTCTTCTCCTACCTTGCTCCCCTTATCCAATCAACTAACACCATTACTTCATCATCCGTTGGTATTGGTTGTCCCTAAAACATCGAAGGAGGAGTTATCCATACCAGAATAACATGGGAAAAAAGGAGAGCAGAGAGGAGACTAGAGTGGGGTTGCTTAGAGTATCAATATAATATAAAATTAGATGACTCATCTTCTATTTTTACAAAAACCTTATCATTTCTATGATAAAGATAAGGCTACTCGTGTTACTATTCAAGGTTATGACTCTGATTAGCTCCCTACAAATTATAATCCGGGCTTGGGTCATTAAATGTTGAAGCTACTAGTTTTTGATTATTTTGTGAAGCCATAGCTAAGTTCTCTCTTCCTTTTATTAGACTGCTTTAATTTTTTATTTGGTTGTGAAATGCTCTGAATATGGTGAACCATGTGATTTGTTGGTTGTGATGTGGGTATTGAATTGATTTATTGGATGTGATTCGTAGCTAAGTGTGTTTGGTATATAGATGCTTTGTGGTTTAGGCTGAATTAAACTTTGGTTTATGTGATTTGATGGGTACGTATAAGATCTTACATTAGTACGAGTGTTTTGTTCGATTATGTATGCATGTTTATGTAATTTGGGTTGTTGTTTCTTTTTTGGTTTTGTTAGTATGTTTTTTAGGGTATGCTTGGATTGGGAATAATGCACTAGAGAGTAATAAAAGTCTAACTAATGAAAAACAAGATTAGTGAAAGTGGTTTATAAGGGAAATGCAGTATTAGTAGTGTGATGAAAGGGGAATTAATACCCTCATTTGAGGGGGGTAGATACTCTCCACACCCTTAGTGTAGTTATTACCACTATAATGAGGATAATAATCAATCTCTCAATTCCTTCTTCTTCCTCGTACCACCACTATAATATCTTCATTTTCATATCATCCCCTTGTCACTATCCCTTTTTACCTTTATTTTTAATTAGTTTGACTATTATCACCCCTTAATCCATATCCCTCAATCCAAGCATGGCCTTAATGGTATTTCATCTTCATCCTGCTCATTTTGGTTGATGTTTTATGCATTGCTATGGTGCTTTTGTCTATGTTGTTTTATAGTGTTGAAGCATGGAGATGTTAACTATTTTTCTATTGAGTTCTCTATGTATGTTTCTGTGTAATCATGGAATGTGTTGTTATGCTACAAATGTTTCATTTAGCTTATTTTGGGTTTAGTATACTCAATATGTTGAGTATGTATGTTTGGCTACGTCTGTTGCATTTCTTTGGTTTCTATAGTTTTATCATAATTTTAGTATGTATTCAACATAGTTATAGTAAGTTTTACCATGTCTTTGAAGTTTTCTATATGTTGTTCTATATATTTTAAGATGTTGATATATGTTTTATCTAATGTTTTAGTATGTTTATTCAATGAATTTCACCCCCTCTGTCCTTATTTGAGCATGTTGCTTTATGCTTTAGCAATGTTTATTTAATGAAATTTCACTCCTATGTGTTTTAGCTTGTTTCTACATGTTTTAGCATATTTATTTGATGAATTTAACTCTCTTTGTCCTTATTTCAACATGTTTATGTATGTTTCTTTATATTTTAGCATGTTTATACAATGAATTTCACACCTATATAACATGTTTATTTAATTAATGTCACTCCCTTTGACCTTGTTTCAACATGTTTATGTATGTTCCTTTATGTTTAAGCTAGGGGTTTTCATTAGCAATTAGTTCAAAATACAGCCCATGACTCGGCATGGGAAATTCGTGTACCTGAATTTTCCGGGTCAGGTAATGGGAACCCGAATTTTTTTAAAAAAAATAAAGAAAAATATGAAGGAATATTACTGATTGTGCAATAGGAACTTGATTATTATGTCGCATGTTCATCCATAGTATTATACGTCCAGCTTAGAAATTCTACCAAAATACCAAACATGGCAGCACTAAAATACCAAATCAGCTAGGAGCCCATGATACGAATTCTACCAAAAATAACAAACATGGAAATACTTAAATAAACTTAGAAATTTATAAATACAAAATTTCATTGAATGTCACATAATCCAACAACCCAACAATTCAGCAAGCTTAGAAATTTAAAAAATACAATGGTCCCTTCAATGTCACATAATAGAAAATCCAACAATACTTGAACATTGCCATCAACGTCCATTGTCTCATCAATTATGATCGTTGGCTGCTCCTTAACCAAATCTTTCATATCTACAAAATAAATAAAACAAATATAAGTTAATAATGATCATTATAAAAGTATGGTGTACACTAAACAAAACTATTTCGTTAAAAGGTTGATAAATTACCTTCTTCTTCCATTTTCTCCAACTCTAGCAAGTTCTCCTCAATAAAAATACGTTCATTAGAAGAACGCATCTAATATAAAGAGAAAACATGAGCTTCCACCATATTAGTAATCAAAGAGGTGCGGAAAGAATCTAAAACATGACCTCTCGTGCTAAATCCAAAAGCTATTGTTGAAACCGGATTCGCAACTATATCACGTGCCATAGTCCTAAGAATTGGGTAACTTGTTGCTTGTTCTGACCACCAAGCCAATATATTAAAATCACCATCATCAGGTTCAACATTAGCCCCTAAATACTTCTCCAACTTAGTTTTTCCCAAAAATATCTAAGTTTACGCTCTCACTCACTTAAAGACTTCTCAACTTGGATGACTTGGTGGACTTTTTTTGTTACAACCCACCCTTATTACAATGAGTATTAGAAGTAGTACTAGAAGAAGACCCTTTGTCATTTGCATAACAATCATACAATAAATGTATAGTATCTTTAATTCATTCTGACAAGAAAAATACATTGCAACTATCATAAGATTGACAAATAACCCACAAAGTGTACTCAAACTTGTACTTAGGATTAAGAACCAATGCAATAAAAATTAAGACAATGATATTATTGACATTGGACTAATACTCAGCTTCATTTGTGTTGTCATATACCTAATAGCATCATTAGGATTCATAAGATGATATAGTGTATCCAATGTCATATATGTCTTTCACAAAAGTATTACTCGTCACATAGTGAGATCTAGAAAAATTCAATATGGCTTCTTAAAATATTTTAAGAAAAGGTAAGAAATATGTCACTTTATCCCAATCTTCATCTTCGGGTTCCCCTACACACTGGTTCTTTACTAAGCTCTCTTGTGTAAGGATGATTCTTAGTTTTTAAATTTTTGAATGCTTTTCTAAACACCAAAGCTATCTTAAGCATCAAATAGGTGGAATTCCACTTAGTTATCTAAGCAAACAAGACCTCTATAAGGTATATTTTCCTCTTGAGCACAAGCCTTAAACTTTTTGAACCTAACGGGAGAACCCCACACATACTTCACTGCAACATGAACTTTCAACACAGAAAAATCAATATCTTTCAAGCCATATTTTAGTACTAAGTTAATTATATATGCAGTACATCTCATATGAAAATACACATTACTCAATGAAGACCCTTCCTAGTGATTAAAGATCTTTGCCAAATATTTGATAGCTAGATCATTCAAATTAGCATTGTCATCTGTAATAATCAAAATCCTCTTTAGGCCCCATCTAAACAAACATTATTTAATTGCTTTACAGATAAGCTCACCAGAATGACCAACAACAAGACAAAAGTTAATTATTATACTATGCAATTTCCAATCATCATGTGGTAAGACTAACCATAGAAGACAAATTCTTGAAACAATCATGTAGCTTCTTCCTTCTTTCAATAAAAGAGTATAATAATCCCTTATAATAGTGCAATGTGAGGGAGGGATAAAGTCAGGAATAGCAACATTACAAATTTGACGAAATCCCTCACATTCAACAAAACTAAATGTCAATTCATCAACAATTATCATCTTAGCAAGTTCTTTTCTAATAGCAAATTATTTAAATTGCCATAGTTTGGGAATACTAACAGTCTCAATAGTCCTATGTTCATTAACCTTTGTCTTAGACTCAAAATACCAAATTATTTGCTTTTTTTCCAAGTTAACAGAAGCTTTGCTACACCTTAAAGTATGGTGAGATATAACATTAGTTCCATTTCTAGATCCAAAACTAATTAGGGAGATATAATAAATATATTAGGCATGATTTTTGTCCCCGGTAATTTTACTAAAATGTTCCCAACAAGTAGAGTTTTTTTTTCTTCTTTTACCTCTATCTTCAGTTCCAGCTTTTGGCTTCTTTTCCCTCCATGTTGTAAGACTTTCTAGAGGTATCTTTTACACTCTGTCGCTCCTTATATTCATATTTATTTTCTTTGCCTGATTTAGAGTAATTCACCTCTACACAATTATTAGATTTACCACTCTCTAAAATTTTCTTAAAATTCACAAAACAAAGGGTAGACAACTAGCATTTATTCAACAAACTAATCACATTTTCAAGGGAGCATACTATAGACACAAAATCATGTCTCCCCATATAGCGGTCCGATGATGAAACAACCTTGATGAGAAGAATTACCTCATGTCGAGTTTGAGTATATTTAAACCCGAAAACAACTCAAAACCGAATCCCCGAGAGGCCTCAACCATAAACCCGAGCATAAGACTCTTACCTTGGCCCAAATACAAATCCAAAGTCATAAAATCACATCATCCAAACACCCAAAAATGAACCTCAATCCGTGGAAACCTAGAAGCCCGAAGCTCTTTTCCTGAGCGCATAAACGAAGGCACAACTTCAAGCACCTAGGGCTGGGCGCCAAGCACCACCCACTAGGGCATATAGAGCCCTCCATGGGCGCTCAATGCCCAACCCCTTGGTGTCAGGTGCCCAGTACTACTCCAACTTATCTTGGCCTTTTCTTTATTATAGCTCATCCCTTGCAAGTGCCTGACACAAAGCCTTAGGCTTAACGCTCAACCCTAGAGTTTAATGCTCGAATACTTAAATTGAAAAGGAATCTAATTAGTTTTTAGTTCTAGTGCTTGATGCATAGCTTCACCATTTGACTTACCTCAAGTAATTGATGCACAGATCCAGCGCCTAACACTTTCCTAGCATTTGACACTCCCTTTACTTTTTAGTCTTTGGATCTAGTGGCCTCTATCCACTTATGACCATTTGATTAGACCTATTTTATTATGATTGTGTAAGGTGAAAACCCCTCTCACATGAACCCTTATTTCAATACTCTTACAATTTGCAAAGAGACCTCATCCTTGTTTCTCTCTTTTGATCAAATTACACATTCTTGTCCTAATATCTCATTTTACCCATGATGTGAAGAGCAAGGAGTAGCTCCTTTTTTAATAGGTCAAGCCTTAAGATTCTAACTTTAAGCATCTTAATCAAGTAACCATCTTTATAGATTGGTTTCCTCTTAACCATTCAAGAAAACCCTTCTCCCTTTCATCATACTAATTACAAGTTTCACTTTGTATCTTTTGTCTTTTTTACACTTGGTCTATGATTATAAGATTTGGACATCTCTAATCTAGCTAGACTTATCTAATTTGACCCATTTTGATGAGCAAACCCTAAATGTGTATCATCCTTGAATACATGTTTAGGAGTTAACCTTAAAGCTCATTTCTTACTTTAGACTTCATGACTCTTATTTTGATTTCTACTTGCAATTTCACAGCCAATGATGTTTTATAACTAAACAACATTTGTCATTGGAATAAGACTCATTACTTCAAGTTGGAGCATTATCATGAAGAATAGTCTTTCTAGACTCACTTCTTCATTTGATCAAGAAATCTTCTCCAACTCATTGTGCATTACTCTTATCTTGCACTACCTCTAACCTCAACATTTGCTTGTCTTTTGTCTCTTGTCTCATTTCAATTATGCACCTTAATTACATAACTCTTATATTGTAATTGTGTATTCACCTTTATCTTATGTTTATAAATAAGACCTATTTTTTGTAATCAAGCGTAATAAGATAATTTTCGACAATTAGCTATATGAACCCTGAAACTTATGGACAATTAATACAAGTAATCACCTAATTAGAAATATGTGCATAAAGCTGAAATTGCTCAACCAACCTAATTATAGTGTACAATCTCTTTTATGTGCATGTATACAAAGAACTAAAACTTATTTGTTCTTCATCTCTAAGCCAATTATTTTGCACACACTCTCGATTAAAATAAGCCGCTCATTCTCAAACCTTCTCATGATTCACAGATCACTTGCGTGAGTCATATAGGGATTCAGACCCCAGGGTTCCCAAACAACCCATTAAATGTTTGGTGGCGACTCCTTGACCCATTTAATGTATCAAAATCTATATAGCCAATCCTTACCGATGCGCAAACCTGTAGGGCACTAGTGGGGGAGAACTCTTCCTTCTTTTCTTCACCAAAAAGGTGAGGTTGGGTTGCAAAACCCAAAATTTCTAGTGGTAATTCACTCATAGAATTGCCCACCGAAAATCTAATTGTGTTCTAAACCCTTAGCACCTTTGTAATTTAGCCCTTACACATACTAATATACTATGATCTAAAGAGCAAGAATATCATAAGAATATGAATAGAAGACTAAGAAAGTAATATTATGAATTAAAAATTTCCAATAAAAGACAACATTAATTATATAGGATGATCAATAATGTGGTTATGGCTAAAAATACTTATATATGAATAATTCCCTTCTCCTAACTAATGATTACTCATTGGTTGGTGTACAACAAATAAAGTATAACATATAAAATTCGTGTATACGCATATTATGATACCATTAAGGAAGATAAAAAAATTAAGTCAAACTGAGAACATAAAAAAGCCATCATAGAAGTATCTACAAGTAGTTATTATAGAAGAAATACAAGAAAACTCTAACATGCCTAAAGCAAGTTGTGTCCCAAAATTTATCTTGATTTGATGGAAACACCCTTAATGAGGAATAACATATAAAATTCGTGTACGCATATTATGATACCATTAAGGAAGATAAAAAAATTAAGTCAAATTGAGAACATAAAAAAGCCATCATAGAAGTATCTACAAGTAGTTACTATAGAAGAAATACAAGAAAACTCTAACATGCCTAAAGCAAGTTGTGTCCCAAAATTTATCTTGATTTGATGGAAACACCCTTAATGAGGACTCCTCTGTAGTTGTAGGTGTAGTGTATTGTTGTAGTTCTGTAAATTTAGCTTTTGTAGGATGGAAATAAACTTTTCCCTAGATTTTTGTAATGGCGCGCAACTATTTTTGCACACTAATTATGTGTCAAACCAAAGTAAGTGGTGCATATTAACACACATGCAAAATGCTTTACATTGTAATAGCCAAGCCAAAAAATATTTGTAGATACTTGTTAGAAGGAGTTGGTTGACAATTACAACACTAGGTTTTTAGATGTAATTGCAATTATTTGGCAAGACTAGGCCATTTTCTTCATCTTCAGCAAGCAAAGATAAGTTCCTAACCAAACCAGAAAATTAAATCAACCGTACTAAATCAAATTGATGCATGCATTTTATATATAAAAACCCCTATGTTATATAAGAACTCTTTTTATATAAGAACCTATCTATCTTTGTTAATTAATTATATTTTGATGGTTGTAATTAAATATTTAATAATGGTAAAGTTATAAATAACGAAACTTTTGGAATTAACTGATAGTTGAGCGAAATTCGATCCCATGATTATTAGGTAGTTTCGACTAACGTTTGTTTATATTCTTAATGAATTATCTTCTAATTTTAACTTGTACAATTGTTTAGTAGTTTCCAAATTTTTTCTATTACTTTCTATTTGAATTTCATCATTTTTTCAGTAGTAATTTGAATTTTATATGCATTGATATTGGGACCAAAATAACAGGTAATGTTTGATATTTCGTTGATATGAGTTTTACCTAGTTTTTTTCATTCGTCAATGAATTATTGAATGATTTGTTAAACATTTGATGAAAACTCCTTCTGTTGTTTTCTTCTACTCTTTGTAAATGTTTTGTTTTACTTCTTGTGATTGGTTAAACATTTTCATTATGCAAGATTGATTGTTTGGAAAAAATTTTGTAGTTTTTAATGAGGATAGATGTATTAGAATTAATTGTCTTTATTAGTATATTTTATCAATATTGTACATAAGAATATTTGTTTATAAGATTCGATTAAATATTTAGAACATTAGAAAAACAATTTACTTCATGAATGTTGTACATTAGAATAATTGCTTGTAAAATTAGCTGAAGTATATTGGAACATTAGAATAGATTTTTAGAACACTACGTTAAATCATTATTTGTGAACTACAAAACATGAAATTTTAGTATAATGATTAGAACAATAAAATGTTATTTTAGAACAATTTTAGAACATTCGTATAAAATAGGGAAGTGTGTGAGTTTAATATGTATTGAAGCGACTATATATGTTGTATTGTACTCAAGTTTTTTTTATTATACTGAAATTATATATATACTGCTCTAAAATTAAGTTCTATTGTTTAGAAGTTGAATTCATGTCAGAACTGCTATTTTTATGTAGTTCTTAAGTTTATATTTACTGTTCCAAATTATAGTTTTAATATTCTAAAGTTTAATTCAATTGTTTTGAAATTTTATGTGATTTCTCTGAAGCTTAGTTTGATTGTTTTAGAGCTTAGTTTTATTATTCTAAATTTTAGTTATATTGTTCTATAATTTAGTTACATATTTTCCAAATATGTTTTTGTAGGCATGAACATTAATGAGAATTGTAGTGTTTCTAATTCAAATGAGGTTATTACTCCTAAAGTAGTACCTATATATACTCCTGGAGGAACAAAATTATGGATACCATTTTGTTCTAGCGAGTTACAATCTTATGTGGGTATGAAGTTCTCAAGTGTTTATGAAGGTATTTTATTCTATAAGGCATATGCAGCTGAATCGTTTTAGCACTAGAAAATCTACTACAAAAAGAAGGAAGAATGGTGTCGTTAGTTTTTAATATTTTGTGTGTAATAAAGCTGGATATAAGTGTAAAATAAAGACTCATATGCAAGGGAATTGTTTATGAAGGTGAAGATAATGTTGTAGTTGTTAGGAGAAGATTGGTCACTCATGTTGGATGTAGGGCATAAAACTTATTGAAGGTTTGTAATGATGGAGGTTGTGTTGTATCAAATTTCCAAGAAGGACCTAGTCATCCTCTATATTCTCATAAGTTTCTACATTTTCAATAAAGAAGAAGAAATTTGAGTATTTTGCACAAGAAGATGAATGTTGATAATTTACATGTACCTTTACAGGGTTAATTGTATTATGTTGTAAAGTATTCATCTATTGATATAATTCTTAGGTTTATTGTTCAAAATTTTAGTTATATTTGTTCTAAAATAATATTATTATTGTTCAAAGTTATACTTATATGGTTTTAAAGTGTAATTCAATGTTTAATTTTTATATTTTATTGTTTTAAAGTATGGCTATATTAAGTTTACATCTACCTTTTTTTTTTTACTATTAAGGATTAGTTATATTGCTATGTTTGTTATAATAATTTTGCTTTGTTTATAAGGTAAATGTGGGTCATGTGAAAACATATAGAATGATGAAAGAATATGTTGGGGGTAACAAGAATGTAGCTGTATCTAAGTGTGTTTTCAAAAACTTTCATAGGGATTTGAAGGCATACATTGAAGGTTCAGATGCCCAAATGATTGTGGATGTTTATAGGAGGAAGAAGTTGATGTTGTCTGCTTTTTCTTTGGCTATCAAATAGATGATGATGATTATATATGTAGAGCTTTATGGGCATATCCTATTTTATAGGAAGAATTATGGATTCTTTAATGATATGTTTTCATTTGATACTACTTATCCAAAACTTAGAATAAAATTAGGAATTAGATTCTACTATTCTAAATTTAAATTCTACTGTTCTAAAGATTTGTATCTGATGTTTTGAGTTATAGCTCAAATGTTTTGAACTATAAGACAGGCATTCTGAATTATGCTCTTAAATAATAGAATAAAACTTTAGAACATTTGCGCAAAACTTTAAATTTCAGAATATTAGAACTAAAATTTAAAATAGTAGTTCTAAAATTTGAAACATTAGAGAAAATTTTTTGAACAGTAGGACTACACTATAGAACAATAAAACCTATGTTTATAACAATAATTCTAAACTTTAGAATAATAGAACTAAACATTAGAAACAATATTATTCTAAAGTCTGATTTGATTGATCTAAACATCTATTTGATTGTTCTAAAATTTAATTTGATTATCTTGAACTATTGTTCTAAAGTTTAGTTAAATTATTCTCAAAGTTAAATATTAATTTATATTATATTTTTAAATTTTTATCTTATGTTTATACCAGGTATAATATGGTGTTCGGCCTTTCACATGAGTTGATCACCATAAGATATGTGTTATTTTTGCTGCTAGTTTTATAGCTAAGGAAGATGTAGTATATTTCGAATGGCTATTTAGAAACTTTCTTAAAGCAATGTGCCATAGTGAGCCTACTTGTTTAATTATAGATCAAGATTCGGCAGAGAAGATTGTTGTGAATACTATTTTTTAGAAGTGTGAGAATAGTTTATGTATGTGGCATATTATGAAAAAGATGCCTAGTAAAATAGGAAGGAATATTACTTATGAGACTAATTTTTTAAAGAGGATAAGCGATTGTGTTTTGAATTTAGAGATTGAACCAAAAGAATTTGAAGAGAAATGGAACAAGATGCCTATTGAGTTTCATTTAGAAGACCATGAGTGGCTTCATCTAATGTTTGAAATGAGAAGAATGTGGATTCCTACCTATTTTAGAGATATGTTTATGGGTGGTATAGTGAGAACTACACCAAGGTTAAAAAGTGAGAATAATTTCTTTACATCCTTCATTAATCCTCATGTATCACTTTTAGAGTTTGTGATGAGGTTTGAAAGTGTTATGGATGACAAAGACACACTCAAGCACAAAATGATGATGATTCTCAACACAAGCATCCAAAATATAAGACACTAAGATCGAAAGACATGGTTCCAAGGTATAAACCATTAATGTTTTCTATGATTTTTAAGATGAAGTTTATGGTACTTATTATGAATATGGTTTAGAAGAGTTAAATAAAGAAAAGGGGTTGGAGATTGAAAAATTGAGTGAAGGTAACATGAGAAGAACTTGTGAAGTTGTTTTGGATTCTAGTACTTATGAAACAAGTTGCGCTTGTAAGTTGTTCTTTAGGCAAGGAATTCCATGTAGACATATGATATGTATTTGAAAGGCAAAGAACATCAAAAGAATTCATATTTAATATGTTTTTAATAGGTCAACTACTACAGTTAAACAAAAACCAATGTTTGATCTCGATGGTAATGAGATGGATAGCTTTTCAAATGGTGTTGATAGGAAGGTCTTGTTGAATGATTTATGGTTTGAGATTCATAATTGTATAAGTTTGGGAGAAGGAAATGAAGAATACTTGCTTGATTTTGTTAAGTATATTCAAGTGTTTAGGTTGAGTTTTGAAGCAAAAATGTTCCAATATGAATGAAAGTGAGAGTAACCATACCAATGATCAAGTCATTGAAATGGTGTTGGATCCAATACTCCTTCTCAAATACTAATTAAACCTCCTAAGATAAATTGGGAAGATCTTTTCGTTGAGATAGTCCCAAAAAAAAGGATTGAAGTTCATGGGGGAAGTAAACACTATGGTATGGGTACTTCAAAAAGATGTAAGGGTGATAAGGAGAAAGCAGCCGAGCAACCCCAAAATAAAAAAGGTTATGTCAAGGATGTGGAGAACTTGGATATCATGATATCCGAAACTTCTCAAATAAAATTTTATGATTGTTCATAAGAAGTTGAATACAATTTTAATAAAATACTCCCTTCTAATGGTTACTATTATATTAAAACAAAGTAGTAGTATTTATGTTAAGAAGATTTTAGAACAACAAAATTGAACATAAGAAAAAAATAAGATGTAAATTGGATTAGAACATAAGTAATGAACTTTAGAACAAAATAGGTTAATTATAGAAAACATATATATTGAGTTTAGAACATTAGAAGTAAATTTTGGAATACTAGAAATAGACGTTAGAATATTAGTTGTTATTTTTCAGAATAATATAAATATATTGTTGAACATTACAAGGGAATTATGGAATATTAGTAGTTATTTTCTGAACAATAAAAATACATTGTAGAACATTATAGAAGTATATTTGATAACAATAGTATTATTATTCTAAATAATGGAAGTAAACGTACATTAGAATAACATGATTAAATTTTGTAACAATATAGAAGTATATTTCGTAATCCATGCTTTTGATGGTTACTATTATATTAGAACAAAGTAGTAGTGTTTATGTTAAGAATATTTTAGAATAAATAATTAAACTTAAAAAGATAAGATGTAAACATGAGTAGAACATAAGTAATGAGCTTTAGAACAATAGATGTTAATTTTATAACACTACATAAATAGTTTAGAACATTACAAGTAAATTCTAAAATAGTAGAAATAGGCTTTAGAACATTATTGGTTATTTTAGAACAATATAAATATATTATAGAAAATTAGAAGGGAAGTTTGAAAGCCTTAGAATAATAGAAGTATATGAGATAAGGATAGTATTATGATTCCGAACAATGGAAGTAAACTTTAGAATAATAGAATTAAATTTAGGAATAGTAGAGAAATATAATTTTTAATCTATAGAATTAAAATTAAATTTCTAATCCAAGAACATTATAATAGAACTTTATACCTTTATAATTGATTTAAAATTGAATAAAATATCATATATACAAATATTGTTTTGAAAGATAATATATCTAATTGTTTCCAAATTGAATGATAATGTTCAAGGAAATAATCATTGTTCCTGGTGCTTAAGCGATTTCTTTGCCTATTCTTTTGATTTAAAAATTACTTCTTCTTGGAATTTATTTTCGTTGTTTGCCAATTTTTTTCCACAATATTCAATATGAAATTTCTTCATCATATCAGCCTGAAATATAAAATGTGAGAAAATTAATTGCTTATCTAAAAAGAGTATTTTATAACTAACATGTTTAGATAAATTAAAAACTTACATTATTTGGTTGTAATCTTATGTCCCATTATGAATCACTTTAACCTTGATACATTTCCATATGCTTCATGATGCATACTCCACAGTCATAGAAATTTGTATTGTGCCTCCATTTCATTTTTTTGGTCGAAGTTTTAAATGGAGTAACCAAATCACCATTCCCTATTGTTTCTCCTTTAAAAATCTAGCAAAGGCTTTCAACTTTCAAGTACATGAAAAAATTGAAATTAATATACTATAACAATATAGTACAATTGTAGAACAATGTAGGATGTAGAAATTCAAATTCAAATTATCATATGAGAATAGCATAAAGTAGAAAGAAATAGGAGTGTAGTGTATAAAATATTTACTCTTTTGGTCCAGCTAAAAAGGCATATTCTACAACCCTTCTTTGTGCTGCATCCACTCTTCTTAACACTATCTCGTATTGAACTATGAATGGTGAGTGTAAGTACAATGGAAGGTTTTGTGGACATCTTTTCTCTCGTTGTTTTTCAACCTCTTTTTTCATTCAAACTATTTTATAACATTTTGATTAGAATTTTGAAACCCTAAAAGAATAAATATTTAGCATATAAGAAATATAATATCCTACCCTTTCTTTATAATGTTTTGAACAATTAACTATGTCAATTGATGTAACTACTCCTCAAATGCTTGTTCGTCTTCATGGAGTTCTTGTAGAGGAGGAGAGGATGTAACAACTTCTTGTTGAGGGGGAAGAGTAGTTGGTGGGATTTGGACCATTAGTTGAGTAGGTGTTAAAGTTTATAAACCAGAGACTAGATCAAAACTTAGGGAGTAAAATCAATAGGATCAATTGTTTCATTGCCTTTGTCCATTGGTTGACAATTGGCCTATGATTTCCCCATTATATCATTGAGTTCTGCCATAAATGTTGGTTCATCAAACAAATGTTGGTTTGGCTAATAATTATAGGACTTCTACTCCCTTTTTGGCTCGTTGTTTGTTTCTTTAATGTGTGTTTGTTCCATATGTTGTCAATGAGAGTATTCATTTCTTCTTGTATTAAGGATTCTTTAAATAGATTGTTTGCTTTGTCAATCATTGAATACATCTTATTGGTATTGGAAGCAAGAGTCTTAGCCAATTCACCAAAGACATCCAAGTAAACCTTTGTAAAAAAAATGTAATTATGAGTAGTACATTTGTGATAAAATTATAGAATAATAGAAGTTAATTTTAAAACAATAGACATGTAGTTTAGTACATTAGAAGTTGATTTTGGAATAAGAGAGTTAGGCTTTTAGACAATATATGTTAATTTTAGAACAATAGATATGTACTTTAAAATATTTGATGTTAATTATGAGAAAATAGAATTGGATTTCAAAATAAATTAAGTTATTTTTAGAACAATAGAAATATAG
Source organism: Dysphania ambrosioides (assembly GCA_026401315.1). Taxonomy (NCBI): domain Eukaryota; kingdom Viridiplantae; phylum Streptophyta; class Magnoliopsida; order Caryophyllales; family Amaranthaceae; genus Dysphania; species Dysphania ambrosioides. The sequence continues at coordinate 6,437,912 of CM048662.1, forward strand.
TTTAGAACAATAGAAATAATAAATGTTATTTTCAAAACATTATAACTATATTGTATAACTTTAGAAGTGGAACATGGAACTTTAGAAGTAAGCTTTAGAATAATAGAAGTATATTTTAGAACAAACATATTATGATTTATAATGATGGAATTCATGTTTAGAATAATAGTTATATAATAAAGAGAATTTACTTGTATATAGTTTACAATAATTGAAGTTAATTTTAGAGCAGCAGACATATAGTTCAGAACAATACAAGTAAATTTTAGACCGACAAATATGTAGTTTAGAATATTAGAAGTTAATTTAATAGTAGTATAAGGCTTTTAGATAGTAGATGTTAGTTTTAGAACAATAGATATATAGTTTAAAACATTATAAGTTAATCCTGGAATAAGATAATTTGGCTTTAGATCAAAAGAAGTTAATTTTATACCATTAGAAATATAGTTTAGAATAATATTATTATAGTTCAAAACAACAGTATTATAGTTCAGAATAATAGACGTTATTTTCAAAACAACAGAATTATAGCGTATAAAATTAGAAGTTAAGCATAGAACATTAGAAGTAAGCTTTAGAACAATAGAATTATATTTTAGAATCTTATTATTATGATTTTGAATAATGGAACATAAGTTTAGAACAATACTCATATAATAAAGTGAAATTACTAGTATATTTACAAATGTAGATGATGTTGAAGGTTCTGTTTCACCTTCTTTTACGCTCATTCTATCAAGTACAATTTCCTTTCCATAACCTCTATTTATTTCAATCTTCATTCTTGATTGAATCTGTTCTTTTTCCCAAATAGAAATCAAAAGGAATTGTCTTGGTGGGTTAACATTTCTTCTTTTGAGTGGATCAAAGTAGGAAATCTGTGTGGGATTGCAAGTATGAGAAAACATTAGCCATGGTATTAAGTTTTAGAACATTAGAACTATTGTTCAGAACTATAGCACATTAGAACAATAGAAATAGAGTTCATAACTTTATAATGCAATGAAATGAATCTTTTTGAACAATGAAATGAAATTTAGAACAATAGAATTAAAAATTAAAACATTTGAATTAAACTTTAAAATAATGGATTGAAATTTATAACACTAAAGTTTAAGAAGTTCTTACCATCAAAAATGGTAGTGGACCCGTAACAAACGAGGATCCATCTTGTCACTTAGTAATTGATCGTAACATGTGCATGTATGTGAAAGTACACAAATTAAAAGAGATTATTCTATTGATGTCTTTGCAACAGTGTAAGAATTTGAAGTTTATTGTTTGGTTTGTACTGGATTTGACACATCCATTGATGACAACATCAATAAAATTCCATAAGAACTCATCACAAACATCTTTATTTTTAGCTCCTCTATTTTATTTATTAAAGTTGAATTGTTTGGACTTCCAATTTTTATCCAAACATATTTTTCCATTGCTGTAAAAAGCTTGGACTTCTTAATCCGCATCGATATGTTCTTCAATGAGGTTACATCCAATGGATATCCCATATATTAGGTGAACATCTTTAGGCAATATTGGTATCTATTGTCCTTGGAAGAGTGCCAACAAAGATTTGTCTGGGTCAAAGCTCTTGACCAACTCAACACAAAAGCTTGATTTATGTGTATCTAAATATAGTTCTAGGAAACCTCCAAAGCCAAATTTTTTTAATGCCATCTTTGTGTTGTTTAAAAAGGTCTTTTTAAAACTATTTCCATAAGATGTTTACGTAGAATTCTTTGATTCAGTGTAGAGGGTTTAGGAGCTTTTGGGATTTCCTTTTTCTGTCTTTATTTTCCAATTCAACATTTTTAAAGTATTTCCTTTTCCTTTCATCTAGGTGGACGATTAACGTTCTTTGTTGTTGTCTTGTTTCCTTCTTAGTATCCCTACACATTTTAAGAACATAAGAATATTAGTACAAAAAATCAGAACTTTATAATTAAACTTTAGAGCATCAAAACTAATATCAAAATAATATAGTTCAACTTTAAAACATAAGGCTTAAAATTTAGAATAATTGAACAAGAATTTAGAACAATATACCACAAATTTAAACACTAGATATATAAGTATATATGCAGGGGAACAAATTTCTTAACCTAAAGTTTAGATTATTAGGTAATAAAGTTTAGAAGTAATCTTAAGTTTGAAACAAGACATTATAAGTAAAATTTAGAACAATAAGAAAATATTTGGAATAGTAAAACTTTAGAGCAGTAGATTTAAACTTTAGAAAATTAGAACTAAATTTCATAATAATACAGTTCAACTTCATAACATTAGGCTTAAAATTAGAATGATTGAATAGAAATTTAGAATAATAGACAACAAATATAGAACACTGAAGATAAATCTTCAGAATAAATGAACTTTAAATTAGAGCAATAGCAAAAACATTAGAATATTATGAATGAAACTTTAGAATAGTATATACAAACTATATAATATTAGAACTAAAGTTTAGAAAAGTATAAGTAAAATTGGAAATAATAAAAGTAAAGTTGAAAACATTATGAAATAAAGTTTATAACTAATGTAAAGTATGGAACAATACAACAAAACAAAAATTTAGAACAATAGAGAAAATATTTTAAACAGTAAAATAAGAATTAAGAAAAATAGAACTAAACTTCAGAACATTAGAACTAACGTTCAGAATATTACAATTCAAATTAGAACATTAGGCTTTAAATTTAGAACAATTGAATAAGAATTTAATACAATAATATATATATGTATGTATATACATATATGTATATATATATGTATATATATATATATATATGTATATATATGTATATATATATGTATATGTATATATATATATGTACATACATACATACACATATATATATATATATATATATATATATATATATATATATCTATATATTAATATATATATATATAGGGGTGGGTTCATGTGAGAACCCCCCCTAATATGAGAACTCTTCTAAGGGTGAGAACCCATCTAACTCCATACAACTTGGCAGATCTAAGGGTTGTCATTCAATAGAACAAAATGGCAAATCCGTAATTAATCAAAAAAACTGACAAAAGGAAGTTGATTAAAAAGTGTAACTGACACTTTTGGAAGATTGGAACACGCAAATATTTTTCAGTCTACTTCATTACTTCTTCAGAGGCCCCTTCATTTGCATCCTCCACGTCTTCTCTCTTCGAACTTCCGGAAATTTTCGAACCCCATTCCTGTTGCGAAGAAATGTTCTAAACCAAATAACATCATGTTCTAACCAGTGAACACCATGTTCTAAACAATTGAACTTGATGTTCTAAACTACTGAACATGATGTTCTAAACCATTGAACTTAATGTTCTAAGGTATTGAACATATAATTGTACTCGAATAATTTCATTTATTCAAACATTTTAAAACCAACCTAATATACTATAATGGTTAATTTCTAATTCTAAACGCTAGGTAATTTGTTTAAAATACTTTATTGGGCATTTCCAAACTACTGAACATCATGTTCTAAACTAGTGAACATCATGTTCTAAACAATTGAACTTGATGTTCTAAACTACTAAACTTGATGTTCTAAAGTATATAACATGTAATTGTACTCGAATAATTTCATAAATTCACACATTTAAAAAACCAACATAATATCCTATGATGGTTAACTTCTAATTCTAAGCGCTAGTTAATTAGTTTAAATGTTCTAAATGTTTAGTAGTTTAGTCTAAACACCATGATCTAAATTAGTATACTTAAATGTTCTAAATGAGTGAACTTGATGTTCTAAACTTTTAAACATGATGTTCTAAACTACTGAACATCATGTTCTAAACTAGTGAACATCATGTTCTAAACAATTGAACTTGATGTTCTAAACTACTGAACTTGATGTTCTAAACTACTGAACATATACTGAGAAATAGATGCACAGTAATGAAGAAAAGAATGAAACATAAGAGTCTAACACTCTGCCAGCACGTAGAGATGAAGGTTGAAACACGTAGAGATGGCAATGGCAACACGCAAAGTGGATGTCCAGCAAACACGCAAAGTAGAAAATGTTCTGAACACTCTGCCAGCATGCAAGTTTTAACACATTGACTGGATATTTACAGATTTGCCATCCATTTCTGAAGCATTTTCAGCCCTAGATCATCAACCATCCAAGGGTGTAAGATGGGTTCTCACCAAAAAGGAGTTCTCACATAAGGGGAGGGTTCTCACATGATCCCTCCCCTATATATATATATATATATATATATATATATATATATATCTCTCTATATATATATATATATATATATATATATACAGGGGAGGGATCATGTGAGAACCCTCCCCTTATGTGAGAACTACTTTTTGGTGAGAACCCATCTTACACCCTTAGATGCTTGATGATCTAGGGCTGAAAATGCTTAAAAAATGGATGAGAAATATGTAAATATCTAGACACTGTGTAAAAAATCGTTTGGCTGGCGGAGTGTTTCAGACAAAGTTTGTACTTTCTTTTGCTAGCATAGTGACTTTTTCGTGTTTGCCATTTTGTTCATTATTAGACTTACAAGTCATGCTCTTCATTTTTACGTGTTTCATCCTTTTCTTCATTATTAGACTTGCGTGTTTCATCCTTTTCTTCATTATTGTGCATCGATTTCTCATTTGTTTTTCCTGGAAAGAGCTCTCCTCTCATTCAAGGTAATTTTTTTTTCACCTCTTTTAATTTTGTGATTCTTGTTAGTTTTGTTTAAGAAAGTGTTAAATTTTTTTGTATTAGAATAAGTGGGAAATGTTTTACATTCACTATTCTAGAAATGAGTACAATTATACGTTTGTAAATTATGTATACAAGTGGAAATTATGTATACGAGTGGAAATTTTGATTGTAATTGAGTGGAAATGATACGAGTACAATTATATGTTTAATAGTAGAACATTATGATCACTCTTATAGAACATTATGTATACTAGTTTAGAACATTAGTCAAGAATAACGAAAATATAACATTTAGTAATTTCTGTCTTCCGAGGTTTAGAACATCAAGTTCAATAGTTTAGAACATCAAATTCACTAATTTAGAACATTATGTTCACTAGTTTAGAACATGATGTTCAGTAGTTTGGAAATGCCCACCAAACTATTTTAAACTAATTCCCTAGCATTTAGAATTAGAAATTAACCATTATAGTATATTATGTTAATTTTTAAATGTGTGAATTTATGAAATTATACGAGTACAATTATATGTTCAATAGTTTAGAACATCAAGTTCAATAGTTTAGAACATCAAGTTCACTAATTTAGAACATTATGTTCACTAGTTTAGAACATGATGTTCAATAGTTTGGAAATGCCCACCAAACTATTTTAAACTAATTACCTAGTGTTTACAATTAGAAATTAACCATTATAGTATATTATGTTGGTTTTTAAATGTGTGAATTTATGAAATTATACGAGTACAATTATATGTTCAATAGTTTAGAACATCAAGTTCACTAATTTAGAACATGATGTTCACTAGTTTAGAACATGATGTTCAGTAGTTTGGAAATGCCCACCAAACTATTTTAAACTAATTACCTAGCATTTAGAATTAGAAATTAATCATTATAGTATATTATGTTGGTTTTTAAATGTGTGAATTTATGAAATTATATGAGTACAATTATATGTTAAATAGTTTAGAACATCAAGTTCACTAATTTAGAACATGGTGTTCACTAGTTTAGAACATGATGTTCACTAGTTTGGAAATGCCCACCAAACTATTTTAAATTAATTACCTAGCGTTTAGAATTAGAATTAACCATTATAGTATATTATGTTGATTACTCTTGTAGAACACTATGTATACTAGTTTAGAACATTTGTTAAGAATTACGGAAATAAAACATTTAGTAATTTCATTCCGTTGAGGTTTAGAACATCAAGTTCACTAGTTTAGAACATTAAGTTCACTGATTTAGAACATGATGATCCCTAGTTTAGAACACGATGTTCAGTAGTTTAGAACATCAAGTTCACTGATTTAGAACATGATGTTCACTAGTTTAGAACATGATGTTCACTAGTTTAGAACATGATGTTCAGTAGTTTAGAACATTTAGTAGTTTAGAACATTTCATTGTTGATAATTACAGTATATTATGTTGATTACTTTATAACAATATTTTTCTAAATTGTCAGTCCATTGAGGTTTAGAACATTATGTTCAATACGTTAGAACATCATGTTTACTAGTTTAGAACAGTATGTTCACCAGTTTGGAACATTATGTTCACTAAAGAATATCTAGTGCATTGCCGTATTATGGAAATTAAAGAACATTATGTTCAATAATTTAGAACATTATGTTCACAAATTTAGAAAATGATGTTCATTTGTTTAGAACATTGTGTTCACAAGTTGAGAACATGATGTTCATTTAGTGATGTTTGAATATTTTTATATTTTTTGGATGTTTGAATATTTTAAATTTCATGATATAATAACTTAGTTTATTCAGACATTTATTGTTCTAAGGAGTAGCTACTATGGTTTTTGTAGGCAATGGGCAATGAAGAGAATTATAGTGATCATAGTGAAAATAGGGGTAATACATCAGAAGTGATACCTGTGTGTACGCCTGGAGGTTCCAAAGTATGGATCCCAATTTTCTCTGGCGAGTTAAAACCGTATGTGGGCATGAAATTCTCAAGTATTGATGAAGGGTTTTCATTTTATGAGGCATATGCAAGTTCGGTTGGTTTTAATGTTAGAAAATCAACTACAAAAAGAAGGAAGAATGGCGTTGTTAGTTTTTAATATTTTGTGTGTAATAAAGCTGGATACAAGTCTAAAAAGACGAGTAATTTGAAAGATATGAGAAGTGAAAATGAAGGGGAAGATAGAAGTGTAGTCGTTAGGAGAAGTTTGGTCACTCGTGTTGGATGCAAAGCACATATGGTGTTGAAAGTTTGCGTTGATGGGGGTTATGTTGTATTTAATATTGATGAAACATATAGCCATTCCCTTTATTCATCAAATTCGGTACATTTTCAAAAAGCGAGAAGAAATTTGAACATTTTACACTAGAAGATGATTTTTAATAATTCGAAGGTAGTATATATATAGAAATGTTCTAAGTTTGTATGCTATTTTTCCAAAGTATTCAATTAATTGTTCTAAATTTGAACATCTCATTATTGATAATTATAGTATACTTGATTTATGAATATTGTTTTAAAGTTACATTTTATTATGTACATAGGTTAACATTGGTCCTATGAAAACGTTTAGAATGATGAAAGAATACGTTGGTGGTTATGAGAACGTAGGTGGCTCTAAGTGTGATTTCAAAAATTTTCATAGGGACTTCAAGGCGTATTTTGAAGGGGCCGATGCACAAATGTTTGTGGATAATTTCAAGAGGAAAAAGTTAATTTGGTCTGCTTTTTTTTTCGATTATCATATTGATGATGATGATTGCCTGTGTATGGCTCTATGGGCCAATCCTATATGTAGGAAAAAATATAGTCTCTTTGGGGATATGGTTTCATTTGTTACAACTTATCAAACTAACAGGTATTTTTATTGGTCCCAAATGTACTGTTCAAAGTCCCATATTTGTTGTTTAACACTGGCATTTTTGATGTGATTATTAGGTATAATATGGTGTTTGGGCCTTTCACTGGGGTTGATCACCATAAGAGATGTGTTACCTTTGCTGCTAGGTTTATAGCCAAAGAAGATGTAATATCTTTTGAATGGCTTTTTAGAACATTCTTAAAAGCAATGGGTCATAAGGAACAGTCGTGTTTAATTACCGATCAAGATTCTGCGATGAAGATTGCGGTAAGTAATGTGTTTGAAAAGTGTGAGCATAGATTTTGTATGTGGCATATTATGAAAAAGATGCCTGATAAGATTGGGAGAAGTATTACCCAAGAAACTGATTTTCTAAAGATAATCAGTGATTGTGTATGGAACTTAGAAATTGAACCAAAGGAATTTGAAGATAAATGGAACAAGATTCTAGTTGATTTTCAGTTAGAAGATCATGAGTGACTTCGTTTAATGTTTGAAATGAGATCAAAGTGGATTCTGGCGTACTTTAGAGATTTGTTTATGGGCGGTATTATGAGAACTACATCAAGTTCTGAAAGTGAAAATAATTTCTTCTCATCCTTTGTTAATCCACATGTATCGCTAGTAGAGTTTTTGATGAGGTTTGAAAGTGCCATGGATGCACAAAGACATACTCAAGCACAAAATGATTACGATTCTCAGCATAAGCATCCAGAATGTAAGACTCCAATGGAGATTTAAAGACATGGTTCTGAGTTGTATACCATCAATGTTTTTTATGAGTTTCAAGAGGAAGTTATAAGTGCTTGTTATGAATGTAGTGTAGAGGAGTTAAGGAAGGAAAATGGGTTGGAAATTGCAAAAGTTAGTGAATGTAATGGTGGAAGGACTTATGAGGTTGTTATGGATAGTAGTAATTATAATACGAGGTGTTCTTGTAAGTTGTTTTATAGGCAGGGAATTCCATGCAGACATATGATATGGATTTAGAAGGCAAAGAAGTTGGATAGAATTCCAAATCAATATGTTTTGAACATGTGGACAACAATGGCTATGAAACAACCAATCTTTGATGGGTATGGTAAGGAGATGGGATATTGTTCAAGTGGTGATGATAGGAAGCACTTGTTGAATGATTTATGGTCCGAGATTCATAGTTGTGTTAGTTTGGTTGAAGGAAATAATGAAGAAATGGGTGACTTCGTTAAGTATTTACAAGAGTATAGGGTGAGTTTGAAAGAGAAAAGAAGATTTGCAGATGAGAGTGAGGACAGGCATAGTAAATCACAAGTTCTTGAGTTCCTGACTAGGTCTAGCACTCCCTGTGAAATAGTGGTTAGACCTCCAAAAATTTCAAAAAATAAAGGGACTGGAGTGCACATTGGGAGCGAAAAAATCAGTGGAACTACTTTGAAAAGATTGAAGGGCGATAAGAAAAAAGCAATTGAGCAATGTCAAAAGATAAAAAGGTTATGTCGAGGGTGTGGGGAACTTGGATATCATGATATCCGAAATTGTCCAAATAGAATATTTTGAGACTTGGATTGAATTGTATATAGAATGTTGGGTTCTTTTTTGAAAATTATGTCAAAGTGGTTTAGAACATTATGGTCAATACATTAGAACATTATCTTCAATACTTTAGAACATTGTATTCATTGGTTTAGAACCTGATGTTCATTGGTTCAATGCTTTATAGCATTATGTTCATTGGTTTGGAACACTATATTCATTGGTAATGAACAGGGCTAGAGTGTTCACTAGTTTATAACATTATATCACTAATTTAGAACATTATGTTCAACAGTTTAGAACACGATGTTCATTAGTTTAGAACATAATGTTTAGTGGTTTAATACTTCATCATTATGTTCACTGGTTTAGAACACTGAGTTAGTTGCTTTAGAACACTGTACTTATTAGTTTAGAACATGATGTATGAGATTTGGAACAACCCACTAGTTTAAAACAATATATCTACAAATTTACGAATATGACCATAAAATAAAAATGTTGAAAATTAATCACATCAAAGTAATATTTGATGAATAAAAAAGTAGTTTTGAATATAGTAATATAATGTTAGTAGTATTGTTCATAGAGTTCCTTGAAATTAAATAAATCAATCATTGTTGTAGTTTCCCCAATCATCATCACGATTCATCCTGATGCTTTAACTGATCCTTTGCCCATACCTTTGACTTAGAAATTACTTCTTTTTGAACTTGATTCTCATTGCTTGTCAAGATTCTTCCACAGAATTAAATGCATAATTTCTTAACCATTTCAGACTAAAAAAGATAAGGAAAGGAAATCAATGTGTTAGAATGGAAATTTCAATAATTCAAAGGACTTAGTGTAGTCTATACACTAGTAACTTAAATCAGTAGCTTCCAGTCCTATGTCCCATTATGAAGCACTTTGATTTTGGTATGTTTCCATATGCTTCAAAATGAACACTCCATAATCATTTACGTTCTTGTTTTCCCTCCATTTCATTTTTTTCAATGAAGTTTTAAAAGTAGACACGAGTTCACCATTGCCCATCTGTTTCTTTGTTAAAAATCTACCAAAGGCTTTGGCCTGTTTATAACGAACATTATAACATAAGGTTAGAATAGTGCAAGAGCAGTATAGAATCCTATAACGATACACAAGTAAATATTTAGAACAATAAGATTAATTCTTAGAACATTATGAACATTGAGTTCATAGGTTTAAAACATTATATACATCCATTTAGAACATTGAGTTCATTGGTTTAGAACATTATGTTCATTGGTTTAGAACATTGAGTTCACTGGTTTAGAACACTAGTTACATTGGTTTATAACATTGAGTTCATTGGTTTAGAACATTGTGTTTATTGGTTTAGAACATTGAGTTGACTGGTTTAGAGCACTGATTTTAGAACATTATGTTCATTAGTTTAGAACATAATGTACATTGGTTTAGAATATTGAGTTCATTGGTTTAGAACATTATGTTCATTGGTTTAGAACATTGAGTTGACTAGTTTAGAACACTGAGTTCATTGGTTTAGAACATTGAGTTCATTGGTTTAGAACATTATATTCATTGGTTTAGAACATTATGTACATTGGTTTAGAACACTGAGTTCATTGGTTTAGAACATATAGATAGTTTTTATAACAATGGAACAATATAGTAATTAAAGTTTTAGTGTATTGTAAGATTAGTAGAACAATAGAGATTCCCTTGAGGTAAATAAACAGTTACCATTGTCTTGTGGTAGTTTTTGTATTTCGAGGTAAACGAGATTCCCTTCTCCAAGAATATGTTGTCAATCACATCGATTCCCTTTGTGATGAAGTTGAAACAGAATAAGTAATAGTGTTCGAAGGCTACTATTGGGAAGAACACCTGAAAATATAGTAATAATAAGAACATATAGTTTATTGTGCTTAGCAATTGCATTTTGTCAAGGGTTGTGACATTAGAGTATTCGAGTTCACTCTCCATTCTTGTTGCAAAGGCTTGGTATTTTTCCTCGAAAGGAGTAGACGCAGGGAAGTACCTATCACTGCATAGTATGATCTGTAATATACAAAATATAGATAATTTAGAACAACATTCACCCAAATTGATTGGAAGGAGATAATTGAATTTTATTAAAAGAATAACTTTCTAAAAATATAATTTACCCAAAGCTCAGAGGTGAAGAAAAATATGTTCTTTGATTCAGGGTTTCTCCTTCTATTCTGAACGTTCAAAATATAGGCCCATGAATCAATAATGTTGTTCATGATCAAATTGTCATATGCATGATATTATATCTTCCCTGCTGATCCAAGTTTGATTATCATTATACAACTCCTCACTTATAGTTATGGGGATAAAGAAAAACATAAGTTTAGAACGGTATTTGAATGTAAGAATACCAGTGTTAAGAATTAGAGCATTAAAAGTAGTGTTTAGAACAACTGATCATAAAATTAGAACATGTATGTATCAAGGCCTTCTGAAAATGCATATTCAGCAACAGTTCATTGGGCTGCATCGACTCTTTTCAAGGTCGTTTCATTCTCTACCATGAATGGGGAGCGTAGATATAAAGGAAGGTTTTGTGGACGACTTTTTCCACGTTGTGGTTCTTTTTCATTCAACCCGACCACAATGTCTTGCTCAGACCTATAAGTGGGTCAGAATATTCAATTAAATAGAACAGTAGAACATCAAGTTCACTAGTTTAGAACATCAAGTTAACTAGTTTAGAACATCAAGTTCACTAGTTTAGAACATCAAGTTCACTACTTTAGAACTTGATGTTAAGTAGTTTGGAAATGCCCACCAAACTATTTTGAACTAATTACCTAGCGTTTAGAATTAGAAATTAACCATTATAGTATATTATGTTGATTACTAAATATTTTCGAAATTAACCATTATAGTATATTATGTCGGTTTTGAAATGTGTGAATTTATGAAATTATATGAGTACAATTATATGTTCATTATAGTAGAGAATTTATGAAATTAACCATTATAATAGAGAATAATTACCTTTCCTTCGGAATATCTTGCACAATTGGCTGCGTCAATTTGTGTATTTGCTTTTCCATTTCTTGGTTTGATGCAGCACAATGTTCGGGGAGAGTAGGAGTAGAAGCAACTGCTTGAGCTGAGGAATCACTAACAGGTGGAGCAAGTGAAGCAAGAGGTGTTAAAAATTGTGCATTAGTGGGGTTGGGGATAGGGGAAGCTGAGGGAGTTGTAATAAGAGGACGGGGAGGTGACACTGTTTGTGATTTAGAAAAAAAGTCAAAGGTAGGGTGGGATGAAACAACCACATCCTTAGGTTGATATCTTTCCCAAGCCCTACCCATTACATCGTTGAGCTCTTGCATAAAAGCTGGCTCGTCAAAAAGATGCTGGTCTTGGCTGAGTATGGTAGGACTACTCATTAAATCTAGGCGCTGAGTGCTTTGTACCGAGGTGTACTTGTTCCAAATGTTGGCAACGAGAGTATTCATTTCGTCTCTCACTTTGATTTATCCCAATAAGGTGCTTGCTTTGTCAAGCATAGAGTACATGCCATTGACATTGGAAGTAATATTCTTTGCCAAATTTGCAAAGTTGTTCAAGAAACCCTATACGGATGGAGAAGGAAATATTAGAACAATTTTCCAAGTTTAGAAGAATAGTATCTAATTCATTAGTGTAAGAATTTAAACATAATGTTTTAGAAGAACACATGCTATAATATTAAAATATTTAAAATGAACTCACAAGTACGTCTTCTAGAGCAGAAGATGTTGAAGGCAATACTCCAGATGCATGGTTGGCATTCTCCTCTTTGATTATTCTGTCAAGAATGATCCCTTTCCCAAAGCCTCTTATGAGTTCAATTTTCATTCTTGATTGGATCAACTCCTTCTTCCAGACTCCAAGCAAAGGGAATTGCCTTGGGTTAAGAACACTGCCTCTTTTGAGGTGATCAAAGTAAGAAATTTGTAGAACAATAGGTGAAATTGTTTAGAACAAATAACATAAATATTTAGAACATTCTACTTTATTTTTAGAACAATAGTGAGACCAATAATAACAAGCAAAAAAAATGAGACTTACAAGTAAAAATGGTAGTGGACCAATGAAAAATGCAGCACCATTTTTCCAATCACTTATTGATTGGACCATGTGCTTGTAGGTGAATTCAAACCAATTAAGTGTCTTGATACTGCTTATGTCTTCACAATAGGACAAGAACTTAATGTTGACTAAACAGTTTGCTGTGGATTTAACACAGCAATTGATAGCAACTACAACAAAGTTCCACAAGAACTCGTCGCAGATATCCTTTTCTTTTAGCTCCTCTATTCTAGCAATGAGGGCTGAGTTTATAGGACTCCCAATAGTAATGCCAAAGGTACTTCTCCAGCGTTGCAAAAATGCTTTTGCCTTTGTGTCTTGGTCTTTAAATTCCTTTTCAAGAATATGGGTCCCTCCAATGGGAAGACCATAAACTAGGTGGACATCTTCAACTGATGTTGGTTTCTCCTGGCCATAGGAGAGTACCAAAGCAGATCTATCTTCATCAAAGCAATTGACCATTTCTGCACCAAAGATAGATTTATGACCATCTAAATCTAACTCTAGGAAGCCCCTGAAGCCTATATTTCTGATTGCTTCTTTGTGTTGGTCAGAGAGGTTAACCAAGACATCGTTTATTAATTGCTTTAGTGGAATTTGTTGGTTAAGGACATTCCTTTTCTTAATGGGTTTGGGAGTGTTAGGGATCTCCTTTTTCTTGTTTTGTTGCTTGTTGAAAGCAACATCAATGGCTTTTTGCTTTTTGGAAGTATCAATTGGTTGTCTTTCATCGCTCCTACATAAAGGTAAGAACATTGCAATAAGATTTTAGTACATCGAAAACAAAAATTAAAACATTCAAATAATATACTAGTACCTAGAATAACTGACTAGCGTTAGTTTAGAACATTATAACAATCATTATAGTTTAGAGCATTATATCAATTATTATAGTTTAGAACATTATATAAATCATTATATTTTAGAACATCATATCAATCATTTAGAAGGAACTCCAAATCGTTTTAGAACAACATGTTAAACACTTTTAGAACATAATGGTTATTGGTTTAGAACATAATGTTCAATGGATTAGCACACTGTGTTCATTACTTTAGAGCATGATATGCATTGGTTTGGAACAGCATTAAGAACATTGTCATTCCTGTAAGTTTTAGAACATTGTGTCCACTGGGTTAGAACATTGAGTTCACTGGTTTAGAACATCATATATATAAAACAGTACAAGAAATTATGCAAGTTTCCTAACTATACTCAATGTCCACTGGTTAAGAACATTGAGTACACTGGTTTAGAACGTCAAGTTCACTGGTTTCGAACATTATACCCAAACACAAGTTTCCTAACTATACCCAAACACTATGGGTCAATGAAGAAACTACCCAAACACTTTGGGTCATTAGTTTAAAGCACATAGTCCATTAATTTAGAACACTGTGTTCACTAGTTTAGAACATTATGTTCATTAGTTTAGAACATAATGTTCATTGGTTTAGAACACTGAGTTTAATGGTTATTCTGTTCATTATTTTAGAACATTATATTTATTGGTTTAGAAAATTGAGTTCATTGGTTTAGAACATTATGTTCTTTAGTTTAGAACATTGAGTTCACTGGGTTAGAACACTGAGTTCATTGGGTTAGAACATTATGTTCATTAGTTTAGAACATTGAGTTCATTGTTTTAGAACATTGTGTTAATTGGTTTAGAACATAATGTTCATAGGTTTAGAACATTGAGTTTAATGGTTTAGAACATTGAGTTCATACCCAAACACAAGTTTAATAGTTTAGAACATTATGTCAAATAAGGTTTTAGAACATTATGTTCAATAGTTTAGAACATCAAGTTCAGTAGTTTAGAAAATGATGTTCACTAGTTTAGATCATGATTTTTACTAGTTTAGAACATGATTTTCACTAGTTTAGAACATTAATTTATTTAGTTTAGAACATGAATTTCTTATGTTTAGAACATTATGTTAATTGGTCCAATGCTCAATGCTTTAATATTAGGTCAAATTAGGTTTAGAACATTATGTTCATTACTTTAGAACATAATGTTCATTGGTTAAGAACATTATTTTCTTTGGTTTAGAACATTATGTTAATTGGTCCAATACATTAATATTTTGTCAAAATAGGTTTAGAACATTATGTTCATGACTTTAGAACATTACGGACAATACTTTTAGAACATTATGTTCATTAGTTCAGTACATGATGGTCATTGTTTTAGGTAGCAATCTACATAGAAAAATAGTTACAATAAAAAGAACATTATATACCGAATTTCGAGCATTAATTACTAATTCTAACGAAATAACACAAAATTCAGTTCAATAGTTTAGAACATTATGTCAAATTAGGTTTAGAACATTACGTTCAATACTTTAGAACATTGAGTTTAATATTTTAGAACATGATGTTCACTAGTTTAGAACATTATGACCACTAGTTTAGAACATGTTGTCCACTAGTTTAGAATATGTTGTCCACTAGTTTAGAACATGATGTTACTTGATTTAGAACATAATGTTCTACGGTTTAGAAGATTATGTTCTTCAGTTTAGAACATTATGGTAATTGGTCCAATGCTTTGATATTATGTCGAATTATGCTCATTACTTGGTTAACATAATGTTGATTGCATATACCGAAATTTGAGCATTAATCACTAATTTTAACCAAATAACACAAAATTCAGTTTCAATAGTTTAAAACATTATGTCAAATTAGGTTTGGAACATTACGTTGAATGGTTTAGAACATCAAGTTCTATAGTTTAGAACATGATGTTCACTAGTTTAGAACATGATATAAACTAGTTTAGAACATGATGTAAACTAGTTTAGAACATGATGTAAACTAGTTTAGAACATGATGTAAACTAGTTTAGAACATGATGTTATTTGGTTTAGAACATAATGTTCTACGGGTTAGAATATTATGTTCTTCGGTTTAGAAGATTATGTTAGTTGGTCCAATGCTTTGATATTATGTCAAATTGGGCTTAGAACATGATGCTTATTACGTTGAAAACATTACGTTCAATGGTTTAGAGCATCAAGTTCAATAGTTTAGAACATGATGTCCACTAGTTTAGAACAAGATGTTTTTTAGTTTAGAACATTATGTTCATTGGTTTAGAACATAATGTTCTTCGGTTTAGAACATTATGTTTTTCGGTTTAGAACATCACGTTAATTGGTCCAATGCTTTGATATTATATCAAATTGGGTGTAGATCATTATGCTCATTACTTGGTTAACATAATGTTCATTGTATATACCGATTTCGAGCATTAATCACTAATTCTAACGAAATATCACAAAATCCAGTTCAATAGTTAAGAACATTATGTCAAATTAGGTTGAGAACATTACGTTCAATGGTTTAGAACATCAAGTTCACTAGTTCAGAACATGATGTTCACTAGTTTAGAACATGATGTTCACTAGTTTAGAACTTGATGTTCTTTGGTTTAGAATATGATGTTATTTGGTTTAGAACATAATGTTCTTCGGTTTAGAACATAATGTTCTTCGGTTTAGAACATTATGTTCTTCGGTTTAGAACATTTCATTAATTGGTCCAATGCATTGATATTATGTCAAATTAGGTTTAGAGCATTACGTTCATTACTTTAGTACAACATGTTCATTTGTTTAGAACATCATGTTTTTCGATTTACAACATCATATTAATTGGTCCAATACTTTGATATTATGACAAATTAGGCTTAGAACATTATGCTCATTACTTTAGAACATCATGTTCATAAGTTTAGAACATCATGTTGAATGGTTTAGAGCATGATGCTCATTATTTTGGAAAAAAACCGAAACTATGGAACTATCACAAACCTGTTTTGAACAATCTACTCATAATAAACTACCAATCTACTCATAACAATGGTTGCAATATGAAGAACATTATATATCAAATTTTTTAATTACGAAATAACATTATATACGAAATAACACAAAATTCAGTGAATTACCCCTCCTTCGAGTTCGTGGGTGTAGCAGAAGGTGATTCCAAGTCTTTGCTGAGTTTTGGGCAACATTTTGTGTTATATTACGACCTTTAACACAAACAAAAAGGGAAAAATGCCATAGTTAGGTTTTATATACTTACAGAACTCCCGCAGCGGTCTTCTTCGAAGCTTCCATGAGTGTGCGAAAGAAAGGTGTGAACTGGGGAAGATGAAGTAAGTGGAACTGACTGCAAAAGAAATGTACAAACTTGTGGGTTTTGAGATGACAAAGAATGTGGTGCAAATGGAGGAATTGTGAAAGTTT
Organism: Dysphania ambrosioides; assembly: GCA_026401315.1. Classification (NCBI taxonomy): domain Eukaryota; kingdom Viridiplantae; phylum Streptophyta; class Magnoliopsida; order Caryophyllales; family Amaranthaceae; genus Dysphania; species Dysphania ambrosioides. Next base: position 6,455,346 of record CM048662.1, read on the forward strand.
GAAGAGAGAAGAAATGGCGAAAGAAGATGAAAGGGCTCTGAAGAAGTTTTAAAGTAGTGACTGAAAAGAGATGCGTGTTCCATTCTTTCGAAGTATCAGTTACACTTTTTAAGCTACTGCCTTTTATCAGTTTTTGGATTAATTACGGATTTGCTATTTTGTTCAGTTAAATGCCATCCATTAGATCTGCCAAGGTGTGTGGTGTTAGATGGGTTCTCACCCTTAAAAGAGTTCTTATATTAGGGACTTGAAGCATTTAGAATGATGAAAGAATACGTTGGTGGTTATGAGAATGTAGGTGGCTCTAAAGGTGATTTCAAAAATTTTCGTATCGACTTGAAGGCGTACATTGAAGGGGCCGATGCACAAGAGGAAAAAGTTGATTGGGTCTTTTTTTTACTATCATATTGATGGTGATGATGATTGCCTATTATAGTCTTTTTGGCAATATGGTTTCATTTTATACAACTTATCAAACTAATAGGTATTTTTATTGGTCTATAGTAAGAGTATTGGTCTACAGTTAAGAGGATGACTTCAAATTGTATTCGATTGTTCTAAAAGATTAATATGATGTTCTAAATAGTTTATCTATTGTTCTAAATATATGTTCTATTGTTCTAAGCCTCAATTTTGTTGTTTAACTCTAGCATTTTAATGTGATTATCATGTATAATATGGTGTTTGGGCCTTTGACTGGGGTTGATCACCATAAGAGATGTGTTACCTTTGCTGCTAGGTTTATAGCCAAAGAAGATATAATATCTTTTGAATGGCTTTTTAGAACATTTTTAAAAGCAATGGGTCATAAGAAACCTTTGTGTTTAATTATCAATCAAGATCTTGCAATGAAGATTGTGGTAAGTAATGTGTTTAAAAAGTGTGAGCATAGATTTTGTATGTGGCATATTATGAAAAAGATGCCTGAGAAGATTGGGAGAAGTATTACCCAAGAAATTGATTTTCTTAAGAAAATCAGTGATTATGTATGGAACTTAGAAATTGAAGTAAAGGAATTTCTAGATAAATGAAACAAGATGTTAGTTGAGTTTCATTTAGAAAATCATGAGTGGCTTTGTTTAATGTTTGAAAATCACAAGAACTCTCTCTATCTTTCTTCCATACTGACTTGAAGTTTTTAAACTAATTCAAGAGTTAGAATCTAAGGCCTTAAAGACCTTTTTTAGACAAATAAACCAATAACAAAATTATATAATGTTCACAAATGAGATGGTCCTACTTCAATTAGGGCACTTTGTCGATTAATTAGTATAAGCATCATTAGAAACCCGATTAATACTGACCTTATTAGCATCGAAATGAATTCATTCTCACAGCCCACACCCCTGGATACAACACATGATAGTAAAGTCATTCTCTCATTGTTTTTTTAATTTTTATGCCATTATTTGTTATTGAAGTACGTATTGATTGCATGGTTTGTTTAAAAAAAGAAAAGTATTGATTGTATTATGTGGTTACTAGAACTACTATTTTCTAACCTTATTTTGTGTTTATTATTAGCATTTTTGTTTTTTCAACATTGTTTTCTATCCTTAATATACAAGATCAGGAAAGAAAGCTGCAATGAGAGAATACACATCTTCACACCTCGAGGGTACTTATGAACCTACAAGGATTTTGAAGGCAATCTTGAAGTGAGGAGAACTAGTTTAAAAGGACAATCTAGTACACCCCACCCCTATGATAATGCTCATATGACCAATCAACAAAGTAATTGAGATAAAGCTCATTATGGTATATATTGACAAGAAATTAAAGGTTACAGAACTAATTAATAAAGTAAATCAACATAACTCAATCTGTATCATTCTTTTTGTTTGAGGTTTTGCAGCAAAAATGTATCTTCTACTAGATAATAAAAAATTATTACCTACAAATAAACAATATGTTGGGGATAAAAAGACAACCACTATGAAGGGATAATAAATGTAACGTAAGAAAAATAAAATATTCTTATACTAAACTGATATTATATGAATTATAAAATGAAATTCAATTACAACATTCAGCTTCTACATTTATATAATCCTTTAAAAGCTAACTAAACAATGGTTCACAATGTTTCTATAATAATCATCAATTTAGTTTCCTATGATTAACTCTTTCCTTAACAATAGAAAATAAATTTTGTTCTCTCATTATATTTCTCTTATCCTTTTATTTCACATAATTCTCCACCTCGTTCATAATTTGAAAACATTCAAAATTTTGATGAACAAATTGCATAATTTTTATTTGGTTGCACCATTTTAAACTGATTGCCTATGTATCCTCGACACGGATTAAACCAATCATAGTTTCTTTATTTCTCTATGTTATGCTAACACATGACAATATTTAGCAATTCCAAACAATGTTGGAACTTACTTCTTAATACAACTTTGGTTAACATGTCTATAAGGTTCTCATTTGTATGCACCTTCATAAGAGAAATAGTATCTTCCTCTATGACATCTTGTACAAAATGATACCTTACATCTATATGTTTGGTAAGAGCATTATGAACTTGGTTCTTAGCTAAGTGAATAGCACTTTGGCTGTCACAATTCAAATTCACACTCTTCGGCTTCAACCCCAAATCATCTAGAAGTCCCCAAAACCACAATGATTCTTTAACTCCTTCTGTCGTAGATAGAGTCACTATAGCCTATAACATTGATCGCCAACTAACTAGAGCACCATGTATTTTAAACACGTAACCAATAGTAGATCGTCTTCTATCTAGATCGCCAGCATAATCTGAATCAACAAAGTCTTTTATTTGACATATATTTCCACCAAAGCATAAACCTATGTCAATGGTACCTTTCTAGTACTGTAAAATCCATTTAACTGCTTCCCAATGTGCTTTACCTACATTTTCCAAGAATCTACTAACAATAGTGACTGCTTGTGAAATGTCTCGATGTATACATACCATGTCTTACATTAAATCGTAAAATCCATGTATGCCTTATCTTCTGCTGTAGTAGGAGATTGTTTACTAGAGAGCATAAAATTTGGAGCTAATGGTGTCACCACAGACTTAACACCTTTTAATAACCCGCTTAATGTTTCCTTTTTGGCTTAAGAATGATTTCAGATTTGATTTCTCTCTTCTAATCTCCATACCTAGTATTTTCTTTGCAGTACCCAAGTCTTTAGTCTTGAACTCTTCCTCGAGTTGACTTTTTAACCTATCTATCTTCGCCTTGCTTTTCAAAGTAGTAACCATGTCGTCCATATACAATAGGAGATAAATATAATTACCCCCACAAAGTTTGCTCATGTATACATAATAATTGTAATTACTTATAGAAAATCCTTATTTTAACATAAAAGAATCAAACTGCTTGTACCACTGTCGAGGAAATTGCTTCAATCCATAATGTGATTTCCTCAAGTGATGTACTTGATTCTCTTTACCCTCAACCATAAATTCCTCATGTTGATACGTATATATTTCCTCACCTGAGTCAAAATGTAAGAAGGTTGTCTTCACATCGAGTTGTTCTAGCTCAAGATCTTCATAAGCTATAATACTCAACAGCACCCGAGTAGAAGTATGTTTTACCACAAGAGAAAATATCTCATTGTAATCAACACCTTCTTTATGTTCAACTCCCTTAGCCACTAGTCTAGCCTTGAACCTTATTTTATCTAACCTGAAAGAATCATTTTTTTATTTTATACACCCACTTACAACCAATAGCAGTCTTTCCCATAGGCATTGGGACTACCTCCCTTGTCTTATTTTTATGAAGAGATTGCATATCTTCCTCCATAGCAGCCAACCAACTCTCACTATCCATGTCTTTGATATCTTGTTTGAAGGTGACTGCACATCATCCTCTATCCAGAGTGAATATTCAAAAAGTTACTTGCTCTTAATGTTTAAGAGGTTTGTCTGACACAAACTTCTAAACTAATTTATAATTCCTCTTTGGCCTAGTGGATGCCAAAGAATCCTACTATTGTTGTTGTTTCAAATGTGTATTTTCCTATTGAATATCCTCATGATCAAGCTCATCCTCCTCTTCATCTGGAGAAACACTAAGATGCTCCACGTGAACATGACTAGAATCTTGCTATTCTCTAAATTCTATCTCCACCACTTGAGTTTTTGTAGTCATTCTAACATCACCATCATTAGCCACCATAACTTTAGATAAAGCTACCATAGACTTTTCTTCAAAGATCACATCTCTTCAGATTACAAATTTAGAATATACTACACTCTAAATACAATAGCCTTGAACTTCTTTTGGATACCCAAAATTATTTCTTTCTTAGATCTTTTATCAAACTTGTTATCCCTTATATGATAATAAGTTGTGCAAGTGAAAACACTAAGTCTTTTGGAATTTGCATATTCCCTTGACCACACCTTATAAGGTGTTGTATATTAAGAGGCTATGTAATTAAAGATCATGAGAGATCCTTTGACCATCAAGAAGATGGCCCAATGCGTGGAAAACATGGTGGAAAGTCAATAGGTAGAACATACTTATCTTATTATGATATTTTAAGGCATTGACTTGGATTGACTTTTCTTGATTTTTGGAAACTTTCTACTTTGGGAAAGTGGTAGCTTGGGAAAAAATGGATGTTGCTTAAAATAGAAGTAGGGTGAAAATAAATTTGAACTCATAAAGGTTTGAACTTTAGGAGTAGGGCTTGAATACAAGCTTGGTCAAAGTTGGTCCAAAATTGGTCAAGATTGTTCACTTGAGGAGTCAAAGGTTGACCAAAGAGGTTGGTCAATGTTCTTATAAAGACTAGAAGTTTCATGGGTTGAAATACTAAAGAGTTGGAAGAATCTTAAGGACTTCAAGAGTTTTGGGGAGGCATGAGCACTTGGTAGTTGAATGTGACGTGCAGACTTGAGAGTTGGATGGAAGTTGAAGACTTGGAGGTGATATGGACGAATTTCAAGGTGAAAGAGAGCAGGGATGGTTCAACTTCTTCAAGGATAAAGCATCAAGAGTTTATCTTGTTAGTTAAATCTTATCTTTGTGTTACGTAGAATTATCTTGGTGTCTTTTTAGTTCTATGTAATTTTAGTTAAACTTATCTTAGGGAATTTAAATTTCTAATTACTTCTAGTTAGTATTATCCCAGAGAATTTTGTATATCGTGAAACCCTAGTCTGTAACTTAGTATTCTAAGCTAGTATTGCACTTTTTTATGCTTCTAGTAAATACACGACCATCCAACTATATAAAGGGGTTTATTTACATCAAATAAAATCATATTTTGATGTTTAAACCTACTTTTCTTTGTGACATTTTTGAATTCTCCAAGTTTTTAGATTAAAGCTTAGTTTGTCCGTTCCTTTGCTAGCCTATTCATTTGTTAATGATTTAGGTGGTGTTTTGAGGAGACTTTTTGGATTCATTGGTTGTGTATCTTTATCAAATCAATCCAAAAATACCTTGAACAAATCTATCCTTTTTTCTTTCTTTCCAAAATCACGTATTACACTCAAAACGCATCAAAAACACGATTTTGGTGAATCTTGATTTTGGCAGTTGTTCTCTAGTGCATTATTCGATCTATAAAGTTGTAATTTTTTATTTACATATCCATAAATACAACATAAGGTGTGTCACCATCTAAATAATAATGTGGAGATCAATTTATTATATAACATGTAGTAATGACTCCACCTACCATTCTTTGCCTACCCCAAAATTAGAGCGCATACACCTTGCCTTCTCAAGTAATGTACGATTCAGTCTTTCTGCATCTCCATTTTGTTGTGGTGTCTCTCTAACTGTCTAGTGCCTCACAATGCCTTCCTGATTACAAAACTCCTTGAATCTCCTTTTGTGTATTCGGTACCATTATCATATCATACAATTTTTGGCTTTCAGCCTGTTTTATTCTCAACCATTGCTCTCCACCACTTGAAGATGTCGAATACCTCATTCTTATGATTAAAAAAATAAATCTAAGCATATTTAGAATAATCATCAACAAATTTAATAAAGTACTTAGAACCAACCTTGGAAGCAAATTTAGCCAGATCCCAAACATCCGTATGCACATAGTCTAATATTTTTCTTCTTTTGTGCTTACTTATAGAGAACTTCACCATTGCGCTTATCCATACACATAATGCTCACAAAATTCCACTTGTGGCTTCTTCACGTTCTTCAACAAACCTTGTTCGCTAAGCAATGATAGACCTTTTTTGACATGCCCAAGGCACATATGTCATATCCTCGCGCATTATGTTTAGTCATTACTTCCACTAATTCCAACTACTTAATCACCTATAAAAGTTATCCCTAAAAGAAGAAAACAATTACCATGACTATTTTGCAAACATTTTTCTCTAATAATCTAAGAGAAATAAGGTTCTTTCGCAAATCTGGTGTATGTCTCACATCCTTCAAATTTATTATAGTTCCATCATGCATCTTAACTCGGATAGTACCTAATCTAATCGTTTTGCAAGCATGATCATTTCCCATTAAAACTATGCCATAATCCAAATTCTGCTAAATTCTAAACCACTTCCTATTTAGGCACATATGGTGTGATGCTCCTAAATCAAGAATCCATTTACCAGATATCTCATTGCAATGTTCTAAATCTGAGTAACAATAATCATCCTTGTTATTTGAGACATAACTAGCTTCTTGTTTTTCATGTTGTTTACCTCTATAGTTGTCATTTTTGTTGTTCTTAAGTACTACCCTCTTTTTGGAGCAATTATCTTTAAAATAACCAAGCTCACCACATTTAAAACATGGTCTTTTAGTAAGAGGTCTTGATTTTGATCTAGACTTTCCTCCCTTGCCTTGTCCTTTTTCAATAGTCCTTTCACTATTTACAAACACAATCCATGAGCTTGGTCATTGTATTCTCTTCCATTACTATACATTATTCCACTTCCAGCAACCTTTGAAAGGTCATCCACTAAAAGTGAGTCTCATCTATGGTTAGAGTATCACCCACAAGCATTAATGTTTGAACTAGATTTTCATAGGACTTTGGTAAAGAAAGTAATAGCATGAGTGCTTGGTCTATCTCATCTACCTTCACATCTATATCCTTTAAGTCTTATATGATTCTAGCAAACATATTGATATACTCCTAGATTAAGGTGCCTTCTTCCATCTTGCATGTACACAATTTGGATTTTAGTTAGATTTTTTTTTGTAAGAGTTTTCATCATGAAATTTGTCTCTAACTTTGACCACATGCCAGCAGCCGTTGCTTCTTCATTCACCAAGAATGTAACATCCCTCTTAAGGCATAAGATTATAGCCGCTAGTGCTTCAAGATCTAACTCTTCCCAATCCTCATCCTTCATGTCCTTGGGCTTTTGTTCTTTTTCAACCAATATCATGAGCAAATTTTCCATCCTTTATTTCTCTCACTTTCATTTGATCAAAGATTTTATAGATCACATTGACACTCGTATAGTTATGAACATGAATGAATAATTGGATTAGTTGTACATTTTTTAGACAAGCATAAGCACAAGTAAGGATGTCAAATCGGGTCCACAGATCGATTCTAGGTTGACCCATTGCGGGTCAGTTCTCATCGGGTCGGGTTGAAATAGATAAATTTGTTCTTTTGCGTCGAGTCGGGTTAGGCTGGGTTGTTATCGAGTCGGGTCAAATTGATTCTTAACTTTGTCACGTTTAGTTTGGGTTTAGGTTGAGTCATGTTCGATTTGAGTCATGTTTGGTTCGGGTCAATTTAGATTGGTTCCATGACAGTTTACAACGGGTTTTTTTCGAGTTCGGATCATGTTCGGTTTGGGTCAGTTCTAGACAAGTTGTAGCGGGTTGTTATGAGTTCAAATCATGTTAAGTTCCAATTAATTTGAATTTAGTCTTAGAAATGTTATAGCGGGTTGTTTTTGGTTCAGGTAAATTTTGAGTTCGGGTCATAGTCGGTTCGAGCCAATCCGGATCGGTTTCTAAACGGGTTGTTTTGTATCACGGAGATTTGATGATGTAATCAGTTTTAGAATTGAATCATTTTATTAAATATCAAACAAGTATAAAATATCTTATATAGAGTATAGAGTGATTGAGATATAGAGTGATAGCCTCATGGACACATTATAATTGAAATAAAATGAAAATTGGATAAACAATTGAGCCGTCTAAGCATGATACATTTTATCAAATCAATACTAAAAGTGTGAAATACTAAGTAGTATTGATATATTTATAAATGTATAATTTCTAATATATACTTATTAATTATAACCTAAGGTATTAAGTCGTTAAGTACTTAAGTTCACATAAATAAATAAGTTAAGAAATTGAAATGTATATAATTGGAATGGATAAGGACAAGTTTATATACGTGAAGTTTAACTATATCATGTTTATTAGTTTAAAATAAATTACATATTTTTTAATTGACTAATTGAGTTTAATAAGAAACATAAAACTAGAATCAGATATGATCACTAATTCATTAGACCTTGAATAATACAAAATTCATTATGGTGATAATAAGTTTTTGTGTATCACTACTAATCTAATATATTGACTCATGGAAATTTGAAAACTATTGATATACATTCTTGTATGAGATGTGTGAAGTCTTTATTCTATTTTTGCATTTGTAGGATTGATCAATCTGGCTACGTTTCTTATATATTTTGCAGTAGCATATCACGATTCAATGCCAGAATAATAGTCAAATGTGATGGTGATTATTAAGATTTTATTGTTGAATTAAGGCTGCAAATAATCAAATTTTAATCCTCCTTGCTATACCAAGGAAGCAATTATCTGGTGGCATTAGGTGATGTAGTAGAACAACTAATAGTAGTCCTAATCATAGGAAGTAAATAGCTAAAATTAAGTTCAGGTACCATATAGTGGGTTCACCAAAAATATTCTTGCCATAATAAATAATCTTCATTCTCATCTTCATAATCTTCAGCTATATCTATCATCATCTCCATATCAAAGCCTTGAATGCCTCACATTTCAAATAAACACAAGGCTTCATATGCTTACAAAAATTCAAATAATGATAATTCATGCACAATTAACCTTTTATGACTATAAGGCTCTTTTGGAAGAAATTCCACATCCTTGAGAATATAAAGGATTGATCACGAATACATTATATTAATTTCTAGAATAGAATGACAATGTGATAGTATTTACAATTAAATGTTGATGGAAAGTTATCGTATCGGGTCTAAATGGGTCACTTTTACCTTTTGGGTTGGGTTAGGTGGGGTAAATAATATTTAGGAATTCTATTAAAAATTTTGAGTTTAGTTTCATAAAATATACATTTTGAAATTAACAAGAAAGTATAGTTTTAAGGTTATCTCAACTCGGGTAAAAAATAGATCAATAAAATTAGGGTTATCATAATTAGGTTGTTAACAGGATGGTAAAATTAGATCACAAGTTGTTATCAGTTATTCATCGGGTCTAATCGATTTTGGGTTGTCATTGGATTATATCGGGTTGGGATATTAATGGGTCAGATTGTCTTCGGGTCTGGTTGTTAACAGGTCAGGTCACATTTGGGCCAAACGCATATCGGGTTTCGGGTTAGTTTCAGGTCAAAATAGGTCGAGTTATGAGTCTCACTTTTTGGGTCATAACCAGGTCGGGTACAGGTCGGTTTCAAGCTATGTCGCGGGTCGGGTCAAATTTTGACATCCCCTAGGCATAAGCTTGGCTTGTTTCATAGGCACTCCTATTATATGCACATTGAATGCCTGCAAGTTAATAATAAGGAAACTAGTTACAAATCATGTAAACACAAATCAATTTATCCAGATTAGACATGGCTACCGAGCCGGTCTGGAGAATTCGAAACTAGGATCAGATCGGTTCTAGGGGCGGGCTGGTCCGAATCAAAATCGAATCGAACCAAATCAAAACCGAATCAAACCGAATCGAATAGAATTAAATCGAATTCACGAACCGAATCAAATCGAATTTCACATAATGCCACTAGAAATTAGAAGAATTGTATTGTTTTGAAAGTAATTAAATGTTTATATTCACAAATCACATAATGACATTCGTTGTAAACTTTTACATTCGAGTAATAACATTCAATTTTCATTTCTTTTGTCAATATTTTTTATTTTTCATTACATATTTACATATATTACATATAATCACAAAAAGACAATCATATTTGATACATATAAACTAAATTATATTCAGCTAAACTAATATTCACTGAAACTATATTCAACTAAACTTACATTATTCATATAATCTAAATTGTATTCAACTAAATTAACATTTATTGATTTATATAATGAATAAACTAAATTATATTCAACTAAACTAACATTCATTAGCTTTAATAAATCAAATTATTTTCAGCAAAACTAACAATCATATAAACTAAACTAAGATTCAACTAAACTAAAATTCATTGATTCATCTAAATTAAACTATATTCAACTAAACTAATATTCTTATAAACTAAATTATGTTCAACTAATTATATTAAACTAAATAACATTCACTAATTCATATAAACTAAACTATATTTAACGAAACTAACATTCATTGATTCATATAAACTAAACTATATATAATTCAACTAAACTAACATTTATTGATTCATATAAACTAAATTATATTCAACTAAATTAATATTCATGTAAACTAAACTGTATTTAACTAAATTAACATTTATTAATTCATATAAACTAAACTATTTTCAACTAAACTAACATTAATTAATTATTATAAACTAAACTAAATATAATTCAACTAAATTGACATTCATTGATTCATACAAACTAAACTATATTCAACTAGACTCACATTTATATAAACTAAACTCTACTCAATTAAACTAACATTCATATAACTAAACTAATATTTAATGAGTCATATAAACTAAACTAAATTTAACTATACAAACATTCATTAATTCATATAAACTAAACTAACATTCTTATAAACTTAACTATATTCAACAAAACTAACATTCATTAATTCATAGGAATTAAACTAAAGTATATTCAAATAAACTAACATTCATATAAATTAAATTATATGCAAATTAACTAATATTCGTATAAATTAATCTATGTTCAACTAAACTAACATAAAATACATTTAAATAAAATAAATTTTACAAAACTAGAAGAATTAGGCGGGCCAAATAGGGTCGGGCTGGTTCAACGGGCTTAACCAGGTTAGGCCGAATCGTGGGCTGAATCGAATTTTTTTCGAACGAATCGAATAGGGTTAGGGTTGGGAAAACGGGATTCGGATTCGACCCACTTTTTTAGTGGGAGGCTTGGCCAGGTTTGTTGGCAGTCCGGTCTGGTTCGGGCCGGAGGCGGGCCGGGTTGGGGTTGAACTAGCCCAGTGGCCATCTCTAATCCAGATTGCAATGAAAAAACAATAAAATGGACCAATTTTCTAATAATGTAACTCACTATCCATGAAATTAATAACAAGAGATTTGGACACATCAATCAGCTACAAGATTGACTGTACTCTTGATCATTCTAATAACCTACGCCGTGACTTAGGCAGCAGTTGTGGAATGAGGGTCGACTAGGAAATCATGACATAAGATAAAAGGATTGAAGAATCAATAGGGAGATGGAATAGGATTAATTATACTCTAGAGGGGGGGTGAATAGAGTATAACCGATTTTCGCGTTCAGGATCTCAAGGTCTTAAACTGACTTTCAAAGGTGAAATATAAGCGTTAAGGCTTATCTTTGAATCTGGATGTCAAAGCCTTGAAATTGGTTTCAAAGGCTTTTGCTCAGGCTTTGATTGTTCGCTGTTTTGATTAATGAGTGAAGCAAACATAAAACGTAAGCAATGAAGACAGAAATAAGATGAGACAAAACACGAAGATTTGATACGAAGTTCGGCAACTAATTTGCCTACGTCTCCGCCTAGGGTTGTCCAACCCTTAGGATTTAACTCGCTCTTTTATTACTTCCCTTAGAGACCTAAAGCACCCTAGAAGATCTTAATCCTCATCTTCTACTACATAGCACCCCAGCTACACTTTAGCATCTCAGATCCTAGTAATAAAAAGCTCTCTCTCTTTTTCTATACGTTTTAGTATTATGGGTATACTCTTAGTATAACACTCTCTCAAAATATTCTTTTAAACACTCACGAGATTATACTTTGATTTTCTCTTAATCTAAATACAAGATAAAGTTTATGGAACTAGAGAGAAAATAATAAAGCTTTGTTGATGTACCTTGTGACTGAAATTCATGATTAAAGATTTTGTTCTTGTCTCACTTTTTGTCTCGTTGTATCTCACGTTGTTCTTCAACTTCAAGGCTTGGGAATATGTATTGAACTTGATTTCAAGCCGTTGAAAGGAGGCTCAAAATAGGTTGCTGAAAATCTGATTTGCCTTTAATACTTTTAGCAAGATTTCCTCCAATATGGCTGTAGAGATTCGTTCATTTTGGCTGTTGAAGATTGATATCATTTGAATATTTTATAGAAAGAATCTTTTCACTTTATTTGCTTCACTTTGAAGCTTCAACATATTTCTTTTTCCATAACCACAATGCTTGAATTTTAGCAACTACCAAAATTAACTTGAAGAATCTTCAACATATATGAGCATCATTTATTTGCTAAAATTAAGAGATATCTTTGACAATAAAAACATGTATAAATAAGTTAGGTTAGAGAATAAAATAAGTGAAATAAGGAAAGGATAAAACACAAGATTTAGGCAATTAGAATATTCTTATCCTTTGACAAAGTGTTTGAACTTTGCTGACTGCTTTGAGACGTGGCTCAAGCTTTTGAAGACGTGGCTCAAACTTTGAGGACGTGGCTCAAGAGTTATTCTCGTCCTTTGACAGAATGCATAAAGCTTTGCATTATAGCTTCCATTACTTCCATCACATTGTCAACTCTATGTATTTTTGGTTTCCATGATGTTTTCAACTCTATTTGACTTTGCATTTTGGCTTCCATCATTAGACATAAAAACGTTAGTAATCAAGGTGGAGTCTTCAAGGATGATATTTTTTATATCGGTCTACCTCCTCGAGCATTGGTATTTCAAGTAAACTTAAAATTGTAGCACTCTTTATTCATTAATAAAGGCCAACTTTATAAGATTACTTGATCTCTCCGTTTGTTTGGCTAAAATAAAAAATATACTCGTCAGACACCTCCTTCAAAGCATACTTTGAACACCACTTGCCATTCTTGTAATTAGTAAGTTCACTAACATAAAATCTTATAAGCATTTGAATATGCCCTATGCTCACATCAACAGAGAAATTATATTACTCATGTTTCTAAGAGGAAGAGAAAGTACATTACACTTTGCGATGTTCATTAAGCGGATAGTAGGCAACCAAACATAAACCTCCAGCCAATTGAATAATCCACGAAAACCACTGATTTCGCGGTTGAAGTTGACTAATAAAACCCGTTGGGTGAGGCACACAGTGGTTATCTAGTGAGAGCACTCCCACCAGATAAGGGAAAATCCCCTCACGAGTAAAAGTAAGGGTGTAAAATAATGCCCAAGCTTCACATTAGTGAGAGGAAAAAAAATCACGGTTAAGCGAAAATAAAATCACACACCGGATGAGAGGTTTTACTCGTAAATAGTGACTTTATAGGGGCCCCGTTAAGAATCCCATGGAGCACCAAATGGTCCTTGAAAGTGCCTTGGAAAGCGTGTGAAATGGGTTTACTGGGGTGAAATCAGCAGTGCGCCCTGCCACTGATTTTTTTTCTTGAGCTTAGTTGTGCGTTGGACGAACCACAAAGCGACTCGTGGCTTGTGTCCAGCTCCTCCTGCGCAAGTTAGTGGGATGAACCACGAAGCCACTCGTCTCTACTCTGGCCAATCAGAATTTTGCAACGGTAATATTACCGTTTAAACTATGAAAAAATTAAAAAATTCACCAACAGTCATAAAAAAAATTTCTCTATAAATAGACATCCATTTTTTTATATTTTGATATACTTTCATAAACCACAAAAATCGCCTATATTCACAAAACTCTCAACTTCTTATATTATTATTATTATTATTAATATCATGAATAATATTATTATTACCATTTTTATTATTAAAACTATTTATATTACTATTATTATTAGTGTTGGTGTTTTTATTTTGTAAAAATTTAATTTAATTATTGTTATTTTAGGTAATTATTGTTATTTTCACTTATTATTGTTAAAAACTTTATTATTTTACTAGTTTATCAACTTATGGATCCTAACAACCCTAATTTCTGTAATCATTTTTCTGATTTAGGTGATGATTTTGTTAATAATCCTCAATTTTAGTTTTTCCTACAAAGATTAGGAAACACTAATTTGCAAAATTTACCACAACAAACACCTCCTGATAATCCTCTTGAAAAAAATACATATGAATCATATTCACCTCTTGTTTATCAAGGGAGCAATTCTCAATATGATGATGAACCGGAAGAAACTGTTCCAGAAAAACCACAATACCCACTGCCTCCTCCAAGAATGCTGGTTAATCGAAATCAACCACTTGCAAAAGGGAATTGAATATGGTTTGTTGCATAGGATGAAGCTCTAATTGGTTTATATCTGCAATTCAATGAAGATGCAATTGTTGGTACAACCCAAAAAGCAGCTCTGCTTTGGCAAAAACTTTATGCGGCATATGATCAAGCCCAGGCTGAAGAAGCCCCACATCCTACCACCAAGACGTTCGAGGAGTTTGGAAAGTTGTTAGAGAAGGATGACGACTGATTTAATACAATGGAGTAGTTGCTATGACGAAGCTAGAAGGGCAACAAGAAGTGGTTACAACGAAGTGGACCGAATCAATAACGCAAGTAACTTATTATACATTTCCTCCAAGCCTACTCCACATAATTTAAATTGTCACCATGGTTGGGAAATGGTTAAAAATGACCCAAAGTGGAGGATAAAACTAAGATGGGCGTTGTAAAGAGAGGAAAGATTAGCTTGTGGTGATGCTACTGAAGATGATAGTAGTGGAAGTGATAAGAGGTGTAGGACTAAAGATGAAGGTCATGTTCCCTCCACTGGTTTCTCTTCTAGAGGTCTTTCTTGGCCCGATGATGTTAAAAAGGCAAAGGCCAAGCGTAATAAGGGCAACCATGTGGCTTCTTAAATTTCAACCATTGGTAAGCAAATGAAGTAAAATAGTGCAAGTAGGGAAATTGAGGCACAACTACGTTTGAAGAAATTAGATTTTGACATGGAAAGGGAAAGGAGGAAACAAAAACAAGTCGAAATTCACCAAAGACAAGTAGACATACAAGAGATGAGGCTCAACATTGAAATGTTGCAAGGTCTAATTGCAAAAGGTACGGACCTAACTCTTGATGAAGAGGCCTACAAAGAAGAATTATGTGCACTACTCTATGGTAGAAGGAACATGTAACTACTATTATTGCATATGTTTTATGATCAACTTAATGTGTTTATTTATGTTTTATGTAGTTGATGTTTAATATTTGTTTTATTTAGTTAATGTAATCGTTTTTATTTTAAGTGATGTTTAATGTAATCCATTTTATTTAAATCAATGTTTGATGTAATCCTTTTTATTTAAATTAATGTTTCTGGTAAATTATAAATCTAATAAAAGCTATTTACATGCAAATCTCAATAAAATTTTCACATGCATCAATAAAGCAGTTGTACAATCTGCTTCAAAGCATCAATAAAGCAACTCATTGTAGAGTCATATCAATTTCAATAAAATTTGCTTCAGAGTAATAGTAAAGCAATTCGATAAATCTGCTTTAGATCATCAATAAAGCAACTCATTTAAGAGTCATATCAGCTTTACATGCATCAATAAATCAATTACAATTCAAAGCTATGTATTGTAGTGTCCCACATCACATGCTTTGATATATAAATCGTATTTCAGATATTTGCATTAAAGGGTCATATATCACATGCATTGATAAGTCAATTTCAATTAAGAGTTACTCACATGCACTTTCAGAGCAACTCACATGCATTGCTAGTCACTTGTAGTATATATACATGTGTTATACTGAACAAAAAACAAGGACTCCAAAGACCCCAAACACACCAACTACCAAACCACAACCAAAATATGTCTTTCATTTCCTCCACCTCAAGCTCATGTTCTTCTGATTTCTCAAATAATGTTGAATTTGATAGCTTAGTTGATGATTTTGTAGCAAACCACCTTCCTCATATTATAATTCCCCAACATTCACCAACTTAATAATGATATTAAATGTGTCCCGAAGCCTAAAAGAGACAGGGAAAGAGAAAAAGGTCATGTGCAATTATATAACGATTATTTTGTGAATAATGCAGTGTATAATGACAACCAATTCCGTCGTAGATTTCGTATGCAACATTCTTTGTTCTATCGCATTATGAACAAGGTGGTTGAAGAGAATTAATTCTTCCAGGAACGCCGGAATTCAGCTGGAAAGCTTGGTTTATCACCATTGCAAAAATGCACCGTTGCAATAAGAATGTTAGCATATGGCGTAGCCCTAGATGGTATGGATGACTATTTACGTATCGGCCAAACAACTTCTAGGAGGGCATTGCAACTTTTTTTCAAGGGATTATTTCACAATTTGAAAGTGAATATCTAAGAAAACCTACATATATAGATTTAAGGAGAATCCTTCATCAAAAAGATTTGCGTGGTTTCCAGGCATGATTGGTAGTATAGAGTGCATGCATTAGGAGTGGAAGAATTATCCTACGGCTTGGAAAGTACAATATGTTGGTTGTAGCAAGAGTGTAACCCTTATTATCGAAGCGATTTCTGATGTAAATTTATGGATTTGGCATGCATTCTTTGGAATGCCTGGATCATGTAACGATCTTAATGTCTTATACCGATCACCTGTGTTTGATGATGTTCTACAAGGTCGTGCACTACCCATAAATTATGCGGTGAACGAACATCATTATGAGTTGGAATACTACTTGGTCAATGGAATTTACTCAAATTAACCAACTTTTATACTACCTCCGTTTATCAAAAGATGCAACAAATAGAAATATTTTGGACTCCTAGGCAAAATTTGGTAATTGTGATTAGGATATATGGATGTAATAAAACAGTGATATAATAATAAGACAATTAAAATTGTTTTGGGTTTTTTCCCTCCAAAATTTCAGTCAAAGTTTTGCTTTTTTAAATTTCATTTCCCTCCAACTCCCATCCACATATATAGTCATTAAAGTTCATGGCAAAACAGAGCATTAAAGTTCTGTCCAAAACAGCCTGTCCCTCTCATTTCTGTCCCCTTCAGCTCAAAAAAAAAAATTTACAGAATTACAAAATCAGAGAAAAAAAGCCAAGAACAGTTACGACACTAATTACTGCTCATTACAACACGAATTACTGCTCATTAGTGACCCTAAAAGGTGGTTCTTGACAGCTACGATCTCCGGTTCCAGCCCTTCATGCTCTAACAGTAAGTACTCAAGTCCCTCTATTTGTCTTTCATAATCTGAAAGAAAAAAAGAAGAAGAAGAGAATGCATGTACATGGACAACATAATTTGAAACAATCTAAGAAATAATCAATGATATCATTAAGTAAAATTACAGAAAATAATGATAGAAAATAATTACAGAAAATAATGTTATCATTATGTTATCCTCACAAAAATACAGAAAAATTCTGGAAATTAATCAAATTTGACATTATGCAAGCAAATGGTGAATGCCCAAATCAGAAAATAATCAGAAATTTAAGCAAATGTTGACACTATGCAAGCAAATGTTGACATTATGGTGTTATGTTCACAGAATGAATATGGATGAATCAATGTTCTTTAGCATTGATAGGATACTTGAAGAAGAATTTGGGGAGTGCCCAAGTCAGGAATTCATAACATATGCACAGAACTTACGGCAAGAGAACACAACAACACATGTAGAAGTGAATTTAGGGGGTCAGGGAGTTCAATATAATGGGAAACGAAGGCCTGAACTTACTGTGGCACAAAAAAGACAGATCGTTGATGAAATTCTAGCACAAATGCACAACAAAATCTTGCCAAGGGGTTCATTGTCAAGACTTGCAAGGCAATTTGGGGTTCACAGGTCTACATTGACACGATTATATCATGACATATGCAAGCAAATGGACCAAGGGACTGTTATTGATGTCAGGAGCAAGAAGTTAGGCAAGGTTGGTGTAAAAGGAAGAGAATACACGGATGCATTCCTACAGTCAGTTCCTCTATACCTCAGAACAACAGAAAGAAAGTATGCGGCTGCCCTTAAAATATCACATTCTACACTTCATAATTTGAAAACAAGGGGCATACTCAGGACTCATACAAGTACCAACAAGCCAAGACTCACATCCGATCACAAGATGGCAAGACTTAGGTGGGTTTTGTCACACATAGAACCAGCCACAACTACAAACCCTACCTTCATTGACATGAGTAATGTGATTCACATCGATGAAAAGTGGTTTTTTTTAAACCCAGAAACTAGAAGATTTTATTTGTTGCCAAATGAAGACGATCCTTACAGATGTGAACAATCTAGACGGTTTAAGACCAAGGCAATGTTTATGGGTGTTATTGGAAAACCACTATACGATGCACAAGGGACTTTGATTCATGATGGGAAGTATGGGATCATTCCATTTGTTAGCAAACAAATAGCGAAGAAATCAAGCAAAAATAGGGCTGCAGGAACAATAGAATCGAAGGCCATTCAAAATGTAAATAGGGAAGAAATAAGGAAGATGTTGCTTAATGAAGTTATTCCAGCTATCAAAAGCAAATGGCCTCACATAATTCCAAAAAATGTGGTGATACAATGGGACAATGCTAGGCCACATCAAGTGCCTAAAGATGAAGAATTTTTGAATGCAATTAGTGAAGGGGGTTTCAACTTCAACTTTGTTTTCCAACCCGCACAGTCACCTGATTTAAATGTGCTAGATTTGGGTATTTTCAGAGTTATTCAATCAATACAACACCATTCTTTTCCTAGAAATTTGGATGAAATGATTGAGAAAGTGAAGGAAGCCTACGATGAATTTGAACCAATCGTAAACAAACACACTTGGATTACATTACAGAGTTGCATGATTGAAATATTGAAAGTGGAAGGAGGGAACAAGTACAAGATTCCACATATGGGGAACCAAAGGTTGGAAAGACTTGGCCTATTACCCGAACTACTAGAAGTCAGTCGAGAAGTCATACAACAAGCAGTTAACTTCCTCAACAACAATTTCATTGAAACCAATCAAGACCAACAAGGAGGAATGGAATTTGAGGTTGATGCAAACTAGATACGAGAAGTACGTATAGGAAAACAATACTGCCACACATAACCAACATAATAGATTGGGACTCAATGTTTGTTGTCATGTTGGTTAGGTGTTCTTTTGTAATTAGCAATGCGTAGTTTAGAGGCAGTACTGTTATTATACATTTTGTAATGGACTCAAATATGTTAATCAATTTTGATATGACTGAAGTATTTCTGAATGCATTTATTTTGATTTATGAGTCCATCAGAGGGTTACTTTTCTTCTAAAGCATTATCAAATAATGTTACCTCAACAGTAAGTGCAATACACTATAACTGGAGCAAATCACTATTTAACAATGTAAGAAGTAGGTGAGTCCCTTCATCATTTGGACTTGGGTTCTGGCCAACACAAACAACGGGACTCGGTACACCAATTCCGACTCGATACATCACAAAATATCTTGCATAATGTTTTCATTGTCCAAAATGTTTCCATTATGAACTAGTGATTATCAGCATATACACATCATTCATCAATAACAGTCCCCCAAATGCAATGCAACAACCATGGTCCAATACAACATCAATGGGCAACAAAAATAGCAGGCAACAACAACAATAGGGCAATTAGATGCCACAACAATATCAGGCACCAACAAAAATAGTGAATAATAGGCCACAACAGGATACGAATACAGGCCCCAATAGGCAACTAACTTAGGCCACAACAATAGATAACAACAATAGGCCACAACAACAACAACCAATAAAAGCAGTCAACAACAATCAACTACAGTCCATCAGAGGGTTATTTTTCTTCTAAAACAATATCAAATATTGTTGCTTCAACAGTAAGTGTGATACACTATAACTAGAGCAACTAAAATTTGATAATGTAAGAAGTTGGGTGAGTCCCTTCATCATTTAGACTGTTTATTCACTGTCAAACCCAGATTAAGGGACTCAATATATCTATAAGACTACCTTGCACTTAATGGGACTCAAATTAAGGGAGTGAATACATCACAAATACTAAATGTAGTAAAATCACCAAATAGATCTCCATCTCCATCTCCATCTCCATCTACTACCTCTGGCCAACACAAACTAAGGGACTCAATATAGGTCATACGTCAAATGGATCTCCATCTACATCTTAATTTAAGGGACTGAATATATCAAAGACACCACATGGGACCTCAATATACTACCTCCGTTTATCAAAGGATGCAAACATGGAAAATACGGACCACAACAGACAGACTTCAGTACAATCCAAATGATGCGACAAAAGGCAACAACAGACCACATTAGAGAATGGCTTAGGACAGTAGGTGACAACCACAACAGGCCACAAGTAACAGAATACAATGGAGTCATCAACAACAAGCATAAACCCAACATAGCATAAACCCAAACCATCAACAACAACAACAAGCACCGGGTTTGGCAGGGGCCACATCAACAACCACACGAGGTCATAACAGGCCACATTAACAACCACAACATCAACAACTCAACATGCAACAACAATAATCCAGCCTGGCCAACAACTTATGTTGCTGGCATACACGTCATACACACATAATCCTCCACCATTAAATTAAAAATAAATTTAACGAAATACATTAGGGTTTGGAGAATATTACCCATCAAATTAGGGGGACTCTTTTTTCACTTCATCTTCAATTGAAGAAATTGTTGCGCCAACACCATGGATTTTTCTAAGAGTGAGACAAGAAACCCTCCGAGTGGACTTGAAAACCACCTTAGATTTAGGTTTTTTAAGGGACTCAGTAACTGTTTTGGACGAAGAACCGGCTAGTCTAGGACTCGAAAAACCAAGCACATCACCTAATGCCACCAACGAAGAAGCACTCAATATGTCTCGGCCTTTGCCGGACTTATACAGTATCTCCGGCCAAGACGACCCTTGGTCAAAGGCGTCGATGAGAGCACTGATGAGGCCGCGTTAAACCTTGTCGTTGGTTTCGAATAAGGCCAGGTGAAGTGGGTGTAGATTATACATGTTCTGGAGATGGGTTTAGAGATGGAGATGGAGATTGAGATGGAGATGGTGACGTAGATGGAGATGTACGGTTGAAAAGGTAGACAGAGATGGATATGGTGATGGAGATGTAGATGGAGATTGAGATGGAGATGTAGATCTTCGGTTGAAAAGGAGATGGAGACGGAGATGGAGTTGGGGATGGAGATGGGTTTGGATATGGAGATGGAGGTGGAGATGGAGATGGAGTTAGGGATGGCGATGGAGATGGAGTTGGGGATGGAGATGGAGGCGGGGTTAGAGATGGAGATGGAGACCGTCGGTGAATCTGGTGATGGGGATGGAGGTAGAGATGAAGATGGAGTTGGGGAGCTTTGGAGGCTAGGGTTTGCAAGCCAAGGTGAAGGTGGGTAATGGGTAAATGGGTTTGGGAGATGGGTAGATGAGTAGGTATTGAGGGAGTTGGGTGGGAAGATGAAACAATTTGGTGGGAATTGTTAACATAGTAAGATGGGTTTATGGACAACAATATGATTTAGGAGTTTTTAATTAAATCAGTAATCAAATTTGGTAATATATAAGTAAGGGCATTTTAGTCATTTTAACAAAAAAAAATTTCCAAATATGGTAAAAAGTCATTATGTTGCATCTTTTATTGAGCGTCCAAATATAGTAAATGTTGCATCTTTTGATAAACGGAGGTAGTATAAGATATCACACATCCTCAGGTTCAGAAAGAAAAGTTGTTTGCTGATCAACATTTGGAAAGGCGTTGAACGAGCTTTCGGAGTATTACAAGCTAGGTCTGCTATATTGCGACAACCGGTACTTGCATTTGATGAAAATATCTTGTGTGACATTATGAAAGCATGTATAATAATGCACAACATGAGCGTCGAGGACGAACGACACAACTACACACGTGCAGAAGTTTTGAGACGATACTACAAAGAAGATCGGCCACAACGTACAGCAGCGCAAGCGGGACCGAGTAGAAGTGCCACGGTGAACAAAAATGACCATTTAAATTCAATGTCGGGTAGCCACCCAACATTAATTTCAACGCATATTTTTCAGAGGAGGATTGCCCTTCGTGATAGAGAAATTCATTCGTCTCTCAAACATGATTTAGTAGAGCACATATGCCAGCACTTTTGTCATAATACAATCGAATAAATAAATTTATAGTTTGTAATCATATCGTTATTTAAGTTTTAGTACTCTTGTCTATGTTTTATTTTAGGTAAAACCTCTTGTATCTAGATTGTAATCGTACCTTTTATTTAATATCTGATATATTTGTGTGCCAGTTATTGTAGTGAATAATGTATGTGTCATAATTAATTAGATATTTTAATTGTATTGAAAAGTTAAATAAAAAATTATATTAAAAATATATTTATTAATTTTAAGTGTAATATAATTTTTTTCAAATTATGCAAAATTATTAAATTATTAAATTAAAATATAAATCATAATTAAAAAATAAAATATCATTAATTTTAAGCCATTTTAATTGTATTGAAAAGTTAAATAGGTAGCATAAACATTACTAAAAAACTAAAGAGAAAATAAATAAGGTGATGTGTATTATGATAGGGTATAGAAAATAGTGGAGGAAAGAGTGATTCGGAGTTTTTTTTTAAGCATTGGTGTGGTAAGAAAAAACCTCTCATGAGAGGAATTAGATAGGAACAGTAAGAAAGTGGGTAAAGAGAGATTGAGAGTTTTTTTTCTCACTGCTGTCAATGGTCTAAAATACTTTTTTTGGCGATAATGTTCAATATTAACCTTTGCAACAGTGAAATCAACCTATGAGGATGTTCACTGTCCTAGGAGTAGCACATTGGCTCGAGTTTATTACTCCAAGCTTGGCAACCCCTACAATAATGATCGGATGTAGGAAGTTTCAACCATTTCTCAGTTAACGGATTACGTAAGAAATAATCCATGAATCAGCGGAGGTAGTCTACCTTGCAAAGTACTAAACCATGATAAATGAGAAATTCTCACTTATAACATGCTTGGGATGAGAGTAATATATTACTAGGATAACAAAAGTTAAATATAAGAAAATGAATGTGAATACAAGGAAAAATGAGAGAGTGGTTGTGTAATTGAAAGGAAATTATGCGTTGATGGTGTGTTGGGAAATAAATAAATAGGAACTATAACCGTCATTTTGGGGAAAATAGTTACAATATGGGGAGGTTGACTATTCCAAAAAAAAGGGTACTAGTATCCCTTCTTCTACCTCTCACAACACCATTAATATTTAATCAACTTGCAAATAAATTATCACTTTTTTATTTTTTCTTAAATTCACCTTCATGTTTTAAAGTTTGACTTTATTACCATAATAATGCATTATCTTAATCTCAAGCATGTCTAATGTCTAAACTTGAAAGAAAAGTCCGAAGAATTTATTGCCAAGCCGGTCATTTGTGCCATGAACAACCCACCATCATTCGATGGCCATACTGACCTGACGCTGCTTTATTCAAGAGGTAAAGGTTTTTAACTTGGGCTCCATTTAGTAGGGTGTAAAACATTTTCAATTGAAAATGGTTTTCCATGGAAAGCCTTTTACGGTGGAAAACTCATTTTCATGGAACTTTTCCGTTGTTTAGTTGCATAGAAAATGATTTTACATTTAAACATTTTCCGTTGTTTAGTTGAATTGGAAACCAATTACTCCTATTAACTTTTCTAATTGTATTCTCTTGTCATTTTTTAACTCTTTTTTGTTGTATTTTCTAGTTGTTAGTCATTACCTAAATTTGTTATGCTACAACAAATTTTTCTATATAAAATCTACAATATATAAAACTAGATATTTCTAAAAAATCTGGTTCAACATTATAAAAATACCTTAAGCTAATTATAAAGAAGTATTGACAATCGAATAAGAAAACCAATCAAACAGTTAAATGTATTCGCAATCAAACAGGTAAACCTATCAACTGGTTATAATGTAATATTTTATAATTTTACATTTTAAATTCTAACATAAGAAAATTTTTTGCTCTAATTTCAAATAAACTTTTGATTGCCCATACTTCATGAGAAACTTTTATGGTTAAATCGAATCAAGGGGAAATCTAGTTTTTTTTTTATTATTTTCGACTAAAATGGATAAACTTTTCTTCAAATTCATGATATAGTACAATAATTTAATAATCAAGACATGAGATTCGAAGAAAACGTACCGAATTGATGATATTCGAATAAGATGAAAAGAAATTGTGAATTGATGTGCTCATTTTAGAGCACGTTTACAACCTCATTTTAGTGTCGAGTTTCGTGCTTTTATATTGGTTTTATGCACGTTACATTCAATTTTACCTTGATCTTGTCCTCGAGCTGTTTTTAGGTCATTTCAGGTGATCTCGATGATTTCGAGGTAAAATGAGACGTGTTCGAGGCTTTGACACTTCTATCAAGAGTTTGAATGCGCGTATCATACCTTGGGCATGTGTTCCAAGCCACTCTCTAAGATTCCATAAACTCTAGAAGCCACTAGGCACTTCAAAGGAACTGTTCAGCAAGGTTTAGGTTCAGATTCGACCGAATCTGACATCCATTCGGTCGAATGGAAGACAGGGATTCAAGTACATAAATCAAGCTCTCGGGAATAGCCGAATGAAGACTCATTCGGCCGAATCAAGACCCATTCGGCCGAATCAAGACCCATTCGGCCGAATGGTGGACAGGGTGCGAAATCATCAAGCTTCTGTTTTGGGCGAATGGCCACACCATTCGGCCGAATGGCCACCCATTCGGCCGAATCCACTATGCATTCGGCCGAATGGCCTTCTTTCCCGCATATTTTGGTTCTTTCTTTAGTCGGCGCTCGAGGGTTTTTCCTAGGGTTTTACTCCTTTTGTCCCTAGGGTATAAATACCCTTTTTCTCTGTACATAACCTTATGCCTACTTTGAGAGCTCTTGTGCCTCAACCTAGAACATCACTTTAAAGCTTTTCATTTCTTTCATGCCTTAGTTTAGATTTACAGCTTTCGTTGTTCTCGTTTTCAAGCTTTGTATTTCGGATTCGGTTCCTATTTTGTTCATACAATTTCGTTTATGCAAGGTATTATTTCTTTTCTGTTTTAGTTCTTTTAATGCTTTCAAGTATTGTTTTTCTTGATTTCATTCCTCTAGCTATAATCGTTGTTTCGTTTACAGTTTTGATAGAGTAGTCGTTGGTTCGGTTATAGTTCTTAGTTTTCGTTCTCTTGTTCATTTCCATTCAGTCTATTCATGCTTTTAATCATGTCTTTTATTATTACTATGTGTGAGTAGTCTTCTTAGGGGTTTGATTGGTGAAACCCTAGGTTGGCTCGTTCTTCATGCGTAGAGTTAGGATTTGAGATTGTTAACAGTTGATTGATTGATATTCGATGCGAATCTTGTCCTGCCACTCCTTTGGAGACATAGGGCGATTATAGGTTGTTCGTGTGATTTATAGGGTCACAAACTTCCTCTCGTCATCTTGAGTGTCATGATTTATTGTTGACTGATTTCTCCTAATTTAGCGTATTGATAGTTTGATTGTCCTTCCTAGAGTGGAACTGATCTGTCCCCGTTTTATTTTCATAGTATAACATTGTTTTAGTTCTTGCTTTGTTTTTCTGTTATTAGTATAATTCTTTTCAAATCCCATTTAAATCCTTTACATCAAGTCTATAAGCTATCGCCCCTTGTCCTTGTGGTTCGATCCCCGACTTACCACTACACTAGTTGTAGTAGTATTAGGGTGTTTATAAATTTAGTTTGCATAACTACTCTTTTAGTCAAACGACCTAAAAGAACGGTTATCATGAATTTTTCCCCAATCTTTAAGGGAGAGAAAGTGTGGAGCAGAGAGAGATACTACCAAGAAGATGAGAAATGAAGAATGCGTGAGTAGAGCTGGGCTTGGGCCGAACGACACGCTTTTGGCATAGTACGACACGAGTACGGTTATGGCACAACACGACACACTGTCAATAGAGTGGGCTACGGACAGAAAAATTTAGGCACTAACGCGCTAGCGGCACGCCAATTTGGCAAATGCACGGCCCGAAACATGCTATTATTTAGTATTATTTAATGCAATTAATATTACTATTATATTTGTTATTACTATATTCTTATAATATAATTTATATTATCTAAAATTATTTTTTTCAATTCTATTATATACTTTATTTTAATTTTTTGTCAAAAAAATTAGGCCAGCACGAGGCATGATACGGTACGCTAAGCACTTGGGCTGTGGTAGGCCATTGACCGAGTTTTAGGGAAAGGTAGTACGACACATCACGACACAACCACAATTAGGCACGACACGATAAGAAGCCAGTCATGAGCTGACACGGTCCATGACGGGCATGGCACAACCCGTGGCCACCTCTATGCATGAGTTGGTAATGCGTGAATTATTTGTTTGTTGATATTTTTTTTGTAGTAAATGGATATAAAATTGTTTTACTCCCAATTTTGAAGGAAAATGTTTTCAATATGGTGTAAAATGAATTTGCATTCCAAGTTCTACATCCTACATTTTACTCCAAACCAAACAATGTAAAATGGAAAAATAGTTTTCAGGGAAAATGTTTTACATCCGACTAAACAGAGCTTTGGTGTACGATCATGATGAATATAGAAATGAATGAAACAAGGGTCTCATAATAGGGCTAGAAATCGTTTCGAGACACACTTGAACAGCGAACGGAGTCTGGAAGTCTAACAAATCGTTTAGTAGGGTGTAAAACGTTTTCTCTGAAAACTATTTCCCCATTTTACGTTGTTTGGTTTGGAGTAAAATATAGGATGTAAAACTTGGAATGTAAATTCATTTTACACCCTATTGAAAATATTTTCCCCCAAAACTAGGAGTAAAACAATTTTTCATCCATTCACTCTAAAAAAAATTATCAATTAACAAACAATTCACGTATTACCAAATCATGCATAAAGATGGGAACAGGTAGTAGTGCCGTGCCGTCCATGTACCATGCCAACTCGTACTTGGCTTCTTGTCATGCCGTGTCGTGTCGTGCTACATTTCCCTAAAACTCAATCCATGGCCTATCACGACCCCTATGCTTAGCGTGGTGTGTTGTATCGTGTCTCGTGCTAGCTTAATGTTTTTAACAAAACAAATATATAGTAGAATTGAAAAAAAAAATTTAGATAATTTAAATTATATTATAAGAATATAATAATATTAAAAATAATAGTAATATAAATTGTAGTAGTAATAATAATATTATTACCAATAATAATATTAAATAATACTAAATAATAGCATGCTTCGGGTCATGCCTCATGCTAAATTGGCATGCCGCTCGCGTGCTCGTGCCTAATATTTTTTGTTGTCTGCGGCTTGGCCTGCATTCCACTCCACCAATAGTGTGTCACGACCGTACTTGTGTCTAGGGGTGTTCATAACCGGGTACTCAGGTTTTCGGCTACCTCGGTAGATTGGGTACCAACTTTTTCCGTTAGTTTGAAAATCGACTCATGATCCGACCCGGTTTAAACGGATACCCACTTAAAGGGTACCCGCTCAAATCGGGTTGGGTCACAGGGTACCTTGCTTATTTCTTGAACTCTTTTTCTTCTCACTAAGGTACCTGCTTAAACCAGGTCGAGTCATATAGTACTTGCTTAAACAGAGTACTCGGTTATCGGGTACAAACTTAAATCGGGTCGGGTCACAGGGTACCCGACTGAAACCCTACTAAAACAGCAAAACCATATTTTTAAAAACATTTTGGGTATTCGGGTACACGATTACATTTTTATCCAGCCCATGACCCGACCCGAGTACTCGATTTTTTACCGGGTCGGGTACTCGACCCAAAAAATCAAATTTTTATTTAAAAACCGACTATTTATTTTCGGATCATCAGGTAATCGAGTAGGATAGTTTTGAACACCCATACTTGTGTCGTATTGTTTTAAAAGTGTGTCTGCTCGGCTCGTGTACCGGTCCAGCCCATGCCTAGTTCTACTCACGCATTCTTCATTTTTTATCTTCTCAATGGCCTCTCTCTCTACTCCACACTTCTCTCTCTTAAAAGTTCAAGAAAAAATCCACAATTTCTTTTCATCTTCTTTGAATATCATCAATTCAATACGTTTTCTTCGAATCTCATATCTTGATTATTAAATTATCGTACTATATCATGAATTCAAACAAATTTTATCCATTTTACTCAAAAATAAAAAAAACCTAGATTTTCCCCCGATTCAATTGAACCATGAAAGTTAATAAAAGTAATTGATTTTCAGTTCAACCAAACAACGAAAAATGTTTAAATGTAAAATCATTTTTCATGCAACCAAACAACGGAAAAGTTCCATGAAAATGAGTTTTCCACCGTAAAAGATTTTCCATGGAAAATCATTTTCAGTTGAAAACATTGGAAAATCTTTTACGGTGGAAAACATTTTACGCCCTACTAAACGGAGCCATAATGTGGCATTATTGTGTTAGATTGTGATAGACTCCGTTGTTGGAGTAACATTCATTTGCTCAATAGAGTCCTAATGATACTAGTAAACTATAATTATCATTAACTCCAACATAATGGCTTTGTTAGATAGGGCGTACAACGTTATCAACTGAAAATAGCTTTTTATGGAAAATCTTTTATAGTGAAAAATTCATTTTCATGGAACTTTTCAGTTATTTAGTTGCATGAAAAATGATTTTACATTGATATTTTTTGTTGTTTGGTTGAATTGAAAACCAATACTCATATTAACTTTTATAAGTGTATTATCTTGTCATTTTTAACTCTTGTTTTTCTGTTGTATTTTCTAGTTGTTTATGCTTAGCTAAATTTGTTATGATATAACAAATATTTTTTATAAAATCTACAATATATTTTTCTGATCTATTAATAGCATATTACATTATACATAATATCGCCATAAAACTAGAGAAACCTAAAAAATCTGGTTCAACATTATAAAAAAAAAAACAAAAAAAACCTTAAGCTAACTATAGAGGAATACTCGCAATCGAATATGCAAACCATTCAGACATTTAAACAATTGTACTTGTATATTTTAAATTTTAACATAAAGGAAATTTCTACTCTAGTTTCAAATAAACTGTTAATTTTCCACATTTCATGAGAAACTTTCATGGGTCAATCGAATCGGAGGGAAGGGTTTTTTTCCGACTAAAATAGATAAAATTTGTTTGAATCCATGATATATTATGATAATTTAATTCAAGACATGACTTTCAAAGAAAACGTACTGGCTTTTTTCCCAATTTTTAGGAGAGAGAAAGTATAGAGTAGAGAAGGGCTACCGAGAAGATGAGAAATGAAGAATGTGTGAATAGAGCTGGGCATAGGTTGGGCCGACACACTTTTGGCACGGTATAACACAAACACGATCATGGCACATCACGCTGCCCGTGGAGTGGGTAGCGATACAACTCGAAGCACACTAATATTTAGTTATATTTAATAATATTATTATTACTACTATAATTAATATTACTATTATTTTTAATATTATTATATTTTTATAATATAATTTAAATTATCTAAAATTATTTTTTTCAATTCTTTTATATAATATATTTTTATTTTTTGTAAGAAAAATTAGGTCAACATGAGACACGACACGGCATGCCAAGCATATGGGTTGTGTTAGGCCATGGACCGAGTTTTAGGGAAAGTTAGCACAACACAGCCATAATTAGACACAACATAGCACGACATGACCACAATTAGACATGGCACGACAAGATAAGAGGCTAGGCACGAGTTTCACCTTCAATATTTGCAGGGCGTGAGTTGATAATGTATGAGTTGTTTGTTAATTGGTATTTTTTTGGAGTGAATAGATGTAAAATTGTTTTAATCCCAATTATGGGGAAAATGTTTACAATAGGGCGTAAAATAAATTTACATTTTATATTTTACTACAAACCAAGCAATATAAAATGGGAAAACGTTTTACACTTTACTAAACGGAGCCAATATAGAAACTGGTACATAGTATATAAAATATGTTAAGAATTAATAATATAATCTAAACCTATGAAGATAATTTTAGAGAATCTATCTCTTGCAAGCTTCTCAATCATTCTAATTTCGTTCTAACTTTTGTAGTGACTTAACAAGTTCCTATGACCCTGGTAGAGTTATCAATGTCATATTTATGAGAGAACAAACTATTTGCCTACATCTACTCTCAGAACACATATGCCTTCACCTACAAATCTTAGGCCAAGTAGAGCTTTCAAGTTTCATAAACGTAAGAAACAGAGCAATAATGCTCTATTAGAACTTGGTGTACATGAATCAAACAAACACCCAAAAAAAGGAAGATTGGATAGCCTTATCAGCCCTGTCACCCCTTCCGTATGTCTTTACAGGAACAATAGGTCATTAGTTAATACAACCCATAAACTAGCTATTGAAGCTAGAATAGGAGGGTAGTATTAGTTTCGCGTCTTGTATCCATTGCCAAAAAGAAAAACCTAAGATTGGACTTTGGTTATCCTTATTCAGGATTCGATGACTTAAATGGCAGTTGACCAGTTGTGCAAACAGGGTCAACCAGAAGTCATCGCTTATGGTAATGTAGTATATTTACTATATTTATTAGCTTCTATATGTGATATTTCATGAACACTAACTACTAAAACATTCTTCAAATTATGCAAGGCAAGCGTCGTAGGACTATCGTCGTAGTTTCTTATACACGCGAACTCTTCTCCATTTGTTTGGATGAGAAAGGAGATAGCTGAATATACCCCCTTCACAACGTACTTCAAGCACCTCACACACTTCTCCTAATCATTAAGGTCACAAACCTCAAATTCTCTTCTCCAATTCCAGTAACGAAACAATTGGATGTGCTGCCCTTCACTTGAATCAACTTAACTGACATCGTATTTGGCTTTGGCATTGAAATTACATTACAATTGCTAGGTTCAATAAGTGGATAGCACACAACCATCTCAATGGAACATCTCAATGAAGAACATGGCTTTCATGAATAACCAAGTCCAACATAGAAGTTGAGGGAAAGCCACATGAGAGGTATTATTTGCGAGAGAAAAAAAACACACATCTAGAAAAAATCATGTAATTGATTTAAATCATGGTGAACCTCCAAAACAATGAAATCAACCCTACGAGGAAGTTCACTATCCAAAGAGTAGCACATGAAACCTACTGGCCCAACCTTGTGACAAGGACAGAACGAAGGGATTTCAACATTGCTTTGTCAAAGGATTATATATGAAATAATCACCAAGCATAATAACCGCAACACAATGTCGATTAGACAGCTTGTACTTGGTCTAGCGTAGCAATAGTCCATGAGAAATTCCTAGAATAAAAGTTGAGAAAAGTATCAAGTGGAACAAAAGGAACTTGATATAAAAGTCAAAGAATTTATAGTCATGACTATCATAAGTCTGACCAACAACATTATTCAAAGAGGGAGACAACAATATCGATAACAATGACAAGGGTGGTATTTGGGGGGGGGGGGGGGGGGTGGGGGGGGTTAGCCAATGCTTGGATACACACTTGGAGTAGTGAACGGAATCTCAAGGAAGCCTAACTAAAAAGCATTTCATCTTCTTTCAAATCACCTGTTGTTAAAGATGATAAGGGTTTCCTTCTTTATATGTTGTTCTAGTGAAGATCTCCAATGTCTCCCCACCTCAGGTTTCTCTTATTGTGTGAGCAGATTCTCTGGTTTATGACACCAAAATTCCGCTTTCTTGTTTCGATCTTTAGGATTTTGCACAAGGGGACTCCAATCATCTATCGAACAATGAAAGGTAGGTGAGCCATTAAACACCATCCTAACATGTAACGAAGAGGTAGCAAAACTAAATTATTTCAAAAAATAAAAACCTCAAGGGGTTCAACATAGTAGCCCAAAACATTGTCTTCTATTGGAATTAAGGAGACCGAGTCCTATTAGACTAGAGGCCCTAACAAACTTCTCGAACCAGACCCAAATTTGAAGAGACCCTTTGGAAGAGAGCAAGAAGGGTAAACGGATCTCACCCTCATAATACTCTAATGCTGGGCCTAGTAGTTATAAGTGATCCGCATTAGTACGATACTGTTTGTTTTGGGCTAAGTCTTCACATATTTGTTTTTGAACATCTCTCAAAAAGCCTCATACTAATGTGGAATTAGATCCGTTATAAGTTTGACAATTCTTCCTTCCTTAGTCGATGTGGGACTTGGAATGTACACTCTTCAATTCCTCATATCAAGGCCCACAACATCATATAGCCTCTTCCTCTGTATGCCCGATAACCCATCTTGCTTCACTAACCACCGGTCAAAAAGACTGTCGATACAAGTCAACGACCGGATTTTCCCTTTATGAGGACCAACTGAGAACCTGTCACCACACCACTAAGGATCTAAGGTCGAACCATCGACTCTGATACCCAATGTTGTATAAATGTTCCCAATAGGTATTTATACAATTAGGTAGTAGGGGATGAAGTATGTAGCCCTAGCAATGTTTCTAATTCACATAGCAACCCTAGATCAGTCCAATTGCAATTCTCAACAAACCCTAACTTTCCCAAACTTTCTTCTCCTTAAAAACCACGAATTATAGGCCAAATAATGCAATTCGCAACACCCAGAATACGCACCAAACAAATAGCAATCATAACAACCTTTACTAAGCAAGAATCATGCAAAACTAATTAAGAACCAAGATAGAACAAAGAACTTAATTACCTTACAGAATTTCACCAAGTAATTACATTGTTTAGGCACCCCTATTAGCATTAGGATACAAATTCACCTCCTAACACTAACAGGCTTGAAGAACGCCTTCCAATTTGCCAAGATTGAAATAGCAAGGGCACCAATTGATCTCACAATGCATGTGAAAACCAAGAAGCAAGAAAAAAAATGTTTTTATCAAATCTTCAATGAAAATACTTGGTTCCTTGCTTCCCTTTTATAGAATACACCTAGGATAAATACTTGGTTACTTGCCATGCTAACTAAGCAAACTAATGCCCACTAAGCAAAGCAAGAATCCATAAAACACAAAACACTAGGTGAAACGTGAAAAGCAAAAAAGTCAAGTGAAGTATTTGAGTTGAAATCAAACTCTTATTCTCCTAGGTAGATCAACTAACTGCTCTTCCTCTAAGAATCTCAATCAAATTGCTCTTCTAGGTAGCTTCAATTCTTGGGACACTTCCTCCAAGCTAAGCACCGTCCATCCTTCCATCCAAAGTGACCCATGACATGCACCTAAGGTCTAGTACTTATTTCCTCATGATCAAAAATTTTAATCATCCATAATTTTGAAAATATAAACATAATATAATACAACCTACAAATAAAAATAAAGAGTTGTAATGCAAATGAAGGAACGAAAGGCTATTATGTGATTATCTGAAAATTTTACCGTTTGAATTGTAGGAAAAGAAAATCATAAAAAAATTTCAGAGATGAGATAGCTAGAAACATAATTTAGCTAGCTGAACATAAGAACTTGCTTTGGGGCAAAATCCTAGAGTCATGAACCTGAGCCGCTTATTCAAAGACAGAACAAAGCATGAGGAAACTCCTTTACCTTGACTCCAAATTCCATGTATCAATGCCAATGAGCTCAGAATTCAAACATGATGTACCAAATGGATAGTAACCTTCACTAAGTAATGCCAACAGCAAGTCGTGAAAACTAAGAGGTAGTTTTAAGATGAAATAAGTGCTCCCATACACGTAAGTGACAATTGCATCATATTTATAACAACAGCAGATAGTCATGCTCACTCAATGGGAGGATAACAAAATACTTCGGAGTACTAGATTATTATTAGTACCCTATGAGGAGGCAGCAAACTGAAAATCTCTGCTGCAGCAAGGGATTGAACAAGATCTTAATAAGAAACATATCTGTAAAATGGATCACCAAACTTCAGGACGAAGTTCACCAGTTGCAGGAGGCATCCATCTCCCAGAGTTGTATACATTTTCACCTACCTTCCAGCCTGGCACATTCTTCATGATTCTGGCCTCGTCTTCTAGGTACTTTTTCCATTCTTTCACAAATCTGAGGATAATCAAGAAAAGAAATTTATTCAGAATGGTGTACAACACACAGAAAAAGAGGTAGAAACACAAAATGAAGTGATGTATCACAAACAACAATGAAAAGGTTATTTACCTTTCATCCTCTTCTGCTTGCAGCAATGGAAGAATAGCTCGGCGAGCAGCATATTTCTCTTCCTTGATCACCCTGTCCATGAATTTATATATACAAGGTTAGTTATCTCAGGTGATGCAACACAAAAATTTCATTTTCCCAAAAATTACTGGTCATCTTTGCGGTTATGTTTACTTTGATATACTAACCCCAGTAAGACATTGCAAATTATTTGCTATGCTACAAAGAAATGGGCTGTTGTTAACAGAGCAAAGAAGAATCAAAAGGCTTATAACACCATTAGATTTGATCATAAAATATCCACTGCAGATGCTTGAATGTGATTAAGAGTAAATCTGAAAGTCCTGGTTGAGAGGTTACGAGACATGAACACCTTTTTCGTTTCCATTTTTTTGATGAAAATCACAAAAGAAACAAAGGATCTTCCTGAGAACTAGATCCACCACATCAATATTCAGCTAATTCCAACAATTGCCTCCAGCCACTAGGTTGACATCACCTAATTTTAAGAGTACAAGTGACTCTAGGCAATTCAGATGTCTAATGCTTCATGCCTAAACATTTTTGCAAAGATTAATGTATACTTATTTCTAAGGAAATACGAAAAAGGAATTATCATATGTCGTACTGGAAACTACAAGTACATCACAAAGCTCATTTTCCATGGCTACTCCATCTCCATGTTTTTCAGAATTTCCGAATATTCATGTCATTTCCTGAATTTCCTAAAAGGTTTTTTTTTTAAAAGAAAAGGCAATGAAAAAAGAAACAGTAGAACCGCACACTATTTTTGGTAGTTTGGTAAAATCCCCAACCATATTTTTGCAGGTGGGTTTGTCAATGTCTAATAATGAACGGCAAACATCTTTCAAAAAGAATAATAATAATTCTGGATCTAAAGGTTGGGATGTCCCTGCCTGTTTGAACTATACCAAATCAGGCTCTTCATAAGAATCTGATTTATCATAAGTATGTGAAGATGTACCACAGCTCATTATCCTATCTAGTTGGAGGATAGCATACATGTTGAATACGGGAACAGCAAGGTACGTAAATAACTCTACTGTTGGGAGTAATATAGCCTGTGACCTCTTTGAAATAATCATTTTGGATACTCAGCTTCCCAATACCAGTCTTAAACTTTAAACTTTAGGGTAAACAAGTTGAGCAGACAAAAAACTGAGGAAGTGTCTCACATGTACTGGAGGGAGATAAAAATATGGAGATGTGAGCTAGCATTGAACCTCAGAAACAGATAATCAACCACAGGAACAGTGCGAATATACCATGTCCAGGCTACATATTAACCCAGCACTAGAGGTTCATTAAGATTTATCGTTATAGCAAGGGTAAACAAACTTGACAGAATACTATGCATGAGGATAAAATCAAAAAAGATGAGGAATCAGATCTGTAAGCCTTACCCCTTCACTAATTTGATTTAATTTTTTGTACTACCCATGGGAAGGGGGAAGGAAAAGAGAGGTTCCTGGTAAACCACTAAGATATAGCATCTAATGACTACTTCAGAATTTTTTAGCAACAACGACGAAGATTAAAGGGTATGTCATTCATATACATTTCACAAATCTATAATACTGGTAGAGCTCAGAGGACTCTCACAGAACCCCTCAGGTAGGGAAAATTCCAGCACAGGATAGTTTAAATTTGAATGGTCATATCTCAATTGTTTTAGTCCTGGTTTGAACAAATGACCTGTCTTTGGAGCTCTTGGACTCTAATATCAGCTCGAAGTGGTTTCACCTTCAAATTAATTGTAGGGATTCTAGGTAAGGCAATATTGATGTTCAAAGTTGATCCAAGCACTAACAAACATAGCTCATTCTCATTTCAGCGGAAGCCCTCAAATATTACCTTAAGAGTAGGGACTTCAGAAACTTCATTAACTTTTGACATCAAGAGTATAATAATAGAGAACCCATAGGATGTTTAGAGCCAAAAAAGAACCATGATAAATCAAGATTTGAATTAAAATTCAAGTCCTGTAGATGATTGGTGTTCCCACAACAAAATGGAGACAACAGGGAATTACATGCCAGGAACAGTGATTGACTAATTCTAACTGTTTATTGTTGCAGAGAGTTTGCTTGTCAGTCTCAATCCCATGATTAGGAAAATAAGAAAGAATTCTAGTTGTATAACACTAATCTACATCTACCTCAGTGCCCAACATTGTGATACTTCAAACACCTATTTTGCTGGATCTGAACTTATTTACATAGTTCAATCCTTCAATCCTTTTAGCATCATAGAAGATATGATTGATTATAAATGGAACAAAAGGAACAATATAGACCCTTTTTTTGGTCAGATGAAAGATAAGAAGTCTGGCTCCATTTTATAGCAGTGATATATAAGAAAATAAAACAGGTCTTATAAGCAAATCCTTTCACATAGAGACATTCTGATGGAAACTAAACATAAATATTGACACAACAGAAAACTTAGACAAACACACTTTCAGATGATCAATAGGCAATCAGGCACCAGGTTTTCCTGGATATATGAACACAAAGAATCTCCTCCACTTTCGTACAACACAATTAAAACTTCCTCACAACATCAGCTGACTCCCGCTTTCTCCCAAAAGCCCCAAGCAATCTTCATCCTGTCTTACTATCTTTTCTATCTCCTAATACCCTTATCCCTGCAGTAAGCTTCTTTAACCACCAAGAATAGATCCATAAAATACAATTTAAACTGACGCTCCATTTTTTCTAGTAAAAAATAAAACATATAGAATAGGTTATCACATAATGGTGATCTCAGCAACTTACCCTCTTCAGCAAGCACCTTGCCACAAAAAGCCAACATAGGAACCAGCAGCACTTTATATATAAATGACCATTCCACTCCAACAATATGCATGAGCATAATCTAGCCTCCTTCATCAACAGACAATGTATGCAATTATTCAACATTAAGACATCACCTAAAAAGGATGTATAAAAAACATATCAAGCAAATGCATACACCATTCTAAAGCTTAAGCACATATATATACTCTGATACTACCTAAAAGGACTCCTAAATATCTACTTCATCAAACCACATGTCACGGGCAACAACTCTGTTAAACTGTTGGCTTCTGTAAAATTGGTGTACAATCAATTTGATACTATATAACCTCAATACTAAAGGAAAGGACATATAGAAAGGCAGATGGTACTCTTTGGGAAGGGCCACACATCACCTACATTCACAATACATTAACTGCAAGCAGTCACACTCCCTGAAGCCCTGATCAAATAGGATCTGAACAAATATACAACTTACATATGCCACAAAAATGGGAGGGGGAAACACTATCTATTTAGGGTTCAGTAGAGGCTTGCAAGAGATGGGAACTCAGTATTATCAATGTGTTGAAATACTAGAAAACATCAAAGCAAGCTGAAGTTAACTGGCACAATATTTGGCAGCTGATGACCAGACAACAGGTCTTCAACCTGAAGAACAGGAGGGTCATAATAATTGAAGTTAACATTTGATATTTCTTACACACAAGGACTCACCTATCCACATCAAAACATGAAATTAGCGGGGAAGGAAGATTTAATTGGGAGATGTAACATAAAAGTGAAAGGATGACCCTGATCAAACAGAATATGAAAAGAGTATCCCAAATCCCCAAGTGAAACTCAAAAGTATAATAAGGATTGAAGAGTAAATAACTACCCCAAATTCACAAATGAAACAAGGGGAATGAAGGTGGTAGAATAATTAGAGAAGCTGCGATAGCTAGAAGGCTCACAAGACCTGAACCACTTAGCAATAATAAGATTAACAGAGTAAATTTAAAATATGTGAAGTCCAGAGGACAGTATCCTGAAGTTCATTCAACCACAGGAGAGTATCCCATAAACAAGGCTATGTTACTTCACTAAATTAGATTGGTAACTAGTTCCTTAGAATAATGATTTGGCCATCATTAACACCATTACATAATCACACAATTTAATGGCATGGAGCTCAAGAAAAAAAAAAAGGTCCACTCTTAGTAAGCATCAAGATTTGAACATTCATTAATCCTTATGCAACTAAAAGGATGACCCTGGTCAAACATTTCAATTCACATCCTAGCTATATCCCATAATAAAGAAACTGTCGGGCAACAAGTGTGATTAAGAACAAATCCCCTCATTCAAAACTTTGTCAATGTTGACATGAATAACATTTCCTATAATATCAACAAACCACCTCCAGATTTCATAAATTACAAAATATAGAATATGGTCTTCAAAACTAGGATCAAAAATAAAAACACCATCCATCTCTTCTTGATTCTGTCTTTGCTGAAATCATATCATTCCCACCCTATCACAAAACAAGGCAAATTACACAGCACATCAATGGCCTAGATTTCCAAAAATACCTTGACCACGAAATCATTATATTATGATGATGCCTTCCCACAACTTCATTTTCACATTCACATTCACATTCACGAACATCAGGCATTGACAACTTCTTTCTTACAACACATTAACCTTATTTGTCAATATGTTCAGTACCCAAAGCCAAAACTAATTAATCCCTTCCTCACATATAATGCACCGACATTCCTCACATTACTCAACAACCCAATTTTCTTACTAACAAATGTCCTAAGGAAAATAGTCCTTGCTTCAGCAACAAACCAAAATTTCGTCCACTAAATGTAGCTTATTCAGCTCAAAAACTCAATTCTCTAATTCCCATTATCTTCGAAATCTCAGAAAAGTTAACTACAAAAAAACCCAAAATCACCATTTCCAAAACTCATCATTACCCATTGAATTTTCAGCTGAATTGGAACATGATTCCACACCAATTTTCCAATCCCCAACATACCCAACAGTCAGTTTTACTAACAATTTCACCTGAGAGTCAAATGAGAAAATCACAAAAAATAAAAAATGTTTTTATCATACTGATGAAATTAAAAAGCAGAGACTCCTTGATTCAAGAACAAATCCTAACTTTAGTCTATTAAATGTAGGTCCTTGGGCACAAAAAAAAAACATTCAAACTTTTTATCCCCATTGTCTCAAAACATATCATACAATAAATAAAACAAAACTCAAATCACCATTACAAAAACCCATTAAAACCCAACAAATTTCTAGCTGAACCCAATCCATTTCCATAAAAATTTTCCTATCCCTAATACACCCACCAATTGATTTTTGAATACAGCCAATTAGTCAATTGTTAGAAACAAACCCACTCATCATACCAACGAATTCACAAAAGCTACCACCCCTTAATTCGACAACTAACCCTAACATAAGTCCACTAAATGTAGCACATTCAGCTCAAAAACCCAACCCCTGTCCTTCTCATCATCTCCTAATCTCAAAAACAATAACCTTAAAAAACCCAAATAACCCCCATCAAAACCTGACAAATTTCTAGCCAAATCAATTGCAGTTCCACGCAAATTTTCCAATTCCAACACAACTAACTCTCAATTTCAATCTCCAATAGCACCAAAAAGTCAAATGAGAGAAAACAAACCCATTTATAATACCAAAGGATCATAAAAGCTAACACTCCTAGATTCAACAAGTCCTAACTTTAGACCACTATATGTAGCTCATTCAGCTCAAAAATTCAATGTCGTCATCTCCAAAACATTACCTACAAAAAGAATCCAAATCACCACTTTAAAAACCCACCATATTTCCACCCCATTTCACCAATCCACAACACACCCACCAACCAAAATCAATCAAAAACGCAAATGCATCAAAAAAAACAATTATGACATTTCACTTACCCTATTTCACCAATCCAAACACACCCACCAATCAGATTCAATCGAAAACTCAAATGCATCAAAAAAATCAATGAAAAAAAACAAGTATGATAATTTCAGTAACCCATCAAAACAAACAAATCACCATTTCACAAACCCATCAAAACCTAATTTTCCACCTCATTTCCCCGATCCACAATACACCCACCGTCCAACATCAATGAAGAAAAAAAAAGTATGATCATTTCATTAACCCATAAAAAAAATTAAAAAACACCATTTTACGAACCCATCAAACCCCATCAATTCTCCACCCCATTTAACCGATCCCCATTCCCCAACACACCAACCAATCAATATCAGTCAAGAACCCATATGCATTAGAAAAAATCAAAGCAGTCACAAAAGAAAACAAGAATGAACATTCATTAAAGTAGAAAAAAAAAACTTAAAAAAAAAAAAACCAAAGCATGGTTTAACAAACCCATCAAACCCAACAAATTTCCATCCCAATTCACCAATCCACAACACACCCACCAGTCAATTCAATCAGAAACCCAAATGCATGAAAAATAATCAAATAAGATCGAAGAGTTGGAATAATAACAATACCGGCGCTTCTTGTTGCCCTCGCCAACCTGGTACATACCCCAAGCGAAAGCGCCGAAAGCAGTAAAGAAGATGGCCATAGCACTGGGCCCCTTAGTGGGAATACGACGTGCATAACGGACAGGTGCGAACCCGCCAGGTGGAGGCCCGTCTTGAAGGAGAGGCATGTCCTTCACGCTCGCCATTCCTGGCTTGTTTCGAATCACTGCCTCCGTCATTTTCTCTTTCCTCGCCGGCGGCAGCTGATTGGTGGATTGATCGTCCCACGGATGGTTAGGTTGGTGGCTTACGAATTGGGTTTGAGAAGGGAGTGTAGGTGAGAGGTGCTAGAACTGGCCAACTGGGGAAGTTATGGGAGGATGGTTTTTACTTAATTTTTACATCTAAATTGAGTATCTTTGAATTTTATATGTAATCTATCTATAATTTATCTATCTATCTTAACCATTATTAAATCAAAACCCCTATTGACGTCATACTTAACACATGTCAAATTATTATTAAAAAATTTCTCCTTTTTTAAAATATGATGTCATCTCTTTTTTATAATTTACATTAATATTAGATTGAAATTTGCTATACATAAAAAATTATGTGACTATAAAATTACATTTATTTCTTCCTTTTATTTCATGTTTCATCTCTACCTTTTTCTATGATAATTTTTTGGTTTAATAGGATAAAAAGTATTATCCCAATTAAATTTTCTACGGTAATTCTATAAAACCAATAAGTTTTCACCAACAAACGAAAATATTCTTATAATTGAAATATTTGACAAAATTAATTTATTATCAAATCGTGCATAGCACGGGACTTACCTAGTGGTTAAGTATAACTATACATGGTTTAACTATATACTTCTTCCTCCACATTTTTACTTGCAACTTTAATTTTTGCACTTTTAGTATTGATAATCTTTGGTGAACTATCCTGGAGAAAAATATAGTTAGGTAAGATATAGTTAGAATCGTTTTGGTATATAGTTTCAGTATATCAATTTTTACTTATGATTAAAGATATTAACAATTAAAAATATGATTGGCAAGCGTGTTTTAAGAAGTTTTGCAAATAAACAAACAGAGGAATTATTTTTTACTTAGATCGTATTTAGAAAGGGTATCAAAAAAATTATGCGATATCATATATGTTAGAGCATACATATCGATGAAGGAATTTCTCTTTACGATTCACGAGAAGGGAAATTTTCAAGAGAAAAAATCCTTACGCTTTCCATCAACAAAAACCTCCAAAAAATCTTGTGAGGATCACTTAGTTCTTTGCCTAGCTAGGAAATCTCACCAAAAAATTCCACTAGCTAGTAGGATCCACAAATTGATGGTATCGAATTATGTTAAGACACTTGACGCATCAAAGAGAAGAAGAGAGAAAAAAATTTGAATCAAAAAAATACAAGTGGCCATGAATTTTAGTTCTTTATAACATTTTGTTACATGTTAAAACATTAAATTTTATTTTAAAAATAGGAGAGAGAGTGGTGAAAGATATGTATTTTCCTTTTGGAAGGATGAAATTTCCTCACTGGAAATTTTGAAAAAATTGATGAGGAGCATGGATAAGTGGTAGAGAGAATTTGGTGACAAAGTGAAAAATCTCATAATTGTGAGTGTCATAAGATAGAAAATATAAGATACGAGTATGACAAAGGAATAATATATTTAAAATGGGAAATTTTATGTAGGAAATTTTGTTCAAAACTATCACATAAATTTTTTTCTAAGAAACTAACCTATAAAAGAAAATATGAAAAACTTCCTCGTAAAGCTAAATTTGTTATGAAATAGTACTTTTTATAGGATTTTAATGAAATTGACTATTATTTGACATTGATCTTTCATGTTTAACCCCGTTTTTCTTTCCTTTTTCTCTCTATTTCACCTTAAATTTTCATCATCCCTTTAACTTATTTCTTTTGTCAGTTGTTCCTCTCTGCCTCAATATCACCCAAAAATGAGCTCATCATCAATTTTCAATCAAATAAATAAAGCACAAATAAAAATATGTAAGTAGAGATCTACTGCCATAAAAGGTGAAATTCGTAGGAATTGAGTAATAGGATTCACAACAAAAAATATTTTAGGAGGTAGTTTCCACAATATTATTCTAAGGTAGTTCGTAGGAATTGTAAGGTTGTTTTTGATAAATTTTCATATTATATATGTTTTAACAAAATTTTAAAATAAAAAACTATTGAAATACTCGATGAAGTTGATAAAAAAAATATATAAAACTACTCTACATAGCAAAGTATCCAACTGTACTACAACCACAAAGCAACCATGTTTCCTAAATTACAACTTTACAAGTATATTGCATTGTTGTAGATTCAAAGCTTTTAGAGGAAAGAGGAAAATGACCACTTGGAGTAGTGATTCACTTTTTATATACGTTTTGAATAAGTTTTGAGATTCTTAATTTTGTACGTTTTGGTTAGATGGTAGTGTAGTTGTATATTTTTCTTGAACCTAATTGGAATATGATTATAGGCATTGATTTTAAAATGTTGGCTCTAATGCCTAGAGTAATAGCCACTTAATTCCAACTCCTTAATCAAAGATATTAATGTAATAATGGAAGCTTGAATGAATGAATAAGATATTAATTACCTCAATAATATAACTTAGACTCTATATCTAAATCCTATACAAGATACAAAGTACCATATAGCTTTAAGAGATTAAACATATAGCTATAATACAATCATAACTTATATTATAAAGATATCGTATAGCTAGTAGAAGTTGACAAGATAAACAAAGAAACACAAACAGTTATAATTATGTAAAATATGGATCATTATTCAACTGATTATATATATATATATATGCACATACATATATATGTATATATATGCACATACATACATATATATATACATACATATATATATATATATATATATATATATATATATATATATATATATATATATATATATATATACCCCTAACAACAAGAAAAAATAACTCCAAAGTCATACTTGATCTCTTATTCTTCAGCATCCACTTAGATATCTGCTCCTTTTCCATATAAGTTCCAAAAACAAAAGCACAAGTCATCCAAACAATTGAGTACACAATGTATAAAAGAATTACAAAAATAT
Organism: Dysphania ambrosioides; assembly: GCA_026401315.1. Classification (NCBI taxonomy): domain Eukaryota; kingdom Viridiplantae; phylum Streptophyta; class Magnoliopsida; order Caryophyllales; family Amaranthaceae; genus Dysphania; species Dysphania ambrosioides. The sequence goes on from CM048662.1 coordinate 6,499,281, forward strand.
TCTTGTCACATAAATAACTTAATAGTTGTTGAGTTCACATAGGAGTTGCTTGGGGAGTAAATGCTTTAGTGGTTTTAAGAGTTCCTTATGTGATTATTCAACCTATAAAGTTTGAGGTCGTTGTCTCTCATAGTTTCCTTGTAAGACTTCACTAATATGATCTCATAAGGTGATCCCCTAAATATCCTAAATTTGACTCACAGATAAGTCCGATCTAAAAATAACGAAGTTAGTAATCTCATGACGGCACATTCATGGTGGTTGGACTTAAAAAATCTCTTACAATTTCTTCACTTTATTATGGTCATATACACTCAATTCTTTTACAAGGCTTCTCTTATTCCTATCTAACATAAAAAGAATTAGGTTACTTAACTAAGAGTACATTCACTTTCTTCCCAAATTCCTTCTTATTTTAACTTAAAGAATAATTTTACTTAACTTAAAATACATCCATTTTCCTATGAGTTACTTAGTTACTAAGTTTTAAAGATATTTTATTTAAGCTTTCTTAACGATTTAAGATTAGATAGACAATTCACTTAGCTTTTACTATCTAGCTAAATAGGTTATCTCTTTACTAATAATCTTACTCAAATCCCATGTTAAAGTCAAACAACCAAACAATCATGACAAGTAAATCAACATATTCCATGCACAAGCACATAAACATACTTCAAATACTCTTCCCTATCATGCACTTATATGGTGAAAAAATACTTTATATTATAAATATATGTTGTACTACTTTGCATTTGTGTATACCTGTACTTATACATATGCATATATATATCAATCCCACACTACAACAGCAACATCCACCTAACAACATGCATGCATGGAAATAAGGAACAACACTACAACAACATGTAAGAACAACAACTCGTTCCAACAAGAAAATGCATGTTTGCAGTCCCGGTAGGTCTAACAACAGATTAACGACCAAAAACCACTATCACTTTGCCATAACCACATGAAACATAGCCTTAGAATCGAGTTGGCTAGTCTAACCTCTCAAAGGCACCCAAACAACAACCACAATAATAACAAATAAACTTACATGCATCAAGTCCAACCCGTATTAGGCTAACTAGCATAATGATTTAAATTATACAAAAATACCAAAAAATCACCAAATTACACATGCATTAAGAAAATCAAGTTTGGATAAAGCTCGATGGTGATTTAGAAAAGTGTGATTTCTTTTACTTCCCAAGTTGTATTTTTAGGCTTCATTGTTTCTTCCTAGGGTAAACAGGTTAATGAATGGAAGGTGGAAGCACTTAAGAGTTACTCGTACCAACAATTATTCAATATGTTTGAAGTTTATATGGCCTTGCATCATTCAATAGAAGATTTTTTTGAGATTTCAGTACCATCATGGCACCCTCAAGCTCAAAGGGCATTTAAAGAGGTAAAGCATCAACTCACCATGACTCCTATTCTAGCACTTCCAAACTTTGAAGATGTCTTTGAAGTTGAATATGATGCATCCGGAATTGGGATTGGTGCAATTCTTTCTCAAAATAGAAGGCCCTTAGCATACTTTAGTGAGAATTTCAAATGAGTCCAAGCACAAGTACTCTATCTATGATAAGGAATTATATGCTTTAGTACATGCTTTTGATCATTGGTACCACAACCTGATTCCAAATGAGCTTATCCTTCATTCAGACCATCAAGCTTTGAAGTAATTGCAAACCCAACATAAGCTTCAACCTCGCCATTCTCAATGGGTTGAGTTTCTTCAAGCTTTTCACTTAATAATCAAGTGTAAGTCCAACAAACTAAATAAGGGAGCAGATGCACTATCTAGGAGGTATCTTCTTCTTGATTCTTTATAGACTAATGTTATTGGTTTGGAAATTTTGAAGGAAAGCTATAAGGGATATTAAAACTTTGGATAATTTTATGAGAAATGTTCAAAGCAAGCTCTGGGTGAATACTACATCTTTGAAGGTTTTCTTTTCAAGGGTAATCAATTTCGCATCCCAAAGCATTGTTTGAGAGAGTTCCTCATTAAAGAAGTGCATGAAGGAGGCATGGCTAGACACTTTGGCATGGCAAAGACCAAAGTACTTCTGGTCGAGCAATTTTTTTGGCCTAGGATGACGTGTGACATGGAGTTTATCATCAAAATGTGTCCCATGTGCCAACAGTCTAAGATTCATACACTTCCTCAAGGACTTTACATGCCATTACCTATTCCTCAAGCTCCTTAGGAAGACATTAGCCTCGACTTCATCACGGGATTACCTTGAACCCAATGCAACATGGACTCTATTATGGTGGTTGTGGACATATTTTCCAAGATGGCTCACTGTATACCTTGCCACACAACCTATGATGTTGTTGAAGTTGCTAACTTATATTTCAAAGTGGTAGTTCAATTGCATGGCATCCCTACGACCATGGTAAATGATCGTGATCTAAAGTTCCTTAGTCACTTTTGTCTAACACTATAGAGGAATATAGGAAACCAATCTCAAGTTTAGCACTTCAAGCCATCCCCAAATTGATGGGTAAACCGAGGTGACTAGCCGAACACTTGGGACTCTTTTGAGCTTTAATCATGGAGAGCCTTAGGGAGTGGGAGGATATGTTTCCCCATGTCGAATTCAATTACAACCGAGTTCCCAACAAGACTAAGGTCTTAGTCCATTTAAAGTAATTTATGGATTTAATCCATGTGCACCCCTTGATTTAGCCCCTTTTGCAACATAGACTAGCTTTAGTTAAGAGGCCGAGGAGAGAGCTAAAGAAATCAATAAGATGCATGAGTTAGTTTGTTCTAGGATTATCAAAGTAAATGATCAAGTGAAGACTAGAATGGACAAGAAGAAGAAGGACGTGACATGAGAGTAAAAGTGGGAGATTATGTGTGGATACATCTAAGGATGGAGCCTTTCCCTAGAAAGAGGAGTTCTAAGCTTATTCCAAGACTCGATAGCCCATTTAGAGTTTTGGAGAAGGTCAATGACAATACTTACAAGATCAAACTCCTAGTAGATTATGGAGTTTAGCCACTTTTAATGTTGTTGATCAAGTCATTTCTATGATGCCCATGAAGATTTGCCAAGTTTGAGGGCAAACGTTTCCAAAGAAGGGGATGATGATGGGGACATCAGTTTATTGCAGCTTAAAGTCACTAGGGATCCAAGCCAAATCAAATTGATGGCTTCTTGCATAGCGAATATGGTGGCAGTGTATCAAGATAAGCATACTTATCTTAGTATGGTGTTTTGATAATCTTCCTTTGTATATTAGTTTCTTGTAAATAAATAATTTCTTATTTTGGTAAATTTCTATTTATAGTAAGTGTGTGTAAGAAATAAAATTGGCATGCTTTCCAAAACTTTATCTAAGTTAGAATATAAGTTCCTAAAGCCTTTATTTAATAGAGTAAGTTAAGATTATAACTTTATGACTATTGAATAAATTAGAGCAAGGTCAAGGAAGAGACGAATCCTAATGCAAGTCAAGGATAGATGACCTAAAGACCAAGTAAGATTATGTGAAGATCAAACCAACACTTTCTTATGTGGGATTGGCTGAAGAAAAGTTTACTTGGACTCAAATGGGTTAAGACCGACTATCTATTATAAAAGGAGAAGCATATGAGGACTCTAAGAGTGGACGGTTGAAGAGGAGACCTAGCTTAAGGAGGATTCAACTTCTTCAAGATAGAATTCTAAGTCAACTCAAAATCCTTAATTTTAGCTTGTATTATTTTATCTTTAGGAGTCATAGTAGGAATATACTTAGCTTATAGCTACGCCCCTTAGCTATATAAATAAGCTTGTTGGGTTTCAACTTGTAATTAGATTTTAAGCTTAGATTTTCTAACTTTGTTTTTCATAAATAAGTTCTTTGAGTTCTCCTAATTTTTTAGATTGAGATTAGGAAAACTTGTTCCTTTTCTAGCTTGATTCTTGGCGCATTAAGGGGTGATCTTTGGAAGATTTAGATCTCTTTGTAGTGGATTCTACCTAAGGGATTAAGGTTTATCCAAGCCAACAAAAACACAAACCCATCAAACCTAGCAAACAAGGATCAAGCAAAAACATCAGTTAACCCAATTTTCTATTTTGTGATTGATCCAACCTTGAAGCTTGGAGCTATTGAGTTTGTGAACCTCAACTTGGATGCCTAGATTCACAACAATGTCATAAGGGAACTCTACCCCTCTCTAATCCTAAATGTTGATATTAGTTACATGGAAGCTAGTTTAACCCCAAAAGAAATCATGGATGTTTTGTTTGCTATAAAAAAAAATATAAGTCTCCTAGTCTAGATGGGTTTACTATTGATATCTATAAGAAACATTAGGATATAATTACAAATTCAGTAGTTTATTGAATACAAAGCTTCTTCAAAATAGGTTATCTTTTAAAGGAGTGAAACCATTCCATCTTTGTGATGATTCCAAAAATTTCTTCTCCTAAAGAAGTGAGCCATCTTAGACTAATAAGCTTATGCAATGTGCTCTATAATTATTTTACAAAATTCCTATTTAAAAGGTTAAAAGAGAGTTATCCCAAAGCTCATTTCTGACTCACTACATACTTTTACTCTGAAAAGGCACATAGTAGATAGTATCCATGTTAACCACAAGATTCTCCACAAAATTGATAGGAAGAAAAGGGAACTCCGCTGATGACAATCAAAAGTGACATGACCAAAGCTTATGAGAGGATGAACTAAACTTTCATCATTAACATCCTTATGGCCTAAAATTTCCTAAAATCTGATTCCACTACATTCAATATTGCATTTCCATAATTTTGTTCAAAATTTTATTGAACGGGAAAACCTTTGACTACTTCTTTACAACTCAGGCCTTTGTTAGGGAGATCCCCTATCATTGTACCTCTTCCTTTTCTATATAGATATTATTTCTAGAATGGTACAAATAAGTTATATCAAAGGATAAACTTAGTCTTTTCCAAAGGATAGAATTCTATCAAAGAGCCTTGGCCATTAGACATCCTTTATTTATTGACGATGCCATCCTCTTCACAATAGTAACACAACATTCATGTGAAGAACTTGAAATAGAAGTTGAGAGATTATGCAAAATATCATGATAATAAATCAACCTATCTAAAACTTTGTCAAATTTATCCCTAATATCTTCTACAAAGATAAGGATAAAATCATGAATCTTTTAAGAATGAAGGAGGTAAGTAAATTAGGGAACCACTTGGGAGTCTCAATTAATGTCACTTGGAAGAAGAGTGTTCTCTTTCAACCTTGATTGGAAAACATTGCAAATATGATCCTAACTTGGAGAGATAGTTTAGCTTGTAGTCTACAAAACTTATCTTAATTAACATTATTTTGATCTCTATGGGCATCTCATATGCTAAGTTGCCTCCCGATTCTAGAAAATGTGGTGTCCAAGATTAATTCCATCATCACTCATTTCTTTTGGGAAAACTTGACCATTGGACAACAAAAAGGTATTCACAAGGTACGTAGGAATATCCTTTATCTTCCAAAAGGTATGAATGATCTTGGCATTAGAGATGTCACCTCTCTTAATAGTGTCTTACTAATGAAATAACTTTATAGAATGCACTTAACCTATAGCTTGTGGTCTCTAAAGCTTATAATTCCAAACAATACTTCACCCTATCCACAAGGAGGATAGCTCATTTAAATTATATTGGTCTTTCTTTAGGTATGTTGGAAATAAGTAAAATAGAGAGTATCTTCCTATAAGGGTGCGCTCGGAAAATTGACTTTGGCAATAGAGTAGAAGCTGTTAGTGAAAGTTAAGTGGAAGGAAGTTTCCTTATTTTCAAGTCTGATGTTGAACAGAAAACAACAACTAAAGATAAAGATTTAATTTTGAGTGGAATAGCCAAGGTAAGGGCAAGTTTCAAAGCAGATTACTTTAGGTCTATCCTAGCCATGGAACCACCGCTAATAGGTACATATGACTTCTTATATTTGAAGAATCGTCCCTCGGGAATATTTTTTGTAAAAACTAAGTATGCCTTCATCCAACAACAGCAGTGGGAGAATAGTGATCCTGATATAAGTTCCCCTTTCTTCAAGATGCTTTGGAATCTTGATATCCATCCAAAATGGGAGAACTTCATCTAGAAATTTGGTATGATAGGCTACCAACCAACCAACCAAAGGAAATCTAATTAGAAGAGGAAAAGATCTTAATCATCAATGTATGTAATGTGGTATGTGCAAGGATACCTTAAGCCACGTCTTTAAATTTTGCCACAAGGAAATTTTTTTTTGGAAACATAGCTTCCTAGCTATTGCTTCATATGAAAATGGGTTTTTCCCCCTTTAGGAATGGATCCATCACCATATTTAGTTCCTCTAAAACTCGAGTAGCTCAACTATAGGCAGACTTTTGCACTTTGTTGTAGGCATTTGGAGCAAATGGAAGGTAAGAAATAACTTTGTTTTTAATGCAGGAAATGGAGATTTAAATGACATCAAAATCCAAATTAATGAAGCCATGATGCAGTAAAGTAGTATCATAACAAAAAATATGAAATAATTAGATTAAGAAAGACCCAAGGCCAACAAGACTAATACCCCTCGAGGTATTATATCGCTTTTATAGGACAATATAGAAGTGATGGTGATATCAGTCCAGATCCAAATAGATGGAACTTAGTGAAAATAGAATAAACATGCAGATACATGTAGGTTGTCTATCATTCTTCTCTAAATATAGGTACCGATGGAGGAAAATCGAGTCTAGCTAGTTCTTCCTTACAAGATGAAGCCATCACCTGCTCCCACACTATGGAATATGCCATATCTCTCAACTTTTAAAAACCTGATTTTGCTAAACCAACTATTTTCACCTGGTAAGTATCTTGAGGCAAATAACAATGAAACAAATACGCACATTGCAAACTCTTGACCACATTATTGACATGGGTAAACTATTCAAGAGTTGCACTATAACCAAGGCCATACGAGAACTGGTTCATTAAGCACACGCCACAATGAATAGGATTTGACTTGTCCTTCTTAACCCCAGTGTAATCATTTAACTAGATTTATCTAGATGTCAAAAAATAGGATGGCATATAATGAACTAAATACTCTTAAATTTATCTTTCCTAATCACCAACTAATGATCATTTAAATAAGTAATACTTGGTGTAATTGATAGGAAACTTATGGTATGATAAACAACCTAATATTTTTATTCCTATCAATCGTTCTTAGGTTCAAGAATATCTTAACATTACACCTTGCTCTTAAATACTTGATCTGCGTAAAAATTCTGAATTATATCATTATATGTGAGAGGTCCTAAAGTTGTACAATGAGCCACAAAGGATCCAATAAAGCTATAGGGTTGGAATTATAAGGGAGTAGATTTCACTAAAAGCCCTACAATTCCATTTATTAGTAGTATAAATAGGTATTTAAGCATCAACATCTTTTTTTCTTTGTGAAACAAAAACTTTGGTGTAATCTCTAGTTGGTAGGGTTAGTAATTGGGGTTCTCTAGATGGGGTGGGTTTGACCCTGTTAGGAGTGTAGGTGGCCTCTTTTTCTGCTGGCAAGACTCCTATGGAATGTAGATTTTGTTATCATCTTGTAATGTTTTATTTTTCCAGTTGTATTATTTAGATCATGGGTATGCTTACTTGACTTTTGTTTACAACTCTCCTTATCTCAATAATAGAAAACTAGTGCGAGATTTCATCCAAAAACTAATTAAAAGTCATATAGGGAAAGCATTGTCTAATAGAAAATTTTAACCAAATTGAGAATCATCAGTAAACACTAGGGGATTCTCCTCAAATCATAGGCCTAGAATTTTTTGTCAAATGGCAGGTTGAGTGTGGTTTAATTGATCTTCCAACATAGGGGGTCCTATACTTATGGACAAATAACAGATAAGGATCAACGACTATTTTTTAGCTCTTAGAAAGAGTATATTGCAATGAGAAGTGGAAACTTACTTTTCCAAATACAAAAATCACAAATTTTTTATCTTCCTTTGACCACGGTCTGATAAGCAAACTTGATAAACATAAAGAAGATGAGACATTATAAGCTTGAATCTTGGGCTTTAAACATGACTTAGATTAGGGAAATAGTGGAAGTTAAATGGAGAAAGACTGTCTCTAGAGCGATTATGATCAATGTCTCAAAGAAATGCTCGAGAATTCTATACTTCTTAAAACAATGGTGCTTAGAATTTAAAAGGAGAATAACATATACTAGGGATAAATTTAAAATACACTAGGTCAGGAGCAAATTCAAAGTCCTTTACTAGAAGAGGCCTCAAAAGTACCATCAACCTCTAGAGATGTAGCTATGAGCTCAACCTTGAAGTGATGGTTTTGGAATCAAATGGACAAAAGCAAATGGGATAAATATGGAAATCCATCGACCCTATACTTCTTCAGGTTAGTTAAGGAGAGGAAATCTAAGAACAAAGTTTCAGCCCTTAAGCTGAAGGATGGTTTATCAAAAGAGGATTAAGTTGGAATTCTTTGGATTCTTTCAAGATCAATATTTAGGAAATGCTCCCTATTCATACTCTAGCCTCCAAGCTACAAGGGATGAGTGGTTTTCATATTGCCATGTTTGAATGAGAACCAAGTAAAACATTTGATGATGTCATTTACTACCAAAAATGTTGAAATAGCTCTCTTTCGTATGAAGCCTCAAAAATCTCTTGGCCTGGATGGTGTTCCACCTCTTTTTCTTCCAAAAGGTTTGGCCCTCTTTTCAAAAGGATGTTGTTCTAGCAGTGCTAGACTTTTTCGAGGGTGCATTCATGCCAAAAGCTGGAATAAAACATATATTTATAACTCTTATCTTGAAAGTTTCGTCTCTCGAGGCATTCAAGTTGTTTAGACTAATAGGTTTGTGCAATACTACATATAAAATAATTTCAAAATGACTCAAGCCAACTTTGAAGGACCTTATAGGGGTGTTATAGAATGCTTTTTTCTAGGGAAGGCTCATGTCTGATAATGCATCATTGTTTGTAAGATGATATAGTGGATTATAAACAAGAGGAGAGGAAAGCATTTCGTTGCTACCCTCAAGATTGATCTCAATAAGGCCTATGAACGAATAAGGTGGACATTTATTTAGGAAGTCTTAAAATTCATGAACTTCCCTGAGATCTGGATCAAATGGATTAGGTATGTATCTCTATAGTGTCGTACTATATTCTAGTCAATGGTGAGCCTTCAACAAAACTCAATCCTAAAGTGGGGTTAAGACAAGGAGATCCTCTCTCTCCTTATATTTTCATCTTATGCATGGAAGTGTTATCTAGAATAAGATTGAAGCAAGAAGAGATATCATGGGTCAAAAATTTGGACAAAGAGGTCATGAATCTCTCACCTATATTTTGGCATATGATGCGCTATTCTTTTTCAAGGCTACCCATAATTATTACTCCCTCATTTGAAGTACAATTGATAATTTCTGCCAGGTGTCTCTAGAAATAGTTAGTGGTTAAAAATCTTCGATCATCTTCACTCCAAAATCACCTCGGAGACTCATCAAATTCATGAGGAAACCCTTGGGAGTGCTGAAGAAGAATGCATTAGGAATCTATTTAGGAATGTCTATGGAGGTAGATGGTAGATCTCCAAAATTCCTGAACTTCTTATTGGATAGAATCACCAATAAAATCATGTCATGGAAGTTCATGTTCTTAAACTAAGTAGGCAAGCTCATCCTTATTAATGCAATCTTGATATCATTGGCTCCTCATGTAATCTTAGTGTATCTCCTCCCTAAAAATCTCCTAAATAAGAAATCATCCACTTTCTCTAGTTTTGGTGGTCTTCTTCGATGGAGAAAGCCTATATACTTGAAGAAAAAGGAAGTATTGGAGCTACTGAAGATCAACGGATGCTTGGGGGTCATAAATTTGGATTATCTCAATTGTGCTCTAGTATTCAAATAGGCTTGGAGAGCACACTCAAAAACTTCACGCTTAATGTTGAGAGTGATTTGGGTAAGGTATGAAAAGTCTTCCCTCTTGATTGGTATTGGTCATGGAATGTAATATTATGTATTTTTTAGTAATTACAAATATAAATTTCTATATTATGGAGTCATTATTTTTAAAAAATAAAGTATTTTATCTTTAAGAGGAAAATAATTTAAATATTTTTCTACTTACAAAAAGATTCATTTTACAGTTACTTAATTTAAGAAGACTCTTTTAAGGAAAAGGATGATCATCAAATTTAAAAGTCTCATAGTTTAATTAGGACGCTTTTAAAAAGAAAGATGATCACCAAATTTTAAAAGTCTCCTAGTCCATTTAGGACTCTTCTAAATTAAGCTAGCATAAATACTCGACTTTCTCATAGATTTCAACTTGACAAAAGGTACATATGTTTTACTGTTTTTTTGGTTTTTATTTTTTTTAAAGGCATGTACTTGGAACATACCCCTATTTAATTTTTTTTAATCTACTGTACAACATATTAGTATTGAGGAATTCAGAAATATTACAAGTATTAAGATATGAAATTCATTGTGAAATTTTTTATAATTGTGTTTATAAATTTTCATATTTATATAATGAATTTTAAAGTTAGTTTTTCTGACCTAAACTATTAAATTTTGAGAAAGTATTGAAATATGATTTTAACCCTAATTTATGAAAGTTATAGCATATTTAGGGATTTTAAAAATTAGGTTTAGTTGCTGTAAAAATTTGTTAAATAAAGAATTGATTGAGTAATTCCTTTATTATTTTAGGTTATGGGTACTACTTAGGAGATTTCTAAGTTTCTATGAGAAAACCTAATTACCTATTCAAGGTACATACATGTTGTAATACTTGTATGTATAGGAAAGTTGTTGTTGCTCGATTCCCTTTTATATAATATCATGCCTAGGATTGGTTTGATTTATGAGCAATGTTGAATGCATGTGTATTGGCATGTTTGAAGGAGTTAATATGTTTGTATGATTTTTAAATTACAAGCATGAGAAAGTTTTGATACATGTTTTAAGCATTTTTCTTGAATTATTTCCATAATAGTAATTCATGTCAAGTAGTGATAGGTCAAAGTTCATTCATGTCAAGTAGTGATAGGTTAAAGTTCATTCATGTCATTAGTCATGAAATGAATTGTAGGGAAGGAAAGTTATGTCTTATAAGTTGAACATTATTATTAATCTTGTTTAACAAGGTAGTAGGCAAGAAAATAAAGTATCATGGAAATATTATGTGATCACTATATGTTAAACAAAGATAAAATGGGAGTTTTTATGTTGAGTATATTTTGTTGTGTACATCATGGTTGTTAAGTTTTGTAACATACTAATCACTTAAAGTAGAAGAGGTTAGCAATAAAACTAGAGAGCTGAATTCACCTTGAGTATTGAACAATAAGGGGGAACTAGGTGGTAGCCCAAGGCTCCAATTGGGTGACATGACGAAGTTACCTTTCTTCCTAATAGCGCTGAAATCTTGTCACTTCCACAATAGTGACATAGCAAATATAGTATTAGATTCAGACTTTGTATTGTTTTTTACTAGTCTATTGTGGACCAAGCAACAAACTTGTTCATTGCTAAACCATTAATAGTAGTAGTTTGGTTAAAATTGGTCTAAAGTTACTACTAGTTTGTAACGTCAAAGCATTTTGTTAGAAAATTGAACGAAGTATTTTTTTGCATGTGACCGACTATTTATTTTAGGAATGATGCATTTTAGGTTTAAGTTATTTTCTTAACATGTATACATATAGCTTTGTTGTTTATGTGTACTTTATTATTGGTCATGGCCTATTCAAATGTGTTGTTGGTGAGTAGTCGTCAACAAGGTTTACATGTTGTGGCATTTATAAACCTAGAAGTGTCATATTCATATGGGGGACTTGAGTGGAGAGTTTTATTTACTTTATCATTTGTTTTTCTTATTTTGGATTTTGTTGGTTTGACGATGAATTTTAAAGACTCGGTTTTTGTATTCTTTGAAATACTTTATAAATTACTTTGGGTATTTGAATAAAGTTTTATAGGAGTAGTAGTAGTAGTAAATTTTCAGCTACAAAATTCTGAAGAGTCGATCAAATTATTTTTATGGGACAGTAATGTTCTTGTAATTCTGTTTATTTGGGTTTGATATTTGATAAAATGTTTTAGAAAAGTAGAGAATTATGAGGGTGTTACTTGGAAGATACCCTGTAAAATGCTCTCATGTTTTTAGAAGCATGTACAAGGCATTATCGAGAATGCAAGGAGGACTTAGTGTAAGAATAGGTAGTGGCGATAAGACAAAGATAGACACATACTATTGGCTACAGAGATATAGAGTTATAATAAGGCGGGATAGCGTGCTTCCTAATGAGGGAGCACCGGTGTAGGTTTCATAACTTATTAAAGCAGACAAGACTTGGGATGCAACCAAAGTGTGGAGGTGCTTTGACTCGTCTAGTGCCGTCTCAATTCTTTCCACTTACATCATCAACTCAAGAGAAGAAGACAAATAAGTCTGGAATGAGACTAAATTGGTTCACTTTGCGTTTTGTGTCATGAATGTAGGGGAACTACAAATCATCTAGTCTGGGATTGTAGTTTCACCTCCAAGATTTGGGCTACCTCTATCTTTGGCCTGAGGCTCGATGGTTTGGAGCTAAAGCTCTCCAAATGGATAGAACTACCTACAAATTTTGTTTAAAGAGGAAACGAAAGACCTAAGTACAGTGACCAATTTTTATTCCTTATGTGAAGCAATTGGATTCATATAAATGAGGTAGTGTTTAAATAATCTTCTCCCATCCCTATAGAGTCTTTATAATTCTCAATTATTGGAGACAAAGGACCTATTTGGCCTAGAGCGCTCCAAGCCCCCATACAAGTAAACCCCTATTTCCACTACCATTTTGGACCTTAGAATCACTACAGGGAAGATCCTGCCGATTTATAAAAAGATCGATAGGGCCTAGAAGAAAACTCCTACTAGTACGGGTTCCCCCTTGATAGAAGTTGGGGTTGGTTAAATACATATTTTAGGAATAATTCATGCTTTCTAGGAGGCAAGAAGGTTTGGACTTCATCAACTCTTCAATTATAATTAAGGGCAACCTAGTCAGGAATTTCAACAAGTAATGAGACCGAGTGAAGTTTAGATTATCAAAATGGATAATATTATAGCTGCCAAAACCCAATGGAACATAAACTCTGCCTCAAACGATATTCAATCACTTATTTGAGATATTCGAGAGTTAGCTAAATCCTTTTGTTTTATATCTTGTATTAAGGTTTCTAAAATACTAGTGTTTAAGTCCATCCACTAGTCTTCAAGGCTAGGAGTAGACATGTGCATTAGGTTGGGTTGGGTTGGGTCACATGCCTAACGGGTTGGTTCGGGCCCTAAAAGACGCAAAATGGGCTGCTTCGGGCCTTAAAAGACGCAAAATGGGTCAAGGAGAGCCTAAAATGTTACATACTCCGTAAAATTTTGTGGTCTGATATGTATGCTCTTATGTGAGCTCACAAGAAGAAATAAACATGAAAATATAACATTCCTCTACCAACTAAAGATACCTCCCAGAACATAAATTATCCTTCAATTTACTAAGATGCACAAACAACACATGGTATAGCAGATATGTAAATCACATATTCAAATAACAGTTCACATTTGAAATCATAAGCTCCTCCATCTTGGTGCCAATAACCAAAAATTTTCCATCAAAGGTACATCCTTGATTAGTAAAGTATAGAATAATATCTATTAGTGAAGTGTTATGCTCGCAATTACGTTAGAGGATAGGTAGTTCTTGGTTCATTTGAAATTGAATCATTATGACCAAGATCATTAATTGGTGGTCGTTGTTTATGATGATCGGTTACTAAACGATAAGCAATAGCCAACGCTAGAGCCTATAAGAAGGGAAAAATAAGTTAAAATATGAATGATAAGTGGTACTCTTCTAGAAGAGGCTAAATTTGGTAGATATTTAGTGAGCAATCTTGAACTATAGTAAGAAGCTAGCAGCACATCCTAATTCAGTACTTTGAAAAATCAAGAAATACCAAAAAATGAACATAAGCGTTAAAAATGAAAGAAAGACCAAGGTGTCTTAAGCCTAACATATTTAGGTGATAATAATAAAGGATGACAATGAAGATTGACATTGTACAGACAGTTGATCATGACCCAGATCATGATAATCAACAATTAAGATAGTTTCCATAACATAGATTTTATCCTGCACCAAAACTCTACAAAAAAAGGAATTCCATACACTATGCAATAGAAACCAGAAAAAAAAAACAAAAAATAGAAAACAAAAAACATTACCAGAAATTGCGAAATTCAATAACCTCTAAGAAAATCATCATCCCTATCATCTTTGTCTTCAATGTCTTCATCACTAGAGCTAAAATCGGGATCTAATTCTAGGGGAATGTTATGTTCATCGCGTCGTCAATCTTGAACACATACTAAGGCTTGGAAAATTTTAGGTTTCAAAGAGCAACGATTAGGATATATATTCTTTCCTCCCAAGACTAAAAGTAGACTCTAAAGCAATCGTACTAACCAGCATAATTAGTAAATCTCGTGCCAATAATGCAAGTTTCGAATATCTTACAACATTTTGTTTCCAATGCTCTAAGATATCTAACTCCTGGTTGAAGTCAAGCTCCACCTCTTCCAAATAAGACTCAAGTTGTAAGTTTTTATAGAAGTTGTTGTACTTGTTGGATTATAACTTCTATAATTATCAAAAAAGTCTTCATCATTAATTATACAACTTGAATTAGGGGGAATAACAATTGGTGAGGTAGACGGATTTAATTTATACTCATCATATAAGGACCTCAATGTCCTTAACACCTCATTTACCATTACCACAACTTCCTCTGGGCCAAATATCTTACTTAAATAATACTCAACAGACTTGACCTTTAATCTTGGATCAAGGATTGTCGCACATGACAAATAAACGTTATAGTCATACCAATATTTGTCAAACTTCTCAAATATAGGCGTGACCATTTGAGCTAAAAAAACATAAGGACCTTTAGATGCTTCAACTAAACGACGATGGACCATCAAAGCCCCCTTAAAATATATATTTGAGGTTGGAGACTTGTTAGTCGAGAACTAGGGATGGAAATTCAATCCGAATTAGATTCGACTCCGATCCGATCCGAAGAAAAAAGTTCGATCCAAACCCGTTTAAAAAACTCCAAGTCTGAATCTGATAAATAAGTCTGAATCCGAATAGGAGATGGATCAGACTCGGATCTTGTACTACATCCGACTAAATATGATCCGAATAAAATCCTGCTCATATTTTAAAAAAACTTTATTTATTATTTATATGATAAACATTGAAAAAGAGAGTTAATATTATAAACTTAAGTATTCCACATTGAAAAAAATTTAGGAATAGCAATGAGAACATAGCTATATAAACCAACTTGAATTCAACTTTTGGTTTATTGGATTATAACCCAGGTCAAATAGAGGTTCGATGGATTAGATCGGATTTGGAGGTCCTAAAATAGTAATTGTGTCGGATTTGGATTCAGATTTGGATCAAAAATGGAGATTTAAAAACTAGATGGATAGGAGTCGGATTTTTGCTAAGTCCGATCCGACTTTGACCCATTTCTATTCTTACCGAGAACATACGAGTAACATCATAAAAAGTTTAAAGTACTTGTGAATAACATTTAACTTTTCCCATTCTTCATCCAAAGGAATAATATTCTTGAAAGACATATACATAGACCCTAAATGAAGAAAAACACTTTGATAAAATAACACATTATCAAGCATCTTGAATGTAGAGTTCCAACGAATTGGCATCCAAATTAAGCTTCCTCCTTGCATCTAAATAAAAATGATTTTATGCTAGGTCATAAAACTCTTTTCTTCTAACGGAAGACCTTGTAATAAATTTCACCAAGTTTCTAATGCTCCCTAGTACAAGGGCTATGTCGGATTGAACAATGAGATTAAGAATGTGTGCACAACACTGTATATGAAAAAAATCAACCACCACTAACCAACATTGCTATATTGCAAGATGATTTTTCATATGGCTAACCATAACATCATTATAAGAAGCATTATCAACCGTAAGGCTTAGTAACTTGTGATCTAGCTTCCATTAATTAAGGAACATAAAAATCTCCTCGGATATACTACTTCCATCATAAGGGGGTGACAATGCCTTAAATCTAAAATCCTTTTGTACAACTTCCAATTGGAATCAATAAAATGGACGGTGACACAAATGTAATGTTGCCAAGTGTGATATGATTTTCCACCGGGAAAATTTGATAAATATTTTGTAGCTTTTTTATCGGTATAATACAAGGAAAATAGGTCTCTAGTAAGGGTAGTACGACTAAATGGCGTGAATTCAAGGTTTTCTTTAGACATCATATACCTAAAACCATTTTCTTCGATGGTTGAAAAAGAATGACCTTCTTCAACTATAAAGAGTAAGATCTCCATCTTTAACTTAGTCATATCAAAGACAAATTCATCACTCTCATCATCATCAATATTACTAGCCTCTTCAAGAGAAATGCCCTTTTGTCGAGCTTGATAGCAAATGACATCTTAAATGAGAATTACCACTATTAACTCTAGTAGAGAGTTGCATGTTACAATGCTTACAAATAGCACAAATGGCCTCACCTTTCTAATTTTTTTATTCTCTTATCTTTCATCATACTTTTGATCTCTTTGCTCTTTGGGTTTGGGAGCACTATACTTGAAATAACAATCCTCCACTCGGTCCATTGATCTTGATATCATTGCTTGGCTTTCCATACGAAGTTAATCTAACCAATAAACAAAAAGTTAATTATCTCCTTGCCGTAAATAACATATAGTAAAGAATACTATCACATATTTTATATATATAGCACATACATGGAGATAGTTTTTGACTTTCACGTAGCCCTTACATGAAAACCTACACTTATATATATAAATTATTAATGTAACACCCCAAAAATTCCCCTTTTTCGAAAATCATAATCTTGAGAGAACTACTGGTATGCTACCGCCACATGTTTAAACGTTAAGGCTCTAATATAAAATTTTGCAGCGAAAAAATAAAAGACTTTTGAAATAAAATCATTCACCAAACCAAACTCCGAACATACTCCAAATTGAAACCATTAAGGCCCTTACTGCAAAGTACTAAAGTATTCATCCAACTCAAATCCAAACTAACAGTTTAAAATCATTCAAAGTTAACGTAATTATTCAAGTAAGCTAATCTAAAACAACACTCACTCAATCCACCTATGCATGAATGCTCAACCGAATACATGTCTGAAATTTGCTCCCCAATATTACAAATGTAAGTATTAGATCATTATAATGTCATTGAAAGGTGAATGCCATGACCAAAGAGCACACACAAAGCACATAATTGCAAGCTAAGTACATACGGAATTATAAAATATAAACGCTGAAATAAGTATTTAAATGTAAATAAATATAAACGTATTATGCAACATTTTATTCAAGTAACTCACAAATTAATTAAATAAATTAGATTAAGAAATAGATAAGGTTGTCTTATCATGTCCTAATTAGGACATCAAAATAGATAAATAAATCCATGCACTCTCATTAGAGGGCATCAACAACATTATAAATCGAAACAATAAACGAGCGCGACTCTATCACTATAGCTAGATGAGATCTCAACTAACCCCAATTTTCATTCAAAACTTTGCAAAAAAGAGACTCGTTGATCATACAACCTCAAAGAAAAGTCACGGATAATACTTAGTGAAGCCCCAAACCCTTATTGTCAATACTCTAGACGTGCACTAGTCTAGAGTTTTATTGCTTATCCTTCTTTTACTCTACGTGATTTAAAGATAAACACAGGTTTCCAATTCACCAAAGAACACACATGTAAACATCACATTCACACAATCAACCTCTTTTATGTTGTACTTTTATCCTTTTAAAATCCTTCTTAAATTTTAACCTATTGAACAAAGTCAACTAACCTCGTCATTAAGACTTAAAATTTACCTTTACTCAATTCAAACTATTAGTAATGAATGAGTAATAATAAACAACCTCATGGATTAATTAACAAATCAATTCCACTTGAATGAATTGTGATTCCTAAACCATACATACTCACATCCTAATTAGTATTAACGATTACTAATCAAATACCGCACATTAATACCAAATCGTGACCCAAAGATAAAAGAGTATAAGCTCATTAATACATAACCAAACGATAATACACTAAAGCACCTTAAACATGATACTAAGCTTTAATTTTTGATCCTAGATCATGCTCCTAGGTCAAGGTTTTTTTTTTTGTAATCCATATGTACCTTGAGTAAATGAGTGGGTGGCCATTTTCTCTATAATTAAGCACCTTCCACAAATTTCTTTCCTACACCAAATAGTACAACCTTTATCAATATACCAACACTCAAATTTACAATAATCAAATTAAGTTTTCTAAGGCTTTAAAATACAAGTGTTAATAGAAAATTCATTAAAATACACACCCTATTATTTAGTTTCAACTTAGTTAGTAAAATGTAATATGCTAGAAATTTAGTTTTTCACTGGAATTTACAATTTTTGAAACCGGTGAAGGAGCAAAATAATGGTGAAACCATTTCATATAGAAAGAACTATTATGATGAATTGGAATAATAATTACCTAGTTCCATTGCACAAGAGAAATTTCGGAGAGATCGGTTAGATCTTCCTAATTATATGTATTATATTTTCCTCCCTGTATCCCATTATTTGAGAGATTTGAGAGTGAAAAACTTTAAGGGGTCACTCATACAGAATACATAACAATCAAGAAGATCTAACCGCTCTCTCCAAAATTTCTCTTGTGCAATGGAACCAAGTAATTGTTCTTCCAATTCAACATAATAGATCCTATTATATGAAATGGTTTTCATAATTATTTTGCTCCTTCAAGTGGTATTAGAGCCTTCTATGTTGGATTTTGGGACAATTTTTTAAGTCTTCATGGGTATTTCGGCATTAGATCTTGTTCATTATTTAGAGTTTTCGGTATGATTGCATTTGAACTCTATCTAAAATGTTCCGGTTGCCGACTTGTTGTTGCTATTGGTGATAATGGCTTAGTGTTATTTTTTTATAATTTGATAATGTCTTCGATTTCCTTGTATGAAGGAATCAAGTTGTATCATGATTCATGAAAAGGGAATCATGAAAAGTTTTAACTTATTCGGTTTTCCTTATATCAAGGAATCAAGGAATCATGATTCTTCATCCGTTACTTTTGGTTTGTTGGCAATTATGATTACTTTGTCTTTTATGAATTTCAGTTATGGCTTGTGTGACTTTGGTTTCTTATTATTTTTTTATGGTTTTTACGTGGGCTTTAGTTTATTTATTTATTTATTTTGCCTTATTAATGCTATATTTTATTATGTTTATATATATAACATTCTAATAATTTTCTCCATTTATGATAAATTAAGTCATCAAGGATACTTTTAAATTTTGATTATAGTATAATTTTTTTTATATATACTAGAAATAAATTAATTAGTACAATAAGTCACCAAAAAAACCACTTTTGTTAAAACTAAATTATTAAAAGTATAAAAGGATTGTTCAAGCAAATTATATTATTATTCATCGGCTCAAAAGAAGGTATCTAATAATATACTTGTGTGAATATTGTGGGGATGAACTTGTGATGATTACATAGTTTTGATGTAAAAACTAGTAGAATGACACTAGAATTTACTAGACAAATGAATCACAAATAGGTTAAACAAAACGGACAGATTCGTAGGCTTTAGAAAAGGCTAAGGAAAATGTGTTTTGGCTCAGAAATGAAGATGGGTTATGGACTTGTTTTTTGGTATTTGAATGACAAAATAGAGGGACGTATTTTGGGGTTTTTGTGTATGGGTTTTGATAGAAAAAGAAAGAAAGAAAGAAAGAAAGTTTGATATTAGAAAACACTCACCTAAAAATTAAAATATGTAAAAGAGGAACACTCAACTCTCTTATTAGTGTAAATCTCCCAACAAAGACCACTGAACTTGATGTTTGACTCACAAAAAATTGAGAAAGAAGGAACACTCACTTCTCTCACAAACTCTTCAAGCATGACTTGGAAAACACTAGCAATTCACACGTGAAAATGCAAGTAAAAAATTTTAAAATTCAGAATTATTCCTTAACATGCCATCACATACAAAAAACACGTCCTATTTATAGAGGACAAAAACCCTAGCATGCCACTACGGATTAAAGTAAATACAACGAAAAGTTAAAAACAAAACAAAAACAAAACCAATGAAAAAGTCCAATGTCTGTTTATAAATTAAAGCCAAAATAATAAAATCAATATAATGAAAGGCTTCTTGGACAAACGAACGGATGGATCTTCCATCTTCTTTACTTGATTCATCTCCTCTTTATTCCTCTTGATGAAACCGCCATTAAAATTCATCCTTTATTCCATAGGCAACTCCAAAAGTTCTTCAACTCGTCATGTGGACGGGAACACCAAAAGTTGTAGGAAGAAACAGCAAAAAATGTGAGTTATGAATTGATGTTGGCCTTTAAACCCCATGCATTGAATCACCCACTTCAAAACGTCTTCAAAAGACTTCCATAAGTCCGGCCTTCAATACTCCATTTAACTCTCATTGAAGCATAAGTTACAAAGATTAAAGAGAGGAATAACCCTAGCCTTAACCCACACATAACTTCACCAACCCTTTCATTTTCTCTCCATAAATTCGTGTGGGTTAATGGTGAGTTGTGAGCCAAATGATTTCGGTCAAACAACCCTCTTCAACCCTAATAAATCTCCCTTAAAAACCGTCCAAAAAAACACAAAGAAAACCGTCCAAAAGACCCCATAGAAAACGTGTGAAAGTTAAGGAAACCTCCCATAATTCACGCATTTACACCCCAAAATAAACTAATGTAATTAAGCTTATTTCCCTCCTTAAACACGTCAATTAAAGCTAACGACTCAACAAATTCATTGCCTTAAGTGCAATGAACGAACCTAGTCACTTTCCCATCCAATTCAATGTAATGGTCCACATATCTCCCTTGAATCACGCCCATCAAATCAAATCAGTCATTCCCTTTCCATAAACACGCCCAATACTAAGGAAAGAATCAATTAATCAAAATTAATTCCTTAAATTAAGGGAATCAAATCTCTTAATTGATTTTGTAAATAAAATCAGAAAATCTAATTTAATTCCTCCCTTAAATTCGGCTATTTATAAGCAAATTTGATCAAGATATTCTAGCAAACCACCTTAGATTAAGCTAGAATAAAATCTGATCAAATCTTCCCTAATCTTTCCCCTTTTTCCCGCCACTCCAATAAGGAAATGAACCCTTTTTCATACCTAAATCAAGTGAATCACTTCCCTAAATTCTCCTTGGACCCCACGCACAAATCAGCTTAAATTCTCCATGCCAATTCACCTTATGTCAAATCATCCTATATGTCACCAAGGTCCCACACCACCTCCACTAATTCTAACTATCCTTAACTAACTTAATTAATTAAATAAACATTATTTATTTACAAATACATCTCTCATATAATTATTCTAAATTTCCAAATAAAACACTAGAATAACAATGACCCAAAATAAATGGCCTATGGGCCCAATAACTATCAACTGGCCCATCTTCAAAATAACGAGTCAACAAAATTTCTTTTGACCCTTGGGCTAGTTCGGGATTTCCATCAAGTTTACATATGTTTATTTAATTGACCCAAAGGAAGGGTTTATACTCGACATGTTATTTATTATCAATGTTTGATTACTGCGTCAAGATATCACTAAGAAATTAGTATTATCATCCAAAGATGGAATATTAACGGAAAATCAATATCTTGTAATGGGATGTTACTAAATTAAACTTATTATTGTTGATATTTAAACTTAAAGTTTTTGAGGTTATTATATTTATTTTTCTTATTCTCTGCCAGCTACGTCTAATCATACTAATATCACTTCCAACATCAATTCAATTCCTATGCTAAATGGCTAAAACTTCAAAGAATGGAAAGAAAATCTTTCAATAGTTCTTGGAGTTGTTGATCCCGACCTTGCATTAAGGGTTGACTCTCCTACCCCACTTTTTGAACCGAGTACCTTTGATCAAAAGAGGGAATTTAAAAGGTGGGAGAGGTTAAATCGCATGTGTATGATGATTATAAAAAGGTCATTCCTGAGGCATTTAGGGGTACAATGTCTGATAACATAACAACACCTAAAGTTTTCCTTGTGGATATTGAAAAAAGGTTTGTCAAAAATGAAAAGGCTGAAATTGGTACAATTTTGACAACCTTGATTTCATAAAGGTATAAAGGTAATGGTAACATCAGAGAGTATATAATGGAAATGTCTCATGTAGCTTCTAAACTCAAAACACTAAAACTTGATATCTTAAAGGACTTAATAGTGTATTTGATTTTGATATCTCTTCCTACAAGTTTTAACCATTTTAAGGTGAGATATAACTTTCAGCAAGAGACTTGGTCTCTGAATGAGCTCATCTTACGCTATGTACAGGAGGAGGAAAGGTTGAAGCTAGAAAAGACTGAAAGTGTTCATCTTGCCTTTACTTCAAAATCTAAAAGGAAAAGGCCAAAGAAAATAAAAGTTGCAGATAAGCAACCTCAAAAGAAACAACAAAAGGATAAATCAACCAATGTTGAAAAAAAAGGTTGTTTCTTTTGTGGAAATCCTAATCATAAAAAGAAGCAATGCAACAATTATCATGCTTGGCGTGCTAAAAAAGGTACACTTCTTAATTTGGTTTATTTTGAGTTTATTTTAGTTTCAGTGCCTAGACGCACATGGTGGATAGATTCTGGTGCAACCACTCACATCAGTGTATCTTTGCAGGGTTGCCTGAGTTGCCGAAAACCAAATGATGGTGAAAAATATATCTATGTGAGAAACGACAAGACGGTTGAAGTAGAAGCAATTGGAAAATTTAGGTTATTATTAAAGACATGATTTTATTTGGATCTTGATGAAACATTAATTATACTGTCCTTTCGACGAAATTTGATTTTGATTTTTGCTTTGGACAAAGTTGGTTTTTCTTGTTCATTTGGAAATGAAATATTTAGTTTTAGTTGGTTATAGTTCTTTATTATTTAATGATAACCTATATACAATTGATTATATTGCTTCATATAATGAATCCTTACAATTATCTTCACGAAGAACTAAAAGAAAGGTAACTGATGAAAATTTAGCAATATTGTGGCACAAGAGATTAGGTCATATCTCCAAAAGGAGAATTGAAAGACTTGTGTCTGATGAAATTTTAGGACCTTTAATTTTCAGACATTGATGTGTGTGTTGAATGTATTAAGGGAAAACAAACCAATAAAAGGAGATATGAAGCCAAAAAATCCTTGGATGTCTTAGAATTTATTCATACAGATATTTGTGCTCCATTTTCAAGACCTTCTTGGAATGGGCAACTATATTTTATCACGTTTATAGACGATTATTCCAGATATGGCTACATATATCTCATTCATAAAAAGGCTCAATCACTTGATGTGTTCAAAAATTATAAGGCTAAAGATAAAAATCAACTTAATAAAAGGATTAAAGCCGTCATATCTGATCGTGGGGGTGAATACTATGGTCGCTATGACGGTTCAGGAGAACAACGTCCAGGGCTTTTCCTAAATTCCTAGAACAATGTGGTACTATTCCTCAGTACACTATGCTTGGTACTCCTACTATGCATGGTGTTGCAAAGAGACGAAATAGGACTCTTAAGGAAATAATAAGTAGTATGACCAGTCACACTACCTTACCAAAGTCACTCTAGGGAGAAGCACTTAAGACTGCGGCTTATATTATTAATAGAGTACCAACAAAAGCAACTAATACTAAGACCCATTGGACTGGAAAAAAGCCATGTTTAAATCATTTTCATGTTTGGGGATGTCCAGCTGAGGCACGGCCTTATAGGCCTAATGAAATGAAATTGGATTCCATAACAGTTAGTTGTTAATTTGTTGGATACTCTAAAAGGTTAATGGGGTTTAAGTTTTCTGATCCAAAAGCTAAATCATTTTTTGAGACATTAATGCTAGATTTCTTGAGGATATCGATTTTATGGGGGAGATACAATTAGGGACATTGTTTTTAAAGAAGAGAATATTATTATTCTTGCAGATATCATTGGTATTGAATCGATTCCCACATCGGACATTATTAATGATGTAATTCAATATAATATTGAAAGAACCTCCTAGAGGAAAAATTCTCACTCCTTAAGAAGTAGTGCTATTAAGGAGATCCACTAGAGAGAGAAGATGTGCATTGCTAGATGATTACATTGCATATCTTCAAGAACTTGATATTTCTACCTCTCGAGAGTGGGTAAATGCTGCAAAAGACGAGTATGAATCCATGGTATAGGAAGATGACCCGGTCAACTTTCATCAAGCTATGGAAAGTGTAAATTCTCAATAATGGCTTAATGCCATGAATGAGGAAATACAATCCATGAAGGATAATGATGTTTGGGATCTTATGCCATTGCTAGAGGGTATAAATCCTATTGGTAATAAATGGATATTTAAAATAAAAAAGGATTCAAATCGCAATGTGGAGAGATTTAAGGCTCGTCTAGTAGTGCAAGGTTTTACACAAAAGGAAGACATCGATTATAAAGAGTCTTTCTCTCCTATTTCTTTAAAAGACTCTCTAAGGATTATAATGGCATTGGTAGCTCATTTTGATCTTGAGTTACATCATGTGGATGTTAAGACATCGTTTCTCAATGGTAACATTGATGAGACAATTTATATGAAGCAATCAGAAAACTTTGTGATGGGTGACCCAAAGAAGATGGCTTGTAAACACAAGAAATCCATCTATGGCCTCAAGGAGGCATCTCGACAATGGTATTTGTATCATAAAATGATTCTCTAGTTTGGTTTTGAGATGAATTTTCTTGATGAATGCATTTACCACAAGTTTAGTGGGAGGAAATATATTTTTCTAGTTTTGTATGTTGATGACATATTGCTAACCAGTAACAATATAAGCTTTTTGCACGAAGCTAAGAATTTTTTATCAAAGAATTTTGAGATGAAAGATTTTGGTGACGCCTCTTTTGTATTAGGCATTAAAATACACCAAAATCGATCTCGGGGTATTCTTGGATTATCACAAGAGAGTTATATTGAAAATGTGTTAAAAAGATATGGCATGCAAAACTGCAAACCAGGAGAAACCCCTATAGCTAAGGGAGACAAGCTTAGTCTTGATCAGTGCCCCAAGAATGATTTTGAGATAAAGAAAATGGAAAATATTCCTTATGATGTGGCAGTAGGGAGTTTGATGTATGCTCAAGTCTGCACTCGTCCAGACATATCATACGTCACAGGGATGTTGGGGCGCTCTTTAAGCAATCTAGGATTAGAACATTGGAAAGCAGTCAAAAGGGTCTTACGATATTTACAAAGAAGAAAGAAATACATGCTCAATTATAGGAAGTCAAATAAAATTGAAATCATTGGGTATGCTGACTCTGATTTTATTGGATGCATTGATACAATGAAATCTACTTCTGGCTATATTTATAAGTTAGTTGGAGGTGCTATCTCATGGAAGAGTGTCTAATAATCCATTACAACATCTTCCACTATGGCAGCAGAATTCATTGCATGTTATGAGGCATCAAATCATGGGATATGGATGCAAAATTTTGTCATGGGACTGCGTATAGTGGATTCTATTCATAGACCACTTAAATTATTTTGTAACAACAATGCCGTTGTGCAATATTCTAATAACAATAAGAGTTCAAGAAAGTCAAAGTTTGTGAATCTTAAATTCTTGGTTGTAAAGGAAAGATTTAGAGTAAAGAATTGTCAATTACACATATTGGTACAAAACTCTATGATTACAGATCCGCTTACCAAGGCATTACCACCCAAGCGGTTTCTTGAGCATGTGGCTCATATGGGTGTTGTTTCCGCTACGGAGGATATTTTTTTTAGTTTTAGTGGGAGTTTGTAATTTTATTTTACTTTTATTAGGTGTGTGTTGAAATATTTTAGTTATAAAGTTTTTTGCAGAAATAAAGTGATGATAAAGTTTAATTTTTTACACTCTGATTATGTTATGGTAATAGTTTGATCTCACTATTAAAGTGGACCAGTTGGATACTAGCATGTTAAGATCACATTGCATGTTGTTTCCATGCTACACATCCACTTCATAATCTATGTCATTCTTTTATGTCGTCATTATGGTCATTGATGGGTCTAGTTACGATAAATGTAATGAAGGCTGCTTCGGTTTTTGCTAATATGATTGATGGACGAGATTGGTTTTTAATACATTACAGTTTTGACAGTATGGTTGAACTCAAATTTGTTTATTTTGTAATGAAACATGTTTATACAGTTGTACATATAGCCCAAGTGGGAGATTGTTGGATCATAGTCTATCATTGGGCTTATATATAAATATACATGTGTCATTTTAATTTATTAAACTATCTTTATGCCCAATTTAAAGATGATCTAATTAATATTGAAGGATTTGGCCTTAATGTATTGCTAGGTTGTGGGCCTTAAATGTGTAGATACTTGTTTTATAATTGTATTCTATAATGGGCAGATAACTGTTATAATTTAAGTATCTACACATTTAAGGCCCACAACCTAGTAATACATTAAGCCTAAATCCTTTAATATTAATTAGATCACCTCAAAATTGGGCATAAAGACAGTTTAATAAACTATAATGACACATGTATAGTTACATATAAGCCTAATATTGGACTATGATCCAACAACCCGAACTTGTAGCAGTGTACTAATAATCAACTTGAACATGTTAATGTACTTAAATCCTTCATTTTTAACACTTATAACTCAAAACAAACCATAAAACTAGATTTACTAAATTCTAGAAAATTCATAATGTGGTATAAGCTTGGTTTTTATGATCTATGCATGTAGTATAGTGCTTGTATTTGTATACTATAAAATAAGCTTTAAAAGTCCTTAAAGTACTTGTCATAATACTCAATTTTTAGGACTCTACAAATCTGAAAATTCATTTTCAATATAGTATCATTAAATTACTCGTAATTATATCACAAAGTAGCCATGGTTTAATAGGTACTAATAGTATATAGTTTTAAGCTTTAAAACATGAAAATCACATCAACTAAACCATTGTTTATCATACATAATATTCTAAAAATTTATTCCAAATACCATAGTATTAATTTCATAAAAAATATACCATACTTTAGTCATAATTTCATGAAGTAACTACTAGTATAAGAAATTAAACCTTAAAACATGAAAACTCACACTTTTATACCAAAACATATGTTCATATAATACAAACATACTTTTAAGCTACATCCTTAAAAAAACTTATCATAGATGATTCACTAAATATTCATAGTTTCATGTAAAAATCAATAGCTTAGCACTATAAACCCTAATTCATGAAAACTGGTATGCTTAGCCCATAAATTTATGCATATAAAATTTTAAAAATTTGTGAAATGCATATCATAATTTATAAAATATAAAAATTATATAATTTCATAAATTTCACCTATAACAAAATCAATACAAGCACCACATATAATTTCCTTAAGCATGCATACTAGTGCATAAAATCAAGGGGAAAACAAAGGGAAAAGGAGGAAGGGGAGGAGGACCAACTATGCTGGTCGACTGCGGTAACCGGCGGCAATGCAAGGGGGGCAGCAAGAGGTGGTAATGGCTAGCAAAAGCCCACAGGTTCACGACAAGGGGAAGAGCAAGTTCACATGAGGGTTTTGGGGGGTTTTTGGTGTTTTGATTTTTTTTTTTTGTAAACTTGTTTAGTAATTATGGTTTAAGTAAATATGAAGTATTAGTTGTAATAGAGTTTTGGGCTTGATTGGTTTCTTAGAGAAAAATATCTTTTGTAAAAATTTGGCTTTATGATTAAAATAAATAATTACATACTAAAAAAAATAATGTATTATTTATATTGAAAGTATGTATGTGTGTATATATATATATGTATTTATATATAAAGTTTATACATTGTCAAATTTATATTGATGTATAGAAAGTATTTTCGATAAAACGTAGTCAAATTTGGTAAATTTATGGGGGATTGCAATAATTACCAACTTTGTTAAATTTTTTCTTTTAGCCAATCACCTCCTTAAGTATTTTCACGAGTCATCATTCTGGTAGACGTACTCTACTAATTTATCAACTAATATAGCTGACCTGACCCAAACAGGAAGTCAATGCAGCAGAATGATAACACAAAGATGAAACATCACTACTAACTAGTATGGAGTACATCAATAAAATTGCTCAAACCTCATTTCCAAGAAAAAAAAATCAGTCAAACTCAATAATTCAACATGTTTAAATTTCTTGAAATCATGAATAAAAATTTACATAAAACCAAGAAAAGTTTCCATCTTTCAAGCCAAATTCTTCAAAATATCTTCATAGCAGTAACATTCACTCTAATATCATTTTCATCAAACACTGGGAAATTTACCTCGCCCCTATTAAAATTTACTAAAATAAAAACAAAGTATCACACAAACCCAGCTCAAAAATGGAAGAAAATGAAAAAAGCATCAAATTTGGCGTTAATGAATAATCCAACAAAAAAAAATATATCAACAAAATTGAAGATACCCAATTCAGATAATCATGCAAAATTGAACAAAAGAATCAACAAAAGTGGAAATTATTCAAAGAAAAAGCAAAGTACTAACCTTAAGAGAAGTAGAGAGATTGAAAATGAGAGAGCTTATTAGCCATTTGATGTTTATGTGAAAGTGTTAGGTTTTTGCAAGTTTGAAGCAGAGTGTACAGATGAAAACTTAGAGAAAGTGACCAATTATTAACCTATTTAGATTTTACTTATGACCTAATATTAACCCGATTTTATACTAATAATAAATGACCATTTAAAAATCATAACCATTTAAACCCATAATTACATAGATCCATTTATAAAAGGGCTCTAATAGGCCCCAACCAATTGCTGCCTTGTCAAAAAAAAAAAAAAATTAATAAAAAATTTTCCTTGGCTCACCCCTAGAACAAAGCCCCTAGACGGCTAGACCAGAGCCAAGTAACCAGCGCCCCAAACTAAAACCCTCTCAAAACCTTTCAACCACCCAGAAATGGAGGCGATTATAGCATCATCCTCCATGGACGGCAGTGTAGGTCTGTGGGAAGCCGAAAAAGGCGCCGAGCAACTCCGCTACAAGTCATGCTTATCTCCACCTCACGGCCTCGTTTCAGTCGGCGGCCGCTTCTTAGCCTCCTCTCAGCTCCGCGAATCCTCCACTTCCGGCTCCATCCTCTACTGGTCCTGGCACAAGGTTTGGGTCCACTCTGTTCGAATTTGGCTTCTTCTTGAAGTTACCTAATTTAGTTCACTTTGTTTGTTTATGAATTGTAACTGTGCAGCCTCAGCCAGAAGTCAAGAGTTTTCCGTCCGAGCCGATTAAACCCTTGGTGTCCAATCGTGAGGGTACTTACCTATTCGGTGGCGGCGCTTCCGGCGATATTTTTGTTTGGGAGGTACTTTTTTTTCATCACCTGTTTTCTGTATGTTTCTAATTTTTTTGTATGCTAATGAGAATTTCTGAGTTGTGAGTTCCGCGGTGGTTCTATATGCAGCCGTAAGGGCTAACTTAATGCGTCAAGTATGTTAAACTAAATCAGTACTGTTAATTTGTGAAATCATGAGACTGTTACGTGTCCATAGGTGTTATTTATGTTTATACTATAAGCGATTTATAGCTTGCTCTTATGGTTGCCAATAGCTTCTATAGGGAGGAATGTGGTTGTATATTTAGATCAACGCCAATTTGATTAGGAGGTGCACTAATTTATGAGCCGTTACAAAAAAAATGTGTTAGAAAGGTGTTATTCAACTTTCTACTCAGAGCTTCCTATTGGTAGCAATCACGGTTGCCTAAAGCTATGAACTTGGTACTTTTTGATATTTGGGTATGGAGGACTTTTGGTTGCTTTATAAATTGACACGTATTTTATCAGGTGTAACTGTGAATAGCTTTGTCTGAATTATTTTATGGATGGGTGAGTTAGAAGGAGTAATTATAACGTTTAGCCAACTTATCAAGCATAAATTTTCTTTTGTCTGTGTTTATGGAATAGGTTTTTACGGGTCGATTACTCAAGAAATGGCGTGCGCATTATGGGGCAGTTTCCTGTTTGACAATGTCAGACGATGAATCCCTGCTTATATCTGGTGCAAAAGACGGAGGTGTTAAAGTTTGGTCACTCTTCATGTACTGTCTGAATTCGCCCACAATTTTTATTATTGAATTTACTGTGCCTGTTTCATTTGGATTGCTTTGTCCTCAAGAATGATAATAGTCACCATTTTCTTGTGGATTTCAGGATGTTTGATGAGGCTAGAAGAAAGGAAGCTAGGCATGATCATGTGCATAATTTTCGGGATCATAATCTACCTGTTACTGATGTCAGAACAGGTCATGGTGGATCAAATGCTGTCATTATCTCTGCTTCTGAGGATCAATCTTGTAAGGTTAGAAATTGTTTGGTTTATCATTAAATTACATGAGTAAAAATAATGACGAAATGGAATGAGATACAAAGTAATCTCTAAGATGATTTCTAATGAGTTTTAGTCTTGTGAGTTATATGTTATCTGATATGACACCGAAGGCTATATAAAAAAAACAGTAAACTTATCTGTTGATGCGTGAACCAATAGCAGTAGTCGCGTCATGGCGAACCACTAACCTAAAAGGCGATTCCGTGCTACCTTCCGGTGCTGTAGACAATTAGCGGTCGCCCTCCAGGATAAGCACGGCGCTGGAGTTTATGTGCACTCACAAACCCGACTGGAATTCAGAATACTTTGCCCAGAAAAAATAGAAGTGTTTAGTACTTTAGAGAAGAGTGAGAGGTTTCAGATTTTCTGTGTCTTTTATGAAGAGAGACTGTGATTATATATATAGGCAGCAAGGCGGTAAAGCAACGGTTAGCAAGGGAAGTGGAGGAAGTGGTCAAGCCACGTTCAAGTAATAAGGCCACGTTTAAGTAATGGTGCAAAAGAATGAGTTTAAGGACGGTTGGCATGAACGGTGCAAGACTGAGTCAAAAACGGTTGGAATTTTCTCAAATAAAATTCCTCCAAAAAGATAAAAGAACCCACGCCCGCGCATCGCATTCCCCAAGATCCGAAGTCCCAAATCTCGAGGCCCGAGCCCAACCCGGCTCGGCTCAGCACGCGCGCGCGTGTGTGTTTGTGGCACAACACCCACCTCCAAGGAACTCAACTAAGTAGTACTAACATACTACAATATAAAAATAAGGAAAAACCCTTTCCCTCCACCAATGTGGGACTCTCACCCTTATATTAACACTCCTTTTATATCTCAAAAACTTCCAACAATCCCCCACAGATTTGAAGATATGAAAAAGAAAGAAAAGAAAAACAATTATGGGCAAAACAAAACAATTGCATAAGTGTCAATGTCTTGCGACTTGAATTAACACATAGCGGACATCAAGCTATGATCCCTCACCTACCAAGTGACCTTCGTCTTGAACTCAATAGGGAGTTAGGGACCCGTCACGTTGAGCCACACAATTGAACATGTATAATATTCTGAAATTCCGCGAATAAAGGTGACGCATTATATCATAGGTGCTCTAGAGTATAAGCCCAAGAAATACTCATAGGAAGCGGCCACACTTCCACACCTAAGTAGGTGGATCCCATCAAGTGTGAGCTATAACACACCACCAAAAATATGGATATGGGTTTATTAAGAGTCATATGCTCAACCTCTTTCTCATTTGTAGCTAAGCACAAAACAAACATCTAGAGATGGACAATCAATATATATATATAAAAAAAATATTGTGCTTCCGAATTATTATATAATGTTCCCCTTTGAACTCATGGTGAGTAGGAGTTCACTATTTCACAATTCATATAACAGGCTTTAGCCCCATCTTTTCTGATGTTTCCAAAACTAGTTTTCTACATAGGCCTTTAGTTAACGGATCCGCAATGTTCCTTTCGGACTTAACATAGTCTAGTGATATCACCCCTTCTGACAACAAATTTCTAACAGCCTTATGCCTTAGACGAATGTGTCTCTTCTTTCCATTATAGGCATGGTTCTGAGCAACAACAATTGCAGCTTGCGAATTACAATGAAGTGCAATTGAGGGAGCTGGCTTCCCCCACAGTGGAATATCAGCAAGCATATTCCTCAACCATTTTGCCTCATGACCTGCCAATTCAAGAGCAATAAACTCAGATTCCATAGTAGACATAGCAGTAAAAGATTGCTTACAAGATTTCTAGGATATGGCTCCACCCCCAAGGGTGAAAACATAGCCACTGGTGGAGTTAACTTCATTATTATCGGATATCCAATTGGCATCACAAAAACCCTCCAAGACTCCTGGAAATTTGGAGTAATGCAAACCCCAATCCATAGTACCCTTAAGGTACCTAAGCAACCTCCTCAGAGCTACCTAATGATCACTGCTTGGGTTATGAGTGTACTTGCTCAACATACTAACAAAATAAGCAATGTCAGGTCTAGTGTAGTTCATAAGAAACATAACACCACCAATAATTCTAGCATACTCACACTGATCAATTGGATCACCATTATTTTTCTGGGATCATAAGGAGTCTTAACTGGATTGACATTAAATGAGTCAAACTTGTTAAGAAGTTTTTCAACATAGTGTGACTGGTTAAGACAAATGCCATTTGGAGTCCTTTGGATTTTTACTCCTAAAATCA
The DNA here is from genome assembly GCA_026401315.1 of Dysphania ambrosioides. NCBI lineage: Eukaryota > Viridiplantae > Streptophyta > Magnoliopsida > Caryophyllales > Amaranthaceae > Dysphania > Dysphania ambrosioides. Next base: position 6,532,128 of record CM048662.1, read on the forward strand.
CATCTGCCTCACCCATGTCTTTTATTTCAAAATTTGAACTCAAAAACCGTTTTGTCTCGTTTACTCGATCCAAGTTAGTCCCAAAAATTAACATATCATCCATATAAAGACAAATAATCACACAACCAAAACTATCATGCTTAGAAGAAACACAAGAATCACCTTCATTAACATGAAAACCATTACCAGTCATAGTTCTATCAAATTTGTCATGCCATTGCTTTGGAGCTTGCTTAAGCCCATACAATGATTTGACTAACTTACAAACCTTGTTCTCTTGGCCCGGATTACCGAACCCTTCAGGTTGGACCATGTAAATTTCTTCATCCAAGTCACCATTCAAAAACGCAGTTTTGACATCCATTTGATGAACAACAAGATCAAAAATGCAAGCAAGAGCAATTAAAGTCCTAATGGTTGCAATTTTAGTGACAGGGGAGTAAGTATCAAAATAATCAATTCCAACTTTTTGAGTAAAACCCCTTACCACTAACCTTGCCTTATACTTGTCTATGGATCCATCGGTTTTCAATTTTTTCCTAAAGATCCATTTACAAGTAATGGGCTTACAACCCCTAGGAAGTTCAACCAATTCCCAAGTGTTATTATTGAGAATTGATTGCAATTCACTGTCAATTGCTTCTTTCCAAAATACAGCATCAACTGACCTCATCGCCTCATCATAGGTTCTTGGATCATCTTCCAAAACAAAAATATGCACAAAGTCATCATCAATTGACATCATCAATTGAGGAAGATTCAGATAAAAAGGAAGTAATGAAATCAAGACCAAAATTTTTGTCCTTTCGTGCCCTTTTGCTTCTCCTCAGTTCTGAAACAGAATCATCGTTAGTAATGGGGACATTAGCAATAGGTAAACTACTAAACTAGTAACAAGTAATTCACTATTATTAGAGGGAGACGTTTTCCAAGGAAAAATGTTCTCAAAGAATTCTGCATCTCTTGCCTCAATGATATGGCCACCTGCATAAGAGTTGTTAGTACCTTTAATAAGAAAACGATAAGCTGCACTTTGATAAGCATAGCCAACAAAAATAGAATCAACTATTTTAGGACCAATCTTGTCCCTCTTGAAACTAGGTATGACTATTTTTGCTAGGCACCCCCACACTTTTAAGTATTTCAGGTTTGGTACTCGACCTTTCCATATCTCGTATGGAGTCTTATCAAGCTTCTTATGAGGAACCCTATTCAAAACATGACAAGCAGAAAGAATAGCCTCCCCCCACATGTTATTAGGAAGCCCAAAACTAATAAGCATAGAATTCATCATATACTTTAAAGTTCTATTTTTCCTTTCAGCTATACCGTTTTGTTCGGGTGAATAGGGAGTTGTCGTCTCATGTACAATGCCATGTTACTCACAAAATGCCTTAAGAGTATCAGGGCGATACTCACCACCTCTGTCACTCCTAACTCTCTTAATCTTCTTATTCAATTGGTTTTCTACCTCAGCTTTATATTTGAGGAACATTTCCTCAGCTTCGTCAAAAGCCCCCCATTACAAAAGCCCTTCCCCACAAATTCCCCATTACGGGTAAGAACTAATCTATCAGAATCAAAAGAGAGCTTTAGCCCAGCCTTCATGAGTAAACTGCTAGAAATCAAATTCCTGCACATCTCTGGAACATGCAAAACATTAGTGAGAGTAAGCAGTTTTCCAGAAGTAAGAGTGAGAACGATCTTCCCTTTGCCTTGGATAGAGGCAGAAGCTGAGTTGCCCATGAAGACATTTTCACCTTCCACCTTGTCATAGGTGGTGAATATGTCCTTGTTGGCGCAGATGTGCCCGGTTGCTCCGGTGTCAACAAAAACAACAACAATAATAACGTTAGAATCGTCAATAAGATTCGCTTGACTTTGTCCATTGTTTTTCTTCTTGACCCTGCAATCCTTAGCCTTGTGACCAGGTTGTTTGGTTTAGGTTCAACAAGATTGGCTTTGGCAGAAGAAGAGGAAGGGAAAACAGAATGGCCTTTGTCTTTGATACGGTTTTCCTCAATTTTGAGATGTCCTACAAGCTCCTCTAAGGTTAGGTCTTTCTTTTTGTGCATTAGCTGGTTACGAAAATCCTTCCAAGAGGGAGGGAGTTTCTCAATCAAAACAATAGCTAGGGTAATATCACAAATGGACAGACAACCATATTAATACACACATTCTCATAAGCATGAATTTGATCAATAATAGGTTTATCATCAACAACTTGAAAACTCAACCACTTACTAACACAGTAACGTTTACAACCAGCATCATCTGTCCCATATTTTTTCTCTAGAGCATCCTAAATGCTTTAGCATGATTAAATCCCATATATATATCCAACAAATTATTTGACATATGATGCAGCAACATGCCCTTACAAGTTCTATCATTTTTAGCAAACTTAACATCAGTTTTAGATAGATTATCCTCATGAACAGGTTCAACAACATCATCAAGCACATATGCAACATCAATCTGTTCCAAATAAAAACGCATCCTAACAGCCCAACGTTTATAATTCTTGCCATCAAGAGGTTCTAGCCTAGACATATCAGGAATCATGAATTTAGAAGCCATAATCGTCTTTTAGATTGTTATGTGATATGACACCGAAGGCTATATAAAAAAAACAGTAAACTTATCTGTTTATGCGTGAACCAATAACAGTAGCCGCGTCGTGGCGAACCACTAACCTAAAAGACTACCTCCCGGTGCAGTAGACAATTAGCGGTCGCCCTCCAGGATAAGCACGGCGCCGAAATTTATGTGCACTCACAAACTCGACTGGAATTCAGAATACTTTGCCCAGAAAAAATAGAAGTGTTTAGTATTTTAGAGAAGAGTGAGAGGTTTCGGATTTTCTGTGTATTTTCTAAAGAGAGACTGTGATTATATATATAGGCAGCAATGTGGTAAAGCAACGGTTAGCAAGGGAAGTAGAGGAAGTGGTCAAGCCACTTTCAAGCAATAAGGCCACGTTTAAGCAATGGTGCAATAGAATGAGTCAAAGAACGGTTGGCATGAACGGTGCAAGACTGAGTCAAAAACGGTTGGAATTTTCTCAAATAAAATTCCTCCAAAAAGATAAAAGGACCCACGCCCGCGCATCGCATTCCCCAAGATCCCAAGTCTCGAGGCCCGAGCCCGACCCGACTCGGCTCGGCGCGCGCGCGTGTGTGTGTGGCACAACACCCACCTCCAAGGAACTCAACTAAGTAGTACTAACATATTACAATATAAAAGTAAGAAAAAACCCTTTCCCTCCACCAATGTGGGACTCTCACCCTTATATTAACACTCCTTTTTTATATCAAAAACTTCCAACATTATATTCTGCGAAATTTACCATATAAGTTGATGGATTATAGAATGAAATTGGTGGTGTTTGATGTATTTATTTAAGTTGGGTTATGATGTTTCTAGTGTTTTTGAGGTTCCACGCTAAGAATCACTGGATGTCCCCAGTGAATTATTTTTTGCCCTCATCTTAAATTTTGTTAATAGAATGGAGCTATTTAATTGTGAAATAGCACTTCTAAAATAACATCACTATCCTATTTTAGTCTATCTTTCTCAAGATTGTACCGTCTCCCTCTTTTTTTTCGACCTTCTCTTTTCCAGTTAAAACCTAAATGAAACGGTATTGTGAAATAAAGAAGGGTATGTGATACTAGCATATTGTACCAAAAGGCATGATACTGATCCCAACTTAACTGAATTTATTCTTCCAAAAACTTATGTTGTAAGGTGAAAATTAACAAGGCCAAAACATTGTAAAGGGGTTTCATCTAGTTACTATCTATTCAAAGGGGACTTTTGAGGCAAACTGTAACTCTAGTCTGGCAAGTGGCAACTCTGGCTACTTGGCTAGTATCATCCCTTCTTTCTCGGGGAGCTACTTTGTTACTGTTGTAGTCCTTGAATTTGTCTTCGCCATTTCCTTTTTGGTTATTCCTAAAATTTCTTCATATTTTTATTTTGAGTTAAAAATTACACTTTGTTGATCGATTTTTCTTCTCTCTCAATTAGGTCGTCCTAACACTATACTTTTTATCTCTTTTTGTATCCATCTCCAATATTCTACTTTTATTACTGTCTAAATCTCTGTGCCAAAACCGCATGGCCATTGTGAAGAAATTTTGGTGATGGGGGAAATTTTCTTCAATAAAATAAATACTTCCTCTATTTTTTTTTATTTTTTTTTACCATTTGAACTTTTGTCTTATTCACTAACTACCCTAAGACTATCTCATGTGGCTCCACATCAATGTTGTATTCACCTTCTTCTGTGCTTAACCTGTCACCTATTGCATTGGATTACACATCACCTCATGCCTTACTAAAATCTTTGGTACACACCTTTTAACATGACAGCATTGCCTCATGCTGATGGCTATTGACAAGCTGTGAGTTGTGATTTCCCTTTAAAGGATTGTGAGGAAATACAACAAAAGTTTATCCTCTGGAATATAGATCCTCTGGCTAACTTACCCCTCTTTTAAACCCTCATTCCAAATATTTTTCTTTAGAATTTTATTTTGCTTTAATGGTTTATTCACCCAAGACCTTTCACTAGCGTCTTCTTCTCAACCCATCTTTCGGATCTAGTAAAAAATTAAGAATCTTCTACACCAACTTTTCCATGGTTGTTGAGACCGCAGCCTGTTGAATACTTGAATTATCCTCCTATCCAATTTATGGATCCTGACAAACCCTCCATTATGAGACAAAGTTCGGCATGCTGTGACAAGAACTATGATGGGAAGGGTCATCTGTATTGTGAGAATAGACGAGGCTCGAGCTCGACTCGAAAACTCAATTCTCAAGCTCGATTAAAGCTCGTTTCAAGCTCGACTTGAGCTCGATTAAAGCTCGACTTGAGCTCGATTAAAGCTCATTTCAAGCTCGATTAAAGCTCGAGCTTGATTAAAGCTCATTTTAATCTAATGTGGGACTTTTGGTTTATATATCAAACTATCTTTTATATCTTAAGTATATTTTTCTATAAATATATTTTATAAATAAAAATTTGAGTTTCTCACGAGCTTTTCGAGTCGAGCTTTAATTTGCTCGACTTGGCTCGTTAACTTATCGAGTCGAGTTCGATCTCGAGTTCAATCGAGTCGAGCTTTGACCGAGTTTTGACCGAGTCGAGTCTGAGCTCAACTCAATATGCATCCCTACTACTGATAGACCTTGTTTTGCTAGAACTAAGTTTTTCCAGATCCCTCTCATATGCAAGAGACTTCAACTTGTGCGAGTTGTGCTCCTAAGCTTGCTGACATTCTAATGTCAAATCTTTGTATTGCCAAAGAAAAGTTTTTCAAAGAGATTCAAAGCTTTTTGCAGTATCTTTCTTTGGATGGGAAATGTCAATCCTTCAAGAAGAGCTTTAGTTGCATGTCACACACTTTGCTGTTGCTGAGGTTTTAACATCAGCGATGGCTGTATGGTATTTTATTTCAATCGCTAAGTTATTGTAGGCTTTTACTCACTAGAAAGATAAATCTTGGGTAAGATGGGTAGATAGTTTCTTACACCAAAGGCAGAGATCTGGTCTCGGGTCTTGAAAACTGTTTCAATGTACTGAAGATGCTGATGCAATTGGAGGTTGAGATGCAACTCAAGTGATGGATCCTGCTCTGTTGAAGAGATATACCTGAAAATAGTCCCATGGGGGTGAGTTATATACTTATATGCAACAACATGGCAACTCCAAGGATTAGATTTGTTATTTGGTAGATTATTAGGGACAAGCTTCATTTTAGATGAATTATTGGCTTGGAACGGTGCTTGTAAATGCTTGCTGTTTTTGTGGAATGCCAGAATCAAGAAACCATCTTTTATTCTTGTGTAGCTACTCTACTCCAATCTTCATTAGAGGTGCAAGTGGATATTATATTGAATTGCTGTGGGCTATCAGGTGGGTAAGATATAATTTTTAGTGTGGCTTGTTGAACTTCAGATGAGCAAACTAAGTTGTTAGTCTCCTAAGTTAGTGTTCTTTCTTGAATTGTCTTTGTTCATTTGCCAAAAAAAAAAACTTTTAAATTTCCAGGGCATGGTGCATCAAATATATATTACTGTTTGGTGGAGGGGGGTGGGGGGTGGGTAGCACTAAAAAAATGAAGAAATGTAATTAATCAAACAAAGGGAATTGTGCCACTGATATGCTTGAATGCTCAGGCTCAAATATGATAACCCAGTAATTAATATTGGGTCAAAAAGCATTGGCTTTGGGCTTACTTTTTCTTTCACTATATATACTCTGATATTTACTAAGATGATGTCGAATAAAGAAAATATACAATTTATTTTTGGATTTTTCCAGGTGTGGAGCTTGGCAACAGGAAAATTGTTGCGGAACATTGTATTCCCATCTGTCATCGATGCAGTAGCCATTGATGTGGGTGAATATGCTTTTTATGCTGGTGGTAGAGATGGCAAAATATACATAGCTGCTCTCAATGCTGTAACTACGAGTAGTACTGAATATGGAAAGCATATTATTGGCTTATTATCTGGTTCGAGGTCTGTTATCCATGATTTTACTTTTCTTACGCAATGGTTGATACTGTGGATTTATTCTTTAGGTTTTGAATAGTCTGTCTGATGTCATCAGTATAAGTTATTTGCTTAATACTCAATGGATGTATATCATTTGCTGATTAACTATTCAAAGGTGTCTGACTTATGAGGCTTCTTATCCATTAGCTTTTTACTTTTTGAAGTGATCTGTTTTCAGTGTTTATTTGTCTTTTATGAACCATACAACTACCTTGAGACTTGAGGATAAGCACTCCATCAGACTTCTAGACAACTTCCAGAGTATGTTTTGAACAAATGAAATGGATTTATCTGATAGATACATGTCAAGTTTGGTTTGGGTGTTTGTAGACTTTTTAGTTAACTAGTCAACCTTGCTTAGTCTCTAAATTTGTGGGTGTATTTTCTATTAAATTTACCATATCAAGAGAAATATTCGATGTATGTATATTGACTATGTTGCCCCAAAATTTAGTTTTTGCTCTACACAGTGCATTAGTTCACTATATATTAACAATCTGAGGAGAGTTGAAAAAGTGTTTAAAAACCATGCATCTAAATGACTAACCAGTCGATCTAAAACGAGAATTATGACTAAGTTGCTGATTCGGAGACGAAAGTGTGACTAAATTGCTGGTGTTCCGACCATATACACAGGTAAAGAAAGGTTTTGCTTATATTCTTGTAGACATGTAGAGAGGCCTAATAAAGATTACTATTTAAACAATCTGAGGAGAGTTGAGAAAGTGTTTGGAAACCATGCATCTAATAAGTAACCAATCAATTCAAAATGAGGTTTGTGCCTTAGTTACTGATTCTGAGAAGAGAGGAAGAGTTTAGTTTACAGAGAGCTGGGTTCCCAATCATATACGCATTAATAAAAGGTTTCACTTTTAACTGCAGACATGTAAAGGAGAAAAGTAAGATATAAGCATATGTGGGATTCTATTGACAGACTCAGATGTGTTAAATATTTACTATGTATCCCACCTCTTATAAAATGATTAGAGTAGATGCTGAATTATATCTTTGGGAAAGACTTGCATTATTGAGTAGTTGCTGAAAGCATCAATTCTAATCCCTCACTTTGTCTCTAAAAAGGTCTGCACTAATTGTTATCATCAGTACTTACAATTAAGTCTATCAAGGTAAATTTAATCATTTTTATTAATAGTTTTATCCAAATCTAGTTTATAGTTAGTACATTTATTTCCCACAAACTATAAACTAGGTCATAGATTACAACTACAGAATGTAGTACAAATTTGGCATTGCTTTTGAGGTGTACATGTGGACCTGTTGCACTGTATGGTAATTGATACTCTAACTTGTGCTACGGAATTAGTGCAATTTTGATAACCTGATAGGAGATGCAACGTTATATATGATTGTTACTACTACTGTTTTTGTTTTAATTTTAACTTGGGATATTTATTGGTAGTAGCAGTTTGTAGTAATTTTAATAATTGTAATAAATTATATAGTAATTATTGTGATCATCTTTATTAAAATAACATCCTGAAAAACCATGGTGAGTTAACCACATTCAAAACTGTTCCCATAGTATTTAGTTTGTGTCTTTGGTATCTATTGGAGCATTTTACCCAATTCTGTATTTATTTGTCTGGGATATAATAAGGATATGCATTATCATTATTTTAATGGCCCTAAGTTGGTTGTTTCATTATCCAAGTATAAGGTACACCATGTACATTTTTATGTCCAACATTCTTGTTGCCTTACCTATCCCATTTCTTCAAGTTAGTTTTGGCATTTTCTAATTCAAAACATCTGAGTAAGTCATTCAGCCCAATTAATCAAATGAATTGAGATTGCTCGTCATCGGAAGCAAATTTGCTTGTTCTTTCCCTATACTTTTAGCTTTTACTTATCTTTTCTGGACTTGCATGCTTTTATACGTATTCTAATTAAGAAGGATATCTTTTGGAATTGTTCTGAATCATTAGATTGAAGGATATGCATGCCTAAAAGTTTTGTTTTCTTGCTTTCTTAGCTATTGCACGCCAAAAAGTTTTGTTTTATTGCTCTCTTAGCTATTATTGAATCGATGTAATCCTCAATTGCATTTCTAATCGCTAGAGTCCTTAAGCCAATCTTCATTTGATATAATACATTTTGTATCTGTTGTCCTTTATTTGGGGCTGATTTTGTGCAGAGGAAGAAGTTGTGTTTTTGGGCATCACTTGTCTAATGTTGATTTACTTTTATGCTTCTTTCTTGTCATCAACAGTAGGGCTGTTACCTCTCTAGCAATCCGTGCTGATGGAATCTCGTTGGTTTCTGGATCAGAGGATGGAAAAATTTGCGTATGGGATACTAGAACTCGTAAAATTGTTCGAATGTTTACACATGGCAAAGGTAACATGCCTAACCTAACAACTGTTCATGATGTTCTGGAACGGCAAATTGACATGTTGCTATTCCTTGTTTTAGTGTCATCGTATTCCTATATATTTGAGGTTTCATTTCTGAACGGCAAAGAACTTGGCTTTAACCAGCAGATCAATTGATCTTTATACTCTTTAGTACTAGTAAACATAAGATGTAGCATTGTGGGCTGTATATGCAACTATCTTTTCTAGATCATGTTAGGACATATATTATTTGATTGAAAAAAAAAAGTAGTTATTAATTGGACAAAATACAAGGTTAGGTTGTTTTCCACAATTTTAATCATAGAAAAAAAAGACTACGTTAGTCAAAAAAGTATGGAGGGATTTTGAGCTAGAATGTTTCTCAACTGTCTTTTATGAAGTTCTTGTTTGGATGATATTGAATGAAAGTTACGCTGGTCAAAAGTACCATTAAATTAAACATCTGACTTTATTTCACCTAAAATTGACATGTTGCTATTCCTTGTTTTAGTGTCATCGTATTCCTATATATTTGAGGTTTCGTTTCTGAACGGCAAAGAACTTGGCTTTGACCAGCAGATCAATTGATCTTTATACTCTTTAGTACAAGTAAACATAAGATGTAGCATTGTGGCCTGTAGTTAGGTTTCAGTGAATATGTTGGCTCCAACTTGTATCTAGTTTGTGCCTTTCAGCTGCCTTATCACCTTCCTAGCTGCTTAATTAACTGGATAGAAAAGTAGTGTCCTGATTCTTTTTCTTTATTATTATATCAGTGTTTAATCTTACCATCCTAATTGTATCTATGACAGAATTTAAGCTATCGATAAGTAAGTTGTTATTCCTGACAGGTCCAGTGACGAATATTTTGGTTTCTAGGCTTTCGGAGAGCGAATTGAAGTCCCAAGGTTCACATGGAAGGAGGACATTGTTGCCTCCCGCCCTTGAAAAATATGCAAATTCTAGCGAGGAACTTGTGGTGACAAAGACTTTTATAGGTTGCGATAACTCTTCTAATCCAGCTGGTGGTTCTTACCTCATTGAACATGTAATAAACAACCAAATAAAAGAATTTCAGGTAAATATAATCAATCATTGTTCGTCCATTTTATTTTTATGTTTGTGTAAAGTTTAGCTTGTAGTGGTAAGTTATCTGTCATTTTCTTTCTTGTTTAGCAACAAGGTTCAACTACTGCGGCAGAAATGGAAGTTGAGCGACTGAAGCAGGAGTGCAAGAAGGCAATGCAGATGGTTCAACAATGGAAAAGTATGTACGGCAATATGCACAAGTTTTGTGTTAATGAGCTCGTTGATGACAGTCAAGCTAAACATAGTAATTGATAATCCGGTTGAGGTATTGCAAGGATGATGTCCAAATATAGAAGAAAATGTGTGGTAATCTGCGTCAGTCCTGTGGATGTCCCCCGGGCATAAGATAGTAGTACAAAGTCCAATTCAGAATATTTGAGTGTCTCTCGGCAGCTTTCTAAGTTTTGTAGACTCTCTATCTCCATAGTCCATAGTATCCATTTGTTTGCTTTCAGTCATCTATAAATTATTTTGCTGGCAGTTAAAATTTTTAAATCTATGTTGATGCGGAGTTGGTTGGGCGTAAGTTTAATTGCCCTCGTGATGCTTTTGCCTGCTGAAATGCTTTTGTTGTGTGGAGTATTCATTTGAGTGGTATCCTATGCGTTGAGAATGGACCCAAACTAATATAAACTGGCTTCAATATATTAGACGCTCGATATTACATGACCCAAAGTATGGAATGTGTTCCATAATCTACCAAAGTATAGAAAATTGTACGAGTGGATGATTGGTGCATCCCGAACTGGAAAGAAGCCAAAAACCTGAGTTCTCATAACTTTAGGTCGGATAAATGCACTAATATTACTTATATGGAACACAAACTGAAGGACATTCCCTGATCATGCGGATGGTGTTTCAGATGTACCCAAAGATGTACAACTACTTTCATCAATGCAGGACTTCGTACTTAAGAAACGATCTACAAAGCCATGGCCAAATGTTTCTTCTACTTTCGGTTCAGGTCATATTTAACAAGTTACAACCCAGGTGTCATGGGTCGTACTAGGACTATACTACGTTCGGATAATATAGGGGATGGAATACATAAGCTAGAGCCTCTAAGAACCTGCGAAACTCCTATATCAACAAAATGAGGGATGAGAGGATGACAACAGTGATCTGAATAAGGAACTAACTACATTGGATCGCGGCCTAAAGAGTGGTATACTAAATCCTATTGTATTTCGTCTAATAAGACTTTGTTCAATTCACCTTAAATTTTTTTTTTTTTTAACATTCTTGAATCAAACTGGAACAAAAAAACTAATTATATCAAAAAAAAATTTAGCAGAAAGACAAGCTTTAGCTACTAGGCAATGAGCTATATCCACTTAGTCCCTTCCAACTTTAGAGACACGGGAATGCTTGAACATAAGGCTTTTTTCCTTAATACGACGAATGGTATTCTCAATTTCCAAACGAACCTCGGTCTTGCCTCAAAGTGAAGAGATTAAAATGCTTGAATCATTCAAGAGTGAAACTGAGAGCAAGTTACATGAAGCATTCCATTCTAAAGCATGTAAGCATGACACTATGACACTAATTCTGCCATATTTGAAGACGTAGCATTGCCCCATTGTAGACACAAAATCGTGTCTCACCATGTAGCGGACTGATGATGAAATAACCCTGACGAAAGGACTTAGCTTAGGTCGAGTTTGAGTATGTGTAAACCCAAAAACACCTCAAAAGCGAACCCCTAAAAGGCTTCAAACACAAACCCAAGCCCAAAACACTTACCTTGGCCCAAACACAAATCTAAAGTCACAAAATCACATCACCATAAGCACCAAAAACAAACCTCAATTCGTGCAAATCCTGAAGCTTAAAGCACTTTTACTCAGTGCATGAAGCAAGCGTTGAACGCAAGAGCTGAAGCAAAGCATGACGCCTAACGTTAAGCTTTGGCGTCCAACGCATAGAGTCTTGGCATCCAATGCCCAGACTAATCCTGCTTAGCTCCAGCTCACCTCCTTTCCAACTCAGCTCCTTTCCAGCTCATTTCCGACGCACAGCCTTATTTTTTGACGCATAGCCTATGAGAGTTATACTAAAATGCTCCACTCCTGTTTCAAGCCTCTCTTCAGCCGAGCAAAAGATTCCTTCTTGAGTGTCTACCGCACGAATCTTGGCATTTGACGCACTGCCAGCGTTTGACGCACGAACTTGGCGTTCAACGTTTAGGAACCGACTCTTATTTACCTATAAATACCCCCTCATTTGATGAGCAAAGGGTCAACATTTTCTCCAAGCTCAAGTGTTATTACTCTGCCAAAATATTGTCCTAAAGTACCCTCAAACACAATCAAAGCCTCTCAAACATCCTTCATACTTACCAAGGATCAATCCAAGCACATTTGACACAACCAAGCAAGGAAATCTTACCCTTTCAACGCATACTCAAGAAAAGACTCAAGCAAAAGGATTCTCCTCAACGGTAAACACTGAGAACCCTAATCTCTTTGAATTACTTTTTTTGCTTTCTCTACTTCTACTCCATTCACCTTCTAGTCTTTGGATCTAGTGGTTTCTATCCACTCAAGACCCTTAGATTGAACCCTTTTTATGATGATTAAGGGAGGTGCAAACCCCTTTCCACACGAACATCTATTTAAATCTTTATGATCCTTGATCTAACAAAGAGACGTACATCAATCTTGATGCTTTCTTGTGATCAACTCACTCACTTCATTTTCATTGTCTCATTTTTCCTATGATGTGAATATCTAGGAGAAACTCCTACTTCACTAGATTAAGTCTCAAAATCCTAACTTTGAGTACTTCATTTTATGAACTATCTCCATAGATTAGTCTCCTCTTAACCTTTCAAGCAACCCCTCTCCCATGCATCTTACTTATTGCAAGCTATTTTATTTCTCTTTTGCCTCTTTTGCATTTAATCTATAATGTTAAGACATGGACATCTTCAATCTTGTTAGACTTGAAATTTGACTCACTTTTTATAAGGAAACCCTAGGTGTACATCACACTTAAATGTACATTTAGGAGTTATCCTTAAGGCTCATTTCTTGTTCAAGCATCGATCATAAAGCATACCTTGATCTTGATTTTGCCTCTTAATGCCAATGATATTCTAATGCTAAATCATAAATGCCTCTTAAACTAGACTCATTAAAGTTGAAGTATATCATGGAGAAGGTCTCTTTAAGCCTAAATCTCCATTTGATTAGAAAATCTTCAACTCATCATCATCATGCATAATACTTATAATGCATTTATTGACTCTTGACTCTATTGCTTTATTTCAATTATGCATTTTTATATATAATCCTTACTTTATATTGCAATTTCATGATCACATTTACTTATGCTTATAATCAAGACCTATTGATTGAATACCACCCCTAATAAGATAAACAATGGACAACTAGACATAGGTATCCATAAATTGTGGAAATTTAAAAAAGTGATCACCTACTCTAGATTTATGTGCATAATTCTTAACTTGCCAAACCGACTAAATCTAGAGTGTGCTTAGCCTTTGCATTTGCATGTTTGCCTAGGACTAAAACTAGTTTGTTCTACATCTTCATGCCACTTGCTTGCACACACCCTTGGATTGAAATAAGTTTCTTATTCTTGGACATTCTCATGGTTCGAAGACCACTAACGTGCAAGAGTCATATTGGGATTCAAACCCAAGGGTTTTCAAACAACCCATTAAATGTTTGGAGAGTCCCTTCTCGTTTTCCTCACCAAAAAGGGAAGGTTGGGTTAAAAAAACCGAGCTATATAGTGGTAATCTACTCATAAAATTGTCCACCTGAAACCTAGTTGGGTTTTAGACCCTTTAAATTACACTTGAAGAAGCCCCTACACCCATTGACCCCGTCCTCGTCTGACCAAGGAAGTATTATTTGCTCCCACGATTTCCCATCTTGAGCCTAAGGAGCCATCTTTCATGTTCCATGCTCCATAAAATTGATTAATGATTATATCTTCTGCTCCCCTACCCCTACTAGTGAAACCTTGTTAAAACCTAAAGGAACTTCACATGTATCCTCTAGAGGATGCAAAAAAATGTAAATCATTCAGATGATCCTTTGTAAATTCCTTATGTTGAGTGACCAAACTTATAACTAGGTCTACATACTTTGTCACTCCCGGCTAGTTGGTTATTGTAAACTCTATTATGTCTTGTAATCCATAGTGCCCATAGAGTATCCACAAAAGCAAACGATTTCCTCGGGATCCATCCATGATGTACAAATGCTAGATGTGGTAAGAAAGCCGAACTAGAAAGGATTGGCTCTTGTTGAAATTTGAGCAGATGCCTAAAGATCTACTCTTTCAAACTTTGATCTTATATGGGAAAAAATGAAATTAAAGATGTGATTCATATTCCTCCACATCCTACCCGCACTCCCTACACTGATATATATGTCATTCCTCTATGATGGAGCTAGGTTATAACTATAAGACTCTCATAAGAGATTTTCCACACAAAAAAACAACCAACGAGGTGGGACTGGAATATGCCATAACAATTTATAGAATTCCAAAAAGTGTGTTCCTTCAACCTTACCAATTAATGAATGTTTTCCACTTGATTCACATTTGTGGGATTGGCTAAAAGATGAATGATAATTATGAAGTTAGTTTTGTATACCTTATAGGGAAGTCATTTAACTTGGATCACTTATAAATATTTTGGTTGGATGAATTGGAATGATGATACATCACTTAGAGTACATCATTTAGTGTTATTCTTCCTCCCGGTCGACATGTTTAGTTCTTAAATATTGCAAGCTTCGATGTCTAAATAAAATATTGCCGCCTTATGATGATACTTGCCCTTGTTGTAGAGAAGCCTCAGAAATACTCACTTATTTACTATTTTGTGGCCATGAGTTAAGCTTTTTTTTTTGGAGAGTAGTCCATGTCATGAGGTTGCTTTTATTAGTGACATTACTAAATATGTGAGATTGTCATATATGTTGCAGAGCAAAAGGTTGGAGTCAAAGAAATGACAATGAAGTTTCTATCCGATTTGGTCTGTCTAGCTTTGTAGAAATGAATGGGTTTTTAAGTAACATCAAGTTCTTACTAATTAATTTATGATGAAAGTGAATTGAGATGTTGATGATTATAAGTTTTATTCAAAGAAAAATTATGGTGTTATCTCTCCTAAGCCAACTCCAAAGTAGCTTTGTTAGTTTGGACCCCTTCCCCAATAGATTCAATCAGGATCAATGTCGATGCATCGATTAGTGATGAAGGATGGGTTGGTCTTAGCATGGGTAGTTATGGACAATAGTGGAGCAATATTATTTGCAACATGTCAAAGGGTATAAGCCTAATGGGATCCTTCATCAAAACCACAATCATTGAGAAGATCTTGCACTATAGGATATATCTCACATATATAATGGGAATATACAATCGTTTTAGAGAAATAGACTAACTTCTTGTGTGCTCGAGGATGATTTCCATCGATTTGTCTACATTGCATTCAAAAAACAAAAACTATTGAGATCCTACATAATTCTTTTTTGACGAACCAATTGTACAATACTTTACTAACACTTTGCTAAACTCATACTAAATTGGAACAATTGCCACCATAAGAGAACTCACTAAATGATGTAGTTTTATTGAATCTAACAATAAGAGCATTAACTAATTAAATGAAGAATGTCAAAAATGGCCAAAATTTCCAAAAGCATTAAGTTATTTCTGGCTTAAGAACCTTAAATTTTGTGAAAACCTAGAGATAAAAGTTCTAGAGGAAGAATGGTTATAGTCTCCTTTATTACCAAATAGGAAAATATTATAATTAATACAAAACTTTAAAATAAGCTACTCCCATATGTGTTGGATTGAAAAATACATATGAAGCATAAAATTAATTTTTTTTTCCTATCGAACAGAGTTAAACAAATTATTTGATAATAATTTTCAAAGGTCTAATAGTATTAGCCAATATCCCTCATAGTCCCATACCATATAAAATCTCTCATTTTACTAGGGGAGCTTTGGCTGGGCCTCTTGGAATGAAATTATAGAACTTGGCTTGATACCTAATGAATTCTAATTCCACTTTATCACATGGAATCTCATACATTATTCTCCCATAGGTTTCTCATCCCATTCCATTCGATTTTCAAACCCTAACACACAAATGGTCTTGTTACTAGGCAAATTCATGTGCAAAATTGGTTATGATGTGATCATCGTCAATGAGTCGATTAAACTTGAATCTGGTGGTGCGGCGACTCTTGTCTCCTAGAAGAGGTCTTGTAATTGCAATGCTTGAACTCAAATCTTGTGGTGTGGTGACTGTTGTTTTGGTGTCGTGATTGAGTCAATTTGAGATCCTTGAGTAGAGGAACTAGAGTTCGGTGCCTCATGACTTAGTGTATTTTTGAATGTCTTTACTTGGGGCCACATGAGGTAACTACCGTTATTAACCACTATCAAAGGCCATTGAATGTGGAGATTGACAAAAACATGAAACATTAAAAGTTTGAAACCCATTATATAGGGTAACCCCAAGTTTACAATAATATGAAAATGTGGATCTCTGACTCTCTGTACTATTTCATTATATTCTCTAACTTTAAGCACCCCTTACTAAAGTTGGGCACGTGTCGTACTCGTGCCATCGTGGACCGTACATGGCGTGCCTGCCCTTTGAGTGTGTCGTGCCTTAGTCCTTAAAAACCAGGCCCATGCCTAGCCTAACCTGTTAGCCTGTCGTGCTAGTCACCATGCCGGCCCATAATTGAATTTTTTAATCAATAATTCAAAATAGCTAATTTTGGATAATTGTATTTACTTTTCGGACAATTGAAACTAATTCAAAAAAAATAATTTTGAAAAAAGTATAATTTCGAATAATTGTATCATGATCAGATACATTAAATTCGGACAATTGTATTTAGTTTTTGAACATCGAATATTAGGTATATTAACGAAATTCATCTAAAGAAAACCGCAACATTTATTCTTAAAAATTAAAAAAATTTAATTTTAAAATGTTATTTGCTGCAGTTATTATAATAAATCGCATCATTTATTTGTTTTATTTGCTTCGGTTTTCTTAAATAACCGCATCATTAAATCATTTAAACTAAAAAAATTAATTTTATTCTGATCAATAAGTGATGCGGTTATTTTATTTAACCGCATCAAATAAGGTATATGTGCTGTGGTTTATTATAATAACCGCAGCAATTATGTGCTCTTTTTTTTCCTGCTTTCCCACCATTTCTAAAAAGTAGGGAGTGCCAATTGCTGCCATATATGTATGGAAATGAGTTTTTTCTGAGTTTATGCCAATGTATAATCTACAAAAAGAATGTTATTTGAATTGTTATATGCCAATGAGTTTATGCCAATGAGTTTACATTATTATCTACAACTAACTTAACCTAATGAATTGTTATATACAAAAAGAATGTTTTAATCTAATGATAATACAATGAATTCCTACTACCTTTTAATCTAATGTTTTAATCTAATGATAACAAAATCGAAGAAGAAGCTAGCTCTACCTATACATATTGTCCGACCCCAATGAAGTATTCCGCCCATAGTTCCTTAATCTCCATCAGCTCTTGAGGTGAGTATGGCGTTGTTCTTTGAATCGCCTGAAAGGGTAAGAAAAGATAGGTTTAGTATATCTACAAAACAAGATACATAATTTCAAGCGTAAATTTCGGCAGAGTTTCCTCTGTAATTAGACCTTTTTCCATTTTTAATAGTACGTGTTTCCACAATGATTATAATCCAACACAATCCATCCAAAATTCACAAATCAATTGTGTGTTCACAACACAATTCTCATATATAACACCATACATCCGTTATCAATGGTCTCGAGTTATCTATATCCTAGATCTCAAAAATAAATTACGGAGCTCATGAATCGTACCGTTGAAAGATCCTCACAAGTAGCATGGTTGTGGAGGATTTCAAACAAGTAACGCATAAGAAAGTATCCACACTTAATGTTTCCAATATGCTGAGGACATTGCATTTGGAAACCAAGTAAAATGTAAATCAAACAGATCTAATACAATTCTAAGGCAACGAAATAGTTATATGATTGAAAATAGGGTTACCTGAGCCGGAATCCAGTTCAACTTCAATCCGTTACGGAGGCCAGAATGAACTTTAAAGCTCTTAAAAGCACTAGATTTGGAAAAAAAAGTAGTTGTCAATAACTATACTTTAATCTGTTACTCTTGTCAGTGAAATAAAAATTGTAATTACCAAATACTTACGTATTTAACACTTCCTTAATCGCTAAATTATGTTTTCGTTGAAAAGGATCGAAAACATATATTGTCCTCTTCTCTAAGGACAGAACAAGTAGTATCGAATGACGCGAACAAAATGATTAGTAAATGGTTAAATTACGAACATACAAGCCCTCGGATACTATGTAAGAAGCTCATACCTTTCATGGTACGGGCAGAAAATGAAACGCTTCTTATGGTGATTGGCCATAAAAGATACCATGTAAGAAGTGATGAAACCCTGGTTGTTGCCGATCATGGTAGCCGAGAAGCTAGATGGGCACATGAAACCAAAGGATCCTAGTCCTTCTTCTTAGACCAACTCATAACAGGCTCTATAATTAATTGAAACAACACCCATTTAGCAACATGAACAAATCCAAAAAACATATTATAGTAGGAATTATATTCAATAGTCAGGTAACTTACATCATAAAGACTTGGAGCACAGATATGTTCAGCTCGTCTCTGATAACAGGCTTTTAGTGTTGTTCACTAAAAGACTAGTTACACAAATAATATTTATAATCATCCTAGTACTACTACAACTAGTGTAATGGTAAGTCAGGGGTCGAACCTCAAGGACAAGGGATGCTAGTTTCTAGACTTGATGTAAAAGTTTATTTGAGATGTGAATTGTTTGAACTACACTAATGACAGAAAAGTAACTCAAGAATAAAAACGATAATAGGCAATGAAAGAAAAACGGGATAGATTAGCTCCACCCTAGGCAGGATAATAAAACTAGTAGATACGCTAGGTCAGGGGAAATCGATCAATAATCAATCAAGACACTCAATATGACGAGAGGAAGTTTGCGACCCTATAAATCACATGAACAACCTATAATTGCCCTATATCTCCTAAGGAGTGGCAGGATAAGAATCGCATCGAATGTCAATTAAGCAATCATCGATAATCTCGAACCCTAACCCTACGCATGAAGAACAAGCCAAACCTAGGGTTTCACTAATCACACCCCTAAGGAAACTACTCACTCATACTAGTAAAAGCTAGGGCATAAACAATGAATAAAAACATGATTGAAAGCATAAACAATTTGAACGTAAATGAATAAGAGGACGAAAAGGGGAAACAATGAAGAAATCAAAATCGACAAATACTCTATCAAAGCCGTAAATGGAGCAAGGATAATAGAAAGAGCAATGAAATCAATAAAAGCAATAAGTGAAAGTAATAAACGACATAGAGCAATAAACGACTTACGTGAATAAGATTGCTTGAATAAAAGAAATTGTTAATCTGAAATACAATGCTTGAAAAGGAGAATAATAAAAGCCTTAAATCTAAACTAGTGCATGAATTGTTGAGTCCCTTAGGTTTTGATTGATAGTTTTGAATGATGACAAACAGCTAAGGGAAACAGGTCTTTGAAAGTGTTCAATACAGTTGGGGGAACCAGCTAAAATAGAACACTGTTTCCCTAGATAAGTTATTACTTATATGAGATATTTGTTGAACTAACCTGTCTTTATACAGGGAACAACTAGATGATAAATGAGCTATGCATCTAAGTTGATTTCTAAGATTGGAAGCTTGAAAGGATTTTCGATCAACTTAAAGGAAGGTCCTTGGTCAATAATTGAGTTCATTCATGGAAGCTTTCAAGACTTAACGAATGCATGAAGGAAGACTACACTCAAAGAGTTATTTAGGATCTTCATGTAAATGCTCCGTAGTACAATATAATTGAGTATATAAAGTGCTTTTAGTATATTAAATATCGTTATGAAATTTGGTACAAGGTTTGGAACAAATTTCATAACATATTCAGTTCAGGGAACCAGGTCAGGGAACCAGGTTAACTGAACAGATTATTCAAGCTGCGGTTTTTACAAAGATTTTACAAAAAAGGATATTTTCCGAAATATATTGATTTAAGATATATCAAAGCAGCTAAAAGATAAGATGATATTTTTGGTTAGCTAAAAACCGGGAAGTATCTTATCCTAAGTTGATCTTATCTTGTGATCAAATCAATTAGGATAAATACTTATCCTAAAATCGTATATATATCTTATATGCATGATTTTAGGGTTTAGCCAACTAACCTATAAATACATCTTGCTCTGAATAATCAGATACACAGTTCTCACGCATTTTTAGTAGAGTTTGATCTTTGAGAGCTAAAAGCACTAATTCAATTATTAAGTGATACACAAGAGCATAATAGTGTTTTAACGTTTTTCTCTATTTGACTTTTGAGAGTTAGATCATTAGAGAGTTCTTGATCTTGTATTAAGTCTTTGACAGAGGGGTTGAAGACTTGGTGAGTGTTTGTGAGTTCAAACACACTAGGAACTTACGAGGGTAAGTTTAAAGCACATTCGGAGTAGAGTGTGGGGTTTACTGGTTCCCGGAGTAGGGAAACAGTAGAGTGTTCTTTATCTTTATTTTTCGGAGTAGATCAATAAAAGACTTAGAATAGGAGGACATAGGCCAGAGTTGGCTGAACCTCGTTAAGTCTGTGGTGTTCTTTATTGCTTTGTTTTATTCCGCTGCATAAGGGAACCAGCACAACTGGTTCCTTACACATAATCCGAAAAGAAGCAAAAATTACCAACGATTACTTAACACTCAATTCACCCCCCCCCCCCCTCTTGAGTGCCCATTGAACCTTCAATTGGTATCAGAGCCTAAGCTTCTCGAAAGAGTAACATCTAGAGGAGTTAAGAATGAGTACTCAAGAATTAAGTGCAATCGGTTATGACAACAAGACACCAAAGTTTAATGGAAATAATTATGCCTGGTGGAAGAATAGGATCCAGAATGTTATCATGGGTATTGATTATGAATGCTGGCTCGTAGTTAAAAATGGTCCTAATATCATTCTCAAGACAGAAGCTGATGGGAAACAGGTTCCCAAGAAGGATATCGAATTGGTCACTGCTGATTACAAGTTGCTGGAGAAAAATGCTAAGGCAATGTCAATTCTACAACAAGCTATAGGTGAGACCGAAACAAATCGTATCTCTGTTGCAGTGAGGTAAAACGGTCTAAAATTGATTTAATCATGTCTAAATACGAATTGTTTGCCATGAATAAAAATGAAAAAATCAATGATTGCTTTCGTAGGTTTATGACTATTGTTAATGATCTTAGATCACTTGGTAAAAAATTTTCTGATGAGGATCTTGTGAGAAAAATTTTGCGTAGTTTAACAGATACATGGACAGCCAAGGTAACAGCAGTATATGAAGCAAAGGATCTGTCTACCTTGTCTTTGGAACAGCTGATTGGTTCCCTTATGACTCATGAGATGCTGATTGACTCTAAGTCTGAGAGGGAACCAGCCAGAGGCATGGCACTGAAGGGAACAGTAGAAGAAGAAGAAGATGAGATCAGCTTGATTGCAAAAAGATTTGAAAGATCTCTTCGTGATCAAAAGAGAAACTTCAAAGGTAGGAATTTCAAAAACACTAAAAAATCTAACTCGTCTTCATCTTCAGGTTGCTTCAAGTGTGGTGAGAAAGGACACATCATTCGTGATTGTCCAAAATGGAAGGACAAGCAATCTCAATCTGGAGATAAGAGGGCTTTCAAGAATGCCATGATAACATCTATGTGGGGAGAATCTGACTCAGGATCTGATGAAGAAGAAGATACACCTAGTTCTGATGTTTGCTTAACTGCTTTCACAAACATCAAGGAGAACAGCACTGGTCCGGGAACCAAAGGGGGAACCTTGAACAAATTAGAATAGATGAAGACATAAGGTAAACCTTGAACAAATTAGGTAAACCTTGAAAAAATTAGAATAGATATGCATGAATATGATAGAGAAAATATGCTTACTTGTATAGATTCTTTATTAGATGAATGCTATAAATTAGGTGAAACTTATATAACTGGCAAAAGAGAACTAAAAGAAAAACGCAATGAATGTGAAATTGCTATTGCTAGTTGTGATCACCTAGAGATGGTTTGCCATAACTTGAAAAATCAAGTTGCTGAACTAGAAGTTGAATTGGACAAGTGCAAGGTAGAACTAGAAAGGGCAAGATCTTCCGAACTTGACTATCCGAGTGATGGTGAAGAAGATCTGATCTCCTGGTTCCCCAGAGACTTATCAACTACTAGTGAAGTCCTTGATTTTTCAACAGTCATAAGTAAAGCAAATTCTTGCAATAGAACTTCTCTGTTGAAGGGCTTTGAAACATTGGCTTTCAACTTAGAAAATTCTCACAAAGAAATTGCTTCACTTAAAGTTGTTCAGTCCCCTGGTTCTCCTACTGGAACCAGCGTTGAAGTCAGCAGTATGATTAATGAATATGAAAGTACTATTTGTAAGTTACATGCTGAATTTAATCAACTAAAAAGTGAAAAGCAATCAGTAGTTATTGACATGTCTAATGACCCTACGGTTTTAGAACTTAACTTACAACTTGCAACTTTAAAAAGTAACTTTGAGTTTTTGAAAGAGAAAAACGAGTTGTTAGTTAAAACACTTGAAACAAAAGAAAGGGAATTGCATGACAGTCATAGACATGTGGATAAGCTACTGAATGCACAAAGAGCTTTGAACCATCTGACTTCATCAGGAGGAAACAAAGGAAAATTTGGTCTTGGTTATACTAGACAGAGAACCAGGACCAACTGGTCTCCCAGAGAAACCACCTGGATCACAGAATATCAGCGAGGTAAGTATGTCATGACTAAAGAGATGCACGTGTGTTTTCATTGTGGTAAGAATGGACATAAGATACATGAATGTCCAGCCAAGAAAATTAGTGCTAATAAGAACAGCAAGAGTGTAATGTATGTGTGGAGAAGAAAGGATCAACAAGATGTTAATGTTGTTGAAAAGGGACCCAAGTGTGTTTGGGTTCCTAAAACTAATGTTTGATTTACTCTTGCAGGCTAGAGTGAAGGGAGACACCTATTGGTATTTGGACAGTGGTTGCTCAAGACACATGTCCGGGGATAAAGATCAATTCCTTTCACTAGTGGCCTTTGATGGAGGAAGTGTCACCTTTGGGGATAACAGCAAGGGAACCATCACTGGTTTAGGTAAGGTTGGTAAGACACTTTCTAAGACAATAGATGATGTTTATTATGTTGAAGGCTTGCAACATAATCTCTTGAGTATTTCTCAATTATGTGACAAAGGTAATAGAGTTGAGTTTCAAGCCAACCTATGTCACATAGTTAACTCACAAACAGGAGAACTTGTATGTGAGGGAACCAGGAAGCATGATGTCTACATCACCTTCTTAGATAAAATCCCTCAAGACAAGTCCATCTGTTTGAGAGCTGTTTCTGAAAATAATCAATGGATTTGGCATAAGAGGTTTGGACATGCTAGCCTAACACTTCTAAACAAGCTTAAAACACGGGACTTAGTGGTAGGTCTTCCTAACATTAAGTACGAAGCTGATAAAGTTTGTTCTGAATGTGTAAGGGGAAAACAGGTCAAAATATCTTTTAAGCCTAAAACTGTTTTGAGTACCAGCAGACCCTTCGAACTTGTACACATTGACTTGTGTGGTCCCATGAGAGTACAAAGTCGAAGAAGTCATAGATATGTCTGTTTTATGGTTGATGATTACTCCAGGTACACTTGGGTAATGATGTTACACACAAAGGATGAAACGTTTGAAGAATGGGTAACATTGGTGAAACAAGTGGAGAACCAGCTCACCCATAAGCTGGTCTCGATAAGATCAGACCATGGTACTGAATTTGATAATGCTAACTTTATTGATTATTGTAGGGAACATGGAGTCAATCATAACTTCTCAGCCCCTAGAACACCTCAACAAAATGGTGTTGTAGAAAGGAAGAACAGAACTCTTGAGGAGATGGCAAGGACGATGCTCATTGAGAGTGGTCTCCCAAAGAGTTTTTGGGGTGAAGCTGTTGACATTGCTTGCTATATATTGAATAGAGGTCTCATTAGACCAAAGTGAAATAAGACTCCCTATGAACTTCTTAAAGGTCGAAAGCCCAACATCACATACTTTCGTGTCTTTGGATGTAAATGTTATGTGCATAATAATGGGAAGGACCAGCTTGATAAATTTGATCCTAGAAGTGATGAGGGAACCTTTCTTGCATACTCCTCTCACAGCAAAGCATATAGAGTCTTCAAAAAAAGGACTCTCTGTGTTGAGGAGAGTGTCCATGTCATTTTCGATGAATTTAACATGTCTTCTGAGATTGCGCAGGTACAACCTAATGAAGTGATTGGATTGATGGATTTCACGGGGAACCAGTATACTGGTTCCTCAGATGAAGTGCAAGCAGAGCTAGGCCTACCAAATACTCCACCAGATGATAATGATGAAGTGCCTAGAGAAGAAAATGGAGATAATGAGGATTCTGAAGGGGAACCAAGTCCTGATGGTTCCTCATATAATAGACAGGTAATGAATTCAGGGGGAACAGAAGAAGGTACCACCCCTGAACCTGAGGTAAGTAATGATAGAGGAAATAGCATGAATGTGAATCCTTCTGGTTCTTCAGAAAGAGAAGAGATTCATGAACATGCTAGTTCCAAACTTAATGAGGAAGCACAAAACAGTATTAATTTCAAAAGTTTTAGATATCAATCTTCTCATCCCACTGATCAAATAATTAGTGATATAAATAAGGGGATTCAAACGAGAAGAAGTGTCTTTCAAAACTTTTGCGCTTTCTATTCTTTCCTGTCTAATGTAGAGCCTACTGACTATAAAATGGCATTGACTGATCCTGATTGGGTACTAGCTATGCAAGACGAGTTAAATCAGTTTCAGAAGAACCAGGTTTGGCACCTGGTTCCCCATCCAAAGGAAAGATCAGTCATTGGTACTAGATGGGTCTTTAGAAACAAGTTAGATGACCTCGGTACTATAGTCAGAAACAAAGCAAGGCTAGTGGTGCAAGGGTACAATCAACAAGAAGGAATTGACTATGATGAGACGTTTGCACCAGTAGCTAGGCTAGAGGCTATTAGGATTTTAATTGCTTATGCTGCTCACATGAATTTTAAGCTGTTTCAGATGGATGTGAAGACTGCCTTCCTTAATGGCTATTTGAAGGAAGAAGTATATGTGGAGCAGCCACCTGGTTTTGAAGATGCACTGTTTCCCCAGCATGTATATAAGTTGGATAAAGCATTATATGGCTTGAAACAAGCTCCAAGGGCTTGGTATGAAAGACTGTCCAATTTCTTGATGGCTAATGATTACAAGAGGGGAACAGTAGACAAGACCTTGTTCATAAGAACCAGGGGGAAACACTTGATTGTAGTACAAATCTATGTTGATGATATCTTATTTGGTGCTACTAATCAAATCCTTTGTGATGAATTTGAAAATCTTATGCAGAGTGAATTTGAAATGAGTATGATGGGAGAACTAGGGTTCTTCCTAGGGCTGCAGATTAAGCAAACAAATGATGGTATAATGATCCATCAACAAAAGTACTTAAAAGAGCTGCTGAAAAAGTTTGGCATGGAGAACAGCAAAGAGTATGATACACCTGTTCCCACATCCACAAAGTTGGATGCTGATCTTAAGGGAAAAAATGTTGAAGCTACGCTTTATAGAGGAATGATTGGTTCTCTACTCTACCTAACAGCTAGTAGACCTGACATTGTGTTTTCTGTTGGTTTGTGTGCTAGGTTTCAAAGCAATCCAAAGGAATCTCACTTGAAGGCTGTTAGAAGGATACTTAGGTATCTTGTGGGAACAGCAGATCTATTTTTGTGGTACCCCAAAGGCAGTACCATCGATCTCATTGGATATACAGATGCAGATTATGCTGGTTTCCTAGTTGATAGAAAGAGCACATCAGGTATGGCACACTTCCTTGGCTCCTGTCTTATATCATGGGGTTCTAAAAAGCAAAATTCAGTGGCCCTATCCACAGCAGAGTCAGAATATATAGCTGCAGCTTCATGCTGTTCCCAACTACTGTGGATAAGGAACCAGCTGAAAGATTTTGGTGTTATTTATAAAAGTGTTCCTATCTTTTGTGATAACACTAGTGCAATTAATATTTCAAAGAACCCCGTGCAACACTCCAAGACCAAACACATTGAGATAAGACACCATTTTCTAAGAGACAATGTGGAAAAAGTATTGGTGGAGATGTTGTTCTGTAAAAGTGAAGATCAAATAGCTGATATCTTCACAAAGCCTTTATGTAGAGAGTCTTTTTGTAGGTTAAGAGTCCTTTTAGGTCTAGTTAGATTTTAGGCGTTGGCTTCAATTATTTCCTTCAATGATTGGTTAGAATAAGTATGCTTTTGTATTGATTATGTATATAACTATGTTGCTTACTTACAAATATTGTGTAAATAACCTTAGTGGATTATTGTTGCATAGAAACAGGAGAAGTTATTTTGAAACATGCTGAAAATAGAATGACTGGTTCAGTACAGGTACCAGCAAGAGGAAACAGCAGTTCAGCTCTGATATGTCATCCGAAAATATCTTATTTTTGGAAGATTACTATAAGATAATTTCTTTTTGGAAAGAATTATCTTATTTCAGTTATTCCTATCCTACAAAGAGGCAAATATATTTAATTGCCTAATTTATAGTTGGTTGATTCTCTTGTAAAAAGATAACTACAATTTTTAAATTTTCAATTTTTGAAATTATCTCTTCCGTTTATTTTGAATCTCAACCGGCTAATTCTTGAAATTCCTATGTCTGTGCAATTGATATAAATACACATCAACACATTGATACAGCTTCACATCACATCATCATTCTATTCATCCTCTCTCTCGTTCAAAAGTGGTACCCTGATCACTGTTCACTCCACTTTCATCTCCCTCAAAGCTGTGAAGCTTGTTTGCTACAATGGGAAGGAAATCAACCTGGGCTCCTGCTAAGAAAAGGAAGGAGAAGACTCAAGCAAGTGAGTCCACTCAATTGAAGGAGACCTCCATCACTGAAATTAACCCTGCTCCGACTTCATCGAGCAACTCACCTCCTACCACCACAAAGAACCCATCACCAACTCAGTCTCCATCTTCTAAATCTCTCTCACCTCCACCTCCCAAAATTGCATCTTTACCCAAAACCCCTGAGGCTGATGATTCCATCATCAAAGAACCTGTCTCACCTCAGGGGGACCAGCCCAAAAGCACTGAAGAATTCTTCAACACTGTTAAAGAAAAGGAAGAG
This sequence comes from Dysphania ambrosioides, assembly GCA_026401315.1. Taxonomy (NCBI): domain Eukaryota; kingdom Viridiplantae; phylum Streptophyta; class Magnoliopsida; order Caryophyllales; family Amaranthaceae; genus Dysphania; species Dysphania ambrosioides. The sequence continues at coordinate 6,559,551 of CM048662.1, forward strand.
GAGGAAGTTAGAAGTGAAGAAGATGATCTACAGATTATTGGGCAGAAAAAGGGGACTACAGAACCCTTGGTTCGCAGCAGAGTGACTAGGTCTTCCCTGAAAAGGATTGGCGAAGTAGTAGTAGAGGAACAGTCGATGGACTCTGCTGGTTCCAAACGAAAGAGAACAGCACGGAAGTCTACAAGAGGTATGTCAGTAGAATCTCCATCTGTTGGTATGACTGATTTAGGTTCTAGGGTTGTGGTATCTGGGTGTAAAACAGAAGTTGGTTATTTTGATGAAGTTGCTTTAAGTGATGTGAAAGAGTTGTTAGAACATCAAGGTTGGATGCCTTTGTTTGATGTCTGTGATGCTAATATTGATGGTGTTAGAAAGTTTTATGTGAATTTGAAACAAATGTTGGATAGATCGTTAAGTTCAGTTGTGAATGATGTTGAAGTGAATGTGTCTGTTGCAAGTTTGGCTGGGTTGTTGAATATACCCAGAGATGGTTTTGATGAGTATTCTGGAGATGGATGGCCCACACTTATAGGGGTCAGTCCAGATGAAGTGCATGACTTTGTGTTTGGAGGGAAAGTTCCAAAGAAAGCTGGAACATTTAAAACTGGTAGCTTGAAGGAACCAGTGATGCTGGTCCTTCACTCTGTGTGTAACAAGATGATTATCCCTCGAGCACAAGGTAGGGGTTTTGTGCACATCATGGAAATGGTGCTTATATATTTGCTGATGAAAAAGATTAAGATAAATCTTCCTTCCCTAATGATAAACCATATGATGAATTGCTATAATTCATCCCACCACTCTCTTCCTTATGGCTCTTACATAACTAAGCTTCTTAAAGAGAATAATGTTTCTCTTAGTGGATCAACTGCTCCTGCAATGGTGTTTACCAAAGGTATTCTGAAACAAAAGGGGTTGATCATAAGTGCTGGGGTGTTGAAGTTTAGGGAGGAGGAACCAGTAGAGACTCCTAAGCCTGCCAAGAAGAAACAGAAGGCAGAGGAACCAGCTGGTCAGCAGGTTATTCTTAAGAGGCTGGAGAGTCAGGAAGAGAAGATAAGTGCTGTAGGGGATCAGCTCAGCAAGTTAGTGAACTTGGTGGAAGGTCTATCTACTTCATTCATTATGAGGATGATCAAGTTAGAGAAACCGATTGCTGGCAGTTCTGGAAATGAGAAGAAACAAGTTGAGGAGGACTAGCAAGTAGACCAGCAGGAAGATGACAGTGAAGAGGAGGAGAACCAGGAAGAAACAGCTGAGGAGGCTGCCACTGAAGAAGAGGAAGGAGATGATGAAAATGATGATGATGATTGAATATGTTCTCTTTTTCATTTAGCCTACCTTTATCATATTATATTCTGAATAGCTGATTTTGTTGGACTGTTTTTATTCCTCCCAATCCATGAACTTGTTTTGATATGGATTTGGGCTCTATCATTCACTTTTGTTGGTTTGTATTAAACTATGATCTTTATTGATGGCATGGCTTAACTTTGACTATTCTGACCTTCTTTTGCAGCACTTTATTTGTATAATGGTTGATGCCATTGGATGGTTTAGCACGTTACTTTATGCATAAGATGCTACTTTTGCATATCTTTTTAATGATGCCAAAAGGGGGAAAATAGTTGAAGTTGAAGCCTAGAGTCTTTACTAGTTTAGATTGAGTCGTTTTTGAGTCTTTTACTTTTACTTTGACTTTATCGTATTTTCTGTTTCTGTTTAGGGAACTAGTTGGCTTAACTGACTTATTCCATTGAGTCTTGAGTTCTTGAAGTTTTTGACTACTTTCTTTTGAGTATGTTCACAGGTGCAGAAACTTCAAATGTTTGTCATCATCAAAAAGGGGGAATTTGTTGAGTCCCTTAGGTTTTGATTGATAGTTTTGAATGATGACAAACAGCTAAGGGAAACAGGTCTTTGAAAGTGTTCAATACAGTTGGAGGAACCAGCTAAAATAGAACACTGTTTCCCTAGATAAGTTATTACTTATATGAGATATTTGTTGAACTAACCTGTCTTTATACAGGGAACAACTAGATGATAAATGAGCTATGCATCTAAGTTGATTTCTAAGATTGGAAGCTTGAAAGGATTTTCGATCAACTTAAAGGAAGGTCCTTGGTCAATAATTGAGTTCATTCATGGAAGCTTTCAAGACTTAACGAATGCATGAAGGAAGACTACACTCAAAGAGTTATTTAGGATCTTCATGTAAATGCTCCGTAGTACAATATAATTGAGTATATAAAGTGCTTTTAGTATATTAAATATCGTTATGAAATTTGGTACAAGGTTTGGAACAAATTTCATAACATATTCAGTTCAGGGAACCAGGTCAGGGAACCAGGTTAACTGAACAGATTATTCAAGCTGCGGTTTTTACAAAGATTTTACAAAAAAGGATATTTTCCGAAATATATTGATTTAAGATATATCAAAGCAGCTAAAAGATAAGATGATATTTTTGGTTAGCTAAAAACCGGGAAGTATCTTATCCTAAGTTGATCTTATCTTGTGATCAAATCAATTAGGATAAATACTTATCCTAAAATCGTATATATATCTTATATGCATGATTTTAGGGTTTAGCCAACTAACCTATAAATACATCTTGCTCTGAATAATCAGATACACAGTTCTCACGCATTTTTAGTAGAGTTTGATCTTTGAGAGCTAAAAGCACTAATTCAATTATTAAGTGATACACAAGAGCATAATAGTGTTTTAACGTTTTTCTCTATTTGACTTTTGAGAGTTAGATCATTAGAGAGTTCTTGATCTTGTATTAAGTCTTTGACAGAGGGGTTGAAGACTTGGTGAGTGTTTGTGAGTTCAAACACACTAGGAACTTACGAGGGTAAGTTTAAAGCACATTCGGAGTAGAGTGTGGGGTTTACTGGTTCCCGGAGTAGGGAAACAGTAGAGTGTTCTTTATCTTTATTTTTCGGAGTAGATCAATAAAAGACTTAGAATAGGAGGACATAGGCCAGAGTTGGCTGAACCTCGTTAAGTCTGTGGTGTTCTTTATTGCTTTGTTTTATTCCGCTGCATAAGGGAACCAGCACAACTGGTTCCTTACACATAATCCGAAAAGAAGCAAAAATTACCAACGATTACTTAACACTCAATTCACCCCCCCCCCCCCCCCCCCCCCTCTTGAGTGCCCATTGAACCTTCATGAATGAAATGAAATGATATTCCAAGTTGAGGCACAAGAGCTCTCAAAATAGGCATGAGGGTTTTACACAGAGAAAGGGGGTATTTATACCCTAAGGACATAAGGGGGTAAAACCATAGAAGAACCCTCAAGGGACGGCTTAAGAAAGAACCAAATTCTGCGGAAATAAGGGCCATTCGGCCGAAGGAGCTATGGATTCGGTCGAATGGGTTGAGATTCGGCCAAATGGTGTTGTAATTCGCCCAAAACAGAAAGTTCGAATAACATAAGTCTGTCCACCATTAGACCGAAGGAGAGCATGGATTCGGCCGAATGGACCATGATTCGGCCGAATAGGACCTGATTTGGCTATATCCGAGTGCTTGAGTCATATGCTTGAGTTTCTATCTTCCATTTGACCGAATGGCTGTTAGATTCGGTCAAATCTGAGCCTAAATCTTGCTATACAGCTTCTTCGAAGTGTCTACTAGCTTCTGAACTTCATGGGATCTTCGAGAGTGACTTAGAACGCATGCCCAAGCTATGATACGCGCATCTAAACTCTTGATAAGAGTGTCAAAGCCTTGAACACGTCGTATTTTACCTTGAAATCATCGAAAGTACCTGAAATGACCTTAAAACAGCTCGAGGACAAGATCAAGATAAAATCAAGTGTAATGTGTATAAAATCAATCTAAAACCGCGAGACTTGACACAAACAACGGGGTTGTAAACGTGCTCTAAAATGAGCACATGAACTTCCCCCAAGCCAAACCTTTGCTAGTCCCTAGCAAATGAACTAGCAGGGCAACACAATGATTAAAGCAAATGAAAAGCAAGGCGAGCAGAAAACAAGACAATGCAAGCCGTGTATGCGCAAAACTCTTCCCTAGCCATGGGTGTGCAAGTACAATGGGCTCAGGAGAGCATAATACCAAGAAGAACAACGTTTTCCACAAACTCAGGATCACTGGAAAAGCTTAAACACATGCCATGCCACCTACTACCTAATGAGGTCACAAGTCTACGCTCCCCAGGGTATTTCCCAAAAGATGGGGGAAATTTCTAATACGCTCGTATGTTTAATAAGGTATGTGTTTCGCTCAAAATCGTCCGACTAAAGATGAGCCTGGAATTAAACACCTAAACAGGGAGAAGTCTTATCTACTCTCCAGCACATAATTTACTAATCAGGCCAAGTCGAATAGGTTTGGAAAGAGTTGCAATGTAGGCTAGGATCAAGGTAGGGTAAAATTTGGGGATGTGAAGTTAAAATAGAGGATAGTAAGCAATCCAAGGTAATGAAACCAAGGATAGCTACGACTTCCGACAACAATGCCACTCCTAAAATCCTTAAGATACGCATAAATGAACTCTAATACATTACACCAACCTTATTCTCGAATTTTCCTCTTTCTCTTTTTTTCATAATTTTTTCTTTTTGTTTTCCCTTTTTTCTTTTATTTTTTTTTCTATTTTTTCTTTTTGTGTTTTTCATGCTAATAATTCTAAAATATACTAAGAGTGATGTATAGAGTCATATCATCCGACAATGACTTTTCAAACCGAAATCCTACACCACAATGCAACGAACACCAATTTCACTATAATCAATTGACTATCCTCTTGGTAAAGAGAAGGAATATTTGCCTCATGTGGAGTTAGATAGTGTAGCTACAAAGAAAAAGGTAAAGGCACAAACTTGGCTTACCCTAAAGTCAATCAATATTCATGGAAGACAATTTGGCCATGTAGGTGTAACTACAAACATACTATCATCCATGACCTTTAGAAAAGCAGACTATGTTGGAGGAAAACATACACAATACTTAGATTCTCTAACTAGCACTCGATGACATAAGACTCATAATGGAGTCCTAAAAGGCTCAATCCTTACTAGGCTAGTCAAAATATGCCTCAATAGGTAGTCATCTAAGCCACAAACCAAGCAAGCCCAGATCCCCCAAGTTAGGTGGAAAACAGTCAATCATTCGGTCCCAAAACAGGCACAAGGCTAGGAAAACATGAGTATTCATAGGACCACTAGAATGTACACATTAGAAGCTTTCATGATGGTTTCACAACTCAAGCATATTAACAAAACTAAACTAAACATGCAAAAACTATAACAAAAACAAAGGCAATAGTGACAATAATGCGGTTCTTTCAAAACTTTGAACGCAAGAACACCCCCCCCCCCCCCCCCCCCCCAAGCCAGCTCAAGAGCCGTCTCGGCACTTGGGAAAGGTGGATAAGGGAACAAAAAGGGAGAAAGATCAGCATTATGGAAACTATAGCTATACAAACAAACAAAGTATACTAACATCGGGTTATCTCCCATAAGTACTTTTGTTTAACGTCGGTAAGTTCGACATAATTAGCCACAAGCTTAGACAAAAAAAAGAAGACAAAGAAATTATACTTGCCGTAGGAGTGGACTCACTCCTAGCATCTCCATCACTTCTAGTGTGGGGAGTCAAAACTCTCCACCGAGCAGTAGTGGCAAAAGTAAGCACAGTAGAACCAGGGTCATCTGGAGGTGGGCTATGATGCAGGGCTCCCCCAAACGAGGGTGGAGCCATCGATCTCTTTTTGGTTTTTCTTCTTTTTCTACCCTTCTTCCTTTTATGGACTGGCTTGTCAGTACCCTCAGAATCATCACAATTTTCCTATATCGAGACCATCTCCTTCTGAACCTCAAGAGCAACATTCTTCATTGTCCCCTCCTCATCTGACACCTCAACAAACACCGGGGCAACAGAAACATCACACCCCTCAACCTTTTGTTCAAATATATTCCTAACAACACTAAAGGAACAAATTTGCTCGACCATGGGTTCTTTGAAGGACTTAGAAAAGGCAAACACAACCATCTCTTGGGCTACCCTCACAGTTATAGTCTTTGATTTGCAGATCAAGGCACCCAAAGTCTTTAAAGCATCTCTCGCTAGGATTAGGGGAGTATATGGATCCTCAACCATATCAAACACCACAAAGTCACATGGAACCACAATATTCCCTATTTGGGTCAAAAGGTCCTCAAACTCCCCACATGGCACTTTTATACTTCGGTCGGCTAGTTGGATGGTTTTCTTTAATGGCTTGAGCTCAAAGATTAGCTGTTTGGCAATGGACATCGGCATGAGGCTAATGGAGGCCCCAAGTTCAGCAAGTGCTCCCTTAGAATTGAGTTTTCCAAGGGTGACTGGGAGCACAAAAGGTCCTCTAGCTTTTTCTTTCTTGGCCTAGGTGCCTTGAATGATGGCACTCACCTGCTCTGGCAAACTAATCACTTTGCCCCTAAGCTTTCTCTTGTTTCCTAAGAGGGTTTTTAGATACTTAGCATATTGAGGCATTTTCTCCATGGCCTCCAAGAATGGTATCTTCATCTCAAGTTGCGGCATATGCTCTAAGAACTTAAGAAACTTTTCTTGTAATTGTTTCTCTACCTTTTTGTAAGAAAAAGGTAGTGGCAGAGCATGTTGAAGCTCAAGTTTCCTCCTTTCTTATACCTCCCTCTATTTCTCTTCTTCATCCTTTTTTTTCATTTCATGCTCTTCTACTTCAACATTGTTTTTTCTCACCTTTTTCACCAACCTTCTTCTCTTCTCTCCCCTCAAGATCATCCATATGCTCAGTTACCCTTTGAAAACCAAGATCCTTAGAGTAACCTTCCCCTAAATCATACCTTGGAGCTACAACTGAAGCAGAGTATGAGGTTCTCGATCTTAGGAAGATCGCCTTACATGTGTGATGTTTGGGGTTGGGGTCAGGAGTGTTTGGTGATGGACGTTGGATAGATGGGTTTGGTTGAGGGTGAGATGGGAATAGCAATAGTGGAGGTGGACTGGCCATCTGAGTAAGCTGGGACTCAAACAACTTCTGTTGTGCTTGAAGTTGTTGCATTTGAGTGATCAAGGTTTGATTAATTTGGGAGAGGGTTTGATTTTATTGAGCAAGAGAGTTCACTTGAGTGGAAAGGTAATCATGATTTGGAGGCAGGTTTGGTGGTGGTTGTGTAGATGGGTAGGGTAGGTTGGGGTTGGGCCTTGACACTTGAGGATATGGCCTATTCCCATTCGGCCTAGGAAAACTCCCATTTGCTTGATTGCTAAAGGGGACATTATTGTTGGAGTTGTACCCTTGGTTGAAGTTTCCTTGGCTAGAATTTGGATTGAAGGGAGGTCTAAAGGGTTGATTATTGTGGGGACCTTGTTGAGGAAACCCTTGGTTTTGACCACCATAACCCATAGCTTCCACACAATCGGGATTGTACCCATAACCATCATAATTCATGACTGGAGTTCCTTCTTGGTTGCACCCCTCATAATTCACGGCTGCCACATGTTCAGAATTCGAACCCCCACAATAGGATGTATCATGATTGGTGCCACCACATATTCTAAATGAACAGGGCTTCTCATTAACTGATGATACATTGGAACTACCTTGAGCTAGTTTGAGCTTAGACAGTTTCTTATCCATGATAGCTTCAATCTTCGAACTAATCGTGTCTAAGTTACTTGAATCAACCATCCCCCTCGGTAGTTCATTACCTCTTGATCCTCCCCAAGAGTTATTTTTAGCCACCTCTTCAATCTTAGCCTTCACCTGATTGCACGGGACTTTTGAGAGTTGGCCACCTACTGCCGAGTCTAGAAGTGCCTTGGTGGAGTCATTGAGACCATCGTAGAAAAATGTATTGAGATGATTCTCCCCGTACTCATGATGGGGGCATGCTCTAATCATTTTTTAAAACCGACTCCAAGTAGCACTGAGGTTCTCATAATCCTCTTGAGTGAAGGATGCAATTTTCTTGCGCCAATCTTACGTTCGAACCGTGGGATAAAACCTCTCTAGAGAAAATGTTTTCAATTGAGCCCAATTAGTAATTGAGTTGGGTTCTAAGCATTTATACTAATCCTTGGCGTCCCCAGCTAGACTCAAGTGAAATAGGTGCATTCGCACATAGTCTGGGCTATTTGGGCATGGAGGAATAAGCCCGCAAATATCTAAGAATGCTTCCAAGTGTTGGAGGGGGCATTCATTTTTCAAGACCTAAAAGAGGGTCTCCTTCACCATCCGGATGAACAGTGGATGTATTTGAAATTCTTGGGACCTAGGTGTCCCAAATTGACCAAATAATTAATGATTTTTGTCCATTAGTGGTGTAGGAGGGTTGCGAGTATTTGGTTGAAATAGAGTTTGGGATGGATCTCGCCGTTTATTACGTTGAATCTCAGGGTCGTCTGGTACTAGCTGCTGATTTGATCTACGTGTGCTATATGACATGCAAACAACACTAGAGACCAAGCGTAAGCACTAACAAGCAAGATTAAAGGACAATAATAGAAATGAAACAAAAATGAATCACAGCAAGACTATAATCTAAACATAATGCCTTGTCCCCGGCAACGGCGCCATTTTGATAACCGACTTTTAGCGTCGTTTACTAAAAGACTAGTTACACAAACAATAGTTATAATCACCCTAGTACTACTACAACTAGTGTAATGGTAAGTCGGGGGTCGAACCTCAAGGACAAGGGATGCTAGTTTCTAGACTTGATGTAAAAGTTTATTTGAGATGTAAATTGTTTGAACTACACTAATGACAAAAAAGTAACGCAAGAATAAAAACGATAATAGGCAATGAAAGAAAAACGGGGATAGATTAGCTCCACCCTAGGCAGGACAATAAAACTAGTAGATACGCTAGGTCAGGGGAAATCGATCAACAATCAATCAAGACACTCAAGATGACGAGAGGAAGTTTGTGACCCTATAAATCACATGAACAACCTATAATCGCCCTATGTCTCCTAAGGAGTGGCAGGACAAGATTCGTATCGAATGTCAATCAAACAATCATCGATAATCTCGAACCCTAACCCTACGCATGAAGAACAAGCCAAACCTAGGGTTTCACTAATCAAACCCCTAAGGAAACTACTCACTCATACTAGTAAAAGCTAGGGCATAAACAATGAAAAAAAACATGATTGAAAGCATAAACAATTTGAACGTAAATGAACAAGAGGACGAAAAGGGGAAACAATGAAGAAATCAAAACCGACAACTACTCTATCAAAGCCGTAAATGGAGCAAGGATAATAGCAAGAGCAATGGAATCAAAAAAAGCAATAAGTGAAAGCATTAAATGACATAGAGCAATAAAAGAAACGATAACTTACGTGAATGAGATTGCTTAAATGAAAGAAATTGTGAATCTAAAATACAATGCTTGAAAAGGAGAATAATAAAAGCCTTAAATCTAAAATAGTGCATGAATGAAATGAAAGCAATGAAATGATGTTCCAAGTTGAGGCACAAGAGCTCTCAAAATAGGCTTGAGGGTTTTACACAGAGAAAAGGGGTATTTATACCCTAAGGACATAAGGGGGTAAAACCCTAGAAAAACCCTCAAGGGCCGGCTTAAGAAAGAACCAAACTCTACGGAAATAAGGGCTATTTAGCCGAATGGGTTGAGATTCGGCCGAATGGTGCTATAATTTGCCCAAAACAGAAAGTTCGAGTAACATAAGTCTGTCCACCATTCGACCAAAGGAGAGCATGGATTTGGCCGAATGGGACCTGATTTGGCTATATCCGAGAGCTTGAGTCATATGCTTGAGTTCCTGTCTTCCATTCGATCGAATGGCTGTCAGATTCGGTCGAATCTAAGCCTGAATCTTGCTATACAGCTTCTTCGAAGTGTAAACTGGCTTCTGAACTTCATGGGATCTTTGAGAGTGACTTGGAACGCGTGCCCAAGCTATGATATGCGCATCTAAACTCTTGATAAGAGTGTCAAAGCCTTGAACACGTCGTATTTTACCTTGAAATCATCGAAAGTACCTGAAATGACCTTAAAATAGCTCGAGGACAAGATCAAGGTAAAATCAAGTGTAATGTGTATAAAATCAATCTAAAACCACAAGACTTGACACAAACAATGGGGTTATAAACGTGCTCTAAAACGAGCACATCAGTCTGCTGTGAGAAGTTGAGTGATGTTCTCTCCTATGATCACAATATCCTGGTCCTCAGGGTACCTGAATATCATCTTCCCACAATGAAAGGAGACAATGCTATCTGGTGGAAGCCTCAACAATTGGGCCCTCATTTGACGACAATTCTCACCAAGATGACTCAAGGCCAACTCAGTGAGATTGGTCTGGGCAATGTCCTTTTCATGGACTCAGTTGTCTCTGGATCGCTAGGACTTCTGGCAACACCTTCACCTGCGTCTTTTTTACCCATACCTTTTTGCTGATTCAAACAAATTCAAAACTTAATATCAATAAATTAGTAGAATACTACTTCATAAAGTGAGGCGGAATGCATTTACCTCAGACATCAGGAGCCAAACTAGATGCTTCGGCCATTGTGGGAAGGTCTCGTGGGCTTGCTCGAGCCTTTTGATGAAGGCAGAAGGGGCAGGGACAGGGACATCCTTATGTACCTGGTCATAGTCGTCGACGGTGACCTTTACATGACCAGGAAGGATGTCATCACGGTGGTCTCAAGTCTGAGATAGATGAACAGTTCCTAAAGCAACAATGATTACTTCATTTTCGTTCACCATGTGCAACAATTGACAGGAAACTTGCTCCTACAACAAAAGTGACAAAGATGTCAGTATCTCATTCATTTAAGTTAGATGAATTTCATATGCGATTAGTAGTTTGTAAAACATGAGTAAACAAACCTGCAGATCTTGAAAAGGATCTCTAACCCTCGAGCCGCTACTAGATGGGAAGACTGGAGGGTCAAGCCTGTTGCTATGTTCAGGTTCCTGCCGAGGTGGTTGCGGGATACCAAATTATGCAGCGAACAGCCTGAACTTTTCTTGGAGCATTAGATCCATCTTTTCCTCCATCTCCTTGATTGTCTGAGCTTGAACTCGTTACTCAGCCTCTCTCACAGTGTTATCGATTTGAGCTTCGACGTCCTCTACCCTCTTCATGAGGACCAAGCTCCTCTTGTGATCCCCGTACACAGTCTTTCGGCCAACGCCATTTCCGTAACCAACCACTCGACCTGGGTGGTCTTTTTTCCGAGGGCACGAGACAGAATGTCGTCCCATGGCTGGGAGACAAACTCTCCTGATTCTTCTCTCCGTCTCCATTCCTCCTGCATATATATCAAAAGAAAAGTTAATATAATTCACAAAAGATAAATAATAAGACGAATATAATAATGTCGTAAATAAACATAGCTTACAATGGAGTCTCGGACAACAATCATCTGCTTGTCAGGCACCACGAGATGTCCTTTGTCGTCAGGAACGGATCTCGCAAGAAGCCAAGTTGTCATCCTATCCGGCATACTCGAAACAACAGATGAACAACTGGACGATGACGACGACACCGAAGGAATGAAGCCCTTTCGCCTCCAGATTTCACTCATCTCAACATATGAGTGTTAACCCATATGATGAGGATACAAGTTCTAGGCCGTACTCCTCTTCGCCTTCTTGCTTCTTTGTTGTTTATAGGATACAAGTTATTACATATAAGAAAATACCCGTGAAATTGAAGTAATATATATTGTAATTAATATCAAACGATATTCAACAAAATTTTTACCCTAAACTCCTTTGTAGAATGCATCTTCACAAATGCGTTCTGGTCTTCCTCAGAAATGAAGTTGTAGAGCTCCCAAGGTCGCTTCTTGGACTAGCCCTCCTTATTCCTTGTACAGGAGATCCAACCACTCACGAGCTTGGCCTTGAAGTCTCTCCATTTCAAGCTGCAAGACGTGAGAACCGCCTGCTTCTTTCGAGGATCATCCTCGATTTGGAACTCTTTCTGTATTATATAGAAACACAAAAGAACACAATTAGATTAACAAAAAATAACACAATTAGATTTTCATTTAAGTAACGTAATTCAATACATTAATTACCTTTGCATCCTCCTAAAGCATATCCTTCACGCCTTTCGGTACGAAGCTCTAGTCCGATATCGAGATCGATACTTTCGACCGACTGATCTCCCCCAAATGGCATTTATATGCCTTGTAGTGTGATCCATAGGGGCGTCCGAGTGCGTTCCACTCTAGAACTATTTGTATACCAGGGATGGATTTGATCCCTTTTGAGGGACCTCTCCCTACTCTCTTCTTCTTCATCTGTTAGGTGTCGGCAGTAGAAGATGGCTGGGGTCCTCTGTGTTCTTCCATGTCTGTGAATCTATAAATATAAAATAAATAGGTCAGTCAAGTTAATTGAATTAAGGAGTAAACATCTATATGCAATATATACAATTTAAAAAAATTACATAAAAGAATCATATAACTATATGCAATAAACTTCTATAAATGGAAATTTTGTTGTTTATTAACAAGTTAATTGTTTAGATTCTCCTACTCTATCTATTTTCTTTGTAATACCTTCTTGTTGGATAATTTGGTAGTTTATTATTATTCAGACTCCCTAACTACGTAGAATCCTTCATCATGGTTATTGCGCCTTAGAATCTTATCAACATCGTCAACAACTAATTTCGGGATATTCCATGTGGATGGCGGGGTTTCATCAAATTGTTCATCATATTCATCTTCATCAACAACATCCCCAATGCCAAGAATCCGTCTCTTCCCTTCAATAACAACCGACCAATTGCGATCGATATGATCGACTATGTAAAAAACTTGCTTCGCCTGTGAAGCTAATATGAATGGATCGGCATGATGTCCCAGGCGATTGGGATTCACTAGGGTTAAATACCCTTGTTTTTCCTTCTTTACCCCGCGATTATTATCAACCTAATTACTATAGAAAAAAGGAATACTAAAATTCACGTAGTCAAGTTCGAAAATATTAACAATAACCCCATAGTATGAACTCCGTTTGTCTATTAATGTTCGATCTTTTGAACTAGAAAATTCTAGAGACATGCCAACGACCATTACACCACTATTCTGTGTAGTCAACTTCTCATCTTGGTGCTTTGAGTAAAAAGAATAACCGTTGATGTCGTATCCCTCATACGACATAACTTGAACTTTAGCACCATATGCCAACCACCTTAATGTATCACCGACATCGTCTGGTGCGTTAGATAATTGATCCATGATCCTTCCTTTGAACCATTCAACAAATGTAGTATTATGGTCCTTTACCAGCTATAAATCCCTTTTAGAAGGATATTGACTCCTCAGAGTTATTCATGTGCTCATCTACATACGGATGGACTTCACTCAGGTTTTGCAAAATAAACAATTCAGCCTTATATTTCAAATCATAACTGAGAGTAATTCGTTTCTGACTAATAGTGCCATGCCCTTAAGCCTCCCTTCATGTCTTGATATTGGTACCCCAATTCATGAGATCGGGCAAGATAATGTGCAATCTATGACGCAACTTCTTCAGCAACTGTTCTCTGTACTATACTGGCCTCTAGTTTGGCTAGATTCATGACTCTACTCTTCAAGACACCCATCTCTCTTTCAAATGGATACATATACCTCCCCCAAATCGGACCACATAGCTTAATCTCACGAACCAAATGGATGACCAAGCGAGATACATTTCAAATCGACACATGGTCTCAACCACATCAACTTACAAGTCATCTAATATCGCTGGATTGATTACCTTGCTTGAAATAGCATTGAAGAAGATGCACAACCTTGTAATTATGTACCTCACTTGTGGAGGCAATATCCCTCGAATAGCACTAGGAAGAAATTGTTGCATCAAAACATGACAATCATGGGATTTCATACCTACTGACTTTATATCAGTCATTGAAACAAGTGTCGCAAAATTCGAAGAGAATCCAGATAGAACTTTAAGTCCATGCAAAGACTTGCAGAAGATGATCTTCTCCTTCTTTGAAAGTGTGAACCAAGTATGAGGAAGATACCATCATTTACCATGTTCTTGAGGAACCAATTTAGTTCGCCCTACAGCAGCTATGTCTCTCCTAACTTTAACCCCATCCTTGGTTTTCTAGGCATATTCAAGAGAGTCCCAATAATGGCATCACAAATGTTCTTCTCAATGTGCATGACATTTAGGCAATGCCATATCTCCAAATGGCACCAATAAGGAAGACTCTAGAACACAGACCTCTTCTTATAACCACCGGTTGATCTACTTTTAGAGCTCTTTCCTAACACAGTTTCAATACCCTTAACCCTCACTCACACGTAGAGGGAGACGAGCTTCGCGAAACTCTATGGAACCATTAAAAGCTTTCCTCTTTCTTCTGAAAGGATGATCTTCTGAAAGGTACTTACGAAAACCCATGTAAACATGCTTCCTACAATTCTGTAGGCGAATATCATCTATATCTTCTTCACATACCGGGCATGCAGTCTTCCCCTTCACAGCATAACCAGAAAGGTTTCCATAAGTTGGGAAATCATTGATTGTGCAGAAGATCAAGGCACGCATAGTGAAATTTGATTTAGAGTAAGTATCGAAAACCTAGACACCTTCCTCCCACAACAATCTCAAGTCATTGATAAGAGGAGCAAGATAGACATCTATGTCATTACCAGGTTGTTTAGGTCCAGATATAAGAAGCGATAACATGATGTACTTGCGCTTCATGCATAACTAAGGTGGCAAATTGTAAATAGTGAGAACAACGGGCCAAGTGTTGTACTAGGTGCTTAAGGTCCCGAACGGATTCATTCCATCAGTGCAAAGACCTAGCCTAAGAAATTTTGCATTACTCTCATCTGAGTACAGTCTCTTAAACCTTGGTATAATGGGAAGATACCATAGAACCTTGGCCGGTATCCTCTTCTATCTCAAATCGAGCTTATTGTGCTTCTTTGAAGGTTCTATGGGCACTCAAGAGGGGGGGGGGGGGGGGGGGGTGAATTGAGTGTTTAGCAATCGTTGGTAAATTCTAACTCTTTTCGGATTATGGTTAAGGAACCAGTCGTGCTGGTTCCCTTGAGCAGCGGATTAAAAGCAAAACAATAAAGAACACAACAATTTAACGAGGTTCAGCCAACTCTGGCCTACGTCCTCCTATCCTAAGTTCTTTATTAATCTTCTCCGAAAAACAAAGACACAAAGCACTCTGCTGTTCCCTACTCCGGGACCAGCAACCCCACACTCTACTCAGAGTATGCTAAAGACCTACACTCGTAAGTCCTAAACGTGTTTGAACTCACAAACACTCACCTAGCCTTCAGCCCCTTTGCCAAAGACTCACGTTACAATGATCAACACTCTCTAAATGATCACACTCTTTAATAAGTGAAAATAGAGAAACTTATTTAATCTAAGATGCTCGTGTATATGAAATATCAATAGACTTAGTGCTTTTCTCTCAATGTATTACTCCTTAATAATGCGTGAGAGAAGTGATTGATTATTAGTTAAACAGATCCTATTTATAACCCTTAAGTAACCGAAACCCTAGTTACCAAAAATCATGCCAAAAAGATAAACATGACTTTAGGAAAGTATTTATCCTAAATTGATTTTATTATAGGATAAAATCAATCTAAGATAATTACTCTAGAATTTAGGTAACTTAAAAGATTATATCAAATCTGTTAATAGCTGTCAAAATATTTTCCAAAACTTAATTTTCGAAATAAAATCTTTTTATAAAATCCTTTTTAAAATCGCAGCTCTAATAATCAGAACAGTTAACCTGGTCCCCTGACCTGGTTCCCTGTCTTAAACATGTTATGAAATTTGTTCCAATCCTTGTACCAAATTTCACAACGATGTTTAATATATTCAAAGCACTTTATATCTATTAATAAAACATACTACGGAGCATTTACATGAAAATCCTAAAACACTCTTTCTTGAAGTGGATCCTTCTTCATGTAAACTTCAAGTCTTTGAATGCTTCCTTCGAATCATCTCATCATGAATAATGGCTCTTTAATAAGCTTCAAAGGACTTCAAGATTCAAGACTTGGTACAAACTCAATTACTGCACACGTAACACAGTTAAGGTACAATATCAAGTTCATTACAGAAACAGTACATACTGGTTCCCTACCAGTACATAGCATAATTATTATCAAACTGTTTCCTGTATAAAGACAAGTTAGTTCAATATAAAAACTCATGTAAATAATAACTTGTCTAGGGTAACAGTATACTGAGGTCAGCTGGTTCCTACCAACTGTTTTAACACTTATGTAGAACCTGTTTCCCTTAGCTGTTTGTCATCATTCAAAACCTAAGGAACCCAACATTCTTTTTGTAATAGGAAACTCCACATATTGGGCATTCATCTAGATCCTCATACTTATTTTGATATAGAACACAATCACTTCGACATGCATGGATCTTCACATAATCCATTCCTATAAGACACATGAGTTTCTTGGCCTTGTAGGTAGAAAGTGGCAGTTCATTTCCCTCAGAAAGCATACCCGATATAACTTCTAACAAGTGTGTGAAACTCTTGTCAGTCCAATTGTGGTGTGCCTTTAGGTTGAAGAGCTTAATGACAGCGCTCAATTTAGTGTGTGATGTACAAGAAGGATACAAAGGCTTCTTTGCAGCTATAAGGATTTCATCGAAGATATGAGGACGATCGGTGAAATCATCCTCAACATCATGCATCATCTCGTCTATTCTATCCTCTTCTACTCTATCCTGATCTCTAACATCATCATATACCTCATTAACATTCAACTCATCTTCATTGCGAGGTGGCTTCTCCCTACTAGGAAACTTACTAGCGCTTGACCCAAACTCTAATATTTCACCATGCCAATTCCAAGTCCTATAATCTGCTCTGAAACCTAATGAATTAGATGATCTTTGATTTCATTAATGTCACGATAACCCCTAGAGTTGTTACAGTCACAACACAGACACAATAATATCTTCGAATGATTGTCTACTTGGTGTCTAAGTGCATCCCACCATTTAGATACCAAAAACAACATTGAAATATCTCTAATAAGGGTCTGGGTTGGTGGGGAGAGGTTTTGAAATAAGCTATCTCTTATATTTTTGAGTTCAACCCAGCATCAACTTCATTTAATCCTTCATCTTAAAAGAAAACTTTGTTTAATAATTTTTATTTATAAAGAATTGATTTTTCAGCTTCTTAAGAGAGATGAGAGATACTAAAAGATATAGACATGAGCAGTTTTAGTATACTAAAAAAACCCCTTATATACCCTTTGCAATAATTTAGTTTTAACAGAAGTACACACATTAAGAAGACTAGATCTATAACTAATACTAAGAATAAGAGAATATTGATTTAGTTTGCTGATTCTGGCTTCTAACTAACTACTCTGACATCTTCAAGTTAGTTTGTTCTGGGTTTATTCGTATATGTGGTGTTGCTGTCATTTTTGAAGGGATTCTAGTATAATGGATTAAGGAGTGAGCCTTGATTCTAGTTACCATGAAGTAAGACAGTATTTTGGTGGCAGTTCTCCTTCTCCTCATCTGTCATTAGAGTTATGTCCATATACGACTTTGAGTTGTTGTAAAGTCATAACCTAATTATTAGACTTATGTCCAGATACTTAATTAAGCAAACTATATACTGCATTTCCAAATTATACCAAAACTATACTACATTATCAAAACACAAAATAGGAAAGACGTACCTCAAATCTCGCGAAGAAGAGGACGAATGCCTGGCATGAATTCTTCGAAGAATCCCAAGTGCGAACTGAAGCTTTTTCGAAGAGAGAGAGAAAGTTTGTAAATGGGTATAATGGGGTTAAACTAGAGAAGGAATGGAGGACTAGAGAAGATGAAGTTAATGTAGGGTTTTTTTTTCGTACGCTTCAGTGTGTCTGGGAAACTTTTTGTCTTTTGAAATGGCCTGGAAAAATGAAGACAGGGAAATAAATTACTGAATAAATGTTGCGGTTATTTCAAATAACCGCGGCACTTATAAATACAAGTGTTGTGGTTATTTCAAATAACTGCAGCATTTATTCAGTCATATATTATTTTCCTGGGCATGAAAAATGCTACGGTTATTTGAAATAACCGCAGCACTTATAAATTACAAGTGCTGCGGTTATTTCAAATAACCGCAGCATTTATTCAGTACATCTATTATTTTCCTGGGGAAGAATAAATGTTGCGGTTATTCAATAAAACCGCAGCACTTGTAATATAAGTGATGCAGTTGTTTGAATAACCGCAACACTTATATTTATGTACTTCAAAATGTATTTAACCGCAGCAATTGAGGTGTTTTCTACTAGTGGTTTCATGCTTTGCCCTTTCCACCATTCAAGGATGTCGAGGTCATATTTGTCTTAATTTTCCATTCCTTTCATGAAGTCATAGCTTAAGTACATTTGCAAATCTGAAACCTTGCTTTGAGTCCTCCTAGATGCTTTATTACTTGAAAACTTAGACATCATGATAGCAGCTTGTGGAAATAAACCCTTCATCCTTTTATTTGAATTTTTAGATGATTGAACAGGAGCAAATCGAGTAGTGGGTCCATATTTAAATTTGTAAGCTCTATATAAATATCAATTTTGCCTATATAAAATTAAGTAGTCACATCAACTTTATAAGAATCAACATCATCATCAAGTTGCATGAATTGAAAATAAATATCAATTAACAAATATGTACCATCATACTTTTGCATCGGATCTAATATAGAAGTAAAAATATAAATTAGAGGAATCTTGGTGTATTATTTATGCCATCTTCCCTCCATTACTGGAACATAAGCATCGTAATCTTGTTGAAATTGATGTTCAAGAAAAGTTGAACAAATAAACATGCATTGTAAATAAAAGATTGAGGACATGGATTATAACACAGAAGAAAAACAATAGGATTTACTACATAGTAGTTGTAGAAACTTCATATACTTTCACACTTAGTCCAATCATTTCCATATGAAGCCATTTGTGGAAACTTTTGATAAAAAAATACCATTATGTTAATCTTGTACTCAATTGCCTTACTCAACATGTCGTAAGTGGAGTTCCACCTTGTAGGATAATCTGTTTCGATCTTGATAACCTTTACCTTTTGCTGTCGAAGAAATGCTTTCCATTCTTGGAGTCTCATAGAAGAACTGTAAATAGCAAGAATCAAATTTCTATTTTTTTTATAATAAGGATCCATTGCACTAACTTCATCCTTCACATACAAATTAAGGACATGACAAATGCATCTAATATGAAGTACCTCTCCATTTAATATGAAATCATTTAATTGTTGTTTAATCATGTTTGCGTTATATATCATCAATAGCCTAGCTTAGACGACGAGCAATATTAAGTCTAGTGTAGGGATATTCAATTCTAACATTTTAAAATGGTTGATACGTTCTTGTAATATCCATTCACTATCCACCCGATGACAAGTCATGCACAAATAATGTATTCCATAGCCACCATTTCATAAATCTACAATCAAAGAAACTCTATAAGGGAGATTTGTTAACTCTTCAACTAATCTTAATTTATAATCCATATAAGTTTTCATTGTAGAAGAACGGAAAATTTTCTTAGAATTTTTTTTATGTTTGTGGTTAAAGTGTTGTATTAATATAGTGGTTAAAGGATTCATTTTTGACGAATAAGAAAGGTTACTCAGCATAAACTAACATTTTTTTCAAGTTCATTCCTATCCATTTCATAATAGTAAGTAAAGCCATGCAAATGGTATGTCAAAATTTTGGGTTGAGATGGATCACTAGATGGTCCACCATATTTTTTAACATGCCTACCGAGGTGCCCAGTCCCACTTTTGGATATAGCTGAGAACACATTATTACATGTTCTACACTTAGATTTTGTTTTATCTTTATTCAACACAAAAATAGTTTATTTTTCTTAGTGGCGATTTCCTCTACGTTATACCATTGCCCTAATGGGTTTGAATCTAGTCTTCTTCTTCACCACCTCCATAATTTTCGGTTGAATTTTGACTAGACCCAATTGTATGTATTTGGCTTATTTGTCTGGTTGCCAAAGAAGAAATTTTATTTTGTCGCACATAGTTTGGGTTAGGTTGGTACATATTTTGTTTAAAACCAGGATTAAGAATAAAGATTGGGGTACATTGCTAAATTTGCCAAATCCTATGTTTTGAGGTGGGGGCATTTGAGTATATGAGTATGGTGATTCGTATTCACAACTAGTAGCTATGTTTTTTACGCTTTTTGGAGGGGGAGTTTGGATTTGATACCATTGAATAATTTATAGTAATGACAAATTAACAACTAATAAAAAGTAACAATAATAATGATAATATAAAAATAATAATAATAGCAATAATAATAATAACAATAACAAGAATACTAATAACGAAAATAATAATAATAACTATAATAATAATAACAATAAACAACAACAACAACAATAACCACAAACAATAATAATAATAATAATAACAAATTAACAACAACAACAACAACAACAACAACAATAATAACAACAAACAATAATGACAACAATAGTAACAAATTAATAATAATAATAAAAATAATAATTACGATTAAGAAAAATAATAATGAGTTAGATCTTACAACCAATTCAAAGCTCCAATATCGAATTGTTAATTGCCTTACACCACTTTGAAAAATAAACTTAGAACTTTGAAAAATTAAGAGTTGAAGATTATAAGAGATTGATAAATTGATATTTTGACGAATTAGGATAGTTGATTTGTTGTGTAAAAATGGGTTGAATGAAGGTTGTATTTATAGACAAAACCATTTGAGAGTCATTACTACAACTAGGGATGACAACGGATATTAGACCCGACCCAGATCCGTGGATTCATATCCGTTTTTACGGATATGGGTCTTTAAAATTTAGACCCGACGGATCCGGGTCCTGTGACTGAAAAATGGATCTGGGTACAGGTCTAACCATAAATACCCGGATCCAGATCCGTTACCCATTTTTTCATTTACTCATTTGTATTTTGTTTATTTGTACTTTGTTGTTTTGTAATATTTGAGTAGTTATATGAGTTATATTCAAGTATTTACCTTACATCCTTCATTGGACTATTGTCGTTGATGTTAAATGCAGATTTATAAATTTGAAACTTATTTTTTTCGCAAAAAAATAGGCAAAATATGTAGGATCTGTTTTGGACCCGGATATGGATCCTTACTTTCCATACCCAGCGGATCTGAATATGGATCCACTCTTGAAAAAAGAATCTGGATCTGAATCCATAAGAATCCGATCCAAATTCGGTCCATTGTCATCCCTAGCTACAACTAGCCGGTACATACTTCTAAAGAAATCGAATTAGACATTTGAGAGTCATTGCTACAACTAGCTGTTGTAAAGTTAGTAGTCATTTCCTTTTTTGATAGTGGGTTTGCCGAGTTTTCAAACATATAGAGAATTCACATTGGACTTTGGACCCTCATAATAAATGTACTACCAACAAAAAACGTACTACTAAGTAGTACAGGTGTGTTGTCTTCTCTCCCTTTTGTACCAAAAAGATTTTATTGTGAATATGTTTGAATTATTAGCATAAAGTAAAATAAATAATGAATAGTACTTTATGTTAAGCTGAAGTAAGCCAATTCGTTTCTCTCTCTTAGCAAAATGGATTTCAAAAACAAAATAAGAAGAAAGATGCTCTCATCAGCATTCATACTTCAACGTAAAGGACGACAAAAACGCAGAGAGCAGGCGGGCCAGCAAGGGTGCTTGTGCTAGACTCAGGCCGTACGCGGCATGTCCCGGGCTGCGCCATGCGGGTAGCAACCCCGTACCGGGCCGGCCCAACATTACCCCTTACCCAAAATTTTTAGAAAATATAAATTTTGATTGATTCTCCCCTAAAAATTGCTCGTCATCATTACAGTAATTGGACAAGCACCCGGGTGCACAGTGAGCATCGTGCATCTGGTACAAAAAGCACAAACATTACACATAAAATGCAGGCAAATTGACACGTCATCATAGACAATGAACATCCAGGTGTAAGGTAATGCACATTGACAATTTCAAAAATTTCCCCCACTAAGTGCAATGATTACGGTTGGATTTCCCACGCTACATGACTATTTCGATTTTCCATGCAACACATTTCTCATTACTCAATAATAATTTTTATTTTTTGTCTTTGAAGTGTATGTTCAGTTCCTTTGAACGTAATGTTCAGTGCCTTTGAATATGATGTTCATTACATGTGAACGTAAATTACGTTGCCTTTGAACGTGATGTTAATTGCTTTTGAACGTAATGTTCATTGTCTTTAAACGTAATGTTCAATGTTCATTTTAATAAATATGTATCTAGCTTGATATAACATGTTCATTGTTATAATATACAGTGTTCAGTGAAATAATATATGATGTTTAGAAGTATATATATAATGTTTATTTTCATAATTTGCGTACAGTACGTGGCCTATTCCCAATACAAAAAGATCAGATTTTAATGAACATTGAGACCTGTACTATTCCTACTCTGCAAAAATACTTTTGTTTTTCCTAATTATGAAATTACTTGTATGTGGAATAATGAATATCACATATCACTATGTTCATTGTCTGCTAAAAGAATGTTCATTCATTTTCATTTTCTGAGACATTGTTGTGTTTTATATTCAATGTTTGTGCGTTTTGACTCAGGTACACGATGTTCACTATTCACCCGGGTCAATAGTCTTATTTGCATCATCATTGCATAATTTAATCACAGATCGGAACACATTCATTCGTTCGTTCAGTGGCCCTCCGTCCCTCCCTCAACTCAAATCCCACATCTCGCAGTATCAAGCTTATTCTCAAACGCCGGGATCAGGATTCAGGAGGCGTAAGCGTGACGCCACAAGATGTTCAAGTTCTTGAAAGGAGTAGTGGCAGGATCCGGTACTGGCGTTAAGGATCTACCCTACAATATTGGTGAACCTTACGCCTCTGCTTGGGGCTCTTGGACTCATTCTCATGGCACTTCCAAGGTTATTTAAGTCATGTCTTCGCATTCTTTTCGCCATTTCAGTTCCTCTAATTTTGTCGCTGTGCTCAATTCAGCTATTTCTGTGATACTTTTCATTCAATTGGTTTATATTGTTGCTGAACTTTAATGTTTCTTTCGTTGTATGTATTCTAATCATACCGATTCGAATTCGCTTTTCGTCGAAAAAGACTTGAAGTGAATTTTTCATTTGGAAGTAGTTGATTGCTGGTTTGGAAATGTTGTTCTCACGTTTGCATTTGCTGTGATTCTGTTGCGTGATACGTTTTTTTTTTTTTTTTGCTGTGGCTCTAATCATAGATATTCGAATTCGCCATTTCGTTGAAAAGTTTCTTGAAATTGCTTGTGATTGCTCTCGATTCATATTATGGAGTGAATTTTCTTGGTGGAACCTTTAATGTTTTGCTCTACAAAGTTTGCACTTGGACTTGATCTCGTAGTGCATTATTTCATGCTGTATTGTTTGATGGTGTCTACTTTACTTATTCGTAGTGAAAGGGTTGGAATCGTGGACAGAAGGTGGGTCAGGTCTTTCAAGGTTTTTTAGTTAGGTACTAAAGTTGGCCTCATTAGTTGGATGTTTTGGTTGGAGTAAGACAGCTTGAGGGGATAGATAAGATCATTGACCATATTCGTCTTTTTAGAATAGGTGTTGTCCGGGTTTGTGAGTTATGGGTATGCATAGCAGCTAAATTGTACATAGTGATTGATAACTTATAGAAATTGTTGTGGATTTGTGATTACTAGTTGGATTGGTGATAAAGGATTCTTTGTTTTTCTGTGGATTCTATTTGGGTTTGGTCTAATTGATGTCAAATGCAAGTAGGATGAGATGGGTTTCAGAGATGCTGGGTTCAGATTGCTGGGTTCAGATTGCTGGTGTTTTGTCATGGGTTGTCATCATGCTGATGGAAGGATTTGGTTGGTCGCAGCATGAGTTAAGGGCGTGCGTGGTGCCAATACATTTATTTGGAGCGTGAATTTGGGAGGAAATTATTTTGAAAGCATAGAGCATTAGATGAATTTCCCCCATTTCAATAGCTCTGTCTCTTTCCTTACTTTTTCTTTCTGCTCTCTCTCTTCCTTTTTCTTTGCAATAATGTTAAGGCTCCATTTCTATTGAATAAAGATGGATTTGAACATTTCCATGCTAGCCCATGCAAGTTGTTGCTCCAAAAACCTAGTCACAAACTAGATAAGCATTGGGATGGAGGGTGCAAAGAGAGGGAAGGAGGTGAGAAAAGCAACATTTGTTGCATTGAACTGTTTACTGAGGCTTCTGAAGGTGGAAAAGGATACTTGACTTGAGGGTGTGAAGGTTCCTGGAGCCTAGGTGTAAGGTGAAGGCACACGCCTTTTGGTGTGAGGTGCATCAAAAGCCACAAGAGCTAGAGACCTGGAAAATACAGAAGAAGAAAATTCAGAAAAGGGAATGAAAAGTTAAGAACCAATATAAAATCAAGAAGAAGAATAAATGGTAATTAATAATAAGAAGAACAGAAAAATAAGAAGAATAGGAAAAAAAACTGAAGGTGTACAAAGGAACACACCCTACCTCAACCAAGGTGCATAAAGGCGAATGCTTCACCTCGCTTGAAGTATCTTGCCTGACTGGCTGAGGCAATTGAGTTAGGAGAACTTTTTAAACTAAGATACCTGGATCTTGTTTGGCCTTGAGGAGAGAGAAACATTCAATCTCAAAAGAGCTATGCTTTCATATCACTGGAAAGGAGAGAGAGAGAGATGAGGAATTTTTTAGATAGTCATCTTTTTACTTGCTGAGGAGCATTGGCAGAGGCTGGGTGGAGCTTGTTGCATAGTAGTGGGTGCAACGTGGGCAAGTGGTGGCTGTAGAAAAGTGTTGAAGGGGGTGTTGGTAGCATGAAATGTCAGATTATAGAAGAGGGGAGACAGCAGATTTTTACTGTAGGGAAGAGAAGAATAACTTATAACCTTTATGAGTGTGCTTTTAATCCTATCTGAATTCCCTTTCCTTCACAATTATAAATCATTTCCCCTTGACAGCAAGGATATTGGTGATAGGAGTGGGGTGATTGGCCTAGACATTTTTTTGTGGTCTGTCCAAAATTTTGATATTATTATTTTTTAGCTTTGTGGATTTGTTTCTGTGTTTAGATTAGTAATTTGAACTAGGGGGTGGGTGGAAAGAAAATAGGTTGTGGGATCTAATATTTCCTTTTTCAATAAAATAATTCTAGGCCGGTATTTAACCAAATCTTAAAATGAGGAAGTTTTGGAAGGAAATTGCTAGCCTTTTTTTTCCCTCTCTTTCCCTCTCATCCCCTCCCCTTCCTCTTTTATGGTCAACCAAATGCACTATTAGAAATTGGTAGATCATTGCAGGGTTTAAGTATAACAAGTGCAATGTTATTCCAATTGTCTTCTTTGGATAATGGCTCTCATGTCTGGTATCATGAGAATGCTTGGGATTTTTACAATTTTGCGAGGCCTCGCCATGAGCTGGAGTTGGAGGAGCTTCCTTCTTTGCTTGAGGTTCTTAAACTTCCAACTGCCTGCGGTGAGGGTTGGGAATCATCCCAAAGTTTTTCATGTAAATCCAGTTTTCATATGGAAGGCTAAAGTTCCTTTAGGGTGAGAGCTTTTTTTTTTTGGAAGTTGGCTTTGGGTACAATTTTAACTGATGACATTCTTCAACGGTGTACCTGTTGATCTCTCACCTGATTTTTGCTTGATGAGCTGAGTATCTAGTGAATCTTGTTCACATGTTTTCCTTCTTATAAACATACGGGTGAGATTGTTTGCCTCTCATCAAGAATCATGGGTGTAACCTCTGATAGTGGATTGGTTACAAATCGTTTTCAGGGGTTTGGAAGGACAAGAGGAAGAAGATATAGTGGCAAAGGGCAATTATGGCAATCTTGTGGTGTATTTGTTTGGAGTGCAATGCTTGCATCTCTCTAGAGCTTCTTTATCTTCATTTGGTGTGGACAAAGGGACTTATCTAGCATCTTCATTCGCTAAAGCTGCTGAGATAGCTATTTGATTGGGGGTGTTCAAAGAAACTGACATTATTTTGAATTTTGTTTTCTGATAGAGGACAGTTTGTCCTAGCTTGTCCTCTTTCTCTGTACTCATTTTATCTGATATTATTTATTTCCTCTTGTCAAAAGGGAAAAAATGGGTTGACTATATTGTAGATCTTATATATGTTTGATGACTGGCTTGAACTGGATTTGTTTACTTTCAATTGATTGCATTGGACTTTACATGAGATGGAAGTTTTGTTTGAGCCTGCTTGAGTGCTGATACACACTAATCCCTCCCCCCTCCGCATGGTTGTTGGGTAAGCTAAGGACTTAGGAGATTAACCATCGTGTCTTAATGCACATGATGTGGACTAAGTTTGCCAAAAAGTGATTATGACTCAAAGATATTGTGACTAATATCATTGAAACATAGGATACTTCAATCGGAGAAACTTATCATTTTAACTATATTTTCAGGATTACTCGTCATGATGTTTCTCAACAATATTGACATCAATATTCTCAGCTAATGTTTTCATGCATCCGAAATATTCAGATTAAGTGTTTCCTTTTCTCGTTCCCGGGTTCAGTGCTACATAGCTGATTATGTGACACACAAATCTGCACCAACCACTGAGCCCTCAATTTAAAGAATTGCAGTCAAAATGTTACCTTTCGACCGCACCAACACCACTAGAACCATACCCATCTTTCTCCACCTGGCCACCATTCATTGCCAGCAAGCCTTTGTTCCACTGTCTGATATCCTATGATCTATGTTTTGTTTGTGAGCCTTATCTTTATGCTGTTATTGTTTTACTGCTTCAATTAAATTTGTTATTTTTATAAATAAAATAACTTTCTGTACTCTATCTCCCCTCCTTTGACCATTGCCACAACCCACTCCTCCCTTACTCATAGTCTCTGCCCTCTCTCTTCTCTTTTCCCCTCTTGCTCCATCTTTACAAGGCATATTTGTATGAGGTAATCCAAAGGCGAGAGTATCCTGTTTATGAATTTTCTTTCATTACCAAAATTAATTAAGCCCCCATAAATGAAAGAGAAGAGTTTCATGGTGATTGGATGATGATATTAAGGAGAAGTAGTGAAGAGGAGAATAAATTAGTTTTAGGTAATCAAACCCATGATGAGGCTTAAGAGGAAGTTAAGGAGTAGTAGCACTAAGATCAAAGCAGAGTAAGGACTAGAACTCCTACTGAGAGTAGTTAGGAAATACGAGTGGAGAGAGTAGGGCTGATTGGCAGAATGTGATGGCAGGTATACTGAAGAGTATGAGAGAGAAAATGAGAGGGTTTGATTGTGGTGGTGATACAATTGCATCCCAAGACAAATTCAAATTTCAGTGTCATTGTGGTGGTGAAGAGTTTGAGGAGAAAAAGAGAGTGAAAGGGCTAAATGTGACGGCAGGGATTGTTAAAATACAATTTAGTCCCAAGAGTGGATTTCCTTCAGGCTGATCAGGTCAAGGGAGAAATAAAATGGAAACAGACATTTTGAAATACCTAATTGTAAAGTTTGGAGAGAGAGAGGGACTGCTGAACTTTTGGGATCAAAGAGAATGAATAGATCGAAAATTTCTATGTCAAAACCAGAATTTTGGTGATCCAACCTCCATATTGATTACTATATTCGTAAGTAGGAGGATTTTTATTTTTATTTTTCCAAATCACGGAGTTTGATTAGGGCTCGATGATTTTTGCTCAAATTTGAATCTTGAAGTTTAGGTAAGATTTTATTTAATGATAATTTGGTTTTCTTTCAACTTTCAGCTAATATTTTCTCTCCTTCCTATGCTTCTACCCTAAATGTGGTTCAGGCAGCTTAAGTTGCGCCTTTTAACCAAAAGCAACCCTAGGTGCTTGCCTCACATTGGCCATTGTCAGCCATTGCATCACCTTCTGATGATTATTGATATACTATATTAATACTCAACTTTTTTTTTTTGGATCTAACATATCTATTTTGTTTTACTTTACTCGTAATGTATGGATTGCTTGCTTTTTGATCAATTTTCTGAATATTGTGTACAAATGCTCTAGTAGTCTCATAATGAGTATTTTTAATCATGTCATGGGGAACTACAAGATTATGAGAGAGAAAAATGTTTGTCCTTTAGTTGATGACACTAGGATAGCTTGTGGCCAATTTTTGATATTTTTGCTCTTGGTGGTAAACATTAACAGCTCCCTTGCATCTTTTTCTTTCATCCACTGCATCTTGATGCAAGAGTTTCTAGCTGATGTGGACATGTATTTGACTGCCATTCTTATCCTTAATAGAGTGAATACTGACACTATGTTTATGAATGTAACCATATGAGCTGGGTCTCGAGATATCTGTGTTTTGTTTAAGAGTTAACACCTCATATTACTGTTTTGGGATGTTCCAAATAAATTTCCACTTGTGTTCATCACCTCTACTCTCATGTGGTTCTCTAATATAAGTGCCAAAAGCAAAAAACTTAATTGCAAGATAGGAGAGTATGGTCTTTTACCATTCACTCATTTATATTTATATGTTTTAGCTGTATATAGCTTGTGTAAAGTTTTTGTCTTGCTTTCTAGGTGTTTGGTTAAAGATCTGTTCGCCCTTAATAGTTGGAGGCTCTGCTGAGTATTGGTTATTATACCATGAGTGTCAATAGTAAGAAATTTTCTTGGGATCACTTTGGTTTTGCCTAGAGTCACTTTGGGTGCAACTGGGGTGCATTGTTGGTTTAGTTTAGAATTCTTATCCTTTCATTTATATATGATCCTATATGTCTTCTAATTTCCATTGATATCTGCATTTATTTTTTGTGTAAAGAAAAGAATTTTGGTTGAAATTTATAGATTCTGGGTAATTGATCTATTGTTCCAGGATGATGGTTCTCTGGTTTCAATATTCTCCCTTTCAGGAAGTACCCAAGATGGTCATATAGCTGCTGGGCGCAATGGGGTGAAGCGACTACGAACAGTATGCCTCTTATTTTTCTGTGTATCTTTTAAACCTATTGAATTGTATTTCATTTCCATCATTTGTTTTGGGTATTTTGATACCCCCACTGTCATACAACAAAATTTCATTATCTTTTTGATAAGTAATAAATGATTTTATTAAAAAGGCTCCAAGGGGATGACACAAATGCACAGGAGGGCTTAGAACACAAATGTTCATGCCCTCAAGCTATTGTTTGGTAGTTAGTTATCTGCAATAACAAGATAAGTTCAGCAGCTCTGACAAGCAAAGTTTACTTCAGCTAAATAAATCCCTTACAAATTGGAATTTTTAAATCTCATTGACAGGAAGCTATACACTCAACATTAAATTGGATTCTTTTCGGGCAGAAGATATTGTTTAATTGTCTCTAAACTCAAAAGCCTGTCTTTCACAATATGTTCTCTCTATCTTTCCTGCATTATTAAAAGTTTGTAATTACATGACTATTTGGTTTAGCATCCTGGACTATGACAACTTTATAAGTGGAGGAACTAACATGTACAGTGAATACCTAGGATTAGTCTCTGTTGGGCTTGATATTTTGTGAGGAGAACAAACACAACATAGTCTGGTGAATGCGACCAACATTTGCCATGCAATCTGCAATTTGATTTTCCTCACAAACTGTGATTTGAGGATATCCTTTCAAGAAGGTCGAGATCTCGTTCCAAATCATCAGTAAAGTTAAAATCGACTAATGAATATTCCATTTGTGTTTTACAGAATAGATGTTTTATAATTGTCACCTTCCACAACAAGAATCTTAATTCTGAGAAAATAGCTGCTATGATTCCCTCTTGAGGAGCCAAAGCTTAGAATACAGATAAAGATTTAAGACTGAATTTCTGTGTTTTTCATATATCAAATTTGAGTTTACATGCGTTGTATTTATACAAGCTTCACAGAGTTAGCTTACGGTACAAATACTATAAGATCAGTCTTATCCCATTAGCATTGTTATCTTATGAATAATCTTATCATAATCTAAGAATTATCCTCTTTGTATACTTTGATTATGCTTGGACTCTTCTCTATTGTTATCACGTAATCCTTCACTCCCCCTCAAGTTAAGTCCTCCAGACCTAACTTGCTTGATAACTTATTGAATACTCTTGTGCTTACTCCTTTCATAAGAATGTCCGCCAATTGGTCTTCTGAGCGAATAAACTTAAGACTAGTAATTTTAGAGTCCAGTTTATCCTTAATGAAATGTCGATCAACCTCAACATGCTTTGTTCTGTCGTGTTGTACTGGGTTTTCTGAAATACTGATTACTGCTTTGTTATCACAAAAGAGTTCACACCCCTTGTTTAGAGATACACCAAGTTTTGTTAGTAGTTTCTTTAACTAGAGAGCTTCTGCAATCCCTTTCGCGATTCCTCGAAATTCAGCTTCACTGGATATTGCAACGACCTTTTGTTTCTTACTTCTCCATGTCACTACATTTCCTCCTATAAGCGAAAAATAACCAGATGTAGACTTTCTGCTATCTCTGTCTCCTGCCCAATTTGCATCTGTATACACTTGAATTTCAAGATGACCATTCTTCCTGAACATAACTCCTCTTCCTGAAGTTCCCTTAAGATACCTCAGAATTCTGAACACTGCTTCCATGTGACTTACTCGAGGTTTATGCATAAACCTGCTGACGACTCCAACGGCATATGCAATATTAGGACGAGTGTGTGACAGATAGATCAATTTCCCTACAAGTCTTTGATACTGAGTCTGATCTGTAACTTTAGCAGTCTCATCTATACAAAGACCATGATTTGCCACTATTGGTGTTTCTGCAGGCTTATAGTCAATCATTCCAGACTTAGCTAGCAGATCTAGGATATACTTTTGTTGAGAAATGAAGATCCCAGTGTTATTCCTGGACACCTCAATTCCCAAGAAATACTTGAGTTGTCCTAGGTCTTTCATCTCAAATTCATGAAACAATTCGACCTTAGAATGTTCATCTCTTCTTCATCATCTCCTGTGATAATCATATCATCAACATAGATAATTAGGTAGGTTATCAAAGACCCTCTCTGTTTTATGAATAACGTATGATCCGCATTACTCTGCTTATACCCAAATTTCTTCATTGCCAATGTAAATTTCCTGAACGAGGCTCTTGGAGACTATTTGAGTCCATATAGTGCCTTTTTCAGTTTACATCCCTCACGTGCTGAGAAACCTTGTGAGAAGCCCGGTGGAGCTTCCATGTACACTTCTTCAAGAATCTCCCCATGTAAGAAAGCATTTTTTACATCAAACTGATGTAGAGGCCACCCTTTATTTGCTGCGACAGAAAAGAGTACTCTGATTGTATCAATTTTGGCTACTGGAGAGAAAGTCTCAGATTAGTCTATTCCGTAAACCTGGGTGTATCCTTTTGCCACAAGTCTTGGCTTGTATCGTTCAATACTTCCATCCGCCTTATATTTAACAGTAAAAACCCATCGGCAACCTAGTGCTTTCTTTCCCTCTGGAATGGTACATTGATCCCATGTTTCATTTTTTATAAGGGCCTCAATTTCTTCCTTCATTGCTTTTCTCCAATTTCTACTCTGTAACGCTTCACCAACCGACGAGGGAATCTTCTCAGAGTATATGGCCGTATTAGATAATCCACTTATTGGATATCTCGATCTTTGAGACTCATAATCTGGATCATATCGGCGAGGAGGGACACCTCTAGTGGTTCTAGGAGGTAACTGATATCTCCTGACATCATTTTCATCATTACTATCCTGTAATTCTTCCTCAGTCTCACTCTCCTGTGAAGCTTCATTACCAATCATACTGTTAGAATTTAATAAGTGCTCAATAATGGGTTGTTGAGAACTTACCTCATTCTCAAGATGTTCAGAAGGAGGAGTCACCAAGGATGGTGTTGGTATTACAGCCTGTACTAAGGGTGTAGACGGCGTAGACTTTAGCCAACTGAGATCGTCTATCAATATCTCCCCCTGAGATCGATGTTGGGGGTAAAAGAACACTGTTTCAGTAAATTCACAATCCATGGTGATGTGGAGCTGATTTGCCGTAGGGTCAAAGACCCTATATCCTTTCTGAGATACTCCATAACCAACAAAGACACATTTAACCGCTCTAGGTTCTAGTTTATTTCGATTCCGTTTAGGGAGATGGGCATAAACAACACAACCAAATACCCGAGGTGATAGTGAGTGAGCTGAGAAATCAGGTATGTGAGATTTCAGGACATCCAACGGGGTCCTGTATTTGAGTTTTTTTGTTGGTAATCTGTTAGTAAGGTAATTTGCTATGGCTATGGCTTCGGGCCAAAAAAAAGTAGGGACAGATGATTCTATCATCATTGCTCGGGTCATTTCAAGTAAAGTACGGTTTTTTCGCTACGCAACACCATTTTGTTGCGGAGTATCCAGACACGTGGTTTGATGAATGAGGCCATTAGTCTGGAAGAAGGCTTTCATATTCTGATTGACATATTCCCCCCCATTATCAGACCTCAGGATGCTGATTTTGGTATGGAATTGAGTAAGGATCATTTGATAAAATGACACAAAGATAGTATATACTTCAGATTTTTGTTTTATAAAATAAATCCAACTCATCCTAGTACAATCATCAATGAATGTAACGTAATATTGAAAATTATGCTTACCGAGTCCCGGGGCAGGCCCCCAAACGTCGGAATGAATCAAATAAAAAGGTTTGTCTGAATGACTGATACTATTTGGATAACTATTTTTATGACTTTTAGCTAGATAACATGGCTCACAATTCAAAACAAACTTTGTTCTTGCAAAGACAGGAAATAACCGTTCTAAATACCCTATGGAAGGATGACCTAACCGTCGATGCCACAGTCGAATTTGGTCTTCTACTGATCCCCGCACCAGTGCTGCATCTCCTGAGTTAGCCGTTTTTGTAACACCCCGATAATTCCCATTATTCCGAAACCCAAACCTTTAGGAACTATCGGTGAGCTACCGCCACGTGTTCAAACGTTAAGGCTATAAAACAGAGTTTTGCAACGGAAAAACCAAAAGACTTATGAAATAACATTAAACGTAAATCAAGTCCTGATATAACTAACTGGAACCTCTACGGCCCTTACTGTAATGTACTAAATAACATTTAACTTTAATTTAAATCCAACAGTTTAAAACCAAATCAAACCTAACATAATTTATTCCGAAATCCAAATTAAAATAACGTTTCTCTCCAACCCGCCCATGCATGAATGCTTGTTTAGATACCTGTTAATAATCTGCTCCCCAATAATACAAATGTAAGTATTGGATCATTACAGTGTCATTTATAGGTGAAAGCCATGACCAAAACACACGAGGCACGTAATCAGCAAGCTGAGTACATACGAATTACAAAGCACGACAATTGAACTGATAATTAAGTATCTATAAGAAATGTAAGAACGTGTCATGTAACATTTTACTCAACTGACACGATGAATTGATTGATGGTTTGGATTCTGGCACGGTAAATTAATTAATGATTTGGATTAAGCAATAGACTAGGTTGTCTCCCCTATGTCCTAATTAGGACATCAAATAAATAAATAACCCATGCACTCCCGTCGGAGAGCATCAAAATACAGTATAAAAATCCAGATGGTAAACGGGCGCGACTCCGTTACCATAGCTAGATGAGATCTCAACTAACCCCAATTTTAAGTTTAAAACCTTATAAAATAGAGACTCGTAGATCACACGGCCTCTCACAAAAGCCACGGATAATACCCCGTGAACTCCAACCCCTGATTGTCAATACTCTAGACGTGCACTAGCCTAGAGTTTTATTGCTTATCCTCTTTCTCTTTAAGTGATTTACGGTTTAAACTCAATAAACCCAATCACAGTAGCACACGACAGTAAATATTACAGTTATTCAATCTATCTCTGTTATGCTATAATTTTTAACCTTTTAATTTCAAACTCAACTGATAAAACCGTTGAACCAAGTCAACTACCTTGTCATTAAGACTTATAAAATGCACCTTTACTCCAATCATACTATAAGTAATGAAGGAGTAATATTAAATAACCTCATGGATTAATTAACAATTAATACCAATTAATAAATCACGGTTTCTCACAAATACACCAAAACATGCCCCTAATATAAAGAACATGAATTCTTTCCAATGGGTAACCAAACAATCTCATCCAAAGGGTTCCCTAAACATGATACTATGTTTATGATTCACCCTAAATCATTCTCCTAATTAAAAATAACGTTCTTCGTAATTGTACGTACCTGGTGTAAAATGCACGGGTATCTACTTTCTCTATCTTTAAGAACCTTCTACAAATTGTTATCCTACACCGAATAATAGAACCTAAATTAATATACTAACAATACCAAAATTTACAACAACCACACTAACTTTTCTAAGGCTTTAAAAATCACCCTAACATACGTTTTTAAGTCTCCCAAAAATAAGCTTAAAGTTTAAATAAAATTTAGGAATCAGCTTTGACAATTTATTTTTTATTTTTTTACTACTTATCATAAGGGTATGGTTTAAGATTCCTTCTATATTTCAATACTCATACCGCAATATCGCAAGCGCATTCTCACAAACACAGAAGGGACATGACAATGGCACCACATAACACCTCCATATTCAATATCTAATTAACAGCCCCAATAGCTATGGTATGCCATAAGATAATGTAGTTATCATCCAAACATTATATAAACAAGTTGAATGGATTTACACCCACAATCCTAAGCGTGAATTCCTGCCACCAAATCTAGACTGAAATATTTCACTACATACAGAGCATTGCATAGTATCATCGTCCAAAATATTCCATTGGGTCGACATTAAGCTATACATCCTCTTCGCAAATATCATCATAATCCAATCCAAACAATCATGCATATATAATTATACATAAAACCCACAAAATTCCATGTAACTAATACAATAAGAAAATTACTAATCACAACCCAAAATCAAAGACAAATATAATCTCATAACACCTCACACATAACTCAAAATAATTAAGAGGAAAAGAGAAGGAAGAAGACCGCAAGAGGAGGCGTGCTCACCGGCGGCGACAGAGACGAAGCGGCGGTGGTGGCTGGGGCACGGCAAAGCAGGGGGCAGCGTGGTTGGCTGGCAAGGGGCAGCAGGGGGGGAAAGGGTTCTAATGGGGGATTCTTCACGGGGGGGGGGGGGGGGGGGGGGGAGGAAAGGAGTTTTTATGGGGTTTCTTTGTTTTTTTTCTCCTTTTGTTTTTGTTGTGTTTTGTGGGGTTAGGTTTAGGCTTTGTGGTTTTTTTGTGGGGGAATTGTCACGGGGTGGGTTTCATAAATGGGTAGGTTTATTTTATTTTATTTTATTTTATTTTTTTTTTTTTGAAGAGTTTAGACTTGGGTAAAATTATTAGGTTTAGGAAGTATAGGGTTAGTAAAAGTGTAGTACTAGGTTTAAGGCATTTTAGTTTTAGTGGGGTTCTTAGGAAAATAATTAGATAAAAAAAAAATTAGTTTAAGAATTTTGAGGGATTACAGTTTCCTCCACATAGTACAGTCCGTCTTTCTCAATACCGTGCCCAATGATCTTCCTTGTCTGAGCATCCTGTACAGTACAACAATCGGATTTTAGTATGACAGTGCAATTTAATTCCTTCGTAAGTTGACTCACAGATAGCAACTTATATGATAAATTCGGAACATAAAGGCAATTATCAATCAATAATTGAGATCCAATCTTTACTGTCCCAACTCCACAAACATCCATTTTTTCTCCATTTGCTGTCTGAATAAATTTTTTTGTGGTTTTATATCAGTTAAAAAATCCTTTCTGTCATATGTCATGGTATGGGTTGCTCCGCAGTCAAAAATTCATTTATTCTCCGTTTCTCCATCATACATCGCAGTCATGGCGTTTGCTTTGTCGTTTAATAAGGGTGAAATGATGGACAATGTCTTCGGCCCATCTGAGGCAGTGGATACGGTTTTGGGCCCATGATAAACACGGTCTCTTCCCACATAATATGAGTTGGGCTTCCTTCTTTCACATGAGCTAGGGTTTCCTCCCTTGCTTGGCATTACACATAAATAGCACATGTTAGGGTTAGGGTTTGCATAAGGGGCCATTTGGTTACCTCCTTCCTTCCTTCCGGCCGTTTTCAGCAGCTCCTCACCCGTGTTTGTGCTCTCCTTCTCCTCTGTGTCTGTGACCTCTTTCGCCATGCTTGCTCTTCCCTTTGTTTCTCCCCTATCTCCTCCTTTTCCCCCTTTCTTCTTCAAATCATGCCACCACTTCGGGTAGCCTATTAGCCGGAAACAACCATCTTTGGTGTGGCGTGACCCTCCACAGTGAGTGCACTTCATGTTCGCCTTGTCTCCATCTCGCCGGAATGATGTTTTTGACCGGCTTTGAGTTGTGAGTCCTCTTCCAATCCCCTCCTTTGCGCCGTTGTTTTCAGGTAAGAGAGGTAAGCTTCCCTCTGGTTGTCCCATCATGATGGCCCTCCTTGTTACCTCCCTTCTGATGGTGTTGTAGGCTTTTTCGATTATTGGTAATGGATCTTGGTTGACGAGGCTTCGTCGATCTTCATCTAGGCTATCACTCAGTCCTGCTAGAAACTGATATAGCCTATTTTGTTGATTTATTTGGTTAAATGCATTTTTGTCCACCGAGCATTCCATTGGGTTTGATGTTCGGCGGTCGATCTCCTTCCAAATTGCGTTTAATTTGCAAAAATACGTTTCTAACGTATCTGTCCCTTGTTTGATCTGGTTGGCTTTGACTGTTAAGTCAAAGATTTGTAATCCATCTTGACTCGCACCGTAGATTACTTCAATTCCTCGCCATAGATCCTTTGCGGTGGGAAAGTCAAGAAATTGATTGATAATATCGGGTCCAATATTCTCTAGGATCCACGATATTATTGTTGCATCTTTTTGGGTCCAATGGCTGTACTCTAGGGAAGTCGGGGAAGGGGGTTCGGCAGTGATGTGATTGAGCCGTCCCCTTCCACCGATTGCCAGATGCATCAGCTTGGCCCATTTAGAGTAGTTATGATCATTGAGTTTTTCTGTGATTTGCAATGATCCACTACTGATTTCATGACCTTGTTTGCTCGTGTTCATGTGTTGTAACACTTGAAGCAGCTGGGTCATGGTGATGGGTGAATCTGAGATTGGTTCCATGGTTTCAGGTAAGAATTTGGTAAATGATGAAGCAAATTGCTCTTCGGGTCTGATTTGAAGGCTGTAAAATACTGTTTGCTCTGATACCAAGATAAAGATTTAAGACTGAATTTCTGTGTTTTTCATATATCAAATTTGAGTTTACATGCGTTGTATTTATACAAGCTTCACAGAGTTAGCCTACGGTACAAATACTATAAGATCAGTCTTATCCTATTAGCATTGTTATCTTATGAATAATCTTATCATAATCTAAGAATTATCCTCTTTGTATACTTTGATTATGCTTGGACTCTTCTCTATTGTTATCACGTAATCCTTCAAATACCACCTTTAGGGCTTATGTCCTGGAGGACAAATCCCACGAAATCACAAAAATCCAATGGCATAGAATCTGGCTGACCATCTTGAATAGCAAATAGAATATGAATTCAAAAATCAAATTTGACGATACAAAATTTGGATTCGTAAAAAAAGCATATGGGTGGATTGGATTCGATTTTCAAAAATTTTGGAATGGATTCAGACTCAAATTTACACACCTAAATATATTAATTTAATTTTAGACTTAAACATATAGTTCATACAAGCTATTAATTTAGATTATAGAATAACTAGGTACTTGTATAGAAAGATGGGATTATATATATTAATATACACATATAAGACCTAGCCAGTTAAAACTAATATGACCTAACGAGTTAAAACAAATGGGATTATGTATATTAATCTATACATATATGACCTAGCGAGTTAAAACTAATATGACCTAGCCAAAAACAAAAAGCAGACTGAGAGTGGAGATGTAAAAGTAAAACAGTACAACTAATATGACCTAGCAAGTTAAAACAAAACAGATAGAATTGTGTTACTGGTAATTGAACCAAGTTGTTATGCACATTGTTGCCCTATTACTTCTATGTTTTGCCAGTTGCCTGCTTGGAATTCGCGTTCATGCTCTATAATTTGTGATATGCTGTGCTTACTTCTAGATATTATTTTGGCTTTTTTTGCAGGTCAGACATCCTAATATATTATCGTTTCTTCACAGTACTGAGGTTGAGACATTTGATGGGTCTACTACCAAGGTCACAATTTATATTGTAACCGAACCTGTTATGCCACTGTCAGAAAAAATCAAGGAGTTGGGTTTGGATGGCAAGCAGAGGTATGTGTACCTAATGAATTATTTGTCAGAAAAAAGTCAAGGAGTTGGATGCCACGGTCAGAAATATATTTTCTTTAATATTTTTTCTAGGCATTATAGTTTAAAGGTATATGACCTATTATACAACTATAAGTATCTAGTTACATTGATTACCGTCTTGTAAAGCACAAAATGGAAAGGTATTTTCTCATGTTTTTTTTTCTTCATGTATTGAGTTCCTGATTCTTAGTGGAATTTTTGTCGTCCTTGTTTTGGATAGTTTAACGAATTTTTGAAAACACGAAATAGATCACACCAGTTGATTTAAGAGGAGAAAAGTGGTGATCAATGGTATTGTGATTTCCGAAGGGAATATCTTTCTTACAACTACAACAAAGCTAAACTTAATCCCAAAAGATGGGTCAGCTACATGAATTAAATATCTATCTTGCGTGATCATCCTCAATAATGCTCCTCCTCCATTCTCTCTTATTTAAAACCACATTTTCTTATAAATCTATTTTCTTTTTATCTTTTTTAACTTCCTACATCCAAGTAATCTTTGGTTTGTCTTGACGGCCCGCTTGAGGTTTTTATTACCCGAACCCTTCATCTTCCTCGCTGTTGCATCGATTGCGCTTAAAGTTTCTTTTATCCCGACCCTTCACCTTCCTCATTGGTGCATCTATTGTTTGACGTGTAACATACCCAAACCAACGAAAGTGATTCTCCCGTAACTTACCCTCAATATTTGCTACTTTAATTTTCTTTTGAATATCCACATTTTTAATTTTATCCCCCGAGGTTGTTCCTTTACATCCACCTTAACATATGTATACATGTTACACTCATCTTCTTAACATGCTCTTTCTTGAAATGTCGACCCATAGAATAATGTTGGTCTAA
This sequence comes from Dysphania ambrosioides, assembly GCA_026401315.1. Lineage (NCBI taxonomy): Eukaryota > Viridiplantae > Streptophyta > Magnoliopsida > Caryophyllales > Amaranthaceae > Dysphania > Dysphania ambrosioides. Next base: position 6,598,836 of record CM048662.1, read on the forward strand.
TTGGCGTCCTAAAGAATTTCTTTTTTAATCTTAAGGGTTTGATCGCACAATACTTTCATAGTTGTTCTCTACTTAAACCCCCTAGATTTTATTTTATGGGTAACATTTTGATCAATATCTCCGATCTCAAGTCACACTGTCTTCGCTTGACCTCCTCCCAATGCTAAGATGACACTTAATAGATTATGTTTTACTCCTAATAAGTGTGAAACAAATTTGTGTCTGTTGCTCTAACTTACCATTCACCCCTCTGGTAAATTAGAGCAATGAATTTACCTTTCTTAGGAAACCCTAATTCCATTTCCCATGAGCTCAATTCTGTCTGGGCATACTGGAATGTAGGCTTGACATGTGTACATTTAGGTGCATTGGATATGTATGGACTTTAGCTTTTAGAAGCATTTTACAATGTATTCAAACTGGAAGTGTGCCTCTTGTTGCTCAAATTTTGAAGTATTTTCTTTGACATATAAATTTTAAACAATTTGATCATTCGACTCTCAAATGCAAATTAAGTTTTAAATTCTCAAACACATTTTGAGCCTTAAGTACCTGTTTATAGCCATTTTGGAATTTAAATCGCTTTCAAAGTTACTTTGAAACGTTATGGTAATGGACAAAAATAATATTTCCCAAATGCGTAGGGAATATAATTTCTTCTTGATGCACATGTTTCTTCTTCCATAACAATTGAAAAGAACCAACTTATTTTTTTGGAGAAGACTCGAAACTCTGATACAAAAAAATTTCAGAATTAGAGTTTGTTGGGTGTGATATTGAGGGTTTTACTTATGAAAGATAGGCGTCTCTTATGGTTATGTCTCATAAATTACAAGTTATTAGTGGTTTGTGTATATCCTAGGCACTTTTATTTTTGGGTTAAGGAGGGGGGTTTTGGTTGACTTGAGTTGAAAAGTGAGAGCAGCATGACTTATTGAAATGAAAAGGGGTCTGTCATATGGAAATGGAAGGGGTATTTCTTATTACTTATGTACTAGTTTGAGGTCTTCTTTCTGATTTTTTATTTGTTGGAGAAAATTAAAAAGAGTTATTTTTCATACCATGTCACAATATTTGTGGTGAACAATCATGTTTATCTTATATATTACAGTAACCTGTTTCCTAGTGTGGAAAAATCATTTTTTTTTTTTGCCTTTCCACTTCCAGTTCCTATTTTTGTTTCCATGGGATAGGTTCTGGTTGATTTGCTTCAAAATACGATCCTATGTACTGGTAGAGAAAGTCTGACAGTTGTGATTTGGGAGATGAAACTGCCATATATTTTATCTATTTTCTGTTCCATCTTGCTTTATTGATAATCTGATGTCGCTTTAATGTCTTCTCTTTTATGCTTCACTTCCATTTTGAAGGGGGTGGTGGTGGGTGGGGGCGGAGTTTGTTAGATACTTGTGCACATGTGTGTGCAGGGTGTTTTAATTTATTATTTTAAGGATGTAATTTTATGTTTTATTTTATTTCCTTTGACATCAGGGATGAATATTATGCCTGGGGACTGCATCAGATAGCCAAAGCAGTGAGCTTTTTGAATAATGATTGTAAGCTTGTAAGACTTCTCTTCTATGGCTACTTTGGGAATTGTCATCGGTGTATGACTTTTTTTTTTTTTTTTTTCTCTTGTTATTTTTATTCTAATCCATAGTCTTGCATTGCACAATCTGTCAAATTTGCCATCTGACACTTATCATTGTTCATTGACGATTTTTTTTATAGTGTTTGCAACTTCCTTTCTCAAAATTTTAATTTTGGTTTTTTTAGTTACTGCTTATCTTCCGTAGGGCTGGCTCTATTTTGGCTTTCTGGACATTGCAATTTGTTTATATATTCATTAATTATGTGTGGCTTGTTATTTTCCCCTAACTCCCTTGTGCCGTTCTGTTGAGGGCACAAACTTGTAATAAAGATTATTTGATATTTTGAATTCTTGTAGAATTTTGTTTGTTGGAACCATGGATACTTGCTGTTGGGTTTTAAAGAGAAATCTGGAATGTAATGCTCGAAGTTGTCTTTCACAATTTATTTATCATCTTCAATTTTAGTTTATATGTGTCATGTCTTTGCACTCTAATTGTTGGCATTGTTCAGTATTCGACTTACCATTCTAAACTAGCTTTTGCTGCCACAGATTCATGGTAATGTTTGCTTGGCCAGTGTGGTGGTTACTCAAACCTTGGACTGGAAGTTGCATGCTTTTGATGTTTTATCCGAGTTTGACGGGAACAAGGACGGTTCTGCTGGATCAATGCTGGTATTTTTTTCCTACTAATTGGTCTTTATGCATGTTAACCTTTGATATAACCATATCTTGTATATTATAGAGCATTTGCACCACTATATTTGAGCTACAATTGAAATGAAATATGTTTTAATTGAAGGTTTGTGCATTTGAAAAACATAGTTTCCTATTACAAGTTCTTAACTTATATATTTATATAAATGTAACATTGTACGTTATAACTTTTAAGTATATATTAACAATTATGCATTTATAAATATATCAATATTACTTATTATTCACTATTGATTTGGTTTAATTCGATTAAATCTATCATGCTCAGTTCATTATCCAAATTTGAGTTTGTTTGATCTATATGTCTATATATGATATATGATACTTATTCGTATTTGGAAGAATAATTCAATCATCAAATTGATTATATATTTATATGATATGCACTAATATAGATTATTGATATAGATAATACAATGATACACTGAAGATACACATTTGATACAATAATACACATATAATTATCATAACCTAATAAATATTTTGTTTTGCAATGACTTATCGACATCATCATTGTTTAATTTATGAATCAACCATCATATAAAAACAAATTATTGATTACCACAAAATAGTCAAATACCGAGTCATAAATTGATAATAATATATTATTAATGACTCGATGCGTCCCCAATAAAGCCCAACCTGGATTTCAGCCGAAATCGAAATGACCCATTACCATAATTGAATAGACCCAAAAATTACCCGAACTCAAAATAGTCCTCTATAACCTGTCTATGAACTGACCGGATTGACCTAAACTAACCTTTACCCGAACCAAATACGACCTGACCCAAACCCGAACCGAACCCGAGCAAGTAAATAACCGATTTGACTCGATTTGAGGATCCGACCTAATCCTAGCTAATAGGCGAAATTAACTTGATTTAATCTAATTGGTAAGTATCGATTTGCGATGGATCAACCCATAATTGGCTCGCAGAACCAAATTGACATCCCTACCATCTGATACCCTAGTGAACCAGTATACCTTGTTTGAATCACTTGAGGAATGTACAAGTAGGAAGATAAAGCATCGTCCTAAAGAGAAATTCTCTTGCAATATGTATTTCCTAAAGGAAATCAATACTACATTAGGTGCTTGCTTATCTCTTCTACATGCCAACTCCTAAGTTGTAGTCAAAAAAGTGATTTTCACTTGAACTCCTCTTTTGAAAATATTGTATTATTGGCTATGTTTATTTATCAAGTAGGAAAAAAAAATAATGCTGCACACTACCATATAGGAGTGTCAATATTAGGTCACCAAATTTTTGATTAGAAAACATTTCCAATGCTTTAACATATTAGCTTTACTTATAATTACGCAAGCATCTCGGCATATAGAGCGAGTGATAATTTATTGCCACACTTGAACTACAAATTAGCATACAATTTAAGTAAACAAAAATGTAAGTTGTGTTTTATTATTATTATTATAATTATTATATTACCCCAGTGAACAATAAATTGCCTCTGTATTCTTCCTCAACTTTTGTCTCAAGGAAAAGCTTGCTGTCAGCAGACTTCTGGTTTCAGCATCTTTTCTTCACTACTTAGTTCTGGGGTAAAATATTGGTTGTGCTGATCTTAACAAAGAATATATACACCATCTAGATTAGGCTGGCTTGGGGTAAATATCTTTACATGAAATGTCGTTTATGCTATGATTTCTTTTTGTTGCTTGATAAGTTGGGCCTTGGTGCTCATTTGTTCATTTTGGACAAACAGCACCATATAGATGTTGTGGGGACTTGGGAAGGGGAATCTGACTAAAAAATCACGAGGCACATAAGCAAATTCTAGTGGAGACAAGCAAGTTCAGGTTTTGTAATGGTAAAACATCTAGAGCTTTTGAGCAAACATTGATACTTTTAGTTATTTGTGACCTTAGATGAGTGCACATTGAATGAAGTGTCTTATGATTAGATTATATACTTAATGTCTATATATGTTAAATTTCGGGAGCCCTTTTCAGAATTTGTAACTAGAAGCGTATTTGCTGGTCCTTTGCTCCATCTGTATGCAGCAATATGCATGGCTTATTGGCACACAATACAAACCAATGGAACTAGTCAAGTCTGATTGGGTGGCTATCAGAAACTCACCTGCATGGGCAATTGATTCCTGGGGAATTGGTAAGCACCTTGTTTTCAACTACTTCTGTTTCTTGCATATTGTTGATGTCTGATTAGTTCTTGAAATTTATATGACAGTCAGAGAAAGGGCCTGTTTTGTAATTAAATATAAAAAAAACCCTGTTTTTGTTTTAATGAAATAAAGAAAGATGTGTATAATGGTGACAATTATCCTCTTAAAAAAATTTTTGGGAGGGAAAGGCAGCTCAGTTTCCAAGTTTTTTTAAAACTGTTTTTCATTTAGCTTAGGTTTCGTAGATGCTTTAGTTTTACTCTAGCCACAAAAGATAGGTTTGATATGACCGGAAGGTGGTCCAGATTAATTGGTGAATCAATCCAATGAAAACCATTATCTGGGTGGTCCAGATTAGTTGATGGGTCAATCCAATGAAAACCATTATCTGAACTTATATGCCTATCGGATATCGATATCTGGAAATATATTTTATCTTAAAAACGAAACTTAAGCTTTCTTTGAATGTGAATATCATATCATAACAAATAGGATTTTGACTGAAAAGAATACCTCACTCGTGCTATATGTTCTGAGGCTTGATGGACTTGGCAAAAATGCTGCCAACAAGACAATCGCAATCTTCCTGTAGTTCTGTGAGAAACTGTGCTAGAGAAAGCTGTTACTTGACAAAACAATCACATTGCGGTCGTTTATGTAAAGTGCCTCTAATAGCAAAGCCAGTCATGGAACTTGACTGAATTATTTCTTATCTTAGATGAAAGTTGCAAGCTTGGAGCGATCTCTGCTATATCAAGCCCGTCTTGATTAAAAGGATTTTGGTGGACATTTGGCTTTTAGAAGCATAGGCAGCTTATTTCAAAGTATAAGTGTGATTCTCACTGCTTATTACGGTTTTTGGTTCCTGTTCTAGCTAACTAAGGGGAAGCACATAGACCGTCTGTTTCCAAGAAAGACAATTACGATATGGTATGAGAAATCGTTGGTTCCCCCTCTCTCTTTCCCCTGCTACCTGCACTGTGGGAAAGTAATAAGAAATTTCCAGGATAAACCAATAAGGGTAGTGTAGGTCACAGAGGTCAAACGAGAACTATCATCAAGTTCTGTGTTGGCTGTATTACATTTGACAGGTAATCCTTGGAAGAGTTCAGGGAAGAGAAACCTTGTCAGCTTTTATAAAAACTTGTAAGCTTTTATAAAAACTTGTAAGCTTTGGTTGAACTAAATTAGATTTTTTCTTGTTCGAAGTAGGTCGATGCTAGGTCAACATGCCCGTCTTGATTAAAAGGATCTAGTTGAGAGCTTCGAATAGATTCTGATATCAGATGTGGGTACTGCTATCTGATTTGCGGTACGCTTTGTTATACGGGTATGGGTATGGGAGCACAATTCATTTCCTAGTTATGTCAAATTAATCAGAAATTGTTCCAGTATACCAATTCATACCTACTAACTTGTATCATTCGGATCTTAGTTCGCAGGGGAATTCAACAATATAGGTAACACTGGTTGTGACGTATAAGACTTCCCTGACTAGGATGTTGTATTACATGGCTACAATGTAAAGTCTTCTCTAGGGAATTAGGAAATGGAACATGCTTCTTTAATGTTTGCTAAATACTTCGTATAGTGTTGAGAGGCTTGAGGCATTGATGCTTTTTGGTGTAAGATTTCAATCAGGACGCCTCTGAGGGAAGACGTGTGGAGATGCAAGTAAATTGCTAATTTGGAGCTCATGTGTATTGTTTGAGATTGTTCTGGCTTGTATTAATGGTACTTCTCTACTAGGTGGATGATCCTTAGTGCTAAGTCATCATTTGATAAAGCTCTTAGTTCTTGGTATTTTTTCTCTTTGCTATTTTGTCATCAATGGGGTAATTTTTCATTCTGTTTGTTTTTTCTATTTTTTGGGGGGTGGTTTTCTGCCCTCATTAACTTCTCTTTGTATCTTAATTTATACATTGTTACTTTCAGGCTGTCTGATATATGAGATCTTCTCGGGTGCAAGGCTGAGCAAGACAGAGGAACTCCGAAATATTTCTTCAATTCCAAAGGTTAAACATTTCGTCTCTGTGGATTGTTGGATGTTGTTAAGTGCATAAATTCTTAATAATCCATAAAACTGTTAACAAAACTGTGTAGTCCATTAGCATAGTTTTCTTTCATGTGTGCCATGTTTTTGTTTAATTTGGCTTCCTGTAGTTCTCTCTGACCACAATTACTTTGTTTGAATGATTTTTTATACTTTCAGTCGCTGCTTCCAGATTATCAGAGGCTATTGAGTTCCATGCCTTCCAAGAGATTAAATACTTCCAAGCTTATAGAAAATAGTGGTAAGTCCTAACTCTTAAGTTGTTCAAACAAGTGATTCCTTCTCTTTGGAGCTAGCAGTATTGTGTATGCTAGAGACTAAAGGATTAAAATGTCTGCAGAATATTTTCAATGTTTCTATGTCCAAATTTGAATATCCAGTAGTTATTTACTTATGCTTTTCTTTCTAGCCATTTCCTGTTATTACTAATTTATTGAACTTGATTCATCTTTCAGAATACTTTCAAAATAAGTTGGTGGATACAATACATTTCATGGAGGTTCTCAGTTTGAAGGACAGTGTGGAGAAAGATACCTTTTTTCGCAAACTTCCCTCTCTGTCTGACCAACTTCCTCGCCAAATCATGCTGAAGAAAGTATTACTCTTGTCTAAATTTCTGTTATTATCTTTTTTCTTTTATATTTTCTTGTTTTATTGAGGTTGTCTTTTCCTCTATTGTCTCTAATAATCTGGTATACTTTGGTCAGATACTTCCACTAGTAGCTTCTGGTCTAGAATTTGGTTCAGCAGGGGCTCTTGCTTTGACAGCATTGATGAAGATGGGCTCTTGGCTTCCACCTGAAGAATTTAGTATAAAGGTCTTTTTTTTCTTTTCTTTTTTTTTTCTGGTCCTCTTCTTTTGTGCAATGAGTGTTACTTATCTGGTTATCTGCATATGCAATTCTTGGCAAATCTGTCATTACTAACTGTACTCTACTTGTGCTTATATTGTTATTGGTGCCCCTTTGTTTCATTTGTAGGTGTTGCCAACCATTGTGAAACTCTTTTCATCTAATGATCGAGCTATAAGAGTGGGACTGCTGCAGCATATTGATCAATATGGAGAGTCATTATCTGCACAAATTGTGGATGAACAAGTATGAAAATAATCGCAGCATACTAATATCCTTAATTTCAATTGTGATATGCTTAGATGGTCTCTGTTGGATTCAATCTTCTATGTCATTTGCTACTCGATAGAACAACTTTGCTTTAATTCTCTTTGTTGTACTAAATTTTGTTCTATTGTTTGGGAGTAGGTTTATCCTTCTGTTGCTACTGGATTCAATGACACTTCGGCTTTTCTTCGGGAGTTGACATTGAAATCAATTCTTGTTCTGGCGCCAAAGGTATTTGGAATTCCCAGCCTTTTCAATGTTTAATTCTGGTAGATACTTTCACTTAAAGCCCTGCCTGAAAAATATGTGTTGCTCATCATATTATTAGGAGTTTTGTATTTTGTGTGTGTTGTTTGGTCCTTTGTCCTGTCCACCGTGTATCGATCGTGGCATGATGCCTGATGCTTTGGATTTGGCTTGTAGAAGAATTAGCTAGCTGGTGGAGCACCAGTTTTCTTTTTGTGTGGGTTTTCTTGTGGGTTTGGTTCATTTTCATCAGACTCTGTTGTATTCTCTTATTGAGAAAAGCACTGTTAAGGAAAGAGGTAGACTACTTCATACTCCATTGACGTCACTAGATCCTAACACAATAGAATCAGAGAAAACTCCTGCAGATAATTCATTGGAAAAAAAATTCAGACCTTGCTGTTACCTTTTCTGAACCATTCATAGAAATCTTTATGATGTTTTGGATCATGGCATTCGTATTTATTGAAATCTTATCATTTCCTTTTCTACATAATTTATATACACAAGGACAGAATAGGGAGTCAGCTAGTTGCTTTGGGGACACTTTCCTCTTATGTCGGTGGTTGTTCTATATAGTTCATTATTCTAACTAGCAAGTGCTTTTCTTTCTTCAAGTGGGTTCTAATGTCCTCCCATATATTCAAGGGATATGTGCATATTTTGCTGACACATCAGTTTTCATCATTCATTGGAAATCCGTAGTGCTGTTAACTTTTATGATGTTATCAGTGTTCATCATTCATTGGAAATCCGTAGTGCTGTTAACTTTTATGATGTTAGCAATTTACTATGAACTGGCACCAAGTCAGTGCACTTGTATCTAGGGGTAGGTTTGTAACTCGCTCCACTTTTCCCTGCCTGCTTTTAATGTATGTAATTTGATGTTGAAAAATGCTTTCTTGTCCTCAAAAACACAGGAGCATGAATCCAGAAGATAGAAACAGCCCTTTAGCAGTTTCCTACTATATCTTCTTTTGTTGTTTAATTTTTTTTTCGTACTGCCTATTCGTCCTTCTTGGTCAAATTTACCAAAATTCTTCCTTTTTATGCTCTGAATGGAGCCAATAGCCACTTCTCCAAAGGCTTACTGTTGTTAGTCTCTCGTGGTCTTTTACCTAGCATTTTTTGTTGTCAAGTGTTTGGGATCTTTTGTTGATCGTTATTGATGAAAAATATGTAAGCTATATCAAGTCATAGAGGGAGTGAAGTTGTGGTTGTATTATGAATTCATCCTGAAATTTGTTTTTTTATTTTTATTTTTTCAGCTTTCTCAACGTACTATGTCGGGATCATTGCTGAAGTATCTTTCAAAGCTGCAGGTATATTTCTATCTATATGCTAATATAAATTACATGTTTTTTGGTTTTTGTTGCATTTACAGCCTGATTGGTCGGCGCAATCAATTATGTTATGCGGTAATGGTTATAAATTTGTATTTGCATGCCTTGGTCATGGAACCACTCAAGCATGTAACATTCTTCTCAAATATTACCTCTCAATACCACCACTAGAAATTGTAATGGGTATTTATGAAATTGTATGGTGAGAAAGTGATATTTGGGTGGGGAAAACAGTGCCATGGAGTCATGGACAATGGCTCGAAGCTTTTCTTACAAAGCTAAATTATAAATCCATAACTTTCATCCCCTTTTGTAACTCCAACCAACATGCTGCTGTGGTAGACACTTGACCTTGTTCATTTGACATTTATTGGGGTACTAACAGTTTTCTTTATTTTAAGTTCCCTGATTCTACAAAATTTACCTTTTTAGGTTTTCCTCTTATTGTTACTTTATGGTTGAATTAGTTGGGCTTATATCTTAATCAGTGTCTTAACTTTTATGCCTAAAAGCTTTGCAGGTTGATGAAGAGCCAGCAATTAGAACAAATACCACCATATTATTGGGAAATATAGCAAGCTATCTCAATGAAGGGGTAAGCATATAGTCTTTTGATCCCTTCACCTTCTGAATGTCATAGTTTCATGTGTTTCTGGGTGGATGTTGGAGCTGAAGTAACACTGATTGTGGTTGATTTCCTTTCTTGTCTGTTAAGTTATTTAATTCTGTTTATCCTGCTAGTTTTTTTTTTGGGTCTGGCTATATTTTCTTACCCTGAAAAAGGAGTTGGGATTTATTTGCCAATTTTTTAGGGTTGTTCCTCAATATGTAGCAAATAACTTCTGACCAGCTTTATGTGTTTGCATAAACCCCGTTTACATTTCCGATTCTAAATTACGATTTGTTAATGTGCCAAATCGATATGGTATGTGAGCTGAAAAGCCGACTTGGCCCACCAAATTGTTGATGTCACCTTTTGAATGATCAATTGCAAGGAGAAATTCTGCCATATACAAAACTTTTAGCAATGTGCTTGAATTTGATCTATCTCATTTGTGCGGGAAAACAAAACTACTTTTGTTCATGAAAATTGTAATATTCACTTGTTACTTGTAAGCTATGGTAAACGAGGGGGACAAATCTTGGCTATCCAAAAACTATTTAGTAAACACATTCACTAAATTCAGAAAAATCTCGGCCAAAAAATTATGATAGAAAGTTAGAACTGAACCTTACATTCTTCAAGCATAGCAAATGAAATTCTTCTAGTGGAATGTAAATGGCCAACTGCAAAGTGTGTTCTCATACCCGTTTTGCGTATGGGAACACAATTTCAATTGATATGGCTTCTTGCACCAGTTTCATTTCCTCTTTTCAGACAATATTTATTAATCTTTAAGTTGGCCCATACTATATTATCAATTGTTGCCAATTTTCAGAGATGACTTGAGTGTAAAGTTCTTTAGGAATCAGGTTTTTTTAATATGGCTATTATTCTTAAAATGATCTTCCACTTCTCTGTTAAAATGAATTGTTCTGGGAAATCGACATTTTCAACGCACTTTGTGTATTTTGTTTCTGTTTCTTGTTCTTTCGTTGCGAGTATTAGTCCTGATCAAATTTGCTTCGTAGTTTTGTGTTGCGACTATGAATTGTTTAGTTCTATTTTTATTGAAACTGTTTGTTTTTTTGGTTAACTTAATCTTTTTTAGACAAGGAAGAGGGTCCTCATAAATGCTTTTACAGTTCGTGCATTACGTGATACATTCCCTCCAGCACGAGGAGCTGGTATTACATTCTGAAGCTTTCCATTAACTTCATGTCTGGGCCTTTGGTTTTTGTTGCTTATGTAAAGAATATAATTCTTATTTTTCTATTCTCTGTTCTGGCAGGAATAATGGCCCTGTCTGCCACAAGTTCCTATTATGATGTCTCAGAAATTGCAACAAGGATTTTGCCAAATGTAGTTGTGCTTACTATAGATCCTGACAGGTCTTTTTGGATTTTTCAATTTGTTCTTATAGCAATATACTTGTATTACATGGTCTGGCACTATAGTTGTGCTATAAGTCGGTTCCTACAGCAAATACGGGGAATTTATTATATTTTGGGCAACTTCATGGATAATATCTTGCAAGTTTCACTTGATTTTGTCAACACACTGAAAAGAAGATGCCTCCTGGAGCATCTTATAAAGGGTTCTAATTAAAGCTACTAAAAGGAATTTCAGTACAATCTACAAATGACAATTAATCATTCATTTGGGTATACCCATCTTCATGGCAGGGCATTAAGACATTTGTACACACCATTCTAGATTAGTTTTGACACTTGTCATGAAGCATGATTTTTGGTGATAAGTAGTTGTTAGTTGTTAATTATTTTTATTGAAAGTGATAGGAATGGTGAGGCAATTTTTTTGAAAAAGTTAGATAGGAGGTTGTGGGGTGTTTCTTATTGAATGTAAGAAAGTGTGGGGCCTTTTCAACTTAGGGCTCTTTCTTATCTTCCCTTGGATTGATTTTAGCTTTAGCTGTTATGATTGACTTTCTGTCTTATACATAGTGATGTGCGATCCAAGTCCTTTGAAGCAGTTGACCAATTTCTGAAGATTGTGAAGCAGTATAATGATAAGGTTTCTGTTAAGTTTCTCAATTAACTTTCTCAAATTTCCCTCTCTGTGGATGATTTTGTGAATTTAGGCTCCGGTTAGTAAAGAATTGAAAAGATTATGTTGTTGCTGGATGGGAACCAAGCCTTATAATTTTTTTTATAGTTCATCATGTATTTTTGATTTCGGTTTAATGTCTCAAGTTTGTGAAAGTGCAAATTAGTATTGGATTAACTTCTATTGTCTAATCATATAGAAATAGGGTTTGGTCAGTGTGACACTATGTATTAGAAGGCTCAAGGTGCTTGGATTTCCCAACACCTTAGGCATGCCTTGGAGCACCTTGGTGTGCCAAAATAAAATTTCTTTTCTTTTGCACCTAATCATAATCGCCTTGCTTGGACGGAAAAAGTCGCATGGACCATGTTGCTGGGAGATGTACCTTACAATAAACAATATTTGGACATTTATTGGAAATAATTTTTTTTTTTATTTTTTTGTGGGCGGTGGTGAGATAGTATTGAAGGACAATGAGGATGTATGAGATACTGTCACCATCATCTTTTTATGATGCCCCTGCAAATCCCCATAAACTTCATTTGTACTTGTGAGATACTTAAAAGCATGGACATTCATCAACTAGCTCTGGTATCTCTGTGGTTGAATTGTAACATTTCCTTGTCTGTTCCCATGCTAAAGTTGTACGTTTAACAATTTTTACACGATCATGTTAATTGATTGTAATATATTTATGTTCAGGGTGATACAGGAGATTTGAACCTGGAGAATATTGGAAATCATGGAAATTCTAGCTTGCTTGGGTGAGTAATATTATATGTTATTAAATTCTTTTGTTTTGTGAAAAGATTTTGCTTTCTTGATTTGAGGACTTAACATCGTCAATGCTTAGACCTAAACTTAATCTACTAGGTTTACATAACTATTTCTTGATGGAGAATCTAGTTGAATTCATTTTGAACCCTTTTTCTTAACCAAACAGCTCGTGGTGTGAACTTGTTGCAATTTTATTTAAATGAATGTACTGGAATAAAGTAATATTTAAAGGTAGCTATATCCTAAGCCTGCTTGATAATTTTTTGTTGATGGGGAATGTTTTAAACTTCACTGATCATGTGTTCCAAAGGAATTGTACACCACATGATATAATACTAGTTGTGATCACTTTATGTCCTCTAGTTGCAATAGTACGAAAATCGTAAATTTCTGATGTACCATTGCACTCAGAGTTCATTGGACAATTTATGTTTCTGACACATTTCATATTATGGTGGGAGAAAATGTCCAAGGAAGCTACAGTTATGTCATTTGTCCACGCTGTCATCTCTGTATATCAATAAGATTTCTTTTTTCAGTCAGTTAATTTCTTTTTGATCACCATATTTGACCTATTTCTTTCATTACTTTGGTATTGTTTTTTGGATTTTCTTAGATATTTGTGTGCACTAAGTTTGCTGTTCCTGTGTTTACTGAATGGGTTTCAGCATTTGTATTTGACTATCACTTGTTTGTTTTACTGATCATCAATCTTTTTGTCCCAGTTGGCCCTTTTTTGTTCCTTTGTTTTTTTGGGGAGGTTTCTTGAATCTTTTGATGCTACGCTGGATTTGTTTGATTGATTTTCTTTATAACATTTAGTAATAACAAGTATTCAATGCAGATGGGCTATGAGCAACTTGTCTCTGAAAGGTAAAGCTTCTGAGCAGACACCAGTTGTCTCTGGGGGATCTAGTGCACCACTTGCTACAACTAGCTCTGATGCCAATTCAGGTGCATCTGTTATCTCCTGAGTGATTTTCAATTATTTCCAATTATTACTAGTATATGCCTTGATTTTAATTAAAGCTTTGAGACTGTATGTTAAATATATCTCTATCTTTCGAGATCTTCATGTTCTGGTCACTTCCCTTCATACATAATACATTTTGTCTGACCTATTCGCTTGGGGTTCTTCAGATGACCTGCCATTAGTTTGATCTGTCTGTTCTCTCTTATTTTAGTTCTGACCTAAGTTTTTCTCTCGATTAACTATTACCATGAAGCCAAAGTCACACTTGCCCTTGTGGTTGGGTCTTATATATTTTTAGCTCCTAGTTTGCTCTAATCAATCACTTAGAGTCAGTCAGTCAGTCCTGTTGAGAGGATTAGGGTACCTACTTTGTTCTCTCCTCTCCCAAAAATTATAAACCTTTGGGAAATATGATCCTCACATAGCGTAAAGTAGAAAATGTATAAGCCAAAAGTTTCCTAAATGGGAAACGTTGCAATATATATGAAGCTTCCTAAATGGGAAACGTTGCAATATTTTTCAGCTGGGTGTGGTTTGGATGCATGGTTCCTTTGGCTCATGATAAGGTTCTTGCTGGCATGGTTTTACTTTGGCTTAGTTTGGGACTTTGAATCCATTTCACCCAATTCAGTAGGAATCTGGTTGAAATCAGTGAGGTACTAGGCTATTTCAAAGAGAGAAGGCGATTGACCTAGGCAAGACAGTTTTAAAAGAGGTGTTCCCAAGGATCACCATTTTTTACAATATTTATTAAGAATGCCTCACTTCAATGTGTCGTGCCTTGGCACAGCAGAACCATTATTGCCTTAGTGCACCTCAAGCTATTCTATGGTTAACTTAGATTTTATTCAGGGTTTTATAGTCTAGCAACATTTTGCCAAGTTTGGATATTTGTCAAAAACAAAATAGTTTGGATCCACAAGGTAAAAGTACTTGTGTGTTTATGCAGTATTTAATCTCTTATTCAGAAACAGTGTTGCCATGTGCTAGTCCTAATAAATATTCATGAGACTTTAGCTACTGAATATGGAGTAATTCCTTTTTGCTAGTTTTTATAAAGTGGAGTTGAGAAGTTCACTGTTAAAAGTAGAAACTGGAATGAACTTCTACATGAATATATTAATTTTACAGTGTGTTATACTTTGCTTGTTTTGGGGTTCTGGTTCCATGCTTGGTTTAAAATCTTGATTTTATATAAAGTTCTCTCTAAAATGATGACCTGTATATCTTCTAAAATGTCTATGGTTCCTGCAACTGGTATCTCACTTTGTTAATGGTTTCAGTTGAGGATGCTATTGATACAAGTGCAATGCTGACACCGCTTCGCTCAAGCTCCAGTGTGGATTTAGTTGATCTTCCTGTCCCGGCATCCCCAACTTCAATGGATGGCTGGGAGGAACCTGTGAACGGAAATGATGAGCATGACAGTCTTAATGATGGGTGGGATGACTTAGAACCATTTGATGAGCCAAAACCATCTACAGTCCTTGCAAACATCCAGACTGCTCAAAAGAGACCAGTATCACAGCATAAGCCAGTGTTGTCTCAGCCAAAACCAGCAGGTAGCTTGAATTCTTCATTACTCCATGTTGTTTGGCTGCATAAATTTGGATATTGACCAAGTAACAAAAAAGTCTTATGATGCTACAAATATTTTCTTGCTTAGCCTTTTGGACATTCCAGATTAATGATACTACTATAAAGACTGTTTTCCCATTCATAGGTTAATTAACTTAATTTATGTGGCTCAGTAATCAAGCTGGCTATAAAGGCTTTTGAAGGAAACTAGAGAAAAAAGTCCATCTCTTTTCCCTTATAATATTTTACTCAGAACTCAAGCTTATTTTTATGACTTTCTAGTTCACTTTGAAAAAGAAAAATAGAAAAAATCCCTATATCACTAGATTTAAAAGCAATGTGTAGGCCTGTGCATCAGTTGTTTTCTCACCTGTTATTTTGTAAGGGTTCAGTTGGTTTTTGATTCTATTTCACAACGCTTGAAAATTAACCAAAGTGAAATGGCCTAGGTTTTTATTCTTGAATACCTCACAGTCTAACCATAAGAGAAAAGAATGTAACTGTTTATGATCAACTTCATTGTAACAGATCCATGATTCTACCAAATCTTTTGAATAAATTGATTTAGTTTTTGTTGTTTGGTGGATATGAATAAATTTACTGATAATTATTTTTCATTTTCAGCTTCGAGTTTGCAGTCGAAAAGCTCTGTTAGAAAACCCAAAGACGATGATGAGTTGTGGGGTTCCATAGCTGCCCCTCCTCCCAAGACCGTATCCAAGTCGTTAAATTTGGGAGCTTCGAAAACAAATGATGATGACTTGTGGGGTGCTATAGCTGCTCCACCTCCCATGTCAAAAGCCAAGCCCCTCTCTGCAGGTAGAGGTCGAGGAGCAAAACCTGCTGCTCCAAAATTAGGTGCCCAAAGGATCAACCGGACATCATCAGGGATGTAGATATGATGAGATGTATTGTGAGCTCAAATCAAAAGCAAAGGTCAGTTTTGTATAATCCCATTCTTTTTACCGATTAATATATAGTAAAGCAGTGTCACTGAAATGTAACTTTGGCCTCGGTCATACCTCCAATTTGTTTTTTTTTTTTTTCTTTTTTTTGAACAAACACCAATTTGTTATATAAGAATGCTTCCCCCCCACTATTCGCTTACTGATTATCTTTTTGTTTGTACTTTATTGTAAATGATCAAGGCACGATTTCAAATATGCATAGCGTGAGCTATGCAAGTCGTTCGATTTTTAGTGTTAGTGTTCTATTAACTTAAACTTTACCGTTGCTAATCATCAATGAACATTTACTGTTCTTTTTCTCCTTTATTTATGGTAAAGCCTAAGTGGTACTCTGTAATGGATAAAAAGTCAAAAATCTAACTAAACACATAGATGAGTTTCATGCAAGTATACTGAATGTAACATAGGAAAAGAAATTTTATAATTTTTATTAACAGAACTTTGTATTCTAAAAAAAAACCTAAACTAAAATGTCATAAGATTACACAAGTTTGAGAAAAAGGTGAACATACATATGAATAATTTAGTTCTATTCAAATAGGATATTATCCTATATATCATGGTAAAAATATTAATGTGTTCTTTTTCCAAGTTTAAAATTATCCTTAATTTGAAGGTTTATTATTATTATTATTTTGAGATATTTTTTAATTGATATAAAGGTATTGGATACTTCCTAATATTATATGAGAAAGTTAAGAACATTTAATCCCTTATTTTCTTTTTTCCAAAAACTTTGAAACGAGTTTAGGAATCAATTGTATAATTTTATAAATTAATTTAAACAATAAAATAGTTGTTTAGATTCAAAGTAGATGGTTTTATGTATCTCAAAGCCCAATATGACCTTGTGACACCCATGGTAATATATCAAGATATTATGTGATACCCTCACAATACACCTCTTTTACAAATTATTTTATCGAATATCAAAAATCAATAAAGAGAATTATAAGAATATTATCGCTCATTGATAAAGTTTCAATAAACTTTTTAGAGTTTTGCAATGAAAAAACTAACTACTAATATTATAAGACGTTTTTCAAAATACTCAAAGTCCATTAAAAGTCTTTAAAGTCCAGCAAAAAAAGAAATTAAATCAAATCCATTGACATAGACTTTAGAACATGCATAATAAAAGATCCAAATAAAACATAATCCAAATGAAAAAAATGAAACCATCCACTCAAATCTCCTAGATGAATATGACATCACTAATCACTTAATATATACCCCAAAACCTTGACTTAAATGACAATTGTTCACTAACAACATAAGCATGAAATTGGATTGTCATAGTGTCAATTAGGGGATGGACCATAACAAACAATAAAGTACACATAATCAGTAAAGTTAATACATACATGTTAAGAAATCTACCTAAACCTAACGTGCATTATTCCAAATTAAGTAATTGGTCACATACTAGAATAATAAAGTAGCACAATCAATAATACAATTTATAATTCAACACATACTAAATCAAGACACTTTACTTTACCCAGGAACTTTAAGTAGAAATCTTACACTTTCTCTCAATAAAACTATTATTATTATTATTATTATTATTATTATTATTATTATTATTATTATTATTATTATTAGTTGGTATAAGTGATGAACGATTGAGTCAATGCTTTGTCCTCGTGGACTAGCAAAAATTGATTCATAAGTCTAAATCTAATGCTATTAGTAAGGTGCCAATACTATGAAAGTGACTGGGATTCCAAGCGTCTATTAATAAAAATATGGACTACATTGTCATGCAATTTGTAGGAGTCTTGGTCTTCCACCAAGTACATTCCTCCATTAATCATTAGTTAAGGTGTATTCAATCTTCAAGTTTTATTACTTAAACTCTTTTGTGATAAAGTAATATTAAAACTCAAGACAAAACATGGTCATTACAAATCATTTCATTTTATCATCATTAGTGTACAAGTGATTATAAAACAAATTTATGATGTTAACTTTCCTTCCTCGTAGTAAAAACAATTACTAATATTTTCAACTATTAATAAATGTTAGAAAAGACATTTCATTTCTTTCCTTGCAACTCAATTCAAGGCTAATGACAAGAACGAACAAAAACTTACAGCTACTTCACATGAATTACTATTATACAAGTCATGAAACATGCTTGAAAAGATGTATCAAACTCTTTTCATGCTTACATATTAAATCCATATAACATTCCTAGTATCATGCTTGCATATTCGAGTCATTAAAACATAGCATCCTTTTATCTAAACATGCCATGGAATGTGTATTCCATATACACAGACATCCTAACATGTACGTTCCTTTTGAGTATGTAATATATTGCTCAATGAGCCAAGCCCGAGTAATAGTAGACTCGGCTTGAGCTTGTTAAGATTTCTCTAGGCTAGAATTAAGCGAGAAGCTCGACGAGCATTTGATGTTAAGCTCGAACTTGGTAGTTAGATAGAGTGCTCGACACAAAGCTCGACTTATAGTCCATTTTTAATAAAAAATTTGATTTCTTTTTAAACAATAAATGAATAATATTATAAAAATTCGAGAAATTTACGTCAAATATTTATCGTTTTTTCCTTCTATAAATTTTAAACAAAGAAATAATTTTTCATCACTCAACCATACAACGACGTACACACAAAAAATCAAAGTAATATGACAAAAATCAAAGCAAATTTCATACTTATTTGATGTGAATCTAGGTAAGAAAACCTTAATCCACACGAAGATAATAACTAGAAACCAAACATTATAAAGCTAAGCACCAAATGTCTGATTTCTAGGTCGAAATTTCTTGAATTTATTAAAGACTAAATACACTCTCAATTCTTGGCACTTCCTCACGTGAGTATAAAGCAAAGGCACAAACTCACACTTCTTGTAAAACACATAAAGAAAGCACAAACTTCTAAAATTTTATTGAACACTTTGTAAAAATATAAATACAACTTGGCTTGGGTCTACATCTATTTATACCCTAAGCCTTGAGTATTTTAATCCTACTATGCTTATAAATACTAGTCCTAATAGAACTATAAAGCCTAGATTGATTGGCTCATAATCTACCAACTCAACCTTTTATACTCCTAATAGGAATCTAAATAATGTATGTGGATTCACGAGACTGAAGCAATGAATTCCATTGAGGGTGAAAAGGGCCTAAATTCCCATAAAAATGTGCTTGGGCCTACATGGGTTTGGGCTTAGTTAGGCCTAAGGTTTCACCCATTGACTTAGGCTTTATCAAAGATAGACTTGGGATTGACTTTGACTTCAATGGACTTGGGCTTGACTTTGACTTTTATGGACTTTGACTTTGACTTTGGCTTGACTTTGACTTCAACTTTGAAGATGGGCTACATAATGGACCAAGGATATAGATGGGCTAAGCATGGAGTCAAAGATGAACTAAGGCAGCAAAGCTTATGGGTTGGTCCATGGCACAAGTGGCGTGACAAAGCAAGGTTGTAAAGGATGATGATATGGGCTTTGAAGGATCCAGGAGTTGGCATGGGTTGAAGTCCAAAATAAAATGGATCCAAGGCTGAAAATGGCGTGGATCAAGAGCCCAATTCATGGGTTTGGGTGGCTAGATGCTTGAGGAGTCCAATGGGAGTGAGTAAGAAGAATTCTAGCTTCTTAGGACTATGAAGACTCCAAGTGCATCAAGACTTCTCTTTATTTCTTATTTTTATTATCTTTAGTAAGAGTGTTAATTTACTCAAACTCCTATGTAGTTGGACAACTTTGGAATATTGTTAGCTAGTTTATCTTTAGCTTAAATTCTGATCAGATTTTATTTTAGTCTTTTAGTTACTTAGGTTTCATTTTTTATGCATGTACTTTAGTTGTGCTTTGTTGCTGAACATAAGCACGTAAATTAGGTTTAATATTAAGGTTTTATTATGTATTTTATTTAGCTTAAACTATTGTATTAATAGTAATTAAATAGGGCAACAAGTGAATAAGAAAATCAGTAGTTGAAGTTTTAAAAAAAATCATTTCTTTGCTTTGAGTTTTTGCACAAGAGTGTGTGAGGCTTTAAGTGTCTATTATGAGTCCTTTTTGGCAAGTTGTATGGTGTTCTTCAAAACCTTAAAAGCTTTGAGTGGTGTGTCTGTATCTCAAAGGAATTAAGGGTGCCCAAAGGTAAGAATAATTGGTGAATTTGTAGAGTAATAAAACCCTTTGTTCTATCTTGGTTACCTTGGTTAATTGGTTCGAATTTGCTAAAGGTTTGAATTACTGATTTGTTGCTTAAAGTTAAGTGAATTAAGCCTATTATTTGTTGATAAATCTAGAATTGAATCTGATTAATTTTTCTTAATTATTTCGTGGCATTTAAATCTGAAAAATATTGGGAGTAAGTTGTGATCAGTTTTGAGAACAAGTGTGATATTTGCTGCTTGGTAATTTACGTGGCTGTGTTGAAATTTCTTGTTATTTGGTTATTCTTTAATTAATTCATATGATATTTATTATTTTTTGATGATTTGTGAAACATCAATAAGAATTCATAGCCTAAAGATTCAGATCACAAAAGAGCTTGAAAACATTCAAATTGCACAAGATCAAAAGCGAGTCAAAATTGAGTTTTTGAATGATTTGGTTTGGGCATCATTTGAGCAAGTGAAACTACACCTACCTTAGATTACTCTTCCTTGAGTTGTTTTTGAGTTAAAGAGGTGAGAGTGAGACCATTAGAAGGCGTGTGACACAGGTTGAGGGGAGTGAGATTCACTAGTAGTTTGCGTGAGTTGCTGTGTGTATTGATCGTTGAATGGGCTTTAATCCTTGATCCAAAAACAACCCAATAGTCATAATTCCCACCAGGAACATTCTTATAACATTTTGGATCAGAAAAAGAGGTTTTTTACAGCCCAAAAGTTGTGTTCTTTAACCCATAGAACCTAGAAGTACAAGGCGATAGATTTGGACAAATTCTTGTTGAAGTTTTGAAGTGCCATAACTTCTTCAATTTTTATCTAAATCGAGTCATTCTTTTTCATTGGTCTTTTAATTTCTTGATGTTTATATTGCTAAATTTTTTGGTTTTTTTTTTATTGAGAGACGCATTTTGTGGAGTTTAGAAAAGTTGGAGGATATCTGATCGCGCAGAAGTCGAATAGTTTGGAAAGTTTTTCCCTTTTCCACAGTTCTACATAGTATTTTCAGTGTTTCTTTTTTGTTTGGTGTCCTGAAACAAATTCCCAGTAAGAAGAAATTAGAGCAATGTATTTTGATCAGTACGTGAAAAAGATGGCTTGTAGGAGTAGAAACAATTGGGCTGTGAAGATAGAACATTTGGAGAAGGAATTTAAAGACATGGAATGTAGGAAGTGTTACATGGATGTTCACTTGGAAAATATATCTAAAAAGGCTAGAAGTCAAAGTGTAGACTTACCCACACAATGCCTATAAAAACCCGAACTTCCTTCTACCTCTATGCAACAACCTAGAGAGATTCCCGAGAGATGTTTTAGTCAAGGGCTAGGTCACCAATATTTAGAGAGTCCTAATGAAAAGAAAGTGACTTTGGAAGACTTAAATTTTTTTGATAATTCATTGTATGATGAGAGTGACTTAGAGGAGGAATGCCTTGAGGAAGTAGAGGTTGGGCCGAATGAAGGGGAACGCTTGGAGCTAGTGTGGATCCATCCAAGGTTGAAGTAATTAAGTTGTGGCCTATCCCAAAGAATGTGACTGAGATATGTACTTTTCATGAGCTAGCCTCGTTTTACAGAAGGTTTGTGAAGAATTTTTCATCTATTGTTGCTCCTACAACCGAATGTATCAAGAAGGACACGAAATTCAAGTAGACTAAAGAAGCAAAAAAGGCCTTCAAAGCTATAAAGGAGATGATATGTCATACACCTATGCTAGCCTTATTGGAATTTTCTAGACCTTTTAAGGTAGGGATTGATCCTAGTGGGATTAGAATTGGCACTGTGTTAATTCAAGGTAAGAGGCCCATTGCATATTTCAATTAGAAGCTTAATGGGGTTAAATTTAACTACTACACGTATGACAAGGAATTCTATGCAATTGTAAGGGATTTGGACCATAGGGATTACTAAATATGGCCGAATCACTTCATATTGCATTCTGATCATGAAGCTTTAAAGCACATCAATGGCCAACATAAGTGTAATCCATGTCGTGCCAAGCGAGTTGACTTCTTATAATCTTTGCACTTTTCTTTGAAGTATAAGAAGGGTAAGTCAAATGTGATGGAAGATACACTTTTAAGGAGATATTCATTACTTGGTGTTCTAATCTCCAAATTCCTTGGTTTGGATCTTATCACTCAATACTATGACCAATATGAGGATTTTGGGCCAATCATGTAGCAAATTCACAAGGGGGTTGTGGGTTCCTATATTCTTCATGATGGTTTCTTGTTCAAGGGAAATCAATTATGCATTCCCAGGTGTTTCGTGAATTGCTCATGAGGGAGGCGCATGGTGGGGGAATATCAGGACATTTTGGGATCACAAAAACTTTGACTATGCTTCAAGAACACTTCTATTGGCCGAAGATGATCGTGGTTATTGGTGCAATTCTATCCCAATGTGCGAGTTACCAAATGGCAATGTCCACCTTTCACCAAGGACTTTATACTCCATTTATTGTTCCAGAGTTTCCTTGGGAGGACGTGTCGATGGATTCGATCATAGTAGTGGTTGATATGTTCTACAAGATAGCCCACTTCACACCATGCCACAAAACCATTGATGCAATGAATGTAGCAGATTTGTACTTTAGAGATATCATTTAGTTGCATGGAATTCCAAAGAGAATAGTGAGTAACCAGGATACTAAGTTCACGAGTTACTTTTGGAAGTCATTATGGAGGTTGATAGGGACTAAGATTTTATTTTGAACTTCTTATCATCCCCAAATTGATGGCCAGACAAAAGTTATAAATCAAACTTTGGGTGTTCTTTTACGTGGTTTGGTGAGCAAAACACAGAAGGATTGGGATTTGAAGCTAGCACATGCCGAATTTTCCGATCTCCAACCTATGCAACGAACACTCACCATTTGAGGTTATCTATGGAGTGAACCTAGGGCTACCTATTGATTTCATGGGGATTCCGAAAGGGAAATTGGTTCAAAAAGATGCTAAGGCCAAGGTAGATTATATGCAGAAGCTTAACGACCAAGTGAGGGTAAGGACTGAAAAGGTTAATGACATCTACAAGGCAAGGGCTAGCAAACACAAGACTCCTTAATCAATGTAAGAATAAGATTACACCATGTTGTGATGGTTCATTCAAAATCATAAGCGTGGGTGATAATGCATATAATCTTGAGTTGCTTAGAGAATATGGAGTTTATGTCACATTCAATATAGGCGATTTAGCACCTTATGTGCCTGATGGTCAACTTAGAGGTTTAAGGACAAACTCATTTGAAGAAGAGGAGGATGATACGTTAGAGGATGTCAACTTCTAAGGGTTGATCGAAGCATAAAAAAAGGATGCAACCATTAGAGAGTTGCTGGCTTACGGAGATACAAACCTTTTAGGTGTATCCAAGGGGAGTATTTGTGTGTGCATGGTAACTTGCAGAAACACTTAGCTTATGTAAATATGGTAGACAGGTGGATATGGGAAATAAGATGGTTTGTCCTATTAGATTTCTCCCACTTCACTTGATAGGGTCTTTCTCATTTTAGGCATAGTAGTTCTGGAGTCTTATATTTATCATAATATGTGAAGAAGCCATGTAGGGGTGGTTATTGAGTTGAGCTACTCGTGAACTACTCAAACTTGATTTGGCTAAAACTCGGTCAAAGCTCAACTCGAGATTGAACTCAACATTATAAGTTAACGAGCCAAGTTGAGAAAATCAAAGCTCGACTCAAAAAGCTCGTGAGGAGCTTGATTTTTTATTTATAGTATATATTTAGAGAAAAATATACTTAACAAAAAACTTCAAATAAAATAAAAGATGGTTTGATATATAAACCAAGATTCCTATCTTGGATTAAATAAAAGATGGTTGGAGAGAGTTTTATATAGACTCAAATTTCCATATTGAAAAAGAATAATAGATAGTTTAAATCAATTAGTATATATAAACCCATAGTATTTTTCACCTAAAACCAAATTAAGCTTATTAAAGCTAAAACTTAACCTTATTGTTGGACTAATTTTGGTATAAGTACTTAGTCTTATTGAGCTTTTAAACGAGCTTAAAATGAGTTCAATCTTTAGTTTAAAACGAGCTTTAATCGAGCTTGACTTCAAGTATACGAGCTTTGATCGAGCTCGAGTTCGAGTCGAGCTTGATGAGCTTTGATTTTTTAGTTCACAAGCTTTTAAGCTTGAGTCGAGCTTGATTTTGAGTTAGCAAGCTTGAGTCAAGATTAGCTAAACTCGAGCTTGACTCGCCACATAAGCACCCCTAAAGCCATAGATGAGAGCATTCGAGAAGGATTTGGAGTGGAAAAATCTGATCTTGGAAGCTTTCTTGAAGATTGAAATTTTCGTCCATATGGTTGGAAAGTTTAGGAAAATGGTTAAAGGTCTCCATATGAAGGTTTGACTTAAAGTTTCACTTGGAGTTGGACTGGACTTGACTTGACGAGTGACATGGCATGATACTTTACTAGAAGGGACGTGATTTGGAGACACCATTGTAGCACACGTGAATTGATAAAAATCGAGTCCTAGGATAATAAAATCATATTATGCATATGTATCTAGATAAAAGAGTTGTAATTTTATCTTTATGTTAGGATAGAATTATAAGTCAACTAGGATATTATTATAATCCAAGTAGGAGTAGTAAGGGCTGAGTTGGCATCTTGTTAGCTAATCAATCTCAGCTTTGGAGTTCTAATAGGACTAGTATTCATAAGCATAGTAGGATTAAATTTCTCAACGCTTAGGGTATAAATTAATGTACACCCAAGCCAAGTTGTAATTAGATTTTCACGTAATTAAGCAATAAACTTTGAGAAGTTTTCTTCTTTGTGCTTTTTTACAAAGAGTGTGAGTTGGTGCCATAGCTTTAAACTCATGTGAGGAAGTTTTAGGAATTGAGAGTGTTTAAGCTTTAATCAATTCTAAGGATTTTTGACCTAGAATTCTTACCTTTGGTGCTTAGGCTTTAGGAGATTGTATTCTAATTTCTTGTCCCTTGTGTGTATTATGGCTCTCTCACCTAGATTCACATCACTAACCAAACTGGAAATGTCTCAAATCCCTCTTCTTTGTCAAAGGATTAGAGGATCTTGATTTTTTGCTTAATTAGGAGTGGCAGTTTTACTGGCATTATCTCACTCACCATCAATATCTCCCCCCCCCCCCACACACAACGTCTTCTACATTGATATGACGCACAGTTATCTCGTTGTACATTGAGCTCTTCTATTGTGAGTATGGAAGAAGTAGATTTATGAGGTGTTGATGACATGGGTTGTGACCCATTAAACATATCTATCATTTATCCAAGAACAAAAAAAATATGGACCAATATTTACATTTTGATAATGTATAAACATATTTGTAGCATGATTCAAATAGCCTAATTCCTTATCAAGATATAATGATTGAGGTAGTAATTTTATAATTTTTTTTTACAATAAAAAATTGATTAATCACAACAACAATTAGACTATGGGTGGCAAAAAAATATCTCTTTTCAATGTTAAAACATGTATAAAACTCCCATTATCCACAAAACATTAAGAAAACTATTCAAGGGCATAAATTAGACTACGGATGGTAGAAATCAATTATAGCCACTAAGCATTAAAATCATTTACACAACAACCTTACCAAAAGAGAAGCATTGTGTAAATATAGTCAACCAACCAAACTCGTTACAGTGTATGTAATTTATTGGACTCATCCACTCCATAAGGACATACAATTCAAATACATAAACACAAGAAACTATATACAAATAATCAACTATGTTACATAAACACAAGAAAACAAAAAATAACCCATAAAATATGATGTGGGAAGTTGGTGGAACTTTGGATAGAATTAAGGAAAACACGTTCCTTAGGTTGGAAATAGGCAAGCAACCTGATCTCTTAGCTCTAGGGCTATCACTTAACTTTTGAAAAAACTTCAATTCTTATTCAACAAAGCTTGCTGAAAAATGTGCAACATATCCCCTATTTATACATAAGACTAGTTGAGTTTCACTCTAACTATGACTCCTTATTTGTCTTAAACTAATACTCTTAAATACCTTAATCTAACTTAGGATAAGATTAGGGTAGAATTAACCCAAACTCTATCCTTAATTATCCGAATTATATCCTAAGGTTTTTGAAATTATTAATATTACTAGCAAGAATAGAAAATATTACCTAAATTCAGCCCAATATATAACCAATTAATAAAATTACAACTTTGGAACCTTAATTTTGCCCAATCATTCCTATGTCTCAAAATATGAGAACACCTTTCAACTTAAAGGGAAAAATATGTGAGCAAAATACTAAGACTCAAAAATAAAAAATCCAGTAACGATTTAAGTTAAGATTCGGCCCAACACTTTTACATCATCCCCTCCCTCTTAAAAAAAACTTGTCCTCAAGTTTTATCAAAGCAGGGCACCAGGTCATGAGCTTGAAGTGTTATGCACGTTCCCTTCCCAAGAAGTACTAGGTCAACTTTGATGTTCGTATTTCTTACCACCTCAACCAAAGATCCTTTATAAGAATTAAGGAAGGCATCAAAATCATCATGTGTTGCAGAAGCCATGATGACCAAATCCAAAAGAAGCAACCCAACAAATCAATCTAGCAAAGAAAACACCAAATGCCAAAATAACCTCAAGCTACCAAAATCAGAACAACTAGATCTCCAACATTGAGTAGAGGCACCAACTCACGAACAAAAACTAAATTAAAATAGCCAAATCTCAAACACCGAGTGGAGACACCAAACTCGATCAAAACCCAATTCAGAACATTCCACAAAATGCCTACTACCAAGTAGAGACACTAACATTACGTACCAAACAACATAGTAGCACAAAACCAAATTCCAACTCCAAAACATATATTGAACACAACTCCAAAGCCAAGTAGATAAAGGAAACATATAAACAAAACTTTAAGTGAGAAATCCCACAAACTAATATCAACAAGGAAAAGCAATTACAACAATACCAAAACTGAAAGGATTAGGAACACCAAAACCAAGTCCAAAACCGAAAACAAAAACAAACTCCAACTCCAACTAGGAAAAGAAAAAGCCACGTAACTTTATTAATACTAGTAGCAATACAACCACACAAACCCAAAGTCGACAGTATTAGGGAAACACACCACTACTTTGTGATTATGGCAACACAAACTAAATCAAAATCAACTAGAAAGAGAATCATATACTATAAATCTAATGAACTTCAAAAAAGCATAAAAGTGGCAGAAGGTAGTATAACTAACCAGGATCAAAAGTATGGATCTTGGGGATTTTTCATTTGCCAATCCCTCAAGCAAGGAACCTCATTTGATCAAACTTTGTAAAACCGAAAATCTTGGGAGAAAGATCTAATCTTGAAGCTTTTCTTAGACAAAAGAATAATCATCTTGAATTTGATACCAAATGATCAACTCACCAAATGATCTCATATCTTACGAACTAACTTCTTATTGCCTAAGATTTGTTAGTGCTCGAAATTTGATGAAATTTTAAATTAAGATTCCTCTACATCTAAGGGTTCTAAAGTAAAAAAAAAAAAGTGGAAAAATGATGTGGGAAGTTATTAAGATTCCTCAAGTTATGCTCCAAAACTCCCAAACCTAAGCTCTAATACCAAATGATGTGGGAAGTTATTGGGACTTTGGATAGAACTAAGGAAAACATGTTCCTAAGGTTAGAAATAGACAAGCAACCTAAACTCCTAGCTCTAGGGATATCACTTTACTTAAAAGAAATCTAAAAGAAAGCTCAACTTCTAAAAAGCTTCAATTTTTATTCAACAAAGCTTATTGAAAAACGTGCAACATATCCACTATTTATACATAAATCTAGTTGAGTTTGAATCCATCTATGACTCCTTATTTGGCTCAAAATATGACTCTTAAATGACTTAAACTAACTTAAGATAAGGATAAAATTAACCCAATCTAACCCAAACTCTATCCCTAATTATTTGAATTATATCATAAGGATTTTGGACTTATTAATATTATAAGCTGGAACCAAATAGATTACCTAAATTCGGCCTAATATTTAAATAATTAATAATATTACAACTTTGGAACCTTAATTTAGCCCAATTGACCCTGAGGTTTAAAACATGAAAAACCCTTTTAAGTGAAAAGAAAAAATATATAATCAAAATACTAAGACTAAAAAATACAAATATAACAAAAATCTAATAACAAATTAAGCTGAGATTCAGCCCAACGCATTTACATCAAAATAACAAGTACAAATCAAATCTAAAATTCATAACATTAATCCAAAACCATAACAATAAAAATCAAACAAAACTGATAGAATACACCTGTTGTCGGAGAGTGAGAGACTAAAGTTTGGAAGTTTGGGCGATGAGACATGGTGAGAGACTGCAAGCTTGGTGGTTTGGGCAGTGAGATTATAAGACTAGGTGAGGCATGAGAGTAAGAGAGGATATTAGAGAACCAAGGATGTTAGGAGAATAGGAGGAGTTAAGGTGATTTGGTGTTTGAGATAGTGAGGCAACAACTTCTTTAAATATATTTAATCTTAATCGCCATAATACTTCCATCATGTCTCAAAATATTGAGGAAATTACCCAAAACAAGTTGCTTGATGCCTTTATGAAAGTAAAAGAAAACTTTGAAGCCTCATAGAAATGCATAGAAGATATGGCTTAAGAACAAAATCATACAAACAACTCTCTACATATCTTACGCAAGGAGTTTGAGTTAGTAAAAAGAAATTTGAAAACCACAGCTGGGGGCAGAGTGGTACAACCTATTCCCTACCCCATCGATTTTAGCATAGATGATTAGCAGCCCCAAACAGAAGATAATCCAGAAAACCAGGATGACAACTTTACCGCGTCAAGAATAAAGCTGCTCAAGGCTCAAAACATGCATATCTTGAAGATGCTTTGTAGGACACCGGAAGTGCCAATGTTAAGGGACTGGGAGAAGGTTAATGGGTATGAAACATTCATCTTCGTCCTAGAGATAGATGATGAATCATCCTCAAGCAATTGGTGTTCCCTACATGAACCCCTTTATATGACGGCACAACATATCCATAAGAGCTTGTGGAAGCTTACAAGGCCTGGATAACGAATATGTGCTATACAAAGGAATATCAAAAAATCTTGATCCTCAAGTCATTCGATTGCATTCTCACTAGGTCAACCTTATCATGGCTAACAAGTTTGAAACTTTTTCTATTAGTAGCTTTCATGTTTTGGTTAACAAATTTTATTCGCAGTTCTCTACTAGTCGACAATTAGAGAAGTAGATGAGTGATCTATACTCGATCGTGGAGACTCTATATGAGAGTATTTCACTAAGTTTAACAACAAGATGATTAGCATCAACCCTAGTATAGAAATAGAAGTCTTTAAGAGAGGCCTGATTCTAAAATCTAAGCCATATGTCGAGCTCGCCAAATACCCTTGTGCTATCTTCGAAGATGTCAAGAATATAATCCTTACATAGGTAAGATTGGAAGATGATAGGGTCACAAGAGGACTTTCACTTACAAACCAACCAAACAACAAACAAGGATTTAACAATGAGCGGCGATCATACATTTCTAAGAGAAATGACTCACACTAAAGACCATATGAGCAACAAAGAGGTGTTAACATAAGATTAGGTAATTACCTAAATATCAAAGAACATGGATTTAACACTAACATTGTCAGAGTCCTTAGTTACTTGCAGGAACTGGGGGTAATTATAGGTGGCCAAGAAAGAGAAATAAGCTAGATGACTAGAAAGACAAAACTTTATGGTGTGAATTTCACCATGATCACGGACACAAGATAAACAAATACATAGTGCTACGAAAGGAAGTTACTTTCCCCCTCAAGAAGGGGCACTTAATAGACGGTTAAAGAAGAAACTCCTAAAGGACTAGCTAAGACAGAGATGTCGCCACCTGAGCCAACACACACGAAAGTGGTTAACGTCATCATAGGAGGATCAGATGTAAGCAGATTAGCTTATTCTGCCTCGTAGAAAGTTTCTTGAAAAATCATAAGAACACTAGAAGATGGACCAAGGGATGGAGATGATGAGTCCCTTCGTAATCTGCCCATTAGGTTTGATGGAGATGATTTGGGGGACATGGGATGCCACCATGATAGGCTGGTAATTTCCCTGACTATCAAAAATTTCTTATTGAAGAGAGTACTCATAGATGGTAGGGGTTCAACAAATGTTATGTTCCTAAGTGCTCTAAAATAAATAGGGTTGAAGCAAGAGGAAATCATCAAGAGATATACTGTCTTCACGATTGGTGAAATAAAATTTCCTATCTATGCTAGAGGAGTTAAAAAGAAAGTAAAATTTAATATAGCAAATGCACCATCTGCATATAACTTCATCATGGGAAGACCTTAAATACATGCAATGAAAGCCAGCCCTTCAACATTTCACCAATGCATCAAGTTCCCGACCTAATAGGGAATCATGGAAATCAAAGGGGAATAAGAAGTAGAAATAAAGTGTTACTCTACAACCCTAAACCTATCCAAAGCGGCAGTATAACAATTATAGCAAGGCCCAACATGCGCGTACACGTTGGATATTATCTAGACAAAAATCGTATTGGACTCGGCCAAGCCATACTACATTGTACAGGTAGGATCCTCTCTTGATAGTAACTTAAAACAACAAATTATTATATTTTTACAGAAGAAAGCAGATTGTTTTGCATGGGAACACTCGAACATGATTGGAATAGATCTAGACGTCATTGCCACTAGTTAAATGTAGATCCGAGCTAGGCGCCAATCAAACAAAAAACAAGATGTTTCACTCTAAAGAGGAACCAAATTATTGACAATGTATTCTAAAGTTGATAGATACAAGGAAGACCCGAGAAGTAAAATACCCAAAATGGTTAGACAATGTAGTCATTGTTGGCAAGAAAAAAATGGGAAATGAGAGTATGCATAGACTTCACGGACTTGAACAAAGCCTTCCTATAAGACCCATTCTCAGTACCACACATCGATGCAATGGTCAATGTGACAGTTGTCCACGAGTTGCTAACATTTCTCCATGCGTATTCTGGGTATAATTAAATCCTCATGCATCTAAAAGATAAAGAGAAGCCAACATTCATAAATGATAAAGGGGTGTATTGCTACAAAGTTATGCCATTTAGATTGAAGAACACATGTGTAACTTACCAATGGCTAGTAAACAAAATGTTTAAAGACTTTCTAGGAAATACAATGGAAGTTTACATAGATGACATGTTAGTCAAATCTAGAATGACATGCAAGCATGTGGAGAACCTACATCAAACTTTTGAAATACTGCAAAGGTATGGAATGAAACTTAACCCAACCAATGTGTTCTTTTGGTGTGTCCGCAGGAAAATTTATAGGTTACATGGATATGCAAAGAGGAATCAAAGATAGCCCTAATCAAATCGTTTTTATTATGAACATACTGTCACTTAGAAATGTCAAAGATGTCAAGAAATTAATAGGAGGAGTAGCTAACCTTAACAGGTTCATTAAAGTCATTGGACAAGTGTTGTCTATTCTATAATGTCCTGAAAAAGAACCAAGGGTTTCAATGGAAAGACCAATATGAAGAGGCTTTACAACAATTAAAAGAATATTTGACAAGCCTATCTTTGTTGTCCAAACCCAAAGAGGAGAAGATCTACAACTTTACCCAGTTATAAGTTCACATTTAGTAAGCACAATGTTGATAAGGAAAGATAATGGCCAATCGCTTCCTGTTTACTATATCAGTAATTCTTTGCTAGACGCATAGACCAGGTATTCAAATCTTGAAAAACTTGTTTTAGCTTTGTTAATCGCTTTCAAGAATCTAAGGCAATACTTTGAAACTCCTACTTTAATCGACATGACTAACTTTCCCATTAAGAATGTAATGCGCAGGCGTGAGCTTTCCAGAAGAATGAGTAAATGGTTTATACTATTAAGTAGCTCTGATATAAAGTACCTACCTAGAATGGCTATAAAGAGTCACGCATTAGCAGATTTTATGTCTGATTTCAACCTATACCTCAATTTATTAGCAGCCAAGGAGGTAGAACATGTAGAAGCATGTGACCATGGAGAAACTTAGACTTTGTTAGTGGATGGTTCCTCAAACGTCAGAGGAGTTGGCTTAGGAGTTGTGCTAAAATCGCTACAAGGGGACACAATCATATAGTTTATATGTTATGACTTCAAGGTTATAAATAACAAGGCATAATATGAAGCCCTACTTGTAGGCTTAGTGTTGGATGAAGAACTCAGGGCAAAAGCATTAGAAATGTATATCAATGCTTTACTTGTCGTAAGCCAGATGAATAGAGAGTTCGTGACGAAGGACCCTAAGATGATAACACACCAGGTTGTCGTGAAAGATAAAATAGAAAAATTTGTTTCATTTTCTATAAATTAGGTACTAAGGGAGCAAAATATCCAGGTTGACACATTGGCAAACGTTAGAGTAAAACAAGGGACAACTTCTTTCAAACACATACCCTTGGTATATCTACAAGAACCATCAATCAATAGGGAACAAATCCCATACATGTAGTATGCGCTATAAACATCAAAAATAGTTGGGATATTCCAATTATTAGTTACTTAAAAGATGGCGACATGCCAGAAGACAAGCTGGAGGCTCGAAAGGTACAATCTAAAGCTTCTTAGTTTCTTTTTATCAATAACGTGTAGTTTTATAGCTCACTTACAGGGCCATACTTGAGATGCTTAGATGAAAGCCAACAACAACATATTATTAACGACTTCCATGATGGAGGATATGGGAACCATGCGAGAGGAAGAAGTTTAGCCAATAAAGTCATCCAAATGAGGTATTATTAGTCAACTATGTGGCAAGAAACCTCCCAATATGTAGCTAAATGTGACAACTGTGAGAGATGTACAAACACCTTGCACAAGCCTCCTAAAATATTGCATTCATAGCTATTATCTGGGCCATTCATAAAGTGGGGAATGGATATTATGGGAAAGTTACCCGTCACGCAAGGTTAGAAAGTATATTTTGTTGGTCTTAACCGATTATTTCTCCTAATGGATCGAGACAGAATTATTTCAACACATTTGAGATAAGGAGTTTGTGTCTTTTTTTATGGACTAATATTATATGTAGATTTGAAATTACATCAAATTTAGTATGTGATAATGGATCACATTCATTAGTAGTAAAACTAGGCCTTTCTGTGATAAATGGAACATCATATTAAGATTCTCAACTCCCGTCAACCCTCAAGCTAATGGACAGGAAGAATCCAAAAATAAGGTGATCATTAAATCCCTAAAGAAAAGGAAATGGACTGAAAAATACCCAGAAATATTATAGGCCAACAGAACGACGCATAGGGAAGCTCCAGGACAAACGCCATTCGCCTTAGTATACAGGTGTGAAGTCGTAATTTTAGCTAAAGTGAGCGTTCCGAAAATAAGATATGGGTTAACAACATTATATTCTAACAATCTATAGCTGACATGTGAACTAGAAACAATTGAAGAAATCAGAGAAGCTGCACTTATGGCTTCTCAATAATAAGTCATCGCTAGATATTACAACAAACATGTGAAGGCAAAAAGCTTCGAAGAAGGTGATTGGGTACTTCACAGAATAGTTTAAAACACTAAAAATCTTGTAGACGGTAAGCTTGGTCCTACTTGGAAGGTTCATACAAGATAGATAGATTTGTTGGAAAAGGTGCTTGTCGGCTAGTTGATCCTTCAAGACATGCAATCCCTAGGAGCTCGAATGTTCACCTAAAACTGAATCACTTCTAGACGTCACAATAAGTTTTATTTTTACTTAATTTATTTATTAAGTTTTTCTATCATATGTGAACTGACCTAAGCTTTAAAGGGCCATTGGGAAACCAACGGCCACCCTTAGTTACACCTTTATGA
Organism: Dysphania ambrosioides; assembly: GCA_026401315.1. Classification (NCBI taxonomy): domain Eukaryota; kingdom Viridiplantae; phylum Streptophyta; class Magnoliopsida; order Caryophyllales; family Amaranthaceae; genus Dysphania; species Dysphania ambrosioides. The sequence continues at coordinate 6,633,097 of CM048662.1, forward strand.
TCATTTTTTGTAAAACAATAAAGTAATAGAAGGTTGCGACCAACAAACAACTCATTCAAAAAGTAATAAGTAATTGTTCCTACCACTCAGTCCCTTAGCTAGGGACTAACGTAGTTCAGGTAACATCAAATGACACATGCTCGTAAAATGGCATGCTAAACATAAGAACAATCTCCAACAATGAGTAAACGTCGAAATTAGGCGCACGTATTGCTCAAACCAACAAGGCATGCATGTAGCAAATGACAAAGGTAAAACAATGATGTGCTCATTTTAGAGCATGTTTACAACCTCATTTTAGTGTCGAGTCTCATGCTTTTATATTGGTTTTATGCACATTACATTCAATTTTACCTTGATCTTGTCCTCGAGCTGTTTTTAGGTCATTTTAGGTGATCTCGATGATTTCAAGGTAATATGAGACGTGTTTGAGGCTTTGACACTTCTATCAAGAGTTTGGATGTGCATATCATAGCTTGGGCATGCATTCTAAGTCACTCTCAAAGATCCCATAAACTCTAGAAGCCACTAGACACTTCAAAGGAGTTGTTCAGCAAGGTTCAGGTTCAGATTCGACCGAATTTGACATCCATTCGGTCGAATGGTGGACAGGGATTCAAGCACATAAATCAAGCTCTCGGGAATAGCCGAATAAGAAATCATTCAGCCGAATCAAGGCCTATTCGTCCGAATGGTTTCACTCCTTCGGTCGAATGGTGGACAAGGTGAAAAAAAGTCGAGGTTTCTGATATGGGCTAATGAAGAATCATTCGGCCGAATACACCACTCATTTGGCCGAATCCTCCATCCATTAGGCCGAATACACCACTCATTCGGCCAAATCCTCCATATATTCGGCCGAATGGAACCTACGTCCGACTTTCTTGGTTCTTTCTTAGGCCGGCACTTGAGGGTTTTTCCTAGGGTTTTACCCCTTATGTCTCTAGGGTATAAATATCCTCTTGCTCTATACATAACCCTCATGCCTACTTTGAGAGCTCTTGTGCCTCAACTTAGAACATCACTTTAAAGCTTTTCATTTCTTTCATGCATTAGTTTCGATTTACAACTTTCATTGCACTTCCTTTCAAGAGTTGTATTTCGGATTCGGTTTCTCTTTCGTTCACACAATTTCATTTATGCAAGGTATTGATTCTTTTCTATTTTATTTCGTTTAATGCTTTCAAGTATTGTTTTTCTGAATTTCATTCCTCTAGATATTATCGTTGTTTCGTTTACAGTTTTGATAGAGTAGTTGTCGGTTCGGTTATAGTTCTTCGTTTCTCATTCTCTTGTTCATTGCATTCAATTCGTTCATACTTTCAATCATGTCCTTTATCATTTTGTATGCCCTAGTCGTTTTTACTATGTGTGAGAAGTTTTCTTAGGGGTTTGATTGGTGAAACCCTAGGTGGGCTCGTTCTTCATGCGTAGAGTTAGGATTTGAGATTGTTAATGGTTGATTGATTGATATTCGATGCGAATCTTGTCCTGCCACTCCTTTGGAGCCATAGGGCGATTCTAGGTTGTTCGTGTGATTTATAGGGTCACAAACTTCCTCTCGTCATCTTGAGTGTCATGATTCATTGTTGGCTGATTTCTTCTAATTTAGCGTATTGATAGTTCGGTTGTCCTTCCTAGGGTGGAACTGAATAGTCCCCGTTTTCCTTCCATAGCATATTATCATTTCAGTTCTTACTTTACTTTTCTGTCATTAGTATAGTTTTATCAAATCCCAAATAAACCCCTTTACATCAAGTCTAAAAGCTATCGCCCCTTGTCCTTGTGGTTCGATCCCCGACTTACCACTACACTAGTTGTAGTAGTATTAGGGTGTTTATAAATATTGTTTGCATAACCTGTCTTTTAGTTAAACGACCTAAAAGGATGGTTATCAAAATGGTGCTGTTGTCGGGGACAAGGCGTTGTGTTTAGATTATAGTCTTGGTGTAAGTTATTTTTGTTTTATTTTTATTATTGTCTACTAGTTTGCTTGTCAGTACTTACGCTTGGTCTCTAGTGTTGTTTGCATGCCATATAGCACACCTAGATCAAATCAACAACTAGAACCATTCGACCCTGAGGTTCAACACAACAAACGGAAAATTCCAACCCAAACCTCACCGCAACCAAATACCTCCAACCACCCTACACCACCAATGGACGAAAACCACCAAAAACTATTTGGTCAATTTGGGACGCCTGGTTCCCAAGAATTTCAAGGAGGTGTAGTGTTACCCATAGCCTCGAACCCTTATCACATACATCCTCAATTCACCCGGATGGTGAAAGAGACCCCTTTTTGCGGTTTGAGAAATGAATGCCCTCTCCAACACTTGGAGGCATTCCCAGATATTTGCGGTCATACCTCCATGCCCCAATAGCCCGGATTATGTACGGATGCATTTATTTCATTTGAGTTTATCTGGTGATGCTCGGGATTGGTATAAATGCTTAGAGCCCAACTCAATCATTAATTGGGCTCAATTAAAGACAACATTTCTAGAAAGGTTCTATCCCAGAGTTCAAACGCAGGATTGGCGTAAGAAAATTGCGTCATTCACTCAAGAGGATGATGAGAACCTTAGTGCCACTTGGGAGTCGGTTTAAGAGAATGATAAGAGCATGCCCCCATCATGAGTACAGGGAGAACCATCTCAATACATTCTTCTATGATGGTCTAAATGACTCCACCAAGGCACTCCTAGACTCGGCTGTTGGTGGCCAACTTTCGAAAGTCCCATGCAATCAAGTGAGGGCTAAGATTGAGGAGGTTGCTTAAAATAGCTCTTGGGGAGGAGCAACGGGTAGTGGATTACCGAGAGGAGGGATGGATTCAAGCAACTTGGACACGATTACTTCAAAAATCGAGGCTATCATGGATAAGAAGCTGTCCAAGTTCAAATATGCCCAAGGTAGCTCCAATGTATCATCGGTTAAAGAGACGCCCTTTTTATGTAGAATCTGTGGGGGCACCAATCATGATACATCATATTGTGGGGGTGCAAATTCTGAGCACATAGCGGCTGTTAACTACGGGGGGTATAACCAAGAAGGAACCCCAATCATGAACTATGATGGATACGGGTACAATCCCGACTATGTGGCAGCTGTGGGATATGGTGGTCAAAACCAAGGGTTTTCTCAGCAAGGTCCTTACAATAACCAACCCTTTAGACCTACCTTCAATCCGAATTCTAGCCAAGGAAAGTCCTCCCAAGGGTATAATTCCAACAATCAAGTGAATGGGAGTTTTCCTAGGCCAAATGTGAATAGGCCGTACCCTCAAATGCCAAGACCCAACACCAACCTACCCTATCCATCTTCACAACCTCAACCAAACCTGCCTCCAACTAATGAATTCCTTTCCACCCAAGTGAACTCCCTTGCGCAGCAAAATCAAACCCTCTTGCAAATCAATCAAACTTTGATAAACCAAATGCAACAACTTCAAGCGCAGCAGAAGTTGTTTGAATCATAACTTGCACAGATGGCTAGTCCGCCCCCATCATTGCTACTTCCTTCTCACCCTCAACAAAACCCATCCACCCATCCTCCACCTCAAAACTCTCCTGACTCTAACCCTAAGCATCACACCTGTAAGGTGATCTTTCTATGATCTGGAACCTCATATCCTGCTCCAGTTGTAGCCAATAGAGATGATTTAAGGGAAGATTCCTCGAAGGGTAGTGCCAGTCTAAAAGAAAATGAGCACAAGGAGAACCTTGAGGGGAGAAAAGAAAAGGAGGGTGGTGAAGAAAATGAGGGGCACAATGTCGAAGTCATTGGGCATGAGAGGGAGAAGAAAGATAAGGAAGAGAGATGGAGGGAGATATAGGAACGAAGGAAACTTGAGCGTCAACATGCTCCGCCTCTACCTTTTCCTTACAAGAAGGTAGACAAGCAACTACAAGACAAGTTTCTTAAATTCCTAGAGCAAATGAGGCACCTTGAAATGAACATACCATTTTTAGAGGCCATGGAGAAAATGCCACAATATGCTCAGTATCTGAAAACCCTCTTAAGGAACAAGAGAAAGCTTGAGGGCAAGGTTATCAATTTACCAGAGCAGGTAAGTGCCATCATTCAGGGCACATGGGCAAAGATAGAAAAGGCTAGAGGACCCTTTGTGCTCCCAGTCACCCTTGGAAAACTCAATTCTAAGGGAGCACTTGCTGACCTTGGGGCCTCCATTAGCCTAATGCCAATGTCCATCGCCAAACAGCTAACCTGTGAGCTTAAGCCTTCAAAGAAAATAATCCAGCTGGCCGACCGTAGTATAAAAGTGCCATGTGGGGAATTTGAGGACCTTCCGATCCAAGTAGGGAACATAGTGGTACCATGTGACTTCGTGGTGCTTGATATGACCGAGGATCCTTATACTCCCCTCATCTTAGGGAGGGATGCTTTGAAGACTTTGGGTGCCTTGATTAACTGTGAATCAGAAACTATAACCGTCAGGGTAGACCAAGAGAAGGTTGTGTTTGCCTTTTCTAAGTCTTCAAAGGAACCCATGGTCGAGCGGATTTGTTCCTTTGGGGTGGTCGAGAATGACACTGTGCAAGAGGTTGAGAGGTGTAATGCTTTTGCTGCCCCAATTATAGTTGAGGTGTCGGGTGAGGAAGACGAGCAAGAGCATCTTATTTTTGGGGACGCAAAGGGAATTGCTCCGCAAACGAAGATGTATTCCAAATCTGACGATACTGACGAGCCAGCCCGCAAATGGAAAAGGGCAAGAAAAAGAAAACAATCTAAAAAGAGACCGATGGCTCCACCCTGGCTTGGGGGAGCCCCGCATTATAACCCACCTCCAGATGACCCTGGTTCTCCATTGCTTACTTCCGCCACTACGGCTCGGTGGAGAGTTTTGACTCCCCATGCTGGAGGTGATGGTGACACTAGGAGTGAATCCACTCCTACGGCAGGTATGATTTCTTTGTTTTCCTTTTCTGTATAAATTTGTGCCTAAATGTGTCAAACTTACCGACGTTAAACAAAAGTACTTACGGGAGATAACCCGGTGTTTGTTTTTTTTTATTATTTGTATAGCAACAGCTTCCATAATGCTGATCTTTCTCCCTTTTGTTTCTTCTCTCCCAAGTGCCGAGACGGCTCTTGAGCTGGCTTGGGGGAGGGTCCTTGTGTTTTCAAAGCTTTGAAAGATCCGCACTATGGAAACTATTGCCTTGTTTTTTTTTTTGTTTTAGTTTTTCTTTGCATGTCTAGGTGTGCCAAGATTAATGTGCTTGAGTTGTGAAACTGACATGCTAGGTCCTGACGTGTACATTATAGTGGTCTTATGCATACTCAGTTTTTTCCTAGCCTTGTGCCTGTTTTGGGACCGAATGATTGATTGTTTTCCACTTGACTTGGGGGATCTGGTCCTGCTTGGTTTGTGGCTTGGATGACTACTATTGAGGCACATTTTGACTAGCATAGTGAGGATTGAGCCTTCTAGGACTCCATTATGAGTCCTATGTTATTAAGGGCTAGTTAGAGAGTCTAAGTATTGTGTCTGTTCTCCTCCATCATAGTCTTCTTTTCTAAAGGCCAGGGATGATAACACGTTTGTAGTTACAGCTACATGGCCAAATTTCCTACCATGAATATCGATTGACTTTAGGGTAAGCCAATTTTGTGCCTTTACTTTTTCTTCATAGCTACATCACCTAACTCCACATGAGCTAAATATTCCCTCTTCTTACCTAGAGGATAGTCAAGTGATCACAGTGAAGTGGTGCCCGTTGCATTGTGGTGAAAGATTTTGGTTTAAAAAATCATTGTTGTATGATATGACTCTTTACATTACTCTTAGTTTATTTCAAAAGCATTATCTTGAAAACAAAAAGAAAAACATCAAAAAGAAAAAGAAAAGAAAAAGAAAAAATAGAAAAAGAAAAATTCGAGAATAAAGTTGGTGTAATGAGTTCATTTATGCGTATCCAGAGAATTTTGGGAAGTGGCGTTGTTTTCGGAAGTCATAGCCATCCTTGGTTTGATTACCTTGGATTTCTTACTATACTCTATTTGAACTCCTCATCCCCAAATTTTACCCTACCTTGATCCCAGCCTACATTGCAACTGTTTCCAAACCTGTTCGACTTGGCCTGATTAGCAAGTTCTGTGCTGGAGAGTAGATAGGATGCGATCCCTAAGATTTCTCCTTGATTGAGTGTTTAATTCCCAACTCATCTTAAGTTGGACGATTATGAGCGAAACGCGTACCATATTAAACACACGAGCGTACTAGAAATTTCCCACATCTTTTGGGAAATAGCATGGGGAGCATGGACTTGTGACCTCATTAGGTAGTGGGTGGCATGGCCTGTGTTGTAGCTTTTCCAGTAATCCCGAGTCTGTGGAAAATGTTGTTTATCTTGGTATTATGCTCTTTTGAGCCCATTGTACTTGCACACCCATGGCTAGGGAAGAGTTTTGCATGTACACAGCTGGCATTGTCCTGTTTTCCGCTCACCTTGCTTTTCATGAGCTTTGCTCACGGTGTTGCCTTGCTAGTTCGTTTGCTAGGGACTAGCAAAGGTTTGGCTTGGGGGAAGTTGATGTGCTCATTTTAGAGCACGCTTACAACCTCATTTTAGTGTCGAGTCTCATGCTTTTATATTGGTTTTATGCACATTACATTCAATTTTACCTTGATCTTGTCCTCGAGCTATTTTTAGGTCATTTCATGTGATCTTGATGATTTCAAGGTAAAATGAGACGTGTTCGAGGCTTTGACACTTCTATCAAGATTTTGGATGCGCGTATCATAGCTTGGGCATGCGTTCCAACTCACTCTCGAAGATCCCATAAACTCTAGAAGCCACTAGACACTTCAAAGGAGCTGTTCAGCAAGGTTCATGTTCAGATTCGACCGAATCTGACATCCAGTCAGTCGAATGGTGGACAGGGATTCAAGCACATAAATCAAGCTCTCGGGAATAGCCGAATGAGAAGCCATTCGGCCGAATCAAGGCCCATTCGTCCAAATGGTTTCACTCCTTCGGTCGAATGGTGGACAGGGTGAAAAAAAGTCGAGGTTTCTGATATGGGCTAATGAAGAATCATTCGGCCGAATACACCACTCATTCGGCCGAATCCTCCATCCATTCGGCCGAATACACCACTCATTCGGCAGAATCCTCCATACATTCGGCCGAATGGAACCTATGTTCGACTTTCTTGGTTCTTTCTTAGGCCGACGCTCGAGGGTTTTTCCTAGGGTTTTACCCCTTATGTCTCTAAGGTATAAATACCCTCTTGCTCTATACATAACCCTCATGCCTACTTTGAGAGCTCTTGTGCCTCAACTTAGAACATCACTTTAAAGCTTTTCATTTCTTTCATGCATTAGTTTAGATTTACAGCTTTCATTGCACTTCCTTTCAAGCGTTGTATTTCGGATTTGGTTTTCTTTCATTCACACAATTTCATTTATGCAAGGTATTGATTCTTTTCTGTTTTATTTCGTTTAATGCTTTCAAGTATTGTTTTTATGAATTTCATTCCTCTAGATATTATCGTTGTTTCGTTTACAGTTTTGATAGAGTAGTTGTCGGTTCGGTTATAGTTCTTCGTTTCTCATTCTCTTGTTCATTGCATTCAATTCGTTCGTGCTTTCAATCATGTCCTTTATCATTTTGTATGCCCTAGTCGTTATTACTATGTGTGAGTAGTTTTCTTAGGGGTTTGATTGGTGAAACCCTAGGTTGGCTCGTTCTTCATACGTAGAGTTAGGATTTGAGATTGTTAATGGTTGATTGATTGATATTCTATGTGAATCTTGTCCTGCCACTCATTTGGAGACATAGGGTGATTCTAGGTTGTTTGTGTGATTTATAGGGTCACAAACTTCCTCTCGTCATCTTGAGTGTCATGATTCATTGTTGACTGATTTCTCCTAATTTAGCGTATTGATAGTTCGGTTGTCCTTCCTAGGGTGGAACTGATCTGTCCCCATTTTCCTTCCATAGCATATTATCGTTTCAGTTCTTGCTTTACTTTTCTGTCATTATTATAGTTTTATCAAATCCCAAATAAACCCCTTTACATCAAGTCTAAAAGCTATCGCCCCTTGTCCTTGTGGTTCGATCCCCGACTTACCACTACACTAGTTGTAGTAGTATTAGGGTGTTTATAAATATTATTTGCATAACCTGTCTTTAAGTTAAACGACCTTAAAGGAAGGTTATCAAGCAACAATCCCAAAACCATAAAACAAAGTAATACAACGCATTATAGAATCGAACGACATGAAAGCATCAAATAATAAGCAACTAAAGGGCATGACATCAAACGACATAAAAAACGACGACAGAAAGCAGCCAAAAGTTACGTCATCAAATGCTAAGTGTTCAACAAGATAAAAAACAAAAGTTCAAATGACGAAAGCATAAATGTTAGAGAATTCAAAATTTACAAAACTAAATGTCTTCAAAACATAATAAAAAATCGACGTCAGGAGTAGGGGCATCTGTGCCAACAGCATCTTTTGAAATCAAATCCTCTAAGTCACCTCCAGCGTCCACATACTTATCAAGCGTTGATTGAGCCTCCTCCATTGACTATTTCCCATCCACTAGCTTCTTTATTAGTTTGCATTAAAGCCCATTAGTCACCTCCTATAACTAGAATTTTAGCGTAGACACCTCCTCTGTAAGTTCTTCTATGAGTAGGGAGTTGTTGACAACATCTTTTCTGGATACCGCAAAGTCAGTTCCCAACTTCTCAAGCACTTCTTGAGCTTCTTCCTTTGCCCTTGTCTCCAAGGATAAGAGGCTATTCAAACCCTTTAGTTGGTCGTTATGATCTTTTGATTGAGCTTTGAGACATTCTTTGGCATCTTGAACCTGCTTTAATGCTTTCTCTAAGTTAAGGATTCACTTAGATGTGAGATCTTTACGTTTATGTCCTATTAATCCTTGATATAAGAAGCAACCAACAAGTCTTGGAAAGCATACCGATAAAATTTAAATGTCACGATAAGGAAAACAACTACACGTCAAAACTTCATGTCAAGACTAAGACTTACTCAAAGACTATGGACCATGGCATGGTTCACCAACTCATGGTAGACTCCCTCTCTTGATGGATCACTGAGGAAGAGAACAAAAGCTAGTTGACAGCTGGGTGGACATTTTGGGCATTATCCATGAAGTGGAGACGAAGTACTATATGCTGATGGGTAACCTTGGCGGGAAGTCCTCTAACCATGGAGGAGAAAGAGGGATGTCACTAATGAAGACATTGGTGTCATCTTCATAAATAACCTTCTCCTCCTCCACCACATGAGAGATCGTCACTAAAGATTGCGTGCCAAGAGCCTTAGGCACGGGAGCACCAAATTTTGAGCCACTCGACAAAGAGATGCTAGGAGGAGCATCAATTTTCCTCTCTTAGCCCTCATGAGATTCCACATTTCAAATTCAAACGTCTTAGGCAACGAGGTTCAAGTACTTCCTCACAAATCAGCGTAACTTTAAGATAACACTTTAAGTGAAACGACGAGAAAGAAAACCAGATGACAAAATCATTACCAGTGGGATTTGACATTTCTAAGGTGGTAAAGCTCTCTCAACTTGAGCAGATTATATCGTTAGACATGACGGGTTTGAAGCATTTCTTTTGTAAAGACACAGGTGCGGTGACAACTGATTCTTTTCTTTTAACAGAGGCTTGGTTTTAGATACAACAATACAATAACTTCTAAGGCCTTTGTCAATAGATAAAAGCAACAACATCTGAAATGGAGAATCTTCTATAGTTTCAATCAACTTCATCTTAGAAACTAGAAGATGTCGGTCGTGAGCATCAAGTTAATACCAATTATTAATAAATTATATTTTAAAAGGAATAAGGTGATATATAACTTTTATAGATGATGAGTGACATTTATGTCACTCATTTTTATCTTCCTAGCAGAGTTTTTTACTCTTTTTGGCATGAGTTCATCCAATTTATCCTATTTGTCATCATTTTGTGCATAATCTAGGATTACGAGCATTTCTCATGTTTTGTCTTACTTGCCTTGATTTGTCGTTATCTTTTCTACTTTTATTTGTGATTTCGTGGCTTAATGCAGGTATCTAATGAGCTTGAGTATGAGAACCAGAGAGTGAAGATACATAGCAGAAAATCCAAGAAGTAAAGCCAAGAGGTCGCTCAAGATTTGAATCAAGAGGCCTCTCGTTAGAAAAAGAACCAAGCAGGCGCTTGCTCTGTCCTGAGCGGCCGCTTAGTTCAATGGAAATAAGTGGACAGAAAGTCACGAGTGCGCATCAAGCAGAATCCAAGAGGGCACTTAAAGGCCTAAGCAGCTGCTCATGGTTGAACTAAGCGGCCGCTAAATTCACCGAAGTGCAAATTTTAAGCTTCTGAGCGGGCGCTTGCTCTTGAACCGAGCACGACAGATGGGAGTAATTAGGGAGTATCAGCAGAAGTTTTAGGGAGTATCAGCAGAAGTTTTAGACCAAGAAATGGTGCTTGGGGTTTATTTTATTGTTCTTCCATAAAAACATTAGATTTCCCGTAGATTTCACATCAATTTCGAGTAATTAGACATCAGTTTCATATCAATATATCAGTATTTTCTTTCACTTTCTCTTATTTTATATTTCGTAGTTTTGATTTATTTTCTAGTTTTCATTGATTTATGTTTGATTATTGTTAGTATCTATTATAGTTTATTCATCGTTATTCGTTATTTTACTAGTATGTCTCGTTATTTTGATTATTCAATGTTTTCCATTACTAGTCATGAGTAGTTAGATTAGTTAGGGGATAGGGTGAAAACCCAAACCCGAGCATGGATGATGTTTAAAGTATGGAGTTGGTTTCTTAATGATTTATGTGTCATTTAATGTCGAGTTTTGGTTGTAGTCTTGATTAGCCATTTAGATTTCTTCCATTGCTTACCTAGGTCGAAAACATTGAGAAATACAAATTTAGGTAGTGGTGTTAACTTGCACGCTATTAATTATTGATTTAAATCTATTGTGTTTCTTCCATGATTTGGAATATGATTAGGCAAGAAATCCCAACTGTAATGCCCTTTCTTCAAGATGATCGAGAGGTTGGTTCCTGGTTGAATTCCCTTCCTTGTAGCATGTTTAGGTTCAATTCATAGGTTTATAACAAGTTAGTGACACTAGTAGAAAAAAGTCTATTTGCTGCGGTTATTTAACCTTATTTGCTGCGGTTATTGTACCGAAGCACATATGGCCGAAGCACATATAAAACCAACAAATGCTGCGGTTTTTTTGACGCAGCACTTATAATATTATTTGCTGCGGTTATTTAAAATAACCGCAGCATTAAATACCCTTATTTGCTGCGGTTATTTATAAAAAACCGCAGCATTAATTATTAAAAACTAAAAAAAAAAAAAAACTGACATACTTATTTGCTGCGGTTTTTAGTAATAACCGCAGCAAATATACCTATTATTTGCTGCGGTTTTACCAAAAAACCGCAGCAAATATTTTTTAAAAATAATAAAAAAAAATTTCAGCATTATTTGCTGCGGTTTTTCTAATAACCGCAGCAATTGATGGTTACCAGAACAAAAAAAAATAAAAATGAATAGGTCATAAAAGATAAGAAAAGCTAAGAAATGATGAATCGTGAAGCATATAAATCGAAAATTCAATTATGACCACTCGTTTTCGCACGCAAAATTGTGATCTACAATATTTTGTACTCAAAATAAACAACCAATTCATTACTCATAGATTTTGGGTGCTATTCCAAAGTTTCGTAAAGTTCGAAGAGGCATATCTCTTAGCCCGGTGATCCAAATGGTGTAAATTTTTTTTTGAAACCACCTATTTTAAGAGGTACTACACAATTATGTTAGCTTTTAGCGGCTTTGGTGACGTATTATTTGAGATATTGAAAAAAAAACTTTGACAAGCCATAAAATTGACTATGGGACTCCGAATAGGCTTTGTTCACTCATTATCCCCAAAAAAGGCCTCTAACACCCTATAATCTATGAAATTCGATTTTTAAGGCTTATTCTTTCATAAACACAACATGTAACATACAGATCTGAACATATAAGAAGTTTTCATCTTCGCATTTATATATGGACAAAAGAATTTAAAAAAAATATATATACTAGAGTTTAAAGCAAATACAAACCTTACATTTGGGATTCGGAGTATGTAGACTTCTTCAAAATAAGAGAGATGAGTAAGTTATAAGGTTAGGGTTAGAGACCAAATGGCCTGGGATGTTAGGTTATGGGGTTAAGGTTAGGGTTAGGTTTTTTTTTGTGCGCTGAAGTGTTGGGACGATTCTGGGAAAGTTTTCGTGTTTTAATGGCCTAGAACAGAAAAGGCTGGGTTTTTATATTAATGAACAAGTGCTGCGGTTATTTGAAATAACCACAGCACTTGTGACTCACAAGTGCTGCGGTTATTTCAAATAACCGCAGCATTTAATCTTCCCCGAGGAATATATTATATGACTGATTAAATGCTGCGGTTATTTGAAATAACCGCAGCACTTGTGAGTCACAAGTGTTGCGGTTATTTCAAATAACCGCAGTATTTAATCAGTCATATATTATATTCCTGGGGGAAGATTAAATGCTGCGGTTATTTCAAATAACCGCAGCACTTGTGAGTCATAAGTGCTGCGGTTATTTAAATAACCGCAGCACTTGTAATAAATGCTGCGGTTATTTTTATAACCGCAGCACTTGTGTTATAAGTGCTGCGGTTTTTTGAATAACCGCAGCACTTATTGTTATGTGCTTCGAAATTTATTTAACCGCAGCAATTGAGGCGAAGCAATTGAACTGTTTTCTACTAGTGTGAATCTCATATTATCTCATCTTGAGTCTAATTCCCAGCTTTAGCTCATTTATGTTAGGAATCGGTGTTGAATCCTGAACCCCTAGCACTTTTACCTTCATAAAACAAGTCTTTTAAAATCTCAAACTAGAATTTATTTATATATATAATCTTAATCCTTTCTTTAGTTGAGCTAGCCTATAGTTGAGCTACTAGAGTTTGGTATCTATTTGAAGTTATTCCCTGTGGATTCGATCCTTACTTGCCCATCACTCGTAATAGGTGGAGTCAAGGTTTAGTGGATAGTAGGTGTCGTGACGATATATATCTAAGCCTATCAAATGGCGCTATTGCCGGGAATGGCGTTTAGTATCGATTCTTTAGTGGTTTTTATGAGTCTAGTTCATTTATTTTATTTTATTTCATCTTCATTAATTTTTCATAGTAATTGTCAGTGCTAACCCTTTGCTTAGATTTGATTCGTAAACCATCAAGAAGGAGTAGAAAAGCATATACTTTATCTCAACTAAATACTAAAATTGAACATATTATTAGAGCTATAAGAAGAGGGTTGAGAGCAAGAGATAGCTCATTGCAAATAGAGGGCAAAAAAGCTAATTTCAATTCAACTAGCCTTGTTCCTGTAGAACCTTATTTCAATGAAGACTTATTTTTAACTCAAATCCTTATTCAATATGGCTGATGGTACATATAGACCCCTTAGGCAATATGGAGCTTCTACAGCTTACCAAGTCCAGAGTGGTATAGTGTAACCCACCACAGAGGCCAATAACTTCGAGTTAAAGACAACACTGATCACTCTAGTAGAAAACCATCATTTTGGAGGAGAGAAACATGAGTTACCTCATGCCACCTTAAGTAGTTCATAAGATACTATGATATAGTAAAGGCAAATGGTATGACTTAGGATTACATCAGATTGAGTCTATTCAAGTTCTCTCATACAAAGCTAATGAATGGCTTGAAAAGATAGAGCCAAATTCTCTTAGGACATGGGAGGAGAGAAACATGAGTTACCTCTTCCCACCTTCAAAGATTGCTAAAATGAGGAAAAAAATTATAATATTCTACAAAAAAGGAGATAAACTCTATTTAAAGCATGGGGACGTTTCAAGGGTTTGATCAAGGCATGCCCACACCATGAAATGGAGAAGTGATTACTTCTTCATAGTTTTTACAATGGACTGTCTTAGCAGAATAAGACTAGCCTCAATGTAGGAGCTGGTGGAGCTATAAATAGATTGATCCCAACTAAAGCATTTAAAGTTATCAAGCAGGAAGTTGAAAATTTTGGTGATTGGAATGAAGATGAGAGAGTACAAACAAAGCGAAGAGGAAGGTATGAAGTAGATTCTATTAGTGTACTTTCTTCTATGTTAGATGCACTAACTAATAAATTTATTAAAGTTGTTTTAAACAGTCCTATGCGGGGAATGCAATCCCCATAAGCATCTAGTTCTAATACTCCTATGTAGGTGTTATATTGTGATGTTTTTGGTGATTATGATCATAACCCTATTCAATTCATATACTAACCTTTACAAAAAATGCACAATCAGGAAAATAACAAGTTAATGCCATGAATAATATGGCCCCTAGCCCCAAATTTGATCCATACTCTAACACCTTTAACCTAGGGTGGAGAAAACACCCAAATTTTGGTTGGAAAAATGGGCAGAACTAGGAAAATTTTCAAAACCAAGGGATTGGGAATTTTAGTGGTCAAAACAAAGGTAATTTCCAAGACAATAGGAACTACGAGAACTAAGGTTAGGGTAATTTTAGAGTATATGGGAACTATGGACTAAATTGGAATAATAATAGGTTTAAAAACTCGAATCAAGGTTAATTCCAAAATCCTAACCAAAATAACCTACCTAGTTTCAATTAAGGACCAAGGCCTAACCTCCCCCCCCTCCCCCCCAACCCAAACATCTCCTCAAATGTCTAACTGAGATTCTTTAATGATTAGTTTCGTAGCTACCTAAACCAAAAAGAATAGCAATATTAAGGAAAGCCAGATTGTCTAACTTACTAATGCCTTAAAGGATAGCCTGAGACCTTCAATCCCTAGCCAAGGGATAGACCAAACCGAGCATGATGCCATAGTAACTAGGAGTGGAAAGACTCTAAAAGACCCTACACCTGCGATTAGGAAGAGTGACAAAACACCTAAGAGGGTAGAGAGTAGAACTAATAAGGATCCCGAGGAAGAGAGTAGCAAGCCTACATCACCTCCCCGACCTTACATTCCACCCATTCCTACCCTCAGAGACTAATACAAGGTAAGCTTGAGGATAGATACGGGAAGTTTATGAAAATGGTTAAAGATGTTCAACTCTAGAATCCATTCGTAGATGTCATAGTAGAAATACTTTCATTTTTTTGGCTCCTAAAAGATCTAGCCACCAGTAGGAAAAATACTAAAGGAGTAGTCAACTTATCTCACTAGTATACTAAAGTCATCTCAAACTAGCTTCCACCTAAACAAGGTGACCCTAGTAGTTTTTCCATCTCGGTTAAGGTTGGTAGTCTCTCTTTTAATAATGGATTGTGTAATTTGAAAGCTAGCATTGATCTCATGCCTCTTTCTGCTTATAAGAGGTTTGCGTAATGTGGGACCCTTGTCCATGACTAAGATAAAGTTACACCTTGTTGATAGAAGTACCAAACACCCCATTGGTGTGCTCACGGATGTGCCTATTCTAGATGGGAAGTTGATTTTCCCATGTGACTTTATTGATATGGATATCTCTAAAGACACACGAACCATATTATTCTCGAAAGACCTCTTCTTGCTATTGCAAGTGCATTGATTAACTTAAAGGAAGGAAAACTATCTTTTGAGATAGGGAAGGATAAGGTGGAGTTTGAGCTTCGATAGGAAATAACAATCTCGTCATCCCAAGCTGAGTGCTTCAATATTGGCATCGTGGAGAAGAAAATTTTGAAGTCTTCTTAGGAAGCTGAAGATGATACCTTGCAGATAAACTTTGATGGTAGAGTGGAAAACAAAGTTGAAATCCCTAAAGAAGAGCTTGTAATCTACGGAGACCCTTTTGGTGCTTTTATCTCCCACGTAGAACCCATGAGAGAAAAAGAGGAAGTACAGGAGAGATCTACGCCTTCTGAGGTAAAACTAAACTCTTATCTCCTCATGATGTTGTTTTTGGTTAAAATTCTATATACCCGATTATCTTAAATTGCAAACTTGATGGTGAAAACTCAAGTCAATTCTTGAACCTTACTCATGAGTATTTAAAGACCATTGCGTATATATTTAATAATATAAAGGAGATAAGCTCCTCTTTTTGTTCTCATATGTCATGCAAAGTAGAGGAAGTGGACAAAAAGTACAAAAATGATGAATTCATAGAGAAGTGTGACATTGTAGTGGGAGACCCTATTGTGTTGTGTAATAAGAAATTCAAGGACGAAAACATCATTTCTGCAATGCTTGCGCTTGATGCAACCTCAAAAATCTGACAATCATGAATAATGTCAAGCTAGTGACATTAAAAGAGCGCTTGCAGGAGGCAACCCAATTTTTCTTTCTTTTCTTTTCACTTTATTTTCTTTAGATTTGTGTTTTTAGCCTTAGAAATAACTTGCCTGGATTTCTGAATTTCATGTACAATAGACTGGGGGAATCGACCTTTGATGTGGAAATGGTGAGTTAGAAGTGATTGAGTGGAATGGTGAAAGTCAAGGTCGAAAACAGTGCATAACAGGAAGTTCATCGGAAAACTTAGAAAAAGTTGCTGAAACTGTCAAAAATTGAACTGAGCGGGTGCTTGACCTGTCATGAGCGCCCTCGCAAGTAAAAAATGAGGACCAGACAGAGAGCTTTTAAGCGAGCGATAAGTGGGCATAAAGCGCCCGCTCAAGAGGAAAAATTCCAAGAAAAAATGAACTATGCGAGCGCTTATATTTGTTAAGAGCGGTCGTTTAGAAGGAAAAAAGAGGGAGTGAGAGGCATTTAAGCGGGTAGCAAGCGCTGCTTTGAAGAAAAATTAAGCCTAAAAATGAACTAAGCGGACGCTCATATTTGGCCTGAGCGGCCGTTCAAAAGGGAAAAAAAGATAATTTTGGGTTATGAGCGGATGCTCATATTCCTTTAGAGCGTCTGCTTAAACTACGTCTTGTGAGTTCTAAGATTCCTTTAAACGTAAAACTAGCCCTTTTGTTCCCCATCTCTTTCATTTCTTCATCTTCAACCTCTAAAAATCTAATTCTCTCTAAAAACCCCCATAACTCCCTCTTAATCTTTTTTCGCATAACTCACTCATCTCTCGTCCTTTTTACTCCAAATCACCACCATTATACTTCTTTCTTCTTGATTAACACTTTGATACCAAAATCTTTCACAATCATCAACATTTGAGAGAAAACCAAAATTCAAACCCCAAATTTTTATTTTTTTGGTTGAATTTTCAAGTTTCTTGATTCTAAGGTTGAATTTGGCATACAAGGAGCGATTTGAAGGAATGTTTTTCCTGGAAACATTGGTATTTCCTACACACTTCCTCTCTTTCAATTTTTGTTTCAACTTTTCTTGCTTATTATTGATTTTCCGAAAGTTTGTTGGTAAATTGTATTATTTGGTATATTATGGTGATTTTTTATGCTTTATTGTGTATTTTGGAGTAGTTATTTAGGGTGAATATAGTGGTTTAGGTTGAACTCAAAATCTTATAGGATACTCACCATAGTTAGGAAGCTTGGTTGCTAGTTTTAGCATAGATATTTTGTTTGTCAAAGTTGGTTGTTATTGAATCTTGAGGAATTAGGTTGTTGATCTTTGGGCAAATCATTACTTAAGGAAAATGTTTTCAAGGAAGAAATATAAGACCTCTAAGGCTCCTAGTGCTTCCTAATCCTCACAACCTTCATAACCTACCCTTTCTGTGCGGAAATTCGTCAACTCGAACCTCAGAAAAATCAAAAACAGGAAAAATACTTAGCACCAGATTTTAAGAGCCTGATTCCTTAGAGAAACTAGGAATAGAGGAGTGTATCCTGAACGCTGATGTGCTCATTTTAGAGCATGTTTAATACCTCGTTTTATTGTCAAGCCTCGCAGTTTTGTATTGGTTTTATGCATATTGTGCTTGATTTTACCTTGATCTCGTTTTCGAGTTGTCTTAAGTTCATTTCAGGTACTTTTGATGATTTCAAGGTGAAATGCGATACATTCGAGCCTTTGACACACGTATCATAGCTTGGGCAAGTGTTTGAAGTCACTCATGAAGATTCCACGGAGTTCAGAAAAGAGAGAAGTGAAAAAGAGGAAAGAATAGTCTCAGGTTCGACCGAATTTAAGAGACATTCAAACGAATGTATTCAGATTCAACCGAATCTGAGACTCATTCGGTCGAATGAGTGACATTCCAAAGAGCATTTGACCCTTGGTCACTGGAAAAGCCGAATGGAACTCATTCGGGCGAATGAGCTTCCATTCGGCTGAATCAACATAGTCATTCGGGCGAATGCTTGACAGAGATCGATTCCTCGAAGCCTCTAGAATGGGCGAATGGAAAACCATTCGGGCGAATGACAGTGTTTTCCTCCGGATTAACTACTTCTTTTTAGGGCCGGCTCCTTTGCATTTTAGGGTTTTCATAGGTTTTTCTTATTTTGTTATAAATACCCCCTTCCTCTGATGAGGAGAGGGCGAGCTTGGTTTTATACTTTTATGCACTTTTAGATTTCTTAGCCTCCAAATTATTTTAGTTTTAGCTTTCGGTTTTCAGTTTCTTCACTGCTTTGTAGTTCGAATTCTTTTCGTGGATATCAAATTGAAGTTTTTGTAAGTTTTAATCAATTCCTTTGCTCTTAATTCATTTCTTTACTTCGTTGCATGCTTAGTTTCATGTTTATCGTTTATTCGCATAATTTCTGATTTTGTTTTCATTCTCGTGAATTCCTTCCATGTTTATTTCTGTCGCATCTTTTAAGATCTTTATGTTTTTAAGCGCGAATATGTGTGAGTAATTTCTTTAGGGGGTTTTGATTGGTGAAACCCTAGGAAAGCTATGATCTTTATTGATTAAGGTTGTAGAAACGATGATAATGAATAGCTTCGAAATTTGATGCGAATCTTGTCCTTCCACTCCTTTGGAGACATAGGGCGATTATAGGTCGTTCGTTGTGATTTGTGGGATCACCAAATTCCTCTCGTATTCTTGGATGTCCATGCTAGTTATTATCAGATTTTCTCTAACCTATCATGTTCGGTTTCTAAAGCTTCATTCCTAGGGTGAATCCAATCTTGTCCCCGTTTTGCTCTATTTGACTTACCGTTGAATTTATCGTGATTTACATTCTCGTTGTTAGCCTAGTTGATCTTCTAAACCCGAATAGCCCGGTTGTGTTAAGAGTTAGAGTCTTAATATACTTTGTCCTCGTGGTTCGACCCCCTACTCCACTATACTCGTATAGTTTGTAGGTTGGAATAAAAATTGCTTGCATAACCTGTCTTTTAGTTAACGACCTAAAATACCGGTTATCAAACGCCCTATGAGAGGTTGGGATGAATTTTCTGAGCTTTAAAACTTTACCTATGAGAGGCTCTCCCTAGAATTCCTAGCTTCTCTCGAGTGTACTTTAATAGGTGAAAATGACTATCAAATCACCTTTCAATTGTTCCACTAGCCCCAAACTATCACCTTAGAAAGGTTGTACCAAATTTGTAAGTGGGACCCCACCAACAACATTCATGCTCTAGATATGGGGCGATTTATGGAATATAGTTAGACGTGATGGTGGAGCTAGATTACTGATGATAGGGAATACCAATCCAAGACTTGCCACGCCTCGCACATTAAGTCATAAGTCATTACCCGTACTTTTTATTTGTTCAACTCCCTCAAGGAGTAATGAGAAGCTTCCTTAAGGATGGAAATAAAGCTTTGGAAAAGTGTGATTGTGTCTTAGTTTAGGTGCATGAAAGCTATAGTCTCCTACTCTTTCTTGGTTATAATTTATTGATTCTAATGCATTCTTTATCATGTTTTTGCTTACTGTTTAGAAATTTGAATATCCATCACGACAGTGTATCATGAACGCCCACTTGTTGCACCTTCTTTTTGCTTCTTTTAGTTTCTCTCTTTTTAGTCTTTAGAATGCTTACCTTGTTTCTTTATTTTTCTTTCTAGTATTGAGAGTTATGGGTTAACCCCTAGAAAACCCCTATGAGAGCATACGCATCCTCCTAAGCGATTAAATGGCTTGTTGATTGTTGCTAAAATCAACCGTGATTCCTATGAAAGTGAACTAGGTTTATTTTTTTTCCTCAGTGTACTTAGTGTTTAATGCCTTTTATCCTTTGTCCTAGAGTCTTTTTTGAGGACAAGCAAGAGCCAAGCTTGGGTGAATTTGATGAGTGACATTTATGTCACTCATTTGTATCTTCCTAGTAGAGTTTTTTTTTACTCCTTTTGGCACATGTTTGTCCCATTTTATCATATTTTTCATCATTTTGTGCGTAATCTAAGCTTAGAAGCATTTCTCGTGTTTTTGTCCTACTTCCCTTGATTTCCTATTGCCTTTTCTACTTTTATTCATGATTTCGTGGGTTGATGTAGGTATCTAATGAGCTTGAGTACGAGAACTAGAGAGTGGAGATGCATAGTAGAAAAGCCAAGAAGAGAAGCCAAGAGGCTGCTCAAGATTTGAACCAAGAGGCCTCTCGTGAGAAAAAGAACCAAGCGGGCGCTTGCTCTGTCCTGAGTGGCTGCTCAGTTCAATGGAAATAAGAAAATAGAAAGTCACGAGCGCGCGTCAAGCAGAATCCAAGAGGGCACTTTAAGGCCTAAGTAGCTTCTCATGGTTGAACTAAGCGGCCGCTCAATTCACTGAAGTGCAGATTTTAAGCTTCTGAGCGGGCGCTTGCTCTTGAATGGAGTGCCCACTCAAGACAATTTTGGGCGACTTCCGTGTACTTTTGAAACTCTTTTATGGGATTAAAGAAAAGAAAAAGCACAACAGATGGGAGTAATTAGGGAGTATCAGTAGTAGTTTAGACCTAGAGATAGAGCTTAGGGTTTATTTTATTGTTCTTCCATTAAAACTTTATATTTCTCATAGCTTTCGCATCAGTTTCGCGTACTTTCATTGGATTTGCGATCATTGATTGTTAGACATCAATTTCATATCAATATATCAATAATTTCTTTCAATTTCTCGGTTTTTATATTTCATAGTTTTCATTTATTTTCTGTTTTCATTGATTGATATTCGATTATTGTTAGTATCTATTATAGTTTTTTCATCGTTAATCGTTATTTTGCTAGTATGTCTCGTTATTTTGATTATTTAATATTTTCTATTACTAGTCATGAGTATTTAGATTAGTTAGGGGAAAGGTGAAAACTCAATCCCAAACATGGATGATGTTTAAAGTATGGAGTTGGTTTCTTGATGATTTATGTGTCATTTAATGTCGAGTTTTGGTTGGAGTCTAGATTTGCCATTTAGATTTTTTCCATTTCTTACCTAGATTGAAGATATTGAGAAATCTAGATTTAGGTAGTGGCCCGATGTTAAGTGTTGTTAACTTACATGCTATTAATTGTTGATTTAAATCTATTATGTTGCTTGGATGCTTTAGAATATGATTAATCAAGAAATCCCAATTGTAATGCCCTTCCTTGAAGATGACAGAGAGGTTGATTCCTTGTTGAAATCCCTTCCTTGCAGTATGTTTAAGTTTAATTTATAGGTTGACAGCAATTAGTGAACCTCATATTACCTCATCTTGAGTTCAATTCCCATCTTTATCTTATTTATGTTAGAAAAAGGTGTTGAATCCCGAACTACTAGCGCTTTTACCTTTATAGAACAAGTCTTTTAGAATCACAAACTAGAATTTGTTAGATCTAATCTTAATCATTTCTTTAGTTCAGCTAGCTTATAGTTGAACTGCTAGAGTTTGGTATCTATTTGAAGCCATTTCTTGTGAATTCGACCCTTACTTTCCCATTACTTGTAATAGGTGGAGTGGAGGTTTAGTTGATAGTAGGTGTTGTGACGACTGATATGTAAGCCTATCAGTAGACCACCCGCGGGGATCCAATTGTTCTCTTGACCCAAGGACTTCTTGCCAACAAAGACAAAATGCTTGGCCCATCCCCAGTCGTTGATGCTAAGATCGGTCACTAATGCCTCTTGATCAAGATTGACAAAGAGGGTATAACCCATATTCTTCACTATTTTAAGGGAGTAGGTAAAGGCTAAGTCTTCAACGAAAAAAAGGTATGCCCATTCTTCCGTCAAGAGGTCAACTACTCTAAAAATATGCCAGGTACCCAGCATAATTAAGCTTGGAAGGAGGTTATAAGTGGTCATAATGTTATGGGCCAAAGAATAGAAAGGTACTCTACAAGAAATTAAGAAAGGGTATTCGTATAAGGCGGCACAGTCAACCAGGTAGTCATTCACGACACAATCACCTACTAAAAAAATTTTGACACTTAGGGGTAGGCCAGCTATTTATCTAAAAGATTATAGGTCATCTAAGGATTGGAGTAAACTTAACACACAACTAGATGGAGCAATCGACAAAGAAGAAGATCTCTCTTCTCTTCGTTGTTGGGTTTTCTTTTTCGACATGGCTGAGGGACCCCTTATTGGCGGCACCACTCTTTCCTATAATTGATTGGAAATTGATGAAAGCATGAAGGAATGGGATAAGAAGTTACCTAAACTTCGAGAACTGAATTTGGTAGAGTCGAGGCTGTGTAGAAATTGGGAAAATGGAAAAGCAAGGGCAAGGAATAGTGAAAAAAGAAAAAGTGGTTACTGAAGACACTTAAATAACCAAGTGGACAGTAGTTGAGTTTAATAAAATTATTTTTAAAAATTTAAAACACTGGAAATTAGAGAGTTCTAGGTCTCTTCAATTTTTGGGGCAATTGTTATGGGTGAAAAAAGCGTCTAGTTCACTTGACATGACGCGAAAGTTGTCTGGCGTGTAGGATGACTAGACGTAAGAGGGTTACTAGTCGAACCAGGAAACTATTAAGTGGTGATAAGAAGTTATTAAGTGGTGATAAGTAGTTACAAATAGGTCAGAATTCTTGGACGGAAAGCTCTAGGGCTTGCTAGAAAAAACGAACAGCCTCCCTGACTGGCGAATTTTTTTAAAAAAAATAAATTATATGCATACCCTAGCACGTGGTGGTCTTACCTCCTCTATGGTGGGTGCAACTTCCTTCTCGGAGTGATGACTCATGTTTTTCGGCGAGAGGGTGGTGGTTCCGGCTGCGGTCTGGTGGCTCCAGCAACGGCGGATAAAGGTTCCAATGAGGGTTGAGTTGGGCTTTGAGAGAGAGAAGAGATTGTTTGAGTGAAGGTGAGTGAATGAGAGTGAGAGAAGGGTGAGGGTAATATAGTAAACTTGAGGGACGGTTTGATCAATTTCGATGCGACGTTTAACAAGTGCCTAGAACCAAGAATCAAAACAACGTGAGTGTAAGAAAAGGAAATTGAAGGTTTTAGAGCACTCAAGAAGGGGGGGGGGGGGGTGAATTGAGTGTTAAGAAGCCTTGGCCTATTTTTCTTTCTTTTCAATCTATGAGAGGAACCAGTTGGGCTGGTTCCTATAAGCAGCAGAATGTACGAAAGGCAATAAAGAAAACACAAGATTTAACAAGGTTCAGCCAACTATGGCCTACGTCCTCCTACCCAATGCTCTTCTATTAATCTACTCCGAAAAATAAAGAACACAGACACTCTACTGTTTCCCTACTCCGGGAACCTGTATACCCCACACTCTACTCCGAATGTGCGCTCGACTTACACTAGTAAGCCCCTTGTGTTTGAACTCACAAACATTAACCCAGCCTTTCAACCCCTCTGTTGAAGGCTTTGACAAAATTAAATGTTCTCTTTTAATCTCACTTCTAAAAGCTAATTAAGAGAAAATGTTTAAACTCTAAGAGTGTTCTTGTATATGACTCAATGAATAGGATTTTGTGCTTAAGTGTATATGGCTCTCAAAATTTACTCCTTTTTAATTCCAGAGAGACTTGCTTGAATATGAGAGACTAGATGAGTTTATATACTTGGATACAAAAACCCTAGTTTCCTTAAATCACGTAATCTTGATGAACAAGTAATAGCGTGATTTTAGGAAAGTATTTATCTTATTTGATTTAATCATAAAGATAAAATGAAATAAGATAGATACTCCTAGTTTTTAGGTAACCATAATTTATCATCTAATCTCCAGCTGCTTAGGATATTCTCAAAATAATTCTTTGAAAAAGTATTTTACAAAATCTTTTATTTTTCTCAAAACACGCAGCTCGGATATTCCATACAGTGAACCTGGTTCCTCAACCTGGTTCCCTGAATTGAGTATGTTATGAATTATGTTCCAGCTTTGTACCTGAATTCATAATATGACTCAATACACTTATAAGCACTTATTTTACCCAAACATGCAAGTCATACTACGGAGCACATTACATGATAAAACTAGATTAAGCATTAAAGTACAAATCTTCTTTTCTTCATGTAATCTTCAAGACTTGAATCTTCCTTGAATACTCCTATTATGAGCAATGTATCTTTCTTCGAATGTCTTCGAAAGACCTTCATGCTCCACGTCTTGGAATCAACTTAACTACTGCACATGTAACATGGTTAATGTACAATAAAGAGTATGTGACTGCTTTTCAGCATACCAGTCCAGGAAACAGTTCCTACTGGTTTCCCACCAGTACATGAAACAATTTATATCCAACCATTTCCTACATATAGACAAGTTAGTTAAATGAATAACGTAAATAAGTAATAACTTGTCTAGGAAAACAGTGTTCAATTCCAGCTGGTTTCCAGCCAACTATTCGCAATGCTTATTGTAACATGTTTCCTATAACCGTTTGTCATCACTCAAAAACCAAAGGGACTCAACAGAAAAGTTCAATGATATAAAGAAATTCCTTAGATATTGAAGTATTGTACAATCAACTTTTGAAAGATTGCCCAATAGACTAACCCGATCATTGCTTATTTACCTGTCGATGTCTCCAAAACGTTGCCTTTTTAACCATTATTCCCTAGTAAAACTTCCCAACTTGTATACCTCTGCTACCTTTAGATTTATGAAGATGGTACTTTTGATTTTATCTTTGAGAAGCATATACTTCCAACACTTTTTAGCTTTAACACCTTCTTGCAAAGATATTCAAAAGATTCTTTTAACCACGTGCTTTAAGAGAATATTGACTTGAAGTTTTGTTTTTTTATAGAACATGTAACGTGATATTCAGTGAGTCTTATGACACAGCAAAATGAATAATCGGATAAAAATGAATGTGGAAGAATTAATTGCTAAAAAAAGCTTTTCTAATTTATATTGGTATAAATTATATATATCAAAAGGTTTTTTTATAATTTCATTTCTATATTTGAAAATTATTATTTTTAAACCTGAGATTATTATTTATCTTATAGGGCCATTTTTGTAATTTTATATGTGTACTAAAGAAAATACCACTTATATCGAAGATAATAACACCTAAATTTAACATAATAATATACAACTTTATTTTTCTTTAATTTTTTTTTTTACGTGAGATAATACTCATTAAAGCATTTTTTTTTCTTTTGTTTTTTTACTTGATATAAGTTACCGGGATAAATAAAGCTTACGTATGCCCACACTTCTTATTCAATCCTCATGAAAAGACAAACTAATGTATTACAGTTGCAGGGAGGGGGCAAGTAACTGCAGCAAATTTCGGGTAAGCACTGAATAGCCGATGAAATGTACTTTTCCTTGCGATTATCATTTGTCATCACAACAGTAATACCCATGTTGGTCAATTATGAGAGATTACCAACTTGCAGAGAGAAGCTCACAAGTTTAACATACATCGTTATAACACATTTTCAATTTTAACTTCACCAAAAATAAAGGACTTCTCCTTGCGATTAGTCACAGGGGTTCCCCATACCAATAAGTTTTTATCATAATCTTACTTCAATCCCTTCCTTTGACAAGTGCTCCTTCACAGATTGAATAGGTACCTGCAGATAGATTTTGTGTCGTAAGATGAGGGATAAGGTTTCTGTACATTAAAGTAGATTAAGATGTAAACCCATACCCTGGCCCCCTACTTCCAACTACAGTATTATTCCTGGTAGTACAAACATTTTTGCAACCGAAGAAAAGGGGGAGTAACAAAAAATAACTACCTATAACAAGAAAACAGTTACATTCGCCTTAGAATTTGCGTGAATGTGTGATCCACAAAAATTATACCTGGTTGTATAATTGACATGTATCTCATTATAAAAATGTTACAAAAAATAATGTAATAATAAATTGCACAAAGTTTCGCTCAATATAAAAGTTAAAAATTTGTAATTATTCTTTTCAGTTTGTTACTAAAATAGGACATGTAAATTGATATGATTACATCAAGTGATGCAAATGAGGAAAGACTTCAAAAATTATAGATAGGATTATACATGAATTTAAATTCATAGCACTCTCTATGCTCCCAAAAACTTAATCAGTTTGAAATATGTTATTAGAAGCTCATGAGTATATTAGGATAAACTTTACCTCCTTGCGGTGAAAAATTCCAGCAGCCAGTGCAGCAGAAGCATTAGTATTCTTGAAAACCTCTGAAAAGTGTTCAACAGAACCGGCCCCACTACTTGCAATTACAGGGATGTTAACAGCATCAGAGATGAGCTTTACCAGATCTATATCAAATCCTTTTCCTTGACCTGGTGTATGAAACAATAACAAAGGAAAAGTTCATGAAAATCACAACCTATGCGATAAGATTTTACTGGTGATAAATATAAAAATTATGACTCCAAGTAGGGAAAAAAAGGTATTCTGAAGGGAAATTGCAAAAACTGACTTCAAATTTTCTTGGTAATTTAGTGAACAAAAATATGTACAAATAAAATAAACAAATAAAAAAAAACACATCTCTTGAGAATCCAAAAACAACACCTAACAGAAAACTTTATAAAACGATCACCAGTTTACCCTTTTTATATGGGTCAATTATATGCAAAATGACTTTGAAGAATGGTCATGAATGGTTTTCAAAGCTAGGGGGATTCTGTGATTGAAGGTCCTCTTCCAGTTTGCTTTCAGTTAATAACCACAAATATGATGCAACATCACTAAGACTACTCTGCATTTTGTTATAAACAAAATCTCTACAAAAAAAAAAAAAAAAAAAAAAAAAAAAAAAAAAGAGAAAAGAAAAGAAACAGAAAATGTATTCAAAGGGCTACCCCAAATCTAGGCATGGACAAAATAATAGAAAAGTTTCAAAAAATAAAACAAAAAGATAAATACGTTGGTGGGGAATACAACAAAGGTCTCAAAAAGTTTTGAGTGAATACACGCTATACTCATTACGATCTCATTGAAGCAATAAATGTGTATTAATTGCATCACTGTAAGTTAAGCAGAATGTTCAGATTTTTCAACATCGGACAAGTAAGAAAGCCTACCATCACAATCTATGCAATTAAGCAGTATTTCACCAGCTCCTAACTCTTGCACGGCCTTTGCAAGCTCATATGCTCCAATTGGGCGTCCTTCTCTCCCACCATTAACCTTCAAAAAGCAAACGCAAGTGAATTATTGCAGATCAACATGCCAAATCATATATAGCCAAGATATATCACAACATGAAACAAATAAACTATCTATGGGCCTGCCCAAGCCTACAATCAGCTTTACTTATGCTAGGCTGGAGATTGATGGAACCGGGGCTTAATTGAAGGACTTATTAATCAGTAGATTGAAGAAAGAGAAATCAGAATTTTGAAAAAAGTAATAAATGGAGGATATTAGTGAGGAGGCATCCAGAAAAATATAGTTTCCAGCTATAGAGAGTGGAATCAATCACACATATCGTTATTACTTGGACTCAGTTACTCGTGTCGGACATGGGTAATCACACAAGTGTTGTACTCAACTAATTGTTAGAAAACTTTTTATCATTTTAGCCCAAAATGAAGTGTCCATACCCATGTCAGAGCATTGAGGATTTGAACCAGGAACTTGAGTGAAATGAAGTGTCTAAGTAACATAACTTGTATTGCTTGAGGGTTGTCTTTTCTTCTCTTGTTAGTATCCTTCTTAATCCTATTCTTTACAAATTGGTATTAGCGCTACGATAGTGAGATTTTGTAGCTTAGTGATGTCTCACAAAAGGTGAAACCTGCACCTCTATGGGGCAAAAGAACTGGAAAAAAATTAGTCAAAAAATTTGCCTGCATTTGGGCCTTTCATTTGCCAGTTTAGCAGCAGCAGAAGGAGAAGGCAAAGGAGCAAAACTCACTGGTACCAATATTAGAAGCTTCTTCAGGAGGAATTCTTCTCTTCACAATCTTATCATTACACAGCCAGTGAACACCAACCCCCCCCCAAAAAAAAAAAAAAAAAATTGATTCCTGCTCGTAATTAAGTGCTTCCTAAATAACATTTGCAGGTCCAAGGATCTGATAAAGTAAACCCCCATCCCACATAACTTAATTGATTTCGATGATTGCACAGGAAAGCAGAACATGGCACACAAATCTAAAGGAAAGAGCTGTAAATTTGAGAAACCTTGATCAGGCTGCTAGCAGAAAGTCTTGCATTTGGAAGTTAGTTGCATTAGCACAAATGATAGTAAAAGTTTAAGAATTTGATCACTAAAGTTCTACATGAAAAGAGCTCTTTAATCGAACTTCAAGAAACAAGTAATCTCTAAAGATAAGAATGACTTTGATCACATACATAAGAAAACAAGCCAAAGTTTATACTACCAAATAATTAACCCAATGCCTTGAACAAGGCTCAAGCCCAGGGTAGGATCCATAAAAGTGTTAAAAGATTATGATATGTCAATAACATTGTTCTTTAGGCCATTTTGGAATCTCAAATTTGGTTACCAAAGTATAATAATGCGTATCACTAATACATGTAAAGCCCCATGATATGCAAATGTTAGATTAATATTAATATATTCAGTAAATATAAGGACATCAATCTCACACCCAAGCCACAGATAAACACACAACTTTGCATAGATGTCATCTGATGATATTCATACATTTGGGTCAGAGAAAATACCGTGCATTGATACCAAGCATAAGCTTCTCCATTTGGTCCTGAAATCCATCATGACATTTTCACAAAGAGATTGTCATAATGAGTAAGCTATACAAAATGAGAGACTCGAACATAGAGAAAATAAAGCATGATTATATACATAAATACTTCTTATAATAGTATTTAACCTGAATTGCATTCCTAGCATACTTAATTTTCAGACTCCCACAATATAACAAATAGATATGTGAGCATATGCTAGAAAATGCACAGAAGTGTTAGAAGAGTTCCTTAATATGATTTATGATTTGGTTAAATCACGGATCTGCAGGAAGTCCGTTTCCATTTGAAATGATTAAAAATGAGTCAACAGAATAACAGTTACAATGGTGCAAGTTATTTTCAGATATCTCAATAGTGGATCAGTCTGAAGAAGATGTTAATGATAAGTTAGGACTTTGGACACGAGAGTTAGAAACTCAAGTATTTAGGCTAACCTAAAACAAATTA
Source organism: Dysphania ambrosioides (assembly GCA_026401315.1). Taxonomy (NCBI): domain Eukaryota; kingdom Viridiplantae; phylum Streptophyta; class Magnoliopsida; order Caryophyllales; family Amaranthaceae; genus Dysphania; species Dysphania ambrosioides. The sequence goes on from CM048662.1 coordinate 6,662,509, forward strand.
TGATATTTGGAATGTGTAATTAATATGGAGGATCCCAATTATAATATTGAGAAACTAGATGGAACATATATACAAATCTATGAGCTAAGTAATTAGGGTCTACAATACAGAGCAATGGAAACATTGACCAAGCTTTATCACCAAGGGTGACGGATTGATGAGTCAAACGAAGAGAAATACATGAAATCACAATGTAAGTCTACAGGAGAAAGTAGATTGCAGATAATGTAGCACTATATAAAAGCAAATGGAGGAAGAGTGGATGAGCAGGAGGTTCATGCAACTCATGCCTTATTTTTGGGAGTAGGGCTATGCTCTTTTAAACAGGATCAAATATTTGGCTTTCAAGAACAAACATGATTGCATAATTAATATCAGATATTTGCATTTTGGGATGGTGGATGTTTGGCCTCACAAAAAAATAAAAAATAAAAAAAGAAGTTAGATTCTGTAAACAAGAACTGTAAAATTGAAGAGGCAGTTCCCTTGTAGGATAGGATAAAGAATAACCACATGCAGTGAATCTCTCCAACACTAAAACCAGGAGGTAACAGGCTGGAAAATGGAGAGTTGGACTTATGATAAAGACATCAAAAATGAGTCGAGCAAACTCAATGATGACCAGATGGCAAAAGGTAACAAAATACATCGAAACAGTTTGAGGCTTTGATATTGGTGAATCAGTCCACGAACAGCCGTTGCCGATCACTTATTGTAACCATGCCGTAAGAAAGCAAATACCAAAATATAAGACTTTATATTTGGGTACTTAAAGCTTCAAAAACAGATGCAGGATGTCAAATCACCAATTATCCAATATGAAAACCAAAAAGACGGTAAAGAAGGCCTATTTTTTAAAATCATGATCTAGGTTAGATGCAGAGGAAACATAAAAATGTCAGAAGAATTTCAATCCTTACTCCTCACGAACAATTCATAAATAATACAAATCACATATCCTTGCAAACGTTAAATGTGCGGCACAAGAAGTACATAACATGTAACAGATGCAGTATCAAACATGTATATACAATGTAGGAAAAATCATACCTGGATTGGTCACCTTAATAGATTTAAATGGTACATCACTGGGAGTCTTTATGTATACTCGACGAGGATCAATGCTTACCACAACTGCCTGCAATATGATTATTGATATTTCAGATTTTGTTACAATACCACGGTACCACTACTATGTTAATAAATTATTGTGGCAGCAATAATACAATAGTTAAAGAAGTAATTTAAATTGAGATTTTGATACATCACAACAATACCCCTTACTGTTTATTTTCCATGCATACAACATATCTCAACTTAGGTTTGAAATCATATCTCAAGCCCATATCAAGCTTCAAGTGCATGCCTATATTCACTCTAAAATATTCACTACAAACATATTAGATCATAATAATTGGTGTCTGGGTGAAACAAAATCTAAGCGCTGGGTGTGAACCTCTTGTTAGAGTGTTGAGTGTCCAACATAAGATCATCATGTAAATTGAAGAGGAAGTAGCATAGCTTTGAGCAAAGTTACCCTTTATGACAAGCTCATATCATTTTAACAAAAAATATCCTCGACTCAAGCACTATAAGACCAAGCTTGATTTTTTGACTTTGTTTCATATTCTTTAGAGCACCTCAAACCAAGTGTGACATTTGTCCTCTTGGGGGTTGATATATCCGCAAGGACATTAAGGTAGCGAAATGGGTACAAACATGAAGGGGACTTTAACGAGAGAATGGAATACAACCACATTAAGGCAACAATGATATAACGATGTTTGTTGAACTAAACCCTACAAGCTGATCTTTATCCTTGTTTTCAATGTTGATAAAACTTAGAATGGGTACTGTCAATCACAAAAGGATCATTTCATTTTAAGAAAAAGAACTTTTGAAATGCATGATATGCATAGGGCATGAAAGCAAATTGTTGGGCAACAACTGAACGATGCCTGAATTACTTCCTACAAATCAATAATCCCCCCCCCCCCCCCCCCCCCCCCCCCCTCACACACACAAACACACGCACAAGCCCCTAACTTTAATTCTTAATTCTACATATTTGAATTTTGTGTCTCCATTGTGGTACTCCAAACCAAACCTATAATATTGCCACTTATCTACTTATCAAAACATGAACCTCCAAAAAATTTTAAATGGTGTTTTCCTCTTAGGATTGGACCAATATTCCATGTTCATAAGGTATATGATTATGATCAAAATAGAGCATCATTGTGGCCAACATGTACAAATCTCACGACAAACAGGTATCTTTACAATTTGGATTGATCAGTTGATCACACACATACCATAACAGATCAGAACTGTAAAATTCCACAACAAAATACCAGGAAGTAGTACTGTGCACTTTTAGAGTTCAGATAACTTTTTCTTTATTCTTATTTCTCTGCGAGGAGCAGAACCAGGGAGGGGTGAGGGGATGGGGTTGGCCTGTCCAGATACTAAGAAAAAATGGTAAGGCACTGATTGATTCAGAAACTTGAAGAACAGCTCCCTCTGTTTGATCAAGATATATATGACAACTAAGACTAAGGTCCTACAACATTAAGACTAGTAACAAACTATAGAATACCTGATTGCCATAAACTTTTGAAATCTGTTCCAAGCTACTCCTTCCACTTTTAACCTACAAAATCCAGAGTCAAGAAGTACTCTAACACAGAAAATGAAAGAGCGAATCGATATTAAAAACTTGTTTAAGGCAAGACGCACTCCAGTTTGCAAATATTCTTCCGCAGCATAAACAGCATCACTACCGACAGAAATTTTATCAGCACCTGACCGGAAATATTCTGAAGCAACTTCCAAACTAGAGTAGTGCCTGAGCAGAGAAAAAGATAAAGAAAATATAACATATGTTCTCCAGATATAATTATTTGCCAAAGTGCACAGGTCACTAGTCTTCTTTGGTTTCATAATGAAACTTATGAGACCAAGTTATGAATTCAAATACTCTTTGGGATCATGCTCATGGACACTCCCTGGCATGTCCCTTAGTGATATAATGCAAGATTAGAGTTCTAATTTTTGCCTTTCCTGGGTGTAATTCTTCTATTTCTTTTCTTACTGGAAATATAAGCTTATCCGAAAACTTCATTGTACGTGTCATGCACATTACCTCCATTTGACACATTTCTACTCACTTTAACTTCATTCGACTAATGTCAACCTTTAAATCATATGTTAACACCTCCCACCCTACTTTATGGGACACAATTATTTTTAATGATACACTAACTCTCTCTCTCTTTCTAAAAGGAAAAGTACCTACATACGTAGTCCACCTCATGAATTCTCCTTGGTTCATGTTGCTACAATAACTGAGTGAATTCAGGAAACCAGAGGTAGTAGTAAAGTACAAAATACAGGAATCCTTACCTTCCATTTGCATCAGTAAAGTCTCTAATGCCACCTCCCACAGTCAATGGAACAAAAACGTTCTCTGAAGCAAATCTCAGAACCTAAATGCATAAAACCCTGTTAGCCAAAGAAATGGAGCCACAGAAATGGAGTACAACTCTATAAGTCAATAGATAGACAATCACTCAATCAGGGATAGGGATAGCAACACTCATATCCCCAATTCCTTATGACCCAACAAAGATAGGAAAAGAAAAAATATATAGGGAAATGAACAATTCAAGCAAAAGAAGCTCAAAATCAAACCTGTAACATTGGCAAATCGCCCAATGGAAAGTCCCTAAATCCTGTGATGTTAAGAAAACTGACCTGCAAAAAGAGGCTTAGCTTCAGCTTCAACCTCCCAAATTGTAATGTTACCATCATATACATATAGATTCAGCCCCAGTAAGGCGTACCTCATCAGCCCCATCTTCATAGTATTTCCCAGCAAGTTCAACTGGCTTGCCAAGGTTTCTGACCTAAAATAAAAGGGAAAAAAGATTCCAGAAAGGAATAACAATACTTACAGTATAGTAAGGAAAACCAAATAAATTTGAAAGGTAAGATAAAATTTAAAGTCAATTAATTATGGGAGTCGTAGCTTTATGAGGTTGACACAATACTCTTATTTCAAAACAGATGAAGGATAAAAGGCGACAGTCTGCAATTTCAAGAGGAAAAAACATGAGAGAATGGACCAAATTCGTACACTAAAGTGGAGAGAAAATTTTTAGATTTTTAACAGAAAGGCTTCAGAAAGTAATAAAATACATATGATGTAGGCATTGCCAGCATCATTGACAAGAAGACCTAAGTGACATAAAACTAGAAAATGACATGATATGAGTTTTTTTAGGCAGGCAAGGGTAAACATGCAGTAACCAGCTAAGACTCTGTGACATGCCATATGTAGTTAGAACAAGGTGAATGAGTCAGGCCAGTCAGCATCTCTCATTAGATCAAATCCCCACATACTTCATTCAATGCATTACTGCATTAAAGTAGCAACTAGAGTCTACAAAAATAATAAAAATTACCTCATTTTCATCTGTCTGGTCCCTAACATCGTATTGATCTCCTTTTGTCACAACAAGATCTCCTTTATCGTTAGCCCGCACATCAAGACAAGCAATCACCTAAGACGCCCAAAAAATTAATCAAAGGGAAACCAAGTCTACACGTCTAATAGAAGCATATGCAGACATTCGATCAATCATAGACCATATAAACTTCAATATCTACCATGACAAAAACTGGGCTTTACATAGATATAGTATAGGGAGTTTGGATTTAAAGAGTAAAACCACTTTCCAACAGAACCATTGGTTTGTTGAAATATAGGAAAAAATATTAAAAAATGAAGAGCATTGAGAATAAGCCATTGGGAAATAAACATATTGAGGATCTCTTTTAAGTTGCAAGCAAGGCGATTCAGACAGTAATCAGAAAAACATACGTTCCATTTATCATTTCGACTTGTGATGTATGATGAAAGAAAGTGATAGAAGAAGTGCATAAATTTAAGAACATACCCTCTTTGCAAGTTTTGATGCTTTTCCTTCAGTAGGCTTCTGTCTAAGCACCAAGCTTCAGGTTATTAGATTGACAACCAGCAAAGGCATCTTAAGTTAAAGTTCATTTTAGTTTCACATGCTCAACAAGCTACCTTTAAAATGGAGGATTCCGGGCTTAAGAACCGCCTTAATATAGAAAGACCAATATCTGGATGATTCAAATAAAGGCAAATAAGCATAAGAAGTTTCTTCAGTAAGCAACTTAACGTACTCATAAATACTAAATTCAGCCACTGTGAAAATTGTTTTTAAGCTATCAATTCTGATCATAAATGGAAATGCTTGAATGGAAGAAAACCATCACATACATAAACCAGCTATTAAAACATTCAACCAAAATAAATAGCAAGCCTGCCACACTAAAAAGAGGGCTTTCAAGCTAATAATCAACAGAAATTCGAAAATATGAATAAAAAACAAGCTACAGGTAGGCATTTTAAACTTTTAGATTCAAGTAAACATCCTACAAATGCCACCCAACAAGAGAGTAAACAGCAAATCTGTTTGACTATTGACTTTGCACATTTGCACTTGAAAGAAATAAAAAATGAACATTAGCCTACCTTCTTTCCCTATCTGAAAAATGATGGAAAAAGTAGCAGAAGAAATATATCAATATAGTCACCCTCTGTCAAGAATGTAAAGCTTTTTCAATTGATACAAATACAATATTGTCTCGCACTTGAAGATAAGTTGAGATACGAATTCAATTTTATATAACAAAAAAAATTCTCATTAAGTAAATTTTCCCAAAGAATTTTCTTTGTCCAAATTCTAGGTAGCATCCTTCTAGCTAATTGACTAGAAGACAAACCATCAATCTGGAATCCATATGGCTGATCTTTATGATAAAGCTTTCACAGAAGACTACAATTACATCATTGGCCATTTAAGGTTTAAAATACGTCCAGCCCTCCAAAGGGATGGTCTGCAGCATTGAGCTTCCTTCTAGTGTTGGCGACACAGAAAAATTCTGGGCAACCAAGAAGATACCAGTGTCACGAAGAAATCAATCCAAAAGCTCACCATGAAGACTCCAACCAACTTAATCTATCTACCAATGTCAGTGACTGATTTTTTATAATTGCACCTTAATCAGCAAGTGTTCTATCGTCTTTTCAAGATCACATAAGTACCTATATTCATAAAGCTAGGAACACGTGTAACATCAAAGTTCATCTGCCATTTCATAATCAAGTCACAGAATCCATCTAGTTCAAGTATAAAATTGAAGGTTCTATTTGTAATCCCCCGTAAATTTACGAAATTTTGACTATATTTTACCAGTAATACTTTCTATACATACATATAAATTTTATAATATATATACTTTCTATATAGATTTTTTTTTTTAAGTTATAGTTATTTACTTTAATCATACAACTTATTTTATAAAAGATTTTTTTTAAAAAAAAAGTTATCAAACCCAAAACTCTATCCTACCCATAAAACCCAGCATTCCTTATATTCTTTCTAAATACTAAAACCTATCTACCTAATAAACCAAACAAACAAAAGAGGAAAAAAAAAAAAAAAAAAAAAAAACACCCTGCTTCTCCTCTATTGCTTGCTTTCCCTTTCAATATGCACTTTGTACATTCCCTTGATTATGCCATATATTATGAGATTAGATCCCAATCAGTTATTCTATTTTATTCTCCCCTATAATTGTGTACTTATCTTCTGCATCTCCATACTTAGCTCTTCAATAGTTTGTATATTTATAGGCTTGTACTCTCAACAGAAAATAGGCAAGCTTCTCTAAATGACCTGCTGCAGCCCCTACTTCCGCCCTCTGCACGCCGGTGAGCCACTGCTGGCTGACAGCCTAACCCTCTTCCGCTTCCTTTCTCCCTGTCTGTTTGTATTTTAATTGCTATTGTTTGGCTAATTTTTGAGTTTTGGGCTGTATTTTACAAGAATTAGCATTGTTTGTTGCGCCGATGATCGTTTATGTTTATTCTCTGTGGTTATGGTTGTGCTGCTTATGAGTGATGAGCATTTAGGAAGGGTGTGCAAAGAATTTGGAAAGCTGAGGATGAATCGTTAATTAGAGCATTGCGGACAACGTGGGACTAGTCGGTTTATTGGAATCATTACCTAACTTAGTAGGAGAATGGGTGTAATGTTGTGATGCTCTAACACGTGGGCCTTAGGAAATAGCAAAGTGAAGATACCAATATGATGATTGTTGAGTTAAATTATTGCAAGTTGGATAGTCTTAAGCATGAAGAATTGATGTCAGGTGAGTTGAGTATGGATGTTGCAGAGGGTAGCTTTGATGCTAAAACATAGTTTAATTAAAGTCCAAGGCCATGTCATTATGCTTGAGTGTTTTGTCCTCATAATTTTGTTTAAGTTGACTTGTTTCAATAATTAGGTGAGTTTGGTTCTGAGTCATTTTAGGAAAGCAGAGCAAGGAGGTCTACATTTTTGTGATTCTCTTGGTTTATAAGACAGTATTTCCCTTCTGGGCAAATATTTTTGTGTCACATTTTTAACGTTGGGCACAATCACATCTATCCTTAACTTTATTATCATTGTTTCTTGCCGATTGACCCTTATGGTTATTGAAACACATTATACTTAAGTACCCCAATTCTTCTACTTTGTTTGTCTTGGTTTGAAGTACTCTATATCTTTGTTTAAACATTGCATATTGATTACCATTTTTCAGATTAATCTCACCTATAAAGCATCAACTAGCCTTAATAGTCATGATAGATAAGAAATATTATGAAGACGTTGGGAGTAAATTTTGTTGGTGTCTTGATCTAGGTTGTATTATTTAGTGTAGGAGAACACTTTGTAGAAGGTGCTTGATAGTAGAAAAAGTGGTCACTTGTTTATTTTACTCAAGGTACGTACAAGTTACAAAAATCTTGCCTTTGAGAGCATGATCTAGGGTAAAAGGAAAACTTAGTATCATGTTTAGGGAACCTTTTGGTGGAGATTGTTTGGTTACGTATTTGAAAGGATTCATGTTTTTTATTTAGATGTGTGAGTTGGTATTGTTGGTGAGTTATGAATTATGATTTGTTAATACAAATCAAGAAAGGATTATATATGGTTGAATTGATTCAAGTGGAATTAATTTGCTCATTAATCCATGAGGTTGTTTATTATTACTCCATTACTAATGATATGAATTGAGTAAAGGTGATTTTCAAGTCTTAAAGAAGAGGTTAGTTGACTTTGTTCAACCGGTTAAAATTTCAATATAAAAGAGGTTGATTGTGTAATTGTGATATTTTACATGTGTGATCTTTAATGAATTGGAACTCAAATGTTAAACTGTAAATCATGTAAAGTGAAAGAAGGATAAGTAATGAAACTATGGGCTAGTGCACATCTAGAGTATTAACAATCAGGGGTTGGGGCTTCACGGGGTATTATTCATGGCTTTTCTTGAAGGTCGTGTGATCTACGAGTCTCTTTTATAAAGTTTTATACTTAAAATTGGGGTTAATTGAGATCTCATCTAGCTATGGTGACAGAGTCGCGCCCGTTTCCCATCTCGATTTATACTATTTTTGATGCCCTCTGACGAGAGTACATGGGTTTATTTATATAGTTTGATATTCTTGATTGGGACATGGGGAGACAACCTTTTTTGTAGCTTAATCTGAATTATTAATTAATTAAACAATGAGTTGATTTGAGTAAAGAATTGTGCTATACGAGCAGGAATGCCATGCATTTACTCTAATGAATCATCACGTTTATTTTATTTTTCGTGACCTTTATATACTCAGCTTAAAGCTAATTACGAGCTTTGTGTGTGATCTTTTGGTCAAGGCTTTCGCCTTTCAATGACCCTTTAATGATCCAATATTTATACTAGTAATTTTGGGGAGCAGATTTCTAAGCAGGGATTTTCATGCATTACTGGGATGAGTGGAGAGTAATTTATTTTACTTGCTTTATTTGACTTAACGTTTTCTAGATATTTTGAAACTGGTTTGGATTTGGTTTGATAGGTGTTTCATATATTTTAATAAGGGTCATAATGCTTCCGGATGGTATGTTTGACAGAGTTTGACATTTTGAAGTTTTATTTGAAAGTTTTATGTTTTTCGCTGCAAAATTCTAATTTAAAGCCTTAATGTTTGAACACGTGGCGGTAGTATAACAATAGTTCTCTCAAGGTTTTAGTTTTCGGAAAGGGGGAATTATCGAGGTGTTACACTATTAATAGATCAAAAATGCCTTGCATTTTGAAACAAGAGTAATTCAGAACTCTCGTATATTCCCCTCACCAAATACCCATGAAAATGAAGATAGAAGCTCATATAGCATGACCCGATACTCACATTTAGGAATTTTAGCTTAGGTCCGGTTGCAAACTGGTGATAGAAATGCTAGAAACTTTCTTAATTAAGTGTATGAGGGAAAATGAATCAGAAAATTAGCTAGCAACCAAAGTTACAGAACATAGCACATAACTCACCTCCGCTCTTCTCTGGGTGAAACTGAACAGCATGCACATTTCCTTTTCTTATGGAAGCAATGAATTTGTCTCCATAGTTGCAAGTTGCAGTCACCCACTCATTATTTCTCTCTGACTGAAAAAGGACTACAATTAGGATAGCAGAAATATAGAGTAAGCATATGTTTTTAAGATCAGTAAGAAACAAGGGTAAGCCATACAGGCATGGCGCGATAAGAATGAACAAAGTAGACATGACGGCTAGCTACATCATCCAAGATCCCACTATCGTTCTCAATTTGCAAGGAGTTCCAGCCAATATGTGGTACTCTTAAACCTTTGCTGGAATCAAAGCGCCCAACTACACCAGGTATCAAACCTAAACCCTTCACTGAAATAATAAAATAAATCATCTCACGAAGGATAAGTGGGATACTGATGATAACGCATTCATAAAATTTAACAGTCACCATAGAAAATAAAGCCAGCCAACTTTATGTAAACAAATAACTATGCGTCTAATAATTTTCAACAGATGTTCTTATAAAAGAAATAATAATCTAAATATGTGCTTTATACAAATATACACAATAGTAAACAAAGCATATGACTTGATCAAACATGTTGCCAACTTTATAAAAGCAATGCATTATAAAAATGAGGATGAAGATTTCAATTGATAAGCTCACAATAACAGAATTATAAACTCATTGCCCATGGTACACCTTCCCTGGCAAAAGAAAACTATTTGTCTATGAAACTGTTTAGTAATTCAATTAATACTATTTCTAAGCCACAATAGTCTAACAATTGTTATGGGAAACCCATGCCCCATAGTTTAAGCAGCCGTCCTTGAATAAAGGTGACAAGAAAGTACTAATTCTACTCTAACATTGTATCAAAGGCTAATGGAGGGAGCACACTTAAAGACCTAACTACTAAGGCTCATGAGCATGGTTACACTTCAGTGTTCCACAAGGTGAGAAGCCAATCAAGAAAGAAGCAAATAAACAGTACTAAACATAAGGTATCACAAGAAGGTATAAATTTCTAAAAAGAAATCTTCTAAAACATATGAATGTATCAATAAAGGTGGAAAGAAAAGTGATATGCGATATGTATATATGGATGTACATAGTATGTATATGTACACTTATGCAATTGCAAAATGTGCATGAAAGGTTTAAAAAAATTGATTTTCTCAAAGCCAATAATGCATGTCAAAAGTGTTTAGAATGGTAGCTGAGCTCACAATTTTGACTAAATTGTCAATTTTTCCTCTTTTGTTTTACATTTGTCAGGGTATCCTCAACATCAATTAGACACCTTAGTTTGGGGATTGAATATTCTCTTCTATTAGGTCAAATGTTAGTTAAAGGCCTTTCATATAGAGGTGTCCTAGCTTAGTGAATTCCCCTATCAGCTTTTTTGCCACTTAAGTTTTGTCCTTGTATTTGATTGCAGAGGAAATCAATTCTACTAATGATGGCAAGGACTTTACAGTTCTTGCAAAATAACTTTACAAGAAATTATTGGCTTTTGCTTAAAATGGGTGCTACAAATAAATCCAATAAGAAAGGCAAGGACATAAAGACCATTAATTTATATTTTATCAAAAAAACTATCTCTCGCTAACTAGAGGTCAGCATTGTAAATTTTTCATAAACAAGGGATCAAACATTACCCGGTCCATTTTCTTCACTAGATTCAAAAAGCAGCTGGAGTCCCAAACAAATGCCTAAAAAGGGGCGATCATTGTTGATGTACTCACATAGAGCCTCAGCCATCCTATTTCAAAAATCAAATAAGATATTATTGCCTGCCAAATTAAGACAAACAATTTCTAACATGAACAATATAGTGTAAGACCTGTAAGTAGTCTCTAAACTATCTAAACAACTACAGGTATGCACATAAATTATTTCTTCCCTCTACAAAGCTGTAACAAACAAATTCAAGGTCCTCATTTTGGAGTACAACAATTAAAGAGCTGATGATTGATAAAAAAACCAGCAGAAAAGAGGATATAGAAATAACAATAACATAAGAAACTTATAATACACAGGGCATAAGCCATGGTTCAGCACAGATATGGAAACACTCAAAATAGTGGGCCCAGTAAGATGAAGATTGCAACCCAATAACCAGTCTATAAAATTGGATCATTTACAAAGACACAAATTAATTCGTCCAAATCTTGTTAGTTGTATTCATGTACCAAATAATCACCATATGAGATGCACTGATGCACAGACATTTTATAACCGCTGTAAATAGAGCATATTTATTGTAAAAAACAACTGAACAGAAATTGGTAAAGGTACAATGAATTATCAGCCCAAATATGCTCGTAATTTATGAATTCACAAACCAGGTGCCGAGAAAGAAAGAAACACACTATTATGATGGGATAGAAGACTTGGCTAAAAGCCACTACAGATAAACACTTTTGTTTTTAAACCCCAACATAGGGAAATAGAGAAGTGCTTAAACTATCCACAGTCCCCCACTGCTTAATAATTTAATTCAATAGACCAATTGAATTTAAAACAAAAGAAACATATAAGATCGATGCATAATGAATCTCTCAATATAATTACCATAAAAGAGGCAAAGAAGTAACTGTATAAAGTCTTTTGGAAATAACACACTTTGCAAAATAACTCACCCCTTTTCATTAAGAACATTCATTGCTGCAGCAAAAGCTCCAACACCAGGAAATAAAAGGCGATTTGCCTTCAGAATATCATCCGGTTTTTGGACCTGAATATTTATTTGTTGAAATAGTAAAATAATCCAAAAAAACTGAGGTATATTATATATTTAATATGCACAAACTATCTTCCGGAAACATACATACACAACTTTTGGGATGATAAAATAACAAACAAATGATAAGAAATTGCAAAGAGGATTAGCCAAATACTTGTACAATAAAAAAATCAAACAAGCATCAACACTCCTTTCAAAATAACTTTATCTTCAAGTTACTTGCAATAGGCGACACAAAATCAGTTTAATGGTCAACAAACTGTTGCTCCTTTCACAAAATCATACACAAGAAGCAACAAACTCTCTCAATGAATTCACTTTCTACTTGAGTCTCTTTAGCTCCATTAGTTTCCTTATGTTAATACCTCCAGTTCCTACAATTATAGTTCATTATCAAGATTGAACCTGTTTGGCCAAGCTTCTCAAAGTGTTTCAAAACTGAAATAGGACAGTAATGATGAAACTATTTATGGTTCACTCCTTTTTAATGATGAAACTATTTATGGACAGTAATGCCCCTGCTGCTTATAACCAATTCCCTAATACTACCTGAAAATGTTCACGAGTCTCCATCCCTTTTTCCTTTATCATGTCAGTAAAGAAAGGAAGGGAAACAACATTGACCAACAATACTCTCTGGCACAGCGGCACTTTCCCAACCATCATGGTGCCACCAATTGCTAGCACACTAGGAAACAACCTTAAAACTACCACACAACCCACCATAAGCTCTGACCACCACAACATCTCCCATCGAGCTCTTACTTCTTCATCCAAAATGGTTCTGTTTCATGCGACTTTTGCTTTTTGATCATTGATAGGAATTTCCCTTGTTACGACCCTATGAATCACTTGAACCCCAACCACGATGATTCAATAAAACCGTAAAGCTAAGCACAAAGATTCCTTGAATAAGAACCATTGGATCATCACTTATTCAATCAATAGGATAGGTGTCATGACTAATATTACAAAAAAAATTGTCTTGGTTAAACACAATAGGTATAAAAAGGAGTTTAAAATAAATAAAAAAAAAGATTTCCATTTATAATTCTTTCATTGAAAAAAAATTAAATATGAATCATAGTTAAAATATTTCTTGATCTATATTAGCTATTCCGCATTTTAGATACCCTTAAAAATATCCGACGAAGTATAACATGACAAACTCATTTTCTGTATTATCAATAGGATCAATTATAACAAGTCATACTCATATTACAGAAATACAAAAAGAAATAAATTCCACAATCAAACAACCAAAAGGGGATAAAAATAGGAGCCCTATAAACTCATGTGTATTGAAAGGTTAGAATTTTTTGGTTCTTTTGAATTTCATTATCTTGTTTTTGTGGATTTAATTCATTGAAATTCCATCCAGTAAAATAGAAGAATTATAAATTTCCAAAATAATTGATAGGAATACCACAAATAAAGCCATTGCAAATCCCATCAAAGGAGTAGTTCCCCATCTAGGAGCTACTATACCATATTTCGAATTCAACGGTTTCAATAAAGCCCCTACAGTAGTAGGTTTTGGACGAGATATAGAACTACTCTCAATGGTTTGTATAGCCACAAATCCGATTATACACAATGAGAAATGTTGACTTTGTATACCATTCCATTGTAAATAAATGATTTTATCATAAATCCATTATGGTCTTCAAATTATATAATAATGGAAATAGCAACCCTATTCGCCATCTTTATATCTGGTTTACTTGTAAGTTTTACTGAGTATGCTTTATATACCGCTTTTGGGCAACCCTCTCAACAACTATGAGATCCCTTCAAGGAACACGGAGACTAGGCAAAGTAATGAGGCTAACTAAACTAATGACAAATCATTCTATTTTTTTAGTTGAAATTGTAGGAGGTTCCCGAAAAAAAATAGCGAAAAAGATTATCCCTAGAAGACTAATAGAAATGTATAAGCCAATGTTTCCATAGATTCGATAGTGGTTTACAATTATAGCTTCCATATATGTGTTTACCCGGGACTATTTTCCAAAAATTAAAAAAAAGTCGGTGATTCAAATCAAGATTGATCTAGTATCTTATGTCAAATCATAAAAAAAACAGAGGCAAAAAATTATAAAACAATATTGTATTAAACTCCTTGTCTTCTTTTAGTTGGATCTCCAATTTGTTGGAATGCACCAAATTCTACTTGAACATCCAAATCGGGGTTAATCCCAGCAAAAAATCTCCTAACAAAGTTCGAGACCTATGCCAAATGTGTCCAAAGAAGATAAGTAGGCAAAGAAAGCATGTCCAATAGTAAACCAACCTCTTGGACTACTGCGAAAACAACTTCTGATTTCAATGTAGCACGGTCTAATTCAAAAAATTCTCCCAATTGAGCCCGTCGAGTATACTTTTTCACAGAAGTAGGATCGTTGATCGCTATAAGTGACTCTGTTTAGTTCGCCGCAACGCTATACTTAGATTCTACTCTTCTAAAAGGAAAGTCTGCTCTAACAATTCTGTCCCCATCCATCAAAGCGACCGGAAAGGTATCAAAAAAGGTAGGCATGCGTCGTACAAAGAGTTAATGTCCTTTTTTATCTCGAAAAATGGGATGTCCTAACCATCCATAAGCTATTCCATCACCATTGTCCATTGAGCCTGCTCTAAACAATCCTCTCGCCGGATTATAGCCAATGTAATCATAAAAAGTCAATTTCTCGCGAATCTTCGACCAAGCTTCCGATAAACTTTGATTTTCGGCTAGTCGGGCACTTATGCGTTGATAACGAGGGGGGCCAAATAATTCGATCAAAGTAGTTGTTGAACCATACCACATAGTTCCTGCAACAACAAAGTAGCGATACTACAAGAAAGAATGGTTTCAATATTTCCCATACATAATCCTTTGTATAGGCGTTGAGGCGGGCGAACACTAAGATGGAATAGACCAGCAAATATGACTAATGTCCCTGCTGCAATATGATGAGAGGCTATTCCTCCTGGAACAAAAGATTTCGGGCTCGTACGAGCCTATTACATGAAATGCACCAAAACCAAAACAAGCCACCTCGAAAAGAAACAAATGAATTCCAAAAATCTTAGGAAAATCTAAAGAAGGCATTCATGTACGTTCATTAGAAAATATTTCTAGATCCCAATACACCCAATGCCAAGCTAGAAAGCATAATATGCACTCTGACCACACCTTCGTAACTCCAAATGCCAGGATCCATTACAGTCCCCCCTGTAAGTGCCCCATGAATTGATTACTCTTAAACGAGTCATGAAAGGGATAACGAACATACCCTATCTTCACATTGGATCAAGAACGGGCTGCTAAATATAGAGCCATCAAACCGGCCTAATCAGCAACCATTCTCGAAGAAAAATGACACTATATAACTTTATTGCATTGGAAAAGACTATGACTATGCAATGGATTATCTCGGAACAAGGTGTAATGTTTGTTCTCGAAGGACCGTATATTCTTCGTGTTGATCAATGATGATTACAATAATCGGTAAATCCCGTCATAATTTGACCCCACCCATATATGTTTGGGAGTGAGATAATTATGACTGCCATTTTTTCTCTCTTCACGTCCATTTTCTTCTATCAAAAACTATATTTGGTGGCTATGGGCAGGTGGAATTTGATGAAGGTTGCTTTCGGCCTACTTATATGCATAAGCTGTGGCAATTAAGGGTTGTGCTAGTGGACTTTTACGACTGAAGTTTGGTGGGGTTGATTGAGGAAATTAGAGAGAGGTTCACTATATTGGTCGGTGAAATTTGAGGTGATGGTGTCTAATGAAATGAAACTTGTAGGGGGAGGTTCTCTATATAATAACAGGTTAAAGTTCAACAAGGTCGAGCAAAAAGGGAAGATGGATTGGAATGGTGATGTTGTTGTTGGATCAGTTGAATGGAATGGAGAAGATGAGAATCTAACTTGTCTACAGTAAAAAAGAAAAGATATAAGATTATTAGAGCTCCTTGGTTAATTAGTCTATTTCTAAATCCAAGGGGCTTCAATTCTTCATGATTCCATTAGATAAATAAAAAGAGAGATAATATTCTTTAAAAAAATTTAAGAATAACACCTTACATATAAGATGTCAATATATAGGATAACATGAAATACTAATTACGAGAGGTATATAAATTTTATAGTTGCTTTTTTGTTGAATTAGTTTTGGTCTTGAAACTTTTATTAGCGCACAATGGGACAATTAAGGAAAAATAGATTCTCCATCTAAGTACTTCTCACAATCTATGGCTAAACAAACCGGTTTCTCAAAAAATATTTCTCTAGAAACAGTTTTGGGAAAACTTAATAGGGTTTGCTTCACCAAGCTTCAGTAAAACATTTTATGTTTTTTAGGCGTAGTTCTGTAGAATTTGTTTCTAGAAAACACTATTAAGAAACTTCGGCCTTTAAATTTAGAAGTGCTTCCAAGAAGCAAGAACGATTTAATATTGTTTGACCCATCTTTTAGAAAAAAGTTTCTACCCATTGTTTACCTTATTTGATGTATTATATATTTATTTATTAATAATTGAAAAAAAACAATGATTTAGTTTTTATAACAAATACTTTCATTATACAAACTAACTTTACAACGAGGGATATCTTCTTGTTCCATAAACCCCTCCACAAATCCCTCAGCGTCACCACTAAAATTCACAACCACAAATCACCATTTTTTCCGTCAACCTGTAGTTTACACGACATTATAGCTAAATTTACAAGTGAAACAAACAAAAAAAACGCTGCTTGTTCCTCAATGTTACCCAAACAATTTGGGAGAAGGATCAAGGTAGCCATAGCTGTCTATGATGGAGGTGATAGAAGGGTCGGCAAGTAGGGGCCACCTTGTGGAGTTGATATGAAGGAGAGAGAAGACAAATTGACCATGGATGGAAGTTCTTATTCATATAATAAAATATTGTCATTTGTTTTTTGTAAAAGGAACACCATTGTCTATAGAAAATTTCATTGAAAGAGGAAGATAGCTCCCCAAGAAACGATTTGAAGCTACAAAAGCAAGCCTCTATTTTCAATGTGTTGGGGAGCTCATTTTGTCTTCTAGAGAAACAGAAGCTACATTTAAATTTAGTCTTGTATGCCTAGTTTCAGTTTCTTACGTTGAGAAAATCCTCTTGGCCAAACAAGTAGTTATAAGAAACATATTGTGTTCTGGAGAAACTTGGTCAAACAGACCCATGATCTCCTCACTCTAGGTTCTTCAAACACTTTTATTCCCAATAAGGCACCTATCCATTTTCCTCATTTAATTAGTAAATATAAACAAAGATATTTAATTAAGCTTTTTGCATTCAAATTATAAACAAATATATACCTTCAACCCTAATCTATATCCAAGATGAGCATTTTCTTCACTATGTATAGCTAAATATCTTAACCAAAACCCTTTCTAATTTATTCAAAATATTTGGTATCTTCATAACTTACTTAATTTTGGTACCTTTAAACATATAAGAAAATTATAAATTTCTAGGGGACTATATGTTATCTACAAAAACAGTACAACTTTAACAAGATCAACAAATAGGTGCCTAAGGATAGGACATCATCAATGGACATCTTGTCAATAAAATTAGCATCTCAGGTACATGTGAAGTGAATTCCAGACTCTGTTTGATTTGATGGAAAACATTTTCAATCTAAAATGATTTTACATGAAAAGCAATTTTTAAGAGAAAACATGGATGTAATAAAGTTAGTTTCCACTGTTTAGAACACTACATGAAAATTTAAAGAGAAAGAAAATGGAAAGGGAAAGAAGAGGGAAAGGGAGAATAGTTAAAGGGATTTAATGAGAAGGGAGAAAAAAATGGATTTCCATACATTCAAAAGGAAAATGTTTTCCACCACAGGAGACTATTTTCCACCACTAGGAAAAATTTTACACCTTGTTGCAAATCAGACAAAGGTACATAGGTAAAGGGGGGGAAATCATTTTCCAGGAAAAAGTTTTACATCAAACTGAACACTTCCATAGTGTTTTAGGACGAACTCTCAGCACACACATTATCCATTTGTATGCTCTCCAGCAAAAGTCCTACCATCCAAAACAGAAACAGAGACTGCTCCCGTTCTTCCTCTACCAAGTACCAAATGCTCACATTTAAAACTCTAATCGAAGTTTAGGTATCATTGATTTAGCCAATCACTCTCAACCATATTTCACCATGCTTTAAATAATCCTTAGCCTAGATGAACTTTTAATTGCCATTTCTGCTCTCATGCACGTGTCCGTAAATAAATAAATGCTACATCAAAGAAAATTCTACTCCTCTTGATTTTGCTTCACATCACACAATTTCAAACAATTGCTAGAAATTAATTAATTTTACAACTAAGAAACAGAGCAAACTAAGACTAATTTAAGTTTCACACACAACATGACAATAATAAACAGATAATCCATAATCCATTGAGTTCAACACAAGATTTGCATCACACAGTTGTTTAACATAATCCTTAAATATGCATATACAATCACAGGAGGGGAAAATGCTAAATAATTGATCAAATACATGAATTCATTTTCGAATATACAAATTTAGTTTTGAAAACACAAATTCATCGTAATTCCATTAAATTCAAAGAAACCTCAACTGCTAATCGACGTTGATATTTGATATTGTTCCTTAATTCATCTTACACTATACAAACAGCTAAAATACATATTAATTTCAAAACTAGGCAAATGTACTTTATATCAAAATTAACGTTGCAATACAATGTTTCCAAAAACTCACATCTTTGATATCGAAACCGAGTCGGCGAATCGCATTACGCAAACTCCTTACATTACCGGCACCGTAATCGAGCAACGTCACAACTGTTCGTTCCGGCAACAATGTCAGAACAATCTCAGCCACAATACTGTTAAAAATGTGCACAATATCAAGTAGTAGTAGCATAAGAAGAGATAGAGAGAAACACCGGTATCGCTACCAGCAGCAGCGGCGCGAACAGAAAGATTCGCGGGCGGCTTGACTTTGATTGAGGGATGACGGCGGAAGAAGAAACCTCCGTTGCCGGAAAATGAGGAAGGCGGCGATGATGATGAAAAGCTGGACATAGTGGGAGCAGTTAACGCAGCCGCTGCCGCCTCCATTTAAGTTCACTTTTTGCGTAGATAGTACGAGTCAAGGAGTGTGGGAGGAATAAAGGAGGCGACAAAGTTAACAGCTACTGTGTGACGAAGAGATAGGTAATAGAGGAAGGCGTGGGGTTATGGTGGGTGGAGTGATGGACCACCGGTTACTCGTATGCAAAACAGTAATCGTTAATCGGATATAATTGTTTCATATTAATATTAGTTTATCAAATCGTTAAGATTAGCGGTTACGGTTATCGAATTGTTAAGAATTAACAGTTATGATTATCAATTCGTTAACGGTTACGATTATTGTAATAAATTTTTGTAACGGTTATCTGACATTATTATTTTTTTAAAAAAAAAATTAAACCTAAAATGCTAAAACCTAATGTTTCAATCAACAATTCAACATACTCTTGACTCTTTAGTTTTCCTTCACTTATGACACTCATCTCTCAAACTCCCTCTTTGTTTCTTGAACCCGCGGTCGTAAAGTTCAGAGGCGCAAAGCCAAACCATCGTCACCCACCATTCTCCTCGAGCCATTCCCCATTACTCTCCTCTCAACATTTCTCATATTTCCACAACACTCGGCTCAATTTGTTAAAGATTTTAAAGTATGAGTTCTATATATTTGTTTTGTGGAATGCATTGGGTATTGAGTATTGAGTATTGAGGATTGATTTAGAATTGGGATTAATTATAAGACTATTGGATTTTGTGGGTTGATTTTTTTTTTTGTTTGTTTGTTGTGTCATGCATTCGAATAGAGCATAGTTTAATTCAAATAATTATTTTCTGGAATTTCACTAGTAGAAAAGCTTAAATATGCGGCGTCAAAAGGCTAGCAGCAATACAGATAGCAGCAAATTAATCTATTTAATTTGCGGCATAAAAAATACGCTGCATATTAGTTATCAATTTGCGGCGGTTCTAGGCTAAGTGACGCCGCATATTAATTAATAAAATGTGGCGTAACTTAGCCTGAACCGCCGTAAATTGATAACTAATAAGCGGCGTATTTTTTCTAGATCCGTCGCAAAACCTAATTTAACCAGATTGGAAATTGGCCTATAATAGAGGAATATGCGGCGGGTCTTGGGGACACCCGCCGCATATAAGTAGTTTTTTTTTTTAAACGCATGAATCGGATCCCTACAATGCCTAAATTTCAAATTCAAAACCTACTTATTACATTTGCAATTTCTGCAACCCAAGATACATATATACACATGATCCATCTCTCATTTATGCGTACTAATAGGGTAGTAAAAACAACCATATATTAAGTGACATCAAAAATACAATGCAATTAATGAAATTGATGTATAAATTACAAAATACACAAGAAAAAGGTAATGTACATAATCTAAAAAAAGTTATTTATCCAATACTTGTCAAGTTTGATGCCGACGACGTCGATTTCTTCGGTGGAGAAGGGCTCCTCGTTGAATCCTTTGCGCACCTAATATTGATTAACATATCATTAACGTGTATATAAAATACAATGCATATGAAATCGATATATTTGAATTATTTAAGTCACTTTCTACCCGAAACCGATCCCATTTGACCTATATTGACTCAAATCGATGTGTTTCAAGTGTTTAGGTCACTTTCTACCCCCAAACCGATCCCATTTGACCTATCTTGACTCAAATCAATGTATTTAAAGTGTTTGCGTCACTTTCTACCCGAAATCGATCCCAATTGACCTATCTTGACTCAAAACGATGTATTTGAAGTGTTTAAGTCTTTTTCTACCCGAAACCCATCCCATTTGACCTATATTGACTCAAATCGATGTGTTTGAAGTGTTTAGGTCACTTTCTAAACGAAACTGATCCCATTTGACCTATATTGACTCAAATCGATGCATTTGAAGTGTTTAGGTCACTTTCTACCCTAAACCGATCCCATTTGACCTATATTGACTCAAATCAATGCATTTGAAGTGTTTAGGTCACTTTATACCCGAAACCAATCCCATTTGACCTATATTACTCAAATCGATGTATTTGAAGCATTTACGTCCCTTTCTACCCGAAACCGATCCCATTTGACCTATATTGACTCAAATCGACGTGTTTCAAGTGTTTAGGTCACTTTTTACCCGAAACCGATCCTATATGACCTATCTTGACTCAAATCAATGTGTTTCAAGTGTTTAGGTCACTTTCTACCCGAAACCGATCCCATTTGACCTTTCTTGACTCAAATCGATGCATTTGAAGTGTTTAGGTCACTTTCTACTGATAACCGGCTTTTAGCGTCGTTTACTAAAAAACTAGTTATGCAAACAATATTTATAACAACCTACAAACTATACGAGTATAGTGGGGTAGGGGGTCTAACCACGAGGACAAAGGATATCAAGACACTCTATTCTTAACATAACTGAACTTTTTGGATTTAAAAACAACTAAAACTAATGACGAAAATTTAGATCACGATGAATTACTAGGAAAATCAAATGGAGAAAGACGGGGATGAGATTAAATTCACCCTGGGAATGATGCATTCAAAACAGAACATGATAAGTTAGAGAAAATCAAATAATAACTAGCATGAACACCCAAGCATGCGAGAGGAAGTTGGTGATTCCCCAAATCACATCGAACGACCTATAATTGCCCTATGTCTTCAAAGGAGTTGCAGGACAAGATTCGCATCGGTTTCCGAGAACTACTTATTGTCATCATTCCTACAACCTTAGACAATAAAGAACGTAGCTTTTCCTAGGGTTTCACTAATGAAACCCCTAAGAGAACTACTCACACATATTCAAGATAAACGACATGATGATATTCAATAAAGCAAACATAACAATCATGAAAAGAAATCAGCGAGAACAAGAGTAAATCAGAAACTATGCTAGTAAACGATAAACATTAGGCTAAACATAGAATGAAATATAACGAACGAATTTAAAAGTAAAGAATAGATTGATACTCACAAAAGCTTCAATACAATATCCACAATCAGAATTCAAACGACAAAATCCAAAACTCGGGGTACATATGTTGAGAAAATCGAAAACGGAAAACTAGAACTAAGAGAATTTTGGAGGCTAAACAAAGCTAAAACTAATAAAACTCATAAAACCTAGCTGTCTCCCCTCCCTTCAGAGAGAGGGGTATTTATAACAAAGAATAAAAGAGGTTCAGAAACCCTAAAATGTCTATGGGCCGGCCTATAAAAGAAGTAAAATTTCCGGAGAAACACTGTCATTCGACCGAATGAAAGGCCCATTTGGTCGAATGCTTCATCATTCACCCGAATTCTCTTCCATTCTCCCATTCCAGCAGCTCTGGTGAATTCCTCTCTGTACATGATTCGCCCAAATGGAGACATCATTCGCTCGAATGGAATCTCATTTGCCCGAATGAGTGCCATTCGGCCTTCCCAGTGACCATGGAACATAGGCTCCTAAACTGAAGTGCCATTCGACCGAATGACAGGCAGATTCGGTCGAATCTGAAGTTGCATTCCACTTTTCAGCTTCTTCAAGTGACTGATGTCTTCTTAAGTTCGTGGGATCTTCATGAATGACTTGAAATGTTTGCCCCAGCTACAATATGTGTGTCTAAGAGTGTCAAAGACTCGAATACGTCGCATTTCACCTCGAAATCATCAAAAACACCTGAAATGACCTTAAGACAACTCGAAGACAAGATCAAGGTGAAATCAAGCGTAAAATGTATAAAATCAATATAAAACTATAAGACTTAACTCTAAAACGGGGTAGTAAACGTGCTCTAAAACGAGCACATCATCTACCCGAAACTAATCCCATTTGACCTATCTTGACTCAAATCGATGCATTTGAAGTGTTTAGGTCACTTTTTACCCAAAACAGATCCCATTTGACCTATATTGACTCAAATTGATGCATTTGAAGAGTTTAGGTCGCTTTTTACCCGAAACCGATCCCATTTGACCTATATTGACTCAAATCGATGTGTTTGAAGTGTTTAGGTCACTTTCTACCCGAAATCAATCCCTTTTGACCTGATTCATAAAGTTTCCTAAGTTCCGTTCTCCTGCTCTTCCGCCTTCATCACATTCCTCATCTTTCCTATAAAACGATCTATGCCCTTTCGTTCTTTTCTGACTATTATGAAGAAAATATGGAGAATTTATCCGCTGGAAAGAGAACAAGGGGTCAAAGAGCTAAAATGGTGATGGAACAAAACAAAAGGGCGCGTCTTGCTGCAGTTAGGAAGTGGCATTCGATAAAAGAGACTGATGAGGGTGGTAGTAGCCGAATATAAGATATAAATTTGAGAGTTTTGATGTATGAAAATGAAGCTATTGTGATTCATAAAGAAGAGTCTCCAATAGGGGTTAAATCTCATGAATCCAATAACCCCTCTTAAAAATTCTTCTTCATCAATCACTATAGCCTCATTCTCACCCATCAAAACCCTCATATTTTTACCTTTTACTCGGCTATTACCACCCTCATCAGTCTCTTTCATCCACTGCTACTTTCTAACCGCAGCAATACACGACCTTTTGTTTCGTTACATCACCATTTTAGCTCATTAGCTCCTTGTTCTCTTTCTCACAGATAATTTCTCCTTTTTTTTCTCGTAAAAGATCAAAAAAGAACAAAGGACACAAAATCATTTTATAGGAAAGCAGAGGACTACGGTGATGACGGAAGGACAGGTAAAAGTAACAAAGGAAACTGTAAAGTTTTAAGGCCAATAATCTATCCTTATTCTCATAATTGAGTTATATTAACTCAACCAATTGCACGTAAAGTGTTTGAGGCATGATTATGAGGGAACACAATATTGAAGATACTCTTACCTCCTCCATGGGCATCCCACTACTGCACCCGTTGAGGACGTCAAGCATGAAACGCATCACGAAGTAGCCGCACTCAGTTCCGCTATGTTGTTGAGCACACTAGGAATTACAAAATAAAAGTGTTAGCCATACTTATGATAGTATTATTTTACAATGTTTTAATTAGTTAAGGAACTTACCATCACTTCTATCCATGTTTATGTCTGCTTTCCGGCTCGTTCTCCTTGCAAAGTAAGTCTTTTTAGCACACTGGAAAACAGAATTGATTAGTTTAAAAGTCCAACTCATATCAACCTCAGCTTACAATGTAAATCTATTGATAATACTTACTAATTAATAATCGCTCTCAGCTTAGTACTACGCATTGACCAAGCCGAGTTGAAGAAGTATATTTTCCCACTACCCACAAAAATGACTAAAAACATCTAGTGTGCACTACATTATAAGAAATAAGTAATTAGGATTATATTTACATAATATATTCATTACTATACTCTAAATTAAATGTATAAGTAATAAGCATATGCATCACACATCAAATTCAAACGTACCGTTAGAAAACAGGGGCAAAAATGGACTTTAACTTAGCTTGTAGGGCTTTCGTGAATTCAAAGTGGACGTACGTCTTTACCTCCTCGATGTTGCCATCAATTCTTGCATCCGAAGTGGCCTCAGGACACAACCAACCGACTAATGAAAGTAAATCGCACGACATGCAATCATCTTGGAGTGCCCTATGGAATCATAAAATGCATTATATATACAAATTAAAAGGTTTTAAAATTATTGCATGCACCATATAAGTTAACCTATATATTAATTGTTTATACCTCATGAAGCATTGAATAACAGAGATGTTCAATTGAGTTCCTTGTAAGAACTGGGTGATGTCATCTTTGTTAAGCCACGTTGTTCCATCTTTAGAGTAGTGGAATAAGGTCCGATCCAACGACACAACAATGGTATCGTCTCCCTTCATCATGGTAGCACATTGGAGTAGCCATTTGCACTCGAGACTAAGAGAAGCCGCTACATCTTCAGAGAAAAGAAGTTGGTTCTCTGCCACTGATTTCTTTGAGGCAGGCTCATTGCTACTAATAACTTTATCAGCTAACATCCCCTTCATCTTCTTAGCTTGTGGAGTCACCTAATTAAAAAAGAATATATTGCATCACTTCACCCATACATAAATATAAATATAGAGGAATTTCAATTAGAACTTTGATAATTACCTCACTTACGATCTTGATCAAAGGTAGAGGCCATTGCACAAAAGTACCAATTGCGTCGTTCAATGTCCATATGTCGTACTATGGAATCGGGACCGGTAGTGCTGCTCCTTTGAAGAAGTCAGGAACAGTTTCAACCTTCACCACTTCATGTCCTTTGAGTCTCGTTCCTTGGTGAGTTCGTGTGAGCTGCTGGCCTGATTGACCAAGGTACGCGACACCACCGGCCACATCGTATATCGTTCCCGTACTTGGATCTTGAAGGAGTAGACGGCAATTGGTAGGACCCTGGAAATTGAATTTAATATGTAAAGCATATAGGTCATTATTAATGCAAATAATACTAATGTAATACCAATGGAAATTAAATTTAATATATAACACACATCTACATTGGGAGTACACCCCGTGCACCCTGGGATGCTTACTAATCGGCGCTGATACCAATGTCTTGGAGTAGGGAGAACAACTTGTCCTTCATCGTGGCATCAAAATCCTGTCTAAGTTCCTCTCGGAGTTGAGCCTTTAACATTTCTCGATCTTCCCTTGAAACTTTGCTTTGACTTTGTTGGCTTGATCTCGGTGGAGGAGGTCCAAATACTTGTCAGTACCCAATATTAGTCCCTTCAAGTCCAATGCAACGTCCTAGGTGATCTGGCTTCCCAATGGCCATGGCTAATGCATCTTGGGCCCTCGCGAGAACTAATTCCCCTTGAATCTGCTTATCTCGGAACTCCAACTGAAAATAAAAAGGAAACGATTAGAAATGAATGTCACATCTTATAAGCATCGGTAACTGTACCCTAATGCAAATAGAATTCTTATGTATTTCTTAGCCACAACCTGCGTCTGTTCATTGGGAATGACTCTCTTCCTAGTTTTCTTGTCCTTCTTGTGCCGTGAACAAAACCAGTCATCCCCACGGCTTATCTGTGTGGTGCTGGATTTTATAGAAGAAGGTCCAGAGCAAGAGGGATAAAAACCCTCAGATATCCATTGTTGCCTTGCGTCGTTGTAGCTTGACTGCCCAAGGTAATGTGGATGAATGTTCATTTTGGCACTCTTGCTCGCCTTCACGTGTTTAGCCTGTCAACAACATAAAGGTATCTGAATTAAAATTAAACTGCAAAAGAAAGAATTTTCCAAAATTGAATACAAATAAGTATTTAACTTACCATTGCAACTTCCGAAGTCTTGTTCTTCACAAAGGTTGCCTAGTCACCTTCCTTAATATGTCTCCATATTTCATAGGGCAACCTGTTAGCTTCCTTTTTGGACACTTGTCTTGTCCTGGTAATCCAACCAATAACCAACTTCGATTTGAAGTCCCAAAATCTATCGGCGACTGCAGATAGAAAAAGCTTCTTCAATTAGGGGTTAGCTGGAATGTGAAACAAAGCCTGAAATAAATTTAAATTAAGTTAATTTCATTTAGTAAGGTAGTTTACACATATATTTAAGTAATTGAGATTAAGTAAGGATGAACCTCTATGATATGGTGCAAAACAAATAAATGAGCTTGTCTCTCTTTCGGCAATGGAATTACGACCTCCTTAGAACCCACAATGTCGTGCCCTTCGAGCCCCCCTTCATGCCTTGATTTTGATAACCCAAATGCCTCCCCCTTAGATAAGAACTCACTAAGAAACTCACCTACCTCCTCTGTGGTTATACCTTGAATTATACTACCTTTAGGGTGTGTTGGGTTTCTCACATTCTTTTTTAGAGTACCTATGTATCTCTCAAAAGGATAAGCCCATCTTAGGAACACTGGACCACACAACTTGATTTCTCGGACCAAATGCACAACTAGATGTACCATAATATCAAAGAACGAAGGTGGAAAATACATCTCTAGTTGACATAAGGTCGTAACAACACTAGCCTGTAACTCATCCAAACATGACGGATCAAGCTCCTTGTTGCATATTGTATTAAAAAAAGAACAAAGTCTAGTGATAGAATCCCTAACATGCTTGGGCAAAATATGGCGGATGGCAATTGGTAGAAACACTTGCATCATAACATGACAATCATGGGACTTCATACCCACTAATTTTAGATCTTTCATTGATACAAAATTCTTCAAATTAGACGAATACCCAATAGGAACTTTGATCCCATACAGACACTCACAAAATATCCTCTTCTCTACTCGGGACAAAGTGTAACAAGCCGGAGGAAGATATGTGGATTTACCTTTTCCATTCCTAGGCGTTCTGTCTTCAGGCCACAACTTGGATCGAATCTTCATCATCTGCATATCTCTCCTAACATTAGGACCATCCTTAGTCTTACCATGTATATTCAACAGCGTCCCTAAGATGGCATCACAAACATTCTTCTCTATGTGCATAACATCAAGACAATGTCTAACGGGTAAATACTTCCAATACTGAAGTTGCCAAAATATGGATTGTTTCTTCCATAACCCCTGAACATCTCTATGTTTCACAGTTTTTCTGAACACATTATCTATTCCTTTCATAATGTCATAAACCTCCTTGTCAGTCAATGGTATAGGGGCTCTACGTTGCTCAACTTTACCATCAAATGAGACCTTTCTCTTACGATAAGGATGAAACCTATTCAAGAACCTCCGATGCATGAGGTACACATGTTTCCCACAATAAGGCAAATAAGTTGAGTCCATATCATCCACACAAATAGGACAAGCTTTCTTTCCCTTCACCTTATACCCCGACAAGTTTCCATAAGCTGGAAAGTCATTAATGGTACATAATAGGATGGCACTGAGTGTAAAAGTCTCTTCAGCATATGCATCATACACTGATATACCTTTATCCCAAAACAATTGCAAATCTTCAATAAGGGGAGTAAGGTAAACATCAATGTCATTCCCATGTTGCTTGGGCCCTGATATTAGAAGGGATAACATAACATATTTACGCTTTATGCATAACCAAGAGGGCAAATTATATATCACTAACAAAACTGACCATGTGTTATGTTGATTGCTTAAGGTACCAAAAGGATTCATTCCATCTGTGCAGAGACCAAGTCTTAGGTACCTATCTTCTAAGCCAAAAGCCTTGAAAGATTCATCAATTGTTTTCCACTGGGGAGAATCTACAAGATGTCGAATCATCCCATCTTTCTTCCTCTTCTCTGCATGCCATCTCAAATTCTTTGCATTACTCTTAATCGAAAACAAACGCTTGAACCTTGGTATTATGACAAGGTACCACAACACCTTTACACTAGGACCTTTAATCCCCACTACAGGCTCTATCCCATGTGGGAGTTTGTAATGTGACTGCCCATATTTAGGATATTGAATGAACTCTGCATACTCATTTCGATACAATATGCAATCATTCGGACATACATCAATCTTGTTATACTCTAACCCAAGGGGACACATTAACTTCCTTGCATAGTACGTGGATATAGGCAAATCATTACCCTCTGGAAACATGTCCCCTAATATTGTCAATAAGGCTATGAAACTAGTATCAGTCCAACCATATTTCGCTTTTAAGTCAAACAACATTGATGTGGTAGACAACTTAGTGTATTTAGTACATCCAGGATACAACGGTTTCTCAGCAGCCTCCCACAAATGCTCAAAAGTACAAGATTGACTACCAATTTGATCCCCAACCCCTTCAAGCATTTCATCTATTCGATCTTCATCACTAGGGTCATTATCCTCCAATTCATCCTCCCCATCATATTCCTTCTCGGCATCAAAATCTTCAACGTCATCGGATTCTAATTGACCATGATGGTCTAACTCAACTTGATGAATGGGAATTTCGTTAAAACACGACCCTATGTCATTAGAAGTAGGAACCTCACCATGCCATACCCATACGTGGTATTATTGCCTAAACCCATGCCTGATCACATGGTCCCTCAACTCTCTTATACTACTAACTGTATTCACATTATCGCAATCAACACAAGGGCAACACACCTCATCATCTCCAATGTTATTTAGGTGTTTCAACACTTGTCTACAAAACTCCTCAACTCCATTCATAAACACTAACAAAGCACAATTACTATACATCCATTTTCGCTCCATAATTTGTGTTATGCCCTATTTAACATGTAAGAGATTAAATAACAATCTAATCAATACTCAATTTACGCATAGTTATATATATAATTGCACCTAAAGGGTCCTCAAGTAGCTTACCGAAAATAAGGTTAAGTAAACTCCACAATGACCCACAAACACTCGCTCTTTAGTTAAAGTTACTAAATTCTTATAGCGATATTATTTCTGTTCTATGCTTTGTAAATCACTACAAATTCTACAAAAAATTTGGCAGAGTTTCCTTTATAAATCCAACATTTCCCAATTTTGAAAATAGATTTTAAAACTTGTTTATATGAATTTATATACAACCACAACTAACACACAATGCCATTTACTAATTCATATACATTGCCCAATCAATTTCTACTAATTCATATACTTACTAATCCATATGCGTTAACTAAATCAATTCAAACTAATATACATAACCAATTCGTATATTAACATAATCCAATTCTTATTACTATACACACTAATTGAAATACATTACCCCATTCAATCCCTAATAAAACTAATTCATATACATTATCTAATTCAATTCCAACTATTATACAAAATACTCTATATTCTAACATAATCCAATTCCTATTAATATATTAAGTAGCTATTTTTATATAATCTTGCATGTGCTTTTAGTTTCTATTCTCTATCACTAGGCTTTAGTTCTCATGCTTACAAGTAAGTTGTGCTAACCAACATCATAAATGTAGAATCAAATAACTCACATACGATTCTATCCCGAAAGCATTAGATGCTACTAGATTATTCTCCCATCTTTCCCTCTATATACTAGTTTTACAAGATTTTACTCAACATCTGTAACTCTCGCAACTCACCAAAGAACACGAACTCGCAAACACACAAATAAACATATCCCTCTTATGTAATTCAACCCATCAACACATTATGAGATTGCATACATATGAATCAAATACACAAATAAAGATATACCCATTATGTAATTCGAATTGAACTTCAAATACCCATATATGTTAAGTGCACTAACCTTAGCTTCAATGGCGGATGAGGGGGACGACGTTGTGGGTGGTGCACGGTGAGGAAGAGATGGAGGATGTTGTGGGTAGAGCACTGTGAGGAAAGATGGAGGACGTGCTAGGGAGGAAGAAATGGAGCACGGATGGGTTGGTGACGACATTGCGGGAGTTGTGGCTTAGGTGGCGCCAGAATGTGGTACATGTGCTAGAGATTTGCTAGGGTTTGCCGGAGTGTGGTAAGGTATGGAGGGCAGGTGCTGCGTAAATAGTAATGCAATGAATTGAAGGAAAAGCAAGGACATTTGGAGAAGACGAATGAAAAACTTATGGTTTTTAAATCTAGGAAGAATAATATGTGGCGGGTTAACGACATATACGCCGCATATTAATTGTTGGATTAGGGTTATATTTTAAGGCACATATTAATATGCGGCGGTTTACAAGCTATACGCCGCATATTATTTGCTCCGTAATTAAAATGCGGTGGGTTATTAGACTATATGCCGCATATGATTAATGTTTGAAATAAATTTGCGGCTTTTTTGGTATTACGCCGCAAATCTCTAGCCGCCATTGATTAATATTTTACTAGTGTTTGTAGTATGTTGTGAATTCAAAAGTATATGTTGAAGAATTTATGATATGTTTTTCCATTGAAATAGAGCTAGCATTATTGTAGTATAGTATATTAGCAAGAGTCAAACAACTAGAAAAATGGAATGGTTAAACATTGATCAACCGTTTATTGTTACTTAATGATAGGGTTATGGTAAACATTGTAATCCCTTGTAAATTTACAAATTTTAATTGGACTTTTATTCAAAATATTCAAAAATATTTTATATATATAATTTTAGTATAAATTAAAGAATATTTATTTTTACAAAATATGTGATTAATTGTTTATTCAAATAATCATGAGATTTACTTTTATAAAAGATATTTTTTAAAACCATCATAAACCCAAAAGCCCAAAATATACCCAACCCAATTTAAGCCTTTTCCAAACCCTAATCATCATTAACCAAATCTAAAACAGAAACAAGATAAAGAGAATGTGTGTGTGTGAGCTGTAAGTTTTACTTGTTGTCGCCCCCTTCCCATTGCTTCACCTCCTTACTACCAGCCTTACTTTTTTGTAGACACGAAATCGTGTCTCCCTATTTATCGATATGATGACGAAATAACCCCGACGAGCAAACTTAGCTTAGGTCGAGTTTGAGTATGAGTAAACTAAAAAACACCTCAAAATCGAACCACCAAAAGGCCTCAAAATACGGACCTGATCCCTAGACACTTACCTTGGCCCAAACACAAATCCTGAGCCATAAAATCACATCACCAAAATCGCAAAAACAAACTTCAATCCGTGTAAACACTGAAGCTCGGAGCCCTTTTGCTCAGCGTATGAACTAAGAAGAACTTCAAGCCACCCAAGATAAGGGTGTCAAGCGCCCATATGTGCGTTAGATGCACAAGCGTCTGGTGCCCAGCTTATCTTCGTCTCTTCTATGTTCCATCTCGTCCCCTGTAAAGCTTGGGCGCACTACCTTGGGCACTTGATGCTCAACCCTAGCGTTTGACGCCCAAACACCTAAACTAAAAAGGAATCTGACCAGTTGTCAACTCCTGTGCTTGATGCACAATTTCAGCGTTTGCGCCTTCCCAGTGTTTGACGCTCAAACTTAGCTCTCAATGCCGAGGAATTGACTTTTTTCCTATAGATACCCCCTCATTTGATAACCTTAGGGTCGACATTTCTCCCAATCTTAAGAGTCGTCACTTTATCTAAATAACTCCCAACACACTCTCAAATACAATCAAAGCCTCTCAAACATCCTTCATACTTACTAGGGATCAATCCAAGCACATTTGACATAATCAAGCAAGAAATTTTAACCCTTCAACACATACTCAAGCAAAGACTCAAGCAAAAGGACTCTTCTCAACGGTAAACACCAAGGGCTCCTCTTACTCTATTCTTTTCCTTTATTACTTTGTCTACTTCAACTCCATTCACCTTCTAGTCTTTGGATCTAATGGTTTTCATCCACTCAAGACCCTTAGATTGGACTCTTTTGGTGATGATTGTGGGAGGTGCAAACCCCTTTCTACATGAACATCTATTTCAAATTTCTTACAACCTTTAATGAGCCTTGATCTAACAAATAGACATCACCCTTGATGCTCTCTTAAGATCAACTCACACATTCTATTTCCAATCTCATTTTGCCTGTAACACCCATAAATTACTAATAAAATAATAATAATAATTTTAGTAACTTAGGGGTATTAACGTCATGTGGTCCCACGCTTTAGCTATGTTAACTAATTACTATATTAAAGCAGAAGAAAAACTTGATTCATTTTTAGAAAATTTTAATCATCCAAATGTACAGAAGTTAATTAAGAAAAGTTATGAAAACTCCTAGCTAGTATGTGCCCCTTATTGTAATGCTCCCATGCATATTTATTCTTGAAAACCTACTATCTATAATTGATAAACAAATAGGAAAATACGTGTCAATATAAAAATACTGTTTACATATGCGTGCTAAAATAAATACTTTGACTTTTAAATTCCTTTATTTTAAATTTGCCTTCTTAAAATTAATAAATTGTAAACCTTCCTTTATAATAATACAATACAAATAAAATTATTAAAATACTTTATAACAATAATTTTCTTTTCTTATATCTCCTCCTTAGTTTGATCCTAAGTGTGCACACTTCACAAGTTATTTATCCCATCACGGATCTATCCTTGGAGTTTTCTTTTTATTTGCCAATAAGTGGACTTTGAAGCATAAACCCTTCTTGAGTATAAAATCATGCGGTTATATATAATAATAATAATAATAATAATAATAATAATAATAATAATAATAATAATAACTCTCCTTTTAAAATACAGAAACCTTTCTTTAACTATTAAACCTCATTGAAAATTATTAAATCTCAAATGTCATTCAACAATTTTAAAATATGACACATATTCATCAAACCCTTTCTTTTTTTTATGCTAGAATTAAATAAATAAGGTAAATTCATATCATTTCCTTCTTTTTATAACCAGAAATTTGAATATATATATATATATATATTATTTTGTTAAATGGCGCATGATTAAAATTTCAAATACAATTTATTTAGCAAATTATATCTATATAATATATATTAAAATTTTCAAACCTTGTAAAAAAATCAGATTTTGATTACTTATAAAAATGTAATTTGTAGCTTATCAAAATATAATTCAAAAAAAATTCACAACAAAACATTCAATTGCACATAAAAAGATTTAACAAATATACGTACCTTAAGTTCTAGTACTTCCTAGCAACTTTCTACTAAACTTCAAGATGATCCTCCTATCAATTAAATTAAATAATCAACATAATGCAATAAAATAATTATGCATAAAATATTGAAACTTTAATTAAATTTAGAAATAGTTTTAGAAATCAAACAATTTCCAAAATTATTAAATCAATTGAATAGTTAGGGGGAAAAAAAGAGGCTCGCAGTAGCCGGTGGTTGTTGGTAGCGCAAGGTGGCCAAAGATATGGAGAGAGTGGCGTGAGAGAGGGAGAAAGTTTGGGAGAAGTATAGAGTGTTTAGTGATTTTTGTGTGAAAAATTAGATGGGGTTTAAGGGTCTATTTATAGTCAAAATTAGGGTAAATTTTAGGATTTGAAAACTAAAAGATAATTTAAAATCATATTTCCAAATTTTCATAAAAATATTTTGTTTTTAAAATAGTTAAATTATTAAATAGTTTAATCAATTAAAATCATTTAATTCAAAACAAACCAATTAAAATTAATTAACAAAGATAATTTTTTTTTTTGAAATACTAATCATGACAATCGACCATGATTAGATAAGTTTGAGAAAAAAAATTCCTTTTTTTTTGAAAATCCATTATATTTAAATTAAAAATATCTTTTAAATTAAATTCCTTTAAATTAAGATAAAATAAATATATGTTATTTTTTTAAAGTACTAATCATTGTATCTGGCCATGATTAGATAAGGTTGAGAATTTTTATTTTTGGTAAATATTTTTAATTTTTTTAAAAATTGATTTTAAATTAAAACAACCTTTATAAATTTCTTTTGCTAAGAATAATATCTTAAAAGCTTCTATAATATTGTAGAATAAAGTAGGATACTCTAGATATTTTTTGGGAAATTTTGTAGGGATTTTTTGAAATTTAATGGAATAATTAAGAATTTATAAAATTAAATAATTTTCTTAATAAAATTATAAAATAAATATATAAATGGTGGTCCATTATTACAATTGGCGCCAAATACTTTTTAAATTATTTAATTTAATAAAAAATTCTTAAAATAACTTTATTTAAAATGCTAAAATATAATATACATATAATTTTAAATACAACTTAGCATATGCACATTTAATATAATGTCTAAAATAAGGGGTATAACAATATACCCTCCTTAAAAGAAGTTTTGTGCTCAAAACTTAAAAACATTTAATGAAACTTTTGAATACAATGCACGTGACATATGCAATCAATTCATGTAACTTATATAATTGAATCTTATATATGTCCTGAAAACGGCAAAGCGCGAAACTCTATCGCATTCTACCCCCCTTAAAAGGAAGTCACATTCCGGTAACTCGACTTCTAACCTTAGAAAATAAGTCCGGATATTTCTTCCTTATTTAATCCTTTGCCTCCCAAGTTGCCTCCTCGATCTCATAATTTTTACATCTCTATTTCTGGTGCTTTTTACCAGGCTTTCTAAGATTCGAATTGATCTTTCTTCATAAGTCAAAGTTTTGTTCATTTCTATTGATTCAGGACGTAACCATGACTCAAATCTGGTACATATTTTCTCAATTGATATATGTTAAATACGTTGTGCTCTCTCTCTCTAGTTCATTAGGCAGGTCCAACTCATAAGCCACTTTGTCCACTCTTTTCAACACCTCATAGGGTCCAATATACTTTGGGGCTCAATTTTCCCTTTTTCTCAAACCTCATCAATCCTTGCGTTGGAGAAATCTTTAATAAAACCTTTTCTCCAACTTTATATTCGTTATCTTGCCTCTTGGAGTCTGTGTAGCTCTTATGATGGTCCTATGCTGCTTTGATCATTACCTGGATCATCTTCACCTGATTAATAGTTTCTTGGATCATTTCTAGTCCAAGTACTACGGTTTCAATTATATCATTCCAACACACCAGAGTACTACACTTTCTTCCGTAAAGTGCCTCACAAGGTGTCATTCCAATACTGGCATGATATCTGTTATTATAAGAAAACTTGATTAAGTCTAAGTAATCCTTCCATGATCCTTGATACTCCATCACACATGCCCTTAACATATCTTCCAAGATATGAATGGCTATTTCAATCCAACCATCAATAGCAGGTGGAAAGTTGTGCTTTTAAGTAACCTCGTTCCCATTGCCTTTTGCAAGATCTTTGAAAAATTAGACAAGAACCTTGAATCTCTGCCCGACATAATACTTTTTGACACCCTTGATACTCCACCATGAATTTCACATAAGCTTTTCCTAATTGGTTCATCGTCCACGTGCTTTTCATGGGTATGAAAATGACAGTCTTAGTGAGTCTATCCACAACCACCCAAATAGTATCATTACTAGGAACTTATAATGGTTAAACCTTAACTTGCGGATGCTTATACTCAATCTTTACATTTTGACAAGTAAGACACCTAGCCATGAATTCGACTACTTCTCTTTTCATATTTGACCATCAAAATGTCTTTTTCATATACTTGTACAACTTATCTCCTCCACGATGCATAAAGTAAGGTGAAATGTGAGCTTCTTCCATTAAACTATTTTTTAAATCTCCTCTATTGTATGGAACACATCATCTTTCTTTAAGCCTAATACTCCCATCATCAGTGATCGCAAAGTCTAAGGTTTGTCCTTACTGGATTTTCTCTTTAATGTTTTCCAACTTTTCATTCTTTGGGTGGACTTCTCGAATCTCATCATAAATGGATGGACGAATTTCTATGGCATTGATACATTCTTGTACTCCTCCATGTTCCACTAACTTTAAGTTTATTTTCTAAAATTCTATACATAATTGATCAGGTAAGATCATTGCATTCATCGAATGGTTCAACTTCCTATTTAATGCATCCGCCACAATACTGGCTATTCCTTCGTGATATTGAATCACCAAATAATATCTTTTATAAGCTCTAACCATCTCCTTTGTCTCATATTTAAATCCTTCTAAGTGAAAATGTACTTTAAACTCTTATGATTTGTATAGATCTTACAAGTTACTTTGTATAGGTAATGTCTCCAAATATTGAAGGAAAAAACTATTGTTGTTAGCTCTAAATCATGAGTCGGGTAGTTAACCTCATATGGTTTCAATTGCCTAGAGGCATAGGCTATAACCATCCATTTTTCATCAGTACATAACCCAACCCAAACTTAGATGTGTCAATGTAGACCTTGAACTCCTCACTCCCATCTGGTAAGGTTAAGACTGGTGCCGATGTTAACTTCTCTTATAAGGTTTTAAATGCCTATTCATACTCCAAAGTCCACATAAACCTACACTCCTTTTCTATAAGGCTGGTCATGGGTCTTGATATCTTCGAAAAGTCCTTCACAAATAGCCGACAATAGCCTACTAATCTCAAGAAACTCTGAATATTCGATACACTCTTTGATTTTGCCCATTCATTTACTACTTGAATATATGTTGTATATACGGATACACCTTCCTTAGATATCACATGTCCTAAAAAGACTTCTTTCTCCAAATAGAACTCACACTTAGAAAGCTTAACATACAATTGATTTTCCCTCAAGGTCGTCAAAACCACCTTTTAATGTTCTTTGTGATCATGCTTATTCCTTGAGTACACTAAAATATCATCAATAAAGACAACCATAAACCTATCTAAGTAGGGCCTTAAAACTCAACACATTAAATCCATAAACACCGTTGGTGCATTAGTTGACCCAAATGGCATTACTGTAAATTTATAGTGTTTATAATGGGTCCTAAAAGCACTCTTCGAAATGTCTTGCTCAACAATCCTCAATTGGTGATATCCAAACCTCAAATCAATCTTAGATAATACCCCTACCCCTTTCAACTGATTAAATAGGTTATCTATCCTCGAAAGTGGGTATTTGTTTGTCACAGTCACATTATTCAATTTTCTATAATTGACACATAACCTCATATTTCCATGTTTTTTCTTAACAAACAACACTAGGACTAGCTAGGCCTAATATAGCCTTTGTCTAACAGATCATCCAATTGAGTCTTCAACTCCATTAATTCACCCAGTGCCATCCTATAGGGGGCCTTAGAGATCAGTCAGATTCTAGGCACTAGATCTATGGTGAACTCAACATCTCTAATCAGAGGCATTCTTGGAATCTCTTCTGGAAAATTGTTCAGAAATTCACAAACAATTGGAATCTCTTGCTTATTTTCATCTTCTCCTTCCCGAATTTCTTTAACACTACATAGGAATAAAGGATAGCCCTTCTACACACATTTCTTTATTTGCAAGGCATAGATAATCTTTAATCCGGGTTTTTCCCTTCTCTTTGATAAGTCACCTTGACCTTATTAGGTCCAACCAAGAATACCTTCTAAGCTTCACAATCAATTTGAGCTTTAAATTTTCCCATCTAGTCCATACCCAAGATCACATCTAAGTCACCCATCTCAAATTCTATTAAGTCTGATGGAGATTCAACTTTGACAATTACTAGAAGTATTTTAGAATGCAACTTAGTACAACTCATAACTTCCCCCGACGGTAAAGCCACGTCTAAGGAAATGGATTATGACTTTGCTAAATTTATACTTCCTACTAAAGTCTTAAAAATGAATAAATGAGATGCTCCCAAATCAAAAAAGAACTTTTACAATCAATTTGCAGATAGAAAATTTACCAGCTACTACTTCAGAAGTAGACATAGCCTCACGGCTATTCATAACAAACACTCGGCCTATAGGAGGATTGGAATTTTCACCTAACACAGGTTTAGGATTCTTGTTTGGTTGGATTGAACTAGGTTGATGATTTTGAGGAGGTTTTCCATTTTGGGCAGGGACACTAGGGCCACAAGTGACCTTTTTATAACATTCATACTCTCGATGCCTCAACTTTTGATAGAAATGACAGGTTATGAGGTTACCTTCAAAATCCCTCCTGGGGTGATTCTTTTCACACCTCTTGCAGTGGAAAATTCTCTTAGGGCTCTCACTATTCCCTTGGTTTTCTCTTCTCTTCCCAAGGTTTCCCTTAAAATATCTTTTTCCCTAAAAATTCCCATTCACTCTAGCCCTTTTGTCACGTCCTTAAAAGTATTCATTCCCGTTTCTCTTTTTCCTCGACGCATGGTTCTCTAATTCTCTTCCCCAAATCCCATACAAGTGGACGACTCTCCCATACACCTCATCTAAAGTTTTGAATGTGACACCTCCTAGATTCCCTTTCAAGGTTAAGGTTAGGCCTTGTTTTAACCTTGTACTTTCATGGCTTCGGTTGGGATTACCTCAAGAGAAAACCTCATAAGTTCAATAAACTTAGCATATTATTCATTAACGGTCATGGATCTTATTCGAAGGTTTATAAATTCCATGCACTTTTGTTTCTTAAGGTAAGGTGGATAAAACTTATTTCTAAGGGCTTCTTTGAAGGTTAAACACCTAAAATCAAGAGTTCTTTCAATGTTTTCGTTAGATTGAGATCACCATATGTTGGCTTCTTCTTTAAGCTAAAGAATTGCACTGTTTACTTTTATATTTTTGGGATAATTTCACATCAAAAAACTTATCAAACTGTTATCCCCCGAAATTCTACAATTATTTTGTTATTATCTATTTATTTTACTAAGTAACCCGCTAAGCCTAAACTACCAAAATTTTATCCTACTTAAAATTTTATACTACCCAAAACTCTATGTTACTTAAAGTCTCCCTAAACCTAAACTCTCTCACAAAACCAAAAAAATACAAAACACCTTAAATAAACAAAAGAAAAAATAAAGCATAATAAAAAAAACCTACCCATAGCTTTCCCCACCCCACAAAACCACAAGCATTACAAGAAAAGAAAAAGGAAACCCACCCCATATAAAAACCCCCCATAAAATCACAAAACACGAACAAAGAAAATAAGAAAAAAAAACCCCACCCCGTGAAGTCTTCCCCCGACAGAAACCCCACCCCAAATCACACTCTGCTGCCAGCCGGTCTAATTTCCGCCGCCCACCACTCTGCCTGCCCCTGCCGCCCCTGTGACACTTTCGCCAGTTACCACCGCCAGCCCGCAAACAGTTCCCCTTCTTCTTCCTTCTCCTTCCCTCTTATTTTCTTGATTTATTTATGATGCTCTATCTTTTTTTCTTTTTTTTATATATTTGAAAAGTGAGCATGAAAATATTTTAGTGTAGATCAAGGGTTTTTTTTAACTAATTAGATACCTTGAGGTGAATTTTAAGTTTCCTATTAGAGAATGGATTGATCAGAGTCCTTGTGTTTTTAGAGTATGTTATGTATTCATGTAGTATAATAATGTATTATTGCAAGATGAAGCATACAACATTCAATAAATGATTGAGGATTTGGATTTTCTTTTATTTGATGTGGAATAATTTAAGAGATGCTTTAGCCTAAGTGATTGATTAGATAAGATTGATAGTTATAAAGGATGTTGGTTATTTCTTTAGGGATTATACTTAGTAGTTGCTAACACTTTTGAGATTGTGATTTAGTGGATAATATACGAGGAAGATCAATAACTATAATATGCTTAGCTAGGTGGGTGTTGCCAATATTGCTCAATGTCGTGCTTTGATGTTGAAGGCTCATTAGTTTACTACCTAGAATCATGTGGTACAATGGTAGTGCATAAGATTCTGGAGTTTTGAAGTGGGATTATGGGCTCGGACATGAATTCCAATAAACTTTCAGTTAATATTGTAGTATTTCTTTTAAACTACTAACTTGTGATTTTGGGAAGTATTTGGGATGATTTTAAGGTCTTAGAAAAATTTAGTATGGTTATTGTAAAATTGTTGGTATGTTAATTTAGTTGTATTATTTGGTGTAGGAGAACAATTTGTAGAAGGTCCTTAAAAATAGAGAAAGTGGATACACGTGCATTTTACACTAGGTACGTACAAATTATGAAAAATGTTACTTTTAATTAGGAGGATGATTTAGTGTGAAACATAAACTTAGTATCTTGTTTAGGAAACCCTTTGAATGAGATTGTTTGGTTATCCATTTGAAAGAATTCATGTTCTTCATATTAGGGGTATGTTTTGGTATTATTTGTGAAAAACTGTGATTTATTAAATTGGTATTAATTGTTAATTCATCTATGAGGTTGTTTATTATT
This sequence comes from Dysphania ambrosioides, assembly GCA_026401315.1. Classification (NCBI taxonomy): domain Eukaryota; kingdom Viridiplantae; phylum Streptophyta; class Magnoliopsida; order Caryophyllales; family Amaranthaceae; genus Dysphania; species Dysphania ambrosioides. Next base: position 6,703,337 of record CM048662.1, read on the forward strand.
ACTCCATCATTACTGATAGTATGATTGGAGTAAAGGTGTATTATATAAGTTTTAATGACGAGGGTAGTTGACTTGGTTCAATAGTTTTATCAGTTGATATTCAGATTAAAAGCTTAAAAATTATAGTATAACAGAGATAGATTGTATAACTATAATGTTTACATATGTGTGATGTGGTGATTGTGTTTATTGAGTTTAAACAGTAAATCACTTAAAGAGAAAGAGGATAAGCAATAAAACTTTGGGCTAGTGCACGTCTAGAGTATTGACAATAAGGGGTTGGAGTTCATGGGGTATTATCCGTGGCTTTTATTGGAGGCCGTTTGATCTACAAGTCTCTCTTTTATAAAGTTTTAAACTTAAAATTGGGGCTAGTTGAGGTCTCATCTAGCTATGGTGACGGAGTCGCGCCTGTTTACCATATGGATTTTTATACTATATTTTGATGCTCTCCGACGGGAGTGCATGTGTTATTTAATTATTTGATATCCAAATCAGGACATGGGGGAGACAACCTAGTCTATTGCTTAACATAAGTCATTAATCAATTTATCGTGTCAGTTGAGTAAAATGTTACGTGATACATTCTTACATTTTATAATTATTCTTATTTAATTATTAGTTCAACTGTTGTACTTTGTAATTTGTATGTACTCAGCTTGCTAATTACGTGCCTTGTGTCTTTTTGGTCATGGCTTTTGCCTATAAATGACACTGTGATGATCTAATACTTACAATTGTAGTGTTGGGGAGCAGATTATTAACAGGTATCTAAACGAACATTCATATATGGACGAGTTGAGAGGAACATTATTCTTATTTAGATTTCGGAATAAATTACGTTTGTTTGATTCGGTTTTAAACTATTGGATTTGAGATGAACGTTATTTGGTACATTGCAGTTTGTCATATTAGGAGTTGATTTACGTTTAATGTTATTTCAAAAGTCTTTTGGTTTTCCGTTGCAAAACTCTATTTTATAGCCTTAACGTTTGAACAAGTGACGGTAGCACATCAGTAATTTCCTAAAGGTTTAGTTTTTGAAAAATGGGAATTACCGGGGTGTTACACAAACTACCTAATCTAGTTTTTAGGCTTGCCGGGTCTTCTTTTTCATCATAGCTCAAAGGTTTCCTACTAGAAATCTTTTGAAGATCTTCCCAAAGGTGTTATTTTTTGGCTGTCTATTCAATTGATTAGTCATTGCTTGAGCTAGAGATTGAGTTAAAGCAGTTAGGTGCTTGAGTGGCCTCCTAAGTTCACTTCGGGTGGTTTGAGAGATTCGGTTAAGCATTTGACTCGACATATTGCCTAAAAAATCAAATAATCATGCTAAATTTTATTCAAACACTTGAAACATATAAGTCATAAAACAAATATTAGCTTTATTCAATTAACCAGAATGTTCACAATTTATAAATAAATGATTAGTCTTAAAATTGCCTCCTAGGGCTTATTTATTAATCTTATCATAGGTCCTTGATTAATTGTACAAACCATAGTCCTCTGCCTGTCCGGATGATGATGATGGATTAGGTCGGACGCTAGAAGGGTCGAATTCTTCCTCATCTTCCTTAGTTAATGATGGTTCCCTCCTTTCTTTTTTAGTGATATGTTCTTTTTCTTCACATTCCACTTCAAGGTATGCTAGATTATGAAATAAGTGGTTTATTGTGGCTAACCAATCTTCTTTGAAGCTGTGATCTCTAAAGTTCCTAGTTATGTTTATTTTGAGTACATTTCTATACTTGTGTTTTAAAGGCTTGTACTTTTCTATTTCTAGAAGGTGGACGAGGATTAATAGCACCCTATAGAATTTTCTTCCTAGTTTCTCATCTTTATACTTTGGACATAAATTATGTCGGCAAATTCTTTTAAATTTTTTCCCATGTAATGAATTTCTTGACTAAAATACTTGGCTTTTATTTGACTATAGATAGACATCTGAAAAAAATTGATACATTTTTTAGCACATTATTCACACTTGCTTGATTTAATTCAAATGAAACATACTTTCTTTTATTCTTGAGAAAGTTTATAACCTTAACTTGCAACAATTAATCTAGGTTGGTCATTTGATTTGACCATCCTTGATTGTACTTAAGTATGCTTGAAATTCTTTTATTTTGCAACTATTTTATTTTTAAAACTTTTAATAGTGTACTTGACTTCTATGCAGGTAAATCAAGCCAATGATTTCCTAGGTAATAAGTTATGTGCGATGTTGGCATGAGCCTTTCCTAGCCAGAAACCGTTACTTAATGGAACACTCCCCTAGGTCAGTCGAACCTTCTTTAGACAGAGAGTGTTACACTTGATTACCAACATTTCCAAAACCAAAGAAATTTTTATGAAAATACTTTATTTTATGAATGAGAATGCAAAACTCTATCCTACATGCCTATTTCTATGTCTACCTACAAATTTATTATTTCCAAATTTAATCTTTATTACCTGGAAAACTGATACCACTTTGTAACACCCATAAATTACTAACATAATAATAATAATAATAATAATTTTAGTAACTTAGAGGTATTACTGTCACGTGTCGCTACGCTTCGGCTATGTTAACTAATTACTATATTGTAGCGGAAGAAAAATATGATTTATTTATTTGAAAATTTTAATTATCTAAAGGTACAAAAGTTAAATAAGAAAAGTTATGAAAACTCCTAGAAAGTATGTGTCCATTGATGTAATGCTCTCATGCACATTTATTCCTCAAACCTACTCACTATAATTGATAAGTAAAGCGAACCAAAAACAAATAGGAAAATACGTGTCAATATAAAAATACTGTGTACATATGTATTCTAAAGAAATACTTTGACTTTTAAATTCCTTTATTTTAAACTTGCCTTTTTAAAATTAATAAACTTTAAACCTTCCTTTATAATAATCCAATACAAATAAAATTATTAAAACAATTTATAACAATAATTTCCTCTTCTTATATCCCCTCATTGATCCTATGTGTGCACACCTACCAACTTAGTTATCCTATCACAGATCTATTATTGGAGTTTTCTTTTTATTTTCCAATAAGTGGACTTTGAAGCATAAATCCTTATTGATTATAAAATCAAGGGATAATGTAGAATAATAATAACTCTCCTTTTTATATACGAAGATGTTGCTTTAACTATTAAACCTCATTGAAAATTATTATATTTCAAATGTCATTCGGCCCTTTTGAAACATGATACATATTCATTTAAACCCTTTCCTTTTTTGAAGCTAGAATTAAATAAATAAGGTAAATTTATATCATTCCCTTTTTTATAATTGAAATTTTAAATAAATATACATTATTTTTTGAAACTGTGCCTGATTAAAATTCCAATTACAATTTATTTAGCAAATTATGTATATAACATATATTAAAATTTTTGAACCTTGTTAAAAAATTTCAGATTTTGATTAATTATAAAAATATAATTTGTAGCTTAACATCACATAATTCAAAAAATTTCACAACAAAACATTCAATTAAACATAAAAAGATTTAACACATATACGTACCTTGAATTCTAGTATTTCCTAGCAACTTCCTACTAAATTTCAAGATGATTCTCCTATCAATTAAAATGAACTAATCAACATAATATACCACAATAATTATGCATAAAATATTAAAACTTTAATTAAATTTAAAAATAGTTTTAGGAATTAAACTATTTGCAAAAATATTTCAATAATTAAATAATTAGGTGAAAAAAGGAGGTTCATGGTGACTGATGGTTGTTGGTTGCGCAAGGTGGCCGGAGAGATGGAGAGAGTGGCGTGAGAGAGGGAGAAAGCTTGGGATAAGTAGAGAGTGTTTAGTGATTTTTGTGTGAAAAATTAGGTGATATCTAAGGGTCTATTTATAGTAAAAATTAGGGTCAAATTTAGGGTTTGGAAATAAAAAGATAAGTATGAGCTTAAAATGATATTTATCCAACCTTCAAATTTTCAGAAAAATCTTTTTTTTTTTAAAATAATTTAAATATTAAATATTTTAACCAATTAAAATTATTTAATTTAGAAGAAAAAAATTAATATTAGGTAACAAAGATAAACTTTTTTTTTGAAATACTAATCATGGCCGACCATGATTAGATAAGTTTGAGAAAAATTTCTTTTTTTAAAAAAATAATCCATTGTTTTTAAATTAAAAATATCTTTTCAACTAAATTCCTTTAAATTAGGATAAAATAATTATATATTATTTTTTCAAAGTACTAATCACGATAGCCGCCCATGATTAGATAATGTTGAGACTTTTTTTGTAAATATTTCTAGTTTTTAACAAAATCGATTTGAAATTAAAAATAACCTTTATAAATATCTTTTTTTGGCAAAGAATAATATCTTAAAAGCTTTTATAATATTGTTGAATAAAAGAGGATACTCTTGATATTTTATGGGATATTTTGGAGGGCTTTTTAGAAATTTAATAGAATAATTAAGGAATTAAATATTTATTTATGAAATTAAATGATTTTCTTAATAAAATTTTAAAATAAATATGTAAATAGCGGTCCATAATTATGATTGGTGCTAAAATACTTTTTAAATTATTTAATTTACTAAAATGTTCTTAAAATAATTTTATTTAAAATGCTAAAATATAATGTACATATAATTTTAAATACAACTTAACATATAAACGTTTTAATATAATGTCTAAAATATCGAATATTACATTGCCTATAATGTGAAGAGCTAGGAGCAACTGCTACTTCACTAGGTTAAGCGTAAAAACCCTAACTATGAGTACCTCATTCAAGGAACCATCTCCATAGATTGGTCTCCTCTTAATCTCTCAAGCAACCCTTTCCTTCGCATTCCATTTATTGTAATCTACTTACATTTATGCAAGTTTCTTTTTCCTTTGGTCTATGCTGAAGAGACTTGAACATCTCCACTCTCTCTAGACTTGATCAATATTTGACCATATTTTATGAGAAAACCCTAGGTTTACATCATACTTGAATGATCCTTAAAGCTCATTTCTTATTCAAGCATCATAAAGCATATCTTGATCTTGATTTTGCCTCTCTTTATCAATGATGTTTTAATACTAAAGCGCACAAGTCTTCATGAACTAGACTCTTGACTTTTGCCTCTTTAGTTGAAGTATGTCATGGAGAAGGGTCTTTTTAGGCCTAGATCTTCATTTGATAAATAAATCTTCAACTCATTATCATTATGCATAATACTTACCTTGCATCCTAACTGGTCTAACCCACTGACTCTTGACTTTATTTCTTTATTTCTTTATTTCTTTATTTCAATTATGCTCTTTTATACATAATAATTACTTTAATTTGTATTGCAATTGCATGACCACTTTTATCTTAAGCTTATAATCAAGACCTATTGATTGTAATCACGCCTAATAAGATAAACTTAGACAACCGGCCATAGGGACCCTAAAACTTATGGACAATTAATACAAGTGATTACCTGATTAGATATATGTGCATAAAGCCAAAATTGCTCAACCGAACTAATTAGAGTATGCTATCTCTTGTTTGTGCATGTATTCCTAGTAACTAAATTTGATTTGTTCTCCATTTCTAAGACAATTGTTTTACACACATTCACATATTGAAATAATTTGATCATTCCCAAACCTTCTTATGATTCGTAGACCACTTACGTGAGTCATTTGGGGATTCAAGTATTATGGTTTCCAAACAACCCACTAAATGTTTGGTAGTGACTCCTTGACCCAATCAATGTCTCAAAAGTCGTATAGTTGATCCTTAGCGATGCGCAAAGTCTTAGGGAACTAGTGGGGAGAGCTCCTTCCTATTTTTTCACCGAAAAGGCAAGGTTGGGTTGCGAAAATTGGGCTCTCTAGTGGCAATTCACTCATTGAATTTTCCACTCAAAACTTACTTGGGTTCCAGGCCCTTTAAATTATACATGAAACAAGCCCCTACACTTACCCTTGCTGCCATCACCGCCTAGACCAATGTAGCCACCGCTGGTTTCCCCTCTTCCTCTTTCCCTCTCCTTACTTCTTTTCCTTTCCCTTCTTCCTTAATTTTATGCCTAGAATTTATGATTAGGAAAACACAGTTATTCAATGATTGTTTTGATTGTTTTCAATGGTATATGTTAAAAGTGTATGTAATCATAAGTTTTATGAATTTTAACATGTTCTACTGATTTTTAGAATTTTTATACATGAAATTATGGATTAAATATACTAGTTTTCATGTTTTAGGGTTTATAATCATATAGTATTGATTATTTTCATGAAACTATGTTTATTTTGTGTTCAATTATTAAAAATTTGTTGATGGTATGCTCAAAATAAATTTTCAGATTTTATGGGTTATTAAATTTGGGTTTATGTTGAGTATTTAAAGGATTTTTATGATTTTATGTGTAGTATATGATCCTAATCAATATAGTACATGTTTAAAACATTATAATCAACATTTTGTAGGCTTTGGAAATTTTCCAAAATTTATAAAATTGATTTACATTGTATTTCATGGTTAAAGCATTAAAAACAAAGGTTTAAAGTATTTATATGATTTTGAAGCCTTTTGATAATGGGTATAGTTGATGTAAATTTGTTTGTTAGGGTATTGATTAAGGTTGTGTTATTTGGTTTAGGAAAACAATTCGTAGTTATAAAAGTCGTTAACTGATTGTTCTATTCAAGGTACCTATAATTTACGAAAAATATTGTCTTTAAGAGCATGATCTAATATGGAATAAAAACTTAGTATCATGTTAGGGAACCTTTTAGATAAAATTGTTTGGTTATGTATTGATGAATTGTGTTCTTTCTCTTTAGAAGCACGATTAGGTATTGTTGTGTGAATTTTTGGATGGTGATTGTTCGTTAATACTAATCATGAAAAGATTATTATGGTTGAGGAATCTTGATTGATTTAAGTGGAATTAATTTGATAATTAATCTATGAGGTTGTTTATTATTACTATCTTATAACTAATGTTATGAAATGAGTACAAGTTGATTTTCAAGTCTTAATGATGAGGTTAGTTGACTTTGTTCAACAGAAATTTAAGAAGGAAATCAAAGGGTTAAAATTACAATCTAAAAAAGGGTGATTGTGTATTTATGATGTATTTCATGTGTGTTATTTGATGAATTAGACCCCAAGTGTTAAATTGTAAGTCATGTAAAATGGAAGAAGGATAAACAATAAAACTCTTGGCTAGTGTATATATACAATCAGGGGTTGGGGCTTCATGGGGTATTCTCTGTGACATTTCTTGGAGACCATGTGATCTAAAAGTCTCTTTTATAAAGTTTCAAACTTAAATTGGGGTTAGTTGATACATCATCTAACTTATGGTGACAAAGTCGCGCTCGTTACCATTGAGAATTATATTATTTTTGATGCCCTCTGACGAGACAGTATGGGGTTTATATATTTATTTTGATGTTCATGATTAGGACATGGGGAGACAATTTGTTGCTTAATCTAAATTATTAAATAAATAAACTATGATTTAATTTGAGTAAAGAAATGTGTTAAATGAGAAGGTATGTCATACATTTTACTGTTATGAGGTCAATATCTTTATTTATATTTTTGTAACCTTTATGTACTCAACTTTGCTGATTATGTGCTTTGTGTGTGATCTTTTGGTAATGGCCTTCACCTTTCAATGACCCTATAATGATCCAATATATGCACTTGTAATTTTTGGGATCATATTTCTGACAGGTTTGCTTGGATGTGCATACATTGTTGGGATGAGTAAAGAGGACTATTTCTTTTGCTTTGTTGATTTAATGTCTTTTTAAATATTTGAAAATTGGTTAAGATTTGGTTTGATGACTATTTCGGATATTTTAAGGGCTTTAATGGTTTCTAATTGTATGTTTGATTTAGTTTAGCGTTTGAAGTTTCATTTGAAAGTTTTATGTTTTCCGCTGTAAAATTTTAATTTAAAGCCTTAGCATTTAACTACGTGGCAGTAGCACTTCGGTAGTTCTCTCGAGGTTTTAGTTTTTAGAAAGAGGGAATTATCGGGGTGTTACAACCTTTTCTAATAACTATCATAATTGTTAACCTTACCATTAAACCTTAATGGTTCGGTTAACTGTTTATGAACACCCATGCACTTCTAGCCATTGTGGCCTGCAGGCTTAGAGGTGGTCATGGGGTATGTCGGCTCATACCTAGGCTCTTGGAAGGTTGGCCAGGAAACCTTTATCAATACATAAATTGTTGTATCATATGTCAAAAATATTCAAAAAAAATTTAGAGAAAAAACCAAAATATTTATTAAAATCGAAAAAATAGTTTAGTCAAATCAAATTGTTTTATGAGAATATTATAATATCAATAATAATTGTAATAGTAATAATAGTAAGAATAATAACAATACTACTGCCTCTAATATTAATAATAATAAATAATAAATAATATAGTGCCTTAGGCCATGCCTCATGTCAAATTGATTGGCTGCCCTCATGCTCGTGCCCAAAATTTTGTTTATTGTCCACGGCAAGGCTTGTGGCTTACTCCATGGATTTCGTTCCTCACTAGACCACAGTAGTGCCAGAAGTGTATTGTTTCTACTTGGCTCAAGTGCTGACTCAACTGGTTATTCGAATCCAGCTCATTAGAACTAGTTCCAGTTCCAAGATTTTAGAATCTTCATTACCGATTTTAGTTCCAAATGACATTTAGGACTCGATTTACAGTGAGAATACAATACCGCAAATTCCTGAAAGAAAAGACATAAAAGCCTCCGTATCGATCTCTCGTTACCTAATATTATAAACACTCCTAATACTAATAAATGAATTGATTAAAAAAAACTTGAGCACACTCATTGTTTCACACAATCATTGCTCTTCCTCTCACCCTTCCCACAAATTACAGCCTCCACTTTCTCAATTTATCTATAGTCTACTTCTTTTTCTTTCCTTGTTATTTAAGTCATCTAATTTGAGAAATATAGAAGATTTTTTGTGATGGTCTATGGTTAGGAAAGGAGGAAATGAAAAAGGGGGTTAGATCTACCTTTTACCTTTCTATTAAAGTTATATATTTTTTAAAAAAATTCAACATTATTATGTAATATATGGATCTCCATTATATCCCTAATAAGAAATATTCTCGAAAGATGCCTATTATATTTTGATAATATATATTATATGTTTAGAATTTTTTGTTTCTATTTAATCCTTAATTACTTCCTTATATATATATATATATATATATATATATATATATATATATATATATATTTGATTTGCAAAGCATATGCCCCAATATATATTGTTAGGTTTTTGGAATTATATCAAATGTTTATTTAACTAAGGTTAATGAGAAATTAGTTTTAAGATTATTAATTCGCCCTTGTGAATTTCACATCCTAATTGTTCATTATTTATTTCTTTCATGTATTGGTTGGCACATGTAACTCTGTTGACTTCTTAGAGCACTCCCACCAGTGAGGAAAAACCCCTTACAAGTGAAAGTAATGGTGTAAAATAAATACTCGAGTTTCACACCAGTGAGAGAAAAAAAATCACGGGTAAGGGAAAGGAAAATCACGCACCCGATGAAAAGTTTTTTGTGCGTGAACAGTGACTATTTGTTGGGACCATCAAAGCATGCGTGGAAGCTTTAATTTTGGATGAATTCACAAGTGGGTCCCACTGAGACATGCATGGGACATACATGACTTGGTTGATTTCAATGGTGGGACCCACCACTGAAATTTTATATTTTTCTTTTTGTAGAGCACTGGGAAGCGGGAAGCGTATAATATATTAAAAATTATAAAAATATTAAATTATTTAATTATATTAAAAACGTAATTAAAAAATAAAATATTATTAATTTTAAGCCATTTTAATTGTATTAAAAAGTTAAATATGTAGCATAAACATTATTAAAAAAATTAAGGAGAAAATAAATAAGGTGATGTGTATTATGGTAGGATATGGAAAATAGTGGAGGAAAGAGTGATGAAGAGTTTTTTTTTTTTTTTTTTTTTTTTTTTTTTTTTTTTAAGCATTGGTGTGGTAATAAAAAAACCTCTCATGAGAGGAATTGAATGAGAAGAGTGAGAAAGTAGGTAGAGAAAGATTAAGAGTTTTTTTTTCTCTTTACTGCGGGCAATGGTCTTAGTAGATCCTCCGTATTTTTGGTTGTGTTATTTGCTTAATTGTTTTGGAGGTCATAGCTCTGAACATCAATAAAATAATTGTTTTTTTTTTTTGTTGATATAACTTTTAATTAGTGGCAATTATTGGACTTATCTTTATGGTTTTACCTTATGATTTATTGAGTTGCTAGTATGTATTATGTAGTAGGTTAGATTATAAAATCACCGCAAAAGTGAATCTTTTAGTTGCTACTTTGTGCGAATTATTTTGATTTGTTGGAATATTAGCCTGAAGTATGTCAGCGCATACATCCTTGACATTGGCAAGATGTTTTATTATTGGTTGGTTGATTTATGTTACTAATTTGTCGTGTTATATAGGACTATATAGTAATTCTTTATGAAGGATTAGAGTACACGATATTTTTTGGCTGCTAACAATATTTTGGGGTTAGTATTATCTTGTTCTAGAATAGTTTAAGGTATTACAGTAATTAATAAGTTAATATGCATTGTGTTTAACCTATTTGGGCCCCTAAAATACATGTTTATGCATTATATTGCTTCTGTCCTAATTTATAATATTCTCTTATATAAAAAATTGTGTTGAATCTTGTAAAACTTTAATTCATGGCTAAAGACATTACTATGGATTCTAGATGTTGAAATACACATAGATACAAAAGACCTAAGTCAAGCTATCAAAGAAAATAATACTACAACAAATCAAAAGTTAGACTAAAGCAATGATATTCCTACACCATCACCTCCACAAAGGACTTAAGACTAAGTATTGGACTATCAAAGACCCATAAATCCTTTGATATAATCTAAAGGAAAGGTATGACCATTTAGAAAAATGTGATCTTGCGAAAAGCTCATTATTATTGATTACACACTAGTAGATGTTACCTATTTGTGGCAATTTAAATAGGGCTACTTATAGCATAGGTATGGGCACGACAAATGGAAAGACAAAAAATAAATAAGTTTAATGCTACATAATAAATATGCTGCATAAATACATTTAAAATGTTGCGGTTCTCCCCTTAAATCGTCGCAATTAAATACACTTGGGAGGATTAATTTACGATGATTCTATCCTTGAATTGCCGCAAATCAATACAATTTGGAGCATTAATTTGAATCGATTTAAGGGAAGAATTGTTGTATAAATGCTCCAAGTGTTTCTTTATTTTTTCGATATTTTTTCCTAATCAATAAAAATTTCAGTAGAATCTCCTTTGCAATATGAACACACACGCATGCACGCGCATATATATATATAGGTAAAAGTTAAAATAAGAAGACTACTTAAAATGAGAAGGATGAGAAGACATCTTGACTCTTCATTTCTTAAATCCAACGGATGATATTTTACATACTCATAGTGACCAAATAATCTTTTTTACTTATAATGACTATTTTTATTATTATAGTGACTCTTTTAATTATTATAGTGATCATTTTTTGTTGTTATAGTAAATATATTTTTTTTACGTGAAATTTCTAGCGTTGAATCTTACCATTTGAATGGCCAAGATCTCTTCTTATTTTAAGCACCCTTCTCATCGGATCCCTCCCCTACACACACACACACACACACACACACACACACACACACACACACACACACACACACACACACACACACACACACACACACACACACACACACACACACACACACACACACACACACACACACACACACACACACACACACACACACACACACACACACACATGTTATATATTTCTATCAAAATCATAAACTAGATCACATATATACTTATTTGAGCCATAAATCACTTGAGGAAATAAAAAAAATTACATCAAAAATAATAATTGATAATTACGATTCAATCTACAAATCGTCAAAAATATACAATGGTATCGTCACGATACCACAAAAGGTAAATAACTCTAAGAAAATTTGTCAGTGACATATGAAGCCCATTTGTTCTGTACCTCATCAATTTCTTCGGTGGTAAAGGGATGCTCTTTAAATACTCTGCATACCTAAAGTGGACATAATTAAAGTAACATATAGTACAATATATTTCAAAAGTAAAGCACGAATGTTTGACTTAAAACGATGAATTTTGGAGTGGTTTAGGCACATCATAGGCCAAAATGTTGTTTCTAAGCCATTTCTACCCAAGTGATAATTCTTTAGCCTAAAAGCCTCTTAATTGAGAAACTCAACTTAAATTGATGTATTTGGAGCAATTTAGGCCTATTTTAGGCAAAACATGTTCTATCAAAGTGACTTCTACTCAAATATTAGTTTCTTAGCCAAAATGGTTCATATTTAAGCTAATATGATTCAAAACAATGTATTAAAACCCTTTTAAGCATATTTTAGGTAAAACATGTTCTTTACTACCCAAGTCTCAGTTTATTACCCAAAATGCTTACTATTTAAGCTATTTTGACTCAAAATAATGTATGTGCACTGTTTTATGCATATTTTAAGTCAAAATTGTTCTTTTCAGCCCAAATTCTAGTTTCTTACCCTATATACTACCTAAATGAGCTATTTTGACTCAAAACCATGTGTCTAGACTATTTTTAGGTGTTTTTAGGTAAAAAAAAATGTTCTTTTCTACCCAAAACCTAGTGTCTTACCCTAAATGCTTCAGTTTTAGTTATTTTGACTCAAAATAATGTGTTTGGATTATTTTAGGCATATTTTCAATCAAACATGTTTTTTTGTACCCATATTTTAGTTTCTTACCCTAAATGCTTTCGATATGAGATATTTTGACTCAAAATGACGTGTTTGGATTGTTTTAGGAATATTTTAGTTAAAAATGTTCTTTTCAACGCAAATCATAGTTTGTTACCCTAAACGCTTCATATTTTAGCTATTTTGACTCAAAACGTTTTGTTTGGAATGTTTTAGGCATGTTTTAAGTGAAACATGTTATTTTGTACCCAAATTTTAGTTTCATACTCTAAATATTTCATATTGGAGCTATTTTGACTTAAAATGATGTAATTGAATTATTTTGGGCTTATTTTAGGTAAAACATGTTCTTTTCTAACCAAATCCTAGTTTTATATCGAAAATGCTTCCTATTTGACCTACTTAGACTCAAAACAATGTGTTTGGATTATTTTAGGCATATTTGAGGTGAAACATTTCCTTTTATACCCAAATTCTAGTTTCTTACCCTAAATGCTTCATATTTGAGCTATTTTGACTCAAAATGATGTAATTGACTTGTTTTAGGCTTACTTTAGGTGAAACATGTTCTTTTCTACCCAAAATGCTTCGTATTCAGCCTATTTTAACTCAAAGCAATGTGTTTGGGCTATTAAAGGCATATTTAAGGTGAAAAAAAATGTTCTTTTCTACCTAAATCCTAGTGCCATACCATTAATGCTTCATATTTTTGCTATTTTGACTTAAATCGATGTAATTGTTTTTTAGGCTTATTTAAGGTAAAGCATGTTCTTTTCTACCCAAATTCTAGTTTCATACCCTAAATATTTCCTATTTGAACTATTTTGACTCAAAATGATGTGTTTGGACTCTTTAAGACATATTTTAGGTCAATACTGTTCTTTTCTACACAAATTCTAGTTTGTTACTTTAAATACTTCCTATTTGAGATATTTTGATTGAAAACGATGTAATTGAAGTGTTTTTGGAAATTTTTTGGTGAACTATGTTCTTTTCTACCAAAATCCTAGTTTATCACCCAAAATATTCTCTATTTGAGCTATTTTTTACTCAAATAATGTGTTTGGGCTTTTTACACATTTTTAGGTGAAAAATGTTCTTTCCTACGCAAATTATAGTTTCTTACGCCAAATGCTTTATTCTTGAGTTATTTTGACTTAAAATGATGTGTTTGGACTATTTTATGCTTATTTTAGGTGAAATATGTTCTTTTATACCCAAATTCTAGTCTCTTACCCTAAATGCTTCCAATTTGAGCTATTTTGACTCAAAATGATCTGTTAGGCATATTTTAGGTCAAATTATTCTTTTCTACCCAAATTTCGGCTTCTTACAAAAAATGCTTCATATTTGAGCTAGTTTGATTAAAAATGATGTATTTGAATAGTTTTAGGCATTTTTAGGTCAAAATTATTATTTTCTACCTAAATTGTAATTTCTTACCCTAGATGCTTCATTTTGAGCTATTTTGAATCAAAATGATGTTTTTAGACTATTTCAGGCATATTTTAGATGAAACATGTTCTTTTCTACCCAAATTCTAGAATTTACCCTAAATGCTTCATATTTGAGATATTTCAACTCAAAATAATGAAATTGAAGTGTTTTAGGCTTATTTTGACAAGGACTTACCACTACTATACTTGGAGAAGACGTCAAGCATAAATCGCATCATGTAGAAGCCACAATATGTTCCACTAACTTGTTGGGAACACTATTATGTAAATAATAATGTAAGTCATTTGATAGCACTATATCACAAAAATTAGTAAATTTACTCACCTTTACATCTATCCATGTCCCTTACATCTTTCCGCTTTGATCGCCTTGAAGCATAAGTCTTTCATTATTATAAGACAAAGACATTGATTAGGTATATTGTTCATTTCTATCCAAATAGGACATATATATATGCTTATGATATATCTAATAGACTTATTGATTAACGGTTGTTCTTAGCTTAATTGAACTACCCATTGAGCAGGCCAAATTGAACAAGTATATCCTCCCATATGACTAGATGCAACCAATTAATACTACATATTAAGCATTAAATACTAAGGATTATGTTCAAATATTCAAATACATAGGCCTAGATATATATATTTATTTAATGAGTTGTATATATATGTTTGGTAAATAAGAGCAAATATGAACTTGTAACCCACTTATAGGGCTTCCGCGAATGTGAAATGGACGTATGACTTAACCTCGTTGAGGTTAGCAGTGATTCTTGCATCCGAAGTAGCCTTAGTTGTCAGGACACAACCAATTGACTAAAGAGAGAAAATCGCACGACACTAAATCCTTTTGTAGCGCCCTATACAATCATAATAAGAATTTTTAAAGTGGTTAGACATTAATAAGTGTACAACATAGAAACCTAGATTCTAGTTGTGTAATACCTCATGAAGACTTAATAACAAAAATGTTCAATTGAGCTCCCTCTTAAAATTGGGAGATATGAGCCTTGTCCAGCCATGCTATTCCGTCTTCAATGTAGTGGAATAAAGCAAAATTTAAGGGCACAACAATGGGATCCTCTTCTTTCATATAGGCCACAATAGAATTTAACCACTTAAACTTAGGACTAAGAGAAGCCACTACACTTTTATGAACAAGTGGACTCTTTTTGGTTATCGAATTTCTTGAGGCTTGTTCTTTGCTCCTGATTGTCTCACCTGACATCCCTTTCATTTTCTTTACTTGTGGAGTCTCCTAAAAATTAGTGTATAAGAAAACTTTTTTGATCAACTTTTATATTATGTGGGTTAATTATAGATAAAATGAGATTTGATCTTTAATTTCTACCTCATTTGTGAATTTAATCAACTATAGAGGCTATTGCATGAAAACACTAATTGTTGTTCAATGTCTCCAGGTGGTACTGCGAAACTAGGACCAGTAGTGATGCTCTCTATAAGAATTCTAGCACAGTCTCAACCTTCATCACTAAATGACCTTCGAGCATCATTGTATTGTGAATAATAGGACATTTTGCATGTTGAAATCTTATTTTTAAAATGTTGATATCCGCAAAATTTGTTCCAAAAACTACCTTGTGACATAAACAAATGTAACTTTTGAGTACAATGGTAATCAATAGTCATAAAATTGAGTGAATAGTCTAGAATTGGATACAAACATGGAGTGTAATCATATTGCTAAATTTAGTGTTTTAGCTACAAAATTATAATTTATGTCTTTTACCATAAAATAAATCCTAGTATATATTTTATCTACTAAAATAATGAATTTTTTTCTAACCTTCTTTTTCAAAGTAATTGGGTAAATAACCCTGAGCCGAAAGTATTTCGGGAAATGACCCTGGCATTAGGCTCGGATGGAAGTCGCTGTCTGGAACAGCGACTTTGGGTTGAGTAGAGCAGGAAGAGTGTTTCTTGCTCTGATTTTAGTCTGTTGGAAGTCGCTGACTGAGACAACGACTTTTATCATTGCTGAAAGTTGTTGTCTCAGTCAACGACTTCCAACAGACTAAAATCAGAGCAAGAAACACTCACCTAAGTGAAACCTCAAAACCTTGCCCATTTATCTCAAATCATACCAAACCCTAAACCTTGAACAAAACAACAAACACAAACCAAACAAACTCTATTTGAATATTTGTATAAATTTTGACAGAGTTCCCTCTGTTTATGGAATAATCCCAAATTTATCCATATTGGACTATAAACCTGTCGCAAACACAAACATATTGGATTCAATATCCAACACCAACACAACCAGATTGGAGACAAACATCAGGTCCAAGTATGTAGTTCACCTGTTTTACGATACGTTGTTTAATTATGGAAATACACATAATAAAGAAGATTGATTCATATCCACACATATTATACACCATATCTAGCAACTGATGGAAGGAGGTTTCATAACTTGCCAAAATAGAAATTATATTACTCCCTTGTACTTTACCATGTCATTTTCCTCAACAAGAAGTCTACCCCAATGAAATATTAAAGGATGCAATTGATTATCCATAACGCACCTGAATAATCGCACTAAACTAACCTAAGTGAAACTTACATTAGGAGAATACCATAAAAACAATTAAACTAAACAAATGAGAATTTCTAAAAATTTTGGCAGGGTTCCCTCTATTTTATGAACTTTTCCCAATTTTATGTACATATTACCAAACCTGTGACAAACCTTAGACAATGTAAACTAATACTCATCTCCATAATAACAACAAGAGACCAACATTTATACTTAAAACACATCCAACTACTAATAACAACAAAATCATATATATTAAACAATAACCAACTAAAATATCCAACTACTAATACCAATGTCACTTAAAGATACCAATGTCACTACAAATACCAATATCCAACTATGTTTACCAATATCCAATTACTAATACCAATGTCACTACTAATAACCAACTACTAATAAAATAATAACCAAACTAATAACTAATTTTATACTCCACAAATTAAACAATAACCACATTTATAACCAATGTAACTTAATTATACTTATTTCATAAAAAATCTACCTAAAATCACTACCTACATTTCAAATTAAGGTAGAAATAAAAAAAAACTAACCTTGTTGTAGCTGCCGTCGCTAGTGAGAAAGTAGAAGAGGGTTATCGCCGCCGATGAGAGGGAGTCGTCGTCGCCGCCGATGAGAAGAGAGAAAGTGAGTGAGGGAGTGAGTGAGGAAGGGAGGAGCGGCGCCACGATGAGTTAGTGAGTAGGGTAACCTGGACAGTGACTTTGAGCGAAGTAGAAATGTAGACCCAACAACCTTGCCTACTGCTCTACTCAACCCAAAGTCGCTGTCCCAGACAACGACTTCCATCCGAGCCTAATGCAAGGGTCATTTTCCGAAATACTTTCGGCTCAGGTTTATTTACCGAATTACTTTAAAAAAAAAGGTTAGAAAAAAAAATTCCTAAAATAATAGTCCATCGTGTGCAAGGTTTTCTAGGGCTTCTTAGTGGGCTTCTTAATGCGTATCGGTGTTACTGAGAATTGGGAGGGCGTTTGGTGTACATGAACATGCCCTAATTCAAATTTTAGGGCTTTGTTTTGTAGGGTATTAAATTATAAAGGAGGGTGTGGATTCGAGGGATATGTACATTCATTACCCCTTGAATGCCCCTAACTCGAGGCTGAACAATGCGGAATAAGGAGAAGGTCGAGTAGGCGGTTGAAGACAATGAAGAGGGTGAGGCGAGGCTGGCACTATGCGTTATGGGGAAGGTTTAGACTCCAAAAAATGTGAACTCAAATTCCCTAGTAGCCATGATGACAAAGTTGTGGAACCCTAAGCATGGTATGAAGGCCAATTATGTAGAGCCTTTTGTCTAGTTTCACCATTGAAGAGATAAGGAGATGGTCATGGAGGCTCAGCCATGGCATTTTGATTGACACATATTGGTGTTACGCGATGTTGAAGGTAAGTTAAAGCCATCCAAATTTACGCTTCATATTTTGTCATTTTGGGTAAGGCTGTTTGATTTACCTTTTGAGGGATTAATGAACATGGACAATGTTAGGAAAATAGGTGATAAACTGGGTGTGTTTTTTAGGATGGATAATGAAGGGACATAATTTTTTAGCGGTAGTATTCTTATTTGGGTTTTGGTTGATATAAGGAACCCCCTTAAGAAAACTATTGCAGTCAGGTTAAGAGGTGGCAAAAAATCTGATTTTGTAGTGAAGTATAGAGGTTTTCGATTTTCTACTATAGGTGTGGTAGACTTAGTCATGGTGAGAAGGACTGTAAATTGATTGGAGGAGATTCGCATATAAGACACCCTTTTGATGATTCCATTAGGGCGTCCCCTTAGAAGGGCGAAGGGAAGGCTGATGTTTGGTATCATCCAGGCAATGGGCCTAGGAGTAGCAATTATTTTTGGAAAAGGAAAGAAGAATGACCAATAGAAGGGTGTACAAGGCATTATAAAAACAATGTAATGTGTATGATTGGATCCTAGGGGTAAATATATCCATGAAAAGGGGATGGGCAGCTATGGGTTGGCACCAGTGGCAAATAACGAGGAATGGGTGTGTTGTGATTCTAGACTAGGTGATAGGGAGATGGTTCAAGATCCCGTGGATGAGGGAGTAGGGGAAGGTTATAGGGCAACATTTGGAGTAGGGGATCCTGATGACGTGAATGACCATAGGAAGGGCGGTATGTTTGGCTCTAGTAAGGAGTACGTGGTGAGGGGCAAAGGCAAGAGCACAAGGAAAAGGGGCATTGGAAAGCTAGTGAGTATTCTGGAGATGGAAATGGAAAAAGATTGAAGATGGAAGTGTGTAGGGATTTGGACTCTTTGTTTATGACAGTAGAGGATTTGAGTGATCCCATGTCTTCGAAGAGCAATGAAAATCTTGAGTTGGAACTGTCGGGGGCTTAGCAATCCTGAGACAGTTAGGACTCTCCAAGTTTGGAGTTGGAGAGAAAAGCTGATAATAGTGTTTTTATTAGAGATAATGATTGATGACAAAACGTTGGAAAATATCACAAAAATGTGTGGTTTTAGGGATGGTTTGCGCATAAGCAGTAGAAGGAGATGGAGGTATGGGTATGTGGTAGAGAGAAGTTCAAGGTGAATGTCAAATCATTTTCTACCCACCACATTAAGGTTGATATTCTGAGCAGTGATGGGAAGGTGAGCTAGAGGGCGGTAGGTATCTATGGATGGCCGGAACAAAATAACAAATGGAAAACTTGGTATCTTATGAGGGACCTTAGGAAGTCTAGTAATCTTCCATACGTGATGTTTGGTGATTTTAATGAAATATGTGGGATAAGTGAAAGAGTGGGTGATGCCCTGAAGGATCAGAGACAAATGGATGTTTCACAAGTGCTATTGATGAATGTGGCCACATAGATTTAGGCTTTAAAGGTAATGTGTTTACTTGGAAAAGGGACATATGGGCTCATAATCTGATTAGAGAGAGGCTAAATTGATTTTAGCGGATGCGAAGTGGTGTAGAATGTTCCCCTATGAGTCAACTTAAAGCTACCCTATCTTTGCGTTTGATCATGCCTAATTTAGCTTGATATATGCGTGACTAGGGAAGGAAGAAGGGGGAGGAGAGTTTCAAAGTTTAAAGCTTTCTGCCTAGGTGAGGACTCTTGTTTGAAGGAGGTTAAGGAGGCATGGGAGAGTGGTTAGAATCGCCCTATGCATGATCAAATCTCATGGTTGATGGATTTTATGAATATATGGGAAATAAACACCTTTGGAAACTAAAAGAAGAAGCTAAAGGAGGTAGAAAAGGAGCTCAAGTTATTGGAGAGTGGAGCTTTAGATGCGAATTGAAGAGGATGAGAAATGCAATGAGTTAGCTAATAAGTTGAGGGACAAGGATAAAAATAAATTGGTTTTCTTAGAGGAGATATATTGGTTTGTAAGGGCCAAAGCTTATAAGTTGAGGGACAAGGTTAAAAATAAAGCTTATTTTCATCAAAAATCGTCCCAAAGAAGGACTACAAATAAGGTGTGTTGGCTTCTGGATGGGCAAGGGGTGTGGAAGACGAGGGAGGAGGATTTTGTTATGATTATTCGAGAATATTTTTGGATATTTTTATAGCCTCCTTGAACCTTGTGTTGGGTGAAACTCTGTCTTTTGTTCTAAAGGTGGTGTTTGAGATAATAAGTTCTTGTTCGGTCATGGAGCCGAGGGAAGAGGAAATCATGGAGCCCATTAGGTGTTATAATGTCTTATAAAAGATCATCTTAAAAGTTCTGGCAAATAGGCAGAAATCATGGCTAAGTAAGATCATTTATGAGAATCAGAGTGCTTTTATCCTAAAAAGGCTCATAAAGGATAATGCCTTAACTGATACGAGGTATTCCATGCTATGAAGAGAAGGCATAAAGGCCAAGAGGAATCTTTTGCTCTTAAGCTAGACATTAGTAAATCATATGATAGGGTGGAGTGGAAATTCCTTCAGAAGGTTATGAAGGCGATGTGATTCGATGACGGATGAATGGTCCGAATCACAAAATTCTCGTCTAGTGTGTCATTCTCCTTTAAGATTAATAGTGAAATAAAGGAGTATGTTAAGCCGTCTAGGGGCTTTATCAAGGTGATCCTATCTCACCTTGTTTCTTATCCATCATGATGTTTTTTTAGTATCATCCTTCAGGCTACCCGGAGAAGCAGGTATATGGTGTTCGGATCTACAGAGAAGCACGGTTTATATGTCATTTATTCTTTGCGGATGATAATATACTATTTGGTAGAGAGAATGATAGAGAGTGCTTGATTATTGTCGACACTATCTATAAATTTGAGGGAGCATTAGGTCAGAAAGTTAATCTTAACAAGTCAGAATTCATCTACAATAAGTTAGTGTCTGTTAACCGACGAGCCAAAGTGGCCCGATATAGAAAGTATTTGGGTATTCAAACAGTTATAGGGAAGTTCAAGAAATAAGTATTCAGGGTATTAAAGGAGAGGATGTGGAAGAAACTCCAAGGGTGGAAGGAAAAGATAATGTCTAAGCTCAAAAAAGAAGTTATAATCAAAGTGGTGGCCCAAGCTATTCCCACCTAAGGCTAAGAGGATTCATTAGTGGATTGGGGTTATGTGACCTTAGAGTGTTCAAAGTTAGCACTCCTTGCTAAATAAGTTTAGCATCTTCACAAAAACTCAGAGTCTCTTTTAGCCCTTACTCTAAAGACTAGATATTATAAGAATAGGGATGTGTTGGAAGCATTCATAGGGTATTATTCTAGTTTCACATGGAGAGCCTATAGGGTGTAAAGTCTATGGTGATTGAGGGGTCGAGATAGAGGGTAGGTGACAGATCCAAGATTAGGACGCATCCTTGGCTTCCTACTGAGGTGAACTCAGGGTATGATATTTAACCTTCAATTGTTGATGATGACCTAAAGGTAAGTGCTCTTATAGACCCATTGACAAAGGGATTAGAATAAGGACTTGATTTCTCGGACCTTTATGGCACATGAGGTGGAGATGATATATAATATTCCTAGATCAAACAGGATCACATGGGATGTGTTATATTGGATGGCCGGCCCAAATGGGATCTTTTTGGTGAAATCTTTCTATTGGCTAGGTGTTAAAGGGGAGTGGGAGGACCAAAGTCAGCTAGGGAACTTTTAGAGCACTGTTTGGAAGTTGGAGGGCCCTCCAAAACTCAATCATTTTGTAGGGAGAGCATGTAAGGGAGCTTTGATAGTTAGGAGTAGGTTGGTCCAGCATCACGCATTGCAGGATGGTAGTTGCTGCACATATAATCTTGCTGAAGAAAACGATACCTATACTATCTTTAATTACCGTAAAGCTATAGCCATGTGGGATGGAAGAGAATTTTTACAAAGGATAAAGCACGTACCTAGGGAGTCTTTTAGAAGCACATAGTTGCGGCTTTCAGAGAGGTGTGATAGTAGTGAGCTCCTATATCCGGGGATTCTAACATGGGCTGCATGGACTTATTGGAATCAAATGGTGTTCAAGAATGTGGAGGTTAACCCTTTGCGTTTTGCGGGTAATTTCTTTATGTTTGTAGCTGACTATAATTTCCAAGAAACTACCATTATTAGGTGCTTTAAACCCCTTTTACCATAGAGGTAAGCTGCTTAGAGCGCCCTTATGTGGCCTCCTAAAGATCAATATGGATGCATATGTGAAGGGTGATTATTGCAGCCTAGGGATTATTGTTAGGGAGATGGGTGGTCTAGTTCTCTATGCTACACGTAAGGAGAATATGGGTAGGAGAGCCTCTTAGGTGGAGGCTGCGGTGATAGCTGACCACGATGTCGCTACATTATCAAAAGTAACCTATTCAACTAAACTAATGTAGCTTAAGTAATTAGGGTTGAAATCCCAAGAGACTATTAGGCACTAATGCTGTCTATACTAGTTTTAACTTCTATCAAGAATGTCCCGATCTAAAGAGTCTATTCTAACTAATGACCAAGCAAAACTAGGCTAAAATACAAACCATAGCTAAATTAGATTACCGATATGAGATAAACATTTAGGACAATGAATCCCCACTAGTACGACTTAGATATAGATTTCTATCCCAATCCCGCAAATTCAATATATAAAGTAATTACTAGGACGAATGCACCCTAAACAATACTAAGGATCTCTCTTGAGTATCAATAGCTTCCTCCTAAAGAAATCCTACCTACTTTCATGGATTCATGAGATAGCAAGACATTAAGTACATCATTCTATAAGTCCTAATAGACAAGACGTCTACTTCCATGATTATCAATCACACCTTAACTAGTGGTTATAATGTAGATTATGAACCGAATCTCACTGTGAACCTAATCCATGCCATTAATCAACTATGCCTAGCCTTTTAATGGAATTAAAGCTAATCAAAGATTAAAAGAATCATCTTTATACATTTATATTTGTGTTTTGGGAATTATCAATACCTATTCCATACTAGTGTTCATCGACATCCTAAATTAATGAACTACTCACACATATTGAGAATAAAATCAACACAAACAGTCATAAAATCCATAATCTAAGCTAGAACAATATGAAAGCAAATAAAAAAAGAAATACTAGAATAATGACAGGAATTAGTTTGTGAAAATAATAAATTATAACAAACCGAATTGTGTCCATAATGCTAGAATAGAATTCTAAAAACTTCAATGCAAAACCAATAACAAGCAGCAAAATCTAAGAGAATTTGAGAGAGTTTTTGAGATATCTAATCTAAACTAATGAGTCTCGTTGCTTAACCTAAAGAAAAATCCTAAAATAAAGATTAACATAACCTAACATCATCTAAGGAAAATCGTGCAAATAAGCCTAAATATATACATATAGAGTTTGGGCTTCAATAAAATACTCGCTGAAAAATGGCCCATCGACAAGGCACTCGATCGAGTTTGAATGGCACTCGATCGAGTCTTTCTTTATTTTGCATATTTTGAATCAGGACAGAAGTGGTTGCTGAAGAGGAGACTCGATTGAGTGCTTTGCACACTCGATCGAGTGTTATATTTCTTCACTTTTTCAACTCGAAGCCTCTTTCTTCCCAAAATTACACTTCCACTCGATTGAGTCCTCTACATACTCGATCAAGTCTTCTTGCTTTTGACTCTAATTCTGGTCCATTGCTTCTTCATATGTTTGGCTTAGGTCATGAACTAGTCCAATGACACTGAGTCCATAAGAAATCTGAAAAACAACATAAATATTACAAAAACTCGTAAACGCATCATATGATAACAAATGAGCAAAATTTACTTAAAACTAAACTAAATGCAATAAACTACATGCAAAAATACCTAAAATACCATATAAATTTGAGTATAATTGGGACTTATCAAATTCTCCAAAGCTAAATGAATGCTTTTCCTCAAACGTACAAGAGCAAAGACAAGAGAAATGAGATAACACCCCCTCAGGAATTATAAGATGCCTCAATTTCATAAAACCCATAATTCAAAACAAATATGCTCATATATGAGTATAAAATCCATGAATAAGTTGATATTCAAGAGTGTCAACTATATACTCCCCAAAGCTAGTCTCGACCATATGCTATATACTTCTCACTTTAGGTGTGCTTAGGTAAATAAGCCAATCATGTGATTTTGGGTTTAGAATGTAAACACTCAACTTAGTAATCACGTCAACTGTGTGAAATTTTCCTCTTTAAGCTTTTATTATGTCTTTCTCCACTACTAAATATGGTGTCAACCCTTTAAGGTGACGACTCTCTAAATAGGCAGGCTTGGTAGAATAGGGGAGGGCAATGTTATTTAGGAAAATGGTGCTCAACCTATATAATAGTCCACTACTACATTGATGTATGGGTTAAACCACCTTATAACCTCCCATACTTCCTGAATATGGCCTCTCATTCTATATACTAGAATCTATGCTTCATCCTAACTGTAATGGATATAAACTACTTCATTGCTCCATTGATGATGAGCACGGATTTAGGAAATTATCCACTTTTCTTATTCTTCTTCTTATTTTCTCTTTTTTCTGTTTTTCTTCTTTTTTTGGATTTTTTTTTATTTTTGATTTTCCCCATTTTTTCTTATTTTATCTTTTTCTATTTTTTCTTTAATTTTATTGCTACTACTCTTCTCTTTATTTTGATATGTACTATAGAAGGGGATGTAAACCGAAGCTCTTCTAGAAGATAGTGATCAACTTAGTACAAGAGACATTAAGAACTGCATACTCTTCTCCAAAAATAAACCTAAAAAAAAGGCTCTTAACCTTTTAATGATATGCATCAAGAAAAAAAGAATCCATGCTCAATGGGTTTCATCCTAAGAGTTAATGAAAAGAAAAATAATTTTTGTGGAAAAAAACCGAAGTTTGAGAAAAATGACTTTAATTCTAAGGAGAGCTCAATCATTACTATGAGTTGTACCAAAGAGTCTCGAATATCCAAATAGAAAACCCAAGAGTAAAATCACACAGAGGACGACATCTAACATACATGATAAGAAACATACTAAAATAATACCATTGGTCTAAGGCTCAAGTCCTCACTAGTAAATACAAGTCTACAACATTAGGTGAGACTAATTGCAAAAGGGAGAAATAGCCTAATTCTTGATTAATAGTCTAATGTTCATGATTTTTGAAAATCAACTGATATATCAAATAAAACCATTTCAAAAAAGAGACAAATGTATCTATTGATCCTCATTAAAAGGCTAATCTCAATTATACGGATAAAAATATGGTATGTATGTAATGCTCTAAACTACAAAATGCCTGAAAAACTAAATAAGAAAGTAATGAAAACTACTCTACAAAGCAATGCATGCTCAATATGATCTCTCTCCCCAAGTCAAACCTTACAATGTCCCTAGTGAAAGCACCAGAGATAAAAGGAAACGTTTAAAAGGGAGAAGATAAAAAAATCCTAATCTAAAAACAAAACACACCAAAAAAAAGAAAAATAAAATAAAATAAAATAAAAGGAAAGAAAAGAAAAGGAAAAACTAATTCTGATCTAGGGGAGGAGGGTAAGGTCCATAACTAGGGCCAGATCCATATCTATGCAAGCCATAGCGCGATGAAACTAGGACCACCCCCAAAATACCTTTGCATAGCCTCCTCCATGGATGAGAAGCTAGCCCGCATGGTTTTATATTATAATCATTCCTCATCCAATCAAAATATTCACTCATAGCCCGATTGGACTCTTGCATAGTATGATAATCATTCCTCATCTCATTGTAAGAATCAACCATAGACTGATGTGAGGCTCTCACCTCTATGAAGTTGTCCCGTATATGCTCAGCATTGGTCCATAAAAGACCAAAGTCGTGCTACAGGGCAACTATCTGAGGCTCATAGGACCAAGACTAGTTACTACTTGCCTCATAATGGGGGAACTGTGCATGGGTTCCTCCTTAATCCCTCTAGAGGCCTATCATCGCCTCAAGTTCTCCACCCTTCTTGGGGAGTGAATCACCTTTGGTGACTGATGGGGACCATTGGAAGTCTGGGGGTAGAATTCATGTCTTAAGACCCTCTAAAAGAGGGATACAACCCCGAGGAAAGAAGGCATAGGGGTCCAATACATGAAGAGTCGGGCGCCCCATGAGCCACTCAAAGCACTAGTGTCGACCTCTTTGGGGTTGAACCCATCGCATGTTTTGAAGGCTACATAGAGTTATATGGGTGAGGGTACTAGAAGGGTAATGCGGTCTCCTAAAGCTATATTAGTTGAACCCTCATCTACTTGGGCTAGGTATTCCATAAACCAAGCCACTAGACAAAGGATCCTCATTCCAAAGGCTATATCTACCCCAAGGATAGGCCTAGATCATTGGAAAATAAATGCTAGAGAAAATAAAGATTGCGAGAAGAGCAGACGCCACCCCCAGCGTCTCTGGAGAATAGGGTCCAATCTTGGACCCTATAAGCTACCCGCACCACCGAATGGATAATCCAAGTTACCTTAGTTCAGCTAGGATCATAGGTGATTAGCCTAGTGATGTATCTCGAGAAGACACTATCCTTGTAATCCTCTAACCTAGGATGGCCAAGGTAAGAACCCCATTCGTGGGCAGACCTAATACCCGATGGACATCATATAAGGAGAAGCAATACCGATTCCCTAAAATATTAAAGTAAATACTAGTAGGGGTAGAGTTAGGGGATTGATTAATTTGGAAGGAGGAAAGGGCCTCTAAAGTTAAATTACTATATGATGGGGCATGAAGGTTTAGCAAGGAATCCCGCCCAAACCTAGAAAAAATCTCATGTATTGCCCCCTTGAGACATAGTGCCCTAGTGGTTTACGGGTCATAGAATCGCATAGGGATGAGGTTTCTATTGGTATCTCATAAAATTCCTTATATACTCCTCACTAGACCCAAAATAGATAGTGTACATCTCCACGCGGGATCTCAACTCTAATGGGGGTAGGGTACCTTTGCCTCCTAAATTTTGTTCTCTTAAAGAAAGACATGGTTATCTACTATTCAAAACACTAAGAGGCTCTAAATCATAAGGTAAGGATGGGTCCTAAAGGGAATCTTGTACTACCTAGGGTCTTTGCTCAAAAAATTTCCAAAATTTCTATGTCTAACAAGAATCCTTACAAAAACTAAACCAAATCATATATATAATAATATATAACACCATTCCAACAAGTATATGAACATAAATTCAGAAAAATGTTGAAAAATAGTGTATTATGAGCAAGTATAGGGAAATAGTATACCAACTAAAATCTCTTGCCAAATTGCTCAACAATGTGTATGGAATCACATATAAACACCAATCAGATCAAATGAAAAACAACAAACCCTAAAATTTTGGGGAAGTTAGGGTTTTGGGGTGAGATGGGTTATTTGGTGTGAATTTGGTGTAGAAATTTTATGTAAAGTGTTGAGGAGTGTTAGAAATTGCAATATTTTGGGTTTTAATTGAGTGGGTTAGGTGAATTTAAATAGGGGATGAGAGTTTGAGTGAGAGGGAGCTAATGAGAAATGAGAGTGAGAGTAGTGAGTGAAAATGAGGGCAAATGTTGATTTAAAAGAGGCGGATCGAGGGGCACTCGATCGAGTGCGAAGGGAACTCGGTCAAGTTCCCTGTTAAAATCGCATTTGTTGAAATAAAGGGTTTTCAATCAAGTGCTCTGCACACTCGATCGAATGTCTTAGTTTTAACAAAATTTCTCCCATTCTTCCAGCATGTCTGTTTTTGACACTTCTACAATGCACTCGATCAAGTGTCTATGGAAAATAGCTTTTCTCAACTACACTTTTACATGGCTCATGCTCTTAACTTCAAAATATTCCTCAAGATTCCAAACACAATTCTAAGAACTAAAAAAACCCAACGCAAACCAGAAATAATCAGCATGACGTAAAACCTACAAAATAAACACAAAACACACATAAAACTAAAAGTCACCTATCAAAACCAAGATAAATCAGAAAAATCAAAGGAAAAATAGAGAAAAAGTTAGAAAACTAGTTTGTCTCCCATTAAGAACTTTTTTCTAATCATAACCTTAACCCCCTTGATATTTAGCCTGTTGATGATGTAGAATCAAATAGGTTCATACTAGCCGTCCTGTGATTAGGGTCACCTATATGACAATGCTTCAACTATGGCCTTTTTTTTAGCACACCTAAATATGAAGACTTCTCCACATACAATGAACCCGGATTAATCAAAGGCGGAGAAGACATAGACTTTTGGTCTCCTAGTGATCCCAACTCACTCAAAACCTTCTTCTTTCCATCCATCTTCACTTTTCTTGAGTTTTAAGCTCTCGATTCCACTTTTTTACGTAAAGGTGGATCTTTCTTTGGATTTTTACACTAATCTATACACGAATCCACCTTACACACTAGAGCAGTCATGGGAGTTCTTTCTACTAGGCCGGGCAAAGTAAACTCTACCTTTGCATCTCCCACTTCAAAGGTGATAGTACCATTCTTCATATCTATCATAGCACTAGTTGTAGCCAAGAATGGTCTTCCCAAAATAACGGGCACTTGCTCATCTTCCTATATGTCCATCACCGTGAAATCACAGGGTATATAGAACTTCCTTAAGCGAATAGGAAGATCTTCCAGAATACCCATAAGCATCTTTATAGTTCTATCTGCTAGCTATATAGTGACGCGAGTGGATTTCATATCACCCAACCTAAGCTTCTTTTACAGAAATTGATGCACTCATTTTAGAGCACGTTTACAACCCCATTTTAGTGTCAAGTCTCATACTTTTATAATGGTTTTATGCACATTACATTCAATTTTACCATGATCTTGTCCTCGAGCTATTTTTAGGTCATTTTAGGTGATTTCGATGATTTCGAGGTAAAATGAGACATGTTCGAGGCTTTGACACTTTTATCAAGAGTTTGGATGCGCGTATCATAGCTTGGGCATGCGTTTCAAGTCACTCTCGAAGATTCCATAAACTCCAAAAGCCATTAGACACTTCAAAGGAGTTGTTCAACAAGGTTCAGGTTCAAATTCGACCGAATCTGACATCCATTCGGTCGAATGGAAGACAAGGATTCAAGCACATAAATCAAGCTCTCGGGAATAGCCAAATGAACACTTATTTGGCTGAATCAAGGCCCATTCGGCCGAATGGAAGCCCTCCTTCAGTCGAATGGTGGACAGGGTGAGAAAAGTCGAGGCTTCCGATATGGGCGAATGAAGAATCATTCGGCCGAATACACCACTCATTCGGCCAAATCTACACTACATTCGGCCGAATGGAGACTAGTTCCGAAGATCTTGGTTCTTTCTTAGGCCAGCGCTCGAGGGTTTTTCCTAGGGTTTCACCCCTTATGTCCCTAGGGTATAAGTACCCTCTTGCTCTTTAAATAACCCTCATGCCTACTTTAAGAGCTTTTGTGCCTCAACCTAGAACATCACCTTTAATTCTCTTCATTTCATTTAAGCATTAGTTTACATTTACAGCTTTTGTTATTCTTGCTTTCAAGCTTTGTATTTCGGATTCGGATTCTCTTTCATTCACGCAATTTCATTTATGTAAGGTATCGATTCTTTTCTATTTTATTTCGTTTAATGTTTTCAAGTATTGTTTTTTTGAACTTCATTCCTCTCGCTATTATCGTTGCTTTTTTTATGGTTTTGATAAGAGTAGTTGTCAGTTTTGTTATAGGTCTTTGTTTTTCGTTCTTTTGTTCATTACATTCAATTCGCTTGTCCTTTCAATCATGTTCTTTTTCGTTGTTTATGCCCTAGTCTTTATTATTATGTGTGAGTAGTTTTCTTACGGGTTTGATTGGTGAAACCCTAGGTTGGCTCGTTCTTCATGCGTAGAGTTAGGATTTAAGATTGTTGATGATTAATTAATTGATATTCAATGCGAATCTTGTCCTGCCACTCCTTTGGAGACATAGGACAATTATAGGTTTTTCGTGTGATTCATAGGGTCAAAACTTCCTCTCGTCATCTTGAGTGTCATGATTCATTATTGACTGATTTCTCCTAATTTAGTGTATTGATAGTTTGATTGTCCTTCCTAGAGTGGAACTAATCTATCCCCGTTTTCCTTCCATACCACATTATCGTTTTAGTTCTTGCTTTACTTTTCTGTCATTAGTTTCATTTTATCAAATCCCAAATAACTCCCTTTGCATCAAGTCTAGAGACTATCGCCCCTTGTCCTTGTGGTTCGATCCCTAACTTACCACTATACTAGTTGTAGTAGTATTAGGGTGTTTATAAATTTAGTTTGCATAACTATTCTTTTAGTTAAATGACCTAAAAGAACGGTTATCAAAATGGCGCCGTTGCCGGGGACAAGGTGTTGTGTTTAGATTATAGTCTTGGTGTAAGTCATTTTTGTTTTATTTTTATTATTGTCTATTAGTTTGCTTGTCAGTACTTACGCTTGGTCTCTAGTGTTGTTTGCATGCCATATAGCACACATAGATCAAATCAACAACTAGAACCATACGACCCTGAGGTTCAATGCAGCAAACGGAGAATTCCAACCCAAACCCCGTCACAACCAAATACTTCCAACCCCCCTACACCACCAATGGACGAAAATCACCAACAACTATTTGGTCAATTAAGGACGCCTGGGTCCCAAGAATTTCAAGGAGGTGTAGTGTTATCCATAGCCCCGAACCCTTATCACATACATCCTCAATTCACCCGGATGGTGAAGGAGACCCCTTTTTACGGTTTGAGAAATGAATGCCCTCTCCAACACTTAGAGGCATTCTCAGATATTTGCAGTCTCATACCTCCATGCCCCACTAGCCCGGATTATGTACGGATGCATCTATTTCACTTAAGTTTATCTGGTGATGCTCAGGATTGGTATAAATGCCTAGAGCCCAACTCAATCATTAATTGGGCTCAATTAAAGACAGCATTTCTAGAAAGGTTCTATCCCATAGTTCGAACGCTGGATTGGCGTAAGAAAATTGCGTCATTCACTCAAGAGGATGATGAGAACCTTAGTGCCACTTAGAGTCAGTTTAAGAGAATGATAAGAGCATGCCCCCATCATGATTACGGGGAAAACCATCTCAATACATTCTTCTATGATGGTCTAAATGACTCCACCAAGGTACTCCTAGACTCGTCTGTTGGTGGCCAACTCTCGAAAGTCCCATGCAATCAAGTGAAGGCTAAGATTAAGGAGGTTGCTAAAAATAGCTCTTGGGGAGGAGCAAGGGGTAGTGGATTACCAAGGGGAGGGATGGATTCAAGCAACTTGGACACGATTAGTTCAAAAATCGAGGCCATCATGGATAAGAAGCTGTCCAAGTTCAAATATGCCCAAGGTAGCTCCAATGTATCATCGGTTAAAGAAATGCCCTTTTCATGTAGAATTTGTGGGGGCACCAATCATGATACATCATATTGTGGGGGTGCAAATTCTGAGCACATAGCAGCTGTTAACTACGGGGGGTATAACCAAGATGGAACCCCAGTCATGAACCATGATGGATACGGGTATAATCCCGATTATGTGGCAGCTATAGGGTATGGTGGTCAAAACCATGGGTTTGGTGGTCAAAACCAAGGGTTTTCTCAGCAAGGTCCTTACAACAATCAACCCTTTAGACCTCCCTTTAATCCGAATTCTAACCAAGGAAACTCCTACCAAGGGTACAACCCCACCAATCACGCGAATGGGAGTTTTCCTAAGCCGAATGGGAATAGGCCGTACCCTCAAATGCCAAGACCCAACCCCAACCTACCCTATCCATCTACACAGCCACAACCAAACCCGCCTCCAACTAATGAATTCCTTTCCACCCAAGTGAACTCCCTTACGCAGTAAAATCAAACCCTCTTGCAAATCAATCAAACTTTGATAAATCAAATACAACAACTTCAAGCGCAGCAGAAGTTGTTTGAATCACAGCTTGCGCAGATGGCTAGTTCATCTCCACCATTGCTACTTCCTTCTCACCCTCAACAAAACCCATACACCCAACCTCCACCATAAAACTCTCCTGACTCCAACCCTAAGCATCACACCTGTAAGGCGATCTTCCTAAGATCTGGAACCTTATATCCTGATTTAGTTGTAGCCAATGGAGATGATTTAGGGGCAGATTCCTCAAAGGGTAGTGGTTATCTAAGAGAAAATGAGCACAAGGAGAACCTTGAGGGGAGAGAATAAAAGGAGGGTGGTGAAGAAGATGAGGGGCACAATGTCAAAGTCATTGGGCATGAGAGAGAGAAGAAAGATGGAGATGAGAGATGGAGGGAGATACAGGAATGGAGGAAACTTGAGCGCCAACATGCTCCGCCTCTACCGTTTCCTTACAAGAAGGTAGAGAAGCAATTGCAAGAAAAGTTTCTTAAATTCCTAGAGCATATGAGGTAACTTGAAATGAACATACCATTCTTAGAGGCCATGGAGCAAATTCCACAATATGCTCAGTATCTAAAAACCCTCTTAAGGAACAAGAGAAAGCATAAGGGTGAGGTGATTAGTTTACCAAAGAAGGTAAGTGCCATCATTCAGGGCACATGGGCAAAGAAAGAAAAAGCTAAAAGACCCTTTGTGCTCCCAGTCACCCTTGGAAAACTCAATTCTAAGGGAGCACTTGCTGACCTTGGGGCCTCCATTAGCCTAATGCCGATGTCCATTGCCAAACAGCTAACCTGTGAGCTTAAGCCTTCAAAGAAAACAATCCAACTGGCCGACCATAGTATAAAATTGCCATGTGGGGAGTTTGAGGACCTTCCAATCCAAGTAGGGAACATAGTGGTAGCCCAAGACAAGGTTGTGTTTGCCTTTTCTAACTCTTGAAAGGAACCCATGGTCGAGTGGATTTGTTCCTTTCGGGTGGTCAAGAAAAAAGCTGCGAAAAAGGTTGAGAGGTGTAATGCTTTTGCTGCCCCAATGGTAGTTGAGGTGTCAGATGAGGAGGACGCACAAGAGCATTTTGTTTTTGGGGTTGTGAAGGGAATTGCTCCGCCAACGGAGATGTATTACAAATCTGAGGGAACTAACGAGACAGCCTGCAAACGGAAAAGGGCTAGAAAAAGAAAATCTAAAAAGAGACCGATGGCTCCACCCTGGCTTGGGGGATCCCCGCATTATAACCCACCTCCAGATGACCCTAGTTCTCCATTGCTAACTTCCGCCACTGCGACTCGGTGGAGAGTTTTGACTCCCCACGCTGGAGGTGATGGTGATGCTAGGAGTGAATACAATCCTACGGCAGGTACGATTTCGTTGTTTTCTTTTTCTATATAAACTTGTGCCTAATTGTGTCAAATTTACCGACGTTAAACAAAAGTACTTACGGGAGATAACCCGGTGTTTGTTTTGTTTGTTTATTTGTATAGCAATAGCTTCCATAATGCTGATCTTTCTCCCTTTTGTTTCTCCTCTCCCAAGTGCCGAGACGGCTCTTGCGCTGGCTTGGGGGAGGGTCCTTGTGTTTTCAAAACTTCAAAAGATTAGCATTATTGAAACTATTACCTTGGTTTTTGTTTTAGCATTTCTTTGCATGTCTAGGTGTGTCAAGATTAATGTGCTTGAGTTGTGAAACTCACATGCTAGCTCCTGACGTGTACATTATAGTGGTCTTATGTATACTCATGTTTTCCTAGCTTTGTGCCTGTTTTGGGACCGAATGATTGACTGTTTTCCACCTGACTTGGGGGATCTGGTCCTACTTGGTTTGCGGCTTGGATTACTACCTATTGAGGCACATTTCGACTAGCCTAGTGAGGATTTAGCCTTCTAGGACTCCATTATGAGTCCTATGTTATTATGTGCTAGTTAGAGAGTCTAAGTATTATGTTTTTTCTCCTCCAGCATAGTCTTCTTTTTTAAAGGCCAGGGATGATAACACGTTTGTAGTTACAACTACATGGCTAAATTGCCTACCATGAATATCGATTGACTTTAGGGTAAGCCAATTTTATGCCTTTACTTTTTCTTTGTAGCTACATCACCTAACTCCACATGAGCCAAATATTCCCTCTTCTTACCTAGAGGATAGTCAAGTGGTTACAGTGAAGTGGTGCCCATTGCATTGTGGTGAAAGATTTTGGTTTGAAAAATCGTTGTCATATTATATGACTCTTTACATTACTCTTAGTTTATTTCAGAAACATTAGCTTGAAAATAAAAAGAAAAAAAAAGAAAACAAAGAAGAAAGAAAAAGAAAAGAAATAGAAAAAAAATAGAAAAAGAGAAATTCGAGAATAAAGTTGGTGTAATGAGTTCATTTATGCGTATCTAGAGAATTTTGGAAAGTGGCATTGTCGTCGGAAGTTATAGCCGTCCTTGGTTTGATTACCTTGGATTACTTACTATATTCTATTTGAACTCCACATCCCTAAATTTTACCCTACCTTGATCCCAGCCTACATTACAACCGTTTCCAAACCTGTTCGACTTGGCCTGATTAGCAAGTTATGTGATGGAGAGTAGATAGGATATAATCCCTAAGATTTCTCCTTGATTGTTTACTTAATTCCCGACTCATCTTAAGTCGTATGATTCTGAGCTAAACACGTACCGTATTAAACACACGAGCGTACTAGAAATTTCCCACATCTTTTGGAAAATAGCATGGGGAGCGTGGACTTGTGACCTCATTAGGTAGTGGGTGGCATGGCCTGTGTTGTAGCTTTTCCAGTAATCCTGAGTGTGTGGAAAACGTAGTTCATCTTGGTATTATGCTCTTTTGAGCCCATTGTACTTGCACACCCATGGCTAGGGAAGAGTTTTGCGCGTACACGGCTGGCATTGTCTTGTTTTCCGCTCACCTTGCTTTTCATGAGCTTTGCTCACGGTGTTGCCTTGCTAGTTCATTTGCTAGGGACTAGCAAAGGATTGGTTTGGGGGAAGTTGATGTACTTGTTTTAGATCACATTTACAACCCCATTTTAGTGTCGAGTCTCATGCTTTTATATTGGTTTTATGCACATTACATTCAATTTTACCTTGATCTTGTCATCGAGCTATTTTTAGGTCATTTTCGGTGATTTCGATGATTTCGAGGTAAAATAAGACGTGTTCGAGCACATAAATCAAGCTCTCGGGAATAGCCGAATGAACACTTATTCGACAAATCAAGGCCCATTCGGCCGAATGGAAGCCCTTCTTCGGTCGAATGGTGGACAGGGTGAGAAAAGTCGAGGCTACTGATATGGGCGAATGAAGAATCATTCGGCCGAATACACCACTCATTCGGCCGAAACTACACTACATTCGGCCGAATGGAGACTAGTTCCAAAGATCTTGGTTCTTTCTTAGGCCGGCGCTCGAGGGTTTTTCCTAGGGTTTTACCCCTTATGTCCCTAGGGTATAAATACCCTCTTGCTCTGTAAATAACCCTCATGCCTATGTTGAGAGCTTTTATGCCTCAACCTAGAACATCACCTTTAATTCTCTTCATTTCATTTAAGCATTAGTTTACATTTACAGCTTTCGTTGTTCTTGCTTTCAAGATTTGTATTTTGGATTCGGATTCTCTTTCATTCACGCAATTTCATTTATGCAAGGTATCGATTCTTTTCTTTTTTATTTCGTTTAATGTTTTCAAGTATTGTTTTTTTGAACTTCATTCCTCTCGCTATTATCGTTGCTTCTTTTACGGTTTTGATAAGAGTAGTTTTCAGTTTTGTTATAGGTCTTCATTTTTCGTTCTTTTGTTCGTTACATTCAATTTGTTCGTCCTTTCAATCATGTTCTTTTTCGTTGTTTATGGCCTAGTCTTTATTACTATGTGTGAGTAGTTTTCTTAGGGGTTTGATTGGTGAAACCCTAGGTTGGCTCGTTCTTCATGCGTAGAGTTAAGATTTGAGATTGTTGATGATTGATTGATTGATATTCGATGCGAATCTTGTCCTGCCACTCCTTTGGAGACATAGGGCGATTATAGGTTGTTCGTGTGATTTATAGGGTCACAAACTTCCTCTCGTCATCTTGAGTGTCATGATTCATTGTTGACTGATTTCTCCTAATTTAGCGTATTGATAGTTTGATTGTCCTTCCTAGGGTGGAACTAATCTATCCCCGTTTTC
This sequence comes from Dysphania ambrosioides, assembly GCA_026401315.1. Classification (NCBI taxonomy): domain Eukaryota; kingdom Viridiplantae; phylum Streptophyta; class Magnoliopsida; order Caryophyllales; family Amaranthaceae; genus Dysphania; species Dysphania ambrosioides. Next base: position 6,739,636 of record CM048662.1, read on the forward strand.
CTTCCATACCATATTATCGTTTTAGTTCTTGCTTTACTTTTCTGTCATTAGTTTCATTTTATCAAATCCCAAATAACTCCCTTTGCATCAAGTCTAGAGACTATCGCCCCTTGTCCTTGTGGTTCGGTCCCCGACTTACCACTACACTAGTTCTAGTAGTATTAGTTTATTTATAAATTTAGTTTGCATAACTATTCTTTCAGTTAAACGACCTAAAGGAACGGTTATTAGAGATGTAGGCATAAGGTTCACTCTAGATCCCAAATCACATAATTCATTTTGATCTCAATATCACCCAAAGTGACTAGAATGGAGTAGCAGCTCAGATCACCTTACTTCATAGGCAGCATATTCTGAATCACTACACTACAATTTGCAGTGAGAGGCACTATTCCATCTTCCTTTACTTTCCTCTTCTTCAACAATATCCCCCTTAAATACTTAGCATATGAAGGAATCTTAAAGATAACGTTAAGAACCATAATATTCAGACATATCTTTTTCATAATATCAATGTACTTCCCGTACTTCTTCTCAAGCTTCACCTATGCCAATCTTTGAGGGAAAAGGACATGTGGTCTCTATGGTTTAACTATATTATGGGGAGGTTCCTTCTTCACATCCTAAACCTTCTTAACCAATTCTTCCTCAACCTTGACTTCTTTTACAACTTCCATTACCCTCATCGGCTGATCCACTAGTTCCTTGTCGCTCCTTAGAGTTACTATATTTACGTGTTCCTTGGGAGGAGTCTTGGTATTTCCAAGGAACTTGCCTGAAACCTTTGAGAGATGACTCACTTTCTTAGCTAACTAATTAAGATGTGTTTCCACAGTCTTATTTTGAGTTTTTAGCTTAGTAAACTGCTTCTCAATATTCACATTGTTCCTGGTTTGTTGAGTCTCGAAAGTCTCAAATACAACTTATAAGTTGGATTTCTAAGGTGCTTGATGTTGTTGAAAAGGTTGTAGTGGACTATACAGGGGCCTCTCATTTAATCTTGGTGGTACTTGCAGTTGGTTAAAGTTAGTGCATAGCAGGGCTAGGTTTTGGATCGGGTTCAATACATTTCGTGTATTTTTGTAGGAAAAATTTGGGTGCTGCTTCCAACCTTCATTATAGGTGTTCGAGAATGGGTCGAATAGCCTCCTTGGGTTGTTGTAGATAGCATTGACTTGCTCACTACCCATATCATGGTTCATAATGTTATATAACGTCTAAAGAAAAAGCCAATTCGGTAACCCATGATGAGGACAATGTTTCAACATTCTCTTAAACCATCTCCATGTCTCATGGAGTGACTCGTCGTACAACTACTGAAAGTTATTGATCTCTACTCTCAACATATCCGTCTTATCCTAATCCAAGAACATCATGAGAAAACCTTTTGAAAGCTTATCCCATGTGTCAAATGTACCTGGACCTTTAACACTATGCCATTCATATGCTTTATCCCTTAAAGAGAATGGGAACAACCTCATCTTCACAGCATCTTTAGAACAATACTTTATCTTCATTGTGTCACACTTGTCCAAAAAGTTCTCAATGTGTGAAATGGGGCATTCTATAGGGTGTCCTGCGAATGCATAGCTAGAGACAAACTAAATAAATGTTGGCTTCAGTTCAAACTTCCTAGTGATGACATGAGGCCGAGAAATACTTTATATATTCTGAAAGCCAGGTATGCAATACTCAAATATATTTTTCTAAGGCAGGGTTTCAGCCTTATTGATTGGTTTCTTTGACTTCTTTTTGTGTTTCTTTTGCTTCTTTACTAAGTTCTTGATCTCGGGGTCTAGAAAATAAGCTCTTTAGAACCTGTCTTTCGAGTGTGCATACAAAGAAAACACTAGAAAGGACAAAGATCAAATCAAAAAACAAGATAGTCGAAGCAACTACCTAAGAAAACAAAAAATCCTAATAGAAATCTAAACTAAAAACAACAAAAGAAATCACAATTAGTCCCCGACAACGGTGCCAAATTTTGACTAGGCTACCACTACCCTATCAAAACTAACTTATATACCTAAACTATTATAGCTCGGGTAAGTACAATTGAAAACCCAAGAGACTTTCGGGCACTAATGCTGTCTATACTAGTTTTAACTTCTATTAGGAATGTCAAGAACTAAAGGAGTCTATTCTATCAAATGACCAAGTTAAATTAGGCTAAAACACAAACTATAGCTAAACTACATTACCGATATGAGACAAACATCTAGTACAATGAATTTCCACTAGTATGACTTAAATATAGTTTTCTATCGCAATTTCATGAATTCAATACATAAAGTAAATCCCTAGATAAATGCACCCTAAATAATATTAAGAATCTCTCTCGGGTATCAATAGCTTCCTCCTAAAGTAGTCCTACCTACTTTTATGGATTCAAGCGATAGTAAGACATTCAGTATATCATTATATAAGTCCTATTGGTCATGACGTCTACTTTTGTGATCATCAATCACACCTTAACCAGTGATTCTAATGTAGATTTTGAACCAACTCTCGCTGCAAACCTAATCCATGCCATTAATCAACTATGTCTAGCTTTTTAATGGAATTAAAGCAAAGATTAAAAGAATCATATTTATACATTTATATTAGGGTTTCAGGGTCAAAACCTATGCCATACTAGGGTTCATTGGGATCGTAGATTAACAAAGTACTCACGCATACTGATAATAAAATCAATACAAATAATGACCAAAGCCATAATCTATGCTAAAATAATATGAAAGCAATAATGGAAAAGAAATACAAGAATAATAATATGCCGCATATTATTTACAAATTTGCGGCGTCACGTAGCCTAATACCGCTGCTAATTAGCCATAAATTTGCGGTATCAGCTACCCTACACCCGCTAATTATTGGCCATACATTTGTGGCGTCACCTCCCTAAAACCGCCGCTAATTGGTAGTTTTTTTTAATTAATTGACCTGTAATATAGGAATATGTTGCGTTACCTCCCTAGAACCGCCACATATGAGTTATTTTTTTTTTAAACGCAAGAATCTGATCCCTACAACGCCCAAATTTCAAATTCAAAACCTGCTTATTACATTTACAATTACTGTAACCCAAGATACATATATACACATGATCCATCGATCTCTCATTTATGCATAATAATAGGGTCATAAAAACATTCATATATTAAGTAACATCAAAAATACAATCCAATTAATGAAATTGATGTATAAATTACAAAATACACAAGGATAAGGTAATGAACAAAATCTAAAAAAAGTTATCTATCCAATACTTTGCAAGTTTGTTGCAGACGACGTCGATTTCTTTGTTGGAGAAGGGCTCCTCGTTGAATCCTTTGCATACCTAATATTGATTAACATTTCATTAACGTGTATATAAAATGTAATGCATATGAAATCGATGTATCTGAAGTGTTTAAGTCACTTTCTACCTGGACACGATCCCATGTGACCTGTATTGACTAAAATCGATGTGTTTCAAGTGTTTAGGTCACTTTGTACCCAAAACCGATCCCATTTGACCTATATTGACTCAAATCGATGCATATGAAGTGAGTAGGTCACTTTCTACCTCGCCTATTTTTTAAATTTCTTATCAAAATAACCTATAACTTGCAATAACATACCAATATAACCTAATTACAAGTATTTATGCATTGAAAACGAACATTAGAATCATTTCACTAAGTTTTGGAACGATGTTTGTGATTTTCAAGGGAAAAGGGCCAAAAAGGGTTCTACCTCGCCTATTTTCCACATTTCTTATCAAACTAACCTATAACTTGCACTAACATAACAATATAGCCTAATTACAAGTATTCATGCATTGAGAACAAGCCTTAGAAGCATTTCACTAAGTTTTGGGACGATGTTTGTGATTTTCAAGGGAAAAGGGGCCAAAAAGGTTTCTACCTCGCCTATTTTCCACATTTCTTATCAAACTAACCTATAACTTGCACTAACATACCAATATAGCCTAATTATAAGTATTCATGCATTGAAAACGAACATTAGAAGCATTTCTCTAAGTTTTGGGACGATGTTCGTGATTTTCAAGGGAAAAGGGGCCGAAAAGGGTTCTACCTCGCCTATTTTCCACATTTCTTATCAAACTAACATATAACTTGCACTAACATACCAATATATCCTAATTACAAGTATTCACGCATTGAAAACGAGCCTTAGAAGCATTTCACTAAGTTTTGGGACTATGTTCATGATTTTCAAGGGAAAAGGGGCCGAAAAGAGTTCTACCCGCCTATTTTCCACATTTCTTATCAAACTAACCTGTAACTTGCACTAACATAACAATATAGCCTAATTAAAAGTATTCATGCATTGAAAACAAACATTAGAAGCATTTTACTAAGTTTTGGAATGATGCATTTGACCTACCTTGTCTCAAATCGATGCATTTCAAGTTTCCTATGTTCCGTTCTCCTGCTCTTCTGCATTCATCATATTCCTCATCTTTCTTATAAAATGTTATGTGCCCTTTCATTCTTTTCCGGCTATTATGAAGAAAAGATGGACAATTTATCCGCTGGAATGTGAACAAGGGTCCAAGAGCTAAAATGGTGATGGAACAAAACAAAAGGGCACGTCTTGTTGCAGTTAGGAAGTGACATTCGATAAATAAGGCTGATGAGGGTGGTCATAGCCAAATATAAGATATAAATTTGAGGGTTTTGATGGATGAAAATGATGTTGTTGTGATTGAGAAAGAAGAGTCTCCAATAGGGGTTAAATCTCATGAATGCAATAACCTCTCTTAAAAACTCTTCTTCATCAATCACTACATCCTCATTCTCACCCATCAAAACCCTCATATTTTTACCTTTTACTCGGCTACTACCACCCTCATCAGTCTCTTTTATCAAATGCTACTTCCTAACCGGAGCAATACGCGACCTTTTGTTTCGTTCCATCACTATTTTAGCTCATTAGCTCCTTGTTCTCTTTCCCACGGGTAACTTCTCCTTTTTCTCGTAAAAGTTCAAAAAAGAACAGAGGACAGAAAATCATTTTATAGGAAAGTAGAGGACTACGATGAAGGCGGAAGGACAGGTAAAAGTAACAAAGGAAACCATAAAGTTTTAAGGCCAATAATCTATCTTTATTCTCGTAATTAAATTATATTAACTCAACCAATTGCACGTAAAGTGTTTGAGGCATGATTATGAGAGAATACAATATTGAAGATACTCAATACAATAAAATTAAGGGCAAAAGCTCTTACCTCCTCCATGGGCATCCCACTACTGCACCCGTTAAGGACGTCAAGCATGAAACGCATCACGAAGTAGCCGCACTCAGTTCCGCCACGTTGTTGAGCACACAATGAATTTCAAAATAAATGTGTTAGCCATACTTATAATAGTATTATTTACAATGTTTTAATTAGTTAAGGAACTTACCATCACTTCTATCCATGTTGATGTCTGTTTTCCGGCTCGTTCTCCTTGCAGAGTAAGTCTTTTTAGCACACTAGAAAACGGAATTGATTAGTTTAAAAGTCCAACTCATATCAACCTCAGCTTGCAATGTACATCTACTGTTAATACTTACTAATTAATAGTCGCTCTCAGCTTAATACTACACATTGACTGAGCCGAGTTGAAGAAGTATATATTTTCTCACTAGCCACACCAATGACTAAAAACATCCAGTGTGCACTATATTATAAGAAATAAGTAATTAGGGTATGCATCACAAATAAAATGTATAATAATATGCATTACACATCAACTTCAAACATACCATTCGAAACAGGGGCGAAAATTAACTTCAACTTAGCTTGTAGGGCTTTCATGAATGCAAAGTGGACGTACGTCTTTACCTCCTCGATGTTGCCATCGATTCTTGCATCCAAAGTGGCCTCAGGACACAACCAACCGACTAATGAAAGTAAATCGCATGACACACAATCATCTTGTAGTGCCCTACGGAATCATAAAATGCATTATGTATACAAATTAGAAGGTTTTAAAATTATTGCATGCACCATATAAGTTAGCCTATATATTAATTGAATATACCTCATGAAGCATTAAATAACAGAGATGTTCAATTGAGCTCCCTGTAAGAACTGGGTGATGTCAGCTTTGTTAAGCCACACTGTTCCGTCTTCAGAATAGTGGAATAAGGCCCGGTCCAATGGCACAGCAATGGTATTGTCTTCCTTCATCATGGCAGCACATTGGAGTAGCCATTTTCACTCGAGACTAAGAGAAGCCGCCACATCTTTGGATAAAAGCAGTTGGTTCTCTGCCACTGATTTCTTCAAGGCAGGCTCATTGCTCCAATAACTTCATTAGCTGACATCCCCTTCATCTTCTTAGCTTGCGGAGTCACCTAATTTAAAAAGAACATATCATATCACTTCGGCCATACATAAATATAAATATAGAGGAAATTATATTACAACTTTGATATTTACTTCACTTACGATCTTGATCAAAGGTAGAGGCCATTGCACAAAAGTATCAATTGCGTCGTTCAATGTCCATATGTCATACTGTGGAATCGGGACCGGTAGTGCTACTCCTTTCAAGAATTCAGGAACAGTTTCAACCTTCACCACTTCATGTCCTTCGACTCTCATTCCTTGGTGAGTTTGGGTGAACTGCTGGCCTGAATGACTAAGGTACGCGACACCACCGACCACGTCGTATATCGTTCCCGTACTTTGATCTTGAAGGATTAGACAACAACTGGTAGGACCCTGGAAATTGAAAATGTAAAGCATATAGGCCATTTTTAATGAAAATAATACCAATGTAATACCAACGGAAATTGAATTTAATATATAACACACCTCTACATGGGGAGTAGACACCCGTGCACCCTGAGATGCTAACTGATTGGCGCTGATACTAATGTCTTGGAGTAGGGAGAACAACTTTTCCTTCATAGTGGCATCAAACTCCTATCGAAGTTCCTCTCGGAGTTTATCCTTTAACGTTTCTCGATCTTCCCTTGAAACTCCGCTTTGACTCTGTTGGCTTGATCTCCATGGAGGAGGTCCAAATACTTGTCGGTACCCAATATTAGTCCCTCTAAGTCCAACGCAGCGTCCTAAATGATCTGGCTTCCCAATGGCCATGGCTAATGCGTCTTGGGCCCTCGCGGGAATAAATTCCCCTTGAATCTGCTTATCTCGGAACTCCAACTGAAAATGAAAAGGAAACAATTAGAAATGAATGTCACATCTTATAAGCATCGCTAACTATACCTCAATGCAAATAGAATACTTATGTATTTCTTAGCCACAGCCTGCGTCTGTTCATTGGGAATGACTCTCTTCCCAGTTTTCTTGTCCTTCTTATGGTATGAACAGAACCAGTCATCCCCACGGCTTATCTGTGTGGTGCTGGATTCTATAGAAGAAGGTCCAGAGCAAGAGGGATAAAAACCCACAGATATCCATTGTTGCCTTGCGTCGTTGTAGCTTGACTGCCCAAGGTAATGTGGATGAATGTTCATCTTGGCACTCTTGCTCGCCTTCTCATGTTTAGCCTATCAATAACATAAAGGTATTTGATTTAAAATTAAAGTACAAAAGAAAGCATTTTCCAAAACTGAATACACTTAAGTATTTAACTTACCACTGCAGCTTCCGAAGTCTTATTCTTCACAAAGGTTGCCTAGTCACCTTCCTTAATATGTTTCCATATTTCATAGGGCAACCTATTAGCTTCCTTTTTGGACACCTTTCTTGTCTTGGTAATCCAACTAATAACCAACTTCGATTTGAAGTCTCGAAATCTATCAGCGACTGTAGATAGAAAAAGCTTCTTCAATTGGGGGTCATTTGGAATGTGAAACAAAGCCTGAAATAAATTTAAATTGAGTTAATTTCATTTAGTAAGTTAGTTTAAACAAATATTTAAGTAATTGAGATTTTGTTAGGAATACATACCACTGTGTCCACCCACAAGGTTTGTCGAAGTCCTTCATTCACTCCCGACCACTCCCAGTTGATGTTGAACTTCCGAATAAGTAGTCCAATGTGCTGACCTTACTTCAGACGCCACCTACCAATGGGGCGGTGCAAATGTTTGAACTCTAGATGCATAGGCTCGGCCACTCTAAGGCTTTTAGTCGGACCTCTAGGTCGACCTACGCCCCGAGCACCGCCCTTCCCCCTCCCGGCACCCGAACACGAGGGGGTGACAATGTCCATATGTACATCATCTCCTAAAGGTGATGCGGCTTCAGCTAGCTTTTCATGTTCGTCAAATAATCTATCTAATCTCTCTTCTTCTAACTCAGCAGCCACGTCATCTAGATCACCTCGATCAGTTTCGAGGCGCACATCGTACTCCACGTCCTCATAACTGCCACTGAAATCTTCGTCACTAGTAGTGATGAAGATTTCAGTGGCAGTTCTGAGGACTTGGAGTACGATGTGCGCCTCGAAACTAATCGAGGTGATCTAGATGACGTTAGGGGTGCTTATCGAGTTCAGCTACTCGTGAGCTAATCGAGATCGACTCGGTCAAAACTCGATTAAAGCTCGACTCGAGTGGACTCGAATCGAGATATAACTCGACTCGATAAGTTAACGAGCCAAGTTGAGCAAAGTCAAGCTCGACTCGAGAAGCTCGTGAGAAACTCGAATCAAGATCATTATAAGCTCGACTCGAAAAGCTCGTTAGAAGCTCGACTCGAAAAGCTCGTTAAAAGCTCGACTCGAAAAGCTCGAATTTTTTATTATTTTATTTTTCCAATAAAAAATACAATTTTTATTTATCCTGCAAAATTTATTCATTCTCAATATTTAGGAAAAACATCAATCATATAATTAATATTTAAACTAGGATAAGGAACATTAAGTAAATCCACAAACTATAACTGTCAATTTGGGTGGTCCAATCGAGTTCGAATAAAGTCAGGTTGGATTTTGGATTATATTTGGGTCAGGTTATATGAAATCAAGTTTTTATCGGATTAAGTTTTTATCAATGCATATAATATAAGGGGGATATTCCAATTTAAGACATTATGAATTAGGTGAATTTCAATGATTATATGGTTAGCGTTCATGACTCGGATAAAATCAGGTTATAGTTTATTACGAGTTTAGCAATAACGGGTATAGTCAATAATGAATCAAAATAAAAAAAGTCATGAATCACTATAAGTCAGTTCAATAACAAATTTTCTCAAGTTATATTTTGTTTCGGTAATTTAGATCGGGTCAATTTTTGACAGCATAACTTTTCAGCCAAGTGTCATGTCATGATAACACATATGATCTAATTAAGCAATTTATGACACGAGTACATGACACCATTTAAACAAAATTAGAATTATATTATTCATATATTTGTAACCTTATAACTTTTAACAAAATACATATGATATGTCATATACCGTGTTAGATAAATCTAATGTACTACTAAATAAAGTTAACAAAATATGATGATTGATGATCTATAGGGATGTCAGTTCGGGTTATTTTACCAAATCATTAAGAATTAGCGGTTACGATAATAAATTTTTGTATCGATTAACCAATATTATGATTTAAAAAAAATAAACATAAAAGGCTAAAGTATGAATGAATGTCACAAGTTTTTTTTATGCATGAACAAACCTTATGTTAACTTTGACGATTTTAAGTTTTAAGTTTTTTTACCTTTGATCAAACCAAATAATGCTCGATTTAAGTTTTGATGGTTTTACATTAACTTTGATTCTGACATAATATTATAAGATTACTGAGGTATGCCATACTAGAAAAAAAATACAATTATATACATTTTATAACATATATAATTTTATGTATAACATTGGCTCATTGGTATGCCTCTTAACTTTTTACCCAACCAACCAAGGTTCAATTCCCTTCCCATCCATTTTTTTTTCTTCTATTTCCACAATTCCACATTCACTGATTGTCTGATTCACTATTATTTGAAGCTCCAAAACAAAACCCTAGTACCCTAGCCACTCCGGCGAGCGACTTACCCAAGCCCCAGCCAGCTCTTCCTCTTCACGGCTTCACCGAGACATCGATGGCTCGTCGCCTCATGCACCTGAGGCGCACGCCGGCACCCGCACAACAGGTCTCGTCTGCTCACGCTCGGCTCCGGGCTCCTCCACAGCAGCCCAGCCTCCAGCCCTCCACGACGACCCACTCCGCCGGTCCGCCCCTGGGTGCCTCCTCAGCTCGACGGCTATACGACTCCTCCAATCTTCTAAGGTAGCCTTTTATAGTTTTATATATGCTACATTCATTCTCCAATCTTCTAAGGTAGCCTTTTATATAAAAAGCCATCTAATTGATTAATTGAATAATTGATTTAATTTTTCATTTTTTAAATTACTTTGCTTGTATTCAAGAGAATGATTGGGAATGCTATGATTTAATCTGGTTTCTTTGAGAAATTTTTAGTTATTTGTATATGCTATTACTTGAGATGACCAAATGGAATCTGAGGGTGGACACTAGCAACTAGCAAGCATGTATATTACATTATTTTCAATAAGCGTGGATATAGTAAAGCAGATGAATTTCGTATTGTTGATCCTCCTGTTTGATATATTAGTATCTTTGTTTGATATCAGTTTTAGTTGATCCTCTTGTTTGATTATCTTTTTAGGAACCAAATTTCATAGATTAATCAAATCAATTTCTGAAGTATGCATGGATGTCATACAAATTCTTGTATCATCAGTCAACCACTCAACTAACCCATTTAGAACTGATATAGAGGAAAACTTAGTATGTCTGATCTTTAGAAATATTCCATAGCAACTCTGGTAGCAATAGATTTACCTCTTACGTCCAACTATAAGTCTACAACTAGGTTTAATTTCTCTTTTTCTTCAGATTTTGAACCCATAGTAGAAAATCTCTGGCACCGCCACTATTTTGTATAACTTGGGCAGTTTGATGTTGCAACGAACCCAGAATAATACCACTCCCATAAACATTACAAGCTAAGCTAAGTTAAGCAAGCTAATTGCTCTGCACTGATTTTCTTTGCTTGTCATTGTACTCCAATTTTAACCAGTGGCCTTAGCAACCAAAAATGGCTGTCAGTATTTTCATGTTCTTGAAATTACGCTTGTTTTTGTGAAGGTCAATAATGTTTTCATAAATATGATGGTGAGCTTAGGTGTTAAAGAGCACCAAGTCTCCTTAAAGAGCTTAGGTATTAATGAAGTTTTTTTTTATTGTGAATTTTGATGGAGGGCATTTTCCTCTTTTGCTCTTAGGCTTCTGGCTTTACCCTCAGTGCTGCAAGCAATATGTCAGTCTTCTAGCTTATTATGTGTGCATCAACATGATGTTAGTGGGTGGAGTTAGTCGAGTATTTGGGAATTATTGGACCTAATGTCTGTCGACCGAAAAGAATCAGGGTGAGGATGAGTGCCCAAAATGGGATAATTCAGCAAAAGTAGCATTGACTTTGTGGCTCAAAATTGCAAATGAATGCGAGAAAGGGATTCATGTTGTCAGGTTCTATCAGAAAGCTATTGATGATGAAGGCCCAATGAATGTCATCATTGATATTTCTTTATGTGAACCAATCAAATGTACAATATAGACTACTGTAAATTATTTATCTACTGTTTTTCTTTTTAGTTATTGTTGCATATGGTTTACAGTGTGCTTTGATGTTTAATTGCTAGCTAGTTGTTAAATTTTTATTGTAATGGTAAAGAAGAGATTTCACACGATATTTCTAGAAGCAAAGGTTAAACAACCCCCTTATATTTGATTTCTACAGCATATATGTCTTCAGACTACCAATTAATTTTTTTAAAAAAATAAAAAATAAATGGAGCATTTGCCAACTATCTCAAATTACCCAATAATTTATTAACATATTATCATTTAGAGCTTGAGCATGTTTGAGCCTAACGACCTTTGAGTCAAGTTCAAGCCGAGCTTCAAATCGAGTTTGAGCTTGAGTTGAGTTCGAGCTTTGAGTCGAGTTCGATTTCGAGTCGAGCTCGAAGATTTGGTTTTTGAGCCAAGCTCGAGCTTGGATTTCCAAGCTCACGAGCTTTCGAGCTCGAGTCTGAGCTTTCGAGTTCGAGTCGAGCTTAGCCAAGCTTGAGCTCGACTCGGCTCATAAGCATGCCTAGTCACTAGCCATGATGCAAGATTGAAACTTCATACAACAACAACAAGACAATGCAAATCAAGTTAGTGAATCATATAATAATAGTACAGGAAAGAAGGCAAACAAAAACATAAATACAAAATTAAGTAATACCTAGACAATAAATACTACTCATATATAGTAACTCCTTCATGGTGATCCATTCTCATATAATTTGTTTCCGTTTCTGGTTCACCATCCATGTCATCATTACATGGCATCGAGAATGGTGGGAGATCATCAAAGTCATCATACTCTTCCTCATCAGTGACATCACCAATTCCAAGGATATGTTGTTTTCCAGGGACAACAACTACCCATCGAGGGTCATTTGTGTCTTTAATGTAGAATACTTGTTTACCTTGTGATGCAAGAATAAAAGGTTCCTATGTATCACGCATCCGACTCATGTTGACTAAAGTCCAATTAGATTCATCCTTCTTCACCGAACCACGTCGACTGATATCTGCCCACTTGCATTCAAAAAGTGGAACCTTAAACCCACATTATTCAAATTCCCATATCTCTTGAATTATCCCATAGTACGACAATATCGCATCAACTAGTGCTTTATCTTTTGAGCTAGCATATTCTCGAGAAGAAGCCACTATTGAAACACCACTATTTTTAACAGACTTTGATTCTGAGGACCGTAAGCTAACCACTTGATTGTATCAGAAATGTTATGCCCCATTTCAGATAATTCATGCATAATTTTTTTCATGAAACCAATCGATGAAGGTGGTATTGTGTTCTTGTATCAATGCTCGTTCACCTTTAGATGGTTACTTCACCTTTAATTCATTGATATGTCTTTCTAAGTATGGATGAACCCTGTGATATGGTGCAAAACAAATAAATGAGCTTGTCTCTCTTTCGGCAATGGAATTATGACCTCCTTAGAACCCATGATGTCGTGCCCTTCGAGCCTTCCTTCATGCCTCGATTTTGATAACCCAATTGCCTCCCCCTTGGATAAGAACTCACTAAGAAACTCACCTACCTCCTTTGTGGTTATATCTTGAATTATACTACCTTCAGGGTGTGTTAGGTTTCTCACCTTCTTTTTTAGAGTACCCATGTATCTCTCGAAAGGATAGGCCCATCTTAGGAACACTGGACCACACAACTTGATTTCTCGGACCAAATGCACAACTAGATGTACTATAATGTCAAAAAAAGAAGGTGGAAAATACATCTCTAGTTGACATAAGGTCATAACAACACTAGCTTGGGCAAAATTGAGTGATAGAATTCCTAACATGCTTGGGCAAAATATGGCAGATGGCAATTGGTAGAAACACTTACATCATAACATGACAATCATGGGACTTCATACCCACTAATTTCAAATCTTTCATTGATACAAAATTCTTCAAATTAGACAAATACTCAGTAGGAACCTTGATCCCATATAGACACTCACAAAATATCCTCTTCTTCGCTCGGGACAAAGTGTAACAAGCCGGAGGAAGATATGTGGATTTACCTTTTCCATTCCTAGGCGTTTTGTCTTCAGGCCACAACTTGGATCGAATCTTCATCGTCTGCATATCTCTCCTAACATTAGGACCATCCTTAGTCTTACCAGGTATATTCAACAGCGTCCCTAAGATGGCATCACAAACATTCTTCTCTATGTGCATAACATCAAGACAATGTCTAACAGGTAAATACTTCCAATACTGAAGTTGCCAAAATATGGACTGTTTCTTCCATAACCCCTGATCATCTCTGTATTTCACAGTTTTCCCAAACACATTATCTATTCCTGTCACAATGTCATAAACCTCCATGTCAGTCAATGGTATAGGGGCTCTATGATGCTCAACTTTACCATCAAATGAGCCTTTCTCTTACGATAAGGATGAAACCTATTCAAGAACCTCCGATGCATGAGATACGCATGTTTCCCACAATGAGGCAAATAAGTTGAGTCCATATCATCCACACAAATAGGGCATACTTTCTTTCCCTTCACCTTATACCCCGACAAGTTTCCATAGACTGGAAAGTCATTAATGGTACAAAATAGGATGGCACGGTGAGTAAAAGTCTCTTCAGCATATGCATCATACACTGATATACCTTTATCTCACAACAACTGCAAATCTTCAATAAGGGGAGCAAGGTAAACATCAATGTCATTCCCAGGTTGCTTGGGCCCTGATATTAGAAGCGATAACATAACATATTTACGCTTCATGCATAACCAAGGGGGCAAATTATATATCACTAACAAAACTAGCCATGTGCTATGTTGACTGCTTAAGGTACCAAAAGGATTCATTTCATCCGTGTAGAGACCAAGTCTTAGGTTCCTATCTTCCTCGCCAAAAGCCTTGAAAGATTCATCAATTGTTTTCCACTATGGAGAATCCGCGGGATGTCGAATCATCTCATCTTTCTTCCTCTTCTCTGCATGCCATATCAAATTCTTTGCATCGCTCTTAATCGAAAACAAACACTTGAACCTTGGTATTATGGGAAGGTACCACAACACCTTTACACTAGGACCTTTAATCCCCACTGCAGGCTCTATCCCATGTCAGAGTTTGTAACGTGACTGCCCACATTTAGGACATTGAATGAACTTTGCATACTCATTTCGATACAATATGCAATCATTCGGACAGGCATCAATCTTATTTTACTCTAACCCTAAGGGACACATTAACTTCTTCGCATAGTACGTGGATATAAGCAAATCATTACCCTCTGGAAACATGTCCCCTAATATTTTCAATAAGGTTGTGAAACTAGTATCAGTCCAACCATATTTTGCTTTCAAGTTAAACAATGTTGATCGGGCAGACAACTTAGTGTATTTAGTACATCCAAAATACAACGGTTTCTCAGCATCCTCCCATAAACGCTCTAAAGTACGTGATTGACTACCAATTTGATCCCCAACCCCTTCAAGCATTTCATCTATTCGATCTTCATTAGTAGGGTCATTATCCTCCAATTCATCCTCCCCATCATTTTCCTTTCGGCATCAACATCTTCAATGTCATCAGATTCTAATTAGCCATGATGGTCTAGCTCAACTTGATGAATGGTAATCTCATTAGAACATGACCCCATGTCATTAGAAGCAGGAACCTCACCATGCCATACCCATACGTGGTATTGTTGCCTAAACCCACGGCGGATCACATGGTCCCTCAAGTCTCTTATACTACTAATTGTATTCACATTATCGCAATCAACACAAGGGAAACACACCTCATCATGCCCAGTGTTATTTAGGTGTTTCAACACTTTTCTACAAAACACCTCAACTCCGTTCATGAACTCTAACGAACCACGATTACCATACATCCATTTTCGCTCCATAATTTATGTTATGCCCTATTTAACATGTAAGAGATTAAATAACAATCTAATCAATACTCAATTTATGCATAGTTATATATATAATTGCCCCTAAAGGGTCCTCAAGTAGCTTACCAAAAATAAGGTTAAGCAAACTCCACAATGACCCACAAACACTCGCTCTATAGTTTAAGTACTGAATTCTTCTAGCGGTATTATTTCTATTCTATGCTTTGTAAATCAATACAAATTCTACAAAAAATTTGGCAAAGTTTCCTTTGTAAATCCAACATTTCCCAATTTTGAAAATAGATTTTCAAACCTGTTTATATGAATTTATAAACAACCACACCAACACACAATGCCATTTACTAATTCATATACATTGCCAAATCAATTTCTACTAATTCATATACGTACTAATCCATATGCATTAACTAAATCAATTCAAACTGATAAACATAACCAATTCATATATTAACACTCTATATTCAATTCAAACTATTATACAAAACACTCTATAACATAACCCAATTCCAATTAATATACAAACTAATTCAAACACATACTAACTCAATTCCTAATAATATGAATACTAACATAATTCAATTCCAACTAATACACATACAAATTAAAATATACATCCAACTTTGATTAATAATCAAACTTTTGACTAATAATCCAACAATACCCTTCCCCTAACCCTAATTCAAACAATTCTCTTTCTATAACCCTAACCCTAATACATAATGCCCATATATTATTCCATAGTCTACATACTCAAAACACCCCTAAACTCAAAACCCAAATACAAAGACATATATTATTCCATTGAACAAACAAATACAATGCCCCTAACATGAAACCCATAGTCTACTCAAAACGCCCCTAATACGCAATGCCCGTATATTACTCCATTGAACAAACAAGTAAACAAACATACATACATATATGCACAATTACAAATTAAATAAATAAAAGAACAAAAGCATTGAAACCCAATACCTTGAAGAAGGCGAAACGCGCGAGACGAAGAGATGGGGGGAGGAGACGACAAACTACACGGCGGTGGTATAGAAGAATCAATGTTGAAATTGGGGTGAAAGAACACAAAGAGATGTAGTTTGGGAATAAGGGAGCAAGTACACAAAGGATTACAGAGAATGAGGGTGCAAAAACACAACTAGAGTAAGTACTAAAGAGAAATGTGAACACGAAGAGAAATAAACTGAAGAAAAAGCCAGTGGTTTTAATTTAAAGAAGCAATATGCGGCGGGTGTCGACTTATACGCCATAAATTAATTTGAGAATTCAATTAATATGCGGTGTTTTAACCCTAATATGCTGCATATTATTATTTCTAGGTATTAATATGCGGCGGTTGTTCAATAATACGCCGCATATTAGTGAGTTCTCTAATTAATTTGTAGCGTTTTTGGTATTACGCCGCAATTGATTATTATTTTACTAGCGATATAAAATTTTATCCACTAAAACATTTGTAAGATTAGCTATTTGTATAGGATTTAACACCTACGTAGAGAGTTTTGACACCTGCACCAATTTGCATTCTAAGATCATTCAATGGACTTTGAAGAGAAAACTATCAAGTCTGATTTATCTATCTTAGACTTATTTTAAAATCCTCGATTTAAGGACTTTTATCCTCTTGTTTATGCACTTAATTACTTGATTTTACGTCTTCTGGTTGTATTGATATTACACTTGTTGAATTAAGATTCATATTGCCAATTATTTGTAGTTTCCTCTTCAAGAAAATTGAGAATTATGTTGAATATTATAACCCATTATTTTAGTGTAAAATGACGCGGTTATAAAAATGAATATCAAACTACTCAATCTAACAAATCTATTCAACTTTTAAGCTTGGTTCATTCTATAACAAAATGTCATTTTTAGCACATTGGGATGGTTTGGTGTCCTATTTGATTTAGGATTTATATAGTCTTACTAATCCTATTTGGATTAATTAGGAATTTCTTGAGATTACTAATCCTAGTTAGATTAGGTTTTGTGTTGGGTTATTAAAACTGATAAGGTTCGAGTTTTATAACATTTTACTTTTCCTAGTCGAGTTTGGAAAAGTCTATTATACTAATCCTAATTGATTTAGGATAAGCTTTCCTAGTTATGATAGATTTTTCTTATATGGTTGAACTATCTTACTTGGGATAAGTTTTACATGTTTTAAGCACTTATGAGTCTTGAGTATATAAGACTAGATTAAAGTCATAGTTACCTTGTTGAACAAGGATTAAAAGTATCTAAGTATTAACGTTTAGTTATACTTGAGTTAGGGATGTGTCCTAAGCCAAGTAGGAGTCTATAATCACCAGTATAAATATAGGGGCCTTGTATTCAGTTCAAGATATTCAGAAAATTTAGAATAATTTCTTTTAAAGCTTCTCAAGTTTAACATTATTTTACGTTTTATTTCTAAGGTGTTAAAGACTTAGTTTCATGAGGTAGTCTAAGTTATTTAAAGATTCATTAGCTTCATTCTAGTGTGTTGTCAAATTCTTTGAAATATCAAATTGATTAGGGTTTGTTGCCTAACGATTCCAAATCAGTTCAATCTCATTCCACTCTAGTTTTTCACATGAATTTCATAACTAACCCTATAATTCTACATCATTTGGTATCATAGCTAAAAGGTGATTCCTTGGACGTTATAGAGAAAGTTTAATGGAAGAAATCAGGGTTTGCGTTATTTCCGAGAAAATTTGGACTTATGCGTTAGTCTGGGAAGTTTTGACCATAACTTGAGGTCTACAATGAATTTTCCAGTGTTTTTTTGTGTTGGAATCTTTACATTGTGAGGGATCTTGGTATAAATTTTCATTGAATTATAAGTATTAACAAATTCTAGGAAACCAAAATTTGAATGCTAAGATCTGACCAACAGGTGTACTTACTACAAGAACATTCAAGACGTGATTTTTCTTCAAAGATTTCATGACTTTTGCTCATGTCCACCAAAAGAGATACATTATAGCGTAGTTTAATCAAGAAGAAATTTTTAATGTCTATACAATAAGAATTTCTTAATCAAATCATGAGTCAACTCATTAAATCCCTTAATAAAACAAAAGAGAGACTTGGTGCATTAGAGGAGGAAGGAAAGAGATCGAGATTATGTTATGATGCAATGAATAGATAAATGGATCAAAAACTTGATCCAAAATTAATTCATTATTTTCTCAACACAAAAGATGACAAGGACCATGGATATGAGTATAGTGGCCATGGCATTGAAGATTGCAATCCTAATGATACCATTGAAGATAGGTGAATCAACTTGGAAGATCTTACAAATTTAGGAAGGCCAAAAGATTTCTTTAAAAGGGATAGACAAGTTGAGAAACTTCTAGAGTTTTATTTTTGAATCAATATAGATTGATGATCAAGTTATATATGAATTCAAAGATAACATCATATTCAAACCCATTGATCCTTAAGTTTCTATAGAAGAGGTTGGTTATATTCCAAACAACTTCATCATCATTAATCTAAGAAATCCATTTATGAAGATATTTAATACACTTTTTGAACCCCAACTTGATTGGACAATTAACACTTTTGGGGGTGGAAAAGATAATGAACATTCTAATCTTGATGACCGTCCATGAATCAATATGATGTGCTTAATGGTTCTATACTTTCTTTAGACGTATCATAGAGATTTGTAAAAATTAATGTGGTTGAGAATCAAACTCAAGTAGTTTCATTGAAGTTCCTTACTTCCCGTGGTAGCAAAACTCGAGAATGAATTTTTTTTTGAAGAGGGGGAGAATGAAATATATATATATATATATATATATATATATATATAGTAAGATCAAACCTCTCAATTTAACAATTCTATTCAACTTTTGGGCTTGGGTCACTCTATAATAAAAAGGTCATTTTTGACACATAGGGATGATTTGATGTCCTATTTAATTTAGGATTTACATAGTTTACGAATCCTACTTGAATTATGATTTCTTGGGATTACTAATCCTACTTAGATTATGATTTGTGTTGTGTTATCAAAACTGAATAGGTTTAAGTTTTGGAGCATTTCCTTTTCCTAGTTTAGTTAGGAAAAGTCTTTTCTACTAATCCTAATTGATTTATGATTTTCTTTCCTAGTTATGATATATTTTGCTTACATGGTTTTACTATTCTACTTGGGATAGGTTTTACAATTTTTAAGCACTTAAGAGTCTTTAGTAGATACGATTAGATTAAAGTCATAGTTACCTTGTTGAACAAGGATTAAAGTATCTAAGTAATTTTTTTTAGTTATGCTTGAGCTAGGAATATGCCCTAATCCAATTAGGAGTCTAGCATGATCACTATAAATAGAGGGGCCATGTATTTAATTTAAGATATTCAGAAAAAAAATTTCTTTTAAATATTATCAAGTTTAATGCTATTTAATGTTTTGGTTCTAAGGTGTTAAAACTTAGTTCCAAGAGGTGTTCTAAGTTATTTAACGATAGATTTGTTGGATTCATTACAAGAGGTGGTCAAATTGTTTGAAATATCCAATCCTATTGATTAGGGCTTGTTACAAAAAGGTTCTAAATTAGTCTAATCTTATTCCACACTTGTTTCTCACGTAAACTTCATAGCTAACCCTATAAATCCACATCAAAAAGTTGTTGATTATGAAAGCACATATACCTTAATGATCTAAAGTCCCTTGATTTTTAAATTGTTTGCTATTACCATGATGTCACTAGTAGTAAGCGAATGAGTCCACCATTCCCTGGTCCTTAGCTTTAGTAGCTAACTTTTTCTTAGTAATTGTTGGAATATTGGTTGCATTTACTGATCCTACATTTTGAAACAAATTTACTAACCTAATCTTGATAAATACATATTGCGAGGGAAGATCTCATTGATTTCCATTTCACTGAGGTACGTTCTTAGTTGTGAATACGATAACTTCTGCCTCTTGCTAGTGCATATGGTTCACTTCTTTATATACATGGTTTATAGGTCCAATCACCAGTGCGATAGTGACATTAGCCCGATATAAGTCATCAGCCCTTGGCTGCTTCACCCAAGAGAGCAGCATAGGCTAAAATCCACCTTCTTAGAGCAAGGCTCGACTTGGGACATCCGAGCCTACTTCACTATAATCAGTCCCATAAATATATAAATATACATTTATGGATAAAAGACAAAGGAACTCATTTAAATTCAATTCCCCATAAGTCATGGAAGATCAATCACATACTTCCTTCTTCCTAAGTAAGTAAGAACATTCCCTTATGTAAGAATGTAGATACACAAAGTGGAATTTCAAGAAACAATTTCTTGCATCTACAACATGATTTCATACACATTTTAATACAAATTATAGGATTAGAATTACATACCCTTGAAGCGTGATTTTCACAAAGTAGAGAGCACTTCATACTTTTATATGGAGATTCTTAGAATGCCAAAATGTTGATCCTCTAGTGTTGGTCCACAAGCAACGATTATATCACCATGTATGCTAGTAGGGAATAAGAAATGATTCCATATTGCTTTTCTTGGTAATGGAAAATTGAGAGGGAATAAGCTTTTGAGAGAATATGGCTAAGTGTAGTGTCCATACTTTCCCATAACCGTGTTATAAATAAATCTATTAGTCAATACTTCATATGAGCATGACCATTTAGCTACTTCCTCTTTTGCGCTTTAATCTAATCGTATACTTATATGTATGCCTCATAGGACTGGTTTATTTTTAGCCGTGCACTAATCAAATTAGTTCACAAAACATAATCGGTTTCTAGAAAAACACTGTGATCACCTAAAATAACCGATTATAATTATCTCTATAAAATTTATCCATATTATACTTAATCATTAAGTACACTTGATCAAAGGACATTTTCCTTCAAACTCCTACTTGTCCTAGAATAAGTGTATTATGATGACATCCTATGTTATCCATACTAACATTTAAATCATTTCTCAAAATCCGAGCTTAAACTATCGTAACAAATGATTAACTCTTAATCCATTTGAGCACGACCATACATTTTTCAATTCTTACTCTTCAAGAGGCCTTAGACACCAATCCTAAAAGTTCAGAGACTTATTATATCTTGTACAACCAAAACTCCCACTTAACTTTAAGCAGACCCGAACATTCCTTTTATAACCTCCTTTTACGGCACGACGTTTGAGAATGCCAAAGACATACTAATCACTTAATGAGACTAGTGTCGCACTCATGTCAAGGAATCCATTAAATATAACAAATGAAATTCTTGAAACATTTTGAAGAATATTAAGTAGGTCTATCCAATATGTATCCATATACATATCCATGTAAATAATTAGACATCTCAATGTCCCCATAGCCCATGAAACTGCGCTATCAATCAACTTATAAACTAGTCTTTAAATGAATCATTTACGTCCATATTAATGATTCGAACCAGGGACTAATAGTATTTATAACTTTGATTAACTTAATAGGATTTCATTCATCAAATCACATATTTGACAAACTTATCGAATATTATAAAATATCTTAGACATTTTATTTAACACCAAAACCACAGTTAAATAAGAACAATCACTTTATTGATAAACATAAACTTACATATCTAAGTGTTTTATATCTGTGACTAATTTTACAATAAAATAGTACATAACTAAAGTCACTCTCCAATATGCTTAAGCCTTAAACCCCTAGTATAACTTTCATGCTTGGGTTGAGGCAATGGTTTAGTTAACGGATTAGCGATATTATCATCCATGTAAATCTTGCAAACCATCACATCCTTCCTTTCCAAAATCTTACGAATGATGTGAAACTGGTGTGATCTTGGTTCCTTGCTTTGAGCAATGGCACCATTATTATTACAATGCGAGACAATACCATTTCCAATACTAGGTACTACTCCTAGTTTCGAAATGAACTTATTCATCCAAATAGCTTCCTTTGCTGCATCAATGTACTCAACCTCTGTTGTAGATTCAGCTATGGTGTTTTGCTTTTAAATCTTTCATCTCATGCCTCTCCATTTAAATGAAAGATGAACCCAGATTGAGATCGGAAATCATCTTTGTCTATATGGAAGCTCGCATCCATGTAACCTTCAACAACCAACTCACTTTCATCTCCATTCACTAAGAAATGATCCTTAGTTCATCTCAAGTATTTAAGGATATTCTTAGCTGCATTCCAATGCACGTCACCTAGATTTGATTACAATTTTCTATATATACTCAAAGCATATGAGACATCTGGTTGAGTAAAAATCATGGCATACATAATGGACCCTATTGCTGAGGCATGAGGTACATTACTCATTTTCCTAATCTAATCAATGTTTGAAGGAAATCTTTTGTCGAGTTTTCCATATTAAACCTAGTAAAAACCTTATCAATATAAGTTCTTTGACTAAGTCTAATTAATGTTTTAGATTTATCTATATAGATCTTAATCCCCAATATATACTCAGACTCTCTAAGGTCTTTCTTAGAGAAATAATTCTTTAGTCATTCTTTGACAGAGTCAAGCATGGGAATATCATTTCCTATGAGTAATATGTCATCTATATATGAAACCAAGAAGACAATGCTACTCCCACTAAGCTTCTTGTATACACAAGATTCTTCTTTATTTTTGAGAAACCAAGTCTCATACTTGATTCGCAAACATGGATTCCATTTCATATTTCATGGCTCCAAGCCATTTTTCGGAGTCTTGACTCACCAAGACATCTTTGTAGCTAGTAGGTTACTCATGATCTAAAATCATTATTTCAGAACTTTGGTGGATTTCTTGGACTACTAGATCTACGAGGGGCAACAACAGGAGAAATTTCCTTCTCAACGATTTTGAGAATTTTTGCTCGAATTAGATTTGAGTGGAGCAGTCTGAGGTTTAGCCATTGAATGTGTTTCCTCCAGCATAAGGTTAGGCACGGGAGAGGGGTTATGCATTGGATGCACTACCTCTACCATAGACAATGACACATGTGCTTCTGCTTTTGACATGGTTTGAACCATATCTCTTTATTGCGCTTCTAGAACTTCTTTGAGAAATAAAACACTCCCACTTACCTTTTTGGAAATAAAATCCTTTTCTAGAAGTAATAGCCCCTTGTTTCTTTAGGATAACCTATGAAGAAACATTTGTTGGCTTTGGGAGCAAGCTTGTCAGGCTGTAAACATTTTACATAAGCCTTGCATCCCCAAATGCATAAGTAAGACAGGTTCTAGGAACTCTTCCTCTACTCATATGGTGTCTTATTGTCTACCTTGGACGGAAATTTGTTTAGTGTAAAAGCAGCAGTTTCAAGAGCATGTCTCCAAAAGGATACTAAAAGGTCAGCAAGACTCATAATAGATCGAACCATATCTAATAGAGTTTGATTTCTCCTCTCAGGCACACCATTCATTTAAGGTGTTCTAGGTGGAGTCCATTGTGAAAGAATCCCACAACCCTTCAAATAATCACTAAACTCTTGGCTCAAATATTCACCATCATGATCTAATTGTAATGCTTTGATTGTCTTACCAAGTTGATTTTCTACTTTATTTTGGAACTCTTGGAACTTTTCAAAGGATTTTGACTTATGTTTTATTAATTAAATATACCCATATCTACTTAAATCATTAGTAAAGGTTATGAAATATCTATAACATCCTCTAGATTTTGTACTCATTAGTCCATATACATTTGTTTGTATTAGGCCCAATAGTTCATTACCTCCCCTTTTTCCAACTTCCTACTCCTTTTGAATTCCTACACATTCGACCAAATATAAGAAACACAACTGATATCAAATACCCAAGAAGAAGTAAAAGTTTCTAAATTAAATTCTATAACATAAATACTTGAAGTAGAAGCACTATACTTCTTATCCTTCAAGTATATAGGGAAATTCCTCTTCAAATGACCAATCACGTCACAATAGAAGCCTTTGTTCTCAGCAACCACCCTTGGCTTAGCTGTAGCCTTTTGCTTTACATAAGCTTTGGCAACAACTCCTTATTTACCCTTATTTTTGCCAGCCCCAACCTTCTTAAACCCTTTTTCTCTTTAAACCATGAGACCATCTTTCTTAGGTTTAAATTAGATGTTTTGCTCAGCAGTGTAATGAGGGTCCCATGTAACTCAACAAGGGTTTTCTCAACTCCATTCATATGGAAATTTAACCTAAAGTTTTTAAATCCATCATGAAGTGAGTGAAGTATGATGTTAGTAGCCAACTATTGGCTAAAGGGGAAGCCTAGTCTTTCCATGTTTTCAAAATGACCTATCATCTTGAAGACATGTTCTCTCACTGGCTTGCCCATCTCTAACTAATACTCAAGGGTAGCATTGTGAGTCTCATACCTCTCAACTCTTGCTTATAGTTGAAACATAGTTTTCAGCTGCTGAAAGATGTTATATGCATCCATTTTCTTAAACCTCTTTTAGAGGGAAGAGTCCATTGAAGCCAACATGAGGCACATAACAATTAATGACCTCTCTGCAGCTTTGTGAGAAGCCATCTCAAAATCCGTAAGAGTTGAGCTTAGGGTTGGGATAGGTGTTTCAAGAACATCCTCTCTTCCTTTGGACCTTAAAATAATTCTTAGGTTCCATTCCCAATCAAGGAAGTTTTTCCCATTCAATTTATCCTTCTTAGGGATCAAACACAAAATTGAAAAGTAATGAACTGTTGTTGGTGTTACTAGACATGATATCCACAATAGAAAGATGCAAAAATTCATTAGTTTTATCATAATAAGCTTTAAGTATTTAAACAATTTAAATAAAAAAAGCTACGTATGCTTGATTCAATTTTTAAAAAAGTTATCCCTTTTTTTGAATTAAGTGAATCCAAGATCCCTTTTAAAATAATTCTAAGCAGACTTGGGCCCTACTCTTCAAGTTGTTTTATCAAGGTAAGTAAACTCTTTACTAATTACAACATTTGTAATTCTTGGTTGATAGGTGATAACTCCTTATCCAATACCCATCCCTGTGATTCAAAATCCAAAATCCTTTTTATGATTTTGTTGAGTATAACCAAATAAACATGTAAATTTCCCAAATTTACCCTATTTAAATCTATATCAATTAGTGACACCCTACTTAGGCAGAATCTACCACTAATGATCAAGGCTTCTATTGGTGTTTGTATTGGAAAAATAAATTAACTCAATATTACATTAGGAACCTAAGTTACTATGTTGGTTTATTTAGTAAATGAACTCATGCAATAAATAAACAACATAAACTTAATAAAGAATATTAAAGCAATAAAAGATAAAATATAAATGTGATCCTAGTATAGCCCCTAAACCCTAAAGACTATTCTTCATGGGCTTCGTCCTTGAATCATAATGGGTCACCATCATTGATCATCATTAGACCTTCACTCCTTGGATCTACATCCATAGTGAATACATAAGATTTTTGAAATTTAAAATAACAAATTAAATTACAAAAATACTAACGATATGCAGACCGTATTTAATGATGTGCAAATCGTATTTTCTATCCTAATTTGGGCCTTACTAGTCACCTAATGCAATTATAATATCAAATATTATAATAATCATTAAAATTTATAATATAAATAGTAATATCATATATTCTTAAATGCATAAAATTATTAATAATATCACATATTATTAAACAAAATGCATAATAACCATTATTAAAGATCAAGTGTTAAACATGTCATTAAAACAATTAAAAGACTTATAAAATCTAATTTAATTAATCAAACTAATTAAATTAAATATTAATAAAAACAATTACTTTTAAAATTATTATTTATCCTCATTAATCATATTAATAAAAGGTGATAATTAAAAATCATGACATTTACTATCCCATTTTATTAATCAAATTAATAAAACCTAGTAATAAGGATCATCATCAAAATCAGTAAAAGTAGATTAATTAACCCCTTAATTAACCAGAAATTAATTATTTTAATTTAATTATAAGTTTAAAAGTGGCATTAACTCCATTTATTAAAAAAATTGAATTGCATAACCTGCCAAATGAAATGCATGGAAGTAACGTGCAATACGCCCCATAACATTACATGCCCAAATTAATGTTCATAACAGCCACGGGCATCAATGTGCAAAGCTCTAGGCTCCAATCCCATCACAGCCCGCCATGGCCCGCACGGAAATGCCCACCAACCCCTCACGCACGTCCCTCTCTCACAGCACACCCCGCACTCCCCTATAACCACTCACCGGCAACTATTGTGGGTGACCCACATCGTGAGAACCCCACCCCATCAATCCCCGGCGACCGGCGAGCCTCCCAGAATCGTCACCAACGCTGGCCAACCACCGGAGCTCCTCCATGGCTGTCTCAAAGAGCCGACGAAAACCGGAGCTTTTGGAGCAACTCTTGCTCTCATTTGTGTCCAAAATTTAGGGGAAAACATTTGATTATCATATAACCATAGTTTGGGATTGATGAATTATGAAAAATCATAGTTTTCATGAGATTCAATCAATTTGGGGATAATTTTAGGGCTCTTCAAATTCGAAACTTAAAAGCTTCAATTCAATCAAAATTCGTAGCATAACAACAATCAAATTACCAAAACATGCTATTCAAACACCAATGAACAAGTATTTGAACTTTAATCATGCAAAAGAATGATAATTTCATGCTTGATTAATGCGAATTTGGGGTTTGCTAAGAACAACGAAATTAACGAAACAATTTTCAATAAAATTCGTGCTAATTAGGATTAATTCCAGCATCAATATGCATTAAGCTAATTAATCCCAATTGATTAAAATCCAATTTTAATCATGCATTTTCAATACCACATATCAAACCTCCCCGAATTGAATATTGGAAAAATCTGGATCCTGGGGAAGTTCAGGCTCCCCAATGCACTGTTACTTTCATGCTAATGGGAGCCAAACTGCAGACCCTGACAAGGTTTGGTGTGGCCACGAATGTGCTTACACAATTATAACAGGTATCGTTGCAGATGGAATGATCAGGTAAAACTATGTCAGAATTAACCGTTGGCCTCGATTGCCGTCTCCGATAAGGGATGATAGGGATTGGGAAATGAACAATGATATCTTCGCCTATAACAGTGTCCCTGATGCAAAAAAGGAAGATGCAACTGAACCAATGTTCTTAACTTACATCTATAGGATTTTTACTCTGTAGTTTCTTTGAATAGGAGTTGAAATTACAAGGCATAGCTTAACCCAAACTTCTTGGTGAACTATAATGCTAGTAGATGACGATTCAAACTTTTCCTTCTCTCTTAAAATTTAGTTGCAGTAAGAGCTGGACGGAGAACAGGAGTAATATGACTGCAAGTGTAGATCAGTTCAAGTTCAGGAAGTAGGTGTAGCAGTAGTAGTAGTAGAAGTTCAACATTTCCCTATTCTGTGTAACTCAGCAGTCTTGCTTTACAGAAAGTTGGATTTAAGTTCACCGTAATATTTCTTGTTCTTCTCATACAATTACCACAAAAGAAATCAAAGCTCCTACTTAGATTTCGATTCTACCGCATCTATTTTCTTCTTGAAATGTGAATACAATTGGTGTTGACAGGGGAGATTTTTCTTGATGATTGGAACGTCTTTGAAGTTGTTGAACCATTCAAACAGCTTAGGAAAAGTGCTGGCTTCAAATATCTTCACTTCCACTAATTCCTCAATCACTTGCAACCAATGTATCAAACTGCCAAATGCTATGTCTGCAATTCCAATTCTGTCACCTCCAAAGTACATATTGTTTCCTAGACCATGCTCTTCTAAAGTTGTTAGCATGACCAAGCTATCATTTTTAGCTTTGGCTTGGTCCTGTCCTGTGGTCTGAGCGAACATCCAAAAAGCTATGCCCTGTAGCATGAGACATAGAGTACATGAATAACGAACAACCATTAGAGCAAATATTTGTGGAATTTATTGATATCATTATATTGTGGTGAAGTTTATTGCTACACTTGTACAAACTTCAAGTATAAGTTGAACAAAAAGAAGCATGGATATCTTATTACTAAACGTATTGATGTGATGCAACTTTGCAAGGTACTCACTCTACTGTCACTTTATAAAGATAATGCAAGGTAGTCCAAAATTACAATTATACGAAAAAAATAGCTACGTCATGTTCTTCTAGATGCCTAGTTAATGTAATTAGGTCGACCTTCATGATATGATTATGAGAATCAAGGTTTCAACTTAATCTATGCCAAATATCAGTAACTACCAATCCTTATAATTTAGATATGCTAAATATTAAAGGTGTCAATTGAGGTTATCGGTACTAGTTCAGTTTGGCACTAACAGATTCGGTACCATCAAGTCAATTGTTGAATATTCTCTGGTCGGTTTGATTCGTGTTCGGGCTCGGGTCAATAATCGGATCAGGTTTAATCGGTTTGGATAGGGTTCGGTTTGGGTTAGCATGGTTCGAGTTTGAATGTTTCAGGTAAGAACGGTTCGAGTTTAAACGGGTTAATGTAGTAATTTCGGATTTGGCTTGACTTTGGTCTGAGTCCAATTTGGATGGGTTAATATAGTTTGCCATTTCGACACTAGGTTACATTTTACAATTATGTTGTAAATCGCATTTTACAAATTAGCGGAAGTTCATGATTATCTAATTGTTATTGTATGCCTGTCAATTCTTTAACAATTATCAATATTATTAGGATTGTAATTTTACTATGATTAATTAAAAAGGCTTGATTGATGCAGATTAAAGGGGGCATTGAGAACCTTTGGGAGTCACAATTAAGGGTGTGCATAAACGGTTAATAGTACCGTTAAGCCTTAACGGTACGGTTAACCGTTATAACGATTATTGGAAAAGGCTAACAGTAACTGTACCATTAATTAAAGATAACCGATAAACGGTAACCGGTATTTAACAGTACGGTTAATGGTTAACCGTTTCATTCCATTTTTAGGCACTTGTACACCTAATATTCTGAAATTATTTATATGATTTCTTAGCTCATTTAGGTCTTCTACAATAGTAATAACACATTTATACAAGGTTTGATCATGCATAAAAAAAATTTATGATATTCATTCATGTTTTAGCCTTTTAAGTTTAGTTTTTTACTAAATAATAATAACGGTTAAATGACGGTTAACCGTGACAAAAAAAGTTTTACCGTAACCGTAACCGGGCTCAGTAACCATTAACGGTTAATTCTTAACGGTTCGGTAAAATAACCGTTCATTTGAACCGGTTATAAATGGTTAACAATTACGGTTATTTTGCATACCCCTAGTCACAATGCTGAAGTTTTATGATTTAAGTCATTATTAGAGTTTTCCCCAAGTATTAAAACTAGGTAGTTAAATACTTAATTCCAGGAGATGGTTTTAGGAATTTAACAATTCTTTCAATACGTTTCAGAAGGTGGTCAAATTTCATAGAGATATCCACCCTATTTCCGTTTATTTTTTATACAAAATTTTACCAATTCAATCAAACTAAACCAAAAGGGAATTCTCAAGTGAAGTTTATAGTTAACACTATAGATTTCACATCATTGGTAGGATATGATCATTGGATCGGATCAAATCGTAAAATCGTGTGATCTTAAATAATATCATATTTAGGACTTATAACTAAACTTATCAACAATAATTTGGATTTGAACATGTTGTTTGTAAATTGAATTAATGGTCGCTATCAATTAGGCCTTGTCGATTTTCTGTCGGGTTAAATCGGGTTCAGGTTGTCACTAATTGTTTTATTATCGAGTTGAATTGTCAACAAATCAGGTCATTTCAGATTAGGTTATATTCGGATTGGAGCAATGCGAGTTTTGGTCGAGTTTATTAATGCGAATAATTCTCTCTCTAAAAGGACTAAAACTAAC
The DNA here is from genome assembly GCA_026401315.1 of Dysphania ambrosioides. Lineage (NCBI taxonomy): Eukaryota > Viridiplantae > Streptophyta > Magnoliopsida > Caryophyllales > Amaranthaceae > Dysphania > Dysphania ambrosioides. Next base: position 6,769,934 of record CM048662.1, read on the forward strand.
TAAGGGAATGAATGGATCAAGGAAAAGGAGAGGAAAATAATTAGGGGAGTAAAAATTATGGATTTTTAATAGAGGTTGGATTAAGGAAAATAATTATATTGAATAACACATTACCCCTAAAATAAGGGTAATAGTTTCGTACCTCCCCCCTAAGTAACCATTCCAACTTAAACAATTCCACATTCTTAGGGCATGTCTGGATAGAAAATAATAGCTATAGGGTTAATTAATTTTTGAGAAGAACAATTCCAATAGAGTTTATTAAGGGCTGAATAGTTTCATTGCATAAATTTTGGCAATTTTATTGGAGTAATTGTTACTTTACCAACTCAACTCCACCTCTCCTCCCCATCACACTTTCTCCTCCATTGATTGTGTATTACCATGTGGAGATGTACATTTCGCAGAAGAAGATACCCAAATGGAGTACCAAATGGGTTTGCCTTCAAATTATAAGTGTTGCTTACTTCATTATCACCATTGCCGCTGTTGTTGGATCTGTCGCTGTGGTGGTTATAAATCTCAAATCTTATAAGTCTTTCAAGACCACTTACTGATTTTGATTCTTTTGCTAAATGCTAACAAAATTGTTAGGAGGAGTTGAAGTAAAAGGCATCCTTGGGCATAACATTAAAATTAGAGAGAGAGAGGGGGAGGACAAAAGCCCAGCGGCGGTAATGATGACACCAGGGCGTTGACGGGAGGCAATGCAACATATGGCGGTGGTAGTATGACCTCGGAGTCCTCCATCACTGACATGCATGATGGTTTGGAAAGTGGGTTTTCGAATTGAAATTTTGGAAAGGTTGCATAATGTTTAAAGAATTGATGCTAAGAAGGTGAAATTGTTAAGGTGGTAATAGTTACTGGGGGGGGGGGGGGAAGGTAGGAAACTATTACCCTCATTTTGGGGGTAATTTGTTACCTAATGTAATTATTTCCCTTAATTATCCAACCTATCTTAAAAATCCAAAAAACTTTACCCTCCTAATCATTTTCCTCTCATTTCCCTTGATCTCGGAATGCCTTTAGCATCAATTGTCATGAGAACTCTCTTCAAACTTTATGCAACCTTTCCAAAATTCCAATTCGAAAACCCACAAACCATTGCGCGAGTCAATGATTAAGGCCTCGAGGGTCATACTGCCACCGCCACATGTTGCATCGCCTCCCGTCAATGCCTTGGTGTCGTCATTACCGCCGCTGAGGTTTTGTCCTCCCCCTCTCTCTCCAATTTTAATGTTCAGCCCAAAGCTGCATTTTACTTTAACTCCTCCCAACCATTTTTTTAGCATTTAGCAAAAGAACCAGAATCAGTAAGTGGTCTTGAAAGGCTAATAAGATTTTAGATCTATAACCACCCAGCAACAGATCTAACAACAGAATGAAGCAAGCAACACTTATAATATGAAGGGAGACCCATTTGGTACTCCATTTGGGTATCTTCTTCTGCGAAATGTACATCTCCACATGGTAATATACATGGAGGAGAAAGTGAGATGGGGAAGGGGAGAGATTAGGAGATATGGAGAAGAGGTGGAGTTTAATTGATAAAGTAACAATTCCTCCAGTTAAATTGTCAATCTTTGTGCAATGAAACCATTCAACCCTTAATAAACTCTCTTGGAATTCTTTTTACTTAAATTCACCCTATAACTACCCCTTAAATCTATCTCCGTAATCGAAGAAGTATTTTCCACCAAATATTTAGTTTTCCTCTCTAAAGCTCTTTCAAAATTATAGAGTTTCTCCGTCTACAAATTATGATATGAAAAACAAAATTTTTGAATAAGAGAGATTACAGGAAATAAAAAAAGAAGAGAAAGAAGAAGAGGAAGCAAACTTATTTTACGTAGCCACATTGAAGTACATATTATAGCTAACTAATTTGCATAGTTTTCATCCTTACATTTTTTTTTTTTTTTTTTGAGTTTAGAGTATGAGATGTTTAGTTTAGAGTCTCAAATGTTTGTAAAATATTATATCCAAATTATGAGGTCTAAAATCTGAAACGTACACAAGATGAAAACATTAAAATTTGTGATGAATCGTCCAAAACTTGAGATGTTAATACGTCTAAGCTACATTTAAGTATCATCTATTATGTTTTATGTATTAGATTTCATCCTTTTAACCTCAGGAATTATATTTCAGACTTTAGGGTTTATGTTTCATATTTCAGGTTTATATCTCAAATTTTAAGGTTAATGTTTTAACTTGTTTATCTCAGGAATTGTCCTAGATTTTGTGGTTCATGTCTTAGATGAAAAGTCTCTTTGTCTCAGAAATTATTGCTGGAATTCGGATTTATGTTTCTGATTTGGAGTTTACGTCTCATATTTCAATTTTTTGTCTTAAAAATAAAATATTAGCTACTAATTTTCCTCTAGCATGTTTTGGAGCGATTTCTTGAACCTAGGAGGGATTTTCTTCGATCTAACTTTGGACAAATTCTATGACTTTAATTTCTATCCTTAGTAGCAACTCCCACCAAGTTTTGCAAGTAGTTAATATAATATGTCGGATAAAGATGTTTGCACAGAACAAGAGTTAGGGATACTAATATCCAAGCTAAATTAGTTACTAGTTTTCCTTCTTTACTGTAATTTATTTCTTATTCGGTTTTTTTTTTATCTGAATTTCTTGTTCCTTTATGAGATGTAAAAAAAAAAAACATTAGATTTCAAGGTTTATGTTTCAGATTTCGGGGTTTATATTTCAGACCCAAAGTCTTGAAAACAAATTCCGATAACATTAGATATTGTCCAAAAATGAAAAGTAGTAATAAATTCAGATTTTGTACCTTCTCTTCAGCAAAGTTGATCCAGAATCTAGCAACGGCTCGATCATACGGCTCCTTGGGAAATAATGGATATTGATGAGGACACATCTCCTCAAGGTATTCGAGGATAATCATAGATTCACAAACGGGTTTTCCATTGTGCACCAAAACTGGTATTTTCTTGTGGACTGGATTATATTGTAGAAGCAATGAACTTTTGTTACTAAGATTTTCTTCTATATAATCATATTCTATGCCTTTTAACTCCAGTCCCCAAATCACTCTGCAGCTAAATGGGCTCGACCAAACACCTAATAGCTTTACATTTTCCATTTTTTTTTTTTTTTTTTTTTTTTTATTGTAAAATCTTGAAAAAGAGTTCTGAGTTTTGTACGTTTAGCGTCTCTTTGAATTTGAGCTTATTGGAGATGCTGTTTTAGTTTAGTGTGGGTTATATTGGGGGCACAAAAAGTCATAAATGAGTTGTTCTGGAAACATCTACGAAAGTGGTTAATAATTTCTTTTTTCTTTTTTTAATCGTTAGGTAAGACTTTGAATGTTAGTGTAATATTTAAATGATTCTAAATCACATTCTTGAGTAACAAAATTGTACTTTATATTCTATGATCGAGCCAGTTGGGAAACATTCATTGAATTCACTATTTTTGAAAAGTTAACAAAACAGTCCATCAAAGTAAAAATATTTAAATGAAATCGTAAAATTCTTATTTATTTGACCCATTTATATAAACTTAATTTATTAATTTTTAGTTGGAAAAATTAATAAAATAGAAATTTGGTGGAATCATATATTATTGTTGTGATAGTAAAATTGGTTCATTAGTGAACTAGGGGTCTAATCTTATCCAAAAAGGAACCGGCATTAATTTTTTGAAGACAACGCAAAATAAAATATGAGATCGACAACTTTTAAAGACGAAAAGAGTACTAAATAAGGAGTTAGGGGTCTAGATAATGATAGTTGGTCATTAATGATAAATATATCTACTAATATGACAGTATTACATGTATTTCCTTGCAATTTTTAGCTCCGGACTTTTACAATATGTTGTATCAATTTTATGGAATTTTATTTTATTTTCTTTCCTTTTTTTTAAATTTTTATTTAATCTATAGGATCCAATTTCATTTTATGCGTGTATGTGTTTTAGCTATTGTCGAAAAAACTCGTTTACTTTGTTTAACATAAGCTATCACCTAAAAACCTCTCCTAACTAAGCTAAGTAGCATAATGATAATCCTCTTGAAAGTTGTTGATCACAAAGCTAGCTTTTCCGATCTCACCTATATCTGAACCTACGCAAGGAATGACGTTGCTTGATTTTTTGTCTTAATATACTCCATATATTATACATATATTATATTTTTTGGGCGATGAGTATTGTGGATTTGTGGTGTTTATATGAATGTGATCAAATTCTAAGCTCGATATTCTATGTTTTTTGGCAGGAGGTATGATAATTTGTCGAGGTAGCTTAAATTAAGCATATGCCAGCCGTATTCAGTGATTGACTAGAAGTATTTCAGACATTCAGTGAATTTTCTAAATTGAAATAATTCTCTGTTCGTTCTTTTTAGAATCTGAATTTGTATTATTTAGTTTTCTTTTTGGTTTGATAGTTGATTAACCCATGTTTTTAACTGAAAACTCGCTGGAAAGATCTGTCAGTGCCACAAATTATTAATGAAAACTGGAAAGATCCGTCAATGCCACAAGCCCACAAATTATTAATGAACAATTAAATAAAACTACAACTGATATTACATCTTATTTTCAATTGACCAAAAATAATTAGAAATTTAGATAAAATAGGGGATTATTATTGATAATTTCCCTATATTTTATACCAATGCAATAGGAATGGAGGAAACTTTATTTTATTTGTAAGATTTTTGAAATGAATTCAATGACAATTTACTACTTTATTTACTATATTCTCTTTGGAATTATTGAGAGTTCTTTGTCCAGAGAGGTCGATTTTCCCTCTTAATTTTCTCCGGCATTTAATGCTCTGTCCTAATCCTAGAATATGTAATCTATTTTTCCTCTTAATATTCTCCCAACAAATCCTCTTTTCGGTTCTCCGAGTTATCATTTCTCACTGCCACGTACTCTCCATGCATCTATTTTCCTAGTTTTATGGATTGATGTACGTATTTTAGTTAATCTGTTTATATTCCCTTGCGTTTTATCTCTCATAACATAATTCCCTATTAGCAATTGTTAGTTTTTTTACGTGTCAATCGTCTTTCCTCCTTAGTATCACCCTAGTTAGTTGGTACATTTGGGTGCACTGTCCACCCATTGGGGTTTCTCAGTGATTTATGGTCCCTCTTTGTACTATTATTATACAAAACCTTCTCCATTTAGGTTTTCATCATGAATTTGTTAGAGTTGCTCTTCATGGGAATGAGGAAAATGAATCAGATATGAATAGTTTGCTGATGATGATGGAGGATCAGATGATCGAAATCGAGAGGAAGAAGGAGGACAAGGACGCAGTTAAGTTCATCAAGGGGGTGGAACTAGGTTCAGCCTTGGCAATATATGACCCAGACGCAGAATTTTTACTCAAGGACTGATAGGAACATGCGACTGGAAAAGAGCCAAATGTGGAATATGTGGTAGGTTTTTTGATGGAATGTGGTGTACTTGAGGAAGTAACTGTAAAAAGATATGAATTGGCAATTCATTAGCAAGACATCTAGCTATGGGTGTGATACCGAGTTTAAGGGAACATGATCCTCATTTCACTGAAAGGGAGCTAAAACAAATGCACGACCCTCAACCTTCTATGCATTAATTAAATAGTATGGAAGGTTTTTATTAGGAAATGGTAGCACATCTATTAAGTATGGTAGTTCAGACATGGATAACAATCTGGATGAAAATTTTGACAAAATTGTTTTTTGGTTTGGTTATGGACTCAAATCTGGACAACGAGCATATTGGAAAGGAACATCTGGGCCATGAATAACAATAAGTTGAACACAATCCAGAACCGCCAACAAAATGAGGGAGTTCCAATCTCCCTTGTACTACTCATTCTAAAGATTTGGGAATCTGAAGTAAAGGCTGTGTTTACAAATACGCCGATTGGTTTGATAAGCGACCTATATTAAGGAAGATGAAGTGGGGTTAGTTTTATGATGGAGAATTCAAAGTGTGATACGGACCTTTATGTGGCGTATTCTTGGATGCGTTTTAGTGAACTTGTAGATGATTGGATGCATATCTTAGTGGTAAGGTTGCATAAGAGATGATGCGTTGCATGTTTAGAACCTTGACTGATGATAAGTAGTGGGTTTCAAAAGATAGTGATCCAGGTATAGAATCTAGCTCATTATAGGTTTCTTCGAGTATGGTGGTTGACCCTTCATAGCTCCCATTCTTAGCATGTGATGTTTGTGTATGGAGCTCCTATTGTGGAAAATAGGAGTACGATATGGCATAAGATTATGGACTTGTTAGATTATTACCGTGTTTTCCTTTTGATACGTGATTTCAATCAACTTGAATATCATTCGGATAAATTGGGAGGTTCAACAACTATTCAGGTGTGATTTAGCTTTGTTAATTGGAAGATTAACTCTTCTATTATGGATGTTCCCTTATTTGGATCAAAATTCACTTGGTACAATTTTAGAAAAGACTCAAACTTAATTCTTTAAAGGTTAGATAGGGCTTACATGGACTTTGGCCTTGTTTAATATGTTTTCTAGCACTAGACTAAAACATCGTCCAATTTTATGGTTTGACCATGCAATTATTGTTTTAGACACTGTTAAACCAAAGGAGTCCTTTGGCCTTACCAAATTAAGGCATGATGTTTCATTTTCTCACAAGTGGAGAAGGTAGTGGAATCTTCTTCGAAGTTAGGGTAAGTTGGCTCCCCTCCTTTTTCTATTTCCTGTAGTTTGGATTTTTTGCGAAGAAAACTTAAAATATGGTGTTTAGAAAATAGAAAGAACTGATGTGTTGATTGCAAGAGTTTTTCTAATTCTTTGGAAAACATAGGATCTCAAGTCACCTATATTTTTTCAGGGAAGATCTATGTAGATAAAATTGTCTTTGGTGGATGAAATTTCTATTCAGTACCCTTATTATTGGAAATAATGTATGAAGAATACGGAATATTTTGGTACTACGTTGATGCACTCAAAGTTAAATAATTGTTTCAATAGAAATATAATTTTGGCTTTGAAGTATTCAAATGGAGAGTGGCATTCGGGAAAGGAACAAGTTCAAAAGATGATAGTGGAATCACTTTGGTTGTTAAGTAAAGTGGATTCTCCTACTTTCGATTCGTTAGCTAATCATGAGTTGGACTTTGTTCTTCAAGAGATGGATATTCCTAGTCTATCTCAAACTTAAGTGATGGATTTAATGTATCCGTAACAATTGTGTGAAGTGGAAAAAATAATGTTCTTGGTCTTGATTATTTTTCATCATCTTTCATCCAAAAGTTTTGTCATTTGGTTGGAAATTTTAATTTTTAGGTAGTAAAGCATTTTTTCACGACGGGATATATGGTTCGAGAATGAAACCAATCAATTTTAGTGGTGATCTCGAAGGTCGATTTCTCGAAGGAGGCAATTCATTTTCGTCCAGTAGGAGTATGTAATGCAATTTACAAGTGCGCTTCTAAATGCTTGGTAAATAGGATGAAGTGTCATTTGCTTAATTTATTGAACATTCAATGTGCTTTTGTTTGGGCCGTTATATGAGCTAAAAGTCATGAATTGATGTATATAATTAATAAAAAAAGAGAGGATAACTTTCCTCACTTCTAATTATTTTAATTAGACATGAGTAAAGCTTATGACAGAGTCAACTGGAACTTTTAATTAAAAGTTCTTCATAGGTATAACTTTCCTCCATTCTAGATTTTCCTAAAAGACAATGCATTTCCTCTGTTTCTTTTTGGGAATCGATAAACGGTAGAATTTTGGTGGCTTTTAAGCCTGGGTTAGGTTGCGCCAAGGAGACCCCTTGTTTTCTTTTCTTTTTATTTTTTGCATGGATATCATGGGTAGAATGTTACAACTAGGCAAGGATATTGGAATGTATCAAGGAATCTAAGTCTTATGGAGAGCACCAAAGCTTGATCACTTATTCTTTTCAAACAATGTTTTACTTTTCTTCAGATCGTCTTCAGCTTCATGCCAATCTGTGTCTTTCATTGTCAGTTGGTTCATCTTTGTATATGGGCAACAACTAAATCTTCATAAATCCTTTCACAAGTTTATCCCTAATTTCTTAGAGGAAAACCCTAAATTATTTATAAATTTATTTTTATGTTGAACCTAGCGGATGCCTTTGGATGTCATCTTAGTACCCTTATAAACATCTCGAGAAGTAAGAAATTGTAGTTTCAGTAAATTGTTGATAAGATTTTGGCTAAAATCTCTACGTAGAATCTTGTTTTCCTTTCAATTCCTCAAAGATTAATCTTGATTAAGTCATTGTTGATTTCCATTGCTAATACAGTATTTTTCTCTATTGAGCTCCTAATTTTGGTTGCGTCTAGGATAAACTCCCTTATAACTCGTTTTTGTAGGGCTAGACAAAGAGGACCTAGGGTTCACTAGGTTAAGAAAAAAGATTGTCAACCTTCCAAAGAATATGGGAGGATTTGGTATTTAAGGAATTGCAGACTTGAACAAGGCTTATCTAATGAAACAAGTTTGACACTTGACTTGTAATCCACAATTACTAGTTTCCAGATAGTGATAAATCTTCATTTGCCCAGGTTTTGGGACAAAGACACCCTCTAAGAAGACTAGGATAATCTTGGGGTTTTCTCATGCTTACAGAAAATGAAGAATTTGATTGTGGAGGGAAGTGCCTGGAAGATTGGTGATGGAAGTTTGATTTGTGCCTACTTGGATAAGTGGGTTAATGACAGGTCTCAACTTGTTGATTCAATTTTCCTTTAATTGAAACTTGTTTTCTTTTAGATTCGTGATTGCCTATAAGTTTATTTTTAGATCGTGGAATTTTATCAGATTATTTTAGGTCTTTGTGGAAAATGCAGTTCAAGAGATCTTTCGTATGGAACCCACGACCTCTAGTGCAACAATGAGATTCCCTATATTGGCTACTCCACAAATCAAGGAAGTTAACAATCAAATCTTATTATGTTTATCTTCAAAGTATAGGGGATGCTTGCTTAGGGGAAGGTTAGCCACTTTGAATATTTGTAGATTTTATAGAATTCTGTGGCATATCCCAACTTGTTGACCTTTTGTGGAAAATCTCATATAAAGGGGTTTTGGTTATTAAACAACTTGGCCTGCTAGATATACAGATAGAGTGTTTAGAGCGTGGCTTAGGAATGAAATTTTTTTATCATATTTTTCCCTTTTTATCCTTTTGCAGTTAGGGTCTAGAAGAGTGGCTCTCTAGGGGTCTTCTCAAACTTTAATGAGAAACGGTCCTTTATCGGCTGTCTCTCTTTTTATACATCCAGCTGTTTTATTGCATGGATGGATTTAGAGTTCGATGTTAGTCTTATATATAATAACACTTTGGGCATTATGGACTACTATAACAAGGTTCACAATGAGCAGAAAGGTGAGGTTCGCAGGTATTTGGAGAAAATTTCAGGTTATCTTGTTGATGATCACACTTATTTTCAATAAGAAAGATCAAATACCTAATGTTTTTTACATTATCCTGCTTCCCTCTTGGATTTGATATGGTATCCTTAGGTTTGATACCTCTGGGGAGGTGGTTGTCACTCATCAATTGGATGTTACTAGGGACTCGCGAGTTGGACATGCGAGATCGGGGTTGGGAAGTAGAGATTACTATGAATAATGATGATATGCCTCTTCAGCTACTATGGCTAAGCAATCTCTTGTTTGAGAGCTCTGGAATGGTGCAATGCTCAAAAAGAGAAATTTGTCAGAATTCCATCAGATTCAATTGTATTGGTTGTGTCTCTGCGATATGGTGCACCACAAATCTAAGAAATTACAAACATTACCCTAAGAATCAATGATAAGAGTCATTCTTAATTTTAAGATTTGCTTTATCCATGAGATGGGTCGAGATCAGGTCTCTAAAGCTAACACTCGGGGTTATTTCACTTTGACGATGGACTTCCTCATTTTTAGTTACCTAGGTTTATATTTTTCCTATTTGTATATAGAATGAAAAAAAAATAAAAATCAATCAAGTATAAAAACTATAACCATATCCAACGTATGTAAACAATACATTATAATAGTCAAATTACCTAAGCGCCAAAGCTTTGCATTATCTAGTAACAGACGATTGTTAAGGAAAACTATAAGATCATACAATATTTAGAGCTCTTAAAAATTGACAACACACAAGATAACCCCACATAATTAAGTAGTTAATTGACCCTACTTTGGCAGCTTGAACCAACCCAAACCACCGTATTCGGCACCTCTATATAAAATATATCTTATACTGATGTAGCTTCCATCAGTCTCTCTCTTTGCTTCTTGAAGAAGAAAAACGTTTGGTGCTGATGAGGAAGATTTTTCTTGATTATTGGAACTTCCATGAAGTTGTTGAACCATTTATATAGCTTAGGGAAAGTTTTGGCTTCAAACAACTTTATTTCCACAATTTGTTCAATAACTTCCAACCAATATATTACACTCCCAAGGGCAAGATCTGCTATACCAATTTGTCTACCTCCAATAAATTTATCATATCCCAAACCTTGCTCCTCAACAGTTCTTAGCATGTCCAAGCAATCTTTGCTTGCTTTGGTTTGTTCCTCTCCTGCAGTTCGGAATAGTATCCAAATAGCTATGCCCTGTAACATATAAACATCATTTATAATATCTGTCTTTATTTATTTGCTACATTAGACTTTTTACAGTACACAAGATACAACTTTAAAAGGTTTTTTTTTTCTAAATTTGTAAGACAAAAAATTACGAAATATTATTATTCTAAAAATTTACATTGATATGAATCCAACAAAATCCCACTTTCATATATTATTTGTGTAATATACTCCCTCCATCCCACTAAATTTGCTACATTTGACTTTTCACGGCATCCAAAACACGACTTTAAACGGTTTAATCTCCAAATTCGTAAGACAAAAATTATGAAAAACTTGTTATTCTATAATTTTACATTGAAATGTATCCAATAAGATCCCAATTGAATATATTATTTTTTATAAAATGACAAGAATTATGGTAAAACTTTTTAAACTTTAACTTCAAATGAATAGATATGGTACGGCTCATGAGAGCTATATCTACTTAAACAAAAAATAAGTACTATTCAAAATATTAATTACTTTAAATAGTGGTTTTTCAAATGTGTGCCCTCATATCCATTTACTTTTCATGACATATTTACACATTAATAAGACTTACTCCATATAAAAAACCATTGATATTTTGATAAATCACACAAGTAAGAAGAACAATTAAACGATTTAGTTTGATGTAGTACAGATCATGATCGTATAAACCACAAAGTTAAGAAATTTACCTTCTCCTCAGCAAATTTGGCCCAAAATTTAACCTTAGCTCGTTGATACGGCTCCTTGGGCACTAATGGATGTTGATGAGGCCACATCTCCTCAATGTATTCAAGGATAATCAAAGATTCACAAATGGGGTTTCCATTGTGCACCAAAACTGGAATTTTCTTGTGAATTGGATTACATTGTAGAAGCAATGAACTTTTGTTAGTAAGATCTTCTTCAATATAATAATATTTTATGCCTTTTAATTCAAGTGCCCAAATCACTCTATAACTAAATGGGCTAGGCCAAGCCCCTAATAGCTTTACACTTTCCATGCTTTTTCTAAGAAGAATAAGATATTGTAATGTTTGTGTTCGTTGAGTTTGAATTCATTAGAAACTTGAGAGGTTGTTTTATATGCAAGTAGTCCAAACAAAGTGATGATTGAAGTTAGGGGCACTAATTAAGAAGGAAACCTCTACGAAGGTGCTTTATGATTTTATAATGCCAAGTCCTATGTAAGCATTTGAATTGAGTTTATACATTTTTCTTCACATAATAGGTCACATATATTTTAGGGTAATTTTAAAGAAACATTGCTAATAGCTCAAAATGTCATGTAGGTTTATCATTCAACTAATTAAAAGTCTATGTTAGAAAAAAAAATTGGATCATGAACATAGATTACCACTTCATTTCATACATATTTCTTGTATAGTTTAACTAAATAACTAACTAAATTCACAAGAAAGAATAGATCAACAATAGAGAATGTATTGTGTATTGATTCACGACTCTATGTCCCCACCAAAAAATTGTAACTACTTCACCTAGAGCATAATTGAATGAGAGTTGCACAATTTAATTAACAGAATTCAATTTCAAATGTTACATATATTACCAATACTTTAATTTAAGCTTTTAAGAAAAAAGACTTTGACTTAAGCAAATCCTAATCTAACTACTTGCGCCAGGAATGACGTTACTCCATTGTTCCACTAAACTACTATACTTGACATAGATCGAGTCAATACTCTTTAACTTTGAAACGACCATCATTAAAAAATTATAATGCTTTGTAAAAATCCTTCTACTATAGTACTTCAATACCATTTTTCTTTTCACAATTGATAAATTTCTTATATTTTATAGATACTATACCATTTTTCTTTTCACAATTGATAAATTTCTTATATTTTATAGATATTGTGATAGAAAATAATTAATATTGAGGCTCCAATTATATTCTTAGACTTTGATTGAGTTGGTTTTCTTACATGATATTGGAGCTCAAAGGTTCAAATATCATCCACCCTTTGGCATGTGCTACATCTACACTACAATTCTAAAAACTCTCATTTAAGGAATCGTGATAGAATATAAACCAATCTTAATAACTCCAACTATAGACTTTTGATTTAATTGATCACTTAACATATGTATTTGTTCAAATTAAACTAAAATGATTACTTAGGAACCAAGTAATATTTAGGATTGTTAATATGTTGATTACTAGTGGACCAAAGAATGAGATGATCACATGATGTTGTAGTAGTAAATAACCTACACAAGAACAAATGACTAGCCTTAGGGGGTCACTCCAACACTTAAGTAAGATATTTGTCCAAGGATCTTAAGACTACCTTAGAGTTCGTGTTTTAACATACTCTAATCAATGTTTGAGAGAATGTTAAGTGTTTAGTATGAGATAAAATTAACAAACTTATCTATATCCCATTAATTGGTATTTATAAGTCCAAGAATGGTGGTTTAGTGGGCTTATGAACACCAATGTATTGGAATATGTCTTATGGTTTCTTCGGCCTAGCCATAGAGGCTTGAATCCATAGAAGTCATTTGGCGAGGCCTGTATCTAATGGGATGGCCTTTGATTTTGGACAGGGCGCATGAGCTTATGATAGTATGTCCCATACAATTTACCCCCAAACCTACTCATTTTACTATAGAGATAGGTGGGTATGATTTACTAGGGAAGCTTCCATGTGTCTGCTAGAGGACTTCCCCTTCAAATCTCAAGGGTAGGTGATTCTGTCAGATCTAGGTCATTCATAGCCTTAGCCTCTCCAATTACTTTGCACATGCCCCCTAGGGTTGTTGAATTAATTTGTTTTTTGCCTTTGTAATTTCAAGAGTTTAAGTATCCAAAGGTTTGAAATTTTATTTGGTTTTATAGTGGGAACGGCTAATTGCATTTCTCACTTTGCAATTTTCAAGGACAGTTCTTCTTCCCACATTCATATTTCCTTTTGACAATTGTGCACGACCATTAATAAGAATAAATGACATTTCTGATATTTAAACAGTTTAAAAAGTTAGCACTCCTTTCTTAACCATTAATTTAGTTTCTTATATAAATAGGGCTTCTAAGTGCTTGTTTTTACTTGAGTTTCCATTTCCTTGAGTTTGCTTCTTTCTTTCTCTTCTTTTTTTTTAATGAGATTCTCATATAATTTTTCCCCTCGATCTTCTAAGGTATGCCTTTCCCTAGGCATCCTAGAGCTTGTAATGTTCAAAAGGCGGCTTTGATGTTATCTTCTTAGAGTTTTGGATCTTTCCTTTATAGTGAAATCCATCTTCCTTTTGACTATATCTCCAAAATTAAGCCATCATACATTATGTCAAATTGTGATGTTGGTGAAGAGTGCTTCCCTTGATCTTCTTGTAGTGTAAGATGGACGTATCTCTCTCCCTCTGTCTATTAATATTGATGGGGCACATTTGTCCATTATAAGAAGTGTTTTGTACTAACTTCAATGGCTCCACCAAGAGATGCTTTGTCCTTCGAAGGTGTTTTCCACCTTCTGCAGATTTGGGTTTGCATCCATGTGGTGTAAGTGTGTAGCCTCGTACTCTAACCTAAATTTGATTAATAAATTCTTTTATTGAGATTATGATTAATAAATTCTTTTATTAAAATGAAATGACATAGTTTTTTGAATCTTACTAAAAGGGAGATGACCAAGCCTTAGGTGCCATAGCTTAGCCTTTTTAACAGTAGTAAACATCCTCTGATCTTCTCAGTGTTGTTAGTTAAGGACATAGGATTGTTAGGAATGGAAGCCACCAATCTGTATAGCCAATTGTCTAGCATACCAAGAACTATTGGCTTTTTCATGAAAGGGGCATGGATGTAACAAGTATGGCTATGTAACAACGAACATGGCTGAGGAGTTTAATAGAGTGTTAAAAGGTATTTCCTATGACTTTAATTGTAGAGTTAACATTTTATTGGGTGAACAAGTAGATAATTAATCATAGAAAAATTGCAAGGCAATGAGCCACATCAAATTTTTCCTACACCAGTTATGTCATGGGCAAGATTGAGCAGAATATGAGCAAGACAAGATATCACATCATTAAATCATTTGATATTAGCAGAGGTTTGTACGAGGTAACTAATGGGAAGGATGAGAGGATGAGGCATAAGAGTGGTACAAAGTACACAGTGAACTTTGAGACTGTCATTTGTAGTTGCAACAAGATCCAGGTGTACCACTACCCTTGTTCCCATGTCCTAGTTATTTTTTTGAACTTGCATATATCAAAGGAGCAATTTTTGATAGACATTTCACTTCTTATAGTTATCTGCATACCTATGAACACCGTCTAGCGCCTATTCACGATAAGACATGGTGTTTGCCATACATAGGGCCCAGAGTTTGAGAAATGAAATGGATGACAACATTGATTGATTAGTGACTTATAGTGTTTATAATTCAACTGGACATAATCAACGCAAGTGTCCCTAGAGACTTAGGCTTTCCAACTGATGTGCTTGTTTTAGAGCATGTTTACAACCCCATTGTAGTGTCGAGTCTCGCGGTTTTAGATTGATTTTATACACATTACACTTGATTTTACCTTGATCTTATCCTCGAGCTGTTTTAAGGTTATTTCAGGTATTTTCGATGATTTTAAGGTAAAATGCGACGTGTTCGAGGCTTTGACACTCTTATCAAGAGTTTAAACGCGGGTATCAGAGCTTGGGCATGCGTTCCAAGTCACCCTCGAAGATTCTACGAAGTTCAGAAGCCATTAGACACTCCGAAGAAGCTGTTTAGCAAGATTCAGGCTCAGATTTGACCGAATCTGAGCACTATTCAGTTGAATGGATGATAGGAACACAATCATATGATTTAAACTCTTTGATAATGGTCGAATCAGATCCCATTTTGCCAAATCATGGTCCATTCGGCCAAATCAAAGCCTCCTTTAGTCGAATGGTGGACAGATTTATGTTACTCTGCTCGAACTCTCTGTTTTGGGCGAATCAGACCACCATTCAGCCGAATCACAATCCATTCGGCCAAATCCCTTATACATTTGGTCGAATGGCCTCCTTTTCCCGCAAAAATTATTCCTTCGGAAGTCAGCCCTCGAGGGTTCTTCTAGGGTTTTACCCCTTATGTCCTTAGGGTATAAATACACCTTTGCTCTATGTAAAACCCGGATGCCTATTTTGAGAGCTCTTGTGCCTCAACTTGGAACATTATTTTTTTTCTTTTATTTCATTTATTCCTTAGTTTAGATTCAAAGATTTCATTGATGTCCTTTTCAAGTATTGTATTTTGGATTCAGAATTTCTTTCATTCAAGCAATTTCATTCACATAAGTTATTATTTCCTTTATTGCTCTATTTTGTTTAATGCTTTCACTTATTTCTTTGGTTGATTTCATTACTCTTGCGGTTATTATGTTTCCATTTATGCCTAAGAGTGAGTAGTTCTCTTAGGGGTTTGATTGGTGAAACCCTAGGTTTGGCTTGTTCTTCATGCGTAGAGTTAGGGTTTGAGATTATCGATGATTGTTTGATTGACATTCGATGTGAATCTTGTCTTGCCACTCCTTAGGAGACATAGGGATATTATAGGTTGTTCATGTGATTTATTGGGTCGCAAACTTCCTCTCATTATCTAGAGTGTCTTGATTAATTGTTGATCGATTTCCCCTGGCCTAGCTTATCTACTAGTTTTATTGTCCTGCCTAGGGTGGAACTAATCTATCCCCAGTTTTCTTTCATTGCCTATTATCGTTTTTATTCTCGCTTACTTTCTTGTCATTAGTATAGTTTAAAAAACCTGCATCTCAAATAAACTCTTTATATCAAGTCTAGAAACTAGCATCCCTTGTCCTTAAGGTTCGACCCCCGACTTACCATTACACTAGTTGTAGTAGTATTAGGGTGATTATAAATATTGTTTGTATAACTAGTCTTTTAGTAAACGACGCTAAAAGACGGTTATATAAATGGCGCCGTTGCCGAGGACAAGGTGTTATGTTTAGGTTATATTCTTGTTGTAATTCATTTTTATTTTATTTCTATTATTGTCCTTTAATCTTGCTTATTAGTGCTTATGCTTGGTCTCTAGTGTGGTTTACATGTCCTATAGCACACGCAGATCAAATCAGCAGCTAGTACTATATGACCCTGAGGTTCATCGTAGTAAATGACGAGTTCTATCCCAAACTCTATTACAACCAAATAATCCCAATCCTCCTACACCACCAATGGACGAAAATCAAAATTATTTGCTCAATTTGGGACACCTGGGTCCCAAGAATTTCAGGAGGTGTAGTGTTACCCATAGCTCCAACTCCTTATAAAATAGATCCATAGTTCACCTAGATGGTGAAGGAGACCCCCTTCTGCGGCTTGAAAAACGAATGCCCCCTCCAACACTCGAAAGCATTCTCAGATATTTCAAGACTTATTCCTCTATGCCCTACCAGTCCAGACTATGTGCGGATGCACCTATTTCACTTGAGTCTAGCTAGCAAGACTAAGGATTGGTATAAATGCTTAGAGCCCAACTTAATCATTAATTGGGCTCAGTTGAAGACAGCCTTCACTCAAGAGGATGATGAGAACCTCAGTGCTACTTGGAGTTGGTTTAAAAGAATGATTAGAGCATGCCCCCATCATTAGTACGGGGAGAACCATCTCAATACATTTTTTTATGATGGTCTAAATGACTCCACTGAGGCACTTCTAGACTCGGCAGTTGGCGAACAATTCTCGAAAGTCCCATGCAATCAGGTGAAGGCTAAGTTTAAAGAGGTGGCCAAAAATAGCTTTGGGGAGGAGCAAGAGGTAATGGACTATAGAGAGGGATGATTGATTCAAGTAACTTAGAATCAATTAGCTCAAAAATTGAGGCTTATGGGGGGTGCAGCCAAGAAGGAACTCCAGTCATGAACTATGATGGTTATGGGTATAATCCCGATTATGTGGCAGCTGTGGGTTATGGTGGTCAAAACCAAGGGTTTGCTCAACAAGGTCCCTACAACAATCAACCCTTTAGACCTCCCTTCAATCCAAATTCTAGCAAAGGGAACTTCAACCAAGGGTATAACTCCAACAATAATGTCCCCTTTAGCAATCAAGCAAATGGAAGTTTTCCTAGGTCGAATGGGAATAGGTCGTATCCTCAAGTACCAAGGCCCAACCCCAACCTACCTTACCCAGCTACACAACCTACCCTACCCAGCTACACAACCACCACCAAACCCACCTCCAAATCATGATTACCCTTCCACTCAAGTGAACTGCCTTGCACAACAAAATCAAACCCTCTCCCAAATCAATCAAACCTTGATCACTCAAATGCAACAACTTCGAGCACAACAGAAGTTGTTTGAGTCCCAGCTTACTTAGATGGCCAATCCAAGAAAGGAGATGAAACTTGAGCTTCAACATGCTCTGCCACTATCTTTTCCTTACAAAAAGGTAGATAAATAATTGGAAGAAAATTTTCTTAAGTTCCTAGAGCATATGCGGCAACTTGAGATGAAGATACCATTCTTGGAGGCCATGGAGCATATGCCTCAATATGCTAAGTATCTGAAAACTCTCTTAGGAAACAAGAGAAAGCTTGGGGGAAAAGTGATTAGTTTGCCAGAGCAGGTGAATGCCATCATTTAGGGCACCTAGGCAAAGAAAGAAAAAGCTAGAGGACCCTTTATGCTCCAAGTCGCCCTTGGAAAACTCAATTCTAAAGGAGCACTTGCTGAACTTGGGGCCTCCATTAGCCTCATGCCGATATCCACTGCCAAACAACTACCCTTTGAGCTCAAGCCATCAAAGAAAACCATCCAACCAGCTGACCGAAGTATAAAAGTGCCATGTGGGGAGTTTGAGGACCTTCTGATCCAACTAGGGAACATTGTGGTTCCATGTGACTTTGTGGTGCTTGATATGGTTGAGGATCCTTATACCCCCCTCATCCTAGGGAGAGATGCGTTGAAGACTTTGGGTGCCTTGATTGATTGTGAATCTGAGACTATCACTGTGAGGGTAGCCTAAGAGAAGGTTATGTTTGCCTTTTCTAAGTCCTCCAAAGAACCCATGGTCGAGCAGATTTGTTCCTTCGATGTTGTTGGGAATATAGTTAAACAAAAGGTTGAGGGGTGTGATGTTTTTGTTGCCCCAGTGTTTGATGTTGGGAAGGAGATGATGAAGGAAAATTTTGATGATTCTGAGGGTACTAACAAGCCAGCCCATAAAAGGAAGAAGGGTAGAAAAAGAAGAAAAACCAAAAAGAGATCGATGGCTCCACCTTGGCTTGGGGGAACCCTGCATTATAGCCCACTTCCAGATGACCCTAGTTCTACTTTGCTTACTTCTGCCACTACTGCTCAGCGGAGAGTTTTAACTCCCCACGTTGGAGGTGATGAAGATGCTAGGAGTGAGTCCACTCCTACGGCAGGTATAATTTCTTGGTCTTCTTTTTATGTCTAAGCTTGTGGCTAAATGTGTCGAACTTACCAACATTAAACAAAAGTACTTACGAGAGATAACCCGATGTTAGCATAGTTTATTTTTTTGCTTAGCTATAGTTTCCATAATGCTGATCTTTCTTTCTTTTGGTTCTCTAATCCACCTTTCCCAAGTGCCGAAACGACTCTTGAGCTGGCTTAGGGGAGGGTTCTTGTGTTTTCAAAGTTTTGAAAGATTCGCATTATTATCACTATTGCCTTAGTTTTTGTTATAGTTTTTGTATGTTTAGTTGTGTTAAGTTGATGTGCTTGAGTTGTGAAACCGGCATGCAAGCTTCTGATGTGTACATTCTAGTGGTCCTATGCATACTCATGTTTTCCTAGCCTTGTGCCTGTTTGGGGACCGAATGATTAACTGTTTTCCACCTGACTTGGGGATCTGGGCTTACTTGGTTTGTGGCTTGGATGACTTCCTATTGAGGCCCATTTCGACTAGCCTAGTAAGGATTGAGCCTTCTAGGACTCCATTATGAGTCCTATGTCATCAAGTGCTAGTTAGAGAATCTAAGTATTGTGTCTGTTCTCCTCCAGCATAGTCTGCTTTTCTAAAGGTCAAGGATGATAACACGTTTGTAGTTACAACTACAAAGCCAAATTTCCTACCATGAATATTGATTGAGTTTAGAGTAAGCCAAGTTTGTGCCTTTACCTTCTTCTTTGTAGCCACACCATTTAACTCCATATGAGCCAAATGTCTCCTCTCTTTACCTAGAAGATAATCAAGTTATCATAGTGAAGTGGTGTCCGTTACATTATGGTGTAGGATTTCAGTTTTAAAAGTCGTTGTCGGATGATATGACTCTATACATTACTCTTAGTATATTTCAGAATTATTAGCATGAAAAACACAAAAAGAAAGAAAAAGAAAAAATAGAAAACAAAAAGAAAAGAAAAGAAAAAAATAAAAAAAGGGGAAAAGAAAAAGAAAAATTTGAAAATAAGGTTGGTATAATGTATTAGAGTTCCTTATTGCGTATTTTGAGGATTTCGGAGTGGCATTGCTGTCGGAAGTCATAGCTATCCTTGGTTTCATTACCTTGGATTGCTTACTATCCTCTATTTTAACTCCACATCCCCAAATTTTACCCTACCTTGAACCTAGTCTACATTGCAACACTTTCTAAACCTATTCGACTTGGTCTGATTAGTAAGTTCTGTGCTGGAACTTGATAAGATACAATTCCTAAGATTTCTCCCTGTTTAAGTGTTTAATTCCCAGCTCATCTTTAGTCGAATGATTCTGAGCGAAACACATACCTTATTAAACACACGAGTGTATTAGAAATTTCCCACATCTTTTGGGAAATAGCCTAGGGAGCGTAGACTTGTGACCTCATTAGGTAGTAGGGTGCATGGCCTCTGTTGTAGCTTTTCTAGTGATCGTGAGTCTGTGGAAAACATTGTTCTTCTTGGTATTATTCTTTCTTGAGCCCATTATACTTGCACACCCATGGCTAGGGAAAAGTTTTGCGCATACACGGCTTGCATTGTCTTGTTTTCCGCTCGCCTTGCTTTTCATTTGCTTTACTCATTGTGTTGCCCTGCTAGTTCATTTGCTAAGGACTAGAAAATGTTTAGCTTTGGGGAAGTTGGTGTGCTCGTTTTAGTGCGCATTTATAACCCCATTATAGTGTCGAGTCTCACGGTTTTACATTGATTTTATACACATTACACTTTATTTTACCTTGATCTTGTCCTCGAGCTGTTTTAAGGTCAAGTTAGGTATTTCCAATGATTTCAAGGTAAAATGCGACGTGTTCGAGGCTTTCACACTCTTATAAAGAGGTTAGACGTGGGTATTGGAGCTTGAGCATGCGTTCCAAGTCACCCTCGAAAATTCCACGAAGTTCAGAAGCCATTAGACACTCCGAAGAAGCTGTTTAGCAAGATTCGGTCGAATCTGAGCACTATTCGGTCAAATGGATGACAGGAACTCAAGCATATGATTCAAGCTCTCTGATAATGGCTGAATCAGATCCCACTTAGCCGAATCATGGTTCATTCGACCGAATCAAAGCCTCTTTCGGTCGAATTATGTTACTCTACTCGAACTCTCTATTTTGGGCGAATCAGACCACCATTCGGCCGAATCACCATCCATTCGGCCAAATCCCTTGTACATTCGAACATGGCTAGGAAGTAGTCCATAGCACGTGATGCTGGGCACAAGTATGGTTATATAACAATGAACATGGCTGAGGAGTTTAATAGAGTGTTAAAAGGTGTTTCCGGTGACTCTAATTATAGAGTTAACATTTTATTGGGTGAACAAGTGGATTGTTAATCACAGATAAATTGCTAGGCAACGAGCCACATCAAATTTTTCCTACACCAGTTATGTCATGGGCAACATTGAGCAGAATATGAGCAGGACAAGATATCGCATCATTAAACCATTTGATATTAGCAGAGGTTTGTACGAGGTAACTAATGGGAAGGGTGAGAGGATGAGGCATAAGGGTAGTACAAAGTACACAGTGAACTTTGAGACTGTCATTTGTAGTTGCAACAAGATCCAGGTGTACCACTACCCTTGTTCCCATGTCCTAGTTATTTTTTTGAACTTGCATATATCAAAGGGAGCATTTTGTGATAGACATTTCACTTCTTGTAGTTATCTGCATACCTATGAACACCGTCTAGTGCCTATTCACGATAAGACAAGGTGTTTTCCATACATAGGGCCTAGAGTTTGAGAAATGAAATGGATGACAACATCGATTGATTAGTGACTTGTAGTACTTATAATTCAATTGGACATAATCAACGCAAGTGTCCCTAGAGACTTGGGCTTTCCAAATAATGTGATCATTTTAGAGCACATTTACAACCCCATTGTAGTGTCGAGTCTCACGGTTTTAGATTGATTTTATACACATTACACTTGATTTTACCTTGATCTTGTCCTCGAGCTGTTTTAAGGTCATTTTAGGTATTTTCGATGATTTTAATGTAAAATGCGATGTGTTCGAGGATTTGACACTCTTATTAAGAGGTTAGTCGCGGGTATCGGAGCTTAGGAACGCATTCCAAGTCACCATCAAAGATTCCATGAAGTTCAGAAGCCATTAGACACTCCGAAGAAGCTATTTAGCAAGATTCAGGCTCAGATTCGATCGAATCTAAGCACTATTCGGTTGAATGGATTACAGGAACTCAAGCATATGATTCAAACTCTTTGATAATGGACAATCAGATCCCATTCGGCCGAATCAAAACCTCATTCGGTCAAATGGTGGACAGACTTATGTTACTCTACTCAAACTCTCTGTTTTGGGTGAATCAAACCACCATTCGGCCGAATCACAATCCATTTGGCCAAATCCCTTATACATTCAGTCGAATGGCCTCCTTTTCCCGCAAAAATTATTCCTTCGGAAGTCGGCCCTCGAGGGTTCTTCTAGGGTTTTACCCCCTTATGTTTTTAGGGTATAAATACCCCTTGCTCTGTGTAAAACATGGATGCCTATTTTGAGAGCTCTTGTGCCTCAACTTGGAACATTATTTTTTGCTTTTATTTCATTTATTCCTTAGTTTAGATTCAAAGATTTCATTGATGTCCTTTTCAAGTATTGTATTTTGGATTCAGAATTTCTTTCATTCAAGCAATTTCATTCACATAAGTTATTATTTCCTTTATTGCTCTATTTTGTTTAATGCTTTCACTTATTTCTTTGGTTGATTTCATTACTCTTGCTATTATTATGTTTCCATTTATGCCTAAGAGTGAGTAGTTCTCTTAGGGGTTTGATTGGTGAAACCCTAGGTTTGGCTTGTTCTTCATGCGTAGAGTTAGGGTTTGAGATTATCGATGATTGTTTGATTGACATTCGATGTGAATCTTGTCCTGCCACTCCTTAGAAGACATAGGGAGATTATAGGTTGTTTATGTGATTTATAGGGTCGCAAACTTCCTCTTGTTATCTAGAGTGTCTTGATTGATTGTTGATCGATTTCCCCTGACCTAGCTTATCTACTAGTTTTATTGTCCTGCCTAGGGTGGAACTAATCTATCCCTGTTTTTCTTTCATTGCCTATTATCGTTTTTATTCTCGCTTACTTTCTTGTCATTAGTATAGTTTAAACAACCCGCATCTCAAATAAACTCTTTACATCAAGTCTAGAAACTAGCATCCCTTGTCCTTGAGGTTCGACCCCCGACTTACCTTTACACTAGTTGTAGTAGTATTATGGTGATTATAAATATTGTTTGATAAACTAGTCTTTTAGTAAATGACGCTAAAAGCCAGTTATCACCAACCAATGTAAGAAACTAACATTCATGACCTTCCTTCCAAATAACCTTGGTCCTTCGCTGTTTTATTTCTATTTGCGCTTAGTTAACTTTTATTTATTCTTAATTCCTAGAGACTTTATGGTGTGTCCTCATTTTCACGATTTTGATTGTTACTTTAATTTCAACATGGAGTGCCCAGACCCTCTCGATACCTCGGTCCTTCATTTATAGTCGGGGCATCGATCCATTCCTTTGTGGAACACCATGATAAATCCATCATTATTATTTATGTGTAGATATTACGAGACGTTGTTTCCTTGGGAGCTGGACCATAAGATCCTAAAATACCTCAGATACACCGGTTTGCTCGATATATATACCCGTCTTCAGGATCGTAAACCTAGACCGCAGACTCATAACCGCCTTGGCAGAGTGTTGGAGGCAGGAGACACACCTCTTCCACCTACCTGTTGAAGAGGCGATAGTGAGGCGTAGGATGTGGCACTACTCACGGGGTTGCCGATCTAGTGACACCCTGTGTTAGGACTACCAACTCCTCCTCTAGTTGATACCATAGAGAGACTATTCCATGTTGGTGTTCCTGATAGCGTTGTGAAGGAGAATGCGTTGAAGCTCACCTGGCTACGCAAGACAATCAAAGATCTCATAGTAGATGATACGAAGGAAGATGTTATTAAGTTATATACTCGGTTATACTGCTGGGTACTTATCTCCATTGTACTTTTTGGAGACAAGTATAGTAATGAGATCTCCACCATCTACATGCCGCTGTTCGATGAAGGGTGGAACACCATCAGTTCATATAGTTGGGGTAGTGCAGCTCTAGCACATTTGTGGAGGAATTTATGCCAAGTTGTCACGGTGAGGGGCAGGGCCGTTCCTACAGATATTAAGGGGCCGTCGATCGTTTTTCAGGTTAGTCATTCATTACTTATCATCTATTTCTTTATTTACCATGGAATACATTTTCCCAAATAAAGTAAACCGTCCTTTCACTTCCAACCTTTCAACTTCCATTCACTCTCTCTCTCTCTCTTGGTGCTTCCCTTCCAACTAACCCTAGGAAGCCATCACCTTCTTCCTTATTTCTTCACGAATTTCTTCACATTCTTCCTCAATTTTGACTTTAAACACTACCCACTCAACCCTATACCATGTCCGGAGCGAAGGATAAGTAAGTTTTGTAAATTTTTGGGTTTTCTTTCATGTTCAAGGGGAAAATGCATGATTTATGTTTCAATGACCATTTAGCTTATTCCACTGAACATCGCATTCATTTTCAATGATCATTTGCATATTCCCACTAAACATTCCTAGCAAGTCACTAACCATTTAGCTTATTACCATTGAACATCTATCCATTTTAACTGAACATGTACTTAATCTCAATGACCATTATTTTGTTTGCAGTGCACAAGAAATGCTAGCCCAAACAGATTAGGTTGGAACTAAACAGGAGCAGGCACAAACTCCAAAATGCCAAAAAAGGAAATTGTTAGAATCAATGCATTTTTAAATAACTATTTAGCTTATTTCCACTGACCATTCCATCTCACTTCACAGACCATTTAGCTTATTTGACTGACCATCTGTTCATTTTCCGCTGACCATTCAAATAATTCCAGTGACCACATCATTCATTTCAATGATCATTCACATAGTTCTAGTGAACATTCCCTTTGTTTCATGGACCATTTAGCCTATACCACTGAACATCGCATTCATTTCATTGCTCATTCTCATATTTTCACTGAACATGTCCTTCATTTCACTGACCATTTAGCTTATTCCACTGAACATTTCCTTCATTTCACTGACTATTTAGTATATTCCCACTTAATATCACTGACCATTTTTTGTTTGTAGTGTACAAGAAATGCCAGCCCAGATTGATGAGGTTAGAACTGAACAGGAGCAGGAACCAACTCCAAAATGCCAAAGGAGAAGGAAAAGGTTAGGATCAATGCATTTTTGCTGAATGTTAATGTTATTTACACTTACTGATCTACTGTATTTCCAAATAATGTTCAATTCTTCTGTACTTAATGTTCATTGCTTTCTAATACAATGTACATTGCATTTTTATTTGTGTGTGAAGTGAGAAATCAAAGACATCCACACAGGAACCACTAGTGGATGCTCCAACTACCACGAAGGCAAAACAAGAAGTGCTCCGACTAAATATACGGCAAACACTCATCCCACTACAGAACGTTGTCAAGTCTCTTGACAATAAAAATTACAAATTAGAGGCAATAAGAAGCATGGGGTTTGCTAGAATACTACACCTAGATTTTCCAACCAATAACCCCGAATTCTCAGCTGACCTTGTCCAAAACTTTGATTCTGATGGGACCTGCATTCTACTGGACCATAACAAGTCAGTTTCCATTGAGGATACAGATGTACACTTGGTGTACGGGGTACCAAAGATGGGGTAAAAAGTCGTGGAAGCAACTTACCATGATGAGAAGCTATCCCAACTCATGCTTGAATTTAAAGCTTACTATGGAGGGAAATTGCCCTCTTTGAAGGATTTTGAGAAGAGGTTGATGATGGATGATGTCCCTCTCGACGACAACTGAAAGAGGAGCTTTTAATTGCTTGCAGTTAACACCTGCATGAAGTCTAGTTCTAATTCCCAACAAGTCTTTGTGAGGTTTCTCACCACTTGTTACGATACAAACCGCATATGTGAGTTCAATTGAAGCAACTATACATTAAGAAGCTTGGTTGAGTCCTCCATGGCTTAGAAGAGTAAACCGTCAAGGTTTTTTAATGGTCCCCTCCCCTTCTTCACGATAATCTACTAAATCAAATATAAATGTTCATTACCTATTCCTTTCAATGATCATTAACAGTGTACCTACTCCTTTCGATTATTGTTCTATTTTAGATATTCTACTTTGATCATCTTCAAAGATTTAGTAATAGTGTACCAAGGGCCTTTCCATTAATGTCGGTTTGGAAAACTCCTTTGGTGAAGGAAAGAATTGCCATTGAGTTGAGGTATGGGTTCGGTAAGGGCAGTGTGCTTACCAGAATGGAGGTACCATAATCTCCACATGCGCCTGTACCTATCCACCTACTGGATGGTGATCACCAACAACAACAACAGCAGCAAGAGCAATAAGTCCAAGAGCAACAACAACAAAAACAACAAGAGCACCACCACCAACAACAACAACATGAATAACAGCAATAACAACAACAACAAGCACAACATCATACCCAACAACAACCTTAACCCACCACCTTCGAGGTATAAATTCCCTAGAATAAGATAGTAGTTGTTAAATAAATGTTCATTTGTTGATAGCTGCTTGTTCACTGCATTTTTGGTAAATGTTCATTGTTTGTTTAATAAATGTGTAGTGGTTGTTTTTATAAATGTTCACTGAATATTAAATAAATGTTTAGTGATCCTTTGCTAAATGTGTAGCGTTGTTGTCTTCTTTTCCATTGATTTCTAGCATAATGTTTATCTTATATATGATTTTCTGTTTGGTTTTATATTCAAGAATACAATAGCTTGGTGAGATTGTTGACAAGAAGTTGGCAGCTAATTTTGTGAATCTCACTGAGGTCTTAAAAGCAGGGAAAAGTTTTACCCTGAAGGTCTTATAAATGATAACACCCTCGTGAATATCACATCGATGTGGTCTAGATGCTCTGAAACCGATCTTCCATTAGACCTACATCACCTGAGCCAGAGGAGAGTTGATGTCCTCCCAGTTAGCCAGGATGATGACATATACGGTACTTGTTGGTTTGGGGAAATGGTAGATGAAGCCGTTAGGAAGGCAATTTGGGATGATGCATGTATAGTCGCCCCAAGGTACAACTAATTGTTCATTATATTAATCTTCATACTCATTACGATTATATACAATGTTTAGTACGCTTATATATATCCATAATAATATGAATTTCAGTGATGAAGCCAATACATCATAAATTAATGTAGAAGAAACTGATCACCATGATCACGAAGTCTTAATTCAAGACCTTAATGAAAGGTAAAATATAATATTATCAGAATATAGTACTTGTTAGCACATAACCTAATATGTGTGATGACATTGTCAGTGAACATGTTGAAGAAGAATCCCAAGAAGAACAAGTTCATGCCCAAGAAGAAGAAGAAGCCCAAGAACAAGATCAAGTTAGCCCAGCACAAGAAGAGGCAGAAAACGTAGAATATGCTGTTGAAGACAGGTACTATTTATTTTACCATCAAATAATATGAATATAGTAAATATTAAATGAAGTTAAGGATATTGTCAATGGAAATAAGTATATGTTCAGTGAAATATAGTAAATGTCTAGTGAAATATAGTAAATGTTCAGTCGAAATAGGTATATGTTCAGCGAAATATAGTAAATGTCCAGTGAAAATAAAAAAATGTTCAATGAAAGGTAGGAAATGTTCACTAAAATTAAGTAAATGTTCAACGGGAAGAAGTAAATGATCAGTAAAGAGAACTAAATGTTCAGTGAGAATAACTAAATGTTCAGTGAGAATAACTAAATGTTCAATGAAAATAAGTAAACGCTCAGTGAAAATAAGTTAATGTTTAGTAAAATGTAGTAAATGTTGAGTGCAGTTAAAGAAATGTTTAGTGAAAATAAGTATATGTTTAGTGAAATATAGCAAATGTTTAGTGAAATCTATTAAATGTTCAGTGAAAATAAGAAAATGTTCAGTGAAAGTGTGTAAATATTCAGTGTAAATATGTAAATGTTCAGTGAAAATGTAGTAAATGTTCAGTAAAGTTATGGAAACGTTCAGTGGAAATGAGTATATGTTCAGTGAAATATAGCAAATGTTCAGTGAAATCTATTAAATGTTCAGTGAAAATAAGAAAATGTTCAGTGGAAGGTAGTAAATGTTCAGTGTAAATATATAAATGTTCAGTGAAAATGTAGTAAATGTTCAATGAAGTTAAGGAAATGTTTAGTGGAAATAAGTTAAGGATTTTCTTCCCGAATAATCCATTTGTAAGTTTTCGCATTTACCTATATTTCCCATAATATAAAATTGACCCTAACATATCCTCATTTTTTCAATAGAATGTCCTGTGCATGAGCGATGCCTATGATGAAATCAGTCAAACTGTGACTGAGGAATTTAGAATTGCACAGTTCATAGAGAGTGTTGAGTATTATTTAGCTGATAACAACTTACCCCTACTCAGGACCTTCCACCGGGTATATTCATTCCTTATGTGTTTAATGTTCATTACTATTAAATATGGATAATTTACATTAGAATATGTATATAACCATTAATATAATTCAACGAATGTTTTAGATCTTCTTCCCAGCGTACGCATCCGGTCACTTATACTTGTACTGCGTCAACGTCAAGAACAAGTTCCTAGACCTTCTTGACAACAGGATTCTTCAAGAAGGGGTTTCTTTCAAAAAAAAATACCATGATCATCCCCAAGAACTAGTTAGTTATCTCACTGAACATTTACTATATCTTCACTGAACATTTACATATTACCACTGAACATTTACTACCTTTCACTGAACATTTACTTATCTTCACTGAACATATTCTTAACTTCACTGAATATTTACTTATCTTCACTAAACATTGACTTATTGTCACTGAACATGCTTATCCTATTTGTTCACCAACAGTTGAATGGTGTTGCAACCTACATGAAAAAATAGGAGTAAGAAGAATTACAACGCTTTTAAGGTAAGGAACCTTGAGATGCCATGGAGATTGAATGAAAATGAGGTTGATTGTGGGATATATATTATGCGACACATGGAAACCTATAAAGGAAAGTCCAAGTGGGAATGTGGACTAAGTCCTAATGACATGAGTATTTGTTATGAATTTGATACTTTTCAATTTATCATTTGTCCAAATCCTTACTTATCAATTATTAACTTATAGTTCCAAGTACTGAAAGGTTTACTTTTGCGCTACACATATGAGATCCTTGGGAATGATTTGAACAACAAAAGAGGCGATGTTCATTACTTGGCAATCAAAAGGACATTTGGATGATTCTTAATTGTAAAAGTACATTGTTTTTATTTTCTAGATGTATTTTATTGCACATTATACATTATGGTTTTTTATGTGTATGAATGTACTCATTTTATTTTAAGTTCAGTACTTACGTATCTAATGTTCATTACCTTTGTGTTTTATGTTCAGAGTCTATAAAAGAAATGTTCGGTATAACTCATTTTATTTTTGCATCAAATAATATATATATATATTTATATTTCAAATAAACATATTACATATCCATAATGAACAAACTACATATCCATAATGAACATGTAAAATATCCCTATTGAACATACTAATTATCCAAAAGTATGAATCGTTTAACTTAGAATGAACACATTAAAATGGAGTGATATTGACATCAAAATATTCATCGTGTTGGAAACTTTGGAGTTCTTGGACAACAGACACTGGATGAGCTAGAGTATCACCTACAGGACCATCAAAATAATCTTGCAATATTAACCATACTTACAGTTAGCACTGTAATATTCAATGAATTCAGAGTTAATGTTCAGTGCATATAACCCTCATGTTCATTCTCATAGGACTTGTTGTACAGTACCATTGAACATAATGTTCATTTCCTTTGAATATAGTGTTCATTATCTTTGAACATTGTGTCATTAGATGCATGTATAATGATCAGTATCTTTATAGAACGCGTAGCTCTCTTTTTCATCGTATCAATTGCCCTACCCGTCCTTTTTTTCCACGATTGAAGTTTCTGGCCCTTGAGCCTGTTATAAATCTTCTCCTGTTTTGATTTAAGCCGATCATTTCTGCCACCCTTTTTTTCTTTTTATTGGGTCATTTATTTCATTCTCATAACGCACAGATTGGTCATCGTGTATCTGTGAACCATATGCAGTGGGTTCTAAAATACCATTATCCTAATTGGTACACTCATTACTATCCCTCTTGTTTGTTATACCACTCAAATAGAAATCAACCTTCTCCTTGCACTCAACTAAGAACTTTTCTCGAGCAACGGTATCAAACTGAGCAGCATCAACTAGCTTTATAAAACATTGTATATTATATAATCTCCAAATTCCAAAAGGTGTAGCACCTGACCCTTCAACCACATTCTCATCCACCTTTGTGCACATAGCAGACTTAGTCCATCTCCTTAAGATGTATCTTTCTGGTATAAAAGTAACATTGTTGAGGTGAAGAACACAAAGAGCATGTTTAAAAAGAAGCCCAACCTCGTAAAAATACTTGCATGTGCAATCAATTGTCATTAGCCGATCATTGAATGTAACAGTATGATTTATAATTTCCTTTTTCAGATGACCCACATGATACTCATAAGTTAGGGCTTACATTTGGATAACCTTTGCAATACAAGGAACACCATTTACAAAATTATCCTCAAATTGGATATATAAGGGAATAGTGTAAACCTTCCTTGCATGCTCCAATATACCCACATCCATCCAAACCAAGTGCATGTTACCAGTAATGTTGTTATAGTCATCCATGTTCTCAACACTCCACTCTTCAACTACACCAACGAAACAATTATAAAAATCACAAAGACCATGAGTTTTATGCAACCTCTTCGAGATAGATCTATTAGTGCTTTCACTTCTTTGGGATGACATTACTCCTCTACTGAACTAGTCCTTGGAGTACGTAGGCAGCACAACTCCTTGATAAGATATAGATTTTAAATCCAGTTGTTGGAGGAACACGCAAACTTAACCATGCTGCAAAATTAAATAATAGACACTGTGTACATTAAAATTACACGTAATGTTCAGCCAAATCAAGAAAATGTTCAGTGCAAATAGGATGCATGGTCATTGGAATACCGTAAATGAGGTATTTAGTGAAAATGTTCAGTAGAAATGGGAGACATGTTCAGTGAAATTAACTAAATGTGCAGTGGAATTATCTAGATAGTCAGTGAAATTTATCAAATGTTCAGTTCAATAAAATAGATGAATGAAATGAATGAAATGGTCATTGAAATGAATAAAATGTTCAATGCACTTATGTAAATGTTCAATGAAAATGAGTAAAATGTTTAGTTAGATGGAAAAAATGGTCATTTAAATGTTCAAGTCAATTATGTGAATGGTCAGTGAAATGAAGGAATTATGCAAAAGGTCAGTGAAACATAACCAAATGTTCAATGGAATTATGTAAATGGTCAGTAGAAATGAACAAATGTTCAGTGGAATAAGCTAAATGTTCAGTGAACTAAGCTGAATGGTAGGTGAGATTTACTAAATAGATGTTCATTGGAATGAAGGACTTGTTCAGTGAGTTTAAGTAGATGTTCAATGAGTTTGAGTAGATATTCAGTGGAATTCAGGATATGTTCACTGAAAAACTTCCTCCTGAACAAATTACTCATTCAACATGAACATACAAAGTATACCTAATATACATATTATAATTTCTAATGCACACTATACTAATTAATAATGAACATACTGTAAACCTCGCTTATAATATACATAATACCTTGACCAATAGTGCTCAAATTTAGCTACCGTATCAATGTATTTTAAAATAATGTTGAATATATCATTGAAACCCTCTATAGACCTCAATCCCTTAATATTCTTTTTAGCATTCTCCCCAATATGCCACGTACATAAACGATGACGGGTGTTTGGGAACACAATCTTTATCGCTTTAGCCATTGATTGTGCTAGATCCATTATAATAGTAATCGGATGGTTCCCACCCATGGATCTCAAAAAAATGCCAAATAACCACTCAAAAGACTTCGACTTCTCATTCAGTATGAATCCAATGCCAAACATCACATTCTTGTTTTGATGGTTCATTCAAACAAAAGGACCACAAATCATATCATATTTATTCGTGTAGTAAGTTGTGTTATAAAGTAATAAATCGCCAAATACGTTATAGTCTACTCTCATACGATCATTCCTAAAAAAAAAAGACTCAAGATGACCTTCCTCATCCACGTCAAAATTGTAGAAAAAGTCAACCTCCTTTTTACTCCTTTCCTTAAAGTAATTAATTAATCCTTTTGCATCACACCCATTATATTTCGCCTTTTTCTTCCCTTTCAATGCATCATAAGCATCCCTAGCAAGAAATCCAAGATTAGCTTCACCTCCTGCCTCGGTCTTCAAAATACGGATAACATCAGCAATAGGTACTCCACTCTCAGCGAAATTGCTCAGCATTGCAATTTAATTATCCGAAACCTTCCTGTGGGGTCTTATTAAATGTCGTTGTGACGCGGGAACCCTACTGTGATTATGAACCATGTAATTCTTTGTTACTATAAATAAACCCGAATCCTTATCAACATAAAATTGAATAAATGCCTTACACCCAGTTCTAACGTCCCTTTTCTGGTAAACCGATAAGTCCCTACTTTTCTTAAACCCAGCTTGCGAGCATACAAAATATCCGCAGTCGTGTAGTTTTTTTTATCGGCCCTCGTCTCCATCTTTCCTTTACGCGTGCCAAAACCATACTTGAATGAATAATTGTTATATAATTCGTACGCTTCTTCATTAGATTTTACTTCTTTATACATAAGCTCAGCCTCTATGGACTCTACAAAACCCTCTACAAAAAACAAACATTGAACCTAATGTTAACTGCAAACAATAAACATTGAACCTAATGTTCATTGATTTAACCTAAATGTTCAGTTCCCTCTAGCTTAATGGTCAGTGCATCTAAACCTAATGTTCAATGCCCTCCAACATCTTAAATGTTTTGTGGACTCTACAAAACCCTCTGCAAAAAATAAACATTGAACCTAATGTTAACTACAAACAACAAACATTAAACCTAATGTTCATTGATTTAACCTAAATGTTCATTGATTTAACCTAAATGTTCAGTGCCCTCTAGCTTAATGGTCAGTACATCTGAACCAAATGTTCAGTGCCCTCCGGCATCTTAAATGTTCAGTGCATCTAAACCTAATCTTTTGTGCTTTTTAAAACTAAATGTTCAGTACCTTTGATCAGGGTGTACAATTGTGTTCATGTTTAGCCTATTGTGTACAATTGTTCAGTGCATTAAATTTGATGTTCAGTACAATTGTGTTCATGTTTAGCCTATTGTGTACAAGTGTATTGTTCATTGTGTTTGACTTTGATGGTTAGTGCCTACCAACCTAATGTTCAGTGCCTCTGACTCTTACCAAAATTAATTACAAAAATTAATAAACTTAATATTGCTAATTAAATCAACATTAACTAAGCTAATTTAATAAAAAATTCAAATAAGCTCAAAATGAATAAAAAAAACTCAATGAACATTTTGTTGTAATTAAATCAACAAAAAACTCAAAAGAATACAAATCATTTCTAAAATATCAAAACGGAATTCAAAACATCCAAAATATGTGCTAATTTGTATTATAAATGAACATTATGCTTAAATATGCTAATATATACCTCCACTTAATTCAATATTAGCACTTTGACATTCCTCAACAAAACCAACGCTTATATATCATCAATGTCTTCACCTAAGGGAATCGAAGCCATTGTAGTTCATTCACAAAATAAACGCAAAAAGGGAATGAGTTGGATAGGCTTTTACTTTTGAAGACCAGAAATAAAATACAAAATTAACTATGCCAAAAGTAATATTGCAAAATCTCAAATATTGAAGTAAATCTTGAAAAGATCTCTGCAAAAAAAAAAAAAAACCCACGCATCATCATTACAAAAAAATGCTCCTTCCCAATGCAATCTCTTAGATTTTTGGATTGGTATAAAATGTTCATTCAAACAAAACCATAAATGTTCATTCGTTTACACTAGTACGTTCATTAGCCTAGCGTGTACAATATTAAAATATATTACAATAATTAAATACTTTTACAATCATTAAATATATTACAATAGGTACTAAAACATAACAATCATTGAAATATTAAATCAAAGGAATCCCAATACATAATCATTACATATTAATGCTCCATTCCAATGCTTTCGTTTTGAACTCTTTCTGTCAAGTAAAACAAATGTTCACTGCATAATAATAAATGTTCATTTTCTTTCAACTAAATGTTCAGTGACTCGTTATAAAATGTTCATTGTAAAAACTTTCAATGAATTATTTTGAACTAATTCACCCAAATATAGAAATGTTCATTGGATTCTCCTCTAATGTTCAGTGATGGACAACTAAATGTTCAGTGGATGACTACATAATATTCATTCGTGAATTATGACATTAATTCTGTCCTCTTTTCATGATTCCCAATGCATAAAAAACAGACTGTCCATGCGCTACAGTGACTTCTACAGTGACTCCTGCAAAAAATCTTTTCTTTTCACGTTTACCAAGTATAACTTTTTCACGTTTACCAACTTTTTCAAGAAATCACAATGACCTCCAGAAAAATCTTTGCTGACATGTCTCCCACCCCGTGGTGACTTTTCTTGCACTGCACAAGCACGTCCAGTCACTCTGCGTTTTATGTTATTTCCCCTGCGTTTTGCACAGGATGCACGATGCGCATCATTCACCCCGGTGCAGGATCCTATTTGTGCAATTTTACAGGTAGTTGTGGGCCTAGGAGCATATCTCGTCATGGCTTTCCTTCAGCTAGGGTAGCAGCAGAGGGGTAGGGCCACGTCATGGCTTTCCTTTAGCCAGGGTAGCTCGCCAAGGGAGCGCCACATGGGTGAAGGTGGTTGGTCGAGCGAATCACTCGTATTCACCTTGCCATAGGGGGAAGGTGTATATAGATTCCTTTGATAGGATGAATTAGGAGCACGTTAGATTTACCTTTGGTATCTATTAATACTTATAATTGATATTCTTGTTCGTATCAAGATTCCTTTGATTTATCGTCGGTACCTATTTAAACTAATTATTGATATTCTTGTTCGTATCGTAAGATTACTTAGGACCCATACCCAGCGGAGCAGGGCGACCAGGCAAACTGGCGAGCCACTATGATGCTCATCTGCTTCGATATCGTTGAGTTGCATTTGTCGAGTCAAGTTGGTCGACAATTTGATTTTCGATAGGAGGTACATGATGGTGCAACTTCATGACATAGATCGTTGGGGGAAGTATGGGACAGATTGGGCAAAACGACATCAGTGGTGGATTGCTCAGTGGGATAGTGGACTAAAGAGGGTATTCCACGGTGTTCCAGCTTAGGGTACCATGGGCTCCTATGATCCATACCTCATGTGGCACCGTACAATCACGAGGCGTTACATATCACCGTCGACCGGCAAGGAGGTGTCACCTATTGATTACGCACCTGCATTTGTCCCCTTGCACATTATGGTATGATTTCCTTTTCAATAATTTTGTTTCATATTATTATGTTTTTCTTTGTAATTCTAACTTTTTCGTTATTTTAGATGGATCAATTGCTGACTATTAGTGATTATTGTGACGAGGTTCTTCACAGATGTACCAAGGTCATTGATAAAGTTAGGGAGCTATGCGTTAGAGGGATGGTCTCTGTTGGCCAAAGGAGAAGGCTTCGACCATTCTGGGATTCCACTGCCACAGGGGACACCCAGAGCGGAGCCTCATCGTCTTAGGCCTACCACGACATCTCTTTGACTATATAGATGACCTTGGTCTCTCTTAACATTCAGGGTGAGTCATCTTACAGATCTCCTACGACTCCTTAGGCTCATTTTGCGGGACAACTAGGTGGTGATTATATGCAACAAAGTTAGAGTACCATGTTTCTTTATTTCGACATCATTGAAGAGGCTAACACTCCTGACTCATAGTTTTACCATTTGGTTTAGATGTTTATCTTTACATGTTATCATGAACGTTGTACATAAATACCTATTCTATTCATTATGTATATATGAAGATTTTAATGTATATGTATAAATGAATTTCCTTTATTATGTGTATTTGTTTAAGTCATTGGCAAATCATGGAGAATTTGAACAAGGTTATAATGCAGGTGAACTATGTACTTGGATATGGTAATTGTGTTGGTGTTGGATATTGAATTTGTGGTTGCAACAGGGTTTGAATCCGATATGGATAAATTTGGAATTAGTCCTTAAAATAGAGGTAACTCTGCCAAAATTTATAGAACTATTCAAATGTTGAATAATTACATAACCCTTTATCCTATAGAACATTTCAAGCAACTGTCATCATCATTTATCATGAAATAATGTTCCTAAGTTTTTGGTTTATATATAGGATAATGTTCTAAAGTTTTAGGTTTACATGATTTTAGTTTGCACTATATATGAATGTTGTGTATTACTTCATTATTTGAAAAGAATTAATTAGTAGTAATAATTTTTGCTGCATTCTTCGTCTGCCTCTCGTATCACATATATAATATAAGTTCAACAGAATTTGATGTTTGGTTAATAGTTTCATTGAGACCTTGGGCCTTAGGCTTGCCTACTTTAAACGTATTAACTTGCGCATTTTAGAATTGTTATTGTCGAAAGAGCTTATCTACATTTCAACTACAAGATGATGCTCTAGGAATGTCAGTCATATCACCATCTGCCACTTTTGGATTTTGTTAATTCAGGGTTTTCAACTTGTGAGAAGATATGTGTGGTTGCTAAATATTGTGTTTTGTAGGGTGATTTTGTGCTATCTAAGGGTCTTTCGGGTCTTTCACTTGTAGAAAGTGGGGCATGTGGATTTGGAGTGTTGAGTAGTAAAGTATTAAAAAGATGATGAACATTTGGCTCATAGATTTATAAGTTGTCACTTTGGACAATCTACCAAGGAGATTTTCACCAACTCACTAGCATCAAAAGAGAATTTCTCATCGGTGTGATAAGCTAATGAAGTCTTTGCCCCTTACACTTTGTACAGAAGATGGTTTTACAAAAGTAAGCATTCCTAATGGATCTCTTAGGGTGTATTTTATTCAACTCCATCTGAACTTATTTTACTTGTCCAAATTTTTCTGAACTTATTAAGAAAGAGTCCTTAATGTGTAGTAATATCTAAAACATGCAAGTTGGTTAAACTGACACCAAATGATACATTATCCAAACATCATAGGATGTTCTTGCTAGCAAAAGCCAGTCATAATTAAGTAATACTCCCACTAGATTCCCCTGCCAAATATGAGTTATCATTCCAGAATTTGACAATGTTAGTTTCTCCATCCAATTTAGTGGTATTTTGCAAGTTGGGAATGAATTTATTGGTATTTTGCAAATGGGAATCGGGAATCTTTTTTTTCCTATCACCTAAAAATCCAACCTTTCACCACTCCTCAAACCCACCTTCTCAAACTCACCTTCTCAAACTCACCAAACCTCTCCAAAAAATAAGATTTCCTCACAAAAATTCAGCAGTTTCACCATTTCAAGAGCGGACAAAGAACCTTCTCGGAATTTGGATGGGAGACTAAGCAAGGTTGCCAGTAAAGGTTTGAGAGGTATGACGAGTTCTTCATGTATGTATATATTTTAGTTTTCAAATTATTTAAAGTTAATTTAGATAGATGTATGTTTTGTATTGTTTATTTAGTGAAATTTTCTTGTAATGTTGTTGTTTTGGCCATTATTGATTGTATTTGTGTTCTCGATTTTCATTTTTGGGTTGGAGGTGGTGAGGTTTTGTCAAAAAAAATAAATAAATTGGGATTGCTAAATCATACGGTTCTTTTAAGGAGGAATCCTCCAATTTGGAGGATTCCACCATGGTGGAATTGTGTGTTTCACACGGATCTACCATGGTAGAATCCTCCAAATTAGAGGGTTCTACCATGGTGAAATCCTTCAATTTGAACTTGTTCCACCACACGGTTCCGGGGTTTCTATTTTTTTTTACTTCAATATCTGCTAAAACAGGAACAAACTTAGGTCCTATTCCAGATGTTGAGCCTCATTAAAGATCTCATAGAAAGTACACCCTCTATGAGCATTGTACATTCCAAACTGTCACAAAATTATTTGAGAGCATTAATGCTATGAAAATTTCTTTAAAACTGGCTTTGTGTGCTGATTCTGCGGGCAACAGGCATTAACTTGTTGTGGGGAGTGGGACTGTCAAGACAGATAATGATGCCAACGTAGGTTTGATTGACATTATGTTAATGGGAGCAACAGTCACTTCCTTTCAGTTCACAGTGGTGTGGAGGGATAGGAAGTGCTGTTTTGCTACTGCTGGAACATACTGCATGATTTTAGACGTTTCTAAAATTGTGCAAAGTTTTACTTGATTGTGTCTTTAAAACAATCAAACACTCTTCTGAATTCTAATGAACCTAGAAAACCAATCAAGGCCCACAATAGATTACTTATTTTCCAAGACCATTAGTAAATTAGTGACTTCTGGGAAATAAATGGCTTAGAGGAAGTTTAGGCTTTTATGTTCAGATATGTTTGCAGCTTAATAGCTTTGTTTTTTGTAGTAGCAACTATTGAAGCTGATTGACTCTTGTTCGTTTTGCTCATTATTTTAATATGTCGGAAATCTAATTACAGCCATCTTGAACTTTGTAAGAATCTATTATGGAAACTGTAAGGAATATCTAGGTGTAAGCAATGGCCCACTTTTTCATTTATTTCTTCTTCCAGCTAGTGATGGCCAATGGGCCGATTCGGGCAGGTTGGGCCGAGCCAGTCATCGAACTGGGAGGGAATGGGCCGAGATCGAACCGGTTTAGGGGGCGGGCCGGTCGGGCTAGGGTTGGGGTCGGAAAATTGGTTTCGTACTGAATCGAAAATCGAATCACAAATTGAATCAAACTGAATTCAAGAAACGAATCAAATCGAATTCCTGAATCGAACCTAATTCACGACCCGAATTCACGAACTGAATTGAACCGATCAAACCGAATTTCACCTAATGATATCTAGAAATTAGAAGAAATGAATTGTTTCGAATGTAATTAAACGTTTATAATAGTCAACTAATCACATTCATTTTTCATTTCTTCTGTTGATATTTTTGATTTTTCATTTTTCATTACATATTTACATAAATTACATATATTACATATAATCACAAAAAGATATAATCATATTCGATTCATATAATTTAAATTATATTCAACTAAACTAACATTCATTGAATCATATAAACTAAACTATATTCAACTAAACTAACATTTATTGATTTATATAATGAATAAAATAAATTATATTCAACTAAACTAAAATTCATATAAACTATACTAAGATTCAACTAAACTAAAATTCATCCATTCATCTAAGTTAAATTATATTCAACTAAACTAACATTTATATAAACAAAATTATGTTCAACTAACTATATTATACTAAACTAATATTTACTAATTCATATAAACTAAACTATATTCAATGAAACTAACATTTATTGATTCATATAAACTAAACTATTTACAATTCAACTAAAATAATATTTATTGATTCATATAAACTAAATTAACATTCAAGTAAACTAAACTATATTTAACTAATTTAACTAATGTAACATTTATTAATTCATATAAACTAAACTATATTCAACTAAACTAACATTCATTGATTCACATAAACTAAACTATATATAATTAAACTAAACTGACATTCATTGATTTATATAAACTAAACTAACATTTATATAAACTAAACTATACTCAATTAAACTAACACTCATATAACAAAACTAATATTCAATGACTCATATAAACTAAACTAAATTTAACTATACTAACATTCATTGATTCGTATAAACTAAACTAACATTCTTATAGACTAAATTATATTCAACTAAACTAACATTCATTGATTCATAGGAATTAAACTAAAGTATATTTAAATAAACTAATATTCATATAATTAAACTATATGAAAATCAACTAACATTCGTATAAATTAATTTACGTTCAACTAAACTAACATTTATATAAACTAAAATACATTTAAATGAACTAAATTTTATAAAACTAGAAGATTTAGGCGGGCAGAATAGGGATGGGCCGAATCGTGGGCCAAATTGAATTTTTTCTCTAACTGAATCGAATAGGGTCAGGGTTGGGGAAATGAGATTCGGATTTGGCCCACTTTTTTAGCGGGCTGAACTAGGCTTGGCCCCATTCATATGTGGGTCGGGCTGAAGGATGGGCTGGTACTAGACCAGGCAGAACTAGCCCTGTGACCACCTCTACTTCTAGCTTGGACCAAAGGTTTTGGAGTTTGCATGTTATTCACTTGGCTATCCTATCATTTGCAGCTACCTATATGTAAATCGTTCTTAGGGAAAGAGAGATGAGTCTTTTCAGTACTCTTATTTTGGATATTTAGAGGGAAGAGAGTGGTTTACACTAAACTGGATTAATGAGATTCTTCTAATTTATACCTGATATAAATTATATCGGGATATTGAGATCTCAAATATATGTATTGTTATATTAGATATAGAAATATCGAAGATATAAAAACACAAAAAACATGCATAATAGGTATAGACATTATGATCTCAGATTTAGAAATGAAATTACGGAAATTTGATATATTGTATACTTGATGCTAAAATCTTCATTTAATTCAGGGCCACTCTGCATTTACCTTCATATACAAGTAAATTGTTGAGATGACAAAAAATTGGGGAAATTGAAAAGATGATTTCCCACTCAACAAAGAGAGGATAACGTAACATTTTTTCCAAACGTGTGCATGTGAGTCTATTAATTCACGAGAAATCATAATTTATAGTAACTTATATCAGGATAAAAAAAATGACATGAAAATAAGGACTAAACTTAACGTGCAAAAACTTCTGTTAACTTAACATGAAAAAGGTAGTTTGCTTTGTTAAAAAAATGCTAAAATATAGAGCAAGTATACCTGGATTACTATAGTCCAATTATACACTTATTATGCTATGCGCACAATAATTGAAGTCCACTTATATTGTTATGATCACTTCCCTAGAAATGCAAATCACAAGAAGATGATAGTGAATTTGAATGATAAGAATCATATAATTAACCTCTTCCAAGAATGTGAACCCGCCTAGAACCTTATATAGCAGGCCACACTTTTATACTAGTCAATCCGTAGACGTGCTTATCTTAACTCAGACTTATGTTATATTATGTTAGGTTTGAGAGTTATAAGTTTATGTTTATTTGATATGAGATCAGCTTTAGGTGGGATTTATTTCACCCATAAGAGTAATAATATCGTGTGGTTATTAAATTTCTTATAGATCGTATGGTTTTAGGTTTATAATATATTATTTCGGGGTTTAGGAGATATGATATCAGGTTTAAGAGTTCCTATAATAGGAATAGGTGTTATGAGTTGTCAGAATTAGGTGTTTTATTACCAGAAATGGAGGTAATTGATTCAAATCAATTTTTTTGTGTGGCTCTAAATTTTTATTACAATTCGCCGATGGATTAGTATAATATAATTATTTCAGGTTTAGGTGACATGAGATATCAGTTTTAGGGGTCATTTCATTTACTTCTATAGTATATTATATGATCTTAGGCAATTGAGTTCCTATTTCAGAAACATGTGTTATGAGTTATCAGATTTAGGTGTACTACTACCAGAAATAGAGGTAATGGATTATGGA
This sequence comes from Dysphania ambrosioides, assembly GCA_026401315.1. Taxonomy (NCBI): domain Eukaryota; kingdom Viridiplantae; phylum Streptophyta; class Magnoliopsida; order Caryophyllales; family Amaranthaceae; genus Dysphania; species Dysphania ambrosioides. The sequence goes on from CM048662.1 coordinate 6,811,795, forward strand.
AGACAAGTTATTATATGTGGCTCTTAATTTTGATTACAATTTGCGGAGGTAGCATGTTCCTTCCACCCCTTATTACTCATCTGATATGTGATATTACTTTTGTTTTGATCACCAGGTAGAATCAATATGGAGAATGGTAGTAACAGAAGGAATCCCGACATGTTTATAAAGCAGTTGGAGTTCACGTAAAATAGTAGTAACATGACTAATTTTGTAACTTTGTGTGAAACCAGACCCCAAAGTATTTATTTGGACATAATAGATAAAGTGAATGACGTGGATTTGGGTGGTTGTAATGTATTGTATTTAACATGGAAAATCATGTGACCTTCGGTGAGCAGACACCAAACAGTGATGTGTTGTCTTGAAATGATGAGAAACCAGTTACTTGTGTAGATTATGATGATCCTCCAACCATAAGCATGGTTTTCCCTAGTTTCGAAGCTGTTGAACTGTACTATAAGAGATACGAACGACAAGAAAGTTTTGGTGTGAGTAGGGTTTCGGGTGCTTACGTAAGGGATGTTGCTGGCAATGGGAGGGTGAGGAGATTTGGTCAATGGCGGAGTGAATGCCAGGCAAACTCGACTGGAGCACCGTTAAGCGTGGGAGGAATGTAGTGAAAGAAATGGAGGTCAGCGGAAGTGCTTTAACAGAAGGAGGAAATCCCCGTAGACAACGGAAGTCGAATATGGTAGTTTGAATAATAGTTTATTATGGGAACTGAAGGCAGTTTTTTTGGAGCATGTGAATCATAACCCAACTCTCAACAAGGCAAAGCTAGTAAAAGAGTACTGAGTGAGTGAATTTTTTACGAAGCCCTTAAGGAGTAAGCTGTTTAATGATTTCAACTACGGCAAGAGCATCCCCAAAATTCATGGCACAATGACAGTACAGAGAATAGGGATAAAGAACGTGCCGCTGACTAAGAAAGATATTTGGCATACTGTTTACGGGGAATAGAGGTTGAGAATGGAAGGTTGTGATGAGAAGGCGATGTTGGCATATTTTGAGTGAATGCAAGTGGATAATCAATTTTTTGTTACAGTAACTGGTTCGATGTTTGTGGACACTTTAAGGATCTCTTCTGGGTTGATATGAAAAGTAGGGCAGCATACGAGGACCTCACTAATAAATGATCCCTCCCATTTGCAAATTTTGTTGGCAGGAATCATCACGGGTAGTCTGTCTTGCTTGCGCATTGGTTTCCTACAAGGACACGAACACGTACATTTGGGTCTTTTGACAGTGGTTATTGTGCATCGGTGGTAAAATACCAAAAGCCTTTTTAATGGATCAAGCCCATTCTATGCGTAATGTTGCAGAGCAGTCAATGCCCTGTACTACATGATATCGATGGTGCATTTGGCATAATATGATGAAGATTCTTCAGAAACTTGGTAGTCACACAAGGTATGTTCCTATAGGCACATGTGTGTCATCAATTGTGTGAATGTGTGTTTACATGGGTTTTTCAATGTGGAGTTTTATGCAATGACTTAGTACATTTAAAAGAACATGCTTAAAGAATGGTAGGCATTGCCTGTTGTTGACTTTAGTCCAGGTGATGTTTGTAGGCTAATTTTTTCTTATCTTTTAAAAAAAAATCGAAAACTAACCTTCGCCCGAAAATATTTCGAAATACGATCTTCATGAATGTAAACCGTTGTCAGTGGCATTGGTTTTAATAGAATTAGTATATTAACTTTTTAGGAATAGAATTTACCCGTTGTAAAATCGTTGTCAGTGACAGCAATTTTACTTAAAGGTAAAATCGCTGTCAAGGACAACGATTTTACACTGATAAATTTTATTCCTAGATCTCTTTTACACTGTGAAATTACTGATATTTGGAATCTGGTCATTAATCAAATCGCTACCAGAGATAGTGGTTTTAAGTCGGGTAGAACCGCTGTCCTTGACAACGGTTTTATTAATGCCCTGATTCCACATATCACCATAGTTGACTTAAAATCGTTGTCACAAACAGTGATTTATACATGGAGGTCATATTTTGAATTACATTTGGGCGAAGGTCAGTTTTCAAATTATTTATTAAAAAAGGTCAAAAAAATTTAGCCAATGTTTGTAACAGATACAAGGACTTGACTGTTGAACTGAAGAATGTAGTTTACGAAAGCTTCTATCAGATGAGTTTGACAGACGGTGTGATTTGATGAGAAAATAAAATTTATGCGAGAATATCTGGTTGAATTATGGTTTGTATAAGGAAAGGGCTACGTGGGATATAACATATAAGAGGGACACTTTTTGGGCCGGTATAAAAACCACGCCACAAGTCGAGAGCATAAACATTTTTTTGGACCAATACTTTAAAATTGGTATTAGGCTTTATAAGTTTCCTAAGAAATATTGCGCTGTCTTGGAGCAAAGAGTTCACGATGAGAAGGAAGAAGACCTGACATCATCGAAATTCCTTCGAGAAATTGTGAGCGGTTTCAACTTGGAGAGAGTTTTCATGGATGTATACACTGATAAGAAATTCTGAGAGTTCCATATACAATGTGAGCGTGTGACATATTGTACTTTTAGGGGTCGCAAGGATATAGGTGACGTCGTTCATCACCTCATTGTAGATCGCGTGTGGGTTGTGCCAAACGGTTGTAATCAAGAGATAATCACCGACGGAAGGAGGGTGTATTCAGTAACCTTCAATAAGTATTCAAAGGTTGTCTTGTGTGATTGTAACATGTTTAAGACCCATGGGATTCTCTATTGCCACAACATAAGGGTATTGGACCATGAAATGTTAGGCAAGGTACCAGATTTGTACATATTGTAGGGATGGCTAAAAGACGTTTTCTGGAGACATATGACGGTTAAGGTGGCATACTACAAACCCAAGAAATCAGCAGAGGTGAAGCGATATGATCGGATGATGTTAATATGCTAGGGACTATATCATGACTCATATAATTCTAAAGAGATTATGAATCTTATGCTGAAAGGATGTGAAAACATTCAAGCGAATTTAGAAAAATAGATAAGGTGTAGCCAAACCAAATAAAATCGGACTAGCTAGTGGAGTCTTTGGCATATTGTGTCGATGGAAGACATATTCGTGAAATGAAAGAGGACACTACTGAGGCACTTACTACGTTTAACTCAGACCCCGTTGTCCTGATTGACCCACCCAAGCGTGGTAGACCAAGGAAGGAGTTGAATAAAGCACCCATTGTAATAAAGAACCCTAATATACCAAAGAAGCTTGGACGACCAGCCACAAATTGACGTCGCTCCATTTGTGAGACGAATCATGGTCTTCGAGCAAAAAGAAAAGAATAGCTAGGTTCATGCTCCAAAATTTGTCAGAAATTTGATTACAGCTGTTTCTGCCAAAAGTCGTCACCTAGTGACAACTTAAGGCTAGAACATTTTTACAACTAGTTAAGATACGCGAAGGCAATAACACATAGAACAAAGTACGAAAATAATTCTAATGACACATAAAATTGGTGATGAGGAAAACCCAAACTCGGGAAAACCGTGGGGGCTTTTCAAGTCATCATTCCACTATGTTAAAGGAGGTGTTTTCATTTAGTATACAAGAGATGTAGCAAAAGGTTGAGAGTAAACGAGTAGAAAAAAACAGTAGGGGACAAGTGTTAATGGAGCTAATGAGAGATATGTAAATGATAATGGGTTGTGTTTTAATCATGGCTTGTGTGTGTATGGACCTCTGTGTATGTTCTCTTTTTCTCATTGGTTTGAGATGTCTTTTATATATGCTGGTCATGGGCAACAAGAATGATTCGTTCTTATCTTGTTGCAACCGCTTTCTGGATATGTAGCTTCACGTGTATATTGACTTGGTCTTCAATGGCTATCTGTCATGACCTGGAGTTGATATTAAAATAACCGTAAAAAATATACTAGGATCTTTCTTGATACTCATACATCTTAGGATTAACCTTCAAACGTTTAATTACAACCATTTCTCTTCCCGACGCCTAAGCGTTTGTTGCTTAGACTTATGTAGACGTTGATGCCTAGAATCTCAAGCAGTTATAATTGAAGTCTGGAATCTCGGAAACATGGGGTAGGCTCCTAGAATCTTGAAGTCGTTTCAACTACATAGCTGATATTCACTCGTTCACCTGTTCAAATGCCATTTCCTAGCCGTTTACCGATATTCTTGCTACACGTAGATGCTGACCTTGTACTTCCTGTAACCAAGGCCTAGAATCTCGTGAACGGTTACAATCACTATGTTTGTAATTGCTCATCAATATCTATTAGATGCTCTTATTGGAATGGTAACTTCCTTACACCTAGCTGTCCTACACGTCGAACAATCTTCACGTTATGGCGGGTGTGCTAGACGATTTTTTACCCATAACACCATGTACTAACTTTTGCGACTCTGATCATATGCTTTTTATATCTAGTTTCGCTACACATTGAGTTGCCCACACGTTACATCACTTGGATCAGATAGATTTTTACCCCTAACATCTGTCATCGTGAACTTTGTAAGTATCTGTTAGGAGCTGCAAGTAATATCTAGGGGTAAGCAATAGCCCACTTTTTCATTTATTTCTTCTTCTAGTTTAGACCAAAGGGTTTGGAGTTTGCTTGTTACTTACTTGGCTATCATATCTTTCAAAACTATTTGTATGTAAATCGTGCCTAGGGGAAGGAGAGGTGAGTCTTTTTAGTTCCTATTCTAGATAGAGCGTTTGTTGTACACTTGATGTAAAATCATCATTTAATTCAGGGCCACTAGGCATTTGTAACAAAACTTTTTGACAACATAATTTCCCACTCCACAAAGAGAGGATAACATTTTGTGACGCAGTACGACTCTTCCAGACGTTTGCAAGTGATTCCATTAATCTAGTTCACTGTAAACCACTATATTTCCATAATATGTTTTTCTGAGAAATTTTTTTCTATAAACGAATCATTATAATTTCAATTTTGTCCTAGTTTTTTAGATGTAGCCTCTTTTTGTGGTTAGATTTGCTTGTATATAAATTATTTAGTTTTACCACCATATATGTTATCACATATCTCCTTTCCAAAACCTTTCTTTCATAGTCAGAGTCCATTTCTTGTTTAAATCTTGCTGACCATATTAGAAAACAATGGAACCCCCTTAAGATGAAGAGTGATTGTGAAGAAACCACTAAAAATTTGAAACAAAACTAGTTCTTAATATTAAGGGGGGAATGAAGCAAGTTTTACATGTTCAGTAATCTATTATTACTGCTACTAACTATTGAAGTTGCGTAACAAGTAACTTCTTAGACTTGAGAAAATACTGATTTTATTCTAGTATTAGGCAAGAATTCATGCAATATAGAGCTGTGAAGTGTGAACAAGATTATTTGTTGATTCCTCTAAGGGTTTTGGTAATGATAAACTTTGTTATACTTAATGGGTGATTGTGTTTAGATGTGTTAAGAACAAATATTCAAGTTTCAGAGTAAGAGCCTAATGAAGTTTTGCTACACCAACCTAATCTAGCTTATCCATAAGATGCTCGAAGCATCCAATGAAGAATAGAAGCAATGAAAATGTTTTGAAGGAACTTTGTGAGGAGTTCCTATTTGCTATGGTGATCTGTTCCAATGAAGGAATAAATTTATGTTCTTGAGTGGAGACCAAGCTTTGTGGAGTTGAAGAAGCCCTTTGCATGAATTTGCTCTATGATTGCTATAAGCACATGGGAGAGTCCATGATTGGGTCAAACCAAACTCTAAGTTTCTCCTTGTATTTCAATCATTTCTTTAAGGGAATTTGTCTTGAAAATGTACCAACCAACCAACCAACCAACTAGATCAACGTGATCTTTGCTGAATCAATGAAAATGGTTTTCACTAAACATGTTTCTATTGTTTTTCCTTGTTTTACTTTTATGTAAGCATGATCAAACTTTTGGGTTTTCAATGTTTGATGTTGGAACTTTGTTCTTCTTTATGAATTTTAACTTGTCCCACATTAGTGGGTGAAGAGTGTTTGGAGCACTTCATATAGAGGTATGTTGTCTCACTTTGGTGTAACCCAAGGGTTACCCACTTTTGTGGAAGGAGGAAAGCTCTATGTACCCAACCAACACACGTACGCGTGCACGTTGTACTGGGCTTGGTTGGGTTGGTTCAAGACTTATGGACAACAAATTATCTTGTTGGACTGCAGCAGATTCTATATTTTCGTTTGCTTGGCAGATAGCATGTCTCGGTTTTCTTAGCAGATAATTTGCTTTAGTTTATAATGGTTACAATTTTAATGTCATTTTAACATTGAAACTAAATCTTGTTTAATAACTAACGATTATATTAAGCGCGATTTACTACTTCATAATTTTTGATGTTTTGATTAAAACGGTTATGTTTTCTCTTTATAAAACATGTTTTTGCCAAGAGTTATCATCAATCAGAATACATTTTTTTTCCTTTCACCTCTTCTCTAAGGACAAGCAGTTTCCTACTTGGGGTGTTTTGGCTTCCTAGTGGTTTTGTGTTGAATCACTAGTATTGATAAGAGGCTATTTTATCATAGAGAACATCTAGATTGTGCGATTTGTGTGCACATTCAAGAGGCAATACCATGAATGTTTTAAAGTAAAAGACATAGTATGTGAATCAGCCTTCCCGACAACATTATTCTTGTCATTTTGTAGTATAGTTTACAATAATTTTAGAATAGTCTTTTTTTCCTTATTTGTTGTCATATTTATCGATAATTTTACTATGTTTGTTGATCTTAACAAGGCTTTCTATTTCAAAAGTTGCTACTTTAAACGGTAGAAACAAAAGATAATATTTTTCTCCTCTGTAAGAAAGTTCATTATTTTCTGAATAATCTAAGCACAGTAATCCTTAATGATGCTAAAAATGGCGAAAAGGAAAGAATTATCAAAGAAATTGAAACCTAGAATGAAAATGATTTCATGTGTAAATACTATATACTTAATGGACTGTTTGATATTCTGTATGATCATTCAAACATGGAAGATTTTACAAAGGAAATGTGGGAATCATAACAGAAGAAATATGATACTAAAGAGGTCGGTACTAAGAAGTACGCTATGAGTCGGTATCTTAAGTTCTAAATAACTGATGACAAGGTACAGTCTCATGAACTTCTAAAAATTGCTCATCAAATTACTTTTGAAGGTATAGTTTTAGATGAACAGTTTCAAGTTACAGTAATGATAGACAAGCTCCCTCCATCTTGGAAGGATTTTAAGAAAACTATAAGGCATAAGACAAAAGAAATTTCCTAAGAGAATTTGATCACTCGGCTTCATAAGGCATGAAAAAGGACTAGAGAGAGGATATTTTGTTTATTACTGCAAATAATGCTCCTAAGAGGTCTTTCGCAGTATTTAAACCCATTGCAAAGGACTTTAAAAACCAAAATCAGAAGGACAACTAATGACTGGGTTTAAATGGCTTGTTGATTGTTTCTAAAATCAACCGTGAATCCTACGAAAGTGATTTAGGTTTATTGTTTTCCTTAGTGTAGCTAGTGTATAGTGCTTTTTATCCTTTGTTCTAGAGTCTTGCTCGAGGACGAGCAAAAGCCAAGTTTGGGGGAATTTGATGAGGGACATTTATGTCACTCATTTGTATCTTCCTAGTGGAGTTTTTACTCTTTTTGGCACGAGTTTGTCCTATTTTATCCTATTTTCATCATTTTGTGCATAATCTAGGATTAGGAGCATTTCTCGTGTTTTTGTCCAATTTTCCTTGATTTCCCGTTATCTTTTCAACTTTTATGTGTATTATTGTTGCTTGATTCAGGTAATGAATGAGCTTGAGCATAAGAACCAAACAATGGAGATGTATAGTGGAGAAGGTGAGAAGAAAAGCCAAGAGGCTGCTCAGAAATTTAACAAAGAGGCTTCTCAAGAGAAATAGACCTTAGCAAGCGTTTACTCTGTCACAAGCGACCGCTCAGTTCAATGGGAGCAAACAAGCAGAGAGCTACGAGCGGACGTCAATTGGTCTCCAAGGAGTCACTTATTGGCCTAAGCAGCCGCTCAAAGTTGAACTGAGTGGCCGCTCAGTTTACTGGGACCAGAGTTGAGGCCTTATGAGTGGGCGCTTGACTTTATATTAAGCACCCACTCAGTTGTTTTTCAGCAATTCCATGCCTAGCTCCAACTCTTCTACGAGGTTTTATGAAATAAAAAGCACGAAGGATGAGTCTTTTAGAGATATAGAGAATAACAGTACTTTTAGACCTAGAGATATATCTTTGGGTTTACTTTATTGTTCTTCCATAAAAACTTTAGATTTCTTGTAGATTTTGCATCAGTTTTGCATACTTTCATTGGAATTGCGATCATCGATTGTCATACATCAATTCCATATCAATATATCAATATTTTCTTTCACTTTCTCTTGTTTTATATTTCTTAGTTTCGATTTATTTTTGTATTCGTTGATTTATGTTTTATTATTGTTAGTTAATCTTATACTTTATACATCATTATTCATTATTTTTCTAGTATGTCTCGTTATTTTGATTATTTAATGTTTTTTATTACTAGTCATGAGTAGTTATATTAGTTAGGGGGTAAGGGAAAACCTAATCCCGAGCATGGATGATGTTTAAAGTTTAGAGTTGATTTCTTGATGATTTATGTGTGATTTAATGTCGAGTTTTGGTTGGAGTCTAGATTGTCCATATAGATTTCTTAGATTGGTTTCCTAGGTCAAAGACATTATGAAATGTAGATTTAGATAGTGACCCGATGTTAAGTGTTGTTTACTTGCATGCTATTGATTGTTGATTTGAATCTGTTGTGTTGCTCGGATGCTTTAGAATACAATTAGGCGAGAAATCCCAATTGTAATACCCCTCCTTGAAGATAACCAAGAGGTTGGTTCTTGGTTGAAATCCCTTTCGTGCAGCATGTTTAGGTTCGATTCATAGGTTGATAGAAAGTTAGAGAGCCTAATATTATCTCATTTTGAGCCCGATTCCCAGCTTTAGCTCATTCTTGTTAAAAATTGGTGTTAAATCCCAAACCCCTAGCGCTTTTTCCTTTATAGAACAAGTCTTTTAGAAACCTCGAACTAGAATTTACTTAGATCTAATCTTAATCCTCTCTTTAGTTAAGCTAGCTTATAGTTGAACTGCTAGAGTTCAGTATCTATTTAATGACACTCCTTGTGGATTCGACCCTTACTTGTAATAGTTAAAGTCGAGGTTTAGTTCATAGTAGGTGTTATAACGATTGATCTCTAACCTTATCAACGACTTCAACAAAAATAGAAACAAGAACAATTAACAACAACATTCTCAACCACCTAAGAACTATTTTGGGCAATGTATGAGCTACAAATATGAAAAGCTAAGACATATGGCATGAAAGTGTAGGAACAAGCCTAACCTTTCAACCACGTAGGCCGGCATGATTAAAAGAAACTTTTGTGGTTACGATTACAGAGATCAACCTTGCAAATGCATCAAAAGAGTGGTGGGTAGACACTGGTGCTACAAGCCATGTTTGTTATGATTGTAATATGTTTAAAACATATACAGAGACTGCTGATGATTAGAAAGTGCTGTTGGGAGATTCCCACTCCACTAATATTTTTGGCATTGGAGAAGTTGAACTAAAGTTTACTTCTTAAAGAACTCTTATTCTAAAGGATGTTATGCATATTATTTTAGAAATGATAAAGAATCTGGTTTCTGGTTATGTTCTCAATAAGACTAGTTTTACACAAACCATAGGATCAGATTTGTACACCTTAGGCTTAAGAATGGTATCTTTGTTAGTAAAGGTTATGCTACTGACAGAATGTTTAAATTAAATGTTTAAGTTAATAAAGTTTTTGCTTACATGTTGTGTGCTTTTAATGTTTGGAATGCTAGACTTTGTCATGTGAACAAAAGACTCATTAAGAATATGAACAACTTAGGCTTAATTCCTAAACTTTCTCTTCATGACTTTGATAAATGTGAGTTTTGCAGCAAAACTAAGATCCCCAAGTCACCTCATAAGCCAGTTATGAGAAGTTTAGAGCCATTAGACTTGGTCCATTCTGTCATATGTAAGCTTGATGGAACATTGACAAAAAATGGGTTATGATATTATATCCCATTCATAAAGGATTTTTTTTAACTATAATTATGTGTATCTAATGAAAAATAAAAGTGATGCATTTGACATGTTTAAATAGTTTGTGGAAGAATTTGAGAATTAGTTTAACATGAAGGTAAAAAGGTTACAAAGTGATCGTGGAACCAAATATGGATCTTCCCCATTTATTGAATTCTACAATTTGCATGGTATCATACATGAGGGGACTGCTCCTTATTATTTTAAAATGAATGGTAAGGCTGAAAGGAAAAATCAAACACTACCAGAGTTAGTAGATCCTATTTCCTTGAATTCAAGTGTAGCTCCTCACTAGTGGGGTGAAATTTTATAAGTTGTTTGTTATATCTTAAATCTTGTTTCAAAGACAAAGTTTCCCTTCAAATCAAGAAATTGTGGGGGCACATCTATTCCAAAATTTAGAATCAGACCCGAATTTAGAGCCTAAACTAGAAGTAAGGAGAAGCAAATGGGCTAAGATGGCTAAATATTATGTGCCTTGAGTTTATAGTCCTCAATTTAGAGGAGGTTCCTTTAAGCCTCCAAGAAGCCTTAACCTCATTTGATACAGATTTATTGCAAGAAACTATAAATGATGAGATGAACTCTCTTGTGTCAAACCAAACTTGGCACTTAGTGGATTTGCCACCAGGTTATAAGACATATAGGTTGTAAGTGGATCCTGAAAAGAAAAATAAAGGTTGATGGCTCAGCTAAAAAATAGAAAGCTCATCTTGTTGCTAAAGGCTAGCTATAGAGAAGGGAGAATGTAGATTTTTTTAATACTTACTCACTTGTAACTAGAGTAACATCTATAAGAGTATTGATGTTTCATATTGTTGGTCATAAGCGTTTAGTAAATCAGATGGATGTTAAAATAGTGTTCTTGAATGGTAAGATGGAAGAAGAAATTCACATGAACCAACCAAAAGGATTTATGATCCTAGGGCAGGAGCATAAAGTATGTAAGTTGGATAAATTCATTTATGGTCTTATACAAGCTCCAAAGAAATGATATGAATTTTTTTGATAACTTAGTCATGTCACATGGTTTTAAGATCAATGGTAGTGACAAATGCATATATATATAATTTGAGAATCACATTTGCTTTATCATCTTTTTGTATGTAGATGACATGTTAATTTTTAGTACAAAGATTCGTGCTGTAAATAATGTGAAGTAATTGCTGAATTCGGAATTCGCTATGAAAAACCTAGGGGAAGTGAATGTAATCCTTAGAATTAAGATTTCCAAGAATGAAAATGGAATTTCTTTGGATCAATCTCATTATATTAAAAAAAATCTAAAATTCTAAGGAAATATGGTTTCTATCACTATATACCTACATGAAGTCCTTAAGATCCAAGTGTAAAGTTGTTTAAGAAAACTAGTGATGTAGTAAGACATTCAAGATATGCTAGTATTATTGGCATCGTTCAATATGCCACTAATTGTACTAGACTCGACATTGCCTATGTCGTGGGATTATTTGGCAAGTTTACTAGTTGTCCTAGTATTGAGCATTGGCATGCAATTGAGAGGGTTACGAGGTTCCTCAAGAGGACCATAAACCTATTATTAAATTATGAGAGGCTTCCAACTGTCCTAGACGGATGTAGCAATGTTGACGGGAATACCTTATGAGACGACTTTAGAGCTACTAGTGGATATATTTTTACTATAGTTTGTGTAGTTGTATCTTAGAAGTCTAAGAAACAGACCATTTTGGCTTAATCCACTATGGAGTCAGAAGTTATAGCACTTGCTACAATAAGTAAAAAAGTAGGTTTGTTAAGAGGCTTGCTTGGTGATATTCCTTTATGAGAAAATTCATGTCCAGCTGTCTTAATCCATTGCGATAGTAGTACAGCTATTACTAAAATTAAGAATTGTTATCACAACGGTAAGAGACGACAATTACATCATAAGCACAACACCATGAGAGAGTATCTCTAAATTTAAGTTGTTATAGTGGATAATATGCGAACTGAGAATAACCTAGCAGATCATTTGATGAAAGGATTAGCTAGAGAAAAATTCCATAATTCTTCTAAAAGAATGGGACTATTTCCACTGAGATGAGTCACATAATGGTAAACCAACTAGACTGGAGATCCCAAAAAATAAGTTCAATGGATAATAACAAGTTATGAAGTGATATATGTGGATTATGCCATGGAATTTAAAGCATGAATTCTTGAAATGATTAAGGATGAGTTAAAGGGAACTCTTAATTTATTCTATACTCTATTTAGAGTGGAGTACCAACCTCTAGGAGTACTCTTGATACATTCACCTATGTAAATGTGGGAGAGAGGCGCCTCCTATGGAATGTTTGTGGCAATATTTCTAGAGTGTTCACTATAATAGGATAAATGTGCATGGACGTAATTGCATGGGTTTAAAACAAAACCTAGAATATGTTATGAATAGTACATTGTTAGAGATATGGTTTAAAACTATGAGTTATCCTAGTTGACTCTAAACTGTACACATTGCGTAGAAGGTCAAGTTGAAAGACAATTGTATTTATGCATGATCTATATATGATAGGATACTGCTCGATAATGTTTTAAATATTTAAGTGGGGGATTGTTGAAACTTTGCTCTTAATTATGAATTTTAACTTGTCCAACATTGGTGGGGTGAAGAATGTTTGGAGCACTTTATATAGAGGTATGTTGACTCACTTGGGTGTTGCCCAAGGGTTACCCACTTTTGTGGAAGGAGGAAGGCTTTATGAATCCAATCAACACACATGCGCATGCACACCATACCGGGTTGAGTTAGGTTGGGTCAAGACTTGTGGGCAACATATTATCTTTAGCAGACACTATTTTCAGATGCTATATTTTGGTTTGCCTAGCAGATGCAATGTCTTGGTCTGCTTGACAAACGCTTTGCTTTAGTTTGCTACGGTTACAATTTTAATGTCATTTTAACTAACTAAATCATATTTAAGTACAAACAATTATATTGAGCGTGATGTTTTCTTGATAATTATTAACATTTTAATTAAAATGGTTACATTATTTCTTTATAAACTCTGCTTCTTCCAAGAGTTTTCATTAATTAGAAAACATATATACTTAATAAAAATCACGTAATGGGAAGGGTTTAAACCTTTGATGCATGCTTCAAAAAATATCGAATAGATCATTGTTCTTAGGAGATACAGAACCTCAAATGTGGTTCCTCTATTTGGTATACACACATGAAAGAGGATCACCATGTATGCAAGTATGGAAGAATGAGGGAAGAAGACCTTTTCTTGCTTTTGGTGGCTTGAGGCTAATAGGTGTATTAGGGTTAGGTATGTGAGTTTCTACTCCATGTATTCCATACACCTCATGTATGTGTATATATATATATATATATATACATATATATATATATACATATATATATATATATATACATATATATATATACATATATATATATATACATATGTATATATATACATATATATATATATATATATATATATATATATATATATATATATATATATATATATATACAGAGAGAGAGAGAGAGAGAAAGAGAGAGAAAGAGGGGATGGATCATATGAGAACCCTCCCCTTATGTGAGAACCCATCTAAGAACATTGGTTGCTGGTAGATATATGGAAGTGATCACAAGAAAATATAATGGAAAATATGTAAATATCTAAAATTGGGATATTTTCGTGCATTTGTTTGGCTAGCACATGTACCGACGTTCCATGGGTGCAGATTTTGTTGGTTGCTTTTCCACTCTAGTAAGTTACGATACTTTTCTCCATCATTGTAATTTTCTTTCCTTTATATTTAGAGCAAAAAGGTATACTTAAAACATTCAGACAGAAGACATTAGAACAATAGAAGAATATTTTAAAACAATGAGAATTATAGTTTAGAATAAACCACAAAAATTTAGAACAATAAGCCATACTTAAAACATTTGAAAATAAGTTGTACTTGATGTTCTAAATAAAAATTTTATTGTCCTAATATGAATTAGATTGTTCTAAAAATGATATCTATTTTTTTTAAATTGGTTTTTTTAATGTTGTTGAGTTTAGGTTTATGGGGTGTTGTTACCTTTAGTTCAAAGTTGTAGTCTTTTTTTAATATTAAAAATTATGTGAATGTGTTTTAGTAATGAAAAAGTAGTTTTAATAGTGTAAATCATTAGAATATAAGTTTCGATAGAAGGGTAGATTTGTTTAGAACAATGAGAACAATACTTTAGAACAATAACTTAAGAGTTTAGAATAAAAAGGCATACTTAAAACATTCAAACAAAAGTTATAATTCATGCTCTAAATAATGATTGTGTTGTCCTAATTATGACTTAGATTTTTCAAAAAAGTATATCTATTATTTTAAATAGGTTGTTATACTATTGCTTAGAACATTAAAATAAGACGTTAGAACAATGGAATAGTAGTTTTAGAACATTGAGTGTAATTGTGTAGAACAATAGAAGAAAAGTTTAGAAAAATGAAACGTAGTTAAAGAAATCGAACGGAAGTTATAGTAGATGTGTACAAATAATTATTATGTTTTCAACGTTAGAATGAATGAAACATTAGAGCAACATTTTAGAACGTTATTGCAATGTTTTACAACAATGGAATAACTTTTTAGAACATTAGTTCACAAATATAGAATAACCAAACCACGTATTTAGAACAACAATGGAAGTATAATTTAGAACATTAGTTCACTAAGGTAGAATAACCAAAGACCCTATTTAGAACATTAGAGCAATGAAAGTATAATTTAGAACATTAGTTCACTAATTTAGAACAACCAAACCACCTACTTTGAACTTAGAACAATGGAAGCCATATTTAGAACAATGGAAGTATAATTTAGAACATTGGTTCATTAATTTAAAACAACAAAACCATATACTTAGAACATTAAAGAAATATTTTAAAACATTAGAGTAACCTTAGAACATTATAGCAACATTTTAGAACAATGGAACAACTTTTAAGAATATTAGTTCACTAATTTAGAACAACCAAACCACCTACTTAGAACAATAAGAACATTATGTAGAACAATGAAAGTATAATTTAGAACTTTAGTTCACTAATTTAGAACAACGAAACCATTTTAGAACATTATAGCAACATTAAAATAGTAGAGAAGCAGTGAAGAAATGATTTGACAATTTAGAAAAGTGAAGTAGGCAATCATATCTATGTAGGTACCAAAATGTCAGTTATTTGTTTTGAAAGCAACTTCTTTTTGTCAGTTATTGCTGTAAATACGGATTTGCCATTATTTTCATGTTTAATTCCATCCGTTAGATCTGGCAAGTGGATGGTCTTAGATGGGTTCTCACATACTATGGAGTTCTCATATTAGAGGGGTTCTCACATACTTTGAGCAAATAAATGATTTTATAATAATGTTTAGTTATTTTAGTATCATAACGGTTTGCTAGAAACCAATTACAATACTTAGGCCTAACCTGAATGGACCTGCAACTAATTTAATTGGATCCTATAAGGTCACACAATGTACATGAATTGGATCAAAATACTTCAAGCCCAATTAATGATAGATGTAAGTGGCTAAGAGGAAGTTAGGGTATGTGAGAACCCCCCTCCCCCCCCCCCCCCCAAATATGAGAACTCTTTTGTATGTGAGAACTCATTTAAGACCATCCACTTGCCAGATCTAACGGATGGTATTGAGTGATAAAGAATGGCAAAAACGTAAATAATGACAAAACTGACACAATTTTTTAATTTAAAAAAAATTGACACACGTTTCCCCATTTCAGAGAAATACTGAGACAGACACAACTTTTTGCAAAACTAAAAGCCAAAAAGTTGTATTTTCTGACACAGCTGTACTTTTCTCCAAAACATTTGTTCTACACTTTTGTTCTAATTGTTCCAAATGTCTGTTCTATTGTTCTAAATTTCTGGTTTATTATTCTAAAAATTATTCTAATGTTTTAAGTAGATGCTTCTCTTGTTCTAAAATAGTTTAGTGGGTTGTTCTAAACTAATAAACCTAATATTCTAAAAAGTTCTTCCATTGTTCTAAAACGTTGTTCTAATTTACTTATGTTTCTCTATTATTTTAACGTTGCTATAATGTTCTAAATTGTGACTCTAATGTTCTAAGTAGATTGTTTCATTGTTCTAATTTAGTGAACTCTTGTCCTAACTTATACTTCCTCATTCTACATAATGCTTCTCTTGTTCTAAATAGGTTGGTTGGTTGTTCTAAAATAATGAACCTAATGTTCTAAAAAGTTCTTCCATTTTTCTAAAATGTTGCTCTAAAGTACTTACGTTGCTCTACTATTTTAACATTGCTATAATGTTCTAAAATGTCACTCTAATAGTCTATGTAGATGATTTCGTTGTTCTAATTTATTGAACTGATGTTTTAACTTATACTTCCATCGTTCTACATAATGCTTCTTTTGATCAAAAAATAGGTTGGTTGGATGTTTTAAACTAATGAACCTACTCTTCTAAAACGTTCTTCTATTATTCTAAAACGCTGCTCTAATGTACTGATGTGCTCATTTTAGAGCACGTTTATCACCTCATTTTAGTGTCAAGTCTCGTAGTTTTGTATTGGTTTTATGCATATTGTGCTTGATTTTTCCTTGATCTTATTTTCGAGTTGTCTTAAGTTCATTTCAGGTACTTTTGATGATTTCAAGGTGAAATGCGATATATTCGAGCCTTTGACACACGTATCATAGCTTGGGCAAGTGTTTGAAGTCACTCATGAAGATCCCACAGGGTTCAGAAAAGAGAGAAGTGAAAAAGAGGAAAGAATGGTCTCAGATTCGATCGAATCTGAGGCTCATTCGGTCGAATGAGAGGCAGTCTTCAGAGCATTTGACCCTTAGTCACTGGAAAAGCCGAATGGAATTCATTCGGCCGAATGATCTTACATTTGGCCGAAACAACATAATCATTCGGGCGAATGCTTGATAGAGATTGATTCCTTGATGCCTCTAGAATGGGCGAATGGAAGACCATTCGGGCGAATGGGATTGTGTTCGGCCGAATGAGATGTACATTCAGGTGAATGACAGTGTTTTCCTCCGGATCAACTATTTTTTTTTAGGGCTGGCTCCTATGCATTTTAGGTTTTTCGTAGGTTTTTCTTATTTTGTTATAAATACCCCCTTCCTCTAATGAGAGGAGGGGGGAGCTAGGTTTTATACTTTTATGCACTTTTAGATTTCTTAGCCTCCAAATTCTTTTAGTTTTAGCTTTCGGTTTTCAGTTTCTTCAACGCTTTGTAGTTCGAATTATTTTCGTAGATATCAAATTGAAGCTTTTGTAAGTTTTAATCTATTCCTTTGCTCTTAATTAATTGCTTTACTTCATTGCATGTCTAGTTCTATATTTGTCGGTTATTAGCATAATTTCTGAATTATTTTCATTCTCGCGATTTCATTCCATGTTTGTTTCTGTCGCATCTTTTAATATCTTTATGTTTTTAAGCACGAATATGTGTGAGTAATTCCTTTAGGGGTTTTGATTGGTGAAACCCTAGGAAAGCTATGATCTTTATTGCTTAAGGTAGTAGAAACGATGATAATGAATGGTTTCGGAATACGATGCGAATCTTGTCCTGCCACTCCTTTGGAGACATAGGGCGATTATAGGTCGTTCATTGTGATTTGTGGGATTACCAACTTCCTCTCGTATTTTTGGATGTCCATGCTAGTTATTATCAGATTTTCTCTAACCTATCATGTTCGGTTTCTAAAGCTTCATTCCTAGGGTGAATCCAATCTTGTCCCCGTTTTTCTTTATTTGACTTACCGTTAAATTTGTCATGATTTTCTAAACCTGAATAGTCCGGTTGTGTTAAGAGTTAGAGTCTTAATATACTTTGTCCTCGTGGTTCGACCCCCTACTCCAATATACTTGTATAGTTTGTAGGTTGGAATAAATATTGTTTGCATAACCTGTCTTTTAGTTAAATGACCTAAAATACCGGTTATCATGTACCTACGTTGCTCTACTGTTTTAACGTTGTTATAATGTTCTAAAACGTTACTCTAGTCTCCTATTTTTCTAACGTCTTCTTCTAATATTCTATATTTTTTTTCAAATGTTCTAAGCTAGTATTTCATAAAATTTCAAACATTTCGAAACTACTGAACCTCGTTCTACATAATGCTTCTCTTGTTCTAAATAAGTTGGTTGATTGTTCTAAACTAATGAATCTAATGTTCTAAAAATATCTTCCTTTATTCTAAAATGTTTCTCTAATGTACTTAAGTTGCTCTACTATTTTAATGTTGATATAATGTTTAAAAATGTTATTCTAATGTTCTAAGTAGATGGTTTTGTTGTTCTAATTTAGTGAACTTATGTTTTAACTTGTACTTCCCACATTCTACGTAATGATTCTCTTGTTCTAAATAGGTTAGATGGCTGTTCTAAACTAATGAACCTAATGTTCTAAAAAGTTCTTCAATTGTTCTAAAAAATTGTTCTATTGTACTTACGTTGGTCTACTTTTTTAATGTTGCTATAATGTTCTCAAACGTGACTCTAATGTTTTAAGTAGATGGTTTCGTTGTTCTAATTTTCACGTTTTAGAATATTATAGCAACGTTAAAATAATAGAGTAACGTAAGTATATTAGAGAAACGTTTTAGAACAATGGAAGAACTTTTTAGAACATTAGGTTCATTATTTTAGAACAACCAACCAACCTATTTAGAATAAGAGAACCATTATGTAGAACGAGGAAGTATAAGTTAGAACATGAGTTCACTAAATTAGAACAACGAAACCATCTACTTAGAACATTAGAGTCACGTTTTAAATAGAGCAACGTTTTAGAACAATGGAAGAGCTTTTTAGAATATTAGGTTCATTAGTTTAGAACAACCCACTAAACTATTTTAGAACAAGAGAAGCATCCACTTAAAACATTAGAGTAATGTTTAGAACAATAAACCAGAATTTTAGAACAATAAAACAAACATTTGGAACAATTAGAACAAATGTTTTCGAGAAAAGTACAATTGTATCCAAAAGTACAACTTTTTTGCTTTTGGTTTTGCAAAAAGTTATTTTTGTCTCAATATTTTTCAGAAATGGGGAAACGTGTGTCAGTTTTTTTTTAAATTAAAAAAGTGTCTTAGTTTTGTTATTATTTACGCTTTTTCCGTTTTTTTTTACTCAATACCATCTGTTAGATCTAGCAAGTAGATGGTTTTAGATGGGTTCTCACACAAAAGGAGTTCTCACATAAGGGAGGGGTTTTATTCAATAGCATATGTATATCCAAAGAATATTATTTAGAAACCCTTACCCTAACTTCCTCTTAGCCACTTACATCAAGCCTTAATTGGGCTTGAAGTGTTTTGATCCAATTCATGTTCATTGTGTGACCTTATAGGATCCGATTAAATTAGTTGTAGGTCCCATTCAGGTTAGGCCTACGTATTGTAATTGGTTTCTAGCAAAACCTTATGATACTAAAATAACTAAACATTAGTAGAAATTCATTTATTTGCTTTGGTACAAATTTTGCAGTTATATACAATTTTAAGCACTTAATGGTTTGAAATATACCTTAATACCAAGTGCTACAATTTTTTTAAAAATCCAGCATTTGAAATCACAAATGCTGTTCTTATATGAATAACTGCAACACTTATGACTCACTATATATACTCTTTTTCTAGGGCTTCTAGTGTCATTTCAAACACGAAAAAAACATGTATTTCCCTCTTCTCTAACCCTTAAGTTCCCTAACCCTAAATACACATAAAACTTAGATCTCCCACTCATAATCCCTTGTAGTTCCTACCTATGACCCTAACTGCTTTCTAAAGTCCCCATAATTCATTCTTCCTCACGCATTTTAAAGCCTACTCTTCTCTCCCACTCGTGTCTCCATGGATATGGCATAGTGAAACATTTTGAAGCTTGCTCATCTCTCCCATTTTGAAGAAGTCTACATACTCCAAAGTTCATAATTTAAACATTTGCATATGCCTTTAACCTAGTATAATTTTTTTTTAATTTTGGTTTTTTGTAATTTGTTATATATTAATGTAAAGATAAAAAAACTCTTGTGTGTTTAGATTTTTATGCTATACGTTGGGTTTATGAAGGAATTAACCCTTAAAAATTAAACTTCTTAGATTATATGGTCTTAGAGGCTTTTTTTGGAGAATATAAGTGGTCAAAACCCTCGTTTGGGTATTTTCCATACGTAGGTCTCGAAAACATACACAATTTAAACATTATAAGCCCCATTTGTAGTCCTGTAGCCAATTATATGACTTGCCAAACATTTTTTTCAATATCTCAAATAAGACGCTATCAAGGCCATAAAGAGGCAACATGGTTGTATAGTACCTTGAAAATTAGGGGGATTTAAAAAAATTACGTTGTTCGGTCTACCAAGCTAAGAGATATGCCTCCCTGAAGTTTTCGAAACCTTGGAATGTACCCGAAATCTATGAAGAATGAATTGGTTGTTTGTTTTTACTGCAAAATCTTGTGGATTGTAATTTTGCATGTCAAAACGAGTGGTCATAATAGAACTTTGGATTTATATGCTTTACGGTTGATCATTTCTTAACTTTTCTTATCTTGTATGACACATTATTCTTAATGCATTATGCATGATATTCTTAGCTTAGATTAGATTATGTTCTTGATTGAATGTGGTTTAATAGTATATAACAATTAGATTTATAAATATAACAATTTTGAGCAATATTAATTATTCATAATATACTTTTATATGTAATTAGCACATAAAACGACCTATTAAATTTTGTTTTTGATTTGGAAATCATCAATTGCTGCGATTTTCTAATATAACCGCAGCATATAATATATATATGTGATGTGATTATATTAGAAAACCGCAGCATATATAGATTTCAAAATTAAAATATTAAAAAAATCATAAAACCCATTAAATGCTGCGATTTTTTTAAAAACCGCAGCATATATATCTAGTAATTGCTGTAGTTTTTCTAAAAAACCGTAGTATATAATGATTAAAAAATCATTTTTTTAATTTTAAAAAAAATATATGTTGTGATTTTTTGGAAAACCGCAGCAATTATTAGATATATATGATGAGGTTTTTTTAAAAAAATTGTTGTTTTTATTGTTGCGTCTAAAAAACCGCAGCATTTTGTTGTTTTTCTATGTGCTTCGCCTATATGTGCTTTGTATCAATAATCGTAGTATTTAAAGTTAGAAAACCGCATTATATAGACATTTCTCTACTAGTGGGACTAATTATCTCCATAAAATATCCTATCATATATTTAGTAATTGTGTAACGTATGGAGGAAATTTCTTCAATCTTCTACTTGTCTGAAAATAAGTAGAGTAATCTTAAAATCCCTTATGTCTCTTAAAGTCTGATTTGATAATATTATAACATATAATGTCATCCACATTAATAAGTCAAACCATTTCTTAAAATCTGAGTTCAAACTGTCAAAACAAGTAATTAAAACTTTAATTCACTTGAGCACGGCCATGCATTTACCAGATTTCACTCTTCAAGAGGCTAAGACATCAATCCTATCAACATAAGAGGACATATCCAATCTTGCATAACCAAGAATCCCACTGGGTTTTTAGCAAACCTGAATATTGCCTTTATAATCTCCTTTTGTGGCTTGGTGTTTAACAATATCAAAGTTATACCAACTATTCAATAAGAATAGTGTCATGCTTATGTCAAAGGAATCCAATATATATATATATATATATATATATATATATATATATATGTATATATATATATATATGTATATATATACATATATGTATATATATACATATATGTATATATATACATATATGTATATATATACATATATGTATATATGTACATATATGTATATATGTATATATATATGTATGTATATATATATATGTATATATATGTATATATATGTATGTATGTATATGTATGTATGTATATGTATGTATGTATGTATGTATGTATGTATATACGTATATATACATACATACATACATATATATATATACATACATATATATATATACATACATATATATATATGTATATATACATACATATATATATATACATACATATATATATATGTATATATAAATACATATATATACATACATATATATATCATATATATATATATGTATATATACATACATACATACATACATACATACATATATATATATATATATATATATATATATATATATATATAGATATATATATATATAATCACATTTCAGGTAGGTTTGTTCAATAAATATACATGCAATTGACTAAACATATTTTATGCCCCTATAGTCCATGAAATTGCACTTTCAATCAATCTACAAACTAGTCCATTTTAAGATTATTTATGTCCATTTATAACCTTAGACTAGGAACATTTAGCATTTTATAATTATTATTCACTTATAGGGTTTCATTTGTCAAATTACGTATTTGAGAAGCCTATGATTATTATAAAATACTTTGGATATTTTACTTAATTCTAAACCATAATTTAATAAGAAAGGTAAGCTTTATTAATAAACACAAACTTAAGCATTAACCAATATCTTTGCAAACTAAATCCATTCTCCAATATGCTTTATTCCTATCGCCCTTGCATGAAGTTCATGCTTGGGCTAAGGTAGGGGTTTAGTTAATGGATCAACAACATTTTCATGCGTATGAACTTTGTAGACCTTTACATCTTTCCTTTCAACAATCTCTCGAATGTTGTAAAACTTTTCTAGCACATGGTGGGATTTATGATGTGATCTCAGTTCTTTGCCTAAGCTATCACACCATTGTTATAACAAAATAAATCAATCACTGACTGAATGCTTGGGATAACTCCTAGTTCATTTAAGGACTTCTTTATCCAAATGGTCTTTTTAGATGCCTCAATTGCCGCTCAATACTCAACTTTTGTTGTAGAATTTGTGAAAGTGCTTTGCTTTGAACTGTTCTAGCTCACTACACCCCCCATTCAGAAAAAATATGAAACCAGATTATGATTGAAAGTCTTCTTTGTCTGTCTGTAAGCTTGCATCTGTGTAACCTCTCATAACCAAATCACTTTTTCCTTTATACACCAAGAAACAATCTTTAGTCCTTTGCAAGTACTTAAGAATGTTGTTAGCGATAACCTAGTGTGCATCACCTAGATTTGAACCTATTCAAAACCTTATTCATAGAGGTTTACTCAATTAGTCCAATTATCCTTTGAGACCTGTCTCTATGGTTTTTTATTCCCAAAATGTATTTGGCCTCTCCTAAGTCTTTCATAGAGAAACATGCCCTTAACCATTCCTTGACTGATTCAAGAATTGGTAAATCGTTTCCTTTGAGAAGTATGTCATCCACATACAAGACTAAGATGACCACACTACTTCCACTAACCTTCTTATAAACACAAGATTCATCTTCGCTTCTGACAAATTCAAACCACTTGATTGCTTCATCAAATCAAAGATTCCAACTCTGCGATGCTTGCTTAAGTCCATAAATGGATCTTTGAAGCTTGCATACCTTTCTAGGATTTTTAGGATCGACAAAACCTTTTGGTTGTGTTATGTACACATCCTCTTTCAAGAACCCATTCAATAAAGTCATTTTGACGTCCATTTGCCAAATTTCATAATTATAAAATACAACAATCACTAGAAGTATCCGAACGGATTTAAGCATAATCTTTACCATGAATTTGCTTAAAACCTTTTGCAACCAATCTTCCTTTCAAAATATGAACGTTTCCATCCTTGTCTATTTTCAACTTGAAAACCCATTTGCAACTAATGGGTTTTACCCCTTTAGGCAAATCAATCAAGTTCTAAACTTGATTTTCAGACATGGAATCCATTTCGAACCTCATGGCTTTGAGCCATTTTTTGGAGTCCTTTCTCACCAAAGCTTGCTTTTAGGTAGTAAGTTTCTTACTTTCCAAAATCATAATTTCTAAATTTTTCGTCAACATAAGTTCTACATAACTCCTTGTCAGTAAGATGGTCCTACTTGATCTACAAACGGGTGGTACAACATTTGGAACGTTCTCCTCAACCATTTAAGGAATTTCATTTAGCTCAAGTGGGGCATTGGATGTTTCTTCTTCCATCACGTGCAATGTCTCCGGCACATCATTGAGAACTTGAGGTACTACCTCCTCGTGATTCAACAAAAGGAAATAAGTCCCACTTTTTATGCTTGCCTCTTTTGCGGTTTTACCAGCATCCATTTTTTTCTCTTCTTGAATTTCTTCAATAAATATATTACTCTAACATTTATTTGGGGTTACCCATGAAAAAAAAACTTGTCAGATTTGGTTGATAGTTTGTCGGCTAGTAAACACTTAACATAAGCCTCACAACCCCAAATTCGTAGATAAGACAACTTAGGGACTCTCCTGGACCATAACTCATATGATGTCTTTTCTACTGCCTTTGACGGAGCTCTGTATGAACTGCAATTTTAAGAGTATATCCCTAGAAGGATACTAGAAGATATGTAAGACTCATCATTAATCGAACCATATTAAGTAAGGTTTGGTTCCTCTGTTCGGACACGCCTTTTATTTGTGGCGTTTCAGGTGGAGTGAGTTGAGAAACGATTCCACAACTCTTTAAATGATCATCAAACTCTTAGATTATATATTCTCCACCATGATATGGTTGCATTGATTGTATTGTATTGCCTAATTGATTATGTACGTCATTTTGAAATTTTTTGAACTTTTCAAACGATTCAGACTTATGCTTTATTAAATAAATATAGTCAAATATACTTAAGTCATTAGTTAAAGTAATGAAATAACTAAACCCTCCCCTGGCTATAGTACTCTTTGGTCCACAAACATCTATATATATGAGTCCCAATAGGTCACTAGCTCTTTCATCTTTTCCATTAAAAGGTGTCTTTGTCATTTTTCCAATCAAGCAACCCTCGCAAACATTGTAAGATTAAAAATTGAATGATGTTATATTTCCAACTTTTTATAGTCTCTATATGTGTTTTGGATTGATGTGCCCTTGATAAGTACATTTAATTGTACTTTTCGGTATTGATTCAGACTCTTTTTGGGTGAGTTTTGAGTGATTTCGGGTTTATTTAACCGAATTTATGCTAAAAGTCTCTAATTATATTTCGGCTTTAATCATATCGATTATTGCTAATTTTTAAGGCTTTTTAGTATAAATGTATTTCAATAACAAAAATATGGTAGAGCTAGTATTGAGTTGATGGTGGAAATTGGGCCAAAGAAAAGAAAAAGAAGAATTAATCCAAAAGTTTTTTTTTTTTTTAAAAAAAAAGTAAAAGTAAAGTAAAAAAAAAGAAACATGAGTTATCTCACGGCACAATTGAAGGAAAAAAAAAAGATTTCTTTTTTTTTCTTTTAAAGTTTCTTTTTCTATTTTCTATTTATTCTTTATTTTATTTTTCTGATTTTGAGTAGTTAGTTTTCCTAATTTCTAGGTTAGGGTTTTAGGAGGAGTTTTCTATTATTCATTATTCTCTTATTCTAGGTTTTTGCTTCTTTTTCCTCCTCTCTTCTTCCTCTCTTCTCTCTTTTTCTAGGTTTTAGTTTTATGGCTTTCTTTATGTAATTCTCCCTCAAAAACTTTGTTTCTCTTGAATAATCAAATTTTATTCTTAGTTCATCATCAATTTAATTCTCAAGTAAGTTTCTTGTATTCTTTTCTTTAGTTCATCATATTTTGTTGCTTATTTACTCATGTCTCTTGTTATTTAATTTAATCTACTTATAGTTTTATGATTTTTATATCTATGCTTGATTTCATTATTGTTCACATGTCTTTAATTATGATTAGTGAGTAATTTCTTTTCTAGGATGTTAATATATGAACCCTAGCATGTATTAAGTGGATTCTTATATCAATTCAATGTCAAATTAAGGTTGGTTTATTAGGTTGTTAAAATCAATCATTAGGTTAAATTCATTGGTTTAATTAGTCAAGAAGCGACGGCTTAGATTAATTGTTTTCTTTGTCTTAATGATATTTGCTAATTAATCAAGAAGCGAGAGCTGAGATTAAGAGGGCTACACCTAATACAATTAGACTAATCAAGAAGTGAAAGTTGAGGTTAGGATAATTGAAGGGTTGTTTGATTTGATCATTGATGTTGGTGTATTTGATGAAGGTTAATGCATGTTAGTGGGGATGTATTAATATCCTAGGCTTTTCTCTTATCGATTTCACATTTTAATCTTTGCAATCTTAGTTATTAGTTTTACTAAACGATTCATTTCTAGCGTAATCTAATAGAATTGAGCTAAATTGACCCTATATTAGTTTCCTAGAGGACGACCCGTAATTGTACTGCAACAGCCGTGCACTTGTGGTTATAATTAGTGACTAAATAGAAGTCATCAAGTTTTTGGCGCCGTTGTCGGGGAAGCTACAGTGTTAGTTTAGTTTAATTTAGTTGATTACATTCTTTAATTTTAGTTCATTTTGTTCTTTACTTCTCTTTTTCGTAGTTTATGCTTGGGTTGTCTTTGTCTTTGATGCACAGGAGATCCATCACTCTTAGACATCTTGATAGGGTTCAGTTCGATCTTGAGATAGAAGCAACTACGCGTAGACTTAACACATAAAGAAGGAGAAAAGCATAGGAAGAGCGTGCAAGAGAGCAATCTATACCACCTCCAATGGCTAGACCCTTTGGTGAAATGGGGAGACCATCTCCTATGCACTCTTCCACATCCTGTATTGTAAAACCTGTGATTAAAGCCGATAATTTTGAGTTGAAAATGCACTTAATCCAACTCATTGAAAGAAATCAATTTGGAGGAAATGCTACTGAAAGTCCTCATGATCATCTATCAGATTTTCTGGAAAAGTGTGATACAATTTCCATCGGCATTGTGTCTGAAGATGCAATCAAGATGAGAGAGTTCCCATTTAGTTTGAGGGACAAAGCTAAAGTTTGGTTGAAGTCATAACCACCAAACAAGTATGCAACTTGGAATGATCTAGCTACAGGTTTTTTGACTAAATTTTTCCCACCACGCAAGACTTCACATCTTAGAACTGAGATTCAAAATTTCAAGCAACAACCATTTGAATCTTACTACGAGGCGTGGGAAAGGTTCAAGGACCTTCAAAGGGAATGTCCTCATCATTAAATACCCGATTGTCTATTGGTTCAATCTTTTTACTCAGGCATTTTTGATGTGCATAAGTCTTCAATCAATGCAACCTGTGGAGGGGACATGAGTTCAAAAACTGATGTGCAACTTCTTCAACTTTTTGAGACAGTGGAACAAAATGTAGCCTCTTGGTGTAATGAAAGGGAAGCATTGACTAAGTCTTCAATCAATGCAGCCTGTGGAGGGGACATGAGTTCAAAAACTGATGTGCAACTTCTTCAACTTTTTGAGACAGTGGCACAAAATGTAGCCTCTTGGTGTAATGAAAGGGAAGCATTGACTAAGTCACGTGTAGGAGCCGATAAGGATATTTTAGGAGCTCTCACACAACAGATTATTGTGCTCACTTCGAAGGTTGAGAAGCTCTCTGCTGTTTCACCTACTGTTGCTTCTCCTTCTCGTATGGTACAAGTTTGTGAGATATGTGGGGGTAAGGGGCATGTATCTGAGATATGTTCCATGTTGACTCAACAATTAGAGGAGGTTAATGCTTTGAATGGTAATGCCTATAATCCTGGTCATAGGCATCCAAACCTCTCACACAGGAGTCAAAATGTGCTAAATCCACAACTTCCTCCATAACCACAACTCAATCCTCCTGGTTTTAATCCTAGACCACATCAATATCAACAACCTACATTTAGACCTCCAATGCAGCAACAAGCTCCTCCCCATAAGACATCTTTAGAATTGATGATGGAGCAATTTGTTTCTACTCAATCTCAAGCCAATATTGATATGAGGAATAGTATCTCTAAGCTTGAGTCATCCATGACTCAAATATAAACCCAATTCAAGATGTTAGAAAATCAATAAGTTCAATTGGGACAGCGAATGTCGTCTCAACAAAGGGGTCCAAATCAGTTGCCATCTCAACCTGAACCTAATGAAAAGGGTCCTAGTCAAGTGAATACAATTACCACTAGGAGTGGTAAGACTTTGGAGGATCCTATTCCCGTGGCTAAAGTGACAAAGGAAACTATTGAGAAAGACAAGAGTGTGACAGTTGAGAACTCCAAAGAAGATGCTAGAAAGTAATCATCACCTCCTCAACCTTACATTCAACCTACTCCTTTTCCTCAGAGATTAGCACAAGCACGGCTTGAAGAGAGATACGGAAAATTTCTGCAGATGGTGAAGGATGTGTAGCTTCACATCCCATTTATTGATGTTGTGTCTGAAATTCCGTCTTTTGCTTGGTTTTTGAAGGATTTGGTTACAAACAGAAAGAAAACTGAGGGGATTATAAACCTGTCACAACAATGCAGTGCAGTTATTCTGAACCAACTTCCACCCAAAATGGGTGATCCAGGTAGTTTTTCTATCCCTATTACAGTTGGTCATTTATCTATTGATCGTGCATTATGTGATTTGGGAGCTAGTGTTAGTCTTATGCCTTTATCTGTTTATAAGAAACTACGTAATGTGGGATCTTTGTCTCAAACTGGAATGACACTACAGCTTGCTGACAGGAGTATTAGACACCCTATAGGTATCCTCATGGATCTTCCTATGTTTGTTGGAAAATTGGTTTTTCCCTGTGATTTTGTGGTCATGGACATCCCTGAAGATACCCAAACTCCTATTATTTTGGGTAGACCTTGTCTTGCTACTACAGGTGCATTAATCGTGTGAAAAGAGGCAAGTTATCCATGGAGGTAGGAGATGACAAGGTGGAATTTGAACTCCATTAAGCAATGACTAACCCATCATCTTCAGATCATTGTTTTAGCATTGATGTAGTAGAGAAGATAGCTTCAAAATCCTCATGGGAAGCCGAAGTTGATGCATTGCAGTTATGTTTAGAGGGAAGAGCAGAGAGTAGTGCTGAAGCTCTTGAAGTTGAATGCGTACTCAATGAAGCTCCCCCAAATGATTCTTTTTCCCCCTTTGAGATGATGAGCATCGATGATGTTGTGCAGGAGAGATCTACGCCTCCTGAGGTAGAACTTAAACCTTTACTTTCTTCTTTAAAATATGTTTATTTAGGTGAGAAGTCTACATATCCCATTATCATCAATAGTGCACTCAATGGAGATGAGTTGACTCAACTCTTGAACCTCGTACGTAAGTACCAAAAAGCCATTGGGTACACAATTGATGATATAAAGGGGATAAGCCCTTCTATTTGTACTCACAGGATATATTTAGAAGAAGAGGCTAAGCCGAAAGTTGAAGCTCAAAGGCGTCTCAATCCTAACATGAAGGAGGTTGTGAAGAAGGAAGTGCTTAAATTATTGGATGCCGGAATCATCTACCCGATTTCTGATAGCAAATGGGTAAGTCCAGTTCAAGTCGTACCTAAGAAAGGAGGTATGACTGTTGTACGTAATGATAAAGGTGATTAATTTCTACTAGAATTGTTACTGGGTGGCGAATGTACATTGATTATCGTAAGTTGAATAAAGCCACCCGAGAAGATCATTTTCCCCTTCCCTTTATTGACCAAATGTTAGAGCGTTTGGCCAATCATGCTTATTTATGTTATTTGGATGGATACTCTAGTTTTTTCCAAATCCTTGTCCATCCTGATGATAGAGAAAAGACCACTTTCACATGTCCTTATGGCATATTCGCCTATCGAAGAATGCCATTTGGCTTGTGCAATGCTCCTGCTACTTTTCAACGATGTATGATGGCTATTTTTTCAAATTTGATTGAGACATCGATGGAAGTATTTATGGATGACTTTTCAGTATACGGAAGCACCTTTGAGCTTTGCCTAAGTAATCTTGAAAAGGTGTTAAAACGTTACTTGGAGGTCAATTTGGTTCTTAATTGGGAAAAATGTCATTTTATGGTACAAGAAGGTGTTGTGCTTGGCCATGTGGTATCACATTGAGGCATTGAGGTTGATCGGGCCAAGGTTGAGGTCATAGAGAAGCTTCCACCCCCTACCAACGTGAAAGGAGTGCGAAGTTTTCTTGTGCATGCCGGTTTTTACAGGAGATTTATTATAAATTTTTCTAAAATCGCCCGACCTTTAACTGAACTTTTAGCTAAAGATACCCCATTTGTTTTTACTAATGAATGTTTGCATGCTTTTGATAAGTTAAAACAGGCACTCATTTCAGCACTGATCATTGAACCTCCTGATTGGAGCCTACCTTTTGAGCTCATGTGCGATGCTAGTGACTATGTTGTACGAGCGGTGTTAGGACAAAAGAAAGATGGAAAACTCCATGTAATCTACTATGCTAGTAGGACTCTTGACCCAGCTCAGATGAATTATGCCACTACAGAAAAGGAGTTGCTAGCAGTAGTGTATGCCATTGAGAAATTTCGGTCCAACTTGGTTGGTTCAAAGGTTATAGTTCATACAGATCATTCGCCATTGAAATTTTTGTTGAACAAAAAGGAAGCAAAACCCCGATTAATCAAATGGATTCTACTCCTTCAAGAGTTTGACTTGGAGATTAGATTCAAAAAGGGGGCCGAAAATCTTATCGCAGGCCATTTATCTCGGTTGACTTTAGAAGCTACTCATGATGGGCTTCCGATTGATGACTCTTTTCCTGATGATCATTTGTATGCAATTTCCACTTCAGGTAAGGTGCCTTGGTTCGCCGATATGGCTAATTACTTAGCAAGTGGGGTGAAGCCTGACAATCTTGAACCTTATGCAAAGAAGAAATTCTTTTATGAGGTTAAGTTCTACTTTTGGGATAACCCATTCCTTTTTAAGGAGTGTTTTGATGGGATTGTGAGGAGATGTGTACCAGAAGAAGAGATGGAGTCAATTCTACAACATTGTCATACTTTGCAATGTGGTGGTCATGCAGCGGCCTCTAAAACAGCTGCTAAGGTTTTAGAGAGTGGATTCTATTGGCCTACATTACACAAGGATACTCATGCCTTTTATAAGAGTTGTGATCATTGTCAACAAACAGGGAATATCTCTAAGCGCAATGAAATGCCTCTTAATTTCATTCTTGAAGTTGAGATTTTTGATGTTTGGGGAATTAATTTTCAAGGGCCTTATCCATATTCATATGGAAATAGATACATCCTAGTAGCTCGTGATTATGTGTCAAAATGGGTGGAAGCGATCGCTACTCCAACTAACGATGCTAGGATGGTGACTAAATTCTTCAAGAATGTCATATTTCCTCGATTTAAGGTTCCTAGGGTGTTGATTAGTGATAATGGCACTCATTTCATTGAACGTAAGTTTGAAGCCCTCTTGAAGAAGTATGGTGTTCATCATCGATTTGCTCTACCCTACCATCCACAGACAAGTGGACAAGTTGAAGTTTCTAATTGAGAAATTAAGGCTATTTTGGAGAAAACTGTTGATCGTTCTTGAAAAGATTGGTCTCAAAAATTGAATGATGCTCTTTGGGCCTATCGAACGGCCTTCAAGACTCCTATTAGTACCACACCATATAGACTTGTATATGGAAAAGCGTGTCATCTTCCAGTAGAGTTGGAGCATAGAGCTCATTGGGCGGTAAAGGCATTAAATTTTGATTTAAAAACCGTTAGTGAGAAACGTTTATTAGATCTCAATGAACTTGAAGAGATTCGATTGAATGCTTATGAGAGTTCGAGAATTTACGAGGAAAAGACTAAGATTTGGCATGATAAGCGCATTGAAAAGCGTCATCTTGAAGTTGGAGATAATGTGCTAGTGTACAATACTCGTTTGAAGTTCTTTCCTAGTAAACTTCGTTCGAGATGGTCAGGGCCATTCACCATTACGAAGGTTTTTCCATATGGCTCTTTTGAGGTTAGTTCGAATGAGGGATCATTCAAAGTGAATGGAAGTCGATTGAAAAAGTATGATTCGGGAGTATCCATTGAAAGCAAGGAAGTCCTTTGCCTTGCTATTGACTCTCCAAACTGATTTTTGGTAAGGGGTCGAGCTTATTGACATTAAACGAGCGCTTAGTGGGAGGCAACCCATCATTTTATGTCTTTTGGTTTAGTTTATTTTTCTTGTAGATTTTATGCTTGGTTTTAGTCTTTGTTTTTCTTGTAGGTTGTTTAAGTATGATGCATTTGGAAATTGAAGTCAAGTATCTTCACCAATTTATCGAGGCAACTTGAATGTTTTGAAGTAATTTGGAGTAATCATCCCTTTTCTACAGAAGCTCTCGAATTTTGGAAAATTTCTAGAGCTAGACTAGAAACAAGCTGATTTATGAATATTGGAGTAAAAATGGGGCAGCATATTTCTAGAGCAGGTCAAGAATCATATGAGTATTTCTAGAGATCGTCTAGAAATAGGCTGGCATGTTTGGTTGTTTATGAAGAGTTTGGGTCAGCAAGATTCTAGAGCAGCTCTAGAATTTTAGAAAATTTCTAGAGTATCTCTAGAAATTAGCTAGCATGTTGGTTAGAATTGTTGGATATGGGTCAGAACATTTCTAGAGCAACTCTAGAAAATCACAAAATTTCTAGACCATGTCAAGAAGTGTGCTGTTGGATATTATGTTTATGAAGGAAATGACAGCCCATTTCTAGAGTAACTCTAAAAAATCCCAAAATTTCTAGAGCAACTCTAGAACCTAGCTGAAAATATTCAATGGAACTATTACTCCTAGTACTCCTAACTTCTCATTACCCCAAAACCTAACTCCCCCTCTTACTAACCTAAACTCTCCATCAAACCACCTCTCACCTACAACACGCCCTGCAGCAACCCCACCCAGACCACCGCCGGCGACCACCCATCAACCCAGCAGCCCCTTCTCTCTCGCTCACCCGCGCAACCCAGCGCTGCACCACGTAGTGCGCACCAGACCCGCAGCACCTCCCCTTCGCAGCTCCCTCGTCACTCGCACCCGCCGCACCACCGACGCCCACCGAACAGCTGGCACACCGGGTACTCCTCCCCCACTCTCTTTCTATATTTTTATTTATAAAACAAAAAGATACCCTAATTACTCCTTAACACCATAATTTCTTTACCCATCAATTTCTTATTATTAACTTCATAAAACCCCATATTTTAATGGTTTGGTTCGTATTGGAATTGAATTTATTGTTGAATTCACTGTTTTTGTGACATGTTGGTCTTATGAATTAATATTGGATTTGGTGTTTTGATGTTTAAATTAATGAAGCTTGATTGAAAGGTGTTGAAGTGACTTGTTCTAGGGTTGATGTACATTGGTGAATTACTTGGTGAATTGAGTTTGGAAAATTGATATTGTGGTATATTGGTGCTTTGGGTTGATTGATGTGAAGTTCTCCACTTTGATGATTTGATTATTATATTGAAGAGTTGGAGTAGTGATAATTCATTGTTTTGGTGGAGTATTATTGAGGAAACGCTTGGTTTAGTGTTGAGAAGTCTTTAGTTTTGGTGATTTTTGACTGGGTGATTCCAATTTGTGAACTTTCGGGTTTGATTTTAAAGCATCCAATGGGTCGTGCTAAAAAGAGTACTCATAATGCAAATAAGCCCTCCTCCTCAAAGGCTAAAGCAAAACCGACAACTAGGCTTGTGAAGAAACCTAGAGTAACAATTGATTATTATGATATAGTCTTTCGGGACTCGGCCCATAGAGACAAATACGATCGGTTGTTTGTACGTGGAGTGGTACCTACTCGGGTTTGCGATGATGATGTTTTGAAGACCCTCAATATTGAAAGGGAGGTTGCTTGGCTCTTCTCAAATGTAGGTTGGGGTCCTCACTTCACTCAAAAGACCCCCACTTACAAAAGAGTTACACTAGAATTTTTGAGTACCCTTTTAGCAAACACGTATATCGGTGAGGGTTGCGAGCACGGATTGATTTCTTTTCAGTTATACAATGTGGAATATAGATGGGATCTAGCCACACTAAATGCCGCACTTGGTTTACCGACTGGTGGCCCGAGACATACCACTGCTTATTGGCTAGGAGATCCTGTATGGCAATCCTTTACTGTCCTTCAGCTCATTTACGACCCTAAGAATAGTGCAGCTAATCTTATCCATCATCCTGATATTCGCTATGTACACCATCTACTAGCTAGCACTGTTCTAGGGAGATCTAGTTGTGGGTTGGTGCAAAAGGACGACCTATACTTTCTACACCATATGCTACAAGCTAAGGAAATCGATACTGGTGCCTTCTTGGTCAAACAAATGGAACATTCGGCCAATAGAAAAACTAGTAGCTTCCCCATTGTCCAAGGTGCCTTTATCACCCGTATTTCTCTTCATTTGGGTTACAAAGACCACCTCCTTGAGGAAGGACACATATTAGGGAGCGATAGCTTGGATTACGCTTCCTGTAAGGCAATGGGTTGGTTACCTAGAGGGATGGAACTTTGCTATGGAAAATTGGAGCTATGGAGATTGAACTACCTCCCCTTGAGAGGTTGGATTTGCGTGTACCTGGGAATTGGAAATTGGTTGGTACTAAGGCCCCTGCTCCTATTCCCTTACTTCTAGAGCCTGCTTCTGCAAAGGCATCATCTTCTTCTTCACACTCCACTGCACCCGACATTGTTGCTCGATTCCAAGAGCAGATCGATGATATTAAGATAGAGTAACAAGAATTAAAAGCCCAAATGAATTCAATGATGTCCATGCTAAAGGACATTCATACGTGGGTCCGCCTAGAAGAATCACCGGTATCATCTCCTTCTTCTCTACGGTAGAGCCACGGGTATACTCTATACCTTGCTTTATTTACTCTTTGCTTTAAGCACTGGGGACAGTGCTTCATCTAAGCATGGGGGGGAGTATATCACGGGGTTTGTACATATTTTCTTATTGTTTTCAAGTTTCCTTTGATTATCTCAAAAAAAAAGAAGAAAAAAAAAGAATGAAAACAATAAACCCAGCTATGTCGAAAACCCGAAAGGGCAACATAGGCAAGAATTTGGGGGCCCGGCTAAGTTGAAAACCCAAAAGGGAAACTTAGGCAAAAGAGTGGCTTATCATGAGTGGGTGAGTTGTGAGGCATGGAAAAGAAATGAGAGGCTAGGACGAAAACCCGAAAGGGCTCCTAGGCAAAATGAGAGACAAAAGAAAAGAGAGAAATCCTTTTTTGTATCTCAATTACTTTGGAGTTGGTGTCATAAGGAGATGGAGCGACAAGGAAGGAATTCGGGAATTTTTCATCATTTGGAGGGATAAGTAGATAGCATTTCCTATGCGATTCTCATTTCTTGGGGTTATAAGGAAGTTTGTAGCCAAAGGAGTTTCACAACATAATGCTCATATTATCTATGATGTTTGCAAGGTCGTACCTTGTTGATCTTGTTAATTTGGTTGGATTTTTGGTTGTGTTTATTGTGTGTTGTTGTGTAAGCTAAGCATGGGGGAGTAAGTAGTTTGGTTCATTAGACTACTTAGCTTACACCGGGAATAGTGAAGATTAGGAAGGGAGACATAAGGAGTAATTATTGCTTTGGAGACCATGTTTAGCTCGTTCTTTTCATCTAGTCACCTTGAGCTTGCTTGAGGACGAGCAAGGGTTAAGCATGGGGGAGTTTGATAAGTACATTTAATTGTACTTTTCGGTATTGATTCAGACTTCTTTTGGGTGAGTTTCGAGTGATTTCGGGTTTATTTAACCGAATTTATGCTAAAAGTCTCTAATTATATTTTGGCTTTAATCATATCGATTATTGCTAATTTTTAAGGCTTTTTAGTATAAATGTATTTCAATAACAAAAATATGGTGGAGCTATTATTGAGTTGATGGTGGAAATTGGGCCAAAGAAAAAAAAAAGAATTAACCCAAAAGTTATTTTTTTTTAAAAAAAAAAAAGGAAAAGTAAAAAAAAAAAAAAAAAAACATGAGTTATCTCACGGCACAATTGAAGGAAAAAAAAGATTTCTTTTTTTTTTCTTTTAAAGTTTCTTTTTCTATTTTCTATTTATTCTTTATTTTATTTTTCTGATTTTGAGTAGTTAGTTTTCCTAATTTCTAGGTTAGGGTTTTAGGAGGAGTTTTCTATTATTCATTATTCTCTTATTCTAGGTTTTTGCTTCTTTTTCCTCCTCTCTTCTTCCTCTCTTCTCTCTTTTTCTAGGTTTTAGTTTTATGGCATTCTTTATGTAATTCTCCCTCAAAAACTTTGTTTCTCTTGAATAATCAAATTTTATTCTTAGTTCATCATCAATTTAATTCTCAAGTAAGTTTCTTGTATTCTTTTCTTTAGTTCATCATATTTTGTTGCTTATTTACTCATGTCTCTTGTTATTTAATTTAATCTACTTATAGTTTTATGATTTTTATATCTATGCTTGATTTCATTATTGTTCACATGTCTTTAATTATGATTAGTGAGTAATTTCTTTTCTAGGATGTTAATATATGAACCCTAGCATGTATTAAGTGGATTCTTATATCAATTCAATGTCAAATTAAGGTTGGTTTATTAGGTTGTTAAAATCAATCATTAGGTTAAATTCATTGGTTTAATTAGTCAAGAAGCGATGGCTGAGATTAATTATTTCCTTTGTCTTAATGATATTTGCTAATTAATCAAGAAGCGAGAGCTGAGATTAAGAGGGCTACACCTGATACAATTAGACTAATCAAGAAGCGAAAGTTGAGGTTAGGATAATTGAAGGGTTGTTTGATTTGATCATTGATGTTGGTGTATTTGATGAAGGTTAATGCATGTTAGTGGGATGTATTAATATCCAAGGCTTTTCTCTTATCGATTTCACATTTTAATCTTTGCAATCTTAGTTATTAGTTTTACTAAACGATTCATTTCTAGCGTAATCTAATAGAATTGAGCTAAATTGACCCTATATTAGCTTCATAGAGGACGACCCGTAATTGTACTGCAACAGCTGTGCACTTGCGGTTATAATTAGTGACTAAAAAGAAGTCATCAGCCCTAAACGACAATGTCATAAATAGGTCAAGTTGGAATCATTTGGTTTGTGTTTCTTGCATTCTATGTTATAGACATATTTATCAAAATCTAAAATATTTAAGCCATTTATTAATTTAGTACTTGCATAAAACATCCCTTGAAAATAAACCCAACATCTATTGTTCTTTATTTCAAACTGAGAACCTTTAGAATCCAATACTGAAACAAAAATGATTGTATGAGCCAATAGCTACTACAACAACCTTAGCTCCATTTCCAACGCGTAGGTCTACCTCCCCTTTTGCTAGCTTTCTACATTTTCTTAGTCCCTGCACATTACAAATAATGTGAGAACCACAATCAGTGTCAAATACCCAAGAATTTGTAGTTGCTAAATTTATTTCTATAACATAGATACCTAAAGAAGAAACACCGTTCTTCTTATCCTCCGAGTGTTTTGGACAGTTTCTCTTCCAATGGCCCATGCCATCATAGTAAAAACATTTGTCGGACTTTAGGGCCTTCTCGGCCTTTGTCTTTGTAGAGGTGTTGGGCTCTTTGACAACTTGCTTGCCCTTTCCCTTCACTATGAATCTTTTATAACCATCATGCAATGAGATCAGGATAATATAAATGGCCAACTCATTTGAGTAGGTGAGATCGAGTTTGGACATCTTTTGGAAAAGGTCTAACATTTTAATCAAATGTCCACCCACTCGCTCATGATCCTTTTGTGTACATTTGAGAAGCTCCCAATGAGTCTTATACCTCTCTACCCTAGCTTGCTTTTGAAATAATTGTCTCAACTGTTGGATAATGGTGTATGTATCCATACCATCAAAATGCTTTTGAAGGTTTGTTTCCATGGAAGCCAGCATGAGGCATGTGACAAAAACCGACTTATCCTTAATTACCTTATGAGTTAACTTTTCACCCTCGCTTGCATTTTCTGATAGTTTCGAAATAGGGGTATGAAGAAAATCATCTCCTCTTTCTCCCCTAAGAACTATTCTTAGGTTCCGTTCCCAATCCAAAAAATTTAGTAGTTTAATTTTTCTAAGTATTGGCGCAAGTTTTTGTTGTTGTTAATGTTACCAAACATGATTACTACAATAGAAATACAAAGAAAATTCATAATGTGTTTATTAAAAGAAATAATAGCATATATAGAAACTATTAATCACTAATTAAAATAATGTAATGTGTCCCACATTATTAATTAAAGCAAACCAAGATCCTCTTATTTTAGACTTTAAGCGGACTTTGGCCATATCATTAAGGTTTATATTAGAGGTAAGTAAAACTCCTTTTACTAGTTATAATACATATAACTCTTGGCCAATAGTGAACAACCATTGGTCCTATCTCTATGTTTCAAAACTCAAAACTTTTCTTTTGACTAGTTTATTGAGAATAATCATGCTTTAACATGAAAAATTCCAAAATTTACCTTAATACTCAATATTTTAATTAACATCCCGCTTTGGCAGAACGTATTAAAAGTGATAAGGAGAATCTTAGATGTTGCATGGAAAAATATTTTAGCTCAATATTTCCTATTGGGACGTAAGTTCACTATGATTCTTTATTTATTAGTGAACTCTTAACATAAATAATATTAGCATACATAAACTTATAAAGCATAAAAAATGCAAAATGAAAAAATAAAAATATATGATCCCAGTATAGCCTCTATGAAAAAAAACCTTCATAGTCTTTCTCCTTGATTCGTCATGGATCACCATTTTTGATTTATCTTGGATCTTTAATTTTTGTATTCCATTTGCTTACATTTAAAGTTTTAATTTAAAACTATAAAATAAAATTACAAAAATATAAACGATATGTAGATCGTATTTAATTACAAAAATACTTTAACGATTTGCATATTGTATTTGGGTCATACTAGTCACCACATGTAAAAGATATAACATATTAACATACATCACAATCATGCAAAAATTATCACATAAAAGGTACACATAGATTTAATCAAAGTAAATAACCATAAATAGTCATATTATTTACTAAATATTTAGCCAACTAAAATTTGAAATTAAGCCAACTAAAATATGCCATTTTCCATTATTTTTATTCAATTATAGGTTAAATGTGATATTAACTGAAATAATTAACCAAATCAAATCGTATAACAACCCAAATGTGGGCTCCAGGCTGCAACCTTTTTTCGGCCCGTCGTGGCCCGCAAAAGCTGCAACCAAGCTACCCCTACGCACCCATGAAGCTCCCCACACAGTGGCAACTATTTTTGATGAACCACAAAAAAGGGACCCCACCCCTACATTCCCTAGTGACCAGTGAGCCTCCCAAAAGCAATTCTGTCACCAATCGTCCACCGTAGCTCCGCCACCACCGCCACAAAGAATTGACAGAAATGAGGCTTTTGAAGTGAATATGGATCAACTCTTGCTCTAATTAGTGTCCAAAAATAAGGGTAAAACGTTTGATTATCATATAACTATAGTTTGGTATGGATGAATAATGAAAATTCATAATTTTCATGAGATTCAATCAACTTGGGGCAAAAAATTTAGGTTTTTTCAAATTCGAAAGCAATTTGGCATGAATTGGTTGAATTTCAACATAAAAACTCAATCAAATTATGAATTTATGCAATTCAAAACATTCATGGAGCATAATTCGAGCCAATTAACCTGCAATAATCAGATTATCATGGCTAAGCTATTGAATTAAGGGCATATGAAGAACACCAAAATTAACGAAACAATTTCCATTTAAAATCATGTTAATCCTGATTAATTCCAACATTAAAATGCATTAAAACAATCAATATCAATAGATTAAAATCATATTTTAATCATGCAATTTCAATACCACATATCAAACCTCCCTAATTGAATAAAAATAATTAATATTACACTTGATCATATTAATTTATACAATAGACTAATTGATACCACTATAGGAACTTATTAGATGCCTATAGCAGAATTTCTTATTCACTTCCTCACATCTAACCAAGAACACATGCATATACTTAATATATATATAGGGGAGGGATCCAATGAGAATGGTGCTTAAAATAAGAAGAATAAGAAGAAATCTTAGCCATTCAAATGGTAAGATCTAACGCTAGATATTTCATGTAAAAAAAAGGTTACTATAACAATAAAAAGTAGTCACTATAATAATTAAAAGAGTAAATATAATAATAAAAAGAGTCATTATAAGTGAAAAAATTATTTGGTCACTATGAGTACATAAAATATCATCCGTTGGATTAAAGAGATGAAGAGCCAAGATGCCTTCTCATCATTCTCATTTTAAGTACCCTTCTTATTTTAACTTTTACATATATATATATATATATATATATATATATATATATATATATATATATATATATATATATATATGTATGTATATCCAAAGCATATTATTTATAAACCCTAACCCTAACTTCCTCTTAGCCACTTACATCAAACCTTAATTGGACTTAAAGTATTTTGATCCAATTCATGTTCATTGTGTGACATTATAGGATCCAATTAAATTAGTTGCAGGCCCGTTCAAGTTATTCCTACATATCGTAATTGGTTTCTAGCAAAAAGTTACAATACTAAAATTATCGAACTAAATATCTCCATAAATATCCTATCATATGTGTAGTAATTGTGTAACGTATCGTGGACATTTCCTTCAACGTGCACATTCAAGAAGTAGTACCATGAATGTTCTAAAGAGTGTGACATAGTTGGTAACTCAGTCTTTATGGTGACATTGTTTTTGTCATTTTGCAGAATTGTTTGCAACATTTGATAAAGATTTTAAAGTAAAAATAGTTAAGTAACAAACTGTACTTTTTCAACATACAATAGATCACCAACTATGTACTTTAATCCATACTTTGTGTAACGTGTTGAATAAAGCCTCTCAAGGCTTTGTGTATTTAAAGAGACGCATCCTCACTTTTAAATATACATTTTGTGACTAGATTTTAGAGCTTTTTAAAGAAAATAATTTGATTTAGTTATCACTTTCATTGAGCTGAGCTTGTTCCAGTCATCCCCTCCTATGTGTATTAACATTAAATTATAATATTTGAGAGCTTGTTGTATAGAGTTGTACAATGGGAAGAGAGAGTGAGTTGTAGGACTTTAAGCTAAGTCCATTGTGAGTATAAAATGACTTAGAGTTAAGTCAAAGGACGAAAGAGAAAAGAAAAAGGGTGTGAGTGGAACTTGTAATTCAGTTTAGAACATGAGAGTAAGTCAAATCCTAATATAATGTATTAGGTATTTCTCATTTAGTGGAGTGTGGAAAATTCCTAAGGAGGGTCGTGGTTTTTCGTTTGAAATGGGCATAAGGGTTTCCACGCAAAACTTTCTTGTGTTCTTTTCTACTTGTTCCATTTTGTTTCTCGATTACATACTACGCACCCCGTTTTGTAAGTATCCATCTAAATAACAATATTTCAAAATGAAAGTCAAAGGCAGAAAACTCTAAAAGCTATATGAAAATGACTTTGACATGAAAGTTTATTGGAAGTCGGCCTGACCTGTTCCTAATCTTAGATTTCATTGGTGGTTAGGGACCAAAATAGGAAGTTACTTGTTTACGATAAAGAAAATTTGAAGCGTATAGCCTTTTTGTGTTTTTGGTGTGAAATTGGACGCATGCTATCCATTAAACTTATCAATGCTCGAATATTATTATACACGCATATGCTATCATATTTGGAATGATTAGCACTGACAAATTACTGTCTTTAATGGCATGGAAGACTTAGGTCGATTATTGATTCCACACTCAACTAGTCTCCCCTTTCCTGGTTCGATGCCCTGCTCAGTCTATTCTAAGGAGGCGATTTGTTAGTTGAATTAATCAATAAGCTCGTGGAGAAACTACTATTAGCTAAGCTAGATTTCCATGTTTTGATCAAGTTATTTTCTCCGTTGATACATAATATATGAGTCCTATTCACTTTACAGTTTAAACATTTTGAATCTTCCCGAATAAGAGTTTTTTTTAACTACTATCGACTGTAAACCATTGCTTTCTTGTCCACAACGTTCTCTCAGATTTTAGTAACTGTTGGCATCTTACTGGTAAAGGACAAGATGCTGTGAATATCATCTGCTAGCTAAGTGCCTGTGAAGCAGCAAGTAATGCAGCTTCCTGGTATAGACTTTAACCCTTGTGCTGAAACCACTGCAGGAGAGAAATTCAGAGAAATTACTAATTTATATCTGATATAAATATACTAAGGGACATTTAATTTCCGTAATTTTATTTCTATACTTGATATCATAATATTTATACCAGATACACGTTTTTATGAATTTATATATCTTCTGTATTTGTATATCTAATATAACCGTATATATATCTGATATGACAATAGTTATATCTAATATAACTATACATTTATCTGATATCTTAATATTATAATATAATCTATATTAAGTATGAATCAGAAAATTCTCGTGAAGAAATAGAAGCTTCAGAACTTATCCAATTGGCCATAATAGAATTCAGCATGTATTTTTATGACAGTTTTTAATGTGTCGTGGTTAAAGGATTTTGAAGGGAGACAATGTATGAAATCTCCTGCAGATTTTGAGTCAAGCAGTATGGGTCTCATGTGGGTTCCTTTATTTCTACATTGCCCTTTTTTTCCCTGGTATTCTGTTGTGTCTTCTTTGTTTAACCATTTTTTGCAATCATTTCAAGTTAGACAGGACAAATATAAAAAGAACAATATGGAATGGATTCTGCTTGTTTTGCGGATGGTTTTAGCTGAATATAGAGTATTTATTGTGAACTGGTATTGGCGTTTTTCTTGGAAAATAGGACAAAAAACATGGAATTTTTTGTGTTTCAGAAGTGATGAATTGTGGATGGGGGAGTGACGTCGATGAGGGCTACTGAGTGGCTGATGTATATACACCTTTGCCTAGAGTTTAGAGAAGCTTCTTTTGTTCTCTTTGACTGACAAAACTGTTTTAGTTCGAAGAACCTGAGTATGAGATTTATGCTTGTGTTATGTGGAATCGGCCACTTGTGGTAGATACATTAATTTATGTGCCTAAATGTCAAGATTATATTATTTCATAGTAAATGACATGTCTATGTTTTTGGTTTGAAATAAAATGTCAGAATATCCGTACTCATTGGGCCATGTTATAGAATCAAAGATTTGACATGGATACTTAAGGTGAGGTGAGGTGAGATGAGGTGTGAATTTATGAATGTAGATGCCTCCTACACAAATGGTATTTACTTTTCTGGCTTTAAATTATCAAGGGTAGTCTAAGGAGGGTGTGAACTATTAGCTTCGATTATTGCTGTTGCGGCAATGACTTATTCCCCTTGTATAAATCCAACCTAAGGTGTCTTCCTAGATGATATCAAATTATTGCAAGTTGTTAGATACAATCCAAATGTGAAATTAGATATTGTGACCAAACCTAATTTCCAACAAACAATTATCTATAAATTTCTATTGCACAAAAATTTTAATAAAGTGGAAATACGTAAACCATATTGAATGGCAATTCGTTATAAAGTTGCTTTTGTTAAATTTCATTACCATCTCTTTTAATATGGTTACACTCGAAAACCTCTAAGCTCTCTCCAATTGGTCTAATATCATCTAAGAACGGATACCTTAGGCTAAACCCCTTCCACTTATTCCTAATCTTTGCAATTACACCCAGCGCATCCGATTCTAATACCACCCCCCTAACTCCCATTTGTCCTACCAACTCCATACCATGCTTGTCGCTG
Organism: Dysphania ambrosioides; assembly: GCA_026401315.1. Lineage (NCBI taxonomy): Eukaryota > Viridiplantae > Streptophyta > Magnoliopsida > Caryophyllales > Amaranthaceae > Dysphania > Dysphania ambrosioides. The sequence continues at coordinate 6,855,606 of CM048662.1, forward strand.
CATCCTCTGCTACTTTCTACAGTCCACTGCACCCTTAGTCTCTTGCTCGCTATTACCAAGATCTTTCCCCTATCATCGCGCACCATGACCCCTAACCCAACGCCTTGCTCTCCAAAGATGGTTGTATCCGAGTTTAGCTTTATCAATCCCATCGAGGGGGTAGCCCATCTGCCTCTACTAACAACCTTTGTGCTACGTCTCCCACCTTAGACCTTTGCCGCATATCTCCTATAATCAGCCACCATAGAATCCAACCCCCGCACGATCTCCTCCCCATTTCCCCTATAACCCTCCAAGACCCTTTTGTTCCTTATTGACCACACAACCCATGCATGTGCAAAGAACTCACACAGCTCAGCCTTAGGTAGACTACCAGCTTTTGCCTTCACTATCTGATTGAATTCGTCCCCCTACTACACCTCCCAAACCCAATCAAACCTAGACTCCCTCCAAATAAGCTTCGCCATTGAACACTCAAAGATAGCATGTACTATAGTTTTAGTAGCATCTTAACAAATGCTATTCTTACAAACTCTCCTGCTTTGAAGCCTCTCCTTCACCGCAAGCACCCTCACCCTCGCTCTCCAAGCAAAATGACTCAGTTTTGTCAGGCCTTCCATATTTCAAATTTTCTTCTAATATTTGTTTTCCTCCTCATCCTGTCTAAGCCTCCACCTCACCTCAGCACTCAACATCCCTAGCCAGTAGGGTGACTTTATCGTAAATATTCCATCTTCGAACAGACTCCATAACCTAACATTGTAATCCCCCGAAATTCTACAAATTATTTTTTTATTATTTATTTATTTTCCTAAGTAACCCACTAAGCCTAAACTACCAAAATTCTATCCTACTCAAAATTTTATTCTACCCAAAACTCTATCCTACTAACTAACCATACTACTTAAAGTCTCCCTAAACCTAAACTCTCTTTACTCAAAAAATTACAACACAAACCAAAACAAAAGAAAGAAAGAAAAAAAAGAACCCCCCCCCCCCCACCCCGTAGAACCCCCTCCCCCCCCCCCCCCCCCTCCCCCCCCCCCCCCAAACTGCCCCTATTGCAACCCGTGGAGTCGAGCCCTCTACCGCCCACTACTCCAGCCGCCTGCCCCACAAGTCCCTGCCGCCCCTCCAGCGCTTTTGCCAGCCGCCACCGCCGGCCCACAGACGGTTCCCCTTCTCCTTCCCTCTTGTTTTCTTGATTTATGTATGATGTGTATGAATTCATTAAATTGTATTGGTTCTTGTGATTATTTGGGTTATGATTTATTGTTGTTTTGGGTTTTTAATTTTGGTTGATTAAATTTATGTTAAACTTGGATGTGAAGAGGCTAAAGAAAGTTTAGTGCTTTTGAGTCCCAAAACTAGTAATGTTGGATTAAGATTGATATGTCATATATCTCCTCTTAAATTTTGATGTTTTTTGGGAGTTTTGCTTATGATTTGAGATGGCATTTCGAAATCTCCAAAGCAGCAAAGTTGAAGGGGGTATACTTATGGTGGCTTGAGCATTGGAGACCCGGTTGGATAAATGTCAGTTAAAACTTTAAACCAAATGATTTGAAAGTGTGACTTGCTGGTTATTGATAGATGTTTAGGTTTGTTACCATATGCAATTTAATTAGGAGGCCTTGAAAGAAGCGATCTTCTGTGCTACTTTAATCGTTTATCAGGTGATATAATTGTTAGAACTTGAGTAGCCAAATTTTAATGGAATGTGGAAATCAAGGATTGGAGAAAGCTTGGTGCTTCCCGGGTATTTCTTGATATTTATCTTTGTCTTGAGATTAAAATTTTGAGTTATTAAAAGAAACCATATTTTGGGAGATCTTTAATAATTATAAGGTGAGATTGTTGATGGAAATTTCGGTATTTGTTGAATACCAAAATTTAGGTAGTGTAGAGGAGGCTTGATTAAATAGTTGAAGTACTCTATATCCTTGTTTAAACATTTTATATTGATTATCATTTTAGAATTTATGTTGCTTGCAGAGTATTAATTGGCCTTATTAGTCATGATAGATAAGAAATATTGTGAAGATGTTGGGAATAAATTTGGTTGTTGGTATGTTGATTTAGTTGTATTATTTGGTGTAGGAGAACAATTTGCAAAAGGTCCTTAAAATAGAGAAAGTGGATACCCGTGCATTTTATTCCAGGTAAGTATAAATTACGGAAAAACGTTACCTTTAATTAGGAGCATGATTTAGGGTGAAATATAAACTTAGTATCATGTTTAGGGAACCCTTTGATTGAAATTTTTTGGTTATCCATTTGAAAGAATTTATGTCCTTTATATTAGGGGCATGTTTTGGTATTATTGGTGAGAAACCGTGATTTATTAAATTGGTATTAAAGGTCAACTAATCCATGAGGTTGTTTATTATTTCTCCTTCATTACTGATAGTATGATTGGAGTAAAGGTGTATTTTTATAAGTTTTAATGACGAGGGTAGTTGACTTGGTTCAACAAGTTTAACAGTTGATATTCAAATTAAAAGCTTAAAAATTATAGTATAACAGAGATTGATTGTATAACCGTAATGTTTGTATGTGTGTGATGCGGTTACTGTGTAAATTTAGTTTAAATAGTAAATCATGTAAAGAGAAAGAGGTTAAGCAATAAAACTCTTGACTAGTGCACGTCTAGAGTATTGACAATCAAGGGTTGGAGTTTCACGGGATATTATCCGTGGCTTTTATTGGAGGTCATGTGATCTACGAGTCTCTCTTTTATAAAGTTTTAAACTTAAAATTGGGGTTAAATGAGATCTCATCTATCTATGGTGACGGAGTCGCGCCCGTTTACTATCTGGATTTTTATACTATATTTTGATGATCTCCGACGGGAGTGCATGGGTTATTTAATTATTTGATTTCCTAATTGGGACATGGGGGAGACAACCTAGTCTATTTCTTAATCCAAGTCATTAATTAATTTATCAAATTAGTTGAGTAAAAGGTTGCGTGATACGTTCTTACATTTTGTAATTATTCTTATTAATTATTAGTTCAATTGTTATACTTTGTGATTTGTATGTACTTAGCTTATTGATTACGTGCTTCGTGTGTTTTGGTCATGGCTTTTGCCTATAAATGACACTATGATGATCCAATACTTACATTTGTATTATTGGGGAGCAGATTATTAACAGGTATCTAAACGAACATTCATGCACGGGCGGGTTTGAGAGTAACGTTATTTTAATTTAGATTTCAGAATAAATTATGTTTGTTTGATTTGGTTTTAAAATGTTGGATTTGGATTAGAGGTGAACATTATTTGGTACATTGCAGTAAGGGCCGTAGAGGTTCCAGTTTGTTATATTAGGAGTTGATTTACGTTAAATGTTTTTTCAAAAGTCTTTTGGTTTTCCACTGCAAAACTCTGTTTTATAGCCTTAACGTTTGAACATGTGGCGGTAGCACACCAGTAGTTTACTACAGGTTTGGGTTTCAAAAAATGGGAATTATCGAGGTGTTACAAACATCTTCTAGGAACTTTGGTAGCAATGGAACACTAAGCACCTATTTCACATCATCCCTATCTATAACATTATTGATCTTCTCTACATCCCACCCACCCTTATCAAAATAGATCAACTCGGCCACCTCAAAGGTTCGATCCTTCCCCTCTCCACCTAGGAGCCCGTCTATCATATCCCACTAAGAGTCATGCATCATTCCACACCTCTACCCTCTTCCAATTCCCGATTCTCTATCTCAACCACTAGAAGAAGACTCTTAGCACCCCAAATACTTCTCTAGGAGTAGCTAGGATTAAAACCTTTCCTTGCCTCCATAAAACAAGAATTCTTATAGTATTTTTCTTTAAAAATCCTTGCTAGCATCGAGTCTGGGCTCTGCATCAACCTCCACCCTTGTTTAGCTAACAGAGTTAGGTTAAAAAGCTTTAAATCTCTAAATCCCATACCTCCCTTTGATTTCGGCAAACACAGTTTATCCTAGAACATCCAATGCATTTTTCTAGCTCCGTTCGAGCCACCCCACCAAAATCTTGCAAACATGGCATGAATCTCCTCAATTAGGCCCTCCGGTAGCTGAAAAACGCTCATCATGTACGTAGAAATTGCCTGCGCTATTTCTTTAATCAGAGTCTCCTTACCTGACCTAGACAACACTTTTTCCTTCCCCCCTACAACTTACTCCATATTCAGTCCTTAATGTACCCAAAAACGACTTTCTTCTAACGACCAATCGAGGTAGGGAGCCCTAAATATTTCTCATGCTTGTCCACCTCCTTAACTCCCAACAAACTACAGATCTCCTCCCTTCTAACATCAATAACCTGTTTACTAAAAGTAACCTCCAATTCGTCAAAATTTATTTTCTACCCAGATGATCCTTCATATATCCTTATTATATCAGTTAATATAGAATATTCTTAGGAGGTTGCTCTAGCAAAAAAGATACTATCATCAGCAAAAAATAGATGGGAGATCCTTGAAGCTCCATTACACATTTTAGCCCCATGAATAAGTTTTTCCTTATCAGCCTTCATAATTAACCTAGAAAATGCATCGGCACATAAGAGAAACAGATAAGGGGAGATTTGGTTACCTTGACAGAGACCTCTATGCGGCTGTAACTCACCCCTAATCTCTCCATTAATCGTAAATGCAAAACAGACACATCAACACTTGTTTCCTCCATGACTCCGAAAACCCCATTTTTCCCATCACCTTATCCAAAAACTCCCATTCTACTCGATCATAAGCCTTACTCATATCCAACATAACACTATCATGCCCTTCATACCTTCTCTACCTACCTTTATACTGTGAAAAACTTCATATGCAATTAATGCATTATCCGTCATAAGCCTACTTGGCACAAATGCACTCTAGCTATCAGACACAATTGTTGGAAGCAAGACTTTCAACCTATTAGCCAACATCTTCGACACAATTTTATAAAAGACATTGCACAGGCTAATCGGTCTAAATTCACTCATTTTTTACGAGTCCTTGCATTTTGGAATAAGGACTATACATGTCATATTTGCTTCCTTCAAAGTACACTCTCCCCTTCACCATTTTACTACAAAGCTTACCACATCCTGTTCCAAAACATGCCAAAAATTCTGAAAGAATAGAGCATTAAGCCCATCTAGCCCTGGAGCCTTATTTGGGAGCATTTGAAATAAGGCCTCCTTGATTTCCTCTTTCGTCCCCATCCTATCCAGCATCACATTCATCTCATCTGATACCCTCCGATCAACCCCTTTTAGTGCCTCCTTAAAATCTACAAGATTCAAAAAAGTGAATAGGCCCTCAAAATATTCATAGACAATACCCTCAATTCGACCTGGATTCATGCACCAATTACCCCCATAATCCTCTATACCCCTAATATAGTTCCTACTTTGCCTTTGACTTGCCTTACTATGAAAGTAAGCCGTATTTTTATCCTCATCCTACAGCTCCTTTACCCTTGCCCTTGAATGCCAATAAGACTCCTCTACCCTAAGCAGTTCATCTAGCTCATGGCCACATAATAACTTTTATGAACTAGTTAGCATGGGAAAGGGATGGTCTTCACTCATCAGTGTAAAATAGGAAGGTAAATATTCACCTACACAATAAGATAAAAAGAATAAAGAAGATTAAGGCAATAGTATTAAATAGAGATAACAAAGCTAGAAAATCAGAAAATTCCACATTTATGTTTTTATAGTTTAGGAAACTCTTGTACTATAAATTCTGATGTATTTTCTTCATTCAAGCAATATACACAACTCAATTAATAGAGCTCAACACAATCATGGTATCGGAGCGGCAAATTGGGAAAGCCTAAAACCCGAGATCTATTAATCTCATCATTTACCATAACTTTCCAGTGAACCATGAGTTCTCCACCTAAAAACCCAGAAACAACCATCACTGTGAGTAGTCTATTGTAATTCCTATAGGAGTTAAACACCAACAAAACCACTCCAGAAAATAGTAATTCCACACCATCTACAGTCAATGTATCCGAAAAATTACATAGCCAGAATTACTCAAAATGGGCATGATTGATGCAAATAGCCATCGGTGGAAGAGGTCGGCTTAGGCACATCATTGCCGATCCTCTATCGCCAAATGACCCATTATACATACAATGGGCTCAACAAGATCTGCTAGTTATTTCCTAGATAATTGACAACATAGACTCAGAAGTGGTAAACCAGTTCCTAGACTTTGGAACAACTAGAGAACTATGGCAAGGCATCGAGGTATTATACAGCAATGGCAGGGATGGATTGCAAGTTTATGATCTCAACATCAATGCAAACTGAATCAAACAAGTCCAAACAACAATTAAATCATAATTTCAATATGGAAAGAAATAGATCGTAGAATGCCTAACCCCGATGTCATGTGCAGAAGATAAGACAGTATACAACCGAATAACACAACAGCAAAGGCTATACCAATTTCTAGCTGGGCTAGATGAAAGCCTTGATAAAGATCGCAAAGATATTGTGAACTTAGAACCTTTACCGTTAATTGAGGTTACTTATAACACCATAAGGCATGAAATTTCTCGGAGAAACATCATGAATCAGGAAACCTTACCTCCGGCGAACCATCCCTAAAATTCAGGAATCGGTAGTGGTCTTGTTGCTTGAAACCACAACCGATCAAGTGGGTTATCATCTCGGCCCGACAAAAACCATCTCAAATGCACCCATTGTGATGGAAATTGCCACACAAAGGATGGTTGTTTTAAGATAATCGGTTATCCCGATTGATGGCAAGATCAGAAGAAGAAAGGGACGAAGATAGGGGGAGCTGTCTTTAAGGAGACCATGGAGCAAGAAGAAGATAGACATGGCCATGAAGAGAAGCATGAAGAGAGGAAAAACACAGGAGCAACAACCGCCATCACAAGAGAGAAGCGCGGCAGTAGCAGCTGCATGACTCAAGGTAGGATAAGGTTTAAAAAACCTAAATCTAACTTTTGTGCTTTCGTGTCTAGGGTATCAAAGGAACAAGAGAATTTATGCCCAAATCACACGGCCCATCCCTCTCACAAAATTGATAAGGCCCAATTGCATGCTTCAATGAATGCCCGTAACTATGCTCAACCCGAGTCACATAAAAACGGTTATTTCCCGAACAAAAAATAATACATGTATTGAGTTCCTTAAGTTTTGATGTTTTGAATGATGACAAACAGTTACAGGAAACAGGTCACAAGCAGTTGGAACTGTCTCCTTGACTGCTATGTTGTAAAGCAGTCACATATTATCTATTGCATGTTAACCATGTTATATGTGCAGTAGTTAAGCTGATTCCAAGACTTGGAACATAGAAGCCTTTCGAAGACATTCGAAGAAAGATACTTTGCTCAAGATAAACCATCCAAGGAAGATTCAAGTCTTATAGATTACATGAAAAGAAGAATATTTATACTTTACTATTAATCTAGTTTTTCATGTAATGTGCTCCATAGTATGACCTATATGAGTAGGGGATATAAGTGTTTTAAGTGTTATAAGTCATGGTATGAATTCTGGTATAAAGCTGGAACAGAATTCATAACATACTTAATTCAGGGAACCAGGTTCAAGGAACTAGGTTTACTGAATGGAACATCAAGCTGTGTATTTTTGAAAAGATTTTGTAAAAATATTTTCTAAGAATTATTTTGGAAAATATATTAAGCAGCTGGTAGATTAGATAAGAATATATTGGTTACCTAAAAACTAGGAGTATTTACCTTATTTGATTCTATCTATATGATTAAGTCAAATAAGATAAATACTTTCCTAAACTCACATAAGATGGCGGCACAAAAGATTATGTGATTTTAGGAAAGCTGGGGTTTTTGTAATCACATATATAAACCCATCTAATCAACCTAACTCGATGAGGAGCTCTTACGAAAAACTGAGTTCATGTCTAAAGAGCATTATACACACTTAAGCACAAAAACCTTTCATTAAGTCATATACAAGAGCATCATTAGAGCTTATATTTTTCTCTCATATTAGCTTTTAGAAGACAGATCAAAGGAGAGTTTGATTCTGTAAAAAGCCTTCAACAGAGGGGTTGAAAGGTTGGGAGAGTGTTTGTGAGTTCAAACACAAAAGGGCTTACGAGTGTAAGTCTAGTGCACACTCGGAGTAGAGTGTGGGGTGAACTGGTTCCCAGAGTAGGGAAACAGTTGAGTGTCTGTGTTCTTTGTTTTTTCAAAGTAGATTAATAAAAGAGCATAGGGTAGGAGGACGTAGGCCTAAGTTAGCTGAACCTCGTTAAATTGTGTGTCTTCCTTTATTGCTTTACATACATTCCGCTGCTAATAGGAACCAGCACAACTGGTTCCTCCCACAAGATCGAAAAAGTAAGAAAAATAGTCCAAGGCTATTTATCACTCAATTCACCCCCCCCCCCCCTCTTGAGTGCTCTAAAACCTTCAATTGGTATCAGAGCCTAGGCTTCTCATAAGAGTAACATCTAGAGAAGTCAAGTATGAGTACTCATGAATTGAACGTTATGGGCTACGACAATAAGACACCAAAGTTCAACGGTAACAACTATGCCTGGTGGAAAAACAGGATCAAGAATGTGATCATGGGAATTGATTATGAATGTTGACTAGTTGTCAAAAATGGTCCCAACATCATTTTCAAGACAGATGAAGAGGGAAACAGGATTCCAAAGAAAGATAGTGAACTAGTTACGGCTGATTACAAACTGTTGGAGAAGAACGCCAAGGCAATGTCAATTCTACAACAGGCTATAGGTGAGATTGAAACAAACCAGATCTTAGGTTGCAGCAATGCAAAAGAGATTTGGGATACCCTCGAACTTGCCTTTGAGGGAACCAGCGAGGTAAAAAGGTCCAAAATTGATTTACTTATGTCTAAGTATGAAATGTTTGCTATGAATAAAAATGAAAAGATTAATGACTGTTTTCGTAGATTTATGACAATAATTAATGATCTTAGATCTCTTGGTAAGAACTTTTCTGATGAGGATCTTGTGAGAAAAGTTTTACGCAGTTTGACAGATGCATGGACATCCAAGGTAACAGCAATATATGAGGCAAAGGATTTATCAACTCTATCTCTGGAATAACTGATTGGTTCCCTTATGACTCATGAAATGCTGATTGATTCTAAGTCTGAGAAGGAACCAGCCAGAGGAACAGCTCTTAAGGGAACAGTAGAAGAAGAAGAAGAAGAAGAAGATGAGATTGACATGATTGCTAAAAGATTTGAAAGAACTCTTCGTGATCAAAGGAAGAATTTCAAAGGTAAGAACTTTAAGAAATCTAACTCTTCTTCTGTAGGTTGCTTCAAGTGTGGAGAAAAGGGACATCTTATTCGAGATTGTCCTAAGTGGAAGGACAAACAATCCAAATCTGGAGATAAACGGGCCTTTAAAAATGCAATGATAGCATCCATGTGGGGTGATTTTGATTTAGGGTCTGATGAAGATGAGGAATCACCTAACTTTGATGTTTGTTTGACTGCCTTCACAAACATTCAGGGAAACATCACTGACTCAGGAACCAGAGGGGGAACCAGTACATTCAGAAAATGCTTAATGGCAAAGAAGGATGTGCTACACGAACACAAGGTAAACTTAGAACAAGTTAGGAAAGATATGCATGAATATGATAGAGATAATATGCTTGAATGTATTGACTCTTTATTAGATGAATGCTATAAACTCGGTGAAACTTACATAACTGGCAAAAGAGAACTTATAGAAAAACGTGTTGAATGTGAAATTGCTATTGCTAGTTGTGATATCCTAGAAGAAGTTTGCTTTGAATTGAAAAATCAAGTAGCTGAACTAGAGGTTGAATTAGACAAGTGTAAGGTGGAACTGGAGAAGGAAAGGTCTTCTAAATCTGATTGTCCTAGTGATGATGAGGAAGATCTAACCTCCTGGCTCCCCAGAGACTTATCAATTGCTAGTGAATCTCTTAATTTTTCAGTAGCTATAGGTAAAGCAAATTCCTGTAGTAGAACTTCCTTGTTGAAAGCCTTTGAAATATTGGCTCATAACTTGGAAGAAATACACAAAGAATTTGTTTCACTTAAGGCTGTTCAGTTCACCGTTTCCCCTACAGGTACCAGTGTTAAGATTAGTGATGTAATAGATGAGTATGAAGGTACTATTTGTGATTTGCATGCTGAGATTCATAAACTGAAAAAAGATAAGCAATCAGTAATTGTTGACATGACTATTGATCCTATGGTTTCGAAACTTAATTTACAACTTGAATCTTTAAAAAGTGATTTTGATTTTCTAAAAAATAAAAACGAATTGTTGATTAAGAATCTTGAAACCAGAGAGAAAGAACTTCATGATAGTCATAGACATGTTGAAAAATTATTGACTGCACAGGAAACTTTGAATTCTTTAATTTCATTTAAAAGTTACAAAGGAAGGGTTGGTCTTGGATATACTAGACAGAGAACCAAGACTAATTGGTCCCCCAGGGAAACCACGTGGGTTAAAGAATTCAACAGAGGTAAGTATGTAATGACTAAAGAGATGCATGTTTGTTATCATTGTGGAATGAATGGGCATAAGATACATGAGTGTCCTGCTAAGAAGAATAGTGAGAATAAGAACAATAAACATGTGAAGTGGATCTGGAGAAGAAAAGACCAACAAGAGCCTAATGTCGTTGAAAAGGAACCCAAACATGTTTGGGTTCCTAAAAATAATGTTTGATTTGTTCTTGCAGGCTAAAGTGAAAGGAGATACCTATTGGTATTTGGACCAACCACAAAATGAACATATGGAAGCAGTTATGAGAATCATTAGATACCTAAAAGGAACTACGAGATATGGTATCCTCTTTCAGAAAAATGGTCACCTAGGAATGAAAGCTTACACCGATGCAGACTTGGTTACTTGGAGAAGTAAAAAACAAAAAATAGTGGCTCTTTCAAGTGTTGAAGCAGACTTTAGAGGTATAGCAAAAGGGATAATAGTTATGGCTACAAAAACTCTTAAGTGAAATTGGGTTTCCTCTAGAGAAAAGTTATGAACTTCTTTGTGATAATAAAGTTGCAATTAGCATCTCAGAAAATTCAGTTCAACATTATCGAACAAAACACATCGAGATTGATCGACATTTCATTAAAGAGAAGCTGGAAAACAAGATCATAACCATTCCATATATTCGATTAGAAGAACAATTAGCAGACATACTAACAAAAGCAGTGCCTACAAAATCCTTTCAAGAAATACTAAACAAGTTAGGCATTGGGGATCCCAATACCTATCTTGAGGGGGAGTGTAAAATAGAAAGGTAAATATTCACCTACACAATAAGGCAAAAGGAATAAAGAAGATTAAGGCAATAGTATTAAATAGAGATAACAAAGCTAGAAAATCAGGAATTTCCATATTTATATTTCTATAGTTTATGAAACTCTTGTACTATAAATTCTTATGTATTTTCTTCATTCAAGCAATATACACAATTCAATTAATAGAGCTCAAACACAATCAATCAGAAGACAAAATGTAGAAAGATGTATCCTAGACTCTGAGTTTATAAATGATTATCACAAATCGCAAGGGCCATTATGGGAAAAATGTCTAATTCTGAAATTTTGAAGTGTTGGCATAACGTGGCAACTAATTCAAGACGGAGTAAAAGCCCAGTATATCATCATAGCCTTTGTAAAAAAAGGCAGATTATGAGATTACTACTAGCATACCTTATAATATGATGACTGATTAGTTTGATTGTGCATCTGTTAGACGCTCATACATGTAAAACGATTAAATTCTAGAAAATGATAGGTGGTCTCTAGAATTTATACCCAAGACCCAGAATTTGAATTCCACCAACACTTTAACCTGTACTGACTTCCTCATAAACCCAAAAGTGATGAATTTTTGAGCGAGGTTGACTTCAAGGAGGTGAAAAACATTCTGTTTTGAGAGACAAGTAGGTCAAAAAATTCATTAAGTGCATACAACAGGTGGGAACCCTGAACGACCTGCATCACTGACTGACAATCGAAAATTTCCTGCACTAGGACTGTCAGATGAATGTCAAAAAACTTTGGTGGGCTCTGTAGCATGTGCTAGGCAGCACCAGAGACATAACAACCCTAGTGTTTTTTGATTTCCACCTTAAGATTAGGGTCAAGCTTGAGATAACATTGTCATTCTTAGGCACTGAAGACCCATTGGGTTTTCCTGTCCTTAATGGGCCCCCTGATGTGTAGTAATAGCCTATCTTTAGTTGCATTCATAATCAAGTCGCTCATACGGAGTATGTATCTTGAGGCTTCTCAGTTGCAATTTGGGTCAATATCAAAGTAATTGACCCATACATTTTGGGTTTAGCTCATTGAGGCTCTATTTAGATTTATTGTCATTGAATGTCAATTAATTTAGTTAGTTAAAGTCTAGAAAAGTGGTATATAAAATCTTAAATCAAATCTCATTTACATTATTTGTTACTTGGCCACTTACGGCTCTCATCAAATAAAAAATTTATTGTCGATTAGCTTATCTAGATAACAACTTAATCAGTATTTTCAGATGGAGTCAATTTCCTTCAACTCAAGTCATAATGGGGTCTACTGGTCTAGCAATAGCAAATCAAGTTAATATTCTAAGTATATTGCTGTCAATATATATGTTCATCAAGTAAAACTGAAGTTCTCTAATACTTATGAGAGGAGATTATAACATTGATTAGCTTTTTTGAATATTACTGCAAAATATTTCACACGGTAAAGAGAAGGAAAAAGCCTCATCTTCCCCTACAAAAAGGTATCCCTAATTTGTGTCAAACTTGGAACTGAATCTTTTCAGGGAGAGGGCTGATTTGTGAACTTTATATTCCTAAGAAAAATTTCTATGCAACCTGATTCGTATAGTTTCTCAGAACTGAACTAAATCAGACAAAAACCCACCAAAAGAATTTTTTTTTTTTTTTTTGTTTTTTTTAAAAAAAAAAACCTCATATATGTTATCAGAACAAAAGTATAGTCTTGGCAAGTTTCCTCGTATTCGCCTTTGTTAACTTAAAACTGCGAAATACACCTCCTATGACAAGCAGCAGGAGGTTTCTTTTGCTTGGTTTCTTCTTTCCAGATTTTGCCGATATCTTCTGCTACTCTGATGGCATCTTCTGATGCACCTGACAGCCCTCGTTTCGTAAATCCGGCTGCGTACAGTCCCGCGTTCCCTTTCCAGCCATTTGGGAATGGTGCTTTCGGGAATCCGTGTTTAGTAAAGAAATCACTTTCCTACACAAGATAAAGAAAAGAAATGATTAGTTGACAATTTTGAGGAATCAATCCACAAGTCAAACCAGACAAGACTCCAACATCCTACGTTGGGGGTGCTTAAGCTACATGGCTAATGTCCATTATTAAAATGTTTGACATTCAAGGCATAATTAATGTTTATTCCCTTGATTCTATTCTAAGATCCAAACTGGCTGTCAATTTTTTTTCGAGTTTTTTCTAGCTCATCGAAGCCCAGATCTAATACAGGAGAAAGCAATAGTGAAAGACAAAATCTAAGTGCAAAAGAAAAGGGCATTATAACAGAGACAAACAGCAAAATAGTCTGTGTTTCTTCCCTTAGAAAACCAGCAGTTTAAAGAAGTAGGGAAAATCTAAGAAAATCTCAGTTTTCCGGAACTGTCAAATATATACCAGACATGAGGAAAACATATGTATGTGATTAAAAATTTATAAAAAAAAAAAAAAGAAAGACTATGTAAACTGCTTTCCTCACCTTTAGCCATAGGGGAACGTTGCTGCGGTATCCTGTAGCGAGGATAACAGAATCGATCTCAAGAATCTCCCCATTGACAAGGGCGACTTTACCCCTGGCAAATCTCTTGATACCAGGGACAACCTTAATCTGTCCAGATTTGATTTTACCGAAGGTGCCGAGGTCCAACACTGGGGTCTTTCCTTCTGTATTCTTCAGCTCCAACGGGCCGACTTCGGGCCTCTTCAGACCGTATTTGTCTGTGTTTCCTAGAGATAAATTTGCAAGAAACAGCAATATTTTATCGACTGTAGATAGTGAAAACCACTTCAACAGCGTCATTGCCAACTCAAATGTGGACTTCCCCAGCACATCTTTAGGCAGTACATGAACCTGTCGAAAATTCCGATGAATTCAGCTTAGCCTATTTAACTCTAGCTGCACTTTATATTTTTTTTTTTTACCTTTTCTGAAAGGTAAAAGTATTTGGGTAAAAATTTAATAGTTTATGTACTTACCGAGCTACGAACACAGAGTAAGGGTTGAACATCATGGTTGCAAAGATCAAGAGAGACTTCCATGCCAGAATTACCGCACCCAACTACCAACACTTTTTTACCGCGGTAGTCCTCGCCAGATTTATAGTCACATGCATGGATGATATCACCACCGAACTCATGGAATCCAAAGAACTTGGGCACCACCTTCTCTGCATTTTCACCTGTGGCAACTACAATCCAGCGGCATATGTACTCAACCTCGCGTTTGTTGGTGCATTGATCACCACCGAAGGCGGTCTTGATTCTCCAAAGACCACAGGTTTCGTCATACTCTGCGGACTGCACTGACTCGTTGAATTGAGGTTGTATGTCAAAGTGCTTTGCGTAAGACTCAAGGTAGTTTATGAACTGGTCTTTGGAAGGGTACTCAGGGTAGTCATCAGAGAAAGGGAACTTAGGAAGTTGACAAAATTGCTTAGGAAGGTGAAGCTTAAGACGGTTATAGGTTCGTGTTTGCCATAGGGACGCAATGCAGTTGGCTCGCTCAAGCACGATGAAGGGGACACCTTGTTCCTTGAGCCCTGCTGCCACGGCTAAGCCTGAAGGGCCTGCACCAACGACTACTGGACCATTCACCCACACGCACCTCCTAGCGAAGAATTCTTCATGGTTGGCTGAGGTGGTTTTGGCTATGAAAGCGGAGTTGCTAACTTTATTCATGATGAATACAATGATTTGTATAAGTTAATTAGCTAGCTAGTTGTCACAGAAATGTATGGTGTTCAAAGGTCTAAAGGAAATGTATTAGCTAGCAAGAGATCAGAGGAGAGAAGGGGAGAAAGAGAGAGTTTTGATAATGAGATGTTGCTTGGTTGGAGAAATGTGTGCAGTGAGAATGGGAGGTGCTGAGGGGGTTTAAATAAGGGGGGTGGCCTTACGAGAACACATGAGAGTAACGTAGCATGTGAATTGGATTATAATTAAAGAGCTAAAAGAATTTTATTTAATATTTAATAATTCAAACAATATTCTTGTATTCATAATATTATACAATGCCTATTTAGAAATTCTACTACTCAAGTTGTTTAGATGTATTATTGTCTTATTCAAATAAGTATATGAATTTCATAAGCATACATTATACTTGTTGTTGCGTTGCATGATTTTTATGCAGCTGCCATTAGAGGGTGGTTTTAATCATTTATTTGATTCATTTAATCATTTCATGATCATTATCTCTGGCTCCACCAAATCCTGCTTTTTCTAATCCTTTAAAGTTTTTCAACTACTGAAGTACTGTATTAAAAGATTAGCTTTAAACCCTTGTTGAAAATCTCCTATTAATTCTTTTTCCGAGACAAAATTTATATTAAAGCTTCAGAAATGGTATGATATTCGTGGCCTCGTAACGGATTTCGTCTATATCATTATTCTTTATGGCTTTCTACGCATAAATAGAGAGGAATGACAAGTCCACCTTTATTTCGTCAATTAGGTACGTTCCGTACGATGCACGGTTTGATAATAAACTATCTTATAAATTATTTCAAATTATAAGAATATTTTCATTTATCGATAAAAACTCATAGGTTTTATAGAATTATCGTAGAAAATTTAATTGAAATAATATTTTTTATCATATTAAATAAAAAAATTATTATAGAAAAAGGTAGATAGGAAATATGAAATGAAGGGAAGAAGTAAAGGTAGTTTTAAATTATTTAAGAATTTATAGTCACACAATTTTTTATATATAACATTTTTCGATCTTATATCAATATAAAGTAGGCAAAAAAAAAAGAGTAGATGACATCATTTTTAAAAAAAGCGGGCAATTTTTTTTATAACAGCTTGACACATATTAAGTATGACGTCAATAGGGTTTTGCTTAAATAATAGTAATAGATCTTCGAAGAATTTTACTGAAATCACATGTAACAATTACTCTATTTTATGAACATTTAAGCTTGTACCAAAATATAGATACAAAATTATAAGAAGGCTAAATATCAAATGAGCAAAGAAAAATAATTAAACTAGTCCCCAATAAAAAATAAAAAAAAATTATTCTGATGAATTTATATATCAATAACACCATTCTATAAACCTTTTTTTGTTTCCTAAACATAAGACATATATCATTCATGAGATTCGATCCCATATGTAATCTCTTCTAAATTTTGTTGAACAAAAAGTAAGAATTACGTGGCCTCTTAAAGAAGAATAAAACGACCTCTATATGCCACGACTTAAATCTTCCTTCATGAAATAAAACATATTAACATGTGGACTTGTGTTCTTCAAGTTTAGAAACTACTAATTTTATGTTGCTTTAATTCCATTTTACGTGGAAAAGACTTCATATTATCTCCTCTGAATGATAATTAAGAGATTCTAATAATGTTATTTGAGGTTTGTTGTTACTTCTTGGGAGTGCAATAAAGCCAAATTGTGGTCGCATATAGAGGAATTAGTTTGCTGAGTCGAAGGCAAACACTGAAAACTTGAGTGTATTTTAATTTAGATCTACAATGGACAACCGTATTACATATGAACATTTAATGTTCATGTCCCTTTTTATACCCATTCTTATTGCTTTCTTAGAGGATATGAAACCTAATGTTGCCTTTACAATATACTCTAGTATATATCTAGCGTTGGTTATTAAATTAGTTATTTCTCATGTTTTGATGGTGTTTTTCTCCGACATCAAGTAATAACTTAGTTGATAAAGTCTTTACTTCTAATTAACTTAGTTGATGAAATGTAATATAAAGTCGTAATCCATGCATATTGTATGTAGTAGTACATTCCGATTATATTGTATGTAGAGTTGAATGAATTAAATATACATGAATCTTAGTAATTAGTACCATCTTTCCTCTCGTTTTGGAGACAGTATCTATTCTTCAATATCCTAACTTGACATTCCTTGTGAAGGAAGTGTCATCGATCGTTATGCAATTACAAAATATATAGTAGGATTGTTATGGAGATAACAAATTCGGTTATTTTAATATCATGACGTTTTGCTAGAAACTAATTGAAATACATGAGTTTAATGTAATTAGGTCCACAACTAATATAATCGAGTCTTATAAGGTCACACAATAAACATAGATGAATCGGATTTTTCCGAAGATTAAGTGTTAGGAAATATTTTGAAATTCCGCTAATCAGTCCTACGCCTTGATCTCTAAAATACAATAGAAAAGCTTTTTAAGATCATTAACTCGAAAGTGGTACCAAATTCCGAATTCGATAACATAAACGTAGTATTCTTCTTATTCTCTTGTTAATATTATTTCTCGTTATGACTCCTATAAATCATATTCCGAGAAGACTGAATAAAATTTCTTAACGGAATGTTTCTAAAATTTGGTTATTTCCAATACATGCATGATTTTTGTGCTATTAACAAATCATATAATTTGGCTTCGTTCAATGCTAGGCGGCTGCTCATCCCAATGGTTGCAACTTGCGAGTTTTCACAATGCCGCGCATGGAACATCCACCGGATCACCATCACATGAATTTTTATCCCGCTTTCTTTGGCTATCAACGGGTTTAGGTGTGCAAATCAATGCAATTCTCATCTAATATGCCCTTCTAGTATAATTAATTGAACAAACTTCGGCTACTTTTTAATACGAAAAGTGTGATATATGTAGGTACAGCATTAGACTGTTCAGGCTTAAGCGCCCGAGTGGGCGGAGATGTGTGTTACAACATAAATGAGTCAGCGTACAAGCATCGGGGGCTTGTATTTTCTTTCCCGAGTCCGGCGGGGTCGAGCACTCTAGCAGTTTCGCCCGACTGGACATTGGTTGAAACCTGAAGTTACACGATCACATGAAAAGATCATTTTATTACTTCCTCCGTCTATAAATAATTGCGAAAGTTTGACTTAGAGCCAGTTTTGGACATAGGTAGGGTGCTCGACGAAACATGTCTTAAATTTGAGGGCTTTAAAATTAAGATATATTTATATTAGTTTCGTATAATAATATAAATATTTTGGGAAATAAAGTGGACAACTTGACATGAATTTTTTTATCAAATAAAAATTGGGTATTTAATTTATTGAATAAAGGGCTTAATTTTGAGAAGTTAAATAGGGCCCTATAAATAATATGCAATTGTTGCAATAACCCAGATTTGACTGAAACATTTGCTAATGAATAACTTTGATAGTCTATTTTAGTAATTATTTGCGGATCAAATATAGTTTAAACATGTCCTAACCTGAATTGAATTTATATGGCACTTGACCTTGTAGCAATTAGACTTGTTCTAGCTGCGAATGACCCAATTACCGTTCTACTTGTTCATATAGTGCCCTCCACTTGACAACAACTATTCTCTAACTCATTCTAGGATGTTCATATAGAATATAAGAGTATTTTCTAACTCAATCAATTTTTTACCTTGGATTGGGTTATGGTTCAGTTTATGTTATCAATTAATGCAATATGAATCAGTAACTTAGGGTTGTGAATGATTTGAAAGAGACGAGGTGGTTCCTCGCTTCAACAGACTATTGCACAGTCCGGTTAGAATGGAGCATTGTGCCATGCAATATTTTTCTGTCACCTCTTATTTAATGTAGCTTAAACTCATTCCTCAATAGTTGATCTCACAATTTCCCCACCAAATATTATGTAGAAAGCAATCATTCTTGGCTGCATATAATTCCAAGGGAGATTACAGGTGACTATTAATTCCTATAATAAGCTGTAAATTGTCTATGAAGATTACATAATCTCGTAATTAACACTATATAATATCATGTAATAGATTCACGTATCCACAAAATGAGGATTTAGAAGATAGATCCAACCAAGCAACTTCAAGACAACAGATCGGACTTGGTTTTAATGCAAGTAAAGTTTCAGTTTGATTTGCCAAATGCGATTTGGTTATACTTGCAAGTTGCGAGTCTTGCGACCAGTCAACGAAGTTATAGCATTAGCCATATTTAACAATATATTTCGACGAAGGCTTTCCATTCCAAATCTTAGGCCATGTTTGGATTACAGGAATGAAATAAAATGGAATCAGAAATGATATCTAGGAGAAATGGAATTAGTTTCAAAGAGTTGTTTGGGTAAGTACATGAGTGATTTTTAAACTCTTTCCAGTTGTTTGGTTTAACACATGAATTAATTTCAGTCCTTACTTATTTGGTTCAAACATTAATAACTATAATTTGATATTAACAATAAAAATATTTTTATTTTTATATATTCACGATATTAAAATTAGGGGTGTCAATTCGGATCCATGAGTTAGTTCTAGGTTGACCCATCACGGGTCAGTGCTTATTGATATGGGTTAAATCAGGTTAATTTGGCCTATCGGGTCGGTTACGTTGGATCAGGTCAAATCAGTAATTTACTTGCTCGGGTTCAGGTTAGGTTGTATTTTGTTCGGGTCAATCCGGATCGGTTTCTAAACAGGTTATAGTGGGTGTCGGGTTAAGTCAATCATGGTAGTGGGCCACCTCGATTATGGTTGGTTTCTAGGTCATATTTTCTACTTGTCGTGTTCAATTGGTTTTGGGTTGTCTTTGGGTTGAGTTTGTAATGGGTCAGGTCGGTATCAGGTCAGACACAGATTGGGTTCGGATCTTCAAATATCAAGTCAAATTGGTTTTGGGTTAATTTCAGGTCAGGTCAGGTCAGGTCGGTTTAGGGATCTCACTTTTCTGGTCATAATCAGGTTGAGTCCAGGTCAATTTCGGGTAGTTTATTGGGTCGAGTAAGATTTTGACAACTCTAATTAAAATAACTATAATAATATATATTATAAAAAAGTACTAACGATAATAATAATAATAATAATAATAATAATAATAATAATAACAGTTTATAAATATATCAATAATAACTATAATAGTAATAAATTTAATAAATAGAATTTTAATGATAATACCATTAATAATAATAAAGATTATATTAATAATAATAATTCTAAGTATTATAATAACGCGATAAACCAAAAGTTGGAGCGGGACTGCGGGGTTTGAATAAAAATGGGGTGAACACTAACTAAAATCTAATGAATCAAAAAGGGGATTTTTGGAGTGTTAGGAACCCCATGGGTTTGAAACTCATTAATTTTTTTTCCAAACCAAACAAATTTAAGTTAGGATTGAGTTTAATCACGTTCCATTCCATTTCAATTTCTCATACCAAACGAGCCCGTAGTTAAGAATTCCTAAGATACTATGCCAATGCTTAATAACTGAATAAATAAATTAGCTGACATCCACATACATATATATATATATATATATATATATATGTATATATATATATATATATATATATATATATATATATATATATATATATATACTTTCATTAGTAATGATAGAACTATTTGATTAAGTATTTGTAGAAATCATAATGTCAATTTAATATTAAAGGTTGGTTAGAAATAGTGGTATTATCAACGCTAAACATAATTAGAGAAATTAATAGTTTTTCCGTCACCTCGATCACATTATCTATGTTAGAGAAGTACTCCCTCCATTTCCTTCTATTTATCCTACTATTAAGCATATTATATTTGAGGAGTTAGAAAGTTAAATATGATATTTCGTTGATATATATAAGTTAAAACATGTTCATGTACTTGCAAAAAAACATATTCGTATGGAATTTTGTTAAATTCATCTCGAACTATAATTTTTTAAAATGCAAATTTTATAATTTTTTATAATATGTATTTATAGATATTATAGTTATAATATATGTTTAAAATACTATGCAAAAAATAAATATGACAAACTAAAGGGACGTGAGGAGTATTTATTTTTGAACCCTTCGCATTATGGTTGATGTGAGAGAATTATATTCCTAACTTTTTTAGTGGGAATAAAGATGTAATCAATACAATAGTGGATTCTCTTAAAAGAAAACTTAATCACTTACAACCTATTATATTAGTGACTTTGGCAATACTAGCCTTCTAAAATTAAATTGTAATTTATAACTTTATAAAACAAAATTATTTAAATTGATACATTTCACATTTTTTTGTGAAACGGTCAATTAGTTGAAAGTTTCCAAATAATGTTATATTTATTTTATTTGTCTAACACAATGTGCTATGTATAAGTTCAATTGGGTGAAAATTACGTAGAAATGCATATACATGTGTATTGGATCGGGATGAGTCACATGTAAAACGGGTCGGGTTGAGTCAAAGAAAATGCAAAACGGGTCGGGTCAAAGGAGATACATAACGAACCAAGTCGGGTTGGACCATCCAAATAGAGTATAATTTTTATCTATGAAGGGTGATAGTTTACATGTATTACTTCCAATCTTTAGTAGGAGACTATCGGTAAGTATATGAAAATAATTCATTACCTAATAGTGTTTAAAAGTCTTAAAAATTATAGGCCTATTATTGACCCGACTTGATCCATTAAATACACAATAAAACATGACCCTTTAAAAGAGCTACCCATTTTTTAGTAGATCCTTTTTACAAACGGGCGGTCAAAGGCCCTTAACGGGACCCCTCCCATTTGAACACCTTTATACATGCATGGATTCGGAGTCCTTATCTCAAGCAGTATCATTGGAAATTATTTCCATTGATAAGGGTAAAATTCTTTAAATTAAGGGCCTAATTAAACTAGAAACACTAATCTCTTTTCTAAGTCAAACGTTTGGGGATTAGCTGTCTAATAAGGAGGCCTTTGGTAGTCCATTGAGGCAAATGTTATTTTGCCGCACTGCCAATTCACGAGGCATTGCTTACAAGGATGCATGCGCTGTGCCCACGTGGATATGGTGGAAAGGGTGTCTTGTAATGCAAGTAACTTACGGAACCACTCATGGTAATACATTGAAGTTATAGAGTTAACTATAAATTAAAAAACTTAGTATTTAGTAATGTACTCGCGTCATAAAATGTTAATTGACGAGAAATCTGAATGTGACATTATTTAATTACTCATAACTGAAAAAAAACATTAAAAAGCTCTCATTTTACAAAATTTACAATTACTTAGGTTTTGAACCGAAGCACTTATGGAATTTATAAGTGCTTTGGTTCAAACTAATCGAAGCAATTGGTGATTTATTGTTTTGATTCAATAACCAAAGCAATTGTATAAATTGACAAGTGATTCGCCCGTACAATCGAAGCAATTGAACAAAATGAATTGAAGCAATTGTTTCATTCTCTACTAGTATATTATTTCATCATCCAAAATATTCGAATAGAATTATCTTTACATGATATCGATCAACTACCTCTACTCCTAATATATATGACCAAGATTTGATTGTGTTAATAATACTACGTCACTACCTCATAATCTCTTAATAGCATAAGCTTTTGTAAATGATTTCATAATCAACATGACAAGTGTAAGTGTAACCGGTTAGTTTAAGTCCATTATGCAACGTTACAACTTGTACTGTATAACTATCTCAAATTTGAATGAGATTAGTAGTATATTTTCTAGTACGTTAATTTGTAAAGTTTGAAAACCTTATTTTATTAGTAGGACTCTTATGAAACGTATCTGTAAATATGTATGTACCCTTCTACTATTATTATTATTATTATTATTATTACTATTACTACTATTATTATTATTATTATTATTATTATTATTATTATTATTATTATTTCTGTCTGTTTGACTCTTGCGTGCAGCTGTTCATCAAATTATTTTCTCTTTACCAAAATCTTCCATACTATCTTAACTATTGGGCGTGAACTAAAGCAAGTAGCAGCAACCGTATCTTCGTATTGATGTGTCTTGCAAGTGTTAAATTATCTAGTATTGGTAAAGGATTTCAGGTAACACATTATCTAACTTAGGGGTGTAAATCGAAATGGGTTACTTAGGGGTTAAGTAATAAATAAGAAAGTAATAAATAAGAAAGTAATTAAGTTGTGATTGCTGATAGACTAGATGGTTGAACTAATATGTGAGCTGTAACATTGGATAATCAACAAAAGAAACAACTAAACTAGCTTTGAGAGTGGTGTCCTAAAGAATCTTACTCCAATAATGCATAAGTTAGAAGATAGTCTAAGGAACACAAACATGCTTCAAAGTTCTTGCTTGTTTTAGATGAATCTTAATTAATGCTTGAGAAAATATTGTGTGTTTTTTTTTGTAAAGAATTGAATACCTTGACTTTTTGCCCATAAATGCATATCTATAGGCGCCAAAAGGCCTTAAATGTCGGTTGTAGGCTCAAATGTCTTGCAGGGATCGCCTTTACTACTTGTGCATGTTACTGGACCTAGCCTAATTACTCTCATCCAGCTGTATATTCGATTATACATGATTAGGTTGCAATTTCTGAGTTATTCATAGGTTTAAAATACCTTATGACTCATTCTATTTGAATTGACCCATAGAGAGTTGTGTTTCTTTAGTGCAACGCTAAACGTCGCCAACAAATGTTACTTAACGTCAATAAATATAATTACCCTTTTACCCTTTTCAATCATCTCTCATTTCACCCAAATTTATTTCATCTCTCTAAAACCAAATCCTCTCTACTTCTTCCTCACTTCCATATTTTCCCTCAAATTACTCACCATACCACCACGAAAGAGGTCAACGAACACCAGAGATGGCTCTTCCACGGCGAAAAACATGGAGGAAGCAAAGGGTACATTTTTTTAATTTCAAACTGCCCAAAAAAGGCAGTTTTATCATGGTAGAACCGCCCATTTTAGGCACTTTATCCATGGTGAAACCTCATATTTAGGCCGGTTTTCTTATTTAAAAAAAATTAATTATTATTATTAAGTTATTAATTGGTAATGTTTAATTATTGTTAATTTTTAATGTTTAATTATTATTATTAAATTGTTCACTATTAATGTTTAATTATTATTATTAAATTGTTAATTGTTAATGTTTAATTATTATTATTAAATTATTAATTGTTAATGTTTAATTATTAATATACATAATTATTATTATTAGTATTATTTTTGGTATTGTTAGTATTGTTAATAATTATTATTAATATGCTTAATAATTATTAATGTTATTATATTTATATTTAGTTAGTATTTTTATTATTAAATTTTTTGTTATTGTTAGTATTAAATAACAATAATTAGAGGGTAATAATAATAAATATATTATATTTTGTTAAATAATTAGAGAAATGTAAGTAAATAACAATAATAAGAGTATTATTAATTTTTTTATGAAACAATAGTCGGGAGAGTTTTGGTGGTTGAATATTGAGTTCGGGTGCCTCGATGAATCTGGGGGATCAGGGCCTCGACATACCAGATCCCGTGGTGTTGATACCTCGGTTAGGAGAGCGAGAACAACATTGCATTTGGCTGACGTTTAACAATGTCTTCCAAGAGTCCATGGGTGGGAATATGGATTCGTTCGACTTGAACCTACACACTAATTAGTAGGAGGTTGGAGAAAGTAGGGCATCCTCATTTGCAGTCTTGGTGAGGAAAGGCAGGGGAGGGAGGATCGAGTCAGGTAGATCGAGCACCACTGGGTTGTCTTGTCCAGCTCGTAGTTCGCAGTTCTCTCGAGCTGCAGATACTACTTGGCTTGTTACCGATGTGATCTGGTTGATGAAAGTGTCATCCCTAGCTATGCGGGTCACATAGCCACGTGCATTTGGGATGGGAAGGATCGAGAGCCTTTGTGATGTATAGTAGATCACAATGGTGTGTTATGTTGCGGGATTGGGAGGCTGGCATGACCGACGAGCTATAGGCTCAGGTCTGGGGTATTAGGCTTCACTGTCTTCCAAATATCATGTATATCCACATTAATTGGCTGTTGATTTTGGCGTTTGTTGAGCATTGGCAGCCTGACACGAACACGTTTTATCTACCTTTTGATGAGATGACTATTCTGCTACACGACATGTTCTATATTTTAGGGATCCTAGTTGAAGGGGATATGGTGGAGATGGTCTACGACGTCCCGACACTACATTCTAGTTTTCAGGAAGTGTTGGGAGTGTCAAGGGATAAGCTTTTGGTTAAGCCAAAAGTTATTTGGGAGAATGGGGGTGTTATTATAAAGCCAAAAGCATCTATGATAGGTGTAAGGTGCTAGATTGAGTTCCTGAGGTCGAGTTCACTGAGTACTAGATGATACGACTCAGATTGACATTGTTTGTCGATAAGAGTAGTCACCATATTCTCCAATCTTGTGTATTGGAGGTGGACAAGAATCCACGTCATCTCCATAGATACTCGTGGGGATCAGCTGAACTGGCTTACTTGTATTGCCAGTTAGGCATTGCATCTCAGGCTGACTGTTGTGCTATGGCTGGATGTATCACGATTCTCTAGTCATAGATCTACCAGTATTTTCCCTCACTTTGGCCATGCCAGAGCTCTCTAGTTTTTGAGCCTGGCGCTGCACAGGCCGGGATGTGGGATGTGGGATGTGTGAGCTGAGTCGAGGGACCACCGACGCCTTGTGGCTTTTCGAACTCGACTTGATTAGATGACGGACGCTGAGGTATTATTTAGTATTACTATGCGTTGTTGATATTAACTCTAGTTTCATTATTTTTATAAAACGCTAATTTGATATATTTAATTGTAGGTTCACTTGCGCCCTCATTGTCTAGCACCTACCCATGATGTCTCAAGGACGACTTACATGAGCATGATTCGGTTTCATGACATTGTTGAATTGTATCACCCATATAGGGTTATATGCCAACTCGTTCATGTGCAA
The DNA here is from genome assembly GCA_026401315.1 of Dysphania ambrosioides. Taxonomy (NCBI): domain Eukaryota; kingdom Viridiplantae; phylum Streptophyta; class Magnoliopsida; order Caryophyllales; family Amaranthaceae; genus Dysphania; species Dysphania ambrosioides. Next base: position 6,881,558 of record CM048662.1, read on the forward strand.
GGGATTCTAATGCCTGATATTGTACCTCAAAAATCATATAGGCCTGTCAGTCCCCGTTCATACAGCGTCAAGTTATGGGATGAGAAGTTGTGGAACAGGTTTGTACCCGGCACCTGCATATTTGTCCAGGTGGCTTCCTTCCCACGAATACTGGACGGTGAGCCTACTTGTACGCCAGATTATTTGGAGTGATTAAGCAAGTACTCTTACCCTCACCTTGTCGATAGTGAAACCACCCAGATGAAAGCCTCGGGGAGGACTCAGACTTATTGCGTAAGTAGTTTTAGTTTTTTGTATGTTTATGTGTTACCTTCTCATATTACAATGTTACTAACTTTACTTTACTTTATATAGTGGATGGGTCGGGCTATGTAGTTCATCCGTTGCTGTATTGTTAAGGTTGGTGGTAACGTTACCTCGACGATGGTCATGTCTCGAGAATTGATCAGCGATTGGAACAAAATGACAGAGTGCTAGCTTTGAGATATTTTCTATTTATATTCTAGAATTTTAATTTGTTTATGTTGGGATTTGTTACCGAACAAATGATTGTACTTGGATGATTGTTCTAGAATTTTATGCACTTTTTCTTTTACACTAATTATGTTCTAGATGATTGTATTTTATACTTGCTTTAATTTTATATATAATACGTAAAATAAATCACTGATGATATATATACAATTGTAGTCACTTAAAAACAGATATCAATGCAGTTGTTCATATAATTATTGACAAAAACTAAAGAATTTAGTTATTAGCAAGATTTAAAAATGTAGCATTTCGTTGTTCATAAAACTGATGCCAGTTACTAACATAGAACTCACAAACACGATGCCAAAAACATACAACTGTAGGATTAGGGAAATCAAAACAAAAATTAAGTCGTACATAATGGTATGTACCAATTATGAGCTACGCTAGTTTCCGACTCGGCCTTATAGTAGTAGATGGAGCACTCTATGGTAGCACTATAATGCATGGATAGATTCCGACTCCATCTTCCCCTACACCATACAAAATAACAGCGTTGTTCCTCAAGTTAGCAATCAGGAATAAATCCTGGAACACTACCATCCAATGATCAGTATCGCATCTCTAGCCACTCCACCTAATACGACGAATCTCGATATCAAGTTGCCTTGCACCGTAAATAGCATTACACACTTCAGGGTGGGCAGCAAGATCATTTGCAATAAGGAATCTGGCAAAATCCACTGGTCTTGTTCCCCTAGGAAATTTTCAGCAACAACTCAAAATCCAAAGTTACCGTCTGGGTCAAACCAACTCTCTAGGAAAGGCAACATAAATGATGGGATTCGATCAATATATTACCCGCTAATATCAGCACGATTACCTGAAAAAACATTAATAAATCACAATTAACACGACCAAAACCACAATTAACATTAACAAATATCAAAAATTTTAGCTAGGAGACTTACTAGAGTTGGAGAATAGAACTGTCACTCTAACCACAACCTTAACCTCGCCCTCTACCTCATCCACGACTAGTAATGTACTCAAACCCAGTACGGTAACACCTAGTGGATGAAGGCCACTATGGCGCCTCTCCAAGTTATTGGCCTCTTGTAGACTCATTAATCTCAAGCTTCTCATAATTCAAATCATCGACATGGAGCTCGGCAAATAAAACTCAGTTTACACTTTGCACGAAGCCAGGGTCACGTTGAAGCACCTCATCAACTAGTTGTCTGAAATGTGCATTGTCCTGATCTGACTAAGCATTAAAAATCAAAACCTATTCGCCTTCCTCAACAACAAGAATTTTCTAAAAAGAGTGCACCTCTTTCAAATACAACCCTGTCTCATCCTAGATTAAAGTGTATATATGACAGGCACATGGGAAGCCATATGTCCTCAATAATGCACAACCACACCGGTCGTACACTTCACCATCCAGGTCTCTTATCCATTTCAATTCCTTATCTAGAACTTTCAGGCCATGGAAAGAAACATGTCCAGTGAGATTTTGAAACAACATACCTTGATACTTTACTTCGATATATCTCTGACAGTCCCCTCATTTGTTGCAAATCTCCAATAATAGACCCTCAGCATCGTGGTCTACAGGGTGAAATATAGAGTCCAATACTCCATTAGAAGATCCAAGCCACTGTTTCAACACTGAATGTTGGCTTTCAACCCTACAAGTGTTGACATTACCAAAATACATCACCTGGTTGAAAACATAAAAAAATGATTAAGACAATACACTAATCATAATAATAATATTAATATATAATAATAAATAACATTAATTACCTGATTTGTCCATGCGAACACAAACTTCTTCTTATGCACAAGCCATGTCTTGTTTACATACACCCAAACTAGTGGGTGAAGTCGACCCCAAGTGTCTCTTAACTGTACCATGTTGTGCTCATACTCAGATTCACTTGTCGAGTTCATTAATTGTGACCACTTTTCATTCCTAAACTTTTCAGTGAGAGGCTTTTTCTTATTAAGAAGGTGGTACAATTTCACTAAGACGTCTTTGTTGATGTGTCAACTGCATAACACGTGGGTTGTGCCCGGAAAAACCTCATCGAACACTTTTATAAGACCAAACTCGCGATCCTTTAAGAATACACTAGGAGTAACGTGAAATACAATTAACATTTGCAATTTCTCCAACTCCCATTTATTACTCTCATAAGACTCTGCCTTCATCAAGGAATATGTGACCAAAAAATTCTGATTCATCGGAGTCACCCCGACAATCTCTAAGAATGGCATGTTGTACCTGTTAGTCTTATAAGTCGAATCCAAACCAACAACATGAGGGTACGTAAGCAACATCTTCACCATCTTTGAATGTGCCATGAAAGCATAAGTCACCACACGAGACTCGGGATCTTCCATAACCCAACTGACATAGTTGTGCTCATTCGCCAAATGTAGGAATTGAGTCACCGCATCTCTTCCATCAGCAAATTCCAACCTCAACCGATTTTTATAATTGTATATGTGTCTCCTGTTTGGATTTTAATTGGGAAAAGTCTCCTTCACGGCAGCCATAATGTGACAGGGTTTAGCACAAGCCGAGGTCATCTATTTCACTAGCTTATTCGCATCCGAACTAAGACCACTAACTTGTCTATGACCCTCTCGATATACCATCATTGGGTGGTTGGGGATTCCATGAAGACCTGGCTTCATGACCACCTTCCAACCTGTATTACCTCCAAGTTCTCTACTTTCATGCAAAAAGGACATTTACAACCCTTTCTTTTAGTATCCTTTCGCACAGCATTGACCATATTCCTATCTTCGGTAGTGTCTCTACGACCACGATCACATACCAGGAATCTCAAAGAACGACCATCTCGTTGGTTTTTACACGAGGACTTTGTAAGAAAAAACCCACGACGTTCAACAATTTCTCTTGCCCATTCAAGTGCTTCATCAAACGTTCCAATAATCGTTGTCGTTACAAAATAAGAATTATAGTCAACCCCGTTGGAACAATAATTCGGCAACAAAGCCTGTTAAAAAGAAATAATAATAATCTTAATAATATTAATTATAATATAATAATACTTAACTAATATAATAATATAAATGATAATATACTATTATTGTTAATATAATATTAATTATAATACTAATAAAATAATATTAATGTCAATAATATTACTTTTAATAATATAATTATATGAATTATAATATACTAATAGTGTTAAGAATATAAATTATAATAATACTAATAATAATATAATATTATTAATTATAATATAGCAATATTAATTATACTAATATAATAATATAATAACATAATTATATTAAAATAAATTAAAAATTAAATAAGGTTGAAAATGCCCAAAATGGGCGTTTTAATCATGGTGAAAACGCCTAAAATGGGCGTTTTGACATGGTCAAACCGCCTATTTTGGGCGGTTCCACCATGGTCAAACCACCTATTTTGGACGGTTTGACCCCTGATACCGTAAATTTTTTATCTCGCTAAAAATCTCCGACAATTGTATTTGCATGTTACTCAATGTCGTTATGTTCGAGTTTGCTTTACAACAATGTTGTCAAATAATTTAGAGAGAGAAAGTGATGGAGAGAAAGGAAAAATTAGGATAATGACATTAGTGTAATTACATTAATTTAATATGTTGGCGTTAATGATAAAAATATCGGCAACGATTAACAACTTCCTTTCTTTAATTATTTTGCTATACTCATACTTCTTTTAATTTGGGCTATTTGATATTGTATTACTATCTATGATCACGTGCTTGTCTTTCGAGACGTTGTGATTTATTAATAACATTGTCTTACGTGTTAATATTGAATATATGATAGTTTATGTTTTCTGGAATAGTACTTTTATTTTATTTAATTAATAAGGTTTAATTATTTTAGTATTATTTATTATTGTTACTCAGCGTACTTGGCAAATTAAATTGTTTAGTTTCAATATCAACATCATTCTTATTTCCCAATAATACTATATGATCCTACAATTCCTACCAATTGTTACTCGAACAATCCTAACTAGAGGACAAAGATTACCTTCACCCTTTATGATTTCCAATCCTAATAACATACCACCTATGATAGATCACATCAATTATCCAAGGATAAGTATTTGGTTTCTATTAATATCACATTACTTTTTTTTTTTTTTATTTCCTTAGATTCATACTTATTAGCATATCATTATACTAGCCTAGATATCATGATGTGCATTAATTTACTATAAACCTTAAGCGTTATTTAAATTACCACTATAAGTGATTAGTGCAACTCTTCTTGAGTGTTGACTTAATACTTGTTTAATGAAGATCACACTGAAGTATTTCGCACCTTGTCAAGTTGAATTGTAGGATAAGTGTTCCTAGATTTTAAGCCTACACATATAGGTAAGTGCATTTTGATGATTACGTGTGAAGTATATGGTCTAATATATTTTTAATTTTCTTTGATTCTTGTAACCTTAAGATGACTATGGCTTCATTTAGTAGGGTATAAAATATTTTCAACTGAAAATGATTTTATATGGAAAACCTTTTATGGTGAAAAACTCATTTTCATGGAACTTTTTCGTTGTTTGGTTGTATGAAAAATGGTTTTATATTTAAACATTTTTCGTTGTTTGGTCAAACTCAAAATCAATTACTCCTATTAACTTTTCTAACTGTATTCTCTTGTCATATTTTAACTCTTTTTTTTCCATTGTATTTTCTAGTTTTTTGTCATTAGCTAAATTTGTTATGCTACAACAAATAATTTTTTATAAAATCTACAATATGTTTCTTTGATCTATTAATAACATATTACATTATACAGAATATCGCCTTAAAACACCATGGACCAATTTTTAAGGAAAGGTAGCATGACATAGTACGACATGCCCACAATTGGACATGACACGACATGACAAGAGGCCAGACACGAGCTAACACAATCCATGGTGGGCACGACACGACCTGTGCCCACCTCTATGCATGAGTTGGTAATGCATCGTGAGTTGTTTGTTAGTTGCTAATTTTTTCGGAGTGAATGGATGTAAAACTGTTTTACTCCCACTTTGAGGGGAAAACGTTTTCAATAGGGTGTAAAATGAATTTACATTTCAAGTTTTACATCCTATATTTTACTCCAAATCAAACAATGTAAATCGGGAAAACAGTTTTCAAGGGAAACATTTTACACCCTACTAAACGGAGCCTATAAGATCAATTTAGTCAGAACTATTAATATAGTTAATTAATTTGTAAAAGTTGTCTTAATTAGGAAGGATCACATACGACGTTATATAATGGTGAAACTGTGTCTTATTATTTTGGTCGGAGTCATTGAGCGTTACTTAAGCTTATTCTACTCCTTTGAGTTAAAAATACTCATTATTAATCAATTGGTAAATTGCTTTAGAAAAGATCCCTACGGTGTTAATATTGGTGGAACGGTCGGAGTCATAGAGCAACCTAAACTTATTCTACTCCTTTGAGTTAAACCACTAATTAAGTATTAAGACAGTCTGGTGGTTATACTCATTAATTTGAGTAGTGGACTATAATTCACATTTTCTAGTGGTTACACCTAATCATTTAGATGATGGCTTGGATCCATATTAATTGGATGTGAAACATACAATCAAGAATTTACTAATAATAATTACTATAAATTATATAATTCATGGTATGAATTAATGAATACATCAATTTCTATAGATTTCATTTATGTATTTAGAGACACATTTACACACTGGTGTATTGGCCTTATTTATGGTACCAATGAAGTGAAATAGTGAAATCCGCAGCTAGAATAGAGGACAAGGCTGCATGCCCCTAGTGCGTGCATGATAGCTGTGGTTTGGGAGAGCACACGATTACTCTTCTATCATTCCCATGCAATTATGCAAAACCACACCACAAATTAAGGAATTGAAAGAGGGGAGACGTTTGGTTTCCCCCAACTTGCTTATAATATACTACTACAACTAACCTCGTTTTAGGTGAATTTATCATCCCAAAATAGCCCAGTAATTTATGCTTACTACCGCAATTTGATCGAGATCTGTTGATATGTGTTCAACTTAAGTCCAGTAAACTGTATGAAGGCATGCTTGGAGAAACAAAGGCCATAGATATAGAAATCTAGCTAGGACCACTACTTGAAAGTAGAGATGGTGAATTATGTGAAACCATCGAATGTAGCATGGCCGCATAGTTTATGAAGCCTTGGAGAGGAAGAATCTGGTTTAAAGTAGTTTGGCTACAATTATCTAGGATTTTAGTTTCATGTTTGATCGAGGTGTATACAAAATGCTTGCTCTTTTATTGTAAAGATTTCGATAAAATAGGTCACGTTGAAATTTAGATCGAATTGATGATAGATGTTATATTTAATATTATATTGTCATATATGTACGGTATACTTTTATACAGTGAAATTCCTAATTTATATTTGATATTAATATATCAAAGTGTATTTTTATAATTTTATTTCTAACTGGGGTCATAATGTCTATACATGATATGAATTATTCAGTATTTTTATATCTTTTATATTTTTATATCTAATACAAAAATACTTATATTTAATAGAACAATAGTTATATCTGACATAACAATACAATTATCTGATATCTTAATATTCTGATATAATATTATATTAGGTATGAATTAGAAAAACCTTCTTTTATATACCATAAGTTTTCTTGTACGAAGTGGACTAGTATTGTAATCATGTACATTGATCAACGAAATGCACTCTAAATTATGAATTTGCTAGCCATCTAACGTGGCATCAAATTTTAAGTTTTTTTAGGATTCAATAACTTTTTCTCTTTTCTTTGGATTCATGCATCAACACTGTTTCTTCTTTCGCAAGCAAATCCACGCCAGCAACCGTGCACCCTTTTGTGTATAATGAGTAAAAACTGAGCTACCCTTTGTATTTCGTAAACCTATGGATGATACCATGGAAACATATTTTTCCTAGAGCCCTATCATCTAAATTTGATAAGCTTCTCAATAACATAATCGTAATTTACATGTGCCGCCAATAGGTTTGTTAATGTCAACCTAATAAGGACTTTTCTCTCCCGTAAATCTTGCATCTATACTTTGATAGGAATCAATATATATTAAAATTAAATTCAAGTGCAATTAGAGTACCCACAATTATTATGTACCCTTTCTACCTTCTTTCTTAGGAAATCTCTACATTTCTATTAGTGCACCTCGTTAAACATTCACTATATTTGGATAGTAGGTTTAGAGGACATCACACGATAAAGATAAAGATGGATGTGGATGTCAATAAGTGTGATTATTTCCATTTGATTTTTTACGATTTTCAAGATACGATTTAGAACGTTTTTATCAACAAATTCGTAAGACAAAAAATTATGAAAATTTGATATTCAAAAAATTTACATTGAGATATATCCAATAAGATCCAACTTGAATATATTATTTTTTATAACATGATTAGACTTTGTGGTCAACCTTTTACAAATTTTACTCCATAAATAGAAATAAAGTAAATATAAAAGAACGTAGGGAGTACGTGTTAACTCAAGTCTTGATATATTTGATCCCATTTTTATGTTGAAATTAATGCAAAAAATAAATTAATTTATTAGTAATTACATAAATAAATAAAGCTACGGATAGAACAATTTACTAATCCATTCATTGGAGATCTTGACTAGACTTTTGTTCACTAGCTACATAAACAAAAACACTAACGAACGAAATAACCGACTTTCTTCATCAAAGATAAGAACTTCCTTTTTAAGTTGGTCAATGGTCAAGTAGTCTATGCCTTAGGGAATGTGAGTAATACAAGCGCTGACAAATTTAGGAAACATTTGATGAATATATGACCAATTAAAGATACTTTGTAATATAAGATCCCTTAAATCTTAGAAGGATCTAATTTAATAATTAAGATATGGCCAAAAGAAGACTTCTAGTACCAATTTTATGTTAAGTATTTAGGATCATTATAGCAATTGTATTTATTATTATTTTAAACATTATTTGATACACATTAGTTTGGACTAACTTCTCACATTTTCCAAAATCTTGTTAAATGTAAATATTTAATTTGATTATCTAATAGAGGAATATTAACTTTTTTTTATCTATTTATTTATTTTCTTTATGTAAAGAGAGCTGCAAGTATCAAAACAATAACTGATGTAGACGAAATTTGATCCCATGTTTTGGATATCATCCTCTAATACTGTAACCAACTAAACTAGTTGACAATCACATTATTAACTTGTTATAAGCAGCATAAGGTTTTGCAAAGAGCCACATGGAAACATGAGAAGTGCAAATTATCCGGTTAAGAAAAAAAACTTAATTCCCTGCTTAAGGATAGTCAAATGTTGATTAAAAATGTTAAGTAATGTTGCTTAAGAACTGTTAACTTATGTTGTTAAGAGGCCAATTAAAAAGTTCAAAACATAGGGGACGTGGCATGTGCTAATTTTCCTCAAGCACATGTCAAGAATGTTGTTGTTCAATCCACATGTAATTCTCTTCTCCTTTGACTCAATTGAACTAACCTCAATCATTTAAAGAATGTGATAATTTGGACCAACACCAATGATTCCAGAAGAGTTTGCATTACTAAAATCTTGCACCCACTTTTGTAGTGATTACAACAATCGCATAGCTCAATTAGGAACTATACGTTATTGTAGATTCATACATGCATTAATTATTCCAATTACTCCAATTTTGACTTTGGAATTTTATAATTGTTACTATGTAAACTGTTTTCGCGGTCTGTTTTCTTCATCCTTAATTATATTATAACTCAAAGTATTATCAGCGAATGAAATTATTATGATTCATTATGTTTTTTTTTTCTCGAGCTTCTTATGAATTTACTTGTATGTATTTGATACAAATGATATATAATAGGCTAACGTTACTTGTAATTAACTTTTTCACAGGTTAAAATTTTTTCTGATTTATATTAAGTAGGGTTTTTGATGGGATTTTCCTTTGAAGTGTTATTTAGGCAATGGTAAAGAAGTTCTGCTATTTTAGAGGCATAGCTTGTGCCTCTCCCTCCCACACATAGAGAGAAAAAATATAAAATGTAACACAAATTTGTTTTGCTCCTATAAAGACTTGTTCAAATGGGAGTTGTCCCATTGAGGGTCCTTTATCAGCTTTTTTGTTAAATAATTTAATTAATTATTGGCTTAATTAGGCTACTCTTTTAAAGGATCATGTTTTATTGAGTTTTTAATGGATTAAGTTGGGTCAATAATGGGTCAATTAATAGTTTCCAACGCTTTTAAACACTATCAGGTAATAGATTATTTCTACTTATTTGCTGATGGTCCAATGCCAAAAATTAGAGATGATATAGACAAACTATCACGTACCCTCTATGAATAAAAATTATACTTTCTTCGGACGACCTAGTTTGACTTAGCTCGTTTTATATCATCTTTAATTGGCCCGGCCCAACTCGACTATTTTACATCTTCGTTGGCCCGACCCGTTTTTATGTGACCCATCTCGAACCTAATCCGACACTATGCACAAGTCTACTCTTATATACAAATAATAAATGTAGAGGGTCAAGGCTAAACAACTAGTACACAAAAACTTTGTTCTCCTTAATTCATTTTGTCAAAGCTAAGCTTGATGTATGTTTTGTGAAAGTTCAATTAAATAGAACTAAAGTTCTGCGTGATAAAGTATATAACAAAATTTATTTAAAACATATAAAAACTTTGATTTTTATGAATATTGTCATTGATCTACTAGTACACATTATTTGAAAACCTATTTTCTTAGAGAATATTATACTCATTTCCTCTCGCACTTCCTTTCTTTCAAACCCTTGCCTATAATGGTTGTTTTTGTATTAATCTATCGTCAATAAACCCAATTTTTCTTATATCTATTTCATTACTAGTACTTGTTAGTTTAAAAATCAAGTTAATATAATATATATCTATTCTTTAATAGTGCATTTGAAAATCAATTTAATACGTAAATATGAGAAAAAGGCAAATCTAAAATAACTATGCAAAGTAACATTGTAGAATTATATGAAAATATTTAATATTCATTTGTTTGGTGATTTTATGGAAATCTATTAAAATTGCTTCAGAATAAATGGGAATCTATTTTCATTAGGGTCATTTTCAACAAAAAAAATTGTTTTTCTTAGTTTTGCGTGGATTTTTCATCACATTGAGGCAAGAACAAAAATATTGTTTTTCTTAGTTTTGCGTGGATTTTGCGTGGATTTTTCATCACATTTTCAACAATAATATGCTAGGATTTCGTCTGCTGGGGAAGAATTTTGTCGAGGCAAATCTGTTGGGAAAAGGATTTTAGCTGGTTATTCAGGGGATTGAATCCCTTAGATGAACAACTTGGGATTTTTTAGCTGGGCCTATGGTTGCGTGGACATGCTTAGCTTATTGCTGGGACGCCTCATAAGCTTTGATCTAATTTGCATATTGTAGGCATGCCTCTCGAGCTATTGCATATTATATGGATGCCTCCTTAGCCATTAAGACTGAGTCATTGGGTCATCAAAGTGCTTAGGAGGCATGGGGGTTAACTCAACTTTTTATCAATATCTGGAATGTCCCTTTTGTATTTCAGGGGAAAAATGGTCTTTTGCCTATTGATTTGAAAAAGGATGGGTATGACTGGTGGTCTCCCGCTTTTGATGTGTTTGTGGAACGGGTTTGAGTGGTAAGCCCCTGGTATTGTATTTATTTGTTGAATATGTTTGATTGGTAAGCCCCCAGTTTTGAAAGTGCTAGAGTATGTGGATTTTTGGTTGTTTGGATAGGTCATTAGGATTATCATTTTGGTTATTCTAGAGGTACCACCTTATTGGGGATCACGTTTTTTCAGGAGATTTGTTACATAGTGGATTTGGCTTTGAAGTTTTTGTTTTGTTTTTTTGTCAAGGTCAAAGGCAAGTCTGGTTTTGAAAGCCTAGAGTGTTTTCTTTTTGCGACGTGGCTAGTGGGAGCCTTGAGCTTCCTTGCACGGAGTTCTAGCTCTGTTGTGATCACTCTTTAGGGACATGTTAAGGGTCCCAAAGAAGAGGACTTAGAGACCTTTGAAGGGGAGACCTTAGCCTCCAGCGTCATTCTTGCTTGTACTCTTTCATTTTCCAATTTTCAAGATGAAGGCTTGATCGCTGATTAATGCTTGATGAATGATTTGTATGCAAGTTTAGGGTGCTAGCTTTGCATAGGATTTAGGATTGTAGCTCAGATTTATGTTGCTTTGGAAACTTGGGCGACTTTGCTAAGTGTGACTATGACAAGGTTTTAACGTATGATGAGCCTAATTTAGACAAGGTTTAGCATGACTCAAAATGCATACATTTATAGAGAATATGACTCATGATGCATGTATGATTTTGCAAGGACATGGTATCGAGTCTCTTCCAATAAGAAGGAAAGGAGGAATTGTTAGAGGAAGCTTTTAGGGAAATCTTGAAAAATGACTTTGTCAAATTTTTGTGTAGCTGAGAAGAGGCAGGAGTCATCAAGGTATGACTTGGTTGATTTGTGAGAGTGTGAGATGCATTAGGGACTCGTACGGGCCAGAGGCATCGTCTTTTGAGTTTGAAAGTAGGACAATGATTTTTGAGACTTGTGAGACATATAGGAGTTGGCTTGGTTTGCTATTTGAGTAAGCTGAATGATTCGTAGACTTTGTCATTATTAGAATTAGACCAAGTATGAAGAACTAGAGCTTAGGAGGCGTAGGCTGCGTCATCAATGGAGAGGTTTGGGAAGATAGTGAAGCAAATTGAAGAAAGGCTCACCAAAGGCAAGAAAAGTGGCTAACCAATTCGAGTTTAGGTTGAGGGCTAGAATTGCAAAAGAAAGAGAAAGGGTTTTGTTTGGATTTAAAACCATTTGCTTGTCACCTCTAATTTAGACTTTTCATTATTTAAGCTTTAAAATTAAGTTCATTTGAACTGCAAGGTTCCATTTATTCTTTTAAGGATTACAATTTACAAACTCAAAATCGATTACCAAGACCAAGAGCCAAAGTAATCATGGAAGCACAAGTCATAACTTAGCCCAAAGTTGCATAAGATCTTGTAATTAAAGAAACTGGAGAGCTTGAGGCTGGTGCTCTTTTGCATATATAGGCACTGAAGACAATCTTCTGAGTGCAAAGTTTGATTATTATTGATATGACTAGGCCTCGTGAGAGGTTACCTACGTATCGTTTTGAAGGAATTAGGTTAGGTTGCAATGCATTTGAGAGGTTACTTTCTAGAGTTAGAAACCCGTGACTGTGGTGAGACTAGATATGTTGCTTTTTAGAAGCTTCTTTTAGACTTGAAACTTAAGACAGTGCCATTTAGAGGTTTCCTTTCAAATTTAGATTCATATAGGGTGTTGCACTTTAGAGGTTTGTGGCATTTTAGAGCGGCGAGACTAAGTCTGTGGCATTTTCAATGCTTTATTTAAATTTGAAACTCAAGATGATGGCTGGGCCTCAGCCGAGGTTGCCTACGTATCCCCTATGGGAATTAGTCCCAAACACAATTCTACATGGACGAAGTGTTATAGAATTTCTTCAACCGATTAAGGTTGATAGTGAATGAAACCCGGTACCGTCCATGTTTGTAAGCTACATTGCTCTTTTGAAAAGGATTTTCTTGATGATAAAGAGTTCATCTAGTTCGGTCTAAATTCACCCTATAGATTCATGCTAATTAAACTCAATGGCTATTTCTTACTGACATACTACATTGTATTTTCCTTTCCCTATACCCCACGAGTCAAGAAAGTCTCGACCGGCGAGTCGATGACTGAGAGGTATAGGCAAAGAGGAATTCCTGGTGATGCTTGAGAAAGCACGAGAGAATATAGCTTATTATGAGATCGAAAGCTTTATAGCAATCTTTTGTGTACCCTTGTTCAGTTTTCGAAACACCGGCTTGTATACTAATGCATTGCAAATTATTCAAGAAGCTTTAGATTTCTTCTTTGTGTTTAGGGGCATGTCACATCCAAGATAGCATCGATTTTATTAGGATTAATCTCGAATTTGATTAAGGGGTGATGACACTTGCTTGATGTTTCTAAGGGCTTAGTCCCATACTAAATTTTTTGAGTCATTCAAAGAGTTTTCAGGGGGCAATGAAATGCTTTAGAAGATCTCTAGATTTTATGATCATATCATCCGTATGTGGCACCTATGTTCTTGATGTGAAATGGCGAGATCGTATAGCAAAAAGTGCCACATTCAGTCATGAAGATGCTACTATTTGGTTGTAGCTTGCATACGAGTTAATGAATAAGAGTAAGGCGGTTTGTTTTGTCAATAAAAATGCTGACGTGGGTAGCAGAATCCCATATTTTAGACTAGCTTGATTCAGATCTCGGTAATCCACAAAAATTTGGACTCCGCGGTCCTTCTTTGGAACAGGCGTAATGTTTGGAATTCAATCAAGGTTGTTGTAATTTTGATGAACCTGGTTTCCAACTGTATGTGTGTCTATGGCACATCTGGGTAGGACCAAGCATAAATATCGATGCATTCTGTGAGCAACTATGTCAGCTCTTTGCATTTTTCTAGGAATAGCGTTAGAACGATTTACACGTTCTTTTGCTCCTATTCCACATTTGTTAATATTTTCAGTTTCTTTGATTTAGGTGATTTGATTTCAAGTTCTTATATTTCTTTAATGAATTCTAGACAAAGAAATTGGTAGGGATTAGGGCAGAAGAAAAAGGAGTAAATAGAAAAAAAATAATGTTTATTGATTAATTTCAAGGGTTGTTAGATTAATGGAGGATTTATGTGTTTCTCTATGTGACACAACCTACACAAGCCTAGACTCAATGCATTTAGACGTAACTAACTTAGCCTTAGATTTAGATTAGGACTTAGATGACTCAACTCATTCAGCTTTGGGCCTACTCTGGTGATAATCTTTAGCTTCTTGCCACTTGCAATATTAGTGTCTTCTTTCTTCCATGCACCATGTCAAGAACTAGCTATATTAGTTTTGATGGATGAATTTTGTGCCTTAGGAGACACTTTTGGACTTCTATTTTAGTTTTTAAGCGCAAAGAGTAAAGAGAAAGCCTTACAGTTGACACATTTAGGTGCCTTTGGTGATTCTTCAGATTTATCATCTCTATCACATGTGCCATGCATGTATTAAAATTATATTTTCCTGTTTAGTGGTGGGATCCCCCAGTGGTGATCAAGGAAGATAGGTTATTAGTAGAGCCATCCTCCTAGACAAGTAGGATTGTAAGTGGACGGGTCATTGAAAGAATCATTGTTGTTATCGTTGTAGGTGTCATGTTGAGATGCTAAAGCCTCAACAGCATTGATATCATCATCAGATTCATAAAAGGAGTCAGTTTTAGTTTCATTCCCCATCCATTGCTCATCGCCTAGAGTAGTATGATTCCTTGTCCAATCATCTACAAATTAGTATGATTCCTTACTTAAAAGATTTGTGTCCTAAATACTTCTTATGGTTCTTGTACTCGGGTAGAAAACTTGAGATGAAGGTTCTCATAAGTTCCCTTTGCAATGGCCTTAAGACCATTTGAGATACTTGTTTCCTCCAATGATTCAGGTAGGTCATAAACCCTTCATTGGTGCTTGAAGTTTTACTAGGAATAATTTTTGATATATCCCATTGATGGTCATGGTGGCCTTGAAGTTGCGAAGATGATATCTTAGATCATCTGTTGATTTAAACGTTAGGATGTTTTCAGTGGATAATTTCTCTAGGAGGCTAACTTTCCCTTTCAGTTTATTAGGGGCTATGTCAAAGTATTGTCTGCTATTGGTGAACTGATGGACCATACTTTCAACTTTTCGTGCCGAACTATCTGAGGCATTGACACTCTCGATTTGCTCTAGACGGGCATTCATGCCCTCCAGTGACTTAGCTAAATCATTAACCATAGCCAGGAGCTGGGTCATCTGTTCAGCGGCTTCCATTGGTTGAAGAAGATAATATTCTCTTTAACTTTATACACAGTCTTCGTACCCAAGTAACAAACTCCTGTAAAAGGACATGGGATAATGACTTGACTCGAAAAGGGTTGAGTGTTTTGGGGTTAGGGTTAGAAGAGAGATGATACCTATGCATGATACAATTACATGTATGATGTAACTACACAATCACCTCTAATACATATGAATGCATAGGCCGGATTAGGGATTCCGCCTTCCTCATAAAATGATTCCAAATGCATGAGACTCACTCGATATGCATGGACTCAATACACAATGCCTGTGTCAGTGTTCAGGCTATTTGTAGTGCTTAAGGATAATAAAAGAGTTTTAACCGACGGCATAATTTGGGGTTTTTGCTGGTCACGGGTAGTTTTGGGATTCTACCCCATATAAGGTTTCGGTGAAAAAGTTGTGTTTTTACCAACTAGATGGGGCAATTTTAGATTTTCACCCGAGTGAATAGATTCCAGGGAGAGTTGAAACCGCTTACCCTCCCTTTTTTGAACATCAGATATAATTTTGGTGGGAATGTCGAGGCCATACCAGTAGAGTGTTCAATTTCAGATTTTCACGCCAATAGGATTTAGGTGGGAAGGTCAGGGTCTTATTGGTTGAAGGGGCAATTTCAGGTTTTTACCCAATATGATTCTAATGCGAAGGTCAAGGCCTTACTGATTGAAGGGGTAATTTCATATTTTTTACCTCAATAGGGTCTTTTCAGATGTAAACTAAGGGTTTTACCAGGGACAAGAGGCATATATGAGGAAAGGTAGGCTTTTAACCATTGCTAGGGATATTTTGGTGGTAAGATTTTTTATTGGTGGTTTAAGAAATTTCAAAGGAAAGGTTAGATTTTTACAAGAGGCTTCAAACATTTTAGAGGTAAGGTAAGATTTTTACCGATACTTAGGACATTTTGAGAGGAGAGATATCATTTTCCACAGGTACATGGGTCATTTCAGAGGAGAAGTATGATATTCCCTGGTGCTTGAGGCAAGAGGCATTTTGGATGAGAGGTATGGTTTTCCCCGATATTTGAATGCTTTGAGACATTTGATGAATGAGGTTAGGTTTTCATTGTGTTTGAGGCAATTCGAGAGGCAATTTTGAGTCTCACGTCATTTGTGAGGTAAGGTCAAAATTTTACCGTGCTTGGGTCTTTTTTGTTGCATAAGGCTTGGATTTCGGGCAACATGGTTTAGCTTGACGCATGTATAATGAGACTTTGCAAATAATGCAATTTAGACACGGTTTTGATGCATAACATGATGCAAATGAGCGTAATTGGTAATAGTGACAAAGGATGCATGCAATTCATGTTTAGGGGTTTAGGTTTCCCTAAGGTTTTGCAAAGCTAGAACCAGAATTAGTGCAAAAGACATAGCAATGGCACATAAGATCATGTAGTCAACCTATCTTTCTTGGATGAATGCGACAAATACGAGTCTCCACCTAGCCAAGGTTCTAAGTTGTATCATGAACTAGGGTTGGATACATGAGTCAAAGGATCCATGGAATTGAGGAAGATCCATTTACCCAGAGCCACTACGTGAAAGAGGCCAAGGTACTAGGATGACCCCCCCAACACAACGCTAGGAGCATGTGCTAGATGCCACAGTTTGGTATGCTTCGGAAAAGCCAAAGGTTGGCAAGGAGCCTTAATCAATTATTGGCTAATCTTCCTCTCCCAAGGTGTCTCGAATGTAGAACACATTTGTATGAGATAGAACACTCTAGATTTAGTTGGTTTGGCAAGTTAAGAATTATGCACATAAAAATAGCTTAAGTGACCACTTTGTAAATATCCACAAGATTAATGGGTATCTATGTCCGGTCTTCCATTGTTTGTCTTATTCGGCTTGGAATTCGATTAATAGGTCTTAATTTTAAGTACAAGATAAATGTGATAATGCAATTGCAATACAAAGTAAGGACTATGTTTGAAAGTGCATAATTGAAATAAAGCAATAGAGTCAAGAGTGAGTAGCCCAGACTTGTTAGGATGAAAAGTTAGTATTATGCATAATGATAATGAGTCGAAGATTTGCTTATCAAATGAAGATTTAGGCCTAAAGAGACCCTTGCCCATGATATACTTCAACTAAAGATACAAGAGTCTAGTTTATGAATATTTTTGTGCTTTAGTTTTGGAACATCATTGACAAAGAGATGCAAATCAAGATCTAGATATAGATCTAGATATGCTTTATGATGCTTGAATAAGAAATGAGCCTTGAGGATAACTCCTACATGTACACTAAAGTGTGATGTAAACCTAGGATTTGCTTATGAAAGGGTCAAGTGTTGATTGAGTCTAGAGATAATGGAGATGTATAAATCTTTTCATCATAGACCAAAATAAAAAAGCCAAAGAGATATGGTACAACTTACAATAAGTAAAATACAGGGTAGGGCGGTTTGCTTGAAAGATTGAAAGGAGAACAATCTATGAAGATGGTAACGTGATTTGAGATGCCCAAGATTAGGGTTTTTAGGCTTAATCTAGTGAAGTAGGTGTTTCTCCTAGCTCTTCACATCATAGAAAACATAAAACATTAAAAATAGAATGTATGATTTAATCTCAAGAGAGAAACAAGGGTGATGTCTCTTTGTTAGATCAAGGCTCATCAAAAGTGACAAAAAGATTGGAATAGGGTTCACGTAGAAAGGGGTCTGCACCTCCCATAATCATCACAAAATACATCTAATCAAAGGGTCTTAAGTGGATTGAAACAACTTGATCCAAAGACTAGGGAGTGAATGGAGTAGGAGTAGAGAAAGCATAAAATTTATTAAAGGAGATTAAGGGGTCCTCAGTGTTTACCATTGAGGAGTGTCCTTTTGCTTGAGCCTTTGATTTAGTATGTATTGAAGGGGTGAGATTTCTTTTCTTGGTTGTGTGAAAGGTGCTTGGATTGATCCATAGTAAGAATTAAGGATGTTTGAGAAGCTTTTATTGTACTTGAGAGTGTATTAGGGCAGAGTGACGACACTTAGAATTAAATAAATGTCAACCCTTGGGTCTTTAAATGCGGGTGTGTTTATGGGCTAAAAGTCAGTTTTCCGGGCGACAAACGCTAGGTTTGAGCCTCAAACGTGGGAAAGCGTCAGGCACTGGGTTTGTGTGTCAAGCGCACGAGGTGCGTCAAATGCTGAAACTTTGTGTCAGGCGCTAGAACTGATAACTGATTAGATTCCTTTTCAGCTTAGGAGTTTGGGCATCAGATGTTAGGTTTGTGTGTCAAACACTGGGAAAAAGCGTCAAACGTGTGCCGTGCACAGACACTAGGATGGAGCATCAAGCACTAAGGTTGTGCGTTGAATGCTTGAAGAGGAATGAGTTGGAACAAAGCTATAGAAAAACTAAGCAGGGAAAGCCCTAGGTGTTTTGCGCCTTGAGCGTGGGCATTTGGCGCCCTGCATGCTGACGTTTGACGCCCTTGCTTTGATGCTTGAAGTTCACTTTCACCTGACGTATGAACTTGGGGCTTTCGAGCTTCAGGGTGTGTACGAATTGAGGTGTGCTTTGGGGTGCTTGGATGATATGATTTTGTGACTTTTGATTTGTGTTTGGGTCAAGGTAAGAGTCTTGGGCTCGGGTTTGTGTTTGAGGCCTTTTGGGGGTTTAGTTTTGAGGTATTTTTGGGTTTACACATACTCAAACTTGACCTACACGTGTTTCATTATCGAACCACTACATGGGGAGACACGATTTCATGTATATAGTTGTGCCGATAGTCTAACTGTTTCGCAACATCAATTAACCCTTCGACATCATACAATGTAACGAGAGTTCATTATCTACTAGCGCAATGCACAAAACCACTAAAATGAACTACGTATTTCGTAGCTCCTTAGATGAGGTTTTTAAGCACTATTCTCAATACTTCAAGTCAAAATTAGCTGAAACATCAATGGTTTTTTGTGTAAGATTTATCTTGGCAATTATAAATGCTAAGCATTTTTTTATCTGACGTGAATATTTGCTAAGCATCTTATGCGTTTCATGAATTAGTTCAGAGTATTTATGTAAAAAAGCATACTTTGGTGGAACTTAATTTACATTATTAAAATATCATTAATGTAAATTTTGTCTATTATGTGAGAATAACGCATTTATTAGTGAAATTAATATTCTATTATGCTTAAAAAATATTGTACGTATATAAAGTAGTAAATAAATTTTGTCTTTATGTAGCTGACAAAAAAAAGACGCCAATTAGAAAAAATAGTTATTAACAGAACGATCATTTTTTATAGCAAAAAAGGTAATATCATTAATAAAAGCCACCCAACACCTATACAAACACAATTACTCGAAAATTAAAAAAAGAATAGCATAACATAATTAATATAACGGTCAGCCCCTACTAAGAAATTGTAATCTTATGATTATCATTTCATTAGCACTTGAATGTAACAGAACGTGGGTTGTGTTGGGTCGTAAACCATGCTGAGCAACCCCCAATTCCCCACTCTAATTCGTAGTATGTGCCAAAATACCAAATGAATAACGCATAAAGAAGACGTTGCTCGTTTATTCGTTTGTCGACAAATCCCATAGTAAGAAAAAATTAAATAGAAAGAGGAAGAGAGGAGGAAGACTCACGACTTGGTTGGAGGCATTGCCGGCGCTGAGGAAGAGAGAAGATGACAATGGCGTTTTGGCGTTAAGGGGATGCAAATGCGATGAGGGAGGGTTTTGGTTGAATATCAAATGAAGGAAGGTAGCGAGTCTATCTTATTTTTTGTTTAAACAGGTTAATATGCAACCATTCTTCTTAAGAATCACTCCATATTAATACAGGTTATATTAATATGCGGCGGTTTTAAAGAAGAAATGGCGCATATTAATACTGCTAGTATATGATTTTCGATGTTTTTGTTTATACGCCGCAATTATATAGCTGCTAATAAATTAAATTCTACCAGTGATAGTAGGTACCAAAAAGATATACTCTTTAAAATATATAATTGCCATGAGTACAAAATTTGAAATTATTGAGGCATTATATTCTCAAAAGTCTTAAAGAAATCTATTGAGCTTTAAAGATATTCATAATAATGGACATCACATTCAAACAATGAGTAAAGGAAATATTGAATACCTTCCCATCACGAGAATGATCCAAGGAGATATATGCTAGCCAATACCTCCTCCACGTGGACCATTTAGTTATTCAATGGTTTTAATTAATGCATTAACTAGATGGCTACATGTATCCTTGTTATTAACTCACAACCTGACATTTGCGAGATTATTTGCCAATCGATTAAATTACGAGCACATTTTCTAGATTATAATATCAAGAAGCATTTTACTGTCATTAACAGAGTGACTAAGTTATATATATATTTGTTGTAAATGCTATAATGAAAATTAATGTCCATGAAAAAAGATCTAAAGTTGCTAATGATTCTAAAACAATCTTAAACCGGGGCATACCAACTGGTTCCAATGATAAGAATCCTCAAAATGAAAAGAAACAATGATTAATAATGATCCGGCCGGGAATGCAATAACTCTATAAGGATCTCTAAAAGAAACCTTAGAACCGACAAAAGAAATTCACTTATCACCTAATAATGAAGAGATCACAAGAACTTTTGTCATTTTAGGTATAAAATAGAATTGAAATAAAATGGACATCAATGATGCTTCTTATATGTAATGTAGCTATCGATGTTATAAATAATGATGATGAGGATATGAATCAAAGTCTATCTCATAATCTATACAAAGAGATGATTAGCCAAAATAGAAAGAAGCAATTAAATCAGATTTAAAATCTCTCAAAAAAAAATGAATATTTTGGTTATTTACATCATAAAGTAGGCTATATATGTGTCTTTGTGTGTAAAAGAAATAGAAACATATATGATATAAAGCATTTTTAGCTGGAGAAGGTAATATAGATGAAAGAAGGAAGATCAAAATGTTTAACCTAGCAAATCTATTCAGCTTTTGGGCATAGTTTATTCTACAACAAAAGGTCATGATTACCACATTGGGATGGTTTGATGATCTATTTAGCCTAGGATTTACGTAATTTTAAACTTACTTGGATTAGGTTTTCTTGAGATTAGTAATTCTATTGCTCCTATGATTTTATGTAGCCTGAATGGGTTAGCCTTGCGGGCAGATTGGTTGATTAGGATTTGTATTGTTTTACCAAAAGTTATTTCAAAGAGGTTCTAGGAGCATATCACTTTTTGTAGTTGAGTAAGGAAAGGTTTTATCTACTAATCCTACTTGATTTAGGATTTTTTCCTAGTTATGATTGGTTTTACTCATATGTTTTTAGAAACTTAGGAGTCTTTTTATGACATTAGAATACTTGTTAATATTGGAGTTCAAGGTTTTCCTTGTTACATAAAGATAGGAGTATTTTCCTTGTTAAATTAGGACAATAGTATAAGTATTTTTATTTTAATAGGTTTGAGCTAGGGATTTGTCTAAGTCTAAATAGGAGTATCACATTAACTTTATAAATAGGGCAACCATGTATTTATTCAAGCATATATACACCTGAAGTCAATATAAAACACTTTACTTTATAGGACCTAATGGTTATGATGTCTATTTTTATGATCATCAATCACACCTTCATCAATGGGTTCTAATGTAGATTATGAACCGAATGTCATTTATCAACTAATACTATAGTTTTAATGGAATTAAAGCCACTCAAAGATTACAAGAATTATTTTTATGCATTAACATTTGGGTCTCGAGATTTAACAATACCTAATCCATGCTAGTGTTCATCAGGATCCTAGATTAATAGACTACTCATGCATATTGACTCTAAAAACAAAGACATGATCTATGCTAGAACAATAGTAAATCAATAATAGAAAAGCAATATTTGAATAATAACAGAGATTAAAGTGAAAAAGTACTGAGTAATAACAAACCAAATTACGTCCACAATACTAGAGTAGCAATCTGAAAACATAAATGCAAAACTAGTAACAAGTAGCAAATCTAGAGAGAATTTGAGAGGGTTTTAGAGATCTAATGAAAACTAAGGATTGTTTTTGCTAACTACTGTTCAACCTAATGAATTACCCTAAAAAATTCTTAATAAAATAGTGCTTAAAATCCTAAATATATATACAAGGAGTTTAGGCTTCGACAAATCACTTGCTAAAAAACTACCCAACGGCAAGGCACTCAATCGAGTCCTTCATTCTGCAGATTTTGAGGAGACTTGATTGAGTGCTCTACACACTTGATCGAGTGTCTTTATTTTCTTCACTTTTTCATCTCAAAGCCACTTTCTGTCCGATTTTGTACTTCCACTCCATCCATTCCTCTACACACTCGATCGAGTCTTCTGGCTTTTGAGTCCAATTTTGCTCCTTTTCTTTATTCTATGTTCCAATTCTCCTAGAGTTGCGTGCTTCACTTGGTTAGAGCTCTATTTCTTAGGCCTTGGAATCATCCAATGAGACTGAGTCCGTAGGAATCCTCAAGCATTCAAGAGAAAAGACAAGAGAAATGAGATAACGCCCCCTCAAGATATACAACATGCCTTAATTTTATAAAACCCAAGTCAAAATATGATTCAAAACAAATTAACACATACGAGTTTATAAAATCCATGAACAAGTCAATAGTCAACAGTGTCAACTATATACTCCCCCAAAGCTATTCTCGATCATATGCTATAGACTTCTCACTTTAGGTGTGCATATGAAAATAAGCCACTCATGTGTTTTCGGGTTTAGAATGTGAACACTCAACCTAGTAATCACATCAACTTCGTGAAATTGTCCTCTTTAGGTTAGCATTCTACCTTTCTCCACTACTAAGCATGGAGTCAACTCGTTAAGGTTATAACTCTCTAAATAGGGCTTGGTTAAGTAGGGTAGGGCAATGTTATTTAGAAAAATGGTGCTCAACCTAAATAAAACTCCACTACTACATTAATGTACGAGTTTAAAACCACCTTATAACCCCCTATACTCTTGAACATGACATCTCGTTCTTCATACTAGAATCGATGCTTCATCTCAACCACACTAGATATATGAACTACTTCATTGCTCTATTGATGATGAGCATGGACTTAGAAAATTTTCCACTTTTCTTATTCTTCTTATTTTCTCTCTTTTTCTGTTTCTTTTTTATTTTCCAAATTTTTTTCTTCTTTTCTATTTTTTTCTTTTAGATATTACTCTTTCTCTTTATTTTTGTATATACTAGAGAAGGAGATGAAAATCAAAGCTCTTGTACAAGATGTGATCAACTCGGTACAAGAGACATTGAGAACTGCATACTCTTCTCCAAAAATAAACCTAAAAAATGGTTCTAATGCTTTAACAATAGGCGAAAGAAAAAGGGAATACAATCCCAATCGGTATCATCCTAAGGGTTAATGAAAAGTAAAATCATTTATGGAAAAATAACCCAAATATGAGAAAAATGGCTCTAATTCTAAGGACAGTTCATTATTCTTATGAGTTAGACCAAAGAGTCTCAAATAGCCAGATAGCAAACCCAAGAGTAAAATCACATAGAGGACAACATCTAACTCACATGTAAAGAAACATACGAGAATAATACATCGTTCTAAGGCTCAAGTGTTCACTAGTAAATACAAGTCTACAACATTGGGTGAGACTAATTACAAAAGGGAGAAATAGGCTAGTTCTTAACAATTTAATGGTCATGATTTTTGAAAATAAACTGATATATCAAGTAAAATCATTTTCAAAAAGACACATATGTAAATATTAATCCTCATTGAAAGGCTAATCTCAATTAAACGGATAAAATATGGTATGTATGGAATGTTCTAAACTACAAAATGCATGAAAAACTAAACAAGGAAATTATGATTGAAAAGCTAAGACAAAAAAGAAATAAAGAAAAACCTAGTGGGATATTGAGAATGCTCTAAAATAAAAGAAAAAAAAACAAACAAGCAAATAATGAAAAATATACTACAATGCAATGCATGCTTTAAATGATCTCTCCTCCTAAGCCAAACCTTGCAACGTCCTCAGTGCAAGCACTAGAAATCAAAGGAAATGTCAAAAAAGGAGAGAATACAAAAATCCTAATCTTTAAACACACCACAAAAAAAAAATTAAGGAAAAAAAAAGAAAGAACTAATCTTGATCCAGGATGGAAGGGTAGGGTCCATACTTAGGGCCTGGTCTAGAGCTAGTCGGGCCATATCGCGATGAAGAACTGGGACCACCCACAAAATACCTCTACATAACTTATTTTATGGATGAGAAGCTAGCCCACATAGTGTTGTAGTTGGTCCTCATCCAAAAAACTGGGCACTTATAGCATGATTGTTCTCCTACATAGCATGATAACTATTCCTCATTGCATGGAAATATTCACCCATGGACTGATGTGAGGCTCTCAGCTCTATGTAGTTATCCTGTATATGCTCGAATTCAGTCCATAAAATATCAAAATCGTGCTACACGACAGCTCTCTAAGCCTCATAAGATTTAGACTGGCTATTACTTGCCTCAAACTAAGGGGGAACTATGCACGGGTTCCTCTTCATCCCACCAGAGGCTTTTGGATCACCGGGGGAGGTCACTAAAAGTTTAAAGCTAGAATCCATGTCCTAGGCCCCTCCAAGAGAGGGAGATGACCATGGGGTAAGAAGGCATAAGGTGGCCAACGTGTGAAGAGTCGGGCGCCCCACAAGCCATTCAAAACCCTGGTATCAACCTCTATGGGTCGAATCAATTGCATGTTCAGAAGGCCACGCAAAGTTATACGGGTGAGGCTTGACACCTAATTACGAGAGCTGCTAGAAAGGTTTATCCCACGGGACAACGCTAGAAGGATAATGAGGCCTCTTACAACTATCTTTTTTGAACCTTCAGCTACTTGGGTTAGGATTTCCATAAACCAGGCTGCTGGACAAATGATCCTAGTTCCAAAGGCTATATCTACCTAGGAATTGGCCTAGATTCATTAGAAATAAGATTCTAAAGGAAATAAATCTTACAGGATGAGCATACCCCAACCTTGTCTCTAGAGAATAGGGTCCAAGCTAGGACCCTATAAGCTTCCCGCACCACCGAGTGGATTATCCAAGTAACCTTGGATTGGCTAAGGTCATAGGTGGTGAGCCCAGTGATGTCTCTTTGGAAAAGGCTATCTTGGTAGTCCTCTAACCTAGGATGGGCAGGGGTGATAACCCCATTCATGAGCAAGCCTAATGCCCAATTAATTTCCTCTAAAGAAAAACAATACCAATTCCCGAGATTGTTAAAATAAATCCTAGTAGGGGTAAAATTGGGGGATCAATTGATGGTAATGGTGGAATAGGTAGGGGCATAGAGGTTTAATAAGGATTCCCACCCAAACATGGAGAAAAGCTCATACATTACTCCCTCGAGTCCTAATGCTCTAGCAGCTGACGGGTCATAAAAGGGCGATGGGATAAGGTTTCTATTGGTGTTTATAATGAAATTCTACATATAGCCCTTATTAGTTCCAAAATCGATCATATGCATCTCTGTTTGTGGGATCTAGACTCTAATGGTGGAGGGGTCCCTTTGCCTCCTAGATTTTGTTCTCATAAAAAATACATGCTATCTAAGTTTAAAGCTCTAAAGGGTTCTAAATTAGAAGGAAAGGATGGGTCCTAGAAAGAGTCTAGTACTACCTAGGATTCTAGCTCAAAAAATTCTCAAAATTCTATGTTCAATCATAATTTTCAAGAAAACCAAACCAATTTCTATAAACAACCATACATAACACAATTCCAACAATTATATAAACAAAAATTTAGAAAATAGCAGAGAATAGTGAAGTGTACACAAGAATAAGATTAGAGTATACCAAAACCTTGTGAAGCTATGTAGCCTAAAAAACCCATAAAATAGTCAAAGATGTGTATGAAAACATCATGAACCACAAATTTTTAAAAGATCAAAACAATACCAAGAACCCTAAAATTTTTCCAAAGTGTAGAGGAGTGTGAAAAATTGCAAGGTTTTGGGTTTTATTAACTAGGTTTGGTGAAATTTGAGAGAGAATTAGAGTAGAGGTAGTGGGAAGTTCGTGAGTGCAAGAGAGTGAATGAGAGTAATGAGAGCAAGGGCTGATTTAAGAGGCATGAATTTAGGGGCACTTGATTGGGTACGGGGGGCACTTGATCGAGTCCCTATAAAACTTGCATTTTACTCCATTATGCCAATCATCATAAATATAGGGCACTCGATCTTGATTGAGTGTCTTAATTTTAGCCTATTTTCACCCATTCTGCTAAAACCTTATTTGTGCAATTCTATAAGGCACTCAATTGAGTGCTCTGCATACTCGGCCGAGTGTTTAAGGGAAATTGCATCATTAACTCTAACTAAACTTCTGCATAGCTTTTGCTCTTGATTACACAATCTTCCTGAAGACTCCAAACATGATTTTAATCATCAAAAACACCCAAAACAATCTAGAAAGATCTGTATGAATTAAAACCTACAAAAATAAAATCACACACAAAACTAACCATCACATATCAAAACCAAGAAAAATCAGAAAAAATCAAAGGAAAATTAGATAATAAGGTTTAAAAAATGGGTTGCCTCCTATTAAGTGCTTGTTTTTTAGGTCATAAGCTCAACCCCCTTGATTTTCAGCATGTTAATGATGCAAGATCGGAAAGGTTCATGCTAACCATCCCATAAATAGGCTCTCCTACGTGATAATGCTTCAAGCAATGACTATTTACCTTCAAGGAACCAGTTGTTTCACTCCAAATCTCTATAGAACTATACTAGAAGAATTTTTTCACCTGAAATAGACCCAATCATCTTGATTTCCGCTTCCCGAGGAACAATCTCAACCTAGAATTGAATAGTAACACTAGATTGCCTTCTTAGAACTTACGCATCATAATATGCTAATCATGTTATCTCTTTGTCTTTTCCTTATTTATCCGTGAACTCTCATATGCATCCAATCATAATTCCTCAAGTTTATTGAGCTATAGAAGCCTTTTCTCACTAGCTTAATGATGAATGAAGTTAATTCGCTTAATGGCCCAAAGAGCACAATGTTCGAGCTTAATTAGAGAATGGCATGCTTTCCCATATACCAGCCTACAAGAACTCGTTCCTATCGGTTACTTAAACGTTTTTCGGTACGCCCACAATGCATCATATAGTCTAAAACCCCAATCCTTATAAGAGTTTGCCACTATTTTCTCCAAAATGGATTTGATTTTGCGATTTGACACCTCTACTTGGCCACTTTCTTGCGGATGATGAGAACAACTAACCCTATGGTGCACTCCATATTTTTTTAGTGTAGCCTCAAACTTATTCTCCAAAGAGTGTTATCGCCTATTACTTATCAAGACATAGGGATTCCAAATCATGGAATGATCGTTTTCATAAAAAATTGTTGATAATTTGAGCTTCATTGGTTGGTGATGCTGTCACCTTTACCCACTTAGATACGTAGTCCACAGCAACCAAGATATAGCTTTTTCTATGGGAGGACGAGAAAGGATCCATGAAGTCAACACCCTAGACATTGAAAATCTCAACTTCATGAATGTTGCTTAGAAGCATTTCATTCCTCTTTGAGTTGCTTTTAATACATTGGTAACAACCATAAAATTGTATAAAGTCATGATCATCCTTAAACAAGGGTTTCTAATAGAAACCACACTAAAGGACCTTAGCACACGTTTTGGTTGAGCTGGCGTGACCACCACAAGGTAGATCATAACAATAAGAGATGATGGAGGCTACTTCATTCTAAGGAATACATCTCCTAATAATACCTTCAGTACACGATCTGTATAGGAAAGGGTCATCGTAGAAATGATGCTTTGCATCATGAAAGAACTCTTCTTCTAGTAGGAGGAATAACCATAAGGGATAGTCTCTATGGCTAGGTAATTTGCCAAATCAATATACCAAGGCATATCTATGATAGACATCACAAATGGATTCTTTATTAGGGAAAGAATCATTAATTGGAAGTTCATTTTCATCCTTCTCAAGAGTTAATTAGGAGAGATGATTAGCAACTATATTCTTTACTCCCTTCCTGTCTTTTATCTCCAAATCAAATTCCTACAAAAGCAAAATCCATCTAATCAGTCTAGGCTTTGCATCTTTCTAACTCATTAGATACTTGAGTGGCGAGTGATCTATATGCACTATCACCCTCGAGCCCACTAAGTAGGAATGGACTTTCTCTATTGCATACACTACTGCTAACAACTCCTTCTCAGTGGTGGCATAATTCACTTGATTTGGATCGAGTATTTTTCTTGCATAGTAGATGGTGTGCACTTTACCAGCCTTCCCCTATCCCAACACTGCCCCTATAGCAAAATCTCTTGCATGACATGTGATTTCAAACTAAAGGGTCTAGTTTGGTGGCTGAAGTACAAGAGTTATGGTGAGAGCTTCTTTTAACCTGGTAAAGGACTTAACACATGCATTAGTGATCACAAATGGGGCTTTTTTGCTTAAAAGCTTAGTTAAGGGCCTAGAAATCTTAGAGAAGTCCTGGATAAAACACCAATAAAACCCCATGTGACCCAAGAAACTCCTAATTGCCTTTACAGATATAGGAACCAATAAGCCCTCAATGACGTCTACCTTTGTTTGTCCACTTCATGCCCTTATTCAACACTTTCTAACCCAAAACAATACCTTCAGTGACCATGAGGTAGCATTTTTTTCTAGTTTAACACTAAACCAACTTCTACATATCTAAGGAGCATCTATAATCAAAAGATGACCCATAAATTGAGAAATTATTCATGAAAACTTCCATGAATTTTTTGATTATTTATCAAACAATTCCCATCATACATTGTTAAGAAGTAGAAGGAGCATTGCATAAATCGAATTGCATTCTACCATAGGCATAGGTACTATTTAGACATGTGATAGTGGTCTTCTCCTAATCAGCTATACGGAATGGAATTTAGAAGAATCTCAAGTATCCATTTAACCAACAAAAGTACGAATTCTTTGCTAACCTTTCTAACATCTAGTTAATAAAAGGAAGAGGAAATGATCCTTTCAAGTAGCTTTATTCAGGCACCTTTAGTCAATACACATTCGTCATCCCAAAACTAGCCTCTTCGGGATTTGTTCCCCTTTGTCATTCTTGATGACGATCATGCCTCCCTTCTTGTGGACTACTTCCATCATAGTTGGATTCAGTTGTCTTTGGGATTCTATAGAGGATGCATGATTTCTTCAAGATTGATCTTATGAATATAAAATGAAGGATTTATAACCTAGATATCATAAATAGTGTACCAAATGGCTTTCCTATGCTTCCTGAGATTTCTTAGTAATTTCTTAGTTTAATAACCATTAAGTGCATCATTAACTATAATAGGATATGTCTTATTGACGCCAAGAATTTCATACCTAAGAGTAGATAGGAGTGTTTTTAGTTCTACTGGTGGGGGAGCATATGTAAATGGTGAATCATTGGACAATCTGAGCTCTTTTGTGGTTCCTCTTTTCCAACATGCGGCACATCCTCCAAAAGCTTTGCATAATCCAGTGACTCTGAAGTTTCCAATTCTCCTCCCTCTAGTTATGTATCTAAGGGATCCTGTGAAGAAATTACATCATTATATTTAGAAACAACCTTATCTAAGATATCAACCCTATATAATATTTCTCCTATAAATGGCGTCCCCATTGAGTTCACTAAGGAATATTCCACCTTCTCCTCCTTAACCTCAAAGGTAATCATTTTGTTCTTCATATCAATGATAACACCTACTATGGTTAAGAATAGTCGACCTAAAATAATTAGAACCTACATATCCTTTTCCATTTTTATAACTACAAAGTCACATGGTATATAGAACATTCCCACTCAAAGAGGAACATCCTCCAAAAAGCCAAGAGGGAACTTCACAATATAATCTACTAGCTGAAGGGAGATTCGGGTGGGCTTCAATTCACCTACTTGGAGCTTTTCATAGACTGATAACGACATAAAACTTACACTTACCCCCAGATCACATAAAGCTTTCTTAATCTCTAAATCCCTAACTTTCCTATGATAGAGTAACTCTCAGAATCTCTTAGTTTCTTGGGAAGGGCGTTTTGAAGGATAACACTACACTCAGCTATGAGAAGTACTATGGCATTCTCCTAAACCTTATTTTTGTGAGAAAGCATATCCTTTAAGAACTTTGCTTATGAAGGAATGTCTTAAATAACCTCTAAGAATAAGATGTTGGTATGCAACTTGCTCAGGATATCCAGAATCCTTTATATTACTTCTCTAACTTTGCTTGGGCTAATATTTGGGGAAGCGGTAGAGGTGGTACACTAAGCACTATAAGTGGACTCTTTTGCTCCTTGTTTTCCTCTTCTATCTTCTTACTCAGCTCCTCACTCTCTAGCTCTATCGAAGGAGTAGAGGCCTTCATTGATGGTCCTTCTAACTCCTTTCTATTCCCTAGGGTTTAATTGCTTATTAGGAGGACTTTTGACATCCTCCAAGACATGTCTTACATTTATTGAGGGTTGATTCAACTGATGAGTCAACAAGAGTCGAGTCTCTTTTCATTCTATATGAGCTCTAAGTACTGCAAATTGCTTCTCATTATTTTCATTGCACCTGGTTTGCTGAGCTACTAAATTTTATATAATGAATTTCATATTAGACTTTAGTGAGTCTAGTGGTTGTTGAAAGGGAGATGGATTAAGGAATTTCTCGGTATTAAAATCTGATAGACCTTGTGGATGGTTGAAGTTGTTAAATGTGGCGAGCACGGTTTTAGACTAGGTTTAGCACATTTGGGGCATTCTTGAAGGAGAAGTTTGAGTGTTGCTTCTAACCTTTAATATAGGTGTTCGAGAACGGGTTAAACGACCTCTTTGGGTTGTTGTAAACGACATTGACTTGATCACTACCTAGATGACCTGCAGTGTATTAACACTGACTCATATCATGCCTTGTGATACCATAAACCTCATAAGATTCTATCAAAATAGGATTTCCATGTATCTTTCCTAGACTTTCAATAAAAGCTTGCATGGAAGCTACTAGCTTTGAGATATATGAATTTGTTGATGAAGAAGATGACTCCTTTCTATAGTCTGCTCTCAAAAATTATGAAGTATCAGTAGGAGCCACCATTTTAATTAATACTAATGTGCCTTATGCATCATTCATCTAGATGTTACCCACTAAAGTTGTGTTAATGTACAGCTTAGTATCATGCTTTAGACCATTGTAGAATGTTTTAGGCAATAGCCAATCTGGTAACCCATGATGAGGGAAACATTTCAGCATCCTTTTGAAACGTCTCCTTGTCTCATAGAGTGACTCATCATACAACTGTTGAAAGTTGTGGATCTTGGCTCTTAACTTGGCCATATTATCTTGATCTAAGAACTTCATGAGAAAACCTTTTGCTAGCTTTTTCCATGTATCGAATATACCCAAACCTTCATCTCTAAGCCATTCATGCGCTCTATCTCTCAAAGAGAATGGGAACAACCTCAGCTTTACACTATCTTCAGAACAATCCTTCATCTTTATTGTATCACACTTCTTTAGAAAGTTCTCAATGTGTGAAATGGGGCACTCCATATGTAGGGTGTCTTGTGAATTCATTGCTAGTGAGAAATTCAAAAAATGCCGACTTTACTTCAAACTACGCAGCTCTAACCTGCAGTCGAGAAATGCTTGACATCTCTGAGGGTCATGGATGTCATACTCAAACAGAGTTTTCTAAGGCGGGGTTTCCGCCATGATGTTTAGTATCTTTGCTTTATTTTTCTATTTCTTCTATTTCCTTGCTAAGTTCTTAATATCGAGATCTAGAGAAATAAGCTCCTCATAACCTATACTTCGAGTGTGCATGCTTCAAAAACACTATAAAGAAAAATATCAAATCGACAAACACGTTGCTAAAGCAATTACCTAAGAATAACAGGAAATCCTAATATAAATATAAACTAAAAACAATAAAATAAATCATCGTTAATCCCCGATAGCACCACCAAAATTTGATCAAGTTGTCGTTATCCTATCAAAAGTAACCTATTCAGCTAAACTAATGTAGTTGGAGTAAGTAGGGTCAAAATTCTAAGTGATTATTGGATTCTAATGTTGTCTATGCTAGTTCTAACTTTTATTAGGAATGTCATAAACAAAAGTAGACTAATCTAACTAATGACTAGGTTAAACTAAGCTAAAACACATACTATAGCTAAACTAAATTACCGATATAAAATAAACATCTAGGACAAAAAAATCTCTACTAGTATGACTCACATATCGATTTCTATCCCAATCCTTGCAAATTCAATACATAAAGTAATTCCTAGGACGAATTCACCACTAACAATACTAAGGATTTCTCTCGAATATCAATAGCTTCCTCCTAAGGAAATCTTACCTACTTTTGTGGATTCATGTGATAGTAAGACATTAAGCACAACATTCTATAGGCCCCAATCCATGTTATTAATCAACTATGTCTAGCCTTTTAATGGAATTAATGCCAATCAAAGATAGAATTATTTTTATGCATTTACATTTGAGTCTCGAGATTTATCAATACCTAAAATCCATACTAAGGTTCATCGGGATCCTAGATTAATAGACTACTCACGCATATTAACTTTAAAAACAACAAAAAAAATGACAAAACACATTATGTATCCTAGAAGAATAATAAAGCAATAATAGAAAATCAATACCAAAATAATAATAGAGATTAGAGTGCAAAAATACTGAATAATAACAAACAAATTTTGTGTCTACAACGCTAGAGTAGAAATCTAAAAACTTCAATGCAAAACTAATTACAAGTAGCAAATCTAGAGAGAGTTTTAGAGATCTAATGAAAACTAAGGAGTGTTGCTGCTAACTATTGCTTAACCTAATGAAAAACCCTAATTAATTCTTTTTAAAACAGTGCTAAAAATCCTAAATATATATATACAAAGAGTTTGGACTTCCACAAATCACTCGCTAAAGAACGAGCAAAAGGCAACGCACTCAATTGAGTCCTTCTTCATTCTACAAATTTGAATCAAGTCAGAATTGGTTGTTGTTGAGGAGACTCAATCGAGTGCTATGCACACTCGGTTGACTGTCTTTGTCTTCTTCACTTTTTTTTATCTCAAAGCCACTTTATATCCGATTTTGTACTTTCACTCGAGTGAGTCCTCTACACACTAGATCGAGTCTTCTTGCTTTTAACTCTTATTCTATTCCTTTGCTTTATCCTATGTTTGGGTTAACCTAGATTTGTGTTCTTCACTTGGTTAGAGCTCTGTTTATACCATTAGATTGCTGCATATAAAGAATCTTAAGTGATATAATCATCAAGGAGAGTAAATGCGTATTGCACTATTTTTCCCTTAACAATGGTTTTTTCAAGTAAGGTTTTTAACAAGCCAAGTTTTGATAACAATGCACATAATAAAAGTATTTACTCTGTTTTCTTCACTTGGTTTTTTCCATTGGGTTTCCTATAAGGTTTTAATGAGGCATTGTTTACATAATGAACGTGTAAGGGGGAATGTTATGTAAAATTTCCAAGATGCTCATCAGACCCCTAATATTTTTAAGAATATTTTAGATTTAATATTTTCCATCTCTATGTAAATTCTAACTACTCTCATTTTATATGCATGCATCTCTCCCTTATATAAAGAATATACAAATACAAGAGTATTCTCTTCGTATCTCTCCTATTTTTCATAATAAGAGGAAGTAAAGAAGTTTGATTTCCATAGACATGATGGAACACAGATGCATATGTCCTAACTTGTAGACTCATGTACTAACCTCAAAAATTAACCTTTATAATTTTCAATGAATATGAACACTTATCACACATTTATAAAGAAAATAATTATATTTACACTTTGTAGATATTTTATGTGACCTAATTAAGTTGAAAGATTACTTTATTCTTTAAATATGTAATCTCACTGTCCATAAATTTTGTTCTAAATCTATTATCAAAAGTTTAATATCTTTGAAGTATATTTCGCGTCAAAGTGAAGAGGTATATGAAAAATTCAAGTTATTTATTTTATTAAAAAAAAATATTGGTGTCTATTATTATTTAAAATAATAAAACGTAAAAAGTTGATACGACATTATTAAACCAATTATAATGCTTTCATAATGTTTCTAATGCGACATAAAAGGTGAGACTCAACCATTATATGTTCATCATTTTTAGACCATTGGGCATCTTAGTGCAAATATAGAAACGAGAAGTTGCATATCTTTAATTTCTTAGATACCTCAAATCACAATACAAAAAATTAACCTTAAATTTTTGAGTAAAGATTGTATGTTATATGGGAACTAAACTAATTCTCATATGGTTGAGAAACCTTAAGTGATAGTCTTGTTTATCTTCCAAAGAAAATCTTCCCTCAAATTTATTTGTCCAAAGATACTATGTTATCTTATACTTGTATAATTTTTCTAAAATATTATATTTCTTAAATAAAATTTCATCCCTTTCAACTCATGTCATAGGGCTCCTCCATCCACTAATTACTCTCACTAGCTTTTGAATTAGTTATGCATGTTTTGGATATGATTTCTTTTGTAAAACTTGTATATCTACTTATCAATGAAATGAATTACTGAAAATAAAAAGTAATAATTCATCCTAAATCAACATCATGGTTCTTTTAAGATAAACAAAATAAAGTTAACATCAAGAAGTAAATTTACAATTTAACTATGTTTTGCTTTATCAATTGAAACACTTGTATGTTTTAGAGTTTACTTGGAGAGATTTTAGAAAATGTAGTCAAAATCCAATTATACAGGTTCGTTTTGAACAGATTTAAAGTTTTTAAATTTACTACCTCTATTTTTCTAAATTATACCCACTTTAACTTTATTCATTTTGTGGTACCTTTGTTTATTAATATCTCTTATCCCACTTTATGAGCCCATATTAAATAAACCCTTTTTTCTCTATCTCTCTCCTCCTAAAAGTAAAACTACCACACGTTTGTCTCCTTTATCTGCTTTTAATGATTTCTATTATTACAATAGGATAACACTCAAGAATGGAGGTAATAACTAGTTTATTAATCACATATTAAAAAGAAATTTAATTTATTATATTTCAATATATATTTCAAAAGAAATATCGGTTTTTATAAATTGTACGTGTTTATACTAATAAGTGTGCTAATTTATGCGTTGCAAAAGATCTAATTAAACTAATTTGTTAGGAAAAAATTATCATTAGATATGTTAAATTTTTATTAATGTGTGCTTTTTGAAATATATAATTT
The DNA here is from genome assembly GCA_026401315.1 of Dysphania ambrosioides. Lineage (NCBI taxonomy): Eukaryota > Viridiplantae > Streptophyta > Magnoliopsida > Caryophyllales > Amaranthaceae > Dysphania > Dysphania ambrosioides. Next base: position 6,917,332 of record CM048662.1, read on the forward strand.
TTATAATTTTAGTATGAAGTTTCAAAATCTAGCAATAAGTAAACATAAACAAAAAAAAGTATAGTATGATCTAATATGATATCTAATCATTTACGAAATGAGTAAGTATTTACTTAATTAAGTTGAACTAAACATAACTTTCATAATGTAAGCCATGTCTATGTCTTCATATTTGAAGGGAAATTATGGAGGCATAAAGTGCATTGTTTTAAATTTTAACTTATATAACAATTACTTATCACTTATCACTTATCGCTTATCACTTTTGCCTTTCCAATAGTGAATTTTAAGAGAGTTGGTTAACTATTAATTGTGGTTTTGTATAATAAAGTATGTAATGGGTTTAACCAGCTTCGAAGCTACGGCTTAATTGTGTTCATTCACTTACGATAATCATCTCCTCAGAAAAAAAAAAAAAACAATACTCTTAGGATATAATCATATTATTTTGAAGTCATTTTCAATTATTATAACAGACAGAGTTGTTTCCTCTAATCAAATATATAGTCTTTCCTCCTCTCTCCCAAAATTTCTACCATGTACCTTGATTGAATAGAGGGATAATGGCTTTGTTTCCGGTCTATCACTATGGTTGGTTTTAGCGTAACCGGAAGTAACTAATTAGTCGATACGATATAGCCTACTTACAAAATTATAACGGGTAACATTAATGTTCTGTTTAGTATGGCGTAAAATATTTTCAATTGAAAATGATTTTTCATAGAAAACCTTAATTTTACAATGGAAAACTTTTTCGTTGTTTGGTTGCGTAGAAAATGATTTTACATTTAAACATTTTATGTGGTTTTGTTGAACTGAAAATCAATTACTCTTATCAACTATTCTAATTGTATTCTCCTGTCATTTTGTAAGTCTTTTTCCCATTGTATTTTCTAGTTGTTTGTCATTAGCTAAATTTGTTATTCTAAAACAAATATTTTTTTTATAAAATCTACAATATATTTTTCTCTAATCTATTAATAACATATTACATTATACAGAATATCATCATAAAACTAGAGAATCCTAAAAATATGGTTCAATATTATAAAAAGACCAAAAGCTACCTATAAAGGAGTACTCACAATTGAATAAGCAAACCAATTAAACATGTAAATATATTCGCAATCAAACAGGTAAACCAATCAACTGGTTGTAATGTAATAGTTTGTACATTTACATTTTAAATTCTAATAGAAAGAAAATTTATACTCTAATTTCAAATAAACTGTTGATTGCCCATATTTCATGAGAAACTTTCATTGTGCAATCGAATTGGGGGGAAATCTAGGGTTTTTTAAATTTTCGATTAAAATAGATAAAAATTTGTTCGAATACATGATATGGTATGATGACTTAATATTGAAGACATGAGATTCAAAAAAAACGTACTAAATAGATAATATTCGAAGAAGATGAAAAGAAATCATGGATTTTTCCCCAATATTTAATAGAGAGAAAGTGTGGAGTAAATAGAGAGGCTATCGAGAAGATGAGAAATAAAGAATGTATGAGTAGAGCTAGCCATGGGTTGGGCCGACATGCGAGCCGGCCAGACACACTTTTAGCACGGTAAGACACAAGTAGGGGTGTTCAAAACTACCCGACCCGATTACCTGATGGTCCGAAAATAAATAGTCAGGGATTTTTTTTTAAAAAATGATTTTTTGGGTCGGGTACCCGACCCGATAAAGAATAAGGTACTCGGGTTGGGTCATGGGCCGGATAAAAAATGTAATCGGGTACCCGAATACCCAAAATAATTTTTTCAATTTGATTTTGTTTTTTAGTAGGGTTTCAATCGGGTACCCTATGACCCGACCCAATTTAAGCGGCTACCCGCTAAGCAAGAACCCTGTGACCCAATCTACTTTAAGCGAGTACCTAAGTGAGAATGAACAGGGTTCAAGAAATAAGTCGGATACCTTGTGACCCAACCCGATTTAAGTGGGTACCCACTTAAACCGAGTCGGGTCATGGGCTGATTTTCAAACAACCCGAAAAAGCGGGTACCTGAAAACCAGGTACCCGGTTGTGAAAACCCCTAGATACAAGCACGGACATGGCACGCTATCCGTGGAGTGGGCTGCATGCCAAGCCACATACAACAAAAAAAAATTTAGCACGAGCACTCAAGCGGCACGCCAATTTGGCACAAGGCACGGTCCGAAACACTATATTAGTTAGTATTATTTAATACTAATATTAGTAATAATATTACTATTACTAGTACAATTAATATTACTATTATTTTTAATATTATTATATTCTTATAATATAATTTAAATTATCTAAAACTATTTTTTTCAATTCTATTATCTACTTTATTTTTATTAGGCATGGCACGATACAGCACGACATGACAAGATGGCACGCACGAGTAGGCATGATCCATGGTGGGCACGGCACGACCTGATCTGTGCCTACCTCTATGCGTGAGTTGTTTGTTACTTGATTTTTTTTAGAGTGAATGGTTATAAAATTGTTTTACTTCTAGTTTTGGGGGAAAATGTTTTCAATAGGGTGTAAAGTGAATTTACATTTCAAGTTTTACATCCTATAATTTACTCCAAACCAAACAATGTAAATGGGAAAAACAGTTTTCATGGAAACGGATTTACACCCTACAAAAAGGAACATAATTTAAATGATATACTTCTCACGTGTCTAGTCTTCAATCCCACCCTATGTGATAAGTTCCATTTATATATATGATTTAAGGTATTTTAGGATCATTTGCATGTAGTTTAGATGCATTTTAGTTTAGTTTTACTTAATTTAACTCATTTGCTTTCATATAATGTGTTCACGGGTTTTCGTATTGGTTGTTATCTTTTTTAAGATTTCTGAAATCCGAGGAATGAGACAAGTTTATGATCTCATTGAGGGATTCTATGGAGTCTTGGGAGTCACTACGAAACAACACAAAGCTTCGAAAAGTGTTTAATCCATATCCAATTCACCAATGAAGCAAAGGAGTTGAAGTAAAAAGATGCATTAGCCTTAAGCAAAGAGACTCCATCGAGTATTACTGAGGACTCTTCTATCTTACATAAGAAAAAAGAACTGAATTCCAAACTCTTAAATCTTTTTTGGTTTCAGACTTTTAGTTGCTACAGTAATTGAGTATGTGGTAGATCAATCAATTTTAGACATCAAGAAAAAAGAAAAATACAATGTTCAACAAAATATCAAAGAAAATTCAAAGTAATCAAATAAAAAAGTACTCAATTTAATTTTTCATTCTTCCATTATTATTTGTCCCTTTCCCTTGCGTTTCTGTAGAAATCCATTGTACAAATTTGAGTATAAATTTCTTTAACCGCATATATTAAAATTTATATAAAATTAATATATTTAAAATATTCATCAAAATGAATATAAAATGATTCCACTTAAATATTATATTTTTTAAAAAATTATCGAAGATTTTTCATAGTTAAATTTTCTCTCCCAACAAACAAATAAGAGCAAAGGTAGAGATGAAACTGATAAAATAAAAAACACTTTGATCATTATAACTTAATTCAATTATATAAAAGTTATCTCTAAGGCACGAGCACTACCCAAAGTAGACTATCCATCCATGTGACCTAATCAAATGCCACGCATATGACAGAAGATAATACAACATCATAAACTTACTTAAGCTACCCTTTAAGAGTCAACCCTCTTAATATATGCTACTTATCCTATATCTTTGTTCATTACTTACGTTAGTTAGTAGTCCTAGACTCTTAGCTCGCTTCATATCACTGCCATTTTTAATTTTAATTATTATATAATCAAATAATAATACAATAATAAGCTATTTAATTAATGTTTGATTGCAAATTAATCATACTTCACCAAGCCTTTGAGCGAAGAACGATTTAACTTTATTCGTCTTAAGCTTGGAATGTTAAATGGGGAAGCATCCTCGTAGGGGGAGCTATTTCAGTAAGTTGTATATGTTTATTTCTTTTTGCATGTGTATGTCAAAGTCTTGACACTCTTGTCATTGCCTTGACGTACTGTCACTTTTTAATATTAATATTGGATCAAAATGTTTGGTACTTATCCTATAGATAATTATCAAATATTTATTAAATGATTTTTGAAATGTTTTGGATACAAAAATTGCGGATGGATTTGTTTATTTTTCTTTCAATGTTTTTTAAAATCTCATTCCATTCGTTTTAAAAATTCTCATGGCCTTGAAGCTGTTTTCAAAGCTTTCCGCGTATTTTATTTTTAGCTTTCAAAGCCTTGACTGATTGATTTTTTTAAACAACGCCTTTTTGTTTTCATGTCTTTAAAGGTTTTACTGTTTTATATCTTTTTGTTATCTTGAACAAGTCTTCTTGTGATCCAACATTTATATTTTCCCACCTTGTCGGAAGACAAAAAGGGGGAGAGTATTTATGTATTATCTATTTAAAGGGGAGAATATTTTTTATGCATTTTATTCTTTGACGTTTGCATATAATGTTTTGTCTTCCATCAAGGGGGAGATTGAAGACTCCACCTTGATTACTAATGTTTTTATGTTTAATGATGGAAGTCAAAATGCAAAGTCAAATAGAGTTGAAAACATGATGGAAACCAAAATGCATAGAGTTGACAATGTGTTGAAAATAATGGAAGCTATAATGCAAAAGCTTTATGCATTCTGTCAAAGGACGAGAATAACTCTTGAGCCACGTCTTCAAAATCTTGAGCCACGTCTTCAAAAGCTTGAGCCACGTCTCAAAACAGTCAGCAAAGTTCAAACACTTTGTCAAAGGATAAGAATCTTCTAATTGCCTAAATCTTGTGTTTTATCCTTTCCCTATTTCACTTATTTTATGCTCTAACCTAACTTATTCATACATGATTTTACTGTCAAAGATATATCTTATTTTCAGCAAATAAGTGATGCTCATATATGTTGAAGATTGTTCAAGTTAATTTTGGTAAATACCAAAATTCAAGCATTGTGGTTATGGAAGACGAAATCTGTTTTGAAGCTTCAAAGTGCAGCAAATAAAGTGGAAATATTCTTGCTATAATATATTCAATGATATCAATCTTCTACAGCCAAAATGAATTATTCTCTACAGCCATATTGGAGGAAATATTGCTGAAAGTATTAAAGGCAAATCGGATTTTCAGCAGCCTATTTTGAGCCTCCTTTCAACGGCCTGAAATCAAGTTCAGTATATATTCAAAGCTTTGAAGCTGAAGAAAGCAAGGGAGACAACGTGAGACACAACGAAACAAAAAGAAAAGAGCAGAAGCTTTAATCGTGAATTTCAGTCACAAGCACATCATCAAAGCGTCATTATTTTCTCTCTAGTTCCATAAACTTTTCTTGTATTTAGATTGAGAGAAAATCAAAGTATAATCTCTTGAGCGTTTAAAAGAATTTTCTTTTTAGAGAGTGTTATACTAAGAGTATACCCATAATACTCAAACGTATAGAAAAAGAGAGAGCTTTTTTATTACTAGGATCTGAGATGCTAAAGTGTAGCTGGGGTGCTATGGAGTAGAAGATGGGGATTAAGATCTTCTAGGGTGCTTTAGATCTCTAAAGGAAGTAATAAAAGAGCGAGTTAAATCCTAAGGGTTAGACAACCCTAGGCGGAGATGTAGGCAAATTAGTTGCCGAACTTCGTATCAAATCTCCGTGTTTTGTCTCATCTCATTTCTGCCTTCATTGCTTAAGTTTTATGTTTGCTTCGCTCATCAATCAAAGCAGCGAACAGTCAAAGCCTGAGCAAAAGCCTTTGAAACCAATTTCAAGGCTTTGACGTCCAGTTTCAAAGATAAGCCTTAACGCTTATATTCCGCCTTTGAAATTCAGTTCAAAACCTTGAGACCCTGAACGCGAAAATCGGTTATACTCTATTCACCCCCCCTCTAGAGTATAATTAATCATATTCCATCTCCCTATTGATTCTTCAAAGTGTAATGTGTATAAAATCAATCTAAAACCGCGAGACTTAACACTACAACAGGGTAGTAAACGTGCTCTAAAACGAGTACATCAACGTCCCCTCCCAAGCCAAACCTTTGCTAGTCTCTAGAAAATGAACTAGCAAGGTGACATGAAAGCATAGGGCAAAACAGTTACCAAAGCAAATGAAAAACAAGACAATGCAAGCAGTGTATGTGCAAAACTCTTCCCTAGCCATGGGTGTGCAAGTATAATGGGATTAGAAGAGCATAATATCAAGAGGAACAACGTTTTCTACATATCGGGATCACCAAGCGAGCTACAACATAGGCCATTCCGCCCACTACCTAATGAGGTTGCAAGTCTATGCTCCTGAAGTTATTTCCCAAGAGATGTGGGAAATTTCTAATACGCTCATGTGTTTGATAGGGTATGTGTTTCGCTCAGAATCATCCTACTAAAGATGAGTCGGGAATTAAACACCTAAACAGGGAGAAATCTCGGGGATTGTGTCTTATCTACTCTCTAACACATATCTTACTAGTCAGGCCAAGTCGAACAGGTTTGAAAAGGGTTGCAATGTAGGCTAGGATCTAGGTAGGGTAAAATTTGGGGATGTGGAGTTTAAATAGAGGATAGTAAGCGATCCAAAATTCGGTGGCACTCTCTACTGCCGAAGCCGAATACATTGCAGCCGGTGCTTGTTGTTCACAAATTTTGTGGATATCTCAATAATTAAGAGACCTTGGATTAGACTTCAAAGGCATACCTATTAAGTGTGACAACACAAGTGCAATTTCCATAACAAAGAATCCAGTTCAGCACTCTCGCACTAAACATATTGATGTTAGACATCACTTCATACGTGATCATGTGGAGAAAGGAGACGTATCTATATCTTTTATTTCTACTGATTTGCAAACCTTTTCATTTGAAGGGTATACACACGTACACACGGACGCGCGGACACACAATACATTTTACATAAAAAGGACTTTATTTTTTTTAAAGTGAAATTTCATGTGTTAGATCTTTTCATTTGAAGGGTTTAGATCTCTTCTCTCATTTTTCTCATTTTAAGCACTATCCTCATTGAATCTCTTTTCCCCACCCATAAATATGCTCTGTATGTGCTTATAATAATTTGACTTTTCATTTGAAGGGTATACACACGTACACACAGACGCGCACACACACAAAACATTTTACATAAAAAGGACCTTATTTTTTTTAAGTGAAATTTCATGTGTTAGATCTTTTCATTTGAAGGGTTTAGATCTCTTCTCTCATTTTTCTTATTTTAAGCACTATCCTCATTGAATCTCTTTCCCCCACCCATAAATATGCTCTGTATGTGCTTATAATAGTTTGACTTTTATATTTGGCAATGCAAAAACTATTTAATGTATTTATATGGTTAGTTATATACTATGATTAAGTAGTAAAACTTATACATTGTTTAAATTTTGAAGACATGCGTATGCACTAACACTAATTTAATAACATCTTACATAAAAAGGAAAATGATAAATAATGTCTATAAGAAGCTAAAAAAAGGAACACTTAAAGAATACAAACATTACTCACCTCAATTTATGTGTGATTTTATTATATATGTTCAAATTTATACCATTTAATGATCGGTATTTAATGTTTAAATACAACCTATAAAAGTACAAGATCTATTGTATTCACCTTTATTTCCCCTATTCCAGATGAAAATAGATTAAAAAAAAAAATCTAGATATACTTAGATAAGATAGAATAAGTTTATATCATTAAAAGTAGGTTAAACAATAAGTAAAATTTATACCTATAATAAGTTTAGATAAGACGATTGAATATAATTTAAACAAGATAAGATAAACTTAAATAAAATATATTATATAAGATCGGAAAAGTTCTAATAAAAGCAGATAATTTAAATTCAAAGAAATATATGTTTAAAAATCAGGTAGATATAATACACCAATAGCTATCATGTATTGTAAAAGAAGCTTTTCTAAAATTTTGGTGGTGAAGAAACTTCCAAAATTTAATTCTGTACTAATCATAACCATCAAAATAAAAGAACCATATCTTTCTTGGATTTTGGTAGCGTTAGATTCATCGACCTAGCTAGGCCGCAATTTTTAATATGTATCTCTCTTTTTCAAGCAATGGGGAAAATAGAGATATTTTTATTTTTTGTCCCCTTGAGGTAATATAATATTCATGACCAAAGATGATAATTAGGTGATGTCATATCTATTTGAAAAAGCTCAGTATATGAAAAATCTAGCTATAATTGAGGTTACTTTAATAGATTTGTCAAGTGATCAGTGATCAAGTTCAGTTCAAAATATATTATTATATAAAATACAAAATATACAGAGTATATCAAATCACAGAATATTAGATACAATTTGAGTCACTGAGGTGAGTAAAATGCATTCTATTTCAACGTGAATTGTAACATTTTTTCCGTAACGGCTTCTCCAAAACAAAGAAAATATGATTATTACAAATTAGAAGTGATAGGGTTTTTGGGAACAGGAGCATTTTGAGCTCTGTGATTAAATTCATGGAGCAGTTCGCTGCACTAGAATCCCAATGATTTCGGTAGACTAGCCTGGTTGTTAAACACCATCCAAATATAGCAAGTTGAGGACAATATTTATCTGAGCCATTGTATGTAAGTCTTCACTTGTCCTATAAAATGCTCTGTAGCAAGATTAATCATTAACATTTGCATATATATGACCCATATCCTACATTTAATGTTTTTATTTTTTTTATTTCTTGCAACTATATTCACCACACTTTCTGCATTACTTTTAATCTGCACATTTTGCAACCCAAACCTTGCACCTATGCAAACTCCATAACTCATTGATGTTGCTTCAACCGTCGAAGCATCCCATCTTGTGTCTTCTCTCTGAACAGAATAATACAACAAGACACTTGGCCTTCATTACTCTTGACCAGAACACCTAAACTACAATTTACACCAGACACAACGTGGGTAATGTAGAATTTGAGATATGTAAAGCGGAATTTTAAAAAATTATTTCTTACATTTAATATAGGATTTCATGCACATTTTAATACAAATTATAGAAATAGAATTCCATACCCTCAGAGCATAAAAATGGATCTTTAGAATGTTAATTGCCACTCCTCTAATATTGGTCCACAAGCAGCGATTGAATCTCCATTTATGCTAGTACAGAATATGAAACGCTTTTCTATTGCTTTTCTCGGTGATGGCAAAGTGAGAGGATTGGTTTCTTAGAATGATAGACGTCACTTATCATTTCTATCCCTTGGTATATATATATATATGACATTTATATGTCGTGAAATGAATCTATTTACCAATCCTTCACATAAGTATGACTTTTGAGCTTCTTAATCTCTTCGTTCGCCTTAATCCAATCGTATGCTTAAACGTGTGACCTCATAGGATAAGTTTATTATTAGTAGTGCACTAATCAAATTAGTTCATAAATCATAGTCGATTTTTAGCAAAGCATTATGATTACCTAAAATAACCAATTATAATTTATCTATATATTTTGTCCAAAATTATATTTAATTGTTACACTTGATCGAAAGACATTTTCCTTCAATCTTCCACTTGCCCTAGAATAAGTTTTGAAGGTTCAATGGGCACTCAAGAGGGGGGGGGGGGGGGGGGGGGGGTGAATTGAGTGTTAAGTAATCGTTGGTAATTTTTGCTTCTTTTCGGATTATGTGTAAGGAACTAGTTGTGCTGGTTCCCTTATGCAGCGCAATAAAACAAGGCAATAAAGAACACCACAAACTTAACGAGGTTCAGCCAACTCTGGCCTACGTCCTCCTACCCTAAGTACTTTATTAATCTACTCCGAAAAATAAAGATACAATTCACTCTACTGTTTCCCTACTCCGGGAACCAGTAACCCCACACTCAACTCTGAATGTGCTTTGAACTTACCCTCGTAAGTTCCTAGTGTGTTTGAACTCACAAACACTCACCAAGTCTTCAACCCCTTTGTCGAAGACTGAATACAAGATCAAGAACTCTCTAATAATTTAACTCTCAAAAGTCAAATAGAGAAAAACATTAAAACACTATTATGCTCTTGTGTATCACTCAATAATTGAACTAGTGCTTTTAGCTCTCAAAGATCAAACTCTGTTAAAATTGCGTAAGAGCCATATTTTGATTATTCATATCAAGACGTATTTATAGGTTAGTCGGCTAAACCCTCAATTCATACGTATAAGATATACATACGATCCTCAAATCATGCGTATAAGATATACATACGATTTTAGGATAAGTATTTATCCTAAATGATTTGATCATAAGATAAGATCATCTTAGGATAAAATACTTCCCGGTTTTTAGCTAACCAAAACATCATCTTATCTTTTAGCTGCTTAAATATATCTTAAAACCATAAATTTCGGAAAATATCCTTTTTGTAAAATCTTTGTAAAAACCGCAGCTTGAATAATCTGTTCAGTTAACCTGGTTCCCTGACCTGGTTCCCTGAAATGAATATGTTATGAAATTTGTTCCAATCCTTGTACCAAATTTCATAACGATATTTAATATACTAAAAGCACTTTATATACTCAATTATATAAGTTGTACTACGGAGCATTTACATGAAGATCCTAAATAACTCTTCGAGTGTAGTCTTTCTTCATGCATTCGTCAAGTCTTGAAAGCTTCCATGAATAAACTCAATTGTTGACCAAGGACCTTCCTTTTGATCGAAAGACCTTTCAAGCTTCCAAACTTAGAAATCAACTTAGATGCATAACTCATTTATCATCTAGTTGTTCCCTGTATAAAGACAAGTTAGTTCAACGGATATCTCATATAAATAATAACTCATCTAGGGAAACAGTGTTCTATGTTAGCTGGTTCCCCAACTGTATTGAACACTTTCAAGGACCTGTTTCCCTTAGCTGTTTGTCATCATTCAAAACTATCAAACTATCAATCAGAACCTAAGGAACTTCAACAAGTTTGTTACTATAAATTCCTTAATTCTCTTAATGTCGAATTTGTTAGTTTGATGACATCTCATGTTATCAATACTAATGTTCAAATAAAATCTTGATATCAAGCTTGAACTGTCGAAACAAATGAATAACACTTAATTCATTTGAGCACGGCCATACATTTTTTAGTTCTTACTCTTCAAGAAGCTTAAGACACCAACCCTAACAATTAGGAGGATTTATTCAATCTTTTACATCCAAAACTCTCACTTAACTTTTAGCAACTCTGAGCCTTTCCTTTATAACCTCTTTTTACGGCACGGTGTTTGAAAATGTCAAAGGCATACTAATCACCGAATAAGAGTAGTGTCATATGATAACCGTTCTTTTAGGTCGTTTAACTAAAAGAATAGTAATGCAAACAAAATTTGTAAACACCCTAATACTACTACAACTAGTGTAGTGGTAAGTCGGGGATCGAACCACAAGGACAAGGGGCGATAGTTTCTAGACTTGATAAAAATGGTTTATTTGGGGATTTGATAGAACTATACTAATAACAGAAAAGTAAAGAAAGAATTAAAACGATGATATTCTATGAAAGGAAAACGGGAATAGATCAGTTCCACCCTAGGAAGGACAATCAAACTATCAATACACTAAATTAGGAGAAATCAGTCAACAATAAATCATGACACTCAAGATGACGAGAGGAAGTTTGTGACCCTATAAATAGCATTAACAACCTATAATCGCCCTATGTCTCCAAAGGACTGGCAGGACAAGATTTGCATCGAATATAAATCAATCAATCATTAACAATCTCAAACCCTAACTCTACGCATGAAGAACGAGCCAACCTAGGGTTTCACCAATCAAACCCCTAAGAAAACTACTCACACATAGTAATAAAGACTAGGGCATACACAATGATAAAGAACCCTATCTAGACCGTAAAAGAAGCAACGATAATAGCAAGAGCAATGAAGTTACCAAAAGCAATAAATGAAAACATTAAATGAAATAGAACAGAAAAGAATCGATACCTTGCACAAATGAAATTACGTGAACGAAAGTAATTCTAAATCCGAAATACAAAGCTTTAAAGGAAGTGCAACGAAAGCTGTAAATCTAAACTAATGCTTAAATGAAATGAAGAGAATTAAAGGTGATGTTCTAGGTTGAGGCACAAAAGCTCTCAAAGTAGGCATGAGGGTTATTTACAGCACAAGGGGGTATTTATACCCTAGGGACATAGGGTGTAAAACCCTAGGAAAAACCCTCGAGCGCCGGCCTAAGAAAGAACCAAGAAAGTCGAAAATAGGCTCCATTCGGCCAAATGGAAGAGGTATTCGGCCGAATGAGATACCATTCGGCCGAATGGTTTCCTCATTCGCCTATATCAGAAACATGACATTTTTGCACCGTGTCCACCATTCGACCGAATGAATGCAACCATTCGGCCGAATGGGCCTTGATTCGGCCAAATGAGTGTTCATTCGGCTATTCCCGAGAGGTTGAGTTATGTGCTTGAATCTCTGTCTTTCATTCGACCGAATGGATGTCGTATTCGGTCAAATCTAAATCTGAACCTTGCTGAACAGCTCCTTTGAAGTGTCTAATGGCTTCTGGAGTTTATGGGATCTACGAGAGTGACTTAGAACGCATACCCTAGCTATGATACGTGCATCTAAACTCTTGATAAGAGTGTCAAAGCCTCAAACACGTCTCATTTTACCTCGAAATCATCGAAATCACCTGAAATGACCTAAAAACAGCTCGAGGACAAGATCAAGGTAAAATTGAATGTAATGTGCATAAAACCGATATAAAAGCATGAGACTCGACACTAAAATGGGATTGTAAACGTGCTCTAAAACGAGCACATCAACTTTCCCCAAGCCAAACTTTTGCTAGTCCCTAGCAAATGAACTAGCAAGGCAACACCGTGAGCAAAGCTCACGAAAAGCAAGGTGAGCGAAAAATAAGACAATGCCAGCCGTGTACGCGCAAAACTCTTCCCTACCCATGGGTGTGCAAGTACAATGGGCTCAACAGAGCATAATACCAAGATGAACAACGTTTTCCACAGACTTGGGATTACTGGAAAAGCTACAACATAGGCCATGCCACCCACTACCTAATGAGGTCACAAGTCCACGCTCCCCATGCTATTTCCTAAAAGATGTGGGAAATTTCTAGTATGCTCGTGTGTTTAATACGGTACGTGTTTTGCTCAGAATCATCCAACTTAAGGTGAGTCAGGAATTAAACACTCAATCATGGAGAAATCTTAGGGATTGTATCCTATCTACTCTCCAGCACAGAACTTGCTAATCAGGCCAAGTCGAACAAGTTTGGAACGGTTGCAATGTAGGCTGGGATCAAGGTAGGGTAAAATTTTGGGATGTGGAGTTCAAATAGAGGATAGTAAGCAATCCAAGGTAATCAAACCAAGGATGGCTATGACATCCGACAACAATGCCACTTCTCAAAATTCTCTAGATATGCATAAATGAACTCATTACACCAACTTTATTCTCGAATTTTTCTTTTTCTATTTTTTCTGTCTCTTTTCTTTTCTTTTTATTTTTTTTTTCTTTTTCTTTTTGTTTTCATGCTAATGTTTCATATCATACGACAACGATTTTTCAAACCAAAATCTTTCACCACAATGCAACGGGTACCACTTCACTGTGATCACTTGACTATCCTCTAGGTAAAAAGAGGGAATATTTGGCTCATGTAGAGTTAGATGATGTAGCTACAAAGAAAAAGTAAAGGCATAAAATTGGCTTACTCTAAAGGCAATCGATATTCATGGTAGGCAATTTGGCCATGTAACTGTAACTACAAACGTGTTATCATCCCTGGCCTTTAGAAAAGAAGACTATGATGGAGGAGAACAGACACAATACTTAGACTCTCTAACTAGCACTTAATAACATAGGACTCATAATGGAGTCCTAGAAGGCTCACTCTTCACTAGGCTAGTCGAAATGTGCCTTAATAGGTAGTCATCCAAGCCACCAACCAAGCAGGACCAGATCCCCCAAGTTAGGTGGAAAACAGTCAATCATTCGGTCCCAAAACAGGTACAAGGCTAGGAAAACATGAGTATGCATAAGACCACTATAATGTACACATCAGGAGCTAGCATGTCAGTTTCATAACTCAAGCACATTAATCTTGACACACCTAGACATGCAAAGAAAATCTAAAACAAAAACTAAGGCAATAGTTTCAATAATGCTGATCTTTCGAAGCTTTGAAAACACAAGGACCGTCCCCCAAGCCAGCTCAAGAGCCGTCTCGACACTTGGGAGAGGAGAAACAAAAGGGAGAAAAATCAGCATTATGGAAGCTATTGCTATACAAATAAACAAATAAAACAAACACCAGGTTATCTCCCGTAAGTACTTTTGTTTAACGTCGGTAAGTTCGACATATTTAGGCACAAGTTTATACAGAAAAAGAAAACAACAAAATCGTACCTGCCGTAGGAGTGGATTCACTCCTAGCATCACCATCACCTCTAGCGAGGAGTCAAAACTCTCCACCGAGCCGCAGTGGCGGAAGTAAGCAATGGAGAACCAGGGTCATCTAGAGGTGGGTTATAATGCAGGGCTCCCCCAAGCCAGGGTGGGGTCGTCGGTCTCTTTTTAGATTTTCTTTTTCTAGCCCTTTTCCATTTGTGGGCTGGCTCGTCAGTACCTTCAGATTTGTAATACATCTCTGTTTACGGAGCAATTCCCTTCGCAACCCCTAAAATAAGACGCTCTTGCGCGTCCACCTCATCCAACACCTCAACTATCATTGGGGCAACAAAAGCACTACACCTCTCAACCTCTTTCGCAGCTTCATTCTTATCCACCCCAAAGGAACAAATCCGCTCGACCATGGGTTCCATTGAAGACTTAGAAAAGGCAAACACGATCTTCTCTTAGGCTACCCTGACGGTTATAGTTTCTGATTCACAGTGGATTAGGGCATGCAAAGTTTTTAAAGCATCCCTCCCTAAGATGAGGGAAGTATAAGGATCTTCGGCCATATCAAGCACCACGAAGTCACATGGTACCACTATGTTCCCTACTTGGATTGGAAGGTCCTCAAACTCCCCACATGGCACTTTTATACTATGGTTGGCCAACTGGATTGTTTTCTTCGAAGGCTTAAGCTCACAGGTTAGGTGTTTGGCAATGGACATCGGCATTAGGCTAATGGAGGCCCCAAGGTCAGCAAGTGCTCCCTTAGAATTGAGTTTTCCAAGGGTGACTGGGAGCACAAAGGGTCCTCTAGCTTTTTCTTTCTTTGCCCATGTGCCCTTAATGATGGCACTTACCTGCTCTGGTAAACTAATAACCTCGCCCTCAAGCTTTCTCTTATTCTTTAAGAGGGTTTTTAGATACTGAGCATATTGTGGCATTTGCTCCATGGCCTCTAAGAATGGTATATTCATTTCAA
Organism: Dysphania ambrosioides; assembly: GCA_026401315.1. Classification (NCBI taxonomy): domain Eukaryota; kingdom Viridiplantae; phylum Streptophyta; class Magnoliopsida; order Caryophyllales; family Amaranthaceae; genus Dysphania; species Dysphania ambrosioides. Next base: position 6,932,693 of record CM048662.1, read on the forward strand.
GTTGCCTCATATGCTCTAGGAATTTAAGAAACTTTTCTTACAACTCCTTCTCTACCTTCTTATAAGGAAAAGGTAGAGGCGGAGCATGTTGACGCTCAAGTTTCCTCCGTTCTTGTATCTCCCTCCATCTCTCATCTTTATCGTTCTTCTCCCTCTCATGCTCAATGACTTCGACATTGTGCCCCTCATCTTCTTCACCACCCTCCTTTTCTTCTCTCCCCTCAAGGTTCTCCTTGTGCTCATTTTCTCTTAGACAACCACTACCCTGTGAGGAATCTTCCCCTAAATCATCTCCATTGGCTATAAATGGAGCAGGATATGAGGTTCCAGATCTTAGGAAGATCGCCTTACAGGTGTGATGCTTAGGGTTGGAATCAGGAGAGTTTTATGGTGGAGGTTGGGTGGATGGGTTTTGTTGAGGGTGAGTAGGAAGTAGCAATATTGGGGGTGGACTAGCCATCTGCGCAAGCTGTGATTCAAACAACTTTTGCTGCGCTTGAAGTTGTTGCATTTGATTTATCAAAATTTTGATTGATTTGTGAGAGGGTTTGATTTTTCTGCGCAAGGGAGTTCACTTGGGTGGAAAGGAATTCATTAGTTAGAGGTGGGTTTGGTTGAGGCTGTGCAGATGGATAGGGTAGGTTTGGTGTTGGGTCTTGGCATTTGAGGGTACGGCCTATTCCCATTTAGCCTAGGAAAACTCCTATTCGCTTGATTGGTAGAGTTGTACCCTTGGTAGGAGTTCCCTTGGTTAGAATTTGGATTGAAGGGAGGTCTAAAGGGTTGATTGTTGTAAGGACCTTGCTGAGCAAACCCTTGGTTTTGACCACCATACCCTATAGCTGCCACATAATCGGGATTATACATGTATCCATCATAGTTTATGACTAGGGTTCCTTCTTGGTTATACCCCCGTAGTTAACAGTCGCTATGTGCTCAGAATTTGTACCCCCACAATATGATGTATCATGATTGGTGCCCCCACAGATACTACATGAAAAGGGCGTCTCTTTAACCAATGATACATTGGAGTTACCTTGGGCGTATTTGAACTTGGACAGCTTCTTATCAACGATAGCCTCGATTTTTGAACTAATCGTGTCCAAGTTGCTTGAATCCATCCCTCCTCTCGGTAATCCACTGCCCCTTGCTCCTCCCCAAGAGCTATTTTTAGCAACCTCCTCAATCTTAGCCTTCACTTGATTGCATGGTACTTTCGAGAGTTGGCCACCAACAGCCGAGTCTAGTAGTGCCTTGGTGGAGTCATTTAGACTATCATAGAAGAATGTATTTAGATGGTTCTCCCCGTACTCATGTTAGGGGCATGCTCTTATCATTCTCTTAAACCGACTCCAGGTGGCACTAAGGTTCTCATCATCCTCTTGAGTGAATGACGCAATTTTCTTACGCCAATCCTGCGTTCGAACTGTGGGGTAGAACCTTTCTAGAAATGTTGTCTTTAATTGAGCCCAGTTAATGATTGAGTTGGGCTCTAGGCATTTATACCAATCCTGAGCATCACCAGATAAACTTAAGTGAAATAAATGCATCCGTACATAATCCGGGCTATTGGGGCATGGAGGTATGAGATCGCAAATATCTGAGAATGCCTCCAAGTGTTGGAGAGGGCATTCATTTCTCAAACCGCAAAAAGGGGTCTCCTTCACCATACGGGTGAATTGAGGATGTATGTAATAAGGGTTTGGGGCTATGGGTAACACTACACCTCCTTGAATTTCTTGGGACCCAGGCGTCCCAAATTGACCAAAAAGTTGTTCGTGGTTTTCGTCCATTGGTGGTGTAGGGGGGTTGGAAGTATTTGGTTGTGACGAGGTTTGGGATGGAATTCTCCATTTGCTGCGTTGAACCTTAGGGTCGTATGGTTCTAGTTGTTGATTTGATCTGCGTGTGCTATATGGCATGTAAACAACACCAGATAAACCAAGCGTAAGTACTGACAAGCAAACTAATAGTCAATAATAAAAAAAAACAAAATGACTTACACAAAGACTATAATTTAAACACAACGCCTTGTCCCCAGCAACGACACCATTTTGATAACCGTTCTTTTAGGTCGTTTAACTAAAAGAATAGTTATGTAAACAAAATTTGTAAACACCCTAATACTACTACAACTAGTGTAGTGGTAAGTCGGGGATCGAACCACAAGGACAAGGGGCGATAGTTTCTAGACTTGATGCAAAGGGTTTATTTGGGGATTTGATAGAACTATACTAATAACAGAAAAGTAAAGCAAGAATTAAAACGATGATATGAAAGGAAAACGGGGATAGATCAGTTCCACCCTAGGAAGGACAATCAAACTATTAATATGCTAAATTAGGAGAAATCAGTCAACAATAAATCATGACACTCAAGATGAAGAGAGGAAGTTTGTGACCCTATAAATAGCATGAACAACCTATAATCGCCCTATGTCTCCAAAGGACTGGCAGGACAAGATTCACATCGAAAATCAATCAATCAATCATTAACAATCTCAAACCCTAACTCTACGCATGAAGAACGAGCCAACCTAGGGTTTCACCAATCAAACCCCTAAGAAAACTACTCACACATAGTAATAAAGACTAGGGCATACACAATGATAAAGAACATGATTGAAAGCACAAACGATTTGAATGTAATGAACAAGAGAACGAAAAACAAAGACTTATAACAAAACTGATAACTACTTTATCAAGACCGTAAAAGAAGCAACGATAATAGCAAGAGCAATAAAGTTACCAAAAGAAATAAATGAAAACATTAAACAAAATAGAATAGAAAAGAATCTATACCTTACATAAATGAAATTGCATGAACGAAAGTAATTCTAAATCTGAAATACAAAGATTGAAAGGAAGTGCAACGAAAGCTGTAAATCTAAACTAATGCTTAAATGAAATGAAGAGAATTAAAGGTGATATTCTAGGTTGAGGCACAAAAGCTCTCGAAGTAGGCATGAGGGTTATTTAGAGAACAAGGGGGTATTTATACCCTAGGGACATAAAGGGTAAAACCCTAGGAAAAACCCTCGAGCGCCGGCCTAATAAAGAACCAAGAAATTCGGAAATAGGCCGAGATACCATTTGGCCGAATAGTTTCCTCATTCGCCTATATCAGAAACTTGACGTTTTTGCACCCTGTCCACCATTCGACCGAATGAATGCAACCATTCGGCCGAATGGGGCTTGATTCGGCCGAATGAGTGTTCATTTGGCTATTCCCGAGAGCTTGAGTTATGTGCTTGAATCTCTGTCTTCCATTCGACCGAATGGATGTCAGATTCGGTCGAATCTGAACCTGAACCTTGCTTAACAGCTCCTTTGAAGTGTCTAATGGCTTCTGGAGTTTATGGGATCTTCGAGAGTGACTTGGAACGCATACCTAAGATATGATACATGCATCTAAACTCTTGATAAGAGTGTCAAAGCCTCGAACACGTCTCATTTTACCTCAAAATCATTGAAATCACCTGAAATGACCTAAAAACAGCTCGAGGACAAGATCAAGGTAAAATTGAATGTAATGTGCATAAAACCAATATAAAAGCATGAGACTCGACACTAAAATGGGATTGTAAACGTGCTCTAAAATGAGCACATCATCATGCTCATGTCAAAGTAATCCACTAAATACAATATTAAAATTCTTATGAATAATTTAAGAATATCAAGAAGGTCTATCTAATATATATCCATATACATATTCATGTAAATGACTAGACATATCAAAGTCCTCATATCATATGAAATCGCGCCATCAATCAACTTACAAACTAGTTCCTAAATGAATTATTTATGTCCAATTTAATGATTTCGGCTAAGGACTAATAGTATTTTATAACTTTGGTTCACTCAATAGGGTTTCATTTATAAATTCAGACATTTGACAAACCTATCGAATGTTATAGAATACTTTGGACATTTTATTTAATATCAAATCAAAATTAAATAAGAATGATCACTTTATTGATAAATATAAACAAATATATTTAAGTGTTTTATATCTATGACTAAGTTTATAATAAAAATAGTACACAACTAAAGCCACTTTCCAATATGCTTTAGCCCTAAGGCCCTAGCATAACATTCATGCTTAGGTTAAGGCAATGATTTATTAAACAAATTAGCAATGTTATTATCGATGTGGATTTTGCTTTAAACTGTTCTAGCTTGATTCCCCTCCATTTAAACGAAAGATGAAACGAGATTGAGATCGCAAGTAATCTTTGTCTGTTTGGAAGATCACATCTATATATCCTTCAACCACTAATTCACTTGTTCCTCCGTACACTAAGAAGTGATCCTTAGTCCTTCTCACGTACTTTAGGATATTCTTAGCTACACTCCAATGTGTTTTACCTAGATTTAATTGGAATCTTCTACACATACTTAAAGCATATGAAATATCTAGTTGAGTACAAATCATGGAATACATAATGGACCCTATTGCCGAGGCATAAGGCACATTACTCATATTCCTAGTCTTATCAATGTTTGAAGGACATTGAGTTTTACTCAACGATAAACCATGTTGCTTGGGGAAGAAACCTTTTTTAGAGTTTTTCTTATTGAATCTAATAATGACCTCATCAATGTAATTTATATGACTTAGTCCAATCAATTTCCTAGATAATGGATCTTGATCCCCAATATATACTCAGCTTCTCTAAGGTCTTTTATAAAGATATATATCGTGAGTCATTCCTTGACCAAGCAAGCATGGGAACATCGTTTCATATGAGCAATATGTCATCTGCATATATGACTAAGAAGACTATACTACTCCTAGTAAACTTCTTGTAAACACAAGGTTCTTCTCCATTATTGATAAAACCAAACTGTTTAATTGCCTCGTCGAATTAAAGATTCCAACTCTAGTTGGTTTGCTTACATACTTTCTTAGGATTTTCACTATCTTCAAAATCCTCTGATTGTGTCATATACACATCCTCTTTTAAGAACCCATTCAAGAAAGCGAGTTTGACATCCATCTGCCATATTTCATAATCATTAAAGGCAATACTTGCTAAGAGAATTCTAATAGATTTAAGCATTAAGATAGAAGAAAAGGTTTCATTATATTCAATACCATAAATATGTTTGAATCCTTTCAAAACTAGTCTTTTCACTTTGGAAACCCATTTTTATCTAATAGTTATAAACCATCAAGCAAATAAACCAAATCTCATACTTGATTTTCAAACATGGATTCCATTTTAGATTTAATGGCTCCAAGCCATTTTTGGAGTTTTGACTTGCTAAGGCTTCTTTGTAGCTAGTAGGTTCCTTAAGTTTTAAAATCAATATTTCATTACTTTCACTTAACAAGAAATCCACAAAAATTCTTTCGTGGATTTATGTTAGGTAGCAACAAGAGAAATTTCCTTCTCAATAACTTGAGAATTTTTTCTTGAATCATATTCGAGTGGACCAGTAGGAGGCTCATACATTGAACGCACTTCCTCAGCATAGGGTCAAGAAAGGGAGAAGGGTTATACATATAATGTACAACCTCTACCGTATGAAATGGCACAAGTGCTTCCACTTATAACATGGATTGTTCCATATTCGTTTATTAAGTTTCTCAAACTTCTTTGAGAGATATATTACTCCAACTTACCTTTTTGGAAATAAAGCTCTTTTCTAAAAAGGTATCATCCTTAGAAATAAATACTTTTTTGTCTTAGCTGATATAAAAGTAATATCCCCTTATTTCTTTAGGATAACCTATGAAGAAACATTTATTAGTTTTGGGTTTAAGATTGTCTGACTATAAATGCTTTACATAAGACTTGCAAACCTAAATGCATAGAAAAGATAGTCTAGGAAGTCTTTCTCTCTGTAAGTCATATAGAGTCTTACCTACAACCTTAGATGGAGTCTTGTATAGAATAAAAGCAATAGTTTTGAGAGCATATCCCTTAAAGGACACTGTAAGGTTAGTAAGACTCATCATGGATCAAACGATATCTAATAGAGCTTGATTTCTCCTCTTAGATTCACAATTCAACGGAATTCTTTGTGAAAGAATTCATTAAGTGTTCAATAGGTATTCAATATATGGAGTTTTAGGTGTTTAATAGTTGTTTAATATGTGAAATAGGTGATGTTCAATAGTTATTCCAGGTAGAGTTTATTGTAAGAGAATTCCATAACTTTTCAAATGATCAATAAATACTTGACTCAAATATTCACCACCACGATCTGACCATAATGCCTTTGCTTTCTTACCAAGTTGGTTCTCTACTTCTCTATGAAACTCTTTGAACTTTTTAAAAGATTCCTAACTTATGTTTCATTGAGTACATATATCCATATGTAATTAAATCATCAATAAAGGTTATGAAGTAGTTGTACTAGATTTTGTACTCACTTGTCCAAATATATCTATATGCATTAGGTATGATAGTTCATTGGCTCTTTTCTGTTTTAGTAAAAGGTGTTCTTATCATCATTCCCATCATGAAATATTTGCACACATAAAATGATTAGTAAAAAAAATATGTTATAGTTCCAATCTTTTATAACTTTTGAATGCGATTCTAGTTGATATGGCTAAAACAACAATACCATAGATTTGTAGGGTTAGTATTATTTGTTCGATGTTTCTTTCTTTCTATATGAAGAACATGTTTGTCTTGGTTAATAAAATACAATCCATTACACTATTAGCAATGGCATAAAACATATCATCCAAATAAATAGAGAAACATTTTTTCTTTATTGTAAATGGATATCCTTCAAGATTCAAAACATTAATTGAGATGATGTTTTTATCAATACTAGGAATATAACAACATTTATTAAGTTTTAATACTAATCTAGGAGTTAAAGGTAGACTATAGGTTCTAACTATAGTGGCGGCAAACTTTGCTTCATTTGCAACACGCAGTTTTACCTTACCCTTAGCCAGCTTTCTACTCCTATTTAGTCCCTGTATATTCGAACAAATGAGAGAAACACAACTGGTATCAAATACTTAAGAAATTCTAAATTGACTTGTATAACATAAATACCTGAAGTAGAAACACCAAACTTCTTATCCTTTAAGTACTTTGGGTAGTTTTTCTTCCAATGACCAATTTTGTCACAATAGAAGCACTTTCTATCAACGTCCACTTTTTAGCTTTGTAATAGCCTTTTGCTTTTCAGAAGTTTAAGCAACTTGTTTTCTTTTATCATACTTCTTCTTTCTAGCCCTAACCTTTAAACCCTTTTCCTATATGAACCATAAGATATTCCTTCTTAGGTTCAATTTAGGTTTTGCTCAATAGTTATGAGCATCCCATATACTCCCTCTGTTCTTTTTTGTTCATCCCATTTTCCCCATCTAGAAATTTCAAAATGTTGTTCTTATTTGGAATCCTTCTATTTTAGTTTAATATTGTGATTGATTAAAAAATATTATTAAAAAAATTCCCGTCTTTTTTTAATAATGATGTCATCTTCTTTTTTCTACTTTACATTAATATTAGATTGAAAATTGTTATATATAGAAAATTGTATGACTATAAAACTACCTTTATTTCATGTTTTATCTCTACATTTTTCTATAATAATTTTTTATTTTATATGATAAAAAATAATATTCCAATTAAATTTTGTATGGTAGAAACCTATAATTTTCACCAATAAATGAAAATATACTTATAATTGAAATATAAACAAAAAATAATTTATTATCAAACATGCATTGCATGGGGCTTACCTAGTTTATATGAAAGTTCAACATGAAATCCTTAAACTCATCATCAAAAGAGTGCAATAGTATGTTAGAGGCCAACTCTTAGATTAGGGAAAGCCTAGTTTTTCCATAATTTCAAAATAACGAATCATCTTGAACTGGCTTTCCCACTTCTAACACATAATTAAGAATAGCCTTGTGAATCTTGTACTTTCAAACCTAGCTTGAAACTAAAAAATGGTTTTCAATTGCTTGATGACGTTCTATGTATTCGTTTTCTTAAACTTTTTTTGGAGGGAAAAATCCATAGAGGCTAGGAAAAAGGCAAATAGTAATTACCAAACTTTCTAAAATAGCCCTAATTCGCTAACTTAAGGTTGACATAAAGGGTTTTGAGGGTATCCTCTCTTCCTTCATACTTTGAACAATTCTTAGGTTTCTTTCCCAATTAGGGAGGTTTTTGCAGTTCAACTTATCCTTCTCAAGGATTGAACAGAAATTGAAAAGTGAATTATTGTTGTTATTAGACATGATATCTACAATACAATAAACGTAAAATTAATTATATTTATCAATGATCTTTAAGTATTTAAATACTATAAATAACAAAAGCCATGTATGATTAATTCAATTTAAAATGTCCCTTTTGAATTAAGTGATTCCAAGATTCCAAGAAATGTGCCCCTGAAAATGATTTAGAAATGTTGTAGCCTGATATATTTTATAAGATAATGTCCATTGTAAGAATTTGAAAAGGGAAAAGGCAAATAAAAGGAATAAACAAGGATAAATGGGAACTTCTATTAAAAAACGGATGCAATAAGAGAAATGATTGCTACTTAGGGTGGTTATGAATTCGAAGAAGAAGAGGAATAGCAGGCGGAGGAAAGTGCTAACTTGTGTCTAATGGCTACTTATGATGAGGTAACCTCCAACTCTCTTATGTCCTTATCTATAAATGAGTTAGCAAGTTTAGTTCATTTACTTGATGAAAAGAACAAGTCTCTTAAGCTAAAGATGAATCAAAGTGACAAGGCTATACAAGTTTGTAAAGACCAAATGACCTATCTCACTAATGTAAGAACAAAAGTTTAAGAATGGTTTTTCAACTTAATGGATATGAATGTGAAATTAAAAGAAGCCAATGATAGACTTAGGTATGAAAATATGATTCTTAATGTGGATTTAACATGGTATAAATGTTTTAGCTTTAATTTATCTTTAAATACTATTGAAGTTCTAAACCAATTTACAAATACAAAAATTTCAAATGACTTGCTTCAAAGGAACTTGAGTTATTTTGAAAAGGGAAAAGAAAAAAGTTTGTAGGAGTTCCAAAGTAGATTAAAAATGCTCAATTCAAAAGAGTAGAAGGACTAGGGTTTATATAAAACAAGAAAAAGGTTAAAAAGAATAAGTATGTAGACTTGCTCAATAGCAACATTTGCACCTTATGTGGACAAACTGGACATTTGTTTAGAACTTGTGTTCAAAGGGAACACTGTTAACAAAAATATTAAGTATGTTTGGTTTCAAGAGTCTAATGTCACTAAAGAAGAAAGGTAACCCATGGGATATTAGGTTCCCGTTCCTAACAACTAATTTTTTTTGTGCAGGTGCTATTAAATGGGAACAACTCATAATACCTCGACAGCGAGTGTTCCAAGCACATGACTAGAGACAAATCAAAGTTTCTCTCACTAGTAGCCTACAATGGTGGGACTGTGACCTTTAGAAACAACAAGAAGGGAGAAATTGTTGGTGTTGGAAAGGTTAAAAGGTCAAGTTCCCACTCTATAGATAATATATTTTCGGTTAAGGGTTTGACGCACAATTTACTTTGCATATCACAATTTTAGTATAAAGGAAACTTTATAAGTTTTACTTTTGATAAATGCAAAGTTGTCAAGAATGACGCTAAAGAAGTTATTTTGGAATGTACATCATGAAAATTGATGAGATTCCAAGGAACTATATACTTTGTCTAAGTGTTTTAGAAGATAATCCATTGCTTTGGCATAGGAGATTTGGACATGCCAACTTTTCACTACTAAACAAACTAAAGACAAAGGAACTAGTTGTTGGCTTGCCTTCAATCAAGTTCTAAATGAATCAAGTTTATGATGCGAGTGTGAAAAGAAAGCATGTTAGAAGTTTCTTTAAATAAAAAACATTTGAACACATCTAAACCATTGAAACTCATCTGTATGGATTTATGTGGTCCATTGTGTGTATAAAGCAGAAATAAAATATGTTTTGTACTTGTTATAGTGCATGATTACTCACGTTTTACATGAGTAATATTTCTAAATAGCAAGGATGAAACTTTTGATGAATTGTTGCATGGGTTAACCAATATCAAAGGACTAAAGGAAATAAGATTGTTCACATGTGGATTGAACATGGAACAGAGTTCCAGAACTACAAATTTGATGACTTTTGTAGGGAATGTGGTATAAGTCAAAAATATTTAGCCCTAAGAACACTACAACAAAATGGGGTTATGGAAAGGAAGAATCAAACACGTAAAGACATGGAAAGGATAATGTTGATTGCTAGTGGACTACCTTAGAGTTTTTTAGGCAGAAGCTATCAACACTGCTTGCTATTTCAACAATAGAGTAATACTAAGGCCAATTGTGAACAAGACTCCTTACGAGCTATTGAAAGGAAGAATACACAATATATCCTACTTTAGAGCATTTAGGTATAAATGCTTTGTTCATAACAATGATGAAATGATATTGGGTAAATTTGATGAAAGGAGTGATGAAGTTATATTCCTTAATTATGCCTTAAACAGTAAAGCTTATATAGGGATTAATAAGAGAACATTGTGTGTTGAAGAATATATACATATTATTTTTTATAAAACATTCTTACTAACCCCTGGATAGGAACATAAAGATTTTGAGATTGGAATGGTATGCTCAACAAACCTAGATAAAGAAGAAAGCCAAGAAAAGAAACATCTTGTTGTTAAAAATGAAGAGAATCCAAAATAGCAAAAAACTGATGAAATTCCACTTAACCATGATGCAAATGGAACACCTCAAGTTCTAACTACTAAAGCTAGTATAGTAATGAAGGCAACTCACAAGTTCCTATTGAAAATTTCCAACCTAAACCTTGAAAATATTAGAATTCCCATCCATTAGATCTCATCATAACTCTTATAAAAAGAACTCAAACAAGGTCCCAACTTAGGAACTTATGTGTCATTCATGCGTTTCTATCTACTTTGGAACCCAGCAATCACGTAGAAGCTCTAAAGGATGTTGATTGGATTATTGCCATGTAATAAGAGCTAAAAGAGTTTGAAAGAAACAAGGTTTGGAACCTTGAGCTAAAACCCACACATCAAAGAGTGATTGGTCTCAAACGGGTATTTGGGAATAAGCTGGATGAACATGGAACTATCATCAAGAATAAAGAAAGATTGGTTTTCAAAGGCTACAATCAACAAGACGATATAGATTTTGAGGAGACTTTGCTCCTTTTGCTAGGCTTAAAGCCATAAGAATTCTTGTTTCTTTTACTTCTTTTTATCATTTTAAGTTATACTAAATGGATGTTAAGTGTGGTTTTCCTAATGGGTATTTAAAGGAAGAAGTGTTTGTAAAACAACCACTAGGTTTTGAAAATTAAAATTTTCCAAACCATGCCTACAAGCTTTACAAGGCTCTTTAAGGGTTAAAGTAAGCTCCTAAAGCATGATATTAAAGGTTGTCAAAAAAATTTCTTAAAAATTATTCCAAATGAGGAAAAATTTCCAAAACATTATTTTTAAAGTCTAAAGGAACTCCTCTTTTAGTTGTACAAATTTATGTAGATATTGTTTTTGGTGCAACTAACAAGTCCTTATACAAGTACTTTGTAAATCTTATGGAAAACGAATTTGAGATGTGTATGACGGGAAAATTAAATTTTTTCCTTGGGTTGCAAATTAAGTAAATTGAGAAAGGAACAATGATATATCAATAAAAGTAAATAAAAGACCTTTTGAAAAGGTATTATCTTGAAATTACAAAGGTGAATCAAACTCCCATGAGAAAAGCAACGATGCTTGACGAAGATCCCAAAGGAAAATGCATTGACTAAACCAAGTATAGAGGAAAATTCAAGCATTGTGGTTATGGAAGACGAAATCTGTTTTGAAGCTTCAAGGTACAGCAAATAAAGTGGAAATATTCTTGCTGTAATATATTCAATGATATCAATCTTCAACAGCCAAAATGAATTATTCTCTACAACCATATTGGAGGAAATATTGCTGAAAGTATTGAAGGCAAATCAGATTTTCAACAGCCTATTTTAAGCCTCCTTTCAACGGCCTGAAATCAAGTTCAGTATATATTCCAAGCTTTGAAGCTGAAGAAAGGTAGAGAGACAACGTGAGACACAACGAAAGAAAAAGTAAAGAGCAGAATCTTTAATCGTGAATTTCAGTCACAAGCACATCAACAAAGCTTCTTTATTTTCTCTCTAGTTCCATAAACTTTATCTTGTATTTAGATTAAGAGAAAATCAAAGTATAATCTCTTGAGTGTTTAAAAGAATATTTTGAGAGAGTGTTATACTAAAAGTATACCCATAATACTCAAACGTATAGAAAAAGAGAGAGCTTTTTATTACTAGGATCTGAGATGCTAAAGTGTAGCTGGGGTGCTATGGAGTAGAAGATGGGGATTAAGATCTTCTAGGGTGCTTTAGGTCTCTAAGGGAAGTAATAAAAGAGCGAGTTAAATCCTAAGGGTTGGACAACCCTAGGCGGAGACGTAGGTAAATTAGTTGCCGAACTTCGTATCAAATCTCCGTGTTTTGTCTCATCTTATTTCTGTCTTCATTGCTTATGTTTTATGTTTGCTTCACTCATCAATCAAAGCAGCAAACAGTCAAAGCCTGAGAAAAAGCCTTTAAATCCAATTTCAAGGCTTTGACATCCAGTTTCAAAGATAAGCCTTAACGCTTATATTCCTCCTTTGAAAGTCAGTTCAAGACCTTAAGACCCTGAACGCGAAAATCGGTTATACTCTATTCACCCTCCCCCCCCCCCCCCCCCCCTCTAGAGTATAATTAATCATATTCCATCTCCCTAATGATTCTTCATTAATGATTCAACACTTGAATCACTGCATACCCAAATGGATATTGGGTATGGGTCCGGGATGACGTTTGTTTTTTAGAGTATTGGTGTAGATTCAAGCAGGCATAGTTCGATCCCACTAAGGCTAGACCAATACTTGCAACAAGGGTCCTTGACCAATTAGAAGTTGAAGGTTAAGAATGTTCTTACTCGCAGTCTTGTGTTAGACCAGAAAACCAAGGCACAAGCTCACAAATCTTTGCTATGATCAGAATAAATTTTTTTTATAGTTTATTACTTAAAACAAGATAAACAAGCTTAAAATCTGAATTTTTATCACCTTGGGCACACATTCATTGATACCTTAAGTTTAAGAGTTTGAATCATATTAAAACTAGGACTCTTATTACTTCTAAACTGACTCCAAGTAACCAATACGAATCTGACACCTAGCTATTACACACTCCTATTAAGACTCTAATTTTATAAAGGATAAGATTAACTAGTATTCTACTCCTACATAAATACAATAGCTAATTAGAACAACTCCTAGAACAACTCCTAGGATTTACAACGTTTTTAACCACCCTTGGGCTGAGTCTTAAGGCTGAATTACCACCCTTGCATTTATTATCTCATGGATGTCACACCAGCTAACCCTTGCCACATCATCTTCTATGCTAAGTCAGCATGCCATGTCACTTCAAGAGCACCGTCCATTGTCCTAACCTAACGACCATTGTAATAACGATTTTCGCCCTTGGTCAATATTTTCAATCTTTGAAAATCACTACAAGATTTTATCTTTTGATCAAGGCCTTCCATTAATCATCAACTCCATGGCTTCCACACCTTATAGAACCATAATAGCTAAAAAAAGGAAAGTTCAAAAAACACCTATGCCTAAAATTAGGAAAACACCATACTAAGATATGATAATTTCTAGAGAGAATATGATTCAACTATCTTAAAAGAATTCTAGGAATCCATTTACATCATTCACTCCCACTTAAGAAATACTTTCCCTCAAGTTTTATTATGGCCAGGAGATCATCCAAATCTTTCTAACCAAACATGAAGATATTACAACACTTAAAGTACAGATGTTGCTCTTTTTCCCTTGATATCCAATGTTGTCAACTATCAAACATAAGATGAGAGATAATCATACCATGACTTCATCCAAATTCTAAGATTTCAAGTATAACCCTAACAAACCTTTTAGTTTCCCCATAAAAAATGTACCAATAGCATGTTGATTATAAGAGATTAGAATCATTTGATTGTTATAATGCAAAGATTCAACATTTACCTCTTCATCTCTAAGAATATCGAAAGATGGATAGTTATCGATCATAAAATAATAGACGTGCCAAGTTGGTGTTGAATCAGTAATAGTATCAAGCTTTTCTTCCAAAACTTTTTTCATGCCCTATTACAACATAAAATGAAAGAAAACTCATACCATTTGACTCTTGTGATGGCTCTTTATTAAATATTGGTAATATTGGTGGTAGTCCAGGAGGTAGATCTTTATGGAGTACATCCTTGACTTTGTCCAATGAATGATTCAAAACTATAGGTGGTACATCATCATTATAATTAAATCCATCATAACATATCCTTGTCCTTCTTGTTCCATCTCATGAAAAATCTCCTTTTCATTCACTAATATGGCTTCTTTATCTTCTAATTCACAAGTCATTGCAGGGTTTTTGAATTTGACAATATAATCTTTAATAGATTTTCCATATTGTTTCAATGTATTTTCCTTAATGAAGTTATATTGCTCGAATTTTTGTGGAACAAAACATTTTATCATGTACCTCTTTAATTTTCTCTAGGATGAGATCTTAGAATGCCCCTCCTTTTTTCTCTTCTTTTGCAAGCCTTCAAGCCATAAACTTGCATAAGAAACGAGTTTTAGTTTAGAAACTTTAAAGGATATATGGTCATTATAGTCCTTATATCTTAAAATTAGTTCTACTCTACATATCCAATTTAGGAACTTGTCTAGGTCTATACTACCATTTAACTCAGGGATTTCAACTCTCAAGATTTGATCCTCGTGTCCCCTTAAACTCCTCCTACTATGCCCTTAATTTGATTCCTCATCATCACTTGGAGAGGATGGGTCCCTCTTGCTAGGCCTTCTCGAGCTCCTAACACTGGATTCACCATCACTTTCGTTAGAGTTAGATTCATGGAAAGAGTCTCTACCTTTGCTTAAGGACTTTTCCTTCATCCCCATGATTTGCAATAGCTTTTTCATACATTCCTTAAGTTCCTTAAACTAAGACTCCATGCACAAGGCCTTGGCCTCTTGTAAGGTCCAACTTTTTCTAAAGCCTGGTGACATCTCGTGTGCACCATCACCACTAGAATCCATCTTGCGTTAGTATGGTTCGAATCCTCTCATTAAGAGCACCAAAAGTTGATGTGAATCTAGGTATAAAAACCTTAATCAATAAAAGGGATAAAAAATAGACTATAAACCTTATAAAAGCAATACACCAAAGGCTATAATCTAGGGTAAAAGTTTAGAGAATTAATTAAAGAAACACCCTTAATTCTTTTAACTTCCGCACATAAATTAAAGAAACACTAGCTCACAAATCTTTGTTGTGCACAAAGAATAACAAACTTTCAAAGTTTATTACTTAAAAAAAGAAAAAGAAGCTCAAAATCTGATTTTTCTTAGCTAGGGAACACAACTACTTATACCCTAAGCTTTAGAGTTTGAATCACATTAAGACTAGGACTCCTACTTCTAAAAGGACTCTTAATAACCAATAGGAATATAACACCTAGCTATTTCATACTCCTATTAAGACTCTTATTTTACAAATGATAAGATTAACTAGTATTCTACTCCTACTTAAATACAATAGCTTATTAGAGCAACTCCTAGGATTTTGAACGTTTTTAATCACCCTTGGACTGAGTCTTAAGGCTAAATTACCACCCTTACATTTGTTATCTCATGGATGCCACATCAGCTAACCCTTGCCATGTCATTTGCTATGCTAAGTTAGCATGCCCATGTCACTTCAAGAGCACTGTTCATTGTCCTCACCCACCAACCATTGTAATAACGATGTTTGCCCTTCGTCAATAATTTCAATCTTTGAAAATCACTCTAAGATTTTAGCTTTTGATTAAGGTCTTCCACCAATCATCTACTCCATGGCTTCCACACCTTATAGAACCATAGAAACTAAAAAACAAAAGTTTAAAAAACACCTATGCCTAAAATGAGAAAAACACCACACTAAGATATGATGAATCCTAGAGGCCGAGAATAGGATTCTACTAGCTTGAAAGAATTTCAGGCATCCATTCACATTACTAGGCCGAGGCAATAAAGCATAATTTAGGTGAGAGAAATGGAGTGATTGCATCCTTGATCTTGGGCATAGATAGGCTAAATGCTTAAACGCTAAAACTCCATAGAATAGTGGGGTCTATAGTGTCCCCTATAGGCAAACTTGAAGAAGCTATGAAAAAACATCAAGATGTGAGCGCTACCGATCACAAGCTGATTCTACACCGCATTAATGAGGTAATTAGATATGATTAAAGAAGATTAAGATGCAAATTCTAATGCCTCTACTACACGAGTTGTGCCAACTACCACCCTTGTTCTAGACAAAGTATTAACCTCACCCTCTTTCCTCTTGCCTAAACCAAACCTCTGTAGACTTTTGTGTATATTCTACTTAAACAATTTAACTTTGTGTGTGCTACTACTAGTCCTAGTACTTTTGGTTATGTATTATAGTTGAACAATTTTTTTATTATTTTCCTATGGATTGTGGTTTAGTACATTTTAATTATTATTAGTATCTCTACTTATGTTTGTATGGATTGCGTATGATTTATTGCTTCCTTTGTATTGAGCTTTGGTTAATCTCACTCCTTAGGGAGATGTTGTGCATGCCTTGTCACTTGTATGTTTTTTTTTGTTGATGCCAAAAGGGGGAAGGCAAATTGAAATTTATGACGAAGCAAAATCTAAGTAAAGGCTTTAACTTTTTGTTGTTTTTCTTTACTTTTTAATAGTCTCATTTTGAAAGTTAGTAAGGATTTTCAATTTTTTTTTTAGAGGTTAGTTTTCTTTCTTATTGCATGTTCTTATTCTATTGTTGAGTTTTTAATCTTGTACTTTTTTTTCTATTAGCCATATTTTAATAATTGGTAAGGTTTTATTAAGTTCTTAGTAGTTGGTTTTTAAAACCTTCTTATTTTGATAGTTGGTAAGTTTTAATTATATTTATTTCTTTTGTCTAAGAAGTTTTTCTTCTTGTTAATAGCTTTTAAAAGTTTGTCATCACCAAAAAGGGGGGAATATTGTTGATTCCTCTAAGTTTTTTAGTACTGACAAACTTTGTTATTCCTTATGGGTCTTGCGTTTCTTAGGTATGTGTAGAGCACTATTTGAAGTTCTAGAGTTAGAGCTAATGAATTTGTGCTGCATCAACCAATCTAGTCTACCCATAAGATGTTTGAAGCTCCCATGGAGGCATAAAAGCAAAACAATCTTTTTGAAGGAGCTTTAAGGAAAGTTCCATTATGCCATGTCGATTTGTTCCAATGAGTGAATTGGTACTGGACTTCGAGTGAAATCCAAACTTTGTAGAGCAAGAGAAGCACATTGCATTAGTTTGCATTAAGGTAGTTGTGAGCACGTGAGAGAGTATATGATTGGTTCAACCAAGATCTAAAAATGCCTTGCATCAAAATATTTTTTTAAGGAGTTTTTGCCTTGGAAATCTCTCAATTAAAATCAATGTGATCTTTGCTCAACCCAACCAAAAGATTTTCAACAAAAGTTTTTCATCCTTTACTCCTTGTTTTACTTCCATGCAAGCATGGTATGGTGTTAATTTTCAAGACTTGATATAGCTAGCAAGGTACACTAAGTTAGGTACTCAACTGTACTTATATGTACATTTGATTACCAACTAAGTACTTGCTTCCCTAGTTTGTGAAATATTGTGGGTAAAGCCTTTCCAGGCCTTGTATATATAAAGCACTCACCCTCACATTTCACAAGGGCATTTACTGACTAAGTTTTGAGCTTTGAAAGAAAATATCTTATGTCAATTGCCATATTTCTTGAGCTGAGTTTGTTTAAATCATCCTTTCCCACGTAAACTAGAAATTTTTGTAATCTTTGAGAGCTTATTGTATTATTATACAGAGCTATGCAATATGAAGAGTAAGGGAGTTGTTGAACTATGAGTGAAGTTCAAGAGTGAGTAGCAAGTGACTTAGAGCTAAGTCAAGGGGAGAGAAAGAAGAGAGAAAATAGATAAGGGAACATGTTGTTTGGGTTGGAACACGAGAGGGAGAAAATCCTAATAGGGTGTATTAGGTGTTGTCCAAATAATAAATAGTTGGAAATTTCGAAGTAAGGTCATGGGTTTTCTATTGAGATGGACACTCGAGTTTCCACATGAAAATCCCTGTTATTCCTTTCTGTTCCTTTGTTCCAATTCTTTAAATTCCGTAAAATCAAAAAATTCCCCATACTTATAATTCAACCCCCCCCCCCCCTCTCCAGTCCAGCCCATAACTAGTCAAGCCCGCTGCCCCCTACGATCTGGTCCAGGCGAGGCCAGCCCCCCGACCAGACCAAACCGATGGCCACCTCTATCCCACTCATTTCACTCAGCTCATTTCCCGCAACTTACTTACTGCATCATTTTCCTCTGCAACTCACGTGCTATCTCTCGCTCTTTTCCTTCTTTCCTCCTTTCCTCCTTTCCTCCTTTCTTCCTCTACTAGCTGCTGTCCACCGTGAGTTTCCCACTTCCCAGCTCAACCTCACTCTCTTTGATCGTTCTTTTCTCCTCGAAATGTTGCCGAAATCTTCCCTAACTTGTGTGTGATTGTTAGAGATTTTTAGGTGAAGAGAATAGTCCCTTTGAAGTTTCAAATCTATAGAAAATGAACCCAATTCAACACTAAAACAAGATACACAATCACCTACGAAACCCATTTTTCTTGTGTTTATGCATGGTAATTTTGTTGCAGTTGGATATGCTGTCCCCTCTTGGCCATTTTTGGGATCAATTATGTGGTTATGTGGATGTTTTGGCTGGTTTTTGGGCTGGTTGTTGGTTTTTTTCGTTGCAAGAAGTGCTGCCCCTGAGTGCTGCTGTTTGTGCGTGCGTGCTGTGTGTTTTTGTGGCGGTAGTTGCTGGGCTTCGTGGTTGTGTTGCGGTGGGTCGTATGAAGGCAATGCAAGCTTGGTATTGTCTATTTGTCTTGTATAACATATAACTTTTGTCCCCTTGCCTTTTGACTTGGTGAAGTATACAAATACATATACATATATTTGTACGTTTATGTATATGTTTGAGTATGTGTATATGTAAACATATATGCGTAAGTATTAATATAAGTATTTAATATGTATAGTATATGTTTTTCATATATAGAGGTATAAAAATTTTATACATATTGTATGCATCTTTTATATGTATTAGTGTATGGTTTAAGTCTTTTGTACGTATTTTAAGAGTATATATATGAGTACAGTATGAGTATAATGATGTATTAATTTGAAGTATGGTTAAGTTAAGTTCTTGAAGCATGATTAGGTTAAGTATTTGAAGCATGATAAAGTTTAGTTTTGAAGTATGATTAAGGGAAGTTTTGAAGCATGTTTAAGTTAAGTTTGAAGCATGATTAAGATAAGTTCTTGAAGCACGATTAAGTTGAGTCTCATAAGTATGGTTAAACGGTTTGATTAACTCTTGATACTTGTGAATGGCTTGTTAATAAAACCTAATTAATAAAGGGAACTATTAAATGGTTTGAAAGCACTTAAGAGAGAGTTAAGACCTTACAAGGGACACAAGACTCAAGAATCATTGGGATAGATAGGGAACCTTAGACGACTTATTTAACGGTTAAGTGGGAACGGTTAAGTGGGGTAATCTACCATGTGAATATAAAAGTTGATTCTACTAATTGCTTAACCAAATTAAAAGCTATCAAGGATACTAAATTTAAGAATAACAGAGTTAAGGAATGATTGAAGTAATAAAACAACTAAGTAACTTTTCTATTCTCTAGGTGGGGAATGAGCGGGACACAAATGTATTAAAGGATGAGTGCGCTTACTCTAGCTTAATAGTAAGAAGAATTTATCAAAAACCAGCTAGAGATAAATGATAACAGAGTGATAGATTTCGTAAAAGAGTGTTAAGACCAAGTCGATGCCTCTTAAACACTAACATTTACTTTTTGACAAAGTTCTCCTGGTTAGGTCAGGGGGGTTTTCAAACAGAAGAAGGCAGTATCCGATATGGTCCTAGAGGATTAGTTGGCAAGCTTGCAAGTGAGTTATAATAAGACAATGACATCAGCTTATATAAATGAATAACTATTAAAGTTCTCTCACCTATCAAGACCAGAGGGGGAGACTAATCTCTATTAATGTACATGTTATTTGAGGTTTTTTCATATACATCTTCCATAATGGGCCTAAAATTCGAATATTGATTATCATTTTTTTAAGAAGAACAATAAAAACTATGTCTTTCCATATAAATAGAAATCCAATTGTTAACAATATGAAAATTGTAACACATAATACTACTACTAATGATGCAAATGATATTGTTATTAGATAACAACAACAATAATAATAATTGCAAAAGCAATAATAATAATTAAGATAATTTCATAAATTATAAAAATAAGTAAAAATCAATTTACACAAAAAAAATTATTTAATTAAATTAATTAAGTAAAAATCAATTTTAATCAGTTTATATTCATTTAAATTAGTAAAAATTAGATTTAATTAGTAAAAATCAATTTTAATTAGTACAAATGGTTTTATTTTTTTAATAATCAGTTAAAAAGAACAAGACCTTAAGTAGAGTAACATATTATGTTATACGTAGTTATTCTAAGCACATATTTAACTTGAATTCATTATCTAACAAAAAATTTCTTAGGAAGTATTATAGTTGGTATAAATTTAAAAATACCTGATAAAATATCTTATTAATAGGTAAGTGTAATTATGTTTATTAAATATTTTCACTTTTAGCCTTTATATACTTTTCAAGAGTTTTATATACATCATTTTCCTTTAAAAAATATTCCAATAATTTTTGACACAGCACTCTGAGTTCGCTATCAAAAAGACCTAAGGATTGGAGATAAAAATAGTACGGACTAGTAAAAAACTGTTTGGTAAATTTAACAAGGTAATCTCATGGTTCAACAATTCTACTTAGTGAAAGCAAAAACTATGATTTTCTAAGGTTGCTTTTTTTGCACTCTATCTATTCAAAATCTGACCCGTCCCGCAAAACTGTTTCAAACAAGCCTGCACCTGAACTGATATGACCCAAAAAGTTAGACTCGTACCCTGACTCAACCCGCCCTAAAGTTAGCCCAAAATCGATTAGACCCAATATTCAAAGATCCAAACCTCATCTACGTTCGATCCGAATGTGACCTAACCTATTAATGACCCGACCTGAAGATAATCTGACCCGTTAACGACCCAACTCAGAGATAACCTAACCCATTAATGATCTGGCTTGAACTCGATATGCATCTAATCCGAATGTGACCTAACCCGTTAATGACCCGATCAAAAGATATCCTAATCCTTGAATTACCCGATCGGTCAATATCCCATGAATCTAACTTTCCTTTAACTATATGTCTATATATGATATTTAATATTTGATAAAATGTATCATGCTCACCTAATTATTCAAATTTGAGTTTATTTAAACTATATGTATATATATGATATTTGATATTTATTCGATATTTGAAAAAATGATTTAATTATCAATTGATTGTATGATAATTAGATAATTGACATAGATAATACTATAATTCATTGATAGACTAATATATCCATCTCATACTCGTTCATCACAGTAATACAAATTTAATTGTGTACCTCATAAATATTTTGTGCTGCAATGACTTGTCGTCATCATTATTATCTAATTAATTAATTGACCATCATAAAAAATATAAGTTATGGAGTGAGCCGGCCAGAGATTATGTGTCATGATTCAAGATGGTTTTAATAAAGGGTAAAAAAATTGAATCATAAATAGATAATAACACATAATGGCCAATTCAAATCCAATTCAATAAGCGACTTGGGTCGAAATCTACCTGAAACGAAACAACTTGTTTAAGAATCAATCCAAATTGGCCTGAACCCACTACAACCCAAATTCAAAATCTTTTTGAACCTAAAACAATCCGTCATAACTTGTCCATGAATCGAATTGGATTAATTCGAATCGAACATGATATGAACCGAAAATATACCTGAACCGGAAACAACCCACTGTAATCCGCCATGGAGCCGATCCAAATTGATCCAAATCAAATATGATCGAACCGAATACGATCCGACCTGGACCAGGATTGAACCCGTCGAAACAAATAACGGATTTGACCTGACACGACCCTAAATGCGAAATTAACCCATTTTAACTTGACCCAATAAGAATTGACCCGCAATGGATTAACCTTGAACAGATCCGTGGACACGAATCGATATCCCTAATATTATCAATGTACCTTTTTGGCCCTTAACAATTAACCCGTATTAATTTTCTTACCTTGTGCACAAAATTACTAAACGACCCTCCAAATTACTCATTTTCATTCCTTTTTGTTCTTCATGAAGAATACGATTTATGTAATCTATTACAAGTAAAAGTATAAAATTAGTCTTATTTGATGCAAGAAGTAAACTAGTTAATTCAGATCAATTGTAAAAATGGTTCTGTACGAATGTGATAGAAATTAACCCAAGTGAGTAAAACATTTCCATAAAAGGGAAAATATTGACTGATAGGAAAACTTTTACAACATCCTGTTATTAAAATTAGGAAAAATGAAAAGGAAAAAGGAAATAATACTCCACTCAAAGTCTTTAACTCCTCAAGAATTGGCTTATATAATCGAGATACATAATCCACTACTAGCTATAACAATTTCAATTTAAAGTTTAGTTTTTTTCAAAACCACTAATCCACCATATAGAAACTCCTATCTATTTGTTGGACCTAATCTCATCTTAGGAGATCAGATGGTTTAGTATTAATTTATTTAATTAGTGGATTATACATTAGGGGTATACAATTCTCATTATACACCTAGATGAATATATTAATCATTAATGAACATAGTAGTATTTTGAAAGAACATGGAGTTATTTCAACTTCATATTTTTTTAAATAGTTTCAATAAATTCACAATAATTACATTTTACTACATTCATCAATTCAGTTGTCCTTCCATCTATTTTTCTCCTTCTATTGAAAATTTTGGGTTCAAATCTATTTGTTTTATTTTTAAAAATATAGTATTCAAATAACTTCTCATATATTTTTAAAAAAATACTTATATGTTTTTCCAAAACCTAATATGTTCATCTAAATCACTTTTTAAATTCCGAGCAGAACGAGGGAGGTTGAAAAAAGTTGATTTTGTTTCATTAAAAATAATGTTTATATATATGAAAGAAAAGCTAGTCACTCATTCACCTTAATTATCTCAATTAGCTTCTAATCTTTGAGAGACTTAGCTTCAATAGTTAGATACAATTACTATGATTCACCTTCTTTGATTTTATAACTCAACCACACATTATTTCTTTTAAGGCGTTTAGAGAGCTGCAAATATCAAGTAGGCAAGTAATGCAAGTACGATTCGATCTCAGGTTGAATACCACACGTAAAACTTTAATCAACTAAATTGTTTGATATCTACCTCGCGACCACACAATATAATAGTGTTTGTGCATACTTCTAGCAGGGGAAATAGTTAAGAGTTATAAAAGACAACTCAACACTAAATGTACAATGTCAAAAGAAAAACAATTAATGTACTCCGCCAAGAAAAAAATATGTACTCAAATCCATTGGCTATTTAGAGTTTCACTTTTTTAATCACTATGTCAATAGAAATCAAGGAGAAATAAATAAATAAATAAAAAGGGACCCGTATAGGAGGAGAGGGAGAGGGAGAAGGAGGAGAGGGAAATCAAGTAGTTTATTAAAAATAATATGTTATAGAAATTATAGTAAAAGCGAGTAAAAATAATAAAAATGGATGAAAATAAAAGTGAGTATAAGTCGATACTACTTTTATTTCGTGTTTAGTGTTATAAGCCATCTAAAGACTAGAACAGATATATTCCAACATGTTTGTCGGAATGGAGGCAATGCTTCCAAATTAATGTTAATCCTCCCAGAGCCAAAAATGAAATGATATAATCTATTTATAAATATTACTTATGAAAAACCTTGCTGACGTAATATTAATACATGTCACGCTATTATTGAAATGTTTTTCGTCTTTTTAAAAATAATGTCATTTATTTTTTTCTACTTTTTATTAATATTAGATTAAAAAATTTTATATATAGAAAATTGTATGACTATAAAACTATCTTTATTTTTTCCTTTTATTTCATGTTTTATATCTACCTTTTTTATAATAACTTTTTCGTCTAATATGATAAAAAAGAATTATTTCAATTAAATTTTTTTTACAGTAATTTCATAAAATCTACAAGTTCTCATCAATAAATGAAAATTTTCTTATAATCAAAATATTTGACAAAAATAATTTATTATCAAATCATGTATCGTACGAGACTTACCTAGTAGGTAAACCAAAAGTAAATAGCGGTACCATTTCTATTTTAATGTTTATCATAAATTCAACTTTAAAAAAAAAAACACCTTATTTCAGACAAGTAAATAAATAAATTAAAAACCCAAAGTGATGCAACTACCTAGTTTAGAAACAGAAAAAAATAAAAATAAAAAAGTGAAGCAACTACCTGCATAACGGTAATAACCGAAACCACATAATTACATGTTTCCCAAGTAGAAGACTAAAAATAGTCAAACATGGGGGTTTACATCATTACATGTGATCACATGAAAAGTCTGGTATAAGTTCGGTGGGACAGTTTGGTTAATAAGGTAAGTCAACTCTACATTTAATTTTACGTCCCATTAAATTCCTCCTTAATATCATGTGCTCCCTAACACATCGGCTGGTTTAATCTTAGAAATTTTGGCAATGATCATAGCAATAATCATCAAGCTTAGAGAACAATCTCAAAATGGTTGGGGAATATGAAGATAATAATATCATCCTAAATTCTATTGTTTTTCTAAAATGGATCACCCAAGATATTGCATTGTTGAATTATTTTTAGCTCATGCATAGCAATTAAGTTTTAATTGAATACATTTATTTCTTCAAGTACCATTAAGATTTCATAAGATCGTTGTTTTTATTGAGTTTGAAAACGTATAGTTAATTTTTTGACTTTTTTTTTCAATCCAAAATATTGTATTATCATCGACTTGATTTTTTTTTCTTCTTGTACATAGCTTTCCTCTTATTTTGTTCATCTATAAACATCAAACGTAATATGTTGTATTCGTTGAGGACTAATGTAATGTAAATATATTACTCTCTTCGTTTATTTTATATAGTCTAATTGTAATTTTCCGCTTAAAAAAGTACTATAAAATATTAGTAAATAATCAAGATTAAATCGGTTATTAATGAGAAGATAATTAGGGTATTTTTTGATAATTAGAAGAAAACTTTTATGATAGGGGAGAGAGGATAGAGTAAAGAGTGTGGGAAAGGGGGCTATATTAGATGTGATCTCATTTTCGTATATAATTTTAAGTATTGAATAAGGATATTTCAATCAGAAAAATGTTCTAAAAATAGTAAGGATTTCAAATAGGACTAAATATTGGGACTATAAAAGAATGGAGAATGTACTAGTTTAATTTATTACTCTTCATGTCTCTTTTTTTAGGCCCATTTTATTCATGGAGTCAAATTTTAAAAATTTGATCATAAATTTTCATTATTTTATACGAAATAATATGTTCATGTGGGATATAGTTAGGTGTATATCAATGTAAATTATTAGAATATCATATTTTTATAGACTTATTCTATAGATATTAAGATAAAAAATATTCTATCTCGAAAATCGTAGAAAAATAAATGGATCAAAAAATTAGGGACAGAGAGCGTAAATTAGATTATACACCCAAGTGTACCCAGGTCTAATTGACAACATGCAAAACTAAATTACAAGCTCTTATTTTCGTTGGGAAAATAAGAATAAGAGTTCTATGATATTCTATTTGTTTTATTTTAGTGTTATCCTTTTTAGATTAAGTGCATCCTCACTACACAAAAACAAACAGGTGTACTCATGAGAAGGTTGGAGAATGAGAGGCTTATTTCATTCCGGGAGTGTGTGCAAAATAATTGGTTTAGAGATGGAAGAACAAATCAAATTTAGTTCCTAGGAAACACATGCACAAACAAGAGATGGTACACTCTAATTTAGTGGGTTAAACAATTTGAAATTTATACATAAAGTCTAAATTAGGCAATCACTTGTATTAATGTCCATAGTTTAGGGTTCCTATGACCTATTGTTAAAGACTATCTTATTAAGCGTGGTTACAATCAACAAGTCTTGATTATAAACATAAGACAAAAGTGGTTATGCAATTGCAATACAAAGTAAGGATTATTTATGAAAGTGCATAAATGAAATTAAAGCAAAAGAGTCAAGAGTCAAGAGTCAAGAGTCAAAGTGTTAGATTATTAAGAATGCAATGTAAGTATTGTGCATGATGACAATGAGTTAAAGATTTTCTTATCAAATGATGATTTAGACTTAAGATGACCCTTCTCCATGATATACTTCAACTAAAGAGACAAGAGTCTAGTTCAAGAAGAAATTATTGTTTAGCCTTAGAACATCATTGACATTAAGAGGCAAAATCAAGATTAAGCTATGCTTTATGATGCTTGAATAAGAAATGAGCCTTAAGGATAACTCCTGAATGTACATTCAAGTGTGATGAATACCTAAGGTTTTCTCATGAAAGGGTTAAGAGTTAAGTCTAGCTAGATTAGAGATGTCCAAATTTAGACATTATAGACAAAATGCTAGAGAGTAAAAGATGGATAATGAAAATACAAGGGGAAAGGGTTTTACTTGAATGATTTAAAGGAGACTAATCTATGAAGATGGTTCCATGATTGAGATGCTCAAAGTTAGAATCTTGAGGCTTAACCTAAAAAAGTAGGAGTTGGTCCTAGCTCTTCACATCATAGGCAAAATGAGACATTGAAAGAAAAGAGTGTGAGTTGATCTAAAGAGAATATCAATGGTGAGGTCCCTTTGCTAGATTAAGATTGATCAAGTTTACAACATAAAAATAAGTGTTCATGTGTAAAGGGTTTGCACCTCACACAATCATCACAAAATAAGCCTAATCTAAGGATCGTGAGTGGATGGAAAGCACTAGATCCAAAGAATAGGAAGTGAAGGGAGTAGAAGTAGAGAAAGCATGAAATGTAATTGAAAGATATTAGGAGTCCTTGGTGTTTACCGCAGTGGAGTGTCCTTTTGCTTGAGTTGGCTTGAGTATGTATTGAAGGGGTAAGATTTCCTTTCTTGTTTGTGTCAAATGTGTTTGGATTGATCCTTGGTAATTATGAAGGACATTTGAGAGGTTTTGATTGTATTTGAAGTTGCTTTCAGAGTGTATTTGGGAAGAGGGATAACTCTTTAGTTTGGGAGGAAAAATGTCAACCCTTGGGTCATCAAATAAGAGGGTATTTATAGTTATAAGAAGTTGGTTTCTCGGGCGACAAATGTTGAGAGAGTGTCAGGCATTAGGACGATTCGTCAAGGGCACAATGTGCATCAAATTCTAAAACTTTTCATCAAGCGTTGAAGCTGACAACTGATAAGATTCCTTTCATTTAGGATTTTGGGCATCGAACACTAGGATTGAGTGCAAAACGCTAGGTTCAGGCATTAAATGCTTGCCTTATGCTGGATGCTCAGACTGAGCGTCAAGCGCTCAAAGCTGTGCGTCAAACGCTTGAAGTGGAATAAACTGGAATAGAGCTAGTGAAAAGATGGGAATGCCGGAGGAGTGTGGTTTCAACACCCTGAGGGGCGGCGCTTGGCGCCCATTGTTAGCGCTTGACGCCTTAGAATGTGTCCTTCTTCTCTTGTTGCGTGGTTTTGGTTCTTTCGAGCTTCAGGGTTTGTGCATATTGAGGTTTAATTTATTGTCTTTGGATGATGTGATTTTATTACTTAGGCTTTTTTTTTGGTCCAAGGTAAGGTTCTTGGGCTTAGGTTTGTGTTTGAGACCTTTTGAGGATTAGGTTTTGAGGATTTTTTGGGTTTACATATACTTAAACTCGACATAAGGTAAGTCTGTTAGGTTGTTTCATCATCTGACCACTACACGAAGAGACACGCTTTCATGTCTACAATATGGAAGATCATTCAATGTTGGGGTAAAGAGATGTGTGAAGGCAAATGGGCTAGACATGGAATCAAGGTTGATGAAATTAGACGTGAGCTTTGAAAATCTTATTGGCGTGGAGATGAATTCTTGAAGACTCCTAGCTTATCAGGTTTATGAAGAGTTCATGATAAATTAACTCTTAGGAGTCCATGTGTAATGCAATTAATTTGTTATCTAATTGATTTGTAGGTGCTTTAATTAGAGTTTTAATGTAACTCAAAGTCTAAGGTGTTGGCTGTACATTAGGGATTGTTGTAGGCGTACTTAGCTTAGTCTGCTGATCAGATTTTTGCTTAAGTCTTATAGTTCTTTAATTTTTTAGGCGTGTTTAGCTTGGTTACTTTGATGTATTTTTTTTGTACACTTAGTCTTTAGGTTGCTTAATAACTCTTGTACTTAGCCTTTTTTTAATGTGCATAAACCGTAGCTATCAAAATCACTTTTGATGTTTATTAAAGAAATATTTCTTTTGCTTTGACTTTTACCCAAGAGATTGTGTGAGCTTTGAGTGGTAGTCCTTCATTAACACGTTGGATGGTGTTATTAGAATAATTAAGTCCTTTAAGTGGTGCATCTATATCTTAAAGAAGTCAAGACACCTAAACGTATCTTTTCTATGTGGTTTTAGTAAAGTATTAGATATCTTTTCCTATCTTAGTTATTGGTATATGTTTTATGCCTATTGTTTTTGTTGTTAAAGTGTTAAAGGCAACATGAATCCAAGTTATCATATGTTATTTTGTTGTTGATCAAAATTTGTGTATTTGATACAAAATTTACTGGCTTTTAATCTGGATTGTTTCGGTGATTAATTCATTGCATATTACTTGGCATAAAAAGAATTAGTTTGGAGAGAGTTATATGAAAGTAGAATTGCTCTTTGATTGAAGATATGATCTTTATGCATGAACTCTTGAATAAAAATTTGAAAAACTTAAGTGTGGAAAGAACATAAAAAATGACACTCATCATCAGTAAAAGCATTCTTCAAAGAATTTAATTAAGCAATGTATTCTGGCCTATTTGCGCCATTGAGTGTGTTGGATCAGTGATAAGTCCTAATTATATATATAATTGTAAGGAATTAAAGGCCTTTTTACATGTAGTTATTTTCATTTTAGTTCAGTTTTCTCATTTGCTATCATATGATGCGTTCATAAGTTTTCGTAGTGTCTATGATGTTTTTCAGGATCCTTGAGGACTCAGTGTCATAGAAAAATTTTAAGATCTAGGGGAGGATCCTATGAGGCCTAATACAGATGAAGAATAAGAAGTTTTAGGAACCCAAACTAAAGATGAAGCAAAGAAGCATAATAGGATCTAAAATAAGAAGAATTTGTCGAGTGTGCAAAGGACTCGATCAAGTGGATGCACCAAAATAGGTAGAAAGTGGCTTCCTAGCAAAAAAGTGAATAAAGGAAGGAAACTTGATCGAGTCCCCACACGTTATCCAATTATAAATTGTGCTTTGCTGAAAGAAGAGATACTCAATCGAGTGTTATCCACACTAGATTGAGTCCCCTCTGTTGGGCTTATTTTCTGCACAGTTTTTACTTAGGACCAAATGCTTTGTATATATATTAGATCTTTTTTAGGTTATTACGGATTGCATTTCCTTTTGTTTTTATCATTTTTTTCTTAAAGTTTTGTCCAAAGTACTCTATGTTCTTTATTGTTCCCTTACATTTCATTTAAGTACTTAGATTTGAAGCAATACTCTAGTCTAATGAATAGCAAATTTGGTTTGTTTTATATTTAGTTTTGGCTATTTGTTCTTCTAGACATGAAATTGTGTCTCCCTACGTAGCGGTCTTATGAGGAAACAACCCTTGCAGGTAGGACTTTGGTTAGGTTGAGTTGAGTGCGTGTGGTCCTTAATACACCTCAAAGACAAACCTTGAAAAGCCCCAAACATAAATTGACCCAAAAACATTACCTAAAAACTGTCTAAAATTCCCCAAAAATTAATCCCTTAATCCGTGCAAATCCTGAAGCTCGCCGTTAAGCACTCAAGCAAAATCTTCATCAAAACTAGGCATCAAGCGCCACCATTAGCAGTCAAACGCCTAATTCCTACATCTAGTGCATAATAGGCACTTGGCGCTCAAACCCAGCATTCAACGCTCTCCCTACTTCCAACACTTGAACCAAAATGGAATCTGATTAGTTGTCAATTCCAGCGTCTAATGCACAACCTTAGTGTCAGATACCTAGCCTTGTGTGCCACCCTAAAAGTGCTCACGGCTCGCCTTAAATTTCTCTATAGTTGAGCAAAAGATTCCTTTCTTAGGCACTTGATACACAAGCCAAGCGCCTAACTACAACCCTGTGTCTAACGGTCGAACTTGGTGTCCAAAGCCTTGGAAACCAAATTTTTTGCCTATAAAAATCCCATCTTTCTTCTGGCCTACGGTTCGATAATTTTGAGATCCTAGAGCACTATTACTCTACTGGAATACTCTCTCAAATAGTCACAAACGCAAAACAAAACACAATTACTAACACTCAAGGCAATCCTCTAGCCACAAATAAAGAAGCAACCTTAACTCCTTCCACAAGCAGTCAACAAAGACACAAGCAAAGGAACTATCCTCAAAGGTAAACACCAAGGACCCCTAATCTCCTTCAATTACTTTAATGCTTTCTCTACTTCTAATCCATTCATCTTATAGTCTTTAGACCTAGTGGTTTTCATCCACTCAAGACCCTTGAATTAGACTCTTTTTGTGATAATTGTGTGAGGTGCAAACCCTTCTTACATTAACAATTATTTCAATCTTTTTATAACCTTGATGAACCTTGATCAACCAGAGAAACATTACTCTTGATACTCTCTTATGATCGACTCATACACTTTTTATTTCGATGTCTCATTTTGCATATTATGTGAAGAGCAAGGAGCAACTCCTAATTCAGTAGGTTAAGCCTCAAAACCCTAACTTTGAGCACCTTATTTAGGAACCATCTTCATAGATTGGTCTCCCCTTAATCATTCAAGCAACCCCTCTCCCTTGCATTTTACTTATTGCAAGTTACATTATGTCTCTTTTGCCTCTTTTGCATTTAGTCTATGATACTAAGATTTGGTCATCTCTAATTTTATTAGACTTTACACTTCACTCATATTCATGAGCAAACCCTAACTATGTATCATACTTAAATACATGTTTATGTGTTATCCTTAAAGCTTATTTATTGTTTAAGCATCATAATCCATTCTTTAATTAAGCAAACCTTTCCAACTTTTCATGCATCATACTTATTTTGCATTGCAAATAACCTTATCCCCATTTTTATTGTCTCTTATCTCAATGATTTTGTTTCAATTATGCACCTTTATTTACATAATCCTTATATTGTAATTACATGACCAATTTTATCTTATACACTAATCTAGACCTATTGGTTGCAACCACAACTAATAAGATAAATTTTGACAATCGGCCATAGGGACCCTTAATCTTATAGAAAACTAACACAAGTGATCACCTAATTTAGACTTATGTCCATAAAGCTTAATTTGTTCAACCGACTAAATAAGAGTATGTTATCTCTTGTTTGCGCATTTTTACCTAGGAACTAAATCTGATTTGTTCTCCATATCTATGCCTCTTGTTTGCACACACCCTTGGATTGAAATAAGTTGCTTGCTCCCGGACCTTCTCTTGGTTTGCAGACCTCTAACATGAGTCATATTGGAATTCAAACCAAAGGGTTCCCAAACAACCCAATAAATTTTTGGTGGCAACTCCTTGACCCTTTTAATGTCTCTTAAGCCGCATAGTCGATCCTTATCGATGCGCAAAATAACAAGGCACTAGAGGGAGAGTCCCTTCATTTTTTCTTCACCGGAAAGGGAATGTTGGGTTGCAAAAACTATGTTCTCTAGTGGAAATTCACTCATCGAATTGTCTACCCAAAACCTAGTTGGGTTTCCGACCCTTTAAATTACGCTGGTAAAATCCCCAACAAAATTGGCGATTTTTTGGGGATCTTAAACCTAAAGCTTACTTGGCTATGCGTGCGGATGAGCAACCTAAAAAATCTGGTTTGTATTCTTACAACTGGATAGAGATTATGTTAGGAATACTTGCATTCATGCATGTAATATTCTACGTATGGAAGTTACACCCTTGGTCTTCACCTTATACAAATGTGTTCTATATTCGACACACATTGGGAGTGGAAGATTAGCCAATAACGATTAAGTCTCCTTCCCCGACCTTTGTCTTTTCTAAAACATACCAAACTATGGCAATCGAAATGCACTCCTAGTATTGTGCTGGGGGGAGAGGGGGGGGGGGGGGGGATTCATCCTCTCACCTTAGCCTCTTTCAAGTAGTGGCTCTTGGTAAATGCCTTTTCATCTAAGCCATGGACCCTTTGACTAATGTATCCAACCTATTTCATGACCAAACTTACTACTTTGGCTAGGTGGAGACTTGTATTTGTTGCATTAATCCAAGCATGTAAGTGTGACTATGTAAACTTATGTGTTATTGATATGTTTTTTTTTTGCACTACAATTGGAATCTAGCTTTGTAAAAACCCTAGGGAAACCTAAACCCCTAAAAAATGAACTACATGCATCCTTTGTAATGATCACCAATTATGCCCATTTGTATCATTCCAAGAATTAAAATTATATCATGTTTGTCCCAAGTATCATAGTGGTCATTCATGCGAGCATCTAGCCAAACCATGTTGCCTGAAAACCTAGCTTCAAGCTATAAAAAATGACCCAAATACGGTAAAATTCCGAGATTATCTCACAAAATAACTCAATACCGGTTGTGCCTCTCAAATTGCCTTAAACACATTCAGAATCTAACCTCATCCCTCAAATGTCTCAAAACAATTAAAACTATAGGGAATATCATACTTCTCCTTTGAAATGTCTCAAGACTCAGGGGAAAATCATACCTCTCCTCTCAAATGGCCCTAACTATGGTAAAAAGCATACCTTACCACAAAAAATGTCTAAATCCACTAGTAAAAATCTTATCTTACCTCTAAAATGCCTCAAGACCCTAGTAAAAATCATACATTACCCTCAAAATGTCCCATGCCACCTGTAAAAATCATACCTTATCCTCAAAATGTCCATTCCACCGGTAAAAATCTTACCTTATTGCCAAAATGTCCCATGCCCATGTGCAAAGTTTTGAGGAATTGCATTTTCAGGAGTTCATCTGTTTGGGTTAGAAGGCTTGGTTGAAGGTTAAAGAAGAAGTCTTTGTAAAAATTATTACCAGTTTTTGAACTTGCCCCACCTCCCAGCTCTCCCTACACTCCTCTCCAGAACATGTTAACTCCCAAGCGGATGACCTAGCTCCTAGCTGTGGTTAACGACATTACCAAGTCCCTCCACGGGATGAATGCTCATCTCGAATAGGTCAAAAGTTTCAATGCTCCAACTACCATGACACAAAAAATCAAAGGAATGGTCCATCAATTCACCACTAGTAGAGAGTACTTTGATACTACAAATGATTACAAATAAAAGGGAAAGGTTATCATTTGCACACCCAATTTTCCAGAAGTGGTTCAACACTCTTAAGGACAAGGAGAACAAAACCTTGGAGGACATGACCAATGCTTTCGTGAACTATTATCGCCCTAATGTCCAAATTTAGACATCTCTTAGGGAGGTCCTTAGATAAGGCCAAGCTAAGGGGTTCATAGCCTACCACAAGAAATGGCTTTTTAGATGGTCTCAATGCCATCCGAGAAGGATCTTGTTAGAACTTTCAACTTCGGTCTTCTTCCCTAGTATTTAAATAGGATTAGAACACTTGTAAAGCTTATCTTTTGTAAAGAAGATAGTGTTAGAGTTTTAGTAGGATTAGGTAATAAAAAGGTGGCAATATCCTATTGGTTATTAGCAATCATATTAGAAGTAGGAATCCTAATTAAAGTAGTATTCATATTATTAAGTTATGGGTATAAATAGATGTGCGCCCAAGCTTGGGAAATTCAGATTTTGTGATTCAATCAATAAACTTTGAAGTTTCTTTTCTTTTGTTGAGTGTTATAAAAGATCTCATGAGTTGGTGTTCATCTTTATACTAACATGTTTGAGGGTATTTAGAGATTTGAGGGTGCTTTTCTTTAATCAACTCAAAGGCTATTAGACCTAGAGTTCAAATCCTTTGTGCATGGCTTTGTAGGATTTAAATTCTAGTTTCTATCCCTTGTGAGGATTAAGGTTTCAATACCAAGACTCACATTAACTTTTGGTCCTTTCATTGAGAGTATACAAATATACTCAAGAAATTATAGGTTTAAGTAGTGAAGAAATTCTCAAGATGCCAATAGGCATTAGAAAAGGTTTAGAAAAGGTTTGATCTTGCAAGAAGCCAAAGCGTTGTGCATGGAATGTGAATTAAAAGAACTTAAGGAATGGATAGATGAGTTATTACAAATCATGGGGAAGAAGGAGAAGTCCTTAAGAAATGGTAAACAATCTCTTCATGAATCTAACTCTAGAAATAGTGATGGTGAATCAAGTGTTAGGAGTTCAAGGAGATGTAGCAAGAGAGATCCATCATCTTCAAGTCATGAGGAGATTCATATGAAGGACGTAAGAGGAGGAGTTCAAGGGGCAAGAGGATCAAAGCTTGAGACTTTATATACTCGGGTTCAATGGTACCATAGATCTAGATAAGTTGTTAGACTATGATGATTATAAATCCCTTAAAGTTGTTGAATTGAAGCTCACTTCTTATGCAAGCTTGTGGCTTGAAGGTTTGCAAATGAATCCAAGATTACATCTTGGAGAAAATTAAATTGGTACACAAGAAAAGAGTTTATTCCCTAAGATTTTAAGCAATATAACTTCATTAAGGCACATACATTGAAACAAGATAGAAAATCTATTGAAAATTATATAGTGGGATGTAAAAACCCCATCAAAACTTATGAATTAGAAGAGAAAGAAGACTTATTGGTGAATAAAAAGGATATTTTAAATAAAATAGAACAAGATGGACAAGGATATGTTATGGTGGCTTTAAATGATGATGATGGGGGAACCACCTATATTTTGAATCATTCATTGGATGAAGTCAATGATGTACTTCATAATGATCTACTACTTAGATTACCCCCATGTTTGATAAGGAGTCATCACAAGAGTTAAATGGTATGAGTTAAGCAACATAGAGCCCCTATACCTTTGACTGGTAGTCAAGTTTATGACCTTGTGAAAGGAATGGATAATGTATTCAGGAAAACTATAAAACCCAGAGATGCTCGGAGGTTATGGAAGAAACAATCAATCTTTTGGAAACTTGAGTATTGGAAGTATTTACTTGTTAGACATTTTCTTAATGTTATACATATAGAAAAGATTTTTGTGATGCCATCTTTGGGATGTTGTTGAATATACCTGGTAAGACTAAGGATGGTCATAATGTCAGGAGAGATATGCAAACAATGAAGATTCGATCCAAGTTGTGGCCTGAAGACAGATTGCTAAGGATTAGAAAAGGTAAATCTGTATCTTCCTCCGGCTTATTGCACTTTGTCTTAAGCAGAAAAAAGGATATTCTGTGAGTGTTTGTATTGGATCAAGGTTCCAAGTGGGTACGCATAAAATTTGAAGAACT
The DNA here is from genome assembly GCA_026401315.1 of Dysphania ambrosioides. Classification (NCBI taxonomy): domain Eukaryota; kingdom Viridiplantae; phylum Streptophyta; class Magnoliopsida; order Caryophyllales; family Amaranthaceae; genus Dysphania; species Dysphania ambrosioides. The sequence goes on from CM048662.1 coordinate 6,968,482, forward strand.
TTGTGAACAGGAAAGTTTTGAAATTATTGGGTATGAAGTCTCATGATCTTCATGTTATGATGCAAGTGTTTCTATCCATTGCCATCCGCGATATTTTCCCCAAGAATGTTAGGGATTCTATCACTAGACTTTGTTCTTTTTTCAATATAATATGCATCAAGGAGCTTGATCCATCATGTTTGGATGAGTTGTAGGCTAATGTTTTTATGACCTTATGTCAGCTAGAGATGTATTTTCCATCTTCGTTCTTTGATATTATGGTACATCTAGTTGTTCATTTGGTTTGAGAAATCAAGTTGTGTGGTCCAGTGTTCCTAAGATAGGCTTATCCTTTTTAGAGATACATGGGTACTTTAAAGAAGAAGGTGAGCAACCCAATACACCTTGAAGGTAATTCAAGGTATAACCACATAGGATGTATGAGAGTTTCTTAGGGATTTCTTATGTAAGGGGGAAGCAATTAGGTTATCAAAATTGAGGCATGAAGGGAGGCTTGAAGGGCACGGCACCATGGGTTTTAAGGAGGTCTTAATTCCATTTCTAAAAGAGAGACAAGCTTATTTATTTGTTTTATACCATATCACAGATGTTCATCCTAACTTAAAAAGTCAAATGAATAAATTGAAGGTGAAGTACCCTTCTAAAGTTGAACGAGAATTGATGCAAGAAAATAACAACACCTTCATTGATTATTTTCATGAATTAGTTATGCATGAATTGTCTGAAATGGACCATAATATTTCTAATATAATCAAGTGGTTAGCTTATGGCCCTCAAACAACTATTTGATCTTTTGAGGGGTATGATATCAATGTATATACCTTTTACACTGAACGTCAGGATAAGAAATCAAAGTCTTTTCAAAATAGTGGTGTTGCAATAGTGGCGTCTTCTCGAGAATATGCTAGCTCAAAAGATAAAACACCAGCTGATGCAACCTTGTCTTACTATGGGATAATTCAAGAGATATCAGTCAGTCAACGTGGTTCGGTGAAGAAAGATAATTCGAATTGGACTTTATTCGACATGAGTCGTATGCGTGATATGGAGGAACCTTTTATACTTGCATCACAAGATATACAAGTATTCTACATCAAAGTCACAAATGACCCTCGATGGAATGTTGTTATCCCTAGTAAATGACATATGCTTGGAATTAGTGATGTCCCTAATGAGGAACACGATAATGAATTTTATGGTCTTTCACCGTTCTCAATGCCATGTAATCATGACATGGATGGACTTGAAATGGAAACAAATTACATGAGAATGAATCACCTTTAAGGAGTTACTATAGATGATTACTATTCATTTTATAGGTTATTTTTTTAGTTACGTTAATGTTTGTTTTATTTTTTTTTAGCCCTAATGTTGGACAGTTCACTTATTTGGTTTGCATTGTTTTCATATTCTTTGATGCAGTTTTTGTCTTACATCATGGCTAGTGACAAAGATTTCAGTGTTGATGAAGACGACATTGAGTACAATGTTCACCTCGAGACTGATCGAGGTGATCCAAACGACATAGCTACCGAGTTAGAAGATTAGAGAATCGATAGAATGTTTGATGAACATTAGAAGATTACTGAAGCGGCAGGAGGTTTAGGGGATGATGTACACATGAATATTGATATCCTCTCGTATTTGGATTTTGGGAGAGGGAGGGGGAAAAGTGGTGCTCGAGGCTTAAGTAATCCCAGAGGTCCTACTAGGAGCCTTAGAGTGTCAGAGGAAATACATTTAGAGTTTAATCATTTGCTCCGTCCCATTAGTAGGTGGCTTTTCAAGTATGGTCAACATATTGGCCTTCTTATTCAGAAGTTCAACATCAATTAGAAGTGGTTGGGAGAAAATGAGAGTCTTCAGCAGACCTTATGGGTGGACATAATGGTATGCATTCCTAACTTAATCTTAATTATTTAAATATTTGTGTAAACTATGATACTAAATGAAACCAAGCCAATTACTCTATTTCAGGCTTTGTTTCACATTCCAGACAACCCCTAGATAAAGAAGTTGTTTTTATTTACAGTCGTTGATAGATTTCGAGACTTCAAATCAAAGTTGGTGCCTGGTTGGATTACATAGATGAGATAGGTATCTAAGAAAGAAGCTACTAGGTTGCCCTATGAAATCTGGAAACATATTAAGGAAGGTAAGTTAAATACATTTATGTATTCAATTTTGAAAATGCTTTCTAAAGTACTTATGACCTTTACTATTGTTCACAGAAAAAACGCAAGTAGGCGAGCAAGAATGCCAAGATGAACATTCATCCTCATTACCTTGGACAGTCAAGCTACAACAACGCAAGGCAACAATGGATAGCAGAGGGTTTCTATCCCTCTTATGCGGGACCTTCTTCTACAAAATCAAGCACCACATAGATAAGCTATGAGGATGAATGGTTTTGTTCAAGGCATAAGTTTATTCACATCGCACAGTCTATCAAAAATTCAGAATACTTGAAAAAATTTTGAGTCCAGGCATGAGAAACATGGTTATCCAACTCAAGAAGTTCATGAAGGCCACCTTTTCCATAAATTATACTTAAAATCTCATACATCAAAGGTTTAGAAAATTTATGATTAGTGTAGAACATACAAATTTACAGTTTACATACAGATTTACATCTGGTTCATGTTGTATCTTTATAGATTCGTGTTCCAGTTTACATACAGATTTACGATTTTGTAGGAACAAATATTTTCATTAACTTAGACAACAACATTACGAATAAGATCCCCTAGTTGCTACTTAGCAGGTCCTAAACATAGAAGATGCAAACTTTCTCTTCTTTAACTTATTTAGAATATGTAGTTGTGAAAATATTATGATGATAGGCTTACGAATTGATTTACATCGTAATTTCCCTTTGGATATCAGTTGCATAAATGTTATTTAAGATGTGACAAAAACCACATCAAAAGTGCGAAGAAATGACTCATAATAAAGATAAACTTGTCTAAAATCATTGAAACTGAACAGTATGTAAAATAAGAGGGTCCTATATTATGGTATAAAACATTGGTCACTATATTATAGTCTAAATCATTGGTCACTATATTATGGTCTAAGATCATTGTAACCGAACAATATGCAAAATAATGTACTTTAACAAGTCTCTAAGGACCAAGAAGAGGAGTGTATGAGACAGAAAAGGGCAATTGGCTAAGTTAGCTTGACTATTGGTCCAGTATGGACTAGTGCAAAGGTCTCCCTAGAGGATGGTTCATGACTTGTGAGTCATGAGTAGGATTACCAGTCACCAATCTAGTTTAGACCACCCTATTTTTAGTGATTTTTAAGAGACTAGAAAATCGACAGATGGAAGGCCCACCTAGACCAATCAACTTCTCATCCAGGCCCAAACTAGAAGCAGCCTAAGAACTGGCCCAGTACAGATGGACAATCTCTTCATGTTTTGGTCATTGATAATGGAGTCCTAATATCTTGGACGCCCGACCTAGTATACAAACTCAACACGAGCCTTGATTCTATTCGACAATAACCCAAACCAAAAACCTAACGATAAACGTCAGGGCTTTGAAGTTCAAAGTCACTAATACAACTATAAGTCAAACGAAATGCTCTTGAGCTTTTGTCAACCACAAATGGTCATATGTTCTCTAAAGACATCATAATCAAAGAAAGAATAATGTCACCATAATTAAGAAACAAATCCTCATAGTTTTTTTTAAGAAAAAAACCAAACCAAGTGGAAATTTTGATATAAATAAAATTTTTATGCATTTGATTAGTTGATAGTAGCACGTAAAATCACACTTGGTTAATAGGTACTCTCCATCAAATGGAGAAAGTTGCTTATCAAGTCCTTTTGAAGAGCTTAGCAACTAGCTACTCTCCAACTACAAAATTGCCCTACTTAGGAATATGGTCTATCATAGGTCAAACTTTCTCTTCTTTCACTTATTCAGAAAATGCATTTATTAAAATATAATGATGATAGGCTTGCGAATTGATTTACATTGTAAATTCCCTTTTGCTATTAGTTGCATAAATATTACTTAAGAAGTGACAAAAACTAAATCAAAAGTGCGAACAGATGCTCATAATAAAGATAGACTTGTCTAAGATCGTTGAAATAGAATAGTATGCAAAATACTAGGGTCCTATATTATAATCTAAATTATTGGTCACTATAAAAATACAAAAGTATTACTCTAGAATAAAAAAGTTCATTATTCTCATAAAAAGGTCACTATATAAATAAAAAAAAAAGTTACTGTATATTATGTGATGGATACTATGAAAACTAACAGTTAATAACAATAAAAGAACAATAATCAACATACAAGCAACAATTTTTCAATATATATCATGTGGCTCAAACATATAGTCTTCAACAATCAATCGCCATTAATAACAAAGTAACAAACGAATAACATAATGTGCTTATGTTTGATTTTAACAAATTATTTAATAATAATCACACAAAAAAACAATTAAGCAAATACATCAATATCATAGTGAGAATTCATATAATAATATGCAATAACTTTGCTTGAAAAATATAATAATATACAATAAAAATTATACCTAATACTTCGGACAAACACAACACCACGTCTACCGTCTCTAGCAATGCTATAATATCGAAACACGTCATTCCCATCGATTTTGTCAACTTGTCGCCCTTACTATGGTGCTATATTAAACCTCACTCCTACAATTTCCACCCCTTTCAAGATGATTAAGAATATTAGAGATTAGAATTACTTGGTCACCAAGTTACGTACCGAGGTCGATGAATTATGCAAACACAACTGATCCGAGGACTTTGCGGTTGACGCTCTTCAATTACGCGATCATAGAGAAGGTTACTTAAGAGATGTCTTTCAAGATCCTAAGAAAATAAATTCTTGCACGGTGGAAATAATAATATATAATGACTTGAACTAATTTTGTGAATTATGTTTGGAACTTATTTGAAACAATGCAAGCCATAGGGTTTCGAACATAAAGCGTAACTCACTCAATATTCTTCTAAAATAATAAGGAATACGAAGGCTAGGATTGGAGTTTACGTCATACGATCAAATGTGAGAATGAAACTACTATGTTGCACCGATATGAATCCGTATACGGATATCGACAAGGGTATGAATACGGACAACGGAAACATCATTTAATTGCTAATGAAATGTTGAACCGTTACGAATCCGAATACAGATATAGATATAGAAAATGGCATTTCATACTCGAATTCGTGCAACAAAAACATTCATATCAATTAAAATGGAGTTGTTTTTCAAATTCGATCATCTCTTGGGTGAGGTGTGTAGAAAGCAACAAGGTATGCACTCAATTGCATGAAAAAGGTACTTCAACATGGACATGTCTAATTTGCATCGATTGCATGAAAAAATTACATAAACATCGACATGTCTGATTTGCTTTTATGTGGATTATCTGAAGCTAACTTGGACAACAAGGAACTCGTTGTTGTGTCGGGGTTGTTCGAGTGCTGGAGAAGAAGATGAGAGTACATGCCTTGTATTGCATCATCGGAAATAAAGAAAGAAGAATTCTTGGATATAGTAAGCCTTATTGTTGGATCAAAGTCCAATATTGGATTTATATGTGTTTTTATAATTTATTAAAATTGTCTTTATGCCTAATTTAAAAGTGATCTAATTAATATTAAAGAACTTGGGCTTAGTATATTACTAGGTTGCGAGCCTTAAATGTTTAGATACAAGATACCAAGCTCATAGCCCAAATTATCAGCTATAAATTGGTACACTAGAATCCAATTCCTAAGTTCATAGATGTATCACAACAACTCAAACAAATATATATATATATATATATATATATATATATATATATATATATATATAGGGGTGGGTTCATGTGAGAACCCCCCTAATATGAGAACCCTTTTAAGGGTGAGAACCAATCTAACACCACACACATTGGCAGATCTAATGGATAGCATTTAACTGAACATAATGGCAAATCCGTAATTAACCCAAAAACTGACAAAAAGCATGTTCTTCAAAAATGTGACTGACACTTTGGTAAAAGGAAACACACATCACTTTTCATTCACTTTTCATTCACTTCGGTAAAAGGAAACATACTATAATGGTTAATTTCTAATTCTAAACGCTAGATAATTAATTCAAAATAGTTTGGTGGGCATTTCCAAAATACTGAACATCATGTTCTAAACTAGTGAACATCATGTTCTAAAGTAGTGAACTTGATGTTCTAAAGTAGTGAAATTGATGTTCTAAACTAGTGAACTTGATGTTCTAAACCTTAATGGACTGAAATTACTAAATGTTTTATTTCCGTAATTCTTGACTAATGTTCTAAATTAGTATACATAATGTTCTATAAGAGTCAGCATAATGTTCTAAACTATTAAACATATAATTATACTCGTATAATTTCATAAATTCACTCATTTCAAAACCAACATAATATACTATAATGGTTAATTTAGAAAATATTTAGTAATCAACATTGAAGGTTCAATGGGCACTCAAGAGGGGGGGGGGGGGGGGGGGGGGGGGGGGGTGAATTGAGTGTTAAGTAATCGTTGGTAATTTTTGCTTCTTTTCGGATTATGTGTAAGGAACCAGTTGTGCTGGTTCCCTTATGCAGCGGAATAAAACAAGGCAATAAAGAACACCACAAACTTAACGAGGTTCAGCCAACTCTGGCCTACGTCCTCCTACCCTAAGTACTTTATTAATCTACTCCGAAAAATAAAGATACAATTCACTCTACTGTTTCCCTACTCCGGGAACCAGTAACCCCACACTCAACTCTGAATGTGCTTTGAACTTACCCTCGTAAGTTCCTAGTGTGTTTGAACTCACAAACACTCACCAAGTCTTCAACCCCTTTGTCAAAGACTGAATACAAGATCAAGAACTCTCTAATAATTTAACTCTCAAAAGTCAAATAGAGAAAAACATTAAAACACTATTATGCTCTTGTGTATCACTCAATAATTGAACTAGTGCTTTTAGCTCTCAAAGATCAAACTCTGTTAAAATTGCGTAAGAGCCATATTTTGATTATTCAGATCAAGACGTATTTATAGGTTAGTCGGCTAAACCCTCAATTCATACGTATAAGATATACATACGATCCTCAAATCATGCGTATAAGATATACATACGATTTTAGGATAAGTATTTATCCTAAATGATTTGATCATAAGATAAGATCATCTTAGGATAAAATACTTCCCGGTTTTTAGCTAACCAAAACATCATCTTATCTTTTAGCTGCTTAAATATATCTTAAAACCATAAATTTCGGAAAATATCCTTTTTGTAAAATCTTTGTAAAAATCGCAGCTTGAATAATCTGTTCAGTTAACCTGGTTCCCTGACCTGGTTCCCTGAAATGAATATGTTATGAAATTTGTTCCAATCCTTGTACCAAATTTCATAACGATATTTAATATACTAAAAGCACTTTATATACTCAATTATATAAGTTGTACTACGGAGCATTTACATGAAGATCCTAAATAACTCTTCGAGTGTAGTCTTTCTTCATGCATTCGTCAAGTCTTGAAAGCTTCCATGAATAAACTCAATTGTTGACCAAGGACCTTCCTTTTGATCGAAAGCCTTTCAAGCTTCCAAACTTAGAAATCAACTTAGATGCATAACTCATTTATCATCTAGTTGTTCCCTGTATAAAGACAAGTTAGTTCAACGGATATCTCATATAAATAATAACTCATCTAGGGAAACAGTGTTCTATGTTAGCTGGTTCCCCAACTGTATTGAACACTTTCAAGGACCTGTTTCCCTTAGCTGTTTGTCATCATTCAAAACTATCAAACTATCAATCAGAACCTAAGGAACTTCAACAAATTCCCCCTTTTTGATGATGACAAACACTTGAAGTTTCTGCACCTGTGAACATACTCAAAAACAAATAGTCAAAAACTTCAATGAATCAGAACTCAATGGAACAAGTCAGTAAGGCCAACTGGTTCCCTAAACAGAAACAGAGAATAAAATAAAGTAGGTAACAAACTCAACCAAAAACTTGATCTAAACTAGTAAAGACTCTAAGCTTCAACTTCAACTATTTTCCCCCTTTTGGCATCATTAAAAAGATATGCAAAAGTAGCAACTTATGCATAAAGTAACGTGCTAAACCATCCAATGGCATCAACCATTATACAAATAAAGTGCTGCAAAAGAAGGTCAGAATAGTCAAAGTTAAGTCATGCCATCAACAGAGATCATAGTTTAGTACAGACCAACAAAAGTGAACGATAAAGCCCAAATCCATATCAAAACAAGTTCATGGATTGGGAGGAATAAAAACAGTCCAACAAAATCAGTTATTCAGAAGGTTATGATAAAGGTAGGCTAAATGAAAAAGAAGACATATTCAATCATCATCATCATTTTCATCATCTCCTTCCTCTTCTTCAGTGGCAGCCTCCTCAGCTGTTTCTTCCTGGTTCTCCTCCTCTTCACTGTCATCTTCCTGCTGATCTTCTTGCTGGTCCTCCTCAATTTGTTTCTTCTCAGTTCTAGAACTTCCAGCAATCTGTTTCTCTAACTTGATCATCCTCATAATAAATGAAGTGGATAGACCTTCAACCAAGTTCACTAACTTGCTGAGCTGATCCCCTACAGCATTTATCTTCTCTTCCTGACTCTCCAGCCTTTTAAGGATAACCTGCTGACCAGCTGGTTCCTCTACCTTCTGTTTCTTCTTGACCGGCTTAGGAGTCTCTACTGGTTCCTCCTCCCTAAACTTCAATACCCCAGCACTTATGATCAACCCCTTTTGCTTCAGAATACCTTTGGTAAACACCATTACAGGAACAGTTGATCCACTAAGAGAAACATTATTCTCTTTAAGAAGCTTAGTTATGTAGGACCCATAAGGAAGAGAGTGGTGGGATGAATTGTAGCAATTCATCATGTGGTTTATCATTAGAGAGGGAAGATTTATCTTAATCCTTTTCATCAACAAATAAATAAGCACCATTTCCATGATGCGCACAAAACCCCTACCTTGTGCTCGAGGGATAATCATCTTGTTGCACACAGAGTGAAGGACCAGCATCACTGGTTCCTTCAAGCCACCAGTTTTAAAAGTTCCAGCTTTCTTTGGAACTTTCCCTCCAAACACAAAATCATGCACTTCATCTGGACTGACCCCTATAAGTGTGGGCCATCCATCTCCAGAATACTCCTCAAAACCATCTCTGGGTATATTCAACAACCCAGCCAAACTTGCAACAGACACATTCACTTCAACATCATTCACAACTGAACTTAATGATCTATCCAGCATTTGTTTTAAATTAACATAAAACTTTCTAACACCATCAATATTAGCATCACAGACATCAAACAAAGGCATCCAACCCTGAAATTCTAACAGCTCTTTCACATCACTCAGAGCAGCTTCATCAAAATACCTAACTTCTGTTCTACACCCAGATACCACAACCCTAGAACTTAAATCAGTCATACCAACAGATGGAGATTCTACTGACATACCTCTTGCAGACTTCCGTGCTGTTCTCTTTCGCTTGGAACCAGCAGAGTCCATTGACTGTTCCTCTATTACCACTTCGCTAACCCTTTTCAGAGATGACCTGGTCACTCTGCTGCGAGCCAAGGGTTCTGGAGTCCACTTACTGTGCCCAATGATCTGTAGATCATCCTCCTCACTACGAACTTCCTCCTCTTCTCCTTCTCCAACAGTGTTGAAGAGTTCTTCAGTGTTTTTAGGCTGTTCCCCCTGAGATGAGACAGGTTCCTTGATGATGGAATCATCAGCCTCAGGGGTCTTGGGTAAAGGAGCATTTTTGGGAGGTGGAGGTGAGGGAGATTTAGAAGATGGGGATAGAGTTGGTGATGGGTTTTTTGTGGTGGTAGGAGGTGAGTTGCTCGATGAAGTTGGAGCAGGGTTTGCTTCACTGATGGAAGCCTCCTTCAATTGAGTTGACTCACTTGCTTGAGTCTTCTCCTTTCTCTTCTTAGCTGGAGCCCTGGTTGATTTTCTACCCATTGTTGCTAGTGAGCTTCACAGATTTGAGGGAGATGGGAGCAAGTGAACAGTGATCAGGGCACCACTGTTGAACGGGAGAGAGATGAGTAGAGTGATGATGTGATGTGAGACTGTATCAAGGTGTTAATGTGTATTTATATCAATTGCTCAAATATAGGATTTTCAATAACTAGCCGGTTGAGAGTCAAAGTAAATGAGAGAAGGAATTTTAGAATTTGAAAATTTCAAACTTGTAGTTATCTTTTTACAAAAGATTCAACCAACTATAAATTAGGCAATTAGATATATTTGCCTCTTTGTAGGATAGGAATAACTGAAATAAGATAATTCTTTCCAACAAGAAATTATCTTATAGTAATCTTCCGAAAATAAGATATTTTCGGATGACATATCAGAGCTGAACTGCTGTTTCCTCTTGCTGGTACCTGTACTGAACCAGTCATTCTATTTTCAGCATGTTTCAAAATAACTTCTCCTGTTTCTATGCAACAACAATCCTCTTGGGGTTATTTACACAATATTTGCAAGTAAGCAGCATAGTTATATACATAATCGATACAAAAGCATACTTATTTTAACCAATCATTGAGGGAAATAATTGAAGCCATCGCCTAAAGCCTAACTAGACCTAAAAGGACTCTTAACCTACAAAAAGACTCTCTACATAAAGGCTTTGTGAAGATATCAGCTATTTGATCTTCACTTTTACAGAACAACATCTCCACCAATCCTTTCTCCACATTGTCTCTTAGAAAATGATGTCTTATTTCAATGTGTTTGGTCTTAGAGTGTTGTACGGGGTTCTTTGAAATATTGATTGCACTAGTGTTATCACAAAAGATAGGAACACTTTTATATATAACACCAAAATCTTTCAGCCGGTTCCTTATCCACAGTAGCTGGGAACAGCATGAAGCTGCAGCTATATATTCTGACTCTGCTGTGGATAGGGCCACTGAATTTTGCTTCTTAGAACCCCATGATATAAGACAAGAGCCAAGGAAGTGTGCCATACCTGATGTGCTCTTTCTGTCAACTAGGAATCCAGCATAATCTGCATCTGTATATCCAATGAGATCGATGGTACTGCCTTTGGGGTACCACAAAAACAGATCTGCTATTCCCACAAGATACCTAAGTATCCTTCTAACAGCCTTCAAGTGAGACTCCTTTGGATTGCTTTGAAACCTAGCACACAAACCAACAGAGAACACAATGTCAGGTCTACTAGCTGTTAGGTAGAGTAGAGAACCAATCATTCCTCTATAAAGTGTAGCTTCAACATCTTTTCCTTTAGGATCAGCATCCAACTTTGTGGATGTGGGAACAGGTGTATCATAAGCTTTGCTGTTCTCCATGCCAAACTTTTTCAGCAGCTCTTTTAAGTACTTTTGTTGATGGATCATTATACCATCATTTGTTTGCTTAATCTGCAGACCTAGGAAGAATCCTAGTTCTCCCATCATACTCATTTCAAATTCACTCTGCATAAGATTTGCAAATTCATCACACAAGGTTTGATTAGTATCACCGAATAAGATGTCATCAACATAGATTTGTACTACAATCAAGTGTTTCCCCCTGGTTCTTATGAACAAGGTTTTGTCTATTGTTCCTCTCTTGTAGTCATTAGCCATCAGGAAATTGGACAGTCTTTCATACCAAGCCCTTGGAGCTTGTTTCAATCCATATAATGCTTTATCCAATTTATATACATGTTGGGGAAACATTGCATCTTCAAAACCAGGTGGCTGCTCCACATATACTTCTTCCTTCAAATAGCCATTAAGGAAGGCAGTCTTTACATCCATCTGAAACAGCTTAAAATTCATGTGAGCAGCATAAGCAATTAAAATCCTAATAGCCTCTAGTCTAGCTACTGGTGCAAACGTCTCATCATAGTCAATTCCCTCTTGTTGATTGTACCCTTGCACCACTAGCCTTGCTTTGTTTCTGACTATAGTACCGAGGTCATCTAACTTGTTTCTAAAGACCCATCTAGTACCAATGACTGATCTTTCCTTTGGACGGGGAACCAGGTGCCAGACCTGGTTTTTCTGAAATTGATTTAATTCATCTTGCATAGCTAGTATCCAATCAGGATCAGTCAATGCCATTTTATAGTCAGTAGGCTCTATGTTAGACAGGAAAGAATAGAAAGCACAGAAATTTTGAAAAACACTTCTTCTCGTTTGAATCCCCTTATTTATATCACTAATTATTTGATCAGTGGGATGAGAGGCCTTATATCTAAAACTTTTGACATTAATACTATTTTGTGTTTCCTCATTAAGTTGGGAACTAGCATGTTCATGAATCTCTTCTCTTTCTGAAGGGCCAGGAGAATTTACATTCATGCTATTTCCTCTATCATTACTTACCTCCGGTTCAGGGGTAATACCTTCTTCTGTTCCCCCTGAGTTCATTACCTGTCTATTGTGTGTGGAACCATCAGGATTTGGTTCCCCTTCAGAATCCTCATTTTCTCCATTTTCTTCTCTAGGCACTTCATCATTATTATCTGGTGGAGTATCTGGTATGCCTAGTTCTGCTTGCACTTCTTCTGAGGGACCAGTTTGTTTGGCTTGCCTATTGGATATTGTTTTTGTTGATGCCAAAAGGGGAAAGAAAAATAGCAACCTATAAAGGAGCAAAATCCCGAGTAAAGGTTACATATTCTTCGTGAATTTTACTTGTTCCAATTTCTCTTATTTTGATAGTTGGTAAGTTTTAGTAGTTTTTCTTTCAAGCTCTTATTTCGATAGTTGGTAAGTTTTAGTTAAGTTTTAGTAGTTTTTCTTTCAAGCTCTTATTTTGGTAGTTGGAAAGTTTTAGTAGTTTTTCTTTCAAGCTCTTATTTTAATAGTTGACAAGTTTTAGTTAATTTTAGTAGTTTTTCTTTTAAGCTCTTGCTTTGATAGTTGGTAAGTTTTAGTTAATATTTAATAGTTTTTATGGGAAGCTCTTATTTTGGTAGTTAGTAAGCTTTATTTTTAATCTTTAGTTGTTCTATTTTTCTAATATCTCTCATGTTATTATCATATTCTTGTTAATAAGTATTGCTTCTTACTCATAGCTTGCAAAAGTTTGTCATCTCCAAAAAAAGGGAATATTGTTGATCCCTCTAAGTGTTTTGGCAACAACAAACTCCTTGTTCCTAATAGGTGCTTTGTCTAGATGTGTGTAATTCATAGCATGTGTTCCATAACAAGAGCAAATAGATGATAATCAATAGCAACTTTACGTAGTCTACCCATAAGGAGAAGGAAGCACCCAACATAATGCAAGAACAATACATCATTTTTGTTGGAGCTTGATGAGGAGTTCCAATCTGCCACGCTAGTTTTCGAGTAAAGCACAAGCTTCATGGAGCAAAATGGAGCCCAAGCATAAATTTGCTTTAAGGGTTGATGTGGTACATATATTGAGAATTCATGGCTCAAGTTTAGCTTAATTTGTCTTTCATTAAAATATGTTTTCAAAAGGATTCTTGTCATGGAAGCTTGCAAAGCAAAAATATTAACAACTTTGGTTGTTATACCCCACATTCAGGATTCTTGAAAGTGCACGATTTCTAGTTCCTCAGAACCTTGCAAAATTACACAATGATACAACGCAAAAACATACTTCCATCTGCCCCTACAATTGCTGTTAAGCAAGTGTTTAATCAACACCACCTTCCGCCTTCGTGTAAAATGAGATGGTTGAACTAGCATAAATACAACTCACGCCTTTTTGGCAAGTTGCAGCAGTGGAAGAATGGAAAATACATTGCGGCACTGAAAACTGGACAGCTCCAGAACAAGTTTCCCATTGGCAGGCTACAACAAGAAACAAACAGCCTTGCATTTTCAGGAAACACAAACTTTGTGGCATCCCAACTGTCTATTTCCAAGGCCCCATGTTGCCACCGTTTCCTGCCACTGAAGAACAAACTACTTCACCCTATGACAAATCTTTGACAACTGATATGTACAAAGCTTCATACAAAATATCACAAGGCTGAACAAGGAAAAACAAAAGAGAACTTTTTCAAATCTTATTCAGAGAAACCCCATAAGTTCAGTGAGAACTTTGTCCTCTCCTATCAAACATTGCCCTTAATACTGAAATAAGGATAAAATTTTAAAATGAACAATCACATACTTCTAAGACCAGTCTTGCTCAGGCAAACGGAGGAAAAAACTAACCAGTTTAACTCGGATGCACACCTGGATGTAACAACTTTTCCTTATTTTAGCATTCTAAAGCATGCGATGGAACCTACACACCAATATTATCAACAAGATTAGAGTAAGTACAACATAAGATGTTCAACGACCAAACAAAAAGAGAACTCTTATGCCTCACCATTGCTCAAATAATATATACTCAACAAACATATACACCACGAAACAAAAAGAAATAGGTATACAGAGCTACAAATTATTTAGTCACAAATTACTTGGAAACCAAATTCTATTAAATTATACAAAGCAATCAAAAATTAAGAATATGGATTACAAGTTTGCCTACAATAGTTTCCAGCAAGATCTCACTAAAGCTTTTGAGGAATTTCTTCTGATGAAATATATAGCCAAATAAGACATGAGATATTTACAGGCCACAGAAACAAGTGGTTAAGGTCTTGAGGAAGTCAAACCCAAGTTTATCACAATTAATTATTTTAGTTTTCAATTCTAGAACACCAAGTCCATGAAGGCATGAATGTGTTCCGACTCGTTATACCTTCAATCCATAAGAGTAGCACTTCTACATAGTTTATCACAATTCTTATTTTAGTTTTCAATTCCACAACATCACGTCCATGAATGTGAAAACTTCTAACTTGCCATACCTTCAATCTATAAACACCATGTCCATTAATGCACGATGCACCTTTACCTATGCAGTTTTCTTTCTTTAGTTTTCCAAAATCGTTGCACAATTAATTTTTGTATCCATGTCTTACACTATCCATTTTTGAAGTGAAACTGATCTGCTAGCTGGTTAAAGTAAGACAATTAATTTACAAATGATAAATTACCAATTCTGGTTAGAGAAAAACAATTTATTTACAAATGATAAATTACCAATTAAGAATCTATACTACTTCTCCAAAGTACTAGAATACTATATCAACAGGGTACTAATTGTATAGCATTTTTTTGAACATTTCAGAAGCAGAACAGGCAAGTCAAGCTCAAAACATCTCACAATCAGACAATATACTACTGGAAGGAAACAAATCACAACTTTTTAAATCTCTCTTTTGAACTAAGAATAATGTCTTGAAACTAAAAACATCAACAAAAACTTACACATCTACGGTTCATATTTGACACTCCTATACTTATTGAGGCATCAATAGATACAAAGTAAAATGTGAGGCATCTATACACCTTGATGAGATGACTAATGGTATGAATTTGAATCATACATCTGTGGTCAGCTTATGGCTAAAAAGAGAGGGGAGGTGAAAATGCAATGGACATCATAGAAAATGGTTTACAATGCATGAGGGGATGGGATAACAAGCCTAAGGAAGAGGAGGTAAGAGAAAAGTGGCTTTTGTTATTCTTTGAGCTTTGAAAAACCATTCCTACATTTCAAACATGTAAGCAGGTTCTCTCTGTTTTCTGTTTCTACAAATATCTCTTTCTATAACTTATATTTACATAAAGATATTTTTACTAGACTGAAAAAAAGATACTTAATATTCCTTAAAAAATTAGAAAATATAGAATTTGCAACTGTTGGAAAATAGTAACTTCTCATTTTCATATCCGTCAAATTTCTGTAAAATGCAATGGAGGAATCAAATGCCCTAAAATTTGCACAACACAAGCTGCAGGAGAACAACTAGCAGCTTATACCATTTTTCTCACCTCCAGCAAATTTTCATCTGGAACGCAGGAAATTGTACAGTTCAAGCTATTGGAACTGTCAAATTGTAGAATCCTAAGCTTCCCCTCCTACATACAACAAAAGCATTAATAAAATATTATACAATAAGGAATTGTGACATAATGCCATAAACAAGATCCACATATAAACCTTAGTTCCATAGACAAGACCACTTCCAACTGAAGGGTGAAAGCAAGCTACATTGACTTCATCCTCTGCACTAGGAAGGACTCTCACAAGCTTCATATCAGAAACCCTGTAGACCTGGAAAAGAAAATAAAAGTCAAAAAGTAGTGTTATTGCACAAAGTTAACACTGACGTACATAAAAAGCAAAATTTTACAGAATTGCATGGACCTTACTCGTAAATTTTTTTTTTAAGTGGAAAGGAGAAAGGGAATGGGGGAGTGGTTTTTAATTTAAAGAATGATAGAATTATGCCATTCAGGGCATTACAGCAGTGTTTTTGTTTAAACTAGAAAGGCCATTTTGTAACGTGGAGAAAGCAAGAAAAGGAAAAGGTCCAGCCAGAGAGGACGATATTAGGAACAGAAATGTAAGAAAATGCAGGACATTCATGTTTCAATACATGAGAACATAACAATCAATTTCAATTAACGTGTCATGATCTAATACATAATTTATAAAACATAACTTTTTGTTTCTACTGATTACCTCTAATATTGTGTAAATGGGGACAGTAGTCTCCCCATCGAAGACAATACTTTTTAGGAGAGAATTGTGACGCCGTCCGTAGGCAAGCAACAAGTGTTCAGATGTAGGGGAAAACTGCATGTGGCACCAAAAGACAGATTAGAAAAGAATCATATACAAAATTTTTTTCAAAAAAAAAATAGAAAGTTAAGCAATGGTTTACGTAAACAGGAAGAGAATTTTTCATAGCAGATAATAAGGTTTGGTTGCCTCAATACTCCATATACAAATCAGCTCACAAGGTGTTTATAATCATAATTAGAAAGACCACATGAAAATTTTAAACATGAATGTGCTTTACTTCCATATCATCCTTCTCTTTGGGGGTAATTGGCGAGGAAGAGGGATAGAAGAATATGTGAAATTGTGGAACAAAAAATCGATACTGGAACTGCTATTATTCTAATTTTTTTCCTACTCAAATTATTTTAGTGTGAAATGCTGGGTCGGTGGAGACTTAAAGCTGCAAGTGAACTTTACTGAAAGGAAATCGGTCTATCTCCTCATAAAGTTAGTCCCAGGTGAAAGAAAAGGAGTGTGATTGCATTCAGGCAAACATACAACAAAAGCTTTTTCTCAAATCAAACTTCATGCATATTTTCTATACCAAGTTAATTCTAAATATGGTAAAGAAAACAGACATATCAGCCAGTGGGTTAGTGGGAACCTAGATATTTCAACAGCAGCATCTGTTCAGCCTTCTGATGTCAATGCCTCATTAAATAGTACCACTAGGTTGAGTTGTACAGGAAATTCTCAAGCTAACTTTAAAACAAAAATACCCTTAGTCCTTCAAACCCCACCGAGTTTGGTTATTGGTGCTTACTGTACAGCACAATAATGATGGGGAGAAAACAAATATATACAGGTTCAACTGGCCTTTATATATATTGGCCTTCATACATATTCATCTAAATCAGAATTTATCCAATGCAGGTTTTACAGCCACCGATTCAATAGTGCCAAAAGGCGGGGAGTTGGCTTAATTACCATGACTCTAAATAGCAGCACATCAATTTCTAAATATTAATTACCCAATGTATTCCCAAAACGTAAAGAGAATAATTAGAGATCTAGCTTTTGCGGTGGAGAAATCCAGAAGCTAGGTAATCAGGAGTTTCAGGATATTTCTCACACAAGTGGCTGACCAGATTTGTATAACAGAACCAATACCCAAAGTAAAGTATTCCACACTAGGTAAGGTACACCCTGTAATTGTAAGCTTGTCATATTAGGTAACTCACATTAGTTGTGGTTTACTCACTAGTTTGAATATATGTATCATTTGTAGTACAATATGTACACCATATGTTCAGATGTATCTTGGTTGTACAATATGTTCACCATATGTTCTGTTTTTTATAGGCAAATCAGAGTGATTTAAGCACTAACAACAAACGAATCATAAAAGTCCAAGTTTCATCAATGAATCAGTAGAAACAGAGAGACTAAAATCCTAATTGAAACAGCAAGAGAGTGAACCTTACTAAAGAAATTATGTACTAGCAACAGTAGAATCATGTCTACATCCAAAAACAAGAATCAGAAGGCCTAATTGGCAGATACACCGGGTGAAAACTCACAAAGACTGACCTGAATTGAAGTCAAACAGTGGGCAGCCCTTATTGCCCGTGACGCAAGTACTAACCCAAACCTAAATTAGTACAAAAGTAAACCATCAAAAATTTGAGACTTAACCAGATATAAGAGGCAAAGAACAACAATTGAGAGACATACGTTGCCTCCTCAAGGGAATATATACGCAGCTCATACATAACTGGTTGAGCTGAAATCGGATGCCTTGTTGGTGAAGTTGCAGCTCCAGGCACATCATGGGGACCCTGCATCTGTATTCCGGGTTCACCCTCTGCCTGCGGCATCATACATGCAACACAAGCTGCCAAAAATCTCCCACAGGGAGAAAAATGAGCACCCATTTCACTGCAAAAGCATTGAAAACAACAAAGTCAATGATGGAAAATAAACAACATTCAATGAACATAGCCACAGGAACAGGCAAACCCCATCTGACATGATCAAACAATAGCGTAGCATAAAGCCTGTCCCAATATTTAGCTCACCTGCAAAGGACAGCATGTGGAATAGTCAAACGACATTTATCTGCATCAAGATGGATACAGGGATCTTTTATATCATATGGCCATATTCTCAACTTTACAGTGCAAGGTAATTCTGCTGCTGCAGCAGCTGCTAATGATGTGGCAAGCTCTGATTGAATTCTGCTAATGACAGGCTGAGGATCACCTTCATCCTGTGGAATAGCAGCAGCTTCTGCCGCAGAAGTACTTGCAGCTGCACGAGAACGAGATGAACGATGCCGAGAACTGGATCGACTGTTGCCTCTTGTATATGATGTACCCATTTGCGTGGTTGACGAAGCCACTGGATCCTGATTTAACATCTCACTTTGGACAGAAGAAAGTTCCTGTGAATTAGAATTTACAGTGCGTATCAAACGCTGTCCAGCTTGGCTCTGACCTATCAACCATCCTTGCAAAAAAGGTAGATCCCAATAGGCAGGGTCTCCAAAAGGGAAAAATTGAGTGTTTCTCTCTTCTGGTTGTATATCAGATGTTTCCATAGCATCAACAGCAGACTCTGGAACAGTGGTTTCCATTTGAGAGGCTAATCTATCAGGCCTCACTTCATCGGGGAGAGATGAAGTGTTACTAGATTCAATTGGAGACAACAAAAGTTCATACTGTCCAGATGGGGTTGAATACGTCAGCAACCTCACGGAAGATGAAGGGCCAAATCTCTGCTGCATACTATTCGAACCTGCATTCCCATCTGAATGCTGAAAAGATATTCTTCCATCATTTCGGGAGAGTGGAGGCCAGATCAAGAAAGGGAGGGACATGGGAGGAAGTTCCTCAGATGGACTAGACCAACCGGTAGCATGCACGTCAGCCACGTATACAGTCGGAGGTGGATATCGCCCATAACCCTGAGAAGTTGCAAGTGTCATTGTTGAATCTGACGAGTCAAGGTCGTTGACCTGCATGCAAGGGAAGTCATGAAAAAACAAAAAAACTTATGCACAATTGTTAATATTATCTGATATAAATTCAACCTTACCTCAGCTGTCAATAAAAAAGGCGCAGCATGTGGATGGAAGTGGACAGCACGCAATGAGCGTCGCGTCTTTAGGACAACAGTAGGAATCGGCATTTCCCCTCTTTCGTTGTAATGCCATATGTAAAGCTAAAACAAACAAATTTTACACTTCATCACCATTAACTCGCATAAAAATCTAACAAAGTTTCAACAAACTTGAGCATTCTTACCTTGTGTCCTGAAGCAACTGCAAGAAGCTCCCCCTGGGCATGGAAAGCAATAGAAGCAATTGGTCGGTCTGTGAAAGATGAACCGGAATAGGTTAAGAATTTCATATTAAAAGAAAAAACTAGACAAAGAAAAACTAGCACAACAAACATTGTACAAAACCATCAGAGCAACAAGTAATTACAAAAATCCCGCGACCCAATACATTCTGCCGTGTTTGCATCCCAAAGCCGAACTTCGTGGTCTAGACTCCCACTAGCGAGTAAGCCTGGAATTGTTGGATGGAATCTAACCTGAGAGAGTTCCAATAACCACAGTCAAGGACAGTCTAATCAAGATAGAAACCTAAGAACACAATCTTCACACAATTCAATCAACATGAAAACCAAATTTCAAAGAAGATCAGATCTCAATTACTTCAGAATGAATGCAGTTATAACTGATAAGAAACTAATCAAATACTCAAGTTGGACAACAGAGCACCACAAAAGGCATCACATTAGCGACTTCTAATCCTTGCCACTAGATCATAACTACTGGATAAGGTTTGAATATGATGCCTACACACTACAAGAATAAAAATGAACAACATTTACAAAAGCACAGAAAAACAAAATATGCCCAAAGCTTGAAAACGAAATTTCCTCACAATCTATGTTAGGCCCTATTCAAATCACCTGATAAGACTGATCATAACTTATTTTTAATGATTGATACTCATTATTACTGGTTAAAACTTAATTTCACTGATTCCATAAATTTTTTTATGGATAAGATCAGACTTTTACAAGATAAAACTGAATTTTACTGGTTAGAACTGAGTTTTGCTGATTAATATTTTTTTTAAAAGGTGAACTAAACAGGCCTTTCAGTCTTATAGACAATTGCATTTTGTAACTTTCAACGTCTTCACAACAGAACGGCTTATGAAACATCCTAGAAAAGGCCTCCAGAATAGATGTGGAGGCAGGAGTTAAACAGGATTGGTTTCATGAAAAAATATTAACATCTCAAAAGATGCATGAGGAAAACTTTGACTAGTTTAGCTCAATTAATATTCAACCATTCTAGCGGGAACATAAGAATTCCTTATCCATATTTTTTACTACAACTTTAATATAAACCTTACTAACAACAAAAGATTTAACATAAAGGTCATAAAACTAGGACAATGGATTTAAAACTCAGCCATTCTGTAACAGATTTTGGTGATGCCATTCCACAAAATCTTGTTACATAACGCTAAAAATCACATCCGTCTCCCAGCATCGTCCGTTACTTAACATTTAACCTGTTACATCCATTCCTTTGTCAAAATTAGCTAAATTTATTTTATTAATCTATTATGTAGTTTATAATACATGAGATTTTAAGTAATTATTCAAAAACAATATAAAGCACTCATAGTATGACTAAATAGGTTATACTATGTTGAAAGAATATTTTTGAAACTAAAATAATGTAAATGAGTCTTAAACTCATTAATGTGAATATTTCGAAAAAATGCACACGGCGTCGTGATCCGTTCTATTTATTCGTTACATTCCGCATCCGCACTTTTTTTTCTGCGCCTAGGAACCTAGCATGTGGTATTACATATATAAAAGTAGCAAAGGCAATCTTACGTCCCTACTTTCTATCTCCACTATATCTGCAATTCCGCATCAATCTCACCAGTCACCATGCAATCCCATTCCATATAAAAAGAAAGAGAGTTCTGTCAAAGCAATTAAGTGCATGCATGTGTACAACTGTAAATGTATGTGAGCAACAAAGAGTTTCAGTTTCTCTAAATGAGATCCAGTAGATTGGATATAGCTGAAAGCTTATACTTCAACCTCATCAACTTTCAAACATACAACCTTTCAAACATTTATAGGCCAATTTTCCTCAAATTAATAAATATTAAACATTAATTTCCAACAACATACAGGAATCCTAATGCTAAGAGTTGAATAAGAATTTGAACAAATATAACATGAGCAAGGCTTTGTTTAGGTTGTACATAAATGGAATGTCAAAGCTGAAAAAAATTTGCCAAAAACACTGAAAACTGTAGATTTCCCCCTAAATCTATTTAATTTTTTTTTCTACTCTTGCCATAAGTATCACCTACCATGGGTCAGAGCAGTGACAATAAACCAGTTTACAAAATTTTAGACGGTAAAAAAAACTCACCACCCAAGGAGTCCTCCGATGCCCACTTAGCACTTTCAGACACTTTCCACTGTGGCAATCGATTATCTTTACAGTATGATCTCCACTGCAAGGATAACAAAAGCTTCGTGTAAGTATACTTCCTACTCTATACAATAAACTCCTACAGGTTATAAGAGAACTCACTGTGTGGAAGCAAGTGTTTTGCCGTCTGGACTGAAGGCGGCTGCAATTGTTGACCTAGGAGGTGGAACAAGAGGACAATACTTGGCTGATAAATTACACAAGGATTCTGCCTCAACCCTGGGATGCAACTCATATGAGTACATATACATAAAGCTCTTTATTAATAACACAAGCAATCGGACGTAATTCAGCCAGTTGATAATCAACTAACATATTAAAATTCAATCTAAAGTAGGCAGAGAAAAAGGGAAATCAAAAGAGCAATAACCAAAAAGATGGAGGGCATTACCATGAGATGAGGCTACGTCTTGCATCCCTACCAGCCTCAAATATTCGGCTAAGAGCGTCAAAACTACCCTCTAAACTCTCTTGAGTCTCTTCCCATAACCTTTTTGTTGACCGCTTTGTTCGAGGAGTGATCTCTCTCCGTGCTACAAGGTTGTACACATTTTCTCCACTGCTTAACACAAATCAATCACACAACCAAGATTCAGAAAAGATCTAACAAATTCTCAAAGGCGTGTAAGGCTCTAACCACACTTGAAATCATTCTTAAAATATTTATACATAAATGGAAGCCTTTTGCTAAAAAGGCCTAAAAATTATCTTAAACTGACTATACATAAAACAGAAGCCTTTTGTAATTTCCTCAACTTCAGCAATCAGATATCGCCCAAGGCAACCAACGATGGATAATCATCATATCTACTACTAAATCGACAACTAAACCATTAAAAGAGTAAAAATCAGAAGCAAACTTTTATAGCACCCAAATCTCAGACAGCTATTAGATATTTGATAGATTATAACTACCAACATTATCAAATTGCACAAAACTTCAACTGTTTCCTTCAATGAGCAAACTTCGTATAAAAGTTCCAAATTCTTTACTAAATGTATGCTCTGTACATCGTACCTCAAAACCAATTTTTATTGAATCATGATTATTTAAATTACAACTTAAGCTTGCTTTGTAATCACACAACAGAAGTTACATAATCCCAGAATTAAACAAACCTCAAATTCAATAATCATTACGCCACTCAACTTCAAATTCGATTAACACAACACAACATCAAAATTCAGATCAAATCATACAAAACCAACTCAAAGAAACCGAAGTTCAAACCTCCCAACATACAAAACATCCAGATCTTCAGCTCAACATAGAGAAACAGGAAATTCAATAACAAAAAAACAACGATGAATACCGCAAAATCAAGAGAAAACACACCTAGGCCGAGGGCCGGGATTGCTCGAAACCGGGCGCCGTAGCGGGTTCGATGTAGATGGGGCACTAGCATCATCCACCCACATTGGATCCCTCATTTATGGAGCAACCCCACCTCGTAAACTCAAAAACCCACCTCAAATTCCCCCAGTATTCACAAATTTCGCACAAAATTCGATGATTAAGCTGAAAAAACTACGAACTTTGTGAGATAGTAGGTGAGAAGGGGGGTAGAAGTTCAACAAATTCTGGGTTTCATATGTGGGTTTGATTAGGGGATGAATAGTGGGTGTGACTGAATGAATAGGGGATTGAGGGAGGGAGGGAAGGGGGAGGATGGGGTTGGTGCAATAAGCAGCCACCCTTTGAGGGGGGAAGATCGAATGGAGGGTGCCTAGAGAGGACAGAGAATTTGTAGGGGGGGAGGAGGTTGTGAAATTTGTGCGAAAACGACCTAATTTAATTGAATGGGGCGAAGATAGAGAATTATGAGTGAATGAAAATTTCTGTTTTCGTTCCTTCGTTGCTTGTGGGCTTTTTATTATTTTTACTTTACTGGTTTTTTGATTGGGCTTTTCATGTATGTTAACTAATGATATGACTATGAGGTCATTGTTACAACATATGAGCGTCTCCATAAATCAATCCAATTTGTGAAAATAGGCTGAGATCGACTCGGTCATAATATTGGAGACGTTATATCGGATTAAAATCAACCTAAAATCGATTTTGAATCAATGTTTTAAGATCCAAAATTATGTCCGTCTCTAACTCAAAAATGACTTTACTCATAATATACCAATTCGTGATGACTTGAATTATCATAAATTTGTGTGCAAAATGAATTAACTTATAGAGATCAGTCAATTGTTAGCTATTGGCCCAATCAAAGAGGGGGCGGTGGAGAGATGTGTACTATTTAAATTATTTAGTAGTTCAAAAACAATCAATTTATTAAAAAAAAGTTATAATATAATTAAATTTGACTTTTGTATGTAACATGTTATGCAGAAAATATAATCGAAAATCTAAAAATTAATGATATTTCATTTAATAAATCTTAATTATTTTAAACCAACCCGTAATTAGTGTGAAAAATTAAATTTTGATCACTTATCGTACTCATGATAGAAATAAAAGGTCTAAAGAAACACTAAAAAAAGACTCGAATGTTATTTGAATTGACATGAAAAAATAAAAGTAGTAGGAAACAAATTATTATAATAAGTATATTTTTTTTATTAAGAAAAATATTTGCTAGTCATAATCAGTAAAAGAAAAGTTAAATAAATAGAAAAAAATTATAAACTAGAATAGAATATAGAAGGAAGGAAGGATAATACCCTAACAAATAAATCCTATGATCACATGTAAAAAAATTTAAAATTATAATGGAAATAGGGATTATTTTTAATTAAAAAATAGAAAAGTTTTTTATGAGGATATATTGTTTGCTCTTCGATTGTCTTCTAGTGTATAATAATAGATTGTTACAAGTTTACAAAATGCTCTTTGACCTCGAATTCAACCAAATGTCCTTTTGGTCAAGTTGAGAGTTATAGAAACTACCTAACCTATGAAGTTGGTTTATACAAATTTGGTTATAACCTCATAGATAATTCCAACCAAAAGTCAATTTATAATTTGATTTGACCCGATATTCTTAGACTTAAACCCTATTTGTGCTTGACTTAAAAGGTGGTTAAAGACTTGGGCATGGGTCACGTCAGCTTGTACATGCCTTTATGGGTGTGTCGGGCCTTGCCTAAGCCACATTGTGTTGTGCCACACCTACTCACCTAATGGGCTCTAGAAAAGCGGGGCCATGTCGACCTTAATTGCCTTGCCGACCCATACTTTTTTTTAAAAAAAAGCTCTATAATTCAAAGTCATTATTTCAGACAATTGTAATTAATTCAGAAAAATTAGTTACGGACGATTATAATAAAGTCGAAAAGATTAAGCTTAGAAATAATCACATTGGTGAATATATATAATTTTCAACAATTAAATAATCATATTGATGAATAAGAAGTAAAAAGAAAATGAATCTTAAAAATAAATTCATTTATTAATTAATATCAATAGTAGAAAAAGAAACAATAATTATGATCGATAGTAATTACTAAATTATATTTCTTCTTCATCCTCTTCTTATTCAAGTTTGTCGTTAATTATATTTATTGAAAACTACTAGATTGCAAATAATGGTCAGAAGTAGAAGTGTTATCGTCGTTGTTGTTTCAGTGTATATGCAATTTTGTGAGCCATTTTTGGCATTTAACCAATATTTGAAATACACACACATTTTAGGAGTGTTGGGCTTAAACTTGTTCTTCAATCGTCCAAAACTCTTCTAATCACACTAAAAGCTCTTTTGGAGGCAATGGAGGATATTTGGATATTGAAAATGCCGTATGCCAACGCCACTAGAATTGGATGATTCATACTTTGCTCTTTCCACAAATCGAGGTTATTGGGGGTGCACTTTCCATTATCATCCCTGCATTTCATGAAGTAGTAATTCAAGTACATCTATAACTCCAAAATGTCATTTCAAGTCCTCCTAAATGATTTATTACTTGAAAATTTAGACATCATGTTGACAACTTGTGCAAATAAACCCTTCGACCTTTTGTTTATTTTTTTGGAAGATTTAATAGGAGGGAATTGAGAACTTAAATCGTATTTAGATTCATAAACTCTATATAAATAAATAGTTAACCACTTTAATTTTATAAGAATCAACATCATTATCTAGTTACATGGATTGAAAACAAATACAAGTAATAGAAATGTGACATTATACGTTTGTCTTGAATCTAATATAAAAGCAAACATATAAATTATAGGAATCTTAGTGTAATATTTACGTTATTTTTCCTTCATAACTGGAACATAAGCATCATAATTTTGTTAAAATTAATGTCAAAGAAAAGTTGAGCAAGTAAACATGCATTGTAAAGAAATGATTGAGAATATGAATTATAAATAAAAGAAAAATAATAGGTCATACTACATAATAATTGCATAAATTTCATACAAATTAGTCTAATCATCTTCGTAAGAAGCCTTTTGTAGAAACTTTTGATTAAAAAATATTGTTATGGCAACCTTGTACTTGATTACCATACTCAACAAGTCATAGATGAGGTTCCACCTTATTGGACAATATATTTTGATCTTTTTAACCTTTAACTCTTGTTCTCAAAGAGGTGATTTCTATTCCTGAACTCTCATAGAAAAACTGCTAATGGTAAGAATGACATTTCTAATCTTTTTATAATATGGATTGATTGTACAAACTCCATCCTTCCCACACAAATCAAGATACGACATATCCATCTTACACGAAGTGCATCTCCATCTAATATGAAATTAGTTAACTGTTTATATCCATGTTTTTGCTATATGTCATAGATGATGCATTATAAAATATCATGGAGATGATTTTTTCTTATGATTATATGCATTAGTAGCCTACTTTAATGATGAGCAATATATAAGACTGATGTGGGGGTATTCTTACATTTTTAAATGGATGAAATATTTTTATAATACCCATTCGCTATCCGTCCAATGAGAAGTCAAGCCCAAATAATGTAGTCCATAGCCAATATCCCATAAATTTGTAGTTAAAGAAGCTCTACAAGGGAGATTGACAACTCTTCAACTAATCTTTATATGTAATCCATGAAAGTTTTTTATTGTGGAAAAACGAATAGTTTTCTTAGAAATTTTTTTATGTTAGTGGTTGTAGTACTGAATTAATATAATGATAAAATGATTCATTTTCAGTGAATAAAAAAGGTTACTCAGCATGAATGAAATTTTTTCCAAGTTCATCCCTATCATTCTCTTAATTATAAGTAAAGTCAAATAAATGGTATGTCAAAATTTTGGGTTGAGTTGGATCACTATTTGATCAACCACATTCTTTAATATGTCTAGTAAGGTATTTGTCCCATTTTTGGATATAGCCGAGTATACATTGTTACATATTTTACACTTAACTTTTATTTTGTCTTCACTAAAAAATAGTTCCAAGCATTACTCTTTCTAATTTTCTTATTGGCAATTGCTTCTTCAGTATACCACTATTCCATTGGGTTTGGAATTTGAGAATTTTCTTTATCGCCTCCATAATTTTTTCTTTTCCGTTGAATTTTGACTAGACTTAAAAGGTATGGGTTTGAATTATTTGGCTAGTTGAATAAGAAGAAATTTCATTTTGTTGGCCATAATTTGGGTTAAGTTGGTACATGTTTTGTTGAAAATCTAGAATAAAAATACTCCAACTTTGGAATACATTGCTAAATTAGGCGAATCTAATGTTTTGAGGTGGGGTATTTGAGTTTATGGGTTTCACTATTACTTGCTATATATTTTCCCCGTTGAAGGAGACTTTTGGGTTTGATACCATTGAGTAATTGATAATAATAATAATAATAATAATAATAATAATAATAATAATAATAATAATAATAATAATAATTATTATTATTATAACATTAATAATTTTTATTATAACATTAATAATTATTATAATAATAATAATAATAACAATAGTAATAATTATTAACAAATAACAAGAACAATAATACAATAAAAATAGCAATAATATTAATAGGAATAATAAAGGTAATTGTAATGATGATTAATAATACTCCCGCTTGTTGTTCTTCCCATTTGCTTTATGCACAAATCCCAATATAAACTTAAAATTTAAATATCTTTAATTGTGCATTTGTAAATTTATAAGAAACTCATATTTGGAAAATATATATTGAGACGAATATATCAAGATCTCAATTGAATATGTTTTTTCATCTAGATTGAGGAGAATTTATACTCAAAGTTTGGCTCTAAAATCAATAATATTTCAAATGGGAAGAACAAAAAAAAACGATGGGAATTATGATTGATTAAAACAAAAATAAGTTACATCTTACAACTAATTTAAAAATTCGTGATTGGTTGCACTTGCATTATATTGCTTTCAACTAGCAAATATCACAAACTTGTAATTTTTTTTCTTTTTCGAGTACAAAACTAAATTGTTATAAATATAAAAATTTGAAACTTTAAGAATTTAAGATTATTGATGATTAAAGAATATAAGAGGAACGAAAGAGTTGTTTTTTTGTGTTAAAATGATCAAACTGGTTTGGTTATAGGAACAAGTATAACTGCTAATGTAATCATTGGAGTAAACAATAACGGCAATATATCTGATGTCTAGTGACTTAATTAACCCAACTTGAGACGACGTGAGCCAAAAAAGATTTGTTTATAAACAACATGAAACCAATTTAACATGACATATAAATTGGTATTACAGACTTATAACAATTGATGATCCTATTTTACCCGACTTGTTGAGAATTGTCATATTGTCGACCACTACTTAACCCAGCCTTATACTACCTAAATTTTTCAAAATGAATTTTTTCATCAATATTAACCACTGAAGGTTTTAGAGCACTCAAGAGGGGGGGGGGGGGGGGGGGGGGTGAATTGAGTATTAAATAGTCTTGGCCTATTTTTCTCACTTTTTCGATCTGTGGGAGGAACCAGTTGTGCTGGTTCCTATTAGCAGCGGAATGTATGTAGAGCAATAAAGGAAGACACACAATTTAACGAGGTTCAGCCAACTCAGGCCTACGTCCTCCTACTCTATGCTCTTTTATTAATCTACTCCGAAAAACAAAGAACACAGACACTCAACTGTTTCCCTACTCCGGGAACCAGTTCACCCCACACTCTACTCTGAGTGTGCATTCGACTTACACTAGTAAGCCCTTTTGTGTTTGAACTCACAAATACTCTCCCAGCCTATCAACCCCTCTGTTGAAGGCTCTTTACAGAATCAAACTCTCCTTTGATCTTGCTTCTAAAAGCTAATATGAGAGAAAAATATAAGTTCTAATGGTGCTCGTGTATATGACTTAATGAAAGATTTTTATGCTTAAGTGTGTATAATGCTCTCTAGAGATAAACTCAGTTTTCTTCACGTGAGAGCCTTGTTGAATTAGGTTGATTAGATGAGTTTATATATGATTACAAAAACCCTAGCTTTCCTAAAATCACATAATTTTTTGAGCTGTCATCTTATGTGAGTTTATGAAAGTATTTATCTTATTTGACTTAATCGTATAGATAGAATCAAATAAGGTAAATACTCCTAGTTTTTTTAGGTAACCAATATATTCTTATCTAATCTACCAGCTGCTAAATATATTTTCCAAAATAATTCTTAGAAAATATTTTTGCAAAATCTTTTCAAAGATACGCAGCTTGATATTCTATTCAGTAAACCTGGTTTCCTGAACCTGGTTCCCTGAATTGAGTAAGTTATGAATTCTGTTTTAGCTTTATACCAGAATTCATAACATGACTTATCACACTTAAAACACTTATATTACCTACTCATATAAGTCATACTACGGAGCACATTACATGAAAAACTAGATTAACAGTAAAGTACAAATGATCTTCTTTTCATGTAATCTACAAGACTTGAATCTTCCTTGAATGCTTCATCTTGAGCAAAGTATCTTTCTTCGAATGTCTTCGAAAGGCTTCTATGCTCCAAGTCTTGGAATCAGCTTAACTACTGCACATATAACATGGTTAACATGCAATAGATAATATGTGATTGCTTTACAGCATAGAAGTCAAGGAGACAGTTCCAACTTCTTGTGACCTGTTTCCTGTAACTGTTTGTCATCATTCAAAACATCAAAACTTAAGGAACTCAACAACCACATTCATGAGAATCAAAATTTTTGTCACCCTCCTTTCACCTGTTTTTTTTCGTATGTGCAATCACATTTTCTCACCATTAAATTGATTAGTATTTGTTTCAAATGTCAAAGAAAAAAATATAATAAAGTTTTAACTCCCTCTGTCTTTTTATTTTTCCCGTATTTTTCCATTAGAAAACTTTGATAAGTCCTTCCTATTTAGAATCATTCCTTTTTAATCTGATAATTTGAGACGTAAATAACCTCAGTTCACAAAATTTGTTACCAAAAACAAGCTCAGTTCACAAAAATCATTACCAAAAAATAACCTCAGTTGTATATACAAAAAGACGAAATTACCTTAATTGAACTTAAAAAGCCTAACCCTCATAAACATGTTGTCAATGCAAGAGATCGCAATAAACCTACAAGATAGAAACACAACCCTTGTTTTTGCTCAATATGGGAGACACAATCTCCTCAAATTAGGAGCTAAGCTATCTTATCTATTATATCAATAAGAAGTCCACTTTATGATTCATTGTTTTATTTTTTAGTCCCCTAATTGAATCTCATATATTGCTATTGCATTGAAATTGAATGATCGGGTTGTTTTGTTTAACCCCTTCCCCTTAGAGTTGTTGATGGTTTGAGGAATTAGTATTGTTGTCTTCTAAGGCCCCTTGGGGAAATTGTCATTTGTGATTATCATGATGTTCGATTTTGATTAGTTTAGTTTAAGATGTTATGTTATAATTAATTATCAAATGATGTTTGGAATTTATTGGCTTGTTTTTATGTTGATTTTGATGAGATTAGATTGATTATGTTCCATTCTAGTTTAATTTGGTCATATTCGGTTGCCTTTAGTGAGTTTTAGTTGATTTTTGTCATTTTTGGTTGATCTAGGTTAGTTTTGATTCATTATGGTATGATTTGGTTGATTTAGGTCAATGTTATTCATTATGGTCTATTTTGGTAAGGGTGTGTAAAATAATCATAACCGTTATATTAACGGTTATTTTACTGAACCATTAAGAATTAACAGTTACGGTTACCGGACCGTTAATCTTAACGGATAACGGTTACAGTTACGGTTATAAACTTTTTGTAACGGTTAACCGTTATTATTTTTTAAAAAAACTAAACTTCAAAGGCTAAAACATGAATAATTATCACAATTTTTTTATGCATTATCATACCTTATATAAATATGTGTTATTACTATTGTAGAAGACCCAAATGAAATCATACAAATAATTTCACAATATTAAGTGCACAAGTGTATAAAAATGGAATGAAACGGTTAACGGTTAACGGTTAACCGTACCATTAAATACCGGTTACCGTTTATTGGTTACTGTTTCTTAACGATACGGTTTCAGTTAACCTTTTTCAATAACCGTTATAACGGTTAACTGTACCGTTAAGGCTTAACGGTATGGTTAACCGCTTATGCAGACCCCTATATTTTGGTCAGTTTTGGTTGATTTAGGTTAGTTTCAATTCATTTTGGTTGGTTTGGTTGATTTTGGTCGACGTAGATAATGTTTAGAATTTGTTGGCTGATTTTAAAGTTGATTTTGGTGAGTTTTAGTTGATTAAGGTCAGTTTTCGTAGATTTTGATTAGTTTCGGTTCATTGTGGACAATTTTTCTTAATTTCGGTAAGTAGATTTTGATCAATTTTGGTTGATTTAGGTCAATTTTGATTTTTTTTTGTTCATTTTGACGTTGGTTTTGGTGAGTTTTAGTAGAATAAGGTCAATTTTGCTAGATTTTGATAAGTTTTTATTCATTATGGTTAGTTTTGATTGATTTTGGTAAAGCTCTAGTTGATTTTGATCAGTTTATGTTGGTTCTGGTTAGTTTAGGTTGATTTATATCTGTTTTGGTTGATTTTGGTCAATTTTAGTTGATCTTGTTTAATTTTAATTTTGGTTGATTTTGTTAGTGCAGATGATGTGTTTGGTTTTGTTGGTTGGTTTTAAGGTTGATTTTGGTGAGGTTGGATTGATAGTGTTCAATTCAGGTTAAGTATTGACATGGCTGTTGCTATTAGGTGGTGTATGCACATTACTAAATTGTAAAAAATTTGAACAAGGCTACCTATTATGATGATTTCCCTCTTCTACTTTATTGATTAAATGTTAGAAAGTTTGACAAAACATTCGTTTTTTAGTTGGGTAGACGGATACTCTAGATTTTGCTAGATTCCCATCCTCCCAAGTACTAGGAAAATACTACATATAAATAGCCATATGGTGCATATGCTTATTCTAAAATGTCATTTGGACTTTGAAATGCTCTTGTCATTTTTCAACGTTGTATGATGGTAAATTTCTCATATTTGATTGAGAAATTTATGGAATTTTTCATTGATAATTTCTCTATTTATGGATAATCTTTTGGTTTTTTACTTAGCAAAACTAAAAGAGGAGCTTCAATGATGTGAGGATGTAAATCTAGTTCTAAACTAGGGAAAATATGTCAAATTCATGGTTCAAGGTGTTGTCCTAGGTCATAAGGTGTCTAATAAGGGCATTGAAATTGACAAAGCAAAGGTAGAGGTCATTGAAGGTTTATCAATTCCTATTTTGCTAAAAAAATAGGAGTTGCCTTGGTCATGCGGGTTTCTACTGTCATTTCGTTGAGGAATTCTCAATATTGCTAGACCTTTAACTAATATTCTAGGTAAGCATGCCCCCCTTCATTTTCATTAATGATTTCGTTAAGGCCTTTTTAACAGATTGAAGAAAGCTCTCACTAGTGCTCCAATATCGCAACCACATGAGAGTCTCCCTTTTGAGATAATTTGTAATACCAATAATTACGTGACTAGGGTAGTTTTAGGACTAAGAAAGAATGGTAAACTCTATGTCATTTACTATGTAAGAAAGACCATAAAATTATCACAAATGAATTATGTTGCAATTGAGAAGGAGTTTTAGTTGCTATTTACGCCATTAAGATATTCCTATCTTATTTGTTTAGATCAAAAGTATCTGTGAACATTAATCTTGTGAACTTGAAAATATTTGACAATTAAGAAGAAAGCTAAACCTATTTAGTCAGGTGGATTATGTGGATTCAAGAGTTTAATCTAGGAATTTGGGATAAGAAGGGCACAATGATTGTAGTTTTTAATAATCTCTCCCTAAATTGTCACTAAAAAGAAAGATGATTATCTTCCAATTGATGTTTTTCCCTAATGAGCACCTGATAAGTCCTCTTTTAATGTGTTGATAGAGGTGTTTTAGGATGGTTTTTGATGTTCTTCATGGAGTTTTATTGGTTTTTATAAGTCTTAGCCATTTCAACTCACTTATGTGCAATTGAGGGAAATTATAGAGTTGAAACGACATGTTGAACTTGGAGGAATGATGAAGAACGATCTACATTTGAGCAAGAACGATCTACCTTTGAGCGAGAAAGATTTTAGATGATGAATATCAGTACAAGCTGCCAGAGCCGCTACCAGAGGCAAAGGGGCAGCTAGCAGCGGCACTTACAGCAAGCAGGAGAAGAGGAATGCTGCCTTAGCCACTGCCAGCGGCTAAATAGCAGCTGGCAGCGGGTCTTCCAGAAATTCGGAACTTCAGTGTTTTCTAGCGGCATTTTAATTAAGTAAACTTTTGTTTTGGGCCGTCTTAGGTTAGGCGTCTGTAGTTTAGGTTAGTTAGGGGAGGTACCTATAAATAATGCTTGTAATCTAGGGTTTTAAACACACTTTAGAGATTAGAGAAAAAGCTTAGGTTTAATTTTCCTCTTTGTTCTTTGGTTTGATAAGAACTCTATGGAAGCCTAATCTATATTCTTGGTTAAAGATTGAAGCTTTTGACTGTAAGTTATGAGATTTCGATTCTATTAATATATATTGAATGTTTACTATTCTCTTGTGTTATTTCATGATCTGCTTGAATCAAATACTAGGTTTGGTTATTTAGATTCGCTTGCATCTATTTAATCTTACCAAAGTAGTGACTTTAGGTTATTAATGCATGCTTTATGATTGATAACTTGAAGGGAGAATAGTCTTATTGAGGAAATTAGACCGCTTGTGTTAATTTCATCAATCCTTGTTGATTTCTTTGCTTGATTGCTTCTTGTGAATAATTTAGAGTGCTTATCTTGAGTTGTTCACTAGAAAGGGTTAGAAAGGAACGCTTTGTTATTTCTAGCTAATTCATGAGAATATAGAATTTTGGAATTCTACAACATGGTATTCAATGGTGTTAATTGAGGAGACTTCTATGATTAACTTATAGTTCATAAGTGGATTTCAACCAACCAAGAGTGCTCTTTTCACTGATTTGTCATTTAACTAGTTCGGTTATAATTAGGTTATTAAATCTATCTTGCTATTGCAAACCCCCATCTTTATTTAGTTTATTATTTTGTTAAGATAATTTTACATAGATTTTCAGTTATTAAGTATCTCTTCTCCGTGGATACGAACTTGACTTCCCTAGCTACATTCATTTGAAGTTAGATAAGTTTTGATTTTGTTTGGTAGCTTACAGCTTTTGATATCCCTTAGTATATTATGATAATATAGCTAATTATATGGCTTGTGGCATCATTCTTCATTATTATTTGTCTCAACAAAAGAAGAAATTTTTTCACGAGGTGAATCGACATTTTTTGTATGATCCTTTAATTTACTAGTCTTGAGAAAATGGTGCAACAAGAAGAAGTGTTCATGAAAATGAGATAGCTTCCATCATTTTACATTGTCACAATTTACCTTATGGTGCCATGCTAGTACTACCAAGACTAGAGCAAAGGTTCCACAATGTGGTTTTATTGGCAACATCTTCTATCAAATTCTAATTTTAACCCCTCTATTTGATTGAGTTACATTAAAAGTCGAGCTTATGACCTTGAAAACACATGCTTATGGGAGACAACCCTATCTAATTCTTTTCTTTTTTTATTCTCTATTTATTTATCTTTAGGTAGACTAACAAAAAGAAAGAAAATATATTTCTCATTTTCTTTGTTTTAGGTACTTGGTGAATAAAGAACAAAAGTCCCTTTTGTATTGATGGGAACAAAAGAAGGACATGAAAAAGAAAAGTGCAGAAAAAAAGAAAAAAAGGAAGAAGAGGATAAATAAGGTTAGGTACATATGTGTCCCTTAGCATCATAAGGCACAAAAGGCTAGTGATTCACATAAAATAATGAGGCATGTCTATGTCTCTTCGTATTGTCAAAATAGATTCCTCGACCACTAACGAGGCATGTCTATGGCTAAGCTTTTCAAGAGACAATATATATGGACTCACCTATGTCACCCCCTCTCACCTACTTCTTTTCTTTCTCTCACTCATTACATCTTTTCTGTTGTTTCCTTAAATCTCTCTCACTTCCTTCCCTCTAAATTTGTCATACGTTTGAAACCACCAAAATCTTTCATCTTCGTTACACTTAATTTTTCTCCCCTATTTCCCTCACATACCATTAAAACCTAAGATTTAGAAATTGGATTGGGGGGGGGGGGGGTTTGCTTTGGCACACAAGGAGAAAATTTGGTTAAGAACATATCAAACACATACTAAAAGGCTAAAAGATATATTGTTTGCGAGTTTTACTCCCACAATATCATTGATATACTCTTAACTTATCTCTCATTCTTCAATTTTGAATTTCATACTCATTATTAAATGTAGTGATTGTAATATACCTTGGTTGCTTTGGGTCAAATTAAAACTGGGTTGTAAAGATTTTTGAAGTAGCTAGGGTCTCGTGTGGGTGTTCATGAGTTGAAAGTTCTACCTGTGGTTAGATTATTGTGAAGTAGGGTCTCGTGTGGACTTCTAAGGGTTGAGAGAATAAAGAATTAGATTTTTCCACTAGATTTCTAATCCTTTTCCTCTGCGTGAGGTAACTTCATTCAATATAGATGATGTTTCATAGGTGGACCAAGCCGTAGACATGGATGAGGATGTTATAGCTCCACCACTTAGGGCGATGAAATGCTTATAGAAGTTCCAGTCTTCTTTATCAAGGAGATGATAGTAGCTTTGTAGGCTGAGTTTAGACTCACGAGGATTGACTTTGGGCATGTAAGGTTCAACTATGTCATCCTTCAAGCATCTCATTATTGTGGTCACATGTTTTAAAGGCATACAAGCTAGCTACCAGGTTATGCAAACAAAGTTACATTATTCTAGTGAGAACATATGTTGATTTTTCTCAAGCGGATCATTTTCCTCAGCTCCCCTAGGTATAACCCTCCCAAGGAAGTAACCTTTTACTTTATACTTTTCCCTGTTTTAGCTTATTTATCTTTGGTGTATGCTTCAATCAAGGATACTTTAAGATGTAGCTTTGGGGGAAAGATCGATTTCACTGTGTGTAGTAGCTATTTTTGTTTTATTTGAAATTACATTTAGATTTATAATAGGTTGCATTCAAATTTGAAATTTCGATAAGCAGGCACTAATATGCTTGAAATTTTGATCATTTTCACCAACTCAACTAATACCTTTGACTTGTATTCACTATACCAATGACATTATTATGGTATCAAATTTTATTTATGATTAGATTCATCCTTTGCAAGATTCGAATCTTGCCTCGCAAATAGATTTTGTGGTACTTACTTAAGGAAATAATTGAATTCTCCTTTGGATAACTAGAGCCACTTTTTCTTAGGGCTAAGGATACATTTGTTGTTTCTTATTTATATCTAACTCCTGTGTTGAGCCACTTTTCCATTTTTGATACCTTACATTACATGCCTTAGTACCTTTTTGCAAGCTATTTTGATGGAGAGTTATTGCAATGCTATGAACAATGTGTAGCCTATTGATAAATCATGTATCCTATTTGTTTGCTTTACACTTATGCAACAAAGAAACAAAAAATAAATAAAGGAAAAAAGAGGTTGAAACATTAAGGTATGGGTTAGTTAGAATGATTCAATGGGAGACTTGAAAATCACCAGAATTAGGGTTTTCTATTGGTGATAGATGTCATCATCGCTTTGAAATTGAAACTCTCGATTTCATCCTTGAAGAAAAAAGAATTTTTTTTGAAATAATGAGAGAAAAAAGACGAGTTATTAAAGAAAAGGCATTATTTTGCAGAGAAAAAAGGGATGAAAATTATATAATTTTCTTATCTTATAAATTATTTTGTCATATTATTTCATATATATCAATGTCTTCTCTACTCTACACTATAGCACCATATATCCAAAAAAAGTGATGATATAACATTATCATATTTCAAATGAAGATTAGTGGAATACCACAAAATTGGCAGGATGCATGACATTCATCATTTTAGGTCAACAACATTCCCCCTTGTAGTTTATCTTCTTTTTCATGTCTTTTGTTGTGCTTTAAAGGGTATTTTTCAAGATATACTTCTAGTTAATAATTAGATAAGTCTCGTGTCATGCACGATTAATAATAAATTACTTTTGTTAAATAGTTATTACTTTTACTAGCTAGGCACCACTCGAGGTATGTAATAAAACTACATGGGATTTGATTCTTTTGGGATACGTATGCCACTTAAATTTAAAAATTAAATTAAATTTTATAATTAAATTTTGATTTCCGAAATTAAATGCAAGCCCTTTCTTTTCCCCATACCCCCCAAAACTTGTTTAATTAAAAAAAATTGAATGTGATTATGTCTCCTATTGATTATATGTAAAAATGTAATTATGTGAATATGTAATGAATATGAGAAATTAATGTCATTACATGAATATAAAGTTTAATTAGTTTAATGACTATGTAATATCGACAAAATAATGAAAAATGAATGTGAATAGGCGAATATGAAAGTTTGCAACGTATATCATTAAGTGATTTGAGAATATAAATATTTAATTACTTTCAAAACAATTTATTTCTTTTAATTTCTAAATGTCATTATGTGAAATTCGATTCGATTTGATTTGATTCGTGAGTTTAACTCTATTTAGTTTGTGAATTCGGTTCGATTTGGTTCGTGATTAGGTTTTTGATTTGATTTAATTTGGTACGAATTCAATCTCCCCAGCCTAACCCTAGTATGGATTGGCCAGCCCCCTTGACTGGTCCAAACGTGTGACAAGCCAAGCTAGCTCGAACCAACTTCGTGGCCACCCCTAGCAATCATATATTTTATTTTGTTTCAAAAGTCTAA
Source organism: Dysphania ambrosioides (assembly GCA_026401315.1). NCBI lineage: Eukaryota > Viridiplantae > Streptophyta > Magnoliopsida > Caryophyllales > Amaranthaceae > Dysphania > Dysphania ambrosioides. The sequence goes on from CM048662.1 coordinate 7,006,893, forward strand.
GCAAGAGTTATTCTTGAAATTTAATAACATCTTCACATTAAATTTTTGAAATATGTTAAAGTATGCGAGCTATGTTAATTGTGATTGTATTTTACACAAGTGTTTGTATCACCTTTTGCGTCCGTGAGCTCCTCCGTGAATTCTTGCTCCTCTTTCTTCCCCTAGTTGCAGCTCCTCCTCGTACGTAGCTTCCTCCTTGGCTGAGCATGAATGAATTCTAGAGGTGCCTCATGCTTATCTTATTTTACAGGAAGTTTTATTTTTTTCTTCTTTTGTAGCTATTATTAGTTTGGATAATATAAACTACTTCTTGAATTTCATAAAATTTGCAATACTTTGACATTCGTGTTTGCAAATGCTTTAATTTGATCATTAATATCTCTAACTATCCACCAATAGCAATAAATAAAAAAATATTACATCCACAGTGTCTTCGTAAAAATTTATCTATGAACTTATTATATGATAACTAATATGAGTAAAAATTATTGGTTAAAACTAGTATATAAAAAGTGTAAAAACTAAAATTATAGCATTTTATGAAATGGAGGAAATTTATTTTATGTGTTTTGAGTGCTTTGCTAGCTTTTGAATGGGAGTGACAACTCAATATTGTAGATGTTAATAATTTGCACTTACATGTGCAATACATTCAATTCACCTTAGGCTAACATGCTAGGGAATGTAAATGTTCTTATTGTTATACTATTGATCATAGGGATGCTTTATGGATTTCTAAGTCTATTTTCTTTGTACCTTGTTCCTTTGGAGAATCTCATATATTTGTATGCATTTCTATATATAAATGATAGAGATGATGGAGAACTTATATATATGTTTAGAGGAAAGTTTTATTGAGAAAATGAAAGATTTGTGGCTTTATGGATTTTCTTGGTTTGATGTGATTTATTATGTTGGAAATTGGGTTTTTGCGAATGTACGTTTGTGGACTGAATTATTGAGTGTGTGTGCTCGATCTCATAGTTTCGTTTGTATATGACACCATGAAGTAGTTGACTATGTTAATGGAGTTTTCTTGGTAACTCACTATAAAAATATTTTGGATATTCTTATTGAGTGTGTGTGCTTGGTCTCATAGTTTCGTTTGTAGATGACACCATGCAGTAGGTGACTTTACTATTGGAGTTTTCAGGGTAACTCACTATACCCTAAATATTTTGGATAAGGAAAAAACTTATTCCCTAATAAATTATTATTCAATAAATTGGTTTATGATGTGTGTTTTTTTATGCCCCTTTGGAGCCATATTAAAATAGTTAGGGTAGAAGATATCTCCATTGAGTCATCAAGTGTTAAGTAAGACCATCAAACACATAGTATTAAGTGGGACTAGCCTTTGTATGGCCTTTTTTGTTAAGTAAGACCATCAAACACATAGTATTAGTGTGGATTTCCACTCGTATATGACCCTCTTAATTCACTACATAACCAATTTCATTTTGGAGTTATAATTTATTAGGGAAACCTCCATTTCTTTAAAGGATAGTATAATGTCATCCTCTCAAAATGTCTTACTGGTTGGAAGAAACTTACTAATCTAAGAAGTATTAGGTATTTTGATTTAATTTCAAGATTAATGAGATTATGGCTTTAAAATCATTAGGAGAATGTCTTGTGTGAGAATCATATCTCATAGCTATTTAGATTCAAAATACACCATATTCCTTTGTAGCTTTGAGCACCATTTGCAATGCCCACTTTCCCCAAACCCAATTGATGAAACTAGAGGAAGCTTATATGGGGGAGAAGCACAAAAACAAAAATAGCATACCACTACAAAGTTCCAAAATTCAATACCATCATCAACATCAAGCTAAATATTATCTCACTATGTCAAAAAATCTCACATGAAATCTGCTCTTACTCTTCATTTGATTGCAAACTAGTTGTATTCGATAGTGATTTTTTTTATTTCTTTTTATTTTTGGGTTTTAGATGAACCTCATATCAATCCTTAAAGCTGTGTTTTTACTATAAATGTTGCTTAAATTAAAATACCATCACCACCGTCTATATCGATCGATTTCACCCTTTTACTGTGATACTTTTACTTACCCTTCAATTTACTCTTACATTGTTTTGTTACATTTCTTCATTGTTTTTCTCTGGATTTTCCATTTTTTGTTGTAATGGAATAAGGAAACTAATTGTATCTAGAAATTTCTTGAAAGAACTTTACATCTATGAAAGAATACTAGGAGAGATCAATTCTAATTTATTACACAATGTTTTAATTTATATTTTTGGTTAGCTAATTCATTAGTTTTAAATAGATGACTAACTATTGTTTTTCTAGTTTTGATATGTGGTATGAGCATGTGACTCTTGTTCTTGTATTTCCATTCTAATGGGTGTAGTTTTATATATTGTTTATTTATATATTTTCTATGTTAAAAAGTTTTAGCATATTGAAAGAGAAACAATTTATGATAAGGGTTGCTAACATATTCTTTTAAGAGGGATAATATTATAGATTTTTCATCTTTTCAAACTCATAAAGAGTATCCCTTTCTTATTTTGAATTTTTTTTAAAATTTTAATGTGTACTAAATCTATTTTCATTTTTTACTTTCCGATGGAGTATTTAAAGTACTATGATCAAGATAGGGTATTTGGAATACGATGCTAATCCCACATAATTTACATTCCATGGCATGTGACCAGTGCCACAAATTGAGATCAATATAAATCCACGTGAATTTATTTTTTATTAGACATTTGATTCGGAGTTTAGGAATCACCTTTTTAGGATATGACATGATTTTAGATATGGAGATACAAAAGGATTTATTACATGTGAGTTGTGGAGACATGGTTCCTTTATGAGACAGTTCGCTTGCGCTAGAGACTTTCTAGATTTTTTTATGAGAATTTATCGGACTATAGGCTACCTTATTAACAATGCTTTTCACACTTTGCATGAGTTCATAAATTTAATTCATAAAGTTAACATTTCAATTTTAATAAAATTTCTAATGAAACTTGTAATTTTTTGGGTCACATAGTCAATACATATCATCTTCTTATAATGTGACTATTAGCTATTTAACTTACCAGAGCAGCTAGCATTAGTGAGGCATGATGTTAGGGAGGCTTTGAAGGGAATTTGCCCCTGATAATTACGTTTGAGGATTTCTCTTCTGCAAAATACTACATCATAGAGGTATGAGTTTTAACCTAGACTAAGTTGGAACTTAGGATGTATATTTTAGTTGGGAGGAATTTGTAAGGGCGATGAACCTATGATTTACGTTTAGCTTATGGGCTCGTGTAGATAGATTTTTACCGTAATTCATCATTGAGTTATTTTGATATTGAGTTGGATGGGATGTTGAAAACCCCCCTGATAGTTCATTTATTCATATGAGTTTTTTTGGTAAAATATTACAAATAACAAACTAGACACCTTTCTTAGCTTCAATGGCTAGGTCATGTGCCTTGTTAACGAGACTTTTATAAACTTTAATAAAATAGATATATTAAAAATCTAAAGATAGATGAAGGACATCTTGAGCAAGTTGGTAATCTTTATCCATTGATTTCGGATCCCTTGGTGCTAGGACGGCTTGCTCACTATCTTTATCGATTGTCTAAGCTTGTTCATATGATTAATGTTAGTGATTTTGCCCTCTTTTGCACCACTATAACCACTCTTAGTTTATAGGTTTAGTTTGATGGATTTTTCCTATTCTATGTTCATATATATTGATAATTGTCCTTCTATCTTACAAAATTGACCATGTTCTTTGGAATCTACATAAGAATATGTACATGAGAGAGTGTTCCATATTAGTAGATTATTGTAGTGCTACGGTTTTCCAAAGAAGGATTTGGTTTTCTCTCTTAGTATTTCTACAACATTCAATAGAAGAATACTTATCATTAATCGAGTAGGATATCATTATTTCCACTCATTACACCGTCAAGGAAACCACAGAGATGATTTGATGAATTTCCTACTTTCAAAATATTGTGATTACATACGCTCTTACTTTCAATTAAAATATTCTCCATTTTATATTACATAAATTTTTTGTTGAGTCCCTTAGGTTTTGAGTAATGACAAATGGTTACAGGAAACAGGTTATAATAAGCATTGCGAATGGTTGGCTGGAAACCAGCTGGAATTGAACACTGTTTTCCTAGACAAGTTATTACTTATTTATGTTATTCATTTAACTAACTTGTCTATATGTAGGAAATGGTTGGATGTAAATTGATCCATGTACTGGTGGGAAACCAGTAGGAACTGTTTCCTGGACTGCTATGCTAAAAAGCAGTCACATACTCTTTATTGTACATTAACCATGTTACATGTGCAGTAGTTAAGTTGATTCCAAGACTTAGAGCATAGAGGCCTTTCGAAGACATTCGAAGAAAGATACATTGCTCATAATGGAAGTATTCAAGGAAGATTCAAGTCTTGAAGATTACATGAAGAGAAGAAGATGTGTACTTTAATGCTTAAATCATGTAATGTGCTCCGTAGTATGACTTGCATGTTTGGGTAAAATAAGTGCTTATAAGTGTATTGAGTCATATTATGAATTCTGGTACAAAGCTGGAACAGAATTCATAACATACTCAATTTAGGGAACCAGGTTGAGGAACCAGGTTTACTGTATGGAATATCCGAGCTGCATGTTTTTTAGAAAAATAAAAGATTTTATAAAATACTTTTTCAAAGAATTATTTTAAGAATATCCTAAGCAGCTGGAGATTAGATGAGAATATTATGGTTACCTAAAAACTAGGAGTATCTATATTATTTGATTCTATCTTTATGAGTAAATCAAATAAGATAAATACTTTCCTAAAATCACGCTATTACTTGTTCATCAAGTTTATGTGATTTAAGGAAACTAGTGTTGAGTTCCTTAGGTTCTAATTGATAGTTTTGAATGATGACAAACAGCTAAGGGAAACAGGTCTTTGAAAGTGTTCAATACAGTTGGGGAACCAACTAATATAGAACACTGTTTCCCTAGATAAGTTATTACTTATATGAGATATCCGTTGAACTAACTTGTCTTTATACAGGGAACAACTAGATGATAAATGAGTTATGCATCTAAGTTGATTTCTAAGTTTGGAAGCTTGAAAGGACTTTCGATCAACTTAAAGGAAGGTCTTTGGTCAATAATTGAGTTCATTCATGGAAGCTTTCAAGACTTAATGAATGCATGAAGAAAGACTACACTCGAAGAGTTATTTAGGATCTTCATGTAAATGCTCCGTAGTACAACTTATATAATTGAGTATATAAAGTGCTTTTAGTATATTAAATATCGTTATGAAATTTGGTACAAGGATTTGAACAAATTTCATAACATATTCAGTTCAGGGAACCAGGTCAGGGAACCAGGTTAACTGAACATATTATTCAAGCTGCGGTTTTTATAAAGATTTTACAAAAAGGATATTTTCCGAAATATATGGATTTAAGATATATTTAAGCAGCTAAAAGATAAGATGATGTTTTGGTTAGCTAAAAACCGGGAAGTATCTTATCCTAAGATGATCTTATCTTATGATCAAATCATTTAAGATAAATACTTATCCTAAAATCGCATGTATATCTTATACGTATGATTTGAGGGTTTAGCCGACTAACCTATAAATACGTCTTGATCTGAATAATCAAAACATAGCTCTTACGCAATTTTTAACAGAGTTTGATCCTTGAGAGCTAAAAGCACTAATTCAATTATTGAGTGATACACAAGAGCATAATAGTGTTTTAATGTTTTTCTCTATTTGACTTTTGAGAGTTAAATTATTAGAGAGTTCTTGATCTTGTATTCAGTCTTTGACAAAGGGGTTGAAGACTTGGTGAGTGTTTGTGAGTTCAAACACACTAGGAACTTACGAGGGTAAGTTCAAAGCACATTCGGAGTCGAGTGTGGGGTTACTGGTTCCCGGAGTAGGGAAACAGTAGAGTGAATTGTATCTTTATTTTTCGGAGTAGATTAATAAAGTACTTAGGATAGGAGGACGTAGGCCAGAGTTGGCTGAACCTCGTTAAGTCTGTGGTGTTCTTTATTGCCTTGTTTTATTCCGCTGCATAAGGGAACCAGCACAACTGGTTCCTTACCTATAATCCGAAAAGAAGCAAAAATTGCCAACGATTACTTAACACTCAATTCACCCCCCCCTCTTGAGTGCCCATTGAACCTTCAATTGGTATCAGAGCCTAAGCTTCTCGAAAGAGTAACATCTAGAGGAGTTAAGAATGAGTACTCAAGAATTAAGTGCAATCGGTTATGACAACAAGACACCAAAGTTTAATGGAAATAATTATGCCTGGTGGAAGAATAGGATCCAGAATGTGATCATGGGTATTGATTATGAATGCTGGCTCGTAGTTAAAAATGGTCCTAATATCATTCTCAAGACAGAAGCTGATGGGAAACAGGTTCCCAAGAAGGATGGCGAATTGGTCACTGCTGATTACAAGTTGCTGGAGAAAAATGCTAAGGCAATGTCAATCCTACAACAAGTAATTGGTGAGAATGAAACAAATCGGATCTCTGGTTGCAGTAGTGCTAAGGAGATATGGGACACCCTTGAACTTGCGTTTGAGGGAACCAGTGAGGTAAAACGTTCTAAAATTGATTTAATCATGTCCAAATACGAATTGTTTGCAATGAATAAAAATGAAAAAATCAATGATTGCTTTCATAGGTTTATGACTATTGTTAATGATCTTAGATTACTTGGTAAAATGTTTTCTGATGAGGATCTTGTGAGAAAAATTTTGCGTAGTTTAACAGATACATGGACAGCTAAGGTAACAGCAGTGTACGAAGCAAAGGATCTATCTACCCTGTCCTTGGAACAGCTGATTGGTTCCCTTATGACTCATGAGATGCTGATTGACTCTAAGTCTGAGAAGGAACCAGCCAGAGGCATGACACTAAAGGGAACAGTAGAGGAAGAAGAAGATGAGATCAGCCTGATTGCAAAAAGATTTGAAAGATCCCTTCGTGATCAAAAGAGGAATTTCAAAGGTAGGAATTTCAAAAACACTAAAAAATCTAACTCATCTTCATCTTCAAGTTGCTTCAAATGTGGTGAGAAAGGACACATCATTCGTGATTGTCCAAAATGGAAAGACAAACAATCTCAATCTGGAGATAAGAGAGCTTTCAAGAATGCCATGATAGCATCCATGTGGGGAGAATCTGACTCAGGATCTGATGAAGAAGAAGACATAACTGATTTCGATGTTTGTCTAACTGCTTTCACAAACATCAAGGAGAACAGCACTGGTCAGGGAACCAGAGGGGGAACCAGTACATTCAAGAAATGCTTAATGGCTAAGAAGGATGTACTACAAAGACATAAGGTAAACCTTGAACAAATTAGAGTAGATATGCATGAATATGATAGAGAAAATATGCTTGCTTGCATAGATTCTTTATTAGATGAATGTTATAAATTAGGTGAAACTTATATAACTGGCAAAAGAGAACTAAAAGAAAAACGAAATGAATGTGAAATTGCTATTGCTAGTTGTGATCACCTAGAAATGGTTTGCCATAACTTAAAAAATCAAAATGCTGAACTAGAAATTGAATTGGACAAGTGCAAGGTAGAACTAGAAAGGGCAAGATCTTCTGGACTAGACTATCCAAGTGATGGTGAAGAAGATCTGATCTCCTGGTTCCCCAGAGAAATATCAAATACTAGTGAAGCCCCTGATTTCTCTACGGTCATAAGTAAAGCAAAGTCCTACAATAGAGCCTCTCTGATGAAGGCCTTTAAAACACTGACTTTCAACCTAGAAAATTCCTACAAAGAAATTGCTTCACTTAAAGCTACTCAGTCCTCTAGCTTTCTCACTGGAACAAGCGTTGAAGTCAGCAGTATGATCAATGAATATGAAAGTACTATCTGTAAATTACATGCTGAATTTAATCAACTAAAAAGTGAAAAGAAATCAGTAGTTATTGACATGTCTAATGACCCTATGATTTTAGATCTTAACTTACAACTTGCAACTTTAGAAAGTAACTTTGAGTTTTTGAAAGAGAAAAACGAGCTGTTAGTTAAAACACTTGAAACAAAAGAAAGGGAATTGCATGACAGTCATAGACATTTGGATAAGCTACTGAACGCGCAAAGGACTTTGAACCTTATGACCTCATCAGGAGGAAACAAAGGAAAATTTGGTCTTGGTTATACTAGACAGAGAACCAGGACTAACTGGTCTCCCAGAGAAACCACCTGGATCACAGAATATCAGCAAGGTAAGTATGTCATGACTAAAGAAATGCACGTGTGTTTTCATTGTGGTAAGAATGGACATAAGATACATGAATGTCCAGCTAAGAAAAATAGTGCTAATAAGAACAACAAGAGTCTACTGTATGTATGGAGAAGAAAGGATAAACATGATGTTAATGTTGTTGAAAAGGGACCCAAGTATGCTTGGGTTCCTAAAACTAATGTTTGATTCAATCTTACAGGCTAGAGTGAAGGGAGACACCTATTGGTATTTGGACTGTGGTTGCTCAAGACACATGTCCGGGGATAAAGATCAATTCCTTTCACTAGTGGCCTTTGATGGAGGAAGTGTCACCTTTGGGGATAACAGCAAGGGAACCATCACTGGTTTAGGTAAGGTTGGTAAGACACTTTTTAATACAATAGATGATGTGTATTATGTTGAAGGCTTGCAACATAATCTCTTGAGTATTTCTCAATTATGTGACAAAGGAAATAGAGTTGAGTTTCAAGCCAACCTATGTCACATAGTTAACTCACAAACAGGAGAACTGGTATGTGAGGGAACTAGGAAGCATGATGTCTACATCACCTTCTTAGATAAGATCCCTCAAGACAAGTCCACTTGTTTGAGAGCTGTTTCTGAAAATAATCAATGGATTTGGCATAAGAGGTTTGGACATGCTAGCCTAACACTTCTAAACAATCTTAAAGCACGTGACTTAGTGATAGGTCTTCCTAACATTAAGTACGAAGTTGATAAAGTTTGTTCTGAATGTGTAAGGGGGAAACAGGTCAAAATCTCCTTTAAGCCTAAAACTGTTTTGACTACTAGCAGACCCTTCGAACTTGTACACATTGACTTGTGTGGTCCCATGAGAGTACAAAGTTGAAGAAGTCATAGATATGTCTGTGTTATGGTTGATGATTATTCCAGGCACACTTGGGTAATGATGTTACACACAAAGGATGAAACGTTTGAAGAATGGGTAACATTGGTGAAACAAGTGGAGAACCAGCTCACCCAGAAGCTGGTCTCGATAAGATCAGACCATGGTACTGAATTTGACAATGCTAACTTTATTGATTATTGTAGGGAACATGGAGTTAATCACAACTTCTCAGCCCCTAGAACACCTCAACAAAATGGTGTTGTAGAAAGGAAAAACAGAACTCTTGAGGAGATGGCGAGGACGATGCTCATTGAGAGTGGTCTCCCAAAGAGTTTTTGGGGTGAAGCGGTTGACACTGCTTGTTATATACTGAATAGAGGTCTCATTAGACCAAAGTTAAATAAGACTCCCTATGAACTTCTTAAAGGTCAAAAGCCCAACATCACATACTTTCGTGTCTTTGGATGTAAATGTTATGTGCATAATAATGGGAAGGACCAGCTTGATAAATTTGATCCCAGAAGTGATGAGGGAATCTTTCTTGGATACTCCTCTCACAGCAAAGCATATAGAGTCTTCAATAAGAGGACTCTCTGTGTTGAGGAGAGTGTCCATGTCATCTTTGATGAATTTAACATGTCCTCTGAGATTGCACAGGTACAACCTGATGAAGTGATTGGTTTGATGGATTTCACGGGGAACCAGTATACTGGTCCCTCAGATGAAGTGCAAGCAGAACTAGGCATACCAGATACTCCACCAGATAATAATGATGAAGTGCCTAGAGAAGAAAATGGAGAAAATGAGGATTCTGAAGGGGAACCAAATCCTGATGGTTCCACACACAATAGACAGGTAATGAGCTCAGGGGAAACAGAAGAAGGTATTACTCCTGAACCTGAGGTAAGTAATGAGAGAGGAAACAGCATGAATGTAAACTCTCCTGGTTCTTCAGAAAGAGAAGAGATTCATGAACATGCTAGTTCCCAACTTAATAAGGAAGCACAAGACAGTATGAATGTCAAAAGTTTTAGATATAAGGCCTCTCATCCCACTGATCAAATAATTAGTGATATAAATAAGGGGATTCAAACGAGAAGAAGTGTCTTTCAAAATTTCTGTGCTTTCTACTCTTTCCTGTCTAATGTAGAGCCTACTGACTATAAAATGGCATTGACTGATCCTGACTGGATACTAGCTATGCAAGATGAATTAAATTAGTTCCAGAAAAACCAGGTTTGGCACCTGGTTCCCCGTCCAAAGGAAAGATCAGTCATTGGTACTAGATGGGTCTTTAGAAACAAGTTAGATGACCTCGGTACTATAGTCAGAAACAAAGCAAGGCTAGTGGTGCAAGGGTACAATCAACAAGAAGGAATTGACTATGATGAGACGTTTGCACCAGTAGCTAGGCTAGAGGCTATTAGGATTTTAATTGCTTATGCTACTCACATGAATTTTAAGCTGTTTCAGATGGATGTAAAGACTGCCTTCCTTAATGGCTATTTGAAGGAAGAAGTATATGTGGAGTAGCCACCTGGTTTTGAAGATGCAATGTTTCCCCAACATGTATATAAATTGGATAAAGCATTATATGGCTTGAAACAAGCTCCAAGGGCTTGGTATGAAAGACTGTCCAATTTCTTGATGGCTAATAACTACAAGAGAGGAACAATAGACAAGACCTTGTTCATAAGAACCAAGGGGAAACACTTAATTGTAGTACAAATCTATGTTGATGACATCTTATTTGGTGCTACTAATCAAACCTTGTGTGATGAATTTGCAAATCTTATGCAGAGTGAATTTGAAATGAGTATGATGGGAGAACTAGGATTCTTCCTAGGTCTGCAGATTAAGCAAACAAATGATGGTATAATGATCCATCAACAAAAGTACTTAAAAGAGCTGCTGAAAAAGTTTGGCATGGAGAACAGCAAAGCTTATGATACACCTGTTCCCACATCCACAAAGTTGGATGCTGATCCTAAAGGAAAAGTTGTTGAAGCTACGCTTTATAGAGGAATGATTGGTTCTCTACTCTACCTAACAGCTAGTAGACCTGACATTGTGTTTTCTGTTGGTTTGTGTGCTAGGTTTCAAAGCAATCCAAAGGAGTCTCACTTGAAGGTTGTTAGAAGGATACTCAGGTATCTTGTGGGAACAACAGATCTGTTTCTGTGGTACCCCAAAGGCAGTACCATCGATCTCATTGGATATACAGATGCAGATTATGCTGGTTTCCTAGTTGACAGAAAGAGCACATCAGGTATGGCACACTTCCTTGGCTCTTGTCTTATATCATGGGGTTCTAAGAAGCAAAATTCAGTGGCCCTATCCACAGCAGAGTCAGAATATATAGCTGCAGCTTCATGCTGTTCCCAGCTACTGTGGATAAGGAACCAGCTGAAAGATTTTGGTGTTATTTATAAAAGTGTTCCTATCTTTTGTGATAACACTAGTGCAATCAATATTTCAAAGAACCCCGTGCAACACTCCAAGACCAAACACATTGAGATAAGACACCATTTTCTAAGAGACAATGTGGAGAAAGGATTGGTGGAGATGTTGTTCTGTAAAAGTGAAAATCAAATAGCTGATATCTTCACAAAGCCTTTATGTAGAGAGTCTTTTTGTAGGTTAAGAGTCCTCTTAGGTCTAGTTAGGCTTTAGGCGATGGCTTCAATTATTTCCTTCAATGATTGGTTAGAATAAGTATGCTTTTGTATCGACTATGTATATAACTATGCTGCTTACTTGCAAATATTGTGTAAATAACCCCAAGTGGATTGTTGTCGCATAGAAACAGGAGAAGTCATTTTTGAAACATGCTGAAAATAGAGTGACTGGTTCAGTACATGTACCAGCAAGAGGAAACAGCAGTTCAGCTCTGATATGTCATCCGAAAATATCTTATTTTCGGAAGATTACTATAAGATAATTTCTTTTTGGAAAGAACTATCTTATTTCAGTTATTCCTATCCTACAAAGAGGCAAATATATCTAATTGCCTAATTTATAGTTGGTTGAATCTCTTGTAAAAAGATAACTAAAATTTTGAAATTTTCAATTTCTAAAATTCCTTCTCTCATTTACTTTGACTTTCAACCGGCTAGTTATTTGGAAATCCTATATTTGAGCAATTGATATAAATACACACAAACACCTTGATACAGTTTCACATCACATCATCACTACTCATCTCTCTCTCCCGTTCAAAAGTGGTGCCCTAATCACTGTTCACTTGCTCCCATCTCCCTCAAATCTGTGAAGCTCACTAGCAACAATGGGTAGGAAATCAACTAGGGCTCCAGCTAAGAAAAGAAAGGAGAAGACTCAAGCAAGTGAGTCAACTCAATTGAAGGAGGCTTCCATCAATGAAGCAAACCCTGCTCTAACTTCATCGAGCAACTCACCTCCTACCACCACAAAGAACCCATTACCAACTCTATCCCCATCCTCTAAATCTCCCTCACCTCCACCTCCCAAAAATGCACCTTTACCCAAGACCCCTGAGGCTGATGATTCCATCATCAAGGAACCTGTCTCATCTCAGGGGGAACAGCCTAAAAGCACTGAAGAACCCTTCAACACTATTGGAGAAGGGGAAGAGGAGGAAGTTCGTAGTGAGGAAGATGATCTACAGATCATTGGGCATAGTAAGTGGACTATAGAACCCTTGGTTCGCAGCAGAGTGACCAGGTCATCCCTGAAAAGAGTTAGCGAAGTAGTAATAGAGGACCAGTCAATGGACTCTGCTGGTTCCAAGAGAAAGAGAACAGCGCGGAAGTCTGCAAGAGGTATGTCAGTAGAATCTCCATCTGTTGGTATGACTGATTTAGGTTCTAGGGTTGTGGTATCTGGGTGTAAAACAGAAGTTGGGTATTTTGATGAAGTTGCTCTGAGTGATGTGAAAGAGCTGTTAGAATATCAGGGTTGGATGCCTTTGTTTGATGTATGTGATGCTAATATTGATGGTGTTAGAAAGTTTTATGTTAATTTAAAACAAATGCTGGATAGATCGTTAAGCTCAAGTGTGAATAATGTTAAAGTGAATGTGTCTGTTGCAAGCTTGGCTGGGTTGTTGAATATACCCAGAGATGGCTTTGAGGAGTATTCTGGAGATGGATGGCCCACACTTATAGGGGTCAGTCCAGATGAAGTGCATGATTTTGTGTTTGGAGGGAAAGTTCCAAAGAAAGCTGGAACGTTTAAAACTGGTGGCTTGAAAGAACTAGTGATGCTGGTTCTTCACTCTGTGTGCAACAAGATAATTATCCCTCGAGCACAAGGTAGAGGTTTTGTGCGCATCATGGAAATGGTGCTTATTTATTTGCTGATGAAAAGGATTAAGATAAATCTTCCTTCTCTAATGATAAACCATATGATGAATTGCTATAATTCATCCCACCACTCTCTTCCTTATGGGTCCTACATAACTAAGCTTCTTAAAGAGAATAATGTTTCTCTTAGTGGATCAACTGCTCCTACAATGGTGTTTACCAAAGGCATTCTGAAACAAAAGGGGTTGATCATAAGTGCTGGGGTATTGAAGTTTAGGGAGGAGGAACCAGTAGAGACTCCTAAGCCGGTCAAGAAGAAACAGAAGGTAGAGGAACCAGCTGGTCAGCAGGTTATCCTTAAGAGGCTGGAGAGTCAGGAAGAGAAGATAAATGCTGTAGGGGATCAGCTCAGCAAGTTAGTAAACTTGGTTGAAGGTCTATCTACTTCATTTATTATGAGGATGATCAAGTTAGAGAAACAGATTGCTGGAAGTTCTGGAACTGAGAAGAAACAAATTGAGGAGGACCAGCAAGAAGACCAGCAGGAAGATGACAGTGAAGAGGAGGAGAACCAGGAAGAAACAGCTGAGGAGGCTGCCACTGAAGAAGAGGAAGGAGATGATGAAAATGATGATGATGATTGAATCTGTCCTCTTTTTCATTTAGCCTACCTTTATCATAATATTCTGAATAACTGATTTTGTTGAACTGTTTTTATTCCTCCCAATCCATGAACTTGTTTTGATATGGATTTGGGCTTTATCGTTCACTTTTGTTGTTTTGTACTAAACTATGATCTCTATTGGCTGCATGACTTAACTTTGACTATTCTGACCTTCTTTTGCAGCACTTTATTTGTATAATGGTTGATGCCATTGGATGGTTTAGCACGTTACTTTATGCATAAGATGCTACTTCTGCATATCTTTTTAATGATGCCAAAAGGGGGAAAATAGTTGAAGTTGAAGCCTAGAGTCTTTACTAGTTTAGATTAAGTTTGCTACTTACTTTAATTTATTTTCTGTTTATGTTTAGGGAACCAGTTGGCTTAACTAACTTGTTCCATTGAGTTTTGAATTCTTGAAGTTTTTGACTATTTGTTTTTGAGTACGTTCACAGGTGCAGAAACTTCAAGTGTTTGTCATCATCAAAAAGGGGGAATTTGTTGAGTTCCTTAGGTTCTGATTGATAGTTTTGAATGATGACAAACAGCTAAGGGAAACAGGTCTTTGAAAGTGTTTAATACAGTTGGGGAACCAGCTAATATAGAACACTGTTTCCCTAGATAAGTTATTACTTATATGAGATATCCGTTGAACTAACTTGTCTTTATACAGGGAACAACTAGATGATAAATGAGTTATGCATCTAAGTTGATTTCTAAGTTTGGAAGCTTGAAAGGACTTTCGATCAACTTAAAGGAAGGTCTTTGGTCAATAATTGAGTTCATTCATGGAAGCTTTCAAGACTTAATGAATGCATGAAGAAAGACTACACTCGAAGAGTTATTTAGGATCTTCATGTAAATGCTCCGTAGTACAACTTATATAATTGAGTATATAAAGTGCTTTTAGTATATTAAATATCGTTATGAAATTTGGTACAAGGATTTGAACAAATTTCATAACATATTCAGTTCAGGGAACCAGGTCAGGGAACCAGGTTAACTGAACAGATTATTCAAGCTGCGGTTTTTATAAAGATTTTACAAAAAGGATATTTTCCAAAATATATGGATTTAAGATATATTTAAGCAGCTAAAAGATAAGATGATGTTTTGGTTAGCTAAAAACCGGGAAGTATCTTATCCTAAGATGATCTTATCTTATGATCAAATCATTTAGGATAAATACTTATCCTAAAATCGCATGTATATCTTATACGTATGATTTGAGGGTTTAGCCGACTAACCTATAAATACGTCTTGATCTGAATAATCAAAACATAGCTCTTACGCAATTTTTAACAGAGTTTGATCCTTGAGAGCTAAAAGCACTAATTCAATTATTGAGTGATACACAAGAGCATAATAGTGTTTTAATGTTTTTCTCTATTTGACTTTTGAGAGTTAAATTATTAGAGAGTTCTTGATCTTGTATTCAGTCTTTGACAAAGGGGTTGAAGACTTGGTGAGTGTTTGTGAGTTCAAACACACTAGGAACTTACGAGGGTAAGTTCAAAGCACATTCGGAGTCGAGTGTGGGGTTACTGGTTCCCGGAGTAGGGAAACAGTAGAGTGAATTGTATCTTTATTTTTCGGAGTAGATTAATAAAGTACTTAGGATAGGAGGACGTAGGCCAGAGTTGGCTGAACCTCGTTAAGTCTGTGGTGTTCTTTATTGCCTTGTTTTATTCCGCTGCATAAGGGAACCAGCACAACTGGTTCCTTACCTATAATCCGAAAAGAAGCAAAAATTGCCAACGATTACTTAACACTCAATTCACCCCCCCCCCCCCCCCCCCCTCTTGAGTGCCCATTGAACCTTCAACTAGGGTTTCCGTATCCAAGTATGTAAACCCATCTAGTCTCTCATATTGAAGTAAGTCTCTCGGGAACTAAAAAGGGAGTATATTTGAGAGCCATATACACTTAAGCATAAAAACCTATTCATCGAGTCATATACAAGAGCACTCTTAGAGCTTAAACATTTTCTCTTAATTAGCTTTTAGAAGTGAGATTAAAAGAGAACATTTGATTTTTTCAAAGCCTTCAACAGAGGGGTTGAAAGGTTGGGTTAGTGTTTGTGAGTTCAAACACAAGGGGCTTACTAGTGTAAGTCGAGCGTACATTCGGAGTAGAGTGTGGGGTATACTAGTTCCCGGAGTAGGGAAACAGTAGAGCGTTTGTGTTCTTTATTTTTTGGAGTAGATTAATAGAAGAGCATAAGGTAGGAGGACGTAGGCCATAGTTGGCTGAACCTCGTTAAATCTTGTGTTTTCTTTATTGTCTATCGTACATTCCGCTGCTTACAGGAACCAGCCCAACTGGTTCCTCTCATCGATCGAAAAGAAAGAAAAATAGGCCAAGGCTACTTAACATTCAATTCACCCCCCCCCCCCTCTTGAGTGCTCTAAAACCTTCAATTGGTATCAGAATCTAGGCTTCTCACAAGAGTAACATCTAGAGGAGTCAAGCATGAGTACTCAAGATCTAAATACTATGGGCTATGATAACAAGACACCAAAGTTCAATAGAAATAACTATACTTGGTAGAAGAATAGGATTAAGAATGTAATCATGGGAATTGATTATGAATGTTGGCTAGTTGTCAAGAATGGTCCCAACATCATCCTCAAGACAGATGCTGAGGGAAACCTGGTTCCCAAGAAAGACAGTGAATTAGTATCTGCTGATTATAAACTGCTGGAGAAGAATGCCAAAGCTATGTTAATTCTACAACAGGCTATAGGTGAGAATGAAATAAACCGTATCTTAGGTTGTAGCAATACAAAAGAGATTTGGGATACCCTCAAACTTGCTTTTGAGGAAACCAGCGAGGTAAAAAGGTCCAAAATTGATTTACTTATGTCTAAGTATGAGTTGTTTACTATGAATAAAAATGAAAAGATTAATGATTGTTTCCGTAGATTTATGACAATCATCAATGATCTTAGATCTCTTGGTAAGAACTTTTCTGATAAGGATCTTGTGAGAAATGTTTTGTGCAGCTTGACAGATGCATGGACAGCCAAAGTAACAGCACTCATGAGATGTTGATTGACTCTAAGTCTGCCAAAGAACCAGCTAGAGGCATGGCTCTTAAGGGAACAGTAGAAGAGGAAGAAGATGAGATTGGCATGATTGCTAAAAGATTTGAGAGATCACTTTGAGACCAGAGGAAGAACTTCAAAGGTAAGAGTTTTAAGAAGTCTATTCTCTCTTTTACAGGTTGCTTCAAGTGTGGTGATAAAGGACATCTTATTAGAGATTGTCCTAGGTGGAAGGATAAACAGTCCCAATTCGGAGATAAACAAGCCTTCAAGAATGCTATGATAGCATTCATGTGGGGTGAGTCTGATTCAGGGTATGATGAGGATGAAGAATCACCTAACTCTGATGTTTTCTTGACCGCCTTTGTAAACATTAAAGGAAACAACACTAATCCAGGAACCAAAGGGGAACCAGTACATTCAAAAAATGCTTGATGGTAAAGAAGGATGTACTACATAAACACAAGGTAAACTTAGAGCAAGTTAGAAAAGATATGCATGAATATGATAGAGATAATATGATTGCTTGTATTGACTCTTTATTAGATGAATGCTATAAATTGGTCGAAACTTACATTAGTGGCAAAAGAGAGCTTAAAGAAAAACGTGCTGAATGTGAAATTGTTGTTGCTAGTTGTGACTACCTAGAAGAAGTTTGCCATGATCTGAAAAATCAAATGGAAGAGCTAGAAGTTGAATTGGACAAGTGTAAAGTGGAACTGGAAAAGGCAAGATCTTCTAAACCTGACTATCCTAGTGATGGTGAGGAAGATTTGACCTCCTGGTTCCCCAGAGACTTATCAACCACTAGTGAATCTCTTGATTTTTCAGCAGCTAGAGGTAAAGCAAATTTCTGTAGTAGAACTTCTTTGTTAAAAGCCTCTGAGATATTGGCTTGTAATCTGGAAAATTCTCACAAGGAAATTACTTCACTTAAAGCTGCTCAGTTCACTATTTCCCCTTCAGGTACCAACATAGAAATTAGTGATGCAATAAATAAATATGAAAATACTATTTGTGAATTGCACGCTGAAATCTATCAATTGAAAAAGGGCAAGCAGCAACAGTTGTTGACATGACTATTGACTCTATGGTTTCAAAGCTTAATTTACAACTTGAAGCCTTAAAAAGTAATTTTGATTTTCTAAAAGAGAAAAATGAGTTGTTGACTAAGACTCTTGAAACTAGAGAAAAGGAACTTCATGATAGTCATAGACATGTTGAAAAATTATTGACTGCACAGGAAACTTTGAGTTTTTTAACCTCATCGAAAGGTAACAAAGGGAAGGTTGGTCTTGGATATACCAGACAGAGAACCAGGACTAACTGGTCCCCCAGAGAAACCACTTGGATTAAAGAATTCAAAAGAGGTAAGTATGTTATGACTAAAGAGATGGTTGTTTGCTATCATTGTGGTATGAATGGACATAAGATTCATGAATGTCCAGCTAGGAGGAACAGTATGAATAAGAACATTAACATATGGAATTAGTCTGGAGAAGAAAAGATCAACAAGAGCTTATTGTTGTTGAAAAGGAACCCAAGGATATTTGGGTTCCTAAATCTAATGTTTGATTTGTTCTTACAAGCTAGAGTGAAGGGAAGTACCTATTGGTATTTGGACAGTGGGTGCTCAAGACACATGTCCGGGGATAAGAAGCAATTCCTTTCACTAGTAGCCTTTGATGGTGGAAGTGTCACCTTTGGAGATAACAACAAGGGAACCATCACTGGGTTAGGTAAAGTAGGTAAGACACTTTCAAACGCAATTGATGATGTGTATTATGTTGAAGGCTTACAACATAATATTTTGAGTATTTCTGAATTATGTAACAAAGGTAATAGAGTTGAGTTCCAAGCCAATCTTTGTCACATAATTAATTCTTTAATAGGCGAGCTTGTGTGTGAGGGAATCAGGAAACATGATGTTTACATTACCTTTCTGGATAAAATTCCTCAAGGCAAGTCTGTTTGTTTGAAAGCTGTGTCTGATAATAATCAATGGATTTGGCATAAGAGATTTGGACATGCTAGCTTGACACTCTTGAATAAACTAAAATCTCGTGACTTGGTGGTAGGACTCCCTAACATCACGTACGAGGCAGATAAAGTTTGTTCAGAATGTGTCAAAGGGAAACAGGTCAAGATCTCTTTTAAGCCTAAAACAATTTTGAATACCAGCAGACCCTTCGAACTTGTACACATTGATTTATGTGGTCCCATGAGAGTACAAAGTTGAAGAGGTCATAGATATGTCTATGTTATGGTTGATGATTATTCCAGGTACACTTGGGTGATAATGCTACATTCAAAAGATGAAACATTTGACGAGTGGGTAGTATTGGTGAAGCAGGTTGAGAACCAACTTTCTCACAAGCTAGTCTCGATAAGATCAGACCTTAGTACTGAATTTGATAATGATAACATTGTTGATTATTGCAGGGAACAAGGAGTTAGTCATAACTTCTCAGCCACCAGAACACCACAACAAAATAGTGTTGTTGAAAGAAAGAATAAAACTCTTGAGGAAATGGCGAGGACAATGCTCATTGAGAGTGGTCTCCCAAGAGTTTCTGGGGTGAAGCTGTTGACACTACTTGCTATATACTAAATAGAGGTATCATTAGACCAAAGTTAAATAAGACTCCCTATGAACTCCTTAAAGGTCGAAAGTCTAATATTGCATACTTTCGTGTCTTTGGATGCAAATGCTATGTACATAACAATGGGAAGAACCAGCTAGATAAATTTGATCCTAGGAGTGATGAAGGAATCTTTCTTGGATATTATGCTCAAAGCAAAGCATATAGAGTCTTTAGTAAAAGGACTCTGTGTATTGAGGAGAGTGTCCATGTCATTTTTGATGAATTTAACATGTCTTCTGAGATTGCGTAGGTACAACTTGATGAAATGATTGGACTGATGGAGTTTATGAGGAACCATGATGCTGGTTCTCTAAGTGAAGTACAAGTAGATCTAGGCTCTCCTAATGCTTCACCAAATGATGATGGTGAAGAGCCTAGAGAAGAAAATGAGAATAATGAGAATTCATAAGGGGAACCAAGACCTAATGGCTTCCCAAGTGATAGACAGGTAAGAAGTTCAAGGGGAATGGATGAAGAGGCCTCCCCTGAACCTGAGGTAAGTGAAGTTAATGGAAACAGCGTGAACATGAATTCTTCCGGTTCCACAGAAGAAGAAGTGATTCACGATCATGCTGGTTCCCAACCTAATGAAGAAGCACAAAATGATTTAACTTTCAAAAGTTATAAATACCTATCCTCTCATCCCCCAGATTAGATCATTAGTAACATTAACAAGGGAATTCAAACGAGAAGAAATGTTTTTCAAAACTTTTGTGCTTTTTATTCCTTCTTGTCTAGTGTAGAGCCATTTAACTACAAAATGGCTTTGACCGATACTGATTGGGTTCTAGCAATGTAAGATGAATTAAATTAGTTTCATAGGAACCAGGTTTGGCATCTTGTACCTAGACCAAAGGACAGGTCAGTCATTGGTACAAAATGAGTCTTCAGAAACAAATTGGATGACCTAGGTACAATAGTCTGAAATAAAGCAAGGCTAGTGGTGCAAGGTTACAATCAATAAGAAGGAATTGAGTATGATAAACTTTTGCACCTGTAGCTAGACTAGAGGCCATTAGAATTTTGATTTCTTATGATGCTCACATGAATATGAAATTATTTCAGATGGATGTAAAGACTGCCTTCCTGAATGGTTACTTGAAGGAAGAGGTATATGTAGAGCAGCCACCTGGTTTTGAGGACAAGCTATTCCCCCATCATGTATATAAGCTGGACAAAGCGTTATATGGATTGAAACAAGCTCCAAGTGCTTGGTATGAAAGGTTGTTTACATTTTTGATGAAGAATGACTAGAAGAGGGGAACAGTGGATAAGACATTGTTCATCAAAACCAGAGGGAACCACTTGATTATAGTACAAATTTATGTTGATGATATTTTATTTGGTGCTACTAATCAGGTACTATATGATGAGTTTGCTAATCTTATGCAGAGTGAGTTTGAGATGAGCATGATGGGAGAATTAGGATTCTTCCTAGGATTGCAGATTAAGCAAATGGAAAATGGAATCATGATTTATCAGTAAAAGTACTTGAAAGAGTTGCTGAAGAAATTTGGCATGGAGAACAGCAAGGCTTATGATACACCTGTTCCCACATCCACTAAATTAGATTCTGATCTAAAGGGAAAAGATGTTAAAGCTCACTATATAGAGGGATGATTGGCTCCCTCCTTTATCTAACAGCAAGTAGGCCTGACATTGTGTTCTCTATTGGATTATGTGCCAGGTTTCAAAGCAATCCAAAAGAGTCTCATTTGAAGGCTATTAGAAGGATACTTAGATATCTTGTGGGAACAACAGATCTGTGCTTGTGGTATCCTAAAGGTAGTTTAATTGATCTTATTGGGTACACGGATGCAGATTATGCTGGCTTTCTTATTGATAGGAAAAACACTTCAGGTATGGCACACTTTCTTGGCTCTTGCCTAATTTCTTGGGGTTCTAAAAAGCAAAATTCAGTGGCTTTATCCACAGCAGAGTCAGAGTATATTGCTGCAGCTTCATGCTGTTCCCAGTTACTATGGATAAGGAACCAGTTGAAGGATTTTGGTGTTGTTTATAATAGTGTTCCTATCTATTGTGACAACACTAGTGCTATTAATAATTCAAAGAATCCTGTCTAACATTCCAAAACCAAACACATTGAGATAAGACATCACTTCTGTTGAGTCCCTTAGGCTTTGATTGATAGTTTTGAATGATGACAAACAACTAAGGGAAACAGGTCTTTGAAAGTGTTCAATACAGTTGGGGGAACCAGCTAAAATAGAACACTGTTTCCCTAGATAAGTCATTACTTATATGAGATATTTGTTGAACTAACTTATCTTTATACAGGGAACATTTAGATGATAAATGAGCTATGCACTGGTAGGGAACCAGTATAAACTGTTCTCTCAAGCTGCTTTTATGAAAGGCAGTTACTTATTTAGTATTGTACATTAACTTTGTTAAATGTGTAGTATCTAAGTTGATTTCTAAGATTGGAAGCTTGA
Organism: Dysphania ambrosioides; assembly: GCA_026401315.1. Lineage (NCBI taxonomy): Eukaryota > Viridiplantae > Streptophyta > Magnoliopsida > Caryophyllales > Amaranthaceae > Dysphania > Dysphania ambrosioides. The sequence goes on from CM048662.1 coordinate 7,029,131, forward strand.
AAGGATTTTCGATCAACTTAAAGGAAGGTCCTTTGGTCAATAATTGAGTTCATTCATGGAAGCTTTCAAGACTTAACGAATGCATGAAGGAAGACTACACTCAAAGAGTTATTTAGGAACTTCATGTAAATGCTCCGTAGTATAACTTATATAATTGAGTATATAAAGTGCTTTTAGTATATTAAATATCGTTATAAAATTTGGTACAAGGTTTGGAACAAATTTCATAACATATTCAGTTCAGGGAACCAGGTCAGGGAACCAGGTTAACTGAACAGATTATTTAAGCTGCGGTTTTTACAAAGATTTTACAAAAAGGATATTTTTCGAAAAATATTGATTTAAAATATATCCAAGTAGCTAAAGATAAGATGATGTTTTTGGTTAGCTAAAAACTAGGAAGTATCTTATCCTAAATTGATCTTATCTTGTGATCAAATAAATTAGGATAAATACTTATCATAAAATCGCATATATCTTATATGCATGATTTTAGGGTTTAGCCAACTAACCTATAAATACATCTTACTCTGAATAATCATACACACGGCTCTCACGCATTTTAATAGAGTTCTATCTTTGAGAGCTAAAAGCGCTAATTCAATTATTAAGTGATACACAAGAGCATAATAATGCTTTAACGTTTTTCTCTATTTGACTTTTGAGAGTTAGATCATTAGAGAATTCTTAATCTTGTATTAAGTCTTTGATAGAGGGGTTGAAGACTCGGTGAGTGTTTGTAAGTTCAAACACACTAGGAACTTACGAGGGTAAGTTTAGAGCACATTCGGAGTAGAGTGTGGGGTTACTGGTTCCCGGAGTAGGGAAACAGTAGAGTGTTCTTTGTCTTTAATTTTCGGAGTAGATTAATAAAGGACTTAGGATAGGAGGACGTAGGCCAGAGTTGGCTGAACCTCGTTAAATCTGTGGTGTTCTTTATCGCTTTGTTTTATTCCGCTGCATAAGGGAACCAGCACAACTGGTTCCTTACACATAATTCGAAAAGAAGCAAAAATTGTTAAAGATTACTTAACACTCAATTCACCCCCCCCCCTCTTGAGTGCCCATTGAACCTTCAATTGGTATCAGAGCCTAAGCTTCTCGAAAGAGTAACATCTAGAGGAGTTAAGAATGAGTACTCAAGAATTAAGTGCAATCGGTTTTGACAACAAGACACCAAAGTTTAATGGAAATAATTATGCCTGGTGGAAGAACAGGATCCAGAATGTTATCATGGGTATTAATTATGAATGCTGGCTCGTAGTTAAAAATGGTCCTAATATCATTCTTAAGACAGAAGCTGATGGGAAACAGATTCCTAAGAAGGATAGCGAATTGGTCACTGCTGATTACAAGTTGCTAGAGAAAAATGCTAAGGCAATGTCAATTCTACAACAAGCAATAGGTGAGACCGAAACAAATCGTATCTCTGGTTGCAGTAGTGCTAAGGAGATATGGGACACCCTTGAACTTGCGTTTGAGGGAACCAGTGAGGTAAAACGGTCTAAAATTGATTTACTCATGTCTAAATATGAATTGTTTGCCATGAATAAAAATGAAAAAATTAATGATTGCTTTCGTAGGTTTATGACTATTGTTAATGATCTTAGATCACTTGGTAAAAAAAATTCTGATGAGGATCTTGTGAGAAAAATTTTACGTAGTTTAACAGATACATGGACAGCTAAGGTAACAGGAGTATATGAAGCAAAGGATCTGTCTACCTTGTCTTTGGAACAACTGATTGGTTCCCTTATGACTCTTGAGATGCTGATTGACTCTAAGTCTGAGAAGGAACCAGCCAGAGGCATGGCACTGAAGGGAACAGTAGAAGAAGAAGAAGATGAGATCAGCTTGATCGCAAAAAGATTTGAAAGATCTCTTCGTGATCAAAAGAGGAATTTCAAAGGTAGGAATTTCAAAAATACTAAAAAATCTAACTCGTCTTCATCTTCAGGTTGCTTCAAGTGTGGTGAGAAAGGACACATCATTCGTGATTATCCAAAATGGAAGGACAAGCAATCTCAATCTGGAGATAAGAGGGATTTCAAGAATGCCATGATAGCATCTATGTGGGGAGAATCTGACTCAGGATCTGATGAAGAAGAAGATACACCTAGTTCTGATGTTTGCTTAACTGCTTTCACAAACATCAAGGAGAACAACACTGGTCCGGGAACCAGAGGGGGAACCAGTACATTCAAGAAATGCTTGATGGCTAAGAAGGATGTACTACAAAGACATAAGGTAATCCTTGAACAAATTAGAATAGATATGCATGAATATGATAGAGAAAATATGCTTGCTTGTATAGATTCTTTATTAGATGAATGCTATAAACTAGGTGAAACTTATATAACTGGCAAAAGAGAATTAAAAGAAAAACGCAATGAATGTGAAATTGCTATTGCTAGTTGTGATCACCTAGAGATGGTTTGCCATAACTTGAAAAATCAAGTTGCTAAACTAGAAGTTGAATTGGACAAGTGCAAGGTAGAACTAAAAAGGGCAAGATCTTCTGAACTTGACTATCCGAGTGATGGTGAAGAAGATCTGATCTCCTGGTTCCCCAGAGACTTATCAACTACTAGTGAAGTCCTTGATTTTTCAACAGTCATAAGTAAAGCAAATTCTTGCAATAGAACTTCTCTGTTGAGGGCCTTTGAAACATTGGCTTTCAACTTAGAAAATTCTCACAAAGAAATTACCTCACTTAAAGCTGTTCAGTCCCCTAGTTCTCCTACTGGAACCAGCGTTAAAGTCAGCAGTATGATTAATGAATATGAAAGTACTATCTGTAAGTTACATGCTGAATTTAATCAACTAAAAAGTGAAAAGCAATCAGTAGTTATGGACATGTCTAATGACCCTACGGTTTTAGATCTTAACTTACAACTTGCAACTTTAAAAGGTAACTTTGAGTTTTTGAAAGAGAAAAACGAGTTGTTAGTTAAGACACTTGAAACAAAAGAAAGGGAATTGCATGACAATCATAGACATGCGGATAAGCTACTGAATGCACAAAGAATTTTGAACCATCTGACTTCGTCAGGAGGAAACAAAGGAAAATTTGGTCTTGGTTATACTAGATAGAGAACCAGGACTAATTGGTCTCCCAGAGAAACCACCTGGATCACAGAATATCAGCGAGGTAAGTATGTCATGACTAAAGAGATACACGTGTGTTTTCATTGTGGTAAGAATGGACATAAGATACATGAATGTCCAGCTAAGAAAATTAGTGCTAATAAGAACAGCAAGAGTGTAATGTATGTGTGGAGAAGAAAGGATCAACAAGATGTTAATGTTGTGGAAAAGGGACCCAAGTGTGTTTGGGTTCCTAAAACTAATGTTTGATTTACTCTTGCAGGCTAGAGTGAAGGGAGACACCTATTGGTATTTGGACAGTGGTTGCTCAAGACACATGTCCGGGGATAAAGATCAATTCCTTTCACTAGTGGCCTTTGATGGAGGAAGTGTCACCTTTGGGGATAACAGCAAGGGATCCATCACTGGTTTAGGTAAGGTTGGTAAGACACTTTCTAACGCAATAGATGATGTTTATTATGTTGAAGGCTTGCAACATAATCTCTTGAGTATTTCTCAATTATGTGACAAAGGTAATAGAGTTGAGTTTCAAGCCAACCTATGTCACATAGTTAACTCACAAACAGGAGAACTTATATGTGAGGGAACCAGGAAGCATGATGTCTACATCACCTTCTTAGATAAAATTCCTCAAGACAAGTCCATCTGTTTGAAAGCTGTTTCTGAAAATAATCAATGGATTTGGCATAAGAGGTTTGGACATGCTAGCCTAACACTTCTAAACAAACTTAAAGCACGTGACTTAGTGGTAGGTCTTCCTAACATAAAGTACAAAGCTGATAAAGTTTGTTCTGAATGTGTAAGGGGAAAACAGGTCAAAATCTCTTTTAAGCCTAAAACTGTTTTGAGTACCAGCAGACCCTTCGAACTTGTACACATTGACTTGTGTGGTCCCATGAGAGTACAAAGTCGAAGAGGTCATAGATATGTCTGTGTTATGGTTGATGATTATTCCAGGTACACTTGGGTAATGATGTTACACACAAAGGATGAAACGTTTGAAGAATGGGTAACATTGGTGAAACAAGTGGAGAACTAGCTCACTCATAAGCTGGTCTCGATAAGATCAGACCATGGTACTGAATTTGATAATGCTAACTTTATTGATTACTGTAGGGAACATAGAGTTAACCACAACTTCTCAGCCCCTAGAACACCTCAACAAAATGGTGTTGTAGAAAGAAAGAAAAGAACTCTTGAGGAGATGGCGAGGACAATGCTCATTGAGAGTGGTCTTCCAAAGAGTTTTTGGGGTGAAGCTGTTGACACTGCTTGCTATATATTGAATAGAGGTCTCATTAGACCAAAGTTAAATAAGACTCCCTATGAACTTCTTAAAGGTCGAAAGCCCAACATCACATACTTTCGTGTCTTTGGATGTAAATGTTATGTGCATAATAATGGGAAGGACCAGCTTAATAAATTTGATCCTAGAAGTGATGAGGGAACCTTTCTTGGATACTCCTCTCACAGCAAAGCATATAGAGTCTTCAATAAAAGGACTCTCTGTGTTGAGGAGAGTGTCCATGTCATTTTTGATGAATTTAACATGTCTTCTGAGATTGCGCAGGTACAACCTGATGAAGTGATTGGATTGATGGATTTCACGGGGAACCAGTATACTGGTCCCTCAGATGAAGTGCAAGCAGAGCTAGGCCTATCAAATACTCCACCAGATGATAATGATGAAGTGCCTAGAGAAGAAAATGGAGATAATGAGGATTCTGAAGGGGAACCAAGTCCTGATGGTTCCTCATATAATAGACAGGTAATGAGTTCAGGGGGAACAAAAGAAGGTACCACCCCTGAACCTGAGGTAAGTAATGATAGAGGAAACAGCAGGAATATGAATCCTCTTGGTTCTTCAGAAGGAGAAGAGATTCATGAACATGCTAGTTCCCAACTTAATGAGGAAGCACAAAACAGTATTAATTTCAAAAGTTTTAGATATCAATCTTTTCATCCCACTAATCAAATAATTAGTAATATAAATAAGGGGATTCAAACGAGAAGAAGTGTCTTTCAAAACTTTTGCGCCTTCTATTCTTTCCTGTCTAGTGTAGAGCCTACTGACTATAAAATGGCATTGACTGATCCTGATTGGGTACTAGCTATGCAAGATGAGTTAAATCAGTTTCAGAGGAACCAGGTTTGGCACCTGGTTCCCCGTCCAAAGGAAAGATCAGTCATTGGTACTAGATGGGTCTTTAGAAACAAGTTAGATGACCTCGGTACTATAGTCAGAAACAAAGCAAGGCTAGTGGTGCAAGGGTATAATCAACAAGAAGGAATTGACTATGATGAGACGTTTGCACTAGTAGCTAGGCTAGAGGCTATTAGGATTTTAATTGCTTATGCTTCTCACATGAATTTTAAACTGTTTCAGATGGATGTGAAGACTGCCTTCCTTAATGGCTATTTGAAGGAAGAAGTATATGTGGAGCAGCCACCTGGTTTTGAAGATACACTGTTTCCCCAGCATGTATATAAGTTGGATAAAGCATTATATGGCTTGAAACAAGCTCCAAGGGCTTGGTATGAAAGACTGTCCAATTTCTTGATGGCTAATGATTACAAGAGGGGAACAGTAGACAAGGCCTTGTTCACAAGAACTAGGGGGAAACACTTGATTGTAGTACAAATTTATGTTGATGATATTTTATTTGGTGCTACTAATCAAACTTTGTGTGATGAATTTGCAAATCTTATGCAGAGTGAATTTGAAATGAGTATGATGGGAGAACTAGGGTTCTTCCTAGGGCTGCAGATTAAGCAAACAAATGATGGTATAATGATCCATCAACAAAAATACTTAAAAGAGCTGCTGAAAAAGTTTGGCATGGAGAACAGCAAAGCTTATGATACACCTGTTCCCACATCCACAAAGTTGGATGCTGATCTTAAGGGAAAAAATGTTGAAGCTACGCTTTATAGAGGAATGATTGGTTCTCTACTTTACCTAACAGCTAGTAGACCTGACATTGTGTTTTCTGTTGGTTTGTGTGCTAGGTTTCAAAGCAATCCAAAGGAATCTCACTTGAAGGCTGTTAGAAGGATACTTAGGTATCTTGTGGGAACATCAGATCTGTTTTTGTGGTACCCCAAAGGCAGTACCATCGATCTCATTAGATATACAGATGCAGATTATGCTGGTTTCCTAGTTGGTAGAAAGAGCACATCAGGTATGGCACACTTCCTTGGCTCTTGTCTTATATCATGGGGCTCTAAAAAGCAAAATTCAGTGGCCCTATCCACAGCAGAGTCAGAATATATAGCTGCAGCTTCATGCTGTTCCCAGCTACTGTGGATAAGGAACCAGCTGAAAGATTTTGGTGTTATTTATAAAAGTGTTCCTATCTTTTGTGATAACACTAGTGCAATCAATATTTCAAAGAACCCCGTGTAACACTCCAAGACCAAACACATTGAGATAAGACACCATTTTCTAAGAGACAATGTGGAAAAAGGATTGGTGGAGATGTTGTTTTGCAAAAGTAAAGATCAAATAGCTGATATCTTCACAAAGCCTTTATGTAGAGAGTCTTTTTGTAGGTTAAGAGTCCTTTTAGGTCTAGTTAGATTTTAGGCGTTGGCTTCATTTATTTCCTTCAATGATTGGTTAGAATAAGTATGCTTTTGTATTGATTATGTATATAACTACGTTGCTTACTTACAAATATTGTGTAAATAACCTAAGTGGATTATTGTTGTATAGAAACAGGAGAAGTTATTTTGAAACATGCTGAAAATAGAATGACTGGTTCAGTACAGGTACCAGCAAGAGGAAACAGCAGTTCAGCTCTGATATGTCATCCGAAAATATCTTACTTTTGGAAGATTACTATAAGATAATTTCTTTTTGGAAAGAATTATCTTATTTCAGTTATTCCTATCCTACAAAGAGGCAAATATATTTAATTGCCTAATTTATAGTTGGTTTACTTTCTTGTAAAAAGATAACTACAATTTTTAAATTTTCAATTTTGAAATTATCTCTTTCGTTTATTTTTGATTCTCAACCGGCTAATTCTTGGAATTCCTATGTCTGTGCAATTAATATAAATACACATCAACACATTGATACAGCTTCACATCACATCATCATTCTATTCATTCTCTCTCTCGTTCAAAAGTGGTACCCTGATCACTGTTCACTCCGTTTTCATCTCCCTCAAATTCCTTAAAGCTGTGAAGCTTGTTTGCTACAATGGGAAGGAGATCAACCAGGGCTCCAGCTAAGAAAAGGAAGGAGAAGACTCAAGCAAGTGAGTCTACTCAATTGAAGGAGACCTCCATCACTGAAATTAACCCTGCTCCGACTTCATCGAGCAACTCACCTCCTACCACCACAAAGAACCCATCACCAACTCCATCTCCATCTTCTAAATCTCCCTCACCTCCACCTCCCAAAAATGCACCTTTACCCAAAACCCCTGAGGCTGATGATTCCATCATCAAAGAACCTGCCTCATCTCAAGGGGACCAGCCCAAAAGCGCTGAAGAATTCTTCAATACTGTTGGAGAAAGGGAAGAGGAGGAAGTTAGAAGTGAAGAAGAGGATCTACAAATTATTGGGCAGAAAAGGGGGACTACAGAAACCTTGGTTCGCAGCAGGGTGACTAGGTCTTTCCTGAAAAAGATTAGCGAAGTAGTAGTAGTAGAGGAACAGTCGATGGACTCTGCTGGTTCCAAACGAAAGAGAACAACACGGAAGTCTACAAGAGGTATGTCAGTAGAATCTCCATCTGTTGGTATGACTGATTTAGGTTCTAGGGTTGTGTTATCTGGGTGTAAAACAGAAGTTGGTTATTTTGATGAAGTTGCCTTAAGTGATGTGAAAGAGTTGTTAGAATATCAGGGTTGGATGCCTTTGTTTGATGTCTGTGATGCTAATATTGATGGTGTTAGAAGGTTTTATGTGAATTTGAAACAAATGTTGGATAGATCGTTAAGCTCAGTTGTGAATGATGTTGAAGTGAATGTGTCTGTTGCAAGTTTGGCTGGGTTGTTGAATATACCCAGAGATGGTTTTGATGAGTATTCTGGAGATGGATGGCCCACACTTATAGGGGAGTCCAGATGAAGTGCATGACTTTGTGTTTGGAGGGAAAGTTCCAAAGAAAGCTGGAACGTTTAAAACTGGTAGCTTGAAGGAACCAGTGATGCTGGTCCTTCACTCTTTGTGTAACAAGATGATTATCCCTCGAGCACAAGGTAGGGGTTTTGTGCGCATCATGGAAATAGTGCTTATATATTTGCTGATGAAAAAGATTAAGATAAATCTTCCTTCCCTAATGATAAACCATATGATGAATTGCCATAATTCATCCCACCACTCTTTTCCTTATGGTTCTTACATAACTAAGCTTCTTAAAGAGAATAATGTTTCTCTTAGTGGATCAACTGCTCCTGTAGTAGTGTTTACCAAAGGTATTCTGAAACAAAAGGGGTTGATCATAAGTGCTGGGGTGTTGAAGTTTAGGGAGGAGGACCCAGTAGAGACTCCTAAGCCTGCCAAGAAGAAACAGAAGGCAGAGGAACCAGCAAGTCAGAAGGTTATTCTTAAGAGGCTGGAGAGTCAGGAAGAGAAGATAAGTGCTGTGGGGGATCAGCTTAGCAAGTTAGTGACCTTAGTGGAAGGTCTATCTACTTCGTTTATTATGAGGATGAGCAAGTTAGAGAAACAGATTACTGGCAGTTCTGGAATTGAGAAGGAACAAGTTGAGGAGGACCAGCAAGTAGACCAGCAGGAAGATGACAATGAAGAGGAGGAGAACCAGGAAGAAACATCTGAGGAGGCTGACACTGAAGAAGAGGAAGGAGATGATGACAATGATGATTATGATTGAATCTGTTCTCTTTTTTATTTAGCCTACCTTTATCATATTATATTCTGAATAACTGATTTTGTTGGACTGTTTTTATTCCTCCCAATCCATGAACTTGTTTTGATATGGATTTGGGCTCTATCGTTCACTTTTGTTGGTTTGTATTAAACTATGATCTTTATTGATGGCATGGCTTAACTTTGACTATTCTGACCTTCTTTTGCAGCACTTTATTTGTATAATGGTTGATGCCATTGGATGGTTTAGCACGTTACTTTATGCATAAGATTCTACTTTTGCATATCTTTTTAATGATGCCAAAAGGGGGAAAATAGTTGAAGTTGAAGCCTAGAGTCTTTACTAGTTTAGATTGAGTCGTTTTTTAGTCTTTTTACTTTTACTTTGAATTTATTTTATTTTTTGTTTCTGTTTAGGGAACCAGTTGGCTTAACTGACTTGTTCCATTGAGTCTTGAGTTCTTGAAGTTTTTGACTACCTTCTTTTGAGTATGTTCACAGGTGCAGAAACTTCAAATGTTTTTCATCATCAAAAAGGGGGAATTTGTTGAGTCCCTTAGGCTTTGATTGATAGTTTTGAATGATGACAAACAACTAAGGGAAACAGGTCTTTGAAAGTGTTCAATACAGTTGGGGGAACCAGCTAAAATAGAACACTGTTTCCCTAGATAAGTCATTACTTATATGAGATATTTGTTGAACTAACTTATCTTTATACAGGGAACAGTTAGATGATAAATGAGCTATGCACTGGTAGGGAACCAGTATAAACTGTTCTCTCAGACTGCTTTTATGAAATGCAGTTACTTATTTAGTATTATACATTAACTTTGTTAAATGTGCAGTATCTAAGTTGATTTCTAAGATTGGAAGCTTGAAAGGATTTTCGATCAACTTAAAGGAAGGTCCTTTGGTCAATAATTGAGTTCATTCATGGAAGCTTTCAAGACTTAACGAATGCATGAAGGAAGACTACACTCAAAGAGTTATTTAGGAACTTCATGTAAATGCTCCGTAGTATAACTTATATAATTGAGTATATAAAGTGCTTTTAGTATATTAAATATCGTTATGAAATTTGGTACAAGGTTTGGAACAAATTTCATAACATATTCAGTTCAGGGAACCAGGTCAGGGAACCAGGTTAACTGAACAGATTATTTAAGCTGCGGTTTTTACAAAGATTTTACAAAAAGGATATTTTCCGAAAAATATTGATTTAAAATATATCCAAGCAGCTAAAGATAAGATGATGTTTTTGGTTAGCTAAAAACTAGGAAGTATCTTATTCTAAATTGATCTTATCTTGTAATCAAATAAATTAGGATAAATACTTATCATAAAATCGCATATATCTTATATGCATGATTTTAGGGTTTAGCCAACTAACCTATAAATACATCTTACTCTGAATAATCATACACACGGTTCTCACGCATTTTAATAGAGTTCTATCTTTGAGAGCTAAAAGCGCTAATTCAATTATTAAGTGATACACAAGAGCATAATAGTGCTTTAATGTTTTTCTCTATTTGACTTTTGAGAGTTAGATCATTAGAGAATTCTTGATCTTGTATTAAGTCTTTGATAGAGGGGTTGAAGACTCGGTGAGTGTTTGTAAGTTCAAACACAGTAGGAACTTACGAGGGTAAGTTTAGAGCACATTCGGAGTAGAGTGTGGGGTTACTGGTTCCCGAAGTAGGGAAACAGTAGAGTGTTCTTTGTCTTTAATTTTCAGAGTAGATTAATAAAGGACTTAGGATAGGAGGACGTAGGCCAGAGTTGGCTGAACCTCGTTAAATCTGTGGTGTTCTTTTTTGCTTTGTTTTATTCCACTGCATAAGGGAACCAGCACAACTGGTTCCTTACACATAATTTGAAAAGAAGCAAAAATTGTTAAAGATTACTTAACACTCAATTCACCCCCCCCCCCCCCCCCTCTTGAGTGCCCATTGAACCTTCAACTTCATAAGAGACAATGTGGAGAAAAGTTTGGTGGAGTTGTTGTTTTGTAAAAGTGAAGATCAAATCGCTGATATCTTCACAAAACCTTTGTGTCGAGAGTCTTTTTGTAAGTTAAGAGTCTTATTAGGTCTAGTTAGATTTTAGGTCTTTGGCTTCAATTACTTCCCTTAATGATTGGCTAGAATGGTATTCTTTTGTATAGTATGTGTATATACCTATGTCAAAATCCTTCAAGTTTTGTGTAAATGGTTCAAGATCCTAAAAAGGGTTGAGAATTATTGGTGCAAGAAACAGGTAAAATTAGGCTAAGTTACCAAAAATAGGGTGACGTGGTTCTGTATAGGTACCAGCAAAGGGAAACAGCAGATCAGCTCAGATATGTCATCCGATTAATATTTTATATTTTTTGGAAGATTCCTATAAGATCTTTTCCTTTTGGAAGGAAATAATCTTATTTTAGTTATTTGACCTATTGATCAAGGCAATATATCACATCCCTAAATTTTTTAGGTCGGTTGAGATATTCAAGGCAAAGAATCATTGCCAAAAGTGATTTCAATTTTTAAAATTTGTGTCGTTGCTCTTCTTGGCTTAACCGACTTATTTTTTTTTCTCTTCTCTCCTCTTTCTATGCTATAAATATATGATCTCTAACCCCTTGTGCAGCTCACAACTCTCATCATCATTCGAAATTCTCTCTCTTTCTTGTGCTCTATTCAAAATTCTCTATTCACAATGGTTACTATTCATCAACATCGTCTTCAATCCTTGATCTTCAACTGCATAATCGCCATGGGTAAGAAATCAAACGTATCCAAAAGAGGCAAGGGAAGGGGACATGCAAGTGGTTCCTTATCTCAGGGAAACACTGATGTGGCTCCTCACTCTCCTCAACTCGATCAAAACCTATCCAAACCACCACCCAATATCACTTCCAAAACTTCTTCACCCACAAAATTACCAACCACCATCCTTGATCCACCACAAGAATTTACCTCACCACCAAAATCAACCCAACCAAAATCACAACAAACCATGCTTGTTACCGATCCTTCAGAAGCTGGTGGTTCCATCATCAAGGAACCAGGTCAGTCTTAGGGGGAACATTAACAGGAAGCACAAAGAACCCTAAGCCAGGAGTTAGAAGATGTCAGTCAGAGTGTAGGAGATGATGAAGTAGAGATCACTGGTCACAAGGAGGGAACACTCACCGAAGAAGTCTAGGTACGTGGTAGGGTAACTCGGTCTTCAGTAAAGAAGACTTTTGAGGAAGTTCCGGAGGATCAATCCACTAGTTCTGTTCAGGGAACCGAGAGGAAATGGGTACCAGTAAGAACCCCTCGCACTACAAAAGGTACATTTGTAGAATCTCTAACTACTGGTTCTACTGATTTAAATACTCGATTGGTTCTTTCTGGTTGTCGGGTTGAGAAGGGATATTTTGATATGCTTGCTCTGTATGAGTTTAAAAGTTTGGTTGAGTATCAAGGATGGATGTCATTGTTTGATTCTAGTGCTGCTAATGTGTCTGGAGTTAGAAACTTTTATGTGAATTTGAAACAGTTGCCTGATATGTCTGTTGGTTCTCGTGTGAATGATGTGGATGTGAGCTTGTCTATTGCCACTTTGTCTAGCATGTTAAGGGTGCCCAAGGATGGATTTGATAAGTATTCTAGTGTTTGGTGGCTCGTTTTGGTAGGGGTCACTCCTGATGAGATTTATGAGCATTTATTAGGAGGAAAGATGTCCAAGAAACCAGGTGTCTTTAAATCTGCTAATTTGAAGGAACCAGTAATGTTGGTTCTGTATTCGTTGTGCTACAAGGTCTTAATCCCACGGGCTCAAGGAAGGGGAACAATACGCATCATGGAGATAGTTCTGATGTATCTCATGATGAAAAGAATTAAGATTAATCTCCCCTCCTTGATGCTGGATCACATTATGAATTGTTATGGTTCATCTCACCATTCTCTGCCCTATGGTTCTGTCATTACTCAATTGCTTATGAATAACAATATTACTATGACTGGATCCACCGTGCCTGTAACGGTGTTCACAAAAGCAATACTGAAGCTAAAGGGTCTTGACATAAGTGGTGATAAGTTAAGTTTTAAGCTTAAGGAACCAGCAGAGGAGATGAGGCCCCCATCAAAGAAGAAGAAGAAGGTAGAGGAACCAGCAGGTCAGGAAATGATTCTAAAACGGTTGAAGAATCAGGAGAATATACTGCGAAAGATAATCATTTTGGTTCAAGGCTTGTCATCTTCTTTCAGTACCAGGATGGAGCAGATGGAAAAAACGCTAGCTGACACTCAAGCTCAGATGGCTCCGGGTATAGGTTCGGGTACTCCATAGACTCAGCCCGAGGAAGAAGAGCCTGGTGAAGAAGATGAGGAGGATAAAGAGGAACCAGTTGCTGATGCAGACGATGACGCTAAGTACGAGGAGGAGGAGAGAAAGAGAAGGATGATGAGGAGTGATGCTGGTTCCTGCTCTTGTTTCCCTCCCCCTTATTTCTATTCTAAAATAACTAATTCTGTTGGTTTGTATATTTCTCACCCAATCCATGAACTTTCCTTTTGATATGGATTTGGGTTCCTTTTGTTGAACTTTGTTGGCTTATATAGACCATTAATTCTGCTATGGTATGAACTGTTTGACTAATCTCTTCTTGCAGCATACTACTTGAATGGTGGTTGATGCCACTGTATGGATGAGCACATTTAACAATTTATGCACATTACTTCTACTTAAGAGTACTTTTTAATGATGCCAAAAGGGGGAAGTAGTTTACGAAAGCCTAAGAAGCCTAAGATAGTTTAGATTGTGTCAAGTAGCTCAGTTTGATAGTTTAGGGGAGTCAGCTTGATAGTTAGTCTTTGGAACTAGTTAGCTTCACTAACTTGTTCATTTGAGTCTTAAGTTTGTTGGTTGTACTCAAACCTATTTGAGTACTTAATTGGAGTTTTTCTCTGTTTTAACTTGATTGGTTGCAGGAACTTCAATTAGTTTGTCATCATCAAAAAGGGGGAATTTGTTGAGTCCCTTAGGTTTTGAGTAATGACAAATGGTTAAAGGAAACAAGTTACAATAAGCATTGCGAATGGTTGGCTGGAAACCAGCTGGAATTGAACACTGTTTTCCTAGACAAGTTATTACTTATTTATGTTATTCATTTAACTAACTTGTCTATATGTAGGAAATGGTTGGATGTAAATTGATCCATGTACTGGTGGGAAACCAGTAGGAACTGTTTCCCGGACTGCTATGCTAAAAGAAGTCACATACTCTTTATTGTACATTAACCATGTTACATGTGCAGTAGTTAAGTTGATTCCAAGACTTGGAGCATGGAGGCCTTTTGAAGACATTTGAAGAAAGATACATTGCTCATAATGGAAGTATTCAAGAAAGATTCAAGTCTTGAAGATTACATGAAGAGAAGAAGATGTGTACTTTAATGCTTAAATCATGTAATGTGCTCCGTAGTATGACTTGCATGTTTGGGTAAAATAAGTGCTTATAAGTGTATTGAGTCATATTATGAATTCTAGTACAAAGCTGGAACAGAATTCATAACATACTCAATTCAGGGAACCAGGTTGAGGAATCAGGTTCACTGTACGGAATATCCGAGCTATATGTTTTTGAGAAAAATAAAAGATTTTGTAAAATACTTTTTCAAAGAATTATTTTAAGAATATCCTAAGTAGCTGGAGATTAGATGAGAATATTATGGTTACCTAAAAACTAGGAGTATCTATCTTATTTGATTCTGTCTTTATGAGTAAATCAAATAAGATAAATACTTTCCTAAAATCACGCTATTACTTGTTTATCAAGTTTATGTGATTTAAGGAAACTAGGGTTTTTGTATCCAAGTATATAAACCCATCTAGTCTCTCATATTCAAGTAAGTCTCTCGGGAACTAAAAAGGGAGTATATTTGAGAGCCATATACATTTAAGCATAAAAACCTATTCATCGAGTCATATACAAGAGCACTCTTAGAGCTTAAATATTTTCTCTTAATTAGCTTTTAGAAGTGAGATTAAAAGAGAACATTTGATTTTGTCAAAGCCTTCAACAGAGGGGTTGAAAGGCTGGGTTAGTGTTTGTGAGTTCAAACACAAGGGGCTTACTAGTGTAAGTCGAGCACACATTCGGAGTAGAGTGTGGGGTATACTGGTTCCCGGAGTAGGGAAACAGTAGAGCGTCTGTGTTCTTTATTTTTCGGAGTAGATTAATAGAAGAGCATAGGGTAGGAGGACGTAGGCCATAGTTGGCTGAACCTCGTTAAATCTTGTGTTTTCTTTATTGTCTATCTTACATTCCGCTGCTTACAGGAACCAGCCCAACTGGTTCCTCTCATAGATAAAAAAGAAAGAAAAATAGGCCAAGGCTACTTAACACTTGAGTGCTCTAAAACCTTCAATTTTTAATTAAAAAATCTCCACTAACTCCTAATCTATCCTTTCAACAAAACAACAATTAATAGCTAATAACAACTTGTACTCTAAAATAGTATGCTTTGATCATTGTAAATGATAGCATGACACATATAATGAATACCATTTTGCCAAAGACATTAAAATTTCACAATCTCATATAGATTTTCATCAATTCAAAACTCTTTTCAAAATTTTGGAAAAAGTTTTAGTCTATATTATTTCAAATGTCCTTTTGTAATAAGTTTTTATTATATTTGAAATTTACTACTTTACATTCTAACTATTCCTCAATTATGATAAATGTAATATTTTGAATTGTTTCATTTACATTATTTATAGTATTTACAATATTCATTATATTTACAATATTTATAATGTTTTGAATATTTTGAATTAGTTTATTTTGAAATCTACAATATTTATCAAAAATTTAAGCCACTAGAGAAGTTCTTTTCATTTTAAACTTTTACTAGGAGTATTTGAGGTAATATGATCAATTTATAGTTATAGAATATTATGCTAATCCCATAAAATTTATGATCAATGGCATTTTTCCAGAGCTACAAATTAAGATTAATACAAGTCCACGTGAATTTATTTTTGATTGGATATCCAATCCCTATTTTAGGAATCGCTGATTTAGGATATGGTTTGATTTGAGTTATAGACATATAGAAGGATTTATTACAAGTGAGTTACGAAAATATAGATCCTTTATAGGACAATTTGCATGTGCGAGAGACTTTCTAGATTTTGATGTGAAAGTGTATCTGTCTACAGACCAACTTATTAACAATGCTTTTTATACTCAGCGCAAGTTCATAAAATTTAATTTATAAAGTTAATATTTCATTTTAAAAACAATATATAATGAAACTTTAATGTTTTTTAGTTCACATAGTCGATACATCTCTTGCAATGTGACAATTAGTTATTTAACTTACCATAGAGGCCATCAGTGGCGAGGGATGACGTTATGGAGACTTAGAAAGGAATTGATTATACTCTTTAAAATTTTCCTTTTTGGAGAATAATATATCCTCAAGGTAAGGGTTATAATTCTGGCTAAGTTAGAGATTAGGATTCATATTTTAGTTCGGGAGGATTTTGAAAGGGCGGTGACACTATGATTTACTTTTAGCTTATAGACTCCTATAGATGGATTTTTATCAAAACAATATTGAGGTATTTTGATATTGAGTTGGATGGGATGTTGAAAACCCGCCTGGTAATTCATTTGTTCATATGATTTTTATTTTTGGTAAAATATTACAAATAAAAAACTAGACACCCCTTCAACAAAATAACAATGAATAACTAAATAATTTCTTATAACGTAAAATTATATGCTTTGATCATTGTAAAAGATAATGTGTGATATAGGGTGTATAACATTTTTTTTTCAAAGACATTAAGACTTCATAATCTCATATAGATTAACCTCAATTCAAAAATCTTTTCAAAATTATTTGTCTGCTTTTCTTATGTTCTTTTGTAAAACATTTATATTAAATTTGAAATTTAATATTTTTCTTTCCAACTATTTCTCGGTTAAGATAAATGGAATATTTCAAATTGTTTTATTTATAATATTTATAGTATTTACAATAATAGTTTCTTTTAAAATTTACAATATTTTTCATAATTTACGCCATTGGAAAAGTTGTTTTTATTTTTTTTCCACATGTAGTAGTTGAGGTATTATGATCAAGATAGCGAATTAAAATATGATACTAATCCCATAAAATTTATGATCCATAACATGTGGCTAGTGCCACAGATTGAGATTAATATAAGTACACGTGAATTTATTTTATAATGGACATTGGATTCAGAGTTTAGGAATCACCTTATTAGGATATGACATGATTTGAGAATGGAGATACGGAAAGATTTCTTACATGTGAGTTGAGGAGACATTGTTCCTTTTTGGGACAATTTGCTTGTGCCGAAGACTTTCTAGATTTTGCTGTGACAATTTATCGGACTATAGGCCAGCTTATTCATAATTCTTTTCAAACTTTGCGTGAGTTAATAAATTTAATTCATACAGTTAACATTTCGATTTTAATACAATTTCAAAAGAAAGTTGTATTTTTTTGGGTTACAAAGTAAATACATCGAAGCTCCTTGCAATGTGACTATTAGCTATTTAACTTACCGTAGCGCCCAGCAGTGGCGAGGCATGGTGTCAGGGAGGCTTCGAAGGGAATTGACTATACTACTTGGAATTTTCCCCTAATAATTATGTTTTAAGATTTCTCTTCTGGAAAATACTACATCATTGAGGTATGAGTTTTGATCCATACTAAGTTGGAGATTAGAATCTTTATTTTAGTTAGGGAGGGATTTTTAAGGGCGATGAACCTATGATTTACTTTTAGCTTATGGGTTCATGTAGATAGATTTTATCGTAATTCATCATTGATTTATATTGATATTGAGTTGGATGAGATGTTGAAAACCCGCCTGATAATTTATTTATTCATATGGATTATTTTGTTAAAATATTACAAAAAACAAACCAGACACCTTTCTTAAATTCAATGGATAGGTCATGTGCCTTGTTAACCAGACTTCTATATACTTTAATAACATAGATATATTAAAATTAAGAGACAAATGAAGGACATCTAGTGCAAGTTGGCGGTATTCTTTATCCGTTGATTTCGGGTCCTTGGTGCTAAGACTGCTTGCTCGCTATATGTCTTGATTGTCTAAGCTTGTTCATATGATTAATGTTAGTGATTTTGCCCTCTTTTCCACCACTATGACCACTCTTAGTTTTTAGGTTCACATTGATGGATTTTTGCCATTCTATGTCCATATAGATTGATATTTGTCCTTCTATCTTACAAAATTGACCATAACCTTTGGAATCTACATAAGAATATGAACATGACAGAGCGTCCATATCAGCAGATTATGATAGTCCTACGGTTTTCCCACTTAAGATTCGGTTTTCTCACTTAGGATTTCTACCACATTAAGTAGAAGAATACTTATAATTGATTGAGTAGGAAATCATTATTTCCATTGATTACACCATTGCACGAAAATGATTTGATGAATTTCCTACTATCAAAATATTGTGATTATATACGCTCTTACATTCAATTAAAATATTCTCTATTTTCTATTGCATAAACGTTTCAATTTAAAAACTTTCCACTAACTCCTAATCTATCCTTTTGACAATAACAATTAATAACTAGTAATAACTTAACCTAAAACATGCTTTGATCATTGTAAAAGATAATGTGAGACATATGATGAATACCATTTTTTTAAAGACATTATGATTTCATAATCTCATATATATGATCATAAATTCAAAACTCTTTTCAAAATTTAACGTATTTAAAATATTTATAATATTTATAATATTTACAATATTTGTATTCTTTCCAGTATTTTGAATATTTTGGATAGTTTCTGTTGGATACAATATTTTTCAAACATTTAAGCCATTGGAGAAGTTGTTTTCATTTTAAACTTTCAGTGAGAGTATTTGAGGTACTATGATCAATATAAAGTATTGGAATATGATTCTAATCTCATAAAATTTACAAACCATGACATTTGGCCAGTGCCATAGATTAAGATTAATACAAGTCCACGTGAATTTATTTTTGATTGAACATCTGATCTGCAGTTTAGGAATCACCAATTTAGAATATGGCCTGATTTGAGATATGTATATATGGAAGGATTTATTACAAGTGAGTTGCGGAGATATAGACCATTTATAGGACAATTTGCTTGTGTAAGAGACTTTATAGATTTTGCTGTGAAAGTTTATCGGACTATAGGCCAACTTATTAACAATGCTTTTCACACTCCGCATGAGTTTATAAAATTTAATTTATAAAGTAAACGTTTCATTTTTAAAATAATTTCTAATGAAACTTGTATTTTTTCAGTTCGCATAGTTGATAAATCTCCTTGCAATATGACAATTAGCTATTTTACTTACCATAGAGGCCAACATTGGCGAGGGATGACATCAAGGAGACTTCAAAATGAATGGATTATACTATTTAGAATTTTCCTCTTTTGGAAAATACTATATCCTTAAGGTAAGAGTTTTAATTCAGACTAAGTTGAAGATTAAGATTCATATTCTAGTTGGGGAGGATTTTAAAAGGGCTCTTGTAGATGGATTTTTATCAAAACAATATAGAGGTATATTGATATTGAGTTGGATGGGATGTTGAAAACCCACCTGATAGTTCATTTGTTCATATAAGTTTGATGAGATATTGAGTTGGATGGGATATTGACTTGGATGGTAAAACATTACAAATAAAAAAACTAGACACCCTTTCAACAAAATAAAAATGAATAACTAAATAACATCTTATAACCTAAAATTTTATGATTTGATCATTGTAAAAGATAATGTGTGATGTAGGGTGTATAACATTTTTTTTCAAAGACATTAAGACTTCATAATCTCATATAGATTATCCTCGATTCAAAAATCTTTTCAAAATTTTGTCAAAATTATTTGTCTATTTTACTTATGTTCTTTTGTAGAAATTTTTATTACATTTGAAATTTACTACTTTTCTTTCCAACTATTTCTCGGTTAAGATAGATGAAATATTTCAATTGTTTTATTTATAATATTTATAGTATTTACAATATTAATAATATTTACAATATTTTGAAATTTTGAATAGTTTCTTTTAAAATTTACAATATTTTTCTTAAATATTACGCCATTGGAGAAATCGTTTTCACTTTTTGCTTCCATAGGGAGTATTTGAGGTATTATGATAAACATAGCTTATTAGAATATGATTCCAATCTCACAAAATTTACGATTCATGACATGTGCCTAGTGCTAAAGATTGAGATCAATATAAGTCCACATGAATTTATTTTTGATTTGACATTTGATTCGGAGTTTAGAAATCACATTTTTAGGATATGACATGATTTGAGATATGGAGATATGAAATTAAATGTGAGTTGTGAAGACGTGGTTTCTTTATGGGACAATTTTCTTGTGCCGGAGACTTACTAGATTTTGCTGTGAGAATTTATCAGACTATATGCCAGCTTATTAACAATATTTTCACACTTCGCGTGAGTTAATATATTTAATTCATAAAGGTAACATTTCAACTTTAATACAATTTCTAATGAAATTTGTATTTTTTTTGGGTCATATAGTCAATACATCTCAACTCCTTGCAATGTGACTATTAGCTATTTAACTTACCATATAGGCCAGCAGTAGCGAGGCATGATGTTAGGGGGGCTTAGAAGGGAATTAACCTCTTCTGAAAATACTACATCATAGAGGTATGAGTTTTAATCCAGAGTAAGTTGGAGATTAGTATCTATATTTCTGATGGGGAGGGATTTGTAAGGGCGATGAATCTATGATTTACTTCTAGCTTATGGGCTTATGTAGATAGATTTTTGTCGTAATTCATCATTAAGTATTTGAGTTATATTGATATTGAGTTGGATGTTATGTTTGAAAATTCGCCTGATAGTTCATTTATTCATATGATTTTGTTGGTAAAATATTAAAAAAACAATTAAACACCTTTTTTAGCTTCAATAAGTTGGTCATGTACCTTGTTAACCTGATTTCTATATACTTTAATTACATATATATGTTAAAAATAAAGAGATAAATGAAGGATATCTTGAGCAAGTTGATGGTATTCTTTATCTGTTGATTTCGGGTCCCTTAGTGCTAGGACTGCTTGCTCGCTTTCTGTCTTGATTGTCTAAGATTTTTCATATGATTAATGTTAGTGAGTTTGCTTTCTTTTCCACCACTATGACCACTCTTAGTTTATAGGTTTACATCTATGGATTTTTTCCATTCTATATTCATATAAATTGATATTTGTCATTCTATCTTACAAAATTGACCTTATTCATTGTAAAAGATAATTAGTTCATATGAATCACCTTATATTATATTCTATTTTATTTCATAACCATAAGTTAATCGCGTTGTATAATATTTCTAATTTTATACTTCTTTAAATAGGAACAAGAGTGTAAAATAGAAATAAATATAAATGATGATGAGGCTGTATGGAACAAGCATGCGTAGATCAAAATGACAAAGAAGGAATAAACAAAAAGATTTTTTTTGAACTATATATTATATGTTTATTTAGATAAACTATTTTACAAAAGTATATGTAATAATGTTGTTTTCGCAATATTAGATAAGGATTTTTCTTCTGTTCAACCATTATAATGACATTTATGCACATGTATGCATATATAGAATAAATTTATAAAATTGAATATCATAATCATCATATTTTTTATTATTATTGTTATTAATATTTTTATATTTATTATTGTTATTATTTGCATATTAATTTAATAATTATATTTATTAGTTATAATTATCAATTACAAGTAACACTTTAAAAGTGTTACTATATTTATTAAAACTATTAAATATTGTACTACCTAAATAGGAAAAGTATTGTCTAATACTGAAAAAGTATTACATTAGGTGGCAAAAGGGGTACATAATTATATATAGAGGGTTAAAATAACTTAATTGATGAGATGAAATAGTGATACCTAATGTTAAAAAATGTGTTACATTTGAAATAATTAGTAACACTTTGAAAATGTTACATAGGCAAAAAAAGCGTTACTTAGGGAATTTAAAGTAACACATGTAAAAGTGTTACTATAGGCTTATAAAAGTGTTACCTAAGAGAATACGTAGCACTGACAAATGTATCACCTATAAATGTGTTGCTTTAGCTTTATAGTAGCACTTTAAGTACTTTATGTAACACTTTTTGAATGTTATCTAAGCCAATTATGTAGTACTGATAAACATAATGTTTTAATTCTGAAATTTTTTTTGATGTATTGCATGAAAAACTGGTACATATGAGGTCTTATTTATTTACATGCCTAGTTTGATTAGGACTATGACTCCTTATTTGACTTTAGCTAAGACTCTTACATAGCCTATAAATACTTTGAATCAGATTATAATTAAACTAACCCAATCTAACTCAAACTATAACTGCTAATAATCGAATTCTATCTAGGGAAATTTGAATTTAACTAAAATACAACTTTGAAACTGAAACATAAATCCTAATTTGGCCCAACTTAGCTAAGACTCAACTTATGATTCCTAATATAACTAGGAATCTTACAAAGATACATTTATTAACCTAAACAATAATCCTAAATAAACTAAGTTTACCTATACTTGGACTATATATACATGAACACGCCAATGATCTTTTTAAGCTAGCCCTCACCAACTCTTTGGTCCAACAAGAGAAGCCACGTGAGTCCAAGTCCAAGCAAGTCCAAGACCACATCCACGTAAGCCCAAGTCCATTGGTCCAAGGCTAAGCCCATGTAAGCCCATTGCCATATAAACCCAAGTTTGGTCGAAGCCTATATAACCCCATTTTTATGTAGGCTCAAGCCCAATGGGTTTTAATGATTTGGATTCGTCAACCCAATTATAACATGTCTTCCTTCTTAAATCCATATTCGCATCATTCTCCCCCTCCTTAAAAATTCCTCCTCGAATTTTGGTACTATGTATGGGAAGCAATAAACTTCAACAAAACTTCTTGATTCATGGCAGTTCATTAGGATTAAAATCTTAATTGTTCTCTCTAACCTCAAAAGTGTTAATCATCCAATCTAGTTGGGGTTCAAAAATTGTATCAAGTATCTTCACAAATTTATGTTTTCTTGGATGAGTATTGATAGAGTTGTTTGGGATATGAGAAAGATCTTCAACTAAAACTGGAGGATCATCTGATTCGGATTTAGTGTTGCCTTTGAAATCTTCTACAACTTGATCATCAATCGGCTCGAATTCAGAAGAAAGCTTTGGGATTTCCTCAACTTTCCTCTCCCTCTCAAGAAAATCTTTGGTCCTTCCCAAATTTATGAGATCATCTAGCTTGATGTTCCTATCATCAGTGGTTGATTTAGGCTTGTAAGATTCAATGGCATAGTAATTTTACTCAAATTTGAACTTCTTATGATTTTTCCTTTTAAGGGAGTGATGACTGAACATTGAATCAAGTTTTTGCTCGAGGTTATCTAAATATTTAAACCTCTTGTCAAACCTATTATTTCACTTATTGAGTTCATTCAACATTTTCTAGTTTTGATTTCGTTTAAGGATTTGGCTAAGCCTCTCATATGTAGACATCCTTAGGAGCAAATTTGTAATTTTCCAGTTTTCTTGCAAATGAGTTTCTTATTGTTGGGAATTTATTACATCTTAGAATTCAATGATGTTTATACCTAGGTCCCTCATAATGTAAGGATTTCAAAAAAAAAAAAAGAAATGTCGAAAAATTCTTTGTAGAACTCAATTTATGGCCAGAAACATCTAGGTATTATTCGCGCAGGAACTGACCACTTACTAGAATTTACCTCCTATTTGATATCAAATAAACTTAAAAAATTACCACATTTTATAGGTGAAAAATAGACAAAAAAAAACTAACTAATTTCAAGCAAAGAATTGTCTGAAAGCTACTAAGAAGAAGGAGAAAAAGCAAAATAATATGATCAACAAATCTGATATTCTTGCTTTGAATTGCACCAAAACATCCAAGGTATTACCTTTTTAGCTCTGGCACTGAATGATGAGGACTCTATAGGGATAGCTAAAGAAACCACAAGGGAATAGGTTTTTGAACTCAATTACCTCTTGAAACAAACTCAAAAGTTTGTAAATTCCTTACACCACCTCCTAAAACTAAGTATTTAACTAACTAGATCAAGATACCTCCTAAAATTGAACTAAGCAAGGAATAAGAATTGTGTAATAGACTACTCTTAAACACAAAGTTATAATAATGAATTATAGTATGAAAAACTAGTACATATGAGGTCCTATTTATATACATGCCTAACCAAGTTTGATTAAGAATATAACTCCTTATTTGACTCTAACTAATATTCTTAATTAGACTATAAATACTTTTAATCAAACTTTAACTCAAACTCAAACTTCTAATATTTAAATTTTATCTAGGGGAATGTGAATTTAACTAAAATACAACTTTGGAACTAAAACATAACTCCTACTTTGGCCCAACTTAGCTAGGACTAAACTTATGATTCCTACTTTAACTAAGAATCTTATAAAGACACGTTTATTAACCTAAACAATAATCCTAAATAAACTAAATTTTCCTAGACTTGGACTATATATATATATATATATATATATATATATATATATATATATATATATATATATATATATATATGTATGTATGAACACGCCAATAGTCATTTCAAGCTAGCCCACACCAACTCTTTGGTCCAACAAGAGAAGCCATGCGATTCCAAGTCCAAGCCCACATCCATGCAAGCCCAAGTCCATGGATTGAAGCCCAATCCCATGTAAGTCAAATTCCATATAAACCCAAGTTTGGCTTAAGCTCATATAAGCCCTTTTCACAAAGGCCCATGCCTATTTCAAGCCTAATAGGCTTTAATGATTTGGATTCATCGACCCACTTATAACATGTCTTCCTTATTAGATCCATATTCACATCATCAACTCACAATATGGCTAACATAACATCTAGAGTAAGTCAACACCTTCCACATTAAGCGTATAACCCATTCAAGCCACTTCAGAGAGTGAACAAGCACCAAAAATGTCATTCTTTGACATGAATGAACTAGCATAATGTGAAGAAGGTGCGTACTTCTTAACTCATAACTCAAACTTGGAGATGAATGAGTCAGAACAATAGGAATTGGCAGGTAAGGAAGCCAACTAAACAAGCTAATGTGTGCTTACCAATATAGACAGAGCAATTATTGCTAATAAGTTACTAGAGCATTGTCAAAGAAATGAAATGCAACACATGATTAGAAATAATCTAGCGAGATTGTCTCAAATCTAACAAATATACCTATTCGCGTAAACTAATGCAACTCGAGCAAATCCTAAGAGACTACCAGATCAACAAAGTTAATTTGACTTTAACGTCTACTAAGTGAAATGAAAGGATTGTGATGACTCTACTCTAAAACTAATTCTAAAAATTAATAACTAAAATGGTTGTATACAAATTGATTAAAGACAATAGGATAGTAAATCCCTACTAATATGGACTATCATTATTTTATGCTTTCTACCCCTTGAACTCAATTGATTTAATTATTTCAAAGAAAATTACTCCTAAATTTTACAAAGTATCAATAACTACCCTCCTCCATCCTTTCCCACTAAATTTAGGCTTCTCAGCTCTAAAATCATGCAATATCAATATCAATATTATACAATATCAATATTAATTGGAATGTTGACAAGGTTGGGGTAATAAAGGAAGTCGAGCGCCTGACTTTTGACTTTAATCTTACTGTCATTCTCGTTGATTTTGTAAAAGTATTTCATCTTCCTCCTCCTCTTATGATACTTTAGGAGCTACTAGTTATTACTAATGCGATGGAACGATATCACGGTAGAGTGTGAGCTACGTATAGGATGGAAATTATGAGAGCAAAAATAAGGATAACACCACCTATTCCAGTCTAAGGAACTCGGACAAGGATTAGGCTTAACCACACCAGCGAAATCCAATGGCAAATAGGAATCTATAAGGAAAGTAGCTAAGAGTATGCACTAAGAACAAAGAAGAGGAAGAGTAAGTTTTATACATTTAGAATTACCTCTTACATCCAAAAAGTTGACCTTATATAATGGCTACATACACCAAATAGCTATAACAACTTAATTGAAAATGTGTAAATACAGAGAATCCGTTACAATGCTTTATTCTCATTCTAGAGTTCTATTGTCAGCTTATCCATATGGTTTAGTTGTGAAACACCACATTTTAATTCCTCATCTCCTGTAATTACGTGCAACACAACCTACTGTCTCACATCTGCATCACTACCCCTTCCTTTAGATGATCGTTTACCCCAAGGATCAAAGTTAGGATACCTCTATCCATTATTAATTGCATCCTCCCATG
This sequence comes from Dysphania ambrosioides, assembly GCA_026401315.1. NCBI lineage: Eukaryota > Viridiplantae > Streptophyta > Magnoliopsida > Caryophyllales > Amaranthaceae > Dysphania > Dysphania ambrosioides. Next base: position 7,055,491 of record CM048662.1, read on the forward strand.
TAGCATCCTCCGAAACTATATTTGACCACTAAATCAACCATTGAACTACCGCATGATTATTCTTTTTAACAATTCTTTTGTTGATGAGTGCTACTGGGTATTTGTTATCATTTGGCGCTGGTGTTATTAATGAAGAAGAGTTAATTGGAGGTGGAAGGGGGCCATGATATGCCTTGAGTTGAGACAAAAGAAAGTGGGGTGGATCCTTGAAGAGGGAGGAAGTTGCAAAGTGTAAGCAACCTTGCATATCTTCTTAGTAACTTTATAGGGGCCAAAATATGTCATAGCCAGCTTCTGAATAGTTTTATTCTCCATAGATTGCTACCTATAAGGTTGCAGCTTCAAGTAGACCCATTCCCCCACCTCAAAGCTCCTGTCACTTTGGTGCTTATTTGTCATTTGTTTCATCCTATTTTGAGCAGACTTGAGATATTCTTTGAGGAATCGAATAGTTGCTTCTCTATTTTATAGACTTTGATCCACACTATCCACATTGCTTGTCCCTATTAAGTATGGAACATGAAATAGAGGGGGATACCCATATAACAACTCATAAGGTGTCATTTTGATAGCTGATTGAAAGTTAGTGTTGTACCAAAATTTAGCTAATGGTAGCAATCTTGCCTACTCTTACGATATATCTCCACACATGCATCTAAGATATATTTCTAGACATCAATTAAGCACCTTAGTTTGGGCATCTATATGAGGGTGGTATACTAATGAAAGCTTGTGTTGGATGTCATAATTACTTATTAACTCTGTCCATAATTGGTTGATGAAAATTCGATCTCTGTATGATATCATGGATTAAGGAAAATCATGTAACTTATATACATTATCCATGTAAGCTTGTGCCACCTTAATGGGAGTAAAAGGGTGTGATAATGCAATGAAGTGGCCATATTTACTTAATCTATCTACGACCACTAGTATAGCCTATTTCCCAAGGGATTTAGGTAAGTCTTCAATAAAGTTCGTGGTAATCTTTTCCCACACCCTGGTTGGTATAGGAATAGGTTGTAGCAAACCTGGTGATGCCTTGTTCTCATACTTGCTCTTTTGACACACAATACAACTCTTAATATATGTTGCGATGCTCTTCCTTAAACCTTCCCAATAAATAAAAGTTTTTACTCTTCTAAATGTAGCCTCTACCCCAGAATGTCCACCTACCACTGAGCCATGCAACCATTATGGAATCTTTCCCTTATCTCTAATCACCAGTTTTCCCTTCTTCCTTAATTGCTCCTTGCTCCAAGTATAGTGCTTGTGCGAATTTATATCATCCTTTAGCTCCCTTATAATCTTCTGTAAGTTAGGATCTCTGTTTTAAACCTCTTAAATTTACTCTAGTAATATGGAGTGGAGAGATGTCACCATCATTTGTATGACCTAGTGTTTAGGGACCTTGGACAAAGCCTCAACTGATTTATTTTCTCTTTTGCACTTGTATTCAATGATGTAATCAAAGTCCATAAGCTTAGCTAACCACTTTTGCTGAAAGGGGTCATTAACTTGTGTCTAGAAGGTATTTTAAGCTTTGTTGATTCGTTGTTATGATAAATGGAAAAATGATCAGATAGTGTTGCCCTTTACGTATAGAAAAGACCATAATAAGTAATTCACCATAAGCTAATAACATTATATAATTTTCCAGATAAGGCTTTACTAAGATAAGCCATCGGGTGTCCTTCTTGTATGAGAACTGCTCCTAGACCTTTACCAAATGCATCCATCTCAATAACAAATTGTTTATGAAAATCGGTTAGTGCTAGGATTGGTGGAGAAATCATCACCCTTTTTAGTTAATAACACGCTACTTATGCTTCATCATTCTAGTGGAAATAGTCCTTCTTCAGCAAGGCTATGAGAGGACGACAAATCTTCCCATAGTCTTTAATAAAGCGCGTGTAGTACCCTTTAAGTCCTAAAAATCCCCTGAGTTGGTTAAGAGTTCTTGGTTGAGGCTAGTCCATAACTTCCTTAATCTTCTCTAAATCTGTTCCAACTCCTATTAAAGAGATTATATGGAAGAGATAAACTATCTTAGATGATCCAAAAAGTGCACTTTTTTATGTTAGCTTTCAATGTGTTTGTTTTCATCAACTCCAACACCACCTGCAAATGTTGCAAATGTTCCACCCAAGTAGGACTATATATCAAAATATCGCCAAAAAAACAACAAATTTCCTCAAACAAGCTTTACAGATTGAATTTATCAATGCTTGGAATGTGGAGGGAGCATTGGTTAGCCCAAAAGGCATAACCACATACTCAAAATGCCCAAAGTGAGTCTTGAAAGCTATTTTATGGATATCATGAGGATGTATTCTAATCAAGGGATAACCAGATTTGAGATCAATCTTCGAGAAATACTAGGTGCCCTTCAACTCATTCAATAACTCTTCTATCATTGGTTTAGGGAACTTATCCTAGATTGTAGCCTTATTGCGAGCTAGGTAATCAACACACATTCACCATCCACCATCCACCATCTTTCTTTTTTCACAATACTATCGGAGCTATATAGGGACTATTACTATCACGAATTATGCCCTACTCATATAGATCATGAACCAATTCCTCAATCATTGTCTTTTGGTTTACAGGGTGCCTACAAGGCCTTATATTGATTGCATTAGTGCCTTCCTAGAGTTGAATTTGATTATCAAAAGGTCCCTTGGTAGGTGGAAGACCCTAAGTCTTTAAAAACACCTTTGCATATATCTCTAGAGGGAGCTCATCTTAGGGTTAAATTTATTCTCTTCTTGTGTCTCTATGCTCTAAACTCTTAGGTGTTCTCTCCATGGTATTACCTACATCATAGCCAACTCACCAGTGCTATTAGTGAATATGGACAATTATTGAGGACGAATCTCCCTGAGCCCCTTAGTCTTAGCTCCCCTCAACTTAATTTTCTATCCTTCCAACTTAAATTCAATAACTAAATTCTTAAAGTCCTATAATAAAGGACCCAAAGTGGCAAACCATTGAATCGCTAAGACCATATCACTCCCTCTCAATGGTATAAACAAGAAATTAGTTTTGAATTGATACCCTTATATCCTCCACTCAGAACTTCAAACCACCTTATCACACTCAATCTGTCCTCCATCTGCTACCTTCACTAACATAGGTGCCAACTCTTCAATCTTACAATGAAGTTTAAGGGTTGTGTATGTATCAACAAAGTTATGAGTACTATCCGTATCCAAGAGGACATGAAGCGCCTTCTTGCCATAGGAAACTCTCAACCTTATAGTTTGAAAATCATAGTGCCTTCAATAGCTTGCAATGAAATCTGGGCAAACATGGACTCCTCCTTAGTGTTTTCCTCCTAATTACCTCTTATTCTTCTTTTTCATTCTCTACCTCTATATGAAAGAGCCTTGGTCTCCTTCCCCTACAATTATGCCCAACTTTGAATTTGGTATCACACAAAAAATAAAGACCCTTAGCACTTTTCTCATTAGTCTCAGTTGTGATTAATGTTTTTCGGTTTAGGTTAGGTTTATTTAGAGTTTGGTGGTTAGTAGGTGGGTTTCTAGGGGTTGGAATTAGGGGTGGTGTAGTTCGTGCTTTTTGGGAGGCTTCTTGGAGTTTAGCGAGGCAGTGGGCTTGTTGAATAGTAGAGGGTAGAAACATCCTAACAGCTAGCTGGGTCTCCTCCTCCATTCCCCCAGAAACCAGCTCAAAAGGTTCTCATCAGGCATACTCAGTCTACTTGCAATTTCATCGAAAGTATCGTGATATTCTTGAATATTACCTGTTTGTTTGAGAGCTTTGAGTTCAGCCATAGGGTCATCATATGCTTTACCAAACCTGACAATCAACTGTTGTACATATTGCTCCCAAGAACCAAAGTTTATGTCCATAGCATATTCCTGGTGCCACAATAAAGCTTTTCCCTCAAGGTGTATTACAATTAGTTTAATTTTTTGATCATTAGGTACCTTGTCTAGCTTAAAGAATTGATTACCCCTATATAGCCATAATTTCAAATCCTCCCCATTAAACCTTGGGAATTCTATTTTTGTGAGTCGTGTTGAGTACAAGCTACTATTTCCATTATCATATTTATCCATTATATTCCCAGAATTACTACCATGTTCATTCCCATTAATGATTTTACCCAACTACATTGATAGTCTAACAATAAGATCATTCAAATCAGCTATGGGTTTAGTATTTTGAACAATATTTTTTCTATAAGCTTTGCAAGACTCTATTATCTCCTTATTCTAAGCTTGTAGCAAATTTTTGAACGTTACCTCCTTTTTTTGTAGGTCTATCTGGGTTACAGGCTCTCCTTCTTTATATTGCTTGGAGTTCTTACGAGGCGGCATCGTGCTCCAAGGACAAGCTTGCTCTGATACTGTTAGGTAGCTTTTAGGTATTACTGATGCAATGGAACAATATTGTGGTGGAGTGTGAGCTATGTATGGGATGGAAATTATGAAAACAAAAATAAGGATGACACCACCTATTCTAGTCCAAGGAACTGGGATAAGGATTAGGCTTAACCAAACCTACTGATGGCCATGGAGCCGGTCTAGGCAAGCTAGGATGGGCCAGCCACCGGGCTAGGCTGGAGGAAAGGGACTGGGATCGGACCGATCCAAGGGGCGGGCCGGTCCGATTTTGGGCAGGGCTTGGGGTAGGTGATTCGTACCGAATCGAATTGAATAACAAATCAAATCGAATCAAATAAGCGAATCAAATCGAATCGAATTAAACTCACGAATCGAATTGAATCGGCGATTCGAATCGGAACGAATTTGGTATTGAATCGAAACAAATTGGTATGAATTACATTGAAACACATTTACAAAGTAGAATAAATAAACTATTTTAAATGAATTAAATGTTTATATTACACTCATAATGACATTTGTTGTAAACTTTTAAATAACATTAAATTTGTATTTATCTTCTTGATAATTATGTATTATTAAACTAATTAAGCTTATATAGTTGTATATTCACCTAATTTCATATTTAGGTATTATTAAACCAAATAAGCTAAATAAAATAAATAAACTAATTAACCTATTATTAAACTAATTGACGTAATTAGCTAATTACATATTTACTTATAATTCATTATCATATTAATTTATTTTAATTAAACATATTTTGGGGGTGGGGGAAATAAGAAAGGGCTTGCACATAATTTTTGAAATCAAAATTTAATTATAGAATTAAATATTTCTTTTCAAAATTAAGTTGCCTACGTATTCCGAAGGACTCAAAGACCACGGAGTTCTATTACATACCTCGAGGGGTGCGTAGCTTAGCCAGGGACAGTCCCCTAACCTCATTCACCTGATCGTTATCGCTTAATTCGCTTGTGTCCATCATCATCCAAGTATCGTCTTTGTCGTTGTAGTCCTCCCTCACTAGTGGAAAAAACCACATATGCTCTGGTTTTTTGAAGGCTTTATGCTCCGGTTTTGGCCCGAAGTAGATTTAACCGGAGCATATTGCAAATATCTTTATGCTCCGGTTTGAACCGGAGCATAATGGAAACTTTATGCTCCGGTTCTTGGAAAACCGGAGCATATAATAGCATTTTATGCTCCGGTTTTCCAAAAACCCGAGCATAAAGTCTAATTTTTTTTTTTTTTTTTTTTTTTTTTTTTTTTTTTTTTTTTTTGCAAATGCTAATTATTGTTATTGGAAATATTATTCAATGCGAATATTAGAACAAAGCAAGCTCAAAGGATTTCAATACTCTTTATATAAAACTAAGATTCAAATATAATTATACATGATTAGAGTTACAAACTAAATTATACATAACAACTAAATATGTATATATATAGATATAAATATAGAAATTTGCTACAATAACAACTAAATATGTACATATATAGTTATCTAATCGGTCACAACAGGCTGTTTAAAAAGAGTACGATCACAGGAGAACTAAAACAGCTTTTCCTTACTGATAATTTATTCAGCCTCAACAAAGTTACAAGGGAAGATTCAAGAACTTGAAGTTGCAAAATGATCGCAGTTGCACTCCTGGAAAACCTCAGCTTCCGTTTGCTACAGGTCTAAAAACTCACAATTAAATCAAGCACTATGAAAGGCTGAACTGATACAGCTACTGCAGATTCTTCAGCAAATGACCTAACAAGAGAGCAAGATGTTAGCATACTTAGACTGACACACTTAGATTAAAATACAGATTGGCACAGCTCAATAAAATGGTCTGTGTTTTCAGAATACTGAAGGTCTGTGCGTAAGTTAGCATACTGAAGGTCTGTGCATAATGAAGAATGAAGAATAAAAGTCTGTACATAATACAATGAAGAATACTGAAGGTCTGTGCACTGAATAAAATGATGATACCATCTATACTTGAGAGGCACTTGGTTCAGACTTCCTGTGAGCGGGCACCTTTCCTTCCTGCAACATCACATTATTATAATCCAATTAAACTTATTGCATGTATGACTTTCACATAGAAACCTCAACAAAACATAAAGAGTAAACAATTATAAAGCACGGAGTATAATACGCTGTAATCCTTGATCCAGGCTGCAATTTGTTCAGGCTCAACTTTCTCTTTGACGTATTTTTTCCCATCATTTGTCTGGACAATGATGAGAGGCACTTGGTCCTCTGTAAGTCCAAAGTACTGTACGAAAAACATTAATAGGGTTAGTCGGTAGTTGTATTAACAATGACAGCCCAAAGTTAATAAGAAAATACAGAGAATAGAATCTACCTGGAGTGCTCCTGAACTAGCATCCAGGTCTCCCAATAAAAAGCTAATGCCCTTTGATTTGTATTCTCCAGCAACTTGCTCATATTTTGACTTGTATGAATCAAAGTCAATGCTGAAGTTCATGAACAACAAGGCCTGACCCAATTCACAAAAATCTTTTGCAAGGTCAAGAAAAAGGAAAACTATGAACTATGTGCACACTTGGAAAATATTAGAATTAGAAAGAAACAAAAATGCAACAGCAAGCAAGAACCTCAGACAACCAATATGTAACCAGGGATCAAAACTAGACAGAACTTACAGAACAAGCAATACTTAACAGCCAACAGCAAAAGAGAACCAACTAAAGTGCATACTTCAAAGGTCAAAGAATGACACTGATGCAATATTCGACCAAAAAAAAAATCAAGATTGTCCAGTCTTTCTAAATTCTGAACCTAAACAAGAATTGATTATACAACAAACAAAAAGAAAAATGTTTCAGTAAATAAAGACTAGTAAAAACTGTTAGCTGAAAGAAATTTCATATTTCTGCATACTAGACCACTCAAATATCATCATGGAGGACATTAACCATTTATAAAGAACATTAATAGACTCGACACATCAGCCATTAGAGAAAACCTTTTACCATATGATGACATGTACTATCATCTCTAAACTAGTCAAGGACAATCACATGCATTTTTGAAAACATAAACATGGAAGACAATTGTAAAAAATAAACAGAACATATACCTTGGCGTTGGGACAATTAAAGAACTTTACAACATACGGATGGTGTGCTGGGTCCTTGCTGAAAAGAGTCACAATTGGAATACTGGATTCTTCAATGAACTTCTCCAAAGCTTCCACATTGAAATCCTAAATAATATAACGAGGTTTCATAAGCTCATGGAGATGCTATAGATAACAGTTAGGTTAGCAAGAAGTTTAAAATGCATCCTGATAGTAGGCTTAGTCACTGATGATTCACCCCTTGGTAGGAGCTTTGCATCAATTGTATGACCAAATTTGTAGTCAGAGCGCAACTTCTCAGCCACAGCAGTGAAGGTTTTGTACTCTTCTCCAGAGAACTCTGGGAATATTCCAACCTGAACAAACAAAAATTGTGAATTGCTAAACACAAATATATACAACCAGAAATGAGAATACAAGGGACAGGACATGTACTCACAATGACAACTTTGTCATCCCCAACAAAGGTCTTAGCTTCTTCACCGGTTTTGATCTCAACAGAGGCAGGACCACTCTGTTTTTTCAAATACTCGACAATTCCTTCGGCTTCACGTGGACCCTTGTACTCCTGAATATGTTTTCCACCATTCCTCACAATCTTAATTGTAGGGTAACCCTTAACGTCATACTCCGAAGCAAGCTCCTTGTTTGAGTCCTCGTTGGCATCCACCTTCGCCAAAGCAATTGGAGGATCGTGGCTGCTCAATATGGATGCAGCTTTCTCAACTCGGTCGAGCTGCCATACTCCGACGCACGAGTAGGTTGTGCCAAGGTCGATACTGATAGCCGGTCCTCCTTTGCCGGCCATTGTAAACGTAGCGCCCTACTGCACTCGGACGCGGCGGAAGTGTAAAAATGGGGGATGTGGAAAGAGAAAGTGAAGGGTATGAATATAACAGCTGCTGAGAGAGAGGAGGGGGAGTTAGAATTGGATGGTATACAGTGGGAGCGTGAGTGAGGGGGGAGAGCGGCTGCTTAATTATGTCATGTGGCTATATGCTCCGGTTCCTATTGAACCGGAGCCTAAAACATTTATATGCTCCGGTCCTTCACTAACCGGAGCATAAACCCTAAATTTACCCAAAAAAAAACGCATTAAAATAAGTCATAAGCATATACTCCGATTGTATATAGAACCGGAGCATATATTGAGTAGTATTTGGCGTTTTTTCCACTAGTGCCTTAATACTTGGGTCCTATGCTTTGCCTGATCCCAATCTTTCTATAGATGCATATTTCTATGCTCTCCAGAGATAAGCGAGATCTCTTCTCATCTAGCACTCTTTTATATGCACTAAAAGAAGACTCAAAAGCAGTAGAGGAGGCAGGAATTGCAAGGATATCCTTTTCAATTCTCGCCAAAATGGTAAATTATCGTTCGTGATCGCGCCACCAATTAATAATTGAAATTTTTCCATCGGTTTCATGTTGGTAATAAAGATATTCGTTAAAAACATAAAGTGAAGAAGATGAAGAAGAAGAAGAAGCCATTGTTTTTTATTTTTTTTAAATTCTATTAAGTGCTAGCACAAATCGCGTACCAAAACTTTCACTAGACAACGATATATGTTGGGAAGGTGCATAAATAGAAGCATAATAATCATATAAACTAGATAAATTTTTTATATTTTTCTATATAGACAATAATGTTGTATTGAAGACCTAGAGTATTGTAGTAAAATTATAAACGTTTTCTAAACCCGAAGCCTTAACCATGAGATCAAGAATAGTAACTATACCATATATGATGGGGAATTCACTAAAGTAAGCATACCCCTTACTTAGCAAGTATATCACTAATTTGGATGAAACTAAAATTCTCTCTAAGAGTGTTAACAATGCTAATACACTCTAATATAACTAAATAAATGTTAGGGTTATAAATATATAAGAAAAGCTTAGTTGTATGGTCAAATACTGCTAAAATATCACGAATGAAAATAGTGGTAGTCCACTGGAAATCACTAACAAGTTCAAAACCTCATGGTATTTAATGGCATCATTTAACAACCTATATGTTGAGTTCCAATGGGTTGGTATATCAAGACACTATTGTCTCTTCTTAAGGACTATTTCCTTAAGTAAGACCATATACTTTATTCCAACCAAGGCTATAATCCTAATCCATTTTATTACACTCCTAATGGGGTTGAGCAAGTTGCTTAACTCAGTTAAACCTTCTTGAATTGAGAGGTTTATAATATGAGCACAACAATGTACATGTAAAAGCTCTGCACTGTTCAACAATTTTAAGCTAGGTTCAGATATTAAATAATCTACATTTTGTGTTTGATGAAGCATTATCTAAGGAAAGGGAAAAATCTTTATCCAGGAAGTGAAAGGTCTTAAGGCATTCTATTATCCTTACATTAAGGTTATAACCAGTATGTCTCTCCTCCATAGCCTCAATGTAAATTATACATTTTTGAATGTACCACTCATTATCTATCCAATGAGTGATTACAGATAGAAAAGGTTCACTGAAAGTAGAGGTCCATGTATCACTAGTAAGGCTAATACGACCGTTAAAAGTGCAAAATATTTCTATTAAACTACTTTTATATTTATAATAAGCAGTTTGAGTATAGCGTTTAAGTGTGTTCCTAGGGATGCGTCTATAAGCCGGTTGTAAGGAGGTTCTAGCAAAATGTTCGAAGTTTAGGCTCTCACCATGGCTAAGCGGTAATTTGTCGGCAATTACAAAGTTAGCTAATTCATCAATCATCCTATCTCTATTATACATAAAACTCTGGGCATGGAACCCATAAACCCATGTAGCTGCATTTGACTTGACAATTCAGTTGCGCCTGCGGATTCAGCTGCTTCCAAGTTGATTCTGTGTACTCCGATAAAGTGACGGGATAATGTCCTTGTCCCATAACCAGTCTTTCATGAATACAAAGCTATCGGCTTCTTCCCTTGTTGCTTGCATATCAAGCAATAACACATGAACTTCGTCCCTTTAGAAGAAGCGTTGGTCATTGGAATCTTCTCTAAATATGGCCATACCGGTGAAGATTTCTTTCTATAATGAGTGGATTCAGGTACTCCACCTACACCGTCATCTTCATCTTTATTTCTTATCAAGTTATAAACATTAAGCCAAAAACTAACATAATTAGTTCATTAACTAAATAATTAACATCATAAATCTAATTAAAATAATCAACTTAATATAACATAATTAACTTTATAAAACAAATACTAATTATTAAGTTAAACATTATCAACTAATTAAACATCATCAACTTAATATAACATAATCAACTAATCTAACTAAACTAATCAATTTAACTTAATCATTATCAACTAATTAAACATCATCAACTTAATATAACATCACTAATCTAACTGATCAATTTAACTTAAACATTATCAACTTAATATAACATAATCAGCGAATCTAACTAATCTAACATAACTAATTAATTTAAAATAAATAAATTAATCTAACTAAACTAATCAATTTAACTTAAATCAATTTACTTTAACTAATCAAACTTAATTAATCAATTTACTTAAATCAATTTACGTAAACTAATTAAACTAATCTAATTAAATAAACTAATTAAACTAATCAATTTACTTAAACTAATCAACTTAACTTAAATCAATTTATTTAAACTAATCTAAATAAATTAATGAATTTATTTAAATCAATTTACTTAAACTAATTAAACTAATCTAAATTTATCCAATTATTTATCATCATAAACCTTATGTAATGAATTAAACATCATCAACATAATACCATAATCATCATATTATCTTTAACTAATTAAATATCATCAACTTAATCTAACATCATCAACTATTCAATATTATCAACATAATCTACTTTATTACCATAGTTAAGTAATTAAACTATTTATAATAATCAATTTAAATAAACTAATTGAACTAATCTAACTAAATCTACTTAATTATCATCATTAACATAATCTATATAATTAAACATTATCACTAATTAAAAACAATTACATAATAAACATATCAACTTAATCTACATATTATCATTGACTGATTAAACATCATCAACTAATTAAATATTATAAACTTAATTAATCTATCTAATTAAACTAACTAGTTTTCGTATTAACATTAATAAAATAGAAGTTTAAGAGTTACCTTGACTAGTAGAAGGAGGCAGACGCATATCTATAGTTGGAGTTTGAGGAACTTGACTAGTAGGAGTACCGATAAGTTGTTCCTCCAAGTGTTGATCGTAATTTGCAGTATCTTTGTACGAGCTACTTACGTTGAGTCTACCTCTTGAAACTATTTATTTTATAAAATATAGTAGTAAATAAGTAAATTAAGAATAATAAACCAACTAATTAAGATAACTAATAAAGTTTAAGAGAGTAATTAAGAAGAATATTAGTACTAATAAGTAAGCTAATTATATTTAGTAGTAATTGAGAGATTAAGAGATTGAGACCGAGAGATTGTGAATTTGTGAGGATGGATGAGTTGAATTGAGAGGGTTTATATAAGGGGGAAGGCAACGACATTCAATGGCTATATTTAACGGCTATAATTCGTCGAATTCATTTGGTCCAGGTCGGGCAGGACCAGCCAGGCCTGATTGACGGTCCAAGCCGATCCGAATGGGTGGGCTGGTCTAAATTGAATAGTGGGTCGAGTCGAATTTTAACATGAACCGAACTGAATAGGGTTAAGGTTAAGAAATTTATTCATTCCACTAATATGACGGGCAAAATCGGGCTTGTCCTAGTTCATGGGCGAGTCGGTATGGGCTGGGCTGAATCAACCTAGTAGCCACCTCTAACCACACCAGTGGAAATCCAATGGAAGACGAGAATCCACAAGGAAACTGGCTAAGAGTATGCACGAAGAACAGAAAAGAGGAAGAGGAATTTTTATATATTTAAGGTTACCTCTTACATCCAAAAAGATGACCTTATATAATGGCTAGATACACCAAATAGCTATAACAACTGAACTGAAAATGTGTAAATACAGAGAATCCATTACAATGCTTTATTCTCATTCTAGAATTCTATTGCCAGCTTAGCCACATGGTTCAGTTGTGAAATGTCGCATTGTAATTCCTCATCTCTTGTTATCACATGCAACATAGCCTGTTGGCTAGGATCAGCATCGTCTTTTCCTTCTAATATAATTGATTAATGTTTGTGATTTAACTGATGATAATTTATTGTTGTTGGTGTGCAAGATATTGTTGTGATATTTTTCTTAGGTATTGCTTTTTGTGTGATTGATTGCTTCAATGTTATAATTGTTCATATTAGCCAATTGTGAAATAACTTTCTTTGGTTTTTGAATTGGAAAAGCATAGAGTATTTGTAGCATTCATTTTTACCCCATAGTTCTTCCTGTCAAATTAGTGACCTTTATAATTAAAATTAGGATTAATTGATCGAAAGAATCTAACCTTTGCTCGATTTATAGATATTAAGCCAACCTTTTGTTTATTTGTGATTTCACCTACCTTTAGTCCCTGTTTGCTTTCACTAAACCTCCCCTAATTCTGACTTGTGATTGACGTTCATGAACGAGTAATTCCCTTTTTTAAATAATTGATATTACTAAATATCGTTGCTCAGTGTTAGGCTTCACTCTTCACTCTTCCCCATTGCATATTTTTGCTTCGAGCTGGTTTTTTCTTCCCCATCTCTCTCCATCTTTCGTTCGTCCTTCCTATGGCAAGTGGGAATGGAATTAATTGAGCGTAGTCTTGAGTGAGTACTAGATTGGACAAATTTTTTCCAAACTCATTCCAAAACACTCAATAATATTGCTTGTAAGAGTTGATCGCTTCTTATTCTTAAATGCTACGAAAGCATTTTTCCTTAGTAAAGTAGAGCCAGGTACACATCCAATCATGGTTGGGTTCATCGTCCTTATTCCGAGATATCCTTTAACTAGTAATTGTTGACGAGCCCAAAATAAGAACACAATAACACTTCCAGAAAGTACATCACCTTGGCCACCACAATGTTTAGGAGAACCAAAGATGCTTACCAGACATACCTTTCACAAGAGACAATAGCTCGGCGGAGACTCATCACCATTCATGTCACATTTGAGCACTTTTTGCACAAGGTGCTAGTACTCATTCACATTTGGCGTAAGCATAGCCAAAGGATATACTCTAACCAGGTTATGAGAAATGGTTACAAGAAACAATCCATCCCCATCTATAACAAGTGGGATGTTCAACTGGCAAGCATGCTTTAAAATTTCGCTCACACAATCCAGAAGAAATGGATCCCTCCTAAGGCCTGGGCCAATAACAAGGCAGTCAAATCGTTCCATCCACTTATTAACTTCATAAAGAACCTTGTTAGCAATAGATTCTTTGTCCTCGTCTTTGAAATTATATGACTCTTTCAAGACCGGGTGCACAATAAACTAAGGACTGTAGTTTGGTTGGGGTTGGAATGGAATCAATTGAGCACTGTAGCAGAGGGGATTCAATTAATTGACAGAGTTGAAGTTTCATTGGTTGTTTCTGGAGTTAATATTAGGAACATTAGGACAACACAAGCAAATTTGTGCGGAAAATGGAACTGCCTCTGCTACATCACATAAAATTTACTTTCTATTTAGGTCACATGTAAACAGGTTTAATGAAAGCAAATAGTGGTTAAAGGTTGGTGCAACCATAAATAAATAAAAGGTTGGCTTAATATCCGTAAATCGGATAAAGGTTAAATTATTCTCATTAATTAGTCCTTAAAATTATGCTTCTTTGTTGGATAACACCATGTGATTAATGCTTCAGTGATATACATGATGAACTGCCATTTGTAACCCATGTGTGAGATAAATTTTCACAAAGGTCCTTGTCTGTTTCTTGCTGTTCTCCTTTTGTAAACAATAGTATCCTCATTTGTCTTTCTGCTTCTTGTTAATTTCAGGCCAAAAGAACCAACATGGATGAGGAATTTATTGTGAATATCAAGCTTTCACCCCCACAGATTTCTTCAGGTAAAACCACTCTGAAGATCTTTTTATTGGATATCTGGCATTCTAATGAGTATAAGCCGATACACACTCGAGTAAAAATCATATTTACCATTATATTTTGTGTATTTGAGTTTTCTGCATCAGATTTTATCCATTGTTGTAGTTACAAGACAGGAAACTTCTTGTTGAACTAATTGCTTTGGTAGTTGGAAAATAGGTCCTTGTTTATTCATTTTCAGAAAAAGTCTTAGGAAAATAAGTTAATGCTAGTTTGAAAAGTTAAAATTACGGTTATTAATTCATTTTATAACTGCAGCTGTGTTCCAATAAGATCTAATAAGGGGTTTTTAAATGGGAAGAACTAATCCTAAAGCATTTTAAGCTTGGAGTTTCATGAATCACGAGTTTTAGGACCGTTATTTGGCCTTGAATGTAGACATAATTTGCTTCTGAGCTACCAAGTAGCAAGTTTGATCATCCATTTCTGCAAAGATGCTTTCATGGATATCGACTTATTAGGGCTCATTGAAAAATATATACCATTATATGGCGGTGTTGTGACTCGTGTGGGTGAGGCCTGCACATCTTGAAGGCTTCGAAAGGATTTTGAGATACAACTGATGAGGGATACAGAATTTGTGACCATTCACTGTGCGCCAGCTATGTAAAGTGTATACCTGTATGTCATTTGATGGCACATGATGATCAATATAGCCATAGTAGAAAAGATAGTATTCTTTTATGAGAAACTTTAACACTGTAGTTGCTCATTTGAAGAGTCCAAATGCATTAATGCACTGTCTTTTGATGCGTCACAATGCTCTCAACTGATTGAAGAGCACGGGCAGCAGAATTTTCATCAGTAGAATTACATAGATCAAAGGAATCTTTCAATTCCCATTATTATAAGTTTAGTGGCTGGGGTTGATATAGAGGTTGAGAAAGGGGATGCAAGTTGGAGTTACAAAGTGAATTATAAGCTGAAAGAAATATCCTCAACAAGTGTAACAAATTTCATATAATTATGACTAATTATGGAGATAATAATAGGACTACCTTTCGACTAAGCTCTGCTCCCGCTGGCAAGGAAACGAGTTCAAGGGATGATAATACCATATCATCTTGTACCGTAGTTAAGTAAGATTTCGGACCCGAAAAGAAAAGATTCGGGAATGGGTTTTCTTGGCCGCTAGCGAAAGTTCACGTTGATCTCGCCTTTGTTGATCCGCTTTCGGTTATTTTAGGTGATTATACTATTTTGCTAGAAACCAACTATAATCTTTATGTTAATTAGATTAATATACTATTAACTTTAACCGAGTCCAATGAGGTCACACATATAGGCAATTGATTGGACAAATTTGATATAATTATATGGGAGTTGCGAATGACATTAATTACGTTAATTAAGTCACTTTTAACTACTTAATTAACACATGTTATATATATAAATGTTATACATGTAAAGTATTATATATGTAAATGTTACATGTATGTAAATAATCATATATGTAAATGTTACATGTATGTAAATAATTATATATATAAATAATTATTTATGTAAATGTTACATATATAAGTATATACATATGGGGTTGTTAATCCTAACCCTAATTCACTTTTCTCTTTGCCTCCACTGACATAATTAAACCTTAAAAAGTAATCAATAACGATTCTTGATTCCGTACTAGCATATGTGGAATTCCGATCGTTGTTGGTAGACCAATGCTAGAGAAACGGCGTTTGACGTTCTAAAATCTCCGAAAAACGTTTCCTTTACTTTGAGGAATTCACGCATCAAGGGTATGTTAATCTATATTGATAATTCGTATTATTATATGCATGAGATCCTGTTTTAGATGCAAAGAAACCGTTCTTGCAATTTTTCTAATCGCATCTAAATTCATACAATGGTATCAGTTCTTCTCTTGCATATTTTAATATTATTATGATAAAATTTTAATATTTTGATTCAATTAGGGAAGGTTTAATAAGTGGATTAAAATTATATGATTAAAATTGGATTTTATTCGATTGGAATTGATTAATTTTAATGCATTTAATGCTAGAATTAATCATTATTGGCACATATTTAATTGAAATAGTGTCATTTTATTTTTTGTGTAATACACAAGGCCCAAATTCGAAGCAATCATGAACGAAATTGTGAATTTTGGCATGATACTAGTGTGAATTTTGAATGATTATTATTGGGTAGCATGTATACGCAATTTGATTTTGTTTTTTGCTTTAAAATTCCAATTATATTCACTAAATAAGAACCCTAAAATTTGCTCCAAATTGATTGAATTGCATGAAAGTTGAGAATTTTCACAATTAATCAACCAAAATTTAGTTATATGATAATTACTCTCATTGCCTTCGATTTCAACCAAAAATTCGAGTAAAAGTTATTCGAATTTGAGCAAAAAGTTGCGCAAATGATAAATGCTTGTGGTGGTTATTGCGACTACTTGTGGTAGTTGGTAACCATTGAAAATAGTATGGGTAGTCTCACCAGTCACCGGCGTGTGTCTGGGTAGGGTCAATTTGTAGTGGGTCGCCAGAATCCTTGCCGGCGAGTGCTACTTTGGGGTTGTGTGTGAGATGGCTTGGCTACTGAATGTATGCATGTGGGTTGCTGCCCAACAATAGGTCACAATAGGCTGCCTGGGTTTTTCAGCCCGACCAGTCATCCCATAATTTGATTAGTAAAATTTATAGTTTGGTAATGCCATATATTTATATATTATTTAAATTTATTAATTTGGTTAGTAAATTTGAATAGTAAATGCTGTATTTTTTTCATTGGCATGTTCTTTTTTTGTTTTTTGAATGTTATTTGATTTCATTAATGTGATTAATAAAATTAAATAATATTTTCTTTTAATTGTCAAAAGCATGTTGTTTTATTTTCTAATATATTAATATTATTAATTTTATGCATGTTATAATATATGATATTGTGATTGCATGAGGTGACTAATATGACCCAAATTAGGATAGAAAATACTATCTATGCATCGTTAAAGTTTATTTGTATCCTAAATACAATATGCGTATCGTTTGTATTTTTGTAATTTATTTTAATTTTTTAGTATAAATATAAAAATTTATTTGTAAGCACTATGGATAAAGATTTAAGGAGTAAAGGTCTAATGATGATCTAGGATGGTGATCCATGATATTTTAAGGACGAAGCTCATGAAGAGTAGTCTTTAGGGTTTAGGAGTCATACTTGGATTACATTTATTTTTCGTATTTTATATTTCTTTAAAATGATTTCTAAGTTTATATTGTTTTATTTATGTTTTGAGTTCACCTTTAAATAAATTAACATGACTTAGGTTCCTAATTAATATTGAGTTAATATATTTTTCAAACAAACAACTATTGAAGCCTTTGATCATTAGTGAAAAAATCTTCCTAAGTAGGGTGTTGTTGATTGTCTCGGGATAAATAGGATAAATTTGGGAAATTTACAAATCTTGTTTGGTTATGCTCAACAAATTCATCAAAAGGGTTTTGAGTTTTGAAGCAAAGAGATAGGATTGAGATAAGGAGTTATCACCTATCAACCAAGAATTACATGTGTTATAATTAGTGAAAAATTTACTTACCTTGATAAAATAACTTTAAGAGTAGGACCTAAGTTCGCTTAAAATTATTTTAAATAGGATCTTGAAATCAATTATATTAAAAGGGACAAATTTTAAATTTAATTTAGTGCGCGTAGCTTTTATTATTTAATCGTTTAAATACTTAAAAGCTCATTTCGATAAACATAATGAATTTTGCATATTTTTCTATTGTAGATATCATGTCTAGTAACAACAAAAAGTTCATTGCTTTTCTATTTGCATTTA
The DNA here is from genome assembly GCA_026401315.1 of Dysphania ambrosioides. Classification (NCBI taxonomy): domain Eukaryota; kingdom Viridiplantae; phylum Streptophyta; class Magnoliopsida; order Caryophyllales; family Amaranthaceae; genus Dysphania; species Dysphania ambrosioides. The sequence continues at coordinate 7,073,791 of CM048662.1, forward strand.
ATCCTTGAGAAGGATAAGTTGAATGGGATAATCATTACTGCTGAGCACAACATCCATTTTGAGCCAAAGAAAGATATTTTTATGGTTCAAAAGGAAAAAAATATTTAAGAAGGTTAGGGCCTGTAAAAAAAAGTTTAGAAATGGTAAATAAGGATTTGTTTCCAAAGCTTCTAAAAAGCCAAATGTAGTAAAGCCAAGGATGGCTGCTGAGAGAAAATGCTTTCACTGTGATATGATGATTATTGGAAGAGGAATTGCCCCAAATACTTGAAGGACAAGAAGTCAGGTGCTTCTACTTCATGTATTTATGTTATAGAAGTTAATTTAGAAACTTCTATTTCTTTTTAGGTATTTGATACCGGTTATGTTTCTCACATTTGTTCAAATGTGGAGGGACTCAAAAGGAGTAGAAAGCTGGCTAAGGAAGAGGTAGAAATGTGCATAGCTAATGGAGCAAGGTTGCTGCAAAATTAATTGGAACTTATAATTTACCTCTACCTTCAGGATTAGTATTGGAACTTAGTAATTGTTATTATGTACCTAATATTCATAAAAACATTGTCTCAATTAATGTTCTAGATCATGAAGGATATTCGTTCATGATAAAGAAAGGTCATTTCTCTATCTATAAGAATGACATATTTTATGCCAATACTAATAATATTAATGAGTTTTATCTACTCAACTAATATAAACCCATCCTTAACATAGAAAGCAAGAAACATAAATCAAATGATACAAATCCCACCTATCTATGGCATTGTTGTTTGGGCCATATCAACACAAATCGTATTATGAAGTAACATAAAGATAGACTTCGATTTTGAATCATTTGATGTATGCGAGTCGTGTTTGATGGGAAAAATGACAAGATCATCTTTTACTAGAAAAGGTGAAATAACTAATGAACTATTAGGCTTAATACATACAGATGTATGTAGACCAATGAGTACAAAAGTTAGGAAAGGTTATAGCTACTTCATAACCTTTATTTATAGATATATCTAATTAATAAAACATAAGTCAGAATCCTTTGAAAAATTCAAAGAATTCCAAAGTGAAGTGGAGAATCAACTTGAAAAGAAAAGAAAAGTATTACGTTTAGATCGTGGTGGTAAATATTTAAGCTAAGAGTTCGTTGATCTTTTAAAGAGTTGTGGGATTCTTTCACAATGGACTCCACCTAGAACACCTCAAATAAATGATGTGTTTGAGAGGAAAAATAGAACTCTATTGGATATAGTTTGATCTATGATGAGTCTTACTGACCTTCTAGTATCCTTTTGGGAACATGCTCTTGAAACTGTTACTTTTATAGTAAACAGAACTCCGTCCAAGGTGGTAGATAAGACAACATATAAGTTATGGAAAGAAAGAGTTACTATCTTTTCTTATTTACACATTTGGGGATGCGAGGCTTATGTAAAACATTTACTGCCAGATAAACTCGCCCCCAAAGCTGACAAAGTTTTCTTCATAGGTTATCCTAAAGAAACAAGGGGCTATTACTTTTACAACCATTATGAGAATAAAGTGTTTATTGCTAAGGACGATACCTTTTTGGAAAAGGATTTTATTTCTAAGAAGGTGAGTGGGATTAATGTATTTCTCCAAGAAGTTCGAGAAGCACAAGAAACGAATATGGTTCAACCCACATCAGAAGTAGAAGTACTTGTGCCATTACCTATGGTAGAGGAAGTCCATCCAATGTATGACCCCTTTTCTATGCCTGACCTTGTAATGGAGAAAGAGCATTCAATGCCTAAACCCCCTATTGCTCCATTCAAATCTAATTTGAGCAAAAAATTTCAAATAGTTAAGAACAAAATTTCTCCTATTGTTGCCCCTTGTAGATCTAGTAGATAAAGAAATCCACTAAAGAGTTTGTGGACTTCTTGTTGACTAAAAGTTCTAAAGTAATGATTTTAGAATGTGAGGAACCTACTAGATATAATGATGCCTTGGTGAGTCAAGACTCCGAAAAAGGGCTTGGAGCCATGAAGTCTGAAATGGAGTCCATGTTTGTAAATCAAGTATGGAACTTGGTTGATTTTCCTGATGGGGTTACACCTATCAGTTGCAAATGGATTTTCAAATTGAAAATAGACATGGTTGGAAACATTGATGTTTTTAAAGTTAGACTAAATGCAAAAGGGTTTAGACATATTCATGGTATTGACTATGATAAAACATTTTGACCAGTTGCAATGCTTAAATCCATTTGGATAATTCTAGCGATTGCTACCTTCTTTAATTATGAAGTTTGATAAATGGATGTCAAAACCGCTTTCTTGAATGTGTTATTAAAAGAGGATATGTATATGACACAACTAGAGGGTTTTATGGATCTTGAGAATTTTAGGAAGGTATGTAAGCTTTAATAGTCCACTTATAGACTGAAGTAAGCATCTTGGAGTTGGAATCTTTGATTTGATGAGGCTATCAAACAATTTGGTTAAAATAAAGAAGAAGCTTGTGCCTATAAGAACTTGGAGAGGCTAAGTACATATTAAGGATTAAGATCTATAGAGATAGGTCTAAATGATTAATTACACTTAATCAAAGAACTTGTATTGATAAGGTTCTTACTAGATTTAACCTGGAAAACTCAAAAAAAGGTTTCCTTCCCATGCATCATGGTTTGTCGCTAAGTAAGACTCAATGTCCTTCAAACATTGATGAGATTAAGCGAATGAGTAATGTACCTTATGCCTCGACAATAGGGTCCCTTATGTATGCCATGATTTATACTCGACTAGATGTCTCATATGCTTTAAGTATGCATAGGAAATTCTAATTAAGTCCAAGAGACACGCACTAGAATGCAGCTAAGAATATCTTTAAGTACTTGAAAGGAACTAAGGATTATTTCTTAGTATATAGAGGAGAAAGTGAATGTGTTGTTGAAGATTACATGAATGCAAGCATCTAGACCAAAAAATATGACATTCGATTATAATCTAGTTTCATCTTTCATCTAAATAAAGGGGTAGTGATCTAGAAGAGTTCAAAGTAAAGCACCATAGCGAATTCTACAACGGAGGCTGAGTAAATTCATGTAGCTGATGCATCAAAGGAAGTTGTTTGAATAAAGAAATTTATTTATGAACTAGAAGTAGTACCTAGTATTGGAAATGATATTGTTTTCATTGTGACAATAATGTTGCCATTGCTTAGAGCAAAGAGCAAGGAGCCAAGATCACATTAGAAGTCCAAACATGTACTTAGAAAGTTTCACATCATTCGTGAGATTGTGGAAAGAAAGGATGTGATGGTTTGCAAGATTCACACAAATGATAACACTGTTGATTCGTTAACTAAACCATTGCCCCAACCCAAGAATGAAAGTCATACTAGAGCTTTAGGGCTTAACCATATTAGAGAGTATCTTTAGTTGTGTATTATTTTAATGTAAAATTAGTTTGTATATGGTTTTGATTTAAATAACATGTCCAAATATGTTTGTTTATGTTTATCAATAAAGTGATTATTCTTATTTAAATATGGTTTTGATTTAAATAAAATGTCCAAAGTATTATATAACACTCGATAGGTTTGTCAAATATGCGATTTGATTAATGAAACCCTAATGTTAGTCCCTAGTTCGAATCATTAAATTGGACATACATGATTCATTTAAGAACTAGTTTTTAAGTTTATTGATAGTGCAGTTTCATGGGCTATAGGGACATGGAAATGTCTAGTCTTTTACATAGATATGTATATGGATACATGTTAGATAGACCTACTTCATATTCTTCAAAATAGTTTAAAAATTTCATTCGTTATATTTTATTGATTCCTTTGACATGAGTACAACACTATTCTCATTTAGTGATTAATACAACTTTGACATTCTCAAACGTTGTGTTGTAAAAGGAATTTATAATGGGAATGCTCAGGACTTCTAAAATATAAGTGGGAGATTTTGTCATACAAGATTGAATAAGTCCTCCTAATTGTTCGGATTGGTGTCTTGGGTCTCTTGAAGAGTAAGAACTGGAAAATGCATGACCGTGCTCAAATGGATTAAGAGTTAATCATTTTTTTTTGACAATTCAAACTTGGATTTCAAGAAATTATTTAAATATTAGTATGGATGACATGAGATGTGATCATACAACCAAATTCGACAATAAGTGACTTTAGGAGTTTTTTGTTACACACTTATTTTCAAACAAGTGGGAGATTGAAGAAAATATCCTTAACAAGTGTAACAAACTTCATATAATTATAATTAATTATATAGATAATAATATTCGGTTATTTTAGGTCATTATAGTGTTTTGCGACAAACTGACTATAATTTATATGTTAATTAGATTAATATACTACTAACTTAAACCGAGTCGTCCTATGAGGTCACACATATTAGCATTGATTGGACACATCTGATATAATTATGTGGGAGTTGCAAATGAAATTAATTAGGTTAATTAAGTCACTTTTAATTACTTAATTAACATATGTTATATATGTAAATGTTATAGATGTAAAGTATCATATATGTAAATGTTACATGTATATCAATAATCATATATGTAAATGTTACATGTATGTAAATAATTATATATGTAAATATTTAGATATGTAAATGATACATATATATAAGTATATAGATATGGGGTTCTTAACCCTAACCCTAATTCACTTCTCTCTTTGCCTCCACTCATATAATTAAACCCTAAAAAATAATCAAGAACGGTTCTTAATTCCGTACTAGCATACATGGAAATTCGATTGTTGCTTGTGGACCAATACTAGAGGAATGAGGTTTGACGTTCTAAAATCTCCAAAAAAATGTGCCCTTTTGCTTCAAGGAATTCACGCATCAAGGGTATATTATTCTATATTGATAATTTGTATTATTATACAATGGTATTAGAAAGGTGCCATTAGAACAAGTACTAAGAATGGTCCTGTATGTATAACTTGTTGTATGTTCTTTGATCTTAAGAGTAATTTATTGATGCTTGGATTGTTACAAGAATAGGGTTTATCATTATACAAAAGGGTGCTTGTGAAAGAATATGATTTGTGTTCAGTTAGAGCTGCGGATGGATTGCAATCACCTTAAAATTGATCAAACATTTGAGAAATGCAACTATTAGGTAGCAAATTTATGCATTTGCCCTAGAATCTTTTCTACTTTTAAGTAGTGGATCTAGTGACACTTCTAATGTATCAATTCATAATACAAGGTAAGCATATACCTTGAATAAACATAGCATACTAGAGCTAGCTCATTGTGGCAAGTAACAATTATTTTGACCTCTAGGTTGCTATTTTGGATGCAATCTTTGTCACACCCTACAAATACATGGGAAATATTGGTGTAGATCTAGAAGCCTTGTAACGGTATTAACATTACTCTAATTTCTTTTTAATGCTCTCTCTTATAACACATTGTGTAATCTTTTTTGTCTCTACTTAAACCATAAGTTGATCAATACAACAAATTTTAGTTTTTCGTTTGTAATTTTGTTTTGTTTGAAATTAAGGATATAAAATTTATTGATTGAATGAAACACTACCCAATCTCATTTGCCACCATTGTGAATGAATATCTGAAGTAGATGAAGAAATAACCAATAATAATCTCCTTCTAAAAGACTAATAGAAAGTATTGGGATGGTTTCAAAGTGGTTTTGGAGGTATAACTTCTAAATGGAGATAGTTTAAGAGTAACAGGATTCAAAATTCCGTAAGTTAGTCTTGACATGATGAAAATATATTTTGATCAGGGATATTAAAATCTAACCAGACCCGCAAAACTGCCTAAAACCAACTTGCACCTGACCTGGTTATGACCCAAAAAGTGAGACCCGTAACCCGACCTAATTCGACCTTAATTTAAACCATAACCAATTAGACCCGGTCTTTTAAAACCTAAACTTGATCTGCGTCCGACTTGAATGTAACCTGAGCTGTTAACAACCCGACTCGAAGACAACCTGACCCGTTAAGGACCCAACCCGATATAACCCAAAATCGATTAGACCCAATGAATAAATGATGAGTTCCCGTGACCCAATTTTACCAATTAACTTTTTTACCCGATTTGAGATATTCTTAAAACTGCACTTTCTTATGGTTAAACTCCAGTCATATATATAAATGTATTACTAAACTTCATGTATATGGTTAAACTTAACGTATATAAACTTGTCCTTATCCATTCAAACTATATAGCAATGAACTTTTTGCATTAGGAATAATACAAGTACTGTACACAAAAAATAAAAATGAATATTATGTCTATCTAAAACAAACATTATATATTATGCCAATAAAAATTACGTAACATAACAATGAACATAACATATCGAGATAGATATGAACTTTTTGCATTGGGAATAGTAGACGTTATGTTCACATATTTAAAAAATAAACATTTTGTACGTATGTAATGAACATTCAATATTAATATAGTGAACATTAAGTGTTATAACAATGAACATTAGTTATTATGAAAATGAACACATATTGTACACAAGTACTAAAATGAACATTATGTACTTCTGTAATGAACATTATATATTATACGAATGAACATTAAATATTATAACAATGAACATTAGTTATTATCAAAATGAACATGGAACATTCGTGAAGAAAGTATTGCGAAAATGAACATTATATACAACTTGAATGAACGTTCTGTACAAAGGCAAAGAACATTAGTATATTTCACACGAATTGAACATAATGAACATTCTTTACAAGGCAACGAACATTGGGATGCATAATATTCATTATATCCTAGGTGAAATCATCAGGAGTGCTTCGTAATTTGTGTATTGGAAAAAGATACGCATAAAGAACTTTGTAATATTATTTTTAAATCTGGACTTTTGAATTGAGAATGTACATGCACTATATATATATTTATTAAAATGAACAATGAACATTACGTTCAAAGGTAATGAACATTACATTAATTTACAATCAACATCACTTTCAAAGGCAATGAACATCACGTATACAGGCACTGAACATTACGTTCAAAGGAAATGAACATTATGTTTAAAGGCACTAAACATACACTTCAAAGGCACTGAACATTGCGTTCAAAGGCACGGAAAATTGTGTAATAAATGTCACATATAATGAACATTACATATAAACAGAATGAACAATATACTTAATCGTAATAAACATTTAACTTATCTCTAATAAATATTAGTAACGAATATACATAAAATAGTAAATTCCATGAATTACAAGCAAAAAAAATATTACTGAGTACTGGGGAACATGTTGCGTAGGAAATCGAGATAGTCATGTTGCGTGGGAAATCCGACCGTAATCATTGCACTTAGTGGGAGGAAATTTTGAAACTGATAATATTCATTACTTTGTATAGAATGTTCATCGGGTGCACAATGAGCATTGTACATGCAGATGCAAGGTCCAATTACTAGCTTTAGTTACACTCTCTGTTAAGTGGTTACAGTATCTTCTTTTGATGTGTTGTAAAAAAAACGATTACATTTCACCTTTTCCATTTTGAGACATTGTGGCAACAACGTTTTATTCCTCACTCTCAAGTTTATTTTTTTACTTATCCTTCATCTTTTGCGTCTGCTATTTCTAAATGATGTATTCTTCGAGTTTCCACTCTTTTTCCCTTCTCTCTTACTTTCAAATCATTTCCTTGGATTTGATGAAAAGTGAATTGTTACCGTTAATTATAAATGGAGGGAGTATTTGCTTAATGTGTCTTTGTTAACTTTCACCATACTATAACTTTGCAACAAAGAAGTCATCCACTTGAAGGTGGTGTGAAGTGGTAATCTTTGTCTAACAGTAGTCTCCTTTTACTCGCTTGTATTGATTTTTGCATCAACTCATCCCGTAAAAATCATATATATGTACTAAGTTGTTGAAGGGTTCAATGTAATTTCATCTAACATCAGTGCCGTTCCTAAGATTTTTGGTTCCTAGAAGAAGTATGAGAAAGGGCCCCTTCCTTAACCGATAAATATAAATTTAAATTTTATGACTAAAAAAATTTATTATATTCAATAAAACATATCTTACGATACTAAAAACTAACAATGTAGCAAGACTTTGCAAAATAAAAACGAGCAAATTAATTCACACAATTTTTTCTAGTCTAAATAAAGCAAATTTTCCTAATAGTATCCTAACAGTTTATTGAAAAGGAAATTAAAACCCAATCAAAACTATTTGCCTTCTCGGATGATAACAATATAGTACTCCATGACCTTTGGCAAGGTGACAGTATAAAGACAAAGTCGACTGGGTGTTTTGGTGCATAAGGGAAACCTTGCATAGAATAAGATAAATATATAAGAAAAGTTACAGTCATAACTCCATATCTCCATGTAATACTTTGAAAGCATTTGGATGTCATACACAATGTTAAACAACCAATTTTCGGTAGATATTTCAAGTAAGCACCATATTTTGCTAGCTATTTATCACAACTTAAAATATTAAGAAACTTTGTCAGCATTTAAAAAGTATAAACCCTGTTGTGTGCCCAAAGTTAAAGCATTCATTGACTAATAAAACTGCCAGCAAAAGTTATTTCCGTATATGACCGCATATCTATTCAATAGAATAACTCGCATAGTAGCAGTAAATGATGAAAACTTGGAGATATGATATTCAACATTTTAACCAGTGTAAACTGAGGCATTGTAGTTATACAAAATTATGATGTAATTGTCGAATGTTGATTACAAAGCAAATAGTTTTGGCAGGTCCTTGTCTCACTAAAAAATAAGCATGGGATGTCGTGAAGGCCGAAGGGGCTTCTATGTGAGATAGTCAGATACAGTACATACAATCTTACACAAGTTTTCTTTAAGGTAATTAGCAATACACGTGTGATCTAATATGAGATAATAACATATATTATAAATCTAGCAGCTATACATCACTGATGTAGGCTTTACATGGGAAGAAGTAACCATCCCCAATCGACCAATCCTAATTCTGAAGACCCTATTTGCTTAAGAAGGGGAGAAAGAATCAACATCATTCACAACCCTAGAGTCCCAATTTAATTCCCAAAAACCAAAAATCCCTATTTAATTCTAAGAAGGACCAAAATCCAGATTAGCATTTAGCAACCCTAGAGAAAAATATACTGAAATTTTAAAATTAATCCAAAAATAATCATCAATAATAACTCACAAAATTTTAAATATTATCCAAAAATAATAAACCAATGCTTCAAAAAAAATATAAACCTTTAATCCAAAAAAAAATCAATAAGAGACGTGGTGGCAGCGGAGAGAGATTGAGGATGGAGGTATCGATTGGTGGTATTCCTGTGGTTGCTAGAGGTCGTAAGGAATGGTGGTCCTAAATTGTGATGATGACTGATGGAGATGGAAGGTTGAAGGTCCCGAGGAATGATGATGGAATTATTTGACATTGAGTTGGAGATGGAGAAATACGAGATGGAGGAATTCGAGAACGAGATGGTGGTGCTCCAACTTCTCCTCTCCTTCTACTTCTTTGTATGGAAAATCCACTACTTCCCCTTCCTCCTCATGTGCCATTAGAACACTAAGTTCCCTAATGCTGCATCGGTAATTAATTCCCATTTCCCATCACAACAGAAACAGAGTCCTTTTGCCCTATTTTCTAGGATTTTCTTTTCCGTCAATTTCCTTACCTCCCCAAATTTGCTAATCTGATTTGCCCCCATTCTCGGATTACTGGAGGCTTTGTACATAATGGATTAAGAGTGTTGAGTCATCACGGGTGGAAGGATGCATTGATAGCTCAAGGGTGAGGTGTTACTCTTGTAAAGGGGCTAGGGGTATAGAAAGAAATGTTGCTGCTTGGGATCCTATTACCCTAAGGCCCCATCATTCTTTTGCTGGCCAAGCCCATGAAAATTTTCTCTTCCACCTTCACTGCAATATCCATTGCTTCCTTTTTGTGATACAATTCGTGCCAATATGCAATGCCCCGTTTTGTTGTTTATTTACGCTCTCAATGGTCATGGTTCATCCATAAATGGACATATGGATACTTTATTTGGTATGAAAATGATGTTTATCCATAACAAATTAAGGAAAAATTTAAAAATACAAATACAAACTTTGACCCATTTAGTTGATAAAGGCTATATTTGCTTTATTTATAAAAATACAATATTTGGAAGTTATTGTATTTTAAAGAGTAAAATAATTGGCTACAATGTTGGATTTTTATATATAAGACGGGTCAAAGTTTGTATTTTTATTTTAATTTTCCATTATTTATCAATCTATTGTATAATTATGTTCAAGATCAAGGAAAATAGAGATGAAGACACTGGCATACAAGAGAAGTAAAAGGAACGACAGAGAGGAAAGAAAAGAGAATATTATTTTTGTATGTGTATTATTAGTATCCAGAAATACAATATATGTCTTTATATAACGTCACTAACTCTATTTTAAGTTAAGAACAATATACTATGTACATAATCAACTTTGCAGCATATGACTACTATGTGATATTATTATATACACCAACATCCCCCTACAAGCTTAAGGATGTTTGAATGTCAGACATCCCAAGCTTGGACTGCAACTTTGTATGTTGTGAAGAAGGTAAGGCTTTTGTCATTATATCAGCCAATTGTTTAGTAGATGGCAAATATACAAGCTTAATCAAACCTTCTAAAACCTTCTCTCTAGTAAAATGACAATCTAGCTCTATATGCTTGGTACGCTCATGGAAAACTAGATTCTTTCCGATGTGGATAGCACTTTGATTGTCATAGCTTAAAGTGATAGGTTTAAGATTAGCTATGCCCAACTCCTCAAGCAATCACACAAGACAAGTTATTTCTAATACTGTTGCTGCCATCGCTCTGTATTCAGCCTCACTTGAGCTACGAGATATAGTGGATTACTTCTTAGATTTCCAAGATATGGGTGAATTACTAAGGAGGAGAATATACCCAGTAATAGAGCATTTAGTGTTGGGACAAGAGGCCCAGTCAAAATCAGAAAAAACTTTCAAGGACAGAGTGTCATTTGCATGGAGTAATATGCCTTGTCCAATTGTATGTGAAACATATCTAAGCACATGTTAAAGAGCCTTTGCATGGGGAACTCGAGGCTGGCACAAGAATTGGCTAAGGGTCTGAACAACATATGCTAGATCAGGACAAGTGTGAGAAAGAAAATTCAACTTCCCCACAAGTTTCCTGAAGAGCTTAGGATCATGGTAAATCCTCCACCATTTGAGAGAAGTTTCAGATTGAGAGTCAGTGGTGTTCTCGCTCTTTTTGATGTATCCATGTTACAATCTTGTAACAACTCCTTTATAAATTTTCGTTGAGTAAAAAGAATCCCAATTTTTAAATGAGACACCTCTATACCCAAGAAATAGCTTAGTTGCCCCAAATTCTTGATGCCAAACAAAGCATGAAGCTATACTTTGAAGTTCTGTATCTCATGTTCATCAGAACCGGTTATAAGAATGTCATCCACATACACAGCCACCATTGTTATATGCATTTTTGTTTTCTTAAAGAATAGGGAATAGTCATTCTTTGATTGCACATATCCCATATTTAAGAGAACATTTGTAAGTTTAGCATACCATTGTCTAGAAGCTTGATTCAGACCATAAAGAAACTTTTTGAGTTTGTGTACTAGATTCTCAGCATTTGGAAGGCCAGATGGTGTTTTCATGTACACCTCTTCATTCATGCTTCCGTATAGAAACGCGTTATTTACATCAAGTTGATGTAAACTACATTTTCTTATAGCAGCTATACATAAAAGACAACGAATTGTGGTCATCTTGACTCTGGGAGAAAATGTCTCCAAGTAATCGTTACCATATTGCTGAGTAAATCCCTTTACAACAATTCTATCCTTTAGTCTTTCTACTGAACCATCTACTCTGAGTTTAACTTTATATACCCATTTGCAACAAATAGCCCTTTTTCCTTTAGGTAGGGAAACTAAATTCCAAGTTTCATTAGCAAGGCATTTAACTCAGTCCTCATAGCTTTCTTCCACCCTTTATGTTGTGAAGCCTCTAGATAACTAGCAGGTTCTGTAATTTGAACAACATTATTGAAGTGTGTCTTAGAAGTAGCAGGAAGAGTCTCATAGCAAACAAGATTACAGTAGTGGTTGGATAAAGTTTCAACAGAACAGACATAATTGTCTAGGTATGATGGTGGTCTCCTCTATCTCTTAGATTTTCTCTATCTAGGATCAATAATGAAATCACTCTTGTGAGGAAGAACAGAAGTTTCTGTCATAAGTTCAGGCATAAAATTACTATCCTATGATGATTCAAATTGCTAATTATTTTGATTTGTGCCATCATGGAAAAGAAATGGCACAAGTATGCTAAAATGGTTGTCTAGATCAATAGGTGTATCAATAGGTAAGAATATAGGATGTGCATGCTTTGTATTCATTGCCTCATAATGATAAGAAAAATGCCTCTCATAAAACTTCACAACCCTTTATATAATGATCTTATTTTTCTCAAGATCATAATGTTTATAGGCCTTTTGATTTGGGGGATAGCCTATGAACACACATGGAATAGCCCTAAGATTGAATTTGATTTCCTAACAACAGAACTTGTCACATAACACAAACAACCAAACACCCTCAAATGATCTATGTTTGGTTTAGATTTCTTTAGCTTCTCATAAGGTGACATAAATTCACACAACTTAGAGGCATTTGATTTATAATATGTATAGCAGTGAGCAAACACTCCCCCCCATAGCTTTAAAGGAATCCTTGATTGGAAGAATAAGGCTCTTGTTGTTTCTAAGAGGTATCGATGTTTTCTCTTTACTACACCATTCTGTTTAGGTGTGTTAGAACAAGACCTCTGATGTATCATGACCTTTTTTCTATACAATTGCAAAATTTCTCCTTTAAAATTCCTTTGTATTGTGACAACAAATTGCTAGAATGTTGGTGTTGTACTGATTTTCTCTTATATTCAAGAAAGCTGTCATAATTTTGACTGCTTCACTCTTCATACTCATCAAGAAGGTCCATGTATTTCTTGAGTAATCATCAACAACAATAAGAAAATAACCACAACCATGAGTCTTGACATTATAGGGCCCCTAAGTATCAATATGAAGAAGTTGAAAAATTCTATCAGCTCTAGACAAACTTCTAGAAAATTATGACATACTTGACAAATAATACCAAAAACTACCTTCATGTCTAAGTGAGGATGAAAAAATTATATCTTATTAAATGGCATGTCACCAAATCTAAGATGCTAGAGTTTTATTTCATCTAGACTATTTACAGAAATATTATGTTGAGAAATTCCATTGCTGTCTTTTACAATTGCTACTAAGACTTTCTTATTACATGCTTCAAGATGATGCTCTATAGAATTAGAACAAATATTATATATCCTAGAAGATAGGATACCAAGAACTAAGGATCGGTTGTTAAATGGATCCTGGATTAAACACTATTCACGTGTGAACACAATTTTACATTGTAACTCCTTGCATAACTTGGAAATAGAACTAAGATTGAACTTAAGGCCAGAAACATGTAATACATTCTTCAATACTATGCCATTGTCAAATATGACAGTTCCTATGCTTAATCACTAGATGCTTACCATTAGCAACAATAATAGTATTAGGCAACTTATCAGGTTTATCATATGAATCAAACAATTCAGGATTGGAACATATATGGTTCGTAGCACCACTATCAATTATCCACTTTGAATTCGAGCAAATAAGAAGACATGTACCTGCTATATGATCTTGATGCTCTTCATTTGACATTCCAAGAGACTGATTCTAAGGCAACTTCAAAAGATGATTGTATTGAACTTGTGTGATTATGCTAGCAGGAGTATCATCTTCTTGATCATCAATAGCTTACTCATTATGAGCAATTACTGGCACTCTCTTGCCTTTGCCCTTATTTCCATAATGAGGTGGATAGCCATGTAATTTGTAGCACTTGTCAATCGTATTCCCTGTTGATTTACAATGATCACAAAAAAGAGTGCCTCGTTTATCATTGTTTGTAGATTTGGATGCAAATCTCGGTTGTTGTTGCTTATGCTGTTTCTTCTGATTTATGGCAAAAGCATAGTGCTCTGCTCATCTTCATCTATATTGCTATTATCCCGTTGTTTCTCTTCTTGCACTAAGAGTTTGTAGGCCAAAGAGATTGAGGGTAAGGGTTGCATCATGAGGATACTAGTTTAAGCGTTAACAAATTTTCTATTCAACTTCATAAGAAGATGTACAAGCCTTTCATCTTGTTGCTGCTTAACAAATGTATGTATACAAGTACTACATGGGCTATTGCATATAGGTAAGATATTAACTTGATTTATTTTGTCTTAAATTTCCTTGATTTGAGTGAAAAAACTGGTAATCGTTGTATTCATGCCTTGCTTAAGCTCCGTTATAGACTGTTACAGAGCATATAATTGAGGCCCTGAAGATTGTGACCTTTCCTCAAGTTCTTGCAAAATCTCTTGAGAAGTTCTAAGAAACAAGACACTTCTTGCAATTAAAGTCTCTAACGAACGTAGAATGTATGAAGTGATGATAGCATCAAATCTCTGCCAAGCAAGAAAAATTAGATCATTGTCTTCTGGTCATGTTATGCTTCCATCTATAAAACCAAGAGCTTATTCTTCGTGGTCAATGCAAGCACATACTCTTCTTCCATTCACCAAAACCTTAACCATTAAATTTCTCTGAGATAATTGGAAGAGCACGTTTTTGGAAGGATTAATGTAGAATGGAGAAGAAGGATCATTCACTAGAGAAACCATATATAATCAATCAATGCAACAGTATGAAAAACCTCGATCAAAAAATACAAAATGAAAGATTACAAAGAAAAATTTGCGACAAAAAAATATAGCAATCAAGATGAATCTGATTACGATAACTTCATTTAAGGAATCAAAGTCACATGAATTGCAACAGAAATCGATCAACACACCATTAGATCAAAAAATCAAGAAAAAAATGGGTCTCAAACCCATTTCCTCCAAAATACAAAAAAAATTTATCAAATGAAAGAGGAGGAAGAGCGAAATCAGATGAGCAAGATGATCTGCTCTGATACCATGTTCAAGATCAAGGAGAATGAAGATGAAGACACCGACATGCAAGAGAAGTAAGAGGAATGACAGAGAGAAAAGAAAAGAGAATATTTTTTTTTGTATGTGTATTATTAGTATCCAGAAAAAAAAAAAAACTAAAACTGTTGCTTTGCGGACTATAATTCTTGGCTTATACGAAATGTTACTGTGTTGTCCATTGTTACACTTGGACACATACTAGTGTATGGTTATAGTACTTGAATCTGAGCAACATACCTTATAATCTTTAAAAACTTCAGGGAATCGAGGAGGATTTGGAAAGTAGGCAAGCAGCTAGCAACAATTATTACAGATAATACAACCAAAAGTGAGTAACTTTTACTATTAACAGAAACATTTTTTGCATTGATTAGATATAAGACAATCCATCCTGAAACTCATAATGTTCATTCTCATTTACATATGCAAGCTTTGAGATGCTCTTGGTGTAACGGATTGAGGTCTTAGATGGGTTCTTAACTTGAGCAGAAGTTATTCCCTTACAACTACTACTGCTCATTATTCTCAAGCTTTGTCTAAGAATGTCTACTTCCCTCTTCCTCTTGTATTCTTCATCCTCCATTGAAGCTATTTGCACTTTCAACGCTTCTATAGTTTCATCCTTGGCGTTTAACTCCCTTTGAAGATCTTCCATTAAGTCTTCATTTGGTCTCCAGTAAAGTGTCCCTGATATAATATTTGTAGCTCGTTCGTGATGTCAATATGAAACAGCACAAAATTTGAAAAAGAATAGTGGGAAAAGATGTGCTGTGCTGTGCTCATTGCAATTATACTAATGTTCTTCTGTAATTTGGACTCGATCTTTTTCTTCAAACCATGATAGTTAGATTTGCAGCTCAATGGGATGCAAGATAACTTGGTCTATTGTTTTAACATCAACAAAGATGGTAAATTTGTAGCTATCAAAACAGCAACAAAGAAACTGATTAAAACGGCTCATCTTTTGTCTCAAATCAGGCTATATCAGTACAAACTTTGTTTGATTTAAGCTTGTTTCATCAATCATAAACGGTCAATTTTGGTGGCTACATAAAAACAAAGAAAGAAGAGCTAGAAAGAATGATATAATAACGTATACCTTCATGTGTCCTTTGAATCAGATTGTCAAGTTCATGCTTAATAGCAAGATACAACATCTTCCATTTCTCAACAGCCTCATCTCTTCTTGCTCTTTCCTGCCTCATCTGCTCCCCCAGCAAGAAACTTGCAGAAGCAGCAGTACTATTATTTTCACCATCATTTGTCACTTCCTCTGGTTTACCATTCTTTCCTGCCATACCCGCCTCATCTTCCATCCCTCTAATCCTATCTTCCCGCTCCTCCAAGCTCTTGCACACTCTCTTGACTTTTTCCCGCAGTTTCTTCCTCTCTTTCTTCCACTCCGCTTCCCTAAACGCAAACACCATTAGTTCCCTCTCGTAAACCTCAGTCTCTTCCTCCCGCTGCTGCAATATCACATTAATTTCCTGCTGCTGGAGCTTCATTTTCTGTATGAACATCCCTGGATCATTCTCCCATGCATAGTTTCCTCTATTCTTCCTGCTCGGACACACCCCCATATCATCAAATAATTAGTGTTAAGATGTCTCCTTCTTTCAGGCTTTAAGCTGTTAGGACCTGTGTTGGCCTGACGACTGTGCGCGCTCTGAATGTACGACAGAGTTGCGCAGCACATAAATAAGTCTACGTCGGCAGCCCGGTGGAGGAGGATGGACAAAGTAAGTGTGATTTTCTGATGTATCGTATATGTGGTTGTGGAATATGGTTGGGACTTGGATGAGCAAAGAAAAAGAGTAGTTTGTGTCATTAATTCTAAGCAAGAGAAGGAGGGACGTCGGTCACAGAAAGAATACAGTCTTCATAATTATAATTTTCGTAGAATTTTTGTTGTGTAAAAAAGAGCTGGATCTGGATAGTGGATTTTGGTAGTTATGTTTTTATAATACAAGGTAGAAAGAGGATTGTCCCACATATGTCCGGAGAAATTGTGAAATAAGATTTGGATGAAGGATACTGTTAAAAACCGACCCGAACTGGTAAAATCACCATTGAGAACCCGTTTGTTGAAAATCGAAGACCGAACTAACCCGATTGGATGAAATCTGAAACTAAACCAAACCGTATTTTGGAAAATCGTTAATAACCCATAATTGTTATAAGGCCAAACCGTTACAACCCGAACCGATCGAGAACAACCCGAACTGATTACGTCCGAACCCGATAGTAACCCGAACCGATTTAAACTGAAACCGTGAAAACCCGACAAAAACCCGATACACCCGAACCGTTTACAACTCGTAAACCATTATGATCAAACCGCTTAAAACCCGGTAAATCGTTATGACTGAATAGTTTACAACACGTAAACCTTTATGACCAACCATTTACAGCACGTAAACCATTATGACTGAACCATTTACAACCTGTAACCGTTATAATCGAATCGTTTAAAAACTATTACCTCCACTCTACATTTTGTTTTGTTTAACACATTTGAATATTTTATATATTATATATATTCCTTGAAAATGATCTTTCCGCCTAGTTCTAATCTAATTATGACATACATTAATACTACCTCCGTTTAATATAAGTTGCAACAAACACATAAAATACGAACTCTTAGGCGGAATTTGATATTGGTTTATAGGAGATATGAATGTGATAAAGTAGAGAGAAAATAAAAATAAGTAAAAGTAGGCATTTGATAATGGTGGGCCTTTTTCCTAAAAAGTTACTAAAAGGAGTTAAAAAATAAAAAATGTTTCATCTTATATTGTGCATCCAAAAATGGTAAATATTGTAACTTTTAATAGTTGTTGTTCTTCTACTGTATGCATTATAACCTAACTTTAAGAGCCTTTTCTTAGATACTACAATTATATAATAGCGTGGAATTGGACCTTTACAAAGCTAGTAAAATGATAGGATTTGAACAAATAGTGATAGTAAAAAAATCAGTACAAAAAATCTTGAACATTACATTAAAAGCACTTAAAGGTGCTAAATCAGTACATTAAATCTGGAAATGATTATGACTTGGACTAATTTTACCATTTTTTTTAACCAAAACTCGTTTTCAAGTCGATCAACCCGAACCAATCAATACCCAACCCAAATAATACCCGAACCGATTACGACACAAACCGATTATGACCCGAACTGGTTTTGACCCAAATCGATTATGACCAGAACCTATTACAACCTGAACTATCTAGTACTCGAACTGTTTTGACCCAAAAACTACTTTAAACCGGCACAACCTATTTTCAAACCGACTAATTAGAACCCGAATCGATAATGACCCGAACCGATTATAACTCGACCCGATCAAGACCCGAACCGAATAGAAACAGCATTGAAAGAATATCAAACCAAAATGAACCAACCCAATAATTTTTTAAACCGACTTGAACTAAATTTCTAGAGATGATAAACCGTTAAAAACGACCCATTAATAATCAAAAACCAATAAACCAAACCCAAAATCGAACCGTTTAACTGATTGACACCCCTATGGATCGTTGTCACATGCAATCCTTGATGTACCCTTATTGATACTTTATTGTAGTCATTCATCTATTTAATGAAAAATTAATTGTGTTATGAAATAAGTACACAAAGTTTTATAATAAAATAATAAGTACGCAAATTTGAAAAAAATTAGGGAGAATGAGTATTTACTTATGTACTTGTTCCTCTTAAAATAAACAATTGCATCGATCTCTATCTATACTATTATAATTTACTATGTCAACAAATTAGTTCATACATAGGTTAGTGTTAAATATAGAGGAGTATTTTAGTCTACAAAGGGTGACATTCAACTATTTAATTAGGGTGTAAGCTGCCTCATTAAAAACCTTGTTAGGGAAATCCAATGGGATAGAAATCATAGTTAAGAAAAAGAGTGCAACATTATTTCATTATATTCTTAGATGTACTGCCTCGTCAAAATCCTTGTTAGGGAAAACTTAGTTGGATAAAAACTTATTCGAAGGAAAAATGAGTGCAATGCATATAATACTCCTCCTGAGTTAAGTATATGTCATGAAGAAGACGCATCCTAATTTTGTGAACCAATTGCTTGAGTATCTTGTTTAGAAGGGATTTGGTGAACAAATCAGCTAAATTCTCACATGAGTGAATTTATTTATTATTTATCTTTCCTTCTTTCTAGAGGTCATGTATAAAGAATGTTTTTTGTGATATATGCTTAATCCTATCACCTTTAATGTATCCCTTTGTAATTAGTGTGATGCAAGCAGTATTATCTTCAAAGATGATATTAGGACTATTTGTCTCTTAGTTCATCCCACATTTTCCTTAAATGTTGCTGATCATTGACTTGAGCCATACACATTCTTGTCTAGCTTCATATAGAGCAATAAGTTTGGAATGATTTGATGATAGTCAAGGTCTTTTTCATTGATTTCCAACGAAATTGCAGTATCACTATAGATGAATAGATATCCAATGTGCGACTTAACCTCATGAGGATCAATCAAACATCCAACACTTGCATATCCAATGAGATTAGTTTCTAACCTTGATTTGTAGAACAAACTAAGATATTGTGTTCCTCGAAGATACATAAATATATGCTTTAATCTTAGCTATTCGAAGGATGACCCATAAACTGAGAATTCGTCCATGGAAATCTCCATTGAGTTTTCGATGAGATGTGAGAAAATTGGTATTATACATTGTTGAAAAGTGGCAGGAGCTTTGGATAAACCAAATGGCACTATGCTATAAGCATAAGTTCCATATCAAAAGTAAAGGTTGTCTTTTCCTAATTAGTTATACAAATAGGGATCTGGAAAACCTCGAATATCCATCCAGCCAACAAAAAAGGAATCACTTGCCAATCTTACAAACATTTGCTTAATGAATGGAAAAATGAAATGATCCTTCCGTGTAGCTTTGTTCATATGTTTATAGTCAATGCCCATATGTTATCTCGTCACTTTGTGGGAACCATTTCACCTTTGTCGTTCTTGACAATGATCGTACTTATAAAGGAAGCATAATCCACTTGCTATCTAAGGTAGGGTAGATAATTCCTGCACCAAGTACTTTCAAAACGTCCTTTCGAACCATTTCCATCATAGATGAATTTTGACATTGTTGAGATCCTATGAAGGAAGCATAATCATCCTCAAGATTGATATTATGAGTTCAAAAGAAGGGGTTTCTACCCTTTATATTATGAATAGTATACCCAATGACTTTTCTATGATTCTTGAGAATCTTCAATAGCTTCTTAGTTTGTTCATCATTGAGTGCACCATTCACAATGACAAGGTATTTTTTTTATAAATGCCAAGAAACTCATACCTCGGTATGGAAGGGAGTTCTTTAAACTCTACCAGAGGTGGTTCATCCATAGTTTGCAAATTCGTCGGTGACTGCAGCTCCTTTAGAGGCTCTTTCTTATCCAGTTTTGTTGCACCTTCTAGAAGGTCCAAGTATTCCCTAGTATCCTAACTTTTGTTTTCTATGCTTTCTAACAAAGATGACTCTAAGGAATCCTTAACTTTACTAGAACTATAGTACTTAATAATAGCCTCATTGATCACGTCTACCTTGTAAACTGTCTCACTGTATTCAAAGGTGATCCTTCCCAATTTTCATATCAATGATGGCCCTAAGAGTGGCCAAAAATTGTCTTCCTAAAATGATTGGGACTTGTAAAATATTCTTCCATCTCTATTACCACAAAATCTCATGGGATATAGAACTTGCCAATTCAAAGAGTAACATCTTTAATTCCTACAATGCCATCAGAATGTCAAGATGCCCCCCCACACTTCTTCTTCTCGAGCTTTGCTTGAGCTAATCTCTGAGGAAAATGAATAGGGGTCTAATATGGTACAATAGGAAAATTATTGGCTTCCTTTAATCTTTATCAAATCTTTCTTTATTTGCTTCCTCAATCCCAACTTCATATAAAATAACCTTAGCGTTCATTAGCAGATCTTTAAATTCTCCCGGAACCTTGGAAAGATGGCTGACTTATTAAGATAATTAATCAAGTTGGGATCCTAAAAGTGTTGTTTGAGCCTTGAGTTTTGCATTCAACTTCCCTTTCTTAGCAATAAATGACTCCATTATAGTTTCTAATTTTGATTTATGTAAAGCCTAAGGTCATTGTTTGAAAACAAGGGAATTAAAAGGTGGTCTTGCATTGAAACCAGGTGTACCTTATTATTGGTTGAATTTGTTGTTATGGGACCTAAGCTTGAGGTGGGTTCAATACATTTTGGTTATTCTTATAAGAAAGAAAAGAATGATACTTCTATCCCTCATTGTAGGTATCTAAGAAAGGACCAAAAGGCTTCCTCTGATTGTTGTAAATGACATTAATATGTTTATTACCTTCATCACCCAAAGTATACTAGCATTCGCCCATGTTGTTCCCTGAAACACCACATACCTCCCAAGATGTAACCATAGTATACTTTCCATAAAATTTACCCAAAAAATCTATAAGTGCTTACATAGAAACAACTACCTTGGAAATGTAATAATTTGATGAGGATTCCTTATTAATGTCACATCTCAAAGAGCGAGAATAATCTAATCCTACCATTTTCTTAATTAGGCTAGGGTACCTTGATCATCATTCATCTAAATATTTCCCCCAAAAGTTGCAATGACGTACAACTTAGTTTTGTAATTCAAACCATTGTAAAAGATTTAAAGTAGGAACCAATCTAGTGGCCCATGATGAGGACAAAGCTTTAACATTCCCTCATATCATCTCCAAGTCTCATAGAGTGTTTCACCATTTAGCTAATGACAATTGTTGATTTCACTTCTCAGCTTGGTTATTTGTCCCGATCTAGAAATTTCATGAGAAAACCTTTTGCAAGATTTTCCCATGTATAGTACGTGACAAAACCCTCATCTTATAACCACTCTTTAGCCCTATCTCTTAGAGAAAAGGGAAATAATGCAAATTCACGGCATCTTCCAAATAATATTTCATCTTCATCATGTTACATTATTACCAAAAAATTTTAATGTGTGAGATGGGACACTCTATAGGTAACCTTATGAATGAATCATTAGAAATGAACTAGATAAAAGAAGGCTTTAGCTTGAAGGTTACAGCTATGACATGGGATCTATAGATGCTTGACATTATTTGAAGATCAGGATTGCTAAACTCAAATAGAGTTTTTTTACAGTTGACCGTTAGCCATTATGTTGGTCTACTCTTTTGTCTTCATGTAGTTACCTCAATTAGGGTCTAAAGGAATTAATTCTTCTTCACCTCTTCTTTGGGTGTGCATACACAAGGAAAACTAGAAACAAAGATCAAATAAACAAGAAGGAATAGTTGAAGAAACTAATGAAAACTCAAAGATAGTGGAAATAAATATGAAATAATTTTTAATAACTATTAGTCCTCGACAACTATGCAAAAATTTGATGATATTATCGCAACCCTTTCAAAATTGACCTAACAATACCCTCTACTATGTAGCATGGCAAGCAAGGTCGAATCCCAAGAGAATATTATAATTAACAACTAAATTAACTTAAATTCCTACTAAAGAGAAATTAAATTGAAAATGGGATAACAAAGAACAAACCTAAAAAACTAAAATCAATGAAAGAAAATATCAATGTAAAGAAGTAAGCATCATGATACGATTGAGGATGTCAATTTTGAAAAGTTTATTGAAGCATCTAAGAAGGATGTAATCATGGGAGAGTTATTAGCTTATGGAGGTACAAATCTTCTAGGCGCATCCAATAGGAGTATTTACGTGTGTGTGGTAACATGCAACAACAATTAGCACACATAAATATGGAAAATTTGGTGGATATAGGGAATGAGTTGGTTTTGCCTATGAGTTTTCTCCCACTTCACTTGATTGGGGTTTTCTCATTTTAGACATATGTATTAATGGAGTCTAATTTGTCATACTATGTGAAGAAGCCATGGAAAAGAACATTGATGGAGATTTTGAGATGGAAAGACTTGATCTTGGAATCTTTCTTAAAGATTGAAATTTTAGACCATATGGTTGGAAAATTTACGCCAATAGTCAATAGTATCTACATAAAGGTTTTACTTAACTTTACAAATGATGTGGCATAAGGTGACTTGGCAAGCGAAAGGATGTGGCATGAAGAGGCTTACATGGTATCTTGTGTGGATGGTAGAATCGAATCTTAGCTAAATAAAAGTTGGACTATGCTTACGTGTGTGTCTATATATATATATATATATATATATATATATATATATATATATATATATATATATATATATATATATAAGTCAACTAGGATTACTTAGGAGCCAATGTTAGAATCCTATTATAAGTGTGAGAGAATGAGTTGGAAACTTGTGAGACAATCAATCCATGTCTCATAGTTTTATTAGGACTAGAACACATAAAAATAGATTATGCATACAAGCCTTGGAATTCAAATATTATGATTTACAAACTTATATTAAGCAATAAAACTTTTTGAAGTTTTTCTTTCTTTTGTCATGTAATACAAAGAGTGTGGGTTGGTGCTTTACTTTATACTCACATAAGGAAAGTTCATGATTTGAGGGTGCATTCCGCTTTAACTAATTCAAGGATATTTTGACCTAGATTGCAATCCATTGGTGCATAGCTTTATAAGATTTTCTCTCTAGTTTCTGTCCTTCGTGTTAATTAAGGTTTTCTAACTCAAATTCGCATAAATTTTTGGTGCTCTTGTTAAGAGTATTTTAACATACTCAAGTAATAATGGATTCAAGAAATGAAATAAAGATATTTTTGAAATGCCAACTGACTTTAGAAAAGGTTTGACCTTGCAAGAGGCTAAAGCATTGTGCATGGAGCATGAGATCAAGGAGCTCAAAGAATGTGTGGGAGAATTTCTTTGAAGCGTGGGGAGTAAAGGGAAGTCCACAAGCAAAGGTAAGGATTCACATGTTATTTCTAACTCTATTTCTAGTGATGGCGAGTCAAGTGTTAGGAGTTCAAGGACACCTAGCAAGAAGTACTCATGAACTTCAAGTGATGAGAAGATCATTAAAGGGTGCAAGATGAGGGATTCACGGAGTCAAGAGGATCAAATCATGAGACCTGATATTCCCGAATTCAATGAAAGCATGGATCTGAACTAGTTCTTAGATTAGGTTCAGAGCATTGAACGAATTTTCAGATACAGGGGCTATAATGATCATAGATCCTTCAAAGTGGCTGAATGAAGCTCATTTCTTATGCAAGTCTATGGCTTGAAGGGCTGCAAAAGAAGAGGATAAAGGAGGGAAGATCCAAGATTGCATCTTAGAGGAAATTAAAGAGGTATATGTGGAAATGGTTTGTTCCTCTAGAGTTTGAATAGAATAATTTTATTAGAATACATATTTTGAAATAAGAAAGAAAGCATGTGGAGGAATACATTGTGGAATATGATACCTAGGGTTTACTCATGAAAATGGAAAAATTTTGATTGGCAATTGGCGATGTCCAAATCTTTGCATCATACACTAAAGAAAAAGAGGCAAAAGGGACTTAAAATAAATTACAATAAGTAAAATTCAAGGAAGAGGTTTGATAAAATGTTAATAAGAGACCAATCTAAGGAGATGGTTCCTTGATTAGTATGCTCAAAATTAGGGTTTTGAGGCTTAACCAGTGAAGTAGGAGTTGATCCTATCTCTTCACATTATAGATAAAAGAGTCAAAAAATAAAAGTTTTGGAGTTGATCATAAGAAAACATCAAAGATGATGTCTCTTTGGTTGATGAAGGTTCACCAAAGTTGTTTAAAAATTAAACTAAGAGTTCATATGGAAGAGGTTTGTATCTTCCATAATCATCACGAAAAGAGTCTAATCTAAGGATCTTGATTGGGTGAAAACCACTAGATCCAAAGAATGGAAGATGAATGGAGTAGAAGTAGACCAAAAATAAAAGAAAAAGAGTAGATTTGAGAAGGGTCCTTAGTGTTTACCGTTGAAGAAAGTCCTTTTTACTAGATTCTTGCTTGAGTATGTGTTGAAGGGGTAAGGTTTCCTTACTCACTTGTATCAAAATGTGCTTTGAATGATCCTTGCTAAGTATAAAAGATGTTGTTCAGGCTTTGATAGTGTTCGGGAGTGTTTTGGAAGTGTATTTTGGTAGAGTAATGACGTTTAGGAATGTGTGAAATGTCGACCCCTTGTTCATAAAATTTGGGTATATTTAAAGTGAAAAAGAGTCAATTTCTTGTGTTGGATGCTGACTTTGGGATTCAGGCGCCAACTTAGGGCGCTAGACAGGCGCTAGACGCTTGGATTGGCTTCAAATGCTCAAAATGAGAATCTTTTGCTCAGTTGAAAAGATAGTTAAAGGAGTCAGGAACGCTTTTTGCTGACACTCAAGGGTTGAACGTAAAACACACGAAGTAGGCATCAGGCGCTTTTAGAGGGGTGAGTTGGAAAGAACCAGGCAGTTGAGCATCTAAAGCTTGAGGCCAAAAGAGTTGTGCGTTGGATACCCAAAGCTATGGCTTGGTCACTTCTAGCGTTTAACTCTAACTTCGAGTGTTGAGCATAAGGGCTCCAAACCTTGGTTTTGCACGGTTTAGGAGAGATTTAATGATGTGATTTTTGTGACTTAGGTTATGTGTTTGATCCAAGGTAAGTGTCATGGGCTCGGATTGTTTCTAATATTATTAAAAACCAAGTCATTTCTTTTGTTCCATAATACCTAGTGAGTAGCAATGAATCGCAACAACTTTGAACCACCTAAACTATCCATGTTATAGAAAAGTCAAATATTAGTAAACAAACATTCCCTAATGGATTGATGTCTCTAAGGATCTGAAGAAACTATTTTTGAACTACTTTGCCAAACTTGAATTACAAAGGGGCATAATCGAAAACCATAGTCTACACTTTCATGATCCGAGCCGCACTCAGTGCAAGTCAATTGGAATATTATTCAAGCCACATTTGTAAAGTTAAAACATGATTAAAAGTACTTCATAAGCTATTTTCCATAGAAAAAAGTTACCATGTGGGCCTTACCGGGATATGCCATAAAATACGGAAAAAATCTTGGTTGGTTGTCCATATCAAAAAGGAATTTAAAGAGGTTTTGTATTTCTGAAGGAAAGCGTAATATGATCTCATGGTGAAGTCACCCAATTCATGGAACTGCCAACACAAGGAATCTTCCTCCTTAATAAAGGGAGGACAAAGAATTGAAAAAGTTTAATTGATTTCCAATTGCCTATAGCCTGGCCTAAAAATCACTGACCCAAAACCGAGATGTATCTCATAAATAGATTGATGACTTACACACCAGAACATGATCCTTTACCCATTTATCTAAACAAGCCCAGATCAAATTTCAATTTCCTACTTTCCAAAAACAACCTTCAAGGATTATATTTTCTGCTCTCCTTAAACCTCAGAAACCTCATGATGATCTGGAATTGCGGATATCGTTTTGTTTTCTTGAAATCAAACCAAAAGGAGAAGTTGAAAACACTTTAGATACAAGTAGTTGTGGTTTATGCACCATATGCTAAACTTGCTTCATCATGTAAGATTTATTCAGGTCTGAAAAACAATAGACTCCTAATCCTCCCATGCCTTTCGGCCAAAGAACAATTGCTTTCTTCACTCAATGAGTTCCCCTTGAGACTGTTTTGCCAACAAAAACCTAATTGTTTAAGAATTTATTTTTGATGAAATTGAAGCTGGAACCTCCATTGTCGAGAGGACCGAGGAAGCCAGGGACATGAGGATAGAGTTGATAAAAATAGGTGATACGACAAGGAAAGTAGGGTTGTATTCCAAGATGATATCTTTGAAAGCACTTTCTCAATGAGAAACTGAAAAATATATCTTAGGACTTCCTATAATGTTAGTAGGATCTCTAAGAAGGTTTCCGAGCTTCTTAGCAGCTTCTATTTGTAAGATACATTTATATGCAGCTTTATCTGTTGAAGAGATGTTTGGTCTTACCTTGAAGAGAGATTTCTAAAGATTCAATTACTAACCCGAAATTATGTAGAAAAGTTTTATAATAGAGGATACCGATTTAGATCCCTGAATGATTGATTCTAAAAAAGAGAAGTGCATCATTGGCAAGAAAAAATGATTAATTTTTGGAGCACGGTGAGATAATTGAATTCCTTGGAATTGATTCATTTCTTCACCCAAATGGAGCATTTTGCCCAATATATCTATGCAAAAAAGAAAGAGAATTGGAGTAAGAAGGTCTCCTTGATGAAGTCCACATTTTGGCGAGAACGGAGATGAAACCTGGTTGTTAACCAAGACTTTAAAAGTCACTATTTATATGTAGTGGCGAATCAATTAGATGAAGTGAGTCAGAAACCCATAAGCCTGAAGAACAATTATCAAGAATTCCCATGAGACCCTATCATAGGCCTTGCTCATATCCAATTTCAAGGATACAAGATGAACTAGTCCTTTCTTTCTTTTGTTGATCCTATCCATAAGCTTATGGATAAGGGTAACAGTGCGACTCATATATCGACCTGAAAAAAATGCAAACTAACTATCCAAAACCAGAGAGGGCAGATATTTATTCAATCTATTTGCAAAATACTTTGAAGCTTACTTATAAATCATAGACAATCGGGCAAAGATGGTTGATATCTTTAGGGTTCTCCACCTTTAGAATCATTACAAGAATTGACTGGTTCCATTCCTTGAGTAAGAACTCGGTTCAAAAAATAAATAAAGGAAAAAGGCTACACCAAACTGCAGAGAAAGCATGACATTTTCCAAAATTTGTTATCACTAATTAAATATTCTTTTGTCTTTACTATGCCACTCTCGTGGATTCATGAAATAGAAAGAAATTAAGCACGCCATCCTAAAAGTCCTAATGGTCATGATGTCTACTTTCCTGATCATCAATCACACCTTAACATATAATTCTAATGTAGATTACAAATTGGCTCTCTCCGTGAACCTATTCTATTCCATTAATCAACTACGTCTAGCCTTTTAATGAAGTTAAAGACAATTAAAGATTAAAGGAATTGTTTTTATGCATTTAGATTTTTATTTTGGGATTCATCTATACCTAACCCATACTAGGATTAATTGGGATCCTAGATTAAGGAGCTACTCACACATATTGGGGAAAATTTCACAATTTCTTTTCATTTTCTTCGACTATCATCAATTCAGTACGTTTTCTTCGAATCTCATGTCTTGATTATTAAACTATCATACTATATCATGAATTTGAGGAAATTTTATCCATTTTAGTAAAAAATAAATATAAAAACCCTAGATTTTCCCCGATTCAATTGAATCATGAAATTTTTTTATGAAATTTGGGCAATCAACAGTTTATTTGAAATTAGAGTAAAAACTTTCTTTCTTTTAGAATTTAAATTTAATGTACAAACTATTACATTATAATCAGTTGATTGGTTTACCTGTTTGATTAAGAATACATTTACATGTTTGATTCCTTTGCTTATTCGATTCTGAATACTCATTTATAGTTTGCTTAAAGTGTTTTTATAATGTTGAACCAGATTTTTAGGGTTCTTTGGTTTTATAACAATATGATGTATAATATAATATGTTATAAATAGATTAGAGAAATATATCGTATATTTTATAGAAAAATATTTATTATAGCATAACAAATTCAGCTAATGACAAACAACTAAAAATACAATGGAAAAAAAGAGTTGAAAAATGACAAGAGAATACAATTGAAAAAGTTAATAGGAATAATTGATTTTGAGTTCAACCAAACAACGGAAAATGTTTAAATATAAAATCATTTTCCATACAATCAAACAATATAAAAGTTTGATGAAAATAAGTTTTTCATGAAAACATTTTACGCTAATGGAGCCTTAATGAGAAACAAATGTACAAAAGCCATTAGTTTCAGGTGTATAAACTCATCATGGAATATATGCACGTCTGCACAAGGATTTAATTAATCATCAAACTATCCAAGCATAAAGTGGAAATACTAACTAATTTAATGACAAAGATTTGGAGAAATTCCTAATTTATAACTAGTATAAATATATGAGAAATATTTTCGTAAATGCATTTCTATATCTAAGATCATAATATCTATACCTAATATATGTTTTTCTATATTTTTTGTATTTCTATATCTGATATAACGATAATTATATCTAATCTAATAATACTTATATCTGATATAATAATACCTATATCTAAGATTTCAATATCCTTGTATAATTTATATGAATCTGAATTAGAAAGCCTCTAAAAATTTGATATACTCCATACATAACTACATATTATTATTGTCTTAAAGATTAATGGATGTGATCATGTGATGATTAGAAAGCTCCCAAATACGTACTAGGTGTCCAGCTGTCCGATGTCCACCCAAGATACTCTATGCATGGTACGTTTATTTTGCACATTTTTTTATGCGCATTTGCTTTTACATTCAAGTGTACAGAGAATATTGTTCTATCATGTACAAAGAATATTGAAAGCATAAATTGCTGAACTGCATAATCTATAGTTAAACTCTTCCCTCATATTTCCTCCTATATTTATAGCCCTATTTGTTGTGTCTAACAGAAATTTATATATTCGCACTACTATTTCAGAAGAAAATGATTTTGAGGAACTTATTGGACCTGTTTGAAGGTAATTTGGAGTATTAATCTTATAAGGCTTAATTAAATGTCTTGGAATATGGACCATAAGAAAAGATGAATATTTATATGAGATGCATGGAAGAGCAATAAATGTTCCTGTAGTCTTTTTAGACCTTTTTATTATGAATATTGGATACTAACTTACTTCGTTAAAAAATCTAGGTGGTATCAAAGAATTCAAATCGACTCTTTTTACACCTATAAAAAAAATCTTAAATACCAATTATACCATCTCAAAACTATAACCAACTAAATTATGTATGCATACTTTTACTTCATGCGATTCGTTACACAACCTACGATCATATCTAATTTGACAAGCTATTAAAGCCCTCTTAGAAATAATAAATATATCGTATGGTCGGTTAAAAAATGGAATAATATAAATGAACATAAAGAGGGGTAAAGCCACACTCATAATAATAGAATAGAAGAGATAGTATGATAGAGTATGAAGATTGCACATATCAGTGAATTCACAAGAACTTGGAACTATACTACATAATGTTGAAATAGACTAGTTAGTTCCACATGCCAGAATATTTGTGACTTTTGAGACCAAGGAAACGACATTTTCGAACGGTATTGCTATAGCATGGACATGCTGGTCGTCATGGCCAGAAATAATGCTCAAGCTACTGTACTGAGTTCTAAGACGTACTCCACTTGATCAACAATGTGTTGTGACATCAGTCAAGGCTAATATAGCTCCATTTTTGCTCACAAAAAACGTTTACTTTGTACTTTTCAATAGTCATAAGACATTCAAAAAAAAATTGCAAAGTAAAAGCTAATTAGCTTTTAAGTATTATTCCTGAATTCGCTTCATTATTCTCTTAGACATGTCATGAAAGGTTATTGTACAAGTTTTCATGAGGTAATTTTCCATCTCTATTTATTGGTTGTAAGAGATTGTGCATATACTACGGGTTTTTTTTAAACCAACGGGACAAGTAAAATGGATATCATATACTTTCTCTATCTTTTTATTTTTGTCCTAAGTATAAAAATATACTTTTTAATATATAATAGAAAATCTTTGGTGGGATAATTCAAAATGGAAAGTTTAAGCAAATAGGGCAGTATATGGATGATGGACCTAGATGAAAAATAGGGAAAAAAAGGAACGTAAAGAATAATTTTGAGTTCGATTGAATGAGTTTGGGACCTAATTTAGTTTGAGATAAAAATAGAGAGTTACCCTGTGAGAATCATGTAGCAAATATAAACAAACAAGTACGAGTAACAAATAAACCGGAGGTGGATTTGTTAGTTTGGGAAGTTTTAAAAATTGGTTTGGACATTATTACATGTCATTGTATAATGTTATAGATAAATGCTTGTATCTGAAGCAACTTCATTGTAAATTTTACTAGCATATTTTTTTCATGGGCAGTTTTTATCGTATATAAAAATATGGAAATTGATTAATATAACATTTCGGAGTTACTTTAATGTAATTATTGTGCCAATGGATTGACACTAGGAACTGTAGTCATTAAATATGAGGTCATCAAAGATTATTTTTTTTTAAAAAAAAACAGTGTTTTAATTTATGTTTCAACTTATGATAACACGTGAAGAGATAATTTGTATTGTCTTAATGTTTATATAGTAGTATAGTCGTATAGACTAGTAGGGTATCTTCATTAGTAAAATAAAATATTAAATCATTTTGAAAGGAATGGATAATATAGAACAAGAAAATAAAATTTGTTCAATAATGAATTTGTATGGATGGATTAAGTACTTTACTACAAATGAACTAACTTTCTGAACCCACCTACTACTATCCATGAATTAAAGACCTTAGGATTCCTTTCACGAAAGTGACTGGGGAGGTTTTATTGGACGTTGTCACTTGTCAGGAAAAAAATGACTTCTCTAAATTTAATGTTCCCTAGTTAAATAATTGCGACCACATTAAAACAATTATTTCTCACGAGGGTAAAGAGTAGGGATGTCAAAACCTGATCCGACTCACAAAATTATTTGAAATCGACCTGTATCTAATCTGATTATGATAAAAAAGTGAGACTTGTAACCCGACCCAACCCAATCTAAAATCAACCCGAAACCTATTAGACCTGATATTCCAAGATCCGAACCCGATTTGAATCTGACCCGAATGTGATCTAACCCTGTAATGACCTGACCATAAGACAATCTGATCCGTTCAGTAATGAATCAATATCCCATGAAACTAACTTTCCTTGAACTATATGTCTAAATATGATATTTGATACTTGATAAAATATATCGATCATGCTCAACTGATTATTCAAATTTGAATTTGCTTGAACTATATGTCTATATATAATAATTGATACTTGTTTGATATTTGATATAATGATTCAATCATCAATTGATTTTATGATATGTAGACGATTGACATAGATAATTCAATGCTATATTGATACACTAATATACACATTTCATATTCGTTCATCACAATAATACACATTTAATAATTAGTACCTCGTGAATATATTGTTCATAATGACTTATTCTCATCTTTATAATCTAATTAATGAATTGATCATCATATAAAGACAAGTTATGGAGCGAGCTAGTCCAAGATTACCTATCATGCCTTGAGATGGATACTATAAATAGTAAAAAATTAAATCATAAATCGATAATAATACATTATCATCAATGACAAATTCAAACCCATTAAAGTTTGACCTGAATTTTAATTGAAATGGAGATGACCCATTTCAATAAGCGACTTGAGCCGAAATCCATTCGAAATGAAATAACTTATTTAGGAACCAACCAAGATTGACCGGAATTAACTATGACCCAAACCCAAAATTTAATTGAACTTTAAACAACCCACTACAACATATCCATGAACTGACTTGGATCAACCTGAACCGAATATGATTCGAATCGAAAATCTATTTGAACCCGAATCAACCCATTGTAACCTGTCGTTGAACCGATTTGAATTGACCCGTAACGAACATGATCTAAACCAGACACGACTCAACCTAAACCCGGATTGAACCCAACAAAGTAAATAATTGATTTGATCCGACCTGACTTGACACGACCTAAAATGCCAAATTTACCCGTTCAACCTGATCCGATAAGAATTGAACCGCGATGGACCAATACAGAATTGATCCATAGACCCGAATTGACCATAACTAAGAGAGGAAATAAAGATACATATATAGTAGTTTTTATGCAGAAATAAAGATAAAGAGTGATTCAATATTTACTAGAAATTCTTTTCCAATTATACTAACAAGACTAGACAAATCTTTTCTTTGGAAAACACTTCTCCAATTTTGTACTATTTGGTTATGTACTGATTATGAAAATGAAAATTTAGGATGAAAATTTTGTCTCAACCAATGGAAAATATTTTCCTCCAATTTGAAAGAAAAACTCAAGTTTTCCCATAAAGTTGTATGGCCATGACACTCGTAATGGATTAAACATTGGGTGCAATTAGTAGTAGAGTTGTCAATTCAGGTGCTTTAATTGGATTGGGATCAAGTCATGTTAAGTTTGGGGTTATGTTTGGATCTAGTCATGTCAAGTTAAGTCTTTTCCATTTCAACTTCGAGCTTAGCTTGTGTTTTGCTCAAACCAAGTCATATTTGATTACTTATCCTTTTAAGTAAAGGTCGAGTCTAGTTCGAACAATTTGGGTTCAGTTTGATTTCAGATTCGTTTGTACTAAGTCAAAATTGAGCTAGGTTTTTGTTGGGTGATTTCGAGTCTAGGTTATATTTTGGTCGGATAATTATCAAGTTAGACATTATCTGGTTTGTATCGATATTTGAGATGTTTAATCAATCAGTTAAGGTTCAAGTAAGATTTGAGTCGAACAACTAGCACGATAAATGCATTAAATTCTAGAAGATCAATGATAATTGATCGTACATAATTAGGTTTTAGGTTATTACGAATCCGCTCAATAACAAGTCCGATCAACAATAGATCAAAATAAAACATGTCATGAGCCACTATAGGCTGGGTCCATAACAAGATATATTGGGTTATAATCAGTTTCCAGTTCTAATTAGATCATGTATCATTTTGGGTTTGCATCATGTTAAGTGGGTTTAAATTTGTTAATGGTTTTATATCAGTTTGGGTGCAGGTTTTAGTTTGGATTCAAGTCAAATTAGTTGTCGGTTAATATCAAGTTAGCTTCAAGTTGTATGTGTCACCAATTTTACATATAAGCGAGTATAAGTTAGGTTTAAATCATCAAAGATTTGAATCAATAATTTAGGTCGGGTCAATTTTTATAGTAGCAATTACTCATCTAACCTAGTCGTTGGTGTCACGATTCTAACAAAGGATGGAAAGGGTAGATATAAGTGGCAGTGGTAATGGGTGAATAAGATCAAATATTAGTTTCTTAACTAGGGGTGCTTATTGAATTGAGTTACTCGCAAGCTATTCGCACCCGACTCGGTCAAAACTCGATTCGATTAGACTCAACTCGATTGCTTTCGACTTGAGATCGAACTCAAGTCACTAAGTTAACAAATCAAGTTGAGCAAATTAAATCTCAACTCAAAAAGCTCTTGAGAAGCTCGAATTTTTATTTATAGTACATATTTATAGAAAAATATACTTAAGATATATAAAAAAAAGAAGAAAATAAAGATGGTTTCATATATAAACCAAAAGTACCACGTTGGATTATAATGGAAGATGGTTTGAGAGAGTTTTATATATAAACTCAGAGTCCCACATTGAAAAAAATGATAGATGACTTGAAGCAAATGGTATAGGTAAACCCAAAAGTATCATCCACCTAAAACCAAATCAAGCTTATTAACGTTAAAAATTAGACTTCTTGTTGGCCCAATTTGGATAAGTATTTAAGCTTATTAGGCTTTTAAACTAGCCAAAAAGGAGTTTGAAACGAGCTTTAATCGAGCTCGAGTTTGAAACGGCTTTAATCAAGCTCGAGTTTGGGTCAAGTGCAAGGATTGAGTTTTCGAGTTGAGCTTCGATTTTTCAACTCATGAGTTTTCGAGTTTGAGTCAAGCTTGAATTTGAGTTATGGAGCTAGAGTCGATCTCAACCAAACTCGAACTCAACTTGGTTTATAAACACCCCTATTCTTGACATTAAAATAATTTTCATTTCAACCAGTTTCTTTGTCATTTACTTATTAAAAAAACATTTTTAATTGAAAATAATTTTAATTTTGGAAACATTTTTAGCCATATCGAACGGAGACATTGACAAAAATGCTCAAAATGAGTTTGATCATATAAAGTAGGAAGAAAAAAGGCCATGCGCTAATTTTTTGGATGGCGAGCTATGATACATGCACTAAGAATTTTGAGAATGAGTTTGGTTTTTAGAAGTTAACTTACACGTAAGTTGCAACCAATATCAAGAACCGTGGTTTCAGTCACAATTACTGCCAAGCACATCTTTCAAGAATGTGCTTTCCAATAATTCTTACAGTGTAAGAGAAATGAAAATGTATCAGAAAATTGAAAGCTTAACAATTGCTACTTTGCTCCCTACACGTAGCGTATGGTTGTATTGTATGGAGGAAAAATTAATGTCAAGACTAGATGTTTGTTTATTGTCAAAGGAGACTAAATGGCAAGGAGACTAGATGTTCCATAATAGTAACACTTTTGACATATTGTCTAGTCAACCCGTAAATATATTTTGGGGTACCACATATGGTTAAGATTTGTGAGGGCATTATAGTAGTAATATTTCCGGAGCAAGTAGTCCAATAGTCCATGGCCCCACCAACCAAACAAAACAAATTTGGGGATTCCATTTTCAAAATTATTTGCATTTCAGCCAAATCATCAAAACAAATGTACCGACCGTATTGTCAAAATCACAACCAACCCGATAAGTTACCCAAAACTAATCGGAACCCGAACTAATTATGAACCCAAAATTGAGACTCGAAAACCGACTTGAAGTCAACCGAAAACCAATTTGACCCGATATTTGAATACCCGAACTCGATCTGTGTCCGATTTGTTAGGAACTTGACACGTTATCAACCCGATCTATTACAAAACCTACCCGTTAAAGATCCGACCCGAAAAGAACCCGAAATCGATTGAACCCAAATTAACTCGATATATTAACAATTCGAATACATGTGAATGTAACATAATCTTGCCCGACCCATATTTACTCAATTTCTAATAACTTTGAAGCCAAATATTTTCATTAATGACCCAATGCAAACCCGATAAAGCTTAAATTGGATTTCAACCGAAATTGAGGCGACCCATTATTATAATTGATTAGACCCCTAAATCTACCCGAATTCGAAATAACCCGCTATAACCCATTTAAAAACCAACCCGATTTATCCAGTTCTGACCTTGTCCTGAACCAAACCCGAGCAAGCAAATAACCAATTTAACCCGATCCGATAATGACCTGACCCAAGCAAACCTGACTCGACGGGCCAAATTTATCTGATTGATCCGAACCGATAAGAACCGCCCCACAAGGGTCAACCCAAAACCGCCCGAGAACCTGATTTGACACTCCTACAGTAAGACAAACTAAACAAGAAAAAAAATGCTACATAACTCGCTCCAATAGGATACTTTTCATCCCAGGATTTTGCCCAAAAAAGAGAAATTGCCCGATTCAAATTTCTAGCAGTACTTATCAGTGTCAAATTGATAAAATAAAAGCCCAATCACTACATAAAGCTTCAATAACATGGGGGGCACGGGGTCCAAGAGATTTGTTCATCAAAAATTTCATGGTACCATTGTATGCACTACTGCCTTAAGTGCCAACAAAGTTTGAGACAATCTCAAATACCTGTTTCTATCTGAAAAAATTATACCATTCAGAGTAGTTTGACTCACTTTGGGATGATACAATGTTTAAAAATATAAAAGCACCATCTTACAACCACAACGAAGCCAATTTCAAAAGAGCAACTACTTGTCCATGTCAACAGAGATTCTCACCAGCTTCTCATATAGTATGCGGTCATCCCGTCCTGTATTGCTTTCCAACAGAGCGCTTTGCACAAGTTCCTAAAGGACAAGACAATTTGCTGACATGATCCTCGATCACATTATGGTAGAAAGCAGTATAACAGATTCAGTAAGTTCTAACCTTAACATCTCGGTGAGAGAAAAATTTCCCAACATTATGGATAAGTAGCCTCATATCTTCCACCTTAAACAGGAACAAAATTCCAAGAAAAAGATTAAGTTGACAGTAAATAGTTAAAATCAGAATGAAAGGCAGTATAAAAAGCTTACCCTGAGGTAACCAACTCGATTTCGATCAAAGAACCTAAAAGCCTGATAAAAACATACAATTTATCTCAGCAAAAAGATATGAATATCTAGCACAAGGATTCAATCCTAGAAGTTCCAGTAACAACCTGTAGTAGTTCCTTATCCACTAGTGCTTTATCAGCTGAAGTCTTCTTTGAAACCTCGGCTCTCACATCCTTAGGTTTGCTTGGCTCTGCATCATCACTAGCATTCTCACTAAAGTTTGTGTTATTTTCTGCAGATAGCTTTCTCGCATCTAGCTCATCACCCTGTGTTTGATTCCGCTCAGCATTTATCTTTTCTGTCTCAACGTTCTAGGTCAGAAACAAAGAAACATATGATAAGTTGATTGTGAATACAAATTATTGGATAGTGCTAAGCTAGGGGCAATAAAATTAGCACATCGTGATGAGCTTCAGGAACTTCACAAAACAGCACAAGTCTCAGTAGAAAGACAACCACTCCTTGAGTAAGGGGAAAAAAAACATATTCCACTAAAACAATAATCAAATAAAATAACAAGAAAAAAAAATTATATGTAGCAGTGTTAAATAATTCACCTCATTAGACGAGTCTTTCAGAGGACTCACATCCTGCATATCTTCATCATCTTCCTCTGGATCTTCCTCTGGATCTTCCTCCGGATCTTCCTCTGGATCTTCCTCTGGATCTTCCTCTGGGTCCTCTTCAATCATTTCTTCATCTTCTGCAGTATCTTTTTCAACCTCATCAGTTTTCTCTGATTTATCAACCATGACATCTGTATCTTCATCAGCTATCAACTTATCACTTGAACGAGCCTCAACTTTCAGCTGGGATTCGCCAGATTTCCCTCCAGTAGGCAAATCTCCTGTTTTCAAACGCTTTGTAGAAGCTTTCACCTTTCTCATTCTGTCAGCACTCAGCTCCCTTTCTCTTTTCCGACTATTTCTTTTATTGACAAATTGAATACGCAATTTCTGTAGAAATAACCATGTAAGCATAATGTACTCTCTAGAAAGATAAAAAGCCAGCTGAAACTCCACATCCGTACCTGCAGAAATGCTAAAACACGACAACTCATCTGATACTGAAGCATTTCATAGAAAGACTCTGCAAATACAGAAAGCTGCAGGAAAGAAAAGCCACCGTCATGAAACTAATGTATTTAGCAGACACAACATACACAAGCCAAAGACAGCATCGACGAAAAGTGTTAGCAGAGAGGGGAGGACGGAGAAGTAAAAACACCTCAAACGTTTCTTCTTCAACATCATTGTCTGAATAATCCAGCAAAGAGTCCAGTGAAAGTGACAATGATCGCAGCTGCAATAATTTTCCATAATCAGGCAATGTCATATTAGATACATATGAATTATGTAAAAGAAATGAAATCTCAAATACATACTTTAGTATCCCTGCTACTCTTAGTTTGTAAAATAAATCCAGGATGTCGAGGAGGTTCATCCGATTTTTTCCGATCCGCATCTTTGCTTCGTTTGTTTCTTGATTCATCTTTTTTATCCGATTCCTTTCTCTCCTTCCCATCCTTCACCTTGGTCGTCCCCTTGGATAATTCCTTGCTTTCAGCTTGAAAATCATTCACAGGAACATTTTTAGTCGCCAAAATTCTCTTCTCACCAACAATCGCTTCTTCCTTTCCTTTGACCTTTTCAGAACTCTTCTCAACTTTACTGGGTACCACCGCATCATTGAGCTTCAGAGAGCTCCCAATGCCAGGTTGTGTGGTAGAAGCACTTTGCACCAAGTTTTCACTCTCATTTGCCTTGTCTTTATCTACCTGAGCATCACATACATTGTAGCTTAACTTTCCAACAGTATTCGTACTTCCATCCTCACTCAGAATAACAGCCTTGTATTCACTAGTCTCACTATTAGTCACCACCCCAGAGATCTTCTTTTTTGGCACTCTCTTAATAATTTTCCTTTTTACTACCCTCTTTATAGGACCATCCCGCACTGCAGGAACATCAGTTGCATCCAATTTCACCTCTGATTTATCAGCAGCAGAGTCTGGCTGCTTATCATTTTTTAAACCAGACCCTTTGTCTGATTCTTTCACAGAAGCATCAGCTTCAGGCTTCTTAGCTACTTTCTTCCTGGTGAAAGTCTTGACCCCTGCAGGTGATGCTTCCTTCTGACTAGCGTTTTCCAAGCTTATATCCTTAGATTCATCAGCCTTATTCTCTAACTTTTTATCATCATTGCTAGCATTTCCACCAGAAACTACTTTATCAGTAACCTTCTGCTTGACAATTTTCCTCACAATTTTTTTCTTAGCGGGCTTAGAACTTTGAGTACTAGTGTTAGCTCCTG
The DNA here is from genome assembly GCA_026401315.1 of Dysphania ambrosioides. Classification (NCBI taxonomy): domain Eukaryota; kingdom Viridiplantae; phylum Streptophyta; class Magnoliopsida; order Caryophyllales; family Amaranthaceae; genus Dysphania; species Dysphania ambrosioides. Next base: position 7,113,164 of record CM048662.1, read on the forward strand.
CTCCCTTTTTTTCTATGTTGTTGACTTCATTAGTCACTTCATCAACTTCTTTTTTTTCAGAACTCTTACTATCCTTTTCTCCATCTTTCTCTTTATGAACAACAGCTGCTTGTCCTGTTTTCACAACTTCCTTGTTTTTCTCATCTTTCTTAACATCCTTTGTAGAGCTGCTTTCTGATTCAACACAAAAGTAGAGTAACTTCATATGATTATAAAAATTACTACACAGAGAATGATAGAAATTACAGTACCTTTTGGAGAGTTTCTTTTGTCCTTTGATTTCTGCATCAAATAAAGCACAGAGCATCAAAAAACTGAAGGCCAGAAGGAATCTATAGAAAGCAAGTAATAAAACAACCAAAGCCTCAAAGATTGAGTGTGTATCAGAACTTTCATTCTGCTGAATGGAAAACAAGCAATAGAGAAAGAAAAATGTCCAGAAGGCAGCACTCAACCATTGGACAAGCCAAAGGGAAACTTCTTAAATGGGCCTGTTTAATTTTTATTACAAGTTTGTTTTTCAAAGTAATTCTTTGAGATAACAAATTCCACCTTTTGTATCTAAGAATTAAAATGATTACAGCAAAACAATAAATAGTTCGGGAAAACAGACCCAGAAGAATAATAAATAAAAGTTGAGTTTAAAGATGTAATTAATAATTTTGCCAATATCACCCAAATCTCCATGCCCTTTTTTATTTGGACTTTGTTAACCAGTCCTTGAGTCTTCAAAATAAAACAATTTTATGTCTAAATCTTGTATCCATTCCTGAGTTCAACACTAATCTATTAATCTTAGTTTGAGCCTTACAAACAAATAAATAAATGAGTTTTTGGAGTTCAGGAAAAAAATGGGGATGACTTTGTAACAAAGAAGCATCGAAGCAGTGCAGATATTTTGCACAAAAAACCAACCTCTTTTCCTAAAGAGAGTAGCTTCTCCCGCTCTGCAACAGCTTTTTTATGTGCCAACCACTGCTCTCGCCATGCATTTAGTGAAGGAAGACAATCTGATAGATCTGGAATGAAAATTACAGTAACCTCTCTATGACTAAATAAGCCATCCTGGCCAACTCTATCATAGTGTATCTGCAGACCAGAACACCATAGACGAATTATGAAAAAATAAACAGAACACTCACATAATTCAGGTATCTTTAATTTATATTTATTTGGAGACTGTTAAAAACTTGTAGGGCATCAATTTAATTATCTCTATACATAAATAATAAAAAACACACATTTAATGTCATCTGTCAAGGATCTAACTCTTCCGTTTTTAACTAAAACAGAGTTCTAAACACTTGTCTGTTTTCAACAAAAATAAAGTTCTAAACACAAATTTGGTTATAAGAAAAATAAAGTTCTATACACTGACAATCAATAATTGATTTGCATCAGTAGATTACCAAACTCCATCTCCACATTTTTGCTCAATGTAACCTCAATAAATAAAAATATCTAAATCAATATAATTACATAAATTAATAGTGAACCAGCATACACAGCTATAAATGTATTATAAACTTTAGATACAACTGGTTGCACTCATCTCATATTTATGTTGGGTGGGAAATGGATGACGTCCCAGATGTGAAAATTAGGTTACCGTTGGGGATTCTTGAGGTGATTTAGCCTTCAAAAATTTTTAACAAAGATACTCAAATTCAAAAAAAAAAAGGACAGAATCCAACAAATTAAAAAGAGACACATTTATAGTAAAGCAATTTGATTAATTTCACCAAACTAAAACAGGAATACCATCCCAGCTAAAAGTTCCCAGCTCATAAGGTTTCCAAAGCCCTCAGAAAACCAGGATATTGGCAAAGGGACTTTATGAGATCAATCAATTCAATCAAAATAAACTACAAGTCTACAACTCACATAATAATGAATCTACCAAAATACTAAAGCCAACATGCTAAAAGGCTTACCTCAAGGAAACGATTCCAATGCTGACAGTTCTGCAAATCAAGATGGCTCAATTCTTTTGCATACCTAAAAAAAGGTTGTATGCATCATATTATATGACCATAACACTCACAATCAGACAACAGAAACAGAAACACACACACACACCGACCTAAGAATAGTTTGAACTAATGATGAATCATCAAGCGCTGGATCACCACCATCAGCAACATCCCAAGGGCCACCAATCGCCATTAAGGAACGATCTTTCTTTAACACCCCAAACTTCAGTAGATTGCAAATGTGAGGAATGCGATCATCTGAAATCTTTTCAGAGCAGATGTCTTCAGTAGCACTCCTGCTGAGCCCACTCATCAAAATCATCTGTAATAGAATTATATAGAGAAAATAAATATAAATATTATCGTGGATGTATAACTTGTCATCAAAGGAACAGAAAGATGATCCACCAAATTAATTTTAACCATTTTAAAGGTTAACAAGTCAAATCAATCAATCAATCAATGCTAGCATCTTAAACTCTCGGTATAAAGCCAAACCAAACAAAACCCAATACTAAAAGAAAATGTTCATGATGTAATAAAGATAAAGGTAAGTTAAAAGTAGTCTTCACTCTCCAGTAGTCTATATTCAAACAATCCAATAATGCTAGCATCACCACAACCAGCTAGTAATCATTGAAGCTGCTGTAGAGCATATTCAGTATTAGTACAAGACAGCATGTACCAGTCAAAGTTGCAACTTTACTACCACTTGAAAAGAAACGGGGCAAATTTTAAGCTTTTAATAAAAGAGACTCGCAACAGAATTTTTAAGGCAACAAGGAGCAGAAGATGGTCTGCTTTCAAACACAAAATAGATGTAATTAAAACAGATTCAGCAATTTCTGTGCTCTAAGCCTCCAACAAAACTGCAGAACCTCGTGATATCATTAAAACTTCAGTCCCGTGGCACAAAAGTTAAGACAAGAAGAAAGCAATTGCTTCTCAAAAAACCATAGAAACTTCGATGTTCAACTAGATCAGATTTTTGAGCAAAAAATTACAATGCAAGTGAGCTGAAAAACCAAAGTTTACACCTATAGCCCGGCTACAGACTACAATGTTTTTCTAAGCCCAGAATTTCACATTAACTTCATAAATTAGCCTTCTCTCTTTCTCTCCTTTCTATCACTTCCCAGTTTCCCTGCCTTGCTAAAATCTGTCATATAACCATCTTAAGAATTCTAGATCAAACTCTAAAAATTTTACTTTGCATAGTTCAAAAAAGCGGTTTTGGTTGCAATCCCCGTAATAGTCATGGTCTTAGTTTAAAATAGTGTGCCTAAGGTGCCAGCCAGTCTGAGCGCAGCCTTGATTGCCTAAACCAGTGAAAGGCGGCTGAGATCCCTAAGGCGAGGTGAGGCATGAGCCTTTGAGTGCTTTTAGGAAAAAGATTCCCTTTTATGATTTTTGCAGGTAAAATTTAAAAGAAATAAAAAAATGCATGTAACCAAATTTGATTGTTGGATACTAGTCAAAAGTAGGTCAAAAAAGGAATTTAGGAGAGAGAAATGTTTTCATCAATTAATTGAAGACAGAGACAGGACCCAAAACCCTAGCTAGAACACCAATGCACTGCTCCTCTTTGCCACCCATCATTGCAGGAACACAAACTGAAAATTCTGAAACAAGCAACCAAACCCAAACTGAAGAATGAAAAAGTATCAAATGCAAACCCAAAAACACACATTGAATAGTGCAATTCAGTTATCCTGATTTTTGGTTCAGGTCTCCTGAGTTTCAGCTTCTGTTTTCTCGATCTTTTGCATGGCCCTAGTCCTTACTCTGTGTCCTTCAAGAGTTTCAAATAAATGTTTGTAAAAGAAACATCCCTAACACAACGTTCCTCACGGCTGATGGCTCTACTCCACAGAGCAACAGGCCATGGAGATGGCAGACAGACAAGAATCTTTGTGCACATAACCATGAATAGCCTATTTAAAAGGAAAAAAATTGTGCAGGCCTTATAATACATGTAATGCATAGAACACTCAATAAAAATTCAAATCAGTTCAGAATGCCAGATAAAAAATTCTAGGACAAGAAGAGTTCAAATTTTAAGAGCTCCTACCCTCTTTATAACAGTCCATTGAAACAAGAGTTTCAACTTACTGGACTTCTAAGGCATACCAAAACATATTAATCTGCACTTGAAATTTCATAAGCTAAGAAGGAAAGCAAGGTGGGGTTTAATATTTCACCTTGGCATTCCACACAATGCCTTTATGCTCTGGATTGGCAAGCTGTGTATCTGACTGTTTGGTAGAGAGCTCTTTCTGAACTGCACCACTCGCATCCTCTACAATATCGTGCTCAAAACTGTTTCAAAAATCATGCTTCTCACATCAAACATTCAATTTCAAAGGGAAAATAAAAATACCAATAACAATCTAAATCAGCAGACTCATGAACCCAAACTTCTCACCAAAACCTGATTATACCCTATCTAATAGAAATTGGCGAATCCGCAAGAATTAATCAGTTTAGGAGCTTGAGTGAACATTACACCAGAGGCATATTACATTACAGACATTCAGGTGCTTGTAAAAGACAACTTACATAAATGGTATGATTTGGCAAACTCTAGGATTTTTTTTATTAGCTACTTGAAACCTAGGGGGTTTGTGAGTGTGTGTGTGAAGGAGAGAGAGATAAAAGATATACCTGACAGGGGTGTGCATCGGAAGTTTCAGATCCACCCTTGGCCAGTTAACCACTACCTTGAAACAGAAAGTCAAAATCAGGATTTTCAAATAAATTAAGGAATAAAATTTCAAAAAATAAAAAACAGCAACTCTAGAGTCAACAAGTTAAAATAATTATGATTCCAACTTGACAAACCTTAGAGAAATCTGGAGATATATAAAGCCTTGGGTAGCGCTTATCTAGTGATAGATAATCCCTCTCCACATCTACCAAAGAAGAAGTGTAAACCTGATGGCAAGAAACTAAATCAAACAGCAATAATGAAGCAATACAGGTAGAAGAAAATCAAAGCACCTAAACAAATGCAGTATAAGATCATTAGATACATGCCCCACCTAAGAGAGCACAAGCGGCAGACCACTTCCATTTTTCATGGGCTATTGCAAGAATAAATTGTAACATATAAAATAAATAACCTCCATCTGAAGTTCACAAGATTTACTAAACATGTATTGGATACATGTTCTTCTGTTTGTGGATGTTCCAGTAACAGCAAAGGGTTCTTGATACCCTCAATTACTCAAAAACTAGAATATTTGAAGAGCAGAGACAATGGAAGAGAAAAGTAAAATGTGCAAATGAGGGAAAAGAAGAGGAGCTGGACATGTAAGATGACTGAAAGAAAATGCACGGATTTGGAAGACAAGGATAAAAAAGATTGAAGTAATCTGCCAGACTTGGAAAGCAGATTCCATAGCATAAGAACTTAACTAAAAAAGTTTCAAGAAGATAACACAAGATGAACAAACTTAACGAAGGAGAAAGGCAAAAGATCAGCCAAAAAATAAGGGAATCACTTGCCCAAGATGATACTGAAGGAACCATGTACTGAAGTCCGAGCAACATCCATTTTCAAATACCCAAAGAGAGGGGTCAATGATACAATTTTAATACAAAGGGTAGGCTCTTATAATATATATCTTACCTTGCAGGTATATTCTCTCCTTTTTTCTCTAACAGGCGAATGAATCCTTCAGCGTAATAGAACAACAAGTTAGTTAAGAAGCTGCAGGATATGCGAGCAACGATATATAGAGAACTACAGCATGATAAATTCAAACATCGTGATCCACCTATGAAGAGCTTCACGACGAGGAGAGTCTCGTCTTATGGATTTTCCATCCTTTGTTAATGAGGTACCACGGCGATCCTTGGATGCTCTTGGAGGAGTACGATCACGCCTACTTTCAAGAGCTCGTTTGCGTTCACGTTCCCTTTCACGTTCACGTTCACGTTCACGTTCACGCTCCTTTTCTCGAATCTCTGAAAGACGCTTCCTTTCACGCTCCCTTTCACGATTGCGTTCACGATCCCGTTCTCGCTCCCTTTCCCTTTCTTTATCGCGCAGTTGCTCCCTTCGACGCTCATCTTCCTTTAAGTCAAGTGCGCGAGAATATCTATCGTCTTTTATATCATCGACTCTAGAAAGTCCACTACGTGCTGAAAGGCTACCAGGAAAGTCAGACTCGGAAGCAGTTCCGCGAAGCCCCTTCCCCATGCCATAATCCCTGCCCGGAGGCAGACTCACTCCATAACCAGGATTCGAAGAAGTTTGAGCGTACAAAAGATCATCTACATTCCTCTGAGGAGCTGCTCCCAAGATTGAAGGAGCCGGTTGTCCGCCATATGAAGAATTCCCCACTGCGGAAACTCGAGGATCAGCCTCAAGTCTTCCTCCATAAGACACAAGCTCTTGGGCAGGATGACGAAATGTACCACTTCTTACAGCAAGATAATCAGCTTGTCTGCCAGAAATGTGTTGCTATTTAGTGTAAAAAGGAAGAATAATAGTGATTGTCAATGCTGCATACAGGCAGCGCAAAGTCATTCAAGGAAGTGGTTGCCACAGGAGAAGGATTCAACGATGGTTCAAACAATAAAAAGTAATTCTTACACAACAGATTACAGAGTCCTATCCATGCGGCAAACTTTCAGGAGCTCGTAAATTAACAACTATCTTAAGTACCTGGTAGCCTCATGGGGAGCAGATTGCAGTGACTGAGATTTCAACATCAGGTCTTGTCGAAGAATAGAAGCCTGATCCAGACGATCATACATTTCAGACTGCCAAACATAGAAAATTAAAAAGAATTCAATTAACAAAAATGGACCAAAGACATCATACATGAGCCCAATAGGGGAAGGGTATGAAATAAACCTTGAATCCAGCAAAACTAAAAGATAATAAAATAGGAAATTTGAAGGATTGGCAAAAGACACCGGTAATATTGGCAACAGAAGTAACTGTATCATTAGTCTTTACCAACAAGCAACTACAACTAGTCAAGAAAACAATAACAAGGACATCATAAGTTTAAAACACCTAAAAAACCTAAAATAATTTTATACCAAAAACTACTTTGCACTAGCTAAGTGGTTGTTAACAACCACCTATAGACAAATTATATCAACAAAAAACTTCTCAAATATGTAAGTAAGCATTTAGACTGTCAAAACACTTTCAGTTTGACCTTCAAAATGCACTTAAATTGACAAATCTCTCCCTAGATGTGACACCATAAGACTACACTTACCACTTCTTAAACCAACTCAAAAAATTTAATTGCTAAAGACTAAAAAACAATGCATTTAACATGTTAAGGCTTGTCAACAGATGATTTGTGTGAGAAAACAATCATTAGAAGATGGCTTGCGCATAAATTAAAAGCTACTCACTAAATATAGCTACATTGGTAAAACTCAACAATATCACATCATTAGAGATTTTAGTATGCTAGTATGACTATCTAACAATAAAGGATATAGAACCAAACAAATTCTACAAGCCATTTTTCTCAAATTAACTATGTACATGATACCAAAGTTCAAATGGACAAAAATAAATTCAAATAAAGTAAAATACAAGCTTGATTATAAATGACCAAACCCATCTTGTCCCCGCACAAGCATACACAGTTCAAGATAATCAGGGGCAAAGAACATAGAAATAACCTTATGAGTATAGCCCACAGAATCAGCATATCTCCCACCAGACTCAACAAGCAAATCCCTTCCCACATAAGCCCCCTGCCTTTCAGCGAATTGCCTTCTTTCAAGTGAAGCATACTCCGTCATCTCACCAGCAACAAGGAGCTCAGATTTGTGGCCATATCCATGGCTAGATGTAGCCACGTAGTCCTTAGAAGCATACTTTGGGGAATCAACTCTCCCTGAACCATAACTAGTTCGCCCTTCCATTGCAGGTGGCCCAGATCCCTTAGATGTACCCTTAAAAAACAAAACAAGTCAGATTTAGAAAACAAAGGACAAATAACTTTACTCACATGTGTCAACAATTCAAAATCCAACCACGCAACTCTATTGATGATTTATGGTTGAAATGGTTTAAGAAGGAGGCAAACTAGCATACATAATAGTAAGAAACATAAATGAGAGGAAAACAAGCTACATGCAGATCACTTAGAACTCAAATCACCATTTTAAAGCCTGGTTATTATAAATCTCATCAAAAGAAAGAAGAATAAGGTGGAAGAGATTTTTTGAAAAAAATAACCCCTTGGTTTTTCTCCCACTGCGCTGTTCTTGTGTCCCTCCCACAGCACACACACCCCACCCCAACAAATAAAGGAGAGGGTGGGGGGAGATAGGGAATATAGATTTAGAGATGGGGCCAATCTGTTAAAGAAAGTCTCACATAAGTGTCCAAAAGGAGAGGAATTACAGTAAAGAGATAATGGAGGTATATCAGAAGGGTGAAGATCCTGAGGATGAAGAAAGGGAAGAGGTTAAATGGCAGTATGAGTGAAATGCGATGATAGAAAGGCTCAGAGATAAGCTTCTTCCTCTATTACCCTTTTTCCATGGAGTAATCAAACTTGAAGCCTCATTGCATGATCCGAATCAGCCTCCAAGGTTTCAGTGCCACACAAAGCCCTAACTCTGGGTCTTAGTGATTTGGATTTGATTTGTTTGCACACGAAACATAGATTTGGAGCCCAGGTAACTTAAAACCTGGTCCTAGCATAAATGAACACACACCACCTAAAGGGATCTAAGCTACCAATTTCACGAATCAAAATCTAGTTCTGGATTAGATGAACAGCTTTCCACTGACCTGTTGACCAGTACTGAGCGAAGATTGTGCATACAAAGAGCCATACTGTCCTCCATACTGTGTTGCTGCAGGATGAGCTCTATATCCACCAATTTCTGATTCATGAGGACCCCCCAAAATTGATGGATGTCGGGACCCTATGGTCAACTGAGAGCTGCTAGCTGGTCCGATTGCAGAATTTGCTGAATATGCAGATGAAGGCTACAAATAGAGAGGCAGATAAAAACTCAGTATCTGACGACCCAACAAAATAAACCATACACGCCTCCAACAAAATCATAAGAAAATGTTAAATACTGAATGTAATATCACAGTACTACCTACATTTTGCCCATATGATGATTGCGCAGTGTAGGACTGCTGCCCATATGAATCACTTCCTCTGGATGAATACATGTCTGCAAAGTCAAAAGCAAACATATAAGGTACATGTCAAGTGTACATAGGGGATAAACAGTCTTGCGTCAAGCCAGTAACATCAACACTTCAGCAGCATTCTGTACTTATAGGAGGGACGGACCAGGAAGATTAGACCTTTGCTCTTTCTTAAAACCCAATCCCATATCTGATATTATACACTCATGTCTGAATTTTAATTTGTACTTTCTGGGGTCTTGAAAATTGTGATTAACATTCCTTCTAAGAGAATTAACCTACAATAATCTTAAACCACAACGGATATGAAACCGAGACCCTAATCTCGAATTTCGCACCGGAAACAACTCAGACGTCGAACACGTAATTCCAATCGTAACGGCAACAGTTACACAACACCGGCACCGTAAAGCCGATTTACATTCGACACTGCTCTAAGATTGCACAATCATAACAACATCAAATTCATTCCCTGAAAAATCGAAAGAGGGCCGACGTATCGGTCCAAGGAATTCATGTCTTACATTTCCATAATAACAGCAACAAAATGTACTAATAACATGAGGAATTATATAAAAATAAAGAATCAACAAATGTAGACATACGGCATAACAAAAACAAAATCAAAAGTATTAAGATTTTATAACCTAAAGTTTGGATTATCAATAGAATGTAAGAAAATTATAACATAAAGTCTGAGTTTTACATACGAATTGAGACCGCAATAGATGAGGAATTGAACCTGGAAAATTGATTTTTAGAACACGGAAGATGGGGAGAACGCTAGGCGGTGTTAAGGTGAAGGGTTAGGGTTTAGTTCCAGTTCTACTATCGATTTTCATTTTTTTTTTCAAGGTGGTCCGATATTAATCTTATCATATTATCTTATTATATATATTACTATTTAATTTAAGAGATACAATGAATTCGATGCGAGTGGAAAAAAATTAAACCTATTTACTTTAGATAACTAATTAATAGGTTTGGAATTAAAAAAGGAAAGGATAAACATGTATAACCGTTTTTAATACTTCAACAAAATAAAATCATCAAATCCATGTTTTTGGTTAATTTTTTTTTATTAATTGTAATCTCGAATTACTAAACCGAAATTAAAATCGTAAACGAGAAGTGGAGGTTACAAACTTACAAAATTTATTCACAAAAAAGGAGAGAATAAATGAAGAAAGCATGCACCGAGAAGAAGAAAGTTTGGCGATATGCCGTCAGGTCCCTCCAAGGCGGAGGCAGCGACACTCGGGCTCTGCCTTTTTCTCTCATTTTCATTAAAATTTGACATTATTTTTTTTGACGATTTATGGTTTAAGTTACTTACGGATCTTAAATTTCACCCTTTAATTGGTTATATTTTCGCCTATGAATTTTTCTGATGTGAATGAAATTACTCTTTCATTGTTGATTATTTATTTTTCTAGATGATCAATTGTTGAATTTTGTGATGATTTTGTTGTATTTGTGATTGATAAATTTGTGGCTATGCTTGAAAGATAATCAAGATGTGAATTTTGGTTTATTTGTTTTTCTTATTCTTTTTTGGTTTAGTGCATCGAGCGCTATCACTAGAAGCAAGTCAGGTTTCGTTATCGTTTGAGCGCTGGAAGTAGAGAAAGCGTTGGAAGCATGTGATTGGTGCCTAATGCTAGTGCTTGGCGCTCGAAGCTGAGGAAGATTATGCTTGTGTGCTTGGCGCCGGGCTTCAAGCATCAACCAAAATCACTCCGAGCTTCAAGTTTTGCACGTTTTTAGGCTTGGCTTATGGATGGATTTTGGCTCATGTGCTTGGGCCAATTTGTGTTTGGGCTTGTGTTTGATTTAGGGTTTGACTTTGAGGTGTTTTCAGGATCACATGCACTCAACTCAACCTAAGTAAAGTCCAACCTGCAAGGGTTGGTTCGTCAAAGGACTGCTACGCGAGGAGACATGATTTTGTATCTACAACACAACTTATAGATTGGCTTGCTGCGCCAATGGGGAGCCGCTACCGAGAGGGTACGACTTTTTGGGTTGGTTGTGCGCCAATGAGGAAGTCGCTATTGGGGTGGCATAGCCGAGAGATATGTCCTTCTATGCCAATGGGGAGCCGCTATTAGGGTAGCGCGATTGAGAGACATGGCCTATTGTGCCAGAGATATGGCCTGCTTTGCCAGAGAGACATGGCCTGTTAGGGAGCCTTTATCCGGGTAGCGCGACTTAGAGACATAGCATGTTATGCCAACACAAAGCCGCTATTAGGGTGGTGCGGCTAAGACACATGGCCTACTATGCCAACAGGGGGTCGCTATTAAGGTGGCACAGTTGAGAGACATGGCATGTTGTACTAGAGACATGGCTAATAGGGCAAAGAGACATGGTCTTCTATGCTAGATAGGAATCGCCTTAGCGGCATAAAATTAAGGAGGGACTAAGTCTATTTCTCTTTACACACATGCGATTTATTGAGGACGCTTTAGCGCTTTGAGAGGGTGCTACCCTGCTCCACTAGGGAGTTTTCATGTATATTGGTCCCTAAACTTAGGCTAATTCATAACTTTAGACGATTTAGCTTAGTTTCTGGTTGATTGGTGTTGAAATCGTCGATTTTGAAGGGTTTTCTACCTTCGACCTTGCTAGGGGGTAGAGGAACTCCATTGGAGAATTTTGTAGTCTGTGTTTCCGCTAAGGAGGTCCCACTTGTGCTTTTGAATAATTTTTGAGGGCATTTTCCCCTTTTTATCCTCTACTAAGGATACCTATCCATTTCGAATGTTAATATGCTCAAGATTTTCATCCGTTGGGAAAGAGTTTTTCTTGCGGAGAAACTCCATGGGGAGAAGGACTTTAGTTGGTTCTATTGGGGATTAAAACCCTTAGATGATCCACTAGGGATTTTTGGTTGGGCCCACGGTTGCCTTGACTTGCTTAGCATTTTTTAGGGACGCCTCTCGAGTCTTGACCTAAATGCGTATATAAGGGATGCCTCTCGAGCCATTGCATGTTTTTGGACACCTCCTAAGCCATCATGTATTTTAGGGTCGCCTCCCGAGCCATCGCGTATTTTAAGGACTCCCCCCATGTCTTAAGCCAATTTGCGTATTGTAGGGATGCCTCCCGAGTCGATGTGTATTTTAAGGATGCCTCCTGAGCCATCACATATTTTTAGGCGCCTCCCGAGCCATCGCGTATTTTAGAGATGCCTCCCGAGCCATTGTGTATTTTAGGGATGCCTCCCAAGCCATCATGCATTTTAGGTGTTGAGTTCCTTAAGTTTTGATGTTTTGAATGATGACAAACAGTTACAGGAAACAGGTCACAAGCAGTTGGAATTGTCTCCTTGACTGTTATGCTGTAAAGCAGTCACATATTATCTATTGCATGTTAACCATGTTATATGTGCAGTAGTTAAGCTAATTCCAAGACTTGGAGCATAGAAGCCTTTCGAAGACATTCGAAGAAAGATACTTTGCTCAAGATGAAGCATCCAAGGAAGATTCAAGTCTTGCATATTACATGAAAAGAAGATTATTTGTACCTTACTGTTAATCTAGTTTTTCATGTAATGTGCTCCGTAGTATGACTTATATGAGTAGGTAATATAAGTGTTTTAAGTGTGATAAGTCATGTTATGAATTCTGGTACAAAGCTGGAACAGAATTCATAACATACTTAATTCAGGGAACCAGGTTTACTGAATGGAATATCAAGCTGCGTATTTTTGAAAAGATTTTGTAAAAATATTTTCTAAGAATTATTCTGGAAAATATATTAAGCAGCTGGTAGATTAGATGAGAATATATTGGTTACCTAAAAACTAGGAGTATTTAATTTATTTGATTCTATCTATGTGATTAAGTCAAATAAGATAAATACTTTCCTAAACTCACATAAGATGATAGCTCAAAAGATTATGTGATTTTAGGAAAGCTAGGGTTTTTGTAATCACATATATAAACCCATCTAATCAACCTAATTCAATAAGTCTCTCACGTGAAGAAAACTGAGTTTATCTTTAGAGAGCATTATACACACTTAAGCACAAAAACCTTTCATTAAGTCATATACAAGAGCACCATTAGAACTTATATTCTTCTCTCATATTAGCTTTTAGAAGCAAAATCAAAGGAGAGTTTGATTCTATAAAGAGCCTTCAACAGAGGGGTTGATAGGCTGGGAGAGTGTTTGTGAGTTCAAACACAACAGGGCTTACGAGTGTAAGTCAAGTGCACACTCGGAGTAGAGTGTGGGGTGAACTGGTTCCCGGAGTAGGGAAATAGTTGAGTGTATGTGTTCTTTGTTTTTCGGAGTAGATTAATAAAAGAGCATAGGGTAGGAGGACGTAGGCCTGAGTTGGCTAAACCTCGTTAAATTGTGTGTCTTCTTGTATTGCTTTACATATAATCCGCTGCTAATAGGAACCATCATAACTGGTTCCTCCCATAGATCGAAAAAGTAGTAAAAATAGACCAAGGCTATTTAACACTCAATTCACCCCCCCCCCCCCCCCCCTCTTAAGTGCTCTAAAACCTTCATTAGGGACCCCTCCCAAGTCTTGAGCCAATTTAGGGATGCCTCTCGAGCCGATATGTATTAAGGGACGCTTCCTAGGCCATCGCATATTTTAGGTATGCCTCTCGAGCCATCGCGTATTATTGGGGCGCCTCCCAAACCATCGCATATTTTAGGGACGCCTCCCAAGCAATCACGTATTTTAGGGACACCTCCCAATCCATCGCTTATTTTAGGGACGCCTCCCAAGTCTTGAGCCAATTTGCGTACTGTAGGGATGCCTCCTCTGATGCGTATTTTAGGGACGCCTCCTAGGCCATCGCATATTTTATGAACGCTGCCCGAGCCATTGAATGTTTTTGGGACGCCTCTCGAGCCATCGTGTATTTTAAGGACGCCTCTCAAGCCTTGGCATATTATGGGGACATCTTTCAAGCCATAGAGACAGAGTCATTGGGTCATTGAAGTGTTTATGAGTCATGCGAAGTGGTTATAGCGCCATGTGGGGTGAACCCGACTTTTCGGGTTTTGGAAACCGAGCATCTAGAATGCTATTTGGGTTATAGGGACGATTTAGTCTTTTCATCCTATGCTTGAAATTTTGTTAATTGTCCCGCGCGATTTTGGGAGCAAAATATCTAAATCTCTGAACTTAATTATGCAAATAGAGTTAGGTGTTCCCTAATCCATGTTGAGAGAGACATAAAGGCGTATGGCATCGAGTTCAAGCCTTTGATGTTGAGGAGTTGGGAATTTGACAAGGAGAGAACGTTGAAAGGTGTAGCTTTATGCGTTTGACGCACACGCTAATAGGCAGTCTTAAGACGACTCTTTTCTCCCCCGAGCCCTTATTTCGGTATTTCTTTCTCTCAAAACTCACTCAAATATTTGTAATTTGGCTTTTTGCTCCCAAAGACTAGTTCTACTAGGCTTCTAACTTCACCCATTGCATAAATCAAGTAAGTTTACTTGAATTTCCCTTGGTTTTAAGCTTGATTTTTGGTTTTTGCATGAACCCTAAATTGAATGGGTTTTTTATTTTGTGGTGTTTTGTTGCAGTTCTTGGGTGTAATTGCTTGGTATATGTATGTATATGATGTGTAGGTTAGTTTTTACACATAATGTGACAAATTTGTGAAGATTTAAGTATAATTTGGAGGTGTTGGGTATGGAGGCCCAAATTTTGTGGGTAATAGTAGTGTGTATGCTTTGGCTTGATTTTATGGATTGGTTAAGCTTAATTATACTTAAGGATGATGACTTGTAAGTTTAGGAGTCATGAATTCTTGTTTTAGTAAAGTTCGAATAATTGATTTGGTTTTAAGCCCCCAGTTTGTTCACGCTAGTATGGTAGTGATGGCTTGAGTTTTAGGTGTTAATTTGGTTGTTTGATGGTGCTAGGTTATGAATCTAGGTTTTTAAGAAGGTTTGGTTTAAGAAACCATTGAGTTTTAGTGTTTGTAGGGAAGCCAGGCTTTTTGGCTATTTAGGGCAATGTAGGCCTTGTAGAGTTCCTATTAGGATTGGAATTGGTGTATTAGGTTATGTCATGAGAGTTGCAGCCAGAATTTCGGTGATATAGTGAAAATATGTGAATTTCTGCTATTGTTGTGTTTTGATGGACTATTGTTCTATTAAAGAAGTTTGTGAACTTCCTGTTGAGCTATGTGACTTGCTCTTGCATTAGGGGTGAGCCCCCTGTGTTGTTAAGACTTGTTGTGATGGAATATGTGAATTCTATAGCCTACTGTATTTTTGGTGGAGTATGTGAACTCTAGGGTGTATGGAATATGAAAATTCTAGAGTTTGATTGTTTCAAGGGACTCTATGAGCTCCCGTGACTGTAGTACTTTAGTGGAATATGAGAATTCTTAAGTTTGCTTTTTATAGGAGTCTGTGAACTCTTGGGATTGTTGTATATTCAGTGGAATATGAGAATTCCTGGGATTATGATATTTTAGTCGGATATGAGAATCCTTGTGATTGTTGTATTCTAGCAGAATCTGAGAATTCCGAAGACTACTGTAGTTGTGTGGAATATGAGAATTCCTGAGACTTTGCATACAATTGTTTTTTTTTACTGCTTTAAAAGTTGCAGAATTTTTTGTTGTGATGCTTTTAGGCTTGTAGCCTTTACATTTGCACTGAGGTTTGTTGTTTTTGTAAGGATGGCGCCACGATCTAAACGCCGGGCTCCGACTTAAATGGTGGGATCTTCGAAGGGTGAGTGGTCACTTGAGGAGTAGCTAGTCCCATAGAGCCACCATACATATTCGTACAACCCTAGGATGGGCATGTCAAGTGACTTCTTGTCTGCTTTGAGAAGTTTTTGATTTAACTAATCCTGATACGAGTGTAATCTTTTCTTAAGATGATGACTTGTATGTGCGGACTTTCAGCTCCGCCAAGAGCTTCCCCTCGTTTCCAAAGAGGGTAGAACGAACCGAGAGACGATGGGCGCTGTTTGCTTTCACTCAACTAGGTGACCTTTGGTCGGTCGCTAAGTCATTCAAACGTTAGAGTGGGTCCCAAATTCTAACCCACGAGCTTCTTGAGGGGTATTGGAACACCACCAACACTTTCCACTTTCCATGGGGGAGTTGACTATCACCTTTATGGACTTCACTATGATATCGGGTCTGTGTTTCACTGATAGGCTTATGGTGCTAGACTTTGAATTCCTCTTCAAGCATACGAAGGTGGCTGAGTTGCTATGCCTTGTTGCGGCTACAATACCCTCCGACACTATGAGCGTCGGGTATGGAAAGATAGTTGAGGGCCTCAAGATGAGAGGCGCCACTGATGAACAGATGGTAAGGATTATGCTCTTGCTTATAGTGAGCGGCTCATCTGTCTTGATAAGAGTAATCGGGCCTCACTACGCTTTTTGCCTTGTTTGTGGGATATCTTTGTGTTCCCCAACTATGACTGGGGTGTTCTTGCATACACTCATCTCTTGTATGAGATGAAAGAGGGCGTACGGGGTTGCATTGACAATCAGGTTTTTATTGGCAGCATGTGGTGGGTTATTGACGTACTTTGATTTTTTCCCTTTTGTTGGCTTGCTTTTAGTTTCCTTAGCCTTTGAACTAACGCGTTTGCCTTTGTTTGCAGCTTTGGGCCTATGAGAATCTTTCCGGTGGGCACCACTTGGGCCAGGAGCGAAAAGAAGGGGTTCAGCTTGGGTCGCATTCAGAAGATTCTCTTTCTCTCCACCCCTTTGTTGGTAAGTTTTGATCCCTTGACTTTCTATATTGTATCATTATATACTTATGACATATATTATTACTTTGTTGGAGAAAACAGGTCAACTTTTGACCCTAGTTCGATATAGAGCCCCTATAGGCATGGAGAGGGCCACCTTCCTTATAGGGTCGAGGACTTCCTTTTGGGGCTTATGGAAGCCAATGTGGTATCTAGGGGGACCGAGTGCCAGTCCGGACGTGACTATAGAGTTTCTGACTCCAGTTGATCCTGCTACGACCATGCTCGATTTGGTGGGCATGGATTAACTTATATAAATGGCCTCAACTACTACTTTGCACACAGCTAGGGGATCATTGGTGAATCCCGTAGTGGATTACTTAGTTTTGGTCGGTAGGCTGGCTCATCTTGTGAGGCGTGTCCGACCCGAGGTATGATATTTGCCTTTAGTTTTGACCATTCCTTTTGTACTTTTCTAATCCTAGGCTTTTTGGTTTTTGACAACCTGTTGGAGACGATGTCCTTGAGTTCCCTCATGTGAATCTAGTGCTTTACTATGTGAACTCACAGGGAGAATGGATAAGTGAACCCGTAGAGGAGGCCACGGAGGTTGAGTCGCATGCCCGTTGAGTTCCTGTTGGTGAGTTGATTGATGGATATGAGCTTTACCATCTTGGTTTTGCTGAGTGACATTACTTTTGCTATTCTCTGATTCATAGTTGGGCTGAAAGAAGGTTGGTTGATTCATGAAGGCAATTGACAACTTCAAGAAGAATTGTATTCTACTGACCTAGAAGTTGGCGAGTCTCCCTTCTAAGGTAAGATACATTTTGGCCTCATATGTTGAGGTCGTATTCTTAGGTTTAGCCTCAAGCAAAGCCTTGTCTTAAGGGAGGGGCGCAGACTTCGCGCCCATCATGTAGATTATGGGTGAGGCAGGCAGACCCCTACTAGACTTGGGCAAGCATTCCACTAGTGGTTTAAGGGGAACTTCCATGGCAAGGTCTAGCCAGATGCCAGCTTTGGATCCGTATTTCTTTTAGTAGATGCAGATGCATTTGTAGACGTGCATGGACGCTATTGGGATGCCTTGGGCTAGTATCAGAGCTTTTTTCTTTGTTGGCGGAGCTACAAGGTCACCTTTTCTGTGATAGGGTCAGGGATTAGTGATCACGACACCTACTATCAACAAAACCTCGACTTAACCTATTACAAGTAATAGGTAAGTTAGGGTCGAATCCACAGGGAAAGGCTTCTAAAAGTTACCGAATTCTAGCAGTTCAACTATAAGCTAGCTCAAACTAAAGCAAGGATTAGGTTTAAATCTAACTAAAAGCTAAAGTGAGATTCTAAAGGATTTGTTCTATAAAGGTAAAAGTGCAAGGGGTTCGAGATTCAACACCGATTCGTAACACGAATGAATAAAAGTGGGAATCAGATTCAAAGGGAAATAATATGAGGCTCACTAACTCATTACCAACCTATAAATTGAACCTAAACATGCTGTAGGGAAGGGTTTTAACTAAGAACCAATCTCTCGGCCATCTTCAAGGAAGGAGCATTACATTTGGGATTTCTCGCCTAATCATATTCTAAAGCATCCATGCAACACAAAAGACTCAAATCAAAAACTAATTTCTCTCAAGCAAACAACATTTAACATTGAGTCACTACCAAAATATGCATTTTTCAATGTCTTCGACCTAGGAGCGCAAATGTAAGAAATCTATATGGTCAATCTAGACTCCAACCAAAACCCGACATCAAATCACACATTAATCATTAACAAACCTACTCCACATTTTAAACATCATCCATACTCGGGATTGGGTTTTCACCCTATCCCCTAACTACTCATGACTAGTACTAGAGAACATCGAATAACTAAATAAACAAAACATACTACAAAATTCACGAGTTACGATTAACAATTCAATGTAAAAAATTGAAAATAATTAAGCATAAACCAAAAAAATAGAAAATAAAGGAAACAACGAAATATAAAGCAAGAGAAAGTGAAAGAAATACTGATATATTAATGAAGAATCGATGTTTGACAAAATGTTGAACATAACTCCGTTGATAGTAACAACAATAGATAACAAATCCACTAATAATCTAAGAGTTTTTGTGAAAGAAAATAAAGAAACCCTAAGCTATGCTCTCTAGGTCTAAACTATGCTTTACTACTAAATAATGATGAATAAATTGCCTCCTTTCCTTCTCTGCCTCCCTTTTTCCCGTAGAAGAGTTTGATCATAATATGAAACTCACCAAAATAGAACTAAGCGGGTGCTCAGTTCAAGGGAAAGCGCCTGCCCAAAATCTTGAATTTCAATCAACTGAGCTGTCACTCAGTTCAACTATGAGATCCTGCTCAAGGCTTAAAGCGACCTCTTGGAAACCACTCGACACCCGCTCGTGATTCTCTGTCTGTCAACTTGCTTTGAACTAAGCAGCCGCTTGAGATTTTTTTGAGCGTTCACTTAAGACTTTTTCTCTTGAGAGGCCTCTTGGTTCAATTCATGAGCGACCTCTTAGCTTCTCTTCTCGACTTTTCTACTATACACTCTTATTCCTTGGTTCTCGTGCTCAATCTCACTAAATACCTACATTAAGTCACGAAAACGCACATAAAACTATAAAAGATATGAGAAATCAAGGAAAAAAAGACAAAAACACGAAGGATTAAAGCCCCTAAGCCTTGACCATGCACAAAGTGATGCAAAATGAAACAAAATGGAACAAACTTGGGCCAAAAATAGTACAAAACTCTGCTAGGAAAATACAAATGAGTGACATAAATATATTCCCCCAAGCTTGGCTCTTGCTTGTACTTGAGCAAGACTCTAGGACAAAGGCTAAAAGACAACAAACACTAACAACACTAACTAAGGGAAACAATAAAGCCTAACTCACTTTTGTAGGAATCACAGTTGGTTTTAACAACAATCAACAAGCTCTTTAAACCCCCTAATCGCTTAGGAGGATGAGTGTGCTCTCAAAGGGTTTCCTATGAGGTAACCCATAACTCTCAAAATGAATTAAAACTAAAGCAAGCATTTTAAATACGAAAAACAAAGAAACTAAAAGAAATGAAAATTAGTAAAAATAAGTAAAAGGAGATGCAACGAGTGGGCATTTATGCGACAACATCATGATGGATATTCAACTTTCTAAACAATAAGATAAGACATGCTAAAGAATGTATAAGAATGAATAAAGGATAAACAAGAAAGAGTAGGAAGCTATAACTTTCATGCACCTAAACTGAAACACAACCACACTCTTCTCAAGCCTTATTTCCATCCTTAAATAATTAGCTTCTCATTCTCCTTGAGGGAGTTGAACAAATAAACAATTTGAGTAATGACTTACCACTCGACATTTTAATTGCCATGCTTGCTTAATATGCTTGACCTTTACCTCCCTACACTGACAATGACTCAACTTCCTAGAGTCAAAAGGACTTTAGGGTAAGATATAGGAAAAATAAGAAAAGGACCAGGACAAAATAGGCAAAAGCTTTGTTAATGGTATGAGGCTTAGATTCATGAAAAATGAAATTCTTGCAATTTTGACCTTCACCTCATTTCAAGGCCTTGAGATTTCATATTTAATGGAATACCAACTAGTCTCCTCCCCTAAGCTTAGTTAAAAGCATATATGAGCTTTTTGGTTCTCAGAATCCCATAAACCCACAAAATCTTTCTAAACTCAATTCCTTTTTGTATTATTTCTTCCCCCTTTCTTTTTTACTTCTTTTTCTCTATACAGCTTTTTCTGATTTTTTTTCTTCGTTTTTTTATTACTAAAAGAGTCTTCAATAGATGAGTAGCTCTTAAAAGATGTTATCTAAAAAAATTACTATTATCCTTTAAAGCTTTATAACTCCTAAATCACCATCAATACATCCATACAACTTTCTTGCCAAAGAATCCCATAAAAAATGAGGTTGTGGAGGTTCATATTGGGTCATTGACAATATAAGCTCAAGATGGTAACAATTTATAGGAAAGCTAATGGGGAAATATCAATGTCTAAGGAAAAAGGAAATGAGTTCAAGAGTGCCTTTGTCTTTCCTTAAGAAGTTCGGTTGCATCTCAGGTAGGTATAAATCAAGTTCTTCATCAAATCATGACAAATTAAGGATCCTTGCCACTGAATACAAATCATGTTGAAAGCTTTAAAAGATTTCCTCACCATGGGGTTTGCAAATAATAATCCTAACGATTTCACTCAGCTAATGAAAAGGTGGGGTGCTTAACTAAGGGTTGTAATCACAATAGTTCCATCTACCTAACAAAAGTCCATCCTGAACTCATTCAAATGCCATTTTAAGTCTAAACCATATAAGATCTCAAGGTTTAGGAAGGAAAACATTCAACAAGATGAGTGTTCTATTTCTGCCCAACTCAATGCAAAACAATCAAAAGAAGATGAGCTATTTGCCTTGCAAAATAAACTCAAAATCTTTCTGGATTTTTTGATTTTGTAAAAGGAAAACAAAGAGAATTAAAACAAAAAGAAGCATGCATGGGAGTATGATATCACTACAACAAATCCCTTATTTTCTCAATGCTATTTGTGTATATTTTCATCGCAAAAAGCGTCGAGAATTTAATGCCCCTCAAAAGTGTCGAGATAGTCAATATTGAGAATTCTCGACGCTTTTTTGCGCCGATAATGTCGACACTTAAAACTGCCCAGATTGTCGAAATATCCATTCATTTTTCGTATTTAAGTAATTCTCGACGCTTTTTCTGTTGACTTTCTCGACGCTTTTTGGTGTCCATTTTTGCGGTTTAACATGTTGTGGCATCGACAATCTCAACGCTTTATATGGTATCTATTTTTGGTGTTGACATATTTTGGTGTTGAGTTTCTTGATTACTATTTTAGTGTGTA
Organism: Dysphania ambrosioides; assembly: GCA_026401315.1. Classification (NCBI taxonomy): domain Eukaryota; kingdom Viridiplantae; phylum Streptophyta; class Magnoliopsida; order Caryophyllales; family Amaranthaceae; genus Dysphania; species Dysphania ambrosioides. The sequence goes on from CM048662.1 coordinate 7,134,908, forward strand.
GATTTATTGACGCTTTTTTTGCGAATAAAAAAGTTAATATATGCCTTTTTTCAAGAATTTAATATTCGTCGAGATTTCTTATTAATTTTCTTAAAAAAAAATATATTTACAATACAATTTTTATTTAAATAATAGGATTCAAAAAGGAAAGTAAGAATATATATGTATTCTATATATACTTGAACTTTAAATGCACTGTATACATACATGTGCATGTCTAAAAATAATTTAATATAAACTAGTACGTAGCCACGTACACACACTTTTATATAAAATATATAGATGTATATTAATCAAGACCGTAAATAACATTAATAATATATGTCCAAAATATGATCATAATATTAACAAATTAATATAACTAAATACAAGCCTATCAGGAAAAGCCATAAACAATATTTTCAAATTAAATCCATGCAATTAATAACTATAAGCCTAAAAAAACTTAAATGATAACTATAGATCGAATGATAGATTTTGTGGAATCTAATTTGATACTGAATCTTATTATCTTTGCTTCTTTGTAGCGCACTTGCCGGTTTTAACCTTCAAAACAAATATACATAAATAGAAAATACGCCTTAAAATCTATACTTGTCTCACTTCAAAAATTGAAACACATAATCAAAACTAGATATTCCAAGTTTCTTCTGCACACATAAAAAATTATAAAAGTTACGAAAAAAGGAACATAATCTATTAAGAAACAAGATGGATGCTTTGGAAATTTTCAAATTAGAGAAGTAGATTCAAGTTCATAGAAAGAAGCAACATGCACAAGTAACTTGATGAGAACTCATGTGTCTAAATGAAATTTGTAGACATAAAACTTCTACAAAAATTAATCTATAAATACAGTTAATATACCTAAAGTTTGAAAGTGACATATTGATGAGAGGGCCTAACCATGCTTTGGAATTCTCCTTAGGCAAAAAATAAACCAAAATACAAACAAAAAAGAAAAGAATAAGGAGAGTTCTCATACAATAGGGTAGACGGTGATTTTACCAATGTTTTGTGATTTTTGTGCATTTAAAAGCACCAGGAACATATAAGTTTTAGTAATTACTGATATTTATGCAATTCTGTCATTTTGCTATAAATACTCCATTAACAACATGGAACCTTACCAGAACTTATAGGTGTCAGGCAATTTGTTTTAGTCATTTTGGTATCTAAATTAAATCTTGAACCAGGCTTGGCAGGACCTAGACTAATCATATTTAGGAAGTGATTACCTCTGCTTTCTTTAGGCCTTGCATCTACTGCGAGTTTGTGCTCTAGACAACAAGGAAGCTATGTAAGATGGCATTCATTATAAGTGACGTATCGAAAATCAGAAACTATAATCAAATTTTTGCATACACAAAAATGGTGTTATGGTGTGTTGGTCATCACTACACTTCTCAAAATCATAAAAGTTACTACATCTACAACTAATAATGGTTCTAGAAACCAATTCATAGCATCAGCTACCATCACAAAAGGCTTTTTAAAGGAACTATACAACAAAATATAATTGAAAGTTATAAAAAGACCATACTAAAGATATGCAATGCTCATCTTTATAAACCTAGTAACATGACTTAGAAGGCACACTTCCTACAAGGTTGAATATAAAAAGTAAAGAAGACACAAAAAGAAAAGAACATGCAACTGATAGGGTTAGATATCGGTCATTATGACACCTACTATCAACTAAACATCGACTTCACCTATTACAAGTAATGGGCAAGTAAGGGTCGAATTCATAGGGAATGGCTTTTAATAGATACCGAACTCGAGCAGTTTAACTATAAGTTAGTTCAAACTAAAGCGTAGGTAAATGGCAAATCTAACTAAAATCTATTGCGTGATTTTAAAAGACTTGTTCTATAAAGGTAAAAGTGCTAGGGGTTCAAGATTCAACATGGATTCCTAACACAAATGAGCTAAAATTTGGAATTGGACTCAAAATGAAATGATATGAGGCTCACTAACTTACCATCAACCTACAAATTGAACCTAAACATGATGCAAGGAAGGGGTTTCAACAAGGAACCAACCTCTCGGTCATCTTCAAGGAAGGGCTTTACGATTAGGATATCTTGCCTAATTGTATTCTAAAGGATCCAAGCAATAAAATAAATTCAAATCAACAATCAATAGCTTGTAAGTCAATGACATTTAAAATCGGGTCACTACCTTAATATGCATTTCTCGATGTCTTCAACTTAGGAATGCACATGGAAGAAATCTATATGGCCAATCTAGACTCCAACCAAAACCCGATATCAAATCACACATAAATAATTAAGAAACCAACTCCATATTTTAAACATCACCCATGCTCGAGATTGGGTTTTCACCCTATCCCCTAACGAATCTAACTACTTATGACTAATACTAGAAAACATCGCAACATAAATAAAGATGAACATACTACCGAATCACAAACAAAGATTAACAAAACTATGTGTAAAACTAATAAAAATCAAACATAAATTAATGAAAGTAGAAACTAAATTAAAAATATGAAATATAAAGCGAGAGAAAGTGAAAGAAATATTGATATATTGATGAGGAATCGATGTCTGACAATTGATGATAGCAAATCCAATGAAAGTGCTATTAACCAATGATAAAACTACTAATAATCTAAAGTTTTGTGAAAGAAAAATGAAGAAACTCTAAGCAATCTCTCTAGGTTAGTTCAGAGTCAAGCGCCCACTCATAAGCCCAAATATCATGGTTCTAGTAAATGGCAATGAGGGGCTGCTTAGGCCAATAAGCGCCGTCTTAGAGACTGCTTGACGTCTGCTCATAGCTCTCAACTTGCTCATTTCCATTGAACTAAGCGGTCGCTTATGATAGAGCAAGCACTTGCTTAGGCCTTTTTTTATCTTGAGAGGCCTCTTGGTTTAGATTTTGAGTGGCCTCTTGGCTTCTCTTCTTGGCTTTTTCTAATATGCATTGCCATTCTTTGATTCTCGTGCTCATGCTCATTAGATACTTGCATTAAGCCAGGAAAACATGCATAAAAGTAGAAAAGATAACGGGAAATCAAGGAAAATAGGACAAAAACACAAGAAATGCTCCTAAACCTAAGAGATGCATAAAGTGATGAAAAAGGATAAATAGGACGAACTCAGGCCAAAAAGTAAGAAACTCTGCTTGGAAGATACAAATGAGTTACATAAATGTCACTCATCGAATTCCCCCAAGCTTGACTCTTGCTCGTCCTCGAGAAAGGCTCTAGGAACAAAGGATGGAAAACATTAAGCACTAATAATACTAAGGAAAACAATAAACCTAACTCACTTTTGTAGGAATCATGGTTGATTTTAGCAACCATCAACAAGCCCTTTAAACCCCCTAATCGCTTAGCAGGACGAGTGTGCTCTCGTAGAGGTTTCCTAGGACTTAAACCATAACTCTCAAATTAAAAAAGGAAACAAGGAAAGAATTATAAAGACTAAAAAGAGGGAAACTAAAAGAAGTAAAACGAAGTAAAACTAAGATACAACAAGTGGGTATTCATGAGACCATCTCGTGATGGATATTCAACTTTCTAAACATTAAGAGAAAACATCCTAAAGTATGCACAAGAATGAACAACAGATAACCAAGAAAGAGTTGGAAACTATAGATTTCATGCACCTAAACTAAGACACAACCACACTCTTCCAAAGCTTCATTTTCATCCTTAAGGAATTAGCTTCTCGTTACTCCTTGAGGGAGTTGAACAAATAAAAATTATAGGTAATGACTTGACATCTTAATTGCCATGCTCGCTCTATATGCTTGACCTTTACCTCTCTACACCAACAATGACTCAACTTCCTAGAGTTGAAAGGGCTTCGGTATAAAATGTAGGTAAAATAAGGAAAAGACGAGAACAAAATAAGGAAAGGCTTGGGTACTAGTGTGAGGCTTAGCTTCCTGAACAATGGAATTCTTAAGGTGTTAACCTTCACTTCATTTTAATGCCTTAAGCCCTTATATTCAATAAAATACCAACCAGTGTCCTCCCCTAAGCTTAGTTAAGAACATATCTGAGCTTTCTTTGGTTCTTAGATTCTTAAAAACCCACAAAATTCTTTTCAACTCATTTCTTCTCTTCTTTATTTATTCCCCCCCCCCCCCCCCTTTTTTCTTTTTTTATACAACTTTTTTTTGATTTTTTATATCTTTTTCTCTTTATTTTTTTATCACTAAAAGAGTCTATAAGAGATGAGTAGCTCTTAAGAGATGTTATTTGAAAAGAAACTACTGCTACCCTTTGAAACTTTATAACTCCTGAATCACCATCAATATATCTATACAACTCTCTTGCCAAAGAATCCCATCAAAAATGAGGTGGTGAAGGTTTATATTGGGTCAATGGCTATTAATTGGAAATTTTTGGAGAAATATAGGCTCAAGAAGATAACAATTAATAAGAAAGAAATAATTTACAAGAAATGGGGAAATGTCAATGGCTAAGGGAAAAGGAAATAGGTTGAAGAGAGCCTTTGCCTTTCCCTAAGAAGTTCGGTCACGATCTTGGGTAGGTATAAGTCAAGTTCTTGATCAAAGTATGACAAATTAAGGATCGTTTCCACTCAATACAAATCATGTTGAAGGCTTCAAAAGATTTCCTCACCATTGGATTTGTAAATACTAATCATAAGAATTTAACTTAGCTAAGGAAAAGGGGAGGCTCTTACCTAAGGGTCATAATCACAATAGTTTCATCAACCTTAATAAAAGTCCATCCTAAACTCCTTCAAATGTAATTTAAGGATAAATCATGTAAGCTCTTAAGGTTTAGGAAGGAAAACATTCAACAAGATGAGTGTTCTATTCATGACCAACTCAATGCAAGAAAAACAAATAAAATTAAAACTACTTGCCTTACTATATAAAACTCAAAATCTTTTTGGATTTTTCAAATTTTGTAAAAGAAAAGCAACGATAAAGAAAAATAGGAAGATGCATGCATGGGAGTATGATAGGGGAAAGGTTATCTAATCAATTCAACACAAATAGCTAACCATGGTTATTAAAACTAATGGTTTCTAACGAACCAATCCTTAAAAATAGGCTAAACTCTTTTCACAATAAAGTGCCTTAAATCCTCAAACAATCAACTTCCCTAAACTAAAAAGAAAGAAAAACACACCAAGAAAAACAATAAAAAGGGGGAGTAGGAGAGATTATACATTGGCCTTGCTTTGCATTTCCACTAATACTCATGAACGACTAATGATTTACAAAATAAATGAACATAAGAATATTACTTCCTACTCTAGCTAAAACACACACACAAATAAAAGCAAAGAAAACAAAAATATTCATGGATTCTACAAAGGAAAAGATGAAAGAAAGCTAAGGCCCGACCCTTTTTGGAACAAACCCCCACAAGCTTAAGTAAAGCATAGTCCTTGGCGCGAAAATCAAGAAATAAAAAGGGAAGGCCGATCAATCACGGTAGGACTAGCTAGTTTTTAAGCCCTTTCAATTCATTAGCCTCTCCTTACGTTATGAGAGGAGAAGTTGCAGGCTAGGTCGACATTGAGATCTGATGCATCATTGTAGGGCGACCAATCATACTGTGGTTGATAGGGATAGTTCCTTAAGGATGACATACCACCTAGGCCATCCCACCCACCTGTATAACCCAGGGGCCAACCCATTTGGTCATACAGGTAGGCAAGATAACCACGGTAATCACTCCCTGATAGCCGTTCTTTTAGGTCGTTTAACTAAAAGAATAGTTATGCAAACAATATTTGTAAACACCCTAATACTACCACAACTAGTGTAGTGGTAGGTCGGGGATCGAACCACAAGGGCAAGGGGCGATAGTCTATAGACTTGATGCAAAGGGGTTTATTTGGGATTTGATTAAATGAATCTAATGACAGAAAAATAAAGCAAGAATTAAAACGATGATATGCTATGAAAGGAAAACGGGGACAGATCAGTTCCACCCTAGGAAGGATAATCGAACTATCAATACGCTAAATTAGGAGAAATCAGTCAATAATATATCATGACACTCAAGATGACAAGAGGAAGTTTGTGACCCTATAAATCACATGAACAACCTATAATCGCCCTATGTCTCCAAAGGAGTGGCAGGACAAGATTCACATCAAATATCAATCAATTAATCATCAACAATCTCAAACCCTAACTCTACGCATGAAGAACGACCCAACCTAGGGTTTCAGCAATCAAACCCCTAGGGAAACTACTCACACATAATAATAAAGACTACGGCATACACAATGATAAAGGACATGATTGAAAGCATGAACAATTTGAATGTACGTAAACAAGAGAACGACAACTACTCTATCAAACCATAAACAAAGCAATGATAATAGCAAAAGTAATGAAATTACCAAAAGAAATAAATGAAAGCATTAAACAAAATAGAACAAAAAAGAATCGATACCTTGCATAAATGAAATTCCGTGAACGAAAGTAATTCTGAATCCGAAATACAAAGCTTGAAAACGAGAACAATAAAAGCTGTAAATCTAAACTAATGCATGAATGAAATGAAAAGCTTTAAAGTGATGTTCTAAGTTGAGGTACAAGAGCTCTCAAAGTAGGCATAAGGGTTATTTACAGAGCACGAGGATATTTATACCCTAGGGACATAAGGGGTAAAACCCTAGAAAAAACCCTCGAGCGCTGGCTAATGAACGGATGCCCAAGCTATGATACACGCATCCAAACTATGATACGCGCATTTAAAGTGGGTGGCCATTTGAAGTGTCTGATGGCTTTTGGAGTTTATGGGATCTTCGAGAGTGACTTAGAACGCAAGCCCAAGCTATGATACGCGCATCCAAAATCTTGATAAAAGTGTCAAAGCCTCGAACACGTCTCATTTTACCTCAAAATCATCGAAAGTACCTGAAATAACCTAAAAACAGCTCGAGGACAAGATCAAGGTAAAACCGGATGTAATGTGCATAAAACCAATACAAAATAGCGAGACTCGACATTAAAATGGGGTTGTAAACATGCTTTAAAACGAGCACATCAACTTCCCCCAAGATAAACCTTTGCTAGTCCCTTGCAAATGAACTAGCAAGGCAACACCGTGAGTAAAGCATATGAAAGGCAAGGTGAGCAGAAAACAAGACAATGTCAGTCGTGTACGTGCAAAACTCTTTCCTAGCCATGGGTGTGCAAGTACAATGGGCTCAAAAGATCATAATACCAAGATGAACAACATCTTCCACAGACTCGGGATTACTGGAAAAGCTACAACACAGGCCATGCCACCTACTACCTAATGAGGTCACAAGTCCACGCTCCCCATGCTATTTCCCAAAAGATGTGGGAAATTTCTAATACCCTCGTGTATTTAATACTGTATGTGTTTCGCTCAAAATCATCTGACTTAAGATGAGTCAGGAATTAAACACTCAATTAGGGAGAAATCTTAGGGATTGTATCCTATCTACTCTCCAGCACAGAACTTACTAATCAGGCCAAGTCGAACAGGTTTGGACACGGTTGCAATGTAGGCTAGGATCAAGGTAGGGTAAAATTTGGGGATGTGGAGTTCAAATAGAGGATAGTAAGCAATCCAAGGTAATCAAATCAAGGACGACTATGACTTCCGACGACAATGCCACTTCCCAAAATTCTCTAGATACGCATAAATGAACTCATTACACCAACTTTATTCTCGAATTTTTCTTTCTGTTTTTTTCTTTTTCTTTTTGTTTTCATGCTAATGTTTCTGAAATAAACTAAGAGTAATGTAAAGAGTCATATCATATGACAACAATTTTTCAAATCGAAATCTTTCACCACAATGCAACGGGCACCACTTCACTATGATCACTTGACTATCCTCTAGGTAAAAAGAGGGAATATTTGGCTCATATGGAGTTAGGTGATGTAGTTACGAATAAAAAGTAAAGGCACAAAAATTGGCTTACCCTAAAGTCAATCGATATTCATGGTAGACAATTTGGCCATGTAGTTGTAACTACAAACGTGTTATCATCCCTGATCTTTAGAAAAGAAGACTATGCTGGAGTAGAACAGACACAATACATAGACTCTCTAACTAGCACTCAATAACATAGGACTCATAATGGAGTCCAAGAATTCTCAACTCACTAGGCTAGTCAAAATGCGCCTCAATAGGTAGTCATCCAAGCCACAAACCAAGCAGGACCAGATCCCCCAAGTCAGGTGGAAAACAGTCAATCATTCGGTCCCAAAATAGGCACAAGGCTAGGAAAACATGAGTATGCATAAGACCACTATAATGTACACATCAGGAGCTTGCATGTCAGTTTCACAACTCAAGCACATCAACTTGACACACCTAGACATGTAAAGAAAAACTAAAACAAAAACCAAGGCAATAGTTTCAATAATGCTGATCTTTCAAAGCTTTGAAAACACAAGGACCCTCCCCCAAGCCAACTCAAGAGCCGTCTCGGCACTTGGGAGAAGAGAGCCAAAAGGGGGAAAGATCAGCGTTATGGAAGCTATTACTATACAAACACATAAACAAAACAAACACCGTGTTATCTCCCGTAAGTACTTTTGTTTAACGTTAGTAAGTTCGACACAATTAGGCACAAGTTTATACAGAAAAAGAAAACAACGAAATCATACCTGCAGTAGGAGTGGATGCACTCCTAGCATCTCCATCGCCTCCAGCGTGGGGAGTCAAAACTCTCCACCGAGCCGCACTAGTAGAAGTAAGAAACGGAGAACTAGGGTCATCTAGAGGTGGGATATAATGCGGTGCTCCCCCAAGCCAGGGTAGAGCCATCGATCTCTTTTTGTTTTTCTTTTTCTACCCTCTTCCTTTTATGGGCTGGCTTGTCAGTTCCCTCTGATATGTAATACATCTCCGCTGGTGGAGCAATTCCCTTTACAACCTCAAAAATAAGATGCTCTTGCGCGTCCTCCTCATACGACACCTCAACCATCATTGGGGCAGCAAAAAAATTACACCTCTCAACCTCTTTCGCAGCTGCATTCTCAATAACCCCAAAGGAACAAATCTGCTCTACTATGGGTTCCTTTGAAGACTTAGAAAAGGCAAACACAACCTTCTGGGCTACCCTCATGGTTATAGTTTCTGTTTCACAGTCGATCAGGGCACCCAAAGTCTTCAAAGCATCTCTCCCTAAGATAAGGGGAGTATAAGGATCCTCGGCCATATCAAGCACCACGAAGTCACATGGTACCACTATCTTCCCTACTTGGATCGGAAGGTCCTCAAACTCCCCACATGGCACTTTTATACTACGGTCAACCAGTTGGATGGTTTTCTTCGAAGGCTTGAGTTCAAAGGTTAATTGATTGGCAATGGACATCGGCATTAAGCTAATGGAGGCCCCAAGGTCATCAAAGTGCTCCCTTAGAATTGAGCTTTCCAAGGGTGACCGGGAGCACAAAGGGTCCTCTCGCTTTTTCTTTCTTTGCCCACGTCCCCTATATGATGGCACTCACCTATTCCGGAAAACTAATTACTTCTCCCCCAAGATTTCTCTTATTTCCTAGGAGGGTTTTCAGATACTTAGCATATTGAGGCATTTGCTCCATGGCCTCTAAGAATGGTATCTTCATTTTGAGCTGCCGCATATGCTCTAGGAATTTGAGAAACTTTTCTTTCAATTGCTTCTCTACCTTTTGTAAGGAAAAGGTAGAGGTGGAGCATGTTGACGCTCAAGTTTCCTCCGTTCCTGTATCTCCCTCCATCTCTCATCCTCATCCTTCTTCTTCCTCTCATGCCCATTTACTTTGACATTGTTTACCTCATCGTCTTCGCCACCCTCGTTTTCTTCACTCCCCTCAAGATTCTCCTTGTGCTCATTTTCTCTTAAACAACCACTATCCTTCGAGAAATCTTCCCATAAATCATCTCCATTAGCTATAACTAGAGCAGGGTATGAGGTTCCAGATCTTAGGAAGATCGCCTTACAGGTGTAATGCTTAGGGTTGGAGTGAGGAGGGTTTTGTGGTGGAGATTGGGTGGATGGGTTTTGTTGAGGGTGAGAAGGAAGTAGCAATGGTGGGGATGGACTAGCTATCTGTGTAAGTTGTGATTCACACAACTTCTGCTGCGCTTGAAGTTGTTGCATTTGATTTATCAAAGTTTGATTGATTTACGAGAGGGTTTGATTTTGCTGCGCAAGGGAGTTCACTTGGGTGGAAAGGAATTCATTATTTGGAGGCGGGTTTAGTTGTGGCTGTGTAGATGGATAGGGTAGGTTGGGGTTAGGTCTTGGCATTTGAGGGTACGACTTATTCCTATTCGGCCTAGGAAAACTCCCATTCGCTTGATTGGTGGAGTTGTACCCTTGGTAGGGGTTCCCTTGGTTAAAATTCGGATTGAAGGTAGGTCTAAAGGATTGATGGTTGTAAGGATATTGGGGCATGGAGGTATGAGATCGCAAATATCTGAGAATACCTCCAAATGTTGGAGAGGGCATTCATTTTTCAAACCGCAAAAAGGGGTCTCCTTCACCATTCGGGTGAATTGAGGATGTATGTGATAAGGGTTCGGGGCTATGGGTAACACTACACCTCCTTGAAATTCTTGGGACCCAGGCGTCCCAAATTGACTAAATAGTTGTTGGTTTTCAGCCATTGGTGGTGTAGGGGGGTTGGAAATATTTGGTTATGACGAGGTTTGGGTTGGAATTCTCCGTTTGTTGCGTTGAACCTCAGGGTCGTATGGTTCTAGTTGTTGATTTGATCTACGTGTGCTATATGGCATGCAAACAACACTAGAGACCAAGCGTAAGTACTATCAAGCAATATGGTATGATTGCTCGCTTGAAAATCCAAATTTATTTATTTACTTATAATTGTGTTTGTTTTCCCCTTCTTTCCATCATGTGCCCCCTTTTTTCCATTATATGCTCCATTCTTTCCATCATATGCTCCAAACAAGCATGCAAGCTTCTGTCGTGCACTTTACATTGATTATATACAAACTCGTATTCCTCTAGCCCTGTGCCTATTTTGGGTCTGAGTTTATCGATAGTTTTTCACTTAGCATGGGGGATCTGAGCTTGCTTGGTATGTGGTTTGGATGACTACCTATTGAGGCGCATTTCGACTAACCTAGTGAGGATTGACTCTTCTAGGAATTTATTATGAGTCCTTTATTATTGAGAGTTAGTCAGGGAATCTTAAGAATTTTGTATGTTCTCCTCTAGCATAGTATACTTTTCTAAAGGTTAGGGATTATAACACGATTGTAGTTGAAGCTACATAGCCAAAGTTCCTACCATGAATATCCATTTACTCTAGGTTAAGCCAAATTTGTGCCTTTACCTTCTTTTTTTTATCCACGCTATCTAACTCCACATGAGCAAAATGTCCCCTCTTTTTACCTAGAGGATAGTCATGTGATCATAGTGAAGTTGGTGTTCATAGCATTGCGATATAGGATTTTTGTTTGGAAAAGTGATTATTGGATGATTTGACTACATACACTAGTCTTAGCGTATTTCAAGGAAGTTTTTCACATGGAAAGTTCAAAAAAAGAAAAAAAGCACAAAAAGACAAAAAAAGAGAAAAAGGGAAAAAAAAGAGAAAAAGAAAAGAAAACAAACAAAAAGAAAAAAAGAGAGAAAAATTTGAGAATAAAGTTGACATAGTGTATTAGAGTCCATTATTGGGAATTTTGGGAGTGGCATGGTTGTTGAAAGGTGTAGTCTTCCTTGGTTTTATTTCTTTGGATCACTTACTATCCTCTATTTTAACTCCACATTCCCAAATTCTACCCTACCTTGATCCGAGCCTACATTGCAACTCTTTCCAAACCTGTTTGACTTAACCTGATTAGTAAGACCAGTGCTGGAGAGTAAATAAGACACAATCCCCGAGATTTCTCCCTATGTAGGTGTTTCATTCCTGACTCATCTTTAGTTGGATGATTTTGAGTGAAACACATACCCTATAAACACATGAGCGTATTAGAAATTTCCCACATCTCTTGGGAAATAACCTCGGGAGCGTAGACTTGCGACCTCATTAGGTAGTGGGTGGAATGAACTATGATGTAGCTTGCTTAGTGATCCCGAATATGTGTAAAATGTTGTTATGCTCTTTTAATCCCATTGTACTTGCACACCCATGGCTAGGGAAGAGTTTTGCACATGCATGACTTGCATTGTCTTGATTTTCACTCCCCTTGGTCTTCATTCATTTTTATGATTGTGTTGCCCTAAGCTATCACTTCACCTTCCTATTTCATTTGCTAGGGAGTAGCAACAGTTTAGCTTGGGGGAAGTTGATGTGCTCGTTTTAAAGCATGTTACTACCTCATTTTAGTGTCAAGTCTCGTAGTTTTATATTAGTTTTATACATATTATTCTTGATTACACCTTGATCTTGTCTTCGAGTTGTCTTAAGATCATTTCAGGTATTTTTGATGATATTGAGATGAAATGCAATGCATTCGAGCCTTTGACACGCATATCATAGCTTGGCAAATGTTTCAAGTCACTCATGAAGATCCCATAGAGTTCAGAAAGCATCAGAAACTAAAAAGAAGATTCAAAGCTTTAGATTCAACTAAATCTGATGGTCATTCGGTCGAATGGTACAGATTCGACTGAATGGGAGTGTCCTTCATTCGAATGAGGGGCAGTCTTCAGAGCATTTATTCCTTGGTCACTGGGAAGGCCGAAAGGAACTCATTCGGGCGAATGAGCTTCCATTCGGCCGAATCAAACCCTACATTCGGGCAAATGGTGGACAGAGAGAAATTCTTCAGAGCCTCTAGAATGGGAAAATCGAGCTCTATTCGGCCGAATGGGAATTAAATTTGGTCGAATGACATTGTTTTCTCCGGAACAACTACTTCTTTTTAGGGCCGGCCCAAAGGCATTTTAGGGTTTTCGTATTTTTCTTATGCTTTGTTATAAATACCCCTCCCTCTGATGAGAGGGGGGGCAGCTAGGTTTTTATATTTTATGCACTTTTAGTTTTGTTTAGTATCCAAATTCTTTTAGTTCTAGCTTTCACTTTTCGGTTTTCTCAACATTTGTACTCTGAGTTTTGGATTTTTTCATTCAAATTCTGATCATGGATAATGCATTGAAGCTTTTGTGAGTATTAATCTATTCCCTACTTTTGAATTCATTCGCTTTATTTTATTCCATGTTTAGTTCTATGTTTATCGTTTACTAGAATAGTTTCTGATTTGCTTTCATTCTCGTTAATTTCTTTTCATGATCGTTGTGTTTGCTTTATTGAATATCGTTATGTCGTTTAGCATAAATATGTGTGAGTATTTCTATTAGGGGTTTTGATTGGTGAAACCCTAGGAAAAGCTATGTTCTTTATTGCCTAAGGTTGTAGGAATGATGATAATAAGTAGTTTTGGAATCTGATGCGATTCTTGTCCTGCCACTCCTTTGGAGACATAGGGCGATTATAGGTCATTCGTTGTGATTTTTGGAATCACCAACTTCCTCTCGCATTCTTGGATGTCCATGCTAATTATTATTAGATTTTCTCTAACCTATCATGTTCAGTTTTGAAAGTTTCATTCCTAGGGTGAATCTAATCCTGTCCTCATTTTTCTCTATTTGATTTACCTCGTAATTTATCGTGATCTATATTCTTGTTAATTAGTTTAGTTGTCTCCAAATCCAAAAAGTCCAGTTGTGTTAAGAATTGAAGTCTTGATATCCTTTGTCCTCGTGGTTTGACCCCCTACTCCACTATACTCGTATAGTTCGTAGGTTGGTATAAATATTGTTTGCATAACGAGTCTTTTAGTTAACGACCTAAAAGCCAGTTATCAAAATGGTGTCGTTGCCAGGGACAAGGCGTAATATTTAGACTTTTTCTGTTCTTAATATAGCTTTATTTCATTTCATTTCTACTTGTTGTTTATTGTTTTTCTTTTTTTAGTGGTTGTCTTTGACTTTGCTGTTTGCATGTCCCATAGCACGTGTAGGTCAAACCAGCCAATAACACCTTATAATCCTGAAATCCAACGCGTGAGTAGACAACGCCCATCAAAACACACCTCACCTTCTGTCCAAAACCCATCCATATCCCCAATGGCCGACGAACATCAATTGTTTGGTCAATTCGGAACTCCTGGCTCACAAGAGTTCTAAGGAGGTGTAGTGCTCCCTATTGCTACTACACCATACCGAATACACCCTTAGTTCACGAGAATGGTTAAGGAAAAAACTTTTAGTGGATTAAGAAATGAATGTCCTCTTCAACATTTAGAGGCATTTTCTGACATTTGTGGACTTATTCCTCCTTGCCCTAATAGCCCAGATTATGTGCGAATGCACCTATTTCATTTGAGTCTAGCAGGAGATGCCAAAGATTGGTATAAATACTTAGAACCTAATTCAATTGTTAATTGGGCTCAACTGAAAACCGGTGTTCTAGAAAGGTTCTATTCTACAGTTCGAATGCAAGATTGGCGTAAGAAAATTGCATCCTTTACCCAAGAGGATGATGAGAACCTTAGTGCTACTTGGAGTCGTTTTAAGAGAATGATTAGAGCATGCCCCCACCACGAGTACGGGGAAAACCATCCCAACACATTCTTTTACGATGGTCTTAATGACTCAACCAAAGCACTTCTAGACTTAGCAGTAGGTGGCCAACTTTCCAAAATTCCTTACACTCAAGTAAAAGCCAAAATTGAGGAAGTTGCTAAGAATAGTGCTTGGGGAGGAACTTAGGAGTCAAGGTTTACCTAGAGGGATGATAGACACAACCAATTTGGACACCATTAGTGCTAAGATAGAAGCAGTTATCGATAAGAAGCTGTCCAAATTAAGTCTAGCCGGTAGTTCAAGCACCCCTCTGGTGCGTGAAAAGCACTTTGCATGTGCTATATATGGGGGTACCAACCATGATACATCTTATTGTGGTGATTCGCACTCCGAGCACGTTGCTGCTGTTGACTATGGAGGGTATAACCCAGAACCACAGGTGATGAATTATGACAGTTATGGGTATAACCCTAATCATATAGCAGCCCTTAACTATGGTGGACAGGGACAAGGAGTAGGGTATAGATAACAACCTTTCTCGAATCAACCTTACAAACCTCCCTTTAACTCAAACCAAAACTAGGGAAACATCCTAGATGCAAAACCAAACATGATAGGTTCGTGAAAATCTAATAATAACTAGCATGGACAAGGTGTAGGATATGGACAACAACCTCTCCCGAATCAACCTTTCAAGCACTGTAATGCACTCCTAGATGCATTAACAAAAATCATCATTCCATTTGGGACATCTCCTAACAACTTGGTTAAGTTCCTTACCACTAAAAAGAAAATATCCTAAAATGCTAAGCTTATTCATAGACGATGATCTATCCTTTAAAGGATTCCTTCATAATAAGCCTATTTAATCATTGTTAGAGTGAAAATTCTATAGTTGTACACATGGCCAAGTGATGCGACAAGTAATATTTACGTAAGAGACACAAGACGATGACAGTTTTAAGTAAGCATTTTGGAAGATTCACTATGATACATTGATCCAGGACATGTTTACGAGATAGTTCAATAGTTACTAAATTCTCCAAGAATCCGAAAGTTGTAAAATAGATTGATCTAAGTCTGTGATAAGCTCATAATAGTTGTAGAAAAAAGAGATAAGCATAGTGTGGAAATAGGGAAAAAGCGGTTATTCATTTGAGTGGAAGTAAACCGAGAAGAAAGAGGACCAGGCAGATTAAAAGTAGTATAGCTAGGCGAGAGAAAGGGGATCAGCTACACAACATTATTTTACTTTCCAATACTCAACACACTGGCTCACTCATTTACATTTACACTTACATTCAATTTGATACAAACCCTTCTTATAATCTGTAATATAAAGTCTTGGTCTTAGACATAGTGAAACATCGAGCTAAATAAGCCCTCACGGTATTCCCGATTAAGGTTTTCCGAATCACCAACTTGCTGTGTCGTTTGCATTTTGTTAATTTATTTAAGCATCGCTTACCAATCCAACCTTCACCTAGCATAGCTAGCCATCAAATGTCTGTAGCTTTAAATTGTCACTTAGTTAACAATTTTTAGCAGAAATAATTGGCGCCCATTGTGGGACAACTACTCGTATAAACAATATAACTCCCCTACCAATGGCTTAGAACGTGAACATCGACAACATGACACAAGATGATTTGATAGCTGTGATGATGAGGGCTCAAGCCGAGCTGGAAGACTCCTAGAAAAAGGTGGAAGATATGCTAAGGGAGCATGTAAAGACAAAAAGTCCATGGAGATCATGCTAAAAGAGCTGGAATTGGTCAAGAACACCCTAAAGTTTAGGATTCCTAAAAGGAACACGATCCCTATTCCATATCTAGAGGGGTCTATCACAAATAATAAGCACAAGTAGCAGGAAGAGGAAGACACTCCTACACCCTAGGTGGAGGAGTAACCAACACAAACACTGAGGCTAGAGGTGGATCCCATGGCAAGCAGATAGAATAACTAGAGGCACCAAACACCCAAATACTCAGAATGCTAAAGAGAGTTCTCAAAGCCCCGACATCGGTAAACTATGAGAAAGAAGATAGATTTAAAGCCTTAGTGTTTGTGTAGGAGATAAATAACCTAGTCATATCTAAGCGACTCATCTTCCCAATTTCTCTACTACCCCGTTTTAGTGTTAAGTCTCACAGTTTTAGATTTATTTTATACAAATTACACTTGATTTCACCTTGATCTTGTCTTTGAGTTGTTTTAAGGTCATTTCAGGTTTTTTGATGATGTCGAGGTGAAATGCGATGTATTCGAGGCATTGGCACTCTTAAACATGCGTATCATAGCTTGGGCAGACATTTCAAGTCACTGATGAAGATCCCACGAAGTTCAGAAGACATCAGTCACTTGAAGAAGCTGAAAAGAGCAATATAGATTCAAATTCGACCGAATCTAACAGTGATTCGGTCGAATGGAACTTCAGTATAGAGGCCTATGTTCCATGGTCACTAGGAAGGCCGAATGACACTCATTCGGGCGAATCATCATCCATTCAATCGAATGGATGTCTTCATTTGGGCGAATCATGCACAGAGAGGAATTCAACAAAGCTGTTGGAATGGGCGAATGGTGGAGAATTTGGGCGAATGATGCTATATTTGGCATAATGGATCATGCCTTTGGTCAAATGGAAGTGTTTTCTCTGGAAATTTAACTTCTTTTATAGGCCGACCCAAAGGAATTTTAGGGTTTTCGGACTTCTTTTATTCTTTGTTATAAATACCCCTCTTGCTGAAGAGAGGGGAACCCTAGTTTTTATTAGTTGTACTAGCTTTAGCTTTGTTTAGCCTCCAAAATTCTCTTAGTTCTAGTTTTTCATTTTTGGTTTTCTTAGCATATGTACTCCGAGTTTTCGATTTTTATTGTTTGGATTCTGATCGTGGATATTGCATTGAAGCTTTATTGTGAATATCAATCTATTCTTTACTTTTTGAATTCATTCGTTTTATTTCTGTTAATGTTTAGCCTAGTGTTTATCGTTCATCTAGAATAGTTTTTGATTTGCTTCTGCTCTCATTAATTTCTTTTCATGATTGTTGTATTTGTTTTATCAAATATTATCATGTCATATATCTTGAATATGTGTGAGTAGTTCTCTTAGGGGTTTGATTAGTGAAATCCTAGGAAAAGCTATGTTCTTTATTATATAAGGTTATAGGAATGATGACAATAAGTGGCTCTCGAAACCTAATACGAATCTTGTCCTGCAACTCCTTTGGAGACATAGGTCGATTATAGGTCGTTCGATGTGATTTGTGGAATCACCAACTTCCTCTCGCATACTTGGGTGTCCATGTTAGTTATTGTTTGATTTTCTCTAACCTATCATGTTCTCTTTTGAAAGCATCATTCCTAGGGTGAATCTAATCTCGTCTTTATTTTTCTCCATTTGATTTTCCTCTTAATTCATCGTGATTTATATTTTCTTTATTAGTTTTAGTTGTTTTTAAATCCAAAAAGTTCAGTTGTGTTACAAATTGAGTGTCTTGATATCCTTTGTCCTCGTGGTTCAACCCCCTACCCCACTATACTTGTATAGTTTGTAGGTTGTTATAAATATTGTTTGGTTTAAGGCTTAGCATAAACGACTATTAAAACCTTGCTTATCAAAATGGCGTCGTTGTCGGGGACAAGGCGTTATATTTAGACTCGTGTTGTTCTTGATATAGATTTATTCTATATCATTTCTATTGCTATTTGTTTTCTTTTTGTCAGTAGTTACCTTTGAGTTTGTTGTTTGCATGCCCCATAGCACGCTTAGGTTAAACCAACCAATAACACCTTATAATCCTGAGATCCAACGCTTGAGTAGACAACGCGCATAAAAACAAACCTCACATTCTGTTCAAAACCAACAATGGCCGACGAACCTCTGTTATTTGGTCAGTTCGGGACTCCTAGCTCATAAGAGTTCCAAGGAGGTGTAGTACTTCCTGTTGCTACTACACCATACCAAATACACCCCCAATTCACAAGGATGGTTAAGGAAACCCCTTTTAGTGGTTTAAGAAATGAATGTCCTCTTCAACATCTCGAGGCATTCTCTGATATTTATGGACTTATTCCTCCTTGCCCCAATAGCCTCGATTATGTGCGAATGCACCTATTTCACTTAAGTCTAGCAGGGGATGCCAAAGATTGGTATAAATTCTTATAACCCCACTCAATTATTAATTGGGCTCAACTAAAAACCGCTTTTCTAGAGAGGTTCTATCCTACAGTTCGAATGCAAGATTGGCATAAGAAAATGGTGTCCTTCACTCAAGAGGATGATGAGAACCTTAGTGCTACACAGAATCGATTTAAGAGAATGATTAGAGCATGCCCCCACCATGAGTACGGGGAAAACCATCTCAACACATTTTTGTACGATGGTCTTAATGACTCAACCAAGGCACTTCTAGAATCAGCAGTGGGTGGCTGATAACCGGTATTTTAGGTCGTTAACTAAAAGACAGGATATGCAAACAATTTTTATTCCAACCTACAAACTATACGAGTATAGTGGAGTAGGGGGTCGAACCACGAAGACAAGGTATATCAAGACTTCAACTTTTAACACAACCAGACTAGTCGGAGTTGGAAATTCAATTAAAACTAATAAGCAGAAAATAGATGACGATAAATCACGAAGTAAAGCAAGTAGAGAAAAACGGGGACAAGATTGGATTCACCATAGGAATGAAGCTATCGAAACCGAACATGACAGACTATAGAAAATCTGATAATAACTAGCATGGACATCCAAGAATACGAGAGGAAGTTTGTGACCCTATAAATCACACGAACAACCTATAATCGCCCTATGTTTCCAAAAGAGTGGCAGGACAAGATTCACATCGGAATCCGAAACTACTTATTTACATCATTTCTACAATCTTAAGTGATAAAGATCATAGCTTTCCTAGGGTTTCACCAATCAAAACCCCTAAAGGAATTACTCACTCATACTCATGCTTAAAGACATAAAGATATTAAAAGAAACGAACATGGGAGGAATTTACGAGAATGAAAACAAAAGCAGAAATTATACTAATAAACGATAAACTTAGAACTAAGCATGCAATGAAATAAAGCAATGAATTAAGATTAAAGGAAGGAATTAAACTTACAAAAGCTTCAATTTGATATCCACGAAAAGAAATCGAACTACAAAGCGTTGAAGAAAAACTGAAAATCGAAAGCTAAAACTAAAAGAATTTGGAGGCTAAGAAATCTAAAAGTGCATAAAAGTATAAAACCTAGCTCGTCCCTCCTCTCATCAGAGGAAAGGGTATTTATAACAAAATAAGAAAAACCTACGAAAACCCTAAAATGCATAGGAGCCGGCCCTAAAAAGAAGTAGTTGATCCGGAGGAAAACAGTGTCATTCGCCCGAATATAGGTCTCATTCGACCGAATGTGATCCCATTCGCCCGATTGGTCTTCCATTCGCCCATTCCAGAGACTTCGAGGAATCGATCTCTGTCAAGCATTCGCCCGAATGTATAGGTTGATTCGGCCGAATGGAAGCTCATTCGCCCGAATGAGTTCCATTCGGCCTTTCCAGTGGCAAGGCTCAAGATCTCTGAAGACAGTCATCCATTCGACCGAATGTGTCTCAGATTCGGTCGAATCTGCAACCATTCGGTCGAATGTCTCTCAGATTCAGTCGAATCTGAGACCATTCTTTCCTCTTTTCACTTCCCTCTTTTCTAAACTCCGTAAAATCTTCATGAGTGACTTCAAACACTTGCCCAAGCTAAGATACGTGTGTCAAAGGCTCGAATGATTGCCTTTCACCTTGAAATCATCAAAAGTGCCTGAAATGAACTTAAGACAACTCGAAAACAAGATCAAGGTAAAATCAAGCATAATATACATAAAACCAATACAAAACTACGAGACTTGACACTAAAATAAGGTAATAATTGTGCTCTAAAACGAGCACATCAACTTCCCCCAAGCTAAACCGTTGCTAGTCCCTAGTAAACAAAATAGGAAGGTGAAATGACAGCTTAAGGCAATATGAATGAAGAAATGAATGAAGAGATGAATGAAAAACATGGGAAGTGAAGCTCAAATGCAAGTCGTGCACGTGCGAAACTCCTCCCTAGCCATGTGTGTGCAAGTACAATGGGATTTAAAGAGCATAATTAACTTTTCACACCTACTTGGGATCGCCAAGCAAGCCACATCATAATTCATTCCGCCCACTACCTAATGAGGTCGCAAGTCTATGCTCCTAAGGTTATTTCCCACGAGGTGTGGGAAACTTCCATTACGCTCATGTGTTTATAGGGTATGTGTTTCACTCGAGATCATTCGACTAAAGATGAGTCGGGAATTAAACACCTAAGCAGGGAGAAATCCCGTAAATCGTCTCTTATCTGCTCTCCAGCACTGATCTTACTAATCAGGTTAAGTCGAACAGGTTTGGAAAGGGTTGTAATGTAGGTTTGGATCGAGGTATGGTAGAATTTGGGAATGTGGAATTGAAATAGAGGATAGTAAGTGATCCAAGGAAATAAAACCGAGGAAGATTACGCCTTCCGACAACCATGTCAATCCCAAAGTTCCCAATAGTAGACTCTAATACACTATGTCAACTTTATTCTCAACTT
Source organism: Dysphania ambrosioides (assembly GCA_026401315.1). Classification (NCBI taxonomy): domain Eukaryota; kingdom Viridiplantae; phylum Streptophyta; class Magnoliopsida; order Caryophyllales; family Amaranthaceae; genus Dysphania; species Dysphania ambrosioides. The sequence goes on from CM048662.1 coordinate 7,156,029, forward strand.
TTTTTCTCTAATTTCTTTTTGTTTATTTTCTTTTTTGTTTTCTTTTTCTTTCTTTTTCCTTTTTTTTTTCTCTTTGTGCTTTTCAAGCTTTTTCTGAACTTTCTGTGTGCATACTTCTTTGAAATGCACTAAGACTAGTGTACGTAGTCAAATCATCCAATGATCATTTCCCCAAACCGAAATCCTATATTACAATGCTACAAATATCAACTTCACTATGATCACATGACTATCCTCTAAGTAAAAAAGTGGGAACATTTGGTTCATGTGGAGTTAGATAGCGTGGCTACAAAAAAAAAAGGCAAAGGCACAAATTTGGCTCAACCTAGAGTAAATTGATTTTCATGGTAGGCACTTTGGCTATGTAGCTTTAACTACAAACGTGTTATCATCCCTAACCCTTAGAAAAGTAAACTATGATGGAGGAGAACATACACCATTCTTAAGATTCCCTGACTAACACTCATCAATATAGGACTCATAATAAAGTCCTAAAGGCTCAATCCTCACTAGGTTAGTCGAAATGCGCCTCAATAGGTAGTTATCCAAACCACATACCAAGCAAGCTCAGATCCCCCCAACCTAAGTGAAAAACAGTTGATAAACTCATACCCAAAACAGGCATAGGGCTAGGGGAATACGAGTTTGCATAAAGTCAATGTAAAGTGCACAACAGAGGCTTGCATGCTTGTTTGGAATATATGATGGGAAAGGGGGCATGTGATGCAAAGAAGGGTAAAAAAAATATAAAAATAACTTAAATACATAAATTTGGATTTTCCCGTAAGAAATCATACCAGTACTGGGTGAAGCGGCATGTGGAACTTCTTATATATATACCTGAAAACAACACCGAAAAGCAAAGCGCAAAGCACAAAATAACACCTAGAAATAGACACAAAACACGAAGCAACGCAACACTACACAACACTAAACTGACAGCCAGGGCCAAAGGACACGCAAAAGAACGAGTAGTGGACTATGGATATCCCCCCCAAGCCAGGATGAAGCCTTCCTCGGCACTAAGGGAGGCCGTTAGGTCCACCACTACTCATCCCCCATAAATTCCTCATCATCCCCCTGGTCATCCTCCTCATTAACCTCCTCCTCCCCACCCGTGTAGTCCATCCTATAGTCATCCGAGGCTCTTCTAGGAGCCGGCGGGGTGAAGTTATTAAACCTACGCCTACCCACCCGCAACCGGTCAAACCCATGACTTAGTGATATCTCGTTATAGTTTTCATGGCGAGGGTATCAGGAAGGGGTGGCCATGCTTTCGCCGACCATGTGGGAGCGATAGGCCATATCATACCATGGGTAGTTTGCCAGCTCGAAGTTTTGTTCGAGGTGTTCGAGCCGGGCGATGTGGTGGGATTGGGTGGTGAGGACCTGGTCAAGCCTTCTCTCTATGCGTCCCAGACCACCGTGATTTTAACTTTCTGGGGAATAACTTAGCTCTTGAATTAAAGAGCAGCACTTTATCTCCAACAAGGAACTCTCGTTGGATGATACGTTGGTCGTGCCAATGCTTAGTATGTTCCTTGTAGATGTGCATGTTATATAATGCATCGAGCCGTAGTTCTTCCAATTCTCGTAATTGGGCGGCTCGCTTCTCGCAGAATAAGGTAGGGTCCATATTTAGAGTTTGGATCGCCCACCAAGACTTGCATTCCAGTTCCACCGGTAGGTGACAGGATTTCCCATATAAAAGCCGAAACGGGGTGGTGCCAATAGGGGTTTTGTAACACGTCTGGTGGGCCCAAAGAGCGTCATCTAACTTTAGAGACCAATCTTTCCTATTTGGGTTTACCACCTTCTCGAGAATTCTCTTGATTTCCCTATTAGCTACTTCCACCTGTCCTTGAGTTTGGGAATGGTAGGGCGATTCGACTTTGTGCACGACTCCATAATTTTTAAATAATTTATTTAGTTCGTGCTTAGCAAAGTGTGATCCCCCATCACTTATGACTATTTTGGGAACACCGAATCGAGGAAAGATTATGCTTTTAAAAAGCTTAATAACCACTTTGTGATCGTTCGTAGGTGAGGTGATGGCTTCCACCCACTTAGACACATAATCAATTCCTACTAAAATATATTAGTTCCCATGAGATGAAATAAATGGGCCCATAAAGTCAATTCCCCAACAGTCGAACACTTCACACTCAAGGATGTAGTTTTTAGGCATCTCATTTCGCATTGAGATGTTGCCAACTTTTTGGCACCTCTCACATCTTTTCACAAAAGTTTCAACATCCTTGTGTAACGTTGGCCAATAGAAACCTGCGGTGGCAACCTTAGCAGCAGTGTTCATTATACCATGGTGACCGCCACACGCGTATGAATGACAGTGAGTTAGGATTTTGGGAACTTCCTCTTCAGTGATGCAGCGGCGGATTATGCCGTCTGCGCAAGAATGAAATAAATAGGGACCATCCCAAAAGAAGTTCCCGACTTTACCAAAGAAAGCCTTTTTCATAGCCCTTGATTCCAACTCTGGAAGTTCTCCACAAGCTAAATAATTCGCAATATCTGCGAACCAAGGGGCTTTCCCAATTACTATTGCTGTCATTAGGGTTTCTTCGACCATTTCGTCTTGGATAGGTAAGGCGTCGTTATTAAGCTCGGGTAGCCTAGAAAAATGGTCAGCTACCACATTTTCGCTACCTTTCCTATCTCTTAACTCAAAGTCAAATTCCTGTAAAAGGAGCACCCAACGGATCAACCTTGGCTTTGCATCTCTCTTTGTCATTAAAAACTTTAGAGCCGAGTGATCAGTGAACACTACAACTTTTGAACAGATGAAATATTGGCGCAGTCTCTTAAAAGCATAGACTACTGCCAGCATTTCTTTTTCATTTGTAGTGTAGTTACGTTGTGCAGGGTCTAGTGTTTTACTAATATAACATATAACATGGTGCTTTCCCTCCTTTTTCTGCCCAAGGACAACACCAACAGAAATATCACTGGCATCGCACATCAATTCAAATGGCAAACTCCAATCCGGAGCTTGCACAATGGGCGCAAAAATTAGAGCATCTTTTAGCTTCTTAAAGGCATTTAGGCATCTCTCATCGAAGTAAAATTCGACATCTTTCTGAAGAAGTTCATTCAAGGGTTTTGCTAGAGTCGAAAATCCTAAGATGAGACGCCTATAGAATTCTGCATGTCCAAGAAAGGATCGTACTCCTGTAACTGAGGTAGGTACAGGAAGATTCCTTATCACATCAATTTTGGCAGGATCCACCTCTATGCCTTTGGAAGACACTTTGTGGCCTAGGACGATGCCCTCTTGAACTAAAAAGTGACATTTCTCCCAATTTAGTACAAGATTCGTTTCTTGGCACCTTAATAGTACTTTCTCAAGATGTGTCAAGCAAGTGTCAAGAGAGGACCCTCCAACAGAAAAATCATCCATGAACACTTCCATGAAGTCCTCTAACATATCAGCAAATATAGCCGACATGCACCTCTGGAATGTAGATGGAGCATTGCATAAACCGAAGGGCATTCTCCTGTAGGCAAAAGGCCCAAAAGGACAAGTGAAAGTTTTTTTCTGTTGGTCCTCGGGGTGGATTGGGATTTGAAGGAAACCCAAGTAACCATCTAGAAAACAATAGTACTTGTGCCTGGCCAGTCTTTCCAGCATCTCATCGATGAAGGGTAAGGGAAAGTGATCCTTTCTGGTTGCCTTATTGAGTTTGCGATAGTCATGCAAACTCGCCATCCTGTGGTGGCTCTTGTGGGGATCATCTCTCCTCTGTCATTCTCGACGATGGTTATTCCTCCCTTTTTAGGAACGTGAAGTGGGCTAACCCATCTACTATCTGAAATTGAGTAGATGATGCCGGCCTTGAGAAGTTTGAGGATTTCATCCTTAACTACCTCTTTCATGTTGGGATTCAGCCGCCTTTGAGGCTCAACGGAGGAAAATTGTTCATCATCAAGATGAATCCGATGCATAACAAGGGATGGACTAATCCCTTTTAAATCACCTAGTGAATACCCGATGACATCTCGATAGTTCCTTAATAAAACAAGTAGTTTTCCAAAGAAATGTCATCAAGCTCATAATTCACTATGACAGGGCTTCCTTCATCTTCATGGAGATAGGCATATTTAAGCTAGGAGGTAGAGGTTTCAAAGTCACTTTGGGGAAAGGCTTAGGACTTTCCCCTTTGTGCGTAATACTTTCCTCTACCTCGTAAAGGTGCTCATACTCTGCTTCTTTTTCAGATTCCTGGGCCGTATCTAATCAGCCTTCCAACAACTTATTTATAGTAGGGGTATCCTCATCATTCATTTGACACCCAACCTCTACTTCCTTGTTCCCATAATAATCCTCACTATCCCTATCACCTTCTTCAAGGCGACAGACCTGCTCAACCATAGGCTTCTTTAAAAGGGGAGAGATTTTGAAAACTACCTTTACTTGGGCAACTTCTACCGTTATGGTATCATCATGGAAATTAATAACTGCCTGAAGCATTTTCAGAACGGCTCTGCCCAAGATAAGTGGAGTATAAGGGTCCTCTTCCATTTCTATTCCTACAAAATCACAAGGGACCACTAGTTCTCCTACTTGTATAGGTATGTCGTCAAGCTCTCCACATGGCACTTTAATGCTTCTATCAGCCAGTTGGATTGTTTTCCTTGAAGGTCGGAGGGCAAAGGGGAGCTTTTTGGCGATCGATAGAGGCCGAATGTTGAACAGTAAGTCTTTCAAGAATTTAGCATACTTTGGCATTTGTGCCATAGCATCGAGGAATGGGATTTTCATCTCCATCTTCTAAAGATGTTCAAGAAACTTCTTCAACTTATCATCAAGTTGCTTCTCAGCTTTTCTGTAGGGAAAAGGAAGCGGTGGTGCATATAGCCGTTCTAACCTCTTTCTCTCCTCAGCTTTCTTCCTCCTCTCTTCCTCACTCTCTATTGGCTTCTCACTCCCTGCCTTAGCATTGACGTCCTCCCTACCTCTTTCATCCTCAACCTCTGGCATTTTACCATGTTCCTCCTCTTTTTCATCTTTGTGTACTCTCGTCTCATCACTCACCCGCACCAAAGGTGTATCAACCGGATATGAAGGACCGTTATACTGAGTCCCTGATCTTAGGTGGATAGCCTTAGCAGTGTGCTGGTTTGGGTTCGGGTGCTGAGGTGGAGGTTGTATAGAGGGGTTACATTAAGGGTGAGATGGGAATAGCGGTGGTGCTGGAGGATTAGCCATTTGGGCCAGTTGAGTTTCAAACAACTTTTGCTGAGCTTAAAGTTGCTGCATTTGTTGGATGAGAGTCTGATTAATTTGCGTCAGACTCTGGTTCTGTTGAGCAAGAGTTGTTACTTGGGAGGCTAAATGGTCATTGGTTGAAGCATGACCATGTTGTGGTTGAGGAGCCACATGATGAGGCTGACTAGGGGAAAAGGTAGGTTTGAACTATTTTTAGGCCCTTGGTGAAACCCTGGGGGTCTATACACATTGGCCCTAGGTACGTTCCCATTAGCCTGGTTCCCATGGAAACCTTGGTTATTAAATCCACCTTGACCATTTCTGTTGTATCCTGGGTGGAAGTTTCCATGTTTTTGGTTGGAGTTAAAGGGAGGTTTGGACTGTTGGTTGTTCGGGAAAGGTTGCTGCCCATACCCTACTCCTTGGCCTTGTCCACTATAGTTAAGGGCTGCTATATGATCAGGGTTATACCCATAACCGTCATAATTCATCACCTGCGGTTCTGGGTTATACCCTGCATAGGTAACTGCAGCTACGTGCTCGGAGTGCGAACCACCACAATAAGGTGTATCGTGCTTGGTACCCCCACATATGGCACATGCAAAGTGCTTTTCACGCACTAAGGGGTTGTTCGAACTACCGGCTAGGCTTAGCTTAGACAACTTTTTATCAATAACGGCTTCTATTTTGGCGCTAATGTTGTCCAAGTTAGTTGTGTCTATCATCCCTCTAGGTAATCCCTGACTCCTAGTTCCTCCCCAGGCACTATTCTTAGCAACTTCCTCTATTTTGGCCTTTACCTGGGTGCAAGGAATTTTGGAAAGCTGGCCACCTACAGCTGAGTCTAGAAGAGCTTTGGTGGAGTCATTAAGACCATCGTAAAAGAATGTGTTGAGATGGTTTTCCCCGTACTCATGGTGGGGGCATGCTCTAATCATTCTTTTAAACCTACTCCATGTAGTACTAAGGTTCTCATCATCCTCTTGGGTGAATGACACAATTTTCTTACGCCAATCCTGCGTTCGAACCGTAGGATAGAACCTTTCTAGAAATGCGGTTTTTAGCTGAGCCCAATTAATAATTGAATTGGGTTCTAAGCATTTATACCAATCCTTGGCATCTCCTGCTAGACTCAGATGGAATAGGTGCATTTGCACATAATCAGGGCTATTAGGACAAGGAGGGATAAGTCTATCTGAGAATGCCTCTAGGTGTTGAAGAGGACATTCTTTTCTTAAGCCACTGAATGGTGTTTCCTTAACCATTCTTGTGAACTGAGGGTGAATTTGGTAAGGTGTAGTAGCAACAGGAAGTACTACACCCACTAGGAACTCTTGTGAGCCAGGAGTTCTAAATTGACCAAACAATTGGTGTTCGTCGGCCATAATTTTTATTCCAACCTACAAACTATACGAGTATAGTGGAGTAGGGGGTCGAACCATGAAGACAAGGTATATCAAGACTTCAACTTTTAACACAACTAGACTATTCGGAGTTGGAAATTCAATTAAAACTAATAAGCAGAAAATAGATGACGATAAATTACGAAGTAAAGCAAGTAGAGAAAAACGGGGACAAGATTGGATTCACCCTAGGAATGAAGCTTTCGAAACCGAACATGACAGAGCAGAAAATCTAATAATAACTAGCATTGACATCTAAGAATACGAGAGGAAGTTTGTGACCCTATAAATCACACGAACAACCTATAATCGCCCTGTGTTTCCAAAGGAGTGGCAGGACAAGATTCGCATCGGAATCCGAAACTACTTATTAACATCGTTTCTACAATCTTAAGCGATAAAGATCATAACTTTCCTAGGGTTTCACCAATCAAAACCCCTAAAGGAATTACTCACTCATATTCATGCTTAAAGACATAAAGATATTAAAAGAAATGAACATGGGAGGAATTTACGAGAATGAAAACAAAATCAGAAATTATACTAATAAATGATAAACTTAGAACTAAGCATGCAATGACATAAAGCAATGAATTAAGATTAAAGGAAGGAATTAAACTTACAAAAGCTTCAATTTGATATCCACGAAAAGAAAACGAACTACAAAGCGTTGAAGAAAAACTAAAAACCGAAAGCTAAAACTAAAATAATTTGGAGGCTAAGAAATCTAAAAGTGCATAAAAGTATAAAACCTAGCTCTCCCCTCCTCTCATCATAGGAAGGGGTATTTATAACAAAATAAGAAAAACCTACAAAAACCCTAAAATGCATAGGAGCCGGCCCTAAAAAGAAGTAGTTGATCCAGAGGAAAACACTGTCATTCGCCCGAATATAGGTCTCATTCGGCCGAATGTGATCCCATTCGCCCGAATGGTCTTCCATTCTCCCATTCCAGAGACTTTGAGGAATCGATCTCTGTCAAGCATTCGCCCGAATGTATAGGTTGATTCGGCCGAATAGAAGCTCATTCGCCCGAATGAGTTCCATTCGGCCTTTCCAGTGGCAAGGCTCAAGATCTTTGAAGACAGTCATCCATTCGACCGAATGTGTCTCAGATTCGGTCGAATCTGCAACCATTCGGTCGAATGTCTCTCAGATTCGGTCGAATCTGAGACCATTCTTTCCTCTTTTCACTTCCCTCTTTTCTGAACTCCGTAAAATCTTCATGAGTGACTTCAAACACTTGCCCAAGCTAAGATACGTGTGTCAAAGGCTCGAATGATCGCCTTTTACCTTGAAATCATCAAAAGTGCCTGAAATGAACTTAAGATAACTCGAAAACAAGATTAAGGTAAAATCAAGCGTAATATACATAAAACCAATACAAAACTATGAGACTTGACACTAAAATGAGGTAATAAATGTGCTCTAAAACGAGCACATCAGTGGCCAACTCTCTAAAATTCCATGCACCTAGGTAAAAGCCAAAATTGAGGAAGTTGCTAAGAATAGTGTCTGGGGAGGAACAAGGAGTCAGGGTATACCAAGAGGGATGATTGACACAACCAACTTGGACATGCTAAAATTGAAGCATTTATCGATGAGAAGCTGTCCAAACTAAGCCTAGCCAGTAGTTCGAACACCCCTCCAATGCGTGAAAAGCAATTTGCATATGCCATATATGGAGGTACCAACCATGATACTTCCTATTGTGGTGGTTCGCACTCCGAGCATGTTGCCGTAGTTGATTATGGAGGTTATAACCTAGAGATACGGGTGATGAATTATGATGGTTATAGGTATAATCCTGATCATGTTACAGCCCTTAACTATGGTGAACAAGGATAAGGAGCAGGGTATGGGCAACAACCTTTTCTCAATCAACCATACAAACCTCCTTTCAATTCGAACCAAAACACAGGAAACTTCCACCCAGGATATAACAGAAATGCTCATAAGGGGTTCAATAACCAAGGTTTTCAAGGGAACCAATCGAGCGGGAATGCACAAAGGTCAAATGTATATAGACCACCAGGGTTTAATCAAGGGCCTAGAAATGGTTCAAATCTGCCTTTCCCACCTAGTCAATCTCATCATGTGGTTTCTCAACCACAACAAAGTCATACCTCAACCAATGACCATTTAGCCTCTCAAGTAACATCTCTTGCTCAGCAAAACTAGAATCTCACTCAGATAAATTAGTCTCTCATCTAGCAGATGCAACAACTCCAAGCTCAACAAAAGTTGTTTGAAACTCAACTCGCCCAAATAGCTAGTCCTCCTGCACCACCTCTATTCCCATCTCACCCTCAACCTAACCCATCTACACAACCACCACCTCAGCACCCAAACTTAAACCAACACACTGCAAAAGCTATCCACCTGAGATAAGGGACTCAGTATAACGGCCCTTCATATCCGGTTGATGCACCTTTGGTACGGGTGGGAGATGAGACGAGAGTGGATGTAAATGAAAAAGAAGAGGAATGAGGTAAGGGGTCGAGAGTTGAAAGTGAAAGAAGTGGGGATGATGAGGATGAAAAGATAAGGAGTGAGAAGTTAGTAGAGAGTGAGGAAGAGAGGAAGAAGAGGATTGAGGAGAGAAAGTGGTTAGATTGCTTATGTGCACCCTCACTTCCTTTTCCCTATAGGAGAGTAGAGAAGCAGCTTGATGAGAAGTTCAAGAGGTTTCTAAAACACCTACAAAAGATGGAGATGAAGATTCCATTCCTTGATGCAATGGCACAGATGCCAAAGTATGCTAAGTTCATGAAGGAATTATTGTCGAACAAGAAAAAGCTTGAGGAAGAAGTAATCAGTCTCCCCCATCAAGTTAGCTCCATTTTACAAGGGCAAATGCCTATAAAAGAGCGAGATCCCGGTCTATATAACCTTCCAGTAAAGTTGGGGAATCTTGATCCCAAAGGGGCGCTCGCTAATCTAGGGGCTTTGACTAGTCTTATGCCTCTATCCATCGCTAAAAAGCTACCCTTTAGCCTCAGACCTTCAAGGAAAATGATCCAACTGGTAGATAGGAGTATAAAAATGCCGTGTGGAGAGCTTGGTGATATACCTATCCAAGTGGGAGAACTGGTGGTCCCTTATGATTTTGTAGTGATTGAAATGGAAGAGGACCCTTATACTCCACTCATCTTGGGAAGAGCCATTCTAAAAATACTCTGGGTGGTTATTAATTGTCATAATGACACACTAACGGTAGAAATAGCCCAAGTGAAGGTAGTCTTAAAAATTTCCCCAATCTTAAAGAAACCTATGGTAGAACAAGTCTGCCGCCTTGAAGTGGATGATAGGGGAATTGAGGATTGTCAAAGGGAAATAGAAGTCGGGTATTCAATGAATGTTAAGGATACCTTTACAAAAGATGAGCAGTTGGGAAGCCAATTAGACAAGGCCTAGGAATATAAGAGCAAAGAAGTAGAATTTGAGCAATTGTGTGAGGCTGAGGAAGGTACTATCTATAAGGGGAGAGTCCTAAGCCTTCTCCCCAAGTAAGTTTAAAACCTTTACCTCCTAGCCTTAAATATGCCTATCTTGATGATGATGAAGGGAGTCTATTCATAGTGAATTATGAGCTCGATGACACCTCATTGGAAAAATTTCTCGTTTTATTAAGGAAATATCGAGGTGTCATTGGGTACTCACTTGGTGATTTAAAAGGGATTAGTCCAACACTTGTTATGCACCGAATTCATCTTGAAGATGAGCATTTCTCCTCAATTGAGCCACAAAGAAGGCTAAACCCCAACATGAAAGAGGTAGTTAAGGATGAAATCCTCAAACTCCTCAAGGCCGACATCATCTACTCAATTTCAGATAGTAGGTGGGTTAGCCCTGTTCATGTTGTTCCGAAAAAGGGAGGAATGACAATTGTCGAGAATGACAAAGGTGAGATGATCCCAACTAGAGGCACTACAGGATGGCGAGTTTGTATTAATTATCGCAAACTTAACAAAGCTACAAGAAAGGATCACTTCCCTTTACCCTTCATCGACGAGATGCTTAAGAGATTAGCAAGGCACAAGTAATATTGTTTTCTGGATGGTTACTCATCTTTCTTTCAAATCCCAATCCACCCCGAGGATCAACAGAAAACAACGTTCACTTGTCCTTTTGAGACTTTTGCCTATAGGAGAATGCCCTTTGGTTTATGCAATGCTCTATCTACTTTCCAGAGGTGCATGTCTACTATATTTGTTGATATGCTGGAGGACTTCATGGAAGTGTTCATGGATGAATTTTCTGTTGGAGGTTCTTCTTTTGACACTTTCTTAACACATCTCAAGAAAATTTTATTACGGTGTCAAGAAACGAATCTTGTGCTGAATTGGGAGAAGTGTCACTTTTTAGTCCAAGAAGGCATTGTCCTAGGCCATAAAGTGTCTTTCAAAGTCATAGAGGTAGACCCTACTAAGATAGATGTGGTAAGGAACCTTCTTGTACCTACCTCGGTTACAGGAGTACGGTCATTTCTTGGACATGCAGGGTTCTATAGGCGTCTCATCTTAGGATTTTCGACTTTAGCTAAACCCTTGAATGAATTTCTTCAAAAGGATGTCGAATTTAACTTTGATGAGAGATGCCTCAACACCTTTAACCATCTAAAGAAAGCTCTGATATTTGCGCCAATTGTACAGGCTCCTAATTGGAGTTTGTCGTTTGAATTAATGTATTGTCCTTAGACAGAAAAAAGGAAGAAAAGCACCAGGTCATTTGTTATATCAGTAAAACACTGGATCCAACACAACGCAACTACTCTACAATGGAAAAGGAGATGCTAGCGGTAGTTTATGCTTTTGAGAGACTACGCCAGTATTTGATATGTTCAAAGGTTATAGTTTTCACAGATCACTCGGCCTTGAAATTTTTAATGACGAAGAGATATGCAAAGCCAAGGTTGATTCGTTGGGTGCTCCTATTACAGGAGTTTGATTTTGAATTGAAGGATAGGAAGGGAAGTGAAAATGTGGTAGCTAACCATTTGTCTAGGTTACCCGAGCTTAATAATGACTCCTTACCTATCCAAGATGAAATGGTTGAAGAAACCTTGATGACAGCATTAGTCGTTGGGAAATCCCCTTGGTTCGCATATATTGCGAATTATTTAGCTTGTGGAGAACTTCCAGAATTCGAATCAAGGGCAATGAAAAAGGCTTTCTTTGGGAAAGTCGGAAATTTCTTTTGGGATGACCCCTATATGTTTCATGCCTGCGCCGACGGTATAATTCGCCGTTGTATTACTGAAGAGGAGGTCCCCAAAGTTCTAACTCACTGTCACTCATACGCATGTGGAGGCCACTATGGTATAATGAACACTGCTGCTAAAGTCGCCACCACGCGTTTCCATTGGCCAACCTTGCATAAGGATGTTGAAATATTCGTGAAGAGCTGTGAGAGATGCCAAAAAGTTGACAATATCTCAATGAGGAATGAGATGTGTTAAAATTACATCCTTGAGTGTGATTGTTGGGGTATTGACTTCATGGGCCCTTTGTTTCATCTCATGGGAACCAATATATTTTGGTAGGGATCGATTATGTGTCTAAGTGGGTGGAGGCCATCGCCTCTCCTACAAATGATCACAAAGTAGTTATAAACCTTTTTAAAAGCATAATCTTCCCTCAATTTGGTGTTCCCAAGATAGTCTTTAGTGATGGGGGTTCCCACTTTGCGAAAATCAAATTGAACAAACTGTTAAAGAAATATGGAGTCGTGCACAAAGTCGGTTCACCCTACCATCCCCAAACTTAAGGGCAGGTGGAAGTAGCCAATAGGGAGATTAAGAGAATATTAGAAAAGGTGGTTAACCCAAATAGGAAAGATTGGTCCCTCAAGTTAGATGATGCTCTTTAGGCCCACCGTACATGTTACAAAACCCCAATTGGCACCACCCCATTTCGGCTATTGTATGGGAAATTTTGTCATTTACCAGTGGAATTGGAATATAGGTCTTGGTGGGCGATCCAAACCTTTAATTTGGACCCTACTTTATTCTACGAGAGGCGAGCCGCCCAATTAAGGAAATTGGAAGAACTAAGGCTTGACGTATTCCATAACATGCATATATACAAGGAACGAACTAAGCATTGGCACGACCAACGGATCATTCAACGAGAATTCCTTGTAGGAGATAAAGTGTTGCTCTTGAATTCAAGAGAAAAGTTATTCCCCGGGAAATTGAAATCGAGGTGGTCTGGACCATTTCAGATTTTGTAAGTATTTCCTTATGGAACGGTAGAGTTGAAAGACTATCATAGAGGTAGTTTCATTGTGAATGGAAATCGGCTAAAGCTCTTCCATGAAAGTAGCCTTCACGAAGTCAACACCATTGAGCAAATAAGGTTAGATGATGTCGAAGTTGAATGATTAGTGTAATCATTGGCATATTACGAGTATCTAAACTTTGAATCATCATTCTTTTGAGTTTTGTTAAGTTTTGAGCAGTTAGTTTTGCTTCGGTTTCTGTTTCGTGTTATTTTTTATTGATTATCCTAGCTATGTTGAGCTAAACGATATTAAACAAAGCACTTACGGGAGGTAACTCAGTTTTCTTTGAATTGTCTTGCTAAGTAATCATTATACCATTTTTGGTTTAGGAGAGTACAAGTCATTTGATTATTCCAAGTTTAAAATTTTGAATTAGCATTCTATTCGGCCGAATGGACTTGGACTATAGACTCAAACTTAATATTTGAGGAGTTTTTGAGAATGTCGAATGAGTAGTCCATTTCGGGTGAAGGAAGTCCATTCGGCCGAATAGAAGTCTCATTCGGTCAAATGGTGGTACAGACAAATTTGGAGAAGTGCTCTTGATAACGCCGAATGAACACTCCATTCAAGCGAATGGAGGTCTATTTGGCCAAATACATAGATGATTAGGGCGAATGGTAGCAAAGAATTCTGATAAATTCTTCAAAATTCGACCGAATAGGGCCTCCTATTCGGCCGAATGAAGCTCCATTCGAGCGAATGGAGCGCCTGTTCTATAAATACCCCTTCATTTCCACGGGTTTTCTCACAATTCACTCTAAACCCTAAAATACGCCTAAGCTGCTCTTCTCACCCTGACTCACTCATTCTCCCTAAAACTCCTCATTTTGCTCCATAAACTTCAATCAATCACAATGGGACCACGAAAAAGCTTGAGAAATCCATTCAAACGATCCAAGAAATATGGTGAAGGATCGTCTTCGGGTGCGGCACGGGAAGAACAACAAACCGGTTCTCAACCTCAACCGGAGCGCCAACGTCTTCCCGGTCAAGAATTATGGTTCGACGAAGAGCATCCAACAGTTGTGTTTGTATCATTGGAGCAATTTGAATGCTTTCAATGATTAAAGGTACAAAAAATCAACTCTACCCGTTATTTAGATCTTTCAATTATTCAATGAATGGGTATATATGAACAATTTATTGCATTGTTGACGGCATGTAGCCTTCAGAACTAGATTAACATGTGGCACCCAACTCATAAGCTATTAACTTATGAGCTTCTCAGTTCCTTAACCTCATGTCAACATGAAAATAGGTTATATTTGTCTTTTCGGTTAAGGAATGCAACCTATTTCCTATACTATGCTGCATTTTGTACTGTTTTTGGTTTTTCTAATAAACTTATTCCGAACAAACAACCGGATAACTCTGGAGTTTCTGAATTATGGCCTAAAATTGCCGGTCGGCTTGTTTATCCGAATAGGAATATATATGCCTCTGATGTACAGCATCCTATTTTTCGTATGTTTTTCAAATTTGCTATGGAGACTTTGTTCCCTTCCCCTAGCCCTCACCTAGTTAGAACCCCTTGAAGTGCAAATACTGCACTGATACATTGCACCGTATAATGACACAACAATAAGCATTCCAATGACACTTTGGAAGTTTTTAAACACCACAGCCACCCTAAATGTAGAAACTGACGTATGTGTTGGGGGGCATGTATACCACATTACTGAGTTCCTTAATGTGATGAATCCTATAGAATTCAATGATAGATTTGCCACTACCACCACCCTCCACGAGTAGTGTCTCATTAGGGCCAGCTTTATCTTCACTGACCCTATGCGATGGCTGTACCTTAAAGACCGCGCAATTCCCCTTCCCTGATATGATAGAGGATATCAACTTCGAAGGATTGATTGAAGCTTCAAAGAAGGATGCTACCATGGGAGAGTTGTTGGCTTATGGAGACACAAATCTTCTAGGTGCATCAAAGGGGAACATTTGCATGTGCATGATAACATGAAAATGTGAATGAGGATTGGTGGACATGGGGAATAAGTTGGTTTTTCCTATGAGTTTTATCCCATTTCATTTGATAGGGTTTTTCTCATTTTTAGGCATAGGTGTGTTTTTAAACTTTCCTTTTTCAGGTTTTATGATTCTATAATGTGTGGAAGCCATGGAGATGATGATTGATGGAAGGCCTTGATCAAAAGCTAAAATCTTGGAGTAATTTTCTAAGATTGAAAATTTTGACCAAGGAGGAAAAATTTTAAGACAAGGGGAGGTGCTTGTTACATTGAATGGTGTTTATTCCATCTTGTTGGTGGTTTATTACAACTTAAGTGACATGGCAAGTGACATGGCATGGGTATGGACATGGCTACACACATGTAATTGGATATTTAGTGTTTTACTTTAAATAAAATAGGTTTTGAGTAGTTAATTTGTAATTTTATCTTTTTAGGTAGGATAAAATTCTAATTAAGTTAAGATAGTGTTAGAGTTTTGGTAGGATTATGTAATAAATAGGTGGCATTATCTTATTGGTAATTAGGAGTCCTTTTAGAAGTAGGAGGCCTAGTCATAATATGATTGAAACTCTCAAGCTATGGGTATAAATAGATGTGCACCCAAGCTTGGAAAAAACAGATTTGGAGATTCTTTTCTTTGTATTCTTCAATAAACTTAGAGAGTTTGTTGTTTTTATTTGTATGTAACAAAGAGTTGTGAATTGGTGCTTAAAGCTTTAGATTCACGTGAGGAAGTGTAGGAATTGAGGGTGCTTTGCTTTAATCAATTCCTACACTTTGGTGCGTAAATTTTAAACCTTTGGTGCGTAGCTTTAGAGGGTTTTATATCTAGTTCTATCCCTTTGTGTGGATTAAGGTTTCAATACCTAGATTCACATCATTCCTTGTCCAAACTTGCCTCCCCTCGTGCAGTTTGGGGGCTCGTACCTTTTAGATGGCTGATGTGCTCATTTTAGAGCACGTTTACAACCTCATTTTAGTGTCGAGTTTCGTGCTTTTATATTGGTTTTATGCACGTTACATTCAATTTTACCTTGATCTTGTCCTCGAGCTGTTTTTAGGTCATTTCAGGTGATCTCGATGATTTCGAGGTAAAATGAGACGTGTTCGAGGCTTAGACACTTCTATCAAGAGTTTGAATGCGCGTATCATAGCTTGGGCATGTCTTCCAAGTCACTCTCCAATATTCCATAAACTCTAGAAGCCACTAGGCACTTCAAAGGAACTGTTCAGCAAGGTTTAGGTTCAGATTCGACCGAATCTGACATCCATTCGGTCGAATGGTGGACAGGGATTCAAGCACATAAATCAAGCTCTCGGGAATAGCCGAATGAGAAGTCATTCGACCGAATCAAGGCCCATTCGGCCGAATGGTTCCACTCATTCGGCCGAATGGTGGACAGACCGCAAAAATGCCAAACTTCTGTTCTAGCCGAATGGCATACCCATTCGGCCGAATGGCCACCCATTCGGCCGAATCCACCCTTCATTCGGCCGAATGGCCTTCTTTCCCGCATATTTTGGTTCTTTCTTTAGTCGGCGCTCGAGGGTTTTTCCTAGGGTTTTACTCCTTTTGTCCCTAGGGTATAAATACCCTCTTTCTCTGTACATAACCTTATGCCTACTTTGAGAGCTTTTGTGCCTCAACCTAGAACATCACTTTAAAGCTTTTCATTTCTTTTATGCATTAGTTTAGATTTACAGCTTTCGTTGTTCTCGTTTTCAAGCTTTGTATTTCGGATTCGGTTCCTATTTCGTTCATACAATTTCGTTTATGCAAGGTATTATTTCTTTTCTGTTTTAGTTCTTTTAATGCTTTCAAGTACTGTTTTTCTTGATTTCATTCCTCTAGCTATAATCGTTGTTTCGTTTACAGTTTTGATAGAGTAGTCGTTGGTTCAGTTATAGTTCTTAGTTTTCGTTCTCTTGTTCATTTCCGTTCAGTCTATTCATGTTTTTAATCATGTCTTTTATTATTACTATGTGTGAGTAGTCTTCTTAGGGGTTTGATTAATGAAACCCTAGGTTGGCTCGTTCTTCATGCGTAGAGTTAGGATTTGAGATTGTTAACAGTTGATTGATTGATATTCGATGCGAATTTTGTCCTGCCACTCCTTTGGAGACATAGGGCGATTATAGGTTGTTCGTGTGATTTATAGGGTCACAAACTTCCTCTCGTCATCTTGAGTGTCATGATTTATTATTGACTGATTTCTCCTAATTTAGCGTATTGATAATTTGATTGTCCTTCCTAGGGTGGAACTGATCTGTCCCCGTTTTCTTTTCATAGTATAACATTGTTTTAGTTCTTGCTTTGTTTTTCTGTTATTAGTATAATTCTTTTCAAATCCCATTTAAATCCTTTACATCAAGTCTATAAGCTATCGCCCCTTGTCCTTGTGGTTCGATCCCCGACTTACCACTACACTAGTTGTAGTAGTATTAGGGTGTTTATAAATATTGTTTGCATAACTATTCTTTTAGTTAAACGACCTAAAAGAACGGTTATCAAAATGGCGCCGTTGCCGGGGACAAGACGTTGTGTTTAGATTATAGTGTTGGTGTAATTCATTTTAGTTTTATTGATTTTATTGTCTAATAATCTGCTTGTCAGTACTTACGCTTGGTCTCTAGGGTTGTTTGCATGCCATATAGCACACGTCAATCAAATCAACAACTAGAACCATTCGACCCTGAGGTTCAACGCAGCAAACGGAGAATTCCAACCCAAACCTCATCGCAGCCAAATACCTCCAACCACCCTACACCACCAATGGACGAAAACCACCAACAACTTTTTGGTCAATTTGGGACACCTAGGTCCCAAGAATTTCAAGGAGGTGTAGTGTTGCCCATAGCCCCGAACCCCTATCATATACATCCTCAATTCACCCGGATGGTGAAAGAGACCCCTTTTTGCGGTTTGAGAAATGAATGCCCTCTCCAACACTTGGAGGCATTCTCAGATATTTGCGGTCTCATACCTCCATGCCCCAATAGCCCGGATTATGTAAGGATGCATCTATTTCACTTGAGTTTATCCGGTGATGCTCGGGACTGGTATAAATGCTTAGAGCCCAACTCAATCATTAATTGGGCTCAATTAAAGACAGCGTTTCTAGAAAGGTTCTATCCCACAGTTCGAACGCAGGATTGGCGTAAGAAAATTCCGTCATTCACTCAAGAGGATGATGAGAACCTTAGTGCCACTTGGAGTCGGTTTAAGAGAATGATAAGAGCATGCCCCATCATGAGTACGGGGAGAACCATCTTAATACATTCTTCTATGATGGTCTAAATGACTCCACCAACGCACTCCTAGACTCGGCTGTTGGTGGCCAACTTTCGAAAGTCCCATGCAATCAAGTGAGGGCTAGGATTGAGGAGGTTGCTAAAAATAGTTCTTAGGGAGGAGCAAGGGGTAGTGGATTACCGAGAAGAGGGATGGATTCAAGCAACTTGGACACGTTTACTTCAAAAATCGAGGCTATCATGGATAAGAAGCTGTCCAAGTTCAAATACGCCCAAGGTAACTCCAATGTATCATCGGTTAAAGAGACCCCCTTTTCATGTAGAATCTGTGGGGGCACCAATCATGATACATCATATTGTGGGGGTGCAAATTCTGAGCACATAGCGGCTGTTAACTACGGGGGGTATAACCAAGAAGGAACCCCAATCATGAACTATGATGCATACGGGTACAATCCCGACTATGTGGCACCTGTAGGATATGGTGGTCAAAACCAAGGGTTTTCTCAGCAAGGTCCTTACAATAACCAACCCTTTAGACCTACCTTCAATCCAAATTCTAGCCAAGGAAACTCCTCCCAAGGGTATAATTCCAACAATCAAGCAAATGGGAGTTTTCCTAGGCCGAATGGGAATAGGCCATACCCTACAATGCCAAGACCCAACACCAACCTACCCTATCCATCCATACAGCCTCAACCAAACCCGCCTCCAACTAATGAATTCCTTTCCACCCAAGTGAACTCCCTTGCGCAGCAAAACCAAACCCTCTCAAACATCAACCAAACTCTGATGAATCAAATGCAACAACTTCAGGCGCAACAGAAGTTGTTTGAATCGCAGCTTGCGCAGATGGCTAGTCCACCCCCACCATTGCCATTTCCTTCTCACCCCCAACAAAACCCATCTCCCCAGCCTCCACCACAAAACTCTCCTGACTCTAACCCTAAGCATCACACCTGTAAGGCGATCTTCCTAGGATCTGGAACCTCACATTCTTCTCCAGCTGTAGCCAGTGGAGAAGATTTAGGGGAAGATCCCTCGAAGGGTAGTGATTTTCTGAGAGAAAATGAGCACAAGGAGAACCTTGAGGATGGTAAAGAAAAGGAGGGGCACAATGTCACAATCAAGGGGTATGAGGGGAAGAAGAACGACGATGATGAGAGATGGACGGAGATATAGGAAAGGAGGAAACTCGAGCGTCAACATGCTCCGCCTCTACCTTTTCCTTACAAAAAGGTAGAGAAGCAACTTCAAGAAAAGTTTCTTACATTCCTAGAGCATATGCGGCAGCTTGAAATGAAAATACCATTCCTAGAAGCCATGGAGCAAATGCCGCAATATGCTACGTATCTGAAAACCCTCCTAAGGAACAAGAGAAAGCTAGAGGGCGAAGTGATTAGTTTGCCAGAGCAAGTAAGTGCCATCATTCAGGGCACGTGGGCAAAGAAAGAAAAAGCTAGAGGACCCTTTGTGCTCCCAGTCACCCTTGGAAAACTCAATTCTAAGGGAGCACTCGCTGACCTCGGGGCCTCCATTAGCCTAATACTGATGTCCATCGCCAAGAAACTCACATTCGACCTCAAGCCATCACAGAAAACAATCCAGCTGGCCGACCGTAGTATAAAAGTGCCATGTGGGGAGTTTGAGGACCTTCCGATCCAAGTTGGGAACATAGTAGTACCATGTGACTTCGTGGTGCTTGATATGGCTGAGGATCCTTATACTCCTCTCATCTTAGGGAGGGATGCTTTGAAAACTTTGGGTGCCCTGATCGACTGTGAATCAGAAACTATAACCGTCAGGGTAGCCCAAGAAAAGGTCGTGTTTGCCTTTTCTAAGTCTTCAATGGAACCCATGGTTGAGCGGATTTGTTCCTTTGGGGTGGTCGAGAAAGACGCTGCGAAAGAGGTCGAGAGTTGTAGTGCTTTTGTTGCTCCAAGGACAGTTGAGGTGTCAGATGAGGAGGACGCGCAAAAGCGTCTTATTTATGGGGTGGCAAATGGAATTGCTCCGCCAACGGAGACATATTATAAATCTGAGGGAACTGACGAGCCAGCCCGTAAACGAAAACGGGCTAGAAAAAGAAAAAAAAGACTGATGGCTCCACCCTGGCTTGGGGGAGCCCCGCATTCTAACCCACCTCCAGATGACCCTGGTTCTCCATTGCTTACTTCCGCCACTGCGGCTCGGTGGAGAGTTTTGACTCCCCACGCTGGAGGTGATGGTGATGCTAGGAGTGAATCCACTCCTACGGCAGGTATAATTTCTTTGTTTTCTTTTTCTGTATAAATTTGTGCCTAAATGTGTCGAACTTACCGACGTTAAACAAAAGTACTTATGGGAGATAACCCGGTGTTTGTTTTTGTTTGTTTATTTTTATAGCAACAGCCGCCATAATGCTGATCTTTCTCCCTTTTGTTTCTTCTCTCCCAAGTGCCGGGACGGCTCTTGAGCTAGCTTGGGGGAGGGTCCTTGTGTTTTCAAAGCTTTGAAAGATCCGCATTATGGAAACTATTTCCTTTTCTTTAGTTTGCATGTCTAGGTGTATCATGATTAATGTGCTTGAGTTGTGAAACTGACATGCTAGCTCCTTACGTGTACGTTATAGTGGTCTTATGCATACTCATGCTTTTCCTAGCCTTGTGCCTGTTTTGGGACCGAATAATTGATTGTTTTCCACCTGACTTGGGGGATCTGGTCTTGCTTGGTTTGCGGCTTGGATGACTACCTTTTGAGGCACATCTTCAACTAGCCTAGTGAGGATGGAGCCTTCTAAGACTCCATTATGAGTCCTATGTTATAAAGTGCTAGTTAGAGAGTCTAAGTATTGTGTCTGTTCTCCTCCAGCATAGTCTTCTTTTCTAAAGGCCAGGGATGATAACACGTTTGTAGTTACAGCTACATGGCCAAATTGCCTACCATGAATATTGATTGACTTTAGGGTAAGCCAATTTTGTGCCTTTACCTTTTCTTCGTAGCTACATCACCTAACTCCACATGAGCCAAATATTCCCTCTTCTTACCTAGAGGATAGTCAAGTGATTACAGTGAAGTGGTGCCCTTTGCATTGTGGTGAAATATTTTGGTTGGAAAAATCGTTGTCGTATGATATGACTCTTTACATTACTCTTAGTTTATTTCAGAAACATTTTCTTGAAAACAAAAAGAAAAAAAAAAGAGAAAACAAAAAAAAGAAAAAGAAAAGAAAAAGAAAAGAAAAAAAATAGAAAAAGAAAAATTCGAGAATAAAGTTGGTGTAATGAGCTCATTTATGCGTATCCAAAGAATTTTGGGAAGTAGCATGGTTTTCGGAAGTCGTAGCCATCCTTGGTTTGATTACCTTGGATTGCTTACTATCCTCTATTTGAACTCCACATCCCCAAATTTTACCCTACCTTGATCCCAACCTACATTGCAACCGTTTCCAAACCTGTTCGACTTGGCCTGATTAGCAAGTTCTATGCTGGAGAGTAGATAGGATGCAATCCCTAAGATTTCTCCTTGATTGAGTGTTTAATTCCCGACTCATCTTAAGTCGGATGATTATGAGCGAAACACGTACCATATTAAACACACGAGCGTACTAGAAATTTCCCACATCTTTTGGGAAATAGCATGGGGAGCGTGGACTTGTGACCTCATTAGGTAGTGGGTGGCATGGTGATAGTCGTTCTTTTAGGTCGTTTAACTAAAAGAATAGTTATGCAAACAATATTTATAAACACCCTAATACTACTACAACTAGTGTAGTGGTAAGTCGGGGATCGAACCACAAGGACAAGGGGCAATAGCTTATAGACTTGATGTAAAGGATTTAAATGGGATTTGAACAGAATTATACTAATTACAGAAAAACAAAGCAAGAACTAAAACAATGTTATACTTATGAAAAGAAAATGGGGATAGATTAGTTCCACCCTAGGAAGGACAACCGAGCTATCAATACGCTAAATTAGGAGAAATCAGTCAACAATGAATCATGACACTCAAGATGACGAGAGGAAGTTTGTGACCCTATAAATCACACGAACAACCTATAATCGCCCTATGTCTCCAAAGGAGTGGCAGGACAAGATTCGCATCGAATATCAATCAATCAACTGTTAACGATCTCAAATCCTAACTCTACGCATGAAGAACGAGCCAACCTAGGGTTTCACCAATCAAACCCCTAAGGAGACTACTCACACATAGTAATAATAAAAGACATGATTAAAAGCATGAATAGACTGAATGGAAGAGAACAAAAACTAAGAACTATAACCGAACCAAAGACTACTCTATCAAAATTATAAACAAAACAACGATTATAGCTAGAGGAATGAAATTCAGAAAAACAATACTTGAAAGCATTAAACAAACTAAAACATAAAAGAAATAATACCTTGCATAAACGAAATTGTATGAACGAAATAGGAACCGAATCTGAAATACAAAGCTTGAAAACGAGAACAACGAAAGCTGTAAATCTAAACTAATGCATGAAAGAAATGAAAAGCTTTAAAGTGATGTTCTAGGTTGAGGCACAAGAGCTCTCAAAGTAGGCATAAGGTTATGTACAGAGAAAGAGGGTATTTATACCCTAGGGACAAAAGGAGTAAAACCCTAGGAAAAACCCTCGAGCGCCGACTCAAGAAAGAACCAAAATATGCGGGAAAGAAGGCCATTCGGCCGAATGCATAGTGGATTTGGCCGAATGGGTGGCCATTCGGCCGAATGGTGTTGACATTCGCCCAAAACAGAAGCTTGATGATTTTGCGATCTGTCCACCATTCGGCCGAATGAGTGGAACCATTCGGCCGAATGGGTCTTGATTCGGCCGAATGAGTCTTCATTCGGCTATTCCCGAGAGCTTGATTTATGTACTTAAATCCCTGTCTTCCATTCGACCGAATGGATGTCAGATTCGGTCGAATCTGAACCTATACCTTGCTGAACAGTTCCTTTGAAGTGCCTAGTGGCTTCTAGAGTTTATGGAATCTTGGAGAGTGACTTGGAACACATGCCCAAGCTATGATACGCGCATTCAAACTCTTGATAGAAGTGTCAAAGCCTCGAACACGTTCATTTTACCTCGAAATCATCGAGATCACCTGAAATGACCTAAAAACAGCTCGAGGACAAGATCAAGGTAAAATTGAATGTAACGTGCATAAAACCAAAATAAAAGCACGAAACTCGACACTAAAATGAGGTTGTAAACGTGCTCTAAGATGAGCACATCAACTTCCCCCAAGCCAAACCTTTGCTAGTCCCTAGCAAATGAACTAGCAAGGCAGCACCGTGAGCAAAACTCATGAAAAGCAAGGTGAGCGGAAAACAGGACAATGCCAGCCGTGTACGCGCAAAACTCTTCCCTAGCCATGGGTGTGCAAGTACAATGGGCTAAAAAAATAAAAGCATAATACCGAGATAAACAACGTTTTCCACATACTCGGGATCACTGGAAAAAGCTACAACACAGGCCATGCCACCCACTACCTAATGAGGTCACAAGTCCACGCTCCCCATGCTATTTCCCAAAAGATGTGGGAAACTTCTAGTGCGCTCGTGTGTTTAATATGGTACGTGTTTCGCTCATAATCATTCGACTTAAGATGAGTCGGGAATTAAACACTCAATCAAGGAGAAATCTTAGGGATTGCATCCTATCTACTCTCCAGCATAGAACTTGCTAATTAGGCCAAGTCGAACAGGTTTGGAAACGGTTGCAATGTAGGCTGGGATCAAGGTAGGGTAAAATTTGGGGATGTGGAGTTCAAATAGAGGATAGTAAGCAATCCAACGTAATCAAACCAAGGATGGCTACAACTTCCGAAAACCATGCCACTTCCCAAAATTCTTCGGAGACGCATAAATGAGCTCATTACACCAACTTTATTCTCGAATATTTCTTTTTCTATTTTTTTCTTTTCTTTTTCATTTTTATTTCTTTTTTTGTTTTCTCTTTTTTTTCTTTTTGTTTTCAAGAAAATGTTTCTGAAATAAACTAAGAGTAATGTAAAGAGTCATATCATACGACAACGATTTTTCCAACCAAAATCTTTCACCACAATGCAACGGGCACCACTTCACTATAATCACTTGACTATCCTCTAGGTAAGAAGAGGGAATATTTGGCTCATGTGGAGTTAGGTGATGTAGCTACGAAGAAAAGGTAAAGGCATAAAATTGGCTTACCCTAAAGTCAATCAATATTCATGGTAGGCAATTTGGCCATGTAGCTGTAACTACAAACGTGTTATCATCCCTGGCCTTTAGAAAAGAAGACTATGCTGGAGGAGAACAGACACAATACTTAGACTCTCTAACTAGCACTTTATAACATAGGACTCATAATGGAGTCCTAGAAGGCTCCATCCTCACTAGGCTAGTCGAAATGTGCCTCAAAAGGTAGTCATCCAAGCCGCAAACCAAGCAGGACCAGATCCCCCAAGTCAGGTGGAAAACAATCAATTATTCGGTCCCAAAACAGGCACAAGGCTAGGAAAAGCATGAGTATGCATAAGACCACTATAATGTACACGTCAGGAGCTAGCATGTCAGTTTCACAGCTCAAGCACATTAATCTTAACATACCTAGACATACAAACTAAAAAAAAGGCAATAGTTTCCATAATGCGGATCTTTCAAAGCTTTGAAAACACAAGGACCCTCCCCCAAGCTAGCTCAAGAGCCGTCCCGGCGCTTGGGAGAGAAGAAACAAAAGGGAGAAAGATCAGCATTATGGAGGCTGTTGCTATACAAACAAACAAAACAAACACTGGGTTATCTCCCGTAAGAACTTTTGTTTAACGTCGGTAAGTTCGACACATTTAGGCACAAATTTATACAGAAAAAGAAAACAAAGAAATTATACCTGCCGTAGGAGTGGATTCACTCCTAGCATCACCATCACCTCCAGCGTGGGGAGTCAAAACTCTCCACCGAGCCACAGTGGCGGAAGTAAGCAATGGAGAACCAGGGTCATCTGGAGGTGGGTTAGAATGCGGGGCTCCCCCAAGCCAGGGTGGAGCCATCAGTCTTTTTTTTCTTTTTCTAGCCCGTTTCTGTTTACGGGCTGGCTCGTCAGTTCCCTCAGATTTATAATATGTCTCCGTTGGCGGAGCAATTCCATTTGCAACCCCATAAATAAGACGCTTTTGCGCGTCCTCCTCATCTGACACCTCAACTGTCCTTGGAGCAACAAAAGCACTACAACTCTCGACCTCTTTCGCAGCGTCTTTCTCGACCACCCCAGAGGAACAAATCCGCTCAACCATGGGTTCCATTGAAGACTTAGAAAAGGCAAACACGACCTTTTCTTGGGCTACCCTGACGGTTATAGTTTCTGATTCACAGTCAATCAGGGCACCCAAAGTTTTCAAAGCATCCCTCCCTAAGATGAGAGGAGTATAAGGATCCTCAGCCATATCAAGCACCACGAAGTCACATGGTACTACTATGTTCCCAACTTGGATCGGAAGGTCCTCAAACTCCCCACATGGCACTTTTATACTACGGTCGGCCAGCTGGATTGTTTTCTGTGATGGCTTGAGGTCGAAAGTGAGTTTCTTGGCGATGGACATCGGCATTAGGCTAATGGAGGCCCCGAGGTCAGCGAGTGCTCCCTTAGAATTGAGTTTTCCAAGGGTGACTGGGAGCACAAAGGGTCCTCTAGCTTTTTCTTTCTTTGCCCACGTGCCCTGAATGATGGCACTTACTTGCTCTGGCAAACTAATCACTTCGCCCTCTAGCTTTCTCTTGTTCCTTAGGAGGGTTTTCAGATACGTAGCATATTGCGGCATTTGCTCCATGGCTTCTAGGAATGGTATTTTCATTTCAAGCTGCCGCATATGCTCTAGGAATGTAAGAAACTTTTCTTGAAGTTGCTTCTCTACCTTTTTGTAAGGAAAAGGTAGAGGCGGAGCATGTTGACGCTCGAGTTTCCTCCTTTCCTGTATCTCCCTCCATCTCTCATCTTCGTCGTTCTTCTTCCCCTCATACCCCTTGATTGTGACATTGTGCCCCTCCTTTTCTTTACCATCCTCAAGGTTCTCCTTGTGCTCATTTTCTCTCAGAAAATCACTACCCTTCGAGGGATCTTCCCCTAAATCTTCTCCACTGGCTACAGCTGGAGAAGAATGTGAGGTTCCAGATCCTAGGAAGATCGCCTTACAGGTGTGATGCTTAGGGTTAGAGTCAGGAGAGTTTTGTGGTGGAGGCTGGGGAGATGGGTTTTGTTGGGGGTGAGAAGGAAATGGCAATGGTGGGGGTGGACTAGCCATCTGCGCAAGCTGCGATTCAAACAACTTCTCTTGCGCCTGAAGTTGTTGCATTTGATTCATCAGAGTTTGGTTGATGTTTGAGAGGGTTTTGTTTTGCTGCGCAAGGGAGTTCACTTGGGTGGAAAGGAATTCATTAGTTGGAGGCGGGTTTGGTTGAGGCTGTATGGATGGATAGGGTAGGTTGGTGTTGGGTCTTGGCATTGTAGGGTATGGCCTATTCCCATTCGGCCTAGGAAAACTCCCATTTGCTTGATTGTTGGAATTATACCCTTGGGAGGAGTTTCCTTGGCTAGAATTTGGATTGAAGGTAGGTCTAAAGGGTTGGTTATTATAAGGACCTTGCTGAGAAAACCCTTGGTTTTGACCACCATATCCTACAGCTGCCACATAGTCGGGATTGTACCCGTATCCATCATAGTTCATGATTGGGGTTCCTTCTTGGTTATACCCCCCGTAGTTAACAGCCGCTATGTGCTCAGAATTTGCACCCCCACAATATGATGTATCATGATTGGTGCCCCCACAGATTCTACATGAAAAGGGGGTCTCTTTAACCGATGATACATTGGAGCTACCTTGGGCGTATTTGAACTTGGACAGCTTCTTATCCATGATAGCCTCGATTTTTGAAGTAAACGTGTCCAAGTTGCTTGAATCCATCCCTCCTCTCGGTAATCCACTACCCCTTGCTCCTCCCCAAGAACTATTTTTAGCAACCTCCTCAATCCTAGCCCTCACTTGATTGCATGGGACTTTCGAAAGTTGGCCACCAACAGCCGAGTCTAGGAGTGCCTTGGTGGAGTCATTTAGACCATCATAGAAGAATGTATTAAGATGGTTCTCCCCATACTCATGATGGGGGCATGCTCTTATCATTCTTTTAAACCGACTCCAAGTGGCACTAAGGTTCTCATCATCCTCTTGAGTGAATGACGCAATTTTCTTACGCCAATCCTGCGTTCGAACTGTGGGATAGAACCTTTCTAGAAACGCTGTCTTTAATTGAGCCCAATTAATGATTGAGTTGGGCTCTAAGCATTTATACCAGTCCCGAGCATCACCGGATAAACTCAAGTGAAATAGATGCATCCTTACATAATCCGGGCTATTGGGGCATGGAGGTATGAGACCGCAAATATCTGAGAATGCCTCCAAGTGTTGAAGAGGGCATTCATTTCTCAAACCGTAAAAAGGGATCTCTTTCACCATCCGGGTGAATTGAGGATGTATATGATAGAGGTTCGGGGCTATGGGCAACACTACACCTCCTTGAAATTCTTGGGACCCAGGTGTCCCAAATTGACCAAAAAGTTGTTGGTGGTTTTCGTCCATTGGTGGTGTAGGGTGGTTGGAGGTATTTGGCTGCGATGAGGTTTGGGTTGGAATTCTCCGTTTGCTGCGTTGAACCTCAAGGTCGAATGGTTCTAGTTGTTGAGTTGATTGACGTGTGCTATATGGCATGCAAACAACACTAGAGACCAAGCGTAAGTACTGACAAGCAGATTATTAGACAATAAAATAAATAAAACTAAAATGAATTACACCAAGAATATAATCTAAACAATGAATAGTTATGCAACGGCGCCATTTTGATAGCCGTTCTTTTAGGTCATTTAACTAAAAGAATAGTTATGCAAACAATATTTATAAACACCCTAATACTACTACAACTAGTGTAGTGGTAAGTTGGGGATCGAACCATAAGGACAAGGGGCAATAGCTTATAGACTTGATGTAAAGGATTTAAATGGGATTTGAACAGAATTATACTAATAACAGAAAAACAAAGCAAGAACTAAAACAATGTTATACTTATGAAAAGAAAATGGGGATAGATTAGTTCCACCCTAGGAAGGACAACCGAGCTATCAATACGCTAAATTAGGAGAAATCATTCAACAATGAATCATGACACTCAAGATGACGAGAGGAAGTTTGTGACCCTATAAATCACACGAACAACCTATAATCGCCCTATGTCTCCAAAGGAGTGGCAGGACAAGATTCGCATCGAATATCAATCAATCAACTGTTAACGATCTCAAATCCTAACTCTACGCATGAAGAACGAGCCAACCTAGGGTTTCACCAATCAAACCCCTAAGGAGACTACTCACACATAGTAATAATAAAAGACATGATTAAAAGCATGAATAGACTGAATGGAAGAGAACAAACACTAAGAACTATAACCGAACCAAAGACTACTCTATCAAAATTATAAACAAAACAACGATTATAGCTAGAGGAATGAAATTCAGAAAAACAATACTTGAAAGCATTAAACAAACTAAAACATAAAAGAAATAATACCTTGCATAAACGAAATTGTATGAACGAAATAGGAACCGAATCTGAAATACAAAGCTTGAAAACGAGAACAACGAAAGCTGTAAATCTAAACTAATGCATGAAAGAAATGAAAAGCTTTAAAGTGATGTTCTAGGTTGAGGCACAAGAGCTCTCAAAGTAGGCATAAGGTTATGTACAGAGAAAGAGGGTATTTATACCCTAGGGACAAAAGGAGTAAAACCCTAGGAAAAACCCTCGAGCGCCGACTCAAGAAAGAACCAAAATATGCGGGAAAGAAGGCCATTCGGCCGAATGCATAGTGGATTTGGCCGAATGGGTGGCCATTCGGCCGAATGGTGTTGACATTCGCCCAAAACAGAAGCTTGATGATTTTGCGATCTGTCCACCATTCGGCCGAATGAGTCTTCATTCGGCTATTCTCGAGAGCTTGATTTATGTACTTAAATCCCTGTCTTCCATTCGACCGAATGGATGTCAGATTCGGTCGAATCTGAACCTAAACCTTGCTGAACAGTTCCTTTGAAGTGCCTAGTGGCTTCTAGAGTTTATGGAATCTTGGAGAGTGACTTGGAACACATGCCCAAGCTATGATACGCGCATTCAAACTCTTGATAGAAGTGTCAAAGCCTCGAACACGTCTCATTTTACCTCGAAATCATCGAGATCACCTGAAATGACCTAAAAACAGCTCGAGGACAAGATCAAGGTAAAATTGAATGTAACGTGCATAAAACCAATATAAAAGCATGAAACTCGACACTAAAATGAGGTTGTAAACGTGCTCTAAGATGAGCACATCACATGGCCTGTGTTGTAGCTTTTCTAGTGATCCCGAGTCTGTGGAAAACATCTTTTATCTTGGTATTATGCTCTTTTGAGCCCATTGTACTTGCACACCCATGGCTAGGGAAGAGTTTTGCGCGTACACGGCTGGCATTGTCCTGTTTTCCGCTCCCCTTGCTTTTCATGAGTTTTGCTCACGGTGCTGCCTTGCTAGTTCATTTGCTAGGGACTAGCAAAGGTTTGGCTTGGGGGAAGTTGATGTGCTCATTTTAGAGCACGTTTACAACCTCATTTTAGTGTCGAGTTTCGTGCTTTTATATTGGTTTTATGCACGTTACATTCAATTTTACCTTGATCTTGTCCTCGAGCTGTTTTCAGGTCATTTCAGGTGATCTCGATGATTTCGAGGTAAAATGAGACGTGTTCGAGGCTTTGACACTTCTATCAAGAGTTTGAATGCGCGTATCATAGCTTGGGCATGTGTTCCAAGTCACTCTCCAAGATTCCATAAACTCTAGAAGCCACTAGGCACTTCAAAGGAACTGTTCAGCAAGGTTTAGGTTCAGATTCGACCGAATCTGACATCCATTCGGTCGAATGGTGGACAGGGATTCAAGCACATAAATCAAGCTCTCGGGAATATCCGAATGAGAAGTCATTCGACCGAATCAAGGCCCATTCGGCCGAATGGTTCCACTCATTCGGCCGAATGGTGGACAGACCGCAAAAACGCCAAACTTCTGTTATAGTCGAATGGCATACCCATTCGGCCGAATGGCCACCCATTCGGCCGAATCCACCCTTCATTCGGCCGAATGGCCTTCTTTCCCGCATATTTTGGTTCTTTCTTTAGTCGGCGCTCGAGGGTTTTTCCTAGGGTTTTACTCCTTTTGTCCCTAGGGTATAAATACCCTCTTTCTCTGTACATAACCTTATGCCTACTTTGAGAGCTTTTGTGCCTCAACCTAGAACATCACTTTAAAGCTTTTCATTTCTTTTATGCATTAGTTTAGATTTACAGCTTTCGTTGTTCTCGTTTTCAAGCTTTGTATTTCGGATTCAGTTCCTATTTCGTTCATACAATTTCGTTTATGCAAGGTATTATTTCTTTTCTGTTTTAGTTCTTTTAATGCTTTCAAGTACTGTTTTTCTTGATTTCATTCCTCTAGCTATAATCGTTGTTTCGTTTACAGTTTTGATAGAGTAGTCGTTGGTTCAGTTATAGTTCTTAGTTTTCGTTCTCTTGTTCATTTCCATTCAGTCTATTCATGTTTTTAATCATGTCTTTTATTATTACTATGTGTGAGTAGTCTTCTTAGGGGTTTGATTAGTGAAACCCTAGGTTGGCTCGTTCTTCATGTGTAGAGTTAGGATTTGAGATTGTTAACAGTTGATTGATTGATATTCGATGCGAGTTTTGTCCTGCCACTCCTTTGGAGACATAGGGCGATTATAGGTTGTTCGTGTGATTTATAGGGTCACAAACTTCCTCTCGTCATCTTGAGTGTCATGATTTATTGTTGACTGATTTCTCCTAATTTAGCGTATTGATAGTTTGATTGTCCTTCCTAGGGTGGAACTGATCTGTCCCCATTTTCTTTTCATAGTATAACATTGTTTTAGTTCTTGCTTTGTTTTTCTGTTATTAGTATAATTCTTTTCAAATCCCATTTAAATCCTTTACATCAAGTCTATAAGCTATCGCCCCTTGTCCTTGTGGTTCGATCCCCGACTTACCACTACACTAGTTGTAGTAGTATTAGGGTGTTTATAAATATTGTTTGCATAACTATTCTTTTAGTTAAACGACCTAAAAGAACGGTTATCAATGGCGATGTGCCGAGATACACTGTCAAGCCCCCACTTAGACCCCTTCCTCATCCTCACACCCTTTCCATGCGTGATCAACCTAGGGCTTCCACTTTAGTTTTACCAGACCATGAAGATTCAGATGATGAATCTGATATTATGTCCTCCCTAGGTCGCATAGAGGCCAGGCTTGACCAGGTCCTTACCACCCAGGCCCATCAAACCGCCCGGCTCGATCACCTTGAGCAAAACTTCAAGTGCGCCAATTACCCATGGTATTACATGGCCTACCACTCCCACATGGTCGACGAAAGCATGGCCACCCCTTCCTGGTACCCTCACCATGACAACTATAGCAATTTATCATTATGTCTTGGGTTTGATCGGTTACGAGTGGGTAGGCGTAGGTTCAACAACTTCACCCCACCGGCTCCTAAAAGAGCCTCTGATGACTATGGGATGGACTATACGGGCGGGGAGGAGGAGGATAGTGAGGATGATGACCAGGGGGATAAGGGTTTCATAAGGGATGAGTAGTGGTAGACCTAAAGACCTCCCTTAGCACCGAGGACGGCTTCAGCCTGGCTTGGGGGGGATATCCATTGTCCACTACTCATTATTTTGTTGCATGTCTTTTGGTCTTTTGCCCTGTCTGGCTGTTGGTTTATTGTTGTGTAGTTTTGCATTGTTTTGTGTTTGTTTTGTGTTTTGGTTTTGCTTTTTGGTGTTGTTTTCAGGTGCTTGTAATAAGTTCCATGTGCTGCTTCACCTACAAACTGGTATGATTTCTCTCGCTTAAAAATTCAAATTTATTTATTTTTTTATATTTGTATTTATTTCCTTTTTTCCATCATATGCTTCCTTTTTTCCATCATATGGTTCAAATCCTTTAATCCTTCTTTCCATCATATGCTCTAAACAAGCATGCAAGCTTCTGTCGTGCACTTTACAGTGATTATATGCAAACTCGTATTCCCCTAGCCCTGTGCCTGTTTTGGGTCTGAGTTTATCGATTGTTTTCCACTTAACTTGGGGGATCTGAGCTTGCTTGGTATGTGGTTTGGATAACTACCTATTGAGGCATATTTTGACTAGCCTAGTGAGGATTGAGCCTTCTAGGACTTTATTATGAGTCCTATATTATTGAGTGTTAGTCAGGGAATCTTAAGAATTGTGTCTGTTCTCCTCCAGCATAGTCTGCTTTTCTAAAGGTTAGGGATGTTAGCACGTTTGTAGTAAAAGCTACATAGCCAAACTGCCTACCATGAATATTAATTTACTTTAGGTTAAGCCAAGTTGTGCCTTTACCTTCTTCTTTGTAGCCACACTATTTAACTCCACATGAGCCAAATGTCCCCTCTCTATACCTAGAGGATAGTCATGTGATCATAGTGAAGTTGGTGTTCGTTGCATTGTGATGTAGGATTTCAGTTTGAAAAGTGATTATTTGATGATATGACTATATACATTACTCTTAGTGTATTTCAAAATTATTTCCATGAAAAGTTCAAAAAAAGGAAAAAAGCATGAAAAGCACAAAAAGAAAAAAAGAGAAAAAGAAAAAAAAAGAGAAAAAAAAAGGAAGGAAAAATTTGAGAATAAGATTGACATAATGTATTAGAGTTCATTATTGCGGATTTTGGGAGTGGCATGGTTGTCGAAAGGTGTAGTCGTCCTCGGTTTATTACCTTGGATCACTTACTATCCTCTATTTTAACTCCACATCCCCAAATTTTACCTTACCTTGATCCTAGCCTACATTGCAACCCTTTCCAAACCTGTTCGACTTGACCTGATTAGTAAGATTTGTGTTGGAGAGTAGATAAGTCACAATCCCTGAGATCTCTCCCTATTTAGGTGTTTAATTCCCGACTCATCTTTAGTCGGATGATTTTGAGCGAAACACATACCCTATAAACACATGAGCGTATTAGAAATTTCCCACATCTCTTGGGAAATAACCTCGGGAGCGTAGACTTGCGACCTCATTAGGTAGTGGGCGGAATAAACTATGATGTAGCTTGCTTGGTGATCCCGAGTATGTGTAAAAAATTGTTATGCTCTTCTAACCCCATTGTACTTGCACACCCATGGCTAGGGAAGAGTTTTGCACATGCACGGCTTACATTGTCTTATTTTTCACTCTCCTTGTTCTTCATTCGCTTCTATAACTGTTTTGCCCTAAGCTTTCATGTCACCTTCCGATTTCATTTGCTAGGGACTAGCAAAGGTTTGGCTTGGGGGAAGTTAATGTGCTCGTTTTAGAGCACGTTTACTACCCCGTTTTAGTGTTAAGTCTCACAGTTTTAGATTGGTTTTATACATATTACACTTGATTTCACCTTGATCTTGTCTACGAGTTGTTTTAAGGTTATTTAAGGTGTTTTTGAAGATATCGAGGTGAAATGCAACATATTCGAGGCTTTGCCACTCTTAGACACACGTATCATAGCTTGGGCAGACATTTAAAGTCACTCATGAAGATCCCACGAAGTTCAGAAGACATCAGTCACTTGAAGAAGCTGAAAATAGTAATACAGATTCATATTTGATCAAATCTGAAAGTGATTCGGTTGAATGGCACTTTAGTATAGAGGCCTGTGTTCCATGGTCACTAGGAAGGCCGAATGACACTCATTCGGGTGAATCATCTTCCATTCGACCGAATGGATGTCTTCATTCAGGTGAATCGTGCACAGAGAGGATTTCAACACACTTGCTGGAATGGGCGAATGGTGGAGAATTCGGGCGAATGATGCTACATTCGGCCGAATTGATCATGCCTTCCGTCGAATGGAGGTGTTTTCTTTGGAAATTTAATTTCTTTTATAAGCTGGCCCAAAGGCTTTTTAGGGTTTTCGGACTTCTTTTATTCTTTGTTATAAATTCCCCTCTTTGTGAAGAGAGGGGAACCCTAGGTTTTTATTAGTTGTATTAGCTTTAGCTTTGTTTAGCCTCCAAAATTCTCTTAGTTCTAGTTTTCCGTTTTTGGTTTTCTCAGCATATGTACTCCGAGTTTTCGATTTTATTGTTTGGATTCTGATCGTGGATATTGCATTGAAGCTTTATTGTGAGTATCAATCTATTCTTTACTTTTGAATTCATTCATTTTATTTCAGTCAATGTTTAGCCTAGTGTTTATCGTTCATCTAGATTATTGCATTTGTTTTATCGAATATCATCATGTCGTATATCTTAAATATGTGTGAGTAGTTCTCTTAGGGGTTTGATTAGTGAAACCCTAGGAAAAGCTATGTTCTTTATTGTCTAAGGTTATAGGAATGATGACAATAAGTGGCTCTCAAAACCCAATGCGAATCTTGTCCTGCAACTCCTTTGGAGACATAGGGCGATTATAGATCGTTTGATGTGATTTGTGGAATCACCAACTTCCTCTCCCATACTTGGGTGTCCATGCTAGTTATAGTTTGATTTTCTCTAACCTATCATGTTCTCTTTTGAAAGCATCATTTCTAGGGTGAATCTAATCTCGTCTTCATTTTTCTCCATTTGATTTTCCTCTTAATTCATCGTGATCTATATTTTCGTTATTAGTTTTAGTTGTTTCTAAATCCAAAAAGTTCAGTGGTGTTAAGAATTGAGTGTCTTGATATCCTTTATCCTCGTGGTTCGACCCCCTACCCCACTATACTCGTATAGTTTGTAAGTTGTTATAAATATTGTTTGGTTCAAGGCTTAGCATAAACGACTATTAAAACCTTGCTTATCACATGACCATAGATCCTTACACGCACATTGAAGCTTACAAAACCCAAATTATTATTATGTTCTATCAGAAGGAACATAGTCACATTCTCATGTTCGTGCAAGTCATTTGACAGTACCTTGACGGGCCTCGCCTTGTCTTGGTTGACAGGTTTGAAACCTTTTTCCATCAGTAGTTTTCATGCTTTAGTTAGCAAGTTTTATGCGCCGTTTTCCACGAGTCGACAGTTGGAGAAGCAAATAAGCGATCTCTATTGTATCGTCCAAAAGCTAAGGGATAAGGGAGTACTTTACTAAGTTTAACTATGAGATGATAAGCATAAAACATTTTGCAAACAACAATTGAAACCTTTAAGCGTGGACTAGTACCTAACTTAGAGCTATATACCGAGCTAACCAAATACCCTTGTGCCACTTTTAAAGACATAAGGAATCGAGCCTTAGCCCAAGTATGATTGGAGGATGATAGAGCTTCAAGAGGCCTGCTTAAAGATGGATATCAAGACCGAAACCAAGGGGCTAATGACAAAAGAAGGATGTTTGACACCTAGGGAAAACAACTTTCGATTTAAACCTTACGACACTAAGGGAAATGTGAGTGTAGTACGCACATGTAATTAACTGGACTTGAAATATTACGGCTTTAACACTAAAGCCTTGGGTGTAGTATGTGCCTTACAAAGACTAGGGGCAGTTGTTTGATGGAAAAGAAAAAGTAACAAACTTGACAACCAAAAGAACAAGTCACTCTAGTGTGTGAGTTCCATCAAGACCACAGGCAATAGACAAAAGGTTGTATAGCGCTAAAGAAAGAGGTCGCGTAGTGAAGAAAGGTCACTTTAATGAGTTGCAAGAAGCCAAGGAATAGTAAGGACCTCCAAAACAATTGGATGAAAAAGAAACACCCCTGCCAAAGCCGGTGCACTCTAAGGTAGTTAACGTCATAATGAGAGAATCAAACGTGTGCAAATTGATGTACTAAGCCTCACGAAAGAAATATCGCAAAGTAACAAGAACCACAAAGATGTCCTGGACATAGAGGTCAATGTAATGTTAAGAGATATTCTAATCACATTTGATTGCTAAAACTTAGGCGAGGCAAGACATCACTACAGGGGACTCATAATCTCCCTAGTGGACGAAAGTTGTTTGCTCAAGAGGGTCCTGGTAGATGGAGGAAGCTCCGCAAATGTCATCTTCCTAAGAATACTAGAAGGCATGGGTTTGAATGTTGAAGACATCACCAGGAGATCGATGGTGTTAGTAGGCCTCAGTGGAGAGTCGTTATACACCCTATGAGAGATTGAGCTGCTAGTATTCGCCAAGGGCATGAAAAAAGGGTGAAATTCAATGTGGTAGATGTCCCATCCACATACAACCTCATTATGGGTCGATCATGGCTACATTCAATGAAGGTTGTCCCCTTTACATTTCATCAATGCTTAAAATTCCCAACTAAACAGGGGGTATTGAGATAAAGGGTGAACAAGAAGTCACCAGGAGATGCTATAACACCCCATTAAAGCCTTCTAGAATGGTTGTATAGCAATTATAGCAAGGTCCAATGCCCACAACACTAGATGAGCAGATATTAGACAAAGTGGTGCTCGACCCAACTAAACCCTACAGAACGGTAAGAATATGAGCTCTACTAATTAGAAACATTAGCCAAGAAATTGTAACCTTTTTACAACAAAATGTTGAATGTTTCCATGGGAGCACAAAGACATGACTAGAATAGACCCTGAGGTCATCTGTCATTGGATGAACATAGATTCAAACCATCTGCCAATCAAGAAGAAAACAAGAAACTTTGTACTAGAGAGAAACCAAATAATCAATCTAAAAGTCTAAAAGTTAATTGACACCAGAAAGATTTGAGAAGTTAAGTACCCCGAGTGGTTAGCAAACATGGTAGTTGTTGGCAAGAAGAATGGGAAGTGGAGAGTGTGCATCGACTTCATTGACTTGACCAAAGCATGTCGCAAAGATCCATTCCATGTTCCCCACATAGATGCTATGATAAACGCGATGACTAGGCATAAACTGCTAACCTTCATCGGTGCTTCTTGCGAATATAACCAAATAGTAATGCATCTAGACGGCCAAAAGAAGATTCTTTATATTATCGACAAAGGGATCTATTGCTAGAAGTAATGCACTTGAGCTCAAGAACCCAAGGGAAACCTACCAACGGTTAGTCAACAAGTTCAAAGACTTGCTGGATGACACAATGGAAGTATACATAGATGACATGCTAGTCAAGTCAAAGAAAGAAAATGATCACATGGAGCACCTACGCCAGATATTCGAAATACTAAAGGAATACAATATGAAATTTAACCCCACTAAATGATGTTTTGGTGTGTTGACAAGTAAGTTCTTATGCTACATTGTGCTGCATAAAGCAATGGAAGCCAGTCCCGATCAAGAGAAGGCAGTCACGGATATCCAATCCTGATGAAACCTAAAAGAGGTGCAAAAACTAACAGGTAGAATCACTGGACTTAATCGCTTTATCTCAAAATCTTTTAAAAGGTGCGAGTTATTCTAAAATATGTTTTGGAAAAATAAAGGATAGGAATGGATGAGTCATCATGAAGAGGCACTACAACAATTGAAACATTACTTGTCCAATCCATTGTTGCACTTAGCTATCAGCCAAAGCTCATTTAGCGTAGTCTTAACCCAAAAAGACAATGGACAACAATTACAAGTAAATTACATCAGTAAGTCTCTGCTAAACGTAGAGACTATGTCCTTTAATTTTAAAAAGATGATTTTAGCATTAATTAGTGCCTTTAAAAAACTTCAGCATTATTTTGAAACATATATAGTAATTGTGATAATAAATTTTCCCATAAAGACTGTCATCAGCAGTCTAGAGCTGTCATGATGGATGAGCGATTGGATAATGTTTCCAAGCAATTTTGACATCAAGTACCATCCAAAAACAACTATAAAGTTACAAGCATAAGCCAATTTTGTGGCTAATTTTAGCCCGGACTAGAACCACTAGCAAAACAGGAGATGATGTTGGTGGGATATATTCAACAAGATGACGCTTGGGAGGTATTCATAGACGGTTCATCTAACTTTAGAGGAGCTAGCCTAGGCGTCCTTCTTAAGTCTCCACAAGGGGACATGATATTATAAGCCATATGTTGTGACTTGAAGGCAAAATCAATTAAAATCTTCAGCAATTCTCTACTAGTAGTAAGCCAAGTTAACGGAGATTTTATGACAAAAGAGTCCAAAATGGTCGTCTACCTAGCAATAGTAAAGACTATGGCCAAGATATTTGATTCTTTCTCCCTCCAACAGGTACCCAGAGACCAAAACACGCAAGCCGACAAGCTAGTCAATGTCAGATCCATATTAAGCATTGCCTAGTACAAGTACATGCCCATATTACACCTGCACTGCAAGAACATCTTGTCTACGCCATAAACGATGAGGGAAAAAACCAATCGTCTATTGCTTAAAAGGGATCAAAACTCCCGATGACAAGTTGGATGCTCGAAAGGTAAGGTTTGAAGCTTCATGTTTTACACTAATTAATGATGTATTATTCCAAAAGTCTCTTATAGGTCCCTATCTAAGATGTCTAGAAAAAGGATAATAATACCATATTTTAAGTGATCTACACGATGAAAAGTGCGGCAACCATGTTGGAGACATAAGCTTAGCCAACAAAGCCTTCTGAATAGGTTACTATTGGACAACTATACGGCAAGACACGATAGAGTATGTGGCCAAATGTGATAGTTGTCAGTGATTTGCAAACGTTAGCCACAAACATCTAGAATACTTGCACTCTTAATTATTGCCTTTGCCTTTCGTGAAATGGGGAATAGACATCATAGGCAAGCTACCTGCAGCACCGGAGCTAAACTTGTTCATGTTGGTGCTAACCAACTACTTCTCAAAATGGATAGAAACTGAAGCGTTCCAACATGTGAGGGACAAAGAAGTAATATCCTTCCTATAAACCAATATCATATGTAGATTTGGGGCACCCTCAGAGATAGTTTATGACAACGACTCTTATTTTATTAGCCGCAAAACCAAGTGGTTCTGTGATAAATAGAACATCACATTGAGATTCCCGGCATCTGTATATCCTCAAGCTAACAGACAAGACAAATCTAGCAATAAAGTGATTGTCCAATCACTAAAGAAAAGGCTGGAGCGAGCTAAAGGGAAATAGGTCAAAAAACTAAGGGAGATCTTATGGACCAATAGGACGATGCCAAGAGAGAGGATTGAATAGACTTCATTTTCACTTGTGTATAGGTGTGAAGCAATCAACCCAGCCAAAGTTCATATCTCAATAGCAAGGTATGGGCTCCAAATGAATGAAAAAAACAACCAAAGCTTAGACTCAGAATAGAAAGTAGTGGAGGAGAAAATAGAAACTACGTTGATTCGAATGACCTCATAACAATAGGTCGTTGCTAAGTCTTATAATAGGAATGTCAAGGAAAAATTCTTCAGCGAAGGAGACTAGGTCCCGAGGAAAACATTTTGGAACCCGCATAATCTAACCGAGGGCAAACTGGCACTTACATGGGAAGGACCATGGCAGATAGAGAAAGTTGTTGTGAAAAGGGCATATTGCTTGAAAGCACCTGATAGAAAGCATGTACAAAGAAGTTGGAATGTAACTTATCTAAAATAGTACCACTTTTAAGGCATATATGTTTGTTTTCTATCACTTTCCTTAATGTTCATCATTGTTCTTTTTACATTTTCAATCGTTTGATGACTCAAGCATAAGTGGGCCACTAGATCGAGGACCAATGACTTCCCCTTAGTCACCATTATTATAATTTTGTAGTTAAAATGTAAGTTTAATTTTGTAGTTAAAATGTAAGTTTACTTTGTGCTATTAGGTCATGAACATATCCCAAAGAAATGGATAGAACACCCCAAAAGTTGCTAGCTAAGTGTCTCCATCCAAGACACAACCATTGGGCACATCATTAAACAAATAGGCACCTACATGTAGGTGTACACATAGAGGCTCTACAAATATAAATCACCAGAACAACGCTTGAGTTACGGACACACAAGGATCGAAGAAGCATGTATGCATAAGTCACAAATGGATCCGCAATAAACACAAGCAGGCAGTACATGCAAGAAACAAAGCATAGGCATGCAACGAGCACAAACAAAGAGATAAACAAACATTAAGCATGTAAAGAGGCAAATCTAGTAAATAGTTAATTTAAACTTAAGCATTTAAAGAAGGAACTAGCTAGATAAAGCTAGTATTGTATGATTTTATAGCCGTACGAATGGAAAACTTTTCAAAGTTAATAAAACTAAATTTTTTGATTGAAAAGTAGTAATCGACTTATACTTAAATAACAATAGAGGCATCCTCAGCAATAGGATCTTAGATGAGCATATCTCCAACAAGGACGTCCTTCGCATCTACAGGAACATCTGTCGCGACGTTTGTTGATCTCTGAGGATACCTTCCCCCTCTGCGAACACGAGGTCGTCCAGGTCGCCACCAGCCTCCACGTACTTCTCTACCATCGCTTGGGCCTCCTCCCTTATAAGCTTGTCGTCTAAGAAGTGCTTTATCATATTGCACTTAAGGTCCAACATATCTATGGCAAGTTGAAACTTAAGGGATTCTACCTCCATCTTTGTCTCCTCATTGTGGGTAGATGCCTAGCACTATGACTCATTCAACGCAACAAGCTTCATTGCGCATTTAGACGACAAGGCCCGATACTTGTCCTTGGTCTAACCCTCAACCTTCAACGCCTCCTTAAGCTCCTTGTTCTCTTGATCTAGCTGCTCCTTGAACGACTCTGCCCTCTTCAACTCTTTGGTAAGATCCTTAACGCATCCTTCTAGCTTGTCAATCAATTCCTTCTTCAGTTTAACATCCTTCTGGATAAGAGAGTCGTATTCCTCCAGCTTGGCGATATGGACGCGAAGGACCAAGGCATCTTAGAAGTCCTATATTTAAAAGAAATGTCAGGGAAACCACTTAATAGTAACACTAAAATCCATCAATAAGACAATCTTATCCTAAAGTTATGAAAGGCAGCACTGTTGGCTAGGTCAATGCCAAGAACATTGTCTTTTCGCAGGATAGAACTAGGTAGCAAGAGTTGGTCACCATTAGGGAACATGGAAAAAGGAGTGTACACATCGTCCACGAACCTAATAGGAAGTATGATTTACTAGTGGGTTACCCCACTTGTGACCTAGTTCTTAAAGAAATTGTCGGATGTCGTTCTCTTGGAGGTGGTCAATTAGAGATAGGAGTTGGAGCCCTCATGGCAGGGATGGTCCTTGTAGGGACAAGAACAGGAGTGCAAGTAAGCATTACTTTGGGAGATGGCACAGGGATGGAAGAGCGACTATCAGCCATCACGAAGGAAAGATCGCTTGAATAAGCCTAGCTGGGACCCCTACTTTGAGAATCAGCCTTCCTCTTCCTAGCCTTCATCCGCTCCCACATCTTGGACTCAAATATTTTTGGTGCGAGGGCCCAAGGGCTACCTACCCACAAATAAAGTTTAGCCAAATGACAAGGATGTACTAACTAGCTCAAGAAACAAAAGATTAAGCGATTAACTAAAGGCAATGACATTATGGTAGTAGGAGAAGTGTCAGATAACTCAGAAATTGAAACAATAGACTTCCTTTAGAAAACCATCCTTCCTCCTACAAGATGTTTGACTTGTAGGCGAGTTTCGACATGACCTTAATAAAGCTCCTTTTGTCTTGATCGATTCCTAGAGATGCGTAGGTTTGGATGGCTAAGGAAAATGCCAGGTTGCTGATGGATTTCACCTTTAGAGCTACAAATCTGAAGATGTAAGGCATTGATTAATGAAACCTTTGATTTAAGGTCAAACAATTGACAAGAAATATACCTAGGATAGAAGGACCTCATATTGTAATCTAGGTGTAGTCCGGCCATAAATTGGCCTTAAGGATAAACGCATAGCATTTGGTCCAGCTCCTATCGTTAACCCCTGAGTCTAACACTAAGGCTTGTCTTCTCACATTTAGAAACAAATTATACCACGTTTCCTTGATGATTTTTAGGGAGTAGGAGAAGGCAAGGTCAGATACGTTAAAGGGGGAGATCCATCCCTTAGCTACTACCTCAATCACTTTAAAAATTCTCTAAGTGTCAGGCATTATCTAACATGGCTTGAAGCCGTATGAATGCATAAACTCTTGAACAATGGGGGTAAAGGGTACCTATAACCTAAGAGGAATGGATATTATTAAATATCTTTGTAGTCGCCAGGATAATCGATGATTAATCGGTCGCCCACGGTATAGACTACTACTTTAGACAAACCCATTAAGAGTTTTAGGGATTCAAGATCCTCATAAGTTTGAATGGTGCTACAATCGAAAGACATTGTTGGTTGGGAATTAAGTTTTTCGCTATGAGCTTGATTTTTCCATTTGTTTTCAAGGGCTGTGACTCGAAAGGATCCTCTCGTAGAAGCGGTTTTCTTACCCATTAAGAACTAAAGGGAAGAGAATAAAAAGATTGAAGAGAGGAAGCAGTTACCTGGCGTTGTAATAGGTTGGGCGAGAATTGAGGGAATAGTGATTGCGTTTGATAGAAGTTGATACAAACACTTCTTGTAATCTATAATACAAAGGCTTAGTCTTAGACATAGTGAAACGGCGGCCTAAATAAGCCCCACAGTTTTTTTGATTTGGATTTTCCATGTCACCAACTTGCTATGTTGTTTGCCTTTTATTCATTTATTTATGCATTGCTTACCAATCCAACCATCACGTAACATAGCTAGCTGATTAATGTCCATAACCTTAAATTGTCACTTAGTTTTCAATTTTTGGAAAAAACAATCATGTAGACAATGGTTCTACACCCAATCTATAACTGCTCCACACAGTTGAAAAATTGTGCTTTATTTAGAAAGACTTAGTACCTCTGCCCAAGGAGTCAACACATATGATAAATCTCATCGCCAACCTCTTGGCATGATTAGTTTGTCCTTGATCTCATGCCTAATCAAGAAAAAGGATACTAATAAGTCATATTAAGTACATATTTTTGGTAGTGTTTTAAGGGGCATTAGACTGTAAATTATATGCATTTATTGTGGGTTCACTTGATTTTGTTCATTTTCTTTCACTTGGAATGTTTAGGGGGTGGGGGGGTTAGTGTTTTCGACGATGGATTTTAGGAATATTAATGCAATCTTAAAGTTTTAGCATGAGCTCGAGTTATCTTGCACTAGTGGATATCAAGAAATATAGGTCTTCGGATCAAGAAAGTTGAAGGCTTAATCGCGTGAAAGAGGAGATGCATTGCAATGAGTGTAAACAAGCGCAAAAGAAGAGACTTAGACGTGCTTGCAGAGCCCCCGTACCACAAAGATTAGAAAGAGATCTGAAAGTTCATATTTCATGAAATAGAGGAGACTGGGATGAGTCTGCAAGCCACACGTCCAAGTGTGCTAGAAAGTGAATTTTGGTCAGAAACAAATTTTTAGCATTTCAGGAGTAGAATTATTCAAGTGTACTATAGACTCGTTCGAGTTTGTCATAGAAAGTGAGTTTTTGTCAGAAAAAAAAAAGTTTTTTAGCATTTCGGGAGTAGACTTGTTCGAGTCTACTGCAGACTCGTCCGAGTCTGCCTTCTTGGGCCTATTTTCACGGCTTTTCAATAAGCCCACACTTTAATTTATGGGGAAAGGAATTAGATTTAGACTGTTACCCTCCTAACCCTCTCTAGTTTAATATTCCTCTAAGATTCAATCTTTTGTTCCCAAATTCAATTCAAGTATTATATTTTCTACTCTTTTTCTCTTGTTTATTTCTTTTATGTTTTTTTTTATTTTTTTTATTCATTCTAGAGTAGTGTAATTATTTAAGAATTATGTTGAACCCTTGTCTATATTGGTGTTATGAATTATTT
Organism: Dysphania ambrosioides; assembly: GCA_026401315.1. Classification (NCBI taxonomy): domain Eukaryota; kingdom Viridiplantae; phylum Streptophyta; class Magnoliopsida; order Caryophyllales; family Amaranthaceae; genus Dysphania; species Dysphania ambrosioides. The sequence continues at coordinate 7,200,026 of CM048662.1, forward strand.
ACAATCCCCAATTCAATTATTTATTGTTCTTATTTTAGCTTTGGTTTTATAATCATTTTTTTTACTAGATGTAGTATGTTGAATGAATGTGATTAAGTTTGCAATGATAGTTTAGGACCCTAATTCAAAGTAAGAGAAGTCATTACGATAGTAGCTGACATAGTTTACTAGGATTTTTAGGATGATATGCTTAATGTCTTTAAATTGCATGTCCACAGTAGTAGGTATGATTGCATTATTAAGGAAGTCATTAATTGATCGAAAGAAATCCTTGATATTGATGTATGGTGTGTCTATCCTATTGAACATAACATGATTAGTAAGGGAAGGGATAAGGATTTCCTTGATTTATATTAGTGGAGATACTTAATTTTAGGCCCTTAGTTCACTAATTACTCTGTTAGACCATAGTTCACTCAGCCCATTGTTTGATTTGACTCAACTTATTAGATTCATAGTAATTCAACACATTGTCCCATCTTCTTATGAAATTTGAACCTTACTTACCTAGCTATATAGTAGTAGGAATATTTAGGTGTTTTTCTTAGGTTTGTCATAGCCTTATCAAATAATTTCATGTCTGGAGGCTAGCTTTAACTTGATATTGGGCACCATATGATTCATGATATGGGGGCCATTTTATCAGCCAAGGCATGATTATCTCCATTAATAGTTTGATCGTCACGGACTAAGTGATTGAAAAGCCACTCATAAATATTTAGCATGATGAGAATTATGAAGAATTATGGGGCTTGAGCATAGATGTCACTATGCTCAAAATAGATGTGCCACCCTCTATCCTCTACCCTGATGGGAAAACAAGGCTATTTTCCTAACTTGACTCTAAGCATAGAAGTCACTATGCTCAATATAGATGTGCCACCCTTTTTTTCTCTACCCTACTATACACATAAGGATGAGAAAACAGGGCTATTTTCCTAGCTTGACTCTAAGCATAGAAGTCACTATGCTCAAAATAGATGTGCCACCCTTTTATCCTCTACCCTACTGTACACATAAGGATGAGAAAACAAGGCTATTTTCCTAGCTTGACTCTGGGTATAACAAGATGAAATTAAAATTGCAAAAAAGGCTATAACAAGGTCAAAATCAGGTACAATTGAAAAATTAATGAACCAATACATGTTCAAAGACCCTTACCTCGACATAGTGGCAAGATAGCTTCATAGTTAGCTAAATACACTTCCTCTTCAGCTCGCTAATCACCTTCAAAGTGTCCAACTATGGACCAAAAAATAGAGTAATTGTCAGGATGGCAGAATATACAGAAAAATGCAAAGCATAAATACACCAAACTACTCACAGATGGGAACTTAGCTGGTATGCCTCTGAAGGCATACGAGTTGGCCTCTAGGACCTCCTCTACTAGCTTGCTAACCCGCTCCTCTCGTGAGTTCACGAAGAGGAGGGCAAGATTGCCCTATTTAGGTCCTTCTTCACACCAATATTACAAGATAAAATAATTTGACTAATATGATAAGAAATGCTAAAATTAAAGAGAAAGCATAGATATGTACCTCAGGATTCGACCACCTTACAGGCAATCACATCTGCCGATCAACTCTAAATAGCCGATAAAAGGGTTCACCAGCAACCCCTATGGAACACTCTGGTTCTCGTAGGAAGTCTAGTGTAGTAATTGTTGTAGGTCATCCAGATCCAGCATTGTTGCGGAAGGGTTGAATGGATTCATGAACTTTGTTATTAACTGTTGCCATATGGCTTCTAGTAGTCCTAAGTAGGATTCCTTAAGCTGGTCAAGAGGGAGGCCCACTAAATACCCTTCGGGGGTTGTACATCATCCCATGGCCAAAAGCGCACACTAGTCATAGGTGGGGAACACCTCTAAATCCCTCAAAGAGGGAAGGAACCTCAAAGATGCGTGAAAGCTCTTCTCAGGGCAAATGAGCTTGTTGATCATTGTCAGCAGCAAAATCCTCAACTTCTAAACATCCATCATCCTGGGCATCTTCAAATTCTTCAGTCAAATTTCCATACTTGACGCTCAGTCTTATTGGGTATCATGGTCGTGATGGGGACTAGCAATGTGGTAACTCTTGATCCATAAACCAGATGTCAAAGCTCCTCTCTATAAGCATTTATGTGAATCAGAGACTTGTAACTAAAGAAAAAATCCATAGGGGTGATAGTAATTAATCTCCCCCAAGGAAAATGGAAGAGTTGGTGTTATCCCACCAATACTGTAACAAACCATGAGTTAAGATGCGAGACATAATTCACCCCAAATTGGCGACTTCCCATGTCCTCTTCCTCCCCTAAGATCTCTCAATCCTCTTTATGAAGGCAGGGAAGCTCTTGGCAGAACTAAAAGTCCACAAATAAAAGTCTTTAGGATGAAATAGAAAGAGTATATCATATCTTATAAAATCCAAAGATTTAGAAGAAATAGAAACTTGAAGATCTAATACGATTACCAAGCCCATCCTGAGATGATGCAAAATTTGTTCCTCTGAAAGGAACACAAGCTCGCCAGGTGACCAACTTGGCCTTCGGCTGCTCCTTGGGAGCACGATGTGAAGCTTGAGCCATGCTGCAAAAATACAAAGACAACTCCAAATTTCAAAATATTCTCCGAACACAATAATAAACTCATTTTTTTCCTCAAACTTGACTAATGTTAAATAAAACCTAAAACTGCTTATCCAGACATGCACAATCATAAAAGGAAAAACAACCAAAACAAAGTCAAAATGTAAATCTCGAGCCTTGAAAAATGAAGACTTTGATAAACAAAAGCACACAAAAGTCTTAGAAACTAAGGTTCTTAGGCTTTAACAAAAACATGCAATACACCTACAAACTATCTTCTGAGAAATGCTAGAATTCCCATGTTCAGACAAAATATCGATGGCAACCAATTAGGAAAAACATCCCAAAGAATGAAGTAGTAGTAAATTTATAACATGTTAACAGCCATATTGAAATTTCATAGACTTTCACCAGTACACTAAATTAACATATTTCATACAAAAAACATACTACGATCCTCATATCTTGGCAAAACAATCAAGTTCACAAACTTTGACAACCCTATGGAATCATATGGTTCAAAATTCACAGATTTTGGCTAAAATAGACAATTTATAGTCGCTACCAAAGAAACTGTAATATATGGATTCAGATAAAAGGTTTACTATGTTTTCATATTATATATTGTTTCATAAAAAAAATTGTTTACATATGGTACTGTATTTATACCTATAACTAATTGCTGAGTTTGAGTTGCTACGAACTACTTATCACTACTTTAGCTAATCTTAATCTTATCATTTTGTCAATCTTATCTTATCTAAGTTATACGATAAAATCTATCTTATTTCTAGTATATGTTGTTATACACTCCCCCTCAAGTTGGATCGTCAGTACTTCGATTTCCAACTTACACAGTGCACCTTCAAACAGACTTACTCCCACTGCCTTGGTCAATATATCAGCCAACTGCTTATCTGTTTGGACAAACTTGAGATTCACGATTCCAGCTTCCAGATTATAATTTATGAAATACCAATCAACTTCAACATGCTTAGTCCTATCATGCTGTACTGAAATTTATGAGATACTGATAGCTGCTTTATTGTCACAAAAAAGCTCACAACTTTCTTTTGAACGAAATCCTATTTCCATCAACAACTTTTTCAGCCATAATATTTCAGCAACCCCTTTTGCTACTGCTCTGAACTCAGCTTCTGCACTTGACATTGCCACCACCTTCTGCTTTTTACTTTTTTAGGTCACAACATTTCCCCCAACCAGTGCAAAATATCCTGAGGTTGACTTACTACTATCTCGATCTCCTGCCCAATCTGCATCAGTGTATACTTGTAAATTCAGATGTCCATTATTTCGAAACATCACTCCTCTCCCTGGGGTTTTCTTCAAGTATATCAAGATTATGCAGACAACTTCCATATGTTGAACTTGTGGTTTACGCATAGACCTGCTTACTACACTAACAACATATGCTATATTAGGCCGAGTATGAGATAGGTAGATTAATTTGCCTTCCAATTTTTGATACTGAGCCTGATTAGCAGATGAAGCATCAATCTGTAATCCATGATTTACCGTCATTGGAGTATCTGCAGGTTTACAGTCAAGCATTCCAATTTCTGCTAGTGAATCCAGGATGTACTTTCGGTGTGAAATGAAAATTCCCCGCTTTGATCTAAGCACTTTAACTACTAGAAAGTACTTCAACCTGTCTAGATCTTTTATTTCAAATTCCTAGAAAAGTTTCTCTCTTAACTAATAAATCTCTTCTTTATCATCTCCTGTAATTATCATATCATCTACATATATAATGAGACACATCACTAACCCTTCTCTTCTCTTAAGGAAGAGAGTATGATCTGAATTTCTCTGCTTATATCCAAATTTTTTCATTGCTTGTGTGAATCTTCCGAACCACGCTCTAGGAGACTGCTTCAAGCCATACAGGGATTTCTTCAATTTACATCCTTCACCTAGAGAGAAATTCTGTGAGAACCCAGGAGGAGCTTCCATATATACGTCTTCTGAGATTTCACCATGTTGAAAGGCATTTTTAATATCAAAATGATGTAGGGGGCACTCTCTATTTGTTGCTACTAAAAACAATACTCTAATAGTATCAATCTTTGCTACTTTGGAGAAAGTTTATGAACAATCCACCCCATAGACTTGTATATAGCCTTTGGCTACCAATCTAGCCTTGTACCTCTCTATACTTCCATTAGCTCGGTATTTTATTGTGAATACCCATCTGCAACCTATAGGTTTCTTCCCTTTAGGAATCCTGCATTTATGCCATGTGTCATTCTTTACAAGAGCTTTTATTTCTTCTTCCATTGCTCTCCTTCATGATCCATTCTTAACTACTTCTTTAACAGTAGATGGAATCTCCTCTGAATATATTGCAATATTGAACACTAGTGCTGCATGAGACATATTGCCTTCTTCTGATTGGCTCTGCACTGGGTACCTCGATATTTGAGGCTCATATGAGGGGTCATATCTTTTTAGAGGAATCCCTCTTGTACTTCTAGGCAAAAGTTGATAGATCCCTAGGACAGAACTTCTACCCTTCATACTTTCCTATATATTTTCAACAGTTTCTATAAGATCATCTAACACATTAACTCTATCATGGCTTACCTCTTGTTCTACCTCTGGATGCTCAATCACAAGTGGAAGAGGCATTGGTTGTGGTGGCGCTGATAAGGACTGTACTATATTGTCAAAGATTGTTCATGCATTACAAGTATTATCTGATATATGACCCAACAACCAACCTAGATCGTCTCTAACACTCTCCCCCTGACATCAAAGTTGGGGATATAAAAATATGCTCTCAACAAATTCGCAGTCCATAGTAGTATATAAATGGTTTGATGAGGGATCTAAACACTGATAACCCTTTTGAGTTGTCCCATATCCTATAAACATGCATTTTACAGCCTTAGGTTCTAACTTATCACGACTTCTTTTTGGGAGATGGACATAAGTGACAGATCCAAACACCCTAGGTGGTAGAGAGTATAAGGAAGGAGTAATACAGGTGATCCCTATGACATCTAAAGGTGTTTTATGGTGAAGTTTTTTTGTGGGTAAGAAGTTTGTAAGATAATTAGCAGTTGCAACTAGTCTGGCCAGAATGATTTTAGAGCACTAGATTCAAGCATTATGGCTCTGGTCATTTCAAGAAAGGTTCGATTTTTTTCTCAGTAACTCCATTTTGCTGAGGAGTATCAGGACAGGTGGTCTGATGAATTATGCCATAAGTGTTACAGAAGTTTTTCATATCATGATTTATGTATTCCCCTCCATTATCATACCTAAGGATACTTATCTTTGTTTGAAATTGAGCAACAATCATCTGATAGAAACAAACAAATACTTCATAAACTTCATATTTTTGTTTAAGGAAATACACCCAACTCATGCGGGTACAGTCGTCAATAAAGAGGACATAATATTGAAAACCATGAGTACCAACTTCTAGGGCAGGACCCCACACATCTGAGTAAATAATATAAAATGGTTTACTAGCATGACTCAAACTACTAGGATAAGAGTTCTTATGACTTTTAGACATAAAGCAAGCTTCACAGTTTAAGGTAAGTTTTGATCCAGCAAGAGTGGGAAAAAGACATTCTAAATACCCTAATGATGGATTCCCTAGACGACGATGCCATAACCGAAGTTGATTTGCAACTAATCCACACCCCATCATAGCACTTCCATCTTTGAACATCTCATCGACATAGTACAGGCCGTCTCGTTCAGTATCAGGCTCAATGATCCTCCCCGATTAAGCATCCTATACAATACAACCATTAGCCTTCATTAGAACAGTACAACCCAAATCCTTTGTCAACTTGCTTATAGACAATAATTTATATGAAATATTAGGGATATAAAGACAATTATGCAAAGATAGATTCGAGTCAATGTTTATAGTTTCGTCTCCTAACACATCCATATATTCTCCATTAGCTACTTGTATAAGGGTTGTTTTTGGACTAATGAGTGTGGCAAAATCATTTTTTCATATGACATTATCTCTGTCGCCCCGCAGTCATAAATCCACTCCGATTTTGGGTATGTAAAATAGACAACCCTGATTTTATTTTGGACTAGGTTTGCTTTGGATTTTTTGTGGAAGATTGGGTTTGTGCCACGTATTGGGCCTGTTTGGACACACCCAAAAGGGCTCGATTTTTTCGATTTTTCGGTGGATTAGAGGATTTAGGTGGGGGCAAGCCTTGGCTATTAATCTTAGGGGTTTTATATGGGTCGTTGATTACTGTGTTGAGATATATTAAAGGGTGGCTAGGGTTGGATTGGGGTGTTATGTTACCCCTCTTACCGAGTTGCCTTGTCTGATCTCCCTTCACTTCGCCTCCTTCATCTCTCACTTACTCACCTTCCGTACCTTTCTCCCTCAATTCCCCATGGGGATTCTGGCCCATCGACGCCGCTACTCTCCTCTTCACATCTTCTCCTTTTCCGGAACCATGGTCACCCTTCTTCTTTGCATCTGGCCACCACTCAAGGTAACCCACTAGCTTAAAATACCCCTCCTTAGTGTGACGGCTTCCTCTGGAGTGGGTACACTGGAGATGAGATTTCTCATCTTTTTTATGGGTTGTTTTGTCTGGTCTATTCCTAGTACTGAGACCACTCCCAATTCGGGAGCCTTGTCCCGCAGGTAAGTCAGGTAAGGGTGCCTTCACAATCCCTCTCTTTGCTATTTCTCGTCGAATCCGGTTGTATGCTTCTTCCTCTGTGGGTAGTGGGATTTGGTTGATTTCTCTCATGTCTTTGTTAAGATCTTTGACTAACCCAGTCAAAAATTGGTAAAGTCTTTGTTGTTGAGTGTTTTGATATAAATTATTATATCATTTGTGCATCTCATTAGATTAGGCATGATTCAGTTGATCTCCCTCCAAATTGTTACAAATTTTCCATAGTATACCTCGACCAAATCGCGCCCTAGACTTGTGTGATTTGCTTTGATTGTTAGATCAAAAACATTAAGCCCATATGTTCCACTCCCAAACATGGCCCCAAGTCCTCTCCATAACTCCCTTGCCGTAGGGAAGTCCATGAACTGGTTTACCGATTCGGGCTTTATATTTTCAATGATCCAAGCTTTGACCATTGAATCCTTCTGGGCCCATTGGACACGATCTGAGGAGGCATTGGTGGGAGGGTGGGCTATGATATGGCTGAGCCTACCCCTCCCATTAATCGTCAATTGCATTAGTTTTGATCACCGAGTATAATTTTGGGTGTTCAATTATTCTGAAATGCAAGTTGACCCCCCGGGAATGTCCATGCTTCTATTGCCGTTCATTTTTTCAAAGAACTGCCATAATTGAGTGAGGGATACAAATGTCTCACTCGGATCTTTAGGTGGTTCACTCATCTATCAGGTAAGAATCTTCAGTAAATGATGAAGCTTATGGCGTAAAACATCACCGATCCTCACGCCCGCTCTGATACCAAGATAAAAGGTTTACTGTGTTTTTCATATAATTTATATTGATTCATAGAAAAAACTATTTACATATGGTACTGTGATTATACCTATAACTAATTGTTGAGTTTGAGTTGCTATGAACTACTTATCACTGGTTTAGTTAATCTTAATCTTATCATTCTGTCAATCTTATCTTATCTAAGTTATAAGATAAAATCTATCTTATTTCTAATCTATCCTGTTCTACAGTTTCAACATTAAAACACTGTTAGATTGGAAAATCTAATATTTGATACTGGGTAGTGCTTAAAATTTCCTAGAAATTTGAATAATTCATTATTTTGTCTCGTAATTTGATATGATCAAAATCAGGGGCTTATTACTCAAACCCTTTTTCTCAAATCAACCTCAAGTAGGGTAATAAGTTATCTCTTTTGTATTCATATGATGTGTGCACGGGGATTTTTAGTGTTTTTAATCTTTTTAAGGAATACTAGAGCAATCTTAGGGTTTTGACACGAGCTTGAATTAAGTGATCCATGAGACCTTGAGAGAGATTACAAAGCAACACAAGCCTTTTGGAACATAAGGATTGAAGGCTTAATCGTATGAGAAGCAAAGGCGTGAGTATTGAGTAGAAACAAAATAAGTAGAGGAGACTCAGACATATTTGAAGAGCACTCGTCCAACTTCATGTGCTTTGAAGATCATAATGGAGGTAGAAAGTGTAGATTATGAGAAAAAGAAGAGACTTGAAAGAGTATGCAGAGGATTTGTTTGAGTGTGTGTAGAAACTAAGTTTAGCTTCTAAATCTCGTAATTCTAACACTTTGAGAAGGGAATCAGATGAGTTCTCAGAGGACTCATCCGAGTGTAATGTTTTGGCTTGTTCTTTGCGATTTTCCTTAATTAAGCGTAAGGTAAATTTAAGTTAATATAGATAGTTTTCCTTAGTTTTATGCATTGCTTTGAAACCTTCATTTGAATTAGAAATTTTTCTTCCTATTCTAATCTACAATTCTCACTAAATTCTTGATTTATAAAAAGTATTTAACATTCTCTTCTAAATCTCTTGCTTTTATTTCTATATTCAATCATTTATTCTTTTATTATATATAGCTTCTTTTTAATATGAGTGAGTAGTCCCTTAATCTAGGTATTGATGAACCCTAGTATGAATTGATTATATATAGATCCTATTTCTCGAAATCTCTATTCTTTATGCAATTTCTTTCACCTAGGGTTAGCTTCAATCTCTTTAAATAAAAGATTAGACATAGTTGAATTGATAATATGGACTACGTGTGAGCGCCATCACAAAAGTAGATGTCATGAACGTTAAAACTTAAGAAGGTCATATCAGATGTCTTTCTATGCGGTTTCATGAAAATAGGTTTAATTGCATTAGAGGAAAGCTATTGATACTTGCAAGAGGTCCTTAGTAACGTGTCGGGTGCATTTGACTTAGGAATGGTTTAATCATTTAAGAACGAGGGTTTGAGAGCATTACTCTACGTTAAATTCATATTAGTGGGAATTCACTATCCTAGGTGGTTTTATCCAATTTCTTACAACCATTTTGATTTTCGTACTTTAGAAGTAGTATTAAAGTAAAATTAGCATTCCCTACTTACCCAAGCTACACTAGTTAATATAATTAGGTACTTTTTATAGGTTTGCGACAACCTTGTCATATTTTGGCACCATTGCCAAGTACTAATGGTTTTCAATTTGTTATTTTACATTTAATTCTTTTGAGTTTAGAGTTTTCTTTGGTTGCTTCGGCTATTGTGTTTGTTTATTTGATCATTTTCTTTTAGTTTTATATTGTGCATGCACACTCGAAATACAGGTCAAGAATATTTAAATCCCTTTGATCTTGAAATCAAGAATACTTCATGACAATAGAGAAGTAGAAGAAGAAAAAAAAAAGAAAAAAAAAGACAGATAAAAGGATAACGATCCATTACAGAATAACTTATTTGAGTATAGCATTCATGATCCTTAGACGATGTTAAGCATTTCTCGGCTAAAAGTTACAGTACCAAATTTTGAACTGAAGCTTTCCTTTATCGAATTCATCTCTAATGACTCATTCCTAGGACTCCCTACTAAGTGTCCCATCTCTCATATAGCGAGCTTCTTGGATAAGTGCGATGCAATTAAAATGAAGGACTACTTATAAGATGTGAAGTTGCATTTCTTTCCTTCCTCTCTAAGGGATAGGGAAAGAGAGTGGCTAAGAGATGAAGTTCCAAGTACTTCTGATATGTAGGATAAACTAGCTAAGAATTTTCTAATAAATTTTTTGGATCAAGATAAGACGACTAAGCTAAGGTTCGAGATAAATAACTTCCATTGATTGTATGATGAATCGCTCCATGAGACGTGGAGAAGGTATCAGAGAATGCTTAAGATTTGTCCTTATCACGGTTTATCAGATTGGCCATTACTTCAAAATTTCTACAATGGACTTAAGCGTGATACCAAGCTATACAAAGTTGTATATTAATGTAGCTTTAGGTGGTAACATTCATATGAAAGATGCTTAGGGCACTCTAGATTCAATTGAGAAGATAGCTACTACCAATGCTTCTCGTTCTTCAAGGTCTAATCATCGGAAAGAGTCTTCTTCAAATGCTAACATAACAAAGCTGGAAGCATCTTTGAAAGAGTTCACAAACACTTTGGGTAAGATTTATGGGAAGTCTACTGTGGTTTTTTCTTGTGAAGTTTGTGGCATTTTTGGGCACTATATGAGTCAATGTTAGTACCCTTTAGGGCAATATATGACCTTCATTTTCCATTAAAGGTACAAAATTTATTCGTGAAAACTTAAGGGATACATATTGGATTTCTTAAACATATATCAAGGGTATATGGTAAATTAAGATAAACTTCACAGGTATATATAGTGAAAAAACTATTTTTTTAGCTTTAATAAGCATTATCTTCTTATGTCTTCCTTTCTAAATAAAATTCATTTGTTTTACTTAATAAGCGCTAAATTTTTAAAGACCATGTCTCCCTCGGTTAGTGTCAAAATTGATAGAGTAGGTATAAGTGTCAAATAAAAACACATGCATTTACACTTATACCCACTCTATTAATTTGACACCAAACAAAACCATATTGTTTTTATTAGATTTTGGTAGAATTTTAATATTGTTGGTCAATGGAGGTGACTTGTGTGGACACCCAAGTCAGGACTCCGATTTGACACTTCTGGAGTTATGATGAGAAATGGAAGGATGAGTATCAGTCTAGGGATAGAGAAAGTAGTGAATTACTTTAAAATAGAGTGACATGCATAGATTAATAAGATATCGTTTAGCAACCCCTATTTATAATCACTCATACCTAGTTGGTTTTGGGTTATTTAGGCCCTCTTCTGGTTTGGTTTCTAGTGTTGTGGATTCCTATAGGGTAAACTATGGGAAACCAACAGGGAATAGGCTTTAGTTTGAACTCAACCACCTCTAGGAACGAACTCAAAAGGTGTTAAATTCCTTATAACACCTACTAGAATTGAACCAAGCAAAGGAATAAGAATTGTACAACATGCAACTCTTGAACACAGTTTTAGTTCTGAAAATTTTCTAATGTATTAAAAACTAGTACATATGAGGTCCTATTTATATATATGGCTAACCTAGTTTGATTAGGACTATGGCTCCTTATTTGACTCTAACTAAGACTATTATTTAGCCTATAAATACTTTGAATCAGATTAGGATTGAACTAACCCAATTTAACTTAAACTCTAACTTCTAGTATTCAAATTCTATCTAGGGAATTTTAAATCTAACTAAAATACAACTTTGGAACCAAAATACTAATCCTAATTTGGCCCAACTTAGCTAAGACTCAACTTATGATTTCTATTTCAACTTGTATTAAGCAGGCTATCACCAGGTATATTATGATTCAGATTTGTTGGCCCACTTATAATATGTTTTCCTTCTTATATCCATATTCACATCATCTGGTATTGCAAATCTGCTACGTTTTTGTATTAAGTAAGCTATTATAAGGTATATTATGAAGACGTACATGTATATGCATTTTGGGATACCATAATTTCTTAGGAAATATTAAATGAAAGAAAATTTAACCTTCAAAAGAGTTGTAATTTATTAATTATATAGCAAGAGAAATAGAATAGGGCATAAAGCATAATCTTTGTTCGAGCAATTCACTGATCTTGAATAGCACAAGAATACATACATTTTTCCTGATCAAATGGCAAGGCTGAGAATCGCCAATGCCCTGACGTACTTTTACATCAAATTATACTATCTTAATCTTTGAATGGAGGGGGCATCAACCTAAGGAGCACCATACATCACTAAGACTACGTAGCTAACACGCTGTGGAGATCTAAACAATTCCACTTGGAAAATAAAATTGGCAAACTTTTATGTTTAAACCCGTTGAAGAAAAATTTGGAGTTGCAACTGGTTACAAGCTTCTAATCTTCGCTCCCGAACTGCTTCTGAATGTCTTGGAAAGATACGGTCGCTGATCCCCTCCTTTTTGCCTTCTGTTGAGATGAGTGCTCTCTCCAACCCGTCATAAAGATAACCTGCAGTGGTCAGAAAAGGAGAAACTCTAAGAATATTGTACCCTCACCAAATTCATTATGACTTTCTCTTGCCTAAAATGTTTTGAAAGAGGTTGATCACAGATAAAAATCTCAGTATGAGACAAATCTTAAAATATCTTTTCTAGAAATCAACAGCTCTGTCAGGACAAGAAAAATAAAAATCCAATCTACAAAACCAGAATGGGAGAGAAAGAGACTGATGCACACTGCATCCAAATCTCTAGACTGAAACCTTACTGTTTCATCTCTTACTGGCATAACTATCAGATTAGGGTATATTCTAAAGGGAGGGGAACTGAGAGATGAAAATGTGAAGCTGTACTGGCAATTCACCAATCATATTAGAAGGGTCCAGCTATAAAGAGGGCTATATATAAATACTTTTTACTGATTTAATGGATCCAAAGCATATACGACATCAAGTATCGGTGTGGGGACCTCATTCCAAATATGCAGCAACTATCAGATTCTTCTACTCAAGGCTTGCAAGAAAGTGTTACCAAATGACTAAGATGACAGACTAACACATTTTACTCGAGGCTCATATGCATTGTAACCCAGCAAAATACTCATAATGGTACAAAGGGGAAAGAGACCAAAACATCAAGCTATGGCCCAATCCAGGTGGGCTTCATATGCTAGATAGTAAAATGGGAGAAGTTTAGGCAACATATACAATATGTTCATACAGGTGTAACCTGATCCTTAAAGATTAAGACCTGCCAAATTTGGACTTGTTTTCACTCCCAGAAATCTTGGTGATATGAAAAGCAGTCAACCACTTTATACCACATCACCTGAAATGTAGCAGGAACAGTACCATCTTCAGCTCCAAACATTGATTGATAGACAGCAGCCGTTGCCAGTGCAGTCTCTTTCTTCAAGATCTGGAATCATTACATTTTACATATCAGTGCCTCTCGAAAAAGCTGAAGCATATAAGAAAGGTTACAGTAGACATAAAACTCACATTGTTCCTCTGCATAAGAGCATTTGTTTCACCCATTGAACGAAGATGTTCAATCAGCTGCAAAGCTAAATCAGAAGAATTAATCACCACAGAAAACAGGGATTACGCAGAATAAATTAATTCAATCTCACTATTTGATTCATCAAACTCAAAAGTAAGTCACTTTGAAGCTCATAAACAAGTAAAACTATTACTTAGGGATTGTAAAATGGGGAAGAGGGGGGGAATACTCACTACGTCCATCCATGTAAAAAATATGATCAAGTAGGGAGGAAAACAAAAAGTGTAAACTGGAAAAACAGAAGCTATGAGAACAAAATTATTATGTGATGTGGAGAACAAGTGACTTTGAAAAAAGGTTATATGATATATCCAATATTAAAAGTGGCATTAGAGGGGTTGATCACTATTCATTGCGGTTCACACTTTCACCTTTCTTATTGAGAGGAGGAATGTATTTTGAATTGAAACCTCAGTTAACAAATTCCCATTAAATTTGTGGGTGAAAACTGAAGAGATCCAGGAAGTAAGACAGTTCACCCCAGTTTCTTTTTAGGAAAAAGAAACAAAATTAGTTTTGTAAAAAGGAAAATCATACTTCCTCCTAAAGCAGCTTTTTCAAGCAATACTACAGTTTCTGCAGTGAGAGGAAAAGCCCCTTCCACCACCCCCCGACCCCTACTTTTTATATCCTGTACTTTAGTTTAGCTAGTCAGCATGCTCCCCATCTCCCTTCATCACCACCCAGAAAATGATCCTACTTCTAAGCTCTACTCATAGTTCAATCAGAAACTTCAATATGTACATAAATGCTGTTCAACTTCAGCAATTAGATCCTAACCAAAAACAAATTAGCAACAAAAGTTTATTTAGCACATGATAAAAAAGTCCTGTGAATACAACATATCAAGTCCTCATATTTTTATCAGGAATTCCAGGTATTCAAAGCAGCTATTTACATCTAAGGTTCTGAAGATTTTCCAACAGAAAAGTTGTCATATCACACAAACCCTAAGACACACACAATGATCCTTTTAGTTGTAATAATCAACTGGAAAAACCTGCCTGACTGCGCCGTAAAATAATCTTTTCAAAAAAAAGCTTGAAGATTTCTGACTCTTTTTTTAAAAGGACCTATAATTACCTTCATTTGGGAATAAGTGCTTATGTTCACTTCATATATTGTCACACAGAAAATCCACTAATTTCTAGAAGCCTATCAATGTTACACTCCAGACACAAGCAGCATACACTGTAAATTTAACAGGCACTCCAGACATAACATGCAAACCCTAGATCCTTCACGACAACCTGAGTTCAGTAAGATGTGGGTAACAATGGTTTAAAGGGTACACTTTTCTTGGGTCGGGGATGAAAATGTTCTGTTATTTAATTAGGAAACTGGTAGCACCCCAATCCACGTAACCTATATCTGGTGGAAGAAAACCATCAAGCTATTACAATTTTCTGAAACCAAAGAAGTCATATGCACGAAAATTCTAGAGACGTTGGACAGAATTGATGCTAATTATCAATTTTTAGTTCAGGATGCCACTATGAAGGGTTTTTTTTTAATGATGGGGACATCATGTCTAAGCAACTTAAGCTCACTAAGGATCCAGTCCTAATCAAGTTAGTGGCTTCATGCTTGCAAGAGGTGGCGAACAAGGAGGCAACACATCAAGGCAAACATACTTACCTAAGTTTGGTGGTTTGATGAGATTTACTATTATTAGTAATTTCTTATTTTAGTTATTTCTATTTGTAGAAACTTCTATTTTTAGTAAGCTCAAATTTCTTGTATACAATAAGAGGAATATGTTCCTTAGACGTTTTATTAGGGGTTTTAAGTGTGTTCGTAAAATAGACTAAGTTAAGATTTTAACTTTTAGTCTAAGTCACGTTAGGTTTAGGAATGGAAGAATCCAAGGACAACTCATATTGGAAGAGGAAGCAAAACCTAGTTTGAGTAGAAGGAAAAGCAGATGCATGGAAGCCTATTCCTACGTGAAGCATACTTAGACTCAATTGGAGAAGCTATCGTCTATAAAGATACAATTATAGGCGGATTCGACTAGGGAGACAACTCGAATTCAACTCAACTTCTTGAAGTGTAATTCAACGTCAACTTCAATTCCTTGAATCTAGCTTATCTTTACGAGTTTTATTAGCTTTAGTCTTTCAATTTACTTAAGCCACTTGTATATATAAATAGGTTTGCAATGCAAACTCGAAAAACCAGATTTGAGCTTTGAATAAAACACTTGAGTTCTTTTGAATTTTTAAAAGTTTTCTGGATTGAAAGCTTATAAAATTCGTTCCATGCTAGTTCAACTTTGGCAAGTTGGATGGTGATCTTGGGGACTTTGATTTCTTGAGTGATGAACATCAAAGTATCAAAGAGTGCCCAAAGGTAACTTCTACTTGGTGAAATCTGTAGAGTATTAGTAGCCTTTGACTTATCCCTAGTTTACTAGTTAGTTCGAACGTTGTTGTTTTGGGTTGTTTTAACTTATCTTAATCAACCCTAATTGTATAAATACTCACCAAGAACATTTAAACAACATTTTAGGTTTAGTAGTTGTGCATTTAGTGATCATCTATGATATTTTTAATGAAATACGGAAGATTCTTGGCTGGAGTATAATGGCAAAAATTGCCAAGTACTCTATGACAATAGCACTCCGCACTCATTCAACCTATGACAAAATTGTTCATGAAATTTTATTTGACTATAACAGATAAGATTTAAAAACTTTGAATTTTAATTATAATTCTAAAATCTTTTGTTTTTACTTTAATAAAAAGAATTTAGCACATTATTTTTTTTTGGGCCATTTTTAATAAATAATTTGAAAACTGACCCTCGCCCAAAAGTAATTTAAAATATGACCTCCATGTATAAAGCCTTGTAACAACGGTTTTAAGTTAACTATGCTGATATGTGGAGTCTGGGCATTAACAAAACCGCTGCCAAGAATAGCGATTCTACCCGACTTAAAAGCGTTGTCGACCAGATACCCCATATCACCAATTACACGGTGTAAAAGAGATCTGGGAATATAATTTACCCAATGTAAAACCGTTGCCAAGGACAACGGTTTTATACTGGGTAAATTCTATTCCCACAAAGTTAATATACTGACTCTCTTAAAATCGCTGCCACTGACAACGGTTTACACCCATGGAGGTCATATTTCGAAAATTACAAAGTGTAAAAGAGATCTGGGAATATAATTTACCCAGTGTAAAACCGTTGCCAAGGACAGCGGTTTTATACTGGGTAAATTCTATTCCCAGAAAGTTAATATACTGACTCTCTTAAAATCGCTGCCACTTACAGCGGTTTACACCCATGGAGGTCATATTTCGAAATACTTTCGGCCTTTTTTAATAAATAATTTGAAAACTGACCCTCGCCCAAAAGTAATTTAAAATATGACCTCCATGTATAAAGCCTTGTAACAACGGTTTTAAGTTAACTATGCTGATATGTGGAGTCTGGGCATTAACAAAACCGCTGCCAAGAATAGCGATTCTACCCGACTTAAAAGCGCTGTCTACCAAATACCCCATATCACCAATTACACAGTGTAAAAGAGATCTGGGAATATAATTTACCCAATGTAAAACCGTTGCCAAGGACAACGGTTTTATACTGGGTAAATTCTATTCCCACAAAGTTAATATACTGACTCTCTTAAAATTGCTGCCATTGACAGCAGTTTACACCCATGGAGGTCATATTTCGAAAATTACACAGTGTAAAAGAGATCTGGGAATATAATTTACCCAGTGTAAAACCGTTGCCAAGGACAGCGGTTTTATACTGGGTAAATTCTATTCCCACAAAGTTAATATACTGACTCTCTTAAAATCGCTGCCACTTACAGCGGTTTACACCCATGGAGGTCATATTTCGAAATACTTTCGGGCGAGGTTTAATTTTTTATTTTTTAAAAAAAGTTAAAAAAAAATTAGCCCATTATTTAAAAATTTGTAGTACTTATTTTTGTGCACCATAAACCTGACAATAGGAATACTCACCATTTTCATATTTTACAGTGTATTCATCAACATCAACTCCTGGAAGAGCAAAACCTGCTCTTGTTAAAAGGTTTCCTGCATCTCGTACCTGAAATACAAAGAATTGTGTAAACTCAATCCAAGTAAAATTTAAGGAATTTGCATTAGGAAACAGACAATAGTAAACAATAAATTGGAAAAGAGAAACACTCCAGTGCCAGCACAATAGGGAAAGTCACAACATCAAATACTGGAGGGGTGTTAACATAAATTAGCCAAAGCACAGCCTAATGACGAAATTGCAGTTTACTCTTATTGAAAATTAACAGTACCATAGAGTATTAAGTCACTGCAAGTAAAATTATGAGCCTTAGCACTACATTCATTTCCAGTAATGAGTAACCTCAATATAATACTTGAGGATAGAAAAAGAATGTTCTTAAATAATTCAAAGGTGGTCAACCAAAAATTAAGCCTGTCATTAGAGCAAGATAATAGACAATCCCCAATCATGTATTTGTTTCAACAAATATTAGGCACACAACATTCTGCATTGCCAACATCCTTGGTCTAAATACCCTAAAATGCATAAAAACACTAATAAACAAGATACAATTTTTAGCATCTAGGCTCTACTCTCTACTCTCTACTCTCTACTCTCTACAGCAGCAATTGCACCTATCCTCCGTATAGCTTAAAGAAAATTGACACCTAACAACTAAATAATTCCTAGAAGAGTGTCCCAGATACAATGAGTTTGATTAATGTTTCTATCACCAATCACTGGTGACACAGTACTGTGCTTTTCCCATTCCAGCCAATCAGATTCTCAAGGAAAGTGATAATTTATGCATTGGATTGTACAGTATAATCAGTACATATCATTTTCTTCTATTATAATGGAATACCCCAATGCCCCCAACTGTCACCCACTTTTTTTTTTCATCATTTCAAGTTGTGGCAGGGATGCAGGATCTGTTGAAAGTTTACGGCAAATCAGATCAATCAGCGACAAATTTCAAGGAAGAGAATGTATCCTAGCTACTTGGTCACAAAAGCCAAATGAACTTAAACACCAAATAATTGATTTGCTCATGCAAGGAAAAAGTACACAAGGCTAGAGATTGGGGAAAAAGTACCTGAGCCAGAGGCGATAAACGAGGACTTATACCACCTTCACGTTCCATTTGTGCTACAGTACATGCTATCCTCAGTTCTCTAACCATTCCCAAAAATAAAAACAATCAGATCCCTCACTATCAAAAGGCTAGATTATCTTTAATTGTGGGGGTCAGATAACCAACTTTAATGAATCTCCACCAAGAATAGCAGCTAAAAAGAGCCCGTCAGGTTTCAAAGCCAATCTACACTGCAGTAAACAGCAGTTTATTTAAAAAAAATTATTATAAAAAACGAAGGGAAAGATGTATCAAGCTTTTTTTTTTTTTTGTCTAGAAAGGCAGAACATGTACTTGTATCATGGCTCCAGGAAGATCATTTGTCCAGTGCAGTCCTAAACAGCTCATAACCAGATCTAATGAACTTAAAATCAAAAGACCACAAGTAACTATGAGGTGAATAGCAATTTAACATTTTATATTGAAAAATAATGAGCATAACATCTAGTTATTTCTTAGAAAATAAGGGGACCTCAAAATGTACAAATGGCATCATATAGATCCTTCAAAAAGAAATAGTGACATAACTAAATTTACCTTTCTCTTACTGGTAGAAATTCTTCATCCCCTACAACAAACGATGTTTCAACATTTTGGTCTGGCATATCCTTCTCAGCATCTTTACATAATTTGACCATATCAGTCGAAGAATCCATCATAATGAGCTTTTCAATTCCGCCTGACATGACAATGAGGAGGTGAGTCCAGTACACTAATCTCAAAATTCAAACATATTACCCAGTAGGACATTACCATAAAAATTTAGTTCACAAGGATTGAGCATGATATTCTGAATAAATTATTTTGTTTACTCTAGGAGAGGTATAAGTTGGTCATGGCCCTTCTTGGACTGGCGTGAACCAGGCATAAGTCCCCTCCTACACCCACATGCCTCCAGCAAGCTTTCGATCCAGAACCTCCAAGCATTTGGAAGAGTATACAACCAATTAGGCCAGGCATTCAACCACTCACTCACTCAAAATATTCTCTCCTAACATTCTTTGCAATCAAATTGACGACCTAAAGTCGAAAGAATTATCTTAATCAAATGTTACAACAATAGTACATCCTCAAGAAGGTACATAGAAAGTTCTGAGATTTAAATTATCACAGAAGTCGTTAAGAAATGTTTACACAATTCTGGACAGCAAAGGCATATTCTTGATCTACCTTCCCTGAGGCCCTAATCTATAAATAAGAACATCCATCTTTCCGCATCACTCTAACTGTCTTGCTTTCCCTTTTAGATCATCCCCACTTTAACTGTGAATTCTGCTGAGCTACAGTTACCTCAAGCATTGTCTTAAACCAATTGTACGAGTAAGTATTACAGATATGAGACAACTTGAGCTTATCGGGAGAAATTTTTTTTTTGAAATTCTAGTAAATATCTACAGCACCTAATTTTTTTTGGCAATCGTCTATAAATTGACAATGTAATCAGATAATACACACACTTATGGATTGTGTAATTTGATTATGTCCACAACCCAAACACAGCATTGGTTGATTAACCCACAACTTTTGCCTACATGGCAGTCACTTTGACAGAAAGAAGTTTCCAACAAATATTGTTTTGATATGTTCTTCCTTTATTTACTAAACTAGGACCCTCACAATATCAGACTTCATATCAGGAATACAGTCCATGCACCAATCGAAAAGAGGCCACATACAAAAGAAGTTCTGCTTGCTTTTGACAAAAAGAGTCTTCTTATATATGGATTCTTTAATGTCTTTAAAAACAGCACATCTACCTCTGATAGGTTGGTGGTAAGGCTACATGAGAATGAACCCTCCAAACTACCTCCACAATAGGATTAATGGGATATGCATTGAGGTGATAAAATAAATTCTTCTACAGTGATTTTGCAGTGAATATCAGACAATCTCAGAAAAACCCGAATCGTTTCAGACAAAATAAATTCATATGTTCAAATAATATAAAATAAGTTTAGATAAGTTCAAACATTATAAGTTCAGACAAAGTCAAACAGAACAGAGGCTTAACCCATCTTATCAACAAGAGAACAAACTATAACTCAATAATTAAGAGAAACAAGATAAACCTTGACAGATTATAATTATTATAATTATACTGCATAGAGCACAAAAGCACCCCTCCCCAACAATATGCTAATATTACGAAAAATTCCAATAGAAAATTCATAAAATAAATTTCTATTGAAATAATATTGAAACTTGCTCAATAGGAGTTAACCTGAACGAGCCGAAGTCTATATCTAGTTAAATTAACCACCAAAACCAATTCAAAAAACTAAATGGTACTTAAATTCATAAGACCACTCTGAATGAGTTGGTCCAACGTAAATTTCACCAAAAAAGTTCCTTCTGTCACTCTCCCATTCCATCAAAGGAAGGTCAAAACTCAAAACTGCTATGTAACAAAGATACTAAAACATATCAGGTAACCAGGCTTCTCTCATCGACGTGCACTACTGATATCCCAAATTCTTTAATTAAATTCAGAAGTCATCTGTTTGAGGTAGAGTCATGTCAATTAGATCTAATTTTTGAGTAAACAGCAACTATTTCATGTTTTTGTCACTCAAGTGCATTCTAAGTCCAGTTTCTCATACACTGAAAACTATAGCAAGGACCATTAATCTTGACCCTTGTAGCCTAGATTAATGCCACTTGCATCAGAGGTAATAAAACATATATTGTGCTTTAACCAAGGTTTGTACTTGATATATCTGCTTCCAAAAAATGAAGTGGATACTATAGGAGTATAGCTCTAGATGTTTTCAGCAGATTTTTTTGTGTACACCAAGTGGAACAGAAAGCCTTCCAGCTTCAACTTTCTTACATTCCAGAATCATGGCACTCATTTCTTAAAAGGACATATCATCTAACACGCACATTCTCTCCATCGCGCTAAATTCCTCTCCTCTAGGCTCAGAGTCCTGCCAAGAGAATTTTGTGAAAGCAAGAATATGAAGTACAAACTCTTACCCCGTCCACGCAGCAAATGCCTTACTGCCTTTAAGGAGCCTCCAAGACATAATGCTGTGGGAAATGTTTTTTTGCAATCCTACAAACCAAAACAAGAAACTATGAGACTCTCATGGCTATACTTTCAGTGGATAAATGTTCTGAAAGACATAGCATTTCTTGTTTTATGCACTTCTGCTGTGTTTACCTGTGCGAGGGAAAAGTTACATACTCCATCACATTAAATTGTGAAAAAAAAGGTCAAACTTATATTTAATAGGGAAAAGTCCCTATTTCGGTAATTGTAGGAACTGCTTATAACATTTCTTGAAGAAGTAAAATGGTAGAAATTCGCAACCGACAAAAAATTAGGGTAATTTTGCATCTAAGAGCCATGTAAGTATCTCATTTCATGCCACAAAATTCCTAGTCCAAAAACCAAAAAGTTCACCTCTAGACGATCCAGAAGATTCTCAGCTACGGAATTGACAAATGAATCATTCGATTGCGACAACCACGCTGCACGATCACGCTGCAGAGCGAGAAATGAATTTTTAACGAGGCAGTAAAGCAGCACTTGATAAGTAATGTACTCCACTCCAAATTAATTATCAGATCTTACGAGCTTCTAATGTCTTTCACGCTAACAGCAAAGTACTGAATTTATACAGTTCATTTGAAAGTGTAAAAGCCTGTAACTTTTACTCCGTACTTTGGAGTAGTATGTTCAGAAAATGTATACTCCGTATTTGCCAACGCAACAACTACTCCATAGTCTATACACAATTAACACAAACACCACAAACTGGCAAAATTATTCTCTATAAAATACCAACATTTCCAAACCATTTATCGATAATCAATAATTAAACTTACAATGTTATACAAGAGCGCAACGATCCTATAATTCCTAAACATCTATATATTGATCACAAATAACAAAACCTAGAATCCAAAGTCCGACATCATAATGAAATGATTTAATCCACAGTCATAACAAATGCAATCATATATATATTTGATAATGTTGAAATTAATGGGAAATTAAATAAATGAAGGTCAAAATTTGGACCTGTTTGCGTTTGAGATCGCGGTCGAAGATCTTGACTTTAGAGCTACTGATTCCATCAGTGCAAAATGAGCTCGAAATTCGATTAACTAAAGAATTTCGTCGAAAAATGGAGTTGATTGTTCGCATTTTGGTTGAGATATATAGTTGGATTTTGACGATGATTTGTAGAAGAAGCTGAAGGAGGGGCTTAACCGCTGCTACATCTGCCTCTGCGCCAGATGAGATAGTGGAAAAATAGTTAAGTTCACTGATTTATAATTAGAGATGGCCGGTGGGTTCAGCCCGGACCAACACTAAACCGGCCCGTTTCTTGGCCCGTATGATTCGGCCCACTAAGGGTCCATACCGGATTCATTTTGGCCCACCAGCTAGGTTGGCCGAAAATGACTTCGGCCCCGAACCGGTTTGACCTGGCCCACTAAACTGGTTCGCTTCTGCCCATTGAACCGGGCCGACCCTATTTAGACTGCCTAAATCTTCTAATTTTGTAAATATAATCTTTTTTAAATGTAGTTTAGTTTATAAAATTATTAGTTTAGTTAAATATAGTTTAATTTTTTCAAATGTTAGTTTAGTTGAATATAGTTTAATTTACATGAATGTTAGTTTAATTTATATGAATCAAAGAATGTTAGTATAGTTAAATATATACTTTCGTTTAATTCCTATAAATCAATGAATGTTAGTTTAGTTGAATATAGTTTAATTTACATAAATGTTAGTTTAGTTTATATGAATCAAAGAATGTTAGTATAGTTAAATTTAGTTTATTCTATTTTTTATACAACTCTATGAATATTAATTTAGTTATATGAATATTAGTTTAGTTAAGTATAGTTTAGTTTATATGAATCAATGAATGCTAGTTTAGTTGAATTGTATATAGTTTAAGTTTAGTTTCTATGAATCAATAAATGTTAGTATAGTTAAATTTAGTTTAGTTTATAAGACTTAATGAATATTAGTTTAGCTATATGAATTTTAGTTTAATTGAGTATAGTTTAGTTTATATAAATATTAGTTTAGTTGAATATAGTTTAGTTTAATCAATGAATATTAGTTTAGTTGAATTATTGTATATGGTTTAGTGTATATGAATCAATAAATGTTAGTTTACTTGAATATAGTTTAGTTTACATAAATTAATGAAAGTTAGTTTAGTTAAATATAGTTTAGTTTATATGAATGTTAGTTTAGTTGAATAGAGTTTAGTTTATATGAATCAATGAATGTTAGTTTAGTTGAATTTTATATAGTTTAGTTTATATGAATCATTGAATGTTAGTTTTGTTGAATATAGTTTAGCCTATATGAATTAATGAATGTTAGTTTAGTTGAATATAGTAAGTTTATATGAACGTTAGTTTAATTTGATATAGTTTAGTTTATATGAATATTAGTTTAGTTGAACATAATTTAGTTTATATGAATGTTAGTTTTGTTAAATATAGTTCAATTTAGATGAATCAATGAATCTTAGTTTAGCAAAATCTTATTTTAGTTGTATCTTCGTTTAGTTTATATGAATCTTAGTTTAGTTTATAAAAATCAATGAATGTTAGTTTAGTTTAATATAACTTAGTTTATTCATTATATGAATCAATGAATGATAGTTTAGTAGAATATAGCTTAGTTGATATGAACAATGTAAGTTTATTTGAATATAGTTTAGTTTAAGTGAATCAAGGAAAATTAGTTTAGTTGAATGTAATTTAGTTTATATATGAGTTGAATATGATTATGTCTTTTTATGATTATATGTAATAAATGTAGTTTATACAAATATGTAATGAAATATGAAAATATATAGGCAAAAGAAATGAAAAAAGAATGTGATTAGGCGAATATAAAAGTTTACAACAAATGTCATTGTGTGATTCATGAATATAAACGTTTAATTATTTTCGAAATAATTCATTTCTTCTAATTTCTAAAGTTCATTATGTGAAATTTGGTTCCATTTGATACGTGAAATCAATTCGAATTGATTCGATTCGTAAATTTGGTTCGATTCGTGAATAAAGATTCGATATGTGAATTTGTTCCGATTCAAATCGTGAATTCATTCGATTCGATTCGTGAATTCAATTTAATTCAGTTCGTAATTCCACTCGTGATTTGGTTCGATTCATTGTGAATCACACCCACCCAACCCTAATCCCATCCTTAGGACCAATCCTAATCCGATTTTGGTTTCCCCGGCTCAATGCTAGGCCCGACCCAACTCATACAGACTGGCCCTATGGCCACCACTATTTATAATATCCAAAGTACTTCGTAGTTTGCTGAGGAGATGTCCGGGAGTGGTTCGGGTGGCGGAAGGAATGACAATGGGTCAGAGTCAGGTTGGACCTAGTAAAATCCTACTCTAATTCACCTAGTTTTTGTATCTATATTTTGGATCCAAATTTGACTCGATTACTATTTTTGGACTTCCAACTTGATCTGATCCATCAGACCTTTGTTGGACCTCTATTATAATCCGATAAAAAAAGTTTGAACTCAAGTTGGTTTATATAATCTGATATATATCCAATCACATTTGTGTAGCCACATCACTTGCCCTTGCCATTTCATAGCCACGTCATCATCATGCCAACTTAGTAGCCACGTCATCATCATGCCAACTTAGTAGCCACGTCACTCCATAGCACTGTCCATTGTCCTAAACCACCGACCATTGTAATAACGATTTTCGCCCATGGTCAAAATTTTTAATCTTCGAAAATCACTACTAGATTTTAGCTTTTGATCAAGGCCTTCCACCAATCATCAACTTTATAGAACCATAAAACCTAAAAAAGAAAAGTTTGAAAAACAACCTATGCCTAAAATGAGAAAAACCCTATCAAATGAAGTGAGAGAAAACTCATAGGCAAAACCAACTTTTTCCCCATGTCCACTAATCTTTCATATTTATGTGTGTTAAGTATTGTTTCACGTGACCATGCACACATAAATACCCCCTTTAATCAAATCATTAAAGTTATCGCATTGAATGATATCATGTAGGGACTTAATAAAGTCATTCTTTTATGCTATTTCCAAATTTTTTCAATGTGAAACACTTAAGTTTTATGATGAAAACTCCCGTTTTCAATGTGGGATTTATAAATTTATTCTCTCATAATATTTCCATTTTTTTCAATATGGTACACTTAAGTTTTTTGTAAACTTCTCTTTTTCAATGTAGGGGTTTATAAAGCTATTCTCTCATGTTATCTCTCAATTTTTTTATTTGTAAAACACTCAAGCTTTAAGATAAATTCGTCATTTTTAATGTTGGAGTTTATAAAACTATTTTCATTATATCTCTCAATATTTTTTGAATGTGGGATACTTAAATTTATTATAATGCTTCTCGTTTTAAATGTAGGGATTTATAAATTTATTCTTTCATGATATCTTCATTTTTTATCCCATGTAGGATACTTGTATGTTAAAGAATCTCTTTAGGTTTAAAAATTATTCTCTTATGTAATCTCATAATTTTTGTCAATGTGAAACACTTGAGTTTGATAATATTGCCTCTTTTCTTGATATGAAAGTTTATATACTTAGTTTCTCATACTTATCCCCACTCTCTATTTTTAATGTGTGACACTTGAGTTTTATAATATTTCTACCTTTTTCAATGTGATGTTTTATAAATTCATCCTCATGTTATTTCCTATAAAAATTTCAATGTGGGATACGTGAATTTTAGTTAAACCTACCTTTTTCAATGTGGGACACTTCAATTTCATAGTTAAACCTACCAGCTTTCTCAATGTGGGGTTTTTTTTTTATAAAGTTATTCTCTTATAATATCACCCTATTAATTCTTCAATGTGGGATTCTTTGAGTTTTAAATAGTGCCTCTTATTTTTAATATGTGATACGTTTTATATCAGAGATAAGATAGAGAGTTTAGCCAACTTTCTCTCAATAGAAAATAATAGTATGCCTAAAAAACAATGGTAGAAGGAAACATATGCTACCATAGACAATAAAAATATGATTTATACTTTGTATTTATAATTTATTTGACAAATTAGAATATTTAATCGTGCTCTTATTAAACTATTAATATTAGTTGATGATGGTGATTATCAAGTATATGTTACAATGTGGATTAATAAGATTAGTATATATAAATGAGAAACTAAAATACAATAATATTTGACATTTTTCCATCACTATCAAAATTTTAAACCTATCTTTTATGTAAAAACAACAAAAATTTGTTTGGGGGAAACAAGATAAAAACTTGCTAATTTTAGGATTAATTTTAGTAATATATATTAGATAAATTTATTCAATTATGTATTTATTATATCTTAATTGACAACCTCTTAAGAAAATAAATGAGTACATACAACACTTCATATTACATATGTTGGTATATCAATAGTAATAGTAATATACCCTTCAAAATATTTTTTTATACTTGATACTAATTATACTTTTATAACATGACATTGGTGAATTGGCTTGGTAAGCCTACTCATGATTTATTTTTGTTAATATTTGCTTACTATTTTTTTGTAGAATACATGAAGTAACTTTTATAAAATATTACTAGAATAATTTAAGACTTAAAAATTACAAAGTATTAAAATAATTATTTCAACTAACGTCTATTGTTTAAAATTTTTGGTAAATAATTACAACTCTAGAAGTTAGTCTAGTGTTGAATACAAGATAAGACATATAAGAAATAACGATTAAAAAAACAAAGAGGAGTATATTTCTCAAATGCAACAACGAAAAGAATAATGAAATTGTTGGCCAATTCATTATAAATTTATATAAAAAAAGAATGAACATGTAAATAAGAAATTAATATGGAATGTAAGAAGTACACATAGGTATTATTATTACTGGTCATTAAAATAATACTATACTACTTGAAGTTTTGAACCATGTTTGATTATTATTAAAATTATATGGGTTGATTAAAGTCATTTATAAAATTACATACTCCGTATATAGGATGAAAAACTAAGTTGAAAAGAGAAAAGTTATGTAAGTTTTGTCCCACATCGGCATTAAGAAAAGGATAAAGAAGAAACAAAATATAAAAATAAGGGTCTTCTTAGATAATTTTTTATCAAATTAAAGCATTTAATTTAGCATTAATGTTATATAACGTGCCTTTTGTAATTAAGAAAAATTATTTTTACATAATGAAAAACACTAGTAATAAAAATTTATAATCAATTAATATTTATTTTATATAAATAAATAATATTCGGGTCGGACTCGAATCATATTTGGTCGGATGTAGTATAAGATCCAAGTTCGATCTATCTCCTATTTGGATTTGGAATTTTTTTTATCGAATTTGGACTTGTAGTTTTTTTAAACGGATTTGGATCGGACGTTTTCTTTCGAATCGGATTAGAGTCGAATCAGATTTTGATTGAATTGTCGTTGGATCAATCAGATGATGGAACTGGCGTCATTTTGTGTTATAGAATGACCGAGGGTACATTGGACGCTAAAGGGCTCAAGAGGACTAATGAGCTTGATCGAGGTTTGTGTTACTAAATGACCGAGGGTCACTTTGGATGGAAGGATGGGTGGTACCTAGCTTGGAGGAGTCCAACAAATTGAGGATTCAAAATAATCCAAGAGTTTGAAGCTACTTAGCTTGGAGGAATAGTCAAGCAAATTGCAACTAAATCAATTACTTATTTTAATTGTATATTTTAAGACTCTTTTGTTGGTGTGTTTTGTATTGCACATATGTTTATTTAACCGTGCATTTTAGAGTTTTGTTTGCTTTAAAACTCTTTTGTGTGCTTGGATGGCTATTAGGATTGATAATTCTGGTGTTTCTTGATTGATTATTGTTGGAAATTTCTTGAGTTCAAGAGAAGGTAAGGAAACGTAAATTCTTTAGGGTTTGATGTTAATTCTTGTGAAATATTTCTTGAAACTGTGAATCTTGCTGATTGTTTCTTGCACTTTAGTTCTTTATTTGCTATATATTGGGTTGTGGAACAAGCCATTTTCATTGGGAAATCTGGCTGAGATGTTTGAAATTGAGCATGATTTTTAGTTTTGGGCATATGATCATTAACATAAGTTAGGGCTAGCATTAGGGCTTCAATCTTGATCCTTACAACCTCTATTTTATAAATATCCATTGGGAACATTTATACAACATTTGATATCACAACAAGAGTTGTTTAAAGCCCTAAGATTGAGTTTTTGAAGCATTAGCAATGGCAAGTAATAGTGAGAATCCATGGGCAGCAAAGGTTGCAAGTTTATTACAAGAGACCCCCTTAATTGAGCATGAAGAGAGTCATGAGTATGAGATTGAGAATCCATGAGGGGGTCTTTAACAACCAAACCGTCCTAATGGTTCTTAGAGCTTTAATGATATTAAGGTAAATATACCTAAATATGATGAGAAGTTAGATCCAAATGAGTTTATTGAGTGGTTAAGGATAGTATAGTGGGTCTATGATTACAGTAGAGTGGGTCTTCAATTACAAGTCTACCCCAAGAACAAATTCCCTTCTACCTCAGTATGATAGCCTAGGAGGTGTTTTCGTTATCAAAGGCTAGGTCACATTACTTCAAAATGTCCTAACATTAATATAGTGACCTTGGTGGATTTTGAAGTGCTTGAGAGCTCTATTAGTAACGTAGAAGACTAGAAGGAATAGAAGAGGAGGAGGATTTAAGCTTGGAGGACGAAAATATTTATTGTACCTAAAGAGGGAGAGCGCTTAGTGGTGCAAAGAACTTTGGATGTGCAGGTGTTGAAGGAGGAGAATTTGTAGAGGGAGGTAATTTTCCATACTAAATGCACACACATTGATCATAGATGGAGGTAGTTGTGCTAATGTAGCTTCTCAAGAAGTTGTTAGTAAACTTGGGTTAGTATTAAAAGCTCATATATCTCCTTATGTGATTCAATGGCTAAGTCAAGGAAAGGGGATTAAGTCACTTAAAGGGTATTATTGAATTTCAAAATTGAAAAGGTATATAAAGATGTCATTTGGCGTGATGTAGTCCCTTTGGATGCTAGTTATGTGTTGTTAGGGAGGACATATATATATGATAAGAGATTCCATTATGAGCATAAGAATAAATATACTTTAACCCACAACGAGCAAAAGTTCAAACTCATCCCTATCACCCCTTCTAAGCCTAAGCCTAAAACAAGCAATACTTTGATCTTGGTAGATTTGTATGAGGAACTAGCAAGGGAGACGTTGGTATTAGAGGAGCTCAAAGAAAAGAAGTCTAGAACTAATGCTAAGGATCTATTTGACTTTATGGAAGTTGCTAGCCCTTTTCCATAAGAATTTTCCTTCACTAAGAACCCGCAATAGACTTATATGAGGCGTTTAACACTCTTTTTAAACTCCAAGAAGAATGGATGGATCATACTTTTGGGGTAGATGAATCGAGTGTTGAAGTTCTCTTGAAAATGCCACGGAGGGAGGAAGTCACGTTGATGACCGTAATGTGCCTAGCTTGCAGTTCTTTGAGGAAGAAGCTTTGCATAGGGCTATTGTTGCTACTTTGTGATCATCATGACACCTACTATCAACTAAACCTCGACTTCACCTATTACAAGTAATGTAAGTAAGGGTTGAATCCACATGGAATAACTATGAATAGCTACCGAACTCTAGCGATTCATCTACAAGCTAGATCAAACTAAAGAAAAGATTAAAATTAGATCTAACTAAAATCTATCTTGAGGTTCTAAAGGACTTGTTCTATGAAGGTAAAAGCACTAGGAGTTCAGGATTCAACACCAGTTCCTAACATGAATGAGCTAAATATGGGAATTAGACTCATAATGAGATAATATAAGGCTCACTAACTTGATATCAACCTATGAATTGAACCTAAATGTGCTGCAAGGAAGGGATTTCAACCAAGAACCAACCTCTCGATCATTTTCAAGGAAGGGCTTTACAATTGGGATTTCTCACCTAATCGTATTCTAAAGCATCCAAGAAACACATTAGATTAAATCAACCATTAATAGAATACAAGTCAACAACACTTAACATCGGGTCACTACCTAAATTTTCATTTCTTAATATCTTCGACCTTGAAAAGCAATAGAAAGAATCTAAATGGTCAATCTAGACTCTAACCAAAACCCGATATTGAATCGCACATATATAATCCATGCTCGGGATTAGGTTTTCAACCTATCCCCTAACTAATATAACTACTCATGACTAGTAATAGAAAAAATCAAAATAACGAGACATACTAGCAAAATAGCAAATAATGATGAACAAACTATAAGAGAAATTAATAATAATCAAACATAAATCAACGAAAACAAAAAATAAATTGAAACTACGAAATATAAAACACGAGAAAGTGAAAGAATATACTAATATATTGATATGGAATTGATGTCTGACAATCGATGATCACGAATCCGATGAAAGTACGCAAAACTGATGCAAAATCTACGAGAAATCTAAATTTTTATGGAAGAACAATAAAGTAAACCCTAAGATATCTCTCTAGGTCTAAAACTAATACTATTCTCTATCCCTCCCCCAAAGCCTCGTCCTTTGTGCTTTTTGTTTCCTCAATCCCCGTAGAAGAGTTGAAGCTAGGCATAGAACTACTGGAAAAAATTGAGCGGGCACTCAGTACAAAGTCAAGCGCCGGCTCATAAGGGCTCAACTCAGGTTCCAGCAAACAGAGCAGCTGATCAGTTCAACTTTAAGCGGCCACTTAGGCTAATAAAAGACCCCATGAAGATTGCTTGACGTTCTCTTATAGCTCTCTGCCTGTTTACTCCCATTGAACTGAGCGGCCACTTGTGACATAGTAAACTCCCGCTCAGGTCTCTTTCTCCTGAGAGACCTCTTGTTTCAAATTTTGAGCGGCCTCTTGGCTTCTCTTCTCAACTTTTCCACTATACATCTCTATTGTTTGGTTTTCATGCTCGAGCTCATTAGAATCCTACATTAAGCAATACGTATAAAGGTATAAAAGATAACAAGAAATCAAGTAAAATGGGACAAAAACACGAGAAATGCTCATAAGCCTAGATTATGCACAAAATAATGAAAAGTAGGAAAAAATAGGACAAAATCATGACAAAAAAAAGTAAAAGCTCTGCTAGAAAGATATAAATGAGTAACATAAATGTCACTCATTATTTTGATTCACTCTTATAATTACAGGCATCTTGATCCTTCACCTAGGTGCTTATATTTGGGTCACCTAGTCATCCTCATTCCATGGTGCTCAAAGTTCAAGATATCTTACTTTTTTTCTTATTGCTTTCATTGTATCTAACTCTTGGGTAGACTAAAGATCAGGGAGCGAGAGTAGGACTTCGATGGCTTGCTACCTTGGTTAAAAGAATATAGATTTTTGCATGGGTCATGAATGCAAAAAAGGCTAAGAAGATGATATATTCTTTGTTTGAAGCTTCAAAGTTTAAGGATAAAATTTCTTCAATTGGGAGAGGATGTTAGAATAAACAAGGGTACATTGGTTGCTAAATGGCCAAAGAGAGCTAATAAGCTTGGTGAGGATCATGGGAACCCTGATGGCTACTTTGGGTGTGGTTCATGGTTACTTTAGATGGAAGGATGGATAGTGTCTAACTTGGAATAGTCCAACAAATTGAGGATTTGGAATAGTCCAAGAATTTGAAGAATTTGAAGCTACCCAGCTTGAAGGATGATTCCAACAAACTACAACAACATAGATGTCCAAGTTAACTAGAATTACTAAGAGATTATTTCTAGTTAAAATACCTAGGAGAATAAGTGTTAAATATAACTCAATTACTTATTTTAGGTGTGTGTTTTAGGACTCTTTTGCTGGATTGTTTTGTATCGCATGTATGTTTGTTTAACTGTGCATTTTAGAGTTTTGTTTGCTTTAAAACTCTTATGCTCCATAGTTGGCAATTTTTATTCCTGTGTGGCATGCCACCATGTCAAATCGTGCATTTTAGAGTTTTTTTTGCTTTAAAAGGGATAGGCGTGTATCATTGGAAGTATTCAAAAGTTTATAAAAAAATTGTGTTTTGTTTTTTGGTTGCACATTGATGTGTTGATCATTAAGTTTTCATGCTATTCCAATCTTGGCAAGTTGCATTGGGAGGTGAACTTGGAAACCTTTGTGTGTTAGGTGATGATTTTTTGTATCCTAATACACCAAGGAGTGCCCAAAGATTTAAATTGCTTGGTGGTTGCCATAAGATAATTGAATCGTTGGTTTATTCTAGTTCTTGTTTAGTTTTGCTTAATTCTTGAATAGAGTAGGTTGTTTCTTGAATGTTGTTGATTGTGGCGTGATATTGGATTAATAATTCTAGTGTTTCTTGATTGACTATTGTTGGAAATTGTGTGAGTTTAATAGATGGGAAGGAAAGGAAATTCTCTAGGGTTTGGTGTTTATTTGTGTGGATTTGAAAAATTCTTGGAACCGTGAATCTTACTGATTATTTCATGCACTTTAATTCTTAAATTTCTAATATTTGGGTTGTGGAACACGTCATTTGCATTCGAAAATCTTGTTAGGACATTTGCAATTGAGCATGATATTTAGTTTTGGGCATATGAGTGTTAACGCAAGTTAGGGCTAGTATTTGGGCTTCAATCATGATCCTTACAACCCTTATTGTATAAATACCCATTGGAAACATTTATACAATATTTTGTCGGAGGAGAGGAGCAACTACAACTTCTTCTTCCTATGGGATTGATAAATCAACTATTTCTACTAATGGAAGTATATGGACGGATAACATATTGCCACCTTAGAACCAACTTTTTACTCCTTGGGCTTTCTTAGACCCTATCAATTCAATTCATTTTTATTGAAATTAAATTATTTTAATGATTACAAATAATAGTTATTATTGAATAAAATTATTTTATACTAACTAAATTAATCCATATTAATGTTATTGATTTTTACTTATTGAAAATTATTTTAGTTGATTAAAAATATTTTTCACTAATCATTTATTTATAAGGAAAACTAAACATGATTTTAGTTGCAACTCTTACAAGGTGAAGGAATAAATATAGCTAATTTCTATTTTTTTTCAAGAAATTACTATATTTTTATAGATTTATTCTTCATTAAATTTATTTTAAATTTTTATATAATTAAATTTAGTCATACTGTTTTTTTCTTTTCAAAAAGAGTATAACCTAACAAGTACAAATTTTAGAATAAAATCAAACGAGTTACTCACAAACATTCAAGAGTCGGACATGAAAGTCTTCGACCTCAATTAATTTACTAATCAAGAGAGCTTAAGTTTTTGTTTTAACTTGTTTATTAACTTATCAAATGGGCTTTGACTGAGATTTAAGTGAAAATATTTATGAGTAGTTTGTGAACCTATCAACTAAATGGTACCTATTGCTAGGGTAATCTCCTTTAGATTTAGTTGGTTAATTAATTTATTAAACATAGATGCAAAATATTTGATATATATCTAATGTACAA
This sequence comes from Dysphania ambrosioides, assembly GCA_026401315.1. Classification (NCBI taxonomy): domain Eukaryota; kingdom Viridiplantae; phylum Streptophyta; class Magnoliopsida; order Caryophyllales; family Amaranthaceae; genus Dysphania; species Dysphania ambrosioides. Next base: position 7,234,301 of record CM048662.1, read on the forward strand.
AGCTAGATCCGTACAAAAATAGTAATTATTGCTAACATAGATTGTATGATGGGAAACTTTTGTAAATATAACATATTAAAAGAAATTGGCTTCTTTAAGCATTTTTTTATTACTTATTGAAGCATTATTTATGCTCTCTTAAGTTCACCAAAAAGAAGTTCAATAAAAAAGGAGTTTAATAGACACAAGTTTATAAAAGTATTAATTAAGTTTAATAAAATAAGTTTTATTTATTGAATAAAAGTTAAAGAAAATGATGTAAACATAGTGACTTGTTTACGGCTTGTTTGACAATCCTTGATTTTTATTTATTTATTTTATTTTTGTAAAATAAAAAATAAAAAATGAAATATGTTCATCAAACCTAAAGTAATAAATAAATTTCCTTCCATTTTTACGAAATAAAAGGATCAAAACCACTAAAAAGTTGACATATGTCACTCATCTGAAAAACTTATTTCTTTTACATTTTCTCTTATAAAAAATTGAAACTACACTAATCAATCATATATCTGTCATACTAACCTCAATACCTCACCACTTATGCCTCGAATCTAGTGGTCTCCTTCTCTATCTCCACCACAACTAATGAAGTTCACTACAAAATGGTGTGTTTCAATAAAACTATTTCAGGTGATGAAGAGACATTATTGAAATTATAAAGGTAAATGGTTCAATAATAATTTTCATTAAAAATACAATTTGGGGAAATTCCAAAAGGAACTGTAATTTTATCTCTTTACTTGAAGCTATTTTAGCCTTTTTAGGAAATTATTTCTCCACTCCTACCTTGTTATTCTAAAATGCTATATCTAAGGTAAAGAAACACTCTTAAATGCTCAGCAAGATACCCTTAAAGCAAACACCCCATTTTTCATAATTTTTTTGGGTTAGAGAAATAACAACAATATTAAATATGTCACATCTCTAATAATAAATTAGGTTTGTAAACCAATGATAAAATTATCAACAAAAACTTCACATTCAAAATAGTTATCTTTAAGTACCCTTGAGCACATCTTCAAATCCACAACTTCAATCTTTTCGTAATTGATCTATTGCAAGTATAAAGTCAAACTTTAGGATGAATACTTCGTATTACTTTAGACACATAACTTTTATATAAAAAATATATTATATGATATATTTTATGGTCTCTCTCCTATGTCATGGTCTCCACTCATGTTTTTTTTTAATTTTTTATATTGTTTCTCTTTTCCTTTCTTATTGGTTCAAGCTTTTTTATTTCTTTTTCTATGAGATGCCTTTGAGATTTAACAAAATTCACCATTTACAAAATATCCATGTACTTTTAAAAAGTTCTAAATGCCCCTAAAGTTTATTGTATTGTATCATATACATTTAAAAAATGACATAAGTTAACTTTATTATTATTATTATGATTATGATTATAATAAACTAACCGAATTAGTTAAACTATAACCAAACTTTCTTTTTAACCTATTGTTAGGTTAGTTTACCGATCAAAACCCATAGGGGAATGGACTGAAGATCGAAGAAATAAAATTTCTAGACAAGGAGATCAGGTTGAATATGTTAAGATTTGGATAGGATTAATAAAATCAGTTCTAAACCTAGATGGGATCAATTTTGGACGATTTTCTATATTTTAAATTTTTTGTAATAATATGTAAAAAAAGATGATTAGTGACATTATTTGTATCTTTCTCATAGAGTTTTTTACTCTTTTTGGTACGAGTTTGTCCTATTTTATCTTTTTTTTTCATATTTTCTGCATAATCTAGGCTTAGGAGCATTTCACGTGTTTTTGTCCTATTTTCCTTGATTTCTCGTTATCTTTTCTACTTTTATGTGTGTTTTTGTTGCTTGATGGAGGTATCTAATGAGCTCAAACATGAGAACCAAAGAATTGATATGTATAGTGAAAAAGCCGAGAAGAGAAGCTAAGAGACCGCTCAGAATTTGAACCAACAGGCCTCACAAGAGAAAGATCCTTGAGCGGGCACTTACTTTGTCACAAGCAGCCGCTAAGTTCAATGGGAGAAAACAGGCAGAGAGCTTTGAGCGGACGTTAAGCGGTTTCCATGGGGTCACTTTTTAGCCTAAGCGATAGCTCAAGGTTGATCTGAGCGGCCGCTCAAGGTTGAACTGAGCGGCTGCTCAGTTTACTAGAACCAGAGTTGAGGCCTTATGTGCGGGCGATTGGCTTTGTACTGAGCGCCCGCTCATTTGTTTTTCAGCAGTTCCATGCCTAGCTTTAACTCTTCTACGGAGATTGAGAAAACAAAAAGTATGAAGGACGAGGCTTTTAGGAACATAGAGAATAGTAGTAGTTTTAGACTTAGAGATATAGCATAGGGTTTACTTTATTGTTCTTACATAAAAACTTTAGATTTCTCGTAGATTTTGCATCAGTTTCACGTACTTTTCATCGGATTTGCAATCATTGATTATTAGACATCTATTGCATATCAATATATCAATATTTTCTTTCACTTTCTCTTGTTATATATTTCAATGTTTCAATTTATTTTATGTTTTCATTAATTTATGTTTGATTATTGTTAGTTTCTCTTATAGTTTGTTCATCATTATTCGTTATTTTGCTAGTATGTCTCGTCATTAGTAGTTAGATTAGTTAGGGGATAGAATAAAAACCCAATCTCACGCATGGATGATGTTTAAAGTATGGAGTTGGTTTCTTGATGACATATGTGCGATTTAATGTAGAGTTTTAGTTGGAGTCTAGATTGGCCATTTAGATTTCTTCCATTACTTACCTAGGTTGAAGACATTAAGATATATTAGGTAGTGATTCGATGTTAAGTGTTGTTAACTTGCATGCAATTAATTATTGATTTAAATCTATTGTGTTGCTTGGATGCTTTAGAATACGATTAGGTGAGAAATCCCAATAGTAATGCTCTTCCTTGAAGATTACCAAGAGATTGGTTCCTGGTTGAAATCCCTTCCTTGCAGTATGATTAGGTTCGATTCATAGGTTGATAGTAAGTTAGTGAGCCTCATATTATCTCATTTTGAGCCCAACTCCCAACTTAAGCTCATTCATGTTAGGAATTGGTGTTGAATCCTAAACCCCTAGTGCTTTCACCTTCATAGAACAAGTCCTTTAGAACCTCAAACTAGAATTTATTTTAATCTAATCTTAATCCATCTTTAGTTGAGCTAGCTTGTAGCTTAACTGCTAGAGTTCGGTATCTATTTAAAGCCATTCCCTATGGATTCGACCCTTACCTGCCCATTACTCGTAATAGGTGAAGTTGAGGTTTAGTTGATAGTAGGTGTCGTGATGGTAACTAGATTTTAACAGCCGTTTATGCTAAACCTTAAACCAAACAATTTTTATAACAACCTACGAACCACACAAGTATAGTGGGGTAGGGGGTCGAACCACGAGGACAAAGGATATCAATACACTCCGCTTCTTACCATAACTGGACTTTTTGGTTTTAAAAGCAACTAAAACTAATGACGAAAATATAAATCACGATGAACTAAAGAGGAAAATCAAAGGGAGAAAAACGAGGACGAGATTAGATTCACCCTGTGAAGGTGATTTCAAAAGAGAACATGATAGGTTAGAGGAAATCAAAGAATAACTAGAATAGACACCCAAGTATGCGAGAGGAAGTTGGTGATTCCACAAATCACATCGAACGACCTATAATCGCCCTATGTCTCCAAAGGAGTTGCAGGACAAGATTCGCATTGGGCTTCGAGGGCTACTTATTGTCATCATTCCTGTAACCTTAGACAATGAAGAACATAGCCTTTCCTAGGGTTTCACTAATCAATCCCCAAAGGGAACTACTCACACATGTTTAAGATGTACGGCATGATGATAATCAATAAAACAAACGCAATAGATAATAACTATCAAAAGAAACTAACGAGAATAAAAATAAAGCAAAAACTATTCTAGATAAGAGATAAACATTAGGCTAAACATTGACTGAAATAAAGAGAACTCAAAAGTAAAGAGGAAATTGATACTTACAACCCAAATAAGATTGAATGCAATATCTACGATTAGACTCTAAACAATAAAGTCGAAATCTTAAGTACATATGTTGAGAAAACAGAAAAATGGAAAACTAGGGCTTAATGAACTAAGATAGGTTTTGAGGCTAATCAAAGCTAAAACTAATGAAATTAGGGTTCCCCCTCTCTTTAGAAAAAGGGGTATTTATAACTTAAAATAAAAGAAATTCAGAAGCCCTAAAATGCCTTTGAACCGGCCTAAAGAAGAAGTAAAATTTCCGGAGAAAATAGGTCCATTCGCCCGAATAAATAACCCATTAAGCCGAATGTAACACCATTCGCCCGAACTTTTCCCATTCGCCCATTCCAGCATCTCTAGTGATTATCTTCAATTTCTTCTCTATGCGCAATTCGCCTGAATGGGACATTCATTCAGCCGAATGGATGCTTATTTGCCCGAATTCACGCTATTCGGCCTTCCTAGTGACAATGGAACACATGCTTCTATGATGGACTACCATTCGACCGAATGATTGTCAGATTCGATCAAATCTGACTCTGCCCCTTGTTTACAGCTTCTTCAAGTGTCTAATGGCTTCTGAACTTCGTGGGATCTTCAGGAGTGACTTGGAATGTGTGCCCAAGCTACGATACGTGCTTTTACCCTCTTGATAATAGTGTCAAAGCCTCGAATATGTCGCATTTCACCTTGAAATCATCGAAAACACCTGAAATGACCTTAAAACAACTCGAAGACAAGATCAAGGTAAAATCAAGTGTAATATGTATAAAATCAATCTAAAACCGCGAGACTTAACACTAAAATAGGGTAGTAAACGTGCTCTAAAATGAGCACATCACTTGACGATCGATATCTAACCCTATCAAATGGCTCCCCCTGCCAAGGAATGGCATTTAGTAATGAGTATTTAGTAGAGTTTACTATTCTAGTTTGTTTATCTTATTTTATTTCATTTTCTTTCTCATTGTCATTCATTTTTCATAGTGATTGTCAGTGCTAACCCTTTTCTTAGCTTTGATTTGTATGTCATCAAGCAGGAACAGCAAAGCACAACCTTTAGCTCAGCTAGATCCTGAAATTAAACATACAATTAGAGCTATAAGAAGAGGGTTGAGTGGAAGAGATAACTCATTGTGAATAGAGGGCGAAGAAGCTAATTTTAATTCATCTCTAGCCCTATTCTTGTAGAACTAGAGTTCAGCGAAAACTTATTTTTAATTCACTTAAATCCTTTATTCAATATGGCTGATGGTACAAATAGACCCTTGAGGCAGTATGAAGCTCCTAGAGCTTACCAAGTCCATAGTGTTATAGTGCAATGCACTAAAGAGGCTAGTAACTTTTAGTTGAAGCCGACACTGATCACTCTGGTAGAAAGCCATCCTTATGGAGGAGAGAAGCATGAGTCACCTCAAGTCGACCTTAAGCAGTTCATAAGATACTATGATATAGTAAAGGAAAATGGTGTGACTCAGGATTACATCAGATTAAATCTATTCAAGTTCTCTTTGACGGGCAAAGCTGGTGAATGGCTTAAGAAGATGGAGCCCAATTCTTTAAGGACTTGTGAGGAAGTGACTAGAGCATTCCTACATAAGTTCTTCCCACCATCAAAGACTGCTGAAATGAGGACAAAAATTGTAATGTTCCGCAAAAAAGGAGATGAAACTCTATTTGAAGCGTGGGAACGTTTCAAGGGTTTGATTAAGGCATGCCCACACCATGGAATGGAGAAGTGGTTACTTCTTCATAATTTTACAATGGATAATCTTAGCTGAATAAGACTAGCCTCGATGCGGGAGCCAGTTTTAAATAGTTTCAAAACCCAAATCAAGACCAATTTCAAAATCCTAACCAAAATAACCCACATGGTTTCAATGCAGGACCTAGACCTAATGTCCCCTCAACCCAACCACCTCCTAAAAAGTCTAACTTAGAGTCTTTGATGGAGAGTTTCATTGCTATCCAAACCAAAAAGAACTGCGACATTGAGGAAAGGCAAATGCAAACCCATAACAAAATGCTTGAGAATTAGATTGCCCAGCTTGCCAATGCCCTAAAGGATAGCCTGAGACCTTCAATCCCTAGCTAAGGTATAGACCCAACCAAGCATGTCAATGCCATAGTAACTAGGAGAGGAAAGACTCTAGAAGACCCTAAACCTGTGACTAGGATGAGCAAGAAAACACCTAAGAGGGAAGAGAGTAGAACTGATAAGGATCCCGAGGAAGAGAGTAGCAAGCCTACATCACCTCCCCGACCTTACATTCCACCCATTCCCTATCTTAGAGACTAGTATAGGGTAAGCTTGAGGAGAGATATGGGATGTTTCTGAAAATGGTTAAGGATGTTCGACTCCAAATTCCATTTGTAGATGCCATAGCAGAAAAACTTAATGGTTGTCAGCTTATCTCACCAGTGCAGTACAATCATCTCAAACCGTCTTCCACCTAAATTAGGTGACCCTGATAGTTTTTCTATCCTGTTTAAGGTTGATAGCCTCTCTTTTGATAATGCATTATGTTATTTGGGAGCTAGCATTAGTCCTATGCCTCTTTCTATTTATAAGAGGTTACATTATGTGGGACCCTTGTCCAAGACTGAGATAACATTATAGCTTGCTGATAGGAGTACCAAATACCCCATTGGCGTGCCCATGGAAGTGCCTAATCTAGTTGGGAAATTGATTTTCCTAGGTGACTTTATTGTTATGGATATCCCTGAAGACACCCAAACCCCTATTATTTTTGGTAGACCTTGTCTTTCTACTGCAGGTTCATTAATTGATGTAAAGAAAGGCAAGCTATCTTTTAAAATAGGGAAGGATAAGGTGGAACTTGAGCTCCAAAAGACAATGACAACCTCGTCAGCCCAAGCTGAGTACTTCAATGTTGGCATCGTGGAGAAGAAGGCTTTGAAGTCTTCATGGGAAGCTAAAGTTAATGCCTTACAGATGAGCTTAGATGGAGGAGTGGAAAATAAAGTTGATATCCCTAAGGGAGAGCTCATAATCTGTGGAGATCCTTTTGGTGCTCCTATCTCTCACGCACATGAACCCATGAGAGCAAAAGAGGAAGTAAACTCGTAACTTTTAACTCTTGCCTCATTGCAAGTTTGTACATCTCCATCGCTAGCTAACACTCTTCACATCTACTTGTGCTTGTGGTCACTTATAGTAGTAGAAAAACCTTAAACCTCAAGTGCTTAGTATCAAAAACTTAGAGGCTTTCGAAAATGGAGCAAATAACCTTGAAAAAAAAATTGAATTTAAAAAAAAAAATTATCAAATGCTCCTACTTTTTAAAAACCAAAGAATTTATGATCCATTTGCAATTCTTCAATTTTGTAATTTTTGTTTTATTTATCCTAAAAAGTAAAGCAAAATTTGTTTGGTGAAATCATTCAAAAATTCAACTTTGTAACAACCCACTTTTTCAACTATTAATAAAGAATCTTAACCCTCAAATAATGTGTATTAATCTTATTTTTCACAATGCAAAGCAAAAAATATTACAAAAGTAACCCTTGCCTATTAACCAAGTAACATTTTAGAATGGCTTACACAAATTCTATTAAAATTCAAAAGGAAATACAGTTGACAATAACTAACTAAACCAAGTAATCTAACTTTAGAAGCTTTAGTAAAAAAGGCATTGCTTTGACTTTTCTTCCTCGAATTTTGCAATGACTGATCCTTCTTACAAAAGCAACTTACATATTTGTCCCTACCAGGACAGGTTCAAATGACAAAATTAGTAACAACTAAGCATACAATTTTTGACACGAAATATTTTTCAGTGGCATTTTTGAAATCACTATTAGTCCTTATTCTCACAAGGAAGTGTTTCAAAGATTTTTTTTTATTTTGGCAAATGTTAGGGGTTTGGGCTTGGATTATATATGAGCTCTTTTGTTTTTGAGGTTCTTTGAGGAGGTTTTGGGTTCGGCACACTCAATTTTGAGCAAAACCAACTTCATATAAGTTTTAAGTCGTCATGAGACTGTAATACAGAGAGACATAGTTTCGTATCTTCACATATCCATATTGGAATACGTGGATTCGAACCACGCTCATGTTGTACATCTCACGAGGGAGTCATTGGTTCAAAGTATTTGGGTTTGCATTACAGAGAGTTTTGTGGTACGTCCAATTTAAAACAATCCAAGTAGGATAAGATGTTATAAAAAAGGCTCAAAACAAGTTGATTCCAACTATGTTCATCTATTATAAGTGAATTGTGTTGGTTTTGAGTTGTTTTGGAATGAAATGGAAGATGCATTAGTGTTGCATTGGAATGAAGGATGAAAGTGGATTGGAATCATGTTCCGATGAGGTCCTTGCAAATTGGGTTATATTGAAGTTGTGTTAGTTATACATTAAACTGATTCTTGGGCTAGTGTTTAGAATTTTTTAGGGTATAAAGAAAAAGAAAGTCAAAAATGTAATTAGGAAACCACGATCAAAGACAATGACTTTCAATTAGCAGTATTTGAGCTAGATTCCTCCTAATTGAATATCTGTCACCTATACTGTTTTCAATAAGGAGGAATTTAGTTAGATTCCTCCTAATTGAAAGTCGGACAGCGGTTTCCAAATAAAAAGAATTTTGGTTGAATTTCTCTTTTTTGATAGTCGTGGCCACCAATAGTAGTTTGTAGTGAATGAATTAAGTGTTCATGACAACATTTTCCATTATAGACTAAATAAAACTTATTTTTTATAATAATTTGATTTAAGACATATTTTCAAAATAAGTTTAAAAATAAAACGTAAAAAATAAAAGATCTACATATTTCATTTCCTGGGCACCCGTTGTTTTTTCCACACAACCTCTTACAAGACAGTTTTTCCACTTTCTAGAGAAAGAGACTAAAAAAAGATGAAGCAGATTCCGGCGGACTATCTAGCGGAGCTGGAGGAGCACGGCTCGTCCATGGCGATGGACGTTGACGATGTGGACCCACTCGAGGTGTTTGGTGAAGGCCTCATGAATCCTGACAACAACAAGCTCGTTGATGCTGATTTCTTCAACTTCTTTGCAGATGACTTCGATGACTCCGACATCAACTAATTTTTTCTCTCCTAGGGTTTGTGTCTGTCATTTCCTCCAATGGCCTCGAATTTTCTGTTATCAAGAACTAGTTTTAGGGTTACTATTGTTGTTTCGATTGTATATGTTAAATTCAGGTTCTTGATTGTGATGAAAATTGAGGAATTTTATAGATGTATGAAGGATTTGTAAACCGAATGTTTCGTGTTTCTTTCATTTTACTGAATTTTTGGTATTAGTTTTGTGTGGTTGAATGCATTTCTATATATTTACTCTGTTAATTCAAGGGTAATTGGCCGAACACTTGTGTCATACCCTGTTATGCAGTGGTAATGCCCACGTAAACATTGTGTTTTGTTGACAAATTTTAGAGTAAGGGGATAAAAATGTTATAGCTTTCTCTTGGTTTTTGGGTTTATGAAGTAGGTAATCTTGTGACCGTGCATGAAAAGTATGAGTTGATGACGGATTGATGCTTGTTTCTTGAAGGTTTTTACTGCTCTGTGTGGCTAGACAGTGCTCAGACTTCAGAGTTACTCGAAGTGAAAAATATTGGTCAGATAGCAACATGTAGCTATGTTGTGTGTTAAGAAGTTAAAGAGTGATTTGCTATGCAGCAATTATTGGACCTATGCCTAAGTTTTACTTCTATCTTATATTTCTGACAAAATCTTACTTCATGGAGCACCTGATGCTTGAATCATATGTGTGCGTTTAGTAAAAGAATTGGAATAGGTTATTGAAATGCCAGCCTTTTCTAACTAGGAAAATTCTAGATTTTGTAAGCCCCCCTTACGAAGGAACAATGTGGTAGTTGAGACTAATAAGGGTTATCTTTATGTTTAGTGACCAAGTGAAAATCTTTGTTCGGTATGTGGTTTAACTAGAACATTTATCTTACTTTGGGATGCTGCACATCTGTGCTTATTGCCTTCTGGAGAACTTTGTCAATTGCAATGTTAGTGTGTGACTTGAGGTTTTAGTGGTGAGTCTGTGAGTGCGTATATATGACTAAACAATTTTTAGGCTCTGTGTATGACTGAAGTTCTCTCATTGATATTATTAAATAAGCTTTGGGTGAAACGAACAAAAAACATGGGTTGCTAAAATCAAATGTAGATTGAGGATTGACTCATGATTGTTGAATATGAAAGAATTGCATACATATCTGTCATTGTGTGCAAACTGCTTGGGCAAACCATAGTGTTAAATTTACAGTAGTAGGACTAGTAATGAATATGATACAAGTTCCTGATAGAAAATCTTGCTTGGCAAAAACCAAGCGGCCTTGAAATAGTTTGGAACTTCATGGAGGCAATCACACTCGAATAATGGTCAACCATAGTGACTGAGCTGTTGTTAGAGCATACGCACTACACAAAAAGGCTATTAAGGTGGCATAGAAGGATAGTTGAGTAATATGGATGCTGAAAGACAGTATAAATCTAAGTTCATCATCTCTCTATGCTAGCATTGTGGTTCAAAGAGCACTGAACAACACCATCACGTAGCCACCCTAGCAGTTGTATTTGACTGCATGAGCATCTTGAAAATTGTCTCGCTTGTCAGAACAGGATAGCAACTTCTATCAGACTCACCTGGATCAGGGATCTATGTTGCAAATGCATTTTATATATAGGCTCAAGGCGCTCAGAGACGATAGACATCCTTAAGCTCCTTTTGCACCTCTCTACCTAGGGCGGGTGCACCTCATTGAAACTAGTGCCACTTTATAAAAGATGCTTAATTTTGTGGAACATAAAAGTTGTATTTGACAGTCTGAACACCTTGAAAACTGTTTCTCCTGTTAGAACAGCACAACCACTTCTGTCAAACTTACTTGTGATTAGAAATCTTGCTTCAAATATAATAACTGCTAAAATCTCATCTGTAAATCCAAGTGCTTTGCACTTATTCTGTGTTCTTTAGTTGACACTCTGGTTTGTTTGATCACTTGAGGTTGACAAATTCTTTGTTTGTCACCTAAATGTCTTATTAGCTCGTAGCCTATTTCTGCCCGCAATTGATTAGCCAAGAAACACTTCATTAACTTTCCATAATCTCATTAGTCATATTTTTGGAAAATTTGTCAAAAACTACCTTATAAAAGTCATTTTTTAGTGAGAAACTATCATATAGAAAAAAATTGTGAGAAACTATCTTTTAAAACATATTTTTTTTTGCAAAATGGTGCTTTTTCCAAATTCCGATAGATTTGACTTTATATGGTGTTGACCTTTTCTGTAAAAGATTGATAATTATCGGAATGTGATGAATGTTGGATCTCTACTCGCATATTTCATTAGAATGTTTTTTTATTCGATTGTAAATTGATGATTAGCTCATGTTTGGGTGGGAATAAGGTAGCGGTAAACAACTTAAATGAAAGGAAACAAAGAAGTTAATAGGATAATGAAAATTTCGGGTGAAAATGGGGAGAAAAGGGAAGGGAAAACAGCACAAATACAAAAGGTCAATGCTGGAAAAATCATACTTGCTGGAATCTGACAAAAGGTGTCATTTTGCAACAAATTTAGCTTTATGAGGTAGTTTCTAAAAACATTTTTTTAGAAGGTAGTTTCTGTTAAAATTTTCTTCTTTTTTTTTTTTCAAGATGCTTAGTATATATTACAAAAGTTTGAGATAAAGTTGCTTGCCATGTCTTTGGCGAGATCTAGTTGTAGCTCTAATAGTAGTTTGATAAAATCCATTGGTGCGTAGCCTTCTTTATTCATTAGGTTGATTCCCATCTTATTATTATCTAGAATCACCTTAGACTTGATGCTGCAAGACGTAATGGAGTATTTCCTTCCATATCTGGGATATTAATGAGTCTCTCCAGAACTGGAGTAGTAAGCATTTCTATTCCTTCTGATAACTTCCCAATTTCATATTGTGTAATGCTGTCTTACTATTAGGATCACAAATTGTCATCGACTGTGGACAATGAAGGAGGATCGTACGAGCAGCTTTTAACTGGCCAAGACAAGCTCCCATTAAAGGAGTATGGCCTTTCTCTTCACCTAGATATGCACATAATTTCTCTGCCGTAAGCATTGCCTCTTCGTGCCTCACTTTGTTTGCAACTACTGCGTAGTGTAAGGCTGCTTGCTTGCAATCACGTGCTCTCTTTGCTACTCTTGAGTGTTTCTCTAGCAAGAGTTTAGCAACATCTTCTGCGTAGGAGAATGGTTGATGACTTGATATGCTCAACTACATGGAAAAATTGTCCTTGTAAAACCATTGGATTGTCTTATTAAACTATTATTGTGTATATGCTTCAGCTTTTGCGGTTTTGGTAAACTAACTTATGTCCATCTAAATTGCTATTATTTGGCATAATTGTCTTCATTCTTTGGTGTATGTGGTACAATAGTTGTTTATATAGTGTACCTTATTCTCTAGGAAGGTAATTCTTGTTTGAAGAGAGAAAAATAACTTCTTAGTTTGGCTCAAATTATTTTGAGGGTAAAGGAACTGTCCTATAGTTACGAAATATGTATATCAAGGTGGATAAAGGCTATAAAAATCAAACCTGTGCAGTTGTGAATTGATGTGTGTAGTGGAGTCAATCCAGATGGTGCACTCAATTTTTTGCAAGCCTCCAAGGTTAGGATCATCTTGACAACTTTCTCATGACCTAGGCTGCTGCCAGGTAAAGAATTCCTTCTGCTTTTTTATTAGCATAACTAGCCATTTTCGGCTGTACCTGAAGCAGGTACATTGTTACCCCTTTATATCTGTTACTCTGAGCATCGTGTAGTGGTATGTTTCCATTCACGTCTTTAGCTACCCACGGCTCTGGACTAGTCTCCTCTTCAACCAACATGAAGGATAGCAAAGCGGATCTCACCTTCCTGTCTTTGATACCTGTAGGTGAGACTTGTAGGAATTTACTAGTACCTTCACTATTTCAATGTGACCTAACCCCGCAGCGATACATAGCGGGTTTACCCGATGGGAGTTGCTCCATCAGGTTAGTATCACTACTGCCGGAATCTTCTGCAGAGTATGAAGGCAAGTCTGTCTTGGCTAGCAGCCAAGAGAAGAATGTTGTCCCCTTCTGCTGTTTGACTAAGAATGTTGTCTTCCGGGGTTGCTTCTCCTCTCTCTGCCTTGCTCCAATTATATTGATGTAGCCTTCATTCCCTTTTCATGCAGCTGTTTCTGGATAGACATCCATGGGTGTTGTCATCTCTGATTTTCTGGTACGTTCTCTTCTGCCCTTCGGCAGATAAGAAACTGAGGTGGTGTTTTGGTCACACCTTTTGGTGCTACTTTTTCAAGCACTTAAACTTTATCGATAAAGTTGATCACTACACGACCAAAATGTTCCCAGCTTGCTGTTGCCTTTGATGTTACCCAAAGACCAAACTTTCAAAGAAATAAAGAATGGTCTATTTTTAACGGAATTAAAATATCTGTGTGGAATAAATCTGATATGGTCCTTGATGCTAAGGTTTTCCCAAATGCGCGAATAGAGAAAAATTGTAGAGAGAAGGGAAGAAGAAAGAGAGAAGCAGGGGAAGATGAGTAGATAATTTTTCATCATCATAACTTCATCATTACAATTCCCTTGGCTTAAATATACACAATTGCATGATCCTAACCGAATTATATTCTCTATAACAACTCAACAAATGACAAAGATAAAAGGCTAATTACTCACTTTCTAACAACTCAACAATACTTAAATTTTCACACCAAAATAACAAAGCGCCTATATCATACCCTTCCCCTTTAAAAGATTTGTCCTCAAGTCCTACTATAAAAATCCAGGAAATTGTGCCATAAAATCATCCTTATATGTTGCTTCATGAGCTGGTAAGTCTATCCAATTCACCAGGAGTTGTTCCTTATGCTCTCCATGACTTTAACATACTCGGGTAACCAAGATAGCAGCTAGCAGTAAGTTTGAAGCAGAAGAGGACTCATTCCACTCAGGGATGATTGCCACTGGTGGTAACTGATCAATGAAAGGTTTTAGCTAAGATGCATGGAATGCTTGGTGTATCTTACCATGAGTAGGCAGCTGTATCTTGTAGGCAACTTCACCTATCTTATCTATGACCTTAAGTCCATAATTTTTGGCAGCTAGCTTGTTATTGCTTCTATGCTGAACCAATAGTTGTCTATAGCTCTGCAATTTCAACCAGATCAAATTACCCACCTCAAATGACCTCTCAGAATTTTTCTATCTGCTTGTACTTTCATTCGATCCTAAGCCTGCTGCAAATTATGCTTCCAAATAGCCAGCATGGCTTCCCTTTTCTGCATACTTCTATACACTAACGCAATATTTGATTCACAAAGTAAGTGGATGCGTAAGGCTGCTTATAAACTATCTCATAAGGAGTCATTCTAGTTAAAATGTGATAGTGAGTATTCCATCAGTCGGCCATTGGCAGATATTTACACTATTCCTCAGGTCTAGCACTTAAAATATGTCTCAAGGCACCTATTGACCACTTCAGTCTAACCATTAGTCTTTAGATGATATGCTGAAGATAACAAGAATTCTAATCCATGTAAAGAAAACAAACCCTTAATAAACTAGCTTAAAAAGATAGTATCTCCATTAAAACAATGCTGTTTGGTCACTTACGTAGTTTGAAGACAAAATCCAAGTAAGTCTGAGCTATTTCTATGGCAGAAAAAAGGTGTTTGAGAGGGGTGAAGTGAGCATAGTTACTTAATCAGTCAAACCAACAAAAATCCCATTTTTGCCCATTGACATTGGTAACCCTGTAATTAATAAAATCCGTTGATATTTCAGTCTACACTTGCTTAGGAATAGGCAGAGTCTTAGCCGTTGTGTCATACTTAGAAGCCTGGCAAACATGGAATTTCTCACAAAACTATTGATATCTTTTAGCCATACCTCTCGAATAGAAGAGCCCTTGCATTCTTTTAAGTTTTGTTCTCTACCTGAGTGTCCTGCCTCTAAGGAAGCAGCTTCTTTTTTAAATTCTCATTAGGGTCAATTACAATTCTCTTCCTTCTTTCTAAGAAAACCATCTTGTAATCTGAATTTTGAGTCATTGCTAGCTAGCTCCCTCTAGCTTTTGAAGGGTGGATTGTATGTTGTTATTAAGGATATAACTAGCTTTGATGGAAGTGACCAAGTCTGAGTCCACTACTAAGATAGCTAGTAATAACACTTGAGATCCTTACATTCAAGATAGTGCATCAGTTGCTATATTTTCCTTTTCTGCTCTATATTGAATTTCATAATCAAACCCCATCAATTTTGACAACCAAAATTGTAGAAAAGGGGTTGAAATTTTTTGTTGTAGAAACCATTTAAGGCTTTTCTGATCATTCTTGATTATAAAATGAGGCTAAGGAGATATTGCTCCCTCTTTTGCACTATAAACACCATTGCCAATAATTTCTTTTCATATACTGATAATTTCTTCCATTTAGGACCCAAAGACTTGTGAATGAAAGCAAGTGGGTGATTGTCCTACATTAAGACTACTTCAATACTATTGTTAGAAGCATCCGTTTCTACAACATATTATTTATTAAAATAAGGCAATGCCAACACTAGAGCATTAACTAGAGCCTCCTCCATTGCCAAAAAAAAAATAAAAAAATAGAGCCCCCTTAAGTGCCTCAAAAGCTAATTGAGTTGCCTTAGTCCATTTGAAAGATTCCTTTTAAAGGAGATTAGTCAATGGTTTTCTAATTGTAGCATACCCTTTAACAAACCTTCTATAATATCATGTCAACCCCTCCTCGACAGAGGTAGGAATAAGCCACGAATTTACTACATCAACCTTCTATGAATCAATTTCCACCCCTTGTCCTGATATAATATCCGAAGTACTCCACTCTCTTAGTAACAATTGAGCATTTATTCATCTTAGCATACAAAGAGTGTTTCTTCATTAAGCTAAACAATGCAGCTATATGTTGCCCATGCTTAGCAAGGCTCTTATTAGGATTTAGGGGTCATACTAGGATCACATTTATATTTTAGCATTTTATTATTGCTTTAATATGCTTTCTAAGTTTATGTTGTTTTATTTATGTCATGAGTTTCCTTTTAGATAAATCAACTTGACTTAGGTCCCTAATTAATATTGAGTTAATATGCTTTTCTAAATAAACACCTATTGAAGCCTTTGATCATTAGTGATAGGTTTTGCCTAAGCAGGGTGTTGCTCATTGTCTTGGGATAAATAGGGTAAATTTGGGAAATTTACAAATCTTGTTTGGTTATACTCAACAAAATCATCAAAAGAGTTTTGGATTTTGAAGCAAAGGGATAGGAGTAAGATAAGGAGTTATTACCTATCAACCAAGATTTATAAGTGTTGTAATTAGTAAAGAGTTTACTTACCTTGATAAAATAAGTTTAAGAGTAGGGCCAAAGTCTGCTTTTAAATAGGATCTTAGAATCACTTAAATCAAAAGGGACAAATTTAAATTGAATTAAGTGTGCGTGACTTTTATTATTTAAATCGTTTAAATACTTAAAAGTTCATTTTGCTAAACATAATGAAATTTTCATTTTTTCTATTGTAGATAACATGTCTAGTAACAACAACAATAATTCATTGCTTTTCAGTTTGCATTCAATCCTTGAGAAGGATAAGTTGAATGGGATACTCATTATTTTTGAGTAAAACATCCATTTTGAGCCAAAGAAAGATGTTCTCATAGTTCAAAAGGGAAAAGGATTTAAGAAGGTTAGGCCTAACAAGAAGTTTGGAAATGATTAACAAGGAGTTGTTGCCAAAGCTTCTGAAAAGCCAAACGCTACAACAAAGCCAAGGGTGGTTGCTGAAAGCAAATGCTTCCACTGTGACATGATTGGTCATTGGAAGAGGAATTGCTCCAAGTACTTGAAGGACAAGAAGTTAGGTGCTTCAACTTTAGGTATCTATGTTATGGAAGTTAATTTAGCAACTTTTACTTCTTCTTGGGTATTTGATACCGATTGTGTTTCTCACGTTTTTTTCAAATGTGGAGGGACTCAAAAGGAGTAGAAAGCTAGCTAAGAAAGAGGTGGAAATGCGCGTAGCTAATGGAGAAAAAGTTTATACCACAATAGTTGGAACTTATAATCTAGTTCTACCTTCTGGATTAGTATTGGAACTTAAGAATTGTTATTACGTACCTAATATTGATAAAAACATTGTCTCAATTCATGTTTTAAATCATGAAGGATATTCATTTATGATAAAGAAATATTGTTTCTCTATTTATAAGAATGACATGTTTTATGCCAATGCTATAACATTAATGAGTTGTATCTAATCAACCAAGATAAACCCATCCTTAACTTAGAAAGCAAGAAACATAAATCAAATGATACAAACCCCACCTATCTATGACATTATTGTTTGGGCCATATCAACACAAATCGTATTACAAAGTTACATAAAGATAGACTTCTAAGATCTTTTGATTTTGAATCATTTGATGTATGTGCGTCGTATTTGATGGGAAAAACGAAAAGATGACCTTTTATTGGAAAAGGTTAAAGAGCTAACAAACTATTAGGCCTAATACATACAGATATATGCGGACCAATGAGTACGAAAGCTAGGGGAGGTTATAGCTACTTCATAACCTTTATTAATGATTTAAGTAGATATGGATATATCTAATTAATGAAACATAAGTCAGAATACTTTAAAAAGTTCAAAGAATTCCAAACTAAAGTAGAGAACCAACTTGGCAAGACAATAAAAGCACTACGATCATATCGTGATGGTGAATATTTGAGCCAAGAGTTTAGTGATCATTTGAAGAGTTATGGGATTATTTCACAACGGACTCCACCTAGAACACCTAAATGAATGGTGTGTCTTAGAGGAGAAATCAAACTCTATTGGATAAGGTTCGATCTATGATGAGTCTTGTTGATCTTTTAGTATCCTTTTGGGAACATGCTCTCGAAACTGTTGTTTTTACACTAATTAGGACTCCGTCCAAGGCAGTAGATAAGACACCATATGAGTTGGAGAGGAAGAGTTCCTAGCTTGTCTTATTTATACATTTGGGGATGTAAGACTTATGTAAAACGTTAACAGCTTGACAAACTCGCTCCCAAAGTTGACAAATGTTTCTTCATAGGTTATCTTAAAGAAACAAGGGACTATTACTTCTACAACCATCATGAGAACAAAGTGTTTGTTGCTAAGGATGGTACCTCTCTCGAAAAAGATTTTATTTCCAAAAAGGTAAGTGTGAGTAATGTATTTCTTGAAGAAGTTTGATAAGCGTAACAAACGAATATGGTTCAACCCATATAAGAACTAGAAGTACTTGTGTCATTGCCTACATTAGAGGAAGTGCATCCTATGCATGACCCCTCTCCTATGCCTAACCTTATACTATAGGAAGAACATTCAATACCTAAACCTCCTAGTGCTCCACGTGAATCTAAATCGAGCAAAAATTCTCAAATCATTGAGAAAGAAATTTCTCTTATTGTTTCCCCTCATAGATCTAGTAGACTAAGAAATCCATCAAAGAGGTTTGTGGATTTTTTGTTAACTAAAAGTTATGAAATAATGATTTTAGAACTTAAAGAACCTACTAGATACAAATATTCCTTGGTGAGTGACAACTTCAAAAAATGTCTTGGAGCCATGAAGTCTAAAATGGAATCAATGTCTAAGTCAAGTGTGGGACTTGGTTGATCTACCTAACAGGGTACACCTATCAGTTCTAAATGGATTTCAAATAAAAAATAGACCAAGATGGAAACATTGATATTTTCAAAGCTAGACTAGTTGCAAAATGGTTAAGACAAATTTATGGTATTTATTATGATGAAACTTTTCACCAATTGCAATGCTTAAACCCATTTGGATAATCCTAGCGATTGTTGCCTTCTTTTATTATGAAATTTGGCAAATGGATGTCAAAACCTCTTTCTTAAATGGATACTTAAAAGAGGGTTTTGTGGATCATGAGAATCCAAGGAAGGTATGTAAGCTTTGAAAATCCATTTATGGACTGAAGCAAGCATCTCGGAGTTGGAATCTTTGATTTGATGAGGCTATCAAACAGTTTAGTTTTCTTTAAAATGAAGAAGAAGCTTGTGACTACAAGAAGTTTAGTGGGAGTAGCGTTGTCTTCTTGGTTTTATATGTGGGAGTTTTGGTTGTATAAGATTGAATAAGTCCTCCTAGTTGTTAGGATTGGTGTCTTAGGCCTCTTGAAAAGTAAGAACTGGAATATGCATGGCCATGCTCATATGGATTAAGAGTTAGTCATTTTTTTCGGCACCTTAAACTCAGATTTCAAGAAATGATTTGAACATTAGTATGGATGACATGAGATGTGATCATACTATAAAATTCGACATTAAGAGACTTAAGGCTTTTATGGTTACACACTCAACAAGTGTAACAAACTAAATATAATTAGGATTAGTTACGGAGATAATAATATTCGGTTATTTTAGGTGATTATAGTGTTTTAGCTAGAAACCAACTATAATCTGTATGTTAATTAGATTAATATACTACTAACTTTAATCAAGTCTTGTGAGGTCACACATATAAGTAATTGATTGGACAAATCTAATATAATTATGTGTGAGTTGCAAATGGAATTAATTAGGTTAATTAAGTCACTTTTAATTACTTAATTAACACATGTTATATATGTAAAGTATCATATATGTAAATTTACATGTATGTAAATAATCATATATGTAAATGTTACATGTATGTAAATAATTATATATGTAGATGTTACATATATAAGTATATACATATAGGTTTGAGAAAAACCCTAATTCCATACTCACATTTGCCTCCTCTCCCACAATTACTCAAAATCCCAAAAAATAATCAAGAATAGTTCTTGATTCCATACTAGCATAAATGGGAGATCTGATCGTTCTTTGTGGACCAATATTAGAGGAATGATGATTGGCATTCGAAGATCTCCGAAATACATGCGCTTTTGCTTTAAGAAATTCATCCATCAATGGTATGTTAATCTATATTATAGTTCATATTATTATATGCATGAGATCCTATTTTAGATGCTAAGAAATCATTTCTTACAATTTGCTAAACGCATCTAAATCCCTACATCTCTTTGTCTAGGTTGCCATGTCAGTACGGAACTAGGGATGAGAGATAAAGTGAATTGTTTTTTTTATTTCCTGAATTGTGGGTTGGACTTTGGAGATAAAAAAGTGGGTGAATAAAAGGATTGATGCAGTGGAGTTGTGCTACGTCTTTTTAGCCTGAATATTTTAAAAAACAATCATATAACTATAATCGTGGTTAATTTTAATGGTAAATTAACATATAAATTAACATGATTACATAAGTTAACAGTTATGGTTCACAATTACCATCATTTTGCACACTCATATAAGTCAGTGAAGAGTGCGAACAAAATTTACTCAATAAATTAAACAATTAAAAACAGTGTTAATAATCAAATATCGATAACATATCATTTTATATCACAACAACTAATTTTAAGATAAAAGAATACATAATTTTCAAATGAATTTCTTATTACATCCGATGAGTTTTCATATTTTAGAAATAATTTATGACATCTAGGGGTGCTTAATCATCGAGCCGAGCTCGAGTAACGATAGGCTTGGCTCGAGTTCGTGACCCAAATATCGAGCTTTAAGGTTCAACTCGAGTTTGTAACCCAAATATCATGCTTAATTATGGGTATAAACTTAAATTCTTAGTTAAAATAAAGTTTGATTTACAAGGTCTAAAAGAAATCCAAGTTAACTTAAATTATGGACCAAATTAGACCCATAAATTTAAACAAACTTTCCTACTAATAGTAGCAAGTTTATTTTTATAGGCTATGGACTTAAAACCCAACTTGCTTCTAATTTATATATACACTTCTTCTATTACATCCTATTCTTGGCCAATGTGGGACAATTACATTCTATCTTGGTTGCTGATTCGTTTTTCACCCCACTTTTTTCATGTGTATAGTTTACCACCTCTTCTACTGCATTGACTAGAAGCGCTTCATGATCATCATTCTCATTCAAGATATCGCTAAGCATAAGCTCTAAGCCAGATTGTTTCACTGTTACTGAACTTACTCCCGGATGTCAGTGTGTCACATTGCAGGTGATATATCAAGTTAGCTAAGCTCGCAAGCTATAGAACAATGGCTTTGGTGCCACCAGATCGCAATGTGACTCAATTTTAATGTCGTGAAGGCAATAAATTAAAAGAGGCTAAGGCCTTCCTAGTTGGCAAACAACAAGAATAGTGCTAAAGTAGGAAACAAGAGTATGTCATAATTGTAGGTGAAATAAGAAAATTAATCAAGATTGGCCAATAAAAGTTCAACAAAGTACACAACAACTCGATTTTCTTCATAACCAAATCCTCTAAGAGGTCTTGAATGAGCATGATAGTAGTGGTGGTGGTGGTGGTAGTAGTGGTAGTGGTGGTAGTGGTGGTGGTGGTGATAGTGGTGGTGGTGGTTGTGGTGGTGGTGGTGGTGGTGGTTGTGGTGGTGGTGGTTGTGGTGGTAGTGGTTGTGGTGGTGGTGGTGGTGGTGCTAGTAGTAGTGGTCGTAGTAGTGGTGGTGGTGGTAGTAGTGGTGGTAGTAGTAGTAGTGGTGGTAGTAGTGGTGGTGGTGGTGGTAGTAGTAGTAGTAGTAGTGGTGGTGGTAGTAGTGGTAGTGGTAGTAGTGGTGGTGGTGGTAGTGGTAGTGGTGGTGGTGGTGGTGGTAGTGGTAGTGGTGGTGGTGGTGGTGGTAGTGGTAGTGGTGGTGGTGGTGGTCATAGTAGTAGTAGTAGTCGTGGTGGTGGTGGTGGTGGTGGTGGTAGTAGTGGTGGTGGTGGTGGTGGTGGTGGTGGTGGTGGTCATAGTAGTAGTAGTAGTAGTAGTGGTGGTGGTGGTGGTGGTGGTGGTGGTGGTGGTGGTGGTGGTGGTGGTGGTCGTAGTAGTAGTAGTAGTCGTGGTGGTGGTGGTGGTGGTTGTGGTGGTAATTAGCAGATGGTATTCTATGCACTCAAAACATATAAGGGGTGCAATAATATGCTACTCATCCTATTCACCCTCCTCTTAAGGATACATATCCCAAATCATCTACGGGAAAATGAGAGAAGTACATTAAAAAATGAAGATAGATTTTCATACAACACATATGCAAATAAGTTAGGATTAGAATTTGCTTGCGTACCCGTCATCCTATTCAACAGATCATGTAGAAAGTTTACCCCAATCAAGAGGTGAACGTGAGTGATACAATCTACGACCCATCTAGTGTCATACGATTCTCCCTCCATAGGGTAATGTGCTTTGACGTAAATGTGCACGCCTTGTCAATCCTCAGCTCGTCAACAATGTATATGAATTGCTGGGTGGTAGAATATGATATGCTCCCACGCCCAAAGCTATTAGGTAGCATTAAACTTATGAAATTTAATTTTTGGTTAATACATGCTAAGAATAACTCAAGTGATGAATCATTGATCCCTGGAAAATAATCAATGGCCCGGTGATGTCCTTAGTGCCACGTCTGACGCAAGAAGCACAAAATAATTATTGATATAAGTACAAAAGTGTCGCACTACCCTAGTTGTACAATGTTATACTTTCCTAGGTATAATCCATAAGCTCTAAGTAGATAAGATACACCTCGTTCCCTGACTTACCCGTGAACAGTACAAAAGAAACAAGCTACCCAACTGACATAGATCTTGTAATTACGACCTGCTTACCATACCAAAATTTTAAATAAGGTATGGTATAGTGGAATATTCCATGAACCATATCTATAATAATACCCACCTTCAAAGTGTGATAAGCTCTAACACATTCCTTGTCAAAGTTCCCTATTATAGACAAACTCAAGTGTTGAGCTCCCTAACTATGTCTGTCACTAACTGAAGAAGCTACATGTGGACCCTTATAGGTCACTAGGGCCCAAAAGAAAGTAACATTGTTCTTCTGTCTAGCATGGAGTTTCTAACCACACTTATTTGAATAAATCAGCTCCAACACACTTTTGTCTAATGTTTGACACATATACGAGTGATTTGGATGAATGTAGTACATCTTCAAGAATTCAATGAATTTTTTCTTGCTTACAAACTCCAAACCCTTTAAAAATTCCCATCTTACCATGGACGATGAATCTGGGCCACACATTCCCCAACCGTAACCCTCCACATATTCTTCTAAGTGATTATAAAAGGGAATAGTTGACTAAATTCAAGTTGGTTGCGCCCTTAACTTGTTGTAACTTCTCGGGCCTATATGCTCAAGTTAAGTTCATCCTCTTTATCATCCCCTTCCTCCCCCTCCTCTCCAACCTCCTCCTCTTCCTCCTCATCCACCTTCTCTTCCTCTACCCCCGTCCTCCTTCCCAACCCACTTTGTATGAAGAAAATTCAGATACTCATTTGACATGAGTTCATGAACAGGGTTCTCATCGTGGCCCCCACTGCTCAAATCGACTCCCCTAAAGTGTATTCCATTAAGAACATGTGAAGGAGGGTATATTTGAGAAATATCAGGATGTATTTGTCATGAATGGTTCTTTTGAGTTGTAGAAAATTTTGAATGCATGCCCACAAGACTTTTGCAGAATATTCATCTGCCAGTGGCAATGTCATACATGTCGAAGTACCAGTAGGGTATTCATTCTCTAGTTCAATTTCATTATCCATATCAAACCAACAGACGTTAAACACCTTATTATTAATCTCACAGTAGCTGTTTTCAACACTAGCCAAAATAGGCCTAACTTGTCCACCTTCATATCCAATTGTATTATTCCTTTTAACCAATACTCCACCCCATCAACATAGCAAGTGAAATAACACAGTATTCATAATGCCTACAACACACAATATTCATGACAATGGATTCAAATATCCTCAATATAGTTCTAACAACCTTTCATGCCAAAACCTATATTTCTATGTTATTGTCACATTCAAAAATCACACAATTACACATAAACCTATACTTCTATGTTGTTGCAAAAACTAATCACAATGAATCACAATTTCACATAAATGATTACAAAACACCAACAACAATCCATGCCCACTCTCAATATCGAATGCAACAACAACTTCTATTTCGTTTTCATTACACAACAAGAAGTTCAATAACAACAACAAAATTCACTTCTTAACTAGAATTTAATTTTAAACCTAAATTCAATTCATAACTACTATTTAATTATTAACTAAAATTACTTAAACACCTAAATTCAATTCATAACTAAAATACAAATCAATTCAATTCATAACACCTAAATTTGATTCTTAAATAAATTTTAATTGTTAACTAAAATTCCAACTAAACTTCAATTCTTAGCCTAAAATTCTAAATAACATTCAATTGTTAACATGAGAACAATTCTTAACCAAAATTTTAACTAAACTTCAATTCTTAACCTAAATTCAATCATTAAATAAAAGTTCTAATAAAAATTAACCTCAATATAATTATAACTAAAATTCAATTTTTAACTAAAATTTAACTATCATAAACCTTAAATCAATTGTAACTAAAATTCAATGCTTAAACTATGTTTAATTCTTAACTAAAAATTTAACAACCATTAATCTAAATTCATTTCTAACTAAAATTCAATTATTTACCTTATTTCAATAACATTAATTCAATTCATAACTAAAACTTTAAATATAATTAATCTAAATTTAATTCAAACTAAAATTAACATTAATTCAATTATTTACTTAAATTAAATTTTTAACCTAAACTTAAGCACTTAAATTATCTAAATTCACCATAAATCTGCAATAATCTCCAACACCATAATATATTTAAAAAAATTTAACTTTAGTAATAGGCAAATGCATGCTTAAAAAAACCAAAATTCAATTCGAACTTAACATACCATAAAGTAAGTAAAAGTTTCAAATTATACCTTACTTGAGTTTGAGAAGCAAAAAAATGCACAACTCACAAGTTTTGGCTGTAAATTTGCCGAAAAATGCTTTGGCGAAGAAGGGTAGTAGCGATGTCCAGGAAGGGAAAGGGGAAAAAGAAGAGGAAGAATAAGGGAAAAGAGAAAGAAAAGGACGAAGGAAAAAAATAGGGTAGGCAAAATCACTACCCCATACAACGATTTCATTTAAATCCAATATTATAAAAAGTTCCATATTAAAAAAGTTTCAGTTAACTGGGACAGGCAAAATTGGGGAAGCGATTTCCATATTGAAATGTTCTAAACAACCCAATTCCATGCAATCCAAAATTGCTACATGGGGCAGCTATTTCACTTAACCAAAATCCTTGCCCGAGGCAGCGTGTTTCACCAAAACCTAAATAAGCTTATTTTTGAAAATATTTTGGTACAGAACTTGTTTTTGAAATTACTTGAAAAAAAAGCTTAAAAAATTTCATATTCTCAGCATAGTAAGGAAACAACTTACAAATACTGAAGATATACGCTATATAAGAAAGAAAGCTCCTAGTGTGAAACTTGAAATTCGAGTTCTTTAGAAACAATTTTTGGAGGATGAGATATTCAATGAACCTTTATATAAAACTAAATTATAGGACTAGTTATTAATTAATATTTTATTGAATTCTTAGATATAAGTAGTATTATCTCAAGTATAACTGTTATTATCTCAAATATAGGTGGTATTATCTCAAATATAGGTCATATTATCTCTAGTATTGAAACAATAATTTCAGGTATAGAAATAATCATCTCATGTACATATATAACAATCTCATGTATAGAAATAATGATCTCAAGTATAGAAATAAAATTATAAAAATAACCCTTGATAGATGCACAATGATTTATAACTGGTATGAAGTAAGAAAGTCACCCTAGGTAATGATATTGTATAAATTGCATAGTGAGGCACTACTAAAAAATGTTGTAACAAATTATGTAATTCATGCAACCATGAATTCAAGCTTTGTAATTCAAATTTGAAGCAAATTCAAACTATTGTAACCAATTCCATGTTTATAGGCTAGTTTGTTTAGTTTGTTAAGCTTGTTTAAATTCAAATCTTTGGAGCCAAAATTCTATTATTTTTGCTAGCTCTCTTGTACTATAAATATGCTTGAAATGGAATGTGAAAATCAAAGAAGATTGATAATAAAAAATCAAGTTTGTTTATTCATTGTAAAATCGTGAGTTTTTTAGATAGAAAGCTTCATTTTGCATTTCCTTTGCTATTTTAACCTGGTAAGTTGAAAGGTGATTTTAGGATGGTTGAAAATTACTTAGTGGTGAGTGTGTACCCAATTAGTTTCCAATTCTATCCATTTTATCTTAATTTCATATCAAAACAAGTGTTTGCGTTTCTCCTTTTGAGAGAAATTTCATTTTTGAGGTTTGTTCCTTGAAAACTTTTGAATAATTCTGCTTGTCTAGTCCAATTATATAATATCTTTTATCAGATTTCTATCTTGATTTTAATAGACATGTTAACATTTGAGTGCAATGACAAAAACCAAATGGACAGACATAAGAGTTTTAATGCAAGTGTGATTATAGACAAATTAAAATAGCAAGGATTCAAAAGTATAAAAACCATAAAATTTAGACAAGAACTAACATATGAATAGAGATAGTTAGTGGGCTAGGGTAGCCCGACACTAGTTACAAATCAAGAATCCCCATCCCAGTCATGGACTAGCTCGTGGCCCGATCCCATGGCTACATCTACATATGATAAACATAATCCTGAGATAGATTACAAAAATTAACCCCTTTTATTGGTAATTTGATGAATTCCTACTCCAATGAAATATATCTACCATCATTTTCAGAAAATCTCATTCATGCATAATATAAAGCAAAAATCCAATTAAGATGAAAACTTCAATGAAGCTAGCAACTTGTTATTGCCAAAAAAATACAAGCAAGAGCATCTTCAAAAAGATTCAAGCACTTATATGGATATAAACTGTCATATAAATCAAGAAATTTTCCTGGTTGAACCACTACAACTATCAGGATCAACATGACATGTAAACAATTCAAAAGTAACATAGATTGGATGTCTACTATTTCACACTCAACTGGTTGAACCTCAAACCAAATCACACCTCAATATTCGCTATATAAAAATCCACATTCAGTAGCAGATGCTCATTAATCTTAATTGGACTGACACATAAACTTAAAAAACTATTAAATATCAATGCACCACTGATTATACTATACAGTTAAATTGTATCGACTAACTAATAACAACTTTTCACACGTTTCCAGCACCAAACAGAACTGAATCTAAATATGATTGCATCTTTTGAATCACCCTACCACCACCAATTGCGCAAAAAACCACCTCCTACAACATTGACTTGCAACTTCCCAGTGCGTCTATTCTTAGTTGCTACCCATACAGTAACACACTTCTAATTTCCCCCCTCCATTCTGTCCGTTTTGTTTTTTTTTTTTCAAATCATGAAGCAAGTCCAGCTGAATCTACAATTACAAATAAACAATCCATCAGCCACAATTAAAAAAAATAAAAGTACGAAAACAGTAAATGGATGAACAGTGCAGACATCAACTTTTGCAGTGTACTAGTTTTCATCGCAGAACCACTTCTTTATCATCCTGAATTTAAGCTGAAAACTTGGACACGACTACATTATATAACATTATTTACCATAAATCTCATCCCATGTAATAGATAGTATGCAGTTATCAACTCACAAGAGTTGCTTTACCCTTAGGATTCAAATAACCAGCCTTCGTAAGGGTTCTCTACAATAATAGCAGATGAGAAAATCAGCAAAAGCTTTCATTTATGATAGCTAGACTCTAGAATCATGGGTGAATGTCAATATTTTTTCAATAAAACAAGATAAGTTGCAAAAAGGAAACTGAAGAGTTACTGCTTAACAGACTTTTGCATCAAACCAACCTGTCCAAGCCTTCGTCTTTTCTCCCTGACTAAAGCATTTGGCAAAAATGCTCACCAGAATGGCGAGTTTCTAGCTGAACCCTATCTAACACTCTTGTGCATCCTACTTTTTTTTAAAAGGAAAATTATAAAATCAAGACAAATCGACCTCTGCAAAGGAGGTCACCCCTTGCGGGAATGGACCAGTACATATGAATTCTGATTCACCTCTAGTATCAAGTCTAGCAACTAAGTGTGCCACGGTATTCCCCACCCGTCGAACATGAGAAAAAGAAATTTCTTCGAAGTCTTGTTTAACTACATTTATCTCATCAAAGAAAATGAAAATTTGGCTATAAGCAGTATCTATCTGCTATTCTAATACCAAATCCCATATTGGTTGCTTCTGCCATTTGTGCCTGCCAGAACGCTTCTTCTCTTCGCATTGCACACATCACTAGCCGTCCATTATCATCCTTCACCACAGCCCCAAGACCGCAGTACCTTCCCTTTACTACATGAGCATCCATATTCAATTTCATAAATTCCCTGCTAGGTGCTGTCCAATTGGAAGCTGGCTGCCGACCTGGGGATGCTATTTTTCCAAGCACTCTTGAAGCATAACTCCTATAGTCCGCAACCAAAGTGAGAAAGCCAGCAGCAAATCTTGTTGGATCTAAAACTTAAATTTTCAAATACCCTATTATTTCGGTAAGACCATGCAGCCTAGCCAATGTGCCAATGTGCATCAATGCCTCACCCTTACACTTCTCCATAATCCAAAGCCACGTATCTTGGAATTCCTCCTAGGGGGGCTGCTTGACATACTGCCAAACCACGCTGCACTTACTTAGCATTTGGTTATCCAGACAATCAAAGATTTCATGCACAATGCTTTCTTGGTCTTGGTTGAAGGAAAATGTCCTTTGATCAAATGTAACGATTAAGTATAGCATGGACAAATTTATAGAGATAACTATAATCGCTTATTTTAGGTAATCATACTATTTTGCTAGAAATCGACTATGATTTGTGAACTAATTGGATTAGTGCACAACTAATAATAAACTTGTCATATGAGGTCACACATATAAGTATATGATTGGATTAAAGTGCAAAAGAAGTTAAGTAGCTCAATGGTCATGCTTATGTGAAGTATGAACTAATGAGTTTATTTTTAACATATGGTTGTTATTTATAAATACATAACATCAAACAGTCTTAAAGGCTCTTCTTATTCTTTCTTTTTTCATCACCAAGAAAAGTAATAAGGAATCGTTCCTTATTTCGTACTAGCATACGTGGGGATTCAATCGTTGCTTGTGGATCAATACTAGAGGAACAACATTTGGTGTTATAAGGATCTTCATATAGAAGTGTGAAGTGCTTTGATCTTTGTGGAAATCACGCTTCAAGGATATGAAATTCTTTTCCTATAATTTGTATTGAAATGTGTTTCAGATCCTATTCTAGATGAAATAAATAGTTTCTTGAAATTTTGCTTTGTGTATCTACATTTCTACAGTGGTATCAATTAGCCTCTTGAATATTTTGATATGATTGTGGTTGATTATTTTGATTCAATTAGGAGATGTTTAATATGTGGTATTGTAAAGGCATGATTAAAATTGGATTTTAATCAATTGGTATTGATTAGTTTGATGCATAATGATGCTAGGACTAATCATAATTACCACGAATTTTATTGGAAATATTTCATTAATTTCGTTGTTCTTGGCTAGCCCCATAGTTTGAATTTACCATGCTCTAAAATGTGATTTTTGGCATGATTAATATTCGAATTCTTGTGCATTGTTGTTTGTAGAGGATGAAATCAAAATTTGATTTTAATTTTTCTTTGAAATTCGCTCAATATTTGCCAAGAAAGCACCCAAATATGAAGAAGACCCTAGAATTTGTCCCAATTTGATTGAATTGTAAGAAATTTAAGAAATTTCACAATTAATCCATACCAAACTGTTATTAAAGGATAGTTATATGATTTCCCCTTAATTTTGGTCCAAAAATTCGAGCTAAAGTTGCTTTAATTCACTCCAAAAGTTGCGAATTATCGTCGTTTTTTCGTCGGCTCTTTGTGGCGATCGTGGCGGAGCCACAGTGGATGGCTAGCGGTGTTTTCTGTCTTGGATGACTCGCCGGTCACCGAGGGAGCATGGGGTGGGGTTACTTTTGTGTGGGTCACCGAGAATCGCCACGATGGGCCAGCCTGGGCTCCAAGCTCGAGCGTTTCTTGCTGAACCCTTTTGGGTGTAACGAGTGATTAATGGGGCTAGTTAATTTGAGTTATTACCACTTTTATTTTTATTTTTTAATTGAATTAATATAATTAATTTTATGGTTAATTAAGGGTTAATTAACCTATTTTGACTGATTTCTTTTGATGACCATTATCACTATTTTATTAATTTGATTAATATGAATGGGTAGTTGATGGCATGATTTAATATTGTTATTATTTGATTTATTAATATGATTAATAAATGTTTGTAATGAATATTAATAGAATATTTAGTAAATTTTTTGTTTTTTAATAATCCTTTTATTCATATGATTAATAAATTGGGTAATTAATGGTTTGCTTTTAATATTATCATTATTTTATTTTATCAATATGATTAATAAAGTTAAATAATGATCTTATTAGTAATTTCTTTTGTTAATATTTAATTTAATTAATTTGACTAATTAAAATAGACTTAATATGTCCTTTTAATAGTTTAATGGCGTATTTTAATATTTAATGTTTAATAATTGTTATTATGCTTTTTGTTGAATAGTATATAATATTATTATGATTATTTAATTTTATGCATTTAATAATATATGATCTTATTATTGTTATTATTATATTAGTGATATTGTGATTACATAAGGTGACTGGTATGACCCAAATTAGGATAGAAAATATGATTTGCGCGTCGTTAAAGTTTTTTTGTATCTTAAATATGGTATGCATATTGTTTGTATTTTTATAATTTATTTTAAGTTTATTATTTTAAATTTCAAAAATATTATGTATTCACTATGAATGAAGATCCAAGGAATGAAGATCCAATGATGATCAATAATGATGATCCATGATGGTTCAAGGATGAAGCCCATGAAGAGTAGTCTTTAGGGTTTAGGGGCCATACTAGGATCACATTTATATTTTAGCTTTTATTTTTGTATTATTCTTTACTAATTTTATGTTGTTTTATTTATTGCATGTGTTCACTTATTAAATAAACCAACATAGAAATAAGGTCCCTAATATAATATTGAGTTAATTTACTTTTCCAATACAAACACCAATGAAAGCCTTGATCATTAGTGGTAGGTTCTATATAAGTAGGGTGTCACTAATTAATATAGGATTAAATAGGGTAAATTTAAGAAATTTACATGTTTGATTGGTTATACTCCGAAAAATCATCAAAAGGATTTTGGATTTTGAAGCACAAAGATGGGCATTGGGTAACGAGTTACCACCTATCAACCAAGAATTACAAATGTTGTGATTAGTAAAGAGTTTACTTACCTCAATAAATAACTTTAAGAGTAGGGCCCAAGTCCGCTTAGAATTGTTTTAAAAGGGATCTTGGAATCACTTAATTCAAAAAGGGACATTTTTTAACTTGAATTATGCGTGCGTGGATTTTGTTATTTAAATTATTTAAATACTTAATGCTTTTATGATAAACATATTGAGTCTTTTTCATATTTGTATTGTAGATATCAGGTCTAGTCACAACAATAGTCCATCACTTTTCAATTTGCATTTGATCCTTGAAAAGGATAAATTACATGGGAAAAACTTCCTTGATTGGGAACAAAACCTAACAATTGTTATAAGGTCTGAAGGAAAAGAAGATATTCTTGAAACATCTATCCCAACCTCAAGCTCACAAGGTTGTCTTAGAGAGGTCAGTAATTATTACCTGCCTTATGCCAGTCTCCATGGATTCTTCCCTCCAAAAAAGGTTTGAGAAAATGGATACATATAGCATCATTCAGTAGTTTAAAATTAAGTTTCAACTGCAAGCTATAGTTGAGAGGTATGAGACTCATAAGACTATCCTTAAGTATCAACTGGAGATAGGCAAACCAGTGAGAGAACATGTTTTTAAAAAGATGGTCATTTTGAAAATATAGAAAGACTAGGCTTTCCTTATAACCAAGAGTTGGCTACTAATATCATACTTCGTTCACTTCATGATGGATTTAAAACTTCAGGTTGAATTTCCATATGAATGGAGTGGAGAAAACCCTAGTTGAGTTACATGGGATGCTGATTACTGCTGAGCAAAACATCCAACTTGAACCTAAGAAGGATGTTCTCATGGATAAAAAAGGTAAAGGGTTTAAGAAGGTTGGGGCAAGCAAAAGGAAGGGTACACAAGGATGTGTTGCCAAAACATTTGCAAAGCCAAAGGCTATATCTAAAAAAAGGGTGTCTGGTGAGAGCAAATGCTTCTATTATGACACGATTGGTCATTGGAAGAGGAATTACCCCAAGTATTTAAAGGACAAGAAGTCGTGGTGCTTCTACTTTAGGTATCTATGATATAGAAGTTAATTTATCCACTTCTACTTCTTACATCGTATTTGATAGTGGTTGTGTTTCTCACATTTGTTCAAAATATGCTGAGACTCAAAAAGTGTAGGAAGCTGGCAAAAGGGGATGTAGAAATGCACGTAGCTAATGGAGTAAAGGTTGCTTCACAAAAATTGGAATTAAGGTTGTTGCCAAAGTAGTTGGAACTTATTATCTACCTTTTAGATTAGTATTAGAACTAAATAATTCTTATTTTGTACCTAATATTGATAAAATATTATTTCGATCAATGTATTAGATTATAAAGGATAATCTTTTACGATAAAGAAAGGTTGTTTCTCTATCTATAAGGATGACATGGTTTATGCCAGTGCTAACAATACTAATGGGTTGTATCTACTTAACTAATATAAGCCTATCTTTAACATAGAAAGCAAGAAATATAAATCAAATGATATATACCCTACCTATCTATGATATTGTTGTTTGGGCCATATAAACCAAAATCACATTTAGAAGTTACATAAATATGGGCTTCTAACATCTTTTGATTTTGAATCATTTGATGTATGCAAGTCATGTTTGATAGGAAAAATGACAAGATCATCTTTTTTTGGAAAAGGTGAAAGAGCCAATGAACTATTGGGCCTAATTCATACATATGTATGTGGACCAATGAGTACAAAAGCTAGTAGAGGTTATAGCTAATTCATAACCTCTATTGATGATTTAAGTAGATAGGGGTATCTTTACTTAATTAAACATAAGAATCCTTTGAAAAGTTCAAAGAATTCCAAAATGAAGTAGAAAACAAACTTGGTAAGACAATAAAAGGATAACGATCAGATCGTGGTGGCGAATATTTGAGCCAAGAGTTTAGTGATCATTTGAAGAGTTGTGGATTATTTCACAACAGACTCCACCTAGAACACTTGAAATGAATGGTGTTTTAGAGAGGAGAAATCAAACTCTATTGGATATGGTTTGATCTATGATGAGTCTTGCTGACCTTTTATATCTTTTTAGGGACATGCTCTAAAAACTACTGTTTTTACACTAAATAGGACTCTTTCCAAGGCATTCGATAAGACAACATATGAGTTATGGATAGGAAGAGTTCTATCTTGTCTTAATTATGCATTTAGGGTTATGAGGCTTGTGTAAAACATTTACTACTTGACAAATTCACTCTCATAGTTGACAAATGTTTCTTTGTAAGTTATCCTAAAGAAAAAAGGGGCTATTACTTCTATAACCATTATAAAAACAAAGTTTTTGTTGCTAAGGATGGTACCTTTCTATAAAAGGATTTTATTTCGAAAAAGGTAAGTGGGAGTAATGTGTTTAATGTAGAAGTTTGATAAGCGCAACAAAAGGATATGGTTTAACCCATGTTAGAAGCAAAAGTACTTGTGCCATTCCCTATGGTACGTGTAGTGCATCCAATGTATGACCCCTCTCCCATGCATGACCTTATGCTTTAGGAAGAACATTCAATGGAACCTCTTACTACTCCACTCGAACCTAATTTGAGCAAAAATTCTCAAATCGTTGAGAATGAAATTTCTCCTATTGTTGCCCCTTGTAGATCTAGTTGACCAAGAAATCCACCAAAAAAATTTGTAGACTTGTTAAATGAAAATTATGAAATAATGATTTTAGAACATGAGGAACCTACTAGCTACAAAGATGCCTTGGCAAGTCAAGACTCTAAAAAATGGCTTGGAGCCATGAAATATGAAATAGAATCCATGTTTGTGAATCAAGTAAGGGACTTGGTTGATTTTCCTAATGGGGTTACACCTATTAGATGCAAATGAATTTTCAAATTGAAAATAGATAAGTATGGAAACATTAATGTTTTCAAAGATAGATTGGTTCTAAAAGGGTTCAAGTAGATTCATGGTATTGACTATGACTAAACCTTTTCACCTATTGCGATGCTTAGATCCATTCGGATAATCCTAGCGATTGCTGCCTTCTTTGATTATGAAATTTGGCAAATAGATGTCAAAACCGCTTTCTTGAATGAGTTCTTAAAACAGGATGTGTATATGACACAACTAGAGGGTTTTAAGGATCTTCGGAATCCTAAGAAGGTATATAAGCTTGAAAAGTCTATTTATGGACTAAAGCAAGCGTCTCGGAGTTGGAATCTTTGATTTGATAAGGTTATCAAACAGTTTGGTTTTCTTAAAAAATGAAGAAGAATCTTGTGTATATAAGAATTTTAGTGGGAATAACATTTTCTTCTTGGTTTTATATATGGATTACATAATACTCATAGGAAACGATCTTCCTATGCTTGACTCTATCAACGAATGGCTAAAGAATTGTTTCTCTATTGAAAGACCTTTGAGAGGCTGAATATATTTTGGGGATCAAGATTTATAGAGATAGATATAAAAAATTAATTAGACTTATTCAAATAAATTATATTGATAAGGTTCTTAATAGGTTCAATATGGAAAACTCGAAAAGAAGTTTCCTCCCCATGCAACATGGTTTATCGCTAAGGAAGACTCAATATCCTTCAAACATTGATGAGATTAGGAAAATGAGTAATGTACCTTATGCTTTGGCAATAGGGTCTATTATGTATCCCATGAGTTGTACTTGATCAGATGTCTCATATGCTTTTAGTATGTGTAGCATATACTAATCGAATCCAAGCAACACATACTAGAATGCAGCTTAAAATATCCTTAAGTACTTGAGAAGAACTAAGGATTATTTCTTAGTGTATGGAGGTGAAAGTCAATTGGTTGTTGAAGTTTACATGGATACGAGCTGTTAAATAGACAAAGATGATTTTTGATCTCAATCAGGGTTCATCTTTTGTCTAAATGGAGGGATAATGAGCTGGAAGAGTTTAACGAAAAGCACCATAGCTGATTCCACAATAGAGGGTGAGTACATTACTGCAGCTAATGTAGCAAAGGAAGCAATTTGGATGGAGAAATTTATTTCTGATCTAGGAGTAGTACTTAGTATTGGAAATGATATTGTCTTATATTGTGACAATAATGGTGCTATTTCTTAGAGCAAGAAACCAAGATCACATCACAAGTCCAAACATGTACTTAGGAAGTTTCACATCATTCATGAGATAGTGGAAAGAAAGGACGTGATAGTTTGCAAGATTCACACAGACGATAACATCGTTGATCCATTAACTAAAAAATTGCCTCAACCCAAGCAGAGAAGTTATTCTAGGGGTTTAGGGCTTTGGCATATTAGAGAGTGGATTTAGTTGTATACTATTTTATTGTAAAATTAGTCATAGACATAAAAAGCTTAGATATGTATGTTAATGTTTGTCAATAAAGTGATTGTTCTGATGTGCTCGTTTTTAGAGCACATTTACAACCCCATTTTAGCGTAGAGTCTCATGGTTTTAGATTGATTTTATACACATTACACTTGATTTTACCTTTATCTTGTCCTCAAGCTGTTTTAAGGTTATTTCACGTACTTTCGATGATTTCAAGGTAAAATACGATGTGTTCGAGGCTTTAACACTCTTACCAAGAGTTTAGAATGCGTATATCATAGCTTGAGCATGCGTTCTAAGTCACCCTTGAAGATTCCACAAAGTTCAGAAGCCATTAGACACTTCAAAGAAGCTCTTCAACAAGGTTCAGGCTCAGATTCGACCGAATCTGAGCACCATTCGGTCGAATGGAAGACAGGAACTCAATTAAGGTCTCGAATATAGCCGAATCCACTCCCATTCGGCCGAATCAAGAACCATTCGGCCGAATCAAGGCACTATTCGGTCGAATGGTGGATAGGTCCCAAATTCACATTGCTTTGCCTTCTATTTTAGGCGAATCAAGGCATCATTCAGCCGAATCTTAACCCATTCGGCCGAATGGCCCTTATTTCAGAAGATTTTGGTTCTTTCTTAAGCCGGCCCTCGAGGATTTTTCTAGGGTTTTACCCCCTTATGTCTTTAGGGTATAAATACCCTTATACTTTGTGTAAAACCCTCATGCCTATTTTGAGAGCTCTTGTGCCTCAACTTGGAACATCACTTTCATTGCTTTTCATTTCATTCATGCAATAGTTTAGATTTAATGCTTTAATTGCTCTCCTTTTTAAGTATTGTATTTGGATTCAAAATTTCTTTCGTTCAAGCAATTTCATTCACGTAAGTTATCGTTTCCTTTATTTCTTTGCTTTATTTAATGATTTCATTCATTGCTTTTGTTGATTTCATTACTCTTGCTGTTATTATGTCTTCCTTGATGCCTATGCGTGAGTAGTTCTCTTAGGGGTTTTATTAGTGAAACCCTAGGTTGGCTTGTTCTTCATGTGTAGGGTTAGGGTTTGAGATTATCGATGATTGTTTAATTGATATTCGATGCGAATCTTGTCCTGCCAATCCTTAGGATATATAGGGCGATTATAGGTTGTTCATGTGATTTATACGATCGCAAACTTCCTATCATCATCTTGAGTGTCTTGATTGATTGTTGATTGATTTCCCCTGACCTAACTTATGTACTAGTTGTATTGTCCGTCCTAGGGTGGAACTAATCTATCCCTATTTGTCTTTCATTAATTATCATCGTTTTAATTCTCGCTTTACTTTCCTGTTTTTAGTATAGTTTAAGCAATTCACATCTCAAATAAACTTTTGCATCAAGTCTAGAACCTAGCATCCCTTGTCCTCGAGATTCGACCCCCGACTTACCATTGTACTAGTTGTAGTAGTATTAGGGTGATTATAAATATTGTTTGTGTAACTAGTCTTTTAGTAAATGACACTAAAAGCCGGTTATCAAAATGGCGCCGTTTTTGGGGACAAGGTGTTATGTTTAGATTATAGTCTTGCTATAATTCATTTTTTTTTATTTCTATTTTTGTCTTTTAATCTTGTTTGTTAGTGTTTACGCTTGGTCTCTAGTGTTGTTTGCATGTCATATCACACGTAGATAAAATCAACAGCTAGTACTATACAAACATGAGATTCAATGTAGTAAACGACGAGTTCCATCCAAACCCCGTTACGACAAAATACTCCCAACCCTCCTACATCACTAGTGGACGAAAATCAGCAATTATTTGGTCAATTTGGGACCAGGGTCCCAAGAATTTCAAGGAGGTGTCGTGTTACCCATTGCCCCAACTCCTTATCAAATACATCCACAATTCACCTGGATGGTGAAGGAGACCCCCTTTTGCGGTTTGAAAAATGAATGCCTCCTCCAACACTTGGAAGCATTCTAAGATATTTGCGGGCTCATTCCTCTATGCCCCAATAGTCCGAAGTATGTGCGGATGCACCTATTTCACCTGAGTCTAGCTGGCGATGCTAAGGATTGGTATAAAAGCTTAGAGCCTAACCAAATTGTTAATTGGGCTCAATTGAAAACAACTTTTCTAGAGAGGTTCTATCCTACAGTTAGAACACAAGAGTGGCGTAAGAAAATTGCGTCCTTCACTCAAGAAGATGATGAGAACCTTAGTGCTACTTGGAGTCGGTTTAAAAGGATGATTAGAGCATGCCCCCATCATAAGTATGGGGAGAACCATCTCAATACATTCTTCTACGATGGTCTCAATGACTCCACTAAGGCACTTCTAGACTAGGCAGCTGGTGGCCAACTCTCAAAAGTCCCATGCAATCAGGTGAAGGCTAAGATTGAAGAGTTAGCCAAAAATAGCTCTTGGGGAAATGCAAGAGGTAATGGAATACCGAGGGGGACGATTGATTCAAGTAACTTGGACACGATTAGTTCAAAAATTGAGGCTATTATGGATAAGAAACTTTCTAAGCTCAAACTAGCTCAAGGTAGTTCCAATGTATCATCGGTTAATGAGAAGCCTTTTTGATGTAGAACCTACGGGGGTACTAGTCATGATACGTCCTATTGTGGGCGTTCAAATTCTAAACATGTAGCAGCTGTGAACTATGGGGGGTACAACCAAGAAGGGCCACTAGTCATGAACTATGATGGTTATGGGTATAATCCCGATTGTGTGGCAGTTGTGGGGTATGGTGGCCAAAACCAAGGGTTTTCTCAACAAGATCCCTATAACAATCAACCTTTTAGACCTCCCATCAATCCTAATTCTAGCCAAGGAAACTTCAACCAAGGGTACAACTCCAATAATAATGTCCCCTTTAGCAATCAAGCAAACATGAGTTTTCTTAGGCCGAATGGGAATAGGCCATATCCTCAAGTGTCAAGGCCCAACCCTAGCCTACCCTATCCATCTACACAACCACCACCAAACCCGCCTCTAAATCATGATTACCTTTCCACTCAAGTGAACTCCCTTGCACAACAAAATCAAACCCTCTCCAAAATCAATCAAACCTTGATTACTCAAATGTAACAACTTCAAGCACAACATAAGTTGTTTGAGTCCCAGCTTGCTCAGATGGCTAATCCACCCCCATCATTTCTATTCCCATCTCACCCATAACAAAACCCATCCACCCAACCTCCACCATAAAACACTCCTGACTCCAACCCTAAACATCACACAAGCAAGGCGATTTTGCTAAGATTGGGAACCTCATACTCTGCTCCAATTGTAGCTCAAAGAGAAGATTTAGGGGATGGTTCTTCAAAGGATCTTGGTCTTCAAAGAGAAATTTGGCATAAAGATGATTTTGAGGGGAGAGAAAAGAAGAGAGTTGATGATGAAGATGAGAAAAAAGGATAATGAAGTCGAGGGGAAGAATATGGATGTTCAAGATGTAGAGAAAGAGTGGAAAAAGAAGGATGAAGAAGAAAAACAGAGGGAAATTTAGGAAAGGAGGAAACTTGAGCTTCAACATGCTTCACCTCTACCTTTTTCTTACAAAAAGATAGAGAAACAATTTCAAGAATATTTTCTTATATTCCTAGAGCATATGCGGCAACTTGAGATGAAGATACCTGAAGGTCTTAGAGCACTCAAGAGGGGAGGGGGGGGGGGGGGGGTGAATTGAGTGTTAAGTAGCCTTGGCCTATTTTTCTTTCTTTTCGATCTATGAGAGGAACCAGTTGGGCTGGTCCCTATAAGCAGCGGAATGTACGAAAGGCAATAAAGAAAACACAAGATTTAACGAGGTTCAGCCAACTATGGCCTACGTCCTCCTATCCTATGCTCTTCTATTAATCTACTCCAAAAAATAAAGAAAACAGACACTCTACTGTTTCCCTACTCCGGGAACCAGTATACCCCACACTCTACTCCGAATGTGCACTCGACTTACACTAGTAAGCCCCTTGTGTTTGAACTCACAAACACTAACACAACCTTTCAACCCCTCTGTTGAAGGCTTTGACAAAATCAAATGTTCTCTTTTAATCTTACTTCTAAAAGCTAATTAAGAGAAAATGTTTAAGCTCTAAGAGTGCTCTTGTATATGAGTCGATGAATAAGCTTTTATGCTTAAGTGTATATGGCTCTCAAAATTTACTCCCCTTTAATTTCAGAGAGACTTGCATGAATATGAGAGACTAGATGAGTTTATATACTTGGATACAAAAACCCTAGTTTCCTTAAATCGCGTAATCTTGATGAACAAGTAATAGTGCGATTTTAGGAAAGTATTTATCTTATTTGATTTAATCATAAAGATAAAATCAAATAAGATAGATACTCCTAGTTTTAAGGTAACCACAATATTATCATCTAATCTCCAGTTGCTTAGGATAATCTCAAAATAATTGTTTGAAAAAGTATTTTTACAAAATCTTTTATTTTTCTCAAAACACGCAGCTCGAATATTCCGTACAGTGAACCTGGTTCCTCAACCTGGTTCCCTGAATTG
Source organism: Dysphania ambrosioides (assembly GCA_026401315.1). Classification (NCBI taxonomy): domain Eukaryota; kingdom Viridiplantae; phylum Streptophyta; class Magnoliopsida; order Caryophyllales; family Amaranthaceae; genus Dysphania; species Dysphania ambrosioides. Next base: position 7,274,537 of record CM048662.1, read on the forward strand.
AGTATGTTATGAATTATGTTCCATCTTTGTACCAGAATTCATAATATGACTCAATACACTTATAATCACTTAGTTTACCCAAACATGCAAGTCATACTACGGAGCACATTACATGATAAAACTATATTAAGCATTAAATTACAAATCTTGTTTTTTTTCATGTAATCTTCAAGACTTAAATCTTCCTTGAATACTTCCATTATGAGCAATGTATCTTTCTTCAAATGTCTTCGAAAGGCCTTCATGCTCCAAGTCTTGGAATCAACTTAACTATTGCACATGTAACATGGTTAATGTACAATAAGGAGAATGTGACTGCTTTTCAGCACAGCAGTCTAGGAAACAGTTCCTACTGGTTTCCCACCAGTATATGGAACAATTTACATCCAACCATTTCCTATATATAGACAAGTTAGTTAAATGAATAACATAAATAAGTAATAACTTGTCTAGGAAAACAGTGTTCAATTCCAGCTGGTTTCCAGCCAACTATTTGCAATGCTTATTGTAACCTGTTTCGTGTAATCATTTGTCATCACTCAAAACCTAAGGGACTCGACAAATTCCTTCTTTTATCTGATGACAAACTAATTGAAGTTCCTACAACCAATCAAGTTAAAAACAGAGAAAAACTCCAATTAAGTAATCAAATAGGTTTGAGTATAACCAACAAACTCAAGACTTAAATGAACAAGTTAGTGAAGCCAACTGGTTCCATAGACTAACTATCAAACTGACTCCCCTAAACTATCAAACTGAACTTCTTGACACAATCTAAACTATCTTAGGCTTTCGTACACTACTTCCCCCTTTTGGCATCATTAAAAAGTACTTTTAAGTAAAAGTAATGTGCACAAATTGTTAAATGTGCTCCTCCATACAGTGGCATCAACCACCATTCAAGTAGTATGCTGCAAGAAGAGATTAGTCAAACAGTTCATACCATAGCAGAATTAATGGTCAATACAAGCCAACAAAGTTCAACAAAAGGAACCCAAATCCACAAAAAAAGAAAGTTCATGGATTGGGTGAGAAATATACATACCAACAAAATCAGTTATTTTAGAATAGAAATAAGGGGGAGGGGAAATAAGAGCGGGAACCAGCATTACTCCTCATCATCATTCTCTTCCTCTTCCTCCTCCTCGTACCTAGCATCATCGTCTGCATCAATGAATTGTTCCTCTTCATCCTCCTCATCTTCTTCACCAGGCTCTTCTTCCTCCGCCTGAGTCTGTGGAGTCATAGAACCTATACCCGGAGCCATATGAGCTTGAGTGTCAGTTAACATTTTTTCCATCTCCTCCATCTTGGTACTAAAAGAAGTTGACAAGCCTTGAACCAAACTTATTATCTTTCTTAGCATATTCTCCTGATTCTCCAACCGTTTCAGAATCATTTCCTAACCTGCTGGTTCCTCTACCTTCTTCTTCTTTGATGGGGGTTTCATCTCCTCTGATGGTTCCTCAATCTTAAAACTTAATGTATCACCACTTATGTCAAGACCCTTTAGCTTCAGGATTGCTTTTGTGAACACCGTGACAGGCACGATGGACCCACTCATAGTAACATTTTCATTAATAAGCAATTGAGTAATGACAGAACCATAAGGCAGAGAATGGTGAGATGAACCATAACAATTCATAATGTGATCCAGCATCAAGGAGGGAAGATTAATCTTAATTCTCTTCATCATGAGATACATTAGAACCATCTCCATAATGCGTATTGTTCCCCTTCCTTGAGCCATTGGGATCAAGACCTTTTTGCACAACGAATGCAGAACCAGCATTACTAGTTCCTTCAAATTAGCAGATTTAAAGACACCAGGTTTCTTGGACATCTTTCCTCCAAACAAATGCTCATAAATCTCATCAAGAGTGACCCCTACCAACACGGGCCACCAATCACTAGAATACTTATCAAATCCATCCCTGGGCACCCTTAACATGATAGACAAAGTGGCAACAGACAAGGTTACATCCACATCATTCACACGAGAACCAATAGACATATCAGGCAGCTGTTTCAAGTTCACATAAAAATCTCTAACCCCAGACACATTAGCAGCACTACAATCAAATAATGGCATCCATCCTTGATACTCAATCAAAATTTTAAATTCAGACAAAGTAGGCACATCAAAATACCCCTTTTCAACACGACAACCAGAAAGAACCAATCCAGCATTTAGGTTAGTAGAACCAGTAGATGGAGATTCTACAGACGTACCTTTTGTAGTGCGAGGGGTTCTTACTGGGACCCATTTCCTCTTGGTTCCCTAAACAGATGCAGTGGACTGTTCCTCTAGATCTTCCTCAATAGTCTTCTTTACTAAAGACCAAGTTACCCTACCACGTACCATGACTTCTTCGGTGAGTGTCCCCTCCTTGTGACCAGTGATTTCTACATCATCATCTCCTACACTCTGACCTTCATTACTAACGTCTTCCAAATCCTAGCTTAGAGTTCTTCGTGCTTCCTTCTGATGTTCCCCTTGAGACCGAGCTGGTTCCTTGATGAAGGAACCACCAGCTTCTAAAGGATCAGTAACAAGCACGGTTTGTTGTGATTTTGGTTGGGGTGATTTTGGTGGTAAGGTAAATTCTTGTGGTGGATCAGGGGTGATGATTGGTAAATTTGTGGGTGCTGAGGTTTTGGAAGTGATATTGGGTGGTGGTTTGGTTGGGTTTTGATCGAGTTGAGGAGAGTGAGGAGCCACATCAGTGTTTCCCTGAGATTGTGAGGAATCACTTGCATGTCACCTTCCCTTGCCTTTTTTGGCTAAAGATGCGATTGATTTTCTACCATGGTGATTTTGCAATTGTAGATCAAAGAGTGAAGAGGACGCTGATGAACAGTAACCGTTGTGAGCAGAGAATTTTGAATAGAGCACAAGAAAGAGAGAGAATTTCGAATAATGATGAGAGTTGTGAGCTACACAAAGGGTTAGAGATCATATATTTATAGCACATAAAGAGGAGAGAAGAGAAATAAAAAATAAGTCGGTTAAGCCAAGAAGAGCAACGACACAAATTTTAAAAATTGAAATCAATTTTGGCAATGATTCTTTGCCTTGAATATCTCAACCGACCTAAAAATTAGGCATGTGATATATTGCCTTGATCAATAAGTCAAATAACTAAAATAAGATTATTTCCTTCCAAAAGGAAATGATCTTATAGTAATCTTCCAAAAAATATAAAAATATTAATCGGATGACATATCTAAGCTGATCTGCTGTTTCCCTTTGCTAGTACCTATACAGAACCACGTCACCCTGTTTTTGGCAACTTAGCCTGATTTTACCTGTTTCTTGTACCAATAATTCTCAACCCTTTTGGGATTTTGAACCATTTACACAAAACTTGAAGGATTTCGACATAGGTATATACACATACTATACAAAAGAATACCATTCTAACCAATCATAGAGGGAAGTAATTGAAGCCAAAGACCTAAAATCTAACTAGACCTAATAAGACTCTCAAATTACAAAAAGACTATTGACACACAGGTTTTGTGAAGATATCAGCGATCTGATCTTCACTTTTACAAAACAACAACTCCACCAAACCTTTCTCTACATTGTCTCTCAAGAAGTGATGTCTTATCTCAATGTGTTTGGTTTTGGAATGTTGGACAGGATTCTTTGTAATATTAATTGCACTAGTGTTGTCATAATAGATAGGAACACTATCATAAACAACACCAAAATCCTTCAGCTGGTTCCTTATCCATAGTAGCTGGGAACAACATGAAGCTGCAACAATATACTCTGACTCTATTGTGGACAAAGCCACTTAATTATGCTTTTTAGAACCCCAAGAAATTAGGCAAGATCCAAGAAAGTGTAGCATACCTAAAGTTCTCTTCCTATCAACAAGAAAGCCAGCATAATCTACATCTGTGTACCCAATAAGATCAATTGAACTACCTTTGGGGTACCACATGCACAGATCTATTGTTCCCACAAGATATCTAAGTATCCTTCTAACAGCCTTCAAATAAGACTCTTTTGGATTGCTTTGAAACCTAGCACATAATCCAATAGAGAACACAATGTTAGGCCTACTTGCTGTTAGATAAAGGAGGGAGCCAATCATCCCTCTATATAGTGAGGCTTTAACATCTTTTCCCTTTAGATTAAAATCTAATTTAGTGGATGTGTGAATAAGTGTATCATAAACCTTGTTGTTCTCCATGCCAAATTTCTTCAGCAACTCTTTCAAGTACTTTTGCTGATGAATCATGATTCCATTTTCCATTTGCTTAATCTGCAATCCTAGGAAGAATCCTAATTCTCCCATCATGCTCATCTCAAACTCACTCTACATAAGATTAGCAAACTCATCACATAGTACCTAATTAGTAGCACCTAATAAAATATCATCAACATAAATTTGTACTATAATCAAGTGATTCTCTCTGGTTTTGATGAACAATGTCTTATCCACTGTTCCCCTCTTATAGTCATTCTCCATTAAAAATGTAGACAACCTTTCATACCAAGCTCTTGGAACTTGTTTCAATCCATATAACACTTTTTCCAGCTTGTATACATGATGGGGGAACAACTTATCCTCAAAACTAGGTGGCTGCTCTACATATACCTCTTCCTTCAAGTAGCCATTCAGGAAGGCAGTCTTTACATCCATCTAAAACAATTTTATATTCATGTGAGCAGCATAAGAAATCAAAACTCTAATGGCCTCTAGTCTAGCTATAGGTGCAAAAGTTTCATCATAGTCAATTCCTTCTTATTGATTGTAACCTTGCACCACTAGCCTTACTTTATTTCTGACTATTGTACCTAGGTTATCCAATTTGTTTTTAAAGACCCATTTTGCACCAATGACTGACCTGTCCTTTGTTCTAGGTATAAGGTGCCAAACCTGGTTCCTATGAAACTGATTTAATTCATCTTGTATTGCTAGAACCCAATCAGGTTCGGTCAAAGCCCTTTTGTAGTCAGTTGGCTCTACACTAAACAGGAAAGAATAAAAAGCACAAAAGTTTTGAAAAACATTTCTTCTCATTTGAATTCCCTTGTTAATGTTACTAATGATCTGATTTGGGGGATGAGAGGATAGGTATTTATAACTTTTGAAAGTGAAATAGGTTTGTGCTTCTTCATTAGGTTGGGAACCAGCATGATCGTGAATCACTTCTTCTTCTGTAGAACCAGAAGAGTTCATGTTCACGCTATTTCCATTAACATCACTTACCTCAGGTTCAGGGGAGGCCTCTTCATCCATTCCCCCCTGAACTTCTTACTTGTCTGTCACTTGGGAAGCCATTAGGTCTTGGTTCTCCTTCTGAATTTTCGTTGTTCTCATTTTCTTCTCTAGGCTTTTCACCATCATCATCTGGTGAAGCATTAGGAGAGCCTAGAACTGCTTGTACTTCACTTAGAGAACCAGTGTCATAGTTCCCCGTAAACTCCATCAGTCCAATCATTTCATTAGGTTGTACCTGCGTAATCTCAGAAGACATGTTAAATTCATCAAAAATGACATAAACACTCTCCTCAATACACAAAGTCCTCTTATTAAAGATTCTATATGCTTTGCTCTGAGCAGAATATCCAAGAAAGAATCCTTCATCACTCCTAGGATCAAATTTATCTAGCTGGTTCTTCCCATTGTTGTGTACATAGCATTTGCATCCAAAGACACGAAAGTATGAAATATTAGGCTTTCGACCTTTAAGGAGTTCATAGGGAGTCTTGTTTAACTTTGGTCTAGCAAGCACTGTCAATAGCTTCACCCTAGAAACTCTTAGGAAGACCACTCTCAATGAGCATCGTCCTCGTCATTTCCTCAAGAGTTCTATTCTTTCTTTCAACAACACCATTTTGCTGTGGTGTTCCCTGTAATAATCAACAAAGTTAGAATTTTATCAAATTCAGTACCATGGTCTGATCTTACCGAGACCAGCTTGTGAGAAAGCTGGTTCTCAACCTGCTTCACCAATGCTACCCATTCGTCAAATGTTTCATCTTTTGAATGTAGCATTATCACCCAAGTGTACCTGGAATAATCATCAACCATAACACAAACATATCTATGACCTCTTTGATTTTGTACTCTCATGGGACCACATAAATCAATGTGTACAAGTTCGAAGGGTCTGCAGGTACTCAAAACTATTTTAGGCTTAAAAGAGATCTTGACCTGTTTCCCTTTGACACATTCTGAAGAAACTTTATCGACCTCGAATGTGATGTTAGGGAGTCCTACCACCAAGTTATAAGACTTTAGTTTATTCAAGAGTGTCAAGCTAGCATGTCCAAATCTCTTATGCCAAATCCATTGATTATTGTCAGACACAGCTCTCAAACAAACAGACTTGTCTTGAGGAATTTTATCCAGAAAGGTAATGTAAACATCATGTTTTCTGATTCTCTCACACAAAGCTCGCCTGTTAGAGAGTTAACTATGTGACAAAGATTGGCTCTGAACTCAACTCTATTATCTTTGTCACATAATTGAGAAATTCTCAAATGATTATGTTATAAGCCTTCAACATAATACACATCATCAATTGCGTTTGAAAATGTCTTACCTACTTTACCTAAACCAGTGATGGTTCCCTTGCTATTATCTCCAAAGGTGACACTTCCACCATCAAAGGCTACTAGTGAAAGGAATTGTGTCTTATCCCCGGACATGTGTCTTGAGCACCCACTGTCCAAATACTAATAGGTACTTCCCTTCACTTTAGCCTGCAAGAATAAATCAAACATTAGATTTAGGAATCCAAACATCCTTGGGTCCCTTTTTAACAACATTAGGCTCTTGTTGGTCTTTTCTTCTCCAGACTAACTTCATACATTTATTGTTCTTATTCACACTGTTCTTCCTAGCTGAATATTCATGAATCTTATGTCCATTCATACTATAATGATAGCAAACATACATCTCTTTAGTCATGACATACTTACCTCTTTTGAATTCTTTAATCCATGTGGTTTCTCTAGGGGACCAGTTAGTCCTGGTTCTCTATCTGGTATATCCAAGACTAACCTTCCCTTTGTTACCTTTCGATGAGCTTAAAAAACTCAATGTTTCCTGTGCAGTCAATAATTTTTCAACATGTCTATGACTATCATGAAGTTCCTTTTCTCTGTTTTCAAGAGTCTTAGTCAACAACTCGTTTTTCTCTTGTAGAAAATCAAAATTACTTTTTAAGGCTTCAAGTTGTAAATTACGCTTTGAAACCATAGAATTAATAGTCATGTCAACAACTACTGGCTACTTGCCCTTTTTCAATTGATAGATTTTAGCATGAAATTCACAAATAGTATTTTCATATTTATCTATCACATCACTAATTTTTACGCTGGTACCTGAAGGGGAAATAGTGAACTGAGAAGGTTTAAGTGAAGTAATTTCCTTGTGAGAATTTTCCGAATTGCAAGCTAATATCTCAAAGGCTTTTAACAAAGAAGTTTTACTACAGGAATTTGCTTTACCTCTAGCTGCTGAAAAATCAAGAGATTCACAAGTGGTTGATAAGTCTCTGGGGAACCAAGAGGTCAGATCTTCTTCACCAACACTAGGATAGTCAGGTTTAGAAGATCTTGCCTTTTCCAGTTCCACTTTACACTTGTCTAATTTAACTTCTAGCTCTACCACTTGATTTTTCAGTTCATGGCAAACTTCTTCTAGGTAATCACAACTAGCAACAACAATTTCACATTCAACACGTTTTTCTTTATGCTTTCTTTTTCTAGTTATGTAAGTTTCACCCAATTTATAGCATTCATCTAATAAAGAGTTAATACAAACAATCATATTATCTCTATCATATTCATGCATATCTTCTCTAACTTGTTCTAAGTTTACCTTGTGTTCATATAATACATCCTTCTTTGCCATCAAGCATTTTCTAAATGTACTGGTTCCTGAATTAGTGTTGTTTCCCTTAATGTTTGCAAAGGCAGTCAAGCAAACATCAGAGTTAGGTGATTCTTCATCCTCATCAGACCCTGAATCAGAATCACCCCACATGGATGCTATCATAGCATTCTTGAAGGCTCGTTTATCTCTAGATTGGGACTGTTTGTCCTTCCACCTAGGACAATCTCGAATAAGATGTCCCTTATCACCACACTTGAAGCAACCTGCAGAAGAGAAGTTAGACTTCTTAAAATTCTTACCTTTAAAGTTCTTCCTCTGGTCTTGAAGTGATCTCTTAAATCTTTTAGCAATCATGCCAATCTCATCTTCTTCCTCTTCTACTATTCCCTTAAGAGCCATGCCTCTGGCTTATTCTTTCTCAGACTTAGAGTTAATCAACATCTCATGAGTCATGAGGGAGCCAATCAGCTGTTCCAAAGACAAGGTGGATAGATATTTTTCTTCATAGACCGCTGTTACTTTGGCTGTCCATGCATCTATTAAGCTACGCAAAACTTTTCTCACAAGATCCTCATCAGAAAAAATCTTACCAAGAGATCTAAGATCATTGATAATTGTCATAAATCTACAAAAACAATCATTAATCTTTTCATTTTTATTCATAGCAAACAGCTCGTATTTATACATAAGTAAATTGATTTTGGACCTTTTTACCTCGCTGGTTCCCTCAAAAGCAAGTTCGAGGGTATCCCAAATCTCTTTTGCATTGCTGCAACCTGAGATCCAGTTTGTTTCATTTTCACCTATAGCCTGTTGTAGAATTGACATTGCTTTGGCATTCTTCTCCAGCAGTTTGTAATAAGCAGTTACTAATTCATTGTCTTTCTTAGGAACTAAGTTTCCTTCAGCATCTGTCTTGAGGATGATGTTGGGACCATTCTTGACAACTAGCCAACATTCATAATCAATTCCCATGATTACATTCTTGATCCTATTCTTCCACCAAGCATAGTTATTTCCGTTGAACTTTGGTGTCTTGTTGTCATAGCCCATAGCATTTAGATCTTGAGTACTCATGCTTGACTCTTCTAGATGTTACACTTGTGAGAAGCCTAGGCGTTGATACCAATTGAAGGTTTTAGAGCACTCAAGATGGGGGGGGGGGGGGGGGGTTAATTGAGTGTTAAGTAGCCTTGGCCTATTTTTCTTTCTTTTCGATCTATGAGAGGAACCAGTTGGGCTGGTCCCTATAAGCAGCGGAATGTACAAAAGGAAATAAAGAAAACACAAGATTTAAGGAGGTTCAGCCAACTATGGCCTATGTCCTCCTACCCTATGCTCTTCTATTAATCTACTCCGAAAAATAAAGAACACAGACACTCTACTGTTTCCCTACTCCGGGAACCAGTATACCCCACACTCTACTCCGAATGTGCACTCGACTTACACTAGTAAGCCCCTTGTGTTTGAACTCACAAACACTAACACAACCTTTCAACCCCTCTGTTGAAGGCTTTGACAAAATCAAATGTTCTCTTTTAATCTTACTTCTACCCCTCTGTTGAAGGCTTTGACAAAATCAAATGTTCTCTTTTAATCTTACTTCTAAAAGCTAATTAAGAGAAAATGTTTAAGCTCTAAGAGTGCTCTTGTATATGAGTCGATGAATAAGCTTTTATGCTTAAGTGTATATGGCTCTCAAAATTTACTCCCCTTTAATTTCAGAGAGACTTGCATGAATATGAGAGACTAGATGAGTTTATATACTTGGATACAAAAACCCTAGTTTCCTTAAATCGCGTAATCTTGATGAACAAGTAATAGTGCGATTTTAGGAAAGTATTTATCTTATTTGATTTAATCATAAAGATAAAATCAAATAAGATAGATACTCCTAGTTTTAAGGTAACCACAATATTATCATCTAATCTCCAGCTGCTTAGGATAATCTCAAAATAATTGTTTGAAAAAGTATTTTTACAAAATCTTTTATTTTTCTCAAAACACGCAACTTGGATATTCCGTACAGTGAACCTGGTTCCTCAACCTGGTTCCCTGAATTGAGTATGTTATGAATTATGTTCCATCTTTGTACCAGAATTCATAATATGACTCAATACACTTATAATCACTTATTTTACCCAAACATGCAAGTCATACTACGGAGCACATTACATGATAAAACTATATTAAGCATTAAATTACAAATCTTCTTTTCTTCATGTAATCTTCAAGACTTGAATCTTCCTTGAATACTTCCATTATGAGCAATGTATCTTTCTTCAAATGTCTTCGAAAGGCTTTCATGCTCCAAGTCTTGGAATCAACTTAACTATTGCACATGTAACATGGTTAATGTACAATAAGGAGAATGTAACTGCTTTTCAGCACAACAGTCTAGGAAACAGTTCCTACTGGTTTCCCACCAGTATATAGAATAATTTACATCTAACCATTTCCTACATATAGACAAGTTAGTTAAATGAATAACATAAATAAGTAATAACTTGTCTAGGAAAACAATCAATTCCAGCTGGTTTCTAGCCAACTATTTACAATGCTTATTGTAACTTGTTTCCTGTAATTGTTTGTCATCACTCAAAACCTAAGGGACTCAACAATACCATTCTTAGAGGCCACGGAACAAATGCATCAATATGCTAAGTATCTGAAAACTCTCTTAGGAAACAAGAGAAAGCTTAGGGGCGAAGTGATTAGTTTGCTAGAGCAGGTTAGTGCCATCTTTCAGGGCACCTAGGCTAAGAAAGAAAAAGCTAGTGGACCCTTTCTGCTCCTAGTCATCCTTTGAAAAATTAATTCTAAGGGAGCACTGGCTGACCTTGGGGCTTCAATCAGCCTCACGCCGATGTCAATTGCTAAACAACTAACCATTGAGCTCAAGCTATTAAAGAAAACCATCCAAGTTGCTGACCGAAGTATAAAAGTGCCATGTGGGGAGTTTGAGGACATTCCGATCTAGTTAGGGAACATAATGGTTCAATGTGACTTCATGGTGCTTGATATGGTTGAGGATTATTAACACCCCTCATCCTAGGGAGAGATGCTTTGAAGACTTTGGGCGCCTTAATCAACTGCGAATCTGAGACTATCACTGTGAGGGTAGCCTAAGAAAAGGTTGTATCTGCCTTTTCTAAGTCTTCCAAAGAACCCATGGTCGAGAAGATTTGTTTCTTTGAGGTTGTTGAGAATACAGTTGAACAAAAGGTTGAGGGGTGTGATGTTTTTGCTGCCCCGGTGTTGGTTGAGGTGACAGAGGAGAAGAAAACAACTAAGAATGTTGTTTTTGATGTTGAGAAGGAGAGTACTCTGATAAAAGAGATTTATGACATGTTTGAGGGAACTGACAAGCCAGCCCACAAAAAAAAAAACAAGGCTAAGAAAAGAAGAAAAACCAAAAAGAGAACGATGGCTCCACCCTGGCTTAGGGGAGCCCCGTATTATAGCCCACCTCTAGAGGACCCCGGTCTCACTTTGCCTACTTCTGCCACAGCTAATCAGTGGAGAGTTTTGACTCCCCATGCTGGAGGGGATGGAGATGCTTTGAGTGAGTCCACTCCTACGGCATGTATAATTTATTCGTCTTCTTTTTTTGTCTAAACTTGTGGCTAATTGTGTCGAACGTAGCGACGTTAAACAAAAGTACTCGCAGGAGATAACTCGGTGTTAATGTACTTTGTTTTTTTGCTTAGCTATAGTGTCCATAATGCTAATCTATCTCCCTTTTGGTTCTTTTCTCTATCTTTCCCAAGTGCCAAGACGACTCTTGAGCTGGCTTGGGGGAGGGTTCTTGCGTTTTTGAAGTTTCGAAAGATTCGCATTATTATAACTATTGCCTTCCTTTTTGTTATAGTCTTTGCATATTTAGTTTAGTTTTGTTAATATGCTTGAGTTGTGAAACCGGCATGAAAGCTTCTGATGTGTACATTTTAGTGGTCATATGCATACTCATGTTTTCCTTGCCTTGTACCTGTTTTAGGACCGAATGATTAACTGTTTTCCACCTGACTTGGGGATCTGAGCTTGCTTGGTTTGTGGCTTGGATGACTACCTATTAAGGCATATTTCGACTAGCCTAGTAAGGATCGAGCCTTCTAGGACTCCATTATGAGTCCTATGTCATCGAGTGCTAGTTAGAGAATCTAAGTATTGTGTCTGTTCATCTCTAGCATATTCAGCTTTTCTAAAGGTTAGGGATGATAACATGTTTGTAGTTACAACTACATGGCCAAATTGCCTACCATGAATATTAATTGACGTTAGGGTAAGCCAAGTTTATGCCTTTACCTTTTTCTTCATAGCTACACTATTTAACTCCACATGAGCCAAATATTCCCTCTCTTTACCTATAGGATAGTGAAGTGATCATAGTGAAGTTGGTTTCCATTGCATTGCGGTGTAGGATTTTGGTTTAAAAAGTCATTGTCGGATGATATGACTCTACACATTACTCTTAATGTATTGGAAAATTATTTACATGAAAAGTTCGAAGAAAAAAGAGCATGAAAAGAACAAAAAAAAAAAAGAAAGAGAAAAGAAAAAAAAGAGAAAAATTCGAGAAGAAAATTAATGTAATGTAGTAGAGTTCATTTATGCATATCTTGAGGATTTCGGGAGTGGCATTGTTGTCGAAAGTCATAGCTGTCCTTGGTTTCATTACCTTGGATTGGTTACTATCCTCTATTTTAACTCCACATCCCCAAATTTTACCCTACCTTGACCCTAGCCTATATTACAACCCTTTCACCTGTTCAACTTGGCCTGATTAGTAAGTTTTGTGCTAGAGAGTAGATAAGATACAATTCCCAAGACTTCTCCCTGTTTAAGTGTTTAATTCCCAACTCATCTTTAGTCAGATGATTTCGAACGAAACACAAACCTTATTAAACACACGAACGTATTAGAAATTTCTTACATCTTTAGGGAAATAGCCTGGGGAGCACAGACTTGTGACTTCACATTGCTCTACCTTCTGTTTTAGGCAAATCAAGGCATCATTTGGCCGAATCTCAACCTATTCGGCTGCATCCAAAACCAATTGGGCCGAATGGCCCTTATTTTTGCAGATTTTGGTTCTTTCTTAAGCCGACCCTCGAGGGTTTTTCTAGGGTTTTACCCCCTTATGTCCTTAGGGTATAAATACCCTCGTGCTCTATGTAAAACCCTTATGCCTATTTTGAGAGCTCTTGTACCTCAACTTGGAACATCACTTTCATTGCTTTTCATTTCATTCTTGCACTAGTTTAGATTTAATGCTTTTATTGCTCTCCTTTTCAAGTATTGTATTTGGATTCAGAATTTCTTTCGTTCAAGCAATTTCATTCACGTAAGTTATCGTTTCCTTTATTGATTTACTTTATTTCATGCTTTCATTCATTGTTTTTGTCAATTTAATTACTCTTGCTGTTATTATGTCTTCATTTATGCCTATACGTGAGTAGTTTTCTTAGGGGTTTGATTGGTAAAACCCTAGGTTGGCTTGTTCTTCATGTGTAGGGTTAGGGTTTGAGATTATCAATGATTGTTTGATTGATATTCAATGCGAATCTTGTCCTGCTACTCCTTAGGAGACATAGGGCGATTGTAGGTTGTTCATGTGATTTATAGGGTCGCAAACTTCCTCTCGTCATCTTGAGTGTCTTGATTGATTTCCCCTGACCTAGCTTATCTACTAGTTGTATTGTCCTTCCTAGGGTGGAACTAATCCATCCCCATTTGTCTTTCATTGATTATCATCATTTTTATTCTCGCTTTACTTTCCTATTTTTAGTATAGTTTAAGCAATTCACATCTCAAATAAACTTTTGCATCAAGTCTAGAATAGCATCCCTTGTTGTCGAGGTTCGACCCTCGACTTACCATTACACTAGTTGTAGTAGTATTAAGGTGATTATAAATATTGTTTGTGTAACTAGTCTTTTAGTAAACGACGCTAAATGCCGGTTATCAATATGGCGCCATTGCCAGGGACAAGGCGTTATGTTTAGATTATAGTCTTGTTGTAATTCATTTTTGTTTTATTTTTATTTTTGTCTTTTAATCTTGCTTGTCAGTGCTTACGCTTGGTCTCTAGTGTTGTTTGCATGTCATATAGCACACGCAGATAAAATCAACAGCTAGGACCATACGATCCTGAGATTCAACGTAGTAAACGGCGAGTTCCATCCCAAACCCCGTTACAACAAAATACTCCCAACCCTCCTACATCACCAATGGACGAAAATCAACAATTATTTGGTTAATTTGGGACACCTGGGTCCCAAGAATTTCAAGGAGGTGTCGTGTTACCTATAGTCCCGATTCCATATCAAATACATCCACAATTCACCCGGATGGTGAAGGAGACCCCCTTTTGCGGTTTGAAAAATGAATGCCCCCTCCAACACTTGGAAGCATTCTCAAATATTTGCGGGCTCATTCCTCCATGCCCTAATAGTCCGGACTATGTGCAGATGCACCTATTTCACCTGAGTCTAGCTGGCGATGCTAAGGATTGGTATAAATGCTTAGAGCATAACTCAATTGTTAATTAGGCTCAATTGAAAATAGCTTTTCTAGAGAGGTTTTATCCTATAGTTAGAACACAAGAGTGGCGTAAGAAAATTGCGTCCTTCACTCAAAAAGATGATGAGAACCTTAGCGCTACTTGGAGTTAGTTAAAAAGGATGATTAGAGTATACCCCCATCATAAGTACGGGGAGAACCATCACAATACATTCTTCTACAATGTTCTCAATGACTCCACCAAGGCACTTCTAGACTCGGCAGTTGGTGGCCAACTCTCAAAAGTCCCGTGCAATCAGGTGAAGGCTAAGATTAAAGAGGTAGCCAAAAATATCTCTTGGGGAGGAGCAAGAGGTAATGGAATACCGAGGGGGATGATTGATTCAAGTAACTTGGACACGATTAGTTTGAAAATTGAGGCTATCATGGCTAAGCAACTGTCCAAGCTCAAACTAGCTCAAGGTAGTTCTAATGTATCATCAGTTAATGAGAAGCCCTTTTCATGTAGAATCTGCGGGGGCACCAATCATGATACATCCTATTGTGGGGGTTCAAATTCTGAATATGTAGCACTATGAACTATGGGGGTTACAACTAAGTAGGGCCTCTAGTCATGAACCATGATGGTAATGGGTATAATCCCGATTGTGTGGCAGTTGTGGGGTATGGTGGTCAAAACCAAGGGTTTTCTCAATAAGGTCCCTACAACAATCAAACCTTTAGACCTCCCATCAATCCTAACTCTAGCCAAGGAAACTTCAACCAAGGGTACAACTCCAACAATAATGTCCCCTTTAGTAATCAAGTAAACGGGAGTTTTCCTAGGCCGAATAGGAATAAGCCATATCCTTAAGTGCCAAGGCCCAACCCCAGCCTACCCTATCCATCTACACAACCACCACCAAACCCGCCTCTAAATCATGGTTACCTTTCCACTCAAGTAAACTCCCTTGCACAACAAAACTAAATCCTCTCCCAAATGAATCAAACCTTAATCACTCAAATGCAACAACTTCGAGTACAATAGAAGTTGTTTAAGTCCCAGCCTACTTAGATGGCCAATCCACCCCCATTATTGCTATTCCCATCTCACCCTCAACAAAACCCGTCCACCCAACCTCCACCACAAAACACTCTTGACTCCAACCCTAAACATTACACATGGAAGGAGATCTTCCTAAGATTGGGAACCTCATACTCTATCTAATTGTAGCTCAAAGAGATGATTTAGGGGATGGTTCTTCAAAGGATCTTGGTCATCAAAGAGAAATTGGGCATAAAGATGATTTTTAGGGGAGAGAAACGAAGAGAGTTGATGATGAAGGTGAGAAAAAGGATGATGAAGTTGAGGTGAAGAATATGGATGTTGAAGAAGTAGAGAAAGATAGGAAAAAGAAGGATAAAGAAGAAAAATGGAGGGAAATTCAGGAAAGGAGGAAACATGAGCTTCAACATGCTCCGCCTCTACCTTTTCCTTACAAAAAGGTAGAGAAATAATTGCAAGAATAGTTTCTTAAATTCCTAGAGCGTATGCGGAAACTTAAGATGAAGATACCATTCTTGAAGGCCATGGAACAAATGCCCCAATATGCTAAGTATCTGAAAACTCACTTAGGAAATAAGAGAAAGCTTGGGGGAAAAGTGATTAGTTTGCCGGAGCAGGTGAGTGCCATCATTCAGGGCACCTGGGCCAAGAAAGATAAAGTTAGAGGACCCTTTGTGCTCCCAGTCACCCTTGGAAAACTTAATTCTAAAGGAGCACTAGCTGACCTTGGGGCCTCAATTAGCCTCATGCCGATGTCAATTGCTAAACAACTAACCATTGAGCTCAAGCCATGAAAGAAAACCATCCAACTTGCCGACCAAAGTATAAAAGTGCTATGTAGGGAGTTTGAGGAGCTTCCGATCCAAGTAGGGAACATTGTGGTTCAACATGACTTCGTAGTGCTTGATATGGTTGTGGATCCTTATACCCCCCTCATCCTAGAGAGAGATGCTTTGAATACTTTGGGCGCCTTAATCGACTGCGAATCTAAGACCATCACTGTGAGGGTAGCTTCAAAAAAGGTTGTATTTGCCTTTTCTAAGTCCTCCAAAGAACCCATAGTCGAGTAGATTTGTTCCTTTGAGGTTGTTGAGTATACAGTTAAACAAAAGGTTAAGGGGTGTGATGTTTTTGCTGCCCCAGTGTTAGTTAAAGTGACAGAGGTGGAGAAAACATCTAAGAATGTTATTTTTGATGTTGTGAAGGAGATTTCTCTAATAAAGGAGATTTGTGACATGTCTGAGGGACTTAACAAGCCAGCCCATAAAACAAAAAAGGCTAAGAAAAGAAGAAAAACCAAAAAGAGAACGATGGCTGCACCCTGGCTTAGGAGAGCCCCGTATTATAGCCCTACTCTAGAGGACCCCGGTTCTACTTTGCCTACTTCTACCACTGCTGCTTGATGAAGAGTTTTGACTCCCCACGCTAGAGGTGATGGAGATTCTAGGAGTAAGTCCACTCCTACGACAAGTATAATTTATTCGTCTTCTTTTTCTGTCCAAACTTGTGGCTAACTATGTCGAACTTACCGACGTTAAACAAAAGTACTTACGGGAGATAGCCCGGCATTAATATAGTTTGTTTCCTTAGCTATAGTGTCCATACTTTAGATCTATATCCCTTTTGGTTGTCTTCTCCATATTTCCCAATGTCGAGATGGCTATTGAGCTAGCTTAAGGGAGGGTTCTTGCATTTTTGAAGTTTTGAAAGATCCGCATTATTGTCAATATTGCCTTTGTTTTCATTATAGTCTTTGCATGTGTAGTTTAGTTTTATTAATATGCTTGAGTTGTGAAACTAGCATGGAAGCTTCTGATGTGTACATTCTAGTGGTCATATGCATACTCATGTTTTCCTAGCCTTGTGCCTGTTTTGGGACCGAATGATTGACTATTTTCCACCTGACTTGGGGATCTGGCCTTGCTTGGTTTGTGGCTTAGAGGACTTCCTATTGAGGCACATTTCGACTAGCCTAGTAAGGATTGAGCCTTCTAGGACTCCATTATAAGTCCTATGTCATCGAGTGCTAGTTATAGAATCTAAGTATTGTGTCTGTTCTCCTCTAGCTTAGTCTGCTTTTCTAAAGGTCAGAGATGATAACACGTTCGTAGTTACAACTACATGTCTAAATTGCCTACCATGAATATTGATTGACTTTAGGGTAAGCCAAGTTTGTGCCTTTACCTTTTTCTTCGTAGCTACACTATCTAACTCCACATGAGCCAAATATTCCCTCTCTTTACCTATAGGATAGTCAATTGATCATAGTGAAGTTGGTGTCCGTTGCATTATGGTGTAGGATTTTGGTTTGAAAAGTCCTTATCGAATGATATGACTCTTTACATTACTCTTAGTGTATTGCAAAATTTATTTACATGAAAAGTTTGAAGAAAAAAAAGCATGAAAAATACAAAAAGAAAAAAAAGAAAGAGAAAAGAAAAAAAAGAGAAATAGAAAAATTCGAGAATAAAATTGGTGTAATGTATTAGAGTTCATTTATGCATGTCTTGAGGATTTTGGGAGTGGCATTGTTGTCGAAAGTCATAGCTGTCCTTGGTTTCATTACCTTGGATTGGTTATTATCCTCTATTTTAAATCTACATCCCCAAATTTTACCCTACCTTAACCTTAGCCTACATTGCAACCCTTTCCAAACGTGTTCGACTTGGCCTGATTAGTATGCTGGAGAGTAGATAAGATACAATTCCCAAGACTTCTCCCTATTTAAGTGTTTAATTCATGGCGCATCTTTAGTCGGATGATTCCGAGCAAAACACATACCTTATTAAACACACGAGCGTATTAGAAATTTCTCACATCTTTTGGGAAAGAGCCTGGGGAGCGTAGACTTGTGACCTTATTAGGTAGTAGGTGGCATGGCCTGTGTTGTAGCTTTTCTAGTGATCTTGAGTTTTTGAAAAACATTGTTCATCTTGGTATTATGCTCTTGTGATTCCAATTTACTTGCACACCCATGGCTATGGAAGAGTTTTGCGCATACACGGCTTACATAGTCTTGTTTTCCACTCGCCTTGCCTTTTATTTGCTTTACTCATTGTGTAACCCTACTAGTTCATTTGCTAGGGACTAGCAAAGGTTTGGCTTGGGGGAAGTTGATGTGCTCATTTTAGAGCACGTTTATAATCCCATTTTAGTGTCCAATCTTGCAGTTTTAGATTGAATTTATACACATTACACTTTATTTTACCTTTATCTTGTCCTTGAGCTGTTTTAAGGTCATTTTAGGTACTTTCGATGATTTCAAGATAAAATACGACGTGTTCAAGGTTTTGACACTCTTACCAAGAGTTTAGATGCGCATATCATAGCTTGGGCACGCGTTCTAAGTGACCCTCTGATAACCGGTTTTCTAGGTCGTTAACTAAAAGACAGGTTATGCAAACAATATTTATTCCAACCTACAAACTATACGAGTATAGCGGAGTAGGGGGTCGAACCACGAAGACAAGGTATATCAAGACTTTGACTTTTAACACAACCGAACTATTTGGGGTTGGAAATTCAGTTAAAACTAATAGGTGGAAAATAGATGACGACAAATCACGAAGTAAAGCAAGTAGAGAAAAACGGGGACAAGATTGGATTCACCCTAGGAATGAAGCTTTAAAACCGAACATGATAGATTACAAAAAATCTGTTAATAACTAGCATGGATATCCGAGAATACGAGAGGAAGTTTGTGACCCTATAGATCACACGAACAACCTATAATCGCCCTATGTCTCCAAAGGAGTGGCAGGACAAGATTCGCATCGGAATCCGAAACTATTTATTAACATCGTTTCTACAATCTTAAGCAATAAAGATCATAGCTTTCCTAGGGTTTCACCAATCAAAACCCCTAAAAGAATTACTCACTCATATTCATGCGAAAAGACATAAAGATATTAAAAGATGCAGCAGAAACGAACATGGAATGAAATCGCGAGAATGAAAACAAAATCAGAATTAATAAACGATAAAATTAGAACTAAACATGCAATGAAGTAAAGCAAAGGATTAAGATTAAAGGAAGGAATTAAACTTACAAAAGCTTCAAATTGATATCCACGCAAAGAATTCGAACTACAAAGCGTTGAAGAAAAATTGAAAATCGAAAGCTAAAACTAAAAGAATTTGGAGGCTAAGAAATCTAAAAGTGCATAAAAGTATTAAACTTAGCTCCCCCCCTCCTCATCAGAGGAAGGGGGTATTTATAACAAAATAAGAAAAACCTACGAAAAACCCTAAAATGCATAGGAGCCGGCCCTAAAAAGAAGTAGTTGATCCGGAGGAAAACACTGTCATTCGCCCGAATATAGGTATCATTCGGCCGAATGTGATCCCATTCGCCCGAATTGTCTTCCATTCGCCCATTCGAGAGGCTTCGGGGAATCGATCTCTGTTAAGCATTCGCCCGAATGTACAAGGTGATTCGGCCGAATGGAAGCTCATTCGCCCGAATGAGTTCCATTCGGCCTTTCCAGTAGCAAGGCTCGAGAACTCTGAAGACTGCCTCTCATTCGACCGAATGAGTCTCAGATTCGGTCGAATCTGCAGCCATTCAGTCGAATGTCTCTCAGATTCGGTCGAATCTGAGAGCATTCTTTCCTCTTTTCACTTCCCTCTTTTCTGAACTCCGTGAAATCTTCATGAATGACTTCAAACACTTGTCCAAGCTAAGATATGTGTGTCAAAGGCTCGAATGTATCGCCTTTCACCTTGAAATCATCAAAATTGCCTAAAATAAACTTAAGACAACTCGAAAACAAGATCAAGGTAAAATCAAGCATAATATACATAAAACCAATACAAAACTACGAGACTTGACACTAAAATGAGTTAATAAATGTGCTCTAAAACGAGCACATCAACTTCCCCCAAGCTAGACCGTTGCTAGTCCCTAGCAAACGAAATAGAAAGGTGAAATGACAGCTAAAGGCAATATGAATGAAGAAATGAATGAAGAGACTAATGAAAAACATGAGAAGTGAAGCTCAAGTCAATGCAAGCCGTGCACGTGCGAAACTCCTCCCTAGCCATGGGTGTGCAAGTACAATGGGATTTAAAAAGCATAATCAACTTTTTACACTTACTCGGGATTGCCGAGCAAGCCACATCATAATTCATTCCGCCCACTACCTAATGAGGTCGCAAGTCTATGCTCCCAAGGTTATTTCCCACGAGGTGTGGGAGATTTCCATTACGCTCATGTATT
Source organism: Dysphania ambrosioides (assembly GCA_026401315.1). Lineage (NCBI taxonomy): Eukaryota > Viridiplantae > Streptophyta > Magnoliopsida > Caryophyllales > Amaranthaceae > Dysphania > Dysphania ambrosioides. Next base: position 7,295,187 of record CM048662.1, read on the forward strand.
TATGGGGTATGTGTTTAACTCGAAATCATCCGACTAAAGGTGAGTCGGGAATTAAAAACCTAAGCAGGGAAAAATCCCGTAAATCGTGTTTTATCTGCTCTCCAGCACTGATCTTACTAATCAGGTTAAGTCGAACAGGTTTGGAAAAGGGTTGTAATGTAGGCTTGGATCGAGGTATGGTAGAATTTGGGAATGTGGAGTTGAAATAGAGGATAGTAAGTGATCCAAGGAAGTAAAACCGAGGAAGATTACGCCTTCCGACAACCATGTCAATCCCAAAATTCCCAATAGTAGACTAATACACTATGTCAACTTTATTCTCAACTTCTTCTCTAATTTCTTTTGTTTAATTTTTTTTTTCTTTTTCTTTTTTTGTTCTTTTTTTCTTTGTTTTTTTTCTTTTGTGCTTTTCAAGCTTTTTTCTGAACTTTCTATGTGCATACTTCTTTGAAATGCACTAAGACTAGTGTATGTAGTCAAATCATTCAATGATCATTTCCCCAAACCGAAATCCTATATTACAATGCTACAAATATCAACTTCACTATGATCATATGACTATCCTCTAGGTAAAAAGAGGGAGTATTTGGTTCATGTGGAGTTAGATAGCGTGGCTACAAAAGAAGGTAAAGGCACAAATTTGGCTCAACCTAGAGTAAATTGATTTTCATGGTAGGCACTTTGGCTATGTAGCTTTTAACTACAAACGTGTTATCATCCCTAACCTTTAGAAAAGTAGACTATGCTGGAGGAGAACAGACACGATTCTTAAGATTCCCTGACTAACACTCATCAATATAGGACTCATAATAGAGTCCTAAAGGCTCAATCCTTACTAGGTTAGTTGAAATGCGCCTCAATAGGTAGTCATCCAAACCACATACCAAGCAAGCTCATATCCCCCCAAGCTAAGTGAAAAACAGTTGATAAACTCATACCCAAAACAGGCACAGGGCTACGGGAATACGAGTTTGTATAAAGTCGGTGCACAACAGAGGCTTGCATGCTTGTTTGGGATATATGATGGGAAAGGGGGCATGTGATGCAAAGAAGGGTAAAAAAAAAACAAATATATAAAAAAAAAACTAAAATACATAAATTTGGATTTTCGCATAGGAGATCGTACCAGTACTGGGTGCAGCGGCATATGGAACTTCTTGTATATATCCCTGAAAACAACACCAAAAAGCAAAGCGCAAAGCACAAAATAACACCTAGAAATAAAACACGAAGCAACGAAACGCTACACAACACTAAACTGACAACCAAGACCAAAGGACATGTGAAAGAATGAGTAGTGGACTATGGATATCCCCCCCAAGCTAGGATGAAGCCGTCCTCGGCGCTAAGGGAGGCCGTTAGGTCCACCACTACTCATCCCCCATAAATTCCTCATCATCCCCCTGGTCATCCTCCTCATTAACCTCCTCTTCCCCACCCGTGTAGTCCATCCCATAGTCGTCCGAGGCTCTTCTAGGAGCCGGCGGAGTGAAGTTATTAAACCTACGCCTACCCACCCGCAACCGGTCAAACCCATGACTTAGTGATATCTCGTTATAGTTGTCATGACGAGGGTACCAGGAAGGGGTGGCCATGCTTTCGCCGACCATGTGGGAGCGGTAGGCCATATCATACCATGGGTAGTTCGCCCGCTCGAAGTTTTGTTCGAGGTGTTCGAGCTGGGCGGTGTGGTGGGCTTGGGTGGTGAGGACCTGATCAAGCCTTCTCTCTATGCGTCCTAGGGAGGACAAAATGTCAGATTCAGACTCATCGTCTGAATCGTCATGGTCTGGTAAGACCGAGGTAGAGGCTCTAGGTCGGTCACGCATAGAGAGGGTGTGAGGGCGAGGAGGCGGTACAAGTGGGGGCTCGACAGCGTATCTCGGCACATCGCCTTCTAAGAGATACGAGGCCCCAAACTGGACCAGGGGAGGTAAATGAGGGCAGGGGAGGGGGATGGTGCGGTCTTTCAAGTACCGCCATCGCATGGGGTCCGCAAAAATGAAACCATCCCGTACGAGACATTGCTCGTGAAGGGTAGTGGAACTGGCATATCTTTCGCTGAATTCCACAGGATTCATGACGTTCAGGAATTCAGCAATGCGGAATACGTGTCCCCCTAAACATAAGTCAGTAGTAGCGTTTAGGGTGGCTGTGTTGTTTAGAAACTTCCACAGCGTCATTGGCAGGCTTAGTGTAGTGTCGTCGTGTGGTGCAAGATAGCGGTGCAAGATGTGCACCTTGTGCGTTCGTACTAGGTGAGGGCTAGGGGAAGGGAACAGAGTCTCCCTAGCAAATTTAAAGAACATGCGCAAAACTGGGTGTTGCACATCAGAAGCATATATGTTCCTATTCGGATAAACAAGCCGGCCAGCTATTTTAGGCCATAGCTCGGAAACCCGAGAGTTGTCCGGTTGATTATCCGGAATAGGCTCATTATTGAAACCAAACACGGCACAAAATGCAGCATAATCAAGAAAATAGGTTGCATTCCTTAGCCTAAAAGATAAATGCAACCTACCATCCCGTTGGCACGGGGTTAGGGAACTAAGAAACTCATAAGTTAAGAGCTTATGAGTCGGGTGCCACATGTTTATCCAGTTTTCTAACCCACATGCAGTTAATAATGCAACAAATTGCTCGTATATACCCATTCATTGCAAAATTGATAGGTCTAAATAACGAGTAGAGTTGATTTTTCATACCTTAAGTCTTTGGAAACGCTCATATTGCTCCAAAGATACGAAAATAACCGTAGGGTGGTCCTCATCGAACCATAGTTCCTGGCCAGGAAGCCTTTGTTGACCCTCCGGTTGTTGAGAACCGGTTTGTCGTGCTTCCTGAGCCGCACCCGAAGAGGAACCCTCTCCATGCTTCTTGGACCTTTTGAAGGGGTTCCTTAAAGTTCTCCTTGGACCCATGGTAATTGAAGATGATTTGGAGGGGAGTAGAAGGATTTGAGAAAGAGCAAGAATGTGGGAGGAAGTCGGCCGAATGAAAGGAGAAGAAAAGTTTCAGTGCGATTTTACGTGGAATGAGCTGATATTTATAGAACTGACCTCCATTCGGTCGAATGGGGCTTCCATTCGGTCGAATGGTGTCCTATTCGACCGAATGGATAACCTGTTCGGTCGAATGGAGTTGTGTTACGAAGAAATCTTTGCTCCCATTCGACCGAATAGGTTTCTTAATTCGGTCAAATGTAACTTCATTCGACCGAATGTTGGATTCATTCGGCATTATCAGCAGCCTCGTAAATACTCCCATAAGATCTATTCGACCGAATAGATATCTTCGTTCGGTCGAATGAGATTCATTCGGCCGAATTGAAGCTTCATTCGGCATTATTAGGAACTTGGCCAAAATTGGTTTTAGCTCCATCTTCAACTTCATTCGGCCGAATGGAATTATCATTCGGCCGAATGGGAAGCGATTTCGCTCTGTTTAGATCAAAACACTTGTGCCCTCTCAAAATCAATCAATATACTATGATTAAGTTGTTTGAAAATCCAAATAAACCGGGTTACCTCCCGTAAGTGCTTTGTTTAACGTCGTTTAGCTCGACGTAGCTCGGGTAATTAAACAAAGACAAAAGGGAAACTAAGCAATTAAAAACTAAAAAAAAAAAAAACGGTAAAGAACGATGATTCAAAGTAGGGATGTTCAATAAGGGCCAATGATTATACCAATCATTCGACTTTGACATCATCTAACTTTATGAGCTCGATGGTGTTGACATTGTGAAGGCTGCTCTCATGGAAGAGTTCTAACCGATGTCCATTAACAACGAAGCGTCCTCCACGATGGTCTTTCAGCTCTACCGTTCCATACGGAAAAACTTGTGAAATCTCGAATGGCCCAGACCACCGTGATTTTAACTTTCCGGGGAATAACTTAGCTCTTGAATTAAAGAGCAGCACTTTATCTCGTACAAGGAACTCTCGTTGGATGATACGTTGGTGATGTGCTCATTTTAGAGCACGTCTACAACCTCATTTTAGTGTCAAGTCTCGTGCTTTTATATTGGTTTTATGCACGTTACATTCAATTTTACCTTGATCTTGTCCTCGAGCTGTTTTTAGGTCATTTCAGGTGATCTCGATGATTTCGAGGTAAAATGAGACGTGTTCGAGGCTTTGACACTTCTATCAAGAGTTTGGATGCACGTATCATAGCTTGGGCATGCGTTCCAAGTCACTCTCGAAGATTCCATAAACTCTAGAAGCCACTAGGCACTTCAAAGGAACTGTTCAGCAAGGTTTAGGTTCAGATTCGACCGAATCTGACATCCATTCGGTCGAATGGAAGACAGGGATTCAAGTACATAAAACAAGCTCTCGGGAATAGCCGAATGAAGACTCATTCGGCCGAATCAAGACCCATTCGGCCGAATGGTTCCACTCATTCGGCCGAATGGTGGACAGATCGCACAAATGCCAAGCTTCTGTTTTAGGCGAATGGCCACCCATTCGGCCGAATCCACTATTCATTCGGCCGAATGGCCTTCTTTCCCGCAGATTTTGGTTCTTTCTTTAGTCGGCGCTTGAGGGTTTTTCCTAGGGTTTTACTCCTTTTGTCCCTAGGGTATAAATACCCTCTTTCTCTGTACATAACCTTATGCCTACTTTGAGAGCTCTTGTGCCTCAACCTAGAACATCACTTTAAAGCTTTTCATTTCTTTCATGCCTTAGTTTAGATTTACAGCTTTCGTTGTTCTCGTTTTCAAGCTTTGTATTTCGGATTCGGTTCCTATTTCGTTCATACAATTTCGTTTATGCAAGGTATTATTTCTTTTCTGTTTTAGTTCTTTTAATGCTTTCAAGTATTGTTTTTCTTGATTTCATTCCTCTAGCTATAATCATTGTTTCATTTACCGTTTGATTGAGTAGTCGTTGGTTCGGTTATAGTTCTTAGTTTTCGTTCTCTTGTTTATTTCCATTCAGTCTATTCATGTTTTTAATCATGTCTTTTATTATTACTATGTGTGAGTAGTCTTCTTAGGGGTTTGATTAGTGAAACCCTAGGTTGGCTCGTTCTTCATGCGTAGAGTTAGGATTTGAGATTGTTAACGGTTGATTGATTGATATTCGATGCGAATCTTGTCCTGCCACTCCTTTGGAGACATAGGGCGATTATAGGTTGTTCGTGTGATTTATAGGGTCACAAACTTCCTCTCGTCATCTTGAGTGTCATGATTCATTGTTGACTGATTTCTCCTAATTTAGCATATTGATAGCTTGGTTGTCCTTCCTAGGGTGGAACTGATCTGTCCCCGTTTTCTTTTCATAGTATAACGTTGTTTTAGTTCTTGCTTTGTTTTTCTGTTATTAGTATAATTCTTTTCAAATCCCATTTAAACTCCTTTACATCAAGTCTAGAAGCTATCGCCCCTTGTCCTTGTGGTTCGATCCCCGACTTACCACTACACTAGTTGTAGTAGTATTAGGGTGTTTATAAATTTAGTTCGCATAACTATTCTTTTAGTTAAACGACCTAAAAGGACAGTTATTAAAATGGCGCCGTTGCCGGGGACAAGGCGTTGTGTTTAGATTATATTCTTGGTGTAATTCATTTTAGTTTTATTTATTTTATTGTCTAATAATCTGCTTGTTAGTACTTACGCTTGGTCTCTAGTGTTGTTTGCATGACATATAGCACACGTCAATCAAATCAACAACTAGAACCATTCGACCCTGAGGTTCAACGCAGCAAACGGAGAATTCCAACCCAAACCTCATCACAACCAAATACCTCCAACCACCCTACACCACCAATGGACGAAAACCACCAACAACTATTTGGTCAATTTGGGACGCCTGGTTCCCAAGAATTTCAAGGAGGTGTAGTGCTACCCATAGCCCCGAACCCCTATCATATACATCCTCAATTCACCCGGATGGTGAAAGAGACCCCTTTTTGCGGTTTGAGAAATGAATGCCCTCTCCAACACTTGGAGGCATTCTCAGATATTTGCGGTCTCATACCTCCATGCCCCAATAGCCCGGATTATGTACGGATGCATCTATTTCACTTGAGTTTATCTGGTGATGCTCGGGACTGGTATAAATGCTTAGAGCCCAACTCAATCATTAATTGGGCTCAATTAAAGACAGCGTTTGTAGAAAGGTTCTATCCCACAGTTCGAACACAGGATTGGCGTAAGAAAATTGCGTCATTCACTCAAGAGGATGATGAGAACCTTAGTGCCACTTGGAGTCAGTTTAAGAGAATGATAAGAGCATGCCCCCATCATGAGTATAGGGAGAACCATCTTAATACATTCTTCTATGATGGTCTAAACGACTCCACCAAGGCACTCCTAGACTCCGCTGTTGGTGGCCAACTTTCGAAAGTCCCATGCAATCAAGTGAGGGCTAGGATTAAGGAGGTTGCTAAAAATAGTTCTTGGGGAGGAGCAAGGGGTAGTGGATTACCGAGAGGAGGGATGGATTCAAGCAACTTGGACACGATTACTTCAAAAATCGAGGCTATCATGGATAAGAAGCTGTCCAAGTTCAAATACGCCCAAGGTAGCTCCAATGTATCATCGGTTAAAGAGACCCCCTTTTCATGTAGAATCTGTGGGGGCACCAATCATGATACATCATATTGTGGGGGTGCAAATTCTGAGCACATAGCGGCTGTTAACTACGGGGGGTATAACCAAGAAGGAACCCCAATCATGAACTATGATGGATACGAGTACAATCCCGACTATGTGGCAGCTGTAGGATATGGTGGTCAAAACCAAGGGTTTTCTCAGCAAGGTCCTTACAATAACCAATCCTTTAGACCTACCTTCAATCTGAATTCTAGCCAAGGAAACTCCTCCCAAGGGTATAATTCCAACAATCAAGCAAATGGGAGTTTTCCTAGGCCGAATGGGAATAGGCCATACCCTCCAATGCCAAGACCCAACACCAACCTACCCTATCCATCTATACAGCCTCAACCAAACCCGCCTCCAACTAATGAATTCCTTTCCACCTAAGTGAACTCCCTTGCGCAACAAAACCAAACCCTCTCGCACATCAACCAAACTTTGATGAACCAAATGCAACAACTTCAGGCCCAGCAGAAGTTGTTTGAGTCACAGCTTGCGCAGATGGCTAGTCCACCCCCACCATTGCCATTTCCTTCTCACCCCCAACAAAACCCATCCACCCAGCCTCCACCACAAAACTCTCCTGACTCTAACCCTAAGCATCACACTTGTAAGGCGATCTTCTTAGGATCTGGAATCTCACATCCTTCTCCAGCTGTAGCCAATGGAGATGATTTAAGGGGAGATCCCTCGACGGGTAGTGGTTGTCTAAGAGAAACTGAGCACAAGGAGAACCGTGAGGGAAGAAAAGAAAAGGAGGGTGGTGAAGAAATTGAGGGTCACAATGTCAAAATCAAGGGGTATGAGGGGAAGGAGAACGATGAAGATGAGAAATGGAGGGAGATACAGGAAAGGAGGAAACTCGAGCGTCAACATGCTCCACCTCTACCTTTTCCTTACAAAAAGGTAGAGAAGCAACTTCAAGAAAAGTTTCTTAAATTCCTAGAGCATATGCGGCAGCTTGAAATGAAAAAACCATTCCTAGAGGCCATGGAGCAAATGCCGCAATATGCTACGTATCTGAAAACCCTCCTAAGGAACAAGAGAAAGCTAGAGGGCGAAGTGATTAGTTTGCCAGAGCAAGTAAGTGCCATCATTCAGGGCACGTGGGCAAAGAAAGAAAAAGCTAGAGGACCCTTTGTGCTCCCAGTCACCCTTGGAAAACTCAATTCTAAGGGAGCACTCGCTGACCTTGGGGCCTCCATTAGCCTAATGCCGATGTCCATCGCCAAGAAACTCACTTTCGACCTCAAGCCATCACAAAAAACAATCCAGCTGGCCGACCGTAGTATAAAAGTGCCATGTGGGGAGTTTGAGGACCTTCCGATCCAAGTAGGGAACATAGTAGTACCATGTGACTTTGTGGTGCTAGATATGGCCGAGGATTCTTATACTCCTCTCATCTTAGGGAGGGATGCTTTGAAGACTTTGGGTGCCCTGATCGACTGTGAATCAGAGACTATAACCGTTAGGGTAGCCCACGAGAAGGTTGTGTTTGCCTTTTCTAAATCTTCAAAGGAACCCATGGTCGAGCGGATTTGTTCCTTTGGGGTGGTCGAGAATGATGCTGCAAAAGAACTCAAGAGGTGTAGTGTTTCTGTTGCTCCAATAACAGTTGAGGTGTCGGATGAGGAGGACGCGCAAAAATGTCTTATTTTTGGGGTTGCAAATGGAATTGCTCCGCCAACGGAGACGTATTATAAATCTGAGGGAACTGACAAGCCAGCCCGTAAACGGAAAAGGGTTAGAAAAAGGAATAAAAGACTGATGGCTCCACCCTGGCTTGGGGGAGCCCCGTATTCTAACCTACCTCCAGATGACCCTGGTTCTCCATTGCTTACTTCCGCCACTGCGGCTCGGTGGCGAGTTTTGACTCCCCACGCTGGAGGTGATGGTGATGCTAGGAGTGAATCCACTCTTACGGCAGGTATAATTTCTTTGATTTCTTTTTCTGTATAAATTTGTGCCTAAATGTGTCGAACTTACCGACGTTAAACAAAAGTACTTACGGGAGATAACCCGGCGTTTTTTTTTGTTTATTTGTATAGCAACAGCTTCCATAATGCTGATCTTTCTCCCTTTTGTTTCTTCTCTCCCAAGTGCCGGGACGGCTCTTGAGCTGGCTTGGGGGAGGGTCCTTATGTTTTCAAAACTTCGAAAGATCAACATTATTGAAACTATTACCTTGTTTTTTTTTATTTTAGTTTTTCTTTGCATGTCTAGGTGTGTTAAGATTAATGTGCTTGAGTTGTGAAACTGACATGCTAGCTCCTGACGTGTACATTATAGTGGTCTTATGCATACTCATACTTTTCCTAGCCTTGTGCCTGTTTTGGGACCGAATAATTGATTGTTTTCCACCTGACTTGGGGGATCTAGTCCTGCTTGGTTTGCAGCTTGGATGACTACCTTTTGAGGCACATTTCGACTAGCCTAGTGAGGATGGAGCCTTCTAGGACTCCATTATGAGTCCTATGTTATTAAGTGCTAGTTAGAGAGTCTAAGTATTGTGTCTGTTCTCCTCCAGCATAGTCTTCTTTTCTAAAGGCCAGGGATGATAACACGTTTGTAGTTACAGCTACATGGCCAAATCGCCTACCATGAATATTGATCGACTTTAGGGTAAGCCAATTTTGTGCCTTTACTTTTTCTTTGTAGCTACATCACCTAACTCCACATGAGCCAAATATTCCCTCTTCTTACCCAGAGGATAGTCAAGTGATTACAGTGAAGTGGTGCCCGTTGCATTGTGGTGAAAGATTTTGGTTGGAAAAATCGTTGTCGTATGATATGACTCTTTACATTACTCTTAGTTTATTTCAGAAGCATTTTCTTGAAAACAAAAAGAAAAAAAAGAAAAAAGAAAGAAAAAAGAAAAAGAAAAGAAAAAAATAGAAAAAGAAAAATTCGTGAATAAAGTTGGTGTAATGAGTTCATTTATGCGTATCCAGAAAAATTTTGGGAAGTGGCATGGTTTTCGGAAGTCATAGCCATCCTTGGTTTGATTACCTAGGATTGCTTACTATCCTCTATTTAAACTCCACATCTCCAAATTTTACCCTACCTTAATCCCAGCCTACATTGCAACCGTTTCCAAACCTGTTCGACTTGGCCTGATTAGCAAGTTCTGTGCTGGAGAGTAGATAGGATGCAATCCCTAAGATTTCTCCTTGATTGAGTGTTTAATTCCCGACTCATCTTAAGTCGGACGATTATGAGCGAAACACGTACCATATTAAACACACGAGCATACTAGAAATTTCCCACATCTTTTGGGAAATAGCATGGGGAGCGTGGACTTGTGACCTCATTAGGTAGTGGGTGGCATGGCCTGTGTTGTAGCTTTTCTAGTGATCCCGAGTATGTGGAAAACATTGTTTATCTTGGTATTATGCTCTTTTGAGCCCATTGTACTTGCACACCCATGGCTAGGGAAGGGTTTTGCGCGTACATGGCTAGCATTGTCCTGTTTTCCGCTCACCTTGCTTTTCATAAGTTTTGCTCATGGTGCTGCCTTGCTAGTTCATTTGCTAGGGACTAGCAAAGGTTTGGCTAGGGGGAAGTTGATGTGCTCATTTTAGAGCACGTCTACAACCTCATTTTAGTGTCAAGTCTCGTGCTTTTATATTGGTTTTATGCACGTTACATTCAATTTTACCTTGATCTTGTCCTCGAGCTGTTTTTAGGTCATTTCAGGTGATCTCGATGATTTCGAGGTAAAATGAGACGTGTTCGAGGCTTTGACACTTCTATCAAGAGTTTGGATGCACGTATCATAGCTTGGGCATGCGTTCCAAGTCACTCTCGAAGATTCCATAAACTCTAGAAGCCACTAGGCACTTCAAAGGAACTGTTCAGCAAGGTTTAGGTTCAGATTCGACCGAATCTGACATCCATTCGGTCGAATGGAAGACAGGGATTCAAGTACATAAAACAAGCTCTCGGGAATAGCCGAATGAAGACTCATTCGGCCGAATCAAGACCCATTCGGCCGAATGGTTCCACTCATTCGGCCGAATGGTGGACAAATCGCACAAATGCCAAGCTTCTGTTTTAGGCGACTGGCCACCCATTCGGCCAAATCCACTATTCATTCGGCCGAATGGCCTTCTTTCCCGCAGATTTTAGTTCTTTCTTTAGTCGGCGCTTGAGGGTTTTTCCTAGGGTTTTACTTCTTTTGTCCCTAGGGTATAAATACCCTCTTTTTCTGTACATAACCTTATGCCTACTTTGAGAGCTCTTGTGCCTCAACCTAGAACATCACTTTAAAGCTTTTCATTTCTTTCATGCCTTAGTTTAGATTTACAGCTTTCGTTGTTCTCGTTTTCAAGCTTTGTATTTCGAATTCGGTTCCTATTTCGTTCATACAATTTTGTTTATGCAAGGTATTATTTCTTTTCTGTTTTAGTTCTTTTAATGCTTTCAAGTATTGTTTTTCTTGATTTCATTCCTCTAGCTATAATCGTTGTTTCATTTACCGTTTGATTGAGTAGTCGTTGGTTCGGTTATAGTTCTTAGTTTTTGTTCTCTTGTTTATTTCCATTCAGTCTATTCATGTTTTTAATCATGTCTTTTATTATTACTATGTGTGAGTAGTCTTCTTAGGGGTTTGATTAGTGAAACCCTAGGTTGGCTCGTTCTTCATGCGTAGAGTTAGGATTTGAGATTGTTAACGGTTGATTGATTGATATTCGATGCGAATCTTGTCCTGCCACTCCTTTGGAGACATAGGGCGATTATAGGTTGTTCGTGTGATTTATAGGGTCACAAACTTCCTCTCGTCATCTTGAGTGTCATGATTCATTGTTGACTGATTTCTCCTAATTTAGCATATTGATAGCTTGGTTGTCCTTCCTAGGGTGGAACTGATCTGTCCCCGTTTTCTTTTCATAGTATAACGTTGTTTTAGTTCTTGCTTTGTTTTTCTGTTATTAGTATAATTCTTTTCAAATCCCATTTAAACTCCTTTACATCAAGTCTAGAAGCTATCGCCCCTTGTCCTTGTGGTTCGATCCCCGACTTACCACTACACTAGTTGTAGTAGTATTAGGGTGTTTATAAATTTAGTTTACATAACTATTCTTTTAGTTAAACGATCTAAAAGGACGGTTATCAGTTGGTCGTGCCAACGCTTAGTACGTTCCTTGTAGATGTGCATGTTATGGAATGCATCGAGCCATAGTTCTTCCAATTCTCGTAATTGGGCGGCTCGCTTCTCGCAGAATAAGGTGGGGTCCAAATTTAGAGTTTGGATTGCCCACCAAGATTTGCATTCCAGTTCCACCGGTAGGTGACAGGATTTCCCATATAAAAGCCGGAACGGGGTGGTGCCAATAGGGGTTTTGTAACACGTCCGGTGGGCCCAAAGAGCGTCATCTAACTTTAGAGACCAATCTTTCCTATTTGGGTTTACCACCTTCTCGAGAATTCTCTTGATTTCCCTATTAGCTACTTCCACCTGTCCTTGAGTTTGGGGATGGTAGGGTGATCCAACTTTATGCACGACTCCATAATTTTTCAATAATTTATTTAGTTCGTGCTTAGCAAAGTGTGATCCCCCATCACTTATAACTATTTTGGGAACACCGAATCGAGGAAAGATTATGCTTTTAAAAAGCTTAATAACCACTTTGTGATCATTCGTAGGTGAGGCGATGGCTTCCACCCACTTAGACACATAATCAATTCCTACTAAAATATATTGGTTCCCATGAGATGAAACAAATGGGCCCATAAAGTCAATTCCCCAACAGTCGAACACTTCACACTCAAGGATGTAGTTTTGAGGCATCTCATTTCGCATTGAGATGTTGCCAACTCTTTGGCACCTCTCACAGCTTTTCACAAACGTTTCAACATCCTTGTGTAACGTTGGCCAATAGAAACCTGCGGTGACAACCTTAGCAGCAGTGTTCATTATACCATGGTGACCGCCACACGCGTAGGAATGACAATGAGTTAGGATTTTTGGAACTTCCTCTTCAGTGACGCAGCGGCGGATTATGCCATCTGCGCAAGCATGAAATAAGTAGGGATCATCCCAAAAGAAGTTCCCGACTTTACCAAAGAAAGCCTTTTTCATAGCCCTTGATTCAAACTCTGGAAGTTCTCCACAAGCTAAATAATTCGCAATATCTGCGAACCAAGGGGCTTTCCCAACTACTATTGCTGTCATTAGGGTTTCTTCGACCATTTCGTCTTGGATAGGTACAGCGTCGTTATTAAGCTCGGGTAGCCTAGACAAATGGTCAGCTACCACATTTTCGCTACCTTTCCTATCTCTCAACTCAAAGTCAAACTCCTGTAATAGGAGCACCCAACGGATCAACCTCGGCTTTGCATCTCTCTTGGTCATTAAAAACTTCAGAGCCGAGTGATCAGTGAATACTACAACTTTTGAACAGATGAGATATTGGCGCAGTGTCTCAAAAGCATAGACTACTGCTAGCATTTCTTTTTCAGTTGTAGTGTAGTTGCGTTGTGCAGGGTCCAGTGTTTTACTGATATAACATATAACATGGTGCTTTCCCTCCTTTTTCTGCCCAAGGACAGCACCAACAGAAATATCACTGGCATCGCACATCAATTCAAATGGCAAACTCCAATCCGGAGCCTGCACGATGGGCGCAGAAATTAGAGCCTCTTTTAGCTTGTTAAAGGCATTCATGCATCTCTCATCGAAGTGAAAGTCGACATCTTTCTGAAGAAGTTCATTCAAGGGTTTTGCTAGAGTCGAAAATCCTAGGATGAGACGCCTATAGAATCCTGCGTGTCCAAGAAAGGATCGTACTCCTGTAACTGAGGTAGGTACAGGAAGATTCCTTATCACGTCAATTTTGGTAGGATCAACCTCTATGCCTTTGTGAGACACTTTGTGGCCTAGGACGATGCCTTCTTGAACTAAAAAGTGACATTTCTCCCAATTTAGTACAAGATTCGTTTCTTGACACCTTAATAGTACTTTCTCAAGATGTGTCAAGCACGTGTCAAGAGAGGACCCTCCAACAGAAAAATCATCCATGAACACTTCCATAAAGTCCTCTAACATATCGGCGAATATAGCCGACATGCACCTCTGGAAGATGGATGGAGCATTGCATAAACCGAAGGGCATTCTCCTGTAGGCAAAAGTCCCAAAAGGGCAGGTGAAAGTTGTTTTCTGTTGGTCCTCGGGGTGGATTGGGATTTGAAAGAAACCCGAGTAACCATCTAGAAAACAATAGTACATGTGCCTGGCCAGTCTTTCTAGCATCTCATCGATGAAGGGTAAGGGAAAGTGATCTTTTCTGGTTGCTTTATTGAGTTTGCGATAGTCAATGCAAACTCGCCATCCCGTGGTGGCTCTTATGGGGATCATCTCTCCTCGGTCATTCTCGACGATGGTTATTCCTCCCTTTTTAGGAACAACATGAACTGGGCTAACCCATCTACTATCTGAAATTGAGTAGATGATGCCGGCCTGGAGGAGTTTGAGGATTTCATCCTTAACAACCTCTTTCATGTTGGGATTCAGCCGTCTTTGAGGCTCAACGGAGGAAAATTGTTCATCATCAAGATGAATCCGGTGCATAACAAGGGATGGACTAATCCCTTTTAAATCCCCTAGTGAATACCCTATGACATCTCGATATTTCCTTAATAAAACAAGTAATTTTTCCAAAGAAATGTCATCGAGCTCAGAATTCACTATGACCGGGCTTCCTTCATCTTCATCGAGATAGGCATATTTTAAGCTAGGAGGTAGAGGTTTTAAAGTCACTTTGGGGAAAGGTTTAGGACCTTCCCTTTTATGCGTAATACTTTCCTCTACCTCGTAAAGGTGCTCATATTCTGCTTCTTTTTCAGAATCCTGGGCCGTATCTAACCGGCCTTCCAACAGCTCATTTATAGTAGGGGTATCCTCATCAATCATTTGACACCCAACCTCTACTTCCTTGTTCTTATAACTAACCTCACTCTCCCTTTCACCTTTTTCAAGGCGACAAACCTGCTCAACCATAGGCTTCTTTAAAAGGGGAGAGATTTTGAAAACTAACTTTACTTGGGCAACTTCTACTGTTATGGTATCATCATGGCAATTAATAACTGCCCGAAGCGTTTTCAGAACAGCTCTGCCCAAGATAAGTGGAGTATAAGGGTCCTCTTCCATTTCCATTACCACAAAATCACAAGGGACCACTAGTTCTCCTACTTGTATAGGTATGTCGTCGAGCTCTCCACATGGCACTTTAATGCTCCTATCAGCCAATTGGATTGTTTTCCTTGAAGGTCGGAGGGCAAAGGGGAGCTTTTTGGCGATTGATAGGGGCATAAGACTGATCGAAGCCCCTAAATCGGCGAGCGCCCCTTTAGGATCAAGGTTTCCCAACTTCACAGGGAGGTTATAAGGACCGGGATCTCGCTCCTTCATAGGCATTTTCCCTTGCAGCATAGAGCTAACTTGATGAGGCAGACTGATTACCTCTTCCTCAAGCTTTTTCTTGTTAGACAGTAAGTCTTTCAAGAACTTAGCATACTTTGGCATTTGTGCCATAGCATCGAGGAATGGGATTTTCATCTCCATCTTCTGAAGATGTTCAAGAAACTTCTTGAACTTATCATCAAGTTGCTTCTCAACTTTCCTGTAGGGAAAAGGAAGCGGTGGTGCATATAACCGTTCTAACCTCTTTCTTTCCTCAGCTTTCTTCCTCCTCTCCTCCTCACTCTCTATTGGCTTCTCACTCCCTGCCTTAGCATTGATGTCCTCCCTACCACTTTTATCTTCAACCTCTGGCATTTTACCATGTTCCTCCTCTTTTTCATCATTGTGTACTCTCATCTCATCACTCACCCGCACCAAAGGTGTATCAACCGGATATGAAGGACTGTTATACTGAGTCCCTGATCTCAGGTGGATAGCCTTAGTAGTGTGTTGGTTTGGGTTCGTTTGCTGAGGTGGAGGTTGTATAGAGGGGTTAGGTTGAGGGTGAGATGGGAATAGCGGTGGTGCAGGAGGATTAGCCATTTGGGCCAGTTGAGTTTCAAACCACTTTTGCTGAGCTTGAAGTTGCTGCATTTGTTGGATGAGGGTCTGATTAATTTGCGTCAGACTCTGGTTCTGTGGAGCAAGAGTTGTTACTTGGGAGGCTAAATGGTCATTGGTTGAAGTGTGACCATGTTGTGGTTGAGGAGCCACATGATGAGGCTGACTAGGGGGAAAAGGCAGGTTTGAACTATTTCTAGGTCCTTGGTGAAACCCTGGGGGTCTATACACATTGGCCCTAGGTACGTTCCCATTAGTCTGGTTCCCCTGGAAACTTTGGTTATTAAATTCACCTTGACCATTTCTATTGTATCCCGGGTGGAAATTTCCCTGGTTTTGGTTGGAGTTAAAGGGAGGTTTGTACTGTTGGTTGTTTGGGAAAGGTTGCTGCCCATACCCTACTCCTTGGCCCTGTCCACTATAGTTAAGGGTTGCCACATGATCAGGGTTATACCCATAACCGTCATAGTTCATCACCTGCGGTTCTGGGTTATACCCTCCATAGTCAACTGCAGCTACATGCTCGGAGTGCGAACCACCACAATAAGATGTATCATGGTTGGTACCCCCACATATGGCACATGCAAAGTGCTTTTCAAGCATTGGGGGGTTGTTCGAACTACCGGCTAGGCTTAGCTTGGACAACTTTTTATCAATAACGGCTTCTATTTTGGCGCTAATGTTGTCCAAGTTAGTTGTGTCTAGCATCCCTCTAGGTAATCCCTGACTCCTAGTTCCTCCCCAGGCACTATTCTTAGCAACTTCCTCTATTTTGGCCTTTACCTGGGTGCAAGGAATTTTGGAAAGTTGGCCACCTACAGCTGAGTCTAGAAGTGCTTTGGTGGAGTCATTAAGACCATCGTAAAAGAATGTGTTGAGATGGTTTTCCCCGTACTCATGGTGGGGACATGCTCTAATCATTCTTTTAAACCTACTCCATGTAGCACTAAGGTTCTCATCATCCTCTTGGGTGAATGACGCAATTTTCTTACGCCAATCCTGCGTTCGAACCGTAGGATAGAACCTTTTTAGAAATGCGGTTTTTAGTTGAGCCCAATTAACAACTGAATTGGGTTCTAAGCATTTATACCAATCCTTGGCATCTCCCGCTAGACTCAGATGGAAAAGGTGCATTCGCACATAATCAGGGCTATTAGGACAAGGAGGGATAAGTCCACAAATATCCGAGAATGCCTCTAGGTGTTGAAGAGGACATTCATTTCTTAAGCCACTGAATGGTGTTTCCTTAACCATTCTTGTGAACTGAGGGTGAATTTGGTAAGGTGTAGTAGCAACAGGAAGTACTACACCCCCTTGGAACTCTTGTGAGCCAGGAGTTCCGAATTGGCCAAACAATTGATGTTCTTCGGCCATTATGGATATGGTAGGGTTTTGGACAGATTGTGAGGTATACTTTGAAGGGCGTTGTCTACTAACACGTTGGATTTCAGGATTTAAGGGTATAATTGGCTGGTTTGACCTACGCGTGCTATGGGGCATGCAAACACCTAAGTCAAAGACAACCACACACAGAAAGGAAAACAAAAATAGAAATAAAATAAATAAAGTTATGCTAAAACAAGTTAAGTCTAAATATTACGCCTTGTCCCCGGCAATGGCGCCATTTTGATAACCGGTTTTCTAGGTCGTTAACTAAAAGACAGGTTATGTAAACAATATTTATTCCAACCTACAAACTATACGAGTATAGCGGAGTAGGGGGTCGAACCACGAAGACAAGGTATATAAAGACTTTGACTTTTAACACAACCGGACTATTTGGGGTTGGAAATTCAGTTAAAACTAATAGGTGGAAAATAGATGACGACAAATCACGAAGTAAAGCAAGTAGAGAAAAACGGGGACAAGATTGGATTCACCCTAAGAATGAAGCTTTAAAACCGAACATGATAGATTACAGAAAATCTGTTAATAACTAGCATGGATATCCGAGAATACGAGAGGAAGTTTGTGACCCTATAGATCACACGAACAACCTATAATCGCCCTATGTCTCCAAAGGAGTGGCAGGACAAGATTCCCATCGGAATCCGAAACTATTTATTAACATCGTTTCTACAATCTTAAGCAATAAAGATCATAGCTTTCCTAGGGTTTCACCAATCAAAACCCCTAAAAGAATTACTCACTCATATTCATGCGAAAAGACATAAAGATATTAAAAGATGCAGCAGAAACGAACATGGAATGAAATCGCGAGAATGAAAACAAAATCAGAATTAATAAACGATAAACTTAGAACTAAACATGCAATGAAGTAAAGCAAAGGATTAAGATTAAAGGAAGGAATTAAACTTACAAAAGCTTCAAATTGATATCCACGCAAAGAATTTGAACTACAAAGCGTTGAAGAAAAACTGAAAATCGAAAGCTAAAACTAAAAGAATTTGGAGGCTAAGAAATCTAAAAGTGCATAAAAGTATTAAACCGAGCTCCCCCCCCCCCCCTCATCAGAGGAAGGGGGTATTTATAACAAAATAAGAAAAACCTACGAAAAACCCTAAAATGCATAGGAGCCGGCCCTAAAAAGAAGTAGTTGATCCGGAGGAAAACACTGTCATTCGCCCGAATATAGGTATCATTCGGCCGAATGTGATCCCATTCGCCCGAATTGTATTCCATTCGCCCATTCCAGAGGCTTCGGGGAATCGATCTCTGTTAAGCATTCGCCCGAATGTACAGGGTGATTCGGCCGAATGGAAGCTCATTCGCGCGAATGAGTTCCATTCGGCCTTTCCAGTAGCAAGGCTCGAGAACTCTGAAGACTGCCTCTCATTCGACCGAATGAGTCTCAGATTTGGTCGAATCTGCAGCCATTCGGTCGAATGTCTCTCAGATTCGGTCGAATCTGAGAGCATTCTTTCCTCTTTTCACTTCCCTCTTTTCACTTCCCTCTTTTCTGAACTCCGTGAAATCTTCATGAATGACTTCAAACACTTGTCTAAGCTAAGATATGTGTGTCAAAGGCTCGAATGTATCGCCTTTCACCTTGAAATCATCAAAATTGCCTGAAATAAACTTAAGACAACTCGAAAACAAGATCAAGGTAAAATCAAGCATAATATACATAAAACCAATACAAAACTACGAGACTTGACACTAAAATGAGTTAATAAATGTGCTCTAAAACGAGCACATCACCCTCGAAGATTTAACAAAGTTCATAAGCCATTAGACACTCAAAGAAGTTGTTCAGCAAGGTTTAGGCTCAGATTCAACTAAATCTGAGCACCATTTGGTTGAATGGAAGACATGAACTCAAGCATATGACTCAAGCTCTCAAAAATATAGCCGAATCCACTCCCATTCCGCCGAATCAAGAACCATTTGGGCGAATCAAGGCACCATTCGGTCGAATGGTGGACAGGTCCCAAATTCACATTGCTCTACCTTCTACTTTAGGCGAATCAAGGCATCATTAAGCCGAATCTCAACCCATTTGGCTGAATCCATAACCAATTCGGCCGAATAGCCCTTATTTTCGCAGATTTTGGTTCCTTCTTAAGCCGGCCCTTGAGGGTTTTTCTAGGATTTTACCCCCTTATGTCCTTAGGGTATAAATACCCTCTTGCTTTGTGTAAAACCCTTATGCCTATTTTGATAGCTCTTGTATCTCAACTCAGAACATCTCTTTCATTGCTTTTAATTTCATTCATGCACTAGTTTAGATTTAATGCTTTCATTGCTCTCCTTTTCAAGTATTGTATTTGGATTCAGAATTTCTTTCGTTCAAGCAATTTTATTCACGTAAGTTATCATTTCCTTTATTACTTTGCTTTATTTAATGCTTTCATTCATTTCTTTTGTTGATTTCATTACTCTTGCTATTATTATGTCTTCATTTATGCCTATACGTGAGTAGTTCTCTTCGGGGTTTGATTAGTGAAACCCTAGGTTGGATTTTTCTTCATGTGATGGGTTAGGGTTTGAGATTATTAATGATTTTTTAATTGTTATTCAATGCGAATCTTGTCCTGCCACTCCTTAGGAGACATAGGGCGATTATAGTTTTTTCATGTGATTTATACGGTCGCAAACTTCCTCTCGTCATGTTGAGTGCCTTGATTGATTGTTGATTGATTTCCCCTAACCTAGCTTCTCTACTAGTTGTATTGTCCTTCCTAGGGTGGAACTAATCTATCCTTATTTGTCTTTCATTGATTATCATCATTTTTATTCTCGCTTAACTTTACTGTTTTTAGTATAGTTTAAGCAATTCACATCTCAAATAAACTTTTACATCAAGTCTAAAACCTAGCATCACTTTTCCTTGAGGTTCGACCCCTGACTTAATATTACACTAGTTGTAGTAGTATTAGGGTGATTATAAATATTGTTTGTGTAACTAGACTTTTAGTAAATGAAGCTAAAAGTCGATTATCATGTTCTTATTTAACTGTTGTTTAGTGTTAAATAAAATGTTCAAATTATTGTATAACATTCGATAGGTTTGGCAAATCCGTGATTTGATGAATAAAACCCCATTAAGTGAACTGAAGTTATAAATATCATTAGTGAATATTCCAAATCATTAAAATTAGACATAAATGATTCTTTTTAAGGACTAGTTTGTAAGTTCATTGATATTTTAGTTTCATGGGCTATGGGGACATGAAGATGTCTAGTCATTTACATGGATATGTATATGGGTACATATTGGATAGACCTACTTGATATTCTTCAAAATGTTTCAAGAATTTCATTTGTTATATTTAATGGATTCCTTGACATTAGTGCAACAATAGTCTCATTTAGTAATTAGTATGTCTTTGAAAGTCTCAAATGTCGTGCCATAAAAGGAGGTTATAAAGGGAATGTTTGGGTCTGCTAAAAGATAAGTTGGAGTTTTGGTTGTGTAAGATTGAATAAGTCCTTTTAAATGTTAAGATTGGTGTCGTAGGCCTCTTGAAGAGTGAGAATTGAAAAAAGCGTGGTTGTGCTCAAATGGATTAAGAGTTAATCATTTATTTCGACAGTTCAAGCTCGAATTTTGAGAAACGATTTGAATATTAGTATGGATAACATGGGATATCATCATATTATCAAATTCGATATTAAGAGACTTAAGGAATTTGTGGTTACACACTTGTTCTATGACAACGTGGGAGATTGAAGGGAAATGTCCTTTGATCAAGTGTAATGATTAATTATAACATGGATAAATTCATGGAGATAACTATAACCGGTTTATTAATGTGATCATAGTGTTTTGCTAGAAACCAACTATGATTTGTAAACTATTTGATTAGTGAACGACTAATAATAAATCGGTCCTATGAGGACACACATATAAGTATATGATTGGATTAAAGTGAACAAGAGGTTAAGTACCTCAATGGTCATGCTTATGTGAAGTATGGACTAATGGGTTTATTTATAACATATGGATGTTACTTATAAATAAAAACCATGGTTATGAGAAACGTCACACCACACTTAGTCTTATTCTCTAAAAGGCTATACTTATTCTCTCTTTTTCCATCACCAAGAAAAGCAATAAGGAATCGTTCATTATTTCATACTAGCATACGTGGGGATTCCATTGTTGCTTGTGGACGTTACTAGAGGAGCAACATTTGGTGTTCTAAAGATCTCCATATAGAAGTGTGAAGTGCTTTGATTTTTTATGGAAATCACGTTTCAAGGGTATGGAATTCCTTTCCTATAATTTGTATTGAAATGTGCTTGAGATTCTATTATATATGTAAGAAAAATTTTGCTTTGTGTATTTATATTCATACATTGGTCACATCTAACACATCTTACATCCTCCACAATGCTCTATGGCAACATATTACTACGGGTAGCTAGTGAATTCCTAAAAGCTATCCAAATGAAATTTTTTAAGTTTGGTAGGACCCTCAATACTCCACATGACTTTCCACATATTGCCCAAACCTTCTGCTGTTCATAGCAAGCCCATGATACCTATCTAATAGCACGATTTCACGATAAACTATCCATTAGAACTAGTGTTCTAATCCTAATTATACACTACTCCTAATTAGAACACATTAGAACACCCTTCGACTAGATCCTAAGAAAAAAGATGAATACAACATCCTTTCACTAAGCTAAACTTGTGGGAGCTACGTCAACCCATCTCCATGAACCCGATCCGATCATTAATCCTGAACTAAACCAGATCATTCTAAAAATAATTAACAACCCATTTCAACCGCCCTACCAATATCAAATCCATTAGTATCAAACCTAATCGTACTAACAACCCAAATTGACACCCCTAATATGCATAGGATGAGTGTTGAATCAACAGCTAAGCCAAGCCCTATAGTGACAAGTTTAGACTCAAATCAGCCCGCGAGCTGGGTGGGTTGAATATGAATCCAACTGTCTAAACCCTGATCCTATTCAATTTGAACAAAAAAAGTTAGGCTTGACCCAACCTGGCCTGATTAATCCCAGTAAAAGTAGTAGTTGGAAGCCCTTTGCTCCTTTATATATACTCTTCAATTCAGTCTCTCATCCTCACTCAATTCCTCACTTAATCACTTATTCTCTTAATTTCTCAATCTATCAATCTCTTAATTACTCCAAAATATAATTAGTTTAGTAACTAATACTAATATTTTTATTAATTACTTTCTTAATCTTAATTAGTTTTCTAAATAGTTACTTTCTTATTCTTAATTTACTATTATAAAAGAAATATCTTCAAGAGAAAGAGCTAGTAATCTTATTAGCTTGTTTAAAGATTCGTTTCAAACAAACACTGAAAGTTTAACTCAAGATTTGGAGCAGTAAAATTTTGGAGCTCCCAATTCGAGTGGTAAAATTTCTTATACATCATCTTCGGAGGCGCGACCGCCACCTAGTATTACTGGCCAAGGTAACTTCTAAACTTCTAATTGAGTAATCTTATATGTTAGTTTAATTTATAACTCCATATAAATGTTTGAATATTAGTTAAGTTAATGTTATTACTTGATATGAACCTTAATTTAGGTTAGTTTTTAACTTTATATGAATGTTATTTAATTTTAGTTTATAACTTTATATGAATGTCAGTTTACTTTAATTATGACGTTGATGCATACATAGAGAAATATAAAAAATGTTTTATCTGGTTTTTATGATTGTTATGCTACTATTTGCGTACCTACATATAATGTATTGTCTTCTAGCGAAATTTTTGGTTCGAGATTCATGCCAGCCTGCACTTGATAGAATTATAAAAAAATTAAAAACATTGGCTTCTTCTTCTTCTTCTTCTTCTTTGTCCACTTCTTACATTATGTTATTAACGAGTATCTTTCCTATGAATAAGAAATTGATAAGAATTTTTAAATTATTAATTGGTGGAATGATCACAAACAACAATTTCCCATTTTGGTGAGAATTGCAAAGGATATCCCTCACTTGCTCTATTGCTTGCAAGTCTACTTTTAAAGCAGTTTGACGAGTCATTGACAAGAAGAGAACTCACTTATCCCTAGAGAACATCAAAGTATGTGTTTGTAAGAAGGATTTGGACAAAGTAGAATGAAGGAATCAAGGATTTAGGGAGGACAAGAATGCCAAAGATGATCCTTGGATGCTGATGGACACGAGCAAGGGAAGAAACTAAGGTGAAGGCAGTTTAGGGACAGCCGCTAGCTAGGCACCACTTGAGGTACGTAAAAGAACTATGTGGGCTTTGATTCCTTTAGGATACATAGGAAACTTAATTTTGATAATCTAAATTAAATTGGTAATAAATTTTTATTTACAAAATTAAGTGCAGGCCCTTTCTTTTTTCCCCTAAAACTTGTTAAATTAAAAAAAATTGAATCATTGTCCATGAAATTGTGTCTCCCCACCTATGTTATTGGTCTAATGTGGAACCAACCCTTATAGATGGACATAGCTTAGGTTGATATTATGTATGTGAAAACTCAAAATCACCTCAAAGCCAAACACCAAAAAGGCCCTAAACACAAGCCCAAGCCCAAAACACTTACCTTGTCCCAAACTCATAACCAAAAATCAACAAAAATCACCCAAAATCAAACCTCCAAACCGTGCAAAATCAAGTTTCTCAAGCACAAATTCCTACGCCTAAAGTTGAATAAAATCTTGTTCAATTTTGGTGTCCAAAGCCAAGTTTGTGCATTTAGCAATGGCTCAGCATTTGAAGCTTGCCTTAGGCATCAAACGACTATTCTGCTCCAAGCGCATAAATTGAAATGGAATCTGATCCCTTGTCAATTCCATCATCCATTACTCAACCTTGAGTGCTCCCCCAAAAGTGCTCATGCCTTGGTTCGAGCTTCACTTCAGCTAAGCAAAGGATTTCCTTTTGGAGCGTTCAACGAACAACCTAAGCATTAGATGCCCAATATTGACGTCCTCTACTATGGAAACCAACACTTTTTTCCTATAAATACCCCAATACTATTTAAAGAAAAGGGACCACAACTTTCACAACTTTAGAGCACCCTACTTTGCCAAAATATGCTCTCAAACACTCTCAAGAACTCTCATACTTAAATTAAACACAAATCCAAGCATTCAAGGAATCCATTTGCCTTGAAACATTTAGCAACCATAAATCCTTTACTTATTACTCAAGAAAGGCTCAAACGAAAGAACTATCCTCATCCTAGGAGACCTCTTAAATTCAGCCCTTTACTTTACATTTAGTTTACTTCTACTCCATTCACTCTCTAGTCTTTGGTCTCAATGGTTCTACATCCATTTAAGGACTTAGATTACCCTCTTTTTATGTAATGATTAAAGAATATGCAAATATCTTCTTCATGAATCATTATTTCAATTTTCATGTACTTCTTTGTGAGTCATGATCAACCAAAGACTAAAAATCTTGTTGATTTCTAGTGATAAACTCCTACATATCTTTATTTATGTCTCTTTTACCTTTGATGTGAAGATTTAGGAGTAACTCCTTACTTCACTAGTCTTAGTGTTGTATGTTTGGATACTAAAATCGAAAAATACATTCTCAAAGGATTAAGACCTCGCCACCTGATATGCGCCCCAAAAACAAATAATATGGACGTTTGTTAAGTGTGTTTAGGCTTGATTTTTACGTGAGTTAAGAAAGAATAAAAAAAGAATTTGTCGATTGACTTTAGGCATTGTTTAGATACAGATTCACCACCAAATAATCCAAAAACCTTCCTTAGAACACCATCAATTTCATCACCAAGTGAAATAGGCTAGCAAAGGATAGGATGAACACACTAAACCTTAATCCAAAAGCTTACAGAATTCAGAAAAGTCACTAATGACAAAGGGTTTAATTCATCAAAATCTAATTTCATTCAATGCCATTTGACCCCTTTATATAGTATGAGCTCCCTAG
The DNA here is from genome assembly GCA_026401315.1 of Dysphania ambrosioides. NCBI lineage: Eukaryota > Viridiplantae > Streptophyta > Magnoliopsida > Caryophyllales > Amaranthaceae > Dysphania > Dysphania ambrosioides. The sequence goes on from CM048662.1 coordinate 7,320,159, forward strand.
GGTTTACAAGAAGTTTAAAAACACCAAAACTCTATCTAAACACGTGCACAAAAATCTAAATTTGTGAATAACAAGTAGTCAAAGATATAATGCCTCTAACACACATGAATCCCTAGGAAAGAAGATAAAATCTGACTTTGGCTAACTATCCCGAAGATAAATTTAGCTAGAAACATAAAAGAAAAACTTTCTAAGGTACGGATACATGAAAATCCAAAATTCCCATGATTGGCTGATAACCGGCTTTTAGGTTGTTTACTAAAAGACTAGTTATGCAAACAATATTTATAAACACCATAATACTACTACAACTAGTGTAATGGTAAGTCGGGGGTCGAATCATAAGGACAAGGGATGATAGGTTTTAGACTTGATGTAAAGCATTTATTTGAAAATCGATTGAACTATACTATTGACAGAAGAGTGAAGTAGGATTAAAAACAATAATATGCAAAGAAAGAAAAATGGGGATAGATTAGTTCCACCCAAGGAAGGAAAATCAAACTAGCAAATAATCCAAGTTAGGGGAAAATCGATCAACAATCAATCAAGACACTCAAGATAATGAGAGGAAGTTTGTAACCCTATAAATCACATGAACAACCTATAATCGCCCTATGTCTCTAAAGGAGTGGCATGACAAGATTTGCATCGAATGTCAATCAATCAATCATCAACAATCTCACACCCTAACTTTATGCGTGAAGAACAAGCCAACCTAGGGTTTCACCAATCAAACCCCTAAAAAAACTACTCACTCATAGTAATGAAAACTAGGGCATAAACAGTGAATAAGAACATGATTGAGAGCATAAACAAATTTAAACGTAAATAAACAAGGGAAAGAAAAGGAAAAATGAAGAACTATAACAAAACCAACAACTACTCTATCAAAACTATAAATGGAGCAAGGATAATAAAAAGAACAATGTAATTAACAAAAAAAATACATGAAAGCATTAAACGATATAAAACAGTAAAGAATCGATACCTTGCATAAATGAAATTGCGTGAATGAAAGAGTATCTGAATCCGAAATACAAATCTTGAAAAGGAGAATAACGAAAGCTGTAAATCTAAACTAATTCATGAATGAAATGGAAAGAATTAAATTGATGTTCTAGGTTGAGGCATAACAGCTCTCAAAGTAGGCATGAGGGTTTTTTTACAGAGCAAGGGAGTATTTATACCCTAGGGACATAAGGGGGTTAAACCCTAGAAAAACCCTCGAGGGCCGACTTAAGAAAGAACCAAAAACTATGGAAACAGGAGCCATTCGGAAGAACAAAGGGAGGGTTTGGCCGAATGAGTGGCCATTCGAGCGAATGACCATGTCCTTCGCCCATTACAGAAGCCTCAAGTTTTTAGAGCCTGTCCACCATTCGACCGAAGGAGAACTTCCATTCGGCCAAATGGGCCTTGATTCGGTCAAATGGGAGTTCATTTCGCTATTCCCTAGAGCTTGAGTCATATGCTTGAGTTCCTGTCTTCCATTTGACCGAATGGATGTCAGATTCAGTTGAATCTGAACCTGACCCTTGCTGAACATCTTCTTTGAAGTGTCTGATAGCTTCTGGAGTTTGTGGGATCTTCGAGAGTGACTTGGAATGCGTGTCCAAGCTATGATACACACATCTAAGCTCTTGATAAGAGTGTCAAAGCCTGGAACATGTTACATTTTACCTTGAATTCATCGAAAGTACCTAAATGACCTAAAAACAGCTCGAGGACAAGATCAAGGTAAAATCGAATGTAATGTGCATAAAATCAATCAAAAACCGTGAGACTCGACACTAAAATGGGGTTGTAAACGTGTTCTAAAAGGAGCACATCATTGGCCTATTATAATTACCTAGTACTTGAAATGTCTCAAAAGGTAAGACTTGCTAACCAACTAGAACTCTATCTACCATATCTTTGAAAAAGTTGAATCAATTTTTAATCTTATCCATGTTGGACATGTATATCTTTATGTTTCCTTTCTCCACCATACTCTCCAAGTCTTGTTATCATACCCAACTCTTCAAGTTATCAAGAATCACAAAAAGTCTTCAATGTCCCACACCATCTTCAAGTGTACAAACATGGACCAACTTCTTTGGTCAACCTTTGACTCCCACATTGACCTAGATTTGACCAACTTTAGAGAAACTTGACCAAGCCCGAATTCAAGCCCTACTCCTAAAATTTGGAAAGTTCCCACTACCACTTTCCCAAAGTAGAAAGTTTCCATTTTAGGAAAGTTAATGTTTGCAACACGTTGGGCTACATCTTTGATAATTAAGGGATATGTTGTAATATATAATTACATAGATCCTTGATCTCCAACATCATCCCCTTCTTCAGAAAAGTTTGTCCTCAAACTTGGCAAATCCTCATGAGCTTCCTATAAAGGACTAAGATTAGCAATATTAAAGGTAGCAGATACTCTATAATCTCCTGGAAGTTATACCTTATAAGCATTATTGTTGATATTCTCCAAGATTCTAAATGGGCTGTCAGATCTAGGACTAAGTTTGGAACGTCTTTTTGATGGAACATGTTATTTCCTTAGATGAATCCATACGTAATCACCATCTTTAAATCTCAAATCCCTCTTCTTTCTATGAATCCGTGCCTTGACTTATTCCTTCATCTTCTCAATTATGGAACGAACTTGCTCATGCATCTTCTAGATCTCTTTAGTTCTTTCCTTTCCCTCATGGCTAAAGTTAGCCTTCGCTACAAATCATGCTAAACCAATAGGCGTATAAGGATTAAACCCATAGACCTCTTTGAAGGGACTAAGACCTGTTGTCTTCCTTAGAACCATGTTGTATGCAAACTCTGCGTGTGGTAGTAACTCTTCCCATTCCCTAAGGTTCTTAGTGATCAACTATTGCAAAAGTGTTCCCAAGGTGTGATTAGTCATTTTATTTTTCCCATTAGTTTGAGGATGACTAGACATACTAAATTTTAACTTTGTACCCATCTTCTTCCATAGCGTTAGCCAAAAATGACTGAGAAATTTTGAATCATGATCACTTAGCATAGACTTAGGGATCCCATGCACACAAACCACATCTTTAAATTAAAGATTAGCTACTTCATCATAAGTAGTGTGACATGGAATGAAATGTGATATTTTAGAGAATCTGTCCACAACCACCATGTCTGAGTCTTTATTGCGCTAAGTTCAAGGTAATCCAGTGATAAAATCTAGACTGATATGTTCCTAAGGAGCTTGAGGCACTAGTAAAGGCATATGGAGTCCTTGGAGAATAGAGTGAATTTTAGCCTTTTGACACTTGGGAAACCTTTTTGACTATAAACTCCACATCATGTGCCATTCTGGGCTACAAGCAATGTTTAGCTAGAAGGACTTTGGTCTTTTCAATACCAAAGTGTCTAGCTATGCCTTAATCATGAACTTCCTTGAAGAAGAACTCTCTTAAAATGTATTTGGGAATACATACTTGGCATCCTTTGAATAGAAACCCTTCAAATAGATAGTACTCCCCCAATGATTTCTTTAAGAATTTCTCATATAGTTCTCCAAAGTTAGTATCTCCCTTGTAGCATTCCCTTAAGATCTCAAGGCCAATAATTTTAGTCTGTAACGAATTTAGAAGGAGATACCTTCTTAAAAGTTCATTTTCTCCCTTGTTGAGTTTTCCCGACTTGTGCTTTATCATGAAGTGGAAAGATTAAGGAACTCAACCCATTAAGCATGTCGAGGTTGTAAATTTTGTTGGCTTTGTAGAAACTTTAAGGACTCATGATCGAAATAAAGGATTAATTCTTTTGGGACCAGATAGTGGCGCTAATGATCAAGTGCACATACTAGTACATAGAACTCCTTGTCATAGGTACAGTACTTACGCTTAGCTTCATTAAGCTTTTCACTAAAATAGGATAAGGGCCTTCCATTATGAGACAATACTACCATAATACAGACCCCCGATTCATCATATTCTACTTTAAAGACATCTTTAAAGTTTAGGAGTGCTAGGATTAGTGTTGAAGTCAACTAATGCTTGACCTCTTCAAATGCCTTTTGAGCTTGAGGATTACACTCAAATTTCTTAAGTTTTGTGATTTATGTAAGAGGAGCCATAAAAGTACTGAAATCATGAACAAATCTTCTGTAGAATGATGCTAGACCATGAAACCTTCAAACTTATTGTGTACCGTTAGGAACAAGCCAACTTTGAATCATTCCACTTTTTTTCATCTGCCTACATACCTTGAGAATAGACAATAAACCCAAAAACACAACTTGCGAAGTATAGAAGTCATATTTTTCCATGTTTCCATAGAGATTTTAATAAGCTAGTACTTTAAATACCCTTTATAAGTGCTTTTGATGTTCTTCTTCAAATTTCTTGTAGATCAAAATATCATCAAAGTATACCATGACAAAGGCACCAAGAAAGGGCTTAAGACATGTTCATAAGCCTCATAAATATGCTAGGTGAGTTCCTTTGAGATACCAAAGGGCCTCATAAGCCACTCAAAAAACCCTTCTTTGGTCTTAAATGCGATTTTCCATTTATCCCCTTCATGGATTCGAATCTGATGATATCCTCTCCTCAAATCCATTTTCGAAAACACCTTGACTCCATATAGATAATCCAATATGTTTTTTAGCCTATGAATAGGAAAACGGTATTTAATGGTGATCTTATTAATGGTTCTACTATCCACACAAATGCGCCACTCTTAATTCTTCTTTGGTACCAATAGAGTAGGTACAACACATAGGGTCAATGACTCCCTTATTATTCATTTCTCCAATAATCCCTCTACTTGCCTCTTAATCTCAGTTTCTTTAGGGTTTTTTCTATAGGCAGGCTTATTGTGCTAAACAAATCTTGCAAAAAGATCAATTTTATGTTGGATGTCATGTTTAGGAGGGAACCCAGGGGGAATCTCCTTTAGGAACACGTGATCATAGGTTTTGAGCAAGGGGGTGAGTAAAAGGTGGATAAGTAGTTTCTCCTTAATTGGTTCTTCCTCCTCCTCTAAACTCAACAATATAAGGGGTGGTATAAGCTGATGCTATTTTTCTGGTTTCAAAATAGTGGTTAGGGTATGTGTTTAAGTTTTGGGTAGGCTAGGGTTTGCTTTTGTGGTGGTATATTTATTTGATATCATGGGGTTAAGGGTAATGGGGTGGTTGTTTTTGGTAAAGGAATATGTGTTTTTATATCCATCATGTATCACCTTCCTATCAAAAAACAAAGGTCTTCCCAACAACACATGACATGCATCCATAGATCTAACATCACATCACAATTCTTCCTTATATCTACCAATACTAAAATTGAGTAAGACACAATAACTTACTTTGAATCCTTTGCCATGATTGAGCCATTGGATCAAATAGGGATATTAATGTGGTGATGTAGGCAAGTTGAGCTTCTCTACTAATGTTTGTGATACAACATTAGTACAACTTACTCCATCAATGATGAAAGAGCAAACCTTTTCTTTGACAGTGCATTTTGTGAAGAAGATAGCCTCTCTTTGCCGTTAATCTTCTGTTTAGGGCACATTACTCAACGCCCTTCTCACTACAAAACTCTCTCCTTTATTTAGCCCTAAACTCCCTGATTTGTCTTCCTCATTCTCCCCTTTTGTCAACTTCTTCTTCTTCCTTAAAACAAGGATTGCTATGCATGAAGTATTCAGCTAGTGACACAATCTTTTTATTAGGGAAATCAGATGTAATATGCCTTAATCCTTGACGTCTAAAACACCTCTTAGAATTATCTTGGGGTTTGATTTGGTTATTTTGTTGATTAATGTTTATTTTTTGTGGGTTAGAAAGATTAAGAGGTGTTTGAGTAGGATAGGTTAGTGTATTTTAGGTGGGTTTAGAATAGGATCTGGTGTTCTTCGTGTTTAGGTTTTGTTTTCTATTGGTTTTCTACCTTATGTGCCAAAAGGAATAACTCTTCTATGGTTGAATATGGATGTAACTCCACTACCCTAGAAATTTGATCTTCTAAACCTCCTAGAACACACTAATGTCTTTGGCTCATCCTCATCAACACTACACTTCAATAAATACCCCTCAAATTTACGTGCATGCTCTACCGTTTTTCCACATTTTTCATGATGATGAAATCTCATAAAATTCTCTTGAACATAGTAGGAAGGTAGGAACTTCTATTTTAACAGTTTTTTCATCTTTTCCAAAGTTCTCACCTTATCTTTCCCCATCCTTTCCCTCTTGCTACACACATTTGCCAACCAAGTGGAGGCATGTTTGGAAACTTTAAGGCAACCACCTTTACTTTCTTATCATCAGGTGTTTATTTATAATCAAACAATCTTTCTACTACTCTCAACCATTCTACATATTCATTAGCATCTAAACTTCCATCATACTCAAGTATATCAATTTTTATGTCAAAAAAGGAAGAGTTAGAGTTTAAGTTACAAAATCGGTTGTGTATAGGAGACATTGGAATCTCCTCCTCTAAATGGTGCAACATTGGACCATCCCCACTTTGTCGAATGTGCCTTGCTTGAAGGTCTCTAAGTTTCACCCTCAACAACTCATCTTCTCCCTCTATACGTGCATTCCTCTCACCCAAAGACATGTAATTATCGTTCTTTCTTTGGTGATGATAACTACTTGAAGAAGCCATAGATATCTGTGAATTTAATATACCAAGAATCTTATATCTCTGGTACTATATGTTGTATTTTTGGATACTTAAATCAAAAAATACAAGCTAAAACAATTAAGAAGTTGCCAACTGATATGCGCCATAAAAACGAATAAGTTTATGGATGTTTGTGAATGTGTTTAGGCTTGATTTTTACATGAGTTATGAAAGAACAAAAGGATAATTCATTGATTGACTCTAGAGATTGTTTGGATATATATTCACCACCTATAAATCCGAAAAGCTTCCTTAAAATACCAAAAATTTCATAAACGAGTGAAATACGCTAAAAGGATGAACACACTAAACTTTAATCCAAAATCTTAGAGAATTCGGAAAAGTCACAAATGACAAAGGGTTTCATTCATCAAAATCTGATTACATTCAATTCTATTTGACTCCTTTATATAGTAGGAGCTCCTTAGGGTTTACAAGAAGTTTAAAACTACCAAAACTCTATCTAAACACGTTCATAACACCCTAAATTAGTGAATAACAAGCAGTCTAAGCTATAATGACTCGAATGCACGTGAATCCGTAGGATAGAAGATAAAATCTTACTTTGGCTAATTATCCCTAGGATAAGCTTAGCTTAAAACATAAAAGAATCAACTTCTTAAGGTACAAATGCATGAAAATCCAAAATTTCTATGATTGGCCTATTGTAATTACCTAATACTTGAAAAGACTTAAAAGATAAGACTTGCTAATCAACTATAACTCTATATGCCTTATCTTTGAAGAAGTTGAATCAATTTGTAGTCTTATCCATGTTGGAAATACATATCTTCATGTTTTCTTTCTTCATAAACTCTCCAAGTCTTCTTATCTTACCCAACTCTGTAAGTTATCAATGATCACAAAAGCTCATCAATATCCCACGCCATCTTGAAGTGTATGAACATGGACCAACTTCTTTAGTCAACCTTTGACTCCTACGTTGACCTAGCTTTGACCAATTTTAAAGCAACTTTGACCAAACCCTACTCCTAAAGTTTGAACCTTTATGGATTCAAATCATTACTTACTTCCATATTAAGCAAGTTCCCACTACCAATTTCTCAAATTAGAAAGTTTCCCAATTTGGAAAGTGTCCATAGTAAAATAAGTATGTTTCTCTTGTTGACTTTCCACCATGTTTGTAACATGTTGGTCTACATATTTAATAATTAAGGATCTCTTGTTATTTGTAATTTTATAGCTCCTTGATCCCCAACACTAAGCCTCAAACCCTAATTTTGAGCACTTCTATCATAGAATTATCTCCATGGATTAGTCTCCTCTTAACAAATTTATCAACCCCTTTCCCTTGCATCGTACTTATTACAATTTATTTCATTCTTCTTTTGCCTCTTTTCTTTTGTCTATGATGTAAAGATTTGGACATCTCCAATCTTTATAGACAAAACACTTGTCCCATTTTCATGAGAAAACCCTAGGTATACATCATATATAAATGTATATTTAGGAGTTATTCAAAGGATCATTTTATATTTAAACGTCATGTATCATTGTAGACTGGAAATCATGTCTCTTTGTGCAGCAGTTCTATGACCAAACAACACCTCAAAGACGAACCTCAAAAAGTCCCAGACACAAACTTGAGCCCAAACACATCGTCCAAAATCCATCCAAAAATTAAAACTAAAAAAAATGCAAATCCTGAAGCTAGGAGTGATTTTGGTTGACGCTTGAAGCCTTGTATCAAGCGCTGAAGCTTGATCTTCATTAGCATTAACTGTCAAGTGCCAATTTCTAGCTTTAAGTGCACAATTCCAGTACACAAAAGGCACATGACTCCTTAATCAAGCGGTGAAACTGTAACAGAACCTGACCAGTTACAACTCCTAGCGTTTGACGCATAACCTAGCACTAGACGCTCTAACTTTTGTGCCACCCTAAAAGCACTCTTGGATTGCCTTAAGCTTTTGTGCATTCAAGCAAAATATTCCCTTCTTCAGCACTTGACGCACGAGATGTGTGTCTGACATTTTGTCTTGGCGTCTAACGCCTAAGAATATGGCTTTTTTGGCTATAAATACCCCTTCATTTTCCTAGACCAAGAGGTCGGCAAGTATTCCTGAAGAAAGGGCATTGTTACTATGCTAATATACCCCCTCACAAACACAAAACACTCATAACCAAACACAATTACTAATCCTCAAAGAAACCCTTAAGCCTTAATCTGAGGAGCAACCATTACTCCTTCTTTAAGCACTCAACAAAGGCTTAAGAAAAAGAATTATCCTCAACCATAAACACTAAGGACCCCTAATCTCACTCATTACATTTTATTTCTTTGTCTACTTTTACTCCATTCACTCTATAGTCTTTGGATCTAGTGCTTCCCATCAACTCAAGACCCTTAGATTATACTCATTATATGACGATGTTTGAGGTGCGAACCCCTCTCACATGAACACTTATTTCATTACTTCATACAACCTTTGATCTAGAAAAAAGACCTCACCCTTGATGTTATCTTTTTATCAACTCATACAATCTTGTTTCATTGTCTCATTCTACCTTTGATGTGAAGAGAAAGGAGAACCTCCTTCTTTATTAGGTCAAGCCTGAAGATCCTAACTTCAAGCATTCTATTTAAGGCACCATCTTCATAAATTGTTCTATTCTCAATTATTTAAGCAAAACCTTCTTCTCCCCTGCATCTCACTCATTGTAATTTACATTATGCTTCTTTTACATTTTCTCTATAATCCTAAGATTTAGACATCTCTAATTTTGCTAGACTTATCTCTTTGACCAATTTATATAAGTAAACCCTAAATATGTGTCATCCTTGGATACATGGTTAGGAGTTAATCTTAAAGCTCATTTCTTACTTTAGATCTCATAATCCTTATGGTGATTTATATTTGTAATTTCAATGTAAATGGTGTTATATGACTAAATCATACTTGTCATTTGAGTGAGACCCATGGAAGAGCCTCTATAGATACACTTCTTCATTTGATCAAGCAATCTTCTCTAGCTTATCATGCTTGTCTTATGTCTCTTTTGCCTCATTTCAATTATGCACCTTTATTACATAATTCTTATCTTGTAATTGCATGATCAACTTTTATAATATGTTTATAAATAAGACCTATTGTTTCTAACTATGCCTAATAAGATAAATTTGGATAACCAACCATAGGAACCTTATAACTTATGGACAATTAATACAAGTGGTCATCTAATTAGACATATGTTCATAAAGCTTAAATTGTTCAACCAACCTAATTAAGTTGTGCTATCTCTTGTATATGAGTGTTTTCCTAGGAACTAAAACTAATTTGTTCTCCATCTCTAAGCCAAATGTTTTTCACACAGATTTTATCTTAAGACCTATTATTTGTAACCACTCTCATTCTCGAGTCTTCACATTGTTAGCAGACTACTTACGTGAGTCATATGGGGATTTAAACACTAGGGATTCCAAATAGTCCATTAAATATTTGGTGGTGATTCCTTGATCTGTTCAATGTCTCTAAAAGACACATAGCTGATCCTTATTAATGCACAAACCTGTAAAGAACTAGTGGGGGAGAGCTCCTCCCTCTTTTCGATCTTTACCTGAAAGGAGAGGTTAGGTTACAAAAACCAAGATCTCAAGTGGCAATTCACTCATTCCAAAACCTAGTTGAGTTCAAGACCCTTACTGCCTTCAAAAAAGCCTCCTACTATCATATTTTTGTTTCTAGTTTGTAGTGTTAAGTCAATGATGTTCTAAGGCTAAATCATATAAGTCTTCATAAATTAGACCATATTCTAAGTTAAAGCTCATAATGAAGAAGAGTCTCTTTAGGCTCCCTTCTTCATTTGATTATGAAAAATTCTTTAACTCATAATGCATCATTTATATCTTGCATTATACTAACGTGGTCACCTAATTTAGACTTGTATGCATAATGCTTAACTTACCAACCAACTAAATTAGAGCATGCTTATTTTTGTATTTGCATGTTTGCCTAGGAACTAAACCTAATTTCCTCTTTATTTTAAAAAAATTATTTTGCACATATTCTTATGTTGAAATATGTTGCTCTTTGCGGAACCTTCTCATAGTTTGAAGACCACTAACGTGAGCCATTTTGGGATTCAAACCCAATGGGTGTTCAAATTAGAAAAACCCATAAATGTTTGGTGGTAACTCGTTGACCCATAAAATTTTGCAAAGCTGTGTAGCCGATCCTTAACGATTCCCAAATTAAGTGGAGAACTAATGGGGGAGAGCCCCTTCCTTTCTCCTAACCGAAAAAGGAAGGTTGGATTGTAAACGAAACGGGCTCTTTAGTGATAATTCACTCATCGAATTATTGAATCACCTTCTCAAAACCTAGATGGGTTCATTGCCCTTAGCATGTGAATTTCCCCCTATAAAACAGGCTACTCAACTAGGGAGGTGTATGCCTAAAGCGTACTTGCCTATGCGTGTAAATGAGCAACCGAAAAAATTTGGTTTGTGTGCTTACAATTGTCTTAATATTATTTTAGGTATTGCTGCATTCATACATGTAATTTTCTCTATGTGGAAAGTTGCAACCTAAGGCATCGTCTCATACGAATTTGTTCTACATTCGAGAAAAATTGGGAGGGGGTTGTCCTCTCATTTTGGCCTCTTCAAGTAGTGACTTTCAGTGAATGGATCTTCCCCTTAGCTATGGACCCTCTTGACTCATATTCAACCATCCTTAGCTCATGCAAAACATAGAACCTTGGCTACATGGAGACTTTGCATCTAGCATTCATACACGCATGTTAGCATGACTACGTGAATTTGCATGCAATTATAAATGTTAGTTACACTAACACTTGGAATCTATCTTTTCAAAACTATAAGGAACCCTAAACTCCTAAATAACAAATTATATTACATGAATCCTTGGTCCATGATCACTAATATTGATCATTCACATCATTACATGTATTGAAATGGGTCCTAACCGTGGTATGCCCATGCCTTGCTTCATCATATCTCATTGTGTCCCGACATGCCCTCGCCATACCCTATCATGTAGCACCAAATCCTAGCCTCGTACCACAAAATGACCCAAACAAGGTAAAATCCTGATATTACCTCTAAAATTACCTTAAACACTATGAAAACATAACCTTTTCACTCAAATGACCCAAACCTATCAAACAACAGGGAAAAACCATCTCTCCTCTCATGAAACCTACGCTACGGGAAAAAATCCTACCTTACCTCCAAATTGCCCCAAGCCACAATAAAAGACTATATTACCTCCAAAATGACTAGCGCCTAGTTAAATATGGAATTTACCTCTAAATAGCCACTCTGGTAAGATCCTAATCTTTTCACCAAAACCCTATTGGGGCAAAAATCTAAAATTACCCCATCTAATTGGTAAAAATCCAACCTTCACACAAAAATTCTATTTGTGTAAAAATCCAAAATGACCCCATAAAATCGGTATGATTCTAATCTTTCCATCAAAACCATATCGTGGTAAAAATCCAAAATGACCCCATAAAATCGGTATGATTCTAATCTTCCCATCAAAACCATATCGTGGTAAAAATCCAAAATTACCCCATCTAATTAATAAAAAGTCGACCTTTCGAACAAAATCCTATTGGGGTAAAAATATGAGATTACCCAATTTAAGCGATAAAAACCCGACCTTTTGAACAAATTCCTATTGGGATAAAAATCAAAAATTATCCTATCCAACTAGTAAAAACGCGACCATTCCACCGAAACTTTATTGGGGCAAAATTTAGAAATTACACCTTATCGAAAAAATCTCAAAATTGCCTTTTTGGGTAAAATTTTGAAACTAAAGCAGCATAAAAGCCTTAATCCTGACATGGGCATTGTGTCTAATGAGTACATGCATATTGAGTGCATATCATGCTTATAGAATCATTCTAATAACGGAGGTTGACTCCCTAAACTAGGTCATGCATCATTTCCATTAGAGGTTATCATATACAAACACTCTACCCTATGAGTCAAGTCTTAATGTCCCATGTGCATAATCTTGAGGATTCCGCTTTTTCGTAGGAGTTCGTCAATTTTGATGCAAAGACTTGGTTTCAAAGGTTGAAGAGGTCATCGCCACAATAACTCTAGCCAGTTTATATGCTAATATTGTCATCATCACCTAATTCTCCGCACACTCCTCTTCAAAACATGACTACCCTAGATCGCCACCATAAGGCATGAATGCTCGACCAGAGCAAGTTAAAAGTGCTAATGCTCTAGCAAATTTAGCACATAAGATCAAATAAATAGTCTAATAGTTTATAAACAATGGGTAATACTTCAACACAACCAATGATGACATATTATACAAGAAATTTAGCCTCCCTAAGACGTTATCGGCTAATAATATCCCCAAGTTTAAATCCATGGATAATCCCTGCTATTATCTACGCAATTTCACAGCAACAATGGCGATCAAGGGAATAGATCCTAATATTCCCCATCAATTTTCCTATGTCCTTATAACCAATCAATTAAAATGGTTCTATGCATTAAAGGACAAGGAGATAGAGACTTGGAAAGATGTGACAAATGTATTCATAAATAAATATCATCCCAACGTCCAACAATAAGAAACTCCCCGAGAGTTGGAGGACCTTGGGCAACGAGCTAACAAAGGGTCAGATGCTAGCCCAAAAAATAGCGCTACTCAGGTATCTTTCGAAAACAATGTGCACGATACGTTAAGAAATGCGTGACCTACTAGAAAAGCGCAAATCTTTAGCACATCCCTTCGTCATTCCTAAATGCTTACTTATTACCCTAGACATTATCTAAATAGATTATTAACATAATCTATAAATCAACTCCTCTAAGCAAGGGAGGTCACAAATTTATACTTATTGCAATCGACTACTTCACTACGTGGGTCAAAGCAAAATCTTACATATCTTTGGGTTCCAAGTGTCGCAATTCCTTGAGGATTACATCATTTGCAACTATGGTGTGCCTCACGAGCTAATTAGCAGCCAAGGCTTCTATTTCCAAGGCAAATGTGAGGAGCTTTTGGCAAATACAAGGTTTAACACTATCGTTTGTCTCCCTACAGACTACTAACAAATAGGATAATCGAACCGCAAAAAAATATATTAAGGTTATAATCATTAAAATGACTAAGAATTAGAAGGATTGGTCCTAGGAACTACATTTCACTTTATAAGGAAACCAAACATTTATAAGGACCTCGACTAATATGACCCCTTATTCTCTAGTATAGGAGATGGAAGTTGTCCAACCCATTGAGCTTGAACTCCCTTCATTAAGCCTAGTTCTCGAAAGCCAGTTGGCTGAAGTTGATTGGGTCAAAGCTAGATACGGTGAGTTGATCGTGTTCGATGAGTAACACCTTAGGTTGTGCTTCATGTATAGTTATGCTAAAGAAGGATATGAAAGCATTTCAATTAAAAGGTCTACACTCATTTCATCAAGGAAGGCGACCAAATACTCAAGGCACTTTGAAAAATTAGCATGGACCCATGGGGAAAATTCACACCGAACTAGGCCGGACCATTATTTGTCAAGAAAATCCTAACCGGAGTAGCAGTGCAACTATCAAACATGGATGGTAATAAGTTTTGTTAGCAAATAAAGCTCGATTAGTTGAAGAAATTATGTTCAAAGCACACTTTGTCTATGTAGAGCTGTATTTGACCTAATTCCTTTAAAAAGATACGTACACAACCTTTCTCAAGGCCTAGTCACATTAATAATAATCAAGTTATGCACTTTATGAAAATACCTTAACAATAGCTCAGGCATCTAACGCCAAAAAAGGCGTTAAACAACCAAAAGCTGCACATTATATGCTTAAGTTCAGGGCACCAACCAAATGAGCTCTTATCCTCAGCATGTAGCCTTGGCAAAAGGTCAAGGATTAAGACCAAGAGTTGAGCGATGGCCCGATGTTAAATACCCAAATTCTAGGCGTTAAGCAAAAGCAATCTTACCTCCTTCAAAGCCCTTGTGTGTCGAGCAAAACACCTCTTGACTCCAAATTAGATTTTCGGCGTCAAGCAAAAGAGTTCCTGATCTTAGGATCGTTTCTTCAATTACTTTAATTCTAAAAGTATACCAAAATTTTTGCTAAGTTTCGGCTTATTCTTTTGTGAGTACTTTGGCTCATTTGGCCTTAGTGATTGATTTTAAGTTTGTAAATATTGGAAATGCAATCATTAAAGAATTAAATGGAACTTATAATTTTCACGAATAAACTTAATTTCATTTCATGAAGAGATAGGTTATATAATTCTTAAAATGTGGCCTAGTTCTTTCAAGAAAAGTGTTAAAGTTAAGTAATTTTTTAAGCCAAACACAAAACCACTTTTTCTTTCTACATTATACTTTCCTTTTACCTTAATATATTTTCATAATTTACTAAGCATTTCTTTCACTAGTTTGATCCTCTTTCCTAACTAATATAGTGGAATAATTTAGACACCCAAGCAGTCATGAAATCGTTGGGATCTTAGGCTTTATCACTTGACTTTGCTAGACTTAGATGAGGATTTAAGCACTTTCCTCTTGCCACTATTCTCCCACATCAATGCAAGCTAGCTCCTAGAGAGTATGATAGTCCTGTGCGGGTGTTGGAAAAACCACATTGGCTTAACTCTCCAATAAGACTCGCAAAGCTTCACCCTTTCCTCCTTAAGAGGAAGACTCTTGCCCCTTTCTATTTTGTGGTCCGATATAACTTGCTTTTGCGCATATTATGTCAAAATTTGCACCGCAATGTAGAAGGTAAGGACCAAGAGGCTAGAAACCAGGACAATACACTCATTGTTAACTCCTATCACAATAACTACCTTCCACAAAGGCACAAACTATTTGATGTGGAATTCTCACTTAGCAAAGTAGGCCTCCCACTCTCCTAAAGTGGCATGGTCTAAGAGTTTTCTCCTTATAGTAAAGCCCTTCTTGTTAAACTTAGAAAGATTTTTTGGAGGGGAAATAAGCATTGACCTTTCCATAAACTATACATTCCTAAAGAGAAAAAAAGAGAGAAAGAGAATGAGAAAAATCAATGTTCAATATATTAAAAATAAAAGAATTCAACCAAATTAAGTAAAACACATTACTTACTTGTAACAAGGTCGAGCATCCACCAAAGCTGAGAGTGGATTTGACTTGATGAGGTCTAATTCGATAATGAGCTCACCCAACACAATGGGCATAGTGTTCTTACCCCCTTTGCTTTCCTCCATAATCTTTATCACCGAAGCATATCCCTCTTAGCTGTCTTCATTAGCAAAGAGTAAATAAGCAAAGAGGAAATATTCCAATGCCCTCTTAAGAAAACACTAGAGCTCTTGGGTCATGGGTAGGAGGAGAAAAATGAGACACGAAGCAATCCAAATTCACCTTGCTCCCATATACAACATCCGCAAGAAACTTACCTTTGTGGCTGAGATACTGCTTAAAGTCCATGTAGAAGTACTCTTGCTTCTAGGGAAGGCAAGGACGCCCTAAGCTCTTTGGGTGCATGCATAATTTCATCATTTTTGAACTTAGTGGTTTGGGAAATAGGATCTGAACACATGGTTGTATCCATTAGAAAATTAGTATCAATCTTCATTAATATCAAGGTTGATACACCCCTAAGCACATTGTATCAACTTCAAGATTTTCACTTTTTGTCAAAGAGCTAATCCATTCATTCAATGAAAGCTCAAACTTGGAGGCCATTTAATGCAAATAATCTTTGAGAGATTGTGTTTGGATATCAAAGAGCACAAAATGTTGGATGTCAATGTCAAATGACCAACCTATGTTCTTGACACTCTACTTATTTGCTGTCATCCCATGGTTTAAAGCCCTTTTGTCCCTATTTTATTTAAGCTTAAGCATCCTAAAGTGATCATTTGTTGTAATATTAAGCACATAGTGCAGACTTGTACTAGATAAACCCTTTTCAAAACCTAAATTCCTAATCTAATCAAAAAAAGAAATTTAAACCCAAAATCTATTTTCTCCCATTCCTTTAACACAGATTGAATCCCAAACCAACTTTGACCCATTTATTAAAAGTAAATTGAATCCCAAACCAATTTTGACCCATTTCTTAAAAGTAAATTGAATTCCAAACCAATTTTCACCCATTCCCTTCAACAAAAATAGGAATCAATAATTCAATGAAAGAAACAAGCCCATAAAAGACACGAGCCCCAACACCACTCTAGAGGATCCACTAGTGCCAATCTGCATTTGCTAAAAGAAGTAGGGATCCATAATGGGCTTTTGACCTGAGAAAGCCATGGAAGCACTCCAAAAGCTACCAAGGGAGTGCCTACTTTGCTCCACTAAAGGCCTAGAATGGCCCTCTAGCTGCATGCTTTGCCTCGAGCTCTAGATCTCTTCTTGGGGATCAGCCTCCATCCTATACTACATCTAAGAGTAGGACCTCAGTATATTAGTCCAAGGCACATCCAATTTCTCAAATACATCAAAACAAGAGAAAAAGAAAAAGAAAGCATCAAGCACAAATAGAAATCCATACTTCAGTGTGGCAGCTTGCTAACTTTTGGGTCAATTGGATGCATTTCCTCTTCAGGCCATCTATTACCTTGGTAAAGAGACCAAACTTTTTCCCACTAAGCTATGAATCAGAAAACAACAAGAAAATGTCACTCGACAAAGAAAAGATGATAAAAATTCAAGTTCATCAGAACATTATCATACGAAGGTAAACTCTACAGGCATGCCGCTATAGGCATGTGGTTTGACCTTCAGGCCTCTTCCACGGGCTCACTAACCCTCTCTCCCCATGAGTTTACATAGAGAAGATCCTTAGAAGTCTAGTAAAATAGAGAGAATACGAACTAGAAAAGCATTAAGCCCTAATCAAATCTAAATAAAACACCATACCTTAGGTCGTACGCGACTTATAGGGCGAGCCAACCTACCATTCAACTTGACATAATTAAACATTGTGTACACTAAATACCCTTAAGGAACACTCAGGTTCTTGACTGAGGCTTGGTGCAAAAGCTAATCCAAGCCTAGTAAATCCAGTGCCGTGGTAGGAGGATCCGTTGGAGTTAGAAAATTCGAAGTCAAAGTCACTCATTCCTCTATGTAGCACATGAGCTTCCATAAGCCCCATATAGGGGTAATTAAGGTTGTAAGGAAAGAGGTCCTCTCATGCCCTCTAACATCAACCCAAGGTCAAAAGTTAACCTGTTTTTTTTCCAAACAATTAATGCATAGGTTCACAAACAACAAGCATAAAGCATGTAATATTTTAATAACAAAGCTTACCAATTTTGGGGTACAAAAAAATAGCGCCTTGTGAACTTGACCTAAGGCAACCCCCTCCTCTTTCCTAGCCCACGAGGCACCTCTTGGGAAGACTCGATACTCTAGTCTAGCATGAGAAAGTTCTAGGAATAAAGATGTTAAAATAGGCTTAGAAACATGAAAATAAGCCAAAAGAGGGAAAATCAAGAGAGTACCTCAATGACCCACCACATCCTACCAACTAAGACCCGACTCTTGACACGGCCCCTCACCGCCTCCTTTATCTCATAGAGGAGAAGAAAATATGCTAAGCCTCCCTAGTCATAAATAGGAAATATAGCAAGGTCCTTTAGCAAGGGCAAAAACCTTAAAGAAGCCTAGCTACTCTTATCACGATAGATTAACTAGCTAACTATGACAAGAAGTAGAATTTGAATCATTATCTCATTAGTTGGGCTTGGCATCTTGAGGCCTTTAATAAATTTAGCATACTTAATGCTCAAGGCCAAGCTTTGTAATAAAATTTAGACCTATAATCATAGTGAAGTTTATGGGAGTGATGGTTAGCTCAACCCACAAAAAGTGGAAGGTGTTGGTGTATCCCACCACTACTCTAGAAGATTATGGGTTAAGATCCTAGACCCATCCTAATAGATGAAGAATTAGGCGTGTTAATTCTGGATTATACTTATAAATATATGATACTTTAGGTCTTTTTACATATGGATATTCACATTTATTTTAGTTTTAATTGAATTATGTTCATTTGTTATCATATGATGTGTTCATGGGTTTTTGTAGTGAATATGTTATTTTCAGGATTCTTGAGGACTCAATGTCATTAGATGAGTTCAAGATACAAGGAATAAGGCTCAAACTAAATGAACAACACAAACCTAAGAGAACTTAAACATAGACTAGGAAAGATACTAGACTTAATTGAGTACCCTTTGTACTTAATCGAGTGCTTTTCTAGGATATGAAGGATGGCTATCATTAGCTTATTTAGCATTACATAGAAGTAGTAATTAGGTTTTTCTTTGGTTTTCATTAGTTATCACAAATTTTTCTCAAATTCTTTTTAGATTATTGTTTTATTCTTCGATTATATTGAAGCTATTGGATTACAACTATAGCGTTGTAGACAACAATTAGTTTGTTTTATGTTTATTACATTTAGTATTCTATTTTCTTAATTGCTTTAGTCTTCTTTCTTTATTATTAGAGTATTGTTTAAGTATAAATTATGAGTTTAATTTTATTCTGTTCATTTTATAGTTAATATGTGTGAATACTTCAATAATCTAGGATCCTACTGAACCATAATATGGATAGGTATTGATAAATCTCAAGACCTAAATATACATGCATAAAACGATTCTTTTTAATCTTTAATTGGATTTAATTCCATTAAAAGGCTAAATGTAGTTGATAAATGACATGGATTAATTTGATAGCGAGAGAGAGAGATCCTTAGTAGACATCATGAACATTAGGACTGTTAGGATATTGTGTTTAATGTCTTTTTATTGCATGAATCCACAAAAGTAAGTAGGATTACTTTAGGACAAAGCTATTGATACTCGAAAGAGATCCTTAGTATTATTTAGGGCACATTTATCTTTGGAATAACTTTATTTGTTGAATTTGCAAGATAATGTTTAAAGTATGGAAATGTTTTCTTGATGATTTATGTATGATTTAATGTTGATTTTTGGCTAGATTGGCCATATAGATTTCTTCCATATTGCTTTCCTAGGTTAAAGACATTGAGAAATGCATATTTTGGTAGTGACTCGAAGTTAAGTGTTGTTAACTTGTATGCTATGAATTGTTGATTTGAATCTATTGTGTTGCTTGGATGCTTGTAGAACCACAGTTCAACCAAGACTTATTTTCAACCAACTCAAATCCTTTATTCAATATCAATGATGGTACAAATATATCCCTAAGGCAGTATGGAGCTCCTGGAGCTTACCAAGTCTAGAGTGGTATAGTACTACCCATTAGCAAAGCCAACAACTTTGAGTTAAAACCAACACTAATCCGTTTGGTAGAGAGCCATCCTTTTGGAGGAGAGATCATAAGTCACCTCATGCCTTTCTTAAGCAGTTCATATGATATTATGATACTTAAAAGGAAAATAGTGTGACTCCGGCTTACATCAGATTAAGTCTATTCAAGTTATCTCTAAAGGGAAAAGCTAGTGAAAGGCTTGAGAAGATGGAACCCAATTCTTTGAGGACATGGGAAAAAGTGACTAGAGCATTCCTACATAAGTTCTTCCCACCTTTAAAGACTGCTGAAATGAGGAAAAAAATTGCAATGTTCCACAAAAAGAAGATGAAACTCTATTTGAAGCATGGGAATGATTCAAGGGTTTGATTGAGGCATGACTACACCATGAAATGGAGAAGTGGTTATTTCTTTATAGCTTTTACAATAGACTGTCTCAGTTGAATAAGGCTAGCCTTGATGTAGGAACCAGTGGAGCCATGATGAGACTACGCCTAACCAAAGCATTCAAAGTTATTGAGCAAGAGGTCAAAAATTTTGCTGATTCGAATGAAGGTGAGAGAGTATACACCAAACAGGGCGAAAAGGTATGAAGTAGATTCTATTTATGTAATTTCTTCCAAGTTAGATGCACTAACTAAAAAAATTTAATAGTTGTTGTGAATAGTCCTATGCGTGGCATCCAATCTCCACAAGCATCTAGTTTTAATGCTCCTTTGTTGGTTTTATTTTGTGATGTTTGTGGTGCTTATGACCATAACCCTATGCAATATCATTTATTAACTTCTGTAGGGAATGCACCATCTAGAATGGAAAAGATTAATAGAATGAATAATATGGACCCTAATCCTAAATTCTATCCATACTCTAAAACCTTTAACCTAGGTTAGAGAACTCACCGAAATTTTAGTTGGTGAAATGGGCAGAATCAGGGGAATGGGAACTTTAATGGGCATAACTAGGGAATCTTTTAGAATTAGGAGATTAGAAATTTTAGTGGTCAAAATCACTAGAATTTCTATGGCAATAAGAACTACGAGAACGATGATGAGGGTAGTTTTAGAGGATATGGGAACTATTGGCCAAATAAGAATAAAAATAGGTTTTAAAGCCCAAATTAACGCCAATTCCAAAATCCTAACCAACATAACCCACTTGGTTTTAATATAGGACATATACCTAATATCCCCTCAAACCAACCACCTCCTCAAAAGTCTAACCTAGAGTCTTTGAAGGAGTGTTTTATAGCTACACAAACCAAAAAGAACTGCAACATTGAGGAAAGCCTGAGGCAAATGAAAACCCATAATAAAATGCTTCAAAATTGGATTTCCTAACTTTCTAATGTCCTTAAAGATATCCCGAGACCCTTCATCTCTAGCCAAGGTATAGATCCCACCAAGCATGTTAACACCATAGTAACTTAGAGGGGAAAGACTCTAGAAGGCCCTATAGTTGTGACTAGGATGAGCGAGAAAGTACCTAAGAGGGATAAGAGTAGAATTAACAAGGATCTCGAGGAAGAGAGTAGAGATCCTATATCACCTCTCGGACCATACATTTCACCCATTCCCTACCCATAGAAACTAGTACAAGGTAAGCTTAAGTAGAGATACGAGAAGTTTCTAAAAATCGTTAAGGATTTTCAACTCCAAATTCCATTCATAGATGCCATAGTCGAAAACCTTCATTTTCTTGTTTCTTAAAAGTTTTAGCTACCAGTAGGTGAAAAACTTGAGGGGCAGTCAACTTATCTCGCTAGTGTAGTGCAAGAGAGTAATCTCAAAACTGGCTTCCACCCAAATTAGGTGACCCTAGTAGTTTTTCTATCTTGATTAAGGTTGGTAGCCTCTCTTTTGATAATTTATTATGTTATTTGGGAGCTAGCATTATTCTCATACTTCTTTTGGTTTAAAAGAGGTTACATAATGTGGGATCCATGTCCAAGATTGATATAACAATAGAGCTTTCTTTTAGCAGTACTAAACACCCCATTGGTGTGCTCATGGATAAGCATATTTTAGCTGGGAAGTTGATATTCCCATGTGAATTTACTGTTATGGATATCCTTAAAGACAATTAAACCCCTATTATTATGGGTAGACCTTGTCATGCTACTAAAGGGGCACTAATTGATGTAAAGAAAGGTAAGCTATCTTTTGAAATAGGGAAAGATAAGGAAGAATTTGAGATCCAAAAGGCAAGGACAATATTGTCAGCCTAAGCTAAGTGTTTCAATGTTGGCATCAAGGAGAAAAAGGCTTTAAAGTCTTTATGTTAAGATGAAGTTGATGCCTTTCAAATAAGTTTAGAAGCAGGAGTGGAATATAAATTTGAAACCCCTAAAGAAGATCTCGTAATCTATGGAGACCCTTTTGATGGTCCTACCCATCAAGTAAAACCTATGAGAGCTAGAGAGTAAATGTACAAGAGATCCATGCCTCCTAAGGTTAAAGTGAAACTCTTATCTCCTCACGATATTGTTTTTGGTGAAAATTCTAAGTACCGGATTGTCATCAATTACAAACTTGATGGTGGTAAATCAACTCAATTCATGAACCTTGCTTATGAGTATTTGAGGACCATTGGGTATGCATTTGATGATATAAAGGGGGTAAGCTTCTCATTATGTTCTCGTAGGTCATGTAGAGTAGAGGAAGTGGACCAAAAGTATAAAAATGATGAATTCCTAAAAAAGTGTGGCATCAAAGTGGGAGACCCCATAGTAGTGTGTACTACACAATTCAAGGATGAGAACATCATTTATTTAGTGTTTGAGCTTGATCAAACCTCAAAAATTTGACATTCTTGAATAATGTCAAGCTAATGACATTAAAAGATCGCTAGCGGGAGGAATCTCGTGTTTTCTAACTTTTCTTTTCATTTTCTTCCCTTTAGATTAGCGATTTTAGTCTTAGAAATAACTTTTCATGAATTTCTACATTTCAGACACAATGCATCGAGGGAAACAAAGCCTTAAATGTTGAAATGATGAGTTAGAAGTGCTTACAAGGAATGATGAAAGTCTATATTGAAAAAAATTGATAGTAGGAAGTTTAGCAGAAAACACAAAAATAGCTCCTGAAATGTCAAAAATAAAACTGAGCGGATGCTTGACCTGTTATGAGCGCCTGCTTAGGTCAAAGATAAGGACCAGACAAAAAGCTTTAAGTGGGCGACAAGTGATCAACAAGCACCTGCTCAAGAGGAAAAAAGCCAGGAATTTTTGAATTGAGCGGCCGCTCAAATTCCTTTTAAGCGGCCGCTTAGAAGAAAAAAGGGGGACAGTCAGAGGCATTTAAGCGAGCACAAAGCGTAGAACTAGTGCCCACTTAGAAAAAAATTGAGGCATGTAATTTAACTAAGGGGGCGCTCATATTTGTTTAGAGCGGCCGCTCAAAAGTGCGAAACCAGAAGATTTGGGATTATGAGCGGGCGCTCAACTTCCTTCTGAGCGACCGCTTAAGCTGCTGTCCGTGCAAATTTTGGCTTCCTTAAACACAATTTCGACCATAATCTTCCACTTCACTCATCTTCAAGCTCTCATATTTTACTTTCTCTCTCTAAAACACCATTTTTCCTCCCACCTTATTTCCCCCATAACTCAACCAATTATCATCCTTTTTACTCAAAATTACCGCCATTATACTTCTCTTTTCCTAATCTACACATTGATACCATAGTTCTAAAAATCATTAACCATTGAGAGAAACCCTAAATTCATTCTTTAAGAGATTTGTGTTGAATTATCAAGGATTCTTGCTACTAGGCTTGGATTTGGCGTACAAGGAGCAATTTGGGGGAGGTTTAGCTTGGAAACTTTGTTTATACATACACCCTTTGATGATATGATTAAAGGCTATGAATTCAAAGATACAAAAAAGGATGCAACTATGGGGGAATTATCAGCTTATGGAGATACGATTCTTCTAGGAGCATCCATGGAGAACATTTGCGTGTGCATGGTAACATGCAATGCTTAGAACACGTGAATAAGGATTGTTGGACATGGAGAATAAGTTGGTTTTCCCTATGAGTTTTCTTCCACTTCATTTGATAGGATTTTTCTCATTTTAGGCATAGGTGTTTTGTACAAACTTTCCGTTTTTAGGTTTTATGATTCTATAATATGTGGAAGCCATGGAGTTGGTGATCGGTGAAAGGTCTTGATCAAAATTTAAAATCTTTGGGTGATTTTCAAAGATTGAAAATGTTGACCTAGGGAAAAAATCGTTATTACAATGGTTAGTGGGTTAGGACAATGGATGGTGCTTTAGAGTGACGTGGCTACTTTGTTGGCTTAATGATGACATTGCTATGACATGGTAAGGGCTAGTGACGTGGCAACACACATGTGATTGCATATTTAGTGTTTTACTTTAAATAAAATAGTTTAAGAGTAGGTAATTTGTAATTTTATCTTTTTAGGTAGGATATAATTCTAATTAACATAAGATAGTGTTTGAGTTTTTGTAGGATTATGTAATAAAAAGGTAGCATTATTCTATTGGTTTATTAGGTGGTTATTAGGAGTCAATTTAGAAGTAGGAGTCCTAGTTTTAATGTGATTAAAACTCTCAATCTATGGGTATAAATAGATGTGCACCCAAGCTTGAAAAAATTAGATTATGTACTTTCTTATTTGTTTTATGTAATAAACATGAGTTGAAGGAACCGAAGGAACATATAGACGAGATATTGCAAATTGCAGACACTCAATCGAGTGTGCTAAGTACTCAATCGAGTGCGTTGTAGAAACAAACTAATAAATCACTCAAAATGTAGAAACTTAATTGAGGGTTCAGAGGGACTCAATCAAGTTGCCCCATACTCGATCAAGTGCCCCTCAATCCAAATAGTATTTTAGGAATGAAACCCCTCATTTGCTCACTTCTTATTTTTGCTTTCTCAAACTCACGCGCTCTCTTCTCTTCTCTTCCAATCCTCTCATTCAAAATCCAGCCAACCAAATCATTAAAAATTCAAAAATTCTTATTTGCCATCAACCCTCTTCACTTTAAAACCAATTCCAACTTCAAAGTCCATCCATTCACCTAATTCATACACAAATCCTAAAATTTCAAAACTTAGTGGTTTTTGATTTGCTATTCTTTAATGCAATTTGGTGGTTCTTGAAGCTTCAACACATATTCTTGAATGATTTTGCAATGATTTTTTCCACTACATTTCTCTTCAAAGCTTTTGTACACTCTTACCCTTTCAACACTCATACACTTCATTTTTCATTTGTTATTTTTATATTTTTGTTCATATATTGCTTGGATTGTGTTGTGCTGTGAATTGGCTTGGTTTGGTATTGTAGAGGATTTGTGATAGTTGAACAAAATTTTGAGGAATTTTTTTGAGTAAACCCTAGATAGTACTATACCCCAACCCATCTTTACATAAAATTAGTTTCGAACCCTTTTAGGGCTTTATTCTAGTTAAATTATTTTTTCTTTAGGATAACCAAGTCAAGGAGGCAAATGGAACCCCCCCCCCCCCCCCCCCCATTCATGTCCAAATCTCGTATATGGAAATGTAAAGGATTAATTTTGGGACTAATAAGGATCATATGTGCAATATTTTTAGCAATACCAATAGAAACCTAATCCCAACCTAATTCTCTAACCCGTCAGCCGCTAGGGCCTTAGGACTTGAGGGAGTAGTTCATGAGCTCTTTTCGAGGTTTGGGTGGGAATCCTTGCTGAACCTTCAAGCCCCAACCTATAGAAATCCAACTCTAGAAGTGCTTTTAACCTTCACCATTAACCCTAACACTAATTATACCCCTTCTAGATCTATTTTAATGTTCTCGGCAATTGGTTAAGTTCTCCTTAGAGGATGTTTGTAGGGCACTAGGCTTTCCCTTAAACAGGGTTCTCACCCTTTTGCATTCTAGGGTAGAATAATACTAGGATAGTGTATTCCTGAGGTACAACATAGGGATTATCACCTATGACTCGAGTTGATCTAAGGTATCATAGATCATTCACCTAGTGGTGTGGGTAGCATATAGGATTCTAGCTTGGACCCTATTCTCTAGAGATGGTGGGGGGTGTTTGCTTGTCTTGCAGGCTATATTTCCTTTGGCTTTTAATTGCAAATAAGTTTAGGTATATCCTTGCAGTAGATAGGGCCTTTGGTACTAGGATTCTTTGGCTTGCAACCTAGTTTATGGAATACCTGGCCCATGTAGCTAAAGGATTGACAAAGATAGCCGTAAGAAGCCTCATTACCCTTCTAGTGTTATCCTATATATTTAACCTATTTAGATGCTTCCCCTTTGAGGTTTCAGGTCACACCCAGATATCTTTTTATAGCAGGAAGAACATGCAATGGATCAAAACTCGAAGAGGTTGGCACCAGGGGTGTGAATGGCTTGTGGAGCACTCAACTTTGATATTATCGTCTCCTACTCCTTCTTATTCCAAGTTCATCTCCCTCTTCAAGAGAAAGTTGAGACATGAATTCTTTCACCTAATTTATAGTGGCTCCCCACTCCTTGTTAAGGGTGGTGACAATAATGATGATCTGGAGGTTATATATCAGATGATGGAGGAATTCGTGCCTAGCTTTCCTTAAAATGAGGCGAATAGTATTCAGTCCCAATCCTAAAAGTCTTAGTTGGTATCCCTACAACTTTATGTCTTTTATAGACCGATTTTTGGCATATGCAAGATAGCTACTCTGAATTAGGAGCCTCCCTTTAGTTCATGACCGATAGTTCCATGATATACAAACTAATTATCATCCTTTGTAGGAATCCCACAGGCCTATTAGTGAGCTCTATGATTGGATAACGACTGACTATAACTCTATGCGGGTGAGCTTCTCCTCCATGGAAGAATATATTTAGAGATATTCAAGGATGGTCCTAATTCTTCATCTAGATATGGCCCGCCTAGCTATGGACCCTACCTTCCCCCTAATCAATAGTAGTTTTTTCTTTTCTTTCTTTTATTTTATTTACATTGGTGTGTTGTTTGATTTAGATTTTTGCATTCTTTCCCTTTTGGTTTTTCCTTTGAGGTCTAGTTCTTGCACTAAGGACAATGTAGGGTTTAGCTTGGGGGAGACATCATTTAGAGCACATATTATATTGTAGTATAGTTTTCATTATTTCCTTATTATGTTTTTTTCCCTTTAATAGGAGTCTTAATATCCGTATTTTTTCTTTTTCATTATTTCCTTATTTAGTTTTTTCAGTCATTATTTCCTTATTTAGTATTTTCTTGCATTTTGTAATTTAGAACACTACATATATACCATACTTTATTTGTATAATTGAGATTATCATTTTAATGAGGATAAATAGATACATATGTCTCTTTATGAAAAAACTTTTACATGATACACTAGTTGATTAAAAAATAATGAACAATAGAAGGTTAAGAATTAGACTATTTCTCCCATTTTGTAATAAGTCTCATCCAATGTTATGGACTTGTGTTTACATGTGACGACTTAACCCTTAGACCGATGCTATTTTTCTAGTTTGTTTCTTTTCATGTGAGTTAGATTCCATTCCCTATGGGATTTTACTCTTGGGTTTGCTATTTGGTTATTCGAGACTTTTTAGTGCAACTGATAGGGTTAGATATCGGTCATCACGACACCTACTATCAACAAAACCTCGATGTTACCTATTATAAGTAATGGGTATGTAAGGATCGAATCCACAGGGAAAGGCTTTTAATACCTACCAAAATCTAGAAGTTCAACTACAAGCTAGCTAAAACTAAAGCATAGATTTAGGCTAAATCTAACTTAGATCTAAAGCAAGGTTCTAAGAGAACTGCTATATGAAGGTAAAAGTGTTATGGGTTCGAGATACAACACCGATTCCTAACATGAATGAGATAAAATAGGGATTGGACTCAAAATGAGATAATATGATGCTCACTAACTTACTATCAACCTATGAATTGAATCTAAACATACTATAAGGAAGGGATTTTAACCATGAACTAACCTCTTGGTCATCTTCCAGGAAGGGCATTAAAATTGTGATTTCTCGCCCAAACATATTCTAAAGCATCTGAGCAACACAATAGATTCAAATTAATAATCAATAGCTCATAAGTCAACAACATTTAACATCGGGTCACAACCTAAATCTGCATTTCTCAATGTCTTCGACCTAGGAAAGCAAATGGAAGAAATCAATATGGCCAATCTAGACTCTAACCAAAACATGACATCTAGCACATTTATCATTAAGAAACCAAATCCATATTAAACATCACCCACGCTCAAGATTGGATTTTCACCCTATCCCCTAACTAATCTAACTACTCATATAAAATACTAATAAACATCGTAACATGAATAAAGATAAACATACTACCAAATCAAAAAAAATATTATTAATACTATGCAAAAAAACCTAAAATAATCAAGCATAAACAATAGAAAATAGGAAATATAAAAGAAAGAGAAAGGAAAGGAAATACTAAATTTTATAGATTGAATCAATGTCTAACAAGCGTTGATGTAATCCCATGGAATATAGCAAAACCGTGAACAAAACTCATAAACTAATCTAAGAATTTGTGAAATAATATATGAAACTCTAAATTATCCTCTCTAGGTGTAGAACTAGGCTAAAACAATGTGCTAATGAATAAATGATTTATCACCTCTTGTTGCCCCTTGTATATCCCCCATAGAAGAATTTGAGTTAAGCATGAAATCGACTAGAATATGCTTAATCGGGAGCTTTGTACAACTTACGAGTGTCGCTTAGTTGAAATTGTAATCGCTCACTCAAAAGGATTTTAGAACCAAAAATGGATTGAGAGGCCGCTCAATTATAATCTAAGCGTTTGCTCAGAAGCAAAATTTTCCTTTCGAGCGCCCTCTTAATGCCCTATCAAAAGTTTCTATCTCTAATCTTCACTAATCTAAGTGACTGCTCAAAATAAGCCAAATGATCACTTAGGCCTTTTTCTCTAAAGAGGCCTCTTGGTTCAATGCTTGAGCGACTTCTTGGCTTATCTTCTTGACTTTTCTATTATGAATCTTCATTCTTCGGTTCTTGTGCTTGAGCTCACTAAATATCTGCATCAAGCCACAAAAACACGCATAAAAGTAAAAAAGGTAATAGAAAATCAAGGAAAACAAGACCAAAATACGAAGAAAGCTCCGAAGCCCAAACTATGCACAAAGTTATGCAAAATGGGACAAACTTGGGCCAAAAAGAGTACAAAACTATGCTACGAAGATGCAAATGAGTGACATAAATGTCACTCATCAACTTCCCCTAAGTTTATCTCTTACTCGTCCTCAAGTAAGAATCTAGTACAAAGGATAGAAGACATCAAACACTAACAACAATAACTAACTCACTTTCGTAGGAATCATGGTAGCAACAATCAAGAAGCCCTTTAAACCCCCAAATCGCTTAGGAGGACGAGTGTACTCTTGTAAGGATTTCCTAGAAGCTAACCATAAACTAGGTAAGCATTTTAAATTCTAAAAAGACAAAAATTAAAAGAAATGAAAAAAGGTGAAAACAACTAAAAAGAAGATGCAACAAGTGTGCGTTCATGGGAGACTGTCGGGATAGATATTCAACTTTCTAAATAGTAAGAGAAAATAAGATAAAGAATGCATAAGAATGATTAAAGGATAACCAATAAAGAGTAGGAAACTATAGCTTTCATGCACCTAAAGTAAGATACAACCACACTCTTCCAAAGCTTTATTTCCATCCTTAAGGAATTAGCTTAATATTACACCTTGAGGGAGTTGAATAACTAAATAGTACGGGTAATAATGTTTGACTTGACATCTTAATTTTCATGCTCGCTCAATATGCTTGATCTTTACCTCCGTACACCAACAATGAATCAACTTTCTAGAGTCAAAAGGATTTCGGGATAAAAAAAAACAGGAAAGGAAAGGACTAGGAAAAAATAAGGAAAGGCTTGGGTAATGGTGTGAGGCTTAGCTTCATGAACAATGGAATTCTTATCCTTTACCTCATTTCAAGGCCTCAAGCCCTCATCTTCAATAGAATATCAATTAGACTTCTTCCCCATGCTTACTTAAGAACATATCTGAGATTTGTGGTTCTTAGATTCCTAAGAAAGACACCACAAATCCTTCTTATCCCACTTCTTTTATTCTTTATTTTTTCCCTTCTCTCTTTTTTTGGTAATTTTTGGAGAAATATAGTCTCAATAAGATAACAATTTATTGGAAAGAAAAATGTACAAGAAAAAGGGGAAATGCCAAAGGTTAGGGAGTAAGGAAATGGGTTCAAGAGTATCTTTGTCTTTCCCTAAGAAGTTTGGTCACGGTCTCAAGTAGGTATAAGTTAAGTTCTTGATCAAAGAATGACAAATTAAGAGTCCTTTCCAGTCATTACAAATAAGTTTTTAAGGCTTCAAAAGATTTCCTCACTATTAGGTTTGCAAATACTTATCCCAAGTATTTCACACAACTAAGAAAAAGGTAGGTTGCTTAGCTAATGGTCATAATCACATTAGTCTAATCTAGCTTAACAAAATTCCATCCTAAACTCTTTCAAATTAATTTATGTCTAAACCATATATGCTCTTAAGTTTTAGGAAGTAAAATATTCAACAAAATGAGTTCTTTTCATGCCCAACTCAATGCAGGAAAAATAATTCAAAAGAAAAGTACTTGCCTTGTTAAAAAAAACTCAAAATATTTTTGATTTTTCAAATTTTGTAAAGTAAAGGCAAATATAAAGAAAAATAAGAAGAAGTATGCATGAGAGTATGATAGCAAAAAGGTTATCTAAGCAATTCAACAAAAACAACTTACCATGGTTTTCAAAACCAATGGTTTCTAGTGAACCAATTCTAAAAACAGGCTTAATGCCTTCAATAATAAAGTGTCATAAATCCTTGAACAATCAACTTCCCAAGACTAAAAATAAAGAAAAACACACCATAAAAAGCAATAAAAAGGGGAGTAGGAGAGATTGTATCTTGGCCTCTTGCTTTTCATTTACACTAATACTCATGAACAAACAATGATTAGCAAAATAAGGGATCATAAGAATGATAGTTCTTACTCTAGCTAAAGAAAACATACAAAGAAAAACCAGGAAAACAAAAGAATACATGGATTTTTAACCAACGAAGAGGTGAAAGGAAGCTAAGGCTCGACCCTTTTGGGGACAAAACCCCCCCAAACTTATGTGAAGCGCAGTCCTCGACATAAAACTAAGAAATAATTGGAGAAGGCCCGATCAATCATGGTGGGACTAGCTACTAGGGCCCTTGCCCTTCCTACTTTTTCCGCTTTGTTATGGGACGAGAAATTGTAGGTTGGGTATGGACCCTAATTTGGGTATAATCATAAGAGGGAAAAGAGGGAGATGTGATAACAGGGACAATAAGACACGTCTAATAGGGGAAAGTGGGGTTGCTATCCTCGGACCAAAAAGGGATAGGGACGAGCTAAGGGGGATCGTAGGGGTAGTTAATGTAGGGTAAAAAGCCCCCACATTAGACATGATAGTAATATATTTGATTCTTGTGAATCATACTACCCCTATAGGCCTTATCTTGGCCCTACATCATCAAAGTGTGCTTCCTAAACTCCTCTTCTAAGTTAAAAGAGGGGGAGGGGACATGAAAGGAAAAGATACCTCATGAGGCTTAGGGTGGTTTCATTTGGTGAGCACTAACGGACTATGGCTATGGCCCCTAATGAGTGGGAATCTTCCAAGGCTAGCCCTTTTCTTGCTCAATATTAGTGAATGGGTTTTGAAGGTACTAGTGTACTACCCTCCTCACCTTCCACCCAAATATCTTGGGGTTGGGGGTGAACTAGATGAAACCTATCCTCTTCATCAGGTTGATGTCGATGTAGATATCGTGTGCATAGAAAGAGGAAACCAACTTGCACTGTTCTCCAAAGCCCAAAGCATTCGTTATAATGGTTACCATCCCCCCTATGTGGATGTCACCAATCAAACTACTCCTTTTTTGCTGAATGCACCAGGCTAAGAACTAACTCCCAAAATTTAACATATCCCCCAACTGCTCTTTCCCATATGCCACCATCTAGAGAAGCTATACATTATCCCTAGCGGTCTTTCCTAAATCATTTTTATCAAAAATAGTATACCCTAAAATTTTATGTAGGATTCTTAGATAGGGGTATATGATGTTGGACTGGTATTCCCTGTTATCAGTAATATCACTCCATCATCGCGTTTCACTATACTTTATAAACTGACTATATCTAGAGCATGAATAATGTTGGTGGGGTCCCACTTAAAGATTTGGTTTAACCTTTCTAAGGTGATTGTTTGGGGCTGGTTGAACAATTAAAATGTGATTTGATAGTCATTTTCACCTATTAAAGTGTGTTAGAGAGAAGATAAGAATTTTAGGGTAAGCCTCTCATAGATGAAGTTTTTAGGCTCAGAAAATTCACCCCATAATAGTCCTCCGCAACTTATATTTTCTCTAAGGAATTAGGCTCATAAAATCTAGGGCTCAGTATTTTCTATTTTTGATTTTTTTTGTAAAATGATTTAGGGTTTAGGTTGACATATTTCTGGATAGGAAGAGTATGTTATGAGGGTTGTAAGGATTAGGAGGCACTAGGAGCCTTAAATGTCTTAGGTTTCTTCCTTGAAAACATTATTCGTAAATAATGGTTTACCTAAAGATTAACAACCTAATTCCTTAAGATTCAATCACAACTAACAATGACAAACCAAATTTCTACACCAAACCTAGCAACCAAATTTCGTAATGATGGTGACTATCATATAATTTTCTGAGTCAAACCTAAACCACTATGTTCATCCTAAGAAATTACTCACAAATACATAATTAAGCTTCAAAAATCACCATAATATACCAAATAACACAAATTACCAACAAAATTTCAGAAAATCAACAATAAGAAAGAAAATTTGAAACAAAAATTTAAAAGAGAAGAAGTGTGTAAGGAATACCAAAGTTTCCAAGCAAATTTTTCCTCTAATTCCCTTCTTAAATGCCAATTCCAAGCCTAGAAGCAAGAAACCTTAAAAATTTAACCAAAAGTTTTTTAGGGCAAATTTTGGGTTTCTCTTCTTTGTTGATGATTATGAAAGATTTTAGTATCAAAGTGTATTTAGGGAAGAGAGGAGTGTAATGATGGTGATTTGCTGTAAAAAGGATGAGAATTGGTTGAGTTATGAGGAGAATAAGGTAGGAGGAAAAATGGTGTTTTAGAGAGAGAAAGTAATATTGAGAGGTTGAAGATGAACAAAATGGGGAAATAATGGGTGAAATCGTGTTTAAGAAAACTTGCCATTGCATAGATAGCAACTTCAGTGGGCGCTCAACATAAACATGAGCACCCTCTTAGTTCAATTACACGCTCCATTTTGACTTTTAAGCCGACGTTTGCTTTCGCTTGTTGCCTGCTTACATGCCCCTAACTTCTCCCCATTTCCTTATAAGCGGCTGTTCAGAAAGATTTTAAGCGGCCGCTCAATTCAATTTTTCCTACGATTTTTTTCTCTTGAGCGGGTGCTTGCTTACTGCTAGGAATGGAAATAGATCGGACTTGGAGTGAATCCAACAAATTTGAATCCGATCCAACAAGTTCGCGAACCTTAATTTTTGATTCGAATCCGACCGATCCGACCCGATCCGATCTGAATACATCAGACCTCCTAATCCGATCCGATCCATCAGACCTTAGAATTCGATCAAAAAATTAATATTTTCTTACTTTTTTTTGATTAATTTCATTACTAATACTATAATTTCTCTATATTATACAAAGTAAATTAAAAAATTTATACAACAACAACAAATACCATGATTTTCTTATTTATTTAAATGATTTTTTTATTTGGTTTATTATATTTAGGCTTTTTTTAATGCTAGCTTTAATACTACTCATTCAGATAGGACTCAGATCATAAGCGGGTCAGACGTAATACAATATCGGAATCCATTCCATCTCGTATTCAACGTTGGAGTTTTTTTTATCGAATTTAGAGTCGGAGTTTTTTTAAACTGTTTTGGATCAGACTATTTCCTTTAGAACGTACTCGGTTTGGATTCGGATCGAATTTCCATCCCTACTGACTGTTGGTTGTCTGCTCAAAGCTTGTTGTCTACCGCTTATTACTGGTGGAAAAAACCACATATACTACACATTATGTGCTCTGGTTCTTAATAAAACCGGAGTATAAGGATAATTCAGAGTTTTTTTATTAATAGTTGCTCCGGTTCCCTAGAACCGGAGCATATTATGATGTTTAAGGCTCTAGTTAGAGAGAACTGGAGCATATAATGACGTTTAAGGCTCCGGTTAAATGAAACCGGAGCATATAACCTAGTTTTAAACCTAGCACGACACATTGCATAGCGTAGCAGCTTATTACTTCAATTCTCTTCAAAATATTTCCCCGCGGTGCATTCTTCTTCAACCCAAAACCCACTTCGATCAACACCATAACCGCTTCTTTGACATTGCAAATCGATCAACACTATAACTGCATTCAACCTTCAACAACTCCTCTGATTCAACATTGAATTCAAATGACGACCACAACGAATCCAATCAATTTGTTAAAGGTATGTTCCTTATTAATCAATTATGAGGATATAATTGACACGTACTCGATTATCAGTATCATCCATGCGCAACAAGCTAGATTCATGTAGAAGGGTATCATTTCTTCGTCGGTTTGCTCTATGATAGGTTTAGGTGATAGCTCGTGGCAATAAAAGAATGCTATCCTTTTTCATTTTGATTCGTGGGGAACACAAATCAGTAGTTACTTATAGTGTGATTATTATCCTTCATGCGCCATGGTTTGTTGGTTTCCCTAATTAGGTTGATGTTTGTGGGTGAGGACGTGCTTGACTTCGTTTGCAGGTGATTAACTTGGTCAATTTGAAGCCTACGAGTCAAATTAAACAAAGCAAAGATCGATTTAAAAAAAACTGCATATAATTTAGATGTACTAATGGGATTTTTTTGGTAAGGTAATTAAGAAGTGGAATGGGAATAGGATTCTCTATTCCCTTTGCTTGTATTGGGTTACTCTTTGTTGTGACCTTTCCTTAATATTTGTGTATAATCACCCTTAACTCCTTTTGACTATACTTAATATGGTAGATACTTACCTATATTGTCTTACTTTTGTTTGCACTATTGCAGTGAGTTTCAACGTATTCATGAGATATGTTCAAAGACATTGAATTTCTTTCAACAATCGTTTTGGTGTTATGGGTAAAGGAATTGTCACTATGATATTGACCCTCAGTTCTGCTGTACTTATCGTAATTTAATCAATTGGAACTTACTTAAACTTATTCAAACAGTCTTATGTGTGCTTAAGTTGGTGTCTAACACATTAAATTTACTATATTTTTCAGTTTTCATTCAAATCTTATAGTGCTGAAGATGATGACTATGAAGGATATCACTACAGCCTATATGAATTGATTTATGCATATAAATCAATATTTATAAATTCAAATGCTTCAAGAGACTTTATTTCACTTCTAGGAAAGGGTAGCCTACACTATCTTGCTTGAGGGCAGACTTGACAAATCTGATCAACTGAGCTTTTAGCTCCTATTGAAGGCACTATATGCTTTATTTGACTAAAAGGCATGTGTCCTAGACGTAGATGTCATAGCTTTGCACTTTCATTTATAAAAAATACAAGAGAAGAGTTATTATGAGAAGTATTATCAATACTCACAGTAGTGGTGGCATCAGGATCATTATTATACTCAGAATCAAGACTTAGCAGGTAGCTTCAGTATAATATATATAAGCCACCTCAAAGTCTACCAAGAACACTCCCCTTCCTCAAAGTGTGGTCCTATGTAAAATAGGCATCATTAGAGAATATGATCCTGCCATCTTGATCTTGACATAGCTTGCAAACAGAAATCAAATTGAAACGAAATTCAAGGATATATAGAACATTTTTAAAGACAATGCTGCTAGTTAGTTTAATAGTGCCAACATGTCTCACTAGAACTTGTCTTCCATCCGGAATGGTTATTGTGTTATCTTCATATTTTATGATTGATAAATAGTGAAAAGGATCAAGTTATAACACATGTGGGTCAGTGGCACCGCTGTCAATTACCCAACAAGTATTGAGACTATTTAGTTATAGGGTATAGGCTTGAGGTTATTTATATAGTGTTAGAGAGGAGTGATTGCGATATCGTAAACTATTTGAAGATTGATATTTGATAGGACTCAATCTTGTTAATTAGTTGTGCATGAATCGTAATGTAGCCCATGTATCTGGTAGGGTATGGTGGACCAATGCATGGCTTCTTAAAATTCTATCCACTATAAACAATAATCATAGTGCGTTGAAGTTGTTACGCAGTACTAGGTCATAGGTTAGTACTTTGAATCTAAATATATAGAATTGAATTGGGAGAAATCTACCAATGATAAAAAAAAAGATAGCACAAAATCAAATCAATAATAAATTAAACCTGTTTAGCTTAGTTACATTATTTTTTTATTATTATTGAGTTATATATGAAGCGGTCAATACTTTAAGTACCGTGATTTTAAATATTTTAAACTAATGACAGGAGAAGTTTATGTTATTATAAAATGTTAGTAATGACAAGAGAAGCCTATGTGTATTGTTGTTTGATTTACTATAATGGTCTCAGGTGAAGCAGTGTTTAATATTTGAAGACGGAGCTCAAAAGGTTATGTGGTGTCTACATCAATATGTAAAGATGTACAACATATTCATGGTTCAGTTACAGGTGAATGAGGATAGTCTCTTCACAAGAGGGTTTTCTATATTTTTTATTGTATTTGATCATGCACTAAAATTCTCTTTACCACTTTTTTTATGTCCTGAAAATTCTATAATACTCACGTTCTTAAAATAAGTTTTCTTCATGGGGTAGTAGCTTCCTTTTACCCCCCCCCCCCCCCCCTCCCTCCCTTTCTTTAGTCTGTCCTCATTAGAGTCTAATAAAAATGTCCCCTTCTTTCGAAAAGGGTATGGTCATTACATGGAAGTATGTTTTAGAGATATCTACTCTATAATATGGAGGTGATAGCTGTACATATTGCCATTCCTAATGTTAATTATATTTGTTCAGCCTACTTCTATTACAGTTGAGATAGCTTCACCTCCATATATAGACCAACTTTGCATGGAAAGCCTTGGAGATTACTATGATGTGTGTATCATCTACTGCCATCCAAAAGCTTGTTTTATATGAATAAGGTTGTAAGGTCAATCTAGTTTAGAGTATATATATTTTCCTTTGGTCTGTTTTTAGCAATGGCGATAGCTTATATTTTATTTTATCACTGGATATTCAAGCCAAATTCATAAAAAAATGCATCATCAAAGTTGGAGAGTCATAATTTCTTCATCCTCCTACAACAAACTAACAACTTTGTTTTTGAGTGATAGGATAATCTGTTAACAAGGGTTCATCATAGAAACCTTGTTTCTCTCATAGGCTATTGTGAAGAAGGCACGACGATGGCACTCATCTACGAACATATAGCTAAAGGAAATCTCCAATAGTATATATCAGGTAAACTTTGTTATCATCCCAGTGTGGTGCTAAAGAAATCCGAAGGTGTAACAGTGACAATATTTTGTTATGATTGGTACTGTTGTTTCTTTTTGACATGATTATGCCCAAGTTAACTGAAAAATATGTTCATATGGCTAGCTGTAGAGAAAAATATGAAGGTCTTATGCTAGAAGGAGAGACTGCAAATTGCCATCGATGCTGCACAAGGTCAGTTCATTGTGCAATGGGATTCTTCCAGTGGTATGATGCATAAATTTGTGGTATCTAAATTGTTTACCCCTTGTAGCCAGCTTTTAGATTTGGCCCCTTTTTTACTTCATCATGAGGCTTTTTTGAAATTAAAAGGCATATTGACACCCTATACAAACACCATAATCAAGTCAAATGGTAAATGCCCCACACCTTTGTTTCTTCGATGTGAAAATTCAAATTTAAATCATTGTTTAATAAGTTAGGAATTGACTGTCTAACCTACTAGATTTTAGATTTGCTTCTCTTTTTTTTGGCTACTCTATTGTTGCTTGTTCATTACTTGTTAAAACATATTTGTTCTTGATTATTTTATGTGGTTGGGTATACCCTATACTGATGGTAGTTTGCAGAAGCATGCTTCAACTGAAGGAATTGATTCTCGTACGAGGATTAGGAGGGCTGCAAGAGAAAAAGTAGGTGCTCACTGGGATAGAGAAAGAGATGAAGGATCTAAACAAGCTATAGAGACAGGATACATACATTTTTCCTAGTCATTGCTCTAGTTCTACAGAAGTTTATGCTAAAGCCAGTAATAAGGATTTAACAAGCTTAATGAGCGAAAAAGTCAAACTTTTGTGGAGATGAAGGGATGCATAGGAGGGATCATCATTCCATGGATACAGGTGTTCCATATGATGTAGAAGTTTATGCTCAATCCCCTATCTCAAATCATAGTTCATCCAACAATGCCTAAGTTTAAAAGGAAAACAAATGGGAAAGATCTTTCTGTATCTGCTGATGCTACTAAAAGAAGAATTCTCGAGCACAGTGCTGCTGTAGGTGTCCTGTACTTTAAAAGGCTTGAACTTAAGGACCTTACTCAGTCTTTAAGATTAGGTGAAGGATATACTTCTGTAGAAAATACTCATTATTTCACAAGGCTAGACACTATTCGCACTGAGGTTGTTGATGTCAAAAGTGAGGAAGATGTTGATTATGGGATGCCTGAAGCATCAACTCACAACACTATAAATACATTTCTCTAATTGATCATCTCCTACAATGCTTTTGATATTGTTGGATCTTTTTCTTACAATTAGAGTATGTTTAAGGATCATACAAGGAACTGCATTTAGTACGTAGTTAGATTTTTGTATTCGATCCCTATATAGCCGTCGTACATTGTAGAAAATTTCTGTATTTATATCTATATATATATACATATATAGTTTTTATGTTTAATTTAGTTTGTAACTCAAATCATGTACAATTATATTTGAAACTTAGTTTTATATAAAGAGTATTGAAAGCCTTTGAGCTTGCTTTGTTCTAATATTTGCATTGAACAATATTTCCAATAACAATAATTAGCATTTGCAAAAAAAAAAAAAAATTAGACTTTATGCTCGGGTTCTTGAAAAATCGGAGCATAAAATGCTATTATATGCTCCGGTTTTCCAAGAACCAAAGCATAAAGTCTAATTTTTTTTTAAGAAAAGGAGACTATATGCTCCGGTTTTTCAAGAACCGGAGCATAAAGTCTCCATTATGCTCCAGTTCGAACCAGAGCATAAAGACAATTGAAATATGCTCTTGTTAAATCTACTTCGGGTCAAAACCGGAGCATAAAGCCTTTAAAAAACCGGAGCATATGTGGTTTTTTCCACTAGTGTATGACAGGTCAAGCACTTGCTTAGTTCAATTTTTGACATTTCAGCAGCTCTTTCTGAGTTTTTTTTTTTTTGAACTTCTTGTTATGCACTATTTTCAACCTAGACTTTCACTAATCCTCTTGAACACTTCTAACTCACCATTTCCACATTCAAGGCTTCGTCCCCCTAGTGCATTCTTCTAGAAATGCAAAAATCCATGCATGGTTATTTCTAAGGCTAAAAACACACATCTAAAAGCACTCATTTAATGTCACTAGCTTGACAATATGCATGATAAGTCCTCATTTAATGTGTTGATAGAGGTGTTTTAGGATGGTTTTTGATGATTCTTCCTGGAGTTTTATTAGTTTTTATAAGTCTTAGCCGTTTCAACTCACTTGTGTGCAACTAAGGGAAATTATGGAGTTGAAACGACATGTTGAACTTGGAGGAATGATGAATAACGATCTACATTTGAGCAAGAACGATCTACCTTTGAGCGAGAAAGATTTTAGATGATGAATATCAACACAAGCTGCCAGAGCCCCTACTAGAGGCAAAAAGGGGCAGCTAGCAGCGGCACTTACAGCAAGCAAGAGAAGGAGGATGATCCCTTAGCCGCTGCCAGTGGCTAAATAGCAGCTGGCAGCGGGTCTTCCAGAATTTCTTAACTTCAGTGTTTTCTAGCGGTATTTTCATTAAGTAAACTCTTGTTTTAGGCCATCTTAGGTTAGATATCTGTACTTTAGGTTAGTTAGGGGAGGTACTTATAAATAATGATTGTAATCTAGGGTTTTAGGAGTACTTTCAGATTGAAGAAAAAGCTTAAGTTTGAATTTCCTCTTTGCTCTTTGGTGGAGAAGAACTCTATAGAAGCTTAATCTACATATTCTTGGTTAAAGATTGAAGCTTTTGACTGTAAGTTGTGAGATTTCTCTTTTATTAATATATATTGAATGTTTACTATTCTCTTGTGTTATTTCATGATTTGCTTGAATCAAATACTAGGTTTGGTTATTTGGATTCGCTTGCATCTATTTAATCTTACCAAGGTAGTGACTTTAGGTTATTAATGCATGCTTTATGATTGATAACTTGAAGGGAGAATAGTATTATTGAGGAAATTAGACCGCTTATGTTAATTTCATCAATCCTTGTTGATTTATTTGCTTGATTTCTTCTTGTGAATGATTTAGAGTGCTTATCTTGAGTTGTTCACTAGAAAGGGTTAGAAAGGAACGCTTTGTTATTTCTAGCTAATTCATGAGAATATAGAATTTTGGAATTCTACAACATGGTGTTCAATGGTGTTAATTGAGGAGACTTCTATGATTAACTTGTAGTTCATAAGTGGATTTCAACTAACCAATATTGCTCTTTTCACTGATTTGTCATTTAACTAGTTTCGGTTATAATTAGGTTATTAAATCTATCTTGCTATTGCAAACCTCCATCTTTATTTAGTTTATTGTTTTGCTAAAATAATTTTACATAGATTTTCAGTTATTAAGTATCTCTTCTCCGTAGATACGAACTTGACTTCCCTAGCTACATTCATTTGAAGTTAGATAAGTTTTGATTTTGTTTGGTAGCCTACGACAAGGCACACCAATCCATGAAAATCTTCTCGTTGAGGTGGCTACAAACTTTGGCACCCTTATTGACGAGATATTCCTGACGTGTTCACCATGGTAGTAAAAATTGAGCCTCTGGCCATTAAACTTGAATGCTCCAAATATTTCCCTCCATATTTCCACTAACCATATGAAAATACCTTTAATACCATTAGCGGGCCACACCATCTAGATTTTAGCTTTCTAGGGAACAACTTCAATCTCAAATTGAATAGTAACATCTTGTCTCCCACTTAGAACTCCTTCTTCATAATTTACTTATCGTGTTATTCTTTAGCTCTTTCTTTGTAGATACCTGCACTATCATATGAATTCATTTAGAGTTCCTTTAACTAATGAAGGTTAAGGAGTCTCTTTTTACTAGCAGTTTTGAGATCGAAGTTGATATGCTTAATAGCCCAGATTTCTTTGTGTTCTATTTCCACTAAAATATGACAACTTTCACCAGAAACTAGTTTATATAGGGTGGTGCCTATATGAGTCTTGAAAGTTGTCCTATGAGCCAACAAAGCATCATCAAGATTAAGAGACCAGTCTTTTCTTTTTCTCTCAATACTCTTCTCTAAGATAAGCTTAATTTCCCAATTAGATATCTCTGCTTGGCCACTTTATTGAGGATGGTATGTCAACCAGATCTTTTGGTGATCTCCATACTTCCTAAGGAGTCATTGAAGGATATCCTTAACAAAACACAAGCCACCATCACTTATGATGGCTTGAGGGACTCCAAACCTTGGGAAAATTACTTTCTTGAAGAGCCGAACAACTACCTTGTGGTCATTTGTAGGGAATGACACTGCTTCTACCTACTTACTCACGTAGTCAATTGCCACCAAGATATAATTATTTCCATAAAATGATGGGAATAAGTATCTACATAGTATCTACATACATATACAACTATCTACATACATATACAAAGAAATTGTACCAAAGAATTTTCCCAAATCATCAATAAATTGAAAATCCCCAACTTAGTTCTAGGGTTCATGAGAAAAACAAAAATCATGTTTAAATCGAAGGGAAATTTGAGTAAACTTATTTGAATTATGAAATGGTTGATGGTAATACCCCTAGGAGAAAATTTTTGGAGGCCAAAAGTTTAGGAGCAAAACTTAGTAGTTTTGGAGAAGAAAGAATGCCAAAACTAACACATAACGCCTTGAAAAGGGTTTTAATTAATCTTAGTTTGTGCGTCAAATGCACAAAACTCAATGGTCAACTCCGACTCAGCATTAAACACTACATTTTTAGCGTTGAACACCAAATATACTAGCACACAAGACGTTAAGGTCGCATGTTCGACGCTTGCTCTCGCATTCTAGTAGGCATAGGAGCGACCATTGCGCGAAATCCAAAGAACGACTCCATAATTTTTCACTCCCAAAACCATGCAAGAAAGTTAACATAACTTCAAATCTAAGGTAAAAGACCAAATTGCCCCTATGACTATTTATGGAGATGCCTCCTATTTTTGATGTTTTTATATGAGGTCTACTAATATATTTGTAGAATGGGTTTGAGCAATGAGCCTCTTACTTTGGTCATGTTCAAGATATCAAAGTCTATGAACTTTTGTTTTTTTGGATAGGATATGAGTATTGTCTTTTTCGTTATTTTGGAGGTACGTACCACCTTTCTAAGAATTTGGTTATTAGGTTTTTCTAGGGATACCACCTAGTTGGAGATTTGTTCTATGTTAAGGGTATGGTATAAATATCTGTTTTTAATGATTTAGGCTTTATCTATATTTTTTAGGGTTAGGAGCAAATATACATCTGAAAACCCTTTCAAGACCTTAAAATGAGGTGATGGTTAAGACCATATGAATTCGATTGTTTATGAAGCTAAGCCTCACACTAGTAGAAAACACTCGAATTGCTTTGTCTCAATTGTTGCGGTTAAATACATTTCGAAGCACATGAACCTAAATGTTGCGGTTTTTTAAATAACCGCAGCATTTATTTCCGTCATGAAATGACATGGAAAAAAAGAATTCTGGAAAAATATCATGGTCATAAGTGCTTCGGTTATTTGAAATAACCACATAATTTGTGCTATAATTGCTGTTGTTACTTAAATAACCGCAACATTTATTAATGGCCTGGAAAATATAATTATATTAATGATTAAATGCTGCGGTTATTTAAATAACCACAAGAAATATTAATGTCCAGGAAAACGTTAACATATTAATAAATAAACACTGCAATTTTTTAAATAACCGTAACAATTGTGTAATAATTGCTGCGGTTATTTAAATAACCGCATCATTTGTTCATTAATATATTTACTCAGGCTTCTCTTTTCCAGGCTATTTCAAAACACGAAAAGGCTTCCCCATACTCCCAACACTTTAGCGCATGAAAAAAAACTTGACTCCATAACTTAACACCTTTATCTTCTCTAGCTGGCCCTAACCCTATAACTTAGCATCCCCCATTTTGTCTCTAGTCCTAACCCCATAACCCAACACTTACAAGCTTTCGCATCTGGGCTACAGGACTTCTTCGCGAAATTCGTGCTCTTCGTGCTTGGCATTCGTGCTCTTCTTTGCAAAATTGTAGGTACGTATTTCCTTTTTTTTAAATATAAGTCAATAGTAGTAATTATATGTTTAAGCTATTAGGAAATGAAGCTATGCACACTCTTTACGCCGTTGCATCCATTTATACTACCTTACCCTCAAGTGATCTAAATGGATTTCTATTACTCTTGGACTACCCCAAATGTTGACGTCTATATTGTATAGTCCAACTTCACATGGTTAATCATGAAATATTGGCTAAAACCATGAAATTTTTCAAATATACAATTTGGATTTATTGGGTGTAGTTGTGCATGTTATTGATTGCTCTATATTCCCATATAATAGAAACTAGTTTTCTAATCCGTGTTATAGACAAACCTTAATTAGTAGTAAAGAATAATAAATACCTGTGTGACGTTATTGTAGAAAATCTTAGGGATCGGATCTAATCTAACTTGTCTGATTTTTATGCACATGTATTTCCAAGATACTTGGTGTATGTCACATATTATATTTTACAACTTCACATGAAAGTTAATCGTGATAAATAGGATTTCAATAACATTAAATCTAATGTAAAGTTAAAGTGGGGAGAATATTTTTAGTGTATTGTCAAATTTGATGTACAATAAATTTAAGACATAACTTTGTTCCTAAATCTATTGATGTATTTCTCTCCATAATAGTTAATGCCTTAAATAAAACTATCGATAAATTGTGTTTTGCTTTTCAAAACTTAGTTTGAAATTTCGAGCCTAAACTACAAAATTGAGTTTTCTCAAAAAATTAGTGGGGAACTTTAACCCAATTTGGCTAAAATTATGCCACTAATGATTCTATTGGGACAGCTCCTACAAGTTAGTGCCACGTGAATTCTAACTTGTCTTTGTCTAACCTAATTTAGCGTATGTA
Source organism: Dysphania ambrosioides (assembly GCA_026401315.1). NCBI lineage: Eukaryota > Viridiplantae > Streptophyta > Magnoliopsida > Caryophyllales > Amaranthaceae > Dysphania > Dysphania ambrosioides. The sequence goes on from CM048662.1 coordinate 7,364,554, forward strand.
ATTTACTACATAAAGGGCTTGCTATACATTTAGTAAAGTATTAGACTTTAGAGTAATTAAATTTAAGATAATTTCATTTGTGTTAGCTTCATAATTTGGTCATATTCCACATATAGCTTCACGTTCCATAATCAACTATTATAAATTATTATTGGAGTGTAACAAGAAAATAAGATAACAAGGCTTTCTTAAGTAAAATCTATGAATAAATTACAGAATCTGAAAACCCATAATAGGTTTAATTAGGTGAAAACATTGACAGGGAAAAAACAATGAACATTTTCTTAGTATATAATAATATATAATTTCATTGCCTTAAAATACCAACTCATGTTTAATTCTTAGAAGTTCAAAAAGGATTGAGATAGGATGTATGGTAACCAAACCTCAATGGAATAAATACAAGGGGTTAAGGAGTTTGCTACGGTTGCACTTAGACACCAAATAGATGATGTGCTCGTTTTAGAGCACGTTTACAGCCCCATTGTAGTGTCGAATCTCGTGCTTTTATATTGGTTTTATGCACATTACATTGATCTTGTCCTTGAGCTATTTTTAGGTCATTTCAAGTGATTTCGATGATTTCGAGGTAAAATGAAACGTGTTCGAGGCTTTGACACTTTTATTAAGCGTTTGGATGCACATATCACAGCTTGGGTATACGTTCCAAGTCACTCTCAAAGATCCCATAAACTCTAGAAGCCATTATACACTTTAAAGGACCTGTTCGGCAAGGTTCCAGTTCAGATTCGACCGAATCTGACGTCCATTCGGTTGAATGGAAGACAGGGATTTAAGCCCATAAATCAAGCTCTTGGGAATAGCCAAATAAACACTCATTCAGTCGAATCAAGGCCCATTCGGGCGAATGGTTGCCCTCATTTGGCCGAATGGTGGATAGGGTGAGAAAAGTCGAGGCTTCTAATATGGGCTAATGAAGAATCATTCAGCCGAATACACCACTCATTCGGCCGAATCTACACTACATTCGGCCGAATGGAGACTATTTTCGAAGATCTTGGTTCTTTCTTAAGTCGGCGCTCGAGGGTTTTTCTAGGGTTTTACCCCTTATGTCCCTAGGGTATAAATACCCTCTTGCTTTGTAAAAAACCCTCATGCCTACTTTGAGAGCTTTTGTGCCTCAACCTAGAACATCACTTTAAAGCTTTTCATTTCATTCATGCATTAGTTTAGATTTATAGCTTTCGTTGTTCTCGTTTTTAAGCTTTGTATTTCGGATTTGGATTCTCTTTTGTTCATGCTACTTCATTTATACAAGCTATCGATTCTTTTCTATTTTATTTCATTTAATGCTTTTAAGTATTGTTTTTCTGAATTTCATTCCTCTTGCTGTTATCGTTGCTTCTTTTACGGTTTTGATAGAGTAGTTATCGATTTTGTTATAAGTCTTCATTTTTCGTTCTATTGTTCATTACATTCAATTCATTCGTCCTTTCAATCATGTTCTTTTTCGTTGTTTGTGCCCTAGTCTTTATTACTATGTGTGAGTAGTTTTCTTAGGGGTTTGATTAGTGAAACCCTAGGTTGGCTCATTCTTCATGCGCAGAGTTAGGGTTTGAGATTTTTGATGATTGATTGATTGATATTCGATGTGAATCTTGTCCTGCCACTCCTTTGGAGACATAGGGCGATTATAGGTTGTTCGTGTGATTTATAGGGTCACAAACTTCCTCTCGTCATCTTGAGTGTCATGATTCATTGTTGACTGATTTCTCCTAATTTAGCGTATTGATAGTTTGATTGTCCTTCCTAGGGTGGAACTAATCTGTCCCCATTTTCATTCCATCGCTTATTATCGTTTTAGTTCTTGCTTTACTCTTCTGTTATTAGTATAGTTCTATCCAATCCCCATATAAACCCTTTGCATCAAGTCTAGAAACTATCGCCCCTTGTCCTTGTGGTTTGATCCCCGACTTACCACTACACTAGTTGTAGTAGTAGTAGGGTGTTTACAAATTTTGTTTGCATAACTATTCTTTTAGTTAAACGATCTAAAAGAACGGTTATCAAAACGACGCCATTGCCAGGGATAAGGCGTTGTGTTTAGGTTATAGTCTTCGTGTAAGTCATTTTTGTTTTATTTATATTATTGTCTATTAATTTACTTGTCAGTACTTACGCTTGGTCTCTAGTGTTGTTTGCATGCCATATAGCACACGTAGATCAAATCAACAACTAGAAACATACGACCCTAAGGTTTAACGCATCAGACGGAGAATTCCAACCCAAACCTCGTCACAACCAAATACTTCCAACCCCCCTACACCACCAATGGACGAAAACCACCAACAACTATTTGGTCAATTTAGGACGCCTAGGTCCCAAGAATTTCAAGGAGGTGTATTGTTACCCATAGCCCCGAACCCTTATCACATACATCCTCAATTCACCCGGATGGTGAAGGAGACCCCTTTTTGCGGTTTGAGAAATGAATGCCCTCTCCAACACTTGGAGGCATTCTCAGATATTTGCGGTCTCATACCTCCATGCCCCAATAGCCCGGATTATGTACGAATGCATTTATTTCACTTGAGTTTATCTGGTGATGCTCGGGATTGGTATAAATTCCTAGAGCCCAACTCAATCATTTATAGGGCTCAATTAAAGACAACATTTCTAGAAAGGTTCTATCCAACAGTTTGAACACAGGATTGGCGTAAGAAAATTGCGTCATTCACTCAAGAGGATGATGAGAACTTTAGTGCCACTTGGAGTCGATTTAAGAGAATGGTAAGAGCATCCCCCCATCATGATTACGGGGAGAACCATCTCAATACATTTTTCTATGATGGTCTAAATGACTCCACCAAGGCACTCCTAGACTCAGCTGTTGGTGGCCAACTCTCGAAAGTCCCATGCAATTAAGTGAAGGCTAAGATTGAGGAGGTTGCTAAAAATAGCTCTTGTGGAGGAGCAAGGGGTAGTGGATTATCGAGTGGAGGGATGGATTCAAGCAACTTGGACACGATTAGTTTAAAAATCGAGGCTATCATGGATAAGAAGTTGTCCAAGTTAAAATATGCCCAAGGTAGCTCTAATGTATCATCGGTTAAAGAGATGCCCTTTTCATGTAGAATCTGTGGGGGCACCAATCATGATACATCATATTGTGGGGGTGCAAATTCTGATCACATAGCGGCTGTTAACTATGGGGGGTATAACCAAGAAGGAACCCCAGTCATGAACTATGATGGATACGGGTATAATCCCCGATTATGTGGCAGTTGTAGGGTATGGTGGTAAAAACCAAGGGTTTGCTCAGCAAGGTTCTTACAACAATCAAGCCTTTAGACCTCCCTTTAATCCAAATTCTAATGAAGCAAACTCCTACCAAGGGTACAACTCCACCAATCAAGTGAATGGAAGTTTTCCTAGGCCGAATGGGAATAGGCTGCACCCTCAAATGCCAAGACCCAACACTAACCTACCCTATCCATCTACACAGACTCAACCAAACCCGCCTCCAACTAATGAATTCCTTTCCACCCAAGTGAACTCCCTTGCACAGCAAAATCAAACCCTCTCGCAAATTAATCAAACTTTGATAAATCAAATGCAACAACTTCAAGTGTAGCAAAATTTATTTGAATCACAGCTTGCGCAAATGGCTAGCCCACCCCTACCATTGCTACTTTCTTCTCACCCTCAACAAAACACATCCACCTAACCTCCTCCACAAAACCCTCCTAACTCCAACCCTAAGCATCACACCTATAAGGCGATCTTCCTAAGACCTAGAACCTCATACCCTGCTACAGTTATAGCTAATAGAGATGATTTAGGGGAAGATTTCTTGAAGGATAGCGGTTGCTTAAGAGAAAATGAGCACAAGGAGAATCTTGAGGGGAGTGAAGAAAAGGGGGGTGGCGAAGAGGATGAGGGAAATAATGTCGAAGTAAATAGGCTTGAGAGGAAGAAGAACAATGAGGATGAGACATGGAGGGAGTTACAGGAACGGAGGAAACTTGAGCGTCAACATGCTCCACCTCTACCTTTTCCTTACAAAAAGGTAGAGAAGCAATTGCAAGAAAAGTTTCTCAAATTCATAGAGCATATGCGGCAGCTCGAAATGAAGATACCATTCTTAGAGGCCATCAATATGCTAAGTATCTGAAAACCCTCCTAGGAAATAAGAGAAAGCTTGGCGGAGAAGTAATTAATTTACCGGAGCAGGTGAGTGCCATCAAACAGGGGACGTGGGCAAAGAAAGAAAAAGCGAGAGGACCCTTTGTGCTCCCGGTCACGCTTGGAAAGCTCAATTCTAAGGGAGCACTTGCTGACCTTGGGGCCTCTATTAGCCTAATTCTGATGTCCATTGCCAAACAGCTAACCTGTGAGCTTAAGCCTTTGAAGAAAACACTCCAACTGGCCGACCGTAGTATAAAAGTGCCATGTGGGGAGTTTAAGGACCTTTCGATCCGAGTAGAGAACATAGCGGTACCATGTGACTTCATGGTGCTTGATATTGCCGAGGATCCTTATACTCCCCTCATCTTAGGGAGGAATATCCCAAAATTAGTTGTTGATAATATTCAAAGATACAATGACTATGATAAAGGATTCTACATAGCTAGGGAGTCTAAGTAATAGTAAAATGCTAGGGAATCCAACAAAAGGTACTACTAAGAAAATGGATAAACAACTTGTTAATAAACAACAAATGTTCATATGTAGAAGTTTATTGCATATAGTTTCTACATTCTTTTATGTTATGTTTTGATCTAATTGTTTCCTCTTTTATTCATATTAACTTTACTTTTTTTTTATTTGCATATTCAAAGAAATGGAAGAACATAGAGGACCCGAGCCATCTTTTACTGCCGATACCCAGCAGACAAAGAAGAAGAGAGTGGGGAGAGGTCCCTCAAAATGGATTAAGTCCATCCCCACTGTCTAGAGAGTTCTAAAGTGGGACGCACTCGAATGCCCCTATAGGACAGACTATAAGGCCTATAAGAACCATTTAGGGGAGATTAGTCAGTCAAAAGTGTCGATCTTGATATCGGACTAGAGCTCCATCTTGAAACGTGTAAAGGATATGCTTTGGGAGGACGCAAAGGTAAATAATATATTGAATTATGTTCTTTTTTGCAAATCTAAATGTGTTCTTTTTTATTTGTAAATCATACAAAAAGAGTTCTAGATCGAGGAGGATCCTTGAAAGAAGCAAGCGGTTCTCACCTCTTGCGACTTGAAATGAAAAAACTACAAGGCCAAGCTCGAGAGTGGTTCCATTTCATGTACAAGGAATAAGGAGGGCCTGACCAGGAGCGACCTTGGGAGCTCTACAACGTCATATTTGAGGAAGACTGGAACATATTCTTGAAGATGCATTCTATAGAGGAGTTTAGGGTAAGCATTTCGTTGAATATCGTTTGATAGTAATATAATATATATTACTTCAACGAAACTATATTTTCTTATATGTATTTACTTATTTTCTATAAACAGTAAAGAAGCGGGAAGGTGAAGAGGAGTGTGGCCCAAAACTTATATCCTCATCATATGGGTCAACATTTATATGCTGAGATGAGTGAAATCTGGAGGCAAAAGGGCTTCATTCCTTTAATTTTTTCATCATTGTCTAGATGTTCATCAGCTATTTTGCGTCTTCCAGATAGGACGACGACTTGGCTTCATGCGAGATCTGTCCCTGATGACAAAGGACGTCTCGTGGTGCCTGACAAGAAAACCGTTGTTGTCTAAGACTCCATTTTAAGCTATGTTTTTTTGTAACGTTACTATATTTGTCTTATAACTTATCATTTAATAATAGATATTTTCTTTTCCTTTGTTAAATACGCATGAGGAATAGAGACGGAGAGAGGAATCGAGAGACTTCATCTCTTAGCCATGAGATAACATCTTGTCCCGTGTCCTTGACAAGAAAGACCACCCGGGTCGGGTGATCAATTAAGGAATCGATGTAGGCTAAAAGTCTGTGTATAGGGCTAATAAGAGGAGCTCGTTCCTGATAAAGAGGGTAGAGGACGTCGAAGCTAAAATCGATAACGTTATGAGAGAGGCTGAGTAGTGCGTTTGAGCTCAAACGATGAAGGAGATGGAGGAGAAGAAGGATCTAATGCTCCAAGAAAAGTTCAGGCTATTCGCTATGCAGTACGGTATCCCGCAGCCACTTACGTAGGATACTAAGCATAGCATCAGGCTTGACCCTCCAGTCTTCCCATCTAGTAGCATCTCAAGGGTTAGAGATCCTTTTTAGGATCTGCAGGTTTGTTTACTCATGTTTTGTAAACTACTAATCACATATGAAATTCATATAATTTAAATGAATGAGTTACTGACATCTTTGTCACTTTTGTTGTAGGGGCAAGTTTCCTGTCAGTTGTTACACATGTTGAACGGAAAGGAAGCAATTGTCGTTGCTTTAGGAACCGTTCATCCATCCCTGACTCGAGACCACCATCCTGACATCATTCCTGATCATGTAAAGGTCAACGTCGATGACTAAGATCAGGTATAAAAGGATGTCCCTGTTCCTACCCCTTCTGCCTTCATCAAAAGGCTCAAGGAAGCTCACGGGACCTTTATACAGTGGCCAAAGCATCTAGTTCGGCTCCTAATGACCGAGGTAAATGCATTCTTCCTCACTTTATAAAGGTAGTTGTATTCTACTAATGTATTATACTAAATTCTTGACTTCTTGAATTTGTTTAAATCAGCCAAGAGGTATGGGTGGAAAGGACGCAGATGAAGGTGTTGCCAGCGGTCCAGAGACAACTGAGTCCGTGAAGAAGGACGTTTCCCAAACCGATCTCACTGAGTTGGCCTTGAGGCTTCTACTAGATAGCCTCTTCTTCTTTCATTGTGGGCGTCATTGGATACTAGTTTTATCCTTAGAGAAAAGGAAAGTATATGTTTTCAATCCTCTTCAAAGAAAACGTAATTTAGTGATTAAGGATGTGTTAAATATGTAAGTATTGGTTAATTACATCTTTTATTTCCCTGACAAGAGTAACGGATTGAACTATAGTTATTGACTACTATTTTTTGTTTCTAATGTAATGCTTTTAAGAGCTTTAAAGTTCAGTCTGGCTCCTGTAACGGATTGAAGTTGAACTAGATTATAGCTTAGGTATCCCTATTTTGAATCATATAACTATTTTATTGCCTTTGAATTAATAAGACCTATTTGATTTATATTTTATTTTCTTTTTGAATATAGTGTCCTCAACAGATAGGAAACATGGAGTGTGGCTACTTTCTTATGCGTTTCTTGTTTGACATCCTCCAAAACCATGCTACTTGTGAGGATCTTTCAACGATACATATTATTCCTTTGTTTCGTAATTTATTTTTTGAGATCTAGAGTATAGATAACTCGAGTTGATGATTGATGGATGGTGTTGTGTATGGGAATTGTGTTGTGAATTTTGGATGGATTGTGTTGGATTATAATCATTGTGAAAACAGGTACTTATAAAAATGGAAATAGGCCTAATTACAAAGGAAACTCTGCCGAAATTTACGCTTGGAATTATGTATCCTGTTTTGTAGATATATTCTTTATTGTAATACTAAACCTATGTTTTCTCACCCTCTTTGGTAATTCAAATAACAACGTCATACTCAACTGAAGAGCTGGTGGATATTAAGGAAATATGGGTGGAATACTTCATTGGGGCTGAACAATATGTATAATTAGGTAGCTAGCTAAATCTTCTCTTTTGTTTTTACATAAATAAATTAGGGTTAAATCTAAAAATATAGCATTAGGTGAAGCCATTCTTTTTTGTATATATCATTAGGTTAGGCCATTATTTTCTGTATATATTATAGCATTGGGTTAAGTTAGTCTTATTCTTGTAAATGTAAACTTAGTTTATAAGCTCAATTCAACTTCCTTATATTAGATTTGTAAATTAAATAACAATTTTGTGATGATTTAAATAAATATTTTATTAGCACATTTCCATATATATTTGGCAGCAATTAGCATTCCCTAATTTGTAGAAAGAGTGGGTAACCAGTAAAAAAATGAAATATTTGTTGCGGTTATTTTAAAAAACGACAGCGCATATAGTAATATATGTTGTAGTTTCCTAAAAAACCGCAGCTCTTATAAAAAATTACACAGTATCATAAAATTCAAAAGAGAATAAATGTTGCGGTTTTTCTAAAAAGCCATAGAAAATAGTAATAATTTTTTTTTTTTAAGAATAAATTTTGCGGTTATTCTAAATCATCGCAGCAAATAATAATAAATTTTTTTTTAAGAATAAACGTTGCGGTTATTCTAAAAACCCAAGAAAATAATAATAAAATTTATTTTTTTATTTTTTAAGAATAAATGTTGCGGTTATTTTAAAAAACCGCAGCAAATAATAATAAAAATTAATCTTTTTTATCTTTTTTAGAATAAATGATGGGGTTGTTTATAAAAACCGCAGCAAATATGTCTTATAAGTGCTGCGGTTATTTGTAAAAACCGCAGCATTTGTTGTGTTGATTGTTGCATTCAAAAAACATAGTATTTTATGTTTTTCCATGTGCTTCGCCTATATGTGATTCGTATAAATAACCGTAGCAAATAAGGTTAAATAACCGCAGCATTTAGACATTTCTCTACTAGTGTCACACCATTTCCCAAGCCTTTGCTTATTTTTTTCCTAGTCCTTTCTTTTCCTTGTCTTATCCCAAATTCTTTTCAACTCTAGGAAGTTGAGTCATTATTGGTGTTGGGAGGTAAAGGTCAAGCATATTGAGCGTGCATGGCCCTTCACTTAAACTTGGGGGGTTTTTTACACAAAAGGGTCGAGCCTTAGCTTCCTTTCTCCATCTCCTTAATTAAAAAATCCATGTATAGTTTGACTTTCTTCGCTTTTCTTTGTGTGTTTTCTTTAGCTATAGTAGGTTGTTTATGAGCATTAATGGAAATACAAAGCAAGAGGATGAGGTATAACCTCTCCTACTCCCTTTTTTATTACTTTCATTGGTGTGTTTTTCTTTCTTTTTAGTCTAGGGAAGTTGATTATTCAAGGATCTAGGGCACTTTATTATGAAAGGCGTTTAGCCTGTTTTTAAGGATTGGTTCGCTGATAACCATTGGTTTTGATAACCATGGTTAGTTGTGTGTGTTAAATTTCTTAGATAGCCTATCCTTTTCCATACTCCAGTGCATGCTTCTTCTTGTTTTTCTTTATCTTTTATTTTCGTTTAAAAAATTTGAGAAATCCAAAAAGGTTTTGAGTTTTATTTAGCAAGGTAAGTAGTTTTCTTATGATTTGTTTTTCTTGCATTGAGTAAGGCTTCAATAGAACACTCGTCTTGTAACAGCTTACATGGTTTAAACTTCAATTATATTTGAGGGAGTATAGGATGGACTTTTGTTAAGGTAGATAAAACTATTGTTATTATAACCTAATAAGAACCCCACCTTTTCCTAATATAAATGAAATCCTTAGGATTAGTATTTGCAAGCCTAATGGTGAGGAATTCTTTTGAAGCCTTCAACATGATTTGCATTGAGTGTCAAGGATCCTCAATTTGTCATGTTTTGATCAAGAAATTCACTTATACCTACCCAAGATCGCGACCGAACTTCTTAGGGAAAGAGAAAGGCACTCTTGAACCCATTTTCTTTCTCTCTAGCCTTTGGCATTTCCCCTATTCTTGTACATTTTTTCTTTCTTATAAATTGTTATCTTCTTGAGCCTATATTTCTTCATAAATAAACAATTGATAGCCATTTACCAAATATAAACCTTCACTACCTCTTTTTAACGGGTTTCTTGGGCAAGAAAGTTATACGGATATGTTGATGGTGATTTAGGAATTATAAATCTTAAAAGAGTAGCATTAGAGTCTTTTCAAATAACTTCTATTAAGAGCTACTCATCCTTTGTATACACTTTTAGTAATCAAAATAATCAAAATAAGTAAAAAAATAGAAGAAAATAAGAAAAAAAAGGAAAAAGAAAAAAATCAAAAAGTTGTATAGAAAAAAAAGAGGGGAAGAAATAAAGAACAGAAGAAGTGGGATAAGAAGGATTTGTTGTGTTTTCTTGGGAATATGAGAACCAAAAAATCTCATATTTGTTCTTAAATAAGCTTGGAAGAGGAGTGTAGTTGATATTCTATGAATATGAGGGCTCAAGGCGTTGAAATTAGGTGAAGGTTAAGACCGTAAGAATTCGATTGTTTATGAAGCTAAGCCTCACACCATAACCCTAGTCTTTCCTTATTTTATCCTAGTCCTTTTTTTCCTTATTTTATCCCAAATTCCTTTCGACTCTAGGAAGTTGAGCCATTGTTGGTGTAGGGAGTTAAAGGTCAAGCATTTTGAGTGCATATATCAATTAAGATGTCGAGTCATAAGTCATTACCCGTACTTTTTATTTTTTCAACTCCCTTAAGGAGTAATGAGAAGCTAACTCCTTAACGATGGAAATGAAGCTTTGAAAGAGTGTGGTTGTGTCTAAGTTTAGGTGCATGAAAGCTATAGTCTCCTACTCTTTATTCATTATCCTTTATTCATTCTTGTTCATTCTTTATCATGTTTTCTCTTACTATTTAGGAAGTTGAATATCCATCACGATAGTGTTTCATAAATGCCCACTTGTTCCATCTTGTATTAGTTTTTTACTTCTTTTAGTTTCTCTCTTTTAATTTTAAGAATGCTTGCCTTGTTTCTTTTTTTTCTATTTTGAGAGTTAGGGGTTAAATCCTAGGATTCCCTTATAAGAGCATACTCGTCCTCCTAAGAAATTAAGGGGTTTAAAGGGCTTGTTGATTGTTGCTAAAATCAACCATGATACCTACGAAAGTGAGTTAGTTTTATTGTTTTCCTTAGTGTAGTTAGTGTTTAATGGTTTCCATTCTTTGTCCTAGACTCATGCTTAAGGACGAGTAAGAGCCAAGATGGGGGGAATTTGATGAGTGACATTTATGTCACTCATTTGTATCTTCCTAGCAGAATTTCTCACACTTTTTGGCATGAGTTAATCCTATTTTATTTTTCATCATTTTGTGCATAGTCTAGGCTTAGGAGCATATCTCTTGTTTTTGGTCTTGTCTTCCTTGATTCCCTGTTATCTTTTCTACTTTTATGTGTGTTTTCATGGCTTAATAAAGGTAACTAATGAGCTCGAGCATGAGAACTGAAGAATGGAGATTTATATTACAAAAGCCGAGAAGAGAAGCCGAGAGGCCGCTCAGACTTTGAACTAAGAGGCCTATCAAGAGAAAGAGACCTGATCGGGCGCTTACTCTGTTCAAGCATAAGCATTAGCTTAGCTCAATAGGAGTAAGCAGGCAGAGAGTTATGAGCGGACGTCAAGAAGATTTTAATAGCTCGCTTATTAGCCTAAGTGGCCGCTCAAGGTTGTACTGAGTGGTCGTTCATTTTACTGGAACCAGAGTTGAGGCCTTATGAACTGGCGCTTGACTTTGTACTAAGCGCCCACTTATTTGTTTTTCGCCAATTTCGTAGCTTGCTCCAACTCTTCTATAGGAATCAAAGGAAGCTAGAAAGGCATGAAGGAGATACTTTTGGGAGAGATTGGCAGTAGTTTTTAGACCTAGAGAAATAGCTTAGGGTTTATTTTAGTGTTCTCCCACAAAACTTTAGATCTCTTGTAGATTTTGCATCAGATCTACGTACTTTCATCAGATTTCTTATCATCAGTTGTTAGACATTAATTCCATATCATTATATCAGTATTTTCTTTCACTTTCTCTTGTTTTTTCTTTTGTATGTTGTGTTATTTTGTATTTTCCTTGATTTTGTAGTTTCTCACATAATTTGTTCATCATTATTTGTTATTTCTAGTACGTCTCATTATTTTGATTATTAAATGTTTTCTATAACTAGATCAAAGATATTGAGAAATACATATTTAGATAGTGACTCGATGTTAAGTGTTGTTAACTTGCATGCTATTAATTGTTGATTTGGATATATTTTGTTGCTTGAAGGCTTTAGAATAAGATTCATTAAGAAATCCCAACTATAATGCCCTTCCTTGAAGATGACTGAGAGGTTGGTTCCTAGTTGAAATCCTTTCCTTGAAGTATGTTTAGGTTCGATTCATAGGTTGATAGCAAGTTAGTGAGCCTCATATTATTTCATTTTGAATATAATTCCCACCTTTAGATCATTCATATTAGGAATTGGTGTTGAATCTTAAACCCCTAGTGCTTTTACCTTCATAAAACAAGTCCTTTAGAACCTCAAACTAGATTTTAGATAGATCTAATCTTTATCCTTTCTCTAGTTGAGCTAGCTAGTAGCTTAACTGCTAGAGCTCGGTATCTATTTGAAGTCATTCCCTTAGGATTTGACCTTTACTTGCCCATGACTCATAATACGTGAAGTCGAGGTTTAGTTGATAGTTGGTGTCGTAATGACTAATATCTAACCATATCAGTTTAACGCTAAAACGCAAATCTAAATAATGGTTTCTTCACCAACACATTTTTCACGTGAGAGTTCAAATTCGAAGCAACATGGCAAATGCGAAATTGATGAAACGTATCTCAAGGAGTCCAACCACTGTGTATGTCATTCATGGCTTGAATAATACCTGGGTGAGAAAAACATAGCATACAATGTGTAACTAATAAATTCAAAACTATGTAATCCATAAATAATACTTTCATAACTAGTAAATTCATACCACGGTGATCATCAGATAGTACACATAGCCCTCTTATGTTCATGACACAATGTCTGATTCATGCCATGAACCAGCTCTAACTCTCACCATTTTCATCCTCCACAAGAGCAAATGCAAGGGGGAATATTTCATTATTCCCATCAACACCTATTTCTATGAGTACTTTTCCCATGTACTCTCCATATATATGCTCGCCATCAATGACAATGTTAGGAAGTCCATGTTTGAACCCGTCTATGCATGGTTTAAAAGCCCAAAATACACGTTACAAAACACTAAATCGGGTGTCTCTAATTTATAACACCACTCCACAGCCACCCCAGGGTGAGTATCCCTTAATGCCTATATAATCTAAGGTAGGCGTTCATAAGAAGCTTCCCAGCTGCAATAAATGTCAGCTATTGGGACTTGCTTACCATATCAAGCTTTTAAATAAGATATGTTATGGTTGAATCTCCCATGATATATATTTACGATGACGACCACTTTCAATGTTTGATATCTTTTACACAATCCTTAGAGAAGTTTCCTATTAGTGACGTACTAAAGAGTCAAACTCCTCGATTTTGACTGCCACTAACACTAGAAGAAGCATGTGGACCTTTATATGTTGATCTGGTCTAAAATGAAAGTGCACTACTCTTCTTCCTAGCTTATAGTTTCCACCCACACTTATTAGAATAAATGAGCTCCAACACACTTGTGTTTGATGCTTGAAACTTTTACGATGTATTTAACTAAAGGCTATACAACTTCATAGTAGCAATGAGCTCTTTCTTAGTAGGGAACTCCTTCCCCTCCACAAATTTTCCATCAATCATGCATTTTGGGCCACCCATCATTCAACCCTCACTCCATATATTATTGTATGTCATTATAATAGGTAATGGTTGATTATACTTCAAGTTGGTTGGCCCTTGAACTAGTTTCAACTTCTATTTCTAGGTTTAAATGATCACCATGCTCTTACTCTTCTGCCTCACCCTCCTCTACCTTTTCTTCCTCCTTCGCCTCCTCATCTACTTCCTCTACCCTGTCCTCGCCTTGCCTAGTATTTTCTCTTTAAAGATAATTCCCTAATTGATCTCTTAGTAGTGTAGTATTCAATGGATTAACATTAGCTAGGAGTTGGGACTGGGTTTTCATCAGGAGGAGGCATTTCACTTGTGGATGGAAGGATTAGATATCACTGATGTTGAGATAATATGTCTATCAATCTTATATATGAGTAAGGTAAGGGTACTTGCTCTATATATATTTCAATCCTATTTTATAGATAAATTTGAATGCATACCCATATGACTTTAACTAAGTAATCATCAATGAGTGGCCTTGACATGTCAATCAACTAGTGGGCTATTTTATTCTCAATTTTAGTTTCACCAACCATCTATCAAATCCACACAATTTGAAGATCATATCAACAATCTCAAAAAAGTTATTTTCAACACTAACCACAGCAGGTCTATATTGTTCACCTTTGTATCCAACTGTATTATCTCATTCTATCATTACTCCCCCCCCCCAATCGAAATAACAATGGAAATAAAGTGGTATTCATGATACCTATAACCTAAAATACTCTTTATTGATATTCAATAATATTTCATAACATTGGAGATAATACTCTACATTTGAAAACGTTCACAATGTTGGTGTACTTGCTATTCTTTTTTATTCATCCATTCCTTCTTCTAGTGTGGAAGCGAGTGCTGAAGACTCACTTTATAAGGTTTTAAAAGAAATGGTAACTTTTAGAATTGATAAATATATAGGTGAAATTTAAGTTGTTTAGTACAATTGAGGAGACTCACTAGTAGAAATATCTTAATTCGCGGCTATGTATTCGCGGTGTATAAGCAAACTAGCTGCAAAATACTTATAATATGCGGCGTATTTTAAAGTAACTGCCGCTATTTAATGAATTTCAATTAAAATGCGGCGGGTATAGGGAAGACCCGCCGCTAATTAATACACAGGTGTATTAATTAGCGACGGGTCTTCCCTATACCAGCAACATTTTAACTAGGTTTCATTAAAAAAAAATATGAGCCTAGGTCAGTTATACTTTAGATCCATTTTGCAGCCATTACCGCCTCTTGCATAAATGTACATCTCACAGCGCACCATTAAGGAGCCTTGCCACCACCAATAGCACCGAACCATGCCACCACCGAACAACGCCAATACCAAGCCACGCCACCACCACCAATAACACTGAACCACGCTAGTACGCCGCCATCGCACTTTGGGATTCCTCTCATTTGTCGTGTTCTCCACTGCATTTAAGATACAATTTTCTTTTTTTGTTTTTGTTTATTCCATTTCATACTTGGGTATTTTATTGATGTTGTTAAATGTGAATGTAAATATCTTAAGTAGTTCGAATTAGGGTTCATGTTAGTTCGAATTATGGGTATTGGCATTATAAGTATTGTATTAGGTAATATATTTCAATTAGTATTTGTATTAGTAGGAATTGAACTATGTTAGTATTCATATTTTTAGGAATTGAGTTCGTATATTAATTGGAATCAGATTATGTTAGAATATGGATTAGTATGTATATGAATTAGTAGAAATTGATTTAGCAATGTATATGAATTAGTAAAGACATTGTGTGTTGGTTGTGGTTGTATATAAATTCATATAAACAGGTTTGAAAATCTATTTTCGAAATTGGGAAATATTGGATTTACTAAGGAAACTCTGCCAAATTTTTTGTAGAATTTGTAGTGATTTACAAAGCATAGAACAGAAATAATATCGCTAGAAGAATTTAGTAACTTAAACTATAGAGCGAGTGTTTGTGGGTGATTGTGGAGTTTGCTTAACCTTATTTTTGATAAGCTACTTGAGGACCCTTTAGGTGAAATTATATATATAACTATATTTAAACTGAGTGTTGATTAGATTATTATTTAATCTTTTACATGTTAATTAGGGCATAACACAAATTATATATCAAAATTGGATGTATGGTAATCGTGCTTCGTTGGAGTTCATGAATGGTAATCATGCAAATTAAAATCTAATGACGGTGAAGAGGTTGATGCTGATAAGGAAGATGATGGGGAGGATGAATTGGAGGATAATGACCTAAACACTTTGAATAGGACGATATGAGTCAATATAGGTAAAATGGGATCGGTTTTGGGTAGAAAATGACAAATTTACCATAGAACTTGTCATAAACACTTGAAATACATCGATTTGAGTCAAACTCGGTCAAACAGGAGAGGTTTTGGGTTTAAAATGACCCAAACACTTGAAATACATCGATATGCATCAATATATCTCATATAAGGCGGTTTCGGGTAGAAGATGAAGTATTTAATGTGATTACATCAATGAGTCAATATATGTAAGTCGGATTTGTAACGTGATAACAAAACGGGAGAGGTTTTGGGTATGAAATGACCTAAACACTTCGAATAAGACGATATGAGTCAATATAGGTTAAATGGGATCGGTTTTGGGTAGAAAATGACGTTTTTGACCTAGAATATGTCATAAACACTTGACATACATTGATTTGAGTCAAACTCGGTCAAACGAGAGAGCTTTGGGTATAAAATGACCTAAACACTTGAAATACATTGATATGAGTCAATATATCTCAGATAGGGCGGTTTCAGGTCGATATTGGTGTATTTCCGCTAGAAATTGGCCCAAACACATCGAATAGGACGACATGAGTCAATATAGGTCAAATAGGATCGGTTTTGGGTAGAAAATGACGTATTTAACCTAGAATATGTCATAAACACTTGATATACATCGATTTGAGTCAAACTCGGTCAAACGAGAGAGATTTTGGGTATAAAATGACCTAAACACTTGAAATACATTGATATGAGTCAATATATCTCAAATAGGGCGATTTCGAGTCGATATTGGCGTATTTTTGCTAGAAATTGGCCCATACACATCTAATAGGACAATATGAGTCAATATAGGTCAAATAGGATTGGTTTTGGGTAGGAAATGATGAATTTACCGTAGAACTTGTCATAAACAATTAAAATACATCGATTTGAGTCAATCTCGGTCAAATAGGAAAGGTTTTGGGTCTAAAATGACCCAAACACTTGAAATACATTGATATGAGTCAATATATCTAAAATAGGGCGGTTTCGGGTAGAAAGTGATGTATTTAACGTGATTACATCAATGAGTCAATATATGTAGGTCGGATTTGTAATTAGGACCATATGTGTTTGAACTATACTTTTCAAATACATTGTATTTTATATACACTTTATTGATATAGTAATCAATATTAGGTATGGAAAGGATTCAACGAGGAGCCCTTCTCCACCGAAGAGATCGATGTCGTCCGCAACAAACTGGCCAAGTATTGGACATATAACTTTTTTTAGATTATGTATATTACCTTTTTGTGTATTTTGTAGTTTTTAAACATCAAGTTTATTAATTATGTCGTAGTTTTGATGTCACTTAATGATTGATTTTATGACCCTATTAGTATATATAAATGAGAGATGGATCATCATGTGTATATATGTATCTTGGTTGGCAGAAATTGTAAATGTAATATAGCAGGTTTGGAATTTGAAATTTGGGTGTAGTAGGGATCAAATTAAAGCGTACCCAAACAAAAATAATTTATATGCGGCGGGTGTCCCTAAGACCCGCCACATATTCCTTTATTATAGGACCTTTTTCAATCTCGCAAGGTAAATTTGCGGCGGTTCCAGGCTAAGTGACATCGCATATTAATCAATAATATGTGGCGTCACTTAGCCTAGAACCGCCGCATATTAATGATTAATATACGGCATCATTTATCCTAGAACCGCCAATTGCTGCTATCTCGGCCAATTGCTGCTAGCCATTTGACGCCGCATATGATACTAAAAACCCCGCTGCATATTAATCATTTCCCACTAGTGACTTAGGTGAGAATCAGGTTAAGTCCATTTTAGTACGGGTGAGAGACTTAGGTGAGAATGATTTTATGTCATTTGATGTCAACTACAACTACCAAACCAAAATTATAACATATCAATTCACAACTTCATAATTGTTTCCCTATAAGAGTTTTATCTAGCTTGCTACCAACAAAGCAATCACCAATATGTCTAACTAGACCATGACATCAACATTATCCTACACATTAACCTAAGTATTTAACCAATTCATAATCCATAATTTACCTAAACCTTAAATTATTACAAAATTAACATAAAATAACTTAATATTTATAATTTACCAAAACATTACCCTAACATTAACCTAATATTCATACTTAACCTAATATTAACCTAATTCAAACTAATATTCATAATTTACAAAATTAACCTAAACTAGCCTAATATTCATAATTTATCTAAATTAAACATTAACCTAAACTAACCTAATATTCATAATTTACATAAATTAAATATTAATCTAAACTAACTTAATATTCATATTTTACCTAAATTAAACATTAACCTCATAATTATCCTAAATTAAACATTAACCTAAAAAAACCTATTTTTCATAATTTACCTAAATTAAACATTAACCTCAACTAACCTAATATTCATAATTTAAGTAAATTAAATATTAACCTAAAATGACCTAATTTACAAAATCAACCTAACCTAATATTTATAATTTACCTAAATTAAACATTAACCAAAACTAACCTAATATTCATAATGTACCTAAATTTACAATGACCCATAACTCACAACAACTTCATAATTCACTACAACCCATAATACCCGTAATTCACAAAATACCCATAATTTACCAATACTTCACGAAATAAATTGAAAAACCAAATTATATAATTCACGAAAATAATAAAAATTAAAATATATAATTCATCCATAATTCACCATACATGATACACCCAAAATTAACGAAATAAAAAAATTTAAAAAAAATACAAAAAAAAGTAAATCTTAAAATGTATAACATACTTGATTTGGGGAAGAAAATGAGATAAAAATTTGAGGATGGGATGCCAAAATTCCGTAGATTTGAGAGCTCTAAATTGTTGGCGAACATGCATGATGCAAAAAAATAGGAATAAGAAGGAAATGGAAGAAAGGAAAAGGAAGAAAAGAGAAGACAAGAAAAAAAATTTGGGGTAACTAGAAATCGCTGCCCTTAGCAGCGCTTTCTATTGACCTAGTTCCCAACCTCAGCCCTAATGCCTATCTACTAAATATTGCTTCCCAAGTAGCGATTTTACTTAAACTAAATTGCTGCTTAATGCAGCAATTCCTTTTCAAACCTAAATAAACTTATTTTTCAAATTAGTTTGGTATGAAACTTATTTTTGCAAATTTTTTTGAAAAAATGCTTAAAAATACCGAGCAATACTAACACTCTTTAAGAAAAAAGTCAACCAATTGATACTCTAGGTACCTATTTGAGGTTCCGATGCAGCCACCCGAATACTAAGGCAAGAAGCACTCCATACGTGCTTGGCAATATCACAACCTCTAAACATATGCTCTAAAGATTTGCTCTGGTTTTTGCAAAAAGGACATGACGAGCAACTTAAAATATTCTTTAACTGGGAGGGCTCATGAATAATCTTCCAAGTAAAAAAGAGAAACTTAGGAGGAAGTTTAATTTTCCAGAATCACTTCCAAAAACCTTACCAAGTATGAACAATAAACGGTGAAAATGAAGACAAAGCCACCTCTTGTTCTATAAGGAATATGCAACCATCTTTGATTGTGAAATCCCCGAATCTTGAATTCCACAAAACCATTTCATCTTCGAAACTAGAAGAAAAAATATGTGAATAAAAGACTGCCACTGCATCATCTCTCTTAAACATTCTCAAGATTTTACCTTGATGCCAAGAAGGATTAGAGTTTATTATATCCGCAATCCATTTAGGCTTCTCCTCATTATGAAGAAGACTTGACTCATTGATTGAAATTTTTACCTATGAAAGCCAGATGTGTCCTTCTATACTTATAGATCTACCATTTCCTATAATTTCCCTTATGCCCTCCCTCATCACATTTACTGCCCCTATCATGCTTCTAAAAGCCCAATAACCCATTCCAATTTTTCTTTTTTTCTAAGAAACTTCCATCGGGGATCCTTTGTATTTTCCTCGGATGACTCTTACAATGAGACTTTGGGGGTCTTATGAATTTTCCATGCCTACTTAAATAACATAAAGATATTAATATGCAAAATATTACGCAACCCTATCCCACCCTCTTGTTTCAGCAAGAAGAGTAACTCCTTCTTCCTCCAATAAATTGGTCTTTAATTTCTTGAAGGGGCCCACCAGAATCTGAGCAACATAGAGTTAATCTTGTTCAAAAGACTTTTAGGAAGTAGAAAAACACAAATGATGTGAGACAATAGAGTAATAAGGATTGCGTTGATAAGGATAGATTTCCCAACTTGATTAAAAGAGCAAAACTTCCATGAGTTTAATGGCTTGTGCATAAATCTGATGAATTTAGAAGGAGTATTCAGAGAAAATATGATTGATGGTTTTTCATAATTACTCATCTCCTTGAAATAAAAAAAATTCATCGAGGATTATTCTTATAAGAGAATAGGAATCAGGTGAGGCCTTAAAGAAGAAGAGTGCATCGTCCACAAAAAAAGAGATGAGATAATCTCGAAGCTTGTCTTCTAATTTTTATGCCCTGAATTTCCTTTCTTTAATCCAAGTTTTCAAGTTAGGATGAGAACACTTTCATCCATAGAATGAAGACGTATGAAGAGAGCATAGCACCCTAAGGGAGACCCTTGTTGGGCTGAATGGTTTTGGTTGGTTCACCATTGACCAAGATAGAGTAAGATACCAAACTTATGCATTGCATAATCCATGAACACCAACATTGTAGGAATTCCATAACTAATAAGATTTTTTAAATGAAATCCCACCTTACTCTATCATATGCTTTATTTAGATAAACTTTAAGAACCGTCAAAAAATTATTCCTCTTCTTTCTTGATTTGATCCAATCCATGACCTCATAACCAATGATGCAATTATTATACATCGATCTCCCTAGGATAAAGGAATTTTAAAATTTGCTAACAATCTCTTTCATCATCCACTTGAGCCTGTTAATAATGCATTTTGCGATAATTTTATAGGTAGCATTGTAGAGCCCAATAGGCGTAAACTAATCAACAATTTCTAGAATATTGCGTTTTGGCACTAGAACAATAAAGGTTTTATTCCAATCTCTTAGTAAGTTCCCGCCATTAATTAATTTAAGAACTGTAGATGAACGATCATTAGCAACAAGATTCTAGAAATTCTGAAAGAAAAATGGTGGAATGTCATCCGATCCCAGTGATTTAAGAGGACTCACATGCAAATAATTGCATTTCTAACATCCTCTTTCAAAAAAGGAAGAGAAAGATGATCCTGATGATGCTGTTTTAGTTTAAATTTCTAAACTAGTCGAACCTGAGATCGCTATTTGAAACTTCATGATAAAAAATCAGACTTTTTGAAAGAACGCTAACATTGATATTAGAAATATCCTCAATGTAGAGATTCTTGAAAAATTCCACAAACTTTGCTTTGATTTTTGACAATTCAAAAATCCACAAATCTTCTTTAATTCTAAGAGAAATAATTTTATTCCTAGCTTTCCACTCCTTGACTAATTTCAAGAAGAAAGATGTCATCCTCATTGTTGTTCTATCTCTATTTGGCTCTTTACTTCCAATACCACCACAAAAGAGTAATTTCCAGGAGAGTTTTATCTTTATCCATAATTGCTTTTGATGCTAGCTGTAAAGAATTGTGTTGATGTTTTAGAAGCGCCTTATGTAACCAATCCCAGCATATTCCTTTCTCTTTTTTAAACTTGAGACACTAGTTCTTCAATCTTTTAGACATCATAATACAATTTACCAAAATACTTTCCATTGATGCTTTATCACCCTCAATATTCCATACCTTCCTCACTAATCATGAACCTCCCCAAAGAGAAACCCCTAGGCCTCGAGATGGTAAGGTCTACTTATCCTCTTCATCTCAGGATTAGTAACTATAATGATTGGACCATTATTAGATAAACAAATAGGGAGGTTAATGATAAGTGCTTCTAGAAACAAATTCCTCCACTCTCTGTCCAGCTGCTTAAATGTACAAACCCCTCCACTTATATTATTGGCTCTAGGAAATGTAGCTCTATGAGAAGGGAGATCTAAAGGACCCTTATTTGTTCTCAAAGTTGAAAATTTTTCAACTCCTCTAATTATGCAAGATCCTCCTAGTTTTCTACAATAAAATTCTATTTGATTGAAATCCCTTTTAAAACAATGATTTCTTTGGTATTTTTAAAAATTTTCATAAAGCCAGACTCGAACTTATTGCCTCTCATGAAGGGTTAGGGCTCCATAAACGAAAGACACATAAAAAACATCATTTTTATTTATTACCATTGAGCAAAATATAGAATTCTTATAGACTTAAAGCACCTCCAACCTACAAGTAGTTCTCCAACCCAAATACAACACACACCCCCTTCTCTTCCCCTCGAGCTACCTATGGCATCAATGTTATATCTAACATATTAATTTCTATAAATTATATAACATTTTAACATGATATAATAAAATCTATACCAAAGATAATATATTTTTTTCAAAGATAATAAAAACTATATGTAAGAATATAACTGAGATCATAACTTGATAATAACTTCAAAAACTTAGATATTAATTTCTAAATCTTAGATGTTATTTGCTTAAACTGAGATCATAACTTCTAATCCTAAGATAATATTAAAAACTTGATATTCTATTACCTTAGATAATAATTTAAAATCCTGAGATAATAAATTCTAATTCTTAGATAGTAGATGCTAATCTTGAAACAATAACTTTTATTCCTAAGATAATAGTTCCTATATCACTTCATATTAATTTTGTATAAATAAATCAAGATTTACATTTTGCTTATCATGATCAACTTCTCCTCCAATTTGCTTAATTGGATGTTGATAACCGTCTTTTAGCGTCGTTTTACTAAAAAACTAGTTATACAAACAAAATTTGTAAACACCCTAATACTACTATAACTAGTGTAGTGATAAGTCGGGGATCGAACCACAAGGACAAGGGGCGATAGTTTCTAGACTTGATGCAAAGGGTATATTTAGGGATTTGATAACACTATACTAATAACAGAAAAATAAAGCAAGAACTAAAACGATAATATGCTATGCAAGGAAAACGGGGATAGATCAGTTCCACCCTAGGAAGGACAATCGAACTATCAATACGCTAAATTAGGAGAAATCAGCCAACAATAAATCATGACACTCAAGATGATGAGAGGAAGTTTGTAACCCTATAAATCACACGAACAACCTATAATCGCCCTATGTCTCCAAAGGAGTGGTAGGACAAGATTCGCATCGAATATCAATCAATCAATCATCAACAATCTCAAACCCTAACTCTACACATGAAGAATGAGCCAACCTAGTGTTTCACCAATCAAACCCCTAAGAAGACTACTCACACATAGTAATAAAGACTAGGGCATAAACAATGAAAAAGAACATGATTGAAAGCATGAACGATTTTAATGTAAATGATCAAGAGAACGACAACTACTCTATCAAGACAGTAAACGGAGCAACGATAATAGCAAAAGCAATGAAATTACCAAAAACAATACTTGAAAGCATTAAACAAAATAAAACAGTAAGGAATCGATACCTTGCATAAATGAAATTGCGTGAACGAAAGTAATTATGAATCCGAAATACAAAGCTTGAAAGAAAGTGCAACGAAAGCTGTAAATCTAAACTAATGCAAGAATGAAATGAAAAGCTTTAAAGTGATGTTCTAGGTTGAGGAATAAGAGCTCTCAAAGTAGGCATGAGGGTTATTTACAAAGCAAGAGGGTATTTATACTCTAGGGACATAAGGGGTAAAACCCTAGGAAAAACCCTGAAGCGCCGGCCTAAGAAAGAACCAAGAACTTTGAAAATAGGGTACATTCGGCCGAATGTAGTGCGTATTTGGCCGAACGGAAGGAGTTTTCGCCCAAATGGATAAGAGGATTCGGCCGAATGAGGTACCATTTGGCCGAAAGGTTGTCCCATTAACCTATATTAGAAGCTTGACATTTTTGGGGGCCTGTCCACCATTCGAGCGAAGGGGAGGTTATATTCGGCCGAATGGGACTTGATTAAGCCGAATGAGAGTTTATTCGGCTATTCTCGAGAGCTTGATTCATGTGCTTGAATCCCTGTCTTCCATTTGCCCGAATGGATGTCAGATTCGGTCAAATCTGAACCTAAACCTTGCCAAACAGCTCCTTTGAAGTATCTAATGGCTTCTAGAGTTTGTGGAGTCTTTGAGAGTGACTAGGAACGCATGCCCAAGCTATGATACGTGCATCTAAACTCTTGATAAGAGTGTTAAAGCCTCGAACACGTCACATTCTACCTCGAAGTCATCAAAAATACCTGAAATAACCTAAAAACAGCTCGAGGACAAGATCAAGGTAAAACCGGATATAATGTGCATAAAACCAATATAAAAGAACGAGACTCGACACTAAAATGGGATTGTAAACGTGCTCTAAAACGAGCACATCAACTTCTCTCAAGCCAAACCTTTGCTAGTCCTTATCAAATGAACTACCAAGGCAACACCGTGAGTAAAGCACATGAAAAGCAAGGTGAGCAAAAAACAAGATAATGCAGGCCGTGTACGCGCAAAACTCTTCCTTAGCCACGGGTGTGCAAGTACAACGGGCTCAAAAGAGCATAATACCAAGATGAACAACATTTTCCATAGACTCGAGATTATTGGAAAAGCTACAACATAGGCCATGCCACCCACTACCTAATAAGGTCACAAGTCCACGCTCCCCATGCTATTTCCCAAAAGATGTGGGAAATTTCTAATACGCTCGTGTGTTTAATGCGGTATGTGTTTCGCTGAGAATCATCCGACTAAAGATGAGTCGGGAATTAAACACTCAATCAGGGAGAAATCTTAGGGATTGTATCCTATCTACTCTCTAGCGTAGAATTTGCTAATCAGATCAAGTCAAACAGGTTTGGAAACGGTTGCAATGCAGGTTAGGATCAAGGTAGGGTAAAATTTGGGGATGTGGAGTTCAAATAAAGGATAGTAAGCAATCCAAGGTAATCAAACCAAGGATGGCTACGACTTTCAACGACAATGCCACTTCCCAAAATTCTCTAGATACGCATAAATGAACTCATTACACCAACTTTATTCTCGAATTTTTCTTTTTTTCCATTTTTTCTGTTTTTTTTATTTTTCTTTTCTTTTTCGTTTCTCTTTTTTTTCTTTTTGATTTTTTGTTTTTCATGATATTGTTTCTAAAATAAACTAAGAGTAATGTAAAGAGTCATATCATATGACAACGATTTTTCAAACCGAAATCTTTCACCATAATGCAAAGGGCACCACTTCACTATGATCACTTGACTATCCTCTAGGTAAAAAGAGGGAATATTTGGCTCATGTGGAGTTAGGTGATGTAGCTACAAAGAAAAACTAAAGGCACAAAATTAGCTTACCCTAAAGTTAATCGATATTCATGTAGGCAGTTTGGCCATGTAGCTGTAACTACAAACGTGTTATCATCCCTGACCTTTAGAAAACAAGACTATGTTGGAGGAGAATAGACACAATACTTAGACTCTCTAACTAGCACTCAAAAACATAGGACTCATAATGGAGTCCTAGAAGGCTCAATCCTCATTAGGCTAGTCGAAATGCGCCTCAATAGGTAGTCATCCAA
The DNA here is from genome assembly GCA_026401315.1 of Dysphania ambrosioides. NCBI lineage: Eukaryota > Viridiplantae > Streptophyta > Magnoliopsida > Caryophyllales > Amaranthaceae > Dysphania > Dysphania ambrosioides. The sequence continues at coordinate 7,389,970 of CM048662.1, forward strand.
GTCATAAACCAAGCAGGACCATATCCCCCAAGTCAGGTGGAAAAAGTCAATTATTCGATCCCAAAACAACCACAAGGCTGGGAAAGTATGAGTATGCATAGGACCACTATAATGTACACGTCAGGAGCTCGCATGTTGGTTTCACAACTTAAGCACATCAACTTGACACATCTAGACATACTAAATCAAAGACCAAGGCAATAGTTTTAATAATGCGGATCTTTCGAAGCTTTGAAAACACAAGGACCCTCCCTCAAGCCAGCTCAAGAGTCATCTCAGCACTTGGGAGAAGAGAGATAAAAGGGAGAAAGATCAACATTATGGAAGCTTTTATTATACAAACAAAAAAACAAAACAAACACCGGGTTATCTCCCGTAAGTACTTTTGTTTAACGTCGGTAAGTTTGACACAGTTAGGCACAGGTTCATATAGAAAAAGAAAATAACAAAATCAAACCTGCCGTAAGAGTGGGTTCACTCCTAGCATCACCATCACCTCCACATTGGGGAGTCAAAACTCTCCACCGAGCCGTAGTGGCAGAAGTAAACAACGGAGAATCAAGGTCATCTGGAGGTGGGCTATAATGTGGGGCTCCCCCAAGCCAGGGTAGAGCCAATGGTCTTTTTTTAGATTTTCTTTTTCTAGCCCTTTTTCTGCTAGCGGGCTGGCTTGTTAATTCCCTCAGATATGTAATACATCTTCGCTTGTGGAGCAATTCCCTTTGCAACCTCAAAAACAAGACGCTCTTTTGCGTCCTCCTCATCCGACACCTCAACCAACATTGGGGCAGGAAAAACATTACACCTCTCAACCTCTTTCATAGTTGCATTCTCAACAACCCCAAAGGAAAAAATCTGCTCGACCATGGGTTCCTTTGAAGACATAGAAAAGGTAAACACAACCTTCTCTTGGGCTACCCTCACGTTTATAGTTTCTGATTCACAGTCGATCAGGGCACCAAAAGTCTTCAAAGTATCCCTCCCTAAGATGAGAGGAGTATAAGGGTCCTCGACCATATCAAGCCCCACGAAGTCACATGGTACCACTATGTTCCTTACTTGGATCGGAAGGTCCTCAAACTCCCCACATGGCACTTTTATACTACGGTCGGCCAGCTGGATGGTTTTCTTCGAAGGCTTGAGTTCAAAGGTTAATTGCTTGGCGATGGACATCAGCATTAGGCTAATGGAGGCCCCAAGGTCAGCAAGTGCTCCCTTAGAATTGAGTTTTCTAAGGGTGACCAGGAGCATAAAGGGTCCTCTCGCTTTTTCTTTCTTTGCCCACGTCCCCTGTATGATGGCACTCACCTACTCTGGCAAACTAATTACTTCTCCCCCAAGCTTTCTCTTATCTCCTAGGAGGGTTTTCAGATACTTAGCATATTGAGGCATTTGCTCCATGGCTTCTAAGAATGGTATCTTCATTTCGAGCTTCCGCATATGCTCTAGGAATTTGAGAAACTTTTCTTGCAATTGCTTCTCTACCTTTTTGTAAGGGAAAGGTAGAGGCGGAGCATGTTGACGCTCAAGTTTCCTCCGTTCCTGTATCTCCCTCCATCTCTCATCGTCATCCTTCTTCCTCTCATGCCCATTTACATCGACATTGTTTCCCTCATCCCCTTCACCACCCTCCTTTTCTTCCCTCCCCTCAAGATTCTCCTTGTGCTCATTTTCTATTAAACATCCACTATCATTCAAGAAATCTTCCCCTAAATCATCTCCATTAGCTACAACTAGAGCAGGGTATAAGGTTCCAGATCTTAGGAAGATCACCTTACAGGTGTAACGCTTAGGGTTGGAGTCAGGAGGGTTTTATGGTGGAGGTTGGGTGGATGGATTTTGTTGAGGGTGAGAGGGAAGTAGCAATGGAGGGGGTGGACTAGCCATCTGCACAAGTTTTGATTCAAACAACTTCTATTGCGCTTAAAGTTATTACATTTGATTTATCAAAGTTTGATTGATCTGTGAGAGGGTTTGATTTTGCAGCGCAAGAGAGCTCACTTGGGTGGATAGGAATTCATTAGTTAGAGGCGGGTTTGGTTGTGGCTATGTAGATGGATAGGGTAGGTTGGGGTTGGGTCTTGGCATTTGGGGATACGGCCTATTCCCATTCGCCCTAGGAAAACTCCCTTTCGCTTGATTGCTGGAGTTGTACCCTTGGTAGGAGTTTCTTGAGTTAGAATTTGGATTGAAGGGTCTAAAGGGTTGATTGTTGTAAGGACCTTGCTGAGCAAACCCTTGGGTTTGACCACCATACCCTATAGCTGTCGTATAATCGGGATTATACCCGTATCCATCATAATTCATGACTAGGGTTCCTTCTTGGTTATACCCCCCGTAGTTAACAGCCGCTACATGTTCAAAATTTGTACCCCCATAATAGGATGTATCATGATTGGTGCCCCCACAGATTTGAAAAGGGCGTCTCTTTAACCGATGATACATTGGAGCTACCTTGGGCAAATTTAAACTTGGACAACTTCTTCTCCACGATAGCCTCGATTTTAGAACTAATCGTGTCCAAGTTTCTTGAATCCATCCCTCCTCTCGGTAATCCATTACCCCTTGCTCCTCCCCAAGAGCTATTTTTAGAACCCTCCTCAATCTTAGCCTTGACCTGATTGCATGGGACCTTAGAGAGTTGGCCACCAACAGCTGAGTCTAGAAGTACCTTGGTGGAGTTATTTACACCATCATAGAAGAATGTATTGAGATGGTTTTTCCCGTACTCATGATGAAGGCATGCTCTAATCATTCTTTTAAACCGACTCCAAGAAGCCCTAAGGTTCTCATCATCCTCTTGAGTGAATGACGCGATTTTCTTACGCCAATCTTGCGTTCGAACTGGGGGATAGAACCTTTCTAGAAAAGTTGTTTTTAGCTGAGCCCAATTAATGATTGAGTTTGGCTCTAAGCATTTAACCAATCCCTTGCATTACCAGCTAAACTCAAATGAAATAAATGCATCCGCACGTAATCCGGGCTATTGGAGCATGGAGGAATGAGACCGCAAATATCTGAGAATGCCTCCAGCTGTTGGAGAGGGCATTCATTTCTCTAACCGCAAAAAGGGGTCTCCTTCACCATCTAGGTAAATTGGGGATGTATGTGATAAGGGTTTGGGGCTATGGGTAACACTACACCTCCAAGAAATTCTTGGGACCCAGGTGTCCCAAATTGACCAAACAATTGTTAGTTTTCGTCCATTGGTGGTGTAGGAGGGTTGGAAGTGTTTGGTTGGAACGAGGTTTGGGTTAGAATTCTCCATTTACTGCGTTGAACCTCAAGGTCGTATGGTTCTAGTTGTTAACGTGTGTTACAAGGCATTTAAACAACAGTAGAGACCAAGTATAAGTACTCACAAGCAATATCAGAAACAATAAAATAAAAAAAAAAAACTGAAATACACCAAGACTATAATCTAAACACAAAGCCTTGTCCTCGGAAACGGCGCCATTTTGATAACCATCTTTTAGCGTCGTTTTACTAAAAGATTAGTTATACAAAAAAATTTGTAAATACCCTAATACTACTACAACTAGTGTAGTGGTAAGTCAGGGATCGAACCATGAGGACAAGGGGCGATAGTTTCTAGACTTGATGCAAAGGGTTTATTTAGGGATTTGATAAAACTATACTAATAACAGAAAAAAAAAAGCAAGAACTAAAATGATAATATGCTATGGAAGGAAAATGGAGACAGATCAGTTGCACCCTAGGAAGGACAATCGAACTATCAATACGCTAAATTTAGAGAAATCAGTCAACAATAAATCATGACACTCAAGATGACGAGAGGAAGTTTGTGACCCTATAAATCACATGAACAACCTATAATCACCGTATGTCTCCAAAGGAGTGACAGGACAAGATTCGCATCGAATATTAATCAATCAATCATCAACAATCTCAAACCCTAACTCTACACATGAAGAACGAGTCAACCTAGGGTTTCACCAATCAAACCCCTAAGAAAACTACTCACACATAGTAATAAACCCTAGGGCATAAACAACGAAAAAGAACATGGTTGAAATCACGAATGATTTGAATGTAAATGATCAAGAGAACGACAACTACTCTATCAAGACCATAAACGGAGCAATGATAATAGCAAAAGCAATGAAATTACCAAAAACAATACTTAAAAGCATTAAACAAAATAAAACAGTAAAGAATCAATACCTTGCATAAATGAAATTTCGTGAACGAAAGTAATTCTGAATCCGAAATACAAAGCTTGAAAGAAAGTGCAACGAAAGCTGAAAATCTAAACTAATGCATGAATGAAATAAAAAGCTTTAAAGTGATGTTCTAGGTTGAGGCATAAGAGCTCTCAAAGTAGGCATGAGGGTTATTTGCAAAGCAAGAGGGTATTTATACCCTAGGGACATAAGGGGTAAAACCCTAGGAAAAACCCTCAAGCGCCGGCCTAAGAAAGAACCAAGAACTTCGGAAATAGGGTACATTCATCCGAATGTAGTGGGGACTCGGCCGAATGGAAGGAGTATTCGCCCGAATAGATGAGAGGATTCAGCCGAATGGGGTACCATTCGGCCGAATGGTTGTCCCATTTGCCTATATCAGAAGCTTGACTTTTTGGGGGCTTGTCCACCATTCGACCAAAGGGGAGGTTCTATTCGGTCGAATGGGCCTTGATTCGGCCGAATGGGAGTTCATTTGGCTATTCCCGAGAGCTTGAGTCATGTGCTTGAATCCCTGTCTTCCATTCGACCGAATGGATGTCAGATTCGGTCGAATATGAACCTGACCCTTGCTGAATAGCTCCTTTGAAGTATCGAATGGCTTCTGGAGTTTGTGGAGTCTTCAAGAGTGATTTGGAACGCATGCCCAAGCTATGATATGCACACCTAAACTCTTGATAAGAGTGTCAAAGCCTCGAACACGGAACATTTTACCTTGAAGTCATCGAAAGTACCTGAAATAACCTAAAAACAGTTCGAGGACAAGATCAAGGTAAAACCGGATATAATGTGCATAAAACCAATATAAAAGCATGAGACTCGATTCTAAAATGGGGTTGTAAACGTGGTCTAAAACGAGCACATCAGATGTTTATCTTCCTTTTCACATTTTGAAAAACTCAATAACTTAAAATTATCAATGGCATTAAAAATCTTCCTATCATCTTCTCCAATGATTCTAGCTCGAGGAATATTACTCAATTCAAGAGGAACTTATCCTGGATAGGTGATTTTTGAGAGGAGTTACTCTCAAAAATACTTGAATCATTTCTATTTTCAATAGAAGTTTTTGGAGTTGTTGTAATTATATCTCTCTATACCAGAAAAGAAACAGTATTAAATTATGTTTCATAGTATTTTAAAAAAAAAATTATATAAATAAATTAATGACATACTTATGCGCTTAAATCCACTTTCTTACTAAAATCCTCTTGAAATTTATTCACTCTTGCCACATTTACATCAATGACTTCCCAAAAGTTAGGATCATTGTATAAATCCTTTTCTTCTTGAGAAAGGGAATCCTAGAATGATTTCTTATCAACCTCTTCCTTTAAAGCTTCAATTTTCTTTAAATAACTTGAAGTTGCCATTGATATTTCATGAACTATTTTGTTATTGAGTTTAGAAATAACATCCAAAGGCTACAATGACCAAAAATAAGAAAAGATATTATTAAAATGAACAAAATTATATATTATTAATATTATAATAAAAAAGTAAATCATAAAAATACAAATTACTTTACTTATTTGCAGCTCATTAATATTAGCTCTATTTGTATCAGCTTCCATTTCTTCATCATCCATTCTTAATAACTTATTACTAACACATCTATCCTCTGAAGTGTCTACTTCATTTAATTTTGTTTTCCTCTTTTCAAGTTCAATGTCTTCCTTATCTTCGACATCTTTCTTAGTACATTTCTAATGACATCAACTAGTTTTACAGCACTAATAAAGGGGGTATCACTATAAGAATTCCAAGACCAATTTCAAATTATGAATATTTGACTTTAGAACTTAACTTCTTTCTATCCCAATGGAGGCTTCACTAACAAAGGTTCACCATACTGAATCTTATGAATATATGCAATCAAAAACCCAAGCAAGCAACCATTAATAACCATTGACTTTATAATTTTAGAACTCTTCACACCATCTTTTGTTTTTTCCTCCTTGATAGCCATCATTTGCCTGACCTCTATTTCTTGAAAATCTTTTATAGATTCACATAGAATATCCATAATATAACCACAATTGTAGTGTTTGATATCATCAACATTAACCAATGATTTTACATTACTCAATGTTAATGTTTTTATCAGAAATTGAGGCAAGAAATACTGTCATTGCAAATAGTACAAACATCTTCTTAAACTCTACTCCACCCATCTCCAATTCTTTAAACTTGGACTCCCACAAACTCATAGATACATAGCTATTATTACCCTTCAATCCAAAAAAAATCCCTCCAAAACTTTTGAAAGGATAATCAGGATTCAAAGCATTGTTCTTCATACCACTTACTAACTCAACTTCTTTGTTAGTATAAGGTATTCCTAACACAAAATTCTTATCAGTAGCATTAATCTAAATAATTTTGTTGTCTGCTGATTTTTAAAATCGACCATTTGGATTATAATTCCTTACCAAATAAGGATATAAAACTCTTGGGACTTCCTTGAGATCTAAATCCAACAAAAAACCAAACCCAATTTCAAAAATATCATTCTTTAGTTCTGTAGTAAGATTACTGACAATCAATTGATAATTAGAACAGTTGGATTGTGATTGAACTTCAATTTCTCCGTCTCTACAATAAATTAATAAAAAATAAATCACTTTAATATAATATTAACAGTTATAAATAATAACTAAGATAATAAAATCTAATTCTTAAATAATAACTTCTATACATAACATAATAACATCTTATCCTAAGATAATAAATCCTGACATAATAAATTCTATACATAAGATAATAACTTCTTATCCTTAAATAAATAGATATAATAATATAATAAATTCTATAAATTTCTAATCCTGAGATTATAAAATTCAATCCTGAGATAATAAATGTTATACCTTAGATAATATATTCTAATCTTGAGATCATAAATTGAATTACTAAAATAAGAACTTCAAAAACTAAGATACTAATTTCTAAATCTTAGATGATAATTACTAAAACTGAGATCATATCTGGTATACCTAAGATAAAAAAAAATTATAATTGAGATCTTAATTACTATAACTAAGATTAGAAAATTTAAATCTTAGATATTAATTTCTATAACTTAGATATTAAATTCTATAACTTAGATAATAATTTCTATATCTAAGACGTTAATTACTACAACTGAGTTCATAACTGGTCTACCTAACTTAGATATTAATATCTATATCTAAGATGTTAATTACTAGAACTGAGTTCATAACTGGTATGCCTAAAATATTAGATGTTGACATCTATATCTTAGATATTAATTTCTATAACTTAGATATTATTTCTATATCTAAGATGTTAATTATTATAAATGAGATCAGAATATCGATAATATAGATATTAATTTCCATAACTTAGTTATTTCAGAGATTAGAATATCTATAACTTAGATATTAATTTCTATATCTAAGATGTTACTAATTATAACTAAGATCTTAACAGGTAAACTCAATATCAAAAATAATATAATTGAGATATTAACTTTTATTTCTCATATAATAAATATTATAATTGAGATAATAACTTATATTCCTAGGATAAGAACAAAACAAAAAAGTGTCAGAGACAATAACTACGTAAATTGAAATAATAATTTCTATACCAGACATTATTACTTCTAAAACAAATTAAATACAAAACGAACAAAAGTGTAATTTGTATAAAAAAAACTTGCTTATAGTTTTTCGAATTTAGGTTTAGGTTTCCCGACCAAGGTTTTTTTAATGTACTTCTTGACATTGAGCCATGATAATTTCGTGCACTTTACCTTCAACTGCTTTTGATTTCTTTTGCTTTCATGCATAAGTATTCAATCCCTTCTCCATTGAACATTGAAAAATCAAGAAAATCAGTTCCAACAATAAGTTCTTCTAATCTTTACTATAACTATTAAATTTAAAAATATTATTAAAAGCTGATATTAATTTCAAAAGATAACTCACACTTTACTGCCAAGCAAAATTCAGAGAGACTTTGAGAGAAATTAAGAGAGACTTTGAGCAAAATTGAGAGAAAATGCAAAAGTTGTAGGCGAAATTGAGAGAGAATACGATATTTGTAATCGTAATTGACAAAGAATGCGATATCTTAGTTCAATAATAAAAGATATTATTGCGGAATTTTAGAAAGTTGTAAGAAATAAAACTAGAAGTCAAGAATAATAAAAACCTAATTGTTAGCGCAGAAACTTTTTATACTTTACTAATGTCACACCACTCGCCTAATGTGACCGTCTCAGCCAATATTTTGAGATAATACACTCTCATCAAATTTTTTTTTTCTACCCTTTTTTATAATTATTATTTCGAAATATTTTAGCCAAGATAAAAAAAGTGAATCAACCAAAAATCAAATCAAGCATGATGTGGTAGAAAGCAACGTGCGACTTGAAGGACATGCTCCTTTGTGGATTCTTATATCCATCATTATTTGAATATATGCCATCTTTACATTGTCATTGAACTATGTAATGTGATTTGTTTATTCTTTAACTATGCCTAGCCTATATTATCCCCTCTCTAATTACAACTCTTAGTTTATGATAAATTATGTAGAAAAATTTCCAGAAAATACTGATTCTTTATAAATTATCACACTGTTAGCTGATACTTGGTTTGAGGAAGAATTAAATCAAACTCTCAATTCTCTTAAAAGGGTAACAAAATTGAAGATAAAGATTATCACCAAATTTTCATGCCAATTGTTTTCAAACTCTTCATTTCATTAGACTCTTGTCATATTCCCCTTCAAACCACAAAGTACAAAATACAAAACTTTTCCTTCACACTAACTAAGATCATCTAACTATCAATTTATTAGAATTAAATAGATAAAATTAATCAAAGTATGGCAAGAAATGAATCTAATGATACAGTGTAGTACATGTAAACTCCAGTAAAAAAAAAAAAAAAAAAAAAAAACTAGATCAAAATATCTCTCGTCTGTTAAATTATATACCTAGACGTTTCTATTGCTAATTTTTATACTTGTGTGTTCAAAAAGTGTCAAGTGTTTTACCCATTTCGTTAGTAGTAGCATGAACTACACGTTGCCCCACGTAGCACGAAGCTTCAAGGATGCATGATGCCTTAGCTTCCTCATGTGGATTGATTTTCCAAGGCCTGGAATTTAGTATTTTCATCCACCATAATTGACAATGCTTTTCATTTCTTCTTGAATCTTATCATAAACAAGAGAGTTCAAGTACAGAACTTAGCTGTAGTTTGATCTGCATGAGTAAGATATTATTATGTTTGCATCAAATAGATATGAAGTATGGATTTTTCATATGCATGAGGTGTCCTTTTGGTGTAAATAGTAATTGCGCGCAAAATTAGTGTAAAGAACATGATGTGTTATTTCTAAGTTCTAACTGTATGAGCCATGGTGGGTAATAGCTTAGCGGCCAAAAGTTTTTGAGATGGTCACACACCGTCCAAGTGAAAGTTGTAGTTTATAGTAATACGTGACTCTGAATTTGTACTATCTGGATATATTCATGCCATTCTATAAATCTATTATGTTTTATTTTGATGGCCTGAGGTGATGGATATTATGTTATGGCACAAGCTTATTCATACAGAGTTCTAAAGCAAACCAGCCACAATCACTTTTATTTCATTTTAGCAAATGTGAAAAGTATTTTAATCTGTCCAACAGTCAAAGAGACTATCTTAAATGAAATGGTCATCAAGAGAAAAAAAAAGGTTAATTTACTCCTTTTGATCCCTTTTGTTTTTCAAATTTACTTTCTTCACAACTTTCATTCAATACACATATTATAACTATAATACATATACATATGTATTATAAAAAATATTTAAAATAAATTATAATTCAAGATGAATCTAATAAGATCCTAAATGAATATATTTAAAGTTATATATATTAATAAAAAATTATATTTAAGTTTTTCACGATTCAAATAAAATATTCTAAATAGGACATTCACGTAATCATATAATCTAAATCTTATGTTATATTCTTACAAAAGAACTTCATTTGTATATCCGTGTTCATTTAAAATCCTCTGTGATCATTCTGATCAAGAAGCGTGAGGAAGGGGAAAATTCTTCCTAATTCATTGTTGTTCCATCATGATTTATAACCTGAAAAAATAATGGTTCAAAGCCGACTATGTTTACCTGTCATATCAATGATGACCATAAGGAAATGTGAAGAACAAAAGAACTAAAGGGCATCAATTCACTTCCTCCATCTAGTGTTTAATAATAGTCATATGACCAGAAAAAGATCACGTTTTCTAAATAGTAAAACATAGTATATACAGAACAAAACCAAGAATTACTTCCAAAAAGATGGAGTTGGCTGTATGAACTAAAAACCTATGTTGCATGATTATTTACAAAAATCCTTCTCTATTTCCTTCGATTTTTAGAGCTACATCTTCTTGTAAACCCATTTCCTCCCTATTTTTATTAATTTCCTTCATCTAAGTCATGTTTGTTATGCCTTTACCGCGTTTAAGGTCTCCATTACCTCAAATCTCCACCTCACTCATATGTGCATCTACTGTTTGGTGTCTCACATGCGCAAACGCTCGTAATCGTTTTTTTTTCTTAATGTTATTCTCAATATTTGCTACTCCAACTTTCTTGTAAATATCTTTACTTCTAATTTTATCCCTCAAGGTTTTCAAATAGTATAACATAATATACTGTAATAAATTATTCTAATATATATTACTTAAATTGAGTGATTCCCTTCAAATATAAATAAAAAAATTGAGTGACAAAAATTTAACTTCCTAGAAAAGGAAACTGACGGAAAACCTATTCAGAGTGAGAGTTATCAACTATTTCGTATATTCATAATTACATAAGCATCTTGTGAATTCATCTAGTATACTATTTTGACTTTTACGCTTATCTATGCATGTTTTTTACCATTAACTTTCGTGACTATCTATTGGTGAAATTTTAAAAAAATTGGTATTTAAAAAGTACATATTTAGAATGATCTAAAATCTATTTATTAAACAATAATTATTTAATATCTAAGTAAAAAGTGAGGTCAATGTAACTATACGAATAATGTATAATGTCAATACGAGGCAATTATTTTAAATGGAGATAGTATATATATGTAATTGATTGTTTAGTTATTAGAAAAATTATGTCTTATATGCACTAATTGGATTTATTTCAAGATAAATTTTTTAAATATGCAATTCTTTTTAATTTTCACTAATATGCGAAATATAATAATAGAAAAAAATGCATTGAGACACCACTAAATAAAAATGTGGAATAATTTCAGGAAATGAAGATTTAGACTTTATTATATGCCTTTTACTTCTTCTTATTATCATTGTTACCACTAAATTAAGATATTTTTACCTTATCAATTGTACCGTGCCAAGTTTAGTCACATTCTCTATACTTTGAAGAGTTCCTTCTCAAAATAAAAATATGTTATTACTATTAATTTTTTATATTAAGATCATAGAAGAAGATAGTACTGGGGATGGATAGACTCAAACCAACAATCCCAAAAAGTTAATAGCATCAATGATAGAAGCAAATAAACAAATATAATGTTGGATCTTCAATTAGGATGATAATTGAACGTGTACGGATAAGATTAAATTGAGAAAAGTGTGAAGAATCTCTTGCAATATTTTGTGATAGAAAAGAATTGTTAAAAAACTCAGAACGAAGTAACACAATCAGGGATACGTATAATAAAATATGAAGTGTGGTTTGTGCTTGCTTATGTTACTATGATGTGAAATCTGTATAGCACCATTTATGTGTAAAGTTTCTAGACAGATTAGATGATATGATATTTGACTAACTACAATAAACTAGGAAATGCAATCGATCAACTAGGATATGATTCCTTATTTCGTGTACATTTCCATGGTTTTTACTAGGGTACGGCATATTTTATAGGGATAAATGGCATAGGAGGGGGGTTATTTCACCCACGCTGTGTCTTTTTGAGGCATGTGATCCACGCACTAGACAAAAGGACAAAAGTTTATCCACCAGTTTTGAGTTGTTAAGTAGTGAAATTAATTTTTATCACTTGTTGATTGGATTAAATTACGTTTAGGGTCGTAGAGAAGTATAGATCGGAGGTGCTATCGTCAATGCATAAATTTTTTGCAAGTTCCATTCTTTTCAAGTGGAGATACAAATCTCTCATATACAGTGAACTTTCAGATATTTTTAAGATAAGTATACATAAATATTTGTATTTTACACCAAGGTATAGTAGAATTCTGAGGCGATTGAAAGGATTAGATTATTATTATTTTCTTTAACTGTTATAGTATTGTAGTAATAACCATATGATGTGGAAGTACATCATATCATAGGCTCTACGTTACAAGTTCGAATCCATTACATTGCTTATATATCCATTACACTACACATATACATAAGTAGTGGTGGATCTAGAATTAGTGATTTACAATCGATAATCAAATATGTAAAAATTATTTTTAACAAATAACTAAATAATAATACTAAAAAATACATCTAAAATATTTTTAGGCGAGACTGATGAGTTATTTGACCCACCAGGACAACAGCTACATTTTCGACTATACATAAGTCTCCTGTAAAAGACTATCACATACACGATCAAATTTTAATGACATGATAAAACAATTAAAAAATAATTTTGGCTACAAAAAAGTATATTACATACCGATGGACAAACTTTGGATAATTGTAATAACATTTACATGATCCATGAAACAAGGTATAAAGCAATTCACATAAATTGCTTGCTCATTTAAAATGTACAACAAACAAGGTTTGCAAACAAACTTTGTAAGGACCACATAGCACGGCTAGTACGATGCATAGTTTCTTGCAAGGACAATTGGCTAGAAACTTCATATATTTAATAACTATTTTACATTTGCCTGTTAACGGTCTTAACGATTTTAAACTCCCCGAGATTTTCCCTCTAATTATTCAATGTTAAAACCAAAGTTATGATGCATGCAATCGTTAATAGAAGTCTTTATATAGGTAATATGAGAAATTATCTCTGGTAACATTCTAGATGATAAGTCAAATCTTGAAATAACCTTAACTGATCCGTTCTTTTTCAAAAGAATACAGAACTCGAAAATCACAGTTTTTTCAAAAAAGTGAAACCAAGAAAATTGTCAATTTTGAGTTCAGAGTTGTTTTGAAGAATGTCAAATAAGTCACAGTTATTTCATAAAACGATTTTATAGGTATAGGCTGGATATAATTTCCGAGGATATTTTTTCTTAGCTAGGAGTGGTCGGTCTAGACATTTGAATAACTGAAGTGAAATGATGTGAACCAGCTTTGCTGGTTGATCAAATAACACTCCAGTTATTAGCATGTAAATCGTCTATGTTCCACATGGCGGCATCCCAGCATAGAAGATCCTCGTTAAAAGCTTCAGATGAAGAAATGTCACAATTCAGCATGTAAGAGTAGAACCCTTGTTCATCAGTATATGCAGTATTGGTTGGATGCAAGTTCGCACCCACCTCAGGCAGTCTAGCTTGCGGTACTAGACTCGTCGTAGTTGTTATCTTGCTTTCGCTATCCTCAAGTAGGATAGACATGATCTTTTGCAAGTCCACTGCCGTAAACTGTTGCTGCTGTTGTTGCTGCAGCTGCTGCTGCTGCTGCTGTTGCTGAAACTGCTGTTTCCTTAACAAACGAGTTTTCGACTTTTCAAGGCTATCAGATGAAACCTTTTCCTTTTTCTTGAAATGTGTCCTCCAGTAGTTCTTTATCTCATTATCAGTTCTTCCAGGCAAGCTTCGCGCTATGGTGGACCACCTAGTACATACAACGATACAAGTGTAGTTGATTAATTGGATGTTAATGCTATGATTAGTTGTTGTTGTTGTCATAATTAGTCTAGCTTGTTAGTGGAAGAATGGAATGAATATGTGAATATTTTAGATAAGTAATGGATAACAATGTTACCTGTTGCCCCACCTAGCATGTAGCTCTAGGATGATACTTTCCTCATGTGGAGTGATTTGCCCTCTTTTAAGGTCAGGTCTTAAGTAGTTCACCCACCTTAATCTGCAGCTTTTTCCATTTCTTCTTAATCCTATTGGTAAATAAGAAAAACAAAAGGTAATCTGCAGTACAAAACATAGAGGCCAGGTAATGCGGGGTACTTGATAAACTTTAGATCAAGGAGATAAAAAGTATGAATGCGTCATGCGCTTGTAATGATATGATAAAGAAATTAAAGCATGTATGTACATAAATGTAAGGAGTATGTGTTTAGTTTTTTCTAAATGAAATTAAGGAACTATTCATAAGTAGCTTAGGCCAACATTATTTTGCATGAAATGCATGGTCTCTTGAGAATTGCAACATAATTTATTTGCACGAGTTTTATACGAAATTGCAAACTAACTAAAATCATTAAAATTCAATTCTAGCTAATAGGATAATGGATGATATATAGATATATAGTCCAAGTTTTTGGATATCCTACCGACAATTTTAGTAAATGTATGTATAAGAAAGAATATTTGTTTTATACATAACATGGAGGGCTCTAACTAACCAGGTAAATATCCTAAATAGGAGTGCCATTAAAGGTGGGGAGATGCATGCTCAGAGAAGTGGGGTGATGAGTCTAGATCTCTGACTCTAGATTAGGTGAGTGGAAGGCAAATACCTTGCCACTTGAGCTAGCGTGTTCATAAAGAAAAAAATAACACAAAATGCGAACATTTTATGAGTAGAGCTAGAAATTATACTTAAAAGATGAAGGATTTAAACACCTGCTAGTCTAGCAACAGAATTCCATCTTCCTTCACCATGAAGCTTTACATACTCAATGAGTAATCTATCTTCTTCAGCAGTCCATGGCCCTTTTCGCCACCCATCATCTCCCAACATTCCCCAACTCATTCCCAAATTTGCCCCCATCATCTCCCTACTTGACATATTAAAATTAAACCAAAATATTTTAGAGATATTTTCTTAACAATAAATATAAGAGCTAGTGTTACTTACGTAAGCTTATAGCTCCAAATTCTCTTGCACATTTGAGCTAATGCTTGTTGCATATTTATACCCCTTTCACACACTTCATTTCTGTCCTACCCGAAAAAATCAAACCTCTTTTCTGTCGCTTTCATATGTCTTTAAGAAATGTTTAGATTTTTAGCCCACTAATAGCATTTACAATTACTATTACAACTTAATTTACCAATATGCCCATCGCCTTTTAGCTCAATGGATGAGATCTTCCCTTTTCTCTTTGGACCTTTTTGTACATTTTTATGAGTGCAAGAGAATAATTATATTCACTATCATTTTCGATACTCAAAGAAAAAAGAACCTTATACAAAAAATATATATGGAGTATGTAATTGATTCCTTTTATTAAAGACATATCTTTAGTCTAATATAAGCTTCACTTAAAAATTATATATATGTATGCATACTAAAAGCCACACTATATTGTTGTTACTTTCTGTAAAAGATGACTTTTGAGTTTACAAATTAAACTATTAGATGACGAAATATAATCATAGTCTAAATATTCTATAGGGCACAAGTCCAAGCTAAGTCTTATTGAATTCGAGAGGAAGGTAAAGTAGTTTACATCATTAGTTAGTTTAACTAAATATTTTATAAAGTAGCCATGTTATTCGAAACGTTTGTACTCCTAAAATTTATATATATATATATATATATATATATAGTTTATTAGTATATTCTTAAAAAAAAACTATTATTGTTACGTCTACAAAAATACATAATGTGAGAAAGTTAATTTTTGGTTTTTTTTTTGTTTCTGATTGAAGCAAAAGACAATAAAAAAAAAAGCTACAAAACAAACTAGAACAGAAAAGGCCTAAGGGAGATTAGGAAGGGATGAATCTTGGAAAATATATACCCCCAGCATTCTCAGTTTTCGGTCTTCATTAGAAAGGAAAATTAAACTGGTTTTTACTTTTTAACCTATTTTGAATCAAAATAAAACATAAAAATTGAAAAATGGAAGGGTGAGTATATTTTGTATGTACGTAGCCATAAGTTCTAGGAAGGAGGACATTAATATCATATGGATTTGGTGAACTTTCTGAATTCGATTGGTAAATTAGCACAACCTATGAAGAAATGGAACGAAGAAGGAGATTTATTACAGATGGAATGGGCAATTGGGAGACAGGTTTCTGTAACACGTAGACTTAAGGATCAATAAGATTCTTGCCAAAGAAAAAAAGGATCAATAAGATTATGGAGCAAGTATAATACTAAGCAAGGTAAAGGAAAGGATAATCAAGAATTTTTGGTTAAAAAGACACGTATAGCTCTAGGAGTAGGGTCTTATTATGCAAAGCTATCCAGATACAGAGAATAATTAGCTATATAGCACTGCCTTAAAACAATTAAATTATATAACTATTATTTGAGAATAAATTATTTATCGGGTGATATACCTTTCTAAAGTTATGAAAACTACTCGTATTCCAATTAAAATTCACCATCTGTTGCGTTCTTTCTTCTTATATCAAACCTCTACCATTTTAAGGAGATTTAGTAACGCTCGCCTTATATATCAAATCTTGATTAAATAATATGATCGAATGTAGTCTTTTCTATTTATTTTTTATTGTTAAAAGTACTGTTGGAGACATTAATAAACTTATGGTGTGAAAATGAGGGGACTTAGTACGTCATCATGAAACAGGTGGTTCGTGTATGTTGAATCATCCCTGAAAAAAAAAATAGATCTTCTATCAACGAAGGATGAGTGGATATTTCGTTCTGCCAAGCATTTTTACCGGTGTCCAACATTATTATTAGCATAATTGCCAATGACTTGTAAGATATTTCATATATGAGTTTCTTAAGAGGAACCAACTAATTAACCAATATTATTCCATTTAATCTATTACGTAGTGCATATTAGCTTATTATGGAGTACTAATTATCCTTTTACCAAAAAAAAAAAACAAATTAACACTACCAAAAATAGTATGAAGTTAGAATAAATAGGGGTGCTTATGAGTCAATTCGAACTCGAGTTTGGCTAACACTACTACATTTTCAATCTAATCCAACGGTATAAAAGAGTTAATACAACGACACCATATTCATTATATAAAAAATAGGGCAAATACAACGATTTTAAAAGTAGACATACTAATCCAACGGCACTTATGTTCTAATCTAACAGTAAAATAGTCTAATCCAACGGCAGTGAGCTAATCCAACGGCTAATAGTCTAATCCAACTGTTGGGCGCGTAAATGAAACTTTAATTTTTTAATTCCCTCCCCATCTAATTTTCCTCACATAAGCTTTCACACTACTTCTTCCTCCTTCCCCGGCCAATTCCAACACAAGCATATTGCGACTCCTAACTTCACAAATCACACTTCTCACCTTCGTCTTTCTGCTTCCCAGCCAATTTCCCCAATTCAACTGCTTTCCTCCCAAAATTCCAACTTCAATCCCTCGCACGTTTCACCCCAATTCAATTGCTTCCCAACTTCGTTTAGGCAGTGGTGGTGCTCGAGTAGGCAAATAAAGGTGGTTGAGGTGGTGGTGTTGCTCGAGTAGGCAAAGATGATTGTTCAAATCTTTTGAGGTATGGCTCACTTTGCTCGAATATCTAGTGTGTTTGTGTTTAGGGTTTGTTATATAGCCCAATGGAGAGGTCTTATACACGCTGTTAGTTTATGCTTCAATATTCATAATGTTTAGCGTCTATGTTTGCAGAGATATCTTTAATGATCTAATATCTTGATGTTAAAGGCTATTTGTTGGTGATTTTGAGTCTGTGTTAATGTTTCTCTTGATTTTACTTATTATTTTTTTCATGTTATGCAAAAGTTCATTGCATTTTTTTGTGAAGTTAGTTAGTTACATGTTGCATTGGTTCATTCAAGTTGTCCTTTTTTTTGTAGACAATTGATGGGTTTTGTGGGCATTTGTTTTATTGGTCTTGCTTGCTTGGTTTAGCGCGACTTGTATATTCAATTTTATATTCTGTATGTTAGGTATGGTTTGTCTTCATAGTTTATCTAGAATTGTACTTTTCCCACTAGTTACCATGCCACTATGATTTAATTAGAGTTATTACATGAGAAATTAACTCTAATTATTTTGGATGTAAAATACTAATGATAACTTCTATTGTAATTTTTACAAGATTAAATTTGTTGAAAAAAATTCTTTAAAAGTCCACTAGCATGTGCGGTATGAAATATTTTATGATCTAATCTAAATAATATTTTTGGAAAAATATTGTACTAAATATTTAAGGGTTAAGTTGTTGCTTTTATTGTCTTGGAAAAATTTAGAAAACTTGAAAAAAATATATGTTGTGAAACAAATGAATATTTTGGGATATATCAAGAAATTTAGTGATATATCTTGCATTGGAGAGGAAAGCAGTTAACACAAGTTGAACATTTGATAGGATAATGAGAAACCTAAAAATTTATCATTTATGATTAAAATGAAAATGAATTGATGGTACTAAAAGTGGCATGTTACTTTTGTTGTGACTTATATTATATAAAATAACTCTCTTAATTCTAACACTTAGGAATGGATGGTGGAACTAAGAATTGGTGGATGTTTTCCAAATGGAGCGATGAATATGAACGTAGAGTAGACCAATATGTCAAAAAGACTTTTGCTACTAAGGGTATGCTTGGATTAGGGGTAATGTATTAGAGGAGTAATAAAAGTCAAATCAATGAAAAATAAGGTTAGTGAAAATGGTTTGTAAGGTAAATATAGTGTTAATATTTTCATGAAAGGAGAACTAATACCCTCATTAGAGGGTAATAGATACACACCACACCCCTAGGATAGTTATTACCACCATAATAAGGGCTTTTTCTTCCTCATACCACTACTATAATATCTTCTTTTCCACCTCATCCCCTTATCACCACCTCTATTTACCTTTATGTTTCATTAATTTGACTTTTATCACCCCTAAATCTTTCTCCCTCAATCCAAGCATGACCTAAGTCTCAAGGAAATCAAATTTTTTGCCCTTGTGAAATTTATCATTATCGTTTTTGGCGTCATGAAGGTGTTGTGAGAGATCACCTAATTTGTAATGGTTTTGTTCTAAGACCAGATAAATTATCAGAGTTAGGGATCAATATCCAAAGAGAAGAAACTATTTTGGATAATGATGAAGGGTCAAACCCAAATGACTCTAACGATGATATAATAGGGTTATTGCATAATGCACGTGATGCTTTTAGGGAGGGGCCAACTGATGAGGCTAAAAAAATTTTAAGGTTAGTTAAAGAAGGCCAGGAAGAATTGTATCCTGGTTCCAAAAACCATTCAAAATTTTTCTGCATGATTCAAATTTTTATTTTAAAGTATGATCATAAGCTAACCAATGCCACATTTAGAGATATATTGGAGCTTATAAGGGAGGTGTTACCAGATGCAAAGTTGTCTTCTTCTTTTAATGAAGCGAAAGTATTTTGAAAGTGTTGAGGTTGAATTATACAAAGATTGATGCATGTCCAAATGATTCCATGATATATTGGGAAGAGCATGAAAATGCAACATGGTAACCTATTTCCAAAAGGCCAATATGGAAATCAAATGAGAAAGAGAATGGCGTACAAAATGATAATGGAAATACCTATAGGATTCCACAAAAGATTCTTACGTACTTTCTGATAAAGAAAAGGCTTTAACGACTATTTATGTGTCAAGAGACGGCGAGATACATGACTTGGCATGCCGATGGGCGTGAAAATGATCATCTTTTACACCATCCAGCTGACGGTCAAGCTTGGATGGAATTTGATTCCTTATATAAAGAGTTTGTTGATGACCCTCACAATGAGAGGCTTAGGATAGCTACAGATGGCTTTAGCCCGTTCAACTCAATGAGCATTGTACATAGTACTTGGCCAGTTATGTTGATCAATTATAACTTGCCTCCTTGGATGATTATGAAGCCTAAGTTTTTGATGTTAGCATTACTAATCCCGAGTCCTTCTTCCCTAGGAAATGACATTGACATATATTTGCAGCCCCTAATGAAACACTTGAAGGATTTGTGGAAGTTTAGATTGGAAACTTATGATGCTTCGAGTAATCAGAGGTTTGACAAGCGTGTAGCATTGATGACTACCATGAGTGATTTTCCCGCTTATACAATGTTATATGGGTGGAGCACAAAAGGATACTTGGCATGCCCTGAGTGTCATTATGAAATAGATTATGAGAGATTGCCTTATAGTGGTAAGAATGTGTACAAGAAAATCGTAGATTTTTGGATCCATTGCACCCTTAGCGTCATGATAAGAGGAATTTTGATGGAAAAGTTGAAGAAAGACATCAACCTTGTCCATTAAATGGAATTGATATTGAGAATATGTTGCGTGATTTTCCAAATCAATTTGGAAAGAAGCAGAAGAACCCAAGGCATGCTGAGGATGATCCGAATCCGTGGAATAAGATTCCCATTTTTTTTGAGTTACCATATTGAAGGTATTGTCTTAATCGTCATAATCTTGATGTAATACATATTGAGAAAAAATGTGTTTGATAGTGTCATTGGAACATTGTTAGACATTTCTCAAAAGACCAAGGATCAGGCGAGTGCTTGTCGAGATTTGGTAGAGCTTAATTTGATGCATGAGCTTCAACCAATAGCATTGGAAGATGGTAGCGAAGAATTTCCAAGATCTCACTTTTGGATGTCATTGGAGCAAAAATGCAAGTTTTGCTAGGTCTTTAAAAATGATAAGCTTCCTCAATGCAAGTTATGGTGAGAAATATTGATTTAGTAAATTGGAATTAATATGTTAATTAATCCATGAGGTTGTTTATTACTACTCTTTCATTATTGATAGTATGAGTTGAGTAAAGGTGTATTTCAAGTCTTAATGACGAGGGTAGTTGACTCCATTCAACAAGTTTAAAAGTTAAGATGGAATTAAAAGGTTAAAAGGTATAGTATAATAGAGATTGATTATGTAACTGTAATGTTTGCATGTTTGTGCTGTGGTGATTGTGTATATTGAGTTTAAAAAGTAAATCACGTAAAGAGAAAGAGGATAAGCAATAAAACTTTGGACTAGTGCACATATAGAGTATTGACAATCAGGGATTGGATCTTCATGGGGTATTATCCATGGCTTTTATGGGAGGCCGTGTGATTTACGAGTCCCTCTTTTATAAAGTTTTAAAATTAAAATTGGGGTTAGTTAAGATCTCGTCTAGCTATGGTAACAAAGTCGCGCCAGTTTACATCTGGATTTTTAAAGTGTATTTTGATGCTCTCTAACGGGAGTGCATGGGTCATAACTTTCAAAGATCGTCGTAGATTCAAAAGAAGAGATGTAGTCAAACTTGTCGGAATCATAATTCGGCAATGAAGCCTACTATAAAAAAAGAAAACAAAAAGTTACAACCGTTCAATAATTATTAAGATAATAGTAATAACAATAATAATAACAATCATAACAAAAATAATAATATTAATAACAAAATAATTGGGTTATAATTAATAAAAGAAAAATATCAAAATGCCAGGAATAGGCATTTTGACCATGGTAAAATCGCCCAGAATAGGCATTATGACCATGTGAAAACGCCCAAAATAGGCGTTTTCACCATGGTCAAAATGATTATTTTCAACGTTTTGACAATTTCAGTGTAAATTTTTTTACGGCGCTAAACGAATCCAATGAGTGCGTTTCTACGTTTATCAAAGGCGTCAACATGTTCGAGATTGAACGGCTAAGAGGTTTAAATTAGAGAGAGAAAGTGAGGGAGGAAAAACTTGAAAATTAGAACAATGACATTTACGTAAATAGTTTACGGGCTTTAATGAGTATTTTGTGGACGACAAATAACAATTCCCTTTTCTTGTGAGAGAGTTGAACAACTTGATCCTTCTCAGTCAACTGATAAAGAGTTCTTAATAAGAAGCTACTTTGTTTAAACAATAAAGCCAAATTTTACCTATTGTGTTTTATGTTTTCCATAATTACTAATACAAATGTATCCAAACTACATCAACTAAACTTTCTAATCTAGTTCTCTTTAACATTTTTTACTTGTGTTGTACCTAGGAGTTGATCTCATCTAAATTATTTGTCCTTTATAACTTATTATACCTAAAAATTATATATAAAGTATATTAAAAGTGTTATTTGCTGTTTGTCATATTCATTGGATATTAGCGAGAGATTACCATGCAGTTATCTTTTCAATAGTCACAACATTTTGAGAAGTTCTAATGCAAATAGTGAGACTTCAAATTTTAATAGTATTTAAAATATCATTTAAATCATAGGTCATACTATTTCATTTGTGATACATTAAAATGGCTATTGAATTGTAACTGCCCTCCATCAACAAGAAAGAAATCATTTTGGTTTTACAAAATGTTACTATAAAACCCTCGTAGTCTCAACCAAACAATAGTACTTTCCTAGAAAAAGATTACATTAATATTATTTCTACCTAGAGAAAGATAGTAGTACAATTTTTCTCCGAACATTTGAAATTAAGCTTTATGTTATTGTGGAACCAACTAAGCAAGCAAATGGAATGTGATTGAAAATTCCTACCATGGGAAGCCTACTTAACTTTCAGTTTAAATGTCTAAAATATAAGCCATGCACTCAAAATCGATAACCAACTACTACATCAATAACGTGGATAATTATAGATTGGAAATGTAAGCCAAACAATGAAATATGTATCAGAGGATACCCAACAAGTCGTAGAATATGATATTATAAATTTTGGATAAAATAGTGCTGATTCCATAATAATTTCATTCCCTTCTTTCCATCAAATTCCTTTTTTTTTCCTAGTATATGATAAAGTTGTACTTCGGTGGCATGAGCTGGCCTCAAATCTCGAACTTTTCGAAAGCATAAATTATAGTACCAGAATGATAATACTCAAAACTCAAACGTACCTTCTAATATTGTACCATTAAACTCAAAAAAGCTCGATACTACATATTTCCTCCGTTGTTCGAATATTGTTTTAAATACGAATTTTAACTTTTTTTAAGATATAATGAGAAATATTTTGAGGACAATAAAAAATGTAAAATATTTAAAAGAACATAGTCATCTTTGAAAAAACGAATTAAAATAAAAAGTGAGGCAATTTTTAAGGAATGAAGGGAGTAGTATTATATTTTACTTGTAACAAGCAACTTGTTTAATTAGGAGGGATTTTACCGTGCTACTCGGCTTCGATTGCTCTGGGTTACTTATTTTTCATTAATTTCTGCGACCTTCTGATGATAATTAAACTTCGTTAATACCGTATATAGTGTTATACACTTATATTCTGTAATTTCATATGCGAATTTGTCTCATATTATAAGTGGTTATGCCTATCTTTAACAAATTCACCTGAATCAACTTCTAATTTGGAAGAATTCACCTGACGGAAGATTTCGATTTATGGCATGTCTGGAATTAAGGTAAAAGTGACAGGGTAAATTTTACAAAAGAAATAATTTTATGGGGAGAAAGTTATTCAAGAGAGTTAGTGGGTAACTATTGCCCTTATTTTAGGAGCAATGGTTTTTCCCTTGTAATTATTTCCCTCAATCCACCTTTATCTAGAATTTAGACTTTTTAATCCCCTAATTATTACCCTTTCATTTCCCTTGATCCAGGCATATCCTCCATGGAATATTTATCTTACTGTTGTACAGAAAATAATAAATTCCAGAAAGCAAGATGAGACGTAGTTACAATCCGTATTACGTACGGATTCTTTAAACAAGTGAGTGCAGAATAAGAAAGGTGGAGGCTTTGTAGGTTGTATTATAATTAGATTACACTTTTCTTACGCAAAGTTTGAATGAATTGTTGTCTTTTTGGTCGGGCATTTATAGTGGTTCAATGATAGTAAAACGAAGTAAGAAAAGGCCAAAACTCTGACGCACTTGAGTTCATGAACACACCTTGCTTTATGAAGGGATGTTGTTTTCAAATTGGATAATGATAAGAGACTAGGAGATGCAAAACGGGGATTAATTATTAATTTCTTGCACTTAACCTAAAAGAATGTTGCCTATCAGTGCAAGTTGGATTCTACAACTTTAAAATCTTTGCTGACAACAAACATTGGCTACGATGTTAAAAAATATGGTAACCTGCTGGCACTCTTGCTAGCATTTGGTTTCTAGAACTAGTTCGAAATGTTTGTGGGTGTAAGGTATAGCATGGTCGAATAATCACGTTTGGTTTGGGCCAGTGATAGACATAGTACATTCGTATGTAGTGTAAATCGTTCAATTTGCTTGTTAATATGAAAAGAAAATATTATTCACTTGGGGTAGAGTCCGTTCGAGTTAGATGAATTTTAGTGGGGACATATTAGATTGGTTAAGAGTCTAATATCTTAAACACCTAAGTTAGCCAGAGTAAGAGTTTTTAAAGAGAAAAGCGGTAAATGGGGCAACATATTAGATTGGTTAAGATATGTGTATAATCATTTAGGTAAAGGGAAATTTAAAGATAATTAAGATATGTAAGACCTTTAATGTGACCTATGTCTCTTGCATATGATTTTTTTGTAGGATTTATGCCTAATTAATGTTTTAGGCCATGAATTCATGTTAGTAGCCATAGACTACTTCATCAAATTGGTAGAAGCAAAATCTTACATGGTGTTAGGCTACTTTAATGCATATACCAATGTTTATTGAATAGCTCAAGTGAAGGTTTGTATTGATGTTAGATACCCAAAAACAAAAAATAAGATGTTCTTAAGGCTAATCTTTGTAGTCCTTGGTAATTTTATAGTAGAACCTTGAAATTTTTGTCAGGAGCTTCACCTATACCAGTTTTCTATAGTGTGTATGGAGACAAACACTTATTTTAAATCTAGTATACAGTGAGTATGTTTATTTATTTTCCTTAGAAGTGCACTCCTTATCACTAATTAACCTCAGAGGGATGCCATATATATCGATAGATGATGTTCTCCTCAATAAACTGAGCGACTTGTTTAGAGCCTAAAACCTTGTACGATTTTGCTTCTACTCACTTGGAGAAGTAGTGGATAGCTACTCTTATAAATTCATAGCCTCTGATGCCTAAAGGTTTCTCCTTGCTAATGACGTTATGCTCTACCTAGAGAAAGGCTAAAGGGATGAGTAAGGGTGTAGGATTGACATAGGTATGTAGTGAAGGTTAGCACATTTTTGGAATGTAACACACTTTCTATTATAAAGGGGTACACTCTCTTTACATGGTGGTCCAATAGTACCCCTTATTGTACATTGGGCCAAGACTCATTGATCACGAGACAATATGAGCTTTACAAATATGAGGGGTGTTGGATATGGGTTCTTGCATGAATTGAATTGCAATAATAAAACACTTTGTATTATTAATAATTTTATATTATGTAGTTTTAGGGTATATAAATCATTGAGGAAAGACTTCCTAGGGCATAAGCAAAAGGATTTTTATCCCTTAGCAAGTATGTAAATTTATTGTAAAGAATATGCTCTACTAGTTGTTCCAATTATGGTTAGTACGAAGAGAGGCTTTCGTTGTTAAGCTTCTATTTGTTGGAAATCATATTGATGTTGAAAGATGAATCACTAAAAACTAGATTTTTTTTTTATCCTTACTATATGAGAATGCTTATGTCATACAAAGCTATATTTTTTGTTGCCTGAATGTCTAAATTGATTAGTATGTGTACATGGTCCTCTTTAGGGGATACTACGAGTATCCTAATGACATATCCTTTTATGGTTGGATGTGCCATCAAAGTAAAGTGGTCATCAATCATTTTCTTTGTCAGGGAGGTCATAGCTATCCTTGGAATATACCAAGGGAGATTTAGCCAGAAAGTCAAAAACTAAGATCCTTCGATTTCTTTCTTTAGGAGACATATTTTGTCAAATCCATTGATAGCTAGTTTCTTAAACAGGAACTTGAGAGTGTCCTCTCATGACATAATATGGACTGCGTTTGAGGGCATATAATGTCTAAACTTCTTAGTGGCTCAAACCAAAGAAACACTAGGTTTTTCCAAGTGAATATATCTTGTATCATATTCAAGGAGTTTTAGACTAGTGTAGTAGATTAAATTTCCTTTCCCTTAACCTCTTAAGCTATTATAGCATTGCTCACCACTTTTGATTAGGGTAGTAGGTAACCATAATGTTGGGGTAAAGAGAAATTCCAATAAATGTTGTAGCATATAGTAAATCATTAATCGAGTCTATTGTAATCTAATTAAAGATTATTGACCAAAATTAATATAGTTTGGATAAGTAGGGTCGAATTCCAAGAGACTATTGGGTCAACTAAGTTATTTTAAGGTTGACTTCTACTAAGTAAGAACAAAGATATAGGTAATTTTATTCTAAATCTAACTCTAAAAGGAAAATAATAAAATACGTTGTAAACAATAAAATAAAAACACTTCGGATAATGAATCCTAGTAGTATGGATAGAAATATATTATGCAACTGACCCCTCGAATTCAATTAATTAAAAAAAATCTTAAGACAAATGCTCCCTAAGCCATACTAGAGACCTTGTTCAAGTATCAATAGCTTTCCTCTAATGCAATTAAGCCTACTTTTGTTGAATCATGCATAGAAAAACATCAAACACGATATTCTTAAGTCATAATGCTCATGACATCTACTTTTGTGATGACACTTATACCTTAAACAAGGATTCTAGAGTAGATTATGATCCAATTTTTTCTATGAACCTAATTTATTTAATTAATCAACCACTACTACTTTTTTTGAACAGATTCGAACCAATCATAGATCAAAAGATATACATAAAGAATTGAGATTTTGGGGTGCGAGAGTTATCTAAGACTAATCCATGTTAGGGTTCATCAATATCCTAGATTAAAGAACTATCCACTCATATTAACTAGGGAAATAACACATATTATAATAGAGCACATGATTAAATTACAAAAGTAGGAATAAGAGATTAAAGGGAGAAAACTTAATACTTGATATTAGATGATTTATCGTTTGAATTGCTTGTACAATCAATGAATGTTTCAATACCTATTATTTTTCTAAGGTCTAGCGCATAAAAAGTCTGAATAATAACCCTAAAAACTTAAAAATATTTTGTAATAAGAGATATTTATAATGGGCTTAAATAGAACAAAATATGGAAAACCAACTTTATAACAGAGACACAAACATATCTCAATTCATAAATGTCCATTGTGATTTTTTGCTTGAGTTCTAATCTCTTGTTGCTTTCTAAGATACGAACATGTCTTAGATTACACACGTATGTGTCTAATTTCTAGTAGGCTTCTAATCTTCTGCATATCTTTAGACACAGACTTGCCATAATCATACACGTCGGTGTGTAATACAATTTCAACTACTAGATTCCTTGCTATTAGAGACGCATGCGTATGTATATTACATATGTTTGTGTGTAGTTTATCCTTAAATTTTTGTTCTTTAGAGACATGGACTTGTCTCATGACACATGTCCGTGCCTAGATCCTTTTGGGAAGACTTGAGCTCTTCTTTGCCATGATGTACTCCATGTTCCCATGTCTTGAAGCCACGTGTCCACATTTAAGTGTCTTATCCACTCCAAGAACTCAAAGTCCTTTGGATTTAGCTCTACCTTCTCAAGAGATTACTTTGCAATGCTCTAGCCCTCGATCAGTTCCAACATTATTGAAATCACACAAAACCATAGAAATACCCGTGAAAGCATCAAATGTAATAAAATGAGCTAGAATAAACTAAAGCTACGCTAGATGCACCTAATTTACATTCAAATGACCATAAAACACCCCTAAGTTACACACTCAAATGGGACTTATTAATCATCTCCCCACTAGAGACATCCTTTTTCAGTTTATTAAGACTATCCCACACACCCTAGAGAGCTAAGAAATGAAATGGTTGACGTATTGGAGCCTACCCAATAAACCTTTGATTTTCTTCTTATTATGAGAGGGTGCATAACTAAGAAATCCTTAATTTTTCCTCGCTTAACCTCTATGCCTCTAAAGATAAAGAATATACCCTAGTAACTTCGCTAAAGTTAGAGTACTTGTTCTTGTCCTAATTTGCTACTCTTTCCTCAACAGATGGATCATTTATGGACCTAATAAGTGTAGATGACCATTCTTGGTTAGACAATTAAAGTCTTTATAGTAGGTTAATACCTACCATGGAAAATACCGTTTTAATATGGTTATAGAAACCAACATTATTATTATCGTTGTTATTGCAAAAGTTACCTTAAAATCTAGAATCTTCAAGAGCATTAACTTGTTTATGGATCTTTAGAGATTGAACCGAATTTAGATTTCTTATCCTTCTAGTGCTCATTGCCTCAAGTGGGTCATGGGTTCCTTATCGTGTCATCCTTATTATCAATGCCTATATTGTAGGCCCTATTGAAAATAGCTCTATAGTCAACAAAATCTAATACATTCCAAGCAACTAAATAGGTTAAGAACAATAACCAATAGCTCGATAGTCAATAATATCTAACACCGCGTCACTACCTAAATCAGCATTTTCCAATGTATTCGACCTAGGAACGCAAATGGAAGAAACATATATGGCCAATCTAGTCTCCAACAAAAACCCGATGTCAAATCACATATTATTCATTGAGAAACCAATTCCAAGATTTAAACATCATTCATGCTCGGGATCGAATTTACCATATCCCCTAACTAATCTAACTACTATTTAGATCTAACAAACATAACAAAATTGATATAGTCAAACATTATATTAAATCAAAGTAATAATTGACTACTATTATGATATAAACCTTTACTTAACAAGCATAAATCAAGCAAAAACATAAGAGAATAGAAAACACAAAATAAAATTCAAGAGAAGGGAAAGAAAATACTAAATTTTATAGATGAAACTAATGTCTAACAAGCTTTGATGTAATCCCGTTGAATATAGCAAAAACTAAGAACAAAATCTTCAAAAAATCTAGAGAAAATTATGATGGAAAAGTAAAACCCTAAACTCTCTTCCCTACTCTAAAACTAGCCTAAAATAATGATAAATGACTTATTCTTCATGCATACCCTTTTTCTCCTCAAAATTTCTCGTAGAAGAGTTTGAAAATCAGATGGAATCGCTAAAATAAAACTAAGTGGGCACTCAGGTCAAGTGGTAAACACCCGCTCATAAAATGAATTCCGGATTTTTAGTGAACTGTGCAGCCGCTCAGTTTAGCCATGAGCGCCTGCTTGCAGATCGCTTGCTACCTGCTAATTATGTTTTATCTGTTAGCTCCCATTGAACTGAGTGGCCACTTGAGATTCTTCTAAGCTACCGCTAAGGTCTTTTCCTCCTAAGAAGCCTCTTAGTCTATTCCCAAGCGATCTCTTAGCTTCTCTTCTCGGCTTTTCTACTATGCAACTCTATTTCTCGGTTCTCATGCTTATGCTAACCAGATACCTGCATCAAGCCATGAAAAAATGCATAACAGTAGAGAAGATACGGAAATAAGGAAAATAGGACCCAAAACAAGAAGAACGCTCCTAAGCCTAGACCATCCTTAAAGTGATGGAAAATGGAACAAAACGGGGTGAAATTGTGCCAAAAAGAGTACAAAACTCTGCTAGGAAGATACAAATGAGTGACATAATTGTCACTCATCAAATTCCCCCAAGCTTGGATCTTGCTCATCCTTAAGTTAGACTTTAGGACAAAGAAGAGAAAATATCAAAGCACTATCGATGCAAACTAAGAAAAACAAGAACACCTTTCTCACTTTTGTGTAATCATGGTTAATTTTAGCAATAATCAACAGACCCTTTAAACCTCCTAATCACTTATAAGAACGAGTGTGCTCTCATAAGAGTTTCCTAGGAGAAAACCCATATCTCTAAAAAAATGAAAACCAAAGCAAGTATTTTAAAGACTAAAAAGAGAAAACTAAGAGAAATAAAAAGAAATAAAATGAAGATGTAGCAAGTGGGTATTCAAGGGACAACATCATGATGGATATTCAACTTTCTAAATAGTAAGAGAACGCATGCTAAAGAATGCATAAGAATTAAAAAAGGATAACCATGAAAGAGTAGGAAACTATATCTCTCATGCACCTAAACTGAAACACAACCACACTCTTTTTAAGCCTCATTTCCATCCTTATTGAATTAGCTTCTCATTACTCATTGAGGGAGTTAAACAAATAACATAATATGGGTAATGACATATTACTTGACATCTTAATTGGCATGATCACTCAATATGATTAGCCTTTACCTCCCTACACCAACAATGACTCAACCTTATAGAGTTGAAAGGACTTTAGGGTAGAATATAGGTAAAATAGGGAAAGGATTAGAACAAAATTAGGGAAAGGCTTGGGTAGTGGTGTGAGGCTTAGCTTCATGAACAAAATAAATTCTTATGATCTTGATCTTCACCTCATTCTAAGGCCTTAAGCCCTCATATTCAATGGAATACTATCTAGTTTCCTCCCCTAAGCTTCTTAATTAACTTGTATAAGTTTTTCGTTCTCAAATTCCCATAAAAACATATAAAATCCTTGTTATCTCATTTCCTCTCTTCATTATTTCTCCCCTTTTTTCCGTTTCTATACATTTTTTTTCTAATTTTTTTCTTTTTTCCTTTTCTTCCCTTTTTCTGATTATTTCTTTGAAAGAATTTACAAAAGAGGAATAGTTCTTAGGAGATGTTATACAAGAAAAAACAATTACTGCCCTTATAAGCTTCATAACTCTAAAATCACCATCAATACAAATTGAATAACTTTCTTACCAAAGAAAGCCCATCAAGAATAAAGTGGTGAAGGTACATATTGGGTTAATGGATATCAATTGGCTAATTTTTGGAGGAATTCAAGCTCTAGAAGATAATAATTTATAGTAAAGATATAATGTATAGAAAAAGAGGAAATGTTAATGTTTAAGGAAGAAGGAATAGGGTTCAAGAGCACATTTGTCTTTCCCTAAGAAGTTCGGTCACAGTCGTGGAAGGCATAAGATATGTTCTTGATCAAAGATAAAAAATTAAGGATCTTTACCACTCAATCCAAATCAGTTTGAAGGTTTTAAAATATTTCCTTAGCATGGGTTTACAAATACTAATCATAAGGATTTCACTCAGCTAGGGAAGAGATAGGATGCTTAGCCTAGGTTCATAATCACAATAGTCCCATCTAGTTTAACAAAAGTTTGTCCTAAACTCCTTCTAATGCAATTTAAGTTTGAACCAAGAAAAATCTTAAGGTTAAGGAAGAAGAATATTCAACAAGATGCTCGGCTCAATACAAGAAAAACAAATCAAAAGAAAATAAACTAATCACCTTGCAAAATAAAACTCAATTGTTTTTTTGTTTTTAGATTATTTTACAAAACAAAATAAAATGGAAGATGCATGCACGAGAGTATGATATGGGAAAGGTCATCTAATAATCAACACAATCATCAAAATAGCCATGATCATTAAAAATAATGGTTTCCAGCAAACCAATCCTTAATAACAAGTTAAACACCTTCAATAATAAAATGCCATACATCCTCAAACAATTGAATTTCTCTAGACTAATGAAAAAAGGAAACACACCAATGAAAGTAATAAAAAGGGGAGTAGGAAAGATTATACCTTGGCCTCTTGCTTTTTCTCATTCATTAATACATATGAACAAACAATGGTTAGAAATCACAAGAGAAACATAAGAATAATAGTTCTTACTTTAGCTTAGAACACATAAAAGTAAATAAAAGTAAACTATCCACCGATTCTACAATGGATGAAGAGAAACAAAAGCTAAGGCCCGACCTTTTTGAAACAAACCCCCCAAGCTTAAGTGAATCACAATCGTTGACGCCAAAAATTGAGAAAGAAAAGGGGAGGGTAGATCAATTATTGTATGACTAGCTAGTGTTATGCCCCTTACCTTTCCTATACCTCTCCTCATCTTATTGGGAGGAGAAGTTATAGGTTGGGTCGACATCAGGACCCGATGCACTAATATAGGGCGTCTAATCATACCACGAGTGATCTAGGTTGCACCCGGAGGATGGCATACCCACTAGAACATCCTACCCACCTATATAACCTACGGGCTAACTTGTTCTAACATATGGGTAGGAGGGATCGCCTTGATAGTCACTCCCTCTCATTTTAGTGCAGTTATAAGGGGGGAAATAAGGGGGAGTGACACCAGGGATGGTAGGACTCATCTA
This sequence comes from Dysphania ambrosioides, assembly GCA_026401315.1. NCBI lineage: Eukaryota > Viridiplantae > Streptophyta > Magnoliopsida > Caryophyllales > Amaranthaceae > Dysphania > Dysphania ambrosioides. The sequence continues at coordinate 7,422,382 of CM048662.1, forward strand.
AAAGGGGTATGTGGGTTTGCCGTCTTTGAACCAAGAAGGGATGGGGCCGAGCTGAGGAGAGTCATAGGGGTAGTTAACGTAGAGTGAAATTCCTACATTGAACATGGTTGTCATAAATTTGATTCTCACAAATCATGCTATCCTTTTGGGACTCATCTTTTCCCTGCATCATCATGGTCGAGCTCAGGAGAGTCATAGGGGTAGTTAACGTAGGGTGAAATTCCTACATTGAACATGGTTGTCATAAATTTGATTCTTACGAATCATGCTACCCCTTTGGGACTCAGCTTTTCCCTGCATCATCATGGTTAACTTCCTAAACTCTTCTTCTAGATTAAAAGAGGGAAAGGGGGCATAAGATGATGATGTACCTCTCAAGGTTTGAGGTGGCCCTGCTTGGGTGCTAGAAGCATGTGGTTCTTACACCTCATGTGCAAGAATCTTCCATATGTTTCCTCTTTACTGCTCTATATTGGATGAAGTCGGCTGTAAATTGGAAGAAGTCCATCCTCTTTATCACATCAATGTTGATGTAAATGTCATTTACATCTATGGGGGTGAGAAGCTTACACTACTTTGCAAAATTTATAGCATATGCAATAATCGTGACCATCCCTTATTAATTCCAATGCAAAATTTTACCAAAATCACCCTAAACTATAATTACTATCCTATTGTTTTCTAGGTTCAACCTAAATATCACTATGTTCCACCTAAGCAAAAATACAACAAGAAATATTCACAATTAATCCAAAAAAAATCTTTTGGCCTAAGGTTATGTAGGCGTCAATTTTGCCTACATAATGCAATTTGCACACTCCATGTTGGCAAGAGGGATTTTGTGATTGATTTTCCATAAGAAGCAATAATAAGGACAAAGTAGTAGTCACCACTCAATTGTTAAAGGAAGATTTATTGCTAAGGATTCAACAAAGGGATCAACCAAGGAACATATAGAAAGGGATATATCTGTAGAAAATATCTCTTATTATAAATCCTCAAAAACATAACTTTGTAGTTGTCTTGAATTAAAGTGGAGAGAGAGATGAGGTATGGATTAGGTCATGAGCCATAATCCACCCATATTTTTATCATATAGCATAATCCCTTGAATTAAAAAAATTGCACAAGATTAAGAATCCTAATTATATACATAGCTATAGAATATTAAAATGGTTTGATTTAATGCGCAATAAAATATTTAAGTATTAGGTGATCACTTCATTAATAATATCATTGCAAGGTCCCTAAATTGGTTGTCCATACTTACTAGCTTAATTAATTGTGAACTCATGATTCAACTACAAATCTTTATTAGTGAAATGAATAAAATGTGCAATTATAAAATAAATATGATCAAAGATATGAAAACATTAATCAAAGCACCAATAAACCAATATTATACAAAATCTCACAGTAGCACAGCAACGATATCAAGTTAGGAACATGTAATCTACCAAACTTTAAATTCCTTATATGTGCTTATAAAGTTATAATCTTCCATAGTTTTAATTCCATAATATGTTAATAGTGCAATTTAATGTAATTTGACAAATAAGTATAAGTATTAAAGAAATGTATAATGTATCTTTTAATAAATTACTCTAGTTAATAGTTAATTAAACATATTTCAATCGTATAAAACTTGATTAGATAAATCTAAAACAGCTTCTTCACCCTCTATTTGAATTGACCTACTTCCAACACTCAACCCTCTTTGTATAGCTCTAATAGTACACTCGATTTCAAGATTCAACTAAGCTAATGGTTGTGCTCTACTACTCCTACTTGGTGGCATAAAAAATCAAAGCTAAATAGAATGTTATCACTAACAATCACAATGAAAATGAAATAAAAATAAGATAAAAATGAAATAAAGCAAAGTAAAGTGAACTAGACTTGTAAAAACTACTAAAAACTCAATACTAAATGTTATTCCTCTCCAACGACACCATTTGATGAGGTTAGATATCAGTCGTCACGACACTTACTATCAACAAAACCTCAACCTCACCTATTACAAGAAATGGGCAAGTAAGGGTTGAATCCACAAAGGAATGGCTTCTAACGGTTACTGAGCTTTAGCATTTCATTTATAAGCTAGCTAAAACTAAATAAAAGATTAAGTTTAAATCTAACTAAAATCTAAGACAAAGTTCTAAAAGACTTGTTATACAATGGTAAAAGCGCTAGGGGTTCGGTATTCAACACCGATTCCTAACTCCAATGAGATTAAACTAAGAATTTTACTCGAAATGAGATAATATGAGGTTCACTAACTCACTATCGACCTATGAATCGAATCTAAAACACACTACAAGGAAGGGGTTTCAACTAGGAACCAACCTCTTGGTCATCTTCAATGTTGAAGGCCCATAGTTCCATATCCTTATCATCTAAAATTACCTTCCCTTGATTCTCATATATTCTATTGCCTAGGAAATTTCCTTGTATTGGCCACTAAACTTTCCTAGTCCCTAGTTTTGAAAGTTCCCTTAGTTAAGCCTACTAAAGTTCCCTTGCCCTTGGTTCTTCCCATTTGTCCAACCAAAGCTAGGGTGAGTTCTCCACCCTAGATTGTAAGTGTAAGAGTAGGGATCGAATTTGGGGTTTGGAGTCATATTGTTCATGTTATTTACCTATTCCATGATAGATGGTGCATTACCTTTTTAGGTTAAAAGATGACACTACAAGGGATTATGATCATTACCACCACCTTATTGAAATAGATACATGCGGAGAATACATGCCACACATTTAACTATTCAACACAATCGTACTGAACTTATTAGTAAGAGCATCTATTTATAAGAAAGTACACTAATAGAGTCTACCTCATACCTTCCTCCGCATTTGGGTTGTACCCTCTCACCTTTGATCAAATTAGCAAAATTATTGACTGCCTGCTCAAACACCGTGAATGCCTCGGTTAGACTTAATCTCATTATGGCTCCACTAGCTCTTGCATCAAGGCCTGTCTTATTTTCCTAAGATAATTCATTATTAAAGCTGTAAAAAAGTAGCCACTTCTCTATTCCATGAAGTGGATATGCTTCTATCAACCCTTAAATCATTCCCATGCTTTAAAACAAGGTTTTATCTTCTTATTCATGAAATTTTGCAATTTTTGTCCTCATTTCATTTATCTTTGATGAAGGGAGGAACTTGAATAGATCCAATCTATTGTATTTTTTAGTCACCCCATTTTATTTAACCGTATCATGTTATCTTGTGAATTACAATAAATGGACATGGGGGGACTCATGTTTCTCTCCTCTGAATGGATGACTTTCCCCCTAAGTAATTAGTAAAGGTTTTATCTTAAAGTTAATAGCCTTTGTAGTGGTTTTCACTATACCACTCAATACTTCGTAAGCTCCATATGGCGTCAACAGTACGTCTATTTGTACCATCTGCCATAGAGAAAAGAGGATTTGAGTTAGTGGAAAATAAGTTTAGGCTAAACTCTGCTTTTGAAAGGATAAGTTTATTTGCCCTCTGCCTAGGTTCTACAACTTTTCCTTGATAACATACACAACCAAAGGTTTAATTGTACACTCTTCTAATAGCTTTAATTATACGTTCGATCTCCAGATTCAATAGAGCTTATGGGTAGGCTCTGCAGCTTTTCCTTGATAACATACACAACCAAGCTAAGTAGAGGGTTAAAAATGATAATCACAATTTAAATACAAAAGAAAGAAAATGAAAAAAAACTAAAATAAAATTGAACTAGACATGTAAAAACCACTAAAGACTCAATACTAAACCCCATTCCCCGACAATGGGGCCATTTGAAAAGGTTAGGGATTAGTAGTCATGACACCTCTATCAAAGAACCTTTACTTCACCTATTACAAGTAATGGGTAAGTAGGAGTTAAATCCACAGGGAATAGCCCTCAATAGCTATCGAACTCTAGCAATTCGACTACAAGCTAGTTTAAGCTAAGATAAGGGAAGGGTTAAATCTAACGAATAATACAAATCGCGAAGTTCTAAAGGTTTGATCTATTTAGCTAAAAGCGCTAGGGGTTTGGGATTCAACACCAATTCCTAGCAAAAATGAGCTAAATAGGAGATTGGACTAAAAATGAGATAATACAAGGTTCACAAACTAACTATCAATCTATGCATTAAACCTTAAAATTGCTGTAGGTAAGGGGTTTCATCTAGGATCCAACCTCTTAGTCATCTTTAAGGGACCAAGCACTAAAATTAGGATTTCTTGCCTAATCATTGTCTAAAGCAAATGGAAGAAACCTATAAGGACAATCTAGGCTCCAAACAACATTCGCTATCAAATCATATATTATTCATAAAGAAACCAACTCTAAGCTTTAAACATCATCCAAGCTTTGGATCGGGTTTTTACCCTATCCCCTAACAAATCAAACTACTCATATTTAGAACTAAGAAGCGTCACAAAATTAAAAAAGAAAGACATACTACCAAATCTAAGTAAGAATTAACTACTATTATGAAATATACCTAGAATTAACAAGCATAAATCAAGAAAAAGCATAAAACAATAGAAAACACAAAATATAATGCTACAGAATAGATACGGGAAATAAAGGAAAAGAAACATAACAGTAGAAAAGATACAAGAAATAAAGGAAAATAAGACCCGAAACATGAAGAACGCTCGAAAGCCTTGACAACACATAAAGGGATTCAAAATGGAACAAAACCGGACAAATTGGGCCAAAAAGAGTACAAAACTCTGCTATGATTTATGAGGTGTCACTAGAAGAGAATTTCTCAAGCAAGTTAACCTTACTCTTCAGTTTTTCATTGGTTAAAGAATCAAAGTGTTGTCACTATTTGTAATTTGTAGACCACTCCTTTAATTTTCATTGCCATGTTGGAACTAGTTCACCACTTTTGACATGCACAAGATAAGCATTCATACTCTCTAGAGACTTAGTAAGACTAGCTGTAGTAATCATGAGTTATAAGATTATTTAGGAGTTTCCAATGAAGTTGAATTAAGAATTATTTTAGGGAAGATCTCATATGAAGGTCCTAGGGATATCACGAGTTTAGAAATTAGTCATAATTATTCTAGTGAAGTATGAACATGAACCATTCTCTCACAACTCCGCAACCTAAAATAATGAACTTCTGAAGACACAGAGAGGACTCAATCATGGTTTAGAGTTTGAGTTGACTTAGGAGAGAATTATGTAATTAGATACCTTTGATGTATAATACATATGTTTCTAATTTAAGGAGATAGTCTCTAATAGTTATAAAGATCTCTAGACGCATGATACTTGATACACATCAACTAGGGAAATTGACATTATAATTTAGGGGTAATATCATGAATTTATAAGATAAGTATTTTGTGGAGTTTCAAAAAAATTCTAGATTTTACCAAATAAGGCTTTTCTTATGCAATGTAGGGGCAATGTTAGAATATTATTAATTTGGTGAGAAGGGGGTTAAAGTAAGATTTTTATTATATTTTAGGATTTTAAGGGGCAAAGTAAGGATTTTAACGTATTTAAGATTTTTAAAGAGGTCTACACTAGGCTTTTTGTGGATTTTAGGGGTAAAGTAAGAATGTTTTTTACCGATTTTGGAAATTTTGAGGAAGTTGACTCTCAATTTTAGAGGAGAATTAAGGATTTTACATTGTATAGAAATTTTTAGAAGTATGGCTAGATTTTTGCAAGATTTGGAATTTTGAGATTTAGCTATGTTTTTTAAAGAGTTTAGAATTTTTGTTAGGACCCAATTTTACTGTTTTTTGGGATTTTGAAAGGTAAAATAATGTTTTTAAAGGTTTTTGATTTTTTAAAGGGTAAGGTAATATTTTTACCAAATTTATAATTTTAGAAAGTATATTAAGGATTTCATAAATTTTTTGAAAAAGATGCGAATTATATTAAGTTTGGAACTTTTGAGAGGTAAAAGATATGATTTTCTAGACTTTTAGACTTTAGGAGAGATAGAATTTGGGATTAGGGCACTAAGTTAACATAATGAGTTTCATGTAGATTTTGACATGAGGTAACTTGGTTTTAGGGGAAGGGATGATTTACTAATTAGTGATGATGACTCCAAAGGATACATGAGAATAAACTTGGTTTGAGATGGTTTATATTTTCCCTAGGTTTGCAAAGCAAATTTCCATTATTAGCAAAATAACATCGAAAAATCAATTTTAAATAGTCATTCTAGCACGAATAACATGATGCAGTCCTCAGAGTTTTCAACCTTAATCAAAGATCTAAGCGTATTGATGCAACTAAGGTAGGTTTTTCTTCAGTCAAAAGGGTCCATGCCTAAGACAAAGATCCATCTAGAAGGAGCTATCACTTAAGAAGTCATATATGAGAGAAAAAGCTATAGTAGCATATGCCAAATGTTACACACTGTCTAGTAACTGGTAAAGTCAATGGTTAGGCCAATGAGCCTTATTAATATTTGTTTATACCTCTATTCCCTTAGTGTATTTATATGATCGAGGATGTCAACTTCAAAGGATTGATTAAAGCTTCAAGGAAGGATGCCACCATGAGAGAATTGTTAGATTATGAAGATATAAGTCTTTTAGGTGTTTGAAAAGGAAGTATTTATGTGTACATGGTGACATGAAACATTTAACACACGTAAATATGGTAGATTGGTGGATATGGGGAATAAGTTGGTTTTGCCTATGAGTTTTCTCCCACTTTTCTTGATAGGGTTTTTCTCATTTCAAGTATAGAAGGTTTGAAGTTTTGTCATAATGTATGTGGAAGCCATGGAAAAGAGCATTGGGGAAGTTTTCTTGATTAAAAGATTTAATCTTGAAGAGTTTCTTGAATATTTAAAATTTTGAGCAAAGGGAATAATTTTTAACAAAGGGAGGTGCCTTTTTACATTAGTTGGTGCTTATTATATTGGACGGTGCTTATAACATCTTTAATGTCATGGTAAGTGATGAGGCAATAATGTGGCAAGGACAAGTGAAGTGACAAGGGGCTTAGATTATGTGGATGCCACATGTGTTGGATATTTAGTCTTTTAAGTTAAAAAAAAGTCCATTATAGAGTAGTTAATTTGTCTTATCTTTTTAATAGGATAGAATTCTAATTAACATAGGATAATGTGAGAGTTATGGTAGAATAATGTAATAATTAGGTGGTAATATCTGATTGGTTGTTAGCAATTATATTTGTAGTAGGACTCCTAATTAAAGGAAGATTGAAACACTTGAGCTATGGGTATAAATAGATTTACACACCAAAGCTTATGAAATCAGATTTTTGTGTTAAAGCAAAATAACTTTAAGTGTTTTTCCTTATTTGTCATGAGTTATAAAGAGTTTGTTAGTTGGTGGTAGCTTTAGACTCATGTGTGAGGAGAGTACTATAATTGAGGATGCTTTGCTTTAATCAATTCAAGTACTATTTGACCTAGAGTTCAAATACTTAGTGCATAGCTTTATAGGATTTAAATTCTAGTTTTTATCCCTTGTGTGGATTAAGGTTTCTTGACATAGATTCATATTAACTTTTGGTGCTCTCGTTGAGAGTACTCGAAGATACTCAAGCAATAAAGATATTCTCGAATACACTAGTAGAAAATGATCAATAGGCGGCAGGGTTTTTAGTACTATGTACGGCGTCAAAAGGGTAACAACATTTAGGATGGCAGAAAATTTATCAAATTAATTTACTACGTAAAAAATACGCCGCAAAACATTAATTAAAATGCGGGGGGTGCAACAATATGCGCCGCATATTATTGATTAATATGTGGAAGTTCAAGGTTATGTGACACCATATATTAATGAATAATATGCGGGGGTTCTAGGCTAAGTGACTCCGCATATTAATACTTTCAAAATTGAAAAAATTTCCTATAATAGAGTAATAAGCGGCGGGTCTTATGGACACCCGCCGCATATAACTGGTCTTTTTTTTTGGTACACTTTGATTTGATCCCTACTACGCTTATATTTCCAAATTCAAACCTACTATATTACATTTGCAATTTCACCAACTAAGGTAGATGTATACATATGATGATCCATGTCTCATTTATATATACTAATAGGGTCGTAAAATCAACTATTAAGTGACATCAAAATTATGAACCAATAAATGCACTTGATGTATAAAAACTATAAAAATACACAAAAAGGTAATGTACATAATCTAAAAAAAGTTATATGTCCAATACTTGGCAAGTTTGTTGCGGACGACATTCATTTCTTGGGTGGAGAAGGGCTCCTCGTTGAATCCTTGGCATACCTAAGATTGATTACCATATCATTAAAGTTTATATAAAATATGATGTATTTGAAAAGTATAGATCAAACATATGGTCCCAATTACAAATCCAACCTATATATAATGACTCGTATTTATGTAATCAAGTACGTCATTTTCTATCCAAAACCGCCCTATTTGACATATATTGACTCATATCAATGTACTTCAAGTGTTTATGGCATTTTCTACCCAAAACCCCTCTCGTTTGATTGAGTTTTGACTCAAGTCGATGTATTTTAAGTGTTTATGACATGTTTTAGGCTAAATAAATCATTTTCTACCCAAACTCTATCCTATTTAGCATTAATTGACTCAAATCATCCTATTCGAAGTGTTTGGGCCACTTCCTAGGGGAAATACGCCAATATCGACTCGAAACCGCCCTATTTGAGATATATTGACTCATATCGATATATTTCAGGTGTTTAGGTCATTTTATACCCAAAACCTATCCCATTTAACCGATTTTGACTCAAATCGATGTATTTTTAGTGTTTATGACATGTTTTAGGGTAAATACGTCATTCTCTACCCAAAACTGATCCCATTTGACCTATATTGACTCAAATTGTCCTATTCGAAGTGTTTGGGCCAATTTCTAGGGGAAATATGCCAATATCGACCCGAAACCTCCCTACTTGAGATATATTGACTCATATCGATGTATTTCAAGTGTTAAGGTCATTTTATACCCAAAATCTCTCCCATTTATCTGGTGGAAAAAGAACAAGGAGTCAAAGAGATAAAATGGTGATAGAACAAACAAAAGGGCACGTCTTGCTGAGGTTAAGAAGTGGCAGTCAATGAAAGAGACTGATGAGGGTGGTAGTAGCCGAATAAAAGATAAAAATTTGAGTGTTTGGATGGATGATAATGAGGCTTTTGTGATTGATAAAGAAGAGTTTTCAAGAGTGGTTAAATCTCATGAATCCCAAAACCCTTCTTAAAACCTCTTCTTCATCAATCAAACGACATCATTGTGACCTATCACAATCCTCATATTTTAATCTTTTATTTGGCTACTACCACCCTCATCAGTCTCCTTCATCGACTATTACTTCCTAACCATAGTAGGACTTAATTTCTCGAACCAATTGCACAACTAGATGTACCATAATATCAAAGAATAAAGGTGGAAAATACATCTCTAGTTGACATAAGGTCGTAACAACACTAGCCTGTAACTCATCTAAACATGACGGATCAAGCTCCTTGCTTCATATTATATTAAAAAAAGAATAAATTCTAGTGATAGAATCCCTAACATGCTTGAACAAAATATGGCGGATGACAATTGTTAGAAACACTTACATCATAACATGACAATTATGAGACTTTATACCCACTAATTTCAGATCTTTCATTGATAAGAAGTTTATTAAATTAGATGAACACCCACTAAGAACCTTATTCCCATACAGACACTAACAAAATATCCTCTTTTCTGCTCGGGACGAAGTGTAATAAGTCGGGGAGGAAGATACGTGGATTTAGCTTTTCCATTCGTAGGCATTTTGTCTTCAATCCATAATTAGATTGAATCTTCATTGTCTACATATCTCTCTTGATATTAGGACCATCCTTAGTCTTAATAGGTATATTAAACAGCGTCCCTAAGATGACATCACAAATATTCTTTTCTCTATGCATAACATTAAGACAATGTCTAACGGATAAATACTTCCAATACTAAAGTTTCTAAAATGTTGACTGCTTCTTCCATAACCCTATGTGTTTCAAAGTTTTCCCGAACATATTATCTATTCCTTTCATAATGTCATAAACCTCATAGCCTGTCAATGGGCAAATTATTACCCTCTAGAAATATGTCTCCTAATATTTTCATTAAGGTTGTGAAACATGTATTAGTCCAACCATATTTTCCTTTCAAGTTAAATAATGTTGATATGGCAGACAACTTAATGTATTTAGAACATCCTGGATACAACGGTTTCTCAGCAACCTCACAAATGCTCAAAAGTACAAGATTGACTACCAAATGGATTCTCAACCCCTTCAAGCATTTAATATATTCGATCTTCATCACCGAGGTCATTATCCTCCAATTCATCCTCTCCATTATCTTCCTTCTCAGCATTAACATCTTCACCGTCATCAGATTCTAATTGGCTATAATGGTTTAACTTAACATGATGAATGGGAATTTCAATAGAACATGACCCCATGTTATTAGAAGCAGGAACCTCACCATGCCATACCCATACATGGTATTGTTGCCTAAACCTACGCCGGATCACATGGTCCCTTAACTCTCTTATACTAATAACTATATTCTTATTATTGCAATAAACACAAGGGCAACACACCTCATCATCCCCAATGTTATTTAGGTGTTTCAACACTTGTCTACAAAACTCCTCAACTCCATTCATGAACTTCAATGAAGCACGATTACCATACATCCAAATTCAATCCATAATTTATGTTATGCCCTATTTAACATGTAAAAGATTGAAAAACAATCTAATCAACACCCAGTTTACACATAGTTATATATATAATTGAACCTAAAGTGTCCTTAAGTAGCTTACCAAAAATAAGGTTAAGAAAACTCCATAATGACCCATAAACACTCGCTCTATAGTTTAAGTTACTAAATTATTCTAGCAATATTATTTATGTTCTATGCTTTGTAAATCACTTCAAATTCTACAAAAATTTGGCAAAGTTTCCTTTGTAAATCCAACATTTCCCAATTTTGAAAATAGATTTTCAAACCTGTTTATATGAATTTATATACAACCACAACCAAGACACAATGTCATTTACTAATTCATATACATTGCCAAATAAATTTCTACTAATTCATATATGTACTAATCCATATGTGTTAACTAAATTAATTCAAACTAATATACATAACTAATTCATATATTAATACTCTATATTCAATTCCAACTACTATATAAAACACTCTATATCTAACATAATCCAATTCGAATTAATATAGAAACTAATTCAAATAACATACTAACTCAATTCCTAATAATAGGAATACTAACATAATTCTATTCCAACTAATACACATACTAATTAAAATATATTACCAACTTTGATTAATAATCCAACTTTGACTAATAATCCAATAACCCCCTTCCTCTAACCCTAATTCAAGCAATCCTCTTACTATAACCCGAATTCAATCAAACCCCTAACCCTAAATCAAATTAAACCCCTTCCCCTAACCCACCTTTGAACTAACCCCTTCCCCTAACCCTAATATGAACTAACCCCAACTAACCCTGAGTCAAACTAACCCATTACCCTAACCCTAAACACCTAAAATGTTCATATTCATTTATAGAAAATGAAATATACAAATGAAAAGAACAAATTACACAATACCTTTAAAGAAGGTTGCACGATACTACTAGAGGAGAGGGTGAGGAGACGATGACGGCAGACCCAATAAACTTGACTCAAAATGACCCAAATGCTCGACCCAAGTTAAGGGGTTTGTTTAAAGGTGAGTTGGTAAGAATACAAAGGAGTACGTTTGGTGGGCCAAGAACACGAAGAGAGGAAGATGCAAAGTGAAGAAATACAAAGTAAACGAAAGAAATGTCGGTTTTTTTTATAAAGGGCAGACTAATATGCGGCTGGGGTATGTATTATACGCTGCATATTATTCAAAGTTGTATTAAAATGTGGCAGGGTCTAAGTGTTGACGCCGCATATAAATAGTGTTCCAATTAATATGCGGCTGGTCTAGGCTAGTGACGCCGCATATTTAGTAAACATTTAATTAATTTGCGACTTTTATATTATTGCACCGCTAATCTTTGTTATTTTACTAGTGATGGGTATTTGAATGGGTGTTGTTAATTGTAAATGTGAATGTGTTATTTAGTTAAAAACCTTGAATTAGGGTTTGAAACCTAGACATGGGGTCTATCTTTGTATTTGGCTAATGCTGATGTTTCTTTGGAGACTTAATAAATTAATAAGCGATTCTCCTAAGCTGTAAGGGTTTGAAACCCTTAAAAATCAAATTTAAAATATTAAATGGTGTTAGAAGCTTTTTTGGAGAAAATATGTGGACAAATCCTTATTTGGGTATTTTATGGTCTTTAGATCTTGTAAAAATACCCAGTTTAGACATATTATAAGCTCTATTCGAAGTTTTATAGCCAATTTTATGGCTTATCAAAGCTTTTTTGTCAATATCTCAAATAATACATAACCAAGGCCACTAAGAAGCAACATGGTTGTGTAGCACCTCTAAAAATAGTGGGTTTCAAAAAAAATACAACATTCGGATTATTGGGCTAAGAGATATACCTCTCCAAAGTTTTTGAAACCTCGAAATACAACCGATATCTATGAAGAATATCTCAAAAATTTGGTTGTGTGGATGGGAGCGTGGTTCCACCCTATTACACACCAGAGGAACGCCAAAGGTTGACGCATAAAGCTAAGAGCTATATTTGGGATGAGCAAATTCTGTTCAGAAGGCGTGTAGATGGTCTAATCAAATGGTGTGTTCCAAATAAAGAGGTTCATGGTGTGTATAGTATATGTTATTGTTCACCTTATAAAGGACACATGAGTGCAAGGAAGACAATGAAAAAGGTGTTGCAATCTAAATTATATTATCCAACCTTGTTCAAGGATCTATACGATTTTGTTGTGAGGAGATGTGAACAATGTCAAAGAATAGGAAATATCTCAAAAAGGGATGAAATTCCTTAAGACTTGATCCTAGAGCTTTAAATCTTTGCTGTGTGGGCAATTGACTTCATGGGACCATTCTTATCCTCTTGTAGGAATATGTACATTTTGGTGGCAATTGACTTAGCGAGTAAGTGGGTGAAGTGATGAGTGGCATTTATATCACTCATCTGTATCTTCCTAGTAGAGTTTCTTATTCTTTTTCGCCTAAGCTCATCCTATTTATCCTATTTTTCATCACTTTGTACACTGTCTAAGGTTAGGAGCACTTCTCGCATTGTTGTCTAGTTTCCCTTGATTTCCCATTATATTTTCTACTTTTATGCGTGTTTTCATGGCTTGATGCAAGTATCTAATAAGCTCGAGCATGAGTATTTAAGAATGGAGATTCATAGTAGAAAAGCCAAGAAGAGAAGCCAAGGGCCCAATGTGAAGTTAAGAACAAATCTGAGCTTTCTTGCCAATGTATTGATGGTAATTTAAGATTTCTAAGAACCAAACAAAGCTTAGATCTGCTCTTAACTAAGCTTGAAGGAGGAGAGTAGTTGATATTCTATTGAATATGAGGGCTCAAGGCCTTGAAATATGGTGAAGGTTAAGATCAAAATAATTCCATTGTTTATGAAGCTAAGCCTCACACCATTACCCAAGCCTTTCCTTATTTTACCTACATTTATCCGGAAGTCCTTTTGACTATAGGACGTTGATTCATAGTAAGTGTTGGGAGGTAAAGGTCAAGTGTATTGAGTGAGCATGGAAATTAAGATGTCGAGTCATAAGCCATTACATGTACTTTTAATTTATTCAACACTGTCAAGGAGTAATGAGAAGCTAATTCCTTAAGGATGGAAATAGAGCTTTGGAAGAGTGTGTTTGTTTCTTAGTTTAGGTGCATGCATGATATAGTTTCTTACTCTTTCATGGTTATCCTTTATTCATTCTCATGAATTCTTTACCATGTTTTCTCTTACTATTTAGAAAGATAAATATCCATCACCAAAGTGTCTAATGAATGCCCATCTGTTGCATGTTCTTTTTACTTCTTTTAGTTTCTCTCTTTCTAGTCTTTAGAATGCTTGTCTTCTTTTGTTTATTGTTTTGAGAGTTATGGGTTACCTTCTAGGAAACTCTTGAGAGAGCACAGTCATTCTACTAAGCAATTAGGTGGTTTAAAGGGCTTGTTGATTGTTAATAAAATCAACAGTGAATCCTATGAAAGTAAGTTAGGTTTATTGTTTTCCTTAGTGTTGTTAGTGTTTAATGCTTTCTATCCTTTGTCTTATAGTCTTGCTTGAGGAAGAGCAAGAGACAAGAATGGGAGAATTTGATGAGTGACATTTATGTTACTCATTTGTATCTTCTTAGAAGATTTTCTTACACCTTAAGGTCTTAGTTCGTCTTTTTTATCCTATTTTTCATCAATTTATGCATATATAGTATAGGCTTACGAGCACTTCTCGTGTTTTTGTCTTTTTTCCTATGATTTTTTTTTTCTTTTCTACTTTTATGGGTGTTTTCATGGATTGATGTAGGTATCTAATGAGCTCGTCGAAGAATGAAGATGCATAGTAGAAAAGCCTGGAGAAGAAGCCAAGGTGCCGCTCAAAATGTTAATTAAGAGGCCTCTTAAGAAAAAAAGGCCTGAGTAGGCTCTAACTCTATCAAAAGAGGACGCTCAATTCAATGAAAGTGGATAGGCAAAGAGTTATGAGCAGACGTCGAGTGGGTTCCAAGAGGGCACTCACTGGCTTAGGCGGCTACTTATGGTTAGGCTGAGCCCAAGCTTAGTTCATCTAAAACCAAAATTTTGGGCTTATGAATGGGCGCTTGACTCTATACTGAGCGCCCGCTCAGCTTTGATTTGGCAATTCCGTGCTTAACTTAAACTATTCTATGGGATTAAAAGGACAACAAAAGGGTGAGAGGAGGATGGAATTCATTCATGAGTAGTAGTTTTTTCCTTATTTTAGACATAGAGAGGTAGCATAGGGTTTCTTCATCATATTTTCATAAAACTTTAGTTTATTAGTAGATTTATCATTGGTTTTTAGTACTTTTATTGGATTTTCGATCTTTAGTTGTCAGACATTAATTCTTAATCAATATATAAGTATTTCCGTCACTTTCTCTTACTTTATATTTCGTAGTTTTAATTTATTTTCAACTTTCGTTAATTTATATTTGATTATTATTAATTTTTTGCATAGTTTTATAAATATTTGTTTGTGGTTAGGTAGTATGCTCATATTTATTCATGTTGCGATGTTTTCTAGTATTAACTATGAGTAGTCAGATTAGTTAGGGGATAAGGTGAAAAACCCAATCCCGAGCATAAATGATGTTTAAAGTATTGAGTTGGATTCTTAATGATTTATATGTGATTTAATGTCAAGTTTTGGTTGAAGTCTAGATTGGCCATATATATTTCTTCTATATTCTTTCCTTGGTCGAAGACCTTAAGAAATGCATATTTAGGTAGTTTCCTAGTATTAAATGATGTTGACTCACAAGCTATTAATTGTTGATTTGATTCTATTGTGTTTCTTGGTTGCTTTAGAATATGATTAGGTGAGAAATCCCAATTGTAATGCCCTTCCTTAAACAAGACCAAGAGGTTGGTTCCTAGTTGAAATCCCTTCCCTACACCATGTTGAGATTCAATTCATAGGTTAATAGTAAGTTAGTTAGCCTCGCATTATCTCATTTTGAGTCCGATTCCAAGTTATAGGTTATTCGTGTTAGGAATTGGTGTTGAATACCAAACCCCTAGCACTTTTACCTTCATAGAAAAGTCATTTAGAATGATATATTTTAGTTAGATTTATCATTAATCTTTGCTTTAGTTTGAGCAAACTTATAGTTGAATTGCTAGAGTTCGGTTAGAATTCATTCCGTGTGGATTTGACCATTACATGTCCATTAATTATAATAGATGAAGTCAAGGTTTTGTTGATAGTAGGTGTCATAACGATCGATATCTAATCTAGTCCGGAAGCAATTGCACCTCCCATGAATGATCATAAAGTAGTGGTTTCGATTTTCCAAAAAGTGATTTTTCTGAGGTTTAGAGTCCCTTGAGCATCAAAAGTGATGGTGGTTTCCGATTTGACAAGGATGTCCTTCAAAGAATCCTTAGCAAGTATGGAGTCAACCACATGGTAGGGTTAGAATTCTTCTAAGCGGCTCCTTTGAGTAAAAAATTGGGGCGTGTAACCTCACCAAAGTAGTCGATTAAAATTCTTCTAAGCGGCTCCTTTGAGTAAAAAATTTCCCTCTAAAAGCTTATAAGCGAGTGCTCAAAAAGCTTCTAAGCGCCAGCTTAATGTGTTTTGAAAGAATTACGACTTTCCTTCCACACGTACCCATCTCTCCTTCTATCCTTTCTTCTTCATTTATCACATTTATCTCTTTAAAACTCTTTCTCTCTCTAAAAAGCACTATAACTCTTTTCCACAATTTTCTCCATTACTCACTCAATTCTCCAACTTTTTTTCTCCAAATTATCACTATTCTCCTGATCTACAAAAAACCCTAAATTTAAAACCTAAGTTTTTTATTGAAATTTTGGTGATTTTGGTTTCTAACTTGGAATTTCGGACTCAGGAGTGAATTAGAGTAAGTTTTGTTTGAGATTCTTGGTATTCACTACACCCTTACTCTTTTTCAAATTCTTGTTTTATTTTTCATGAATTCTAGATTGATTTTTTAAAATTTGTTGATACCTTATTGTTATTATTTGTATTGTGGTAATTTTAGGCTTAATTGTTAATATACTTTAGAGTATTTGTTTAGAAAACTACAGTAATAATTAGGTAAAAGCTAGAGAACTATAAAATAGACATATTAGTTAGGTGATCTTGATAAATGCTTTGGAATTGTGGTGTTAATATTTTGTAGTTGGATTCTGAACTAGAATTTTGGGAATTAGGCCATTATTAATTGGCAATTGTATAATTCAATGAGCAAAAATTTTTGGTAGGAAATAATTAAATAAAAGTCATCAAAATCCTTTAGGACTTCCCAATCTTCATAATTGGCATTTCCTGCCCTCAAATTCATAAACCCTAACCACAAACCCTACTTTTGAGTACCTGATTCTATGAGCCCAATTCTTTGGAGTAATTATGAATAGAACCAGACCTTTATGGAATACTTCATAATTTGAGGTGGGTCGAGTTATTTAAGCTCCACAACTACGCCTACAAGAGGCTCACCCTCGAATTCCTAGCTTCCTTTAATAAACTCACATTTGGGATAAATACTTTCAAACCAATATCCAATTGTTAAACCAACCACAATCTATCACCCTTGCCCAGTTGAACCATAAGTTTAAATGGTATCCCTCGAATGACATTTATATTTTAGTCATCGGAAAGCTCATGAATTATAATAAGGTAGATTGGTGAAGAACCATAACCAATGATTGGTGATGAACCTTGATCCAACAATGAAATATCACTCTTAATGTAATCTTATGATTAAATTATATGTTTTCATTTTAATGTCTCATTTTGCTTATGATGTATAAAGATAGGAACAACTCCTACTGCTCTAGGTCCAGCATCAAGACCCTAACATTGAGCACCTCATTTAAGGAACCATCACTATGGATCGGTCTCCTCTTAATTTCTCAAGCGATCCCTTTCCCATGCATTTTATTTTTCGTAATCTACTTACATTTATGCAAGTTTCTTTTTTCCTTTCATATATTATGAAGAGACAAGGACATTTTGACTCTCTCTAGACTTAATCTTGACAATTTTCTTGAGCAAACCATTAGTATATATCATACTTGAATGTACATTTAGGAGTTATCCTTAAGGCTTATTTCTTCAAGAATTCCAAAGCATATCTAGATCTTGATTTTCCCTATCTTTGTCAATGATGTTGTAAGAATTAAACACACAAGTCTTTATTAAATAGACTCATGAATCTTGTCTCCTTAGTTGAAGTATGTCATGGAGAAAAGTCTCTTTAGGCCTAAATCGCCATTCGATAAGTGAATCTTAACTCATTATTATTATTATACATAATACTTACCTTGCATTTGAACTAATCTAACCCACTAACTCTTAACTTTATTACTTTATTTAAATTATGCACTTTTATACATAATCCTTACTTTGTATTGAAATTGCATAATTACTTTTTACTTGTGCTTATAATCAAGACCCATTGATTTAATACCATGCCAAAAAAGATACACACTGGATGATCAGACATAGGTACCCATTAATTTGGTAGATATTTAACCAAGTGGTCCTGACTCTAGATTTATGTGCATAATTCTTAACAAGATAAACCGACTAAATCTCGAGTGTGCTTAGCCTTGACTTTATTTGTTTGACTTGGAATTAAATTTGAATTGTTCTCCATTACTATGCCTTTTGTTTACACACACCCTTGGATGGAAATAAGTTGCTCATTCTCAAACCTTCTCATAGTTCACATACCACTTTCGTGAGTCATATTGGGATCCAAGCCATAGGGTTTCCAAACAGCCCACTAAATGTTTAGTGGTGACTCCTTGGCCTATTCAATTTTTATAAAGCCACATAGATAATCCTTATTAATGAGCACAATCATAGGAGACTAGTCATGTGGAGCTTCTTCCTCTTTTCTTGACTTAAAAGGGAACGATGGGTTATAAATATTGAGCTTTCTATAGGCAATTCATTCATCAAATTTTCCACATGAAAACCTACTTGGGTTTCAGACTCGTAGGAAATACGCAAAATTTCCCTGTAATTTGGTGACTCTGCTTTGGGTGGTTTAAGCCTAAAGCTTACTTGGCTATGCATGCAATTATGAAACCGAAAACATTCAATTTGTGTTCTTACAATTGGGTAGAGATTATGTTAGTCATACTTTTATTACTGTAAGTAACTCTCTATGTGTGGAAGTCATAGCCTAGTTCTCCATCTAATATAAATGTGTTCTACATTCGAGACACCATGGGAGTGGAAAATTAGCCAATAAGATTCAGACTCCTGGCTAACCCTTTGGCTTTTCAAAAACATACCAAACTGTAGTGTTTGACACCCGCTCCTATCGTTATGTAGGTGGGGTTGTCCTCTTTCATTTTGTGGCTCTTAGTATATAGATATTCCTCATGTCCATAGACCCTTTGACTCTTGTACCCAACCCTAGTTAATATAACAGGCCCCTATGCCTTCTTGTCTCGAAGTCATGTCCCCTTCCAAGAGGGGCTTGAGACATGGATTTGACCCCTAGAATTCTAGTGGCCTCCCTTGATCGCCAAAGGTGCTCTACTCCTAGAGGACGGTGGAGCATTAAAGCTGGTCGGGAAGCCTCTAGTGGGATGGAGGATGAACTATTACACAATTCCCTATGTTTTAGGCTCAGATATAGCTACCCTATAGAACAATTTTGGTCTTTTATGAACTTTGGGAACATGCATGAAATCTATAGAGAAAAAAGAGCCTCTAATCAGTCCATGGCCGATTCTTTTCATGATATGGGGACTGATTTCCATGTTTAAGCCTCTAATCTACTTGATATATCAGTATATGCCCTATTCTTTCCATGATATATCCGTTGATTTTCATGATTTACTTGATATATCAGTCCTTTTCATGATTTACTTGATATATAAGTTGATTTTCAAAAATCATGAAAATTAGACTATCAAAAACCAGGCAATTTCTTAGCTTTGTAATTAGTCTCACTCAATGTTGTAGATTTTATTTACCTATTATAACTTAAGCCTTAAATCGATGGTATAATTCAGGGCTGTCTCGTTTCTTGTTAGTTAGATATCGTCCTCTATGAAATTTTGCTATTGGGTTTGTTATCTAGCTATTCGAGACTCTTTCATAAAACTTATAAGAATGATTGAATTATCCTTAAAATTAGAGTCAGTTTTCTCAAGCTTAGTTTATTTTTCCACAAATTGTTTATCTTTTTATTAACCCATAGAATGAAACTCATTGAATCTTGTAGACACGAAATCGTGTCTCCTTACGTAGGAGTTTGATGATGAAACAACCCTTACGAGCAGACTTAGCTTAGGATGAGTTAGAGTTTATGTAAACCCAAAAACACCTCAAAACTGACCCTCCAAAATTGCCTCACCATATAGACCCGAGCTCAAAACCCTTATCTTGGCACAAACAAAAATCTAAAGTTACAAAATAACATCACCAAAACCACCAAAAAAACCTTAATTCGTGTAAAACTTGAAGCCTAAAGCTCTTTTGCTAAGTGCGCGAGCACAAACAAACTTTAAAGCCCCCAAAATGAGCACCAAACACCACAATCTAGGGTGCTTAGTAATATGATAGAGGATGTCAACTTCGAATGATTGATTGAAGCTTCAAAGAAGGATGCTACCATGGGAGAGTTGTTGGCTTATGGAGACACAAATCTTCTATTTGCATCAAAGGGGAACATTTGCATGTTCTTGATAACATCCCAATGAGAATGAGGATTGGTGGACATGGGGAATAAGTTGGTTTTGCCTATGAGTTTTCTCCCATTTCATTTGATATGGTATTTCTCATTTTAGGCATAGGTGTGTTTTTGAACTTTTCTTTTTCAGGTTTTACGATTCTATAATGTGTGGAAACCATGGAGGTAATGATTGATGGAAGGCCTTGATCAAAAGCTAAAATCTTGGGGAAAATTTTGACCAAGAAGGAAATTTAAGACAAGGAGAGGTGCTTATTACATTGAACGGTGCTTATTACATCTTATCGGTGCTTTATTACAACTTAAGTGACATGGCAAGTGACATGTGGCATGGGCAAGGACGTGGCTACACACATGTGATTGGATATTTAGTGTTTTACTTTAAATAAAATAGGTTTAGAGTAGTTAATTTGTAATTTTATCATTTTAGGTAGGATAGAATTCTAATTAAGATAAGATAGTGTTAGAGTTTTGGTAGGATTATGTAATCAATAGGTGGCATTATCCTATTGGTTATTAGGAATCCTTTTAGAAGTAGGAGGCCTAGTCATAATATGATTGAAACTCTCAAGCTATAGGTATAAATAGATGTGCACCCAAGCTTGGAAAAATAATATTTTAAGATTCTTTTCTTTATATTCTTCAATAAACTTATAAAGTTTGTTGTTTTTCTTTGTGTGTAACAAAGAGTTGTGAATTGGTGCTTAAAGCTTTAGATTCACATGAGGAAGTGTAGGAATTAAGGGTGCTTTGCCTTAATCAATTATTAAACTTTTGCCCTAGATTTTAAACCTTTGGTGCGTAGCTTTAGAGGGTTTTTTATCTAGTCTTATCCCTTTGTGTGGATTAAGGTTTCAATACCTAGATTGACATCACTTAGCATCCAACTTATGCTTCAAACTCCTAGCCATAAGGCATCAGGTGCCCAAAACTTACTTGGCTCATCTTTGTTGTATATTATTCCTCTTCACGCATTTGACACACGCCCCAGTGCTTGACTGTCAATCCTAGCATCTAGCTTACAAAACACTTTTTATGCTTGAACCCATCGTCTCACACTCAATCCTAGTTTTTAGAACTCAACCAACTTTAAGCGCCTAAACAAGAAAGGAATTTGATAAGTTATTAGTTCCGGCATTTAACGTACACCGCTAAGTGTTTACCAATAGTGCTCTGGACTCTTTTCAAGCCTTTATTCG
Organism: Dysphania ambrosioides; assembly: GCA_026401315.1. Classification (NCBI taxonomy): domain Eukaryota; kingdom Viridiplantae; phylum Streptophyta; class Magnoliopsida; order Caryophyllales; family Amaranthaceae; genus Dysphania; species Dysphania ambrosioides. The sequence continues at coordinate 7,443,975 of CM048662.1, forward strand.
ACTAAGAAAAAGATTCCCTTCTCGGGCGCTCGACGCACACTCCTACCGCTTGACGGTCGACCCTAGTGCTAGACTCTCTAATAATGACTCTTTTTTGCCTATAAATACCCCTCATTTGATGATCAAGGTAACGTCATTTTTTTAATATCAATTGTCGTCACTCTACCCAAACACACCACTTATACAATCTCAAATATAACTAAAGCCTCTCAAACAACCTTCATACTTACCAACAATCAATCCAAGCACATTTGACACAATGAAGAAAGGAAATCTTAATAACTACCAAACTCTAGTAATTTGATTACAAGCTAGTTCTAACTAAGGTAAGTAAAGGTTAAATCTAATTAAGAATGCAAATCGCGAGATTCTAAAGGTTGTTCTATAAGGTTACATATTGCTTACAAAAACGAGCTATAACTTGAGATTGAACTAAAAAATCAAATAACATGAGGCTAAAAACTTACTACTAATCTATGCATCAAACCTATAATATGTTGTAGGGAAGGAGTTTCTTTTAGGAACCAACCTCTTAGTCATCTTCATGGAAGAAAACACTACATTTGGGATTTCTAAACCATCCAAAGCAACATAACAAGATCAACATAACAAAAAATAGGTTAAAAGTCAAAAATATTTAACACCAGGCTATGATATAAATCAGTATTTTCCTATGTCTTGGACAGAGGAACGCAAATGGAAGAAACCTATATGGCCAATCTAGGCTCCAACCAAAGCCCAACATCAAATCGTATATTATTCATTAAGAAATATACTACAAATCTTAAACATCATCCATGCTCGAGATCCGATTTGCATCCTATCCCCTAACTAATCTAACTACTCATATTTAGAATTAACAAACATCACAAAATTTACAAAGAAAGACATACTACCAAATCACATACAAAGATTAAATACTATTAGGAAATAATCCTAGATTTAACAATCATAAATCAAGCAAAAGCATAAAAAATTGAAAACACAAAATATAAAGCAAGAAAAGGAAAAGGAAATACTAAATTTTATATATTGTAACTAATGTGTAACAAGGCTTGATGCAATCTCGTTGAATATAGCAAAAACTGAGAACAAAATCTTCAACTAGGCTAAAACTAGGCAAAACCCTAGAACTCTCTTCTCTACTCTAAAACTAGGCTAAAACGAATGAATACTTAATCATTTGTTTCTGGCTGCGAGCCCTTCTATTATCCTCAAATGCTCATGGAATAGTTCAAAAAGAACATGGAATTAGCCAAAATAAACCTGAGCAGGTGCTAAGTTCAAGTGGTAAGCGCCCAATCATAAGAGGAATTCCTTATTATTGGTGAACTGAGCGGTCGTTCAGCTCAGCCTTGAGTGCTCGCTCAACCTTCTAGGCACCCACTTTTCAATTTCTTCCTACTCACTCATTAAGTTCAATTTGTTAACTTCCAATGAAATAAGCAGCCACTCGTGTTTCTCCTGAGCAATAGCTCAGGTTCTTTTCTCTTGAGAGACCTCTTGGTTTAAATCATAAATGATCTCTTGGCTTCTCTTCTCGGCTTTTCTACTATGCATCTCTATTCTTTGGTTCTCATGCTGATGCTAACAAGAAATAAAAGAAAACAAGACCCAAAACATGAAGAACGCTTTTAAGCCTAGATTGTGCAAGATGTGAAGCAAAATCGAATAGAACAAGACGAACGTGGGCCAAAAAGATTATAAATCTCTACTAGGATGATGCAGATGAGCGACATAAATGTTACTCATAAAATTCCCCCAAGCTTAGCTGTTTATCTTCCTCGATCAAGACTCTAGGACAGAGGAGAGAAAACATCAAAGCACACTTTTTTGGGAATCACAGTTGATTTTTCCAATACTCAACATGTCATTTAAACCTCTTAATCACTTAGGAGGATGAGTGTATTCTCAAAAGGGTTTCCTAGGAGGTAACCCATAACTCTTAAAATAAAATCAAAACCAAGGCAATCATTTTTATGACTAAAAAGAGAAAAATAAGAAAAATGAAATGAAATAAAATGAAGATGTAACCAGTGGGCATGCTTGAGAGAATATCATGATGGAAATTCAACTTTCTAATTAGTAAGAGAAGACATGCTAAAGAATGCATATAAATGAATAAAGGATAACCAAGAAAGAGTAGGAAACTATAGTTCTCATGCACCTAAATTAAAACACAACAACATTCTTCCTAAGTCTCATTTCCATCCTTAAAGAATTAGCTTCTCATTACCTTAAGTGAGTTGAAAAAATAATACAATACAGGGAATGACATAAAACTTGACATCTTAATTACCATGCTTGCTCATTATGCTTGACCTTTACCTCTCTACACCGACAATGACTAAACTTCCTAGAGTCAAAAGGTCTTGAGGCTAGATTATAGGTAAAACAAGGAAAGGATTAGAACAAATTGGGAAAGGTTGGGGTAGTGGTGTGAGGCTTAACTTCATGAAAAATGGAATTCTTATGATTTGACCTTCACCTCATTTCAAGGCCTTAAGCCTACACATTCAATGCAATACTATCCAGTCTCCTCCCCTATTCTTTTTAGAGAACATAACTAAGTCTTTCATTCTCTGATTCCAATAAACCTACAAAATCCTTCTCATCCCATTTTCTCTTTTCATTATTTCTTCCCCCTTTTCTTCTTTTTCTATACATCTTTTTTTCTGAATTTTTTTCCTTTTCTTCTATTTTTTTCTGATTACTTTATGAAAGAGTATAAAAAATGAATAGCTTTGAAAAGTTGTCAATTTGTGAATAAGTAATTGCTGCCCTTTTATGCTTCATAACTTCTAAATCACTATCAATATGCTCATAACAACTTTCTTTCCAAATAACTCCTATCACGAATAAAGTGGTGAAGGTACATGTTGGGTTAATGACAATCACTTGGCTAATTTCTGAGAAATTTAAGCTCAAGAAGGTAAAAATTTATGGGAAAGATATAATGTATAATAAAGGAGGAAATATTAATAGTAGAAGAGGAAGTAATAAGGTTTAAGAATGCCTTTGTCTTTCCCTACGACGTTCTGTCGAGGCCTAGGGTAGGTATAGGACAAGTTGTTGATCGAAGCATGACAAATTAAGGATCCTTATCAATCAATGGAAATTATGTTTCAAGATTTAAAATATTTCATCACCAAGGGTTTCCAAAAACTAATCATAAGGATTTTACAAAGCTAGAGAAAAGGTGGGCTGCATAGCCAAGGAGGAAAAATGTTAAGACAAGGAGAGGGGCTAATTACATTTTGTCGGTGCTTTATTACAACTTCAGTGTCATGGAAAATGGCATGGCATGGTCATGGACGTGACTACACACATGTGATTTGATATTTAGTATTTTACTTTAAATAAAATAAGTTAAGAGTAGTTAATTTATAATTTTTTCTTTTTAAGTAGGATATTATTCTAATTAATAGAAGATAGTGTTATAGTTTTGATAGGATTATATAATAAATATGTGGCATTATCCAATTTGTTATTAGGTAGTTAATGGGAGTTCTATTAAAAGTAAGAGTCCAAGTCTTAATGTAATCGAATCTCTCAAGCTATGGGTATAAATAGATGTGCACCCAAGATTAAAAAAATCAGATTTTATACTTGCTTATTTGTTTTATGCATTAAATTTCAAAGAGTTTATTATTCTTTGTGCATTTTAAATATTGCAAATTGGTGTTTCTTTAAGTTCTCATGAGGAAGTGAGAAGAATTGAGGGTGTTTGTTCAATCAATTCTCTAAACTTTCTCCCTAGATTATGAGCCTTTGGTGCATTGCTTTAGAAGGTTTCAAACCTAGTTCTATCCCTTCGTATAAATTAAGGCTCTTATACCTAGATTCATATCATTTAAGCCCATGCATTTACTAATTCAAGTCATTTGCTTCATTGGTAAATTGGCTATGGATTAACCACTACTCGTCGCTTTTTGTACCTTTTTAGTGACTCTTAAGACTTCATAGGATCCCTCCATGAGATATTGAACTCGTCTTATTCTTTAGAATCTCAAAAATCATGGAAAATATAACAAATAATATGAAAACCCATGAACACATCATATAAAAGGAGATGTGTTAAATTTAGGTAAAACTATACTAAAACACATATAAATTACATGAAAATAATCTTAAACTACCCTTAAATCATATACATAAATTGGACTTATTAGTAAGAAAACTTCAGGTTCGTAACTATAGTGGGGTAAACTTAAGAACTAGGAATTCTATGTAGTTGTTTAAACGCATTTTGGATAAATCAGCCAAAGATATTTAGTGTATGGAAACGCAAGTGGTGCAAGATTGGGATTCCCTATATTGGTTGTTATATAAGTTGGGTAAGCTATCCTTGAAATATACTTATTCTTTTCTTTAAAGCAAAGGAAATTTGGCATCGTCTTAGACGTGGCTACACACATGTGATTAGATATTTATCATTTGAATAAAATAAGTTAAGAGTAGTTAATTTGTAATTTTATCTTTTTGGTAGGATAGAATTCTAATTAATATAAGATAGTGTTAGAGTTTTTGGTAGGATTATATTATAAATAGGTGGCAATATCTTATTGATTATTAGGTGGTTATTAGGAGTGCTTTTAGAAGTAAGAGTCCAAGTCTTAATGTGATTAAAACTCTGAAGATATGGGTATAAATAGATGTGCACCCAAGCTTGGAAAAATCATATTTTGTAGTTACTTATTTGTTTTATGCAATAAACTTTGAAGAGTTTATTATTCTTTGTGCGAAGCAAAGATTATGAACTGGTGTTACTTTAAGTTCACGTGAGGAAGTGAGAAGAATTGAGGGTGTTCCTCTAATCAATTCTCTAAACTTTCACCCTAGACTGTGAGCCTTTGGTGCATTGGTTTAGAAGGTTTCAAATCTAGTTCTATACCTTCGTGTGAATTAAGGTTCTTATACCTAGATTCACATCAACTTTTGGTGCTCTCGTTGAGAGTATTTGACAATACTCAAGCAATGTGGATTCTTGTATTGATGATATTCACAAGATGCAACTGAGCTTTAAAAAAGGTTTAACCATGCAAGAAAACAAGACATTTTGCATTGAACGTGAGTTGAATGAACTGAAGGAACGAAGGGTTGAGTTGCTGTAAATCATGACGAAGAAGGAGAAGTCTTCAAGAAAAGGTAAACATTCTCTTTATCAATCTAACTCTAGCATTAGTGATGGTGAATCAAGTGTTAGGAGTTCAAGGAGACCTATCAAGAGACAACCATCCTCTTTAAGTGACAAGGATTGTCAAATGAAGGGCGTAGAAGGAGGAGTTCAAGGGGGCAAGAGGATCAAAGCTTGAGACTTGAGATTCCTATGTTCAATAGAAGCATAGATCCACACAAGTTCTTAGATTGGGTTAGAAGTGTAGAGAGGATTTTCAAGTACAAGGACTATGATGATTATAGATCCTTCAAGGTTATTGAACTAAATCTCACTTATGCAAGCTTAGGGCTTAAAGGTTTGCAAAAGAAGAGGATAAAGGAAGGAATATCCAAGATTGCATCTTAGAGTAAATTAAAGAGGTACATCAGAAAATGTTTTGTTCCACAAGAATTCGAACAATATAACTTCAATAAGGAAAATACATTGAAACAAAATAGAAAATCTATCATAGATTACATTATGGAATTCAAAAACCTCATCATGACTTGTTAATTTGAAGAGAAAAGAAGTCTTTTTGGTGAAGGAAAAGAAGATCTTGCATGAGATGGAACAAGAAGGATAAGGATATGTTATAATGGCTTTTAATGATGATGATAAACCACCTACTATTTTTAATCATTCATTGGACGAAGTCTAGGATGTACTTTAAAATAATTTACCACTTGGACTACCACCAATGTTTGATAAAGAACCATCAAAATAGTTAAATGGTATGAAATTTATTTCATTTTATGTTATGCTAGAGCATTAAAAACAAGTGTTGGAAGAAAATCTTGATACTATTATTGACTCCACACCAATTTGCTGGCTAGTTTCTTCTTTTATAATTGGTAACTATTCATGTTTTAATTTTCTTGGTGATAAAGAGGGAATTATTGAATCATTGATTTATTATAATCAATTGATTCTAATTTCCAAGAAACAAAATGATAATGATACATTTTCTACGAGGAAATTAAAAGGATCATCAGCGTTCAATCAAAATCTTACAATTTAGACGAAGTTATGGTATGGTTATATCTCATCTTATGCTTGATGGTTGGAAACATGGAAGATCAAGGGAAAGAGAGCACCACTGATATTTATATGTTGTAATATCTCCATGTTTAGTTTGAAATATTTGGATAATCCCCTAGCCATAACAAAACTTGAGGGTAAGTTTTTCTTAAGAGGGAGGGCATGATGTGAATGCATGCATGGCATTCTTATAAGCTAGTTGAATCCTATTCCCTCTAGAATTCATTATATCTTTACTTATCTTATTTAGATTAGGATTTGTTTCATTTATTTATAAGAAGAGTCTTATCCATCATATTTTATATGGAATCCATGGAAAAGAGCATTGGGGAAGTTTTCTTGATTAAAAGATTCAATCTTGAAGAGTTTCTTCAAGATTGAAAATTTTGACCATGGAGTAAAAATGTTAAGACAAGGAGTGGTGCTTATTACATCTTGTGAGTGCTTTATTACAATTTTAGTCATGGAAAGTGACATGGCTACACACATGTTATTGGATATTTAGTGTTTTCCTTTAAATAAAATAGGTTAAGAGTAGTTAATTTGTAATTTTATCTTTTTAAGTAGGATAGTATTCTAATTAACATAAGATTGTGTTAGAGTTTTGATAGGATTATGTAATAAATAGGTGGCATTATCTTATTAGTTATTAGGAGTTCTTTTAGAAGAAAGAGTCCATGTCTTAATGTGATTGAAACTCTCAATATATGGGCATAAATAGATACACCTAAGCTTGGAAAAATTAGATTTTGTACTTGCTTATTTATTTTATGCAATAAACTTTGAAGAGTTTATTATTCCTAGCTTGTGCATAGAAAAGATTGTGAACTGGTGTTACTTTAAGTTCATGTGAGAAGTGAGATGAATTGAGGGTGTTTCTCTAATCAATTCTCCAAACTTTCACCCTAGCTTGTGAGCCTTTGGTGCATTGCTATAGAAGACTTCAAATCTAGTTATATCCCTTCGTGTAAATTAAGGTTCTTATACCTAGATTCACAATATTTACGCCCATGTATTTACTAATTCAACTCCTTTGCTTCATTTGTAAATTGGCTATGGATTAACCACTACTCATCGCTTTGTGTATCTTCACAGTGACTCTTAAGACTTCATAGAATCCCTCCATGAGATCTTGAACTCGTCTCATTCTTTTGGATTCAAAAAATTGTGAAAAAGATAACAAAAAATACGAAAACCTATGAATGCATCATATAAAAGAAAATGAGTTAAATTTAGGTAAAACTAAACTAAAACACATGTAAACTACATGCAAATGATCCTAAACTACCCTTAAATTATATGTAAAACTTATCAGTAAGAAAACTTCAGGTTAATAACTACAATGTGGAAAAACTTAAGAGCTTGGAATTCTATGTAGTTGTTTATACACATTAGAAATAAAGCACCCAAAGATATTTCATGTATGGAAACGCAAATGGTGTAAGATCAGGATTCCCTATATTGGTGGTTCTATTAGTCGGGTAAGCTACCCTTGAATTCTACTTATTCTTTTCTTCAAAGCAAAGGAAATTTGGCATTCAGGGTACCTCATCTCTTAAAATTCTATAGAATCTTTTAGCATATTCTAGTCTTACCTTGATGGTTAATCTTCTTGTGGAAACTCTACTTTCAATACATTCGATTATGATTGAACTTCATAGTAGATTAGTTACGAAAGGAAAATTATTATGCGGGGAATGTGGGTGACACCAGAGGATGTGAATCATATTTTTCAATTTTCAATTACATTATTGATAACAAGGTTTTAACAGTCGTTTATGCTAAACCTTGAACCAAACAATATTTATAACAACCTACGAACCACACGAGTATAGTGGGGTAGGGGGTCGAACCACGAGGACAAAGGATATCAAGACACTCCGCTTCCTAATATAACTAGACTTTTTTATTTTAAAAGCAACTAAAACTAAAGACAAAAATCTAAATCACGATGAACTAAAGAGGAAAGTAAAATGGAGAAAAACGGGGTCGAGATTAGATTCACCCTAGGAATGGTGATTTCAAAAGAGAACATGATAGGTTATAGGAAATCAAACAATAACTACCAAGGACACACAAGTATGTGAGAGGAAGTTGGTGATTCCACAAATCACATTGAATAATCTAGAATCGCCCTATGTCTCCAAAGGAGTTGAAGGACAAGATTCGCATTGGGTTTTGAGGCCTACTTATTGTCATCATTCCTATAACCTTAGACAATAAAGAACATAGCTTTTCCTAGGGTTTCACTAATCAAACCCCTAAGAGAACTACTCACACATATTTAAGATATAAGACATGATGATATTCAATAAAACAAATGCAACAATCATGAAAAGAAATTAACGAGCGCAAAAATAAATTAGAAACTATTCTAGATGAACGATAAACATTAGGCTAAACATTGACTGAAATAAAGCGAATTCAAAAGCAAAGAAGAGATTGATACTCATAATAAAGCTTAAATACATTATCCACGATCAGAATGCAAACAATAAAATCGAAAACTTGGAGTACATATGTTGAGAAAATAGAAATATAGAAAAATAGGGCTTAATGAACTAAGAGAGGTTTCGAAGCTAAGTAAAGCTAAAACTAATAAAACTAGGGTTCCCCCTCTCTTCAGAAAGCGGTATTTATAACAAACAATATAAGAAATTTGGAAACCCTAAATTTCTTTGGGCCGGCCTAAAGAAGATGTAAAATTTCCGGGGAAAGGTCGATTTGCCCGAATGAAGGATCCATTCGGCCGAATGGAGCTCCATTCGCCCGAATCCGTTCCCATTCGCCTATTCTAGTAGCTCTGGTGATTCATTTTGATTTTCTTCTCTGTGCACAATTCGCTCGAATGGGGAATCATCCATTCAGCCGAATTCAAGCCATTCGGCCTTCCTAGTGACAATGGAACACAAGCCTCTATACTAGACTGCCATTCGACCGAATCGATGTCAGATTCGATAAAATCTGACTCTGCATTCTTCTTTTCAGCTTCTTCAAGTGACTAATGGCTTCTGAACTTCATGAGATCTTCAAGAGTGACTTGGAATGTGTGCCCAAGCTACGATATGCGCATCTAATCTTGATAAGAGTGTCAAAGCCTCGAATACATCATATTTCACCTTAAAATCATCGAAAACACCTGAAATGACCTTAAAACAACTCGAAGACAAGATCAAGGTGAAATCAAGTGTAATATGTATAAAATCAATCTAAAACACGAGACTTAACACTAAAACGGGGTAGTAAACGTGCTCTAAAATGAGGACATCAACTTTCCCTAAGCCAAACCATTGCTAGTCCCTAGCAAATGAACTAGCAAGGTGACGTGAAAGCTTAGGGAAAACACAGTTAAAGAAGCGAATAAAGAACGAGGAGAGTGAAAAACAAGACAATGTAAGTCGTGCATGTGCAAAACTCTTCCCTTGCCATGGGTGTGCAAGTACAATGGGATTAGAAGAGCGTAACAACATTTTCCACATACTCAGGATCACCAAGCATTCTTCAACATAGGTCATTCCTCCCACTACCTAATGAGGTTGTAATTCTATGCTCCGGAGGTTATTTCCCAAGAGATGTGGGAAATTTCTAATACACTCATGTGTTTATAGGGTATGTATTTCGATCAGAATCATTCGACTAAAGATGAGTTGGGAATTAAACACCTAAACAGGAAGAAATCTTGGGGATTGTGTCTTATATACTCTCCAGCACAGAGCTTACTAATCAGGTCAAGTCCAACAGGTTTGGAAAGGGTTGCAATGTAGGTTAGGATCAAGGTAGGGTCATATTTGGGGATGTGGAGTTAAAATAGAGGATAGTAAGCGATCCAAGGTAATAAAACCGAGGACAACTACGACTTCTGACAACCATGCCACTCCCAAAATCCACAATAATGAACTCTAATACATTACACCAACCCTTATTCTCAAATTTTTCTCTTCTTTTTTCTTTTCTTTTTCTTCTTTTTCTCTTTTTTTTCTTTTCTTTTTGTGCTTTTCTTGCTTTTTTTTAACTTTTCATGCAAATAATTTTGAAAGACACTAAGAGTAATGTATAGAGTCATATCATCCAATAATCACTTTTCAAACCGATATCCTACACCACAATGAAATGAACACCAACTTCATTATGATCACATGACTATCCTCTAGGTAAAGAGAGGGGACATTTGGCTCATGTGGAGTTAAATAGTGTGGCTACAACGAAAAAGGTAAAGGCATAAACTTGGCTTAACCTAAAGTCAATTAATATTCATGGTAGGCAATTTGGCTATGTAGCTGTAACTACAAACGTGTTATCATCCCTGACCTTTAGAAAACCAGACTATGCTAGAGGAGAACAGACACAATTCCTAAGATTCCCTGACTAATAATACTCAATAATATTGGACTCACAATGGAGCCCTACAAGGTTCAATCCTAACCAGGCTAGTCAAAATGCGCCTCAATAGGTAGTCATCTAAACCACACACCAAGCAAGCTCAGATCCACCAAGTTCAGTGGAAAATAGTCGGTAAACTCAGACCCAAAACAGGCATAGGGCTAGGGAAATACGAGTTTGTATATAATCACTATAAAGTGTATGATAGAAGCTTACATGCTTATATCAAAATTTTTCTCTAGTCTCTTTTTTTGTTTTTTTTATATTTTTTTTATAATTATTATTATTTTAGAGCATATGATGGAATAAAGGAAAACAAACAAAAATATAAATAAATAACTTTGGATTTTCAAGCAGGAGCAATCATACCAGGACGTAGGTGAAGCAGCACATGGAACTGATTACAAGAACTTGAAAACAACACCAAGAAGCAAAACCAAACCACAAAACAATGCAAACCCATACAACAAGCAGCCAGACAGGGAAAAAGACCAAAAGACACTCAACAAAATGATGAGTAGTGGACAATGGATACCCCCTGAAGCTAGGCTAAAGTCGTCCTCGGTGCTAAGGGAGTCCTGTAGGTCTAAAACTACTCATCCTAATGAAACCCTCATCCTCCTAGTCGTCATCCGTGTTGTCCTCTTCCTCCCCACTTGTATAGTCCATCCCATAGTAATTAGAGGCTCTTCTAGGAGCCAGGGGGGTGAAGTTATTACCGACGCCTACCCACCCGCAACTGGTCAAACCCATGACTTAAGGATATTTTGTTATAGTTGTCATGGCGGGGGTACCCAAAAGGGGTTGCCATGCTTTCACCGACCATGTGGGAGCAGTAGGCCATGTTATACCACGGGTAATTGGCCCGCTTGAAGTTTTGCTCAACGTGATCGAGTCGGGGGATCTAATGGGTCTCGGTGGTGAGAACCTGATCAAGTCTGACCTCTATGCGATCTAGGGAGGACATAATATCAGATTCATCCTCTGAATCGTCATGGTCCGGTAAAACTGAAGTGGAGGCCCTAGGTTGATCACGCATGGATAGGGTGTGAGGACGAGGAGGGGTTTAAGTGGGGGCTCGACAGTGTATCTCGGCTCATCACCGTCTAAAAGGTATGAGTCCCCAAACTGCAAAAGGGGAGGCAAGTTTGGACAGGGAAGGGGAATGGCACAATCTTTAAGGTACTACCATCACATAGGGTCAGTAAAAATAAAGTCGGCCCTGACGAGACACTGCTCGTAGAGGGTGGTGGTAGTGGAAAATCTATCACGAAATTCTATAGGATTCATCACATTTAGGAATTTAGCAATGCGGTATAAATGCCCGGTCAGTATTAATATCAAGGGTGGTTGTGGTGTTTAAAAATTTCCAAAGTGTCATTGGAATGCTTATTGTTGTGTCATTGTGTGGTGCAAGGTATCGGTGCAGTATGTGCACTTCGGGTGTTCTGACTAAGTGAGGGCTGGGGGAAGGGAACAATGTCTCCCTAGCAAATTTGAAGAACATTCTAATAACAGGGTGTTGTACATCAGAAGCATAAATATTCTTATTCGGATAAACAAGCCAGCTGGCAATCTTAGGCCATAATTCAGAAACACAAGCATTATCTGGTTGTTTATCCGAAATAAGTTCATTAGTAAAACCAAAAACTGTACAAAGCAACATACTCAAGGAAATAGGTTGCATTCCTGAACCAGAAAGATAAATGCAACCTATTTTCATACTGACATGGGCTTACAAAACTGAGAAACTCATAAGTTAAGATCTTGTGAGTTGGGTGCCACATGTTAATCCAGTTTTGAAGGCCACATGCCATTAATAGTTTAACAAATTGTTAATATATACCCATACGTTGTATAATTGAAAGATTTAAGTATCGGTAGAGTTGATTTTGCATGCCTTTAACCGTTGAAAGCGTTCAAATTACTCCAACGATACGAACATCATTATTCTATACTCTTCATCGAACCATAGTTCTTGACCTGGAAGATGTTGTTGATGCTCCAGTTGTGGTTGAGAACCGGTTGGTTATTACTCCTAAGCAGCACCCGAAGAGGATCCTTCACCTTGTTTCTTGGATCATTTGAAAGGATTCCTTAAGCTTCTTTGGGGTCCCATGGTGATGGATTAAAGTTTATGAAGGAAAAGGAGGAATTGTAGTGAAATGAGTGAGTGAGGGTGAGAAGTGAAGCTCGATTGTTTTTTAGGGTGTAGAAATATTTGTGAGAAAATCGGGGGAAATGAAGAGTATATATAGAACTGGAGCTCCATTCGCCCGAATAAAGCTTTATTCGGCCGATTGGACCTCTATTCGCCCGAATGGAAGGCCCTGTTTGGTCGAATTTTGAACGATTTCTCAGAATTCTTCGCTACAATTCACCCGAATCACCTATGTATTTGGTTAAATGGAGTATCCATTCTGCATTCTCAGGAAGTCTTGCCTAGTTCTCTCTGTAACTCCATTCGACCGAATGGGACTTTCATTCGTCCGAATTTGAATACTCTTTCGATGTTATCAGATACTCCACCAATCTCATGTATAAGTTCATAATCCAGGTCTATTCGCCTGAATGGAACATTAATTCGGTCGATTGGAATGCTGATTCAATATTTTTAAGCCCGAAAGGATATGTACTCTCCCAAACAAAAAATGTTACCATGAATACTTAGTAAGAAAATTCAATGAAGACCGGGTTACCTCCCGTAAGTGCTTTGTTTAACGTCGTTTAGCTCAACGGAGCTAGGGTTATAAATAAAAAACAACACGAAACAGATACCGAAGTGAAACTAACTGCTCAAACTTAACAAAACTGAAAAGAATGATGATCCAAAGTTTAGATATTTGTTATATACCAATGATTACACCAATCATTCAACTTCAACATCTTCTAACCTTATACACTTGATAGTGTTGACTTCGTGAAGGCTACTTTCATGGAAGAGCTTTAGCCGATGTCCATTCACAATGAAACTTGCAAGATCTCGAATGGCCCAAACCACCTCGATTTTAGTTTCCCAGGGAAAAACTTTGCTCTGGAATTAAAAAGTAACACTTTATCTCCTACAAGGAATTCTCGTTGGAGGATCCGTTGGTCGTGCCAAATCTTAGTTCGTTCCTTGTATATATGCATGTTATGGAATGCGTCTAGCCTTAGTTCTTCTAATTCCCTTAATTGTGCGGCTTGCTTCTCGTAGAATAAAGTAGGGTCCAAATTAAGGGATTTTGATCGCCCACCAAGACTTACACTCCAATTCCACCGATAAATGACAAGATTTCCCATACAACAGCCGAAATAGGGTGGTACCAATTAGGGTTTTGTAACATGTATGGTGTGCCAAAGAGCATTGTCTAGCTTGAGAGACCAGTCTTTTGCTATTTGGGTTAACCACCTTTTCTAATAATCTCTTAATCGCCCTATTGGCTACTTCCACCTATCCTTGAGTTTGGAGATGGTAGGGTGAACCGACCTTGTGCACGACTCCATATTTCTTCAATAGTTTGTTCAGTTCATTTTTCGCAAAGTAGGAACCCCCATCACTTATGACTATCTTGGGAACACCAAATCGAGGGAAGATTATGCTTTTAAAAAGCTTCATAACTACTTTGTGATCATTTGTAGGTGAGGCGATGCCCTCCACCCACTTAGACACATAATCTATCCTTACCAAAATATATTGGTTTCCATGAGATGACACAAAGGGGTCCATAAAGTCAATACCCCAACAATCAAAAAGTTCACACTCAAGGATGTAATTTTGAGGCATCTCATTCCTCATTGAGATATTACCAACTTTTTGGCATCTCTCACAGCTCTTCACGAATGTTTCAACATCTTTATGCAAGGTTGGCCAATAAAAACCCGCGGTGGCGACCTTAGCAGTAGTGTTCATTATACCATGGTGGCCGCTACACGCGTATGAGTGACAGTGAGTTAAAACCTTGGGGACCTCCTCTTTAGTGATACAACGACGGATTATGTCATCGGCGCAGGCATGAAACAAATAGGGGTCATCCCAAAAGAAATTTTCGACTTTCCCAAAGAAAGCCTTTTTCATTGCCCTTGATTCAAACTGTGGAAGTTCCCTACAAGCTAAATAATTTGCAATATCTGCAAACCAGGGGGCTTTCCCAACGACTAACGCTGTCATCAAGGTTTATTCAACCATTTTATCTTGGATAGGGAATAAGTCATTATTAAGCTCAAGTAACCTAGACAAATAGTCATCTACCACATTTTCACTTCCCTTCATATCCTTCAATTAAAAATCAAACTCATGGAATAGAAGCACTCAACGGATCAACCTTGGCTTTGTATCTCTCTTCATCATTAAGAATTTCTGTGCCGAGTGATTCGTGAAAACTACAACCTTTGAACATATCAGATACTAGCGCAATCTCTCAAAAGCATAGACAACCTCCAGCATCTCCTTTTTTGTGGTAGAGTAGTTGCGCTGTGCTAGATCCATTGTTTTGTGGTTCTTTCCTTCCTTTTTATTTCCAAGAATAGCACCTACAGAGATATCACTGGCAATGGAAATTTCCAATCAGGAGCTTGCACAATGGGCTTAGAGATCAGAGCTTGCTTTAAATAGTTAAAGGCATTGAGGCATCTCTCATCAAAGTTAAATTTGACATCCTTCTAAAGGAATTCATTCAAGGGTTTAGCTAAAGTCAAAAATCCTAAGATGAGATGCCTATAGAACCCTGCATGTCCAAGAAAGGACCGTATTCCTGTAACCAAGGTAGGCACAAGAAGGTTCCTTATCACATCTATCTTAGTAGGGTCTACCTCTATGGCTTTGAAAGACACTATATAGCCTAGGACAATGCCTTCTTGGACTAAAAAGTGACACTTCTCCCAATTCAGCACAAGATTTGTTTCTTGACATCGTAACAAAACTTTTTCAAGATGTGTCAAGAAAGTGTCAAAAGATGAACCTCTAACAGAAAAATCATCCATGAATACTGGCTTTTACCTGGTTGCATGGAATCTTAGAGAGTTGGCCACCTATTGCTAAGTCTAGGAGGGCCTTGGTTGAGTCATTGAGATCATCATAGAAAAATGTGTTCAGATAGTTCTCCACGTAATCATGGTGGGGGCATGCTCTAATCATTCTTTAAAAACCTACTCCAAGTAGCATTAAGGTTCTCATAATCCTCTTAAGTGAAGAACGCAATTTTCTTGCGCCAATCTTGCGTTCGAACAGTAGGATAGAACCTCTCCAGAAAAGCTGTTTTGAATTGAGCCCAATTAATAATTGAGTTGGGCTCTAAGCATTTATACCAGTCTTTAGCGTCCCCAGCTAGACTCAAGTGAAATAGGTGCATCCGCACATAGTCTGGGCTATTGGGGCAAGGAGGGATAAGTCCACAAATATCAGAGAATGCCTCGAGATATTGAAGAGGACATTCATTTCTTAATCCACTAAAAGGGGTTTCCTTAACCATCCTTGTGAACTGGGGGTGTATTTGGTATGGTGTAGTAGCAACAGGAAGTACTACACGTCCTTGGAACTCTTGTGAGCGAGGAGTCCCGAACTGACCAAACAACTGATGTTCGTCGACCATTGTGGATGTGGGGGGACTTTGAACAGAATGTGAGGTTTGTTTTTTTGGGCATTGTTTACTTAAACGTTAGACATCATGGTTATAAGGTATTATTGGTTGGTTTGACCTGCGTGTGCTATGGGGCATACAAACAGCAAACTCAAAGGTAACTACTAACTAAAAAAAATAAACAGCAATAAAAATGAAATGATATAAAGCTATATCAAGAACAACAAGAGTCTAAATATAACGCCTTGTCTCTGGCAACGGTGCCATTGTGATAACAAGGTTTTAACAGTCGTTCGTTCTAAACCTTGAACCAAACAATATTTACAACAATCTACAAACCACACGAGTATAGTGGGGTAGAGGGTCGAACCACGAGGACAAAGGATATCAAGACACTCCGCTTCTTAATAGGATTGGACTTTTTTGTTTTTAAAAGAAACTAAAACTAATGACGAAAATATAAATCATTATGAACTAAATCAAATGGAAAAAAATGGGGACAAGATTAGATTCACCCTACGAATGGTGGTTTCAAGAGAGAACATGATAGGTTAGAGGAAATCAAACAATAACTACCATGGACACCCAAGTATGCGAGAGGAAGTTGGTGATTCCACAAATCACGTCGAACGACCTATAATCCCCCTATGTCTCCAAAGGAGTTGCAGGACAAGATTCGCATTGGGTTTCGAGGCCTACTTATTGTCATCATTCCTATAACCTTATACAATAAAGAACATAGCTTTTCCTATGATTTCACTAATCAAACCCCCAAGAGAACTACTCACACATATTTCAGATATACGGCATGATGATATTCAATAAAACAAATGCAACAACCATGAAAAGAAATTAATGAGAGAAAAAGTAAACCAGAAACTATTCTAGATGAACGATAAACATTAGGATAAACATTGAATAAAACGAAGCAAATTCGAAAGCAAAGAAGAGATTGATACTCACAATAAAGCTTGAATGAAATATCCTCGATCGTAATCCAAACAATAAAATCGAAAACTTGGAGTACATATGTTCATAAAACAGAAATATAGAAAACTAGGGCTTAATAAACTAAGCGAGGTTTAGAAGCTAAGTAAAGCTAAAACTAATAAAACTAGGGTTCCCCCTCTGTTTGAAAAAGGGGGTATTTAAAACAAACAATAAAACAAATCCAGAAACCCTAAAATGTCTTTGGGCCGGCCTAAAGAAGAATTAAAATTTCCGGAGAAAACAGGTCAATTCGCCCGAATGAAGGACTATTCGGTCGAATAAAGCTCTGTTCGCCCGAATCCTTTCCCATTTTCCCATTCCAACAGCTCTGGTGATTTATTTTGATTTTCTTCTTTGTGCACCATTCACCCGAATGGGGAATTCATTAAGCTCAATAGATGCTCATTCGCCCGAATTCAGGTCATTCGGCCTTCCTAGTTGAAGACTCCACCTTGATTACTAATGTTTTTATGTTTAATGATGGAAGTCAAAATGCAAAGTCAAATAGAGTTGAAAACATGATGGAAACCAAAATGCATAGAGTTGACAATGTGTTGGAAGTAATGGAAGCTATAATGCAAAGCTTTATGCATTCTGTCAAAGGACGAGAATAACTCTTGAGCCACGTTTTCAAAAGCTTGAGCCACGTCTTCAAAAGCTTGAGCCACGTCTCAAAACAGTCAGCAAAGTTCAAACACTTTGTCAAAGGATAATAAGAATCTTCTAATTGGCTAAATCTTGTGTTTTATCATTTCCCTATTTCACTTATTTTATGCTCTAACCTAACTTATTTATACATGATTTTACTGTCAAAGATATCTCTTATTTTCAACAAATAAGTGATGCTCGTATATGTTGAAGATTGTTCAAGTTAATTTTGGTTAATACCAAAATTCAAGCATTGTGGTTATGGAAGACGAAATCTATTTTGAAGCTTCAAGGTGCAGCAAATAAAGTGGAAATAATCTTGCTATAATATATTCAATGATATCAATCTTCTACAGCCAAAATGATTTATTCTCTACAACCATATTGGAGGAAATATTGCTGAAAGTATTGAAGGCAAATCAGATTTTCAGCAGCCTATTTTGAGCCTCCTTTCAACGGCCTGAAATCAAGTTCAGTATATATTCCAAGCTTTGAAGCTGAAGAAAGGTAGAGAGACAACGTGAGACACAAAGAAACAAAAAGTAAAGAGCAGAAGCTTTAATCGTGAATTTCAGTCACAAGCACATCAATAAAGCTTCATTATTTTCTCTCTAGTTCCATAAACTTTATCTTGTATTTAGATTGAGGGAAAATCAAAGTATAATATCTTGAGTGTTTAAAAGAATATTTTGAGAGAGTGTTATACTAAGAGTATACCCATAATACTCAAACGTATAGAAAAAGAGAGAGCTTTTTATTACTAGGATCTGAGATGCTAAAGTGTAGCTGGGGTGCTATGGAGTAGAAGATGGGGATTAAGATCTTCTAGGGTGCTTTAGGTCTCTAAGGGAAGTAATAAAAGAGCGAGTTAAATCCTAAGGGTTGGACAACCCTAGGCGGAGACGTAGGCAAATTATTTGCCGAACTTCGTATCAAATCTCCGTGTTTTATCTCATCTCATTTCTGTCTTCATTGCTTACGTTTTATGTTTGCTTCGCTCATCAATCAAAGCAGCGAACAGTCAAAGCCTGAGCAAAAGCCTTTGAAACCAATTTCAAGGCTTTGACGTCCAGTTTCAAAGATAAGCCTTAACGCTTATATTCCGCCTTTGAACGTCAGTTCAATACCTTGAGACCCTGAACGCGAAAATCGGTTATACTCTATTCACCCCCCCCCCCCCCCCCCTTCTAGAGTATAATTAATCATATTCCATCTCCCTATTGATTCTTCACTAGTGATAATGGAACACAGGCCTCTATACTCAACTGCCATTCAACCGAATGGCTATGAGATTTGGTCGAATCTGACTCTGCATTCTTCATTTCAGCTTCCTCAAGTGACTAATGACTTCTGAACTTTGTGGGATCTTCAGGAGTGACTTGGAATGTGTGCCCAATCTACGATATGCGCGTCTAATCTTGAGAATAGTGTCAAAGCCTCAAATACGTTGTATTTCACCTTGAAATCATCGAAAACACCTGAAATGACCTTAAAACAACTCGAAGACAAGATCAAGGTGAAATCAAGTGTAATATATATAAAATCAATCTAAAACGCGAGACTTAACACTAAAACAGGGTAGTAAATGTGCTCTAAAACGAGCACATCAGTTATTAGGGTTTAGAGGAGTGGAATGCTTGGAATGTGCTCAAATTACAATGAAAATAAATCTTTCCCATATTGTCTCTCTAACCATATGTATTTTTTTAATAGCAAGGATGGTTTTTGAGAAAACAAAGGATTTGTTTTCTATATACTCTATAAGCAATATGGATTATAAGGAACAATAGAGTATACAATAATCAGCGAGCTGAGGAAATCTAATGTGTGGAGCTTGTTTCCAGACTTGATTACCCAATAGATGAATTTTTTTGTTGAAGGACGTTTAAATGCCTTGTGTTTTCTTCATCGACTAAACGATACAAGCGACGCTCCCCTGGATTTTATATGGTCTCATTGGGTAGGGGAAGGGGGGAAGAAGAGGTCAAAGATTTGGGGCATGGAACAAGAGAGATGGTTCTTCAAGGTCGGGAGGGGAAGTGGTGAATACAAGTAATATTTCCCTTTCTTGGCAAGGGAGGGTCTTAGTGGGGACGGCTACATCATCAACCATGGCTCAAGCAATATCATGCTTACAAGCGTTAGAATGATGTGTTGCATGCAAATGATTCTCAATCAGACTCTTAACTAACTCGAGGGTTTTGATATCTTCCCTTCGGGGCAAGGCAGAAGTACACCTTTCGATATTGCAAACACCGTTCATCATTTAAAAGATAAGGGCCTTCTTTTCCACTATTGTTGTGTCTTTAAGATGGAAAGGGATCAGGTGGGAAGAGCCCACGGTAGAGATACTACAGTTAGAGTTTCGGCTAGGTCTTTTCGAATTTAATTTGTTGTTTTTCGTTAAATTCATTTTGAAAATGCCAAAAGAATTTCTAGCTAATAGCGTTCACTCGTAAGGTTGTTACCTACAAGAACAAGAGAAGATACACGAATGGATCCAGCCGTTATGGCCTTACCCTGACTTTAACATCCTCGAGGACGAATATTTTTGGAAAACAATAAAGGCATCATGTACTTCTTTTGTATTTATTGGCAGATCTAGGATTTTACGCATTGTGAGTCACAATCGATAATCAAATATGTAATAATATTTTTAAACAAAAAACTAAACAATGATACTAAAAATTACATCCAAATTTTTTTTGGGCCAATTGGTGAGTCATTTGATCTACCAGAACAACAGCTACATCCGCCACTGCTTGTATTGTTGGATTAGAAAAAAAAAATAAAACCCAAGTTCATCCTTATAATTATATGAAAAAATTGACGTATTTCTTATGTCGGCACTATTTTCAGTTTTAACATATTCGAATTCCAAGT
This sequence comes from Dysphania ambrosioides, assembly GCA_026401315.1. NCBI lineage: Eukaryota > Viridiplantae > Streptophyta > Magnoliopsida > Caryophyllales > Amaranthaceae > Dysphania > Dysphania ambrosioides. Next base: position 7,464,630 of record CM048662.1, read on the forward strand.
TGTTTAATGACAATTTGGTCAACAAAAATTTATGGGTTGTAATCTTCACCCATAGCAATATGATTTTAAGAGGAAGTGAAAAGAGGGAACTTGGGGTACGGTAGGGGTATCTATCTTCACGTAAATAAGTGTTGCATTTAACAATGAATTGTAATCGCTTGTTGAGTCCTTAACTTTTAACAAAATAAAAGCTAAATTAAGAATTTTATACGTCGATTCAACTCACTCCTCCTTTGACATTTCATGATTCCTTTTCTGGAACCACAAAAAGATTATTTTACTAGAGCAAGCCCACAACACAGTTTCAAATAGTGCCGACATAAAATATACGTCAATGTTTTCAAAAGAAACACATTTTGTACCGAAATTTTGACGTTGCTAGAATTTGAGTTGACTATGCAATCAAGGAAGGTAAAAAGTGGAATGTAACGCTTAATTAAAATGGCATGATATGATGATTCTAACAAACCTTCTCACTTATCGAATCAAAGCCCAAGTGGAGTAGTCAGTTTAGTTTACTTTGACTGTACCTGTCTTTCCTTCTGCATTTTCTGGCAGGGTTGCTACAACTTCACCAATGGTGCTGGTGCTCTACAGATAACTGATCTTTCTTAGGTTAACATACATGCTAATTATTTTATTTGCGTCGTCATTATCCTACTAATTATAATATTAGCCTTAATAGTCACTTACTAATTTGACCGAAAACACTCGTGGATCTTGTCGTAATCTTTCTAATAACTTCTATTTGACTTAATTGACATATGATGAAGGTGTTGTCATGTTATAAGCTTGGTGATACAAACACATTTTAAATTAGTGATGAATTAGTATAAGAAGATAAGGTCATTAAGTCTCTATTCAATAGAATATTCATGGGTTCAAACAAAGTACAAATAGTCTAATCGTCAATTGAAAAAATCAGAGCACCTTTCTATCGGATCCTCAATAAAAAAAATATTTACCATTGAATAAAATTGTAAGACTTTATTGGAGTTGAATTTGACCTTTCCATCAAATAGTTTGCTTTACAAAACCTTGTAAAAATATGAGATATGATAATGTTATTATAGATGTTGAGCGTCTAGCGCTTAAAAATTGCATCAAATACCTAAATAGACATCTCATGTCTATTTTATTCACTGAGAAAAGAAGGTAAGGTTGTAAAACACAGAGCCTTCTAATGGAAATTTACTCATTAAATTGTCTACTCCAAACCTATTTCGGTTCTAACCCTTTTGAACATTATCTATATAGAAAATATTTAGAAATAGATCAGAAAAATTTAGACCAAAAAATCTGCCCTAATTTAGAACCTAACATAATATAGAAGATGTGCAGTTCTACTAAGAACATGTGTGAATTATTTTTATTTTTGTAATTAAATAATAATGAATTCATAAAATGTGCTTAGAGCAAATATTGTTTAGTTTACAACTCACGTTATTCTATTCAGAGCATATTCAAAATAAAAATTATGCATTAATTTTGTACATAGATTCTTTCATATGTTATTTTCAATGCAAATACAAACTCTTTAAGATTTGTATTAAATTTATTATTATTTTTTTGAAATAGTGCTAAAAACAAAAGTTATTTTGTTTAAACATAGGTTATTCTATTTAGAACTAATATAGTCTAGAACATCGGAAAATCTACACTCATTTACCTATATAGCTTAATTCATAACATAGTTTAGAATATATGTAATCTATTTTAGATTTAAAATTAATACGTGAAATTGTTCTTATAACATATATTCTGCAGCTAACAACACATGTTTTGTTGTTAAGAACATATTATAAACATGAAATATGCAATAATTTAGCGCATAATATATTAATATATTATAGAACATACGTCGTTTTCTTAAACGCATATGCAAACTATTTTAAAACATATATTTTTTTGTCAAACACATCTTCATTGTTGATAATTTAGAACACATATTTTCCCACAGTTTTTGCGTTTAACATTTACTTATGAAATTTCAAAATATTCCTGTCACTAATTATGCAAACTTTAATTTTTTTTATTACAGATTTACAAATATAAAGATTGGAGAGAGAATATTTTAAGAAGAAATTATCATCAAAGGAAAATCGATAAATATCACATTATAGCCACAAAAGCAAAGAAATGGGTAGGAGAATCAAATGATGTGATAGTTATTTAGGTATTAGATTTGAATGTTTGAGGATAAAAAAAATAATTAGCCATCATTGTTCTTTGACTTTATAGTTTGTTAAAATTTTAAAAACATTATTATTTTTGTACTTTATCTTCATTATAATTTCGTAGTATAAACGATATTTTTAAGATTTGAATTGTTATTTCCTTTATTTTTTGTTTTCTATAATTCTTAGTGTAAGTGTACAAGGAGGAGCATACACCATGTTCCAAAAATCATAGTAGTTGTTCTAAACCTTAAACCACATCTTCTATACACATGCTCTAAAGTATGATAGACTTATTCTAATATTTTAGATATAATTAGAACATTAATAATAGTTTAAAACATATAAGCAAAAACCTAGACCATGTGTAAAACAATTTAGAACATGATTGCTGAAGTGCTACAAAACTTGAGAACATGATCCGTTAAAGTCAAAACATATGAATAAAAGTCCAAAACATGGGCAATATAGTTTAAAACATGTGCAATATAGTTTAAAACATGTGAGCAAGTGTTTTGTACATAATCATCTAAAGTAAACAGAAAATTTAGAACACGAATAATAATTTAGAGCGTAAGAACAAAAGTTCAAAAACATGTGTTGAACAATGTTTTAACATGTGAACAAAGGTTTAGAAAATGAGTAATAATTCAAAAATATATGAATAAAAATTTAGAACATATGAAAACATATCACAAATTACTAATAAACCAGAAAATTATGATTTAAAAGAAAACCATAAAATTCAATGAAATTATGATCCTAATAACAAAATCAAATACATATAGCAACAAAATAAAGTATGAAAACTAAAAAATTGATAGTAAATGATATCAACATCATATGTACCTATGAAATTAAATCTAAAATTAAGGAATCTAGAAATAGTTGGGGAAATATTGAATAAAATATAATGAATTTGGTGAAAATTGATGAATGATTTGATGAAAATTACAATAATATGGGGAAAAACATGTAGAAGTGGAAGAGAGAAGTGAGAGAAGAGCTACCTTATTTATTTTCTTATATATGAAAATGTTCTCATATTTAGTAGGTGTTTTTAGATGAGCTCTTTTCTATATCAATCAATATACTACTCATGAAGTCAATCAATTTCATTTTCAATCACATCTATCCTTCCAATAACTCACAGAGTTTATTGATTTCAGAATGAACACTATTTATCTTTGCAGTGCATTCTTCTAATGTTATCTACAATAATAACTTTGAAAAAAGTATGGTCATTTAGGTTAAACACATAAAATTTCCTTTACATATATATTGATAAAAAATAGTGGCATTTCAGTACAAAACATTTTACATAGAAAATGTTATTGAAAAAAAAGATATCAAACCAGATAAATCTGATCTATACTCTAAGATTATCTACAAGTATGTATCATTCTTTATAATTCTATACAAATAAAAATATCTATTTTTTATTTGTTTTGATTGTAAAAACAATGACGTATTTGGAAACTTTATCGTCTACTAAGTAAAAAAGAATAGAGAAGATGACTCCCTCGGAAAACAATTTTACCATTGAATTCAATTCTGGCAATGGATCTAGACTGATATTCCCATAACAGGGCAAAAGTGAGAATTAATCCTGGAGGAATGACTACCCTTCCGTTGTACTTTAGGACTACATTTTTAAATTGTAAACCACTTGAGTGGTTCTTCCCCTTGCTTGATGTGATCCACTAATGTAGAAATGAAGTTATCCTACTATATATTAGCCTACAGTTGTGACGACGGAGCTTCACACGTAGACATCGAAGAAGAGCAGAAAATCTCTTGATTGAACTCCTGAGACAAGGCATCAACTACAGGGTTGCTAGCACCTAGTTTATACTGAATTTCAAAAGTATACCCCAAAAATTTGCTTACCTATTCTGATAAGACTTTCCTACTTCCCTTTCCTCCAAGAGGAATTTCAGGCTCCTTTGGTTGGTGCGAACAATGAAAGTTCTTCCTAGAAGATAGTGGCGCCATCTTTCTACAGCCAATGTAATGGCCATTAGCTCTTTCTAGTATATAGGTTCGCTCCAAGCTCTACTACCTAGCAGCTTGGTAAAGAAAGCGATTGACCCTTTATGAAGAAGTATTGCACCTATTCCATGGCCTCAAGCATCCGTGTTAAGCATGAATGTTTTGTCAAAGTTTCGCATTGCCAACACAAGCACATTAGTCATGGAAGCCTTGAGATTATGGAAGGCTTCGGTTGCATAATCATTCTACCCAAAATGATCCTTCTTCGATTGTTTTGTAAGAGGTTGGGCTATCTAGGCGTGATTCTTGATGAATTTTTTCTAGTACCTAGTTTACCCCAGAAATCCTCTGAACTCCTACAAGTTTCAAACTTCTGGCCAAACCAACATAGCCTGAATTTTACTTTGATCAACTTCCACCCCACTCCCTAGAATAACGTGGCCCAAATAAGCGGCTTTAGTCTGCCCAAAAAAAATGATTCCGATGTTCTTTAAAGCCCATGATGTAAACCAACACATCATCAAAAAATATTAATATAAACTTCCTTAAATAAAGTTTGAAGACCATGTTCATTAAGGACTGAAAGGTGGCAAGGGCACTTGTTAGGCCAAAGGTCATGATAAAAATTCATAGTGTCCATCATGGGTGCAGAAAGCCGTTTTTTAAATATAATCCTCACAGACCTGAATATTATGGTATCCTAAATGGAAATCCAATATGTAAAATCTGTGAACATCATGAAGTTCATCCAAGAGCTCATAAATGACTTGTATTGGATACTTGTCAAGGATTGTACTCTTAGTCGTGCACAATAGTTCACATAAAATCGCCATGACTCATCTTTTTTTTTTTGTTAACTTACAAAATATGGAAAGAGTAAAGACTTGAAGATGGCTTGATGAGGCCAGCTTTCAGCATATCACCAACCAATTTTTCAATCTTGTTCTTTTGAGAATCAGTCCCTTCTTTTAGCACAATGAAATGCTTTATTTCACATTGAGGTGGGAGGTCGTGAGGTATTTCGAAAACTTCTTGATGCTCAAGTAAGGTACACTGCGGGTATGGAGGTGTTTCATGTACATTTTCTTTTGTAAGCTCTCATGTTAGGAGGTTCATCACTACTAGGAACCCTTGACCTTTTTTTCAAGGGGATCGGAGCATGGCTTTGAGGGAAAGCGCGTCCGACCAAAGAAAGGGTCACCCTTAAGGGTAACACTTTCGTCCCCTAACATGAACTTCATCACCTTTGTCTTCCACTTGGTTGGTAGTGATGGTTCCCAACTTCTCTAGCCACTATATGCCAAGTATAACATTTGAATTCCCCAAAGGTTAAGGTAAAAAAATCTTGCACCACGGTAATCCCCTATAAATGGAGGACCATCCCCTTACATTCACCGTCTCCATGTACCACCTCCCCATTCCCTAAGGTTACCTCAAAGCCAAAGTTGCCAAAAACTGGTAATTTGAGGTGTTCATCTACGTTGGAGGATAAAAAATTGTGTTCAGCTCCAGGATCCACCAGCACCACCACTTCTCCCCCATTGATTATCCCATGTAACTTCATCCTTTTTGGGTGTGTCAACACCATAACCGAATTGAGTAACACCATTGGGGATGATAACGACGACGTGGGGGTGTTTTAACTTAAGTTTCCACCATAGACAGCTGTTTTGGATCCTCCCTTATCTTCTCTTCCTCATCCATTGATAGCCTCATACTACATATTGAACTAAGCGCCAACTCAGTTCAACTTTGAGTGCCCACATAGTTCATCTTTTTCTAGATTTGTTTCTTTTAAGCAAGTGAATGCTCGATAATTGTTCATAACCTACTTTTCTCGTCGCCATGCTTCTCCAAACATTTCAATCACCCATACTTCAACTCACCTCCTTCTCTGACCGAGCTCTTAGATGTACAATGCTTGAAACACACAAATGCATTCACACTTCAAAACCTAAGATTAAAAGACAAACTTAAATGAAATAAAAGAAAGAAAACTTGGGTTGCCTTTCGAAAGCACTATTTTATAGTCACTAGCTTGACTATTCTCATGATTGTTACTTAGATGAGGCGTGCTCAAACTCCAATCTTGTTATTGAAGTGACGTGAACATCCTTGAATTGAGTATTGCACACTACGATATGATCTCCCACCACGAGGCCACACTTCTCAACGAACTTGTCATTCCAACTTCTCGGGTCTGCTTCATCTTTCCCGCATAACTAGGGAGCACATAAAGAGGGCCTTATCCCCTCTATATTGTCAATTATGTATCCAATGGTCCTGAAGTACTCATGTACAAGGGTCACAAGTTGAGTCAACTCGCCGCCATTGATTTCACAATTGACGATAATAGGGTAGGTAGAATTTTCACCCAAATAAACATATTTCAAATTAGAGCGCAAGGGTTTTAGTTTTACTTCATGAGGCATAGATCTATCCTACATTTCTCTCTTACACTTATAGTCTCTAAATGAGGAAAGGGATCACCAATAGGATATTTGTCGAGTAAGCATTCATTTTTAAGGATTTAAACATCACTCTCCCCTCTTCCTTATAAGTAAAGTAGTAAGGCATCAACGAACCTCATATTCCCATGAAGACTTCGAGGACTGACACCTATACTAAAACACTCATCTAAGGATGATGAGATTGTCATTTCCTTTTAGAGCTCAAACTCCACCTTGTCCCTCCATATTTCAAAGAATAGCTTGCCTCTCTTTACATCAATCATTGCACCTACAGTAGTAAGATAAGGTCTACCAAAAATAATAGGAGTTTGGGTATCTTCAGGGATTTCTATGACTATAAAATCACTCCGGAAGAAAATAAACATAGGGACATCCACGAGAGTACCGATAGGGCATTTGGTACTCTTGTCAATGAGCTATATCGTTATCCTGGTTTGAGACAAAGGTCCCACATTATGCAGCCTTTTATAGATAGATAAAGGCATAGGACTAATGCTACCTCCCAAATCACATAATGCATTATTAATAGATTTATTACAATACATAACAAGGGATAGAAAAACTATCTAGACCACCCAAATTGGGTGGAAGTCAATTAGAATAAGTGCGTTTTACTATAGAGATAAATTGACGATTCCCTTGATTTTTCTCCTACTAGTGGATAAGTCCTTTAGAAAGAAAAGGATAGTATTTTGGATATGGCATTGATAAATGGGATATGGAGTGGATGTCTTTTACCATTGGGAGGAACTTTTTATATCTCTCCTTAAGCTCACCCTGTGCTAATCTCTAAGGAAAAGGGATAGGAGGGATGTAGGGAAGGAGAAGTGTTAAAGGCTTGTTAAAATATTCCTCGGGATCTTTAATTATTCTACTCAATTCCTTCTTATGATTCTTATCACTCATTTTAGCTACTACCATAGGGTTCTTTAGGGTCTTATCGCTCCTTGTCACTATGGCATTAACGTATTTTGTATGTTCTATGCCTTTAAAAAGGATCGATAGTCTAGAGCCATCCTTAAGGGCATAGGCTAGCTAGGCAATCTGATTTTATTCATTTTGTTATGTGTTTTCATCTCCCTCAAGATTTTCTCAATTTCATTATTATTTTTGGTCTGGGTGGCTACGAAAATTTCCATTAAAGACTCTAAGTTGGACTTCTAAGGAGGTGGTTGAGATTGGGAAACTCTTAGCCTTGGTCCTGAAGTGAAACCTGGTGGGTTTTATAAGTTGGGATATTAGAACTAGCCATCTGGTTTTTTAATCAATTCTGATTTTGGTTAAGCCCACATTTCCCATGTCTTTGTCCTCTAAAGTTTCCGTAGTTTTTCCTATTGAAGTTCCCTTACACTTGGTTTTTCCCATTTCTACAACCAATATTTGGGTGAGCTCTCTACTTAAAGTTAAATATGTTAGAGTAGGGGTCAAACTTGGGGTTTTGGGTCATATTATTCATGGCATTAAGTTGTTCCTTATTAGAAAATGCATTACCTAAAAATGTTAGTAAGTGACACTACATGGGATTATGGTAATATTCATCACGAACATCATAAAATTAAACCTGCATAGGTGTATTAGAACTAGATGTATGCGGCGACTACATGGCATGCAATGGACTGTTCAATAAAAATTTACCTCATACCTTAATCCATGTTTGGTTTGCACCTACTCACCTTCATTTCAATCAGCCAAAATTCTCAATTGCTTGCTCAATCACCTTGAATGCTTTAGTTGGGCTTAGTCTCTTGATAGCTCCACTGGCTCTCGCATCAAGGATTGTCTTGTTTTTCTTAGACAATCCATTATAAAAGTTATGTATAAATACCCACTTCTCCATTTCATGATGTGGACATGCTTTAAATAGTGTCTCATAGCACTTTTCTTGGAACGTAGCAAGCTTTGTTCTCATCTTGGTAGTCTTAGATGGTGCGAATAACTTACGTCAGAAAGATCTCATGACTTCTTCTCATGTCCTTAAAGAATTAGGCTTCATCTTCTCGAGCCACTCACTAGCTTTGTTGGTGAAAGAGAACTTAAACATACTCATCCCAATGTAATCCTTAGTCACCCTATTTTCTTTCATAGTTTCACAATATCCTATGAACTAATTTAAATATGCGTGTGGTGACTCGTGTTTCTCTCCTCCATAGGGATGACTCTCAACTAACATGATTATTACTTACTTCAACTTAGCCTTTGTAGTGGGTTGTATAATACCACTTTTAAGCTAATCAGCTCTAGGAGCTCCATACTACCTCAATAGCCTATCATTACCGTCCGTCATAGACAAAAGCAGGTTAGAGGGTGTGGAAAATGATGTTGGACTAAAGACTCTTTCTATAGAAGGAGGACTATAAGGATAAGGATTAATTTCTTTGCTCTCTACAGTTAATGAGCTTTCTCCTGGTCTCAAACCTCTTCTAATAGCTCTAAGAGTATGTACGGTGAATCTTAGGATTCAGTGGAGCAAGTTGATAGGCTCTACTACTTCTTTTTGATGGCATATAAAATCAAAGCTAAGTAGAAGATTAGTAGTGACAATCACAATTAAAACCAAAAGAAAAAAATAATAAAAAAACGAAATAGACTAGTAAGAATCGCTAAAGACTCGATACTAAATCAATTGTTAAGACACTAGCTATCAGGAAACCTTGACTTCACCTATTACTAGTAATGGCCAAGCAAGGGTTGTGATCCACAGAGAATGGCTTCTAATAGATATCAATGTTTAACATTTCAATAAAAAACTAGTTATAACTAGACCAAGAGTAGATGCTATTTCTAACTAAAGTACTAATGCGAGGATCTAAAATAGCTAATAGAAGAAAGGAAAAAATGCTAGGGGTTTCAGGATTCAACACCAAATCCTAACATGAATAAGCTAAAGTGGAAATTGGACAAAAAAATGAGATAAATTATGGTTCAAAAACTAACTATTCAATTATGAATCGAATCTAAACCATGCTGTTAGGAAGGGTTTCATCTAAGAATCAACCTTTTGATCATCTTCGAGGAAGAAAGCACTATAATTGGGATTTCTAATTGTTATCTAAAGCAAGCCAAGTAACAAAATAGGGAGAACACAACAAGCGAATAGCTCGAAAATCAACATTCCAACATTAGGTTCAGTACCTAAATCAACATTTTTAAATGACCCAGTCTAGGAACATGAATGGGGAAAACTTATAGGGCCAAATCTAGGTTACAACCAAAACCTAACATTGAACCACCATATTTTACTCATCAACGAACCAATTTCAAACTTTAATCATCATTCATGATCAGATTGAGTTTTCATCCTATCCCCTAACTAATTTAACTACTCATTATTTTGATTCCCAAACATCATATAATTAATCAAACGAAACAAATTTACTGCAATTTAAATCTAAGGCAAAAATGTAAAAACCAAAATGATAGCATAAAAAAAATAAAAAGAAAAAAAATAGAATAAGAGAAGTGATAGAAATTGTTGATATATTTAAGAAAAATCTGATGTTTAACAACCCTTGATGCTAATTCTTGATGACGAAAAAAATCTAAAACAAATCTACAAAACTAATATACTAATACAAAAGAAAAAACCAATACTCTACCCGAATGCTCTCTTTCTCCTCTAAAACTAGGTCTAATAATGAAATTTGATGAATTCTTTGTAAATGCTGATGCCTCCCCTCAAAAGCTTCGTAAATGAGTCTAAATATTGTACGCAACTACCAAAATAAGCCTAAGTAGGTGCTTATGCTATGTTATGAGCGCCCGCTGATAGAAAATTTCCAAGCGAATTGTTAAACTGAGCGGATGCTTGGTTATCATTATGAGCGCCTTTTCAAAAGGATTTTTTTCCTTTTGAGCACCCTCTTGCAGCTCCTTTAGTTCCCCTATATAATTTACTGCCTCCAATTTACTTTAAACTGAGAAGCCGCTTAGAATCCTTCTGGTGCTTGCTTGGTACTATGTGCCTTAAGAAGCCAATTGACTCTTGGCTTGAGCGGTCTACTACTCAACTTTGCTCCTTATTTATTGTGCTTGAGCCAACCATGTTCCTACATTAAGAAACAAAAACACACATAAAAGTAGAAAAGCCATGGGAAATAAAGAGGAAACAGGGTAGTGATATGCTCGTTTTAGAGCACATTTACTACCCCATTTTAGTGTAAAGTCTCGTGATTTTATATTGATTTAATACATATTACACTTGATTTAACCTTGATCTTGTCTTCGAGTAGTATTAAGGTCATTTCAGGTGTTTTTGATGATTTCAAGGTGAAATACGACGTATTCGAGGCTTTGATACTATTATCAAGAGGGTAGACGCGCGTAACATAGCTTGGGCAAGCGTTCTACGTCACTCCTAAAGTTTCCACAAAGTTCAGAAGCCATTAGACACTTTAAGAAGTTGAAAACCAAGAATGAGAGTCAGATTCAACCAAATCTGACACCGATTCGGTCGAATAGTTGTTCAATTCAGAAGCCTATGCTTCTTTCTCACTGGGAAGGCCGAATGGAATTAATTCGGGTGAATGAGCATCCATTCGGCCGAATGAATGTTTCCATTCGGCCAAATGAATGTCTCCATTCGGGTGAATAGTGCATAGAGAAGAAATTGAAGATGAACTCTAGAGCTGCAGGAATGGGCGAATGGGAATGAATTCGGGCAAACGGAGTTACATTCGGCCGAATGGGTCAACCATTCGGGCGAATGGACCTGTTTTTTTTGGAAATTTTATTTCTTATTTAGGTCGGCGCAAAGGCATTTTAGGGTTTTTGGATTTCTTTTATTTTTGGTTATAAATGCCCCTTTTTCTAAAGAGAGGGGGAACCCTAATTTTATTAGTTTGAGTTTCATTTTAGCCTCTAAACCTCTCTTAGTTAATTAAGCCCTAGTTTTCCATTTTCTACTTTCGGAACGTATGTACTCTAAGATTTTGATTTAATTGTTTGGATTGTGATTGTGGATATTCCATTCAAGCTTTATTGTGAGTATCAATCTCTTTTTTACTTTCAAATTTGTTTTATTTCAGTCAATGTTTATCCTCATGTTTATCGCCTATCTAGAATAGTTTCTGATTTATTTTTGCTCTCGTTAATTTCTTTTTAAGATTGTTGCATTTGTTTCACTGAATATCATCATGATGTACATCTTAAACATGTGTGAGTAGTTATCTTTTGGGATTAATTAGTGAAACCCTAGGAAAGGTTATGTTTTTAATGTCTAAGGTTACAGGAATGATGGCAATAAGTAACCCTCGAAACCCAATGCAAATCTTATCCTGCAACTCCTTTAAAGATATAGGGCGATATAGGTCATTCGATTTGATTTATGGAATCACCAACTTTCGCTTGCTTATTTGGGTGTCTAGGCTAGTTATTGTTTGATTCCCTCTAACCTATCATGTTCTCTTTTGAAATCACCTTCCTAGGGTGAATCTAATTTCGTCCCCGTTTTTCTCCCTTTGATTTTCCTCTTTAGTTCATCGTGATTTATATTTTGGTGATTTATATTTATGTCATTAGTTTTAGTTTCTTTTTAAATCAAAAAGTTATAATTATAGTTATATTAATAATTGGAGTTTATTAATATCCTTTGTCCTCGTGGTTCGACCCCCTACTCCACTTTTCTTGTGTGTTTCATAGGTTGTTATAAATATTGTTTGCTTCAAGTTTTAGCATAAACGACTGCTAAAATCTTGCTATCAAATTGGCGCCGTTATATTTAGACTCTTGTTGTTCTTAATATAGCTTTATTTTATTTCGTTTTTGTTGCTGTTTATTTTTTTAGTTAGTAGTTACCTTTGAGTTTGCTGTTTGTAAGCCTCATAGCACGCGCAGGTCAAACCAACCAATAGTGCCATATAATCCTGAGGTCCAACATTTAAGAAAACAACCTTCAACAAAACAACCCTCATATTCTGTTCAAAGTCGATCCACATCCACAATGGCCGACGAACATCAGTTGTTCGGTCAGTTCAAGACTCTTGGCTCACAAGAGTTCCAAGGAGGTGTAGTACTTCCTATTGCTACTACACCATACCAAATACACCCCTAGTTCACAAGGATGGTCAAGGAAACCCCTTTTAGTGAATTAAGAAATGAATGTCCTCTTTAACATCTTGAGGCATTCTCTAATATTTGTGGACTTATCCCTCCATGCCCCAATAGCCCAGACTATGTGCGGATGCACCTATTTCACTTGAGTCTAGCTAGGGACACCAAAGATTGATATAAATGCTTAGACCCCAACTCAATTATTAATTGGGCTCAATTAAAAACAACTTTTCTAGAGAGGTTCTATCGTACGGTTCGAAAGCAAGATTGACGCAAGAAAATTGCGTCCTTCACTCAAGAGGATGATGAGAACCTTAGTGCTACTTGGAGTCGGTTTACAATATTGATTAGAGCATGCTTCCACCATGAGTACTGGGAGAACCATCTCAACACATTTTTCTACGATGGTCTCAATGACTCCACCAAGGCACTTCTAGACTCAGCAGTAGGTTGCCAACTCTCTAAAATTCCATGCACCCAAGTAAAAGCCAGAATTGAAGAAGTTGGTAAGAATAGTGCCTGGGGAGGAGCAAGAATTCAGGGTTTATCAAGAGGTATGATTGACACAACCAACATGGATACCATGAATGGTAAAATTAAAGCAGTTATCGATAAGAAGCTGCCCAAATTAAGCCTAGCCGGTAGTTTGAACACCCCTCCGGTGCGTGAAAAGCACTTTGCATATGCCATATGTGGGGGTACCAACCATAATACTTCCTATTGTGGTGGTTCGCACTCCGAGCATGTTGTTGCAGTGTATTATGGAGGTTACAACCCAAAGACACAAGTGATGAATTACGACGGTTATGGGTATAATCCTGATCATGTTGGAGCCGATAACTATGGTGGACAAGGACAAGGAGCAGGGTATGGGCAACAACCTTTCCCCAATAAACCATATAGACCTCCTTTTAATTCGAATCAAAATCAAGGAAACTTCCACCCGGGATTTAATAGAAATGCTCATAGTGGGTTCAACAACCAAGGTTTTCAAGGGAACCAATCGAGTGGAATAACACAAAGGCCAAATTTATATAGACCACCGGGATTTAATCAAGGACCTAGAAGTGGTTCAAATTTGCCTTTCCCACCTAGTCAACCTCATCATAGGGCTTCTCAACCACAACAAAATCTCACCTCAAACAATGACCATTTAGCCTCCTAAGTAACATCTCTTGCTCAGCAAAACCAGAGTCTCACTCAGATAAATCAGACTCTCATCCAGCAGATGCAACAACTCCAAGCTCATCAAAAGTTGTTTGAAACTCAACTCACCCAAATGGCTAGTCCTCCTAGACCATCGCTATTCCCATCTCACCCTTAACCTAACCCTCTACACAACCTCTACCTCAGCACCCAAACCCAAACCAACACACTGAAAAGCTATCCACCTAAGATCAGGGACTTAGTATGATGGCCCTTCATATCCGGTTGATGCACCTTTAGTATGGGTTGGTGATGGGACAAGAGTGGATGTAAATAAAAAAGAAGAGGAAAAAGGTAAGGGGTCGAGAGTTGAAAGTAAAGGAAGAGGGGATGATAAGGAAGAAAAGATAAGGAGTGAGAAGTTGGTAGAGAGTAAGGAAGAGAGGAATAAGAGGATTGAGGAGAGAAAGAGGCTAGATCACTTGTATGCACCCCTACTTCCTTTTCCCTACAGGAGAGTAGAAAAGCAACTTGATGAGAAGTTCAAGAGATTTCTAGAACACTTACAAAAGATGGAGATGAAGATTCCATTCTTAGATGTAATGACACAAATGCCTAAGTATGCTAAGTTCTTGAAGGACTTACTATCCAACAAGAAAAAGCTTAAGGAAGAAGTAATCAGTCTCCTCCATCAAGTTAGCTCCATTTTACAAGGGAAAATTCCTATAAAAGAGCGAGATCCCAGTCCATACAACTTTCCAGTAAAGTTGGGGAATCTTGACCCTAAAGGGGCGCTCGCCAATCTAGGAGCTTCGATTAGCCTTATGCCTCTATCCATCGCCAAGAAGCTACCCTTTAGCCTAAGACCTTCAAGAAAGACAATCCAATTAGTGAATAGGGCATAAAGGTTCCGTGCAAAGAACTTTATGATATACTAATCCAAGTTGGAGAACTAGTGGTCCCCTGTGACTTTATAGTGATAGAAATGGAAGAGGACCCTTATACTCCACTCATTTTGGGAAGAGCCATTCTAAAAACACTCCGGGCAGTTAATAATTTCACGTATCCTCCTTCGGCTTGCTGCACTTTATCCTAAGCAAAAAAAAGGTTATTCTATGAGTGTTAATATGGGATCAAGGTTCCTAGTGGGTACTCATAAAATTTGAATAACTTTGTGTCCATGAAAGATTTAAAATTAGTGGGGTATGAAGTCTCATGATAGTCCTGTTATAAAGCAAGTGTTTCTACCTATTGTCATTCATCATATTTTTCCCAAGCATATTAGGGATTCAATCACTAGACTTTATTATTTTTTCAATACAATATACAATAAGGAGCTTGATCTATCATGTTTGGATGAGTTACAGGCTAATGTTGTTAGGACCTTATGTCAATTAGAGATGTATTTTCCAACTTTGTTCTTTAATATAATGGTACATCTAGTTTTTAATTTGGTTTGAGAAATCAAGGTGTGTGGTCTAATTTTCCTAAGATGGGCTTATCCTTTCGAGAGATACATGGGTACTTTAAGAAGAAGGTGAGAAACTCATCACACCCTAAAGGTAGTATACTTTAAGAAGAAGGTGAGAAACTCATCACACCCTAAAGGTAGTATAATTTAAGGTATAACCACAGAGGAGGTAGGTCGGTTTCTTGGTGAGTTCTTATATAGGGGGAAAGAAATTGATTATCAAAATTAATGCATGAAGGGAAGATCAAAGGGCATAAAATTTTGGGTTCTAAGGAGGTGTTAATTCTATTTCCAAAAGAGAGACAAGCTTATTTATTTGTTTTGCACCATATCACAAAGTTTAATTCTTACTTGGAAAGGTATATGAATAAATTAAAGGTGAAGTACCCTTATAAACGTGAACCATTAATGATGCAAGAACACAACACCATCTTTATTTATTGGTTTTATGAACAAGTTATGCATGAATTGTCTAAAATAGGCCATAACATTTTTAATACAATCAAGTGGGTAGCTTATGTCCCTTGTACAAATGGTCGATCTTTTGAGGAGTATGATAGAAATGGATATACCTTCTACAACCAATGTTGGGAAAAGAAATTAAAGTCTGTTCAAAATACAAGTGTTTTAATAGTACTTCTTCTCAAGAATATGCTAGCTCAAACGATAAGGCATCAATTGATGCGACCTTGTCTTACTATAGGATAATGAAAGAGATATACTATAGCTTTAAGGTTCCCCTTTCTCAATGCAAGTGGGCAAATATCAATTAATGTGGATCGATGAAAAAAGATGTATCAAATTGGAGTTTAGTGGACATGACTCATATGCATGATACGGAGGAACCGTTTATACTTACAGCACAAGCTAAACATGTATTCTATATGAAACACACAAATGACTCTAAATGGGTTGTTGTTGTCCCTGGTAAAAAACATATCCTGTAAATTAGTGATGTCACTAATGAGGAAAACTATGATGACTTTGATGATCTCCCACCGTTTTTAATGCCCATGTAATGATGACATGGATAGGCCTGAAAAAGAAATAAATTATATTAGAATGGATCACCATGAAGGAGTTACTATAGATGAGTAGTACTCATTTTCTAAGTATTATTTTGTAGTTACGTTAATAATTGCTTTATTTTGTTCTTCATGCGTAGAGTTACGGTTTAAGATTGTTGATGATTGATTGATTGACATTCGATGCGAATCTTATCCTTCCACTCCTTTGGAGACATAGGGCGATTATAGGTTGTTCATGTGATTTATAGGGTCACAAACTTCCTCTCGTTATCTTGAGTGTCTTAATTGATTGTTGTTCGATTTTCCCCTTACTTGGCGTGTTTTCTAGTTTGATTGTCCTTCCTAGGGTGGAACTAATCTATCCCCGTTTTTCTTCCATAGCATATTTTCGCTTATATTCTTGCTTCATTTTTTTGTTATTAGTATAGTTCAATCAAATCCCAAATAAACCCTTTACATCCAGTCTAGAAACTATCACCCCTTGTCCTTGTGGTTCGATCCCTGACTTACCATTACACTAGTTGTAGTAGTATTAGGGTGTTTATAAATATTGTTTGCATAACTATTCTTTTAGTAAAATGACACTAAAAGACGATTATCACTTGGTTGGCTTGATCTCGATGAAGGAGGTCCAAAAAGTTTTATGTAACCTATCTTAGTCCCTCCTTGTCCCAGGAAGTGTCCAAGGGGATATGGCTTCCCAATGGGCATAGCTAATGTGTCTTGGTTCCTCATAAGAATGAATTCCTCTTAAATTTACTTATCTCAAAACTTCAACTTAAAAGAAAAAGTCAAAGATTAGAAATGAATGTCAAATATTATAAACTTTGGGAACTTTAGTGATTTGTAAATATAATTTTACGTATTATTTAGCCACAGCTTGCGTGTCCATGTTTGGAATGACTGTCTCCCTAGCTTTCTTGTCCTTCCTGTGCCTTGAACAAAACAAGTCATCCCCATGGCTTATCTAAGTGGTGCTTGATTACATAGAAGAAGCTCTCGTGCAAGAGGGATAGAAACATTCTGCTATCCTATGTTACCTTGCCTTGTTGTATCTTGACTCTCTAAGATCATGGGGATGAATGTTCATCTTGGCACGCTTGCTCGCCTTCTCGATTTTGGCTTGTAAATAACAGTAAAGGTCATAAGTACCTTAGAAAGCATCTATGTCATATATATCACCTCGATCAGTCTCCACGTGACATTATACTCAATGTTATCCTCATCAACATCGATATTTTTGTCACTAGCCATAATGTAGACCAAAATAGCATCAAAGAATAAGAAAATAATGCAAACCGAGTCAATAAATCATCTAACCTAGGGTTTCACCAATAAAATCCCTAAGAAAACTACTCACTCATAGTAATGAGAACTAGGGCATAAACAATGAATAAGATCATGATTGAAAGCACAAACAATTTAAACGTAAATAAATAAGGGAACAAAAAAGAAAACTGAAGAACTATAACAAAATCGACAACTACTCTATCAAAACTGTAAATGGAGCAAGAATAATAAAAAGAACAATGGAATTAACAAAACAATACGTGAAAGCATTAAATGAAATAGAACAGTAAAGAATCGATACCTTGCATAAATGAAATTGCGTGAATGAAAGAGAATCTGAATCCGAAATACAAAGCTTAAAAGGAGAACCACGAAAGCTAAAAATCTAAACTAATGCATGAATGAAATGGAAAGAATTAAAGTGATGTTCTAGGTTGAGGCACAAGAGCTCTCAAAGTAGGCATGAGGGTTTTTTTATAGAGCAAGAGGGTATTTATACCCTAGGGACATAAGGTGGTAAAACCCTAGAAAAACCCTCGAGGGCCGACTAAAGAAAGAACCAAAGACTATGGGAAAGAAGGCCATTCCGCCAAATGAAGATGGGATTCGGCCGAATGAGAGGACATTCGACTGAATGAGTGTTTCATTCGTCCACTACAGAAGCTTGGAGTTTTTTTTACCTTGTCCACCATTCGACCGAAGGAGCCCATGCATTCGGCCAAATGGTCCTTGATTTGGCCAAATGTGAGTTCATTCGGCTATTCCCAAGAGCTTGAGTTATATGCTTGAGTCCCTGTCTTCCATTTGACTGAATGGATGTCAGATTCGGTCGAATCTGAACCTGAACCATGCTAACAGCTCCTTTGAAGTAGCTAATGGCTTTTAGAGTTTGTGGGCTCTTTGAGAGTGACTTAGAACGCATGCCTAAGCTATAATATGTGCATCTAAACTCTTAATAAGTGTGTTAAAGCCTCAAATCCATCACATTTTACCTTGAAATTATCAAAAGTACTTGAAATGACCTAAAAACAGCTCGAGGATAAGATCAAGGTAAAATCGAATGTAATGTGCATAAAATCAATCTAAAACCGCAGGACTTAACACTAAAACGGGGTAACAAACATTCTCTAAAACGAGCACATCACCAAGTCAAAGCGTTTCCATGGAAAAACAGGAGACCCTAAAGGCTCAACTTCGAGAAGAACTTAGAAAGGAGTTTGACGCTACCATAAAGGAAAAATTATTCTCACTAGTTCAAGACATTGGTATTAGCACCGAGAAGTTAGCATCCCAGAGCATACGAGTGTCTACTCCCTAGCTAGAGGGATGTTATATCATCTTTTTAAACTTTTATGTTGAATAATTAAATGTTTGTATCATTAATGACCTATAATATTGACATATTATATCAAATTTTTAGAGTCTTACCAGTTTCCATCTACTCCACAAAGATCCAACTATGGGATCGATATACATTTATAGCTAGTGATGTCGTGTACCTAAGTTAGTCAGGCTAACAATTTTCATGAACTCACTAAGGAACGAGGCTTGAAGGACGTGAAGGGGTGATGGTTGAGGCTATTCTTGACTTTTTCAAGGGAACAACCCTACCGATCATGATTCCACAGTACAACTTGGTGACATTGAATGACACAATTGGGAATTTTTTGTAATGACCTCTACAATTTGATCAAGTTCAGAATTAAGATAGAAATTAAAGATTGAATCGCATTTTATCTATAATTATTTTCAGTATGGTCAAGGTTGTCTTCTTGTGCATTTTTAGGTGACTCCACAAGCTAAGAAAATGAATGGGACGTCCAGTGATGAGGTCATTGGGAGCAATGAACCAGCCTTAAAGAAGTTAGTGGCAAAAAACTGGCCTCTTCTCATTGAAGATGTAGCAGAATCTCTTAGTCTCGAGTATAAGTGGCTACTTCAATGTGCGACAATGATGAAGGAAGAGGATACCATTAATGTACTGTTGGATCAAGCCTTAGTCAACTACTTTGAAGATTTATGATATTCAATTCTCATAGGGAGCAGCGTGGCTTAACAAAGCTGAAATCCCTCAATTCTTATAGGGAGCTCAATTGAATATTTCTGATATTCAATTCTTCATGAGGTATACACAGTTTGGATATATGTAAACTTATGTCATACTGTTAAAATTTTTAAACCATTTTGATAAAGCTTTTTACAATTGTGTAGGGCACTCTAAGATGATTGTATGTCATGTGATTTACTATCATTAGTTAGTTGGTTGTGTCCTGAGGCCACTTCAAATGCAAGAATCAATGGTAACATCGAGGAGGTAAAGACGTTTGTCTATTTCACATTCACAAAAGCCCTCCAAGCTGGGTTGAAGTTCATTTTAATCCTTATTTTCGAATGGTAAGTTTGTATCTGATGTGTGAACATAATACTAATTACATATACATTTACTTTAGAGTATGATAATGTATTCGTATGTAAATAAAATTCTCATTAGTTATTGCTTAATATATAGTTCACACTCGATGTTGTTAGTCATTTTTGTGGGCAGTGGTAAAATCTACTTCTTTAATTACGCTCGGTCAATGTGCAATATTAAGCTGAAAGCGATTATTAATTAGTAAGTGTTATCAATAGATTTACATTGCAAGTTTGGTTGAAATTGAACTTTTAAACTAATCCATGTCATTTTCCAATGTGTTTAAAAGACTTACATTGCAAGGAGATAGAACCAAAAAGAAAACTTTAACATGTATAGAAGTGATGGTAAATTGATTAATTAAAATGTTGTAAAATAATGTTATCACATGACTAACATTTCTATTTTTTTATTCATAGTGTGCTCCAAAACGTAGGGGAATTGAGTGCGGCCACTTTGCGATACATTTCATGCTTGACGTCCTCTCGAGGTGATCTTGTCTTCGAGTTGTTATAAGGTCATTTCAGGTCTTTTTGGGGATTTCAAGGTAAAGTGCGACGTGTTCGAGGCTTTGACACTCTTATCAAGAGTTTAGATGTGAATATCAGATCATGGGCACGCATTCCAAGTCACTCTCAAAGATCCCACGAAGTTCAAAAGCCATTGGACACTTCAAAGAAGCTATATAGCAGTGTTCATGCTCAGATTCGACCGAATTTGAGCACCATTCCGTCAAATGGAAGACAGGAACTCAAACATATGATTCAAGTTATCTGATATGGCTGAATCACCACCCATTCGGCCAAATCAAGGCTTCCTTTGGTCGAATGGTGGACAGTTCCCAGATTTTGTTCCCTTTCTTAAGCTTTCTGATTTGGGCGAAGCCTATAACTATTTGGCCGAATCCACTCCCATTCGGCCGAATCAACCCATCATTCGGCTGAATGGTGCCTCGAGGGTTCTTCTAGGGTTTTACCCCCTTATGTCCTTAGGGTATAAATACCCCCTTACTCTACGTAAAACCCTTATGCCTAATATGAGAGCTTTTTTGCCTCAACTTGGAACATCATTTTATTTCTTTCCATTTCATTCATGCACTACTTTAGATTTAAGGCTTTTATTGTTCTCCTTTACAAGCATTGTATTTTAGATTCAAGTAGTCTTTCATTCAAGTTACTACTTTATTTCGTTTAATGCTTTCACGTATTGCGTTTGTGGATTTCTTTACTCTTTCTGTTATTATGTCTCCATTTCTGGCTATGAGTGAGTAGTTCTCCTAGGCATTTAATTGGTGAAACCCTAGGTTTGGCTTGTTCTTCATGGGTAGAGTTAGGGTTTGAGATTAGTAATGATTATTTGATTGATATTCGATGCGAATCTTGTCTTGCCACTCCTTAAGAGACATAGGGCGATTATAGGTTGTTCATGTGATTTATAAGGTCAGAAACTTCCTCTCATCATCTTGAGTGTCTTGATTGATTATTGATCGATTTCCCCTGACCTAGCTTATCTACTAGTTTATTATCTTGCCTAGGGTGGAGCTAATTTATCCCTGTTTATCTTTCATTGCTATTTATCATCTTTTTAATCCTTGATTTAGTTTCCTATCATTAGTATAGTTTAGAAAATTCATTTCTCAAATAAACTCTCTACATTAAGTCTAGAACCTAGCATCCCTTGTCCTTGAGGTTAGACCCCTGACTTACCATTACACTAGTTGTAGTAGTATTAGGGTGATTACAAGTATTGTTTGTGTAACTAGTCTTTTAGTAAACGACGCTAAAAGCCGATTACCAAAATGGTGCCGTTTCCGGGGACAAGGCGTTATGTTTAGATTATAGTCTTGCTGTAATTCATTTTTGTTTTATTTATATTATTGTCCTTTAATCTTGCTTGTCAGTGCTTACGCTTGGTCTCTAGTGTTGTTTGCATGTCCTATAGCACACGCAGATCAAATCAGCAGCTAGTACCATACGAACCTGAGATTCAACGTAGTAAATGGAGAGTTCCATCCCAAACTCTGTTATAACCAAATACTCCCAACCCTCCTACACCACCAATGGATGAAAATCAATAATTATTTAGTCAATTTGGGACACCTGGGTCCCAAGAATTTCAAGGAGGTGTCATGTTACCCAAAGCTCCAACTCTTTATCAAATACATCCATAGTTCACCTAGATGGTGAAGGAGACCCACTTTTGCGGTTTGAAAAATGAATGGCCCCTCCAACACTTGGAAACATTCTTAGATATTTGCAGGCTCATTCCTCCATGCCCCAACAGTCTGGACTTTGTGCGGATGCACCTATTTCACTTGAGTCTAGCTGCCAACGCTAAGGATTGGTATAAATGCTTAGAGCCAAACTCAATCATTAATTGGACTCAATTGAAGACATATTTTCTAGAAAGGTTCTATCCCACTGTTTGAACGTAAGATTGGTGCAAGAAAATCGCGTCCTTCACTCAAGAGGATGATGAGAACCTCAGTGCTACTTAGAGTCTGTTTAAAAGGATGATTAGAGCATGCCCCCATCATGAGTACAAGGAGAACCATCTCAATACATTTTTCTACGATGGTCTCAATGACTCCACCAAAGCACTTCTAGACTCTGCAGTTGGTGCCAACTCTGAAAGTCCCATGCAATCAAGTGAAAACTAAGATTAAAGAGGTGGCCAAAAATAGCTCTTGGGGAGGAGCAAGAGGTAATGGACTACCGAGGGGGATGATTGATTCAAGTAACTTGGACACGATTAGTTTAAAAATTGAGGCTATCATGGATAAGAAATTATCCAAGTTCAAACTAGCTCAAGGTAGTTCCAATGTATCATCAGCTAATGAGAAGCCCTTTTCATGTAGAATGTGTGGGGGCACCAATCATGATACATCCTATAACATATGGCATCTATGAATTATGGGGGGTGCAACCAAGAAGGATCTCCAGTTATGAACTATAATGATTATGGGTACAATCCTGATTGTGTGGCAGCTGTGGGTTATGGTGGTCAAAACCAAGGGTTTGCTGAATAAGGTCCCTACAACAATCAACCCTTTAGACCTCCCTTCAATCCAAATTCTAGCCAAGGAAACTTCAACCAAGTTTACAACTCCAATAATAATGTCCCCTTTAGCAATTAAGCAAATGGGAGTTTTCCTAGGCCGAATGGGAATAGGCCGTATCCTGAAGTGCCAAGGCCTAACCCTAACCTACCCTACTCATCTACACAACCACCACCAAACTAGCATCCAAATCATGATTACTTTCCAGTCAAGTGAACTCTCTTACTCAACAAAATAAAACCCTCTCCCAAATCAATTAAACCTTGATCACTCAAATGCAACAACTTCAAGCATAACAGAAGTTGTTTGAGTCCCAGCTTGCTCAGATGGCCAATCCACCTCCACAATTACTATTCCCATCTCACCCTCACCCTCAACCAAACCCATCTACCCAACCTCCATCAACAAACACTCCTGACTCGAACCCCAAACATCACACATGCAAGGCAATCTTTCGAAGATTGGGAACCTTATAGTCAGATCTAGTTATAGCTCCAAGATATGATCTAAGGGAAGGGTCCTCAAAGGATATTGGTTTTCAAAGGGAAACTGAGCATATGGATGATCTTAAGGGGAGAACACAAAAGAAGGTTGGTGAAGAAGGTGAGAAAAACAAAGTTAAAGTAGAAGAGCATAAGAAGAAAAGGAAGGATGAAGAAGAGAGATAGAGGGACATACAAGAAAGGAGGAAACTTAAGCTTCAACATGCTCCGCTTCTACCTTTTCCTTACAAAAAGGTAGAGAAACAATTACAAGAAAAGTTTCTTAAATACCTAGAGCATATGCGGCAACTTGAGATGAAGATACCATTCTTAGAGGCCACGGAACAAATGCCTCAATATGCTAAGAATCTAAAAACTCTCTTAAGAAATAAGAGAAAGCTTGGGGGAGAAGTGATTAGTTTGCCAAAGCAGGTGAGTGCCATCATTCACGGCACCTGGGCCAAGAAAGAAAAAGCTAGAGGACCCTTTGTGCTCCCAGTCACCCTTGGAAAACTCAAGTCTAAGGGAGCACTTGCTTACCTTGGTGCCTCTATTAGCCTCATGCTGATGTCTATTGCCAAATAGCTAACCTTTGAGCTCAAGCCATCAAAGAAAACCATCCAACTAGCTAACCGAAGTATAAAAGTGCCAAGTGGGGAGTTTGAGGACCTTCCGATCCAACTAGGGAACATTGTGGTTCCATGTGACTTTGTGATGCACGAGATGGTTGAGGATCCTTATACCCCCCTCCTCATCATAGGGAGAGATGCTTTGAAGACTTTGGGTGCCTAGATCGACTGCAAATCTAAGACTATCACTGTGAGGGTAGCCCAAGAAAAGGTTATGTTTGCCTTTTCTAAGTCCTCCAAAGAACCCATGGTCGAGCAGATTTTTTCCTTTGCTGTTTTTGAAAATATAGTTGAACAAAAGGTTAAGGGGTGTGATTTTTTTGCTGCCTCGGTGTTTGTTGAGGTGAGAGAGGTGGAGAAAACAATTAAGAATGTTGTTTTTTATGTTTAGAAGGAGATGGTTCTGATGCAGGAAAATTGTGATGATTTTGAGGGTACTAACAAGCCATCTCATAAAAGGAAGAAGGGTAGAAAAAGAAGAAAAACCAAAAATAGATCGATGGATCCACCCTGGCTTAGGGGAGCCTTGCATTATAGCCCACTTCTAGATGACCCTGGTTCTACTTTGCTTACTTTTGTCACTGCTGCTCGGTGGAAAGTCTTGACTCCACACGCTGGAGGTGATGGAGATCCTAGGAGTGAGTCACTCCTACAAAAGGTATAATTTCTTTATCTTCTTTCTCTGTCTAAGCTGGTGGCTAATTGTGTCGTTCTTACCGACGTTAAGCAAAAGTACATATGAGAGATAACCCGGTGTTAGTATAGTTTGTTTGTTTTCTTAGCTATAGTTTCCAGAATGCTGATCTTTCTCCTTTTTGGTTCTCTTATCCACCTTTCCCAAGTGCCGAGATGGCTCTTGAGCTAGCTTGGGGGGGGGGGGGGGGGGTTCTTGTGTTTTCAAAGTTTCAAAAGATTCGCATTATTGTCATTATTGCCTTGGTTTTTATTATAGCTTTTGCATGTTTAATTGTGTTTTGGGTTGTGAAACCGACATGTAAGCTTCTAATGTGTACATTCTAGTGGTCTTATGCATACTCATGTTTTCCTAGCCTTGTGCCTGTTTTGGGGCCGAATGATTGACTGTTTTCCACCCGACATGGGGATTTGGGCTTGCTTGGTTTGTGGCTTGGATGACTACCTAATAAGGCACATTTTGACTAGCCTAGTGAGGATTGAGCCTTCTAGGAATCCATTATGAGTCCTATGTCATCAAGTTCTAGTTAGAGAATCTAAGTATTTTGTCTATTCTCCTCTAGCATAGTCTGCTTTTCTAAAGGTTAGGGATGATAACACATTTGTAGTTACAGCTACATGGCCAAATTGCCTACCATGAATATTGACTGACTTTAGGGTAAGCCAATTTTGTGCCTTTACCTTCTTTTTTGTAGCCACACCATTTAACTCCACATAACCTAAACGTCCCCTCTCTTTACCTAGAGGATAGTCAAGTGATCATAGTGAAGTGGTGTCCGTTGCATTGTGGTGTAGGATTTCGGTTTGAAAAGTCGTTGTCAGATGATATGACTCTATACATTACTCTTAGTATATTTCAGAATTATTAGCATGAAAAACACAAAAAGAAAAACAAAAGAAGAAAAAAAAACAAAACAAAAAGAAAAAAAAGAGAAAGAGAAAAATTTGAGAATAAGGTTGGTGTAATGTATTAGAGTTCATTTATGCATATCTTGAAGATATTTGGAGTGGCATTGTTGTCGAAACTCGTAGTTGTCCTTGGTTTTATTACCTTGGATTGCTTACTATCCTCTATTTTAACTCCACATCCCCAAATTTTACCCTACCTTGATCCTAGCCCACATTGCAACCCTTTCCAAACTTGTTCGACTTGGTCTGATTAGTAAGTTCTGTGCTGGAGAGTAGATAAGATACAATTCCCAAGACTTCTCCCTATTTATGTGTTCAATTCTCCGCTCATCTTTAGTACGATGATTATGAGCGAAACACACACCTTATTAAATACACGGGCATATTAGAAATTTCCCACATCTTTTGGGAAATAACCTTGTGAGCGTAGACTTGTGACCTCATTAGGTAATAGGTGGCATGGCCTGTATTGTAGCTTTTCCAGTGATCCCGAGTCTGTGGAAAACATTGTTCTTCTTGGTATTATGCTCTCCTGACACCAATGTACTTGCACACCTATGGCTAGGGAAGAGTTTTGCGCATACATGACTTGCATTGTCTTGTTTTCCGCTTGCCTTGTTTTTCATTTGCTTTAGTGACTGTTTTTCCCAATGCTTTCGCGTTGCCCTGCTAGTTCATTTTCTAGGGACTAGCAAAGGTTTGGCTTGGGGGAAGTTGATGTGCTTGTTTTAGAGCACGTTTACAACCCCATTGTAGTGTCAAGTCTCGCGATTTTAAATTGATTTTATGCACATTACGCTTGATTTTACCTTGATCTTGTCTTTAATTTGTTCTAAGGTCATTTCAGGTATTTTCGAGGATTTCAAGGTAAAGTGCGACGTGTTCGAGGCTTTGACACTCTTATCAAGAGTTTAGATGCGCGTATCCAAGCTAGGGCACGCGTTCCAAATCTCTCTAAAAATCCCATGAAGTTCAGAAGCCATTGGACACTTTGAAGAAGCTGTATAGCAGGGTTCATGCTCAGATTCGACCGAATCTGAGCACCATTCGGTCGAATGGAAGACAGGAACTGAAGCATATGATTTAAGTTCTCTAATATGGCTGAATCACTACCCATTTGGGCGAATCAAGGCTTCCTTCGGTCGAATGGTGGACAACTCCCAGATTTTTTTCCCTTGCTTAAGCTTTCTGATTTGGGCGAAGCTGATAACCATTCGGCCGAATCCACTCCCATTCGGCCAAATCAACGCATCATTCGGCGGAATGGTGCCTTTTTCCGCTGAATGTATTTCCTTTTTAAGCCGGTCGTCGATGGTTCTGCTAGGGTTTTACCCCCTTATGTCCTAGGGTATAAATACCCCCTTGCTTTGTGTAAAACCCTTATGCCTACATTGAGAGCTCTTGTGCCTCAACTTGGAACATCATTTTATTGCTTTCCATTTCATTTATGCACTAGTTTAGATTTAAGGCTTTTATTGTTCTCCTTTTCAAGCATTGTATTTCAGATTCAAGCAGTCTTTCATTCAAGTATTCTCATTGACATAAGTTCTCCTTTCCTTTATTGCTCTATTTCGTTTAATGCTGTCACTTATTTCTTTTGTTGATTTCATTACTCTTGTTGTTATTATGTCTCCATTTATGGCTATGAGTGAGTAGTTCTCTTAGGGGTTTGATTGGTGAAACCCTAGGTTTGACTTGTTCTTCATGCGTAGAGTTAGGGTTTGAGATTATCAATGATTGTTTAATTGATATTCGACGAGAATCTTGTCCTGCCACTCCTTAGGAGACATAGGGAGATTATAGGTTGTTCATGTGATTTATAAGGTCGCAAACTTCCTCTCGTCATCTTGAGTGTCTTGATTGATTGTTGATTGATTTCCCCTGACCTTGCTTATCTAAAACTTTTATTGTCTTGCCTAGGGTGGAGCTAATCTATCCCCGTTTGTCTTTCATTGCTATTTATCATAATTTTTATCCTTGCTTTGCTTTCCTGTCATTAGTATAGTTTAGACAATTCATATCTCAAATAAACTCTCTACATCAACTCTAGAACCTAGCATCCCTTGTCCTTGAGGTTCGACCCCCGACTTACCATTACACTAGTTGTAGCAATATTAGGGTGATTACAAGTATTGTTTGTGTAACTAGTCTTTTAGTAAACAACGCTAAAAGCCGGTTACCAGGGAGGCTACTAAAAGTATGGATACAAAATCTATGTCTAAGCTTCCTCTAAAAGAGGGAGATAAGGCCGAGGTAAATGGGCAAACGAGGCCAAGATAGTCAAAGTTGGGCACCGCATGAGCCACTCAAACCCCTAGTTATGACCTCTTCGAGGTCAAATATAGTGCTTTGACTATATACTATGTAGAGATATATCATGTGACCAAGAAGCTCATAAAGAATGCAGTCTGAAAGGTCAATACCATTAGACAACACTAAAAGGATAAGAAGGCTTCCTACAGCTATCTCGGTTAAGCCCTTAGTAACCTAGGCTAGGTATTCCATAAACTAAGCCATGAGACATAGAATCCTAGTGCCAAAAGCTCTATCTACCCTAACAATAGGCTTAGACTCATTGTAAATCATTTGCCAAAGGAAATACATCTCTAGAGATGAGCTAGCACCCCTTTCAACATCTTTGTTGAATAGGTTCCAACCTAGGACCCTATATGCTACCCTCACCACCGGGTGAATTATCCAAGTTACCTTGGATCGACTTAGGTTTTTAGGTTATGAGCCTGGAGATGTCCCTTCATAATAAACTATCTTATTAATCTTTTAGCCTAGAATGGCTAGGGTTAAAAACCCATTTAAGGGAATACCTAAAGCCTCATGAACATCCTCTAGGGTGAATTATAACCTTTGGCCGAAGACATTAAAATACATTCTAAAAGGCATATAGTTGGCGTTACGGTTAGTTTTGAAGGTCAAGTTTATATAGGTCGAGGCATGAAGGTTAAGAAGGGATTCCCATCCAAACCTATATAATAATTCATGGACCACTCCTTCAAGTCCTAAAGCCCTAGCGCCCGATGGGTTATGAAATTGGGTAGAAATTCGGTGCCTATTGGTATTTCTAATGAAAATGCGCATATAGTCCTCCTTATTCCTATAATCAATCCGATAAATTTCCATTTAGGGCACTTAGACATGGATTAGGGAGGGGCTCCTTCCTTCTAGATGATAAACTAGGGTTTTCTACCAACAATCCTAAAATTAATCCATTAACTCATTTCCACATTCCCAACACAACCAATACACAATACATGCCAACACAACACAATTCAAGCATAAATTATGAATAAAATTAGAAAAATAAGCATTGAATAGTGAAGTGTATGAAATGGGAAGGGTTAGAGTGTACCAAAGCTTTATAGAGAAAAGTATCACCAAGAACACTTGTAGAAACCCCCCATTGTATGTATGGAAGCTTCAAATACAACCAATTTGCATCAAAGAGAACTACACTAAAAATCCAAACATTTTTTTGAAAAAATAGGGTTCTTGAGTGTTCAAAGTGAACGGGTATGAATTTGAAGGAAAAATTGGTTGTAAAGTGGAAAGAATTGAAGGAAATTATTGATATTTGGTGTTTGGCATAGTTCGTCGAGTAATTGAGTGAAGTTTTAGAGTAGAGGAGTATAAGATAACTCGTGAGTTTGAGAGAGGGTTTGTGTGAAATACGAAAATTGAGTGAATTTGCTTATTAAAAGGCTCTAATTAGGGGGCAATCGATAAAGTGTCCTTAGTACTCAATCAAGTCCTTCACCAAAACCTCGAAATTAGAGCTTTTGCCTGCACACTAGAAATTGAAAAAATACAAGGCACTCGATCCAATGCTAAGCACACTTGAACGAGTCTCTTCATTTCGCGATTTTTTAACATTCTGCCAGCACACTAAAATTAGAAAAAATACAAGGCACTAAACCAAGTTCTCTGCACACTCAATTGAGTGTCTACAAAAAATGTAGATTTTAGCTAATTTTCCCGCTTATCACTCTCCCTTGCTTACATAATCTTCCTCGAGACTCTAAACACATTTCAAAGCAATAAATCACCAAGTACAAACCTTAAATGATTAGAATGACCTAAATCCAACAAAACAAACACAAAATAATACAAAAATGAAAGTCACATTTCAAATCCAATAAAAATTAGAAAAATTCAGAAAAAATTACAAAAAAATAAGAAAAATGGGTTGCCGCCCATTAAGTGCTTGTTTTTTGGGTCATAAGCTTAACCCCTGCTTTTGATGAAGGAATAGAAAGGTTAAGGCTAGACTTCTTGTGAATAGGGTCTCTTGTGCGGTAATGCTTCAAATGAGGCCCTTTCCTTAACATGTCTAGATATGATTGCTTCTCTTCATATATTAAACCAGGGTAAATCAAAGGTAGAGAGGACATAGATTTTGAGTCACTTGGTTATCCCAACTAACTCCAAACCTTTTTCACTTTTACCAAGGCTTTAGCACTAGGTACACTTTTAGTGATTTAAGGAGATCTTTACTTTGATCTTTTCACAAGTCCTTACACGGATCCACCCTAAAGACCATAGTACTCATGGGAGTTCTTTCGACCAAACCAACTAAGGAAAACTCTACCTTCTCATGCTCTACCTCAAAAGTGCTCATACCATTTTTCATATCTATTATATCATCATGTGTCGTAAAGAATAGTCTTTCCAAATTGATGGGAATTAGCTTGTCCTCTTCTATCTCCTTAGCTATGAAATCATATGGTATATAAAACTTCCCTAAACGGATAGGGACATCTTCCACGATACCTATAGGTGACTTTACAGTTTTATGTGCTAACTTAAGAGTGATGTGAGTGGGTTTTAGGTCACCCAAACAAAGTTTTTTTATATAGTGATAAAGGCATGAGGTTCACTATAGCTCCTAAGTGACATAACACATTCTTGATCTTAATATCACCAAATGTGACTGGAATAGAGTAACTACTCGAGTCACCTTGCTTCATAGGAAGCGAATTGTGAATCACTACACTACACTATGCTGTATAAGGCACAGTTGCATCTTCCTCAACTCTCCTCTTCTTCGACATTATCTCCCTCTAGTACTTAGAAAAAGAGGGCATCTCATAGATAATGTCAAGGAATAGGATTATTAGACATAACTTCTTCAGAATATTAAGGAACTTCCTATACTTCTTCTCGAGCTTTACTTATGCCAATCTTTGAGGAAAAGGAGTCGGCGGTTTGGATAATTCAACTAGAGTATAGGGAAGTTCTTTCTTCCTATCCTTTTATTTTTTAACATATTATTCCTCAATTTTGACCTCTTCTAGAGTTTTCATTACTCTTATTGGAAGATATTCCTAATTCTTACAACTTCTCAAGGTCATCGCATTCACATGTTGCTTAGGAGGAATCTCGGTATTTCTACGGAACTTAAATGGGACCTTCATGAGGTGACTCACCAATTGAGCTAGTTGGCCAAGTCGGATCTCTACAATCTTGTTATGATCCTTGAGCTCTACAAATTGCTTCTCATTGTTCTCATTACACCTAGTTTATTAAGCTAAAAAACCCCCCATATACAGCTTGTGGGTTATACGAGGGTCTCCTATAAAAACCTAGGCGTCCTTATGGACATTAAAACAACGTTTTAGCATCTTCTAAAATTTTCCTTGTTTCATAGAGTGAGTCATTATACAACAGCTAAAAGTTGTTTACCTAAGCCCTCAACTTAGCTATCTTATTTTGATCTAAGCACTTCATGAGAAAAAACTTAGCTAGAATATCCCATATATTGAATGTACCCATACCTTCTTTTTTAAGCCATTCACGCGCTCTATCCCTGAACGCAAAGGGGAATAACCTTAGTTTCATATCATCATCTAAAGAATACTTCATCTTCATTGTATCACATATCTCTAGAAAGTTATCAACGTGGGAAATGGGGCACTCTATAGGAAGCCTTGTGAATGAATCATTTTAGATGAACTAAATAAATGCCTGCTTCAATTAAAAATGAACAACAGTAACCTACGGTCGAGAAATACTTGACATCAATTGAGGAGCAGGGATGCCATACTCAAACAGAGTCTTTTTAGGTTGATTTTCAGCCATGTTGAGTGCTTACTTTGCTTTCTTCTTCTACTTCTTTTGTTTTCTTGTTGAATTCTCGAGCTTAGGATCTAGAGAAATAAGCTCCTAAAAACCTGTACATTAAGTATGCATACAAATGAAAGACAATAAAAAGAAAAAGATTAACTGGACAAACACAATAGCCAAAGCACTAACTAAGAAACCACAAGGAAAAGGGGCGATAGTTTCTTGACTTGATGCAAAGGGTTTATATGGAGATTGGATAGAACTATACTAATAACAGAAAAATAAAGCAAGAACTAAAACAATAATAAGCTATGGAAGGAAAACGGGGACAGATCAGTTCCACCCTAGGAAGGACAATCAAACTATCAATACACTAAATTAGGAGAAATCAGTCAACAATGAATCATGACACTCAAGATGACGAGAGGAAGTTTGTGACCCTATAAATCACACGAACAACCTATAATCGCCCTATGTCTCCAAAGGAGTGGCAGGACAAGATTCGCATCGAATATAAATCAATCAATCATTAACAATCTCAAATCCTAACTCTACGCATGAAGAACGAGCCAACCTAGGGTTTCACCAATCAAACCCCTAAGAAAACTACTCACACATAGTAATAAAAGACATGATTGAAAGCATGAATAGACTGAATGGAAATGAACAAGAGAACGAAAACTAAGAACTATAACCGAACGGACAACTACTCTATCAAAACTGTAAACGAAACAACGATAATATCTAGAGGAATGAAATTAAGAAAAACAATACTTGAAAGCATTAAACGAACTAAAACAGAAAAGAAACAATGCCTTACATAAATGAAACTGCTTGAACGAAAGAGAAACCGAATCCGAAATACAAAGCATGAAAACGAGAATAACGAAAGCTGTAAATCTAAACTAATGCATGAAAGAAATGAAAAGCTTTAAAGTGATGTTCTAGGTTGAGGCACAAGAGCTCTCAAAGTAGGCATAAAGGTTATGTATAGAGAAAGAGGGTATTTATACCCTAGGGACAAAAGGAGTAAAACCCTAAGAAAAACCCTCGAGCACCGACTAGAGAAAGAACCAAGAAAGTCGGACATAGGTTCCATTCGGCCGAATGTATGGAGGATTCGGCCGAATGGGTGGTGTATTCTGCCGAATGTAGTGTAGATTCGGCTGAATGAGTGGTGCATTCGGCCGAATGATTCTTCATTCGCCCATATCAGAAACCTCGAGTTTTCTGACCCTGTCCACCATTCGACCGAAGGAGTGTACCCATTTGGCCGAATGGGCCTTGATTCGGCCGAATGACTTCTTATTTGGCTATTCCCGAGAGCTTGATTTATGTGCTTGAATCCCTGTCCACCATTCGACCGAATGGATGTCAGATTCGGTCGAATCTGAACCTAAACCTTGCTGAATAGTTCCTTTGAAGTGTCTAGTGGCTTCTAGAGTTTATGGGATCTTTGAGAGTGACTTGGAACGCATGCCCAAGCTATGATACGCGCATCCAAACTCTTGATAGAAGTGCCAAAGCCTCGAACACGTCTGATTTTACCTCGAAATCATCGAGATCACCTAAAATGACCTAAAACCAGCTCGAGGACAAGATCAAGGTAAAATTAAATGTAATATGCATAAAACCAATATAAAAGCACAAGACTCGACACTAAAATGAGGTTGTAAACGTGCTCTAAAATGAGCACATCAACTTCCCCCAAGCCAAACCTTTGCTAGTCCCTAGCAAACGAACTAGCAAGGCAGCACCGTGAGCAAAGCTCATGAAAAGCAAGGTGAGCAGAAAACAGGACAATGCCAGCCTTGTACGCGCAAAACTCTTCCCTAGCCATGGTTGTGCAAGTACAATGGGCTAAAAAGAGCATAATACCAAGATAAACAATGTTTTCCACAAATCGGGATCACTTGAAAAGCTACAACACAGGCCATGCCACCCACTACCTAATGGGAAATTTCTAGTACGCTCGTGTATTTAATATGGTACGTGTTTCGCTCATAATCGTCCGACTAAAGATGAGTTGGGAATTAAACACTCAATCAAGGAGAAATCTTAGGGATTGCATCCTATCTACTCTCCAGCACAGAACTTGCTAATTAGGCCAAGTCGAACAGGTTTGGAAACGGTTATAATGTAGGCTGGGATCAAGGTAGGGTAAAATTTGGGGATGAGGAGTTCAAATAGAGGATAGTAAGCAATCCAAGGTAATCAAACCAAGGATGGCTTCGACTTCTGAAAACAACGCCACTTCCCAAAATTCTCTGGATACGCATAAATGAACTCAGTACACCCACTTTATTCCCAAAATTTAGCTCATGTCGAGTTAGGTGATGTAGCTACGAAGAAAAAGTAAAGGCACAAAATTGGCTTACCCTAAAGTCAATCGATATTCATGGTAGGCGATTTGGCCATGTAGCTATAACTACAAACGTGTTATCATCCCTGGCCTTCAGAAAAGAAGACTATGTTGGAGGAGAATAGACACAATACGTAGACTCTCTAACTAGCACATAATAACATAGGACTCATAATGGAGTCCTAGAAGGCTAAATCCTCACTAGGCTAGTCGAAATGTGCTTCAAAAGGTAGTCATCCAAGCCACAAACCAAGCAGCACCAAATCCCCTAAGTTAGGTGGAAAACAATCAATCATTCGGTCCCAAAACAGGCACAAGGCTAGGAAAAACATGAGTATGTATAAGACCACTATAATGTACACGTCAGGAGCTAGCATGTCAGTTTCACAACTCAAGCACATTAATCTTATTACACCTAGACATGCAAAGAAAAACTAAAACAAAAAGCGAGGTAATAGTTTCAATAATGCTGATCTTCCAAAACTTTGAAAACACAAGGACCCTCCCCCAAGCCCCCTCAAGAGCCGTCTCAGCACTTGGGAGAGAAGAAATAAAAGGGAGAAAGATCAGCATTATGGAAGCTATTGCTATACAAATAAACAAACAAAACAAACACCGGGTTATCTCCCGTAAGTACTTTTGTTTAACGTCGGTAAGTTCCACACATTTAGGCACAAATTTATACAAAAAAAGAAAACAAAGAAATTATACCTGCCGTAGGAGTGGATTCACTCCTAGCATCACCATCACCTCTAGCGTGGGGAGTCAAAACTCTCCACCGAGCTGCAGTGGCGGAAGTAATCAATGGAGAACCAAGGTAATCTGGAGGTGGGTTAGAATGCGGGGCTCCCCCAAGCCAGGGTGGAGCCATCAGTCTTTTTTTTCTTTTTCTAGCCCTTTTCCGTTTACGGGCTGGCTCGTCAGTTACCTCAGATTTATAATACGTCTCCGTTGGCAGAGCAATTCCATTTGCAACCCCAAAAATAAGACGCTTTTGCGCGTCCTCCTCATCCGACACCTGAACTGTCATTGGAGCAACAGAAGTACTACACCTCTCGACTTCTTTCGCAGCGTCTTTCTCGACCACCCCAAAGGAACAAATCCGCTCGACTATGGGTTCCATTGAAGACTTAGAAAAGGCAAACACGACCTTCTCCTGGGCTACCCTGACGGTTATAGTTTCTGATTCACAGTCGATCAGGGCACCCAAAGTTTTCAAAGCATCCCTCCCTAAGATGAGAGGAGTATAAGGATCCTCGGCCATATCAAGCACCACAAAGTCACATGGTACTACTATGTTCCCTACTTGGATCGGAAGGTCCTCAAACTCCCCACATGGCACTTTTATACTACGATCGGCCAGCTGGATTGTTTTCTTTGATGGCTTGAGGTCGAAAGTGAGTTTCTTGGCAATGGACATTGGCATTAGGCTAATGGAGGCCCCAAGGTCAGCGAGTGCTCCCTTAGAATTGAGTTTTCCAAGGGTGACTGGGAGCACAAAGGGTCCTCTAGCTTTTTCTTTCTTTGCCCACGTGCCCTGAATGATGGCACTTACTTGCTCTAGCAAACTAATCACTTCGCCCTCAAGATTTCTCTTGTTCCTTAAGAGGGTTTTCAGATACGTAGCATATTGCGGCATTTACTCCATGGTCTCTAGGAATGGTATTTTCATTTTAAGCTGTCGCATATGCTCTAGGAATTTAAGAAACTTTTCTTGAAGTTGCTTCTCTACCTTTTTGTAAGGAAAAGGTAGAGGCAGAGTATGTTGATGCTCGAGTTTCCTCCTTTCCTGTATCTCCCTCCATCTCTCATCTTCATCGTTCTTCTTCCCCTCATACCCATTGATTTTGACATTGTGCCCCTCAATTTCTTCACCACCCTCCTTTTCTTCTCTTCCCTCAAGGTTCTCCTTATGCTCATTTTCTCTTAGACAACCACTACCCATCAAGGTATCTTCCCCTAAATCATCTCCATTAGCTACAGCTGGAGAAGGATGTGAGGTTCCAGATCCTAGGAAGATCGCCTTACAGGTGTGATACTTAGGGTTAGAGTCAGGAGAGTTTTGTGGTGGAGGCTAGGTGGATGGGTTTTGTTGGGGGTGAGAAGGAAATGGCAATGGTGGGGGTGGACTAGCCATCTGTGCAAGCTGTGAGTCAAACAACTTCTGTTGCGCCTGAAGTTGTTGCATTTGATTCATCAAAGTTTGATTGATGTACGAGAGGGTTTGGTTTTGCTACGCAAGGGAGTTCACTTGGGTGGAAAGGAATTCATTAGTTGGAGGCGGGTTTGGTTGAGGCTGTATAGATGGATAGGATAGGTTGGTGTTAGATCTTGGCATTGGAGGGTATGGCCTATTCGCTTTTGGCCTAGGAAAACTCCCATTCGCTTGATTGTTGGAATTATACCCTTGGGAGGAGTTTCCTTGGCTAGAATTCGGATTGAAGGTAGGTCTAAAGGGTTGGTTATTATAAGGACCTTGCTGAGAAAACCCTTGGTTTTGACCACCATATCCCACAGCTGCCACATAGTCGGGATTGTACCCGTATCCATCATAGTTCATGATTGGGGTTCCTTCTTGGTTATACCCCCCGTAGCTAATAGCCGCTATGTGCTCAGAATTTGCACCCCTACAATATGATGTATCATGATTGGTGCCCCCACAGATTCTACATGAAAAGGGCGTCTCTTTAACCGATGATACATTGGAGCTACCTTGGGCGTATTTGAACTTGGACAACTTCTTATCCATGATAGCCTCGATTTTTGAAGTAATCGTGTCCAAGTTTCTTGAATCCATCCCTCCTCTCGGTAATCCACTACCCCTTTCTCCTCCCCAAGAGCTATTTTTAGCAACCTCCTCAATCTTAGCCCTCACTTGATTGCATGGGACTTTCGAAAGTTGGCCACCAACAGCCGAGTCTAGGAGTGCTTGGTGGAGTCATTTAAACCATCATAGAAGAATGTATTGAGATGGTTCTCCCCATACTCATGATGGGGGCATGCTCTTATCATTCTCTTAAATCGACTCCAAGTGGCACTAAGGTTCTCATCATCCTCTGTAGTGAATGACGCAGTTTTCTTATGCCAATCCTGCGTTCGAACTATGGGATAGAACCTTTCTAGAAATGCTGTCTTTAATTGAGCCCAATTAATGATTGAGTTGGGCTCCAGGCATTTATACCAATCCCGAGCATCACCAAATAAACTCAAGTGAAATAGATGCATCCGTACATAATCTGGGTTATTGGGGCATGGAGGTATGAGACCGCAAATATCTGCGAATGCCTCCAAGTGTTGGAGAGGGCATTTATTTCTCAAACCGCAAAAAGGGGTCTCTTTTACCATCCGGGTGAATTGAGGATGTATGTGATAAGGGTTCGGAGCTTTGGGTAACACTACACTTCCTTGAAATTCTTGGGACCCAGGTGTCCCAAATTGACCAAAAAATTGTTGGTGGTTTTCGTCCATTGGTGGTGTAGGGGGGTTGGAAGTATTTGGTTGAGACGAGGTTTGGGTTGGAATTCTATGTTTGCTGCGTTGAACCTCAGGGTCGTATGGTTCTAGTTGTTGATTTGATTGACGTGTGCTATATGGCATGCAAACAACACTAGAGACCAAGCGTAAGTACTGACAAGCAGATTAATGGACAATAAAATAAATAAAACAAAAATGAATTACACCAAGACTATAATCTAAACACAACGCCTTGTCCCCGGCAACGG
Source organism: Dysphania ambrosioides (assembly GCA_026401315.1). Taxonomy (NCBI): domain Eukaryota; kingdom Viridiplantae; phylum Streptophyta; class Magnoliopsida; order Caryophyllales; family Amaranthaceae; genus Dysphania; species Dysphania ambrosioides. Next base: position 7,502,596 of record CM048662.1, read on the forward strand.
CACCATTTTGATAACCGTTCTTTTAGGTCGTTTGACTAAAAAATAGTTATGCAAACTAAATTTATAAACACCCTAATACTACTACAACTAGTGTAGTGGTAAGTCGGGGATTGAACCACAAGGACAAGGGGCGATAGCTTTTAGACTTGATGTAAAGGAGTTATTTGGATACGTGATAGAACTATACTAATGAGTAATGACAGAAAAGTAAAGCAAGAACTAAAACAATAATATGCTATGGAAGGAAAACGGGGACAGATCAGTTCCACCCTAGGAAGGACAATCGAACTATCAATACACTAAATTAGGAGAAATCAGTCAACAATGAATCATGACACTAAAGCAGACGAGAGGAAGTTTGTGACCCTATAAATCACACGAACAACCTATAATCGCCCTATGTCTCCAAAGGAGTGGAAGGACAAGATTCGCATCGAATATCAGTCAATCAATCATTAACAATCTCAAATCCTAACTCTACGCATGAAGAACGAGCCAACCTAGGGTTTCACCAATCAAACCCCTAAGAAAACTACTCACACATAGTAATAAAAGACATGATTAAAAGCATGAATAGACTGAATGGAAATGAACAAGAGAATGAAAACTAAGAACTATAACCAAACCGACAACTACTCTATCAAAACTGTAAACGAAACAACGATAATATCTAGAGGAATGAAATTAAGAAAAACAATACTTGAAAGCATTAAACGAACTAAAACAGAAAAGAAACAATACCTTGCATAAATGAAACTGCTTGAACGAAGGAGAAACCGAATCCGAAATACAAAGCTTGAAAACGAGAACTACGAAAGCTGTAAATCTAAACTAATGCATGAAAGAAATGAAAAGCTTTAAAGTGATGTTCTAGGTTGAGGCACAAGAGCTCTCAAAGTAGGCATAAAGGTTATGTACAGAGAAAGAGGGTATTTATACCCTAGGGACAAAAGGAGTAAAACCCTAGGAAAAACCCTCTAGCGCCGACTAAAGAAAGAACCAAGAAAGTCGGACATAGGTTCCATCCGGCCGAATGTATGGAGGATTCGGCCGAATGGGTGGTGTATTCGGCCGAATGTAGTGTAGATTCGGCTGAATGAGTGGTGCATTCAGCCGAATGATTCTTCATTCGCCCATATCAGTAACCTCAAGTTTTCTAACCCTGTCCACCTTTCGACCGAAGGAGTGTACCCATTTGGCCGAATGGGCCTTGATTCGGCCGAATGACTTCTCATTCGGCTATTCCCAAGAGCTTGAGTTATGTGCTTGAATCCCTGTCCACCATTCGACCAAATGGATGTCAGATTCGGTCGAATCTGAACCTAAACCTTGCTGAACAGTTCCTTTGAAGTGTCTAGTGGCTTATAGAGTTTATGGAATCTTTGAGAGTGACTTGGAACGCATGCCCAAGCTATGATACGCGCATCCAAACTCTTGATAGAGTGTCAAAGCCTCGAACACGTCTCATTTTACCTCGAAATCATCGAGATCACCTGAAATGACCTAAAAGCAGCTCGAGGACAAGATCAAGGTAAAATTGAATGTAATGTGCATAAAACCAATATAAAAGCACGAGACTCGACACTAAAATGAGGTTGTAAACGTGCTCTAAAATGAGCACATCAACTTCCCCTAAGCCAAACCTTTGCTAGTCCCTAGCAAATGAACTAGCAAGGCAACACCGTGAGCAAAGCTCATGAAAAGCAAGGTGAGCGGAAAACAGGACAATGCCAGCCGTGTACGAGCAAAACTCTTCCCTAGCCATGGTTGTGCAAGTACAATGGGCTCAAAAGAGCATAATACCAAGATAAACAATGTTTTCCACAGACTCGAAATCACTGGAAAAGCTACAACACAGGCCATGCCACCCACTACCTAATGAGGTCACAAGTCCACGCTCCCCATGCTATTTCCCAAAAGATGTGGGAAATTTCTAGTACTCTCGTGTGTTTAATATGGTACGTGTTTCGCTCATAATCGTCCGACTTAAGATGAGTCGGGAATTAAACACTCAATCAAGGACAAATCTTAGGGATTGCATCCTATCTACTCTCCAGCACAGAACTTGCTAATCAGGCCAAGTCGAACAGGTTTGGAAACGGTTACAATGTAGGCTGGGATCAAGGTAGGGTAAAATTTGGGGATGAGGAGTTCAAATAGAGGATAGTAAGCAATCCAAGGTAATCAAACCAAGGATGGCTACGACTTCTGAAAACAACGCCACTTCCAAAAATTCTCTGGATACGCATAAATGAACTCATTACACCCACTTTATTCTCGAATTTCTCTTTTTCTATTTTTTTTTCTTTTTCTTTTCTTTTTCTTTTTGATGTTTGTCTTTTGTTTTCAAGATAATGCTTATGAAATAAAGTAAGAGTAATGTAAAGAGTCATATCATACTACAATGATTTTTTTAAAACAAAATCTTTCACCACAATGCAACGGGCACCACTTCACTGCGATCACTTGACTATCCTCTAGGTAAGAAGAGGGAATATTTAGCCCATGTCGAGTTAGGTGATGTAGCTACGAAGAAAAAGTAAAGGCACAAAATTGGATTACCCTAAAGTCAATCGATATTCATGGTAGGCAATTTGGCCGTGTAGCTATAACTACAAACGTGTTATCATCCCAGGCCTTTAGAAAAGAAGACTATGCTGGAGGAGAACAGACACAATACGTAGACTCTCTAACTAGCACATAATAACATAGGACTCATAATGGAGTCCTAGAAGGCTGAATCCTCACTAGGCTAGTCGAAATGTGCTTCAGAAGGTAGTCATCCAAGCCACAAACCAAGCAGGACCAGATCCCCCAAGTTAGGTGGAAAACAATCAATCATTCGGTTCCAAAACAGGCACAAGGCTAGGAAAAACATGAGTATGCATAAGACCACTATAATGTACACGTCAAGAGCTAGCATGTTAGTTTCACAACTCAAGCACATTAATTTTAACACACCTAGACATGCATAGAAAAACTAAAACAAAAAGCGAGGTAATAGTTTCAATAATACTGATCTTTCGAAACTTTTAAAACACAAGGACCCTCCCCCAAGCCCCCTCAAGAGCCGTCTCGGCACTTGGGAGAGAAGAAATAAAAGGGAGAAAGATCAGCATTATGGAAGCTATTGCTATACAAATAAACAAACAAAACAAACACCGGGTTATCTCCCGTAAGTACTTTTGTTTAACGTCGGTAAGTTCCACACATTTAGGCACAAATTTATACAGAAAAAGAAAACAAAGAAATTATACCTGCCGTAGGAGTGGATTCACTCCTAGCATCACCATCACCTCCAGCGTGGGGAGTCAAAACTCTCCACCGAGCCGCAGTGGCGGAAGTAATAAATGGAGAACCAAGGTCATCTGGAGGTGGGTTAGAATGCGGGGCTCCCCCAAGCCAGGGTGGAGCCATCAGTCTTTTTTTTCTTTTTCTAGCCCTTTTCCGTTTACGGGCTGGCAATTTACAGAATAAAGTACTAGGATTTATGAATATAAAATAAACCAATATCCGATGTTCATAAGGCTATATGATGCAAATTCAAAGCTTCAATAGAAAACTAGAATAATACTAGATTTATCGATAGTTTTGAGAGAATCTAATGAAATCTAAGAAAAACCTAAAGTAATACTGATATCTAGCCTATAATAATTGGCCTTAATAACCTAGAAAAGTATAGGATATTTACAAAGAGTTTGGGCTTCAAAAAAAATACGTGCAGAAAAATGGCCCAAAACTAAGGTACTCGATCAAGAGTCCTTCCTTTCTTCACTTTATTATCTAGAAGCCACTTTTTACCTATTTTGATGCATACACTCAATAGAGTCATTTGCATACTCCATCGAGTCCTTGTAATTTTGACTCTAATTTTGTTCCTTTGCTTCATCCTATGTTCAGTTTCTTGTAGATAGATGTTCTTTATGCGGATTTAGCCTCCTAAGATCCATTAGTAGATATTAAAATCCTCTTAGGATAGTGAGTCCTAAGCTTTCTATAAAAATACACATGAACCCATTATATGATAACAAATGAATAAAACTTGATTAAAAAATAAACTAAAATATGAATAACTACATGTAAAAAGACCTAACATACCATAAATTTATAAGTATAATTAGGACTTATTAGGGTTCATGTGGGAAAGTTTTTAATCTCCCATAATCAATACAAAAGAGGGTAACCAAAGACCTTGGATGTATGTAGTACCATTAAGATAAAAGACTATAGAGCGAATGGAGTATAAGTAGACAAAGTAGTAAGAAAAAGATGAAATTGAGAAGGGTCCTTGGTATTTACCATTAAGGATAGTTCCTTAGGTTGAGTCTTCATTGAGTATTTGTTCAAGAAGTTATGGTTTCTTGATATTTGAAGTAAAGAGGGAGGCCTAAATTCTTGGATTTGTGTTTGATTTGTGTACGGGAGTGCTTAAGAGAATTTGAGGGTGCTTGAGAGTGTATTTTGGCATAGTTACTAATGCGGTTCTTGGCTAATTGATTAAACTCTTTGGCAAAGAAGGGCCCTCTTTCTTTGGTTCTTGATGATAATAAAAAAGATCCTTGGTTGAATCCTTAAGTTCAACTCCACTTAAGGCTAAATTAAGGGGAACCACTTTAATTCTCTAGTGTAAGATAGTCTTACACAAAAGAACGATAAGAATTCTCTTAAGCAATCTGAAAAATTTTATTCATCAAACATATGTTTCTAAACACATGGCTAGGCCTTTATATGTAGGCAATATAAGAATCTTAGATGGACTAAACTACTTAAATAACTATCTAAAACTAAGATAAAGGATTAAACAGGTGTTCTTTAGACTAATAGAATACAGCTAGCTAAGCTAATAGACAGTTAATAGAACATTACGGCTAATAGGACTTTTTAAAACAAACTAACACATTAGAACACCTTCCTAATCTTCTATCCATACAATACATGTGACGAATTTTTTCTTCCTAAGAGAGTCCCATTTAAACACTAAAGTATCAATAACTATCTCAACAACTTTATACCTTAAAACATGATAATAAGTTATACTGAGATATATTTTCCCACTCCTAGTTCTTATGTTCTTGATCTATATCATTCTCCCCTTCTTGAAAAGAATTTTTCCTCAAATTCTCATCATCTATGTATGGAGCCAAATCCCTTATGTTTACCGTATCACTTACTCCTTCGTAAGAATCAGGGAACTTAATTTTATAAGCATTATCACCAAAACACTTGAAAATCCTAAAAGGACTATCCGCCCATGGCATCAATTTGTTCTTCCTCTTCTTAGGAAACCTTTCCTTGCATAAATTCAGCCATACCAAATCTCCTTTTTTAAAAATAGGTTGCTTTTGATTCCTGTTTGCTCTTTCTTTATAGGACTTATTCATCATCTCAATGCAGTCTTTAATAGCTTGAAAAGTCTTAAAGAAAGCTTTGTGTCTCTTTACAGCGTCAAAGTGCACTTGATCTTCCTTAGGTATATCAATCAAAGAAACTAGAATATATGGATTAATGCCATACACCACTTCAAAGGAGACAAACCAGTAGTAGAAGAGGGGTTTGATTATATGAAAACTTGGCATGAGCAAGTTTCACATCCCAATCTTCGTAGTCTTATCACCCAAGCCACGCAACACTGTACCAAGTGTTCTATTGGTTACTTTCGTCTAACCATTAGTTTGAGGATGGTGCTAAGTATGAAGCAGTAACTTTATTCCAAACAACTTTTAAAGGGACTTCCAAAACTAGCTAAGGAATTTTGTATCTCAATCTGACACAATAGACATTAGAATACCATGGAAATTAAATATTTCTTTGTAGTACAAATCAACAACGTTGATAGGATCATCAGTCATATAGCAATGTATGAAATGAGATCAAATCCTTTACTCTCTTGGTTTGAGGAAAACCAATAATGAATTCCATGCTAATGCATTACCATGGACTAGTAAGAACATGAAGTGGAGTGTAAAAACCTTTCAATCATTCTTTGCACATCACTAAGCATCTTAGGCAAAAAATAAGTGCTCTTAAAGTAGATCATAGGTTTTATAAACACGAAAGTGACCTATAATTCCACCATCATTTACTTCTTAAACCAACAATTCTCAAACACTACACTTAGGTATACAAAGCTTATTAGCCTTAAAGAGGAATCCATCATGCATAGAAAACATACCAAATGGAGTACCTGGAAAGTCTTTGAAATCATTATCATTTGGGTAATGTTCCTTGAGTATTTTGAACCCAAGTATCCTAGCTTCGATTATATTGAGCAAATAACTTCTCCTCGATAATGCATTTGCAACCACATTCTCTCTTCTTTCTTTATAATTTGAAGAAAGTGAAGGATTTGAGAAATTCAACCCATTTTCCATGTCTAATATTCAATTTTTTTGTCCATGAATGTGCTTTAAACTCTTAAGATATGAATGCAACACAAAAGTCTTAGGACTAAGGTAATGAATTTAATGTTCCAAAGCTCAAATGGTTGCATAGAATTCCTTATCATAAGTATTATGATTAAGCTTATCTCCACTTAGCTTCTTGCTAAAAAATGCAATACGCTTCTTTCCTTACAATATGAGAATTCTAATACCCAACCCACTCGCATCTGTCTCAACTTCAAAAAACTTCTTCAAATCTTAAAGCACCAAAACCAGTGCATTGCATAAGCTTTGCTTGATATCTTTTAATGCTAGCTTTGCAGCCTTCGACCAAACAACCTCACCCTTCTTCTTCAATTCAGTTAGGGGTGCAATATCAACACTAAAGTTCTTGATGAACCTTTGATAAAAACTAGCCATGTAGCATTATCATCTACCCTTCAAGGATACACCCTAACCCTATCTCTAGATACAATATATCGTAGAAATATAAGACTAGGTAAAAATAAGGAACATTTTTCCATTTTCCCATACAATTGTTGGTCACGCTAACCATCAAAGACATGTCTCAAGTGCTCAATTTGTAGCTTCTTAGACTTCCTATACACTAGTACATCATGGAGATAAACAACAAAAAAAGTGTTAAGGAACAAGCACCATACCTCATTCATTAGTCGCATGAAGGAACTAGGGGCTTTGCGAAAACCAAAGGGCATAAACATCCATCCATATAACCCTTGTTTGGTTTTGAATACAGTCTTCCACTTGTCTCTTTCTCGAATTCTCATTTGATGATATCCGCTTCTTAAGTCGATTTTAGAAAATATTGTGGATTATAACTCATCTAACATAACATCAAGTCTAGGCATATAATTCATATAACTCATCTAACATACTCAATGGTAATGTTATTCACTGCTCTAGTATCTACACACATTCTCTATGTTCCATCCTTCTTAGGAACCAACAAAGTGGGCATAACATAAGGACTCTTACTTTCTCTAATGTTAGCTATATTAATTTACTCTTGCACTTACCTTTGTAACTCCTTAGATTTTACGGGATTCCATCTATAAGGAATCTTGTTAAGTATAGGTACCATGGGAACAAGGTCAATAGCATGCTCTATTCTTCGAATTGGAGGTAATATTTGCAAAAGTTCTTCTAGAAAGAATTAGGTTGAACTTATATAAATAAAACGCATATCCAATGTTTCCTCATTGATATCCTTTCCAAAATCAAAAGTAGCCATGAATAACCCACTCTTTGCACCATCTTTGGAAGGAGTGATCTTAGGAGGTAATGGTTTACATCCCTTAACCATTTCCATAGCCTCCCCAATACTAAAATCAAGTAGATATTTCTCTTTCTAACATGATTTACATCCCTTAACCATTTCCATAGCCTCCCCAATAAGACAGAACCAACATCCATCGAAATTATGTCACACCATAACTCATCTTTATAATCACCAATCAAATATGTAACTAAAGCTTGCTTCTTTACTCTAACAGGTGCATGATCATTCAACCAATTCAATGCATATAGTTTTTGATGTTCTCTTGTAGGAAGTTTGAGTATATTTACCATTTTGGCCGAAGAAACATTGGCACACAAACCACTATCGATGATTAGATTGGAATCTCTTTCATTAACCTTTTCTCGTGTGTAGAATAAATTCTCTTTCAACCCCTCTTCCTCAAACATTGGTGTAGATTCTGCCCTTATGAGTGTTTTCAAGATCAAGGTATCTTTATCTTCTTTGGCCTCTTGATAAATTTGATCTTACCATCTTTCTTCATTCTTAAAATCCAACTCCCCTTCTTTATTCTCTTCATCATCATCATGTTGTGTCATTAGAAATCCCTATCATCATCTACATCATCATCATCATGCTATATCATGTTGTGCCAACCTCAAAAAATCATCGAAGATGTGAAAGTTAGAAGTTTCCAACTTATGCACAATAGTTGTCTTGAGTCCTCTTACGAATCTTCCAATCTTCATCTCCTCCTTTTCATTCAAAACACAAAGCATGCATAGTTTGTCAAATTCCTTATATTAGCATAATTGGTCACACTCTTGGAACCTTGTTATATTTGATTTAGCTTGATGAATTGATTTTAAATGTATTTTGAAGGTAGAAATATTTTCTTCAATTGTCTCTTTAACTTATTATAAGTCTCAATTCTTGGCTCATCTTCTCTTAATCTTTTCCCTTTAAGTCTTTCAAACCAAATCCCAACATATATTGTGAGTTTCAAATGAGTAATCTTGAATTCCTTAAGATCATCGAACCCTTTGTAGTCCATGATATTCTCTAATTACCTAATCCACTCCAAGGGGTCCTCAGTATCTCCATATCTAGTAAAGTCATATAGTTTATCTATCTTCAAGTACCTATCATTCTCAAAGGTTCTAGGGAGAGGAATATCTTGATCTTCATCCACCCTAGAAGCCAAAACTATGACCTTCCCTTTCATAGCCATAATAGATTCCTTCGTTTGATTCAAGGCTCGTCTGCTCATCAACTCTAGCCTTTGATTCATGGCCTTGATTGTGGTGTTAAACTCATATATCATGCTTAGCATCATTTCTTGCAATTTTATATCTTTTAAGGGTCATCATGTCTTACCATCATATTTCCTCAACCAAATAGTGAAAAGAACAAGCAACAATTTCAATAACTATGTGCTCCTTGATTTTTGTTGCTTTCATGATTTCTTACATGGGATCTTTCCCTTTTAAAAACTTATTCCTCCGTCCAAGAGATGATCTAACTGATAGTTATATGATATAAAAACTAAGAAAAACATAATCTAAGAAATTAAGAGAAGTTCCTTCCTAACTCTAATAGTCAGATTGTGGTTTCTTGTTTCTTGATTTCTTGCGCACAACCCTCAAAAGTTCAAGGCTTTGTAGGGTGCATCTCATGTTGAAACTCAATAAAATTATGGAAGATAAAACTTTAGTATCTTAGGAGTTTAACAAAAAAAAATCACATCAAAATTCCTAGTAAAACTCTTACAATTGTCCAAAACTTTTTCCTCGCTCAGATACCACTTGATGCAGTCCTTGGCCAATTAATTAGAGTCTTTTATAAAGAATAGTGATGTGCTCGTTTTAGACCACGTTTACTACCTCAATTTAGTGTCAAGTCTCATAGTTTCATATTAATTTTATGCATATTACGCTTGATTTAACCTTGATCTTGTCTTCAAGTTGTCTTAAGATCATTTTAGGTATTTTTGATGATTTTGAGGTGAAATGCGATGCATTCGAGCCTTAGACACTTGTATCATAGCCTGGGAAAACATTTCAAGTCACTCATGAAGATCCCACAAAGTTCAAAAAGGATTAGAAGTGAAAAGAGGACTGTATGGTCTCAGATTCGACCGAATATGAGATACATTCGGCCAAATGGTGCTGATTCGACCGAATCTGAGAGAGATTCGATAGAATGATGGAAAGTTCCTCAGAGCATTTATTCCTTAGTCACTTGGAAGGCCGAATGGAAGTCATTTAGGCTAATGAGCTTCCATTCGGCCGAATCAGACCCTACATTCGGGTGAATGGTGGACAGAGATCAATTCTTTGGAGCCTCTAGAATGGGCGAATAGAAGAGCATTCGGGAAAATGAAGTTGTATTCGGCTGAATGGGACCTATATTCAGTCGAATGACAGTGTTTTCTCTGGAATTTCTTTTTAGGGCTGGCCCACAGGCATTTTAGGGTTTTTTGTAGTTCTTTCAAGCTTTGTTATAAATACCCCTTCCTCTAATGAGAGGGAGGGCAGCTAGGTTTTTATTAGTTTATGCACTTTAGTTTTGTTTAGCCTCCAAATTCTTTTAGTTCTTGCTTTCGATTTTCAGTTTTCGGTTTTCTCAACATTTGTACTCCGAGTTTTGGATTTTGTCATTCAAATTTTGATCGTGGATATCCAATTGAAGCTTTTGTGAGTATTAATCTATTCCTTTGCTTTTAATTCATTCGTTATACTTCATTCCTTGTTTTGCCTAGTATTTATCATTTCCAAGCATAATTTCTAATTTACTCTTGTTCTCGCTGATTTCTTTTCATGTTCGTTTCATTTGCTTTATTGAATATCGTTATGTCTTTTTGCAAGAATATGTGTGAGTAGTCCTCTTAGGGGTTTTGATTGGTGAAAACCTAGGAAAAGCTATGTTCTTTATTGTATAAGGTTGTAGGAATGATGATAATAAGTAGTATCAGAATCTGATGTGAATCGTGTCTTCTCACTCCTTTGGAGACTTAAGGCGATTATAGGTCGTTCGTTGTGATTTGTGGGATCACCAACTTCCTCTCGCATTCATCGATGTCCATGCTAGTTATTGTTAGATTTCCTCTAACCTATCATGTTCGGTTTTGAAAGCTTCATTCCTAGGGTGGATCTAATCTTGTCCCCGTTTTTCTCTATTTGATTTACCCCTTAATTCATCGTGATCTATATTCTCGTTCTTAGTTTAGTTATTTTCCAAATCCAAAAAAATCCGATTGTGTTAAGAATTGAAGTCTTGATATCCTTTGTCCTCGTGGTTCGACCCCCAACTCCACTATACTCGTATAGTTTGTAGGTTGGTATAAATTTTGTTTGCATAACTAGTCTTTTAGTTAACGACCTAAAAGACGGTTATCAAAATGGTGCCGTTGCCGAGGATAAGGCGTAATATTTAGACTTTCTTTATTCTTCATATAACTTTATTTCATTTTTGTTGTTTTTGTTTTTCTTTTTGTTAGTGGTTGTCTTTGATTTTGCTGTTTGCATGCCCCATAGCACAAGTAGGTCAAACCAGCTAATAACACCTTATAATCCTGAAACCCAACTCGTAAGTAGACAACGCCCATTCAAACATACCTCACATTCTGTCCAAAACCCATCCATACCCCAAATGGCCGACGAACATCAATTGTTTGGTCAATTCGGAACTTCTAGTTCACAAGAGTTTGAAGGAGGTGTAGTACTCCCTGTTGCTACTACACCATACCAAATACATCCTCAGTTCACAAGAATGGTTAAGGAAACACCTTTTAGTGGCTTAAGAAATGAATGTCCTCTTCAACATTTAGAGGCATTTTCTGACATTTGTGGACTTATCCCTCCTTGCCCTAATAGCCCAGATTATGTGCAAATGCACCTGTTTCATTTGAGTCTAGAGGGAGATGCCAAAAATTGGTACAAATGCTTAGAACCCAATTCAATTGTTAATTGGGCTCAACTAAAAACCACATTTCTAGAAAGGTTCTATCCTACAGTTCAAACGCAAGATTGGCATAAGAAAATTATGTCATTCACTCAAGAGCATAATTAGAGCATGCCCCCACCATGAGTACAAGGAAAACCATCTCAACACATTCTTTTACGTTAATGACTCAACCAAAGCACTTCTAGACTCAGCAGTAGGTGGCCAACTTTCCAAAATTCCTTGTACCCAGGTAAAAGCCAAAATTGAGGAAGTTACTAAGAATAGTGCCTAGGGAGGAACTAGGATTTGGGGTTTACCTAGAAGGATGATAGACACAACTAACTTGGACACTATTAGTGCTAAAATAGAAGCAGTTATCGATAAAAAGTTGTCCAAATTAAGCCTAGCCGGTATTTCGAACACCCCTCCTGTGCGTGAAAAGCACTTTGCATATGCCATATGTGGGGTAACCAACCATGATACATCTTATTATGGTGGTTCACACTCCAAGCATGTTGCTGCAGTTGACTATGGAGGGTATAACCCAGAACCGCAGGTGATGAATTATGACAGTTATGGGTATAATCCTGATCATGTAGCAGCCCTTAACTATGGTGGATAAGGACAAGGAGTAGGGTATGGACAACAACCTTTCCTGAATCAACCATACAAACCTCCCTTTAACTCAAACCAAAACCAGGGAAACATCCACCCGGGATACAACAGAAATGCTCAAAGTGGGTTTAACAACCAAGGTTTCCAAGGGAACCAATCTAATGGGAATGTACCGAGGCCTAATGTGTATAGACCCCCTAGGTTCAACCAAGGGCCTAGAAATGGTTCAAACCAGCCTTTCCTGCCTAATCAACCTCATCATGTGGCTTCTCAACCACAACAAGGTCATACCTTAACCAATGACCATTTAGCCTCCCAAGTAACAACTCTTTCTCAGCAGAACTATAGTCTTCCTCAGATTAATCAGACTCTCATCTAACAAATGCAACAACTTAAAGCTCACCAAAATTTGTTTGAAACTCAACTTGCCCAAATGGCTAATCCTCCTGCACCACCGCTATTCCCATCTCACCCTCAACCTAACCCTTCTACACAACCCCCACCTCAACATACAAACCCAAACTAACACACTACTAAAGCTATCCACCTAATATTAGGGACTCAGTATGACAGTCCTTCATATTTAGTTGATGTACCTTTTGTATGGGTGAGGGATGAGACGAGAGTGGATAAAAATGGAAAAGAGGAGGAACAAGGTAAGGGGTCAGTAGTTGAAAGTGAAAGAGGTGGGGAGGACGAAAAAGATAAGACAAGGAATGAGAAGCTGGTAGAGAGTGAGGAAGAGAGGAGGAAGAGGATTGAGGAGAGAAAGAGGTTAGAATGCTTATATGCACCCCCACTTCCTTTTCCCTAGAATAAAGTTAGGAAGCAACTTGATGACAAGTTTAAGAAGTTTCTTGAACATTTACAAAAGATGGAGATGAAAATTCCATTCCTTGATGCTATGGCATAGATGCCAAAGTATGCTAAGTTCTTGAAGGACTTATTGTCCAATAAGAAAAAGCTTTAGGAAGAGATGATCAGTCTCCCCTATCAGGTTAGCTCCATACTACAAGGAAAAATGCCTATGAAGGAGCGAGATCCCAGTCCTTATAACCTCCCAGTAAAGTTGGGAAATCTTGATCCTAAAGGGGCGCTCACCGATCTAGGGGCTTTGATTAGTCTTATGCCTGTATCGATCACCAAACAGCTACCCTATTCAAGTATAAAAGTGCCATGTGGAGAACTTGACGATATACCTATTCACGTAGGAGAACTAGTTGTCCCTTGCGATTTTGTAGTAATGGAAATAGAAGAGGACCCTTACACTCCACTTATCTTGGGTAGAGCCATTCTGAAAACACTTTGGGTAGTTATTAATTGCCATGATGACACCATAATGGTTGAAGTAGCCCAAGTGAAGGTAGTCTTCAAAATCTCCCCTCTTTTAAAGAAACCTATGGTTAAACAGGCCTATTGCCTTAAAGTAGATGATAGGGAGAGTGAGGATTGTCACGAGGAAAGGGAAATAGAGGTTGGGTATCAAATGAATGATGAGGATACCTATACAATAGATGAGCAGTTGGAGGGTCGATTAGATAAGGCCCAGGATTATGAGGGAGAAGAAGCACAGTATGAGCAACTTTCTGAGGTTGAGGAAGGTATTATTCATAAGGGGGAAAGTCCTAAGTCATCCCCCCAAGTAAGTTTAAAACCTTTACCTCCTAGCCTAAAATACGCCTATCTTGACGATGATGAAGGCAGTCCTGTCATAGTGAATTCTGAGCTCGATGACATTTTGTTGGAAAAACTACTTGCTTTATTAAGGAAATATCGAGATGTCATCGGGTACTCACTAGGTGATTTGAAAGGGATTAGTCCATCCCTTGTTATGCACCGGATTCATCTTGATGATGAGCATTTTTCCTCTAGTGAGACACAAAGAAGGCTGAACCCTAACATGAAAGAGGTATTTAAGGATGAAATCCTCAAACTCCTCAAAGTTGGCATGATCTACTCAATTTTAGATAGTAGATGGGTTAGTCCTATTCATGTTGTTCTAAAAAAGAGAGGAATGACCATTGTCAAAAATGACAAAGGAGAGATGATCCCCACTAGAGCCACCACAGGATGGCGAGTTTCCATTGATTATCGCAAACTCAATAAGGCTACAACAAGGATCACTTCCCTTTACCCTTCATCGACGAGATGCTTGAAAGATTGGCAAGGCACATGTACTATTGTTTTCTGGATGGTTACTCGGGTTTCTTTCAACTCCCAATCCACCTCGAGGATCAATAGAAAACAACTTTCACTTGTCCTTTTGGGACTTTTGCCTATAGGAGAATGCCCTTCAGTTTATGCAATGCTTCATCCACTTTCCAGAGGTGCATGTCGGCTATATTTGTTGATATGTTAGAGGACTTCATGGAAGTGTTCATGGATGATTTTTTTGTTGGAGGGTCTTCTCTTGACACTTGCTTGACACATCTCGAGAAAGTTTTATTAAGGTGTCAAGAAGCAAATCTTGTACTAAATTGGGAGAAGTGTCACTTTTTAGTTCAAGAATGCATTGTCCTAGGCCACAAAGTGTCTTTCAAAGGCATAGAGGTAGATCCTGCTAAAATTGATGTGATAAGGAATCTTCATGTACCTACCTTGATTACAGGAGTATGATCCTTCCTTAGGCATGCAGGATTCTATAGGTATCTCATCTTAGGATTCTTTACTTTAGCAAAACCCTTGAATGAATTGCTTCAGAAGGATGTCGGTTTTAACTTTGATGAGAGATGCCTTAATGCCTTTAACAGGCTAAAGGAAGCTCTAATATCTGCACCTATTGTGCAAGCTCCTGATTGGAGTTTTCCATTTAAATTGATGTACGATGCCAGTGATATCTATGTAGGTGTTGTCCTTGGGCTAAAAAGGAAGGAAAGCACCACATTATATGTTATATCAGTAAAACACTAGATCCAGTAGAGCATAACTACTCTACAACTGAAAAGGAAATACTGGAGGTAGTCTATACTTTTGAGAGACTATGCCAGTATCTAATTTGTTCAAAAGTTGTAGTTTTCACTAATCACTCGGCTTTGAAATTTTTAATGACAAAGAGAGATGCAAAGCTGAGGTTGGTCCGTTGGGTGCTCCTGTTATAAGAGTTCGATTTTGAGTTGAAAGATAGGAAGGGTAGTGAAAATGTGGTAGCTAACCATTTTTCTAGGTTACCCGAGCTTAATAATGACTCCTTACCTATCCAAAACAAAATGGTTGAAGAAACCCTGATGACAGCAATAGTAGTTGGGAAAGCCCCTTGCAAATTACTTAGCTTGTAGAGAACTTCTAGAGTTCAAATCAAGGGCAATGAAAAAGGCTTTCTTTGGTAAAGTCGGAAACTTCTTTTGGGATGACCCCTATTTATTTCATGCCTGCAGCAATGTCATAATCCGTAGTTGTGTCACTGAAGAGGAAGTTCCCAAGATTCTAACTCACTGTCATTCATACACGTGTGGCGGCTACCATGGTATAATGTACATTGTTGCTAAGGTTGCCACCGCGGGTTTCTATTAGCCAACATTACATAAGGATGTTGAAACTTTTGTGAAGAGCTATGAGAGATGCCAAAAAGTTGGCAATACCTCAATGAGGAATAAGATGCCTCTGAATTACATCCTTGAGTGTGAAGTGTTTGACTGTTAGGGTATTGACTTTATGGGCCCCTTTGTTTCATCTCATAGGAACCAATATATTTTGGTAGGGATTGATTATGTGTCTAAGTGGGTGGAGGCCATGGCCTCGCCTACAAATCATCACAAAGTAGTTATGAAGCTGTTTAAAAGCATAATCTTCCCTCGATTTGGTGTTCCCAAAATAGTCATAAGTGATGGGGGTTCACACTTTGCTAAGCACGAACTAAACAAATTGTTGAAAAATTATGGAGTCGTACACAAAGTCGATTCACCCTACCATCCCCAAACTCAAGGATAGGTGGAAGTAGCCAACAGGGATATTAAGAGAATTCTAGAAAAGGTGGTAGACCAAAACAGAAAAGATTGGTCTCTGAAGTTAGATAACGCTCTTTGGGTCTATCGTAAATGTTACAAAACCCCTATTAGCACCACCCTGTTCCGGCTATTATATGGGAAATCTTGTCATCTACCGGTGTAATTGGAATACAAGTCTTGGTGGGCGATCCAAACCCTTAATTTGGACCCTACTTTATTCTGCGAGAAGCAAGCCTTCCAATTAAGAGAATTAGAAGAACTACGGCTCGACGCATTCCATAACATGCATATCTACAAGGAACGTACTAAGCATTGGCATGACTAATGTATCATCCAACGAGAGTTCCTTGTAGGAGATAAAGTGATGCACTTCAATTCAAGAGCAAAGTTATTCCCCGAGAAATTGAAATCGAGGTGGTCTGGACCATTCAAGATTTTACAAGTATTTACTTATGGAATAGTAGAATTGAAAGACTATCATGGAGGTAGTTTCATTGTTAATGGGCATCGATTAAAACTCTTCCATGAGAGTAGGCTTCACGAAGTCAACACCGTTGAGTGTATAAGGTTAGATGATGTCGAAGTCGAATGATTGGTATAATCATTGGCACTTATCGAGAATCTTAACTTTGAATCATCGTTCTTTAATGTTTTGTTAAGTTTTAAGTAGTTAGTTTAACTTTGGTCTTTGTTTTGTGTTATTTAAGATTACCTGAGCTACGTTGAGCTAAACGACGTTAAACAAAGCACTTACGGAAGTTAACCTGGTTTTATTTGGATTTTCGTAAAACATAATCATAGTACCATGATTGATTTTGAGAAGGCACAAGTGACTTGATTATTCTAAGCTTATAATTTGCAAATTCACATTCCATTTGGCTGAATGATAGTTCCTTTCAACCGAATGATCTTGGTCTATGAAGTTTAGAGGTGCTTCTGAAAGTGCCGAATGAAGGGTCAAATTCGGGCGAATAGATCTCATTCGACTTAATGGAGGCCCCAATTCGGCCGAGTAGATTTGTAGAGGGTATTGTACGTTGTTTCTGGGAACACCGAATGGACTCTCCATTCAGGCGAATAGGGCATCCATTTGGGTGAATGGAGGTCCATTCGACCAAATGTGTTCTCCATTCGGCCGAATGGAAGCCAGGCCTATATATAACAGCTCATTTCCATGGGAATTTGCCACAAAAATTTCCTTAACCCTAAAATTGACCGAACCTCTCTCACTCACTTGCCATCTCTTAAACTTCTCATTTCCCTTATTAATCCTCATCAATCACTATGGGTCCAAGAAGAACCTTGAGAAACTCATTCAAGAGTTCCAAAAAGCATGGAGAAGAGTCCTCTTTGGGTGCAGCACGGGTAGAACAACAAATTGGTTCTCAACAACCAAAGGGCCAACAACGACTTCCCGGCCAGGAACTATGGTTCGATGAGGATCATCCAACGGTAGTTTTTGTATCTTTAGAGCAATATGAACGTTTTCAAAGGCTTAAGGTACAAAAAATTAACCCTACTCGTTATTTAGACCTTTCTATATTGCAAAGAATGGGTATATATGAGCAATTTGTTGCATTATTAATGGCATGTGGGTTAGAGAATTGGATTAACATGTGGCACCCAACTCATAAGCGTTTAACTTATGAGTTTCGTAGTTCCTTAACTCCATGTCAACGTGAAGGTAGGTTGCATTTATCGTTTCAGCTAAGGAATGCAACCTATTTTCTAGATTATGCTGCATTTTTTGCCATATTTGGTTTCAATAACGAACCTATTCCGGATAAAAAACCGGAAAACTCTCGAGTTTATAAGTTATGGCCTAAAATTGTTGGCTGGCTTGTTTATCCAAATAGAAATATTTATGCGTCTACAACACCCTGATTTGCGTATGTTTTTTAAATTTTCTAGGGAGACTTTGTTCCCTTCCCTTAGCCCTCACTTAGTTAGAACACATGAAGTGCACATTCTGCACCATTACCTTGCACCGCACAACGACACCACACTAAGCTTGCCAATGACGTTGTGGAAGTTTTTAAACAATACAGCTACCCTAGCTGCAAACACTAACCTATTTCTAGGGGGACACGTATTTCGCGTCGCTCAGTTCCTTAATGTTATGAATCCTGTAGAATTCAGCGACAGATATGCCAGTTCCACCACCCTTCACGAGCAATGCCTTGTGTGGGCCGGCTTCATTTTCAATGACCCAATACGATGGCGGTACTTGAAAGACTGCACCATTCCCCTTCCTTATCCTCAATTACCTCCCCTAATCCAGTTTTGGGCCTCGTATCTCTTAGATGGTGATGTGCCGAGATACATTGTCGAGCCTCCACTTGTACCCCCTCCTCGCCCTCACACCCTTTCTATGCATGACAGACCTAAGGCTTCCACCTCGGTCGTACCAGACCATAACAATTTCGATGATGAGTCTAAATCCTATATTATGTCCTCCCTATGACGCATAGAGTGAAGGCTTGACCAGGTCCTCACCA
The DNA here is from genome assembly GCA_026401315.1 of Dysphania ambrosioides. Taxonomy (NCBI): domain Eukaryota; kingdom Viridiplantae; phylum Streptophyta; class Magnoliopsida; order Caryophyllales; family Amaranthaceae; genus Dysphania; species Dysphania ambrosioides. The sequence goes on from CM048662.1 coordinate 7,521,236, forward strand.
CCCAAGTCCACCACACCACCCGGCTCGATCATCTCGAGAAAAACTTTGAGCGGGCGCACTACCCATGGTATGACATGGCCTACCGCTTCCATATGGTCAGCGAGAGTATGGCCACCCCTTCCTGGTACCCTCACCATGACAACTATAATGAAATATCATTAAGTCATGGGTTTAACCAGTTGCGGGTGGGTAGGTGTAGGTTTAATAACTTCACCCCATCGGCTCCTAGAAGAGCCTCAAATGACTATGGGATGGACTATATGGGTTGGGAGGAGGAGGAAAATGAGGAGGATGACTAAGGGGATGACTAAGGGGAAAATGAGTAGTGGTGGCCTCCCTTAGCGCCGAGGACGGCTTGCTTGGTATGTGGTTTGGATGACTACCTATTGAGGCGCATTTCGACTAACCTAGTGAGGATTGAGCCTTCTAAGACTTTATTATGAGTCCTATATTATTGAGTGTTAGTTAGGGAATCTTAAGAATTGTGTCTATTCTCCTACAGCATAGTCTACTTTTCTAAAGGTTAGGGATGATAACATGTTTGTAGTTGAAGCTACATAGCCAAAGTGCATACCATGAAAATCAATTTACTCTAGGTTAAGCCAAATTTGTGCCGTCTTCTTTTTTATAGCCACGCTATCTAACTCCACATGAGCCAAATGTCCCCTCTTTTTACCTAGAGGATAGTCATATGATTATAGTGAAGTTGGTGTTCGTAGCATTGCAATATATGATTTCGGTTCACAAAAGTGATTATCGGATGATTTGACTACATACACTAGTCTTAGCGTATTTCAAGGAAGTATTCACATGGAAAGTTAAAAAAAAAAAAGAAAAAAATCTTGAAAAGCACAAAAAGAAAAAAAAAGAGAAAAAGAAAGAAAAAGAGAAAAAAGAGAAAAAGAAAAGAAAACAAATAAAAAGTTAAAAAGAGAGAAAAATTTGAGAATAAAGTTGACATAATGTATTAGAGTCCATCATTGGGAATTTTGGGAGTGGCATGGTTTTCGGAAGGCTTATAAGTCTTCCTCGGTTTTATTTCCTTGGATCACTTACTATCCTCAACTTTAACTCCACATTCCTAAATTCTACCCTACCTTGATCCTAGCCTACATTGCAACCCTTTCCAAACATGTTCGACTTAACCTGATTAGTAAGATTAGTGCTGGAGAGTAGATTAGACACAATCCCCGATATTTCTCCCTGTTTAGGTGTTTAATTCCCGACTCATCTTTAGTCATATGATTTTGAGCGAAACACATACCCTATAAACACATGAGCGTATTAGAAACTTCCCACATCTCTTGGGAAATAACCTCGAGAGCGTAGACTTGCGACCTCATTAGGTAGTGGGCGGAATGAACTATGATGTAGCTTCCTTGGTGATCCCGAGTAGGTGTAAAACGTTGATTATGCTCTTTTAAACCCATTGTACTTACACACCCATGGCTAAGGCAGAGTTTTGCACATACATGGCTTGCATTGTCTTGATTTTCACTCTCCTTGTTCTTCATTTGTTTCTATGACTGTTTTTCCATACGCTTTCATGATACCTTCCTATTTTATTTGCTAGGGACTAGCAAATGTTTAGCTTGGGGGAAGTTGATGTGCTCATTTTAGAGCACGTTTACTACCTCGTTTTAGTGTCAAGTCTCGTAGTTTCATATTGATTTTATGCATATTACGCTTGATTTCACCTTGATCTTGTCTTCTAGTTGTCTTAAGATCATTTCAGATATTTTTAATGATTTCGAGGTGAAATGTGATGCATTCGAGCCTTAGACACGTGTATCATAGCTTGGGCAGCTAGGTCTTTATTAGTTTATGCACTGTAGTTTTGTTTAGCCTCCAAATTCTTTTAGTTCTTGCTTTCAGTTTCCTCAACATTTGTACTCCGAGTTTTGGATTTTGTCATTCAAATTCTGATCGTGGATATCAAATTGAAGCTTTTGTGAATATTAATCTATTCCTTTGCTTTTAATTCATTCGTTATACTTCATTCCTTATTTAGCCTAGTATTTATCATTTACTAGCATAATTTCTGATTTACTCTTGTTCTTGCTGATTTCTTTTCATGTTCGTTTCATTTGCTTTATTGAATATCATTATGTCTTTTAGCAAGAATATGTGTGAGTAGTCCTCTTAGGGGTTTTGATTGGTGAAAACCTAGGAAAAGCTATGTTCTTTATTGTATAAGGTTGTAGGAATGATTATAATAAGTAGTATCGGAATCCGATGGGAATCTTGTCCTGCCACTCCTTTGGAGACATAGGGTGATTATAAGTCGTTCGTTGTGATTTGTGGGATAACCATTTTCCTCTCGCATTCTTGGATGTTCGTGCTAGTTATTGTTAGATTTCCTCTAACCTATCATGTTCGGTTTTGAAAGCTTCATTCCTAGGGTGGATCTAATCTTGTCCCCATTTTTCTCTATTTGATTTATCGCTTAATTCATCGTGATCTATATTCTTGTTGTTAGTTTAGTTGTTTTCCAAATCAAAAAAATCCGCTTTTGTTAAGAATCAAAGTCTTGACATCCTTTGTCCTCGTAGTTCGACCCCCTACTCCACTATACTCGTATAGTTCGTAGGTTGGTATAAATTTTGTTTGCATAACTAGTCTTTTAGTTAACGACCTAAAAGTCGGTTATCAAATAGCCCTCTTGCTTTGGTTCTTGATGATAGTCAACAAGATTTTTGGTTAAATCCTTATGTTTAACAACACTTAAGGATGAATTAAAGGCAATGACTTTAATTCTCTAGTCTAAGCTAGTCTCACACAAAAGAAAATTAAGAATTCTCTTAAGCATTATGAAATTTTGTATTCATCAAACATATGTTTCTGAAGACACTACTAGGCCTTTATATATAGGAATTATAAGAGTCTTAGATGTACTAAACAAATTAAAAACTATCTAAAGTTAAGATAAAGGATTAAACTAGTGTTCTTTAGATTAATAGAGCCTGACTAGCTAAGCTAATAGATGGCTAATAGAACATTACGGTTAATAGGACTCTTTAGAACAAACAAACACATTAGGGAACCTTTTTCCATATTAGAACACCTTCCAAATCTTTCGTCCATGTAATACTTATGATGAGTGTAAAATTTCCAAGAGAGTCCAATCCAAATCCTAAGGTATCAAGAATTGTCTCAATGGCTTCATAGCATGGAACTTGATCATAAGCTATATTGAGATAAACTTTCCCACATCTAGTCTTCTTATGTTCTTGTTCCATATCAGTAATGATGCTCTTAGGTTGTGGAAAATGTCAGCCCTTTCTTATAAAACTTGGGGGTATTTATAGGCAAAAAGAGTCGATTTCGTGAGTGTTGGACGCCAAGATTTAGCGTTGGGCGCCAACTTAGGGCGTCAAATGCTGGGGCTATGCATTGAATACTTAAGAAAGAAAGCTTTTTTCTTGTTTAAAAAGAGGCTTTAAAGGAGTTAGTAGTGCTTATGGGCTAGCAAACAAGGTTGGGCGTTAGACGCCAAGGCTTACGCTGGAATTGACAACTAATTAGATTATGTTCCAGGTTAGGCACTTGGATAGAGATAGTCTTTGATGCTATATCCTAGCCTCAAATTTTAAGTTAGATCTTAATGTAAAACTAGGCATCGGACGTCTAAATCTAGCTATGATTTAGTTCTTATCCTTAATGCCAACATCGAGCGTCGGGAATTTGTGTATTAAGCTACCTGCTTTTGCATATTTTTTAAGCTTTGGTTTTTGGCGGGTTTATAAGATTATGGGTTATGTATTTGGAAAAAAAATTTCTAGGATTGGGTTTGTGTTCAAGTGTTTTTAGGGTTCATCTTTAAGGTGATTTTGGGTTTTCAGATACTCAAACTCAACCGAAGCTAAGTCCACCTGCAAGGGTTGGTTCGTTATTGGACTACTAAGTGGCGAGACATGATTTTTTTTCTGCACTTGGCTTCCTTCTCTAACTCCTTCCCATCCACTAATAAAATTCCCTTGCCATTGTTAGAATTTGTTTTAGCTTTAGGTGTCACCAATGGCTTTAAAGCAAAAGCCTTATCATGTGTGTGCCTCCTCACCACATAAACATTTGTTCTCCTATCAAACTTGACATATATATCATATTATTAAGGTATTCCCAAGAAAATGGGACCAGCATCCATGGGAAAAACGTCGCAAAGAACTTGATATTCATTATTGCCAATTTTAAACAAAATGACCCACACACGATAAAATCCCGACCTTACATCACAAAATGACCCAAATACGCTAAATTCCTAACATTACCTCTCAAATTTCCTCAAACATAATGAAAGCCTAACCTCATCTCTTAAATGACCCAAAGCTATCAAAATCCGGGGAAAATCATGCCTCTCCTCTTAAAGAGCTTAAACACAATAAAAAGTCTACCTTACCTCCAAAATGTCTGAAGCACCGATAAAATCTTGAATTTTCCCCCTTATCATCACATTGTTTAAACCTCGATTTACCAACCAAAACAATACTGGGGTAAAAGCTCGAAATTACCCCACCATATGGGTTTTCACGTGCTAAGGGTCAAGGAACCTAACTAGGTTTTGGGTGGATAATTTGATCACCACTATAGAGCCCTTTTTTTTACAACCCAACCTTCTGTTTTTGATGATGAGAAAGGAAGCTCCTGTAGTGCCCTACTATATATGCCCATCATTAAGGATTGGCTACGCAACTTTGCAAAATTGAATGGGTCCAAGATTCACCACTAAACATTTATGGGTTGTTTGAACACCCTTGGGCTTGAATCCCAAAATGACTCACGTAAGTAGTCTTCGAATCATGACAAGATTCAGAAATGAGAAACTTATTTTAATTCGAAGATGTGTACAAGCAATTAACATAGAGATGGAGAACAAATACGTTTTGGTCCTAGGTAAACATACAAAAACAATTGTTAAGATTAATGCGCATAAAAAGCTCGTGTTTAAAGAAAGTTGAACGTCTCACAAAAGGCGCCTGAAGCGGCCGCTCAGAAGGATTATAAGTACCCGCTCATAAGCCTCAAACTTCACTTTTTTCTCTTTAGTAGCCGCTCAAAAGAATTTTAAGCGATCGTTCAATTTATTTTTAGGCCCTAAAATTCCTTTTAAGTGGGCGCTCACTCCCTGCTCAATGACCGCTCATGATTCTATGACTCCCTCTTTTTTTTTAACTGAGCAGCCACTTAGAAAGATGTTAAGTGGCCACTTAGTTTATGTGACAGGGTCATTTTTTTGTCTTGAGCGGGCGCTTGTTGGCTGCTTGATGCTCGCTTATGATTCTCTACCTGCTGCCATTTTTGAAATTGAGAGGGCACTCAACACAATGCCAAGTAGTTGCTCAAGCCAATTTTTTCATAGTTTAGGCTTTTTCTCTTGTTTTTATCTCGAACGCTATTTTAGGAAGTGTTCTCGACCTAGTCTTTCTTCACTCCTCTTGAGCACTTCTACTCCAACATTTTTTCAGTTAAGGCTTCATTTCTCTATCGCATTGTACCTGAAACACGTAAATCTATCCAAAGTCAATTCTGAAGCTAAAATGACAAATGTTAAAGAAAGAAAATGAAAAGAAGGGTTAGAAAAACTCAGATTGTCTCTCGCAAGTGCTCTTTCAGTGTCACTAGCTTGACATTATGCATGATTTTCAGTTGTTTGAGGTGGCTTCAAACTCCGACACCCTTAGTGATGAGAATTTGCCGATTTTATCACCTTGGTAATAAATAATAAGACTTTGGCCATTGACCTTGAATGCTCCAGATGATTCACTCCATATTTCCACTAAACCATATGGAAATACCTTCAATACCTCAAATGGGCCACTCCATCTTGATTTCACCTTCCTAGGGAACAACTTCAATCTCGAATTGTAAAATAACACCTTGTCACCCATCCAAAACTCTTTTTTCAAGATATGCTTATCGTGCCACTCTTTAGATCTTTCTTTGTAGATACTTGCACTATCATATGAGTTCATGCAGAGTCTATTTTGTGAAGGTTAAGGAGTCCCTTTTCACCTGCACTTTTGAGATCTAAGTTGATATGCTTAATAGCCCACATTTCTTGTGTTCTATCTCCACTAGGAGATGAAAACTTTTTGCATAAACTAGTTTATATAGGGTGGTACCTATAGGGGTCTTAAAAGTTATCATGTAGGTCCACAAAGCATCCTTAAGCTTAAGAGACCAATCTTTTTTATTTCTCTTAATGCTCTTCTTGAGGATAAGCTTGATTTCCCAGTTTGAAATTTCTGCTTGGCCACTTATTTGAGGGTGGTATGCTAACCCAACCTTGTAATGAACTTCATACATCCTAATGAGTCTTTGCAGGACATCCTTAGCAAAATGTGAACCACCATCGCTTATGATGGGTCGAGGGACTCCAAACCTCGCGAAAATCAAATTTTTGAAAAGTCGTACAACTACTTTGTGATCTTTTGTGGGGGATGGAATTGGTTATACCCACTTACTCACGTAGTCAACTACCACCAAGATACTTATTCCAACAAGAGGATGGTAATGGTCCCATGAAATCAACTGCCCACACATCAAAGATTTTTCAGTTCTAGGATTGGGGGTTTTGAGGCATTTCATCCCTTTTGGGATACTTCCCATTATCTGACATTGGTCATATCTCCTTACAAATTCTCATGCATCCTTGAACAAGGTTGGCCAATACAAGCCAAATTGCATTAATTTTTCCATTGTCATCCTTGCACTCATGTGTCCTCCACAAGGTGATGAATGACACATGCTCAAGACACTAGGAACCTCTTCATTAGGCACACAACATCTAATTAGACCATCAACACACCTCTTGAATAGAATTGGCTCATCCCAAATGTACCTCTTAGCGCTATGCATCAACCTCTGGCATTCTAGTGGTGTGAAATAAGGTGGAACCATACTTCCATCCAAATAATTCACCAAATCAGCATACCATGGCAAGCTCTTAGACACCAATGCATAAAGAATGTTGTTCCTAAGGAAATCATCAATATTCAAATCTTCAAGATGATCATTCTTCTTCTTTAAACGAGACAAATGATCTAAAACTATGTTCTTAGACCTCTTTTTCTCCTTGATATCAATATCAAACTCTTGAGCAAGTAAAATCCATCTGACTAACCTTGGTTTGGCATCCTTCTTAGACATTAGGTAGTTGATTGCTGAATGATCAGTATACATAACTATCCTTGATCCTACCAACTACACATGGAACTTCTTAAAAGCATACACCATAGTTAGGAACTCCTTTTCAATAGTGGTGTAGTTCCTTTGTGCCTCGTTTAATGTCTTGCTTGCATAGTAAGTAACATGAGACTTTCCATTCTTCCTCTTCCCTAACAAAACTATATCACTAGCATCACACATAAGTTCAAATGGTAAACTCCAATCTAGTGGTTGCACTATCGGAGTAGAAGTAAGCACCTCTTTTACCTTGTTAAAAGCACTCATGCAAGATTCATCAAATACACACTCACTCTCTTTCTAAAGTAGTGTGGTGAGAGGCTTAACTATCATCAAGAATGATTCAATGAATCAACGATAGAAGCCTATGTGGCCCAAGAAAGGCCTCACCCCCTTCACCGAAGTGGGAGGGAGAAGCCCAAGGATGACCTTAACCTTGGTTGGGTCCACTTCTATGCCTTGATGTGACACCTTAAAGCCAAGAACGATCCCTTCTTGCACCATAAAGTGGCACTTCTCCTAGTTAAGAACTAGGTTGACATCCTTACACCTTTTTAGACATTGACCTAAGTTCAAAAGGAATTAATCAAAAGTACTACCACCTTCAGAAAAGTCATTCATAAAAACCTCCATAGCTAGGGCATTACATAACCTAAACGACATCCTACGATAAGCATAGGTACCATAGGGGCATGTTAATGTCTTATTTTCCTACTCCTCGGGGTAGATATGGATCTAAAAGAATCCCGAGAACCCATCAAGATAACAAAAACATTTTTCCCTTGTAACCTTTCCAAGATCTGATCAATAGAAGGGAGGGGGAAATGGTCCTTTTTGGTGGAGGTTTTTCTATAATCTATGCACTTCCTCCAACGGATTATGTTTATCGTAGAGATTTGTTCACCTTTATTGTTCACAACGACAGTCATTCCTCCTTTCTTAGGAACAACATGCACTACTGCCACCCACTTACTATTAGAGATAGGATAAATGACACTTGTAGCAAGGAGTTTGAGAATTTCTTTCTTTACCACCTCCATCATTGGGGGATTGATTTTTCGTTTCCTTTCTATGGAAGACTTATTTCTATACTGTAATGATATGTAGTGCATACATAGGGTGGGGCTTATTCCCTTCATATCATCAAGAGTGTACCCCTATGCCTTTTTATTTAGTCTTATTACATCAAGTGAACTTGATGTTTCCTCCTTTCCTAAGGAAGAACTCACTATGATTGGGTAAGTGGATGAGGGACCAAGAAACTTATATCTGAGGTATGATGGTAGAGGCTTCATCTCCACTTTTGGGGTTGTCTTTGTCTCATCTAGATCCTCCTTAACCTTATCATCTCTAATCATAATATGTAGGTCTTCTTGCGATGATAGTGAGGGGATATAATCAAAGTGCTTTCTCAACTTTTTTGTCTCTTCTTTGTCCTTGTATTTCTTATCTTCATTCAACAAAACACACTCGTAGGGGTCATTAGTTACATGTAAATGTTAATGCAAAGTGTTAGATGGGAATTTCATTACCTATTCCAGACTAAATTCAATCTTATTATTATAAACCTTAAGAGCAAACTTACCATTCTTCACATCAATCACAGCTCCTGCAGTTACTAGGGAAGGTCTTCTTAAGATAATAGGCATATTGGGGTCTTTCTCCATATCTAAAAAAACAAATTAATTAGGATATAGAATTTTCCTACTCTAAGAGGGACATCTTCTACCTTCCCTACAAGAAACTTCACCGAACGGTCTGCCAACTAAAGAGAGATATTGGTGTGTCTCAATTCTCCTAAGTTCAACTTCTTACAAAAGGAATATGGAAAAACTCACCTATCGCACCGGTATGGAAAAACTACCAGGATCCTTTGACCTAGAAGGAAACTTATTTTGGATGATGGCACAACAAGTCACTGGAAAGTACTCTCCATAACACCTATCTCACACTTATTGCTTAGGATATCCTTAAGGAACTTGGCATAGGCAACCATCTACTTGATTCCATTAGTGAATAGGATGTTTATGTAATACTTCCTAATAACCTCTATGAATTTTATGAAATGCTCATCTATCTTAGATCGTGCAAGCCTAGAATGATAAGGAAGCTTCTCATAAGATGGGGTAACACTCATTTGCTTGTTCTCTTCCTTGCTCTCCTCCATCTCACCCTTACTTCCACTAGTCTCCTCCACATTTTTATCCTTGGAACTCTTGGGTTGACTTTAAATCACCTTCTCAACCACTCTCTTAGGTGCTTCACTCAAACCTTTTCCACTCCTTTTCACAATGGCATTATCATCTTAGCAAGATCTATGCCTTGGCTAGGGATTGAAGGACTTGGGCCATCCTTAGGGGTATTGGCAAGCTATGCAACCTAATTCTCAAGAATTTTATTATGGGTTTGCATTTTCCTTAGGCTCTCCTCAATGTCATTGTTCTTCTTAGTCTAGGTGGCCACAAGGCTCTCCATCAAAGACTCTATGTTAGACTTCTGAGGTGGAGGTTAAGTTGAGGGGACATTTGGCCTAGATCTTGAATTGAAACCAGGTGGGTTTAGTTGGTTAGGATTTTGGAATTGGCTTTAATTTGGGTTTTGAAACCTATTACGATTCTAATTTGGCCCATAGTTACCATATCTCTATCCTTTAAAGTTGCCTTGTCCTTGGTTCTCATTGTTCCTATTGCCTTTAAAATTCCCATGGTTTTTGCCACTAAAATTCCGTTGCCCTTGGTTTTGAAATTTTCCTTGGTTATGCCCATTAAAGTTTCCATTCTCCAAGTTCTACCCATTTCTCCATCCAAAATCAGAGTGAGCTCTCCACCTTGGGTTAAAGATGTAAGAGTAAGGATCAAATTTAGGGTTACGGGTCATATTATTCATGGCATTAACCTATTCCATGCCAGAAAGTGTATTGCATGTTAGACATTACAAAGGGTTATGGTTACAATCACCATAAACATTATAAAACAACACCTGTATAGGAGCATTAGAACTAGATGTTTATGGGGATTGCATGCCCCGAATTAGACTGTTAAAAACAACCTTATTAAATTTGTTAGTAAGTGCATCTAACTTAGAAGACAATACACTAATAGAATCTACATCATATCTTCCTCCTCGTTTGGGCTGCACTCTCTCACCTTCGTTCCAATCAACAAAATTTTCAACCACCTACTCAATCACTTTGATGCTTCGGTTGGGCTTAATCTCATTATTGCTCCACCGACTCTTGCATTGAGGCTAGTCTTATTCTACTGAGATAGTCTATTATAGAAGTTATGAAGAAGTAATCACGTCTCTAATCCATGATGTGGGCATGCATCTATCAACCCTTTAAATCATTCCCATGTCTCAAATAGAGTTTCATCTCCTTTTTTGCATAACGTTGGAATCTTTATTCTTACTTCAGCTGTCCTAGATGGTGAGAAGAACTTATATAAGAATTCTCTAGTCACTTGTTCCCATGTCCTTAACCTTATGTAGTCCTGAGTCACACCATTTGCCTTGACTATATCACATTATCTTATGAACTACTTAAGATGACTATGTGACGACTCATGTTTCTCTCCTCTGAATGGATGGTTTTCCACCAAAGTGATCAGTGCTGGCGAAAACTCAAAGTTGTTAGCCTCTGTTATGGGCTACATTGTACCACTCATGACTTGGTAAGCTCCAGGAGCTCCATACTGCCTTAACAATTTACCTATACGGCCCGCCCTAGCAAATAACGAATTTGAATGACTAGAATATAGGTTGTGGCTGAACACTATTTATGTAGGAATAAGTCTAGATGAATCTAAATTAGCTTCTTCGCCCATTATTTGAAATGAGCTACTTTTTGCTCTTAACCCTCTTCTTATATCTCAAATTGTACGCTTTATCTCAGGATTAAGTGGAGCTAATGGTTATGCTCTGCTACTCCCGCTTGATGGTATACAAAAATCAAAGATAAATAGAATTAGCATTGAGAATCACAATGTAAAAGCAACAAAAAGAAAGGATGAAAATGAAATAAAATAAAATAAAAATAAACTAGACTCGTAAAAACCACTAAAGACTCGATACTAAACGCCATTCCCTGAAAACGGCGCCATTTGATAGGTCTAGATATCAGTCGCCATGACACCTACTATCAACAAAACCTCAACTTAACATATTACAAATAATAGGTAAGTAAGGGTCGACTAGTAGTTACCGAACTCTAGCAGTTCAACTACAAGCTAGCTCAAACTAAGGCAATGAATAGTTTAAATTTAACTAAAAGCTCAAGAAAAGTTCTAAGGACTTGTTTTATCAAGATAAAAGCGCTAAGGGTGCGGAATTCAACACCAATTCCTTACATAAATGAGCTAAAGCTTGAAATTGGGTTCAAAATGAGATAATATGAGACTCACAGACTCATTATCGACTTATGCTTTGAATTTAAAACATGTTGCAGGGAAGAGGATTCAAACAAGAACCAATCTCTCAGTCATCTTCAAGGAAGGATCATTATAATTGGGATTTCTTGCCTAATCTTCTTCTAAAGCATCCATGTAACATAATAGACTCAAAACAGTAATCAATAGCTCAAAAGTCAAAAACATTTGACATCAGGTCACTTCATAAATCATCATTTTTCAAATTCTTTGACCTAGGAACCCAAATGGAAGCAACTTATATGGCCAATCTAGGCTCCAACAAAAGCTTGAAATCAAATCACCCATTATTCATCAAGAAACCAACAGCAAACTTTAAACATCATCCATGCTCGAGATAAGGTTTTCACCCTATCGCCTAACTAATCTAATTACTCATGACAAATACAAGAAAACATCGCAAAATTGAATATAAGAGACATACTACCAAATTCACGAATAACGATTGAAAAGTCTACGCAAAAAACTAACAATAATTAAGTATAAACTAGCAAAATAGAAGATAAATGAAAACTATGAAATACAAAGCAAGAGTGATTAAAAGAAATACTGATATATTAATTAAGAACCAATGTCTGACAATTATTGATCGCGAATCCGTTGAAAGTAGGAAATACCGATAACAAATCTACCAAAAATCTAAGAATTTTGTGAATAAAAATAAGAAATCCTAAGCTTTACTCTCTAATTCTAAAACTATGCTAAAACTATATGTTATGAATCCATCTCCTTTCGTTCTTTTCTACTAAACCCTTTTCCATAGAAGATTTTGATTAGAATAAGGAACTTGCCAAAATAGACCTAATCGGGCGCTTAGTTTAAGAATAAGCGCCCACTCATAAGGAAAAATCCAGATTTCAGTGAACTGAGCGGCCGCTCAGTTCAACCGAGCACCCACTCAAGCCTTAAAGCGACCATGGGAAAACAGGACAAAAATATGAAGAATGCTCCTAAGCCTAAACCATGCACAAAGTGATGCAAAATGGAACAAAACGAGACAAACTCGGACCAAAAAGAGTTCAAAACTCTACTAGGAAGATGTAAATGAGTGACATAAATGTCACTTATTAATACCGTATATCTTACTAACTTTGTCTCTTTTGGTCTTGTCTCTTGTCTCATTGCTCTTAATTTTTTATTATTGAACTTTATTTAATAGTTATTAATTTGTGATGAGTGTGCATGATCATCATTTACATATGTATAAATCAAGACCTATTGAAATGCAATCATGCCTAATAAGATAAATTGGGACAACCATCCATAGAAACCTTTAATCTTGTGGACAATAAACAAGTGGTCACCTAATCTAGATTTAGGTCCATAATTCTTAACATGTCAACCCTACTAAATCTATAATGGTCACTCTACGTATCTTTGCATGTTTGCCTAGGACTAAAGCTTATTTGTTCTCTATCTCTATGCCAATTTCTTTGCACAAATTTGCAAATTGAAATAAGTTGCTCATTCCCGAAACCTTCTCATGGTTTGAAGACCACTTACGTGAGTCATTTTGGGATTCAAGCCCAAGGGTGTCCAAACAGCCCATTAATATTTGGTGGCGACTCCTTGACCCATTTAATTTCGTAAATCCTTGTAGCGGATCCTTAATAACATGAAAATTAGGTAGGGCGCTAGAGTGGGAGAGTCACATCCTGTCTCTTCACCGGAAAAAAAAGGATGGGTTGTAAATTACAGGGCTCTTTTGTGTTGGTTCACTCATCGAATTATCCTAGGGAAACCTAAACCCTTATTATGATTTTTGCATTATCACTTAAAATCTAGCTTTGCAAAATCCTAGGGAAACCTAAACCCTTGAAAATTGAATTACATGCATCCTTGGACCATCTTGAACAACTAGGATCATTCATATCATTTCATGCAATAAACCGCGTCTAACTGCGTCATGCCCGTCTATAGTCTTATTATGTCCTATTATGACCGCATCATGCCCAATCATACCGCCCGAAATCATAGGCTTGCACCACAAAAATGATTCAAACACGGTAAAATCCTGATCTTACCTCATAAATATGACTAAAACACTATAAAAATTCCGACATTACCTCTCAAATTGCCTCAAACACAACGAAAACCTTACCTCGTGTCTCAAATTATCCAAAGCTATCAAACAATAGGAAAATCGTACCTCTCCTCAAAAAATTAACCAAAAATGGTAAAATCACAAATTTACCTCCAAAATGTTCCAAAATTCAGTGAAAAACCTACTTTACCTCTGAAAGTCCCATGCAATGGTATAAAGCCTACCTTACCTCCAAAATTTCCCAAGCCATGGTAAAAAGTTTACCTTACCTTCGAAATATCTCAAAACCTGATAAAATCCTGAATTTACCTCCAAAATTACCCACAATCGGTAAAATCCTGAATTTACCCCTAAATTGCCTCACTGGGAGCAACATGAATTTACCCCTGAATTACCACAATGGTAAGACCCTGATCTTCCCACTTAAACCCGATTGGGGTAAAATCCCAAAGTTACTACACCTATTAGTAAGAGCTTGACCTTCCCATTGAAACCCTATTGGGGTAAAAACCTTAAATTACACCATCTACTAGTAAGACATCGATCTTCCCATCGAAATCTTGTTAGGGTGAAAATCCGAAATTACAACCATCAATCGATAAGGTCCTAACCTTCCCACTGAAATCCAATAGGGTAAAAATCCAAAATAACCCCATCAATCAATAAGACTTCGATCTTCCCATTGAAACCCTAATGGGGTGAAAATTCAAAATTACCCCATCTAATCGATAAGATCCTAACCTTCCTCAGAAACCTTATTGGGGTAAAATCTCGAAATTACCCCACCTACCAGTAAGACCTTTGATCTTTCCACCAAAATCTTATTGGGGTGAAAATCCAAAATTACTCCATCAAACTGGAATGACCCTAATCTTCCCACCAAAACCTATTGGAATGAAAACTCAAAATTACCCCCACTAACCGGTAAGGTCCTAACCTTCCCACCAAAAGCTTATTAGAGTGAAAATGTAAAATTACCCGTTCCAATAGGTAAAAACTTAACCTTTCCACCACCCATATCTAATCTTCCCTATCTACAAGGATGGCCATACTAATTACCCACCTTCCTTGATCATTGCCATGGGGATACCATCACTGAATTAGAAAATCATGTTCTCATAAAACTAAAATATATGGTACATATGGAAATGATAATGAATCTAAAAATTCATCTAAGCCACTTGAATGCATCAACTACAAGGCTTTCTTTTTAGTTTTTAGACTTGAGAAAACTAAAAAAGAAGTCCAAATGTCTCTCTCAAGTTGTGACATTTATCCACCAAAGCTAAAAGTGTCAATTCTTGAGTTGGTATATGGATGAGAGAAGACATCAAAAATCACAACTCTGAGTGGGAAGAAGCTTAAGATTAGCAATAAAGAAGGCCTAAAGTTAAGTGATTCGAGTTATCTAAGTCAGAGTCTAAGTCTAAGTCTAAACCAGTCAAGTCTAAATGCATTGAAACTAGGCTTGTTTCGGTTAAAGAAATGGACTTCCATCACAAGTATTGGAATGTATATTAAAGATAACTCGGTACAGAATCCTATCACTCCAGGTGACGAACAATGGATGGGGAATTAAATTAAAGCTGACTCCCATTCTGAAAATGATGTTGATGAAATCAATGCTCTTAAAGCTCTAGCATCTCAAGATAGCATCTGTAGCAAAAATAACAACAACAAAATTATCCTTATTAATGACCCTCCCACTTGTAATCCTCCCTATCTATAAGGATGGCCTTATTGATGACCCACATTCCTTGATCACTGCCATGGGGAACCCATCACTGAACGGAAAAATCATGTTGTAATAAGACTTTAAATATGGTACATATGGAAATAATGATGAATCTTAAAAATCATCAAAGCCACTTGAATGCATCAACTGTATGGCATTCTTTTTACTTTTTAGACTTTAGAAAACTAAAAACTAAGTCCAAACGTCTCTCCTAAGTTGTAACATTTATCCACCAAAGCTAATAGTGCCAATTACTAAGTTAGTACATGGATGAGAGAAGACATGAAAAATCACAACTCCGAGTGGGAAGAAGCCAAAGATTATCACCAAAGAAGGCCTAATGTTGAATGATCGATTTATCTAAGTCTGAGTCTAAGTCTAAACCATTGAAGTCTAAACTAATTGAGTCTAGGCACGTATATTACATATGATTTAGCAAAGAATCTTATCGCTCCAGCCGACGAGCAAAGGATGGGGAATTAAATTTAAATAAACTCCCACTTTGAACCAGATAATGCTAAAATCAATGCTCTTATAGATCTAGCATCTCAAGATAGCATCTATAGCAACAACAATAACAACAATAATAGCCTTATGTATGAGCCACCCACTTGGTATCCTCTCTATCTACAATGATGGCCATATTGATTACCCACCTTCCTTGATCACTGCCATGGGGATCCCATCATTAAACAGGAAAATCATGTTATCATAAAACTCTAAATATGGTAAATATAAATGATTATGAAATTTAAAAATCATCAAAGCCATTTGAATGTATCAACTGCAAGGCTTTCTTTTTACTTTTTAGAATTGAGAAAAGTGAAAAAGAAGTCCAAATGTCTCTCCTAATTGGTGACATTTATCCATTAAAGCTAATAGTGTATGTTCCTGCGAAAGATCATGGATGAAAAAGACATCAAAAATCACAACTCCTAGTCGAAAGAAGGTCAAAATTGTCACCAAAGAAGGCATCTAAGTAAAAGTCTAAGTCTAAACCAAACGAGTCTAAATGCATTAAGTCTAGGCTTGTGTTGGTTAAAGAAATGGATAGCCATCTCATTTATTGGCATGTATATTAAAGATGATCTGGCAAAGAATCCTAATGCTCTAAGCGATGAGAAATGGATGGGGAATTATATTTAAACAAACTCCCATTCTAAACCTTATGATGATGAAATCGATACTCTTGAAGCTCTAGCTTCTCAAGATAGTATCTGGAACAACAACAACAAAAATGGCCTTATTGATGACCCGCCCACTTGTAATCCTCCCTATCTATAAGGATGGACTTATTGATGACCAACCTTCCCTGATCACTGCCATGAGGATCCCATCACTAAACGAGAAAATCATGTTGTCAAGAAAGACTAAATATGGTACATTTAGAAATGATGATAAATCTTAAAAATCATCAAAACCTCTAGAATGCATCAACTACAAGACTTTCTTTTTAGTTTTTAGACTTTATAAAACTAAAAAATAATTCTAAATGTCTCTCCCAAGTTGTGACATTTATCCATCAAAGCTAATAGTGTCAGTTCCTTAGTTGATACATGGATGAGAAAAGACATTAAAAATCACAATTCCAAGTGGGAAGAAGCTAAAGATTATCACCAAAGAAGGCTTAATGTTGAATGAATTGAGATATTTAAGTTAGAGTTTGAGCCTAAGTCTAAACCAAGCAAGTCTGAATGCATTGAGGCTAGGTTTATGTCAATTAAAGCAATGGACTTTTATCTCAAGTATTTGCATGTATATTAATGATGATCTAGCAAAGAATCCTATCGCTCCTGATGATGAGCAATGGATAGGGAATCAAATTTAAACTGACCCCCATTCTGAACCTGATGATGATGAAATCAATGCTCTTGAAGCTCTAGCATCTCAAGATAGCATCCGCAGCAACAACAACAACAATTACCTTATTGATGACCTTCCTACTTGTAATCCTCCCTATATACAAGGAATGCCTTATTAATCACCTTCCTTGATCACTGCCCTGGGGATCCCATCACTAAACGAGAAAATCATGTTGTCATAAAACTCAAAATATGGTACATATGGAAATGATGATGAATCTGAAAAATCATCAAAGCCACTTGAATGCATCAACTACAAGGATTTCTTTTTACTTTTTAGACTTGATAAAACTAAAAGAGAAGTTTAAATGTCTATCCTAACTTGTCACATTTATTCATCAAAGTTAATAATGCCAGTTCCTAAGTTGGTACATGGATGAGAGAAGACATCAAAAATGTAGGTCTCCATAGAATAAGTGTGGTAAGAATAGAATTTCTTCAACCGATCACGATTCTTCAGAGGAAAAAACACATTATCGTCCATATTTGTCAACTGTATTGCTCCTCCAGATAGGATCATTTTGACAATGTAGGGTCCGGCCCAATTCGGTCTGAATTTTCCCCCTAGGTCCATGACAGTTTTTGAAGTGCTTTGAGCACTAGGTTTCCCTCTTTGATGTACCAGGTGTGGACCTTTTGATTGAAATGCTTAGAGATCTTTTATTGGTATAATTTTACATGATGCGCGGTCTGAAACCATTTCTTATCCTATAATATCATCTCGTCATATCTTGCTTTGACCTAATTAGCTTCAGGTAATTGGCTCTCAAGAACAATCCACAAGGAAGGAAGTTCAAGCTCAATAGGCTTAACTGCCTCCATTCCATTTACTAAAGAATAGGGAGTCATGTTTGATTTTTGGTATCCCCACAAGGCAAAATGCAACTTTTGCGGCCAATCTTTGTAATTTTTGGTCATTTTCTGGATTATGACCTTGATATTCTTATGCGTAGCCTCAACTGTCCCATTTGTTTGCAATCAGTATGGAGACGAAATATGGTGTTGGACCTTGTACTTGACCAAGAGGTCTACAAAATCTCCTTGGAAATAGACACCTTGGTTGCTGATTAGTTCATGAGGTACACCATATCTGCAAATAATGTTTTCCTCCGTGAACTAGGCCACTTGCTTGGAACTTAAGGATCTGTAAGATTTGTCTTTGAACCACTTGGTGAAGTAGTCGATTGTAACCAAAATGAATTACGTCGATACCCCATGTAGAGAAGGACTAGGGTGATGTAGAAGGATTCGAAAATGATGGAGGAATGTGCTGGAGGTTTACATACTTCTACCAAGTTACGCATGTCTTTACATATTGTACACAATCACCTTCCGTGGTCGTCCAATAGTACCCGAGTCGTGCTATTTTCTGAGCTATTTTCAACCATTCATATAAGTCCCTTATATTCCGTTGTTAACATGTCACATCACAAAATTGGGTTTATGTTTATCTATGCATCTTAGATGAATGCCAGGAGTACGCTTGTAAAGTTGATTTCCTTGAGTGATAAACTAAGCGACAAGGAGCCTTAAGGCTCTCTGGTCCCTTTTGGAGGAGTTTAGCGGATACTCCTTTTGTTGTATGTACCAGAGTTCACCATCCTCTACGATACTATCCAGAACATTGACGTGTGTTGCTTTAGACCTTCTTTATATGACGAATGGCATTTCGGTCAGATTTGATGGAATATTGACCGCTTATTTGAGTCAAGCAAATGCATCAACAAATTGGTTCTCATCTCTTGGAAGATAAGTGAACTCAACGTCTTGTTCGAGGTAAGCTTGATAAGGAGTAAGGCTTTCATTATGAACTTTCCATGTTCCAGAGATTTTGATGATTAGTCGAATGACATTGTCGATTATAGAAAAAGAATGCAAGCTTCATATTCGGCGGCATTGTTGGGTGCCTCAAAGTCAAGTTTGACTGATATGGGGGCGTGCTCTTCTTATAGAAATACTAGGAGTATCCCCAAACCACAACCCTTCTGATTGGAGGTGCCATAAAAATATAATGACCAACTGTCGTTTTTTTGTTACGAGGAGATCTTCGTCTAGGAGATCATATTTTTCCTTTGTATCGCCAACCAAAGATAGCATAGCCTTTGATTGCCTTTTGTGGGACATACTTGAGACCAAATTCGGCTAGCAGGACTACCTATCTCAAAAGGTACCCATTGAGAGCAGGCTTCTCAAATAGGAATTTAAGAGGATCCATTTTCGACAGGATGTAGACATGTGCGAAAACATGTAATGTCTAAGAATTTTGGTGTACTAGTGCAATACTGAGTTTCTCGAGGTGAGTGTATATGGTTTTCTGGTCGAGAACCTTTTTCCTAAGGTATAGATTGCATTCTCCTTTCCCTGGCAATGCTAGCCTTTACTTTTATTGTCCAACACAAAACATATACTACTAATCCTAGACAAATCAAAGGCTTATACTCGAATGTAAAGATAATGAAAACAAAATACAACACCAAATCTTCTAGTGAGAATCGGAGTGAATACAAAATGAACCAAGTCGCCTCAACTAGTCCATCTTGCTTCCCCCTGTTCGCTGGATATCCCCAAAATAAAACCCCCGATGATTCCTCCAATTCAGCATCCCCATGTATATTAATAATAGTCTTTGATCCCCTAGCTAATCCAAAATTTTTCCCTCCAATAATTATCCTATTTCATCTTTATTATTTCTTACTTGATAGTTCGATACCCGTGAAAAATGCTCAAGATTTACTTTGTGGCTTATCCACAAGATCATTGAGAGAATCTCTTAGCTGCCCCCCTTTTTTATTCTTTTGGCTTGGTTGAGTAACTAGTTGGTGTACTTTAAGGCCCCCTTGAATATTTACAATAAAACATTATTGGGTTGACACACATGATTGGGCTTGTGGCTTTTGCTTTGTTTAATCTGAGCGGTAATAAAATATCACTTTGATACCGTAATCTTCCTTTCTACAAACAAATAAATAAAATAGTAGTAATTCATGTTGGGGGAAGAAAATTCCTTAATATATCCTTAAATCATTAAATGTCAATGTAAAATCAAGAATTTAATATAAATAAATATTATACCTTTATGACCCAATCAAAAACATAATAAGTTAGACAATATAGTAAAACTCATAAACCAGAATAAATCATATTAATACCCAAAAATCAAAACATCCATAACTCAAATAACAAAACTCATAAATCAAAAAAAATATTCATGCCAAAAAAATAAATACCCAAAATTCAAATGACATAATCAAACTCAAGATCGCAACATGTAGAACCCAAAAAAAAATCAACAAAGAAATATTGGTACTCTTCTAGGGTTTTGAAGTAAGCTTTAACATATATGTGATGACCCAGGGATATAATTAGGAGGAAGTCACTCTTGCTCTTCATTTCCATGAACCACCTTGGTGGCCTCAGATTTACCGTCACCATCATTAGCATCAACGACTACTACCATAAAGTAAGAGACGTCCAAATTTCGACAAGTTTGGCCCCAAGTACACACCCTATCCAATTTCCTCTCCATCCCCCTAGAATAACGCCTTTTGTAGGTGTGGACCAAACCTCTTCCATTGAGTTAGGAACCACTAGATCCAGTGGAGGAAGGTGGTTGAATAGGTGACTGGATAGGATTAGATCAAACCCAAGAACTAGGTGATTGTATTATCAAAGAAGGAGATTTGGGAAGTAAAGTAGGCGGTGTGGCTAGAGTGGCCAGTACAAATTCCATCTACTCACCATATGAATCATTAAAGACATCGTCATCCATTTCATGAAGACCAAATTTAGAAGAAAAAAAAAACCAAACCAAACATTCTTTATTTATTGAAAATTGTGTGAAATAACCGAAGAAAAGAGTCGTCGAACAACAAAACAACAAGATTGCAAAATAAAACTTTAACCTAACCCTAACCCATATTTGAAGAGAGATTTTTGGTCGAAAAAAGACGCCAAAAGAAAGATCAAAGCGTGGGGCAAGCAAATGTTAACACGAGTGTAGAGAGTCCCTTGGCGTCAAAGACTATATCTAGGGTTTTCAAGGAAGGATAGTGGAGGAAGATGACAAGAATTCTATAAACAAAGGGAAGTTTTGAGAGTGAGGCAAAAACACGAGGTAAGGCTAGGTTAAAGTTGGTGTCATTTGCACATGGGCCAAATCAATTAAGCTAAGCTAATCAAATTGTTTAAACAAAGCAAAGTTGACTATACATAAGCACACTTAATCTGGTCTCGGTCTTTTTTTTAGGAGTTGGGGCAATTTAATTGGGACAACATAATACGGAAATTGGGACAAACATTGGGGAATAAAGGAGACGTTAACAAGACTAGAGAGATTAAATTGATGATAATTTGACCTGGTCTAACAACCATTTTATTAATCCATACAAGTTATTCATATGATTAGTAATGAATAGAACACATGTTACCGATTTCTAGGTGCTAGAGGAAATCAGAGTGATAAAGGATTTTAAGTACTCCCTCTATCCCAATCTGTTTACTACATTTTCATTTTTAAAGTCAATATTTAAAAATTTGACCATAAATTCTAATTATATTATAATAGATACCATACCCAAGTGGAATTTTATTAGATTAATATCAAATATTCATAAATTTTTATTTTTTGAATTTAAAGGAAAAAAGTTTTAAATTGTATATTAGATACTTAAAAAGTCAAATGTAGCATACAAGTAGGGATGGAGCATGCGATATGAATTTACTTGCCATTCCTTCCTATTGTTCAATTGTGAGTGATACATACGAGGTTCAATATCACAAGTACAACATTACTAATTCTGGACCCTACAAAAGACCTGAAAATCTTGCAGCGTTTTATTCAGAATAGCTAAATTAACAAGGACAGAAGAAATTTTTTAAAGAAAGGTAATTTCCATTCCTGGAAGCTGCGGCACTGAAGCTGAAGAGTCATGAAGCCTCCATGTGGTTGACCACCTGCTATAACTAAACAGACCTAAACCTTACAGATAATGACCAAAGATTAAAATTATTTTTATACAAGGCAAAATAAAATAAAAGATAAAAAGGCATCAAACCATCTGATACACGACAGAGCCCAAAACTTAGAACACACTTTAACCAAATGGGGCAATACCGGGCAAAAGGAACGGAGAAATATCGAGTTGTAGGTAAGCAAGAATAGCAGCTACACAATATATACAAGCTTATCAGTGAACTGCAAAT
Source organism: Dysphania ambrosioides (assembly GCA_026401315.1). Classification (NCBI taxonomy): domain Eukaryota; kingdom Viridiplantae; phylum Streptophyta; class Magnoliopsida; order Caryophyllales; family Amaranthaceae; genus Dysphania; species Dysphania ambrosioides. Next base: position 7,543,685 of record CM048662.1, read on the forward strand.
GAAGTACTGTATATTTCTGCACCTCCCAATCCATTAAAGACCACATGCTTCCCGAGTCTGAAGCCCATCTCAATCAAAGGGGAACTCTTTTATATTCTATTTGCCCACTTTAAGCTGGACAGAACATTTACAAATGCATCACAACAACTCTCAGGATCATTCATATTCAATCTGCTCTTAGCCTCAAAATCTCTTTTGCTGTCCTGAGTCGAAAATAAGGCATGTGTTCCTAAAATAAATAAATAAAAAATCATCGTTCAAAAATTGCAAAAGTTAGCCACACCAAACAACCTGGGCAGGTCATCTCATTATCACCGTTAGCAACAAGTGAACACGATGTAACACCAGATAACCAATCAAATGCAATAATAACCACAATCTAGCATTCATATCCTATGATTTCAAATCTGTAAAGGTCAAATATTAAATAAATACACTGTCAGATATCCAAACCACTGGGCCACAGGTTTTCTTTAGTGGATTATTAATAAAGATTGATCATAGAGCAAACAATATTTTGCATTGGGGAAGGACATCTACCAAAGCAACTCAACCACCTATACTTCACGCTGTTAGGTTGTGGAGTGGAAAAGCGGAAAAAGGAAAAGATATTTTAATAATTTCCATTCCCAATAAAGCTTTAACCCAAAGATCTGACAGTCCTCCAACACTTCATTAACAATTTCCAGCAGATCTATGACAATGTCAGCGATTTACTGATTTACTCCGTCAATGCTTATTTCTCTCACCTTTTTTTCTCGTTCGTTCTCCACTGTATATACGGTTAGTATCCACAATAGTTTACCAAATTCTCTAGCAATTACCAAGTTCAAGATCTAGACGTCAAATCTTGAGGCTGGTGGTGTCGGCTGTAGTAGTCGCAAAAGTTAGTAATATGAGAATCACAGAAAAAATGATATTCAAACGAGGACCCCATTTAATAATATTTTTTATAGATATATATTAGTTGATATATGAGGTCAAAGTTTGCAACTTAAACATTGATCCAAAAAATCCAATGTTGAGATAAAAAGAGGACAGAAGAACTATCAATCATCCATCATTAACCTTAAACGCCACCCCTGACCAATATCAAACTCAACAAACTGAAGTTGATTATCAATAAGGGTGGCAATGGGCTGGGTTGGGTAGGGTTTGGATTCAACCCATTTGGGTTCGGGTTGAAATATGTCAACCCAAACCCAACCTATTATTTAAATAGGTTAAAAATTTCAACTTAACCCAATTCGCTATGGATTTGGATTGACCCAACCTAACCTATTTAATAAATAAAAGTCATTTGACTTTTTAAATTTTCAGGTTTTAAGTAATGCAAAATAAAAATCTCAAATCTTAACATAGCCTTAATACAACCAAATTGAAAAGCTTGACAATATGTTAAGAAGAGGTAGAGAATACTGAAAAGTGAAGAAGAGATAGAGAGCACTACAAAGTGAAGAAAAAGACAAGAAATGATAAAATGAAAAATTGAAGACAACGAAAGAAGAGGCAAAGCGGCATAATGCAAATAGAAAGTAGAAACTATGGTTGGCTGGTGGTAATTATGACTTGAGTTTATGACCCGTATTAATAAAACCCGACCCATATATAAAAATCAAACCCAATAATAAACAGGTCGGATAGGGTTGAAATCGGGTTTGAAATTTCAACCCAACCAAACCTATTTATTAATCGGGTTAAAAATTTCAACTCAACCCTTTGTGAACGGGTTGAGATCGGGTCGGGTTGGCGAGTTGAATCAATTTTGCCACCCCTAATTACCATAACTGTCCAAAAAATTAAGAAGTAATCACTTGATCAATTGTTTGTCGTCCAGCCCCAATAAGACATTGACAACATAATCTTCTACATAAAACACCCCAATCGGGAAAAAAATAAATTTGAATAGAACATGCTTAACTCGCTTCGTGAAAAATTTCATTTGATCATACTTAGCACAAGATGACCCAACTAACAAGCACCAAATCCAGATAAAGAGAACATAACTATTGGAAGAACCACAACTTTGAGGCAGCAAGACTTGACCAGTTTTAACCATACAAGGAGACAGGGGACCAGGTCCATAGTAAATGGCATTTGAAGACACAATAGAAGGTGAGGGCACTACTACTAAGCAACAGGGGACAGGGCTATGTCACTTGATTTATTAGCTGGGCAAGAAACTTCAATCATCATAATGCAATATTCTATGTAGCACAAAAACACATAAGAAAGAGGTGGAAACATTAGAAACAAGACTTTTAAACACACCAAATCATTTCAAACAACAATGACATGGTTCATAGTAAATGGCATTTGAAGACACTGAGGAAACAAAAATCTAAGCCAAACACAAAAATTTACCATTCTTTAAAGAATTCTAAAAATTGAAGTTGAAAAGCTCCTTGATTGTTAAGCCAGTTACCAAAGGTCAATAACCAAAGACGACAACAGAAGGTGATTGCAAGTTTCCTAGTTTTATGTTGACATTCACCATGTTTCCTAGTTTTTTAAAAGTGGCATACTCATCCCTCGAACTTTCCCATATCAGATTTTGTGCAGCGAAGACAATAATTATAGGTTGCCAGATGAGTGTCAACATAGACCAGTACATAATACAATCTGAATATAATAAGAAACCTTCCACTTTTTCTCTTGATAGTTACAGCGGTTAAAATAGTTGATTATTACAGTGATGGGTTTTGGATATACTTTGTGATGTTAATCACAAAACCCCTAGTTTTCACATGGTATTTCTGTCTTGGTGAACTTCATTTATTATAGGTAGTTGTTATTTATTAAACTAGTTAAATTAATAAGCTAGTTTAATTAAATAAAGTGGTTAGTGGGACTAATTAAAATAATATAGTTAGTTAAGTGTTGTAGTTAGCGGGGTTAATTAAATAATGTAGCTGTTGGGGAATTGATTAAATAAAGTAGTGGAAGTTATGGGCCACGTGATTACATGAGAACTGATGGAGTGACGTGAATTTGGGGATGTAGCTAACCAGATTGGAGGGTATCACGTGAATGCTTTGATGGAGGTATAATGTGGGAGTTATTCATTTAATTCCTTACCATTATAGGGCATAAATCAGTGAAATTAAATGGGGGTTGTGCAGCAAAATAAGTGCGTGTGTTATGAGACTTTTAAAGTTGGTGTTACAGAGGTAAATGAAGGTGTAAATGCGAGATTTAAAGTGGGATTAATGCATGGTTAAAGCCTGAACATCATTCCTCAATTTAAGTTGGAGTTACGCATTTAAATGGCTGAATTAAATGGGTAATTTGATGACTGGAATTATGGGCATAATGACACTTTAGGGAGGGTGTTTTCCTTGGCTTGAATGCATGGATTAATCATTTGAAGTGCAGCATAATGAAGAAGCATTTAATCAAGAAGTGCTTAAGCTTTTCCCTTAAATGCGTGAATAAAAGAGCATCAAATGAAGTCAGCTTGAAGTCCTTTCAATCACCAAAACTCCTACCATGAATTCCATCTTCATGAGTAAGTTTTACTAGGCTAATAAGTACGCATTTGATGTATTAAGTGAATGATCAGCTTTGAATTTAATTAGATTAACTAGCTGATCTGTTTTAGAGGGTTTTTTTTCGCTTTTTTTTTTTTTTTTGCTATCTGACTTTTGCGCTTTCATATACGAAGACTTTTGATGTTCTATGTCAAAATATTAAGGCCTATGAATAGGGAATGCTTTTGTAATGAAAGAGTTGTTGTTGAATGAAATATTGAATCCCTTTGCCTAACACAATTTCCGAAAATTGGTTGACATATTTTTCAAGTTTTATTTGAAGAGTTTGGGTGGTCAAGTGAGTATTCCTTCCACAAAAAATTTGTAGTTCATTGGTTTAAGTGAGTATTCCTTGCCAAGGTACTACACATAGTAGGTTTAAGTGAGTATTCCTTGCCTATATATCCATATTTATTTGAGTATTCCTTGCAGATACCTTTTATTTCATTTATTTTCGTCCATATTTCTATCCAGATTTTCCCCCAAAACCCATGCCTTTTTCCTATCCATTCCCACACCCTAAACCATCCATATTCTATCCACATACCTAAAAAAACGTCCTTTACACCAATCCCACGCAAATCCAACCCAAAAACATAAAATAAAGCCTACATATTTACCATTCAAGCCTAACTTCAATTTTTCCAGATTTTAGATCCATTTGAGAAAACAAGTAATTTCTAGTATTCCCTACTAGATTTTACATCATTTTCACCTATTTTAGATTTATTTTATTTTACCACAATTTCATTTTCATTTGTTTTGGATTCATTTGAAAAAAAAAAATTCACCTATTTTTCTCCCCAACATGACGCGCCAAATGATGTAAAATCTAGTAGGGAATACTAGGAATTACTTGTTTTCTCAAATGGATTTAAAATTTGGAAAAATTGAAGTTTGGCTTGAATGATAAATGCGTATGCTTTATTTTTTGTTTTTAGGTTGGATTTGCGTGAGATTGGTGTAAATAACGTTTTTTTAGTTTTGTGGATAGAATATAGATGGTTTAGGGTGTGAGAATGGGAATGGGTAGGAAAAAGGCATGGGTTTTGGCGGGAAATCTGGACAGAACTATGGACGAAAATAAATAAAATAAAAGATATTTGCAAGGAATACTCACTTAACAAACAAGGATATGTGGGCAAGGAATATTCAATTAAACCTACTATGTGTAGTACCTTGGCAAGGAATACTCACTTAAACCAATGAACTACGAAATTTATGTGGAACGAATACTCACTTGACCACTCAAACTCTTTAAGTAAAACTTGAAAAGAACACTTGGCCAATTTTTAAAAATTGTGCTAAGCAAAATGATTCAATCTTTCATTCAACAACTCTTTCATTACAAAAGCTTCCCTTATTTATAAGCCTTGAAATCTAGCCTAGAACATCAAAAGTCTTAGTAGATAAAAGGGAAAAAGTCAGATTACAAGTCTAGGAAAAAAAACGAAATAAACCCTCTAAAACTATCAGCTAGTTAATCTAATTAAATCTAAAGCTGATTATTCACTTAATACATCAAATGCATACTTATTAGCCTATTAAAATTGAAGCATAAAGATGGAATTCATGGTAGGAGTTTCGGTGATTGAAAAGTCTTCAAGCTGACTTCATTTGATGCTCTTTTAATCACGAATTCAAAGGAAAAGCTTCATCACTTCTTGATTAAATACTTCTTTATTATGTTGCACTTCAAGTGATTAATCCATGCATTCAAGCCAAGGAAAATACCCCCTTTAAAGTGTCATTATGCCCGTAACTCCAGTCATCAAATCACTCATTTAATTCAGCCATTTAAATGCGTTACTCCAACTTAAATTGAGAAAATAATGTTCAGGCTTCAACCATGCATTAATCCCACTTTATATCTCGCACTTGCACCTTCATTGAATGGTGAAGCTCTTTGAAGTCTTCTTGAATGCCGAAACCTTCAAGTTTCTTTCCCAGCTTAATTAGCCTAATAATTTAGAGTATTTGATGTTGTTAATTAGGCTTAATTAGTTTTAAGTTGCTGATTAGTTGTAAGTGTTGGGTAGTTTTGTGGGTTAATTTCATACTTCATTGTGGAGTCTTTTGAAGTGGTTGTAACCTTTCGTTTCTTTGAGTTTTTTGAGTTAAGGCTGACCTTGGGGTCTATAAATAGGAGACTCATTTGTAATGCAAAGGTTGTTGAATGATCAATTGAAAGCCTTTTTTGCCGACCAAATTCTGAAATTGTCTACGTAAGTTTTCCAAGTTTTACTTAATAATTTGAGTGTGAAGGAGATTCCCTTCCTCCTAAATTTCAGTGGCCTTTATTCAAATTGAGTGTTCCTTAGCGTAATTCCCACACCTAGTAGTGCAAGTTGAGTGTTCCTTGCCTACATATCCTTTGATTAAAAGTGTTCCTTGTTAATCCTTTCTTTTCCCAGATTCGTGTTTCTGTCCAAGTTCCCCAAATCCCTGCCCCTTTTCTGCCTACTCATCCCCACACCCAAAGCCTACGCATTTTCACCTAAAACCAACTCCTAACGCACTTTCACCAGTTTTAGATTCATTTGAAAACTTGTAATTTCTAGTGTTCCTTCACTAGTTTTTACATCAGGTTTTTTGGTTGGGGAGGGGAATAAAAACTCCTGTCACCCTTACAGAGTATTTGGTTGGGTATTTTTCCTTTCCCTTTTCCCCTTTTTCTTTTTTTGAAGTCCCCACAAATTTATGATTTGTCATTCCTCATACCCCACAATGACTTGGATTCCTCCCATCTTAATCCTAGTTAACTTTGACGGATGAATTTGCAGCGACACAACCGTCGGTGCCCAACCTCGTTCACCTCACAACTAACACAACCAAAACCCAAATTTAGAATTTAGATGGCCTCATCTCACCACCACCACGGCGATAACCCTAACACCAAACAACTACCAATCACAACCTCTTAATTCCATCATCAATCCACGCCACCACTCACCCACATCGACCACCACAAGCACCCATCAAGGGAGACAAAGATGAGATATGTATATCACCCTAACCATTGTCAAGTACCATTACATCTAACGAAACAAGAACCAAATCCGACAAGTTTTAACCACCCCCACAAGCATCCATCGAAGACCAGTGGTGTCCGTGGTTGATTGTGGTGATATCAATCAAGACATGAAAATCAGCAGCCTTCACATGCTTTAAGATTGTGGTGAATGATTAAAGCACCTCAACAAGGTTCATGAGTGGCTGGAATTCATGGCTGAAAGTTTTGTAAATTAGCGTGGCTGTAATGAAATGTTGGTGAGTGCCTGCTATTTTTCCAACATTTTTCTTTGTACATGCAAACATGTCAAAGAGGAACTTATTTCCATTCTCCGTTCAAACCAAACATGAATATAGGTCGCCCTCTCTTGTTTACTTCAATCTTAATTTCCTTTCTTGTATCATTTGATTCCTTTCCATTGTGGTGAATTAATCTATTCAGCATATTTACTTGGATTGATGATATCTTCCACCTCACGATAAAAACACTCCTTTTCAAGATAAAGGACATTGGGAGTATAAACAATTTTCCATTAAGCATAGGGAAATGATATACGACAACCTATGAGAATAGTCACTCTGGTAGTCCACAAGTTTAAATCAACTGCCAATTAAGTTGAGGCCCCATACAATCTAGACGAGCCTTATCTTAATGTCATCAGGCACCATTTTCGCCAACACAAAGTTATAGCAAACTAACTAGGAGGTTAAATAAGAATAATCTGTAAACTTATATACAAATAAAGAGCAGGAATGAATGCCAATGTAGATCGAAATTGCTGATAATCAAAATACCTACCTGGGAGAAATGGAGCCCCATGCCTCTGCTATAGAAATCAGCATACTTGATCATAAACACACCACAATCAAACCTGTCCCAGTGCAGATCTTAAATACAATTGAATGTCTACAAACAGTTAAAACCACAAACCAAAAAAGCTATGCCCAATAAAAGCAACACTATTTTGAATTCTGTTGGGTAATTTCAAAACCCAAATCTCAAAATATGCCTAGCAACTATGCAAAGAGATGAGTATATAAATAGAAACCTAATAATTTCAAAACCCAAATCTCAAAATATGCCTAGCAACTATGCAAAGAGATGAGTATATAAATAGAAACCTAAAAAAAGTAGACGTAAAGCTACTAAAAGATTAATTCTTGATAGGGGTCAATAAAGTAGTCCCCAAATTTATTCTTACATAGTTTCCAATACAGTAATTCCAAAATGTAGCTTTCCACTTGGAAACAACATCCTTCCAGTATTTACTGGTTTCCAGTAATAATACTAGTTTTTTATTTCTTCACTGAAATGAGGCTGTATTGTTCTCCATAAGACACAGCGAGACATCTCACTTATGAACTCTGTTCACCTTTTCACATCAGGTGAGGTTCATATTGTGTAGGTGGCAGTGGTCCTTGTGTCTCCCTCTGTAAATCCCCAACGACATCTTTTGTCTCATTTTATAAATAGGGTTTTAGAAAGACTGTCTTCTTTCCATTACTTAAACAGGCCTACTTCTCCTACTTAATGTAAAATTATTATAACCCCAAATTACTTAGTCTTTCTAATTATTAAAGCTGAGTTAATCAAAGCACAAGATAACTAAATAACTGTTTCTTAACACATGATAAAACATAGAAAGTGGAGTTAATCATCCTATGTACTCTAATCCGATACAACCAATGAGTTGACACTATTTCTCCCTTCAAACCTCTTTCATCAATGAGTAATACTCTCTGGGACTCCAACCCATCTCTTATAAAAGGTGGAGCTGGGGGCTGGACACAGATGTGAAGGGGTGCTTGCCAGGAGCATCTTCAAGAAAGTTTTGTTTAGTAGAAAACACGGTATCACTAATGCTCAATAGTGAAACATTCGGTAGAAGCAATCAAAGAAAGAAAAATCTCTCTGAGTGGAAACAGCAACGCCTAAAATCAAAGATTCAGCTCTAAATACACAGGGTATCATTTAGAAATTGAGTCTGTTTATAGAACCACTTTTGAGGCATGGAAATTCAACAAATTCATTCTTTATCAAAGTTTGATCAGTGTTTATCCACAATTCAGATCACCCGACTCTAATTCAAAAATTAGATTAGCAACTCGTTGAACTTTTACTTGGAAGTGTCAACTTGTGTGACACAGACAGTTCTTTGAATAGAAGCAAATTTAACCAAAACCAAAAAAATCATAGACAGAATGATAAAGATTATATAATTACTAAAGCTCATAAGTAATGGGAAAACAAAATTAACTAAATTCTTCCATTTTTAAGATACTCCAATACTTCTTGCTAAATTAACAAAAATCTTGAAATCCATACATTTTTTATCTGACCATTCGAATCATTTTCAATCTTTGAAAGAATCTCAAGCACCAATTGCTAAGAGAAGTAAATAAAGTTGACATCAATAAAAATTTAGAGCAAACCCAACGGTTTGCCAGGTCCTGCACAAACAAAGACTTGCCGCAAAGCTGATACAGCACTAGACAAAAAACAAAATCTTCCAATGAAGTCCAAATACATGCACATTTCACTTACCCATTCTGTTGTTGAGGAAGATCCTCGACAAACTCTAGAACCCATGAATCAATATCAATCTCCTGACCACTTTTGTCCTTTACTTCATCAGCAAAATATCTAGCCTACAAACAAGTAATAATACCAAGATGAAGTTTATAGTTTCTTTGAAGAATTCAACATTTATAGACAAATTACAATGCACTTAATGATTTATCGACTCTATGAAGAATTCGACATTTATAGACAAATTACAGTGCACTTAATTATAGTAACAAGACTTGGGTGATATTTCTACTCTTTGCTCTTCCACTATTCAATCAAATAGTATGCCCACTATATGACCCTCCCAGTTGGTATGATATAACAATCCAAAAATATATACCCTCGCACACACAAGCACACAATCAAGGGACAAAAACCCAAGTAAAAGAATCCAGCAGAGTATACTAGTAAATGTGCTAACACTGTTATATCTAAACAATCAGATAAATAATTGAACAAAGGAAGCTCTTTGAAATCAACCCAAACAATATCAGCAAATTTAAAAGTATGCAATCTAACAAAAAAAAAAAAAATCACAGCACCATAGACATGCTCTCCCTCCCACACTCTATATAGTCCACTCTCCCAGTCTCCCCCAACGTCTCTCTCTCCCTCCCACTTCCTTTTCCTCAGCCGTACACAGATTGAAAGATAAACCCATGATATATATCAGGATTTCATAAATTTCCAAAAAAAGAGGTGGTAAACCATGATGGATAAATGTGACAGTGGATATGATCCAGTAAGTGACGGAGATCATTGGTTCCTCGTAACACTAGGAATAATCTACTTAGAAGAAAAGATTCAGCAAATTTCTTGTTGGAGGATGGTGAGTAATTTGGTTTCTTGAAATCCTGAATATTTGCTGATGTTATGTGTCTTAAAAGATGGAGTTATCCACCATCTCCAGCCAACATTCTGAACAATAATTGGATCAATTGTGTACCTTTGGGTTACAAGGAGGCAGAAGATTGTTTGCGAGATCTTTATGAGATAAAAGACAAGATTTCTGTTCAACCAACAAAAATATAGTTTAAAGCCCCTGTTCCAAGATTTATGTTCAGAACAAGTATATGGACTAGGAAACAAAATATTTGAAGTCTAAGATAATTTATGATAACAAGGTATAAAGAATGGCTTCTTCCATTAGGTTTTAATGTTTGGAACTAAAATTCCTTTATTAAAGAGCTATAAGTCCTCTAGTTATATTTTTATATGAATTGAAATCAATTATAATATACTAAAGACCCTCCAAAAAAACTTTTCATCAAACCTTATTTATTTGCACCGTTTAGGAAAAATTTTTCAAAATACTAGACTAAAATCTTGTCATTTCCCATTAATCTCCTTTGCATTTTTCAATTATAATATCATTTCCAAAAAAAGTTACTTTGCAATACCTACAGATATCTTAAAATATATTCTTATATTTTATTGTTTCAAAATGTCAAAATTATTTAGTTTAGATTACTATTTTCCTTGGGAAAGCTTTTACTCTCTCCTTTTTCATTCTTCAAGTTGATATCTTTAAATTATACATCAGAATGAATCAAACAAGATTCCATATGGAAATACTTCAATGCACATATATATATATATACCCAAGTTTCCCTCTCCTTTAATGGCATGTTCTAAGTAGGAAAATCAAATAGGAATGGAAGGAGTAGTATGTTTGACAATAAATAATCTCTAATTAATCTTCTTTGCAATAATTTACAACTACTCTATACACTGAGTTTTCTAAGAATATAAATATTTGAAGATCATAAAACATATTGTCTTTATGCATTCTACCAATTTTACATAAGACCATAAACTTCATCCACATTTCATTAGATGAAAGGGAAGATTTGTTACCATAAACTTCAACCACATTTCATTAGATGAAAGGGAAGATTTCTTACTCATTTAGGTTTTTCTAATTCTGGAAAATTAATGTATAATATTTCAATAATACTGTACTTTTCTGTGTTGGGTAACAAATTATAAGGAATTATTAGAAAAAATAACAATCATTTATAGAAATATTTGTCCAAAAGATTTGTTTTCCACAAATTTGAAAAAGGCAAATACTAATATATTTAAATTTTGCATTAGTTTTGTATTTATCTATGCTTATACATCAAAAAGTGTTCCTAGAAAAGTATATGCATCAAATAGCACCTTGCAATCAACCAAAGTTTCAATTTTCATCTCAACCTTCCAATCAAAAACATAGTAACCACAAAGTCTCAAACACATGACCTTTGGTTGGAAAGTAAAGGACTTATTGTACCTACACACTTTATTTTAAGTACTAACAAACAAGTAATTTAGGCTTTTGCATGACCTCAACCTCTTTTTTTACAAAAATTTTATTAGTTTATCATATCAATTTTTGTCAAGACATAGACAAAATATTATTAATGGAAACAACAGGACACTAACTAATTTTTATTTAGAAAAATCTAATAAATTATTTCTAGATACATCTCTCCGTGTGAAAGTAATAACACAATAAAACTCCTGTACTCAACAAATGTGAACAGCAATACATACCAATACTCTCAAAACCTTAAGATCTCTTCCACCCAACGAGTCCAGGTACTGAAAAGACTTATCCTTCTTGTTAATGACAGCCAAACACCAATGCACTTCTTTGTGGATAGGGACAAATATCTGCCATGTTAGCGTATTCAGATAAGTAAACACAAATAATGTATACACAGATAAACCAAATGGAAATTGAGCACATAAAAAATAACTTTGTCACACTCCAGCAGTCCATATCCAAGATTCTTTGGTGTAGTCCATCTTCTAACAGCTTTGTAATCATAGCCATTTCTTCCACCTATCAGCTGCACTCATGAAGCAAGATAAATTATATGCCAAAAAAGATAAAAACAATCAATACTGTGCCAAAAAATGAAAAGAAAGAAAAAAGGAATTTACCAGCTTTGATCATTTTCAGGTCACAGTACAATAAACTCTCAGCAAGAAACTTTCACCATAACCTAAATATAAAGCTCTAATTTGCAGCAATTACATGCACTTGCAGAATTCATATCTCCACACAATTCAGATAGTGGCTCAATATCATAAAGCCAATTCTAAGTAAAAAATTAGTTTGGTAATTGTAAGGACATTAACTTATATGGACACGATACACAAGATCGATATTATCAAGCATCCAAGATTCATGGTATTCGAATCACTCCTTACAAATTCTAAAAGCAAAACTTGCACAATGTAAGAAAAAGAAGCAAGGGCCGGATAAGAGTATAAAACCATCATGTTCATTTCAGAAGCTTACAAACTAGTGTTCTACCTCTAATTCCTTAAAAAATAACAATAGCCACAAGAGAAAGATATTCAATGAGAGCTGTCCACGCTTGACAAAAAGGAAGAGCAGAAAGGATTTACGCAGACCTTTAAAAAGCATGGTCACACCATCAACTCCCTCTGAAATAATAATTTATAATGACACTGTCAAAAAAAACCCATGGGCAAATGAAGTTTGGGGATGCACAAGTCATGTACAAACAGGTATAAGGTGACAAGGCGTCAAGGTTTGCCCAAAAGCAACTGAAACTTGTTTAATAGCCTATCCAAAAAAATTGGATAAGGTGGTGGGGTAAAAAAAACCATGCAGCCAAGCCTGCCACATACTTGATGAAAGTTCTAAACCAATAAGCTCCTCCTATCCAGATTCAACACAAATTTCTCAGTTCTCACAGAAGAAGATGTTAAGTTAACATACGTTAACATCTCAAACAGACACTCCATCAGATAAGATGGCTGCAGCCTGCAATGCAGACACATTACGGGACTGTGATATTCTATTAGTAGAAAGTCTAAAATCTTCCTCAGCACTAATCTCCATTAAGGTGAATTTCAAGGCATGTCTATAATCACTAGGTTCAGTTATCAAGGGTTCCAGGAACAATCAGATCTCATATGAAAGACACTGAAAACCTCCAATAGTTTTAGCATGAAACTTCTCTTCAACCATAATTTTGGAAGAAAAAATTAACAGTAGAAAAGTTAAGGTGGGGCAACCCTTTTGAACAACTGTCATAAGACTCATAGCTCAAAGATTTTTCTGACAAATGACACCATGCACTTGATATGTACACACTGTACCTCTACAAAAGTGGGGATGCCCTTTTGCTACTCACCCATTTAACAGGACTTCCCAACCAACACTATTGAAGATGACAAATAAAAAGTTTTACTAGTCACAACCAAAGGTCGATTTCTGATTTAGCAAGTTCATGTTTACTAAAGTCAATCGGTCTTACATTTCCAATTCAAGTAAGAGCACCTACTTAGACTCAATTACTCAAAGCAGTATACTTCACATGCTAAACTTGAGAAGAACCATAATATTTCAGATGCTTTTGTAAATTGGAGATTTCAAAAACCTAATAGTAGCTAAATAAATATGTAAATTATTTGTTTCTGAATTGCTATCTAATTCCTCTTCTTATGTCAATTTCATAGCTTTATTGAATGATATACTTAATATTCCCTATTAGGCACCCTAATCAGGCCTATCAGGGACTCTTCCACAATAGTAGAGTTTCAAGCATAAAATTAGTACAACAATGGTGGAGAGATGGAAATGAACAAAGAAACCAACCAGTGTAGCCTAATTAGCTAATTCCCCCATGAACAATGGTCCAAAATGTCCAAACTGGTACATTGTACAAGGTGAAGAGGTACAGTTTAAGACTCATACCATGTACTAAAGCATACCACAACTTAGGCTACACTGGGCCAAAAACAGTGAACTCAAAAAATAATTCAGGGGTTCAGATGACAAATCTGCATCAGGTACAGGTCTATATGGAACACAGATCAAGTCTGGATGTGAGTCCAGCTTCTGCAGCCCAATGCAGCCAAAGCCACCTAGATGGGCTTACTAGAAGAAATATGTACAATTTGTTTGCATCAAGTTAGACAACAATCAAAAGCTTTCTTAAAATGAGTGCATCTTATCAAAAATGGACTTGAAACTAGCAGTTTTCTCCCAGCCAAATTCGTCAAAATGAGCGGCAGGCAAAGAGAAAGTGAGAATGCAGCTGGTTTATTCCTACCAGTTCTATTTCTTTGTCCTTTTTTTGGGTTTGATTTAGAGATGGTGTTATTCTACTTTATCCTAGCAGGTTCATGGAGCAAGTCTGGGCCAAATCTAGTTCAGTAGTTTAAAAAATATGGAGCATATTCTTATAACGAGAGAACACACATGTGAAACCATGAAACTTTAAATAGGAACTTGGTTCTAGCTTTAGGACATGGATTCACCCTAGACACCGGCAATTATGAGCTTTTCCAAAACAAGCAGATTGGACTCCACAAATTTGAAGTTTGCCTGGTCAATCGGCTAGGCTTGTCCAAATCCTCTATATTCCCCTCAAGACACTATTATCCACAGTCGGCCAATAAACACTATTCAATAAGTTACAAGCATAAAATGAAACCAAAAGTCTACAATATATATATATATATATATATAACTAAACTTTAACTCTTAATCAGACACATGTATTACATAAAATAACTTCCTTCTTTTCATCTTTAAAAATTAGTTTCAAATATTAAAATGAAATTAGGGGGCTTCCCATATTCAATTCATAACTTCCCTCTAAAACAGCTCATTATACAAAAGAATCAAGCTATGATAGGGTTCAGATAAGTTATAGTAATATGGAGTACTAATAAAGAAACTCAAGTTCACACATATGTACAAATCAAAGCATAAGACCAGCATACATGGCAGGGCGGAAAATCGATAGATTATCACCAACCTTCTTGTAGAAAAATGTACAGAAGAAATGACAATTCAAATACTTCTTTGGCTCTCTTCTTTCCCTCTCTTTCAGCAGTTCAAGATATAAATTTATAACCTGCAGTACAGTGAAAGAGTGGTGGGATTGGCAGTTCAGTAACAAACAAGCAAGCATCCCCCCAGTCCATATATGACGATTCAGTAAATGCAACTTACTTCATCATTCAACCAGGCACCTGGTCTCAAGCAATGCAAAAATTCACCAGTAATCTGGATGTTGGAGTTTTTGTGGATCACCAAAATCTTTCTTCTGCAGCAAAAACCAAACAACAATGTCATATAAGCAAAACTACCATAATACACCAAATGCGACCCATATTGAGGTTTTGAGCATATATACCGATTAGAATTTGAAAAGGCACGTGCAACATCTCTCACCTCCTCTTCTGTGAGCGGCACAAAAGGCTCACGCAACAAGCCCTGCAATTACATATAAAACATTACATACAAGTCGTGAATAACAGTTCAACACAGACTTGTTAGAGCTTAAAGAGACCAAAGCAGAAGCAACCTTTCCAGGTCTCAAAAGCTCCTCTTGTTTCCTCTCCTCCTTTGGTTTCCGTAACAACCGAATAGACTGCATCCTGGCCTCTTCACAGTTGATACTAGAATGTATACTATTCAGCTCAGAAGTATAACTTCTATCCACCTTACTCAGCAATTCTCTATACGCCTCACGATCAAAAGGCAATACAGAACTCAACACTTCACCACTACTTTCAACACTGATCAAATCCGGCACCTCCAAAAGACCTCGAGCAGCAGTATTTATCAGCGCCGTGCTGTCCGATCGCCGGGCCACTAGCACTCTCCCCTCATCTCTTCCCACTCTACGATCATCCTTCACCTTTTCCCACCCCTTCGAAATCACCTCCTCCCTCTCCGGCTCCGCGTCCACATCAATCACATTCTTCTCCTCCTTCTCAACCTTTACATACCTTAACATTCCAATTGCATCATTCTTAACCTTCTCAAATTGCGTCCTCAAAGCATTCCCCATCTCCTCCCTCCCCCAAACCTCACAAGACTTCCGCTTAAACCCGCTAGACAACAACTCAAATTTACTTACCCTACCAGGAGCATGAACCCCCCTCCGGAGCTTCTCCAGTTCCGGATATCGACTCAGCCTCGAAAACGTACTCGGTGGCGGCGAGGCAAACACCTTCCCAAGACTCTGGATATCAATAATCCTAGGCTTTTTCGCTATGTGAGTATCTATCTGATTGTTGTACCAATGAAAATGACTCGGCGAATCAAAAGATAGAGATGGATTAGTGTTGATTAAGCTGAAGCATTCGTCCGCCCGCTTACGATTACTCGTTAGCGTACCCATTGGCTAAACCCTGACCCACCAAACCCCAACAATGGCGAGTGTTTGTAACATATATAGCATTAAATTTAGCATAAAAAGGGAGGAATTCGGAGAGTGTGAACCTTAATAGAGAGAAACCCGAGAAATTTAAGGAGGGAAGATTTTGAGCATGCAAGTAAGGCGTGAAACGAATATTTGGGTCAAATACGACGAGTTTTGAGTCAGACAAACTCTAGATATAGAGGGAGTTGAGGAAGAGATTGTGGAATTAGGAATTCGGTAGATTGGTGATTGGTGAAGATGGAGAACGGAGGATGAAGACATGTGTTTATTTCTTCGGGGGCGTCAATAGAGATGAAGAAAGGTGGCTGTCTTTTTCACACTAACCTTGATCAAAACGCAACTCATATATATATATAAAGCATATGCACCGTTTGGTCAAGTATAATAAACGTGTAGGTAAGTGTAATGAATATTAGCAATTTAAAGTTTTCTCAATCATTACTGTGGAAATCACTCGTCACTTCTCTAATATTAACCGGCAACATATCTTTTTAGTTTTCTCACGCACTCATTATTAGTACAATTCTC
The DNA here is from genome assembly GCA_026401315.1 of Dysphania ambrosioides. Lineage (NCBI taxonomy): Eukaryota > Viridiplantae > Streptophyta > Magnoliopsida > Caryophyllales > Amaranthaceae > Dysphania > Dysphania ambrosioides. Next base: position 7,560,529 of record CM048662.1, read on the forward strand.
AATGTTGTGATTCTTCGGTTTTCATTTTTACATGTACATTGGTGTACATTTGATTCGATAATAATGAACAACAAAAATACAAATTGTATTTAATCGAATGTAATGTACATTAGAATTGTGAATAATGTACATTAGAATTATGAATAATGTAAATTAGAATTATGAATAATGTACATTTTGTTATGCATAATAAAAAAACTGCTGCACATGGATTTGTAAATGTATTTTTGAAAGGTGAATAACATATATTAAAAATATAAATAATGTACATTTAAGTTGAATATGGTGTTCATTAAATATCTTGGTGCACATAATGAAAAAGCTACTACACATGGATTTGTACATTTAAATTTGAAAGGTGAACAATATACATTAGAAATGTAAATAATGTACATTTAAGTTGAGTATGTTGTTCATTAAACATCTTGGTGTAGATAATGAAAAAGCTGCTACACATGGATTTGTACATTTAAATTTGAAAGGTGAACTATATACATTAGAAATGTAAATATTGTACATTTAAGTTGAGTATGTTGTTCATTAAACACCTTGGTGTATTTCTAAGAATGATATGTATATTTATATTTTGAATTTGCATATTATAATCATAATGACACGGATGTACTTCGTATGCCTTTGTAATGAACAAGTTTCTTATAAGTGGTGTTTATTTACATATCAAGTAATGTATATAATCATTTATAATAGTGTGCATGTATTGAATACATTAAAATGAAAAATTCGTTAGATTTTGATATGTGATGTAAATTAAATAAAACAAAAAGAATCTCAATAGTTCTGTTGTTATTATATTTCTAGTGCAAAAACAATAGAATCACAATGCTTTATCATTGCAAATTATAAAGCATTAATAATGGTTTTTGCTGGAAAACAATGAATTACACGCGTTCATTATATTTTCTCTCCATGTTCATTGTGTTTGTTCTACATGTTTATTGTGTTTTTCCCTTAGTTAATGTTGTCAGCGTTTTATATTAAACTTCCTTGCGTTTTGAATCGGGTGAACAGTGAGCACTATGCACCCGCCTGTAGGATCCTATTTAGGGTATTTTCGGATTGTCTGACAAATAAGGTGAAGATTGTATTTTTGAGTAGTTGGACAAAGGCTATTGTAATGTACAATGGAGGGTTACATTTCCATGAAGTTTGGAAATACTTTTGGTTTCAAGATTTTGTATATTGATTTTCGTTGATTTCTCACATTTCTGATTTACATCAATTAGTACATATAAGAATTTGTCCTATTCTAAATCTATCTTCTAATATATTTTTATATGATTTTCCACACTCCCCTTCAAGTTTGGTTGTGGGATCCCAACACCCAACTTGTACAATACATTCTCGAACATATAAGCACCAACAACTTTTATCAAAATATTAGTCATTTGATCAATTGACCCCAGCTTCCAAGTTATATTTGATGAAGTGTTTGTCTACTTTCACATGTTTTGCTCGATCATGTTGTGTCAAATTCTCGAAAATGTTGATCACTACCTTATGCCCTTATTGTAACAAAAAAAGCTCACACCTATCCTTGGGAGGAAAACCATGTTCGAATAGGAGTTTTATAAGCTAGAGTATTTTGGTAACTCCCTTTGAAATCCCTCGAAATTTTGCTTGAGCACTTGACATGACAAAACTTTTTGCTTCTTACTTTTTCAAGTTACCAAGTTCCCTCCTACCAAGGTAAAATAGTTTGAGGTGAACTTCTTAATATCCGGATCTCTTGTCAAATCTGAATTATTGTAAGCTCAGCTCTTCCTAAATTCTACAGCTCTAGGATGAGTACCTTTGAGATTACACGGCTTCCATTTATCGGTCCTGAGATCTATGCATAAATCTACTCACTAGTCCAACTACATATGCAATTTCAGGTCAAGTGTGTGATAGATAGATTACCTTCCCTACTAGTCTCTGTACTGAGCTTGGTCTACAGGCTTAGCATCTTCGCTAATCTATAGCCCATGATTTACCATCATTGGTGCCTTTACGGGGCTAACACCCTATCATGCTGATAACCGTTCTTTTAGCGTCGTTTTACTAAAAGACTAGTTATGCAAATAATATTTGTAAACACCCTATACTACTACAACTAGTGTAATGGTAAGTCGGGGGTCAAACCACAAGGACAAGGGGTGATAAGTTTTAGACTTGATGTAAAGGGGTTATTTGGGGATTTGATAGAACTATACTAATAACAGAAAAACAAAGCAAGAATTAAAATGATAATATGCTATGGAAGGAAGACGGGGACCGATCAGTTCCACCTTAGGAAGGATAATCGAACTATCAACACGCTAAATTAGGAGAAATCAGTCAACAATAAATCATGACACTCAAGATGACGAGAGGAAGCTTGTGACCCTATAAATCACATGAACAATCTCAAACCCTAACTCTACCCATGAAGAACGAGTCAACCTAGGGTTTCACCAATCAAACCCCTAGGGAAACTACTCACACATAGTAATAAAAACTAGGGCATACACAATGATAAAGGACATGATTGAAAGCATGAACGATTTGAATGTACGTAAACAAGAGAACGACAACTACTCTATCAAAACCGTAAACAAAGCAACGATAATAGCAAGAGCAATGAAATTACCAAAAGCAATAAATGAAAGCATTAAACGAAATAGAACAGAAAAGAATCGATACCTTTCATAAATGAAATTGCGTGAACGAAAGTAATTCTGAATCCGAAATACAAAGCTTGAAAGGAAGTGCAACGAAAGCTGTAAATCTAAACTAATGCATGAATGAAATGAAAAGCTTTAAAGTGATGTTCTAGGTTGAGGCACAAGAGCTCTTAAAGTAGGCAGGAGGGTTATTTACACAGCAAGAGGGTATTTACACCCTAGGGACATAAGGGGTAAAACCCTAGGAAAAACCCTCAAGCGCCGGCCTAAGAAAGAACCAAGAACTTCGAAAATAGGGTACATTCGGCCGAATGTAGTGTAGATTCGGCCGAATGGAAGGAGTATTCGCCCGAATAGAGGATGGGATTCGGCCGAATGAGGTACCATTCGGCCGAATGGTTGTCTCATTTGCCTATATCAAAAGCTTGACGTTTTTGGGGCCTGTCCACCATTCGACCGAAGGGGAGGTTCCATTCGGCCAAATGGGCCTTGATTCGGCCAAATGGGAGTTCATTAGGCTATTGCCAAGAGCTTGAGTCATGTGCTTAAATCCCTGTCTTCCATTCGACCAAATGGATGTCAGATTCGGTCGAATCTGAACCTGAACCTTGTAAGCAGCTCCTTTGAAGTGTCTAATGGCTTCCGGAGTTTGTGGAGTCTTTGAGAGTGACTTGGAACGCATGCCCAAGCTATGATACGCGCATCTAAACTCTTGATAAGAGTGTCAAAGCCTCGAACACGTCACATTTTACCTCGAAGTCATCAAAAGTACCTAAAATAACCTAAAAACAGCTCGAGAACAAGATCAAGGTAAAACCAAATATAATGTACATAAAACTAATATAAAAGCACGGACTCGATACTAAAATGGGGTTGTAAACGTGCTCTAAAATGAACACATCAACTTCCCCCAAGCCAAACCTTTGCTAGTCCCTAGCAAATGAACTAGCAAGGCAACACCATGAGTAAAGCACATGAAAAGCAAGGTGAGCAGAAAACAAGACAATGCCAGCCGTGTACGCGCAAAACTCTTCCCTAGCCATGGGTGTACAAGAACAATGGGCTCAAAAGAGCATAATACCAAGATGAACAACGTTTTTCACAGACTTAGGATTACTGGAAGAGCTACAACACAGTTCATGCCACCTACTACCTAATGAGGTTACAAGTCCACGCTCCCCATGCTATTTCCCAAAAGATGTGGGAAATTTCTAATACGCTTGTGTGTTTAGTACGGTATGTGTTTCTCTTAGAATCATTTGACTTAAGATGAGTCGAGAATTAAACACTCAATCAGGGAGAAATCTTAGGGATTGCATCCTATCTACTCTCTAGCACAGAACTTGCTAATCAGGCCAAGTCAAACAGGTTTTGAAACGGTTGCAATGTAGGCTAGGATCAAGGTAGGGTAAAATTTGGGGATGTGGAGTTCAAATAGAGGATAGTAAGCAATCCAAGGTAATCAAACCAAGGACGGCTATGACTTTCGACGACAATGCCACTTCCCAAAATTCTCTAGATACGCATAAATAAACTCATTACACCAACTTTATTCTCAAATTTTTCTTTTTTTTCTATTTTTTTCTGTTTCTTTTTCTTTTCTCTTTCTTTTTCTTTTTGTTTTTTTTTCATGCTAATGTTTCTGAAATAAAAAGAGTAATGTAATGAGTCATATCATACGACAACGATTTTTCAAACCGAAATTTTTCACCACAATGCAACGAGCACCACTTCACTGTGATCACTTGACTATCCTCTAGGTAAAAAGAGGGAATATTTGGCTTATATGGAGTTAGGTGATGTAGCTACGAAGAAAAAGTAAAGGCACAAAATTGGCTTACCCTAAAGTCAATCGATATTCATGATAGGCAATTTGGCCATGTAGCTGTAACTACAAATGTGTTATCATCCCTGACCTTTAGAAAAGAAGACTATGTTGGAGGAGAACAGACACAATACTTAGACTCTCTAACTAGCACTCAATAACATAGGGCTCATAATGGAGTCCTAGAAGGCTCAATCCTCACTAGGCTAGTCGAAATGCGCCTCAATAGGTAGTAATCCAAGCCACAAACCAAGCAGAACCAGATCCCCCAAGCCAGGTAGAAAATAGTCTATCATTCGGTTCCAAAATAGGCACAAGGCTAGGAAAACGTGAGTATGCATAGGACCACTATGATGTACACATCAGGAGCTCGCATGTCGGTTTCACAACTCAAGCACATCGACTTGACACACCTAGACATGCAAAGAAAAACTAAAACAAAAACCAAGGCAATAGTTTCAATAATGCGAATCTTTCAAAGCTTTTAAAACACAAGGACCCATCCCTAAGCCAGCTCAAGAGCCGTCTCGGCACTTGGGAGAAGAGAGCCAAAAAGGAGAAAGATCAGCATTATGGAAGCTATTACTATACAAATAAATAAACAAAACAAACACCGGGTTATCTCCCGTAAGTACTTTTGTTTAACATTGGTAAGTTCGACACAATTAGGCACAAGTTCATATAGAAAAAGGAAACAACAAAATCATACCTGCCGTAGGAATGGATTCACTCCTAGCATCGCCGTCACCTCCAACGTAGGGAGTCAAAACTCTCCACCGAGCCGCACTGGCGGAACTAAGCAACGGAGAAACATGGTCATCTGGAGGTGGGTTATAATGTGGGGCTCCCCCAACCCAGGGTAGAGACATCGGTCTCTTTTTAGATTTTCTTTTTCTAGCCCTTTTCCGTTTATAGGCTGGCTTGTCAGTTCCCTCAGGTTTATAGTACATCTCCATTAGCGGAGCAATTCCCTTTCCAACCTAAAATACAAGACGCTCTTTTGAGTCCTCCTCACCCGACACCTCAACCAATAATGGGGTAGCAAATACATTACACCTCTCAACCTCTTTCGCAGCTGCATTCTCAACAACCCCAAAGGAACAAATCTGCTCGACCATGGGTTCCTTTGAAGACTTAGAAAAGGCAAACACAACCTTCTCTTGGGCTACCCTCACGATTATAGTTTTTGATTCATAGTCGATCAGGGCACCCAAAGTCTTCAAAGCATCCGTCCCTAAGATGAGGGGAGTATAAGGATCCTCAGCCATATCAAGCACTATGAAGTCACATGGTACCACTATGTTCCCTACTAGGATTGAAAGGTCCTTAAACTCCCCACATGGCACTTTTATACTACGGTCGGCTAGTTGGATGGTTTTCTTCGAAGGCTTGAGCTCAAAGGTTAGCTGCTTGGCAATGGACATCGGCATTAGGCTGATGGAGGCCCCAAGATTAGCAAGTGCTCCCTTAGAATTGAGTTTTCTAAGGGTGACAGGGAGCACAAAGGGTCCTCTAGCTTTTTCTTTCTTTGCCCACGTGCCCTAAATGATGGCACTCACTTGCTCTGGAAAACTAATCACTTCGCCCTCAAGCTTTCTCTTGTTCCCTAAGAGGGGTTTCAGATACTTAGCATACTGCGGCATTTGCTCCATGGCCTCTAAGAATGGTATTTTCATTTCAAGCTACCGCATACGCTCTAGGAATTTAAGAAACTTTTCTTGAAGTTGTTTCTCTGAGGTGGAGCATGTTGATGCTCAAGTTTCCTCCATTCCTGTATCTCCCTCCATCTCTCATCTTCATCCTTCTTCTTCCTTTCATGCCCATTTACCTTGACATTGGTTCTCCTATGCTCTTCACTACCCTCCTTTTCTTCTCTCCCCTTAAGATTCTCCTTGTGCTCATTTTCTCTTAAACAACCACTATCCTTCGAGAAATCTTCCCCTAAATCATCTCCATTAGCTACAACTAGAGCAGGGTATGAGGTTCTAGATCTTAGGAAGATCGTCTTACAGGTGTGATGCTTAGGGTTGGAGTCAGGATGGTTTTGCGATGGAGGTTGGATGGATGAGTTTTTCCGAGGGTAAGAAGGAAGTAGCAATGGTGGGGGTGGACTAGCCATCTGTGCAAGTTATGATTCAAACAACTTCTGTTGCGCTTGAAGTTATTGCATTTGATTTGTCAAAGTTTGATTAATTTGTGAGAGGGTTTGATTTTGCTGCGCAAGGGAGTTTACTTGGGTGGAAATGAATTCATTAGTTAGAGGCGGGTTTGGTTGTGGCTGTGTAGGTGGATAGGGTAGGTTGGGGTTGGGTCTTGGCATTTGAGGGTACGGCCTATTCCCATTCGGCCTAGGAAAACTCCCATTTGCTTGATTGGTGGAGTTATACCCTTGGTAGGAGTTTCCTTGGTTAGAATTCGGATTGAAGGGAGGTCTAAAGGGTTGATTGTTGTAAGGACCTTGCTGAGCAAACCCTTGGTTTTGACCACCATACCCTACAGCTGCTACATAATTGGGATTATACCTGTATCCATCATAGTTTATGACTGGGGTTCCTTCTTTGTTATACCCCCCATAGTTAACAACCGCTATATGTTCAGAATTCGAACCCCCACAGTAGGATGTATCATGGTTGGTGCCCCCGCAGATTCAACATGAGAAGGGCGTCTCTTTAACCGATGATACGTTGGCACTACCTTGAGCTAGTTTGAACTTGGACAATTTCTTATCCATGATAGCCTCAATTTTCGACCTAATCGTGTCCAAGTTACTGGTATAAATTGTTCCCCTCAGTAATCCATTACCTCTCACTCCTCCCCAAGAGCTATTTTTAGCTACCTCCTCAATCTTAGCTTTCACCTGATTCCATGGGACTTTCGAGAGTTGGCCACCGACAGCCGAGTCTAGAAGTGCCTTGGTGGAGTCATTTAGACCATCATAGAAGAATGTATTGAGATGGTTCTCCCCGTACTCATGATGGGGGCATGCTCTAATCATTCTCTTAAATCAACTCCAAGTAGCACTAAGGTTCTCATCATCCTCTTGAGTGAATGACGCAATTTTCTTACGCCAATCCTGTGTACGAACTGTGGGATGGAACCTTTCTAGAAATGCTGTCTTTAATTGAGCCCAATTAATGATTGAGTTGGGCTCTAGGCATTTATACCAATCCCTAACATCACCAGATAAACTCAAGTGAAATAAATGCATCCGTACATAATCCGGGCTATTGGGGCATGGAGGAATGAGACCGCAAATATCAGAAAATGCTTCCAAGTGTTGGAGAGGGCATTCATTTTTCAAACCAAAAAAAGGGGTCTCCTTCACCATCTGGGTGAATTAAGGATGTATGTGATAAGGATTCGGGGCTATGGGTAACACTACAACTCCTTGAAATTCTTGGGACCTAGGTGTCCCAAATTGACCAAAAAATTGTTGGTTTTCGTCCATTAGTGGTGTAGGGGGGTTGGAAGTATTTGGTTGTGATAAGGTTTGGGTTGGAATTCTTCGTTTACTGCATTGAACCTCAGGGTCATATGGTTTTAGTAGTTGATTTGATCTACGTGTGCTATAGGGCATGCAAACAACACTAGAGACCAAGTATAAGTACTGACAAGTAAATTAAGAAACAATAAAATAAACAAACAAAAATGAAATACACCAAGACTATAATCTAAACACAATGCCTTGTCCCCGCCAACCTGCACCATTTTTATAACCGTTCTTTTAGCGTCGTTTTACTAAAAGACTAGTTATGCAAACAATATTTTTAAACACCCTATACTACTACAACTAGTGTAATGGTAAGTCGGGGGTTGAACCACAAGGACAAGGGGTGATAAGTTTTAGACTTGATGTAAAGGGGTTATTTGGGGATTTGATAGAACTATACTAATAACAGAAAAATAAAGCAAGAATTAAAACGATAATATGCTATGGAATGAAGACGGGGACATATCATTTCTACCCTAGGAAGGATAATCAAAATATCAATACGCTAAATTAGAAGAAATCAGTCAAAAATAAATCATGACACTCAAGATGACGAGAGGAAGTTTGTGACCCTATAAATCACATGAACAACCTATAAACGCCCTATGTCTCCAAAGGAGTGGCAGGATAAGATTCGCATCGAATATCAATTAATCAATCATCAACAATCTCAAACCCTAACTCTACGCATGAAGAATGAGTCAACCTAGGGTTTCACCAATCAAACCCCTAGGGAAACTACTCACACATAGTAATAAAAACTAGGGCATACACAATGATAAAGGACATGATTGAAAGCATGAACGATTTGAATGTACGTAAACAAGAGAACGACAACTACTCTATCAAAACCGTAAACAAAGCAACGATAATAGCAAGAGCAATGAAATTACCAAAAGCAATAAATGAAAGCATTAAACGAAATAGAACAGAAAAGAATCGATACCTTTCATAAATGAAATTGCGTGAACGAAAGTAATTCTGATCCAAAATACAGAGCTTGAAAGGAAGTGCAAGGAAAGTTGTAAATCTAAACTAATGCATGAATGAAATGAAAAGCTTTAAAGTGATGTTCTAGGTTGAGGCACAAGAGCTCTCAAAGTAGGCATGAGGGTTATTTACAGAGCAAGAGTGTATTTATACCCTAGGGACATAAGGGGTAAAACCCTAGGAAAAACCCTTAAGCGCCGGCCTAAGAAAGAACCAAGAACTTCGGAAATAGGGTACATTCGGCCGAATGTAGTGTAGATTCAGCCGAATGGAAGGAGTATTCTCCCAAATGGAGGATGGGATTTGGCCGAATGAGGTACCATTTGGCCGAATGGTTGTCTCATTCGCCTATATTAGAAGCTTGACGTTTTTGGGGCCTGTCCACCATTCGATCGAAGGGGAGGTTCCATTTGGCTGAATGGGCCTTGATTCAGCTAAATGGGAGTTCATTCGGCTATTCCCGAGAGCTTGAGTCATGTGCTTGAATCCCAATCTTCCATTCGACCGAATGGATGTCAGATTCGGTCGAATCTGAACCTGAACCTTGCTGAACAGCTCCTTTGAAGTGTCTAATGGCTTCTGGAGTTTGTGGAGTCTTCGAGAGTGACTTGGAACGCATGCCCAAGCTATGATACGCGCATGTAAACTCTTGATAAGAGTGTCAAAGCCTTGAACACGTCACATTTTACCTCAAAGTCATCAAAAGTACCTGAAATAACTTAAAAACAGCTCGAGAACAAGATCTAGGTAAAACCGAATATAATGTGCATAAAACCAATATACAATCATGAGACTCGATACTAAAATGGGGTTGTAAACGTGCTCTAAAACGAATGCATCACATGCTAGTCTCTCTTAGGAGGTATAAGTTGTATTTCCTTTGAGATATGAAGATATACCCCTTCTTGATTGTAACACTTCAATTCTCATAAATTATTTGAGTTTCCCCAAATCTTTCGTTTCAAATTCCTAAAATAATATCTCTTTTAAGATGACTATTTCCTCGTTATCATTTCCAGTGATGACCATGTCATCTACATGATAATGAGACAAGTTATCACACTTCCCTTTCTCTTCGGGAATAATGTATGATGATGTGAATCTAGGTAAAGAAACCATAATTCATATAAAGTGATAGAAAATCAAACCCTCTAAAGCTACCGAAGGTTTAAAATCTAGGTCTAAACTTTGAGAATTTATTAAAGACTATGCACCCTCAATTCCTACAGTTTCTTGTGTGAATCTAAAGTTTAAAGCACCAATTCACAAGTCTTTGCAACCACACAAAGAAAGCATAAACTTAATAATTTTATTATTGAATACATAAAGTTAAATGCTCCAACGGCTTGGGGTGTACCTCTATTTATACCCAAAGCCTTGAGAGTTTATTCTACCATGTTTATGAATTATAATCCTATCATAACTCTTAAGGACAAATATAATACTGCCACATCATCCTTACATTATCCTACTAGGATGCTAACATTATCCTAGGTATTTCATAATTCTATCTATTCAAAAGATAAAATTATAACTTAATCATCTTAAATACATAAACATAATCTGGTTTTTTTTTATCCTAAGACTACCAAGACTCGAAATTAACATCTCATGTGGCTGCCATGTTGTCTCCAAGTCATGACCTTCCTTGTCAAGTCACCATGCCATGTCCCCCATCAAGTCAAGTCAAATCAAGTCAAACCTTCATATGGAGACCTTTGACAATTGTAATTCTAAATTTCCAACCATATTTGAAATTTTCAAACTTCAAGAAAGCTTCCAAGATTCGATCTTTCCATCCCAAAAATTCCTCCAATACTCAAATCCATAGCTTCCCCACATAGTATGATACTAAAGACTCCAAAACACCTATGCCTTAAATGAGAAAAACTCTATCAAGTGAAGTAGGAGAAAACTCATAGGCAAAACTAACTTATTCTCCATATCCACCAAATTACCATATTCATGTGTGCTTTAGTGTTGTTGTAAGTGATCATACACACACAAATACTCCCCTTGGATGCACCTAAAAGTTGTGTATGTCATAAGCCAACAACTCCCCCATGGTCGCATCCTCTTGATGCTTCGATCAACCCTTCGAAGTTGACATCCTCCAAACGTATCATATGGCTGAACCTTTTCATTACTAGGGTGAATCTCCTGAATCACGCTCTTAAAGACTACTTCAACTCGTATAATTGTGTTTATGCCAATTGTGTTTTGGGTCATGTATTTATGCCAATTGTGTTTTGGGCTTGGGTTTGTATTTAGGTTTTTTTAGGGTTCGGCTTTGAGAGTTTTTGGGATCACATGCACTCAAACTCGACCAAAGCATAGTCCTACCTAAAAGGAATGGTTTGTCATTGGAATGCTACACTAAGAGACATAATTTCATGTCTACAGCGAGTGCCCATCATTTTGGGAAGACCCTTCTTGGCTATAGCTAGTGCTATGATGATAGAGATGAAGAATGGTATGATCACTTTTGAAGTAGGGGATGAGAAGATAATAGTTGCCTTGCTTAGTTTCGTAGAAAGAACTCACATGACTACTATATTCTGTAACGTGGATCAATGTAAGAATCCAAAAGAAGACCCCCCTATACTTGAAAAAGTGGAATTGAGAGATGAAAACTTGAGAAGTGAATAAGGTTGGGAAGAAGAAGGTTTTGAGTGAGCTAGGATCTCTAGGTGACCCAAAATCTATGTCCTCTTTGCCTTTGAATGATCCTAGTTCAATGAGTGAAGAGAAGTCATCATGTCTAACTATGTTCAAGAAAGGCCTGTGTTTGAAGCAATATCGCATGGTCAAGCTTATGACCCGAAAAATAAGTTCTTTATGGGAGGAAACCCAATTTTCTGAATTTTTTAGTAATTTTTCTAATATTTTTCTGAATTTTGCTAGTTTTGATATGTGATTTTTGGTTTTGTGTGTTTTTGTGTTTGTTTTGTAGGATTTAGGTCATGCTGATCATTTTTGGTTTGCATTGGGTGTTTTTGGTGCTTAAAAACAAGTTTGGAGCCATAATGAAGGATATAAAATCAAGAGCCAAACTTCTGCAGAAAAATAGCTGATATATGCATTTTTCTACAGACACTCGATCAAGTGCCTTGTAGAATTGCAATTCTGAAAAGTAGCAGATTGATGAGAAGTTGCTTAAAATGAAGACACTTGATCGAGTGCCTTGTATTTTTGCAAATTTGAGCTATGAGGAAAAACCACTAAAAATAGCATTTCAGTGAGGGACTCGATTGAGTACCCCTTGATCTGGGTTATATTTTAGTAAGAAAACCCTTATTTTATCATATCTCACCTTTGCTCTCTCAAAACCCACGCACCCGCCTCTTCTCCTACTCCAATCCTCTCACTAAATCTAACCCACTCATCAAAACTCCAAAAATATTTGATTTCTTGCAATCCTCTTCACTTTAAAACCAATTTTTTGCAATCCTCTTCACTTTAAAACCAATTCCACTATTCACCCAATTCATCCACAAACCCTAACTTTTCAAAAAATTTAGGGGTTTTTATTTGGTATTATTCTAAGAAAATTGGTGATTCTTTGAGCTTTAATACACACTTTAGAACAATTTTGCAAGGGTTTTTGCTACTACATTCCTCTCCAAAGCTTTCACTTTACTATTCATTTGAGATTTTCGAATATATTGTGTTGGATTGTGTTTTGTTTATGTTGTGTTATGAAGGTTCTATGGGCACTCAAGAGGGGGGGGGGGGGGGTGAATTGAGTGTTTAGCAATCGTTGGTAAATTCTAATTCTTTTCGGATTATGATTAAGGAACCAGTTGTGCTGGTTCCCTTGAGCAGCGGATTAAAAGCAAAACAATAAAGAACACAACAATTTAACGAGGTTCAGCCAACTCTGGCCTACGTCCTCCTATCCTAAGTCCTTTATTAATCTACTCCGAAAAACAAAGACAAAGAGCACTCTGCTGTTCCCTACTCCGGGACCAGCAACCCCACACTCTACTCCGAGTATGCTAAAGACCTACACTCGTAAGTCCTAAACGTGTTTGAACTCACAAACACTCACCTAGCCTTCAGCCCCCTTGCCAAAGACTCACGTTACAATGATCAACACTCTCTAAATGATCAAACTCTTTAATAAGTGAAAATAGAGAAACTTATTTAATCTAAGATGCTCGTGTATATGAAATATCAATAGACTTAGTGCTTTTCTCTCAATGTATTGCTCCTTAATAATGCGTGAGAGAAGTGATTGATTATTAGTTAAACAGATCCTATTTATAACCCTTAAGTAACCGAAACCCTAGTTACCAAAAATCATGCCAAAAAGATAAGCATGACTTTAGGTAAGTATTTATCCTAAATTGATTTTATTATAGGATAAAATCAATCCAAGATAATTACTCTAGAATTTAGGTAACTTAAAAGATCATATCAAATCAGTTAATAGCTGCCAAAATATTTTCCAAAACTTAATTTTCGAAATAAAATCTTTTTATAAAATCTTTTTTAAAATCGCAGCTCTAATAATCAGAACAGTTAACCTGGTCCCCTGACCTGGTTCCCTGTCTTAAACATGTTATGAAATTTGTTCCAATCCTTGTACCAAATTTCACAACGATGTTTAATATTATTCAAAGCACTTTATATATCTATTAATAAAACATACTACGGAGCATTTACATGAAAATCCTAAAACACTCTTTCTTGAAGTGGATCTTTCTTCATGTAAACTTCAAGTCCTTGAATGCTTCCTTCGAATCATCTCATCATGAATAATGGCTCTTTAATTAACTTCAAAGGACTTCAAGATTCAAGACTTGGTACAAACTCAATTACTGCACACGTAACACAGTTAAGGTACATTATCAAGTATATTACAGAAACAGTACATACTGGTTCCCTACCAGTACATAGCATAATTATTATTAAACTGTTTCCTGTATAAAGACAAGTTAGTTCAATATAAAAACTCATGTAAATAATAACTTGTCTAGGGTAACAGTATACTGAAGTCAGCTGGTTCCTACCAACTGTTTTAACACTTATGTAGAACCTGTTTCCCTTAGCTGTTTGTCATCATTCAAAACCTAAGGAACCCAACAAATTCCCCCTTTTTGATGATGACAAACATTTTGAAGTTTCTGCACCTGTTATCATACTCAAAATAAAATCGTCAAAAACTTCAAGGACTCGAGACACACTGGAACGAGTCAGTTAAGCCAACTGGTTCCCTAACTAAAGCAGAACAAATAAAATAAAGAGAAAAAGACTCAAAAACTAAGACTCAAACTACTCAACCTAAACTAGGAACTAGTAAAGACTCTAGGCTTCAACTTCAACTATTTCCCCCTTTTGGCATCATTAAAAAGATATGCAATAGTAGAATCATATGCACAAGATAATGTGCTAAACCAAGCAATGGTACCAACCATTATACAAACAATATGCTGCAAAGATAATCAAGATCAATCAAAATCAAAACAAACCATCAACAGTAATAAAATAGTTTAGTACATACCAAGCAAAAGTTAACCAAAAGGACCCAAATCCATAACCAAAAGAAATCTATGGATAGGGTGGAATTAAAAACAGTTCAACATAATCAGTTATTAGAGAAATAATAATAGTAAGGCAGGCATAAACAAGGAAGAATCAAGCTCATTCATCATCCTCATTCTCCTCTTCTTCATCATCTTCCTCGGACTTTTCTGGATCTGTTGCATCCTGGTCCTCCTCTGCCTCATCCTCACTTTCTTCAGCTGTTGGTTCCCCTGAAGCCTGAGCCTCAACTGGAACTGGTTCCTTACTGCTACCAGCAATCTGTTTCTCCACAGCCCTCATTCTGATAGTAAAGGAAGCAGACAAACCCTCAACCAAACCCATCAACTTATGCAACATTTCCTCCTGAGCCTCCAGCCTCTGTAAGAGAACCGTCTGACCTGCTGGTTCCTCTTTCCTCTTCTTGGCTGGCCTAGGGGTTTCCTCTACTGGTTCCTCATCCCTGAACCTTAGCTCACCAGAGCTGATGCCCAATCCTTTCTGTTTCAGGATTGCTTTGGTGAATACTACAACAGGATCAGTAGATCCACTCAGACTAACATTAGTTTCTTTCAAGAGCTTGGTGATATAGGAACCGTATGGAAGAGAATGGTGAGAGGAATTGTAACTATACATAATATGGTCAATCATAAGAGATGGAAGATTGACCTTAATCTTCTTCATAATCAAGTAAACTAGCACCATTTCCATGATGCGTACCATTCCTCTACCTTGGGCCCTAGGTAATAACATTTTGTTGCAAATGGAATGAAGGACCAGCATTACTGGTTCCTTCAAGTTGACAGTTTTGAATGTTCCAGTTTTCTTTGGAATTCTTCCTCCAAACACAAAGTCATGAATGTCATCAGGAGTTATCCCAATGAGTGTTGGACAACCATCACCAGAGAACTTATCAAACCCATCTCTAGGGACTCTCAACAAAGCAGACAGGCTAGCTACTGACATATTAACATCCACACCATGAACAGTTGAACTTAAAGACATATCAGGCTGCTGTTTCAAGTTCAAAAAGAAAGACCTAACACCAGCGGTGTTCGCATCACAGACATTAAATAAGGACATCCATCCTTGGTATTCTAGCAGACTTTTCACTTCTTGTAAAGCAAGTTCATCAAAGTAACCTTCCCCAGTTCTACACCCAGAAAGAACTACTCTAGAGCTTAAGTCAGTGGAACCACCAGAAGGTGATTCTAAGGACATACCTTTTGTTGCCTTTCGTGCTGTTCCTCTTTTTCTTTTGGAACCAGCAGCAGAATCAATGGACTGTTCTTCCAGTACTTCCTCCTTGATCCTCCTCAGAGAAGATCTTGTTGCCCTGCTATGAACCATGGGCTTGGGTGGTTTCTCAGTAGACCCGAGGATTTGTAAATCCTCTTCCCTGCTCACAATTTCTTCCTCTTCCTTTCCACCCTCAGTATCAAAGAATTCCTCCATGCTTCTGGGCTGTTCCCCTAGTGAAGAGGCTGGTTCCTTCACAATCTTCTCCTCAACCTCAGGGGATTTTGGTAATGGGACTTTTGTGGAAGGTTGGGAAGGTGGGGATTTTGTGGATGATGATGATTTTGGTGATAGGTGTTTTGTTTCAGTGGGTGGTGAAGTATGAGAGACGGTTTTTGGAGATGATGGTTCAGCTGTTATAGGTGGAATCGAGGTCTCTTTCACCTTTGATTGTGATGAATTGGAAGCACTACTCTTCTTCTTGCCTTTCTTAGATGATGCAGCAGTAGCTTTCTTACCCATTGAGTTTTGAGAGAAGAACAACCAAGAGAAATTGAAGAAGAAGCGAAATTGAACTCGGATGAACAGTGTTTAGAGTACAAGCACGAGAGAGAAGAGAGAAGGAGTTGAATGATGTGATGAATGAACTCTGCAATGGGTTAGTGTATTTATATCAACGTTGCACAATTAAGGAAGTTCAAAAATATAGCCGGTTGAAGCAGTAAGAACGGAAAGATATGATTGCAAATTTGAAAATCAAAATATGGTAATTATCTTGTTACCATAATTTTATCAACCAACTAAAATATAGACAATAAGATATACTTGCCTCTTAGATAGGGATTAATAACTGAAATAAGATAAATCTTTCCAAAAAGAATTATCTTATATTAATCTTCCAAAAATATTTTAAATATTTTCGAATGACATATCAGAGCTGAACTGCTGTTCCCTCTTGCTGGTACCTGTACTAAACTAAGTTAAGCTGTTTCTAGCTTAATTCAATTCGACATCTCCTGTTTCTTTGCACAACCAATTTTGCAATCCTTTTGAGATCACAAATTAGGTTACATAACATTTGTAAGCCAGCAACATAGTTATATACATAATCAATACAAAAGCATACCTAATCTAGCCAATCATTGAAGGAAATAATTGAAGCCAAAGACTAAAATTTAACTAGACCTAGCATGACCCTTAACTTACAAAACGACTCTCTACACAAAGCCTTAGTGAAGATATCAGCTATTTGATCTTCACTTTTACAGAACAACACTTCAACCAATCCTTTTTCCACATTGTCTCTTAAAAAATGATGCCTTATTTCAATGTGTTTGGTTTTGGAGTGTTGAACGGGGTTCTTAGAAATATTAATAGCACTGGTGTTATCACAAAATATAGGAACACTTCCATAAATAACACCAAAATCTTTCAGCTGGTTCCTTATCCACAGTAGCTGGGAACAGCATGAAGCTGCTGCAATGTATTCTGCCTCAGCTGTGGATAAGGCTACTGAATTTTGCTTTTTAGAACCCCACGAGATTAGACAAGAGCCAAGGAAGTGTGCCATACCTGATGTGCTCTTTCTATCCACAAGGAAACCAGCATAGTCTGCATCTGTATATCCAACCAGGTTGATGGTACTGCCTTTGGGGTACCATAAGCACAGATCTGCTGTTCCCACAAGATACCTAAGTATCCTTCTAACAGCTTTTAAGTGAGATTCTTTTGGATTACTTTGAAACCTAGCACACAATCCAACAGAAAACACAATGTCAGGTCTACTAGCTGTTAGGTAAAGAAGAGAACCTATCATTCCTCTATAAAGAGAGGCTTCAACATCTTTTCCCTTAAGATCAGCATCTAATTTAGCAGATGTGGGAACAGGTGTATCATAAGCTCTGCTGTTCTCCATGCCAAACTTTTTCAGCAATTCTTTTAAGTACTTTTGTTGATGGATCATGATTCCATCATTTGTTTGCTTGATTTGCAGCCCTAGGAAGAATCCTAGTTCACCCATCATACTCATTTCAAATTCACTCTGCATCAAATTAGCAAACTCATCACACAGAACTTTATTAGTAGCACCAAATAAAATATCATCAACATAGATTTGTACTACAATCAAGTGTTTCCCTTTGGTTTTGATAAATAAGGTTTTGTCTACTGTTCCCCTCTTGTACTCATTTTCCATCAAGAAGGTGGACAACCGTTCATACCAAGCTCTTGGAGCTTGTTCAATCCATACAAAGCCTTATCCAATTTATATACATGTTGGGGGAACAGGGCATCTTCAAAACCAGGAGGCTGTTCCACGTACACTTCTTCCTTTAGGTATCCATTTAGGAAGGCAGTTTTCACATCCATCTGAAACAGCTTAAGGTTCATGTGAGCAGCATAAGCAATTAAAACCCTAATAGCCTCAAGCCTAGCTACTGGTGCAAACGTCTCATCATAGTCAATTCCTTCTTGTTGATTATACCCTTGCACCACTAGTCTTGCTTTGTTTCTGACTATAGTACCAAGGTCATCTAACTTATTTCTAAAGACCCATCTAGTACCAATGACTGATCTTTCTTTGGGACGGGGAACCAGGTGCCAGACCTGGTTCCTCTGAAATTGATTCAATTCATCTTGCATAGCTAATACCCAATCAGGATCAGTCAAAGCCATCTTATAGTCAGTAGGCTCTACATTAGACAGGAAGGAATAGAAAGCACAAAAGTTTTGAAAAACACTTCTTCTCGTTTGAATCCCTTTATTAATATCACTAATTATTTGATCAGTGGGATGAGAAGATTGATATCTATAAGATCTAAAATTTACACCATTTTGTGCTTCTAAATTAGGTTGGGAACCAGCATAATCATGAATCTCTTCTTCTACTGAAGAACCAGGAGGATTCACATTCATGCTGTTTCCTCTATCATTGCTTACCTCAGGTTCAGAGGTGGTTCCTTCTACTGTTCCCCCTGAACTCATTACCTGTCTATTGTTTGTGGAACCATCAGGACTTGGTTCACTTTCTGAATCCTCGTTGCCACCATTTCCTTCTCTAGGTACATCATCATTGTTATTAGGTGGAGTATTTGGTATACCTAGATTTGCTTGCTCGTCATCTGAGGGACTAGCAGCCTGGTTCCCCGTAAAGTCCATTAGTCCAATTTCTTCATCAGGTTGTACCTGCGAATTCTCAGAAGACATATTAAATTCATCAAAGATAACATGAATACTCTCCTCTACACAAAGAGTCCTTTTATTAAAGACTCTATATGCTTTGCTGTGAGAAGAATATCCAAGAAAGATCCCCTCATCACTCCTAGGATCAAATTTATCAAGCTGGTCCTTCCCATTGTTATGAATGAAACACTTACATCCAAAAACACGAAAATAAGAAATATTGGGCTTTCGACCTTTAAGGAGTTCATAAGGAGTTTTATTTATCTTTGGTCTAATGAGACCTCTATTCAAAATATAGCAAGCAGTGTCAACAGCTTCACCCCAAAATCTCTTAGGAAGACCACTTTCAATTAGCATCGTTCTGGCCATCTCCTCAAGAGTTCTATTCTTTCTTTCTACAACACCATTTTGTTGAGGTGTTCTAGGGGCTGAGAAGTTGTGACTTACTCCATGTTCCCTACAATAATCAACGAAGTTAGCATTATCAAATTCAGTACCATGGTCTGATCTTACCGAGACCAGCTTATGAGTGAGCTGGTTCTCCACTTGTTTCACCAATGTTACCCATTCTTCAAACGTTTCATCCTTTGTGTGTAACATCATCACCCAGGTGTACCTGGAATAATCATCAACCATAACACAAACATATCTATGACCTCTTCGACTTTGTACTCTCATAGGACCACACAAATCAATGTGTACAAGTTCGAAGGGCCTGCTGGTACTCATAACTGTTTTAGGCTTAAAAGAAGTTTTGACCTGTTTCCCCCTTACACATTCAGAACAAACTTTATCAGCTTCGTACTTAATGTTAGGAAGACCTACCACTAAGTCACGTGCTTTAAGTTTGTTTAGAAGTGTTAGGCTAGCATGTCCAAACCTCTTATGCCAAATCCATTGATTATTATCAGAAACAGCTCTCAAACAGATGGACTTGTCTTGAGGAATTTTATCTAGGAAGGTAATATAAACATCATGCTTCCTGGTTCCCTCACATACAAGTTCTCCTGTTTGTGAATTAACTATATGACAAAGATTGGCTTGAAACTCGACTCTATTGCCTTTGTCACATAATTGAGAAATACTCAAAAGATTATGTTGCAAGCCTTCAACATAATATACATCGTCTATAGCATGAGAAAGTGTCTTACCAGCCTTACCTAAACCAGTGATGGTTCCTTTACTATTATCTCCAAAGGTGACACTTCCTCCATCAAAGGCCACAAGTGAAAGGAATTGATCTTTATCCCCGGACATATGTCTTGAGCAACCACTGTCCAAATACCAATAGGTGTCTCCTTTCACTCTAGCCTGCGAGAGCTAATCAAACATTAGATGTAGGAACCCAAACAAACTTGGGTCCCTTTTCAACAACATTTACATTTTGTTGATCTTTTCTTATCCAAACATATTTAACATTCTTGCTGTTCTTATTAGCACTAAACCTCTTATCTGGACATTCATGAATCTTATGTCCATTCTTACCACAATGAAAACACACATGCATCTCTTTAGTCATGACATACTTACCTCGTTGGTATTCTTTGATCCAGGTGGTTTCTCTGGGAGACCAGTTAGTCCTGGTTCTCTGTCTAGTATAACCAAGACCAGCCTTTCCTCTGTTTCCTCTCGATAAAGTCAGATGATTTAAGGATTCTTTAGCATTCAATAATTTGTCCATATGTCTATGACTGTCATTAAGTTCCTTTTCTCTAGTTTCAAGTGTCTTAGTCAACAATTCGTTTTTCTCTTTAAGAAAATCAAAATTACCTTTTAAAACTTCGAATTGTTGATTAAGCTTTGAAACCATATTGTCAATAGACATGTCAACAACCACTGGGTGCTTGTCCTTCTTCAATTGATTGATTTCCGCATGCAAATAACAAATATCACTTTCATATTTATCAATCATATTACTGACTTCTATACTGGTTCCAGTAGGGGAAACAATGAGCTGAGCAGTTTTAAGTGAAGCAATTTCTTTGTGAGAATTTTCAAGGTTAGAGGCTAGTATTTCAAAAGCCTCCAACAAAGAGTTTCTACTACACGAATTTGCTTTACTCACAACTGCTGAAAGATCAAGAGCTTCATTAGTAGTTGATAAGTCTCTGGGGAACCAGGAGGTCAGATCTTCTTCACCGTCACTTGAGTAATCAGGTTTAGAAGATCTTGTCCTTTCTAGTTCCACCTTACACTTGTCCAAATCAACTTCTAGTTCTGCCACTTGATCTTTGAGCTCATGGCACACACCTTCTAAGTGATCACAACTAGCAATAGCAATTTCACATTTACTGCGTTTTTCTTTTAAATCTCTTTTGCAAGTTATGTATGTTTCACTTAGCTTATAACATTCATCTAACAAAGAGTTTATACATGCAAGCAAGTTATCTCTATCATATTCAAGCATATCTTCTCTAATTTGTTCTAAACTTACCTTGCGTTCAAGTAGTACATCCTTCTTTGCCATAAGACATTTTTCGAGTGTGCTGGTTCCCCCTCTGATTCCTGGACCAGTGCTGTTCTCCTCGATGTTTGTGAAGGCAGTTAGGCAAACATCTGAGTTAGGTGATCCTCCTTCATCTTCTGATCCTGAGTCAGTGTCTCCCCACATGGAAGCTATCATGGCATTCTTGTATGCTCGTTTATCTACGGTCTTAGACTGTTTGTCATTCCATTTAGGACAATCTCGAATAAGATGTCCTTTTTCTCCACATTTGAAGCAACCTGAAGAAGAGGAAGAGTTAGACTTTTTAGAATTTTTAAAATTCTTACCTTTGAAGTTTCTCTTTTGATCACGAAGAGATTTTTCAAATCTCCTTGCAATCATGCTGATCTCATCTTCTTCTTCTTCTACTGTTCCCTTCAATGCAATGCCTCTAGCTGGTTCCTTCTCGGTCTTGGAGTCAATCAGCATCTCATGAGTCATGAGGGAACCAATCAGCTGTTCCAGAGACAATGTAGACAGATCTTTTGCTTCATACACTGCTGTTACCTTAGCTGTCCAAGCATCTGTTAAACTACGCAAAATTTTTCTCACAAGATCTTCGTCAGAAAAACTTTTACCAAGTGATCTAAGATCATTAACAATAGTCATAAACCTACGAAAGCAATCATTGATTTTCTCATTTTTGTTCATAGCAAATAATTCATATTTAGACATGATTAAATCAATTTTAGACCGTTTTACCTCGCTGGTTCCCTCAAACGCAAGTTCAAGGGTGTCCCATATCTCCTTAGCACTACTACATCCAGAGATACGGTTTGTTTCAGTCTCACCTATTGCTTGTTGTAGTATAGACATTGCCTTGGCATTCTTCTCCAGCAATTTGTAATCAGCCGTGTCCAACTCACTGTCCTTTTTAGGTACCTGGTTCCCCTCGGCATCTTTCTTGAGGATGACATTTGGACCGTTCTTAACTACGAGCCAGCATTCATAGTCAATACCCATGATAACATTCCTAATTCTATTTTTCCACCAAGCATAATTATTTCCATTAAACCTGGGAGTCTTGTTGTCATAACCGATTGCACTATGTTCTTGAGTACTCATTCTTAACTCCTCTAGATGTTACTCTTTCGAGAAGCTTAGGCTCTGATACCAATTGAAGGTTCTATGGGCACTCAAGAGGGGGGGGGGGGTGAATTGAGTGTTTAGCAATCGTTGGTAAATTCTAATTCTTTTCGGATTATGATTAAGGAACCAGTTGTGCTGATTCCCTTGAGCAGCGGATTAAAAGCAAAACAATAAAGAACACAACAATTTAACGAGGTTCAACCAACTCTGGCCTACGTCCTCCTATCCTAAGTCCTTTATTAATCTACTCCGAAAAACAAAGACAAAGAGCACTCTGCTGTTCCCTACTCCGGGACCAGCAACCCCACACTCTACTCCGAGTATGCTAAAGACCTACACTCGTAAGTCCTAAACGTGTTTGAACTCACAAACACTCACCTAGCCTTCAGCCCCCTTGCCAAAGACTCACGTTACAATGATCAACACTCTCTAAATGATCAAACTCTTTAATAAGTGAAAATAGAGAAACTTATTTAATCTAAGATGCTCGTGTATATGAAATATCAATAGACTTAGTGCTTTTCTCTCAATGTATTGCTCCTTAATAATGCGTGAGAGAAGTGATTGATTATTAGTTAAACAGATCCTATTTATAACCCTTAAGTAACCGAAACCCTAGTTACCAAAAATCATGCCAAAAAGATAAGCATGACTTTAGGTAAGTATTTATCCTAAATTGATTTTATTATAGGATAAAATCAATCCAAGATAATTACTCTAGAATTTAGGTAACTTAAAAGATCATATCAAATCAGTTAATAGCTGCCAAAATATTTTCCAAAACTTAATTTTCGAAATAAAATCTTTTTATAAAATCTTTTTTAAAATCGCAGCTCTAATAATCAGAACAGTTAACCTGGTCCCCTGACCTGGTTCCCTGTCTTAAACATGTTATGAAATTTGTTCCAATCCTTGTACCAAATTTCACAACGATGTTTAATATTATTCAAAGCACTTTATATATCTATTAATAAAACATACTACGGAGCATTTACATGAAAATCCTAAAACACTCTTTCTTGAAGTGGATCTTTCTTCATGTAAACTTCAAGTCCTTGAATGCTTCCTTCGAATCATCTCATCATGAATAATGGCTCTTTAATTAACTTCAAAGGACTTCAAGATTCAAGACTTGGTACAAACTCAATTACTGCACACGTAACACAGTTAAGGTACATTATCAAGTATATTACAGAAACAGTACATACTGGTTCCCTACCAGTACATAGCATAATTATTATTAAACTGTTTCCTGTATAAAGACAAGTTAGTTCAATATAAAAACTCATGTAAATAATAACTTGTCTAGGGTAACAGTATACTGAAGTCAGCTGGTTCCTACCAACTGTTTTAACACTTATGTAGAACCTGTTTCCCTTAGCTGTTTGTCATCATTCAAAACCTAAGGAACCCAACATGTTATGTATTGGTTTGGTTTTGTTGAGGATTTGTTGTGATTGAACAAACTTTTGGGAAATTTTTGGACAAACCCTAGTTTGTACTAGACTCCAACCTATCCTTCCCCTATAACCTTAGAACCTTTTAGTGCTTAATTCTAGTTGAAAACTTTCTTTCTTTAGGAGAACCAAGTTAAGGAGGCAAAGGAAGCCCTCCTTGATTCGAGTCCAAATCCCACAAATGGAAATCCTGGACCCCTGCCCAAGGCTCATCTCCCTCTTCTAGAGGGAGCTAGAAGGAGCTGCTATATGGATTCTTCCACATGATTTTTAATGGCCTCCCCTCGATGGCTGAAGGTTCCCTATTCCCCATTAAGGGTGGGACATTGATGATAACCGGGAGGTTGCCGGTCAGAGGGAGGAGGAATTCGTGCCCAAATTTCCGTAGAGTGAGGCAAGAAGTAGTCAGTCTTAGTCCTATGATGCTAAGTTGGTTGCCATATAGCATGACTTTGGTCTTTTACAGACCAATTTTGGGCATATACGGGACAACTATTCAAAATTGAGAGCCTCTCATCAGTCCATGATCGACTCATTCCATGATATGCAGACTAATTATCATGCTATGCAGGAGTCCCACTAGGATATGAGGGTCCACTAGTTCAAGTTCCAACCATTCTCAGTCTTCGTCATCAAATTCAAAGTCTAAGGTGTACTGATGAAAAATTCTTCTATAAGTTTTCGATTTATCCTTCTTTTTTGCCATCTAAAACTCATACCTGTCTTGATATCTTTTTTCTAATAGGTCCCCTTTTGGGTATAGAATTCCATCCATTGAATCCAAGATGTCATCACTAACTATATCCTGTCTTTGTTCACTCCTAGTCATTGAATGGTTACTCATCTCTTATGTTATCCCAACTAAAGTAAAGCAAAATACACTAGTAGAAATTGATCAACATGCGGCGGGGTTTTTAGTACTATATGCGGCGTCAAAAGGCTAGCAGCATTTAGGATGGCAGCAAATTAATCAACTTAATTTGTGGCGTAAAAAATACACTGCAAAATAATAATTAAAATGCGGCGGGTATAGAGAAATACGACGCATATTAATGATTAATATGCGGCGGTTCTAAGCTAAGCGACGACGCATATTAATCATTAATTTGCGGCAGTTTTAAGCTTAGTGACGCCGCATATTATTACTTTCTCATGATTAAAAATTATAAAAACCTATTAATAAGCGGTTGTTTAGTCTTAGTGACGCTGCAAATAATTGTATTTTTTGTATATTTTAATTTGATCCCTACTACGCCCAAAGTTTATACACAAGGAAACGTGCTATATACAATTCTGTCCAACACATTTGCAACTATATTTGCAAAAAATCTACTATATACAATTCTATCCAATACATTTTCCCAAAGTATATATACATTTATGATGATTTTGAATTCATTCATATACTCATAGGGTCATAAAAATCACTCATTTTAGTGACATGAAAACTATGACCCAATAAATGAACATAATGTACAAATTAAAATACAAAAAAAGGTAAGATGCATAATCTAACAAAAGTTATTCATCCAATACTTGGCCAATTTGTTGTGGACCACATCAATTTCTTCATTGGAGAAGGGCTCCTCGTTGAATCCTTTACATACCTAAAATTAAATACCATATCAATAAAGTATATATAAAATGCAATGTATTTCAAAAGTGAAGTTCAAACATGGCATTTTCCACCCAAAGTTGTACGATCAAAAATATTTTCTAGGTTTAAAGATCTTGGTAGTTTGATGCAAAATAGGAGGAAATACATCATTCTCTACCCATATAACTGATTTTGACTCAAATCGATGTATTTCAATTGTTTGTGACATGTTCTAGAATAAATATGTCATTATCTACCCAAAAATGATCCCATTTGACCTATTTTGACTCATATCGATGTATTTGAAGTGTTTAAATTGTTTTCTACCCAAAACCGCTCCTATTTGATCAATTTTGACTCAAATCGATGTTTTTCAAGTGTTTATGACATGTTCTAGGGTAAATACGCCATTCTCTACCCAAAATCGATCCCATTTGACCTACTTTGACTCATATTGTCCTATTATAGGTGTTTGGGCCATGTTTTAGGGGAAATATGCCAATATCAACTCGAAATCGCCCTATTTAACTTATATTGACTCATATAGATGTATTTGAAGTGTTTAGATCATTTTCTACCCAAAATCTCCCATTTAGCCAATTTTGACTCAAATCAATGTATTTCAAGTGTTCATGACATGTTCTAGGTTAATACACCATTCTCTACCAAAAATCGATCCCATTTGACCTACTTTGACTCATACCAACCTATTCGAGGTGTTTGGGCCATAATCTAGGGGAATACGTCAATATCGACCTGAAACCGCCTTATTTGGCCTATATTGACTCATATCGATGTACTTGAAGTGTTTAAGTCATTTTCTACCAAAAACCGCTCCCATTTAACCAATTTTCACTCAAATCTATGTATATCTAGTATTTATGACATGTTCTAGGGTAAATAAGTCATTCTCTACCCAAAATCGATCCTATTTGATCTACTTTTACTCATATAGTCCTAGTTGAGGTGTTTGGGCCATGTTCTAAGGGAAATATGTCAATATCGACCCAAAACCACCGTATTTGACCTACATTGACTCATATCAATGTATTTGAAGTGTTTAGGTCATTTTCTACCTAAAACCGCTCATGTTTGACCGATTTATGGTGTAATTCATAACGTTTCCTTCGTTCCATTCTCTTGCTCTTCCGCCTTCATCACATTCCTTAGCTTCCCTATAAAATGCTTTTGTTAAGGTCTATTCTTTTTGGACTTTTATGAAAAAATGGTGATGAAACGAAACAAAAAGGTGCGTCTTGTTGCGGTTAGGAAGTGGCAATTGATAAAAGAGACTGATGAGGGTGGTACTAGTCGAATAAAAGACAAAATTTGAGGGTTTTGATGGATGTTATGAGGCTATTGTGATTGATTTAAAGATTTTTCAAGAGGGGTTAAATCTCGTGAATCCCAAAACCCTACTTAAAACACTTCTTCATCAATCCCTACAACCTCATTGTCACCCATCAAAACCCTCAAATTTTTATCTTTTATTTGGCTATACCACCCTCGTTAGTCTCTTTCATCGAGTGCTACTTCCTAATCGTAGCAAGACACTCCCTTTTGTTTTGTTCCATTATCATTTTAGCTCTTTGACTCCTTATTCTCTTTCCAACAGAAAAATTCTCCATCTTTTATCTCATAAAAGTTCCAAAAAGAACAAAGGAAAGAAGAGGAATAAGGTGAAGGCGGAAGGACAGGTAAAAAAAAAAAAGGAAACCATTATATTTGAAGTGTTTGGGGCATGTTGAACCTTGGTATTGTGGGAAGGTACCACATTACCTTTGCACTATGACCTTTAATCCCTACTTCAGGTTCTGTCCCATGTGGGAGTTTGTAATGTGACTGCCCATATTTACGATATTGAATGAACTCTGCATACTTATTTTGATACAATATGCAATCATTTAGACATACATCAATCTTATTATACTCTAAACCAAGGGGACACATTAACTTCTTTGCATAATACATAGATATAGGCAAATCATTTCTCTCTAGAAACATGTCTCATAATACTTTCAACAAGGTCGTGAAACTTGTATCAGTCCAACCATATTTCGCATTCAAGTTAAACAATGTTGATATGGTGGA
Source organism: Dysphania ambrosioides (assembly GCA_026401315.1). Classification (NCBI taxonomy): domain Eukaryota; kingdom Viridiplantae; phylum Streptophyta; class Magnoliopsida; order Caryophyllales; family Amaranthaceae; genus Dysphania; species Dysphania ambrosioides. Next base: position 7,588,161 of record CM048662.1, read on the forward strand.
CAACTTAGTGTATTTGGTACATCCAAGATACAACAGTTTCTCAGCAGCCTCCCACAAACGCTCAAAAGTATAAGATTGACTACCAAATTGATCCCCAATCCCTTCAAGCATTTCATCTATTCGATCCTCATCATCGGGGTCATTATCCTCCAATTCATCCTCATCATGGTCTTCCTTCTCGGCATCAACATCTTCACCATTATTAGATTCTAATTGGTTATGATGCTCTAACTTAAGATGGTGAATGGGAATTTTGTTAGAACACGACCCCATGTCCTTAGAAGCAGGAACCTCACCATGCAATACTCATACGTGGTATTGTTGTCTAAACACACGTCGGATCACATGGTCCATCAACTCTCTTATACTACTAACTGTATTCACATTATTGCAATCAACACAAGGGCAACACACCTCATCAACTCCAATATTATTTAGGTGTTTCAACGCTTGTCTACAAAAATCCTCAACTCAATTCATGAATTCCAAAGAAGTACGATTACCATACATCCGATTTTGATCCATACTTTGTGTTATGTCCTATTTGACATGTAAGAGATTAAATAACAATCTAACCAAGCCAAAAATAAGCTTAAGTAAACTTCACAATGACCCACAAACACTTGCTCTATGTTTAAAGTTACTAAATTCTCCTAACAAATTGTATAATGCCATTTACTAATTGTACAAATTGTACAAAAATTTGGCTAAGTTTTCTTTGTAAATCCAATATTTCCCAATTTTGAAAATAGACTTTCAAACCTATTTATATAAATTTATATACAACCACAACCAACACACAATGCCATTTACTAATTCATATACATTGCCAAATCAATTTCTACTAATTCATATACATACTAATCCATATGCGTTAACTAAATCAATTCAAACTAATATACATAACCAATTCATATATTAACATAATCCAATTCTTACTACTATACACACTAATTGATATACATTACCCCATTCAATCCCTAATAAAACTAATGTTTCTAATTTAATTCAACCTATCATACAAAACACTCTATATTCTAACAAAATCCAATTCCTTTTAATATACAAACTAATTCAAATAACATACAAACTCAATTCCTAATATTATGAATACTAACATAATTCAATTCCAACTAATACACATACTAATTGAAATATATTACCTAATACAACATACTAATTCATATTTCAAACCGAAAAGATTTCCGGCATACTAATTCGTACCCAATGACGAGGTATTCTTTGTCTTGGCAATTCCGAGTTCTTTTTTGTGTTCTTTTCTCATGAGCTTAAAATATATTAAGTAGCTTTTTTATATTATCTTAATCCTCCAACACCATCATTTCCACATATATATATCACGTCAATAACCCACATACGACTCTATCCCGAAAGTACTAGACGCTACTAGATTATTCTTCCATCTCTCCTCTATATACTAGTTCTACTTCACACTTTCAAGATTTTACTCAACATCTGTAACTCTCTAAACTCACCAAAGAACACGTACTCGCAAACACACAAATAAACATATCCCCATTATGTCGACCCATCAACACACTATGAGCTTGCATACATATGAATCAATACACACAAATAAACATATCCTTATTATGTAATTCGAATTGAACTTAAAATACTTATATATGTCAAGTCCACTAACCTTAGCGTTAATGGCGGATAAGGGGGAGGACGTTGCGGGTGGAGCACGATGAGGAAGAGACGGAGGACGTTGCGGGTGGAGCACCATGAGGAAGAGATGGAGGACATGCTAAAGAGGAAGAAATGGAGCATGGCTGGGTTGGTGATGATGTTGCGGGAGTCGAGGCGTTGAGGGGTAGGTGGTGCCGGAATGTGGTAGATTTGCTAGAGATTTTATAGGGATTGTCGGAGTGTGGTAAGGTAACTCATAATATTGGTGGAGAAAAAAATCTCGGACTCACTAAAAGAGATCATTTAAATTATATTACAAGATACAAAATACAAACAGTATAAGGAGGAGATAATCAAGTTCTGTTAGATACATTGCACTAAAAAGCAAAAGGAGATCCTAATTTCTTTTACAGATTGAAGTTTGGAGCTTTAAATGATATAGTAGCATATTTTTGGAGAGATTCAATGATGTTGGAAGATTTTAAATGTTTTGGAGATATTTTGATTTTTGATACTACTTACAATAAGAACAAATACAATCTGATTTGTGCTCCGTTTGTTAGAATCAACAACCACTGGAGAAAAACAATGTTTGGATTTGCATTTATTACAAATGAGAAAACTGAACATTTGAATAATTATTAGACACATTCAAGAAGTTTATGTGTAGTCTAGTCCTAGCATCTATCTTTACTGATCAAGATCTGGCTATGTGCAATGCAATAAAATGGTAAAACTCTAAAACTTTATACCTTTTATTATATATATAAAATAGTTATTTTAATGATTACTTTTTATATTTCTTCCCAACATCAAGACATCAATTATGCTTATGGAATCTGCAAAAAACTTGTATCACATTTTGGTAACTTGAAGAAATATGATGATTTCAAAGCCATGTTTTATAAATGTCTAACCGGATGAGATAATGAAGAAGAATTCAATGAATTATAGGCTGAAATGTTAGAGAAATATGATTTGAGTGGAAATATGCGATTTATTTGGCTACATGGCTTACGTCAAATATGGTGTACAACATTAAATAAAGATATGTTCTCTGCTGGCATATTCTAATCTCAAAGGTCAAAAGTAACAAATTAGACAATCTCTCTTAAAGATAATAGAAGTACCAGTCATATTGAGTTTTTTTTGCATATTTGAAGATACTCTAAAAAGATGGCGCTCTCCTGAGAAATCTGATAACTTCAGGTGCACAATTGAAAAACCAAAAACTTCACTACTAAAGTGCAAGTTATTGAAACATGTAGCTTAAGTATATACATTAAAGATATATAATGACTTCTTATATGAGTTTAATTTGAGTATGAGCACATATGTGAAGCCTTTATTGGAAGAAGAGGGTTTTTGATTTTTTGAAGTTTTTAAGAGTGAAGATATGACAAGGAGCAAAACTATTATGACCACTCCAAATTTTACAAAATTTACTTGTATCTAAACTAAAAAAAATGCCTACAATTGATATTTATATATCTATATTTTGGATTCTAATCCTGACATAAGTGAAAGAATTCCTGAGATAATAACTTATATTATATTTTAATGCTGAGTTTTCTAAGATAATAAATCTTATACCTGAGATCCTTACTGTTATAACTGAGATCTTAATTACTATAACTGACATCATAATAACTTTACACCCGAGATAATAATTTTTTCGACCTTATATTTAAATTAAACAAAAATTCATGTAATTGAGATTCATATATCTATATCTTAGATTCTAATCCCGACATACAAATGACTATATTTGAGTAATAAATTTCTAATCTAAATATATATACATATCTAAAATCTAAAATTAATTTAATTACAAAACAAATACTAGTAAGATAATAAATCATATACCTAAGATTCTTATAGTTATATATGAGATATTAATTATTATAACTAATATCATAATAACTTTATACATGAGATAATAACTTTTTCTTCCTCGTATTTAAATTAAACAAAAATGCCTACAATTGAGATTTATATATCTATATTTCAGATTCTAATCCTGACATACAAATGACTTTATCTGATTAATAAATTTCTGTTCTTGATATATATCAATAACTAAAATCTATAATCAATTTAATTACAAAACGAATATTAATAAACTAGAAATAAAACATTAAAATTTATCAAAAACTTTTTTTTCCTTTAAATTATTAATTGAGCTGCAAAATATCAATCTCTTTCTTTTTTTCATAAAAAGTGAAAGAATTCCTAAGATAATAACTTGTAGTAAATTTTAATACTGAGTTATTTGAGATAATAAATCCTATTTCTGAGATCTTTATAATTATATCTGAGATATTAATTATTATAAGTAACATCAATTATTTCTTTTGGTACTCTAGCAATAGTTATTACTCAATTAATAATTAAAATATTTTTAATTAACAATAAATCGTCTTTTATATCATAAAGACTAGATCTCAGATTGAAATTTTTATAACTGAGATCAAATTAAACAAAAATGCCTACAATTGAGATTTTTATAATTGAACAAAAATTCCTATAATTGAAATTTTTATAGATGAGATCAAATTAAACAAAATGAATACTAATAAGATAATAATTCCTATATCTGAGATCCTTATTGTTATATTTGAGAACTCAATTACTATAATTGATATCATCATTTATATAAAAATGTATCTTATATCATCATGAATAGATCTCTGATTGAAATTTTTATAACTTAGAATGTCTACAATTGAGATTTATATACAATATCTGAGTAATAAAATTCTATTCCAGATATAAATACAATATCTAAAATCTAAAATCATTTTAATTATAAAACGAATGCTAATAAAGTAGAAATAAAACTTTATAAATTTTTCAAAAACTATTTTCTTTTTTTCTTAGAAACTTTAACTCGTTGAGATGCAAGATATCGATCTATTTCTTCTTCTTTATATCTTTCTTTTTTCCTTTCTATTTGTATTCTTTCAATATCTTTCATATCTTATATTCTAGTCTTCTGTGTTTCAACTAATAAATGCTTTGACACAGACCAATTAAAACACTTCTTTATAACATCTTGTAAAGAACATTGTATTTATTCTTTGCTAACCTTACTACTAGTTGTGTTCGATAAAATATTCTTTTTTCTCTTTGAAAAATTAAATTAATGTTTAAAAATTAGAGACATCATAAATCATAAATTTATGCAAAAAAAATTTTATTTAAAATAAAATGTATTAATACCAAATGCAAATCACTTTCATATGTATAAGAAAAAAGGACTCCATATGTTTCATGCAAAACACTCCACAATATTTAGTTTCTCCACTATTTCTCTAAAGAAAAGCAATAAATTTATGCTTGAAACTGCTTATTAAATCATTCGTTGGATGTCCTTTACGCATTAAGAAAGCTACTAAATATCTAACATGTGTTGACAAAAAATAATTTCAAAACAAATATTAAAATATATTAAAAAATATAAAAAATGTGTTACTCTTAAAAAATTAACTTCTACCATCAATTCAGCTGATCATTTGTATCTAATAAAATTTGTTTCAACCATATTATCCAGCCATTGATTCCCCTTCTTCAAAAAATTAACTACTAAACATGTAAAATGTTTAGCTTTGTAAAAAGGGAAAAAAAAATCTGCTACAAAACATAAAAAAATAAATAATTATAAATTAATTAAATATTTATATCTCAAGTAAATTAAAAAAGAAACACAAAGATTACCATATTCGCAGTCTTAATGTCAAAATTTGGAAAAAAATTCAACCAATTCATCATTGTCTTCCCTATAACCCTCATATCTGGCTTTCTTTGTCTTTTTTTTTTCATATTCTTAATATCTTTCCTGTATTTGTTCAAAGAAATCTACAATAAAAAAAAACACACCTTTTATATATTAATTTCTAATTTTGAGATAAAAATTCTATACTAAGATCACTATCTCTATATCTAATATAGTAATTAAAATAACTATGAAGATAATTTTTATTCCTAATATCAAAACAACTATATCTGAGATACTAATTTCTAATCCTAAGATAATAATATTTATATCTAAAGAAATTCTATACCTGATAATAATATTTATATTTGAGATAAAAAATTCTACACCTGAGATCATTATCTCTATCTCTGATATAGTAATTAAAAGAACTGTGAACATAATTTGAATTCCCAATATCAAAACAACTATGTCTAAGATAATAACTTCTATATTTAAGATCATAACTTATAATAAAAAAATTAAACACAATCATAAGGATTTTAATTTGGGGCTTTTCACAAATGTGTGAGTTTCAGAAAAATTTTGGTACTAGGTTATAGATCAAACGACGGGAAGAAGATTGGTAGTATTATTGAGTAAAAAGGTTCATAATTTGATGAGATTTAGGCAAAAATATGGAGTTTGAGTGGGAGGTTTTTAGAGAGAGAAAGGAGGGTTGAGAGTTGAAAATGGTGAATAAAAGAAATGGGAGGAGAAAAATCCGGATTTTCAGTTTAAGAAACTCAAATATGTGCAAAATTAAGGCTTATGCGGGCGCTTAAGAGGAGTTATGAGTGTCTGCTCATAAGTCCATGCTAGGTACAAACATCCTTCTGAGCGGGCACTTTGAAGGTTTGATGAGCGCTCGCTCAATTCATTTTAGGGCTATTGATCTTTCTAAGCGAGCGCCTGCTCCCTTCTTGATGCCCGCTTGCATTCTACTGACTTCCTAATATTTCCTATCGAACGGTTGCTTAGAAGGATTTTTGAGCAGCCACTTAATTGGAAAATTGACTTCAAATTCCCTCTAACCGGGTGCTTGATGCTCACTTAGAAACCGCTTACATTATTCTTCCTAGGTATTTGAATTGAATAAAGCACCCGCTCAGGTCATGCTTGAGCACCCACTTAGTTCAATTTTACCAAATCTCTTCCTTTTTGAGAAGCCACTTACACAATACTCATTTAAAGCTCATAGGCCACTGGTTTTGACCCAGCTCTTCCTTAAGCACTTTAATCACTTTTACTCCAACTTGCCCCTCTTATTTGGCTCCAGTTCCTCGCTGTATCATGCTTGAAACGCACAATGCATTGAAAATCATAATCCAAGATAAAAAAAAGCAAAACTTAAAGAAATAAAATGAAAAGAAAAGTTAGAAAACTAGGATTGCCTCCCACAAGCGCTCTTTTATTATCACTAGCTTTACATTTCTCATGATCGTCACTTTGATAAGGTGGCCTCAAACTCCACCACCGTTGTTGAAAAGATCTTCCTGATCTTGTCTCCTTCATAGTAAATCTTACGGCGTTTGCCATTGACCTTAAATTCCCATAAGGATTTGTTCTATACCCTTAATTGAACCATATGGAAACACCTTCAATACCTCAAACAAACCACTCTATCTTGGCTTCATCTTCCCAAGAAATAACTTTAACCTCAAATTGTACAGTAGCACCTTGTCACCCACTCAAAACTCCTTCTTTGCAATGTGCTAATTATGTCATTCCTTTGTTTGGGCCTTATAGATGCTGGCATTATTATATGAGTTCATGTGGAGTTCCTCTAACTCGTGAAGGTCTAGGAGCCTCTTTTCACCTGTACTTTTGAGATCGAAGTTGATGTGCTTTAATGCCCACATTGCCTTATATTCCATCTTCACCAGGAGAAGAAAACTCTGTCCATATACAAGCTTGTAGTGGAGTGGGTAGTGCCTATAGGTGTCTTGAAATTCATCCTATAAGCCCATAACGCATCATCAAGCTTTAGAGATTAGTGTTTCTAGTTCCTCTTAATGCTCTTCTCAAGTATAAGCTTGATTTCCCGGTTCAAGATTTTGGCTTGCCCAATAGTTTGAGGGTGGTATACCAACCCTACTTTATGGTGGACTCCATACTTCCTAAGGAGTCTTTAGAGGACATGCTTAACGAAATGTGAACCACCATCAGTTATGATGGCTCTAAGGACTCCAAAACTCAGGAAAATGACCTTCTTAAGAGCCTCATGACTACCTTATGATCGTTGTAGGAGAGGAAATTAGTTCCACCCACTTACTTAGTAGTCAACTACTACAAAGATGTACTTATTCCCATAAGATAATGGGAATGGTCCCAAGAATTCTACAGCCAACACATCAAAAATCTCAAACTTGAGGATCGGGTTTTGAGGCATTTTATCCCTTTTGAGATATTTATAGTCCTTTAACATTGATAACACCTCTTCACATATTCCCAAGCATCTTTGAACAAGAATAACTAATATAAAGCAGATTGTAAAACCTTTGTCATTATCTTCCTTGTACTCATGGGCCCTTTAAGAGGTGAGGAATGACATATATTTAGGGCACTTAGGACCTCTTTATTCGAAACACATTGTCTGATAAGACCATCTACACACCTTTTAAACATATATAGTGATAACCGGTATTTTAGGTCATTATCTAAAAGACAAGTTATGCAAACACAATTTATTCCAACCTACGAACTATACGAGTATAGTGGAGTAGGGGGTCGAACCACGAGGACAAAGTATATTAAGACTCTAACTCTTAACACAACCGGACTATTTGGATTTAGAAAATCAACTAAGCTAACAACGAGAATGTAAATCATGACGAATTAAACGGTAAGTCAAACAGAGAAAAACGGGGACAAGATTGGATTCACCCTAGGAATGAAGCTTTAAAAACCGAACATGATAGGTTAGAGAAAATCTGATAATAACTAGCATGGACATCCAAAGGAGTGGCAAGACAAGATTGTATCCAAGCTGGTGATTCCACAAATCACAACGAACGACCTATAATTGCCCTATGTCTCCAAAGGAGTGGCAAGACAAGATTCGCATCGGACTTCGAAACTATTTATTATCATCGTTTCTACAACCTTAAGAATAAAGATCATAGCTTTCCTAGGGTTTCACCAATCAAAACCCCTAAATTAATTATTCACACATATTCATGCTTAAAACATAAAGATATTCAACAATGCCAAAGAAACGAACATGGAATGAAATCACGAGAATGAAAGCAAAATCAGAAACTATGCTAATAAACGTTAAACATAAATTTAAGCATGCAACGTAATAAACGAATAATTTAAGAGCAAAGGAATAGATTAAAACTTATAAAAGCTTTAATATATTATCCACGATCAGAATTCGGACGACAAAGTATTGAGAAAACTGAAAACCGAAACCTAAAACTAAAAGAATTTGGAGGCTAAAGAAAACTAAAAGTGCATAAAATTATAAAACCTAGCTCCCCCCTCCTCTCATCAGAGGAAGGGGTATTTATAACAAAACAAGAAAAACCTACGAAAACCCTCAAATGTATATGAGCCGGCCCTAAAAAGAAGTAGTTGATCCGCAGGAAAACACTGTCATTCGCCCGAATGTAAATCTCATTCGGCTGAATACAATCCCATTTGCCCGAATGGTCTTCCATTCACCCATTCCAGAGGATCCGAAGAATCGATCTCTGTCCAGCATTCGCCCAAATGAGGATTTTGATTCGGCCGAATGTAAGCTCATTCGTCTAAATGAGTTCCATTCGGCATTCCCAGTGGGAAGGGTCAAATGTTCTGTGGTCTGTCACTCATTCGACCGAATGTGTCTCAGATTCGGTTGAATCTGCAACCGTTCGGTCGAATATGTCTCAGATTCGGTCGAATCTGAGACCCTGCATTCCTCTTTTCACTTCTTTCCTATTCAGCACTCCATGGAATCTTCATGAGTGACTTAAAACATTTGCCCAAGCTATGATACACGTGTCAAAGGCTCGAATGCATCGCATTTCACCTTGAAATCATCAAAAGTACCTGAAATGGACTTAAGACAACTCAAAAACAAGATCAAGGTAAAATCAAGCATAATATGCATAAAACCAATACAAAACTACGAGACTTGACACTAAAACGGGGTAATAAACGTGCTCTAAGATGAGCACATCATATAGCTCATCCCAAATATACCTCTTAGCTCCATGCATTAACCTTTGGCATTCCTGAGGTGAAAATAAAGGTGGAACCGCGCTACAAGCCAAAAATTTCACCAAATCAACAAACTATGGTATGCTCTTAGTTTCTAGTGCCTAAAGTATGTCAGCCCTAAGGAAATCATTGATGGGTAAGTCTTTAAGACTATCATTTTTCTTCTTCAACTAAGAAAAGTGATCTGCAACTAAGTTCTCATATTCCTTTTTGTCCTTGATCTCAATATCAAAGTCTTGAAGAAGAAATATACATGTTATCAATCTCAGCTTAGCATCCTTCTTAGACATGAGATATTTGATTGCCGAATGGTCGGTGTACACACTTGTCTTAGATCCCATCAAGTACGCATGGAATTTCTGAAAACCATAAACCACAGCTAGGGATTCCTTATTAGTGGTTGTGTAATTCCTTTGTACCTCATTTAATGTCTTACTTGCATAGTAGTTGACATGAGACTTCAAGTCTTTCCTTTGACCTAACATTACTCCCACAGCTATATCACTGACACAACATATAAGCTCGAATGATAAGTTCCAATCGAGTGCCTACACTACTAGGGCGAAAGTAAACGTCTCTTTCACCCTGTTAAATGCACTCAAATAAGATTCATCAAATATGAACTTGCTCTCCTTTTGAAATAGTGTGGTAAGAAGATTGACTATAATAAAAAATGATTCAATGAATCTATAATATAAACCTTAATGGCCCAAGAAAAACCTTACCCCCTTCACCATAGTGAGAGGGAGAAGCCCAAGGATGACTTGAACTTTGGCTGAGTCCACTTTGATGCCCCAATGCAACACCTTATGGCCAAGAAAGATCCCTTCTTGCACAATAAAGTGACACTTCTCCTAGTTAAGAACCATGTTAGCATCCTCACACTTCTTTAAACATTAAGTGAAGTTCAAAAGACATTCATCAAAAGAACTACCACCAACATAAAAAATCATCCATAAAAATTTCAATCTCTTTTTCAATCATATTAGTAAATATAAACATCATACATCTTTTAAAAGTAGCTAGGGTATTACATAACCCAAACGGGGTCCTATGATAATCATAGGTACCACTTATAGGGGCATATGAATGTAGTCTTTTCTTGATCCTTGGGGTAGATAGGGATTTGAAAGAATTCTAAAACCCGTCAAGATAACAAAAATATTTGTGCCTCGCTAATCTTTCCAAAATCTTATCAATAAAAGGGAGGGGTAAATAGTCCTTTTTGGTGGAGATGTTGAACTTCCTATAATCTATACACATCTTCCATCCGATTATAATTCTCTTAGAGATCTTTTTATCTTTATCGTTCACCACCACTAACATTCTATCTTTATTAGGAACAAAATGCACGGTACCACCCACCTACTATTAGAGTTAGGGTATATGACACATGCATCAAGTAGTTTGTGAATTTCTTTCTTTATGACCTCCATCATCGAGGGATTGAGTTTTTATTTCCTTTCGATGGAAGGCTTTACTCCATTCTCTAATGATATATGGTACATGCATAGGGTGATTCTTATTTCCTTGATATCATCAAGAGTATACATTCCAACGCCTTTTAATATAATCTTAATACATCATGTAAACTAGATGTTTCCTCTTTTCCTAAAGAAGAACTGATGATGGTTGGGTAAGTGGACAAGGAACCTAGAAATTCATACCTTATATTGGATGGTAGAGGTTTCATCTCCACTTTCAAGGTTACTTTAGTCTCATCAAGCTCCTTCTTAACCTCATCGTCTCCAATCACTAGATGTCGGTCTTCTCGCAATGTTAGAGAGGGGGTAGAATCAGGATGTTCCCTCTCCATTTTCATCAATTCATCATCCATGTAGATCCTATCTTCATTCAATAAAACAGACTCAAAGGGATCGTTAGTCAAGTGGAAATGCTCATGCTCATGCTCATGCGAAGTATAAAGTATAGTATTCCCAATCAAATCCATTTGCATGAAATCATCCATATTAGATGGGCATTTTATTACCTATGCCAAGGTAAATTCAACCTTATCATTAGCAACTTTACAGTCAACTTATTGTTCTTCACATCAATCACGGCTCCTATGGTTTCTAGGAAAGTTCTTCCTAAAATGATAGACACATTGGGATCTTCCTCCATATCTAAAACCATAGAGTCAATTAGGATATAGAATTTGACTACTCTAAGTTAGACATTTTCTACTTTCCCTAGAGGAAACTTACCAATTGATCTTTTAACTAAAGAGAGATATTGGTGGGTTTTAACCCCCCCTAAGTTTAGTTTTATACAAAAAGAGTAAGACATCACACTTATTCTAGCACCTAAAGCACAAAGAGACTTATCTATCAACATCTCACCAATAGCACAAGGAATGGAAAAACAATCAGGATCATTTAACTTAGTAGGCAACTTATTTTGGATGATGGCACTACAAGTTTCAGGTAAGCTAATAGTCTCCACAACACCTAACTCTCGTTTATTTCTTAGTATATCCTTAAGGAACTTGGCACAGGCAAGCATTTACTTAATTGCATCAATAAAAGGAATATTGACATAAAACTTCCTAATAACCTCTAGGAACTTTGCAAATTTCTCATCTATTTCAAAACTTGCAAACTTATCTTGATAGGGTAGTGTCTCATTGAGATGGTGACTCTTATTTGCTTACTCTTCTTTTTACTTTCATGTAACCCTTTCTTACTTTCACTAGCCTCATCTCTCTTTTGGTATTTGGTAACCTTAGTCTGACTTTCACTCATCCTTTCAACCACTCTCGTAGGTGCTTTATTTAAAGCCTTTCCACTCCTAGTCGCAATGGCATTAGCATGCTCAATGAGATCTATGCCTTAGCTAGGGATTCAAAATTTAGAACCATCCTTAAGGGCAATGGCAAGTTGGAAAATTTGATTCTCAAGCATCTTACTATGTGTTTGCATTTGCCTCAAGATTTCTTTATTGTCATTGAGATCTTAGAGAATGATTTCTAAGAGATATCGATACTTAACAATTTAGCTATAAGCTAACTCTAACTAGCCTAGGAAAAGATTCTAATTCTAAATAAGATACTAATGCAAGTTTCTAAAAAATTGACTAAACCTGGGAAAAACACTAGGGGTTTTAGGATTTAACACCAACTCCTAACAAAAAGCAAGTAATTGGATCCAAAAATGAGATAACATGGGGTTTACAAACTCACTATTGACTTATGAACCATAATTGAAACATGTTGTAGGGAAGGAATTTCATCTAAGAACCTACCTTTTGATCATATTCAAAGAATCAAGCACTATAATTAGGATTTCTCGCTTAATTGTTATCTAAAGCAACCCAAGCAACACAATAGGGACTACACCACAAATCAATAGCTCGAAAGTTGACAATCTAGTATCTGGTCACTACCTAAATCTACATTTTTAAATGTCTTCAATCTAGGAACATGAACGGATGAATCCTATATGGCCAAATCTAGGCTCCAACCAAAACTTAACATTAAATCACCACATTATTCATCAATGAACCAATTTCAAACCTTAATCATCATTCATGCTTGGGATTAGGTTTTTACCCTATCCCCTCACTAACTTAACTACTCATGCTTTTGACTTATAAACACTATGGAAATGATCAAGGAAAATATACTACTATAAATTGAAATCAAACTTAACTAGTTTAAGATTGAAATCTAAAGCAACCTAGCTAGCAATAATAGAAAAGGAATAATGATAAATGAAGAGAAGTGCTAGAAATTACTCATATATTATAAAACAAAACCTGATTTTAGTACTTGATAACAACCAAAAATTTAAAGCAAAAATCCAAGCAAATCTACCAATACAATAGGAAAACCAATACTCTACCCTAATGCTCTCTATTCTCTCTAAAACTAGGTTTAAAGCTATGAGAAAGGTTGAATGAATCTTTTCTTGCTGCTTCCTCTTCCATATGCTCCATAAAAGGGTTTAAAATAAGGACAAAATTGCCCAGAATAAGCCTGAGCGGGCACTTAGGCCAAGTTATGAGCGCCCGCTCATAACGAGAATTCAGGCTAAGTTGTGAACTCAGTGGCCACTCAGTTCACCTTATGAGCGCCCGCTAAAAAGGAAGTATATCCTTACGAGCTCATGCTAAAAAGGAATTTTTTTCTTTTGAGTGTCCTCTTGAATCCTACTTAGTTCCCGCTCGCATTCTTTTGTTTGATGATTAGGATTAAACTAAGCGGCCACTTGGAATCCTTTTGAGTGGCTGCTTAGGTCTTCCTACATTAAGACGTCTCTTGCCTCTTTTCTTGAGCAGTCTCTAGGCTTCTTTTCTTGGCCTTTCTACTACATATCTTTGCTCCTCATTTGTCATGCTAATGCCAACCATGTTCCTACATCAAGCCCACATAAACATGCATAAAAGTAGAAAAGTCACTCAAAATAAAGGGGAAACAAGGTAGAGAGATGACAAATGCTCCGAAGTTTAAATCATGCATAAAGTGATGCAATATGGCACAAAATGGAATGAACTCAGGCTAAAAGAGTATAAAAACTCCACTAGGACGGCACAAATGAGTGACATTCATCAATAATAATAAAATAATACTAAAAATAAACACAAAAAATTATGATGTTAATAATGATAATAACAATAGCAATAATGGTGATAGTAATGGTGATAGTAATTGTGATAGTAATTAGTATTAGTATTAGTATTAGTATTAGTATTAGTATTAGTATTAGTATTAGTATTAGTATTAGTATTAGTATTAGTATTAGTATTAGTATTAGTATTAGTATTAGTATTAGTATTAGTATTAGTATTAGTATTAGTATTAGTATTAGTATTAGTATTAGTATTAGTATTAGTATTAGTATTAGTATTAGTATTAGTATTAGTATTAGTATTAGTATTAGTATTAGTATTAGTATTAGTATTTGTATTAGTATTAGTATTAGTATTAGTATTAGTATTAGTATTAGTATTAGTATTAGTATTAGTATTAGTATTAGTATTAGTATTAGTATTAGTATTAGTATTAGTATTAGTATTAGTATTAGTATTAGTATTAGTATTAGTATTAGTATTAGTAATAGTAATTGAAATTTAAATAGAAATATAAATAGAAATAGTGATGAGTGACATTTATGTCATTCATTTGTACCTTCCTAGTAGAGTTTCTTACTTTTTTTAGCCTAAGTTTGTCCTATTTTATCCTATTTTACATCACTTTGTGCATAGTCTAAGCTTAGGAGCATTTCTCATGTTTTTGTCCTGTTTTCCTTGATTTCATGTTATCTTTGTTACTTTTATGTGTGTTTTAGTGACTTGATACAAGTAACTAGTTAGCTCATGCGCAAGAATCAAAGAATGGTGATGCATAGTAGAAAAGACAAGAAGAGAAGTCAAGAGGCTGCTCAAGATTTGAACCAAGAGGCTTCTAGTGAGAAAAAGAACTAAGCAGGCACTTACTCTATCTTGAGTGGTCGCTCAGTCCAATTGAAGTAGATAGGCGGAGAGTTACTAGCGAGCGTTAAGCAGATTCTTAGAGGGCACTTTAGAGTCTTAAGTGGCCACTCATGGTTGTACTAAGCGGCCGCTCAATTTACTAAAGTGTAGATTTCTAGCTTATGAGAGGGGCACTTGCCCTTGAACTGAGCGCCCGCTCAAGATGATTTTGGGAAACTATCATGTACTTTTAAAACTCTTCTAAGGGATTAAAGGAAAACAAGACATGATAGATTGAGGATTTATTCATTAATCATTAGTTTTAGCCTAGTTTTAGACCTAGAGAGAAAGCCTAGGGTTTCTTCATATTTCTTTCACAAAACTTTAGATTATTAGTAGATTTATCATCGGTTTTTAGTACTTTCATCGGATTTGTGATCATTAACTGTCATACATCAGTTCTCAATCAATATATTAGTATTTCTTTCACTCTCTCTTGCTTTCTATTTCATAGTTTCAATTTATTTTCTGCTATCATTAATTTATGTTAGATTATTATTATTTTTTGCATAGTTTTGTTGATCTTTGTTTGTGATTCGGTATGTTCATCTTTATTCATGTTGTGATGTTTTCTATTATTAGTCATGAGTAGTTAGATTAATTAGGGGGTAGAGTGAAAACTCAATCCCGAGCATGGGTGATGTTTAAAGTATGGAGTTGGTTTCTTAATGATTTATGTGTGATTTGATGTCGAGTTTTGGTTGAAGTCTAGATTGGCCATATAGATTTCTTTCATTTTCTTTCCTAGGTAAAAAATATTGAGAAATGCAGATTTAGGTATTGACCCAATGTTAAATGTCATTGACTTAAAAGCTATTAATTGTAGATTTGAATATGTTGTGTTGCTTGGATGCTTTAGAATACAATTAGGCGAGAAATATCTATTGTATTTCCCTTCCTTGAAGATGACCAAGAGGTTGGTTCCTGGTTGAAACCCCTTCCTTGTAGCATGTTTAGGTTCAATTCATAGGTTTATAGTAAGTTAGTGAGCCTTATATTATCTCATTTTGAGTCCAATTCCCAATTTTAGCTCATACGTATTAGGAATCTGTGTTGGATCCCGAACCCCTAGCGTTTTTACCTTTATAGAACAAGTCTTTTAGAACCTCGTAATAGATTCTAGTTAGATTTAGCCTTAATCTTTGCTTTAGTTTAAGCTAGCATGTAGTTGAACTGCTAGAGTTCAGTAGCCATTAGAAGTCATTCCTTATTGATTCAACCGTTACTTGCCCATTATTTGTAATAGGTTAAGTCGAGGTTTTGTTGATAGTAGGTATCATGATGACCAATATCTAAACCTAACAAATGGCATTGTTGCTGGGGAGTGGCATTTAGTATGGAGTCTTTCGTAGTTTTTACGAGTCTAGTTCGCTTATATTTAGTTGTGTTTGTAAATATGAGTTTTATTTTGCTTGTGTCTTCCTTGTGCATAGTATTATGATTTCATGGATCCATATTATAATAATGGGGAATATTGATATGATTATCATAGAGAATATGCTTATTCTAATGGGTGTCTTTATATCAGGATTATTCTAACAATTTTTGCATGGATTCCTATGACATTTCATATGTTCCTTATGGTGAATTCAATGATTATGAATGTTACCCCTCTTCTCAGTTTGATTCACAAAATCCTTTTACACCTGATTCATGTACTTCTAGATTGGAGTTTCTCATGGAACAATTCATTAATGAAACCTTAAAGGTAAATCAAAGGATTGGGGAAAGTCGATAAGAGATAAAGGATGGTTTCGAAAGGATGAATGCTCATTTTAGTTCTATTCTATGTGATCTTGATGTTTATGAGCCTCGCACAAATGCTAATATTATTTTTGGCAATGTAGATGACGATGATGGTTCAGGGTACTTTGAGAATCAAACCCAAATTAAGGAAGAAGATAAATATGGTGAAAATTTAGATTAAGTTAAGAAATAAGATTTTAAGGCTTAAGATGAGGAGCCCTTGGTTAAGGACTATATAGTACAGAGAGGGTTGAGTAGTGAGGATTTAACTTCTAAAACCTTAGTTTTCGAGTTTCAATATCCTTTCTCAATGGGACTTGACATTATTCCTTCATCTCCACCCTTGCACCTCCTATCCTACCTTCATTCATTTCTAGTAGTCCATGAATCTCTTGTAAATTTTGAGGTTCCTTTTTCCAATGGGTCGTGTAGACTCGTAAATAATTCTTCTCTTTCTTTTGAGTCTAGCTTTCTTTTCATTTTTCATTTTGTGTGTTAAAGATTCCTTTCCTTTTTGTATATTCTTTTTCTATAAACGTCATATTTGATCTTTTATGAAATGCATGCAGGTGCATTTGACAAGTTGATGAGGGCTTTGATGAGCTATAGTCGGAAGATCATTCATTTTACTAACTTTTTCTTTTCATTTTCTTTCTTTTAGTTTTGTGGTTTTATCTTTAGAAATTGACTTTGCATGGATTTACGTGTTTCATCTACAATGCACTCGAGAACTAGAACCTTGAACGAGAAAATGTTGGGGTAGAAGTGCTTAAGAGAAATGAAGAAAGAATGGGCCTAGAGCATAGGCAAAAGTGTGTTTAGTAGGAAAAAATCAAGCAAAGAAATTTAAATTATGGAAAAACGGGCTAAGCGGCTGCTCGTCTTAACACTAAGCGCCAGATCAGTTTAGTATTAAGGATTAGTCATAAACCTATGAGCGGGAAATGAGCGATCAGTGAGCACCTACTTAGAAGGAATTTGGGGCCCTGTCACATGAACTAAGCGGCCACTCAAATTTCTTCTAAGTAGGAAAAACTAGATTTCTGGGCTTATAAGCGGGTACTCAAAAGCCTTCTAAGAGCCTACTCAAGACTCTTTTTTCCAAAACTCATAACTCCTTTTACTTGATCCACGGCCCCTCATTCTTCATCTTAATCTTCTCAATTCACTTTCTATCTCTAAAAAATCCCATAACTCCCTCTCAATCTTTTCCCCATAACTCACCTAATTCTCATCTTTATTTCTCCAAATTACCACCATTATACTACTCCTTTCTTGATCTACACATTAACACCAAAAATTTTCAAAATAATCAACCATTGAGAGAAACCCTAAATTCATACTTGTAGGAGTTTTGGTTGAATTTTCAAGGTTTCTAATGAAACACAATTCTATAGAGTTTTTAGGAATTTATAGGTTGCATCATTAGAGCATATTTGTACATTTAGTTTCATTTTAGGTATCATTTGCATAGATTATCCATTTTTTGCCATATTACTCTTTGTTTGTGGTTTTCCTAATATTTCAGATAGTTTTTATAGCTATTTGAATGCTTTCAAAGCGATTTTGGATTAGTTGGATAATTATTGTAAATACAATTGACTAATTGAGGATTTTGATTGATGGTTTCATGCTCATGGATTATTTTATTGATGATCATATTCATATGAAGTTATTTTTGTTTTCACAAAGGTCAAAAATAGCTAACAAGGTCAATTTGAGTTGAAAACAAGGAGAAATAGAAGTTGAAGAAGAACAAATATGACACATTTTCACTCTTTTTATAATAACTAAAGTTCTACAGATTAGATATATGAGATTCTAATTTGGTTGAAATTTAGACTTGAAGAGCTTTACAACGGTAGGTAACACGCTCTGTGGAAGTTTCTAGAACAAAAGTTACAACCCTGTAAATTTGACCCTAGAAACCTGATCGTGGGAAAGCAGCGAATCCGAGTTATAATTGGATTAATTCTCTAATTTAGCTCTAATACTTAGTTTAGTTATCCTATCTTTCTATTTAAAAAGAGTTTAGTAAAAAATAAATACAATAGGGACTTATTATTTTATTTTTATTCATTATTATTTTCCTTAGGATTTACTATTCTAGTTTTCTCTTCTCTACAACATAGCAGTTTTTATTTTTCTGTCTTCCATGGTTTATTTTTCTCTTCTCCCCATTAAGATTTATAAAGGTAATTTTATTTCTTTCTTTTCTAGTTTATTTTATTTTATTGTTTTGATTTCTATTATTAATGTTTATTAGTATTGTTTCTTTATTTCTCATTCATGAATTTTATGTTTATTACTGTTATTGATTTAGTCATGAATTATGAGAAGATCTCTTTCTAGGATTTTAGGGATCCATGAATACTTCAATGAAATAGTTTTATACTAATTAATTGGTTTCAAGTTTACAATTAAATTCCTATTATTGGTTTATCATTGCTTACAATTAGATTATGGCTATATTTAATTGTTTGTTGGGTAATTATTGAATTTGATGTCGAGAGGTAAAAATTCCACAATAAGGCCAAGGAATAATAGGCTTGACAAATCTAGGCAAGAGCGAGAGCTGCTAGAAGAGTCTTGAGGGAATCTAAGTTTGAGAGAATTTGTGAGCTCTAGTTCATTGAATTCATGAAACCCGTTAATTGTCATTTCTTAATTGATTTGTTTGTTCATGGTGAACCATTGTCCAAGGCTTTAGCTAATTATTGAATTTGATGTCAAGAGGTAAAAATACCACAATAAGACCAAGGAATAATAGGCTTGACAAATCTAGGCAAGAGCAAGAGCCGCTAGAAGAGTCTTGAGGGAGTCTAAGTTCGAGAGAATTTATGAGCTCTAGTTCATTGAATTCATGAAACCCGTTAATTGTCATTTCTCAATTGATTTGTTTGTTCATGGTGAACCATTGCCCAAGGCTTTAGCTAATTTGCATCAAATCTTTACTTAAGTTTTCATCACTAGTTTCTTAGTTAATTACACTTTCAACCAAGGCCCTTTATACAATCAACACTTTTAAGAGCTAACAGAATTGCATCACATCCTTAAGGATACGATCCCTACTTCCCTAACTATATTAGTTGGTGTTGTCGGTTTATTTTTGAGAGGTGTAGGAGATCTTGTTCAGTTTCTTTCTTTTAAGCTTGAATTTGGCACTCAATGAATGATTTGGAGGAGGTTTTTCTTGAAAACTTTGGTGTTCCTTACACCCTTCTTTTTTAATTTTTGTTCTTATATTCATGTTTAATGTTGATTCTCTGAAAATTTTGTTGGTAATTTGTAATATTAAGTATAATATGGTAATTTTGTGCTTTATGGTGTATGTTTAAGAGTATTTCCTTAGCATTAACATAAAAACTTAGGTTGAACCTAGAAAACCCTAGGATAATTAACATAGCTTAGGTGATCTCGGTGATTTGATATATTGTGATCATGGATTAGGTGATATTGTTCTTTGGTAGTTGGTTTTTTGTATTAGATTTTGGTATTAGGTTGTTGTTGTGATATTTGGGATACACAATCATTTTGAGGAAAGATGTTTTCTAGGAAGAAATCAAAAACCTCCAAGTTATCTAGTGCTTCCCAATCTTCCCAACCCTCACAACCATCTATCCTAGTTTTGAAATTCACTAAACCTAGCCATAAGTCATACTATGAAAAAATCAAACATTGTAAGATCCTAATCACTAGGTTTTATGAGCCTACTTCTTTATATAAGCTAAGCATATAGGAAGATCTCTTTGAGATTATTTTCTCTTTAGGGTGGGCCGAGTTTGTTGAACTCCGTGGCTACACATACGAGAGACTTACCCTAGAATAATTCTTAGTTTCTCTATAGAGGACTCAAATTAGAGAAAATGATTTCCAGATCACCTTTCAGCTGTTCAACCAACCCTAATCTAGTACCTTAGGAAGGTTAAACCAAATTTTCAAATAGGACTCTTCTAATAATATTCACGGGTTAGACATAAGGAAATTTATGGAGTATACTAGTACGCGTCGGTGAAGTGAAATAAGTGATGATGTATACCAACCAAACACTTGTCATGCCTCTTACTTCATTCACCCATGCCTAAGGATCTTACATGGAATGTTTGGGTACTCCATATTTGATAAAAAAGATTTGGGTAAAATTGCTAGGGATGAAATTGAGCTAATATGGATAGCAGTCTAAGGGAAAGAGAGATTGGGGGATATGCTAAACTTCGAGGATCAGTTTCTAGCCTAGTGAGCATAAAAGGGGTGGGTTCACAAGAGACATCTACATGGGGGGGGGGGGGGGGGAGGGCGTATGATTTCTATTATAGAACATGCTTTGGGTTTTGCAAAGTAGTGTAGGATTTTGACCCCCATTGATGTAAATGACATTTACATTGACATAGATGCCATGACGAGGATGAATTTCATCCAATACAAACCCAACCCCAAGGTCTTTGGGTAAAAGGTGAGGAGGGTAGTGCATTACTACCTTCCTAACCCCGAGATTATAGAAACAGAATGGGAAGGAGTAAACGTATGGAAGATTCTCACTCATTAGGTGGCCTTGGCGCCTAAGGACATCAAGGGCCATCGCCTCAAACCTCAGGATACCTCCTCTTTCTATGTCCCCTCCTCCTCTTATAGCTTAGAAGAGGAATTTAGGAAGCTTACAATGATGATGTAGGGCCAAGCTAAGGCCAAGAGGGGTAGTATGAATCGCGAAAATCAAATATATGACTACCATGTCCTACGTGGGGACTTTGCACCCTACGTTAACTACCCATATGATCCTCCTCAGCTCGGCCCTATCACTTCTTGGTCCAAGGATGGCAACCCTACTTACCCTTATTGGACACATCCTACCGTCCCTAGTGTCACTCCCCCTTCTTTTCCCCCTTATGATTACACCCAAATGGGGGGGAGTGATTATCGTGCTGATCCCGCCTATCCGTATGACGGGCCGGGTTGGCCCCCAGGTTATATAGGTGGGTGGGATGGCCCAACTGGTATACCATCCTTCGAAAATTATCTCGATTAACCGCGGTTTGACTTTCTGCCCTAAACTAATGCATCGAATCCTGATGTCGACCCAACCTACAACTTCTCCTCCCATAATGATGAGGAGAGGCATAGGAAGGGCAAGGGCCCTAACACTGCTAGTCATACCCTGATTAATCAGCCCTCCCCTTTTCTTTCTTGGTTTTATTCCCAAAAAAGGGTCGGGCCATAGCTTCCTTTGTCCTTTTCCTTTGTAAAGCCATGTATAGTTTTATTTTCTTTGCTTTTATTTGGTTTTTCTTAGCTAGAGTAGGAACTATTATTCTTATGTTCACTTATTTTGCTAATCATTAGTTGTCTATGATTATTAGTGGAAATGCAAAGCAAGTGGCCAAGGTATAATCTCTCGTACTCCCCTTTTTATTGTTTTCCTTGGTGTGTTTTTTATTAATTTAAACTATGTAAATGCAAACCCGATCCCGAACATGGGTGATGTTTAAACTATGGAGTTGGTTTCTTATTAATTTATGTGTGATTTGATGTCGGGTTTTGGTTGGAGTTTAGACTGGCCATATAGATTTTTTCCATTTGCTTTCCTAAGTCGAAGACATTGAGAAATCTAGGTTTAGGTAGTGATCCGATGTTAAATGTCATTGACTTACACGATATTAATTGTTGATTTGATTCTATTGTGTTGTTTGGATTCTTTAGAATACGATTAGGCGAGAAATCCCAATTGTAATGCCCTTCCTTGAATCAATATGATGAGCATCATTTATTTATTTTTGCATATTCCGATTACTTTTTTGGGTGTTAGTTCAATGCCAAAATCCAATAATTTTATCAAATTTGAATGAAAAATTGAGATTAACCACTTATTATCCATATATATATGTATACTGGAATTGATGGAAGAAGCTACAATAGAGGCTTATGCTGAGAATTCTCAAATATGCTAATTTGGTATGCAAAGTACAAGTATATAATTGTCCATTTCATTTATGAGCAAATTTTGTATGTTGATTGAGCAATATTTAACTATTTATTTGGGAATGAGCAAAATAATATTTTTTTTTTCATCTAACACTTGAGCTAATATCAACTACTCCTTTTACAAATAGGTACATTAATATTTTCAAATGGAAAATTAATATTTGCTCATTTGTATCATTCACCCCTAGGTTGAAACCTATTGAGCTTTTATTCCTTTTTTCATGATGCATATTATTAAAAAATCCTTAGAGCCCTTTTGTTAGGTTTATTTTTGGAGAACACTACTTCATGGCTGCCACTTTCTTTAACCGAGATGCCTTTATGTCAAGCATTAGCTTAAACAAAAGTCTTTTTTGTATTCCTAGACTACTACTCTGCTTTTGTCTTAGATTGATCAGGGAACTCGATTCTATCCCGATGGGAGCTGCCTTAGAATACTAGTAGCATCCCTTAACTTGGTTTCGTAACCACCAAAGTCATCGGATATAAATGGAAGATCCAAAGCTGAGTAGATCTTGGTCCAAATTCAATTGTTAATCCTTTTTCTTCTATTAAGGGGATAACCTGGTAAACAAAGAAATGGGTGGTCTTTCTGGAAATGTGAAACAAAAGTTTTTCTCACTCGTGTAATCGGTTAGACAGGGAAAGAGGATAAAGTCGTCGAATTGAAAATGAATATCATTCCGGTAAGTTCAAGAAGTAGAAGTTTAAGTGGAAAGAACACTTGGGTTTTTCCTCGGGTTGAAGAGGTTGCTTCCAACCATTCTAGTGAGTCACCTCCAAACAACAATTGT
The DNA here is from genome assembly GCA_026401315.1 of Dysphania ambrosioides. Taxonomy (NCBI): domain Eukaryota; kingdom Viridiplantae; phylum Streptophyta; class Magnoliopsida; order Caryophyllales; family Amaranthaceae; genus Dysphania; species Dysphania ambrosioides. Next base: position 7,611,768 of record CM048662.1, read on the forward strand.
TCGTGAAGGTTTCCACTGTAAGACCACTCAGTCATATGAATTTTGTGACTATGGCATGTTTAGTCTGAACATACAGGGTATTAGAGGTAGCATTCTACCGATGTTAGAAAAAGGTTCAAAGAGCTTAGTCGCAAGACTAAGGCAAAGAAAGAATTTTCTAGTATATTCTGGATTGATTTGCGTAGGGCAAGGGTTAAGACTATATAAGGGCCGGAGAAAGCAAAAGAATGCCTTTACCCCCTTAGCATTGTATTATGTCTATGAAGCGGTTGGATGGAAAAGTTCAATTGTGGTATAATTAGTTCAAATTCTTTCACAAGCAAATGCTTTGGAATATTCCATTCTTATAGCAGCCACCACTCTATTATTAACAAGAAAAAAAGTAGCAATTCAGTTTCACTTTGACTTGAAATAATGAACCCCTGTTATCGAATAGGAAAGCAAGAACAAGTTAGCTACAAGAGCAAAAATAGCTACACTAACTAAGACTGAGGGATTACTAGCTTAGGTGTTAACGCGAGTAAGATTGCCCTGTCTCCCTTGCTTGTTAGAAAGTGGCATGTGCATAACTTATGCAATCTTATACCTCTTATCTATGATAGTGAGTCCTTCACCTAGACTTCACCAAAAAGGGATTATATTATTCGATGACAATGTATTCCGTCCATGGACTAAGGACAGAGAAGGACCTTAAGCGTGGATAAGGAAAGAGGTTACAACGGCACCTCACGAACTTCTTACTAGGGCAACACCATCCTATAGGCATTTGCGACTATTTGGATGTACTTGTTTTGTTCATATTCTTGCGCAGTTAAGAGAAAAATTGTCCTTAAGGAAAGCACTTATGTCTTTTTGGCTAAACAATTTTTATCATTGGTCAAGCTTTCCACAAAAAAATAGATGTAAGAACGTATTCTCTTGGATCTTTCTTCTCTCATTCCGAACTTCTAGGCCCTACCCCGTCATCCCTTTCATCGGCCGACTTCAGGATGGGGAAGTGATGTGCTCGTTTTAGAGCACGTTTACAACCCCATTTTAGTGTCGAGTCTCATGCTTTTATATTGTTTTTATGCACATTACATTCAATTTTACCTTAATCTTGTCCTCGAGTTGTTTTTAGGTCATTTCAGGTGATTTTGAGGTAAAATGAGACGTGTTCGAGGCTTTGACACTTTTATCAAGAGTTTGGATGCGCGTATCATAGCTTGGGAATGCGTTCTAAGTCACTCTCAAAGATCCCATAAACTCCAGAAGCCATTAGACACTTCAAAGAAGTTGTTCAGCAAGGTTCAGGTTCAAATTCGACCGAATCTGACATCCATTCGGCCGAATGGAAGACAGGGATTTAAGCACATAAATCAAGCTCTAGGGAATAGCCGAATGAACACTCATTCGGCCGAATCAAGGCCCATTCATCTGAATGGAAGCCCTCCTTTGGTAGAATGGTGGACAGGGTGAGAAAAGTTGAGGCTTCTGATATGGGCGAATGAAGAATCATTCGGCCGAATACACCACTCATTGGGCCGAATCTACACTACATTCGGCCGAATGGAGACTGTTTCCGAAGATCTTGGTTCTTTCTTAGGCCGGCGCTCAAGGGTTTTTCCTAGGGTTTTACCCCTTATGTCCCTAGGGTATAAATACCCTCTTGCTCTGTAAATAACCCTCATGCCTACTTTGAGAGCTTTTGTGCCTCAACCTAGAACATCACTTTAAAGCTTTTCATTTCATTCATGCATTAGTTTAGATTTATAGCTTTTGTTATTCTCATTTTCAAGCTTTGTATTTCGGATTTAGTTTCTCTTTCAATTCGTTCACGCAATTTCATTTATGTAAGGTATTGATTCTTTTTTGTTTTATTTCATTTAATGCTTTCAAGTATTGTTTTCCACCTGACTTGGTGGATCTGGTCCTGCTTAGTTTGTGGCTTGGATAACTACCTATTGAGGCACATTTCGACTAGCCTAGTAAGGATTAAGCCTTCTAGGACTTCATTCTGAGTCCTATGTTATTAAGTGCTAGTTAGAGAGTCTAAGTATTTTGTCTGTTCTCCTCCAGCATAGTCTTCTTTTCTAAATGCCAGGGATGATAACACGTTTATAGTTACAACTACATGGCCAAATTTCCTACCATGAATATCGATTGACTTTAGGGTAAGCCAATTTTGTGCCTTTACTTTTTCTTCGTAGCTACATCACCTAACTCCACATGAGCCAAATATTCCCTCTTCTTACCTAGAGGATAGTCAAGTGATTACAGTGAAGCGGTGCCCGTTGCATTGTGGTGAAAGATTTTGGTTTGAAAAATTGTTGTCGTATGATATGACTCTTTACATTACTCTTAGTTTATTTCAGAAACATTAGCTTATAAAAAAAAGAAAAAAAAAGAAAAAAAAAAGAAGAAAGAAAAAGAAAAGAAACAGAAAAAAATAGAAAAAGTGAAATTCGAGAATAAAGTTGGTGTAATGAGTTCATTTATGCTTATCTAGAGAATTTTGGAAAGTGGCATTGTCATCGAAAGTCGTAGCCGTCCTTGGTTTGATTACCTTGGATTGCTTAGTATCCTCTATTTGAACTCCACATCCCCAAATTTTACCCTACCTTGATCCCAGCCTACATTGCAACTGTTTCCAAACCAGTTCGACTTGGCCTGATTAGCAAGTTCTGTGCTGGAGAGTAGATAGGATAAAATCCCTAAGATTTCTCCTTGATTGAGCGTTTAATTCCCGACTCATCTTAAGTCGGATGATTCTGAGTGAAACACGTACCGTATTAAACACACGAGCGTACTAAAAGTTTCCCACATCTTTTGGGAAATAACATGGGGAGCGTGGACTTGTGACCTCATTAGGTAGTGGGTGGCATGGCCTGTGTTGTAGCTTTTCCAGTAATCTCGAGTCTGTGGAAAACATTATTCATCTTGGTATTATGATCTTTTGAGCCCATTTGAAGGTTTTAGAGCACTCAAGAGGGGGGGGGGGGGGGGGGGTTTGAATTAAGTGTTAAGTAGCCTTGGCCTATTTTTCTTTCTTTTCGATCTATGAGAGGAACCAGTTGAGCTGGTCCCTATAAGCAGCGGAATGTACAAAAGGCAATAAAGAAAACACAAGATTTAACGAGGTTCAGCCAACTATGGCCTACGTCCTCCTACCCTATGCTCTTCTATTAATCTACTCCGAAAAATAAATAACACAGACACTCTACTGTTTCCCTACTCCGGGAACCAATATACCCCACACTCTACTCCGAATGTGCGCTCGACTTACACTAGTAAGCCCCTTGTGTTTGAACTCATAAACACTAACCCAGTCTTTCAACCCCTCTGTTGAAGGCTTTGACAAAATCAAATGTTTTCTTTTAATCTTACTTCTAAAAGCTAATTAAGAGATAATGTTTAAGCTCTAAGAGTGCTCTTGTATATGACTCGATGAATAGGCTTTTGTGCTTAAGTGTATATGGCTCTCAAAATTTACTCCTCTTTAATTCCAGAGAGACTTCCTTGAATATGAGAGACTAGATGAGTTTATATACTTGGATACAAAAACCCTAGTTTCCTTAAATCACATAATCTTGATGAATAAGCAACACCATGATTTTAGGAAAGTATTTATCTTATTTGATTTAATCATAAAGATAGAATCAAATAAGATAGATACTCCTAGTTTTTAGGTAACCATAATATTCTCATCTAATCTCCAGCTGCTTAGGATATTCTTAAAATAATTCTTTGAAAAAGTATTTTTACAAAATCTTTTATTTTTCTCAAAACACGCAGCTCGGATATTCCGTACAGTGAACCTGGTTCCTCAACCTGGTTCCCTGAATTGAGTATGTTATGAATTCTGTTCCAGCTTTGTACCAGAATTCATAATATGACTCAATACACTTATAAGCACTTATCTTACCCAAACATGCAAGTCATACTACGGAGCACATTATATGATTTAAGCATTAAAGTACAAATCTTCTTTTCTTCATGTAATCTTCAAGACTTGAATCTTCCTTAAATACTTCCATTATGAGCAATGTATCTTTCTTCGAATGTCTTCGAAAGGCCTCCATGCTCCAAGTCTTGGAATCAACTTAACTACTGCACATGTAACATGGTTAATGTACAATAAAGAGTATGTGGCTGCTTTTCAACATAGAAGTCAAGGAAATAGTTCCTACTAGTTTCCCACCAGTACATGGGACAATTTACATCCAACCATTTCCTACATATAGACAAGTTATTTAAATGAATAACATAAATAAGTAATAACTTGTCTAGGAAAACAATGTTCAATTCCAGCTGATTTCCAGCCAACTATTTGCAATGCTTATTGTAACCTGTTTCCTGTAATCGTTTGTCATCACTCAAAACCTAAGGGACTCAACCATTGTACTTGCATACCCATGGCTAGGGAATATTTTTGCACGTACACGGCTGGCATTGTCTTGTTTTCCGCTCACCTTGCTTTTCATGAGCTTTGCTCACGGTGTTGCCTTGCTAGTTTATTTGCTAGGGACTAGCACAGGATTGGCTTGGGGGAAGTTGATGTGCTCATTTTAGAGCACGTGTACAACCCGATTTTAGTGTCGAGTCTCATGGCTTTATATTGGTTTTATGCACATTACATTCAATTTTACCTTAATCTTGTCCTCGAGCTATTTTTAGGTCATTTCAGGTGATTTCGATGATTTTGAGGTAAAATGAGATGTGTTCGAGGCTTTGACACTTTTATCAAGAGTTTGGATGCGGGTATCATAGCTTAGGAATGCATTCCAAGTCACTCTCAAAGATCCCATAAACTACAGAAGCCATTAGACACTTCAAAGAAGCTGTCCAGCAAGGTTCAGGTTCAGATTCGACCAAATCTGACATCCATTCGGTCGAATGGAAGACAGGGATTCAAACACATAAATCAAGCTCTCGAGAATAGCCAAATGAACACTCATTTGGCCGAATCAAGGCCCATTCGGCCGAATAGAAACCCTCCTTTGGTCAAATGGTGGACAGGGTGAGAAAAGTTGAGGCTTCTGATATGGGCGAATGAAGAATCATTCGGCTGAATACACCACTCATTCAGCCGAATCTACACTATATTCGTCCGAATGGAGACTGTTTCCGAAGATCTTGGTTCTTTCTTAGGCCGACGCTCGAGGGTTTTTCCTAGGGTTTTTCCTAGGGTTTTACCCCTTATGTCCCTAGGGTATAAATACCCTCTTGCTCTGTAAATAACCCTCATGCCTACTTTGAGAGCTTTTGTGCCTCAACCTAGAACATCACTTTAAAGCTTTTCATTTCATTCATGCATTAGTTTAGATTTACAGCTTTCATTGTTCTCGTTTTCAAGCTTTGTATTTCGGATTTAGAATTACTTTCGTTCACGCAATTTCATTTATGCAAGATATCGATTTTTTTCTGTTTTATTTCATTTAATGCTTTCAAGTATTGTTTTTCTGAATTTCATTCCTCTTGCTATTATCGTTGGTTCTTTTACAATTTTGATAGAGAAGTTATCGGTTTTGTTATAAGTCTTCATTTTTCGTTCTCTTGTTCATTACATTCAAATCATTCGTGCTTTCAATCATGTTCTTTTTCGTTGTTTATGCCCTAGTCTTTATTACTATATGTGAGTATTTTTCTTAGGGGTTTGATTCGTGAAACCCTAGGTTGGCTCGTTCTTCATGTGTAGAGTTAGGATTTGAGATTGTTGATGATTGATTGATTGATATTCGATGCGAATCTTGTCCTGCCACTCCTTTGGAGACATAGGGCGATTGTAGGTTGTTTGTGTGATTTATTGGGTCAAAAACTTCCTCTCGTCATCTTGAGTGTCATGATTCATTTAACTGATTTCTCCTAATTTAGTGTATTGATAGTTTGATTGTTATTCCTAGGGTGGAACTAATCTGTCCCCGTTTTCCTTCCATAGCTTATTATCGTTCTAGTTCTTGCTTTATTTTTCTGTTATTAGTATAGTTCTATCCAATTTCCATATAAACCCTTTGCATCAAGTCTAGAAACTATCGCCCCTTGTCCTTGTGGTTCGATCCCCGACTTACCACTACACTAGTTGTAGTAGTATTAGGGTGTTTACAAATTTTGTTTGCATAACTATTCTTTTAGTTAAATGACCTAAAAGAACGGTTATCAGGAAGCAGACAAGGGCAGGCAGGCATAGGAAAAAGAAACAACACACTAATTTAATCATCAAATCAATTCCCTATGCCGAATACCACAACCCAGAGAGACGAAGGCGCGTAGGTGGGTCCCTAGGGAAGCGAGATATCCATGTGTGGAGTATGCAGTTCTCAAAGCCTCTTTGTATCAAGTTGATCGAATCTTATAGAAGAGTTTCAGTATTCATTCCTCTCTAGTAAATATAAAAAATAAAGAGTAGTAGCAACAAAAATATAAAAAATAAGAAAAAATAGAAAAATCAAAAGAAAGAAAAATATTTATTAAAGAGACAATAAGTGGAAACAAAATTAGAAAGAGTTCCATAGCTAGTACATAGTTGAGGTGAAGCATCAATCCAAGTGTGAAGAAAGAGGTCGTGTTTCGCTGTATTGGATGTTATAAGGTGGTTATGAAGCTATACATCATAGAGTAGTGGAGTTTTATTTAGGTTGAACACCAATTTCCTAAATAACATAGCCCTACCTTATTTAACCAAGTCTACCTATTTAGAGAGTCATAACCTTAATGAGTTGACACCATGTTTAGTAGTGGAGAAAGACATAATGCAATCTTAAGGAGGACAATTTTACAGAGTTGACGTGATTACTAGGTTGACAGTAAACATTCTAAAACCGAAAACACATGAGTGGATTACTTCCCTATACATACCATAAAGTGAGAAGTCTATGACATATGACCGAGACTAGCTTAAGGGAGTATATACTTGACATTCTTGACTATCAATTTGTTTATGGATTTTATATAACTCATATATGTGCTTATTTGTTTTGAATCATGATTTGACTTGGAGTTTTATAAAATTGAGACATGTTGTATTTCCTGAGAGGCATTATCTCATTTATCTCGTCTTTGCTCTTGAACTCTTAAGGACAAGTATTTGTTTAACTTAGGGGAATTTGATAAGTCCCAATTATACTTATAAATATATGGTATTTCAAGTCTTTATGCATATAGATATTCGCATTTTTGGTTTAGTTTTAAGTGAATTCTCCTCCTTTGTTATCATATGATGTGTTCATGGACTATTGCAGTGTTTGTGTCATTTTCTAGGATTCCTAAGGACTTAGTGTCATGGGACGAATTCAAAAACATAAGGAACAAAGCTCAAACTAAATGAAGGACATAAATCTAAGAGAACCCAAACATCAGATGAAGTAGAGGAGCATAATTAAATTCAAAAGCAATAAGACTCACTCGAGTGTGTAGAGGACTCGACCGAGTAGAAGTGCAAAAATAGGCAGAATGTAGCCTTTAGGAGAAAATGTGAAGAAAATGAGGACATTCAATCATAACAGCTTTTTCTAACGTGATTTAAAATCTGAAGAAAGAGACTAGACTTGATCGAGTGCCCCTTGTACTTGATCGAGTGCCCCTCGTACTCGATCGAGTGCCCCTTGTACTCAATCAAGTGCCTTAGTTCTAGGCCGAATTTTTGAGCGTGTTTTATTCAAGCCCAAACTCTTTGTATATATATATATATATATATATATATATATATATATATATATATATATATATATATATATATATATATATATATATATATTAGGCTTTTCTAGGTTATTAAGGACGGTTATCATTAGGTTATTTAGCATTAAGCAACATTATTTATTAGGTTTTGCTTAGGTTTTTATTAGTTGTCACAAAACTCTCTCAAGTTCTCTTTAGATTCATATTTTGTTCTTAGATTTCATTGAAGCTTTTGGATTACAACTCTAGCCTTGTGGACAAAAATTGTTTGTTTTATATTTGATACTTTTAATATGCTATTCTCTTAATTGTTTTAATATTGTTTCTCAATTTCTTTAACATTGTTTCTAGTATTGATCATGTTTACTATTATTGCTTTTGTTGATTTTATAGTCAATATATGTGTGTGAGTATTTCATTAATCTAGGATCCTGATTATTGCTTTTAATAAATCCCAAGACCCGAATCTAGGATCTTTAATTTGGTTTTAATTCCATTAAAAGGCTAGACGTAGTTGATTAATGACACGGATTAGGTTCACGGCGAAAGTTGGTTCATAATCTACATTGAAATTATTAGTTAAGGTGTGATTGATAATCATAAAAAGTACACGTCATGACCATTAGGACTTATAGTATGTCGTGTTTAATATCTTGCTATTTCATGAATCCATGAAAATATGTATGATTTCTTAGGAGGAAGCTTTTGATACTCAAGACAAATCCTTCGTATTGTTAGGGGTGCATTCATCTTAGGAATCTATATCTAAGTTATAATAGTGGGGATTTGTTGTCTTAGATATTTGTTATATATTGATGTCTAGTTTTAGTATAGTCATAAATTAGAATATAAATCATCTTTGTTTGTGACATTCCTAATAGAAATTAGAACTAGCATAGATGACATTAGAGCCTGATATTCTCTTGGGATTTCGATCCTACTTACTCGAACTACATTAGATTAGGTGGATATTTTACTTTTGATAGGGTAGCGATAGCCCAGTCAGTGGCCACTAGTTGAAACTGAGCGGCCGCTTATGATTCCTTCTGAGCGGTTAGCGGCCACTTGGCTTTAAATGTTCTGAGAGGCCTCTTGACTCTTGGGTTGAGTGGTCTCTTAACTCTATTCTCAGTTATTCTACTCCTCATCCTTGCTCTTTTCTTCATATGTGCTTATTCCTACTATGATCCTGCACAAAGCAAATGAAAACACGCATAAAAAGAAACACGAGGAATAATCGTGGTAGAAAAATCATATGCATTCCAAAGATAGAATCATGCATAAAGTGATATCAAATAACCTAAAACGAGGTGGACACCAGCCAAAAGAGCATGAAAATTCCCTTAGAAAAGGATAAGTGAGTGACATAATTGTCACTCATCAACGGCTTTTGACCAGTGAGATATGCTACCATCTACCATAGGCTATTAATCTACCTTTAATCCAATGTACATATTGTTACGCTTTTTTGACATGCACATATGACCACTAAATCTTTTTAAAACAATGCCCTCCTACACACATACACACTCACATATACGCACACTCTCACACACACACTCACACATACTGCAAAGTACGGGAATGTGCGCAGCTAAACATTAAGAATAAATGTTCCATGTGACTTTCTCTCTTGGTCGGTTAGAAAGACCACACTTAAAATCTAATAGAACCAGATTCTTATTTTGACATAGAAATCAACAGTTTTAATTTTTAAGTATTATAAAGATATTGACTTATGGCTTTGTATTTCTCAGACTACCTTTTGTGAGTTTGTACGAAATTAGCTTTCCCTACTTATTTTTGTGTGGCTTTACGAAGGGAATCATGTCTCTTCAAACTTTTATATGGTATCTAACCTTTTTTGAAATATGGTTTCGTGCTTTTTATTATCCAAATAACTCAAACAAGCACTAGAGTTTTTAAAGAGAAAATAAAGCAGGCAAGGACAATTCAAGGTACACATCTTGATGTTTAAAATTGAAAAACCATTATTATTTTCCAAACCACCATGTATGATTTTGAGTTGACAAATTGATTCATTTCTTCTCTTTAGTTTTCCAAACAAAAAGTAAAATATAGGACCAAAATGTGTCCATGGGAAGACATAAGTAAAACAACTTCAAGATAGAAAACCATAGGGTTACGTGGCTAACAGTAAGAGAATGTAGAAGGAAGTAGAAGACCATGAGAAAAAATATATGAAAATTGCAACTCTTTACCTTTATTTACGAGTTTCCATCAATGACTTATTCATAGAATTTGAAGACAACTTCTTTCAAACCACTATATATTCCCTACAAAATTTTGAGCATTGTCACACGTAATAACTCAATTGGACAAATTTATTTTGTTCATTTCCAAATGGACAAATTTATTTTATTCATTTTAGAAATGGACACATTTATATATGCTCATTTCATAAAATGGACAAACTTTATATCCATTTAGTATTATAAGCATGTAACTAAATCACCATGTAATTAAATAGCAGGCATACTATTTTAGCATTATAAGCCAACAATTGAATCTCAATGCAATCAAATCGCGTACATATTTCAAAATAATCAGCATGCCATTAGAATAAACTAGCAAATAAATCACAATGCAATCAAGTCACATGCGTATTTCAGAATAATTTAGTATTATTAGCTAGCAAACTAATCCCAAAGTTTGAAAAATTGAACAATTATGCTAAAACAATGCCAACATTAATACAAAATGCAATCAAAATAAGATAATCTAGAAATTTAAAAGTGCAGCATCATTCAATTCAAGAGTAGTATCATCCAAGATTTCAAAACTACATCACAATTCAATTCAGCATTAAAAGCTAGCAAACTAATCCCTAAGTTTGAAATCGAACAATTATGCTAAAACAATGCCACTATTAAAACAATGCAAGCTTATAATCAACATTATAAGCTAGAAAACTAATCACAAAGTTTGAAAATCGAACAATTATGCTAAAACAATGCCAACATTAATACAAAATGCAATCAAAATAAGATAATCTAGAAAGTTTGAAAGTGCGGCATCATTCGATTCAAGTGCAGTATCATCCAAAATTTCAAAACTATAATATAATTCAGTTCATTATTACAACAACTATAAAAGCACAACACATTAATTCGCACACTACTCTCCAATTTAAACTCAAAAATTGAAATAAGAAACAAACTTTGAATCAAAAGAGCGAAGGAGAGAACTTTAGAGAAGCGAAGAGCGGCTTATTTGAGAGAGAAAGAGCTTCTTTACTATTGTGGTTGCGAAGGAGAAAGATTCTTTGGTCTTTGATCTTGGGTCGTGGATTGGGTATTTAGGAGAAGAATAGTGGGTTTTGATTGGCGGTCAAGATTAGATTAAATGGACAGCCGAGATTAGATTAAATGGATGATTGTGATGATAGTTCTCATCATATGAAATCTGTGTGTGTGTGCGTATATGGATGGTGGGAGCCATGGGGGACCATACGAAAGGGGTCATGGTTAAACCGTGTTTGATGAAAGGTTCCTCCATGGTCAAAACGTATAAAACACAAGGTTTATCCATAGAGGAACCATCTGTAACACACGACCCCTTTATTTTAATTTTTTCATTCCTTTTTCTTACCTTCGCAACAACTACTTGCAAGCAACTTAGATAAAAAATCTAACTTCTAAAACAAATCTACATTCAAGGAATTTCAATGGAAAATTACATAATTTGAATGCAAAACATTATGAAAAACTCTTATTCAATTCCTCTAAAGAACCCGCGGTGGCTCTAATAATTTTTTTGTTGCCTTGGTTAATCTTCCAGTTAAATTTTGGGATGGTTCCTTACCCAACCTTTTTCTAGACATGGTGTGAGACGAGGTTATGGTGTGGGTTTAGGATTTCGAGTTGCAGTGGTGATGGTGGGATGGGTTGAGGAGTGAAGGTGAGATAATGAGTGAAAATGGGATAGAGTAATTTGTGAATCAAACAATGATGCATTTGATCCAGGGAGATGAAATATGAGTGTGGAAGCTTACCTTTAAAAGGGTACTCTAAAGGCCACGCGACAAAGAACAAATTCAAAGGATCAAATTGCTTAAGGTTCTTTAAAAACTTAATCATCAACAACAACACAAAATTGACTTTTACGAAAGCTAAATGAGCAACCACCACTTTCAAGAAGGAAACAAACAAACTCATAAATTTTATTGCTCAAATTGTATATTTTCCACCGTTACATTCCAACCTATATATATAGGCCACAACTTGAACTTTGACTCCTAATCGAACTCTAAAACAAAGGTTAAGACTCCTACTAAAAACAAAAGACTCCTAATTACTTAAAACATGTAAAACCTATCCTAAGTAGGATAAAAACCATGTAAGTAAAAAATCTATGAAATTAAATCCTAACTCAATTAGGATTAGTAGAAGAAACCTTTCTTAACTCAAATAAGAAAAGTGAAATATTTCATAACCTCATCCAAATTAGTTTTAGAAAAATAACACAAATCCTACTTCAATTAGGATTAGTAAACTCATCAAATTATGATCCAAGTAGGATGAATAAAGATATGATGAATCCTAGAGGTAATATGATTCAACTACTGTCAATTTTGCCTTGATGCCTAGATAAGGGGTAATTTAGTCAGATCATCTATGAACAATAGATGGATATTAATGGACAATTTTGCCTTTAGAAATGACAGGTGAAGACTCCACCTTGATTACTAACGTTTTTATGTCTTATGATGGAAGCCAAAATGCAAAGTCAAATAGAGTTGAAAATATGATGGAAGCCAAAATGCATAGAGTTGACAATGTGTTGGAAGTAATGGAAGCTATAATGCAAAGCTTTATGCATTCTGTCAAAGGACGAGAATAACTCTTGAGCCACGTCATCAAAAAGTTGAGCCACGTCTCAAAACAATCAGCAAAGTTCAAACACTTTGTCAAAGAATAAGAATCTTCTAATTGCCTAAATCATGTGTTTTATCCTTTCCCTATTTCACTTATTTTATGCTCTAACCTAACTTATTTATACATGATTTTATTGTCAAAGATATCTCTTAATTTCAGCAAATAAGTGATGCTCATATATGTTGAAGATTATTCAAGTTAACTTTGGTAATTACCAAAATTCAAGCATTGTGGTTATGGAAAAAGAAATCTGTTTTGAAGCTTCAAGGTGCAGCAAATAAAGTGGAAATATTCTTGCTGTAAAATATTCAATGATATCAATCTTCAACAGCCAAAATGAATTATTCTCTACAAACATATTGGAGGAAATCTTGCTGAAAGTATTGAAGGCAAATCAGATTTTCAGCAGCCTATTTTGAACCTCTTTTCAACGGCCTGAAATCAAGTTCAGCATATATTCCAAGCTTTGAAGCTGAAGAAAGGTAGAGAGACAACGTGAGACACAACGAAACAAAAAGTAAAGAGCAGAAGCTTTAATCGTGAATTTCAGTCACAAGCACATCAACAAAGCTTCATTATTTTCTCTCTAGTTCCATAAACTTTATCTTGTATTTAGATTGAGAAAAAATCAAAGTATAATATCTTGAGTGTTTAAAAGAATATTTTGAGAGAGTGTTATACTAAGAGTATACCCATATTACTCAAACGTATAGAAAAAGAGAGAGCTTTTTATTACTAGGATCTGAGATGCTAAGGTGTAGCTGGGGTGCTATGGAGTAGAAGATGGGGATTAAGATCTTCTAGGGTGCTTTAGGTCTCTAAGGGAAGTAATAAAAGAGCGAGTTAAATCCTAAGGGTTGGACAACCCTAGGCGGAGACGTAGGCAAATTAGTTGCCGAACTTCGTATCAAATCTTCGTGTTTTGTCTCATCTCATTTCTGTCTTCATTGCTTACGTTTTATGTTTGCTTCGCTCATGAATCAAAGCAGCGAACAGTCAAAGCCTGAGTAAAAGCCTTTGAAACCAATTTTAAGGCTTTGACGTCCAGTTTCAAAGATAAGCCTTAATGCTTATATTCCGTCTTTAAAAGTCAGTTCAAGACCTTGAGACCCTGAACGCGAAAATCAGTTATACTCTATTCACCCCCCCTCTAGAGTATAATTAATCATATTCCATCTCCATATTGATTCTTCAATTGGTATCAGAGCTAGACTCACAAGGAAAAGATTTAATCATTTATGAGGAAAAATGAATTCAATAGGTGATGGTGGTTTTGCTCAAGGAAGGTCTACCAATCGCCCTCCTCTATTTTGTGGTAATAATTTTGCCCATTGGCATTCATTGATGTAAATGTTTGTGATTAATCAAGATTTGGAACTCTGGGATATTATCAAGAAAGGTCCTAGGGTGCCAATGAAGACTAATGAAAGCGGCACAATGGTTCCTAAAGAAGATGATGATTTTACTCAATCGGATTTGGAAAGTGTTGCTAAAAACTATCGAGCCATGAACCTTCTCTACTGTGGTTTAGATGCAAATGAATTCAATAGAGTTTCTGCATGCAAAAGTGCTAAAGAGATATGGGATAAATTGGTGGTCACATATGAAGGAACGAGTCAAGTCAAAGAAAGCAAGATAAGCATCTTCCTTCGACAATATGAGTTGTTCAAAATGACGCCTAATGAAACCGTGAAAGAGATGTTCACAAGATTTACCCAAATAGTGAACAATCTTTATTCTCTTGGTAAGGTATTCACAAATGAAGAAAAGGTGAGAAAGATTCTACGGTGTCTTCCAAAATCAAAGTGGGGTCCGAAGGTAACCGCGATAGAAGAAGCTCAAAATTTGAGAACTTTGCCTTTGGATGATCTTCTTGGAAAATTGATCACACATGAGATGTCTCTTAATGAAAAAGATGGTGAACCAGCATCTTCAACCAAAAATCTAGCACTCAAAGCAAAGAGAGAAGAAGCTACAACGGACAATGAAGATAGTGATGATAGTGATGATGAAGATCCATTTGCTCTCATTGCTAGAAGTCTTGCCAAGATTCTGAAAATGAAGAAGAATTTCTCAAGAGGCAGAGACTATCATTCAAATAAATATAAAGGTAAGTCATCCAACTCAATGAATAAAGTTAATACACTAACATGCCATGAGTGTGGTGAAACAGATCACTTAGTGAAAGATTACCCTCAACGAAAGAAGAAGCCTTTCCACAAAAAGGATTATAAGAAGAAAGTTATGGTTGCTTCATGGAGTGTTTCAGATTCATCTAGTGACTCAGAAGATGAACAAGCAAACCTATGTCTTATGGCTAATCATGATGATGCAAAGAAAGAACATCTTGAGGTAATGGTGAAAAATTTAATCTCAAGTCCAATTGATGTTCTGTCCGAATTCTTGCAAAATATGATTATAAATGAAGAGAGTTTGATTCTTGAATCCAAGATTCTCAAGGAGAAGCTAAACCAACAGGTAAGTATTTCTGAAAGTCTCGCTAAGGAACTAACTGATCTCAAAGCCTCTCAGTCATCTTTTAAACTCAGGGTTCAAGCCTCGGAGTCATCCTTTGATACCCAGGTCAAGGCCTTGAACACTGAAAACACTATTTTAAAACGAAAGCTCGCCTCTTTGAGTTATTGTAATGATAACTTGGAGAAGGAAAAGAAGCTACTGGCTGGGAAGTGTAGAGAGCAAAATAATTCCTTGGTTAGATTTGCTCACTCTGAATCTACTCTTGAAAAAATGCTAGGTGAGCACCAATCATCCTTGAATAAAAGCGGTCTTGGTTACAACAAAAATTTTCCAAATAAAACCATGACCACGTTTGTAAAAGCAAAGGATAATTGGCGAACACCTACATGTTTTTACTGTTGTAAAAAGGGTCATACTAAGCTAACTTTTCCTTTTCGTAGGAATGACCCTCAAATTCTTAAAAATTCATTTCCTATTGTTCTTCGAGACCAGATCAAGCAAGTATGGGTTCCTAAAGGAACTAGACCACCTAACATGGTCCATCCCGATTATGAATCTAAATTTGCAATTTGGTCTAGTCGAAAGGTTTGATGTTTTGTTCTTTTATAGGAAATCACCAAGAGCAAAGATTATAAGTGGATTCTAGATAGTGGATACTCACGGCACATGAGTGGGAAGTCCTCTTTATTTTCAATGATTAAAGAGCAATCTGCTGGAACAATTACACTTGGTGATAAAGGAAAGTGTAGAATAATTGGTATTGGAAAAGTTGGAGATAATGCATCAAACACCATTGATGATGTGTACCTAGTTGAAGGTCTTAAATACAACTTGCTTAGCATCTCTCAATTATGCGATAAAGGTAATAAAGTCATCTTTGATGAAGAAAAATGCGAGGTACAAAGAAAGGTGGACGGTAAAATTATTTTAATTGCTCCTCGTTGCAATAATGTTTATGCTTTTCATACTAACCAAATTGCAAGTACTAGCTTAAAATGTCTTAAGGCCTTGACCAGCGACTCAAGGCTTTGGCACAGAAGGTTAGGTCATATTAATATGCATACCATGAAGAAGCTTTCCTCAAAGGACCTAGTACGTGGACTACCAAAGTTAGATTTCAAAGAAAAAGAGCTTTGCAAAGCATGTGCAAGAGGTAAACAAACAAAAGGATCCTTCAAAGCCGAAAAGGTTGTAAGTACCTCTCGCCCAATAGAGCTTCTACACATAGATTTATGTGGTCCTATGCATGTTAAATCACCTAAAGGTAAACAATACATCCTTGTTGTTGTTGATGATTTTTCCCGTTTTACTTGGATTTCATTTTTGCGTGAAAAATCAGAGGCTTTACTAGAGTTTTCAAAAATTTGCAAAGAATTACAAACATTAAAAAACCTACCCATAGTTGCTGTGAGAAGCGATCATGGTAGAGAGTTTGATCAACTAAAGTTTGATAACTTTTGTGCTAAATATGGAATTTCTCAAAATTTTTCAGTTCCTAGGACACCTCAACAAAATGGAGTTGTGGAACGAAAGAACCGCACTATTGAGGATATGTCTAGGACAATGCTTTTGGAAAATGATTTGCCAAAATACTTTTGGGCAGAAGCTGTTAATACAGCAAACTATATTTTAAATCGTTGTTTAATTCGCCCTATTTTAAAGAAAACTCCTTACGAATTGTTTAAAGGTAAAAAGCCTAATATTTCCTATTTTAAACCTTTTGGATGTATGTGCTTTGTTCATAATAATGGCAAAGATAACCTTGGTAAATTTGATGCACGTAGTGATGAAGCAATTCTGTTAGGTTACTCCTTGAATTCTAAAGCTTATAGAGTTTTCAATAAGCGTACTAAAGTTGTTGAAGAAAGTATACATGTGATCTTTGATGAAACCGAGAACGGTATCTTGAGTGATGGTTTTACATGTTTAAACTCGAATAAGCATGAAGGATATTCATTTGAGACAGAAGGAGAAGAAAGTTCGTCAGATAATGAAATGGAGAAATCTGCCCAGAATATGCAAGAGCCAATTTTAGACGCAGATGAATTAGATCAAAGCCTTAACCAGCAGCCTCAAGATCTTGAAACTGCATCTCAAAGTCTTGAACAGACAAACAATATTATATCAGAAGTCACTCCAGGGCCTTCAGACCCATCTCAAGGCCTTGAAAGGATACTTCAGGAAACTACATCAGTTCCTTTGATGCTGCCACGAAAGTTCAAATACTCCTCATCTCATCCAACAAACAATATAATTTCGGATCCAAAAGCTGGTATACAAACACGCTCTAATGTTAAAAATTTGTGTGCATTTCACGCTTTTGTTTCTCTTGTAGAACCGAAGAATATCAATGAAGCACTTCAAGAGCCCGATTGGATTTTAGCTATGCAAAGTGAGCTAAATGAATTTGAAAGAAATAAAATGTGGACACTCACACTAAGACCAAAGGATCATTCAATTATTGGAACAAGGTGGGTGTTCAGAAATAAGCTTGATGAGAATGGAAAGATAGTGAGGAACAAAGCAAGATTAGTAGCCCAAGGTTATAATCAAGAAGAAGGGATAGATTATGAAGAAACATTCGCTCCCGTGGCTAGAATGGAAGCTATTCGAATGCTCCTTGCCTTTGCTTCCTTTATGCGAATTAAGTTATTTCAAATGGATGTCAAATGTGCATTCTTGAATGGTTATTTACAAGAAGAAGTATAAGTTGCTCAACCCCCCGGTTTCGAAAATGAGAAATTTCCAAATCATGTTTTTAAACTTGACAAAGCGCTCTATGGTTTGAAACAAGCTCCAAGGGCTTGGTATGAGCGTCTTTTAAAATATCTTTTAGAAAATAATTTTAAAAGAGGGTTGATTGACAAAACTCTTTTTGAGAAAACCAAAGGTAAAGATTTATTAATAGTTCAAGTTTATGTTGATGATATTCTTTTCGGTGCTACTAACGATTCCCTTTGCAAAGAATTTTCTGAGATTATGTGTAGGGAATTTGAGATGAGTTTAATGGGTGAGTTGAACTTCTTCCTTGGATTGCAAGTTAACCAAGAGAAAGGAGGTATATTTATAAATCAAAGCAAATATGCAAGAGATCTCCTTAAGAAGTACAATATGACTCAATCTAAAGAGGCTAAGACTCCTATGAGTTCGTCATTACTTTTAGATCAAGATGAAAATGGTAAGTCAGTAAATCAAAAGGAATATTGAGGTATGATTGGATCTCTTCTCTATCTCACGACAAGTAGGCCAGATATTATGTTTAGTGTGTGTATGTGTGCTCGTTTTCAAGCTAACCCCAAAGAATCTCATTTGAGTGCAGTTAAGAGGATTTTACGCTATCTCAATGGGACAAAGGATTTCGGTCTTTGGTACCCTTGTAATAGTAACTTTGAACTTGTTGGATATTCAGATGCTGATTTTGCAGGTTATAAAGTGGATAGAAAAAGTACTTCAGGTTGCTGTCAATTCTTGGGATCATCTCTCATTAGTTGGCATTCAAAGAAACAAAATTCGGTGGCACTCTCTACTGCCGAAGTCGAATACATTGCAGCCGGTGCTTGTTGTTCACAAATTTTGTGGATATCTCAACAATTAAGAGACCTTGGGTTAGACTTCAAAGGCATACCTATTAAGTGTGACAACACGAGTGCTATATCCATAACAAAGAATCCAGTTCAGCACTCTCGCACTAAACATATTGATGTTAGACATCACTTCATACGTGATCATGTGGAGAAAGGAGACGTATCTATATCTTTTATTTTTACTGATTTGCAACTCGCTGACATCTTCACCAAGCCTTTGAGCGAAGAACGATTTAACTTTATTCGTCTTGAGCTTGGAATGTTAAATGGGGAAGCATCCTCTTAGGGGGAGCTATTTCAGTAAGTTGTATATGTTTATTTTTTGCATGTGTATGTCAAAGTCTTGACACTCTTGTCATTGCCTTGACGTACTGTCACTTTTTAATATTAATATTGGATCAAAATGTTTGGTACTTATCCTATAGATAATTATCAAATATTTATTAAATGATTTTTGAAATGTTTTGGATACAAAAATTGCGGATGGATCTGTTTCTTTTGCTTTCAATGTTTTTAAAATCTCATTCCATTCGTTTTAAAAATTCTCATGGCCTTGAAGTTGTTTTCAAAGTTTTGCGCGTCTTTTATTTTTAGCTTTCAAAGCCTTGATTATTTGACTTTTTTAAGCAACGCCTTTTTGTTTTCATGTCTTTAAAGGTTTTACTGTTTTATATCTTGTTGTTATTTTGAACAAGTCTTCTTGTGATCCAACATTTATATTTTCCCACCTTGTCGGAAGACAAAAAGGGGGAGAGTATTTATGTATTATTTATTTAAAGGGGAGAATATTTTTGGTCATGCATTTTATTCTTTGACGTTTGCATATAATGTTTTGTCTTCCATCAAGGGGGAGATTGAAGACTCCACCTTGATTACTAACGTTTTTATGTCTTATGATGGAAGCCAAAATGCAAAGTCAAATAGAGTTGAAAATATGATGGAAGCCAAAATGCATAGAGTTGACAATGTGTTGGAAGTAATGGAAGCTATAATGCAAAGCTTTATGCATTCTGTCAAAGGACGAGAATAACTCTTGAGCCACGTCTTCAAAAGCTTGAGCCACGTCTCAAAACAATCAGCAAAGTTCAAACACTTTGTCAAAGAATAAGAATCTTCTAATTGCCTAAATCTTGTGTTTTATCCTTTCCCTATTTCACTTATTTTATGCTCTAACCTAACTTATTTATACATGATTTTACTGTCAAAGATATCTCTTAATTTCAGCAAATAAGTGATGCTCATATATGTTGAAGATTATTCAAGTAAACTTTGGTAATTACCAAAATTCAAGCATTGTGGTTATGGAAAAAGAAATCTGTTTTGAAGCTTCAAGGTGCAGCAAATAAAGTGGAAATATTCTTGCTGTAAAATATTCAATGATATCAATCTTCAACAGCCAAAATGAATTATTCTCTACAACCATATTGGAGGAAATCTTGCTGAAAGTATTGAAGGCAAATCAGATTTTCAGCAGCCTATTTTGAGCCTCTTTTCAACGGCCTGAAATCAAGTTCAGCATATATTCCAAGCTTTGAAGCTGAAGAAAGGTAGAGAGACAACGTGAGACACAACGAAACAAAAAGTAAAGAGCAGAAGCTTTAATCGTGAATTTCAGTCACAAGCACATCAACAAAGCTTCATTATTTTCTCTCTAGTTCCATAAACTTTATCTTGTATTTAGATTGAGAGAAAATCAAAGTATAATATCTTGAGTGTTTAAAAGAATATTTTGAGAGAGTGTTATACTAAGAGTATACCCATAATACTCAAACGTATAGAAAAAGAGAGAGCTTTTTATTACTAGGATCTGAGATGCTAAAGTGTAGCTGGGGTGCTATGGAGTAGAAGATGGGGATTAAGATCTTCTAGGGTGCTTTAGGTCTCTAAGGGAAGTAATAAAAGAGCGAGTTAAATCCTAAGGGTTGGACAACCCTAGGCGGAGACGTAGGCAAATTAGTTGCCGAACTTCATATCAAATTTCCGTGTTTTGTCTCATCTCATTTCTGTCTTCATTGCTTACGTTTTATGTTTGCTTCGCTCATCAATCAAAGCAGCGAACAGTCAAAGCCTGAGCAAAAGCCTTTGAAACCAATTACAAGGCTTTGACGTCCAGTTTCAAAGATAAGCCTTAACGCTTATATTCCGCCTTTGAAAGTCAGTTCAAGACCTTGAGACCTTGAACGCGAAAATCAGTTATACTCTATTCATCCCCCTTCTAGAGTATAATTAATCATATTTCATCTCCCTATTGATTCTTCAACGGGATTTCAAAATTTGAAATGAATTTCCTAAATCCAGCTATAATCCTATGGCAACTGACAAGGTTATTTTTGTGGCGTGGTTGTGAAATCGGTTTTTTTTTTGACAAGATGTGAAATCGTTTTTTTTTTTGGCAAGATATGAAATCTTTTTTTTTTTTATTGGCAAGATGTGAAATCGTTTTGATTACATGTTTTTTTTACCTTCATTACAAGATTTATTCTCCTCCACCTCCTCAGTATTACTCTGGCTTCCCACTTCCACTTCCATTTCCATTTTAAATCTCACAACTCTCAAAATCCCTCTCTTTATATCATCCACAATGGCGTTACCTTCCAGCTGCGACGAAACCGCTCCTACCACTGAAATCACAATTGATTACATCTCCTCCGAAGATCTCAAACCCCTATCCGACCCGACTTCCCAGATTCAGGTCCGCATTCTTTATTCATTCCTTAATCAATAGATTCAATTATCAATATAAATTAATATTAAAAATTAATTTATCGGGTATGTGAATTTGCAGAGTTTAATCGAGGGTTTGGAGTCGAAGGATTGGGTGAAGGTGTGTGAATCATTGAACGATACACGGAGATTGGCGCTTCATCATTCCGCACTTTTGCAGCCCTTGTTGTAAGTTTTTTGTTCTACTTCTTGTCATAATAGTAGAAAAAATACGAAATTGATTAACCCAAGTTTGTGTTTCGGTTGATCAGGGAGCCGGTTATTATGGTGTTGGCTAAGGTTATAAAGAATCCGAGAAGTGCTTTGTGTAAGACTTCTATTATGGCTGCTGCTGATGTTTTCGTTGCGTACCGTGATAAGCTGATGGAAGAGGATTTATCTGGTGGATTTGATAATTTGGTAAAA
Organism: Dysphania ambrosioides; assembly: GCA_026401315.1. Taxonomy (NCBI): domain Eukaryota; kingdom Viridiplantae; phylum Streptophyta; class Magnoliopsida; order Caryophyllales; family Amaranthaceae; genus Dysphania; species Dysphania ambrosioides. Next base: position 7,633,513 of record CM048662.1, read on the forward strand.
CCTTGATCATTCGTGTTTGGTACTGTCGCGTGCATGTGTTTGCAGGGTTTGATTATTTTTATATATAATTTGTTTTAAATGTGTTGTTCCTAGTTGGATGGTCTTGTTTTCTGGCTTTTGACGAATTGAGTGGAGTTTGATAGATAAATTATATTCCTTCTGTACCTTAGACAAAAAAATTTAAATTTTTTTAAAATTTTAACTCTATAAATAAAAATTAGGCGAAAGCAAAGGAATGGAGGAAAGATTGAATGTATTAAAGGGTCAATACCACTATAAAAGACATAAAAATCTTGGGCCATTCTCTTAGAGCTTTGCCTATTCTCTCTATACATTTCCCTATTCTTCTCGAGTTTTTTGAAAAATATTTTTTTTTTATCTCACTAACCTTAAATTCAAAAATTTTCTTTCTACTTTTTTCTCCTACTTTTTATATTTCTTTTGAGCAAACCAAAGTAGAATTAATAATAAGAAATGTCCAATTCCGCAAGCTGTAAAAAACTTTCTGAAAAAGGTTCAAATCGTACAACTTCATGAAAATCAGTTGGGTAAGATCTTGCTACTAGATGTGCAACTGTGTTACCCCCTCTTTTAATGTGACTACATCGAAAAAAAGAAAAAGCGTTAATCAAACTAAAGACATGGTTTAGGAACATACAAACATAGCTTTGACCTTCCTTCTTCGCTTTCACCTTCTGGATAATCTCAAGAGCTTTCTAGCCATATATGAGTGTAACCAAGGCGAATAGCAATCTCAATGCCATATGAAGCCCATGAAAGCATTCAAATAAGCCCAACTCGTCCTTTGTGCATTTGCTTGCCAATGTTCTCAAACATCTCTCTGAAATCATCTCCGTAGTTATCCAAGACTAGTACCTATATGGGACTATGCTCCCAAATCTTCTTGGCTTCATTACACTCAATCATTGCATGAGGAATTGTTTCAACATTGTCATGGCATATCTGGCGTAGGGCATCATTACTAATATGTCTTTTGTGCATCTCTGCCGCTACAACCATCAATTTGGAGCATGCTTTCCACAGAAAATGTTGTAGCTTCAGAGGGCCATCCAAACCCGAAATGGTCTTCTAGATATCATTCTATGGAGCTTGAGGTACGTTATTGTTGCCTAGAACACCCAGCCAATATGCTGACTTCATTGAGAAGATGCCATCAGCATTAGGCTTCGAATACAAAATATCGGGAGTTTTCTGATGAAGCAAAGGTATATACGTACCTTGATTGCATCCTCTAAGTTATAACCCAACTAGGGAAAATGAATCCCTCACTTTCTCTTCCCTCCAAATAATCGAGATAGTTTAAGTGACCTTATAAAAGTTGCATTGAATTTTCAGCGGACTTAATGTGGTTTTTGTGAATTAAAGTTGCACACGTCTTTATTTAATTATCTTGAAGCTACTGGACAATAATTTTTTCCAAGTTTAATTATTTCATATAAGTACATATGTCCTCTAGAAATATTCTTGTATATCTATAATTATGCATACGACTTTACGTCTTTGATGTATTTTCAGCAGAATATCCTGTATATTTACTCTTGTCTTATTTATGCTATACACATAGCTTATAGCCTCATTAGCTACAGTGGTCTGTAATGTTTGCATGTGTTAATGATTAAAAGACATGCTTATGGTATATCTGTTAATCTGCCTCAAGGACTGGGATGGCTATTTTTGTATAGTATGGAAGGTTACATTGTGTTGCTGAAATTTCAGTTAGGCTATAAAAGCTATCTTAACTGCATTTAATCTACTGTTGATTGCTTAAGGTTAACAGAAGGCTTAGATATAAGTTTGGTTTGCATTCTTAACATAATTTTGGGTTCTCCTCTCTGGGACTAAAAAATATTTGGCTTATCTGCGAGACAATAAGTTACTAGAGCATTTGTTAAGTTGGGCAGACAGGATTGTTCTGCAAATGATATTGAGTAGTTGGATCCATGTTTCTTTTCTGCACAAGAATCTGAGGCCTGTCAGTGCCCCTTCCTGTAATTCTTATATAAGTTCTCAAGAGAAAACCCAACATTAACACGCTAATGATGGAAATTTATAAGTCCTAGGTCTTCTTTTATAAATAAATGCCTAGTTCTATGCCTTGTCATCAGCTAGGAGTTCATCGATGGCTTTGTCATCCGTCTTGTCCACTGAAATTGAAATCATCTATCTCTCTCTTCAACTTGTGCTACACTGACGTGTATATCCTTTTGGGAGAATTGTTCTTGGGTTTTAGTGGTAGAGCTTCGTATGGCTTTTCTTCTCAAGGACAAAAGAAGTTGAATTGGAGGGGATAGGGAAGCAGTGCTACACTGATGTGTATATCCTTGTGGGAGAATTGTTCTTGGGTTTTAGTGGTAGAGCTTTGTATGGCTTTTCTTCTCAAGGACAGAAGAAGTTGAATTGGAGGGGATAGGGAGGCACACATTATTTACCCTAATAATCTCCCATACTGAAGAAAAAAGAAGCTGAATGGGTTTTGGTGGAAATGCCAATTCTGTTGACTTTTACAGAACAAATTATTCAGTGTAATTCATTTAGACAAAATCAAAGAATTCTCTGTGTTCGATTTATTTTAGGGGTATTGTAAAAGTACAAAGGTGCTTGTTGGACTTCCCTTTTTTTTTTTTTTTTCTTTTTGATGCATTTTCTCTTCTGTTTGCCTTTACTGGCTCATTATTGTTCCATACTTCTATTCAAATATTTATTGTATTTGGTCCCTTTTTCTGCTTTTACTTCTGTTCCTTACCCCAACACTCATCTACCTTCCCAAAATAAATAATTATTACAAAAATAGGAAGCAAGATTACAACTTCTAGACGTGACTAGGATATTTAAATAAGCTCAGGAGACTTTTATCTGTTTGATACTTCTCTCCATTGTATAAACTAAGATTCCATCATATCATTATCTTATAATTTTAGCTGCTAAATCATGAACTATCTTGATTCATATATGCATCTTATACATTTTTTCATATCCTTTTTTGCTATTATGCTATCATAAATTTGTTTTTTATTTCAGCATAAAATGTCTAAACTATTTAATTATGTGTATGTCTCCATTCTATGCATCTTACTTAGCTGCGAATTTTTGGGTGGTGCTCACAGATGCTGCAACTATTGCTGAAAGCATCTCAAGATAAGCGGTTTGTGTGTGAAGAAGCTGACAAGACATTGAATTCAATGGTTCAATCTCTTACTCCTCTTCCTTTGCTCCAAAATCTTCAGAAATATGCTCGCCATACTAATCCTAAAGTTAGGGCTAAAGCTGCCATTTCTATCTCCAATTGTGTTTCCAGAATGGTAACTATATTTCCTTTCTATTGGTGTTTACTTGGTTTTTTTTTTTTTTTTTCAATTTGTTTCACTTTTTGGGTGATATCGACAAGGTAATTGTTATGGCTTCTGATGGCAGGGCTTTGAAGAATTACAGGAATTTGGGTTAGTTTCACTGGTTCAAGTGGCTGCTTATTTGCTAAATGACAGGCTTCCAGAGGCCAGAGAAGCTGCGCGAAGCATAACCATGTCAGTGTACAAGTCATTCACTGAAAATGAAGATCAAAAGCAAGAGGCGTGGCAAAACTTCTGCGAGTGTAATTTACCTTTACTTCATGGTCAATCCATAATCAAAATCACGACAACTAATTAGTCCTACAACTGCAGATGCCAGCAGCAGTCGTGTACATAAACATCTACTTTTGATCTTCTCTGAAAGTATCATTTTGAAAATTTAGGTCATACCAGTTCATTTGTGTGATATTTTAGCTGACAGTATATTATATTGATTCAAAACACTCATTGCGTTTGTGTTTAAGGAGATTATGGTTATATCTTTAATCTGAGAGGTCCAGATGCTGGCATGCTGCCCTATGTTGGACTTCAACCTTTATTTTCAGCATTGTTACTATCTCCTATACGTACAAAGCTGTAATGTGAGCTATTCTCAAGTTTCATTTTGGTTAGGCTTTAAAGTTGAAACCTGAATGAGTCAAGCTAAGTTAGTCCAAGCTTGACTCAAAAAACCCTTCAAAAACAAAATATATTGTACCGGCATAAATTAAAAACGTTTTAAATATGATAAATTTGATTTATTACCCAAAAGCTAATTGAAGAAGTGTTTTGACTTTAATATACTATGTTTTGTTTTAAATTTCTTAGGGAAAATATTATTGTGTTAAATAGTCCTTGGCTACAAATAAAGCTCTTAACAACCCAATTGACTTAATCGAAATCGTCAGTCATTTGTCCAATTTTAGCTATGAAATTGGGTTTTTGAAATTGACTTGATACAAATCAATTTTTATCTGACATCCTAATTTGCATGCCAATACACAAATCCTAATCTAATTTACAACCAATTGAAGAAAACCCGCCACCTAATTTAGATCTGATAATTCTGGTCCGTACTTGACTTGCACCGACCCAGATACAAACCTAACACCCATTTTAACTCGATATGAAGAAAACCCGCCACCTAATTTAGATCTGATAATTCTGGTCCGTACTTGACTTGCACCGACCCAGATACAAACCTAACACCCAGTTTAACTCGATATGAATAGTAATTGACTTGATCCAATTTGATTCGAGTACCAATTTGACCCAAGCTAGTTAAATCCAAGACGATTTTAATTGACTCAATTAAACCCGAGACCTAATTAGATCCAATTTGAATCTAATCGAGATTAGATTATAATTGATCTAATTGCACCCAAATTTTGATTTAACCGATCTGATGCTAATCGAAATCAGATAAATTTAACTTGATACTACTTGAGATGAAACAATTAAATCCAAGATCTTATTCAATCCCAACTCAACAAATATAAAAATTGCACTAATATGCATTGTCGTAGCCGTATAAGATGACTAGATTTCGATGACATGTTTCATCATTACTTGAACTACAACTCGAAACTAAATTCAATTGTTTAAATACGAAGTATAATAATATATTTATTTCAAAATCCAATTATTGGTATATTAGAGAATGGGGAATAAAGAGTAGAGGATTAGAGGAGGGAGATTTGGTTCCTCTAATATGTTTGAACATATGGTTAGAATTGAACTCAAGATCATCTTATATGAATTTTCTTAGTAATCCAAACTTGACCTATAGTAGAGACTCATTTGAGATCTATACCTCTTGACTTATTTGATCCAAACTTAACCCATACTCAAGAATCATTGGATTCGAACTTGATCCAAACCCGAAACACATACAATTTGAACTTGTTCCATCTTGAAACTTATTTGATCTGAACTTGATCCTTACCTGAATCCCATCATGATAAGTTGTTTATTTGACCACTTATTGTGGTGATTTTAACCCGGTTTTGTAATCTTTTCCCCTTTTTCTAACCCCTTTTGTATATAAATCGTGCATTTTGGCTTTGCTCTCCCTTTGTGTGTTTGTGTACTTGACTTGCAGGTGTAGGTGAATTTTGGTTCTAAAATAGCTCTTGAAGGGTTTATGATGGAGCAAGAATGAAGAGGGAAAGGCCTCTCCTATAGGAGCGGGCATGCAGTTCGTCCAGAGCGGGCACTCTTTATATTGGCACCACAATCTACCACTTTCTGAAGTAGGGGGAGATCGGCGTGTGCAACCTCATAGGAGCGGGCGCTCCAACTGATCATAGTATGGGAGGAGTTGGTGTGTAATATTATAAAGCGTGCGCTCCTAGCTAGAGGAGCGGACGCTCCAGACTAGGAATCCGAATTACTTTTGACGGATTTTCCTATATAATTCGGGGAGTATAAATACTACCCCTTTATGTCATTCTAAAACACACAATAGCAATAGCATAGCTCTTAGCAACTTTCTCTTAGTTTGGATCAATCATCCTTGGTATTTTAGCTTAGAGATCCGCAAATTATTCAGTGTAGTAGCAAGTTTCAAAGATTATTCTCAAGATTTAACATTTGTACTCAACATTTGAGGCTTCAACCAGTAACTTGTTTCACTTTTCACTATTTAATTTTTGATTTCATTTTGTCATTGCATATCATTTAAATCTCTTTAGTTCTTGATAATTTGTTATTGGATGTTATTTTTATCATTAGTTAATCACTTTATCTAAATTACTGAACTATTTAGAACCCTAATCTTGGTTTGCATGCCACTTGAAATGAGTTATGAGTAGTCTTTTTTGCTAGGGGTTGGGTGAAGCTCAACCTAATGGTTAGTTAAGTAAATTTGGGAAAAGTATTGATGTTTAATTTGTGATTAAATTGATTGTATGAGATTGCTTGTTAGTTCTTCATGATAGGTTTAGCTACCCTTGAATGAGGAGCTTAATGGCATGTTATGTTTAGTTTGACAAGGAAATATAGATTAAGTATGCCATTACTTATTGCAATTTGATTATGTATCTCTTATTCCTAAACTAATGAGGAACCTAAGTTTAGTAGTGTGAGTTGTTTTCCTAATTCCATGAGGTTGGTTGAGTGTATCCCATTCCCAATTTGCCTAATTTCCATGGTTGAGTGTATCCCATTCCCTAGTGCTTTTAATTACTTGATTTAGAACAATAGTTTGTTGTCTACTTGACGAACACCCCTTTCAATAAAAGACTTCGAATTAGCTTGAGTGATAAGATCCCCGTTCCTTGTGGACCAAAATCTTACTTATCATTGTGCTTAGTTTGTGAGGTATTTTCTTAGTGTGGAATGTGTGACCGTTCTAACATCCATCGAAATGGCGCCGTTGTTGGGGACGAAATTGTTGATTGCTAATTGATTACTTGAGTCTAGTTCACCATTAAAGGTAGAAAATACAAAAAAGAGTTTGTTTCTTTTTTGCTACACTTGTAGCCTTGTTACTAATTGCAATTGTTGAGTGTGTATACGCAGAACCCACAATAGGACTTTGGTACCTTATGATCCTGAGATTGAACAAAATTTTATGAGGAGAAGGAGATCTGGTTCTAGGCCATCTTCTACTTCCCCAGCTAGAGAGTTCAACTCCAAGGAACAACAAGACCAAATGCGTGATCCACAACCACCACCTCAAAGACCTTTGAAGGAGTTGGGAACTCTAGGAGCTTATAGAGCTTAAAGTGGGATTGCTCCACCAAAATACTAGGCCAATGACTTTGAGATCCAGCCCGCGATGATAAATTTGATTGAAAGGAGGCAATTTAGTGGAGCAAAGCAAGAGAGCCCTCTTGCACACTTGAACGAGTTTGAGAAATATTGTAACACGATCAAGATGAATGGGGTCACTTAAGATTTTGTTAGAATAAAGCTATTCTCTTTCTCCTTAATAGGAAGAGCCCTTGAATGGATTGAAAAGGAGGTGAGACCTAATTCCTTGAGAACTTGGGATGAAGTGGCCATGGCTTTCCTACTCTCAAAAGAAGGCGGCTGAAGCAAGGGCTTTGATCCAAGGCTTTCGACAAAGAGCTAGTGACACCATATATGAGGCATGGGAAAGGTATAAAGAATATCAAAGGGAGTTTCCTCACCATAGTATTCCACCATACTACGTGCTTCAAATTTTCTATGGAGGCTTGAGCCCCCAAGGGAAGACTAGTTTGGATGTAGGAGTTAGTGGGCCGATAATGAACAAGACGGAGGAGAAAGTGATAGAGATCATAGAGGATGTTGTAAGGCACCATATGGATTGGCAATAAGGAGAAAGAGAGTCCTCAAGAAAAGGTGGGAATGCGGTTTACTCCATCAATCACCTCAACGGTATCAACAATTTGACATCTCAAATCGCCAACCTTGGCAAGGAGATGATGACATCGATCAAGGCAAAGCTTGAATCTTCCTCTTCACACCAAGAATATCCCTCATAATTTAAGGGGAGAGGTATGAGTTCTAATCCTTCTACTTTTACCTCTAATAGCATGCCTAATGGGTGTGTCTTTTGTGAAAATTGTGGCTCATATGATCATGATACTTCTTTTTTCACTTATAATTCTCAACTCCAACCCAAATATGAGGATGTTAATGAACTTGAAAATGAACAAGTCAATGGTTTGTATTATGATAATAGACCTAGAAATGACAATCAAAGATATCCACTACCTAATCAAAGAGAGCAAGGGGGAAATTCCTATAATCAAAGAGGAAGTTATTATGGTTACCTGATGTGCTCATTTTAGAGCACGTTTACAACCTCATTTTAGTGTCGAGTTTCGTGCTTTTATATTGGTTTTATGCACGTTACATTCAATTTTACCTTGATCTTGTCCTCGAGCTGTTTTTAGGTCATTTCAGGTGATCTCGATGATTTCGAGGTAAAACGAGACGTGTTCGAGGCTTTGACACTTCTATCAAGAGTTTGAATGCGCGTATCATAGCTTGGGCATGTGTTCCAAGTCACTCTCGAAGATTCCATAAACTCTAGAAGCCACTAGGCACTTCAAAGGAACTGTTCAGCAAGGTTTAGGTTCAGATTCGACCGAATCTGACATCCATTCGGTCGAATGGAAGACACGGATTCAAGTACATAAATCAAGCTCTCGGGAATAGCCGAATAAAGACTCATTCGGCCGAATCAAGACCCATTCGGCCGAATGGTTCCACTCATTCGGCCGAATGGTGGACAGATCGCAAAATCATCAAGCTTCTATTTTGGGCGAATGTGAACACCATTCGGCCGAATGGCCACCCATTCGGCCGAATCCACTATGCATTCGGCCGAATGGCCTTCTTTCCCGCATATTTTGGTTCTTTCTTTAGTCGGCGCTCGAAGGTTTTTCCTAGGGTTTTACTCCTTTTGTCCCTAGGGTATAAATACCCTCTTTCTCTGTACATAACCTTATGCCTACTTTGAGAGCTCTTGTGCCTCAACCTAGAACATCACTTTAAAGCTTTTCATTTCTTTCATGCATTAGTTTAGATTTACAGCTTTCGTTGTTCTCGTTTTCAAGCTTTGTATTTCAGGTTCGGTTCCTATTTCGTTCATACAATTTCGTTTATGCAAGGTATTATTTCTTTTCTGTTTTAGTTCTTTTAATGCTTTCAAGTATTGTTTTTCTTGATTTCATTCCTCTAGCTATAATCACTATTTCGTTTACAGTTTTAATAGAGTAGTCGTTGGTTCGGTTATAGTTCTTAGTTTTCGTTCTCTTGTTCATTTCCATTCAGTCTATTCGTGCTTTTAATCATGTCTTTTATTGTTACTATGTGTGAGTAGTCTTCTTAGGGGTTTGATTGGTGAAACCCTAGGTTGGCTTGTTCTTCATGCGTAGAGTTAGGATTTGAGATTGTTAACGGTTGATTGATTGATATTCGATGCGAATCTTGTCCTGCCACTCCTTTGGAGACATAGGGCGATTATAGGTTGTTCGTATGATTTATAGGGTCACAAACTTCCTCTCGTCATCTTGAGTGTTATGATTCATTGTTGACCGATTTCTCCTAATTTAGCGTATTGATAGTTCGATTGTCCTTCCTAGGGTGGAACTAATCTATCCCCGTTTTCCTTTTAAAGTATAACATTGTTTTAGTTCTTGCTTATTTTTTGTCATTAGATTCATTTTATCAAATATCAAATAATTCCTTTACATCGAGTCTATAAGCTATCGCCCCTTGTCCTTGTGGTTCGATCCCCGACTTACCGCTACACTAGTTGTAGTAGTATTCGGGTGTTTATAAATTTAGTTTGCATAACTATTCTTTTAGTTAAACGACCTAAAAGAACGGTTATCAAAATGGCGCCGTTGCCGGGGACAAGGCGTTGTGTTTAGATTATAGTCTTGGTGTAATTCATTTTAGTTTTATTTATTTTATTGTCTAATAATCTGCTTGTCAGTACTTACGCTTGGTCTCTAGTGTTGTTTGCATGCCATATAGCACACGTCAATCAAATCAACAACTAGAACCATTCGACCCTGAGGTTCAACGCAGCAAACGGAGAATTCCAACCCAAACCTCATCGCAGCCAAATACCTCCAACCACCCTACACCACCAATGGACGAAAACCACCAACAACTTTTTGGTCAATTTGGGACACCTGGGTCCCAAGAATTTCAAGGAGGTGTAGTGTTGCCCATAGCCCCGAACCCCTATCATATACATCCTCAATTCACCCGGATGGTGAAAGAGACCCCTTTTTGCGGTTTGAGAAATGAATGCCCTCTCCAACACTTGGAGGCATTCTCAGATATTTGCGGTCTCATACCTCCATGCCCCAATAGCCCGGATTATGTAAGGATGCATCTATTTCACTTGAGTTTATCCGGTGATGCTCGGGACTGGTATAAATGCTTAGAGCCCAACTCAATCATTAATTGGGCTCAATTAAAGACAGCGTTTCTAGAAAGGTTCTATCCCACAGTTCGAACGCAGGATTGGCGTAAGAAAATTGCGTCATTCACTCAAGAGGATGATGAGAACCTTAGTGCCACTTGGAGTCGGTTTAAGAGAATGATAAGAGCATGCCCCCATCATGAGTACGGGGAGAACCATCTTAATACATTCTTCTATGATGGTCTAAATGACTCCACCAAGGCACTCCTAGACTCGGCTGTTGGTGGCCAACTTTCGAAAGTCCCATGCAATCAAGTGAGGGCTAGGATTGAGGAGGTTGCTAAAAATAGTTCTTGGGGAGGAGCAAGGGGTAGTGGATTACCGAGATTCAAGCAACTTGGACACGATTACTTCAAAAATTGAGGCTATCATGGATAAGAAGCTGTCTAAGTTCAAATACGCCCAAGGTAGCTCTAATGTATCATCGGTTAAAGAGACGCCCTTTTCATGTAGAATCTGTGGGGGCACCTATCATGATACATCATATTGTGGGGGTGCAAATTCCGAGCACATAGCGGCTGTTAATTGCAGGGGGTATAACCAAGAAGGACCCCCGGTCATGAACTATGATGGATACGGGTATAATCCCGATTATGTGGCAGCAGTAGGATATGGTGGTCATAACCAAGGGTTTGCTCAGCAAGGTCTTTACAACAATCAACCCTCTAGACCTCCCTTCAACCCGAATTCTAACCAAGGGAACTCCTACCAAGGGTACAACTCTACCAATCAAGCAAATGGGAGTTTTCCTAGGCCGAATGGGAATAGGCCATACCCTCTAATGCCAAAACCCAACACCAACCCATCCTATCCATCTATACAGCCTCAACCAAACCCGCCTCTAACTAATGAATTCCTTTCCACCCAAGTGAACTCCCTTGCGCAACAAAACCAAACCCTCTCGCACATCAACCAAACTTTGATGAACCAAATGCAACAACTTCAGGCGCAGCAGAAGTTGTTTGAGTCACAGCTTGCGCAGATGGCTAGTCCACCCCCACCATTGCCATATCCTTCTCACCCCCAACAAAACCCATCCACCCAGCCTCCACCACAAAATTCTCCTGACTCTAACCCTAAGCATCACACTTGTAAGGCGATCTTCCTAGGATCTGGAATCTCACATCCTTATCCAGCTGTAGCCAATGGAGATGATTTAAGGGAAGATCCCTCGACGGGTAGTGGTTGTCGAAGAGAAACTGAGCACAAGGAGAACCTTGAGGGAAGAAAAGAAAAGGAGGGTGGTGAAGGGACCGAGGAACCAAAAGTCGAAATAAATGAGTGTGAGGGGAAGAAGAAGGACGAAGATGAGAGATGGAGGGAGATACAGGAAAGGAGGAAACTTGAGCGTCAACATGCTCCGCCTCTACCTTTTCCTTACAAAAAGGTAGAGAAGCAACTTCAAGAAAAGTTTCTTAAATTCCTAGAGCATATGCGGCTGCTTGAAATGAAAATACCATTCCTAGAAGCCATGGAGCAAATGCCGCAATATGCTACGTATCTGAAAACCCTCCTAAGGAACAAGAGAAAGCTAGAGGGCAAAGTGATTAGCTTGCCAGAGCAAGTAAGTGCCATCATTCAGGGCACGTGGGCAAAGAAAGAAAAAGCTAAAGGACCCTTTGTGCTCCCAGTCACCCTTGGAAAACTCAATTCTAAGGGAGCACTCGCTGACCTTGGGGCCTCCATTAGCCTAATGCCGATGTCCATTGCCAAGAAACTCACTTTCGACCTCAAGCCATCACAGAAAACAATCCAGCTGGCCGACCGTAGTATAAAAGTGCCATGTGGGGAGTTTGAGGACCTTCCGGTCCAAGTTGGGAACATAGTAGTACGATGTGACTTCGTGGTACTTGATATGGCCGAGGATCCTTATACTCCTTTGATCTTAGGGAGGGATGCTTTGAAGACTTTGGGTGCCCTGATCGACTGTGAATCAGAGACTATAACCGTTAGGGTAGCCCACGAGAAGGTTGTGTTTGCCTTTTCTAAATCTTCAGAGGAACCCATGGTCGAGCAGATTTGTTCCTTTAGGGTGGTCGAGAATGATGCTGCAAAAGAAGTCAAGAGGTGTAGTGTTTCTGTTGCTCCAATAACAGTTGAGGTGTCAGATGAGGAAGACGCACAAAAGCGTCTTATTTATGGGGTTACAAATGGAATTGCTCCGCCAATGGAGACATATTATAAATCTGAGGGAACTGACGAGCCAGCTCGTAAACGGAAACGGGCTAGAAAAAGGAAAAAAAGATTGATGGCTCCACCCTGGCTTGGGGGAGCCCCGCATTCTAACCCACCTCCAGATGACCCTGGTTCTCCATTGCTTACTTCCGCCACTGCGGCTCGGTGGAGAGTTTTGACTCCCCACGCTGGAGGTGATGGTGATGCTAGGAGTGAATCCACTCCTACAACAGGTATAATTTCTTTATTTTCTTTTTCTGTATAAATTTGTGCCTAAATGTGTCGAACTTACCGACGTTAAACAAAAGTACTTACGGGAGATAACCCGGTGTTTGTTTTGTTTGTTTATTTGTATAGCAATAGCTTCCATAATGCTGATCTTTCTCCCTCTTGTTTCTTCTCTCCCAAGTGCCGGGACGGCTCTTGAGCTGGCTTGGGGGAGGGTTCTTGTGTTTTCAAAACTTCGAAAGATTAGCATTATTGAAACTATTACCTTGTTTTTATTTTATTTTATTTGCATGTCTAGGTGTGTTACGATTAATGTGCTTGAGTTGTGAAACTGACATACTAGCTCCTGACGTGTACATTATAGTGGTCTTATGCATACTCATGCTTTTCCTAGCCTTGAGCCTGTTTTGGGACCGAATAATTGATTGTTTTCTGCCTGACTTGGGGGATCTGGTCCTGCTTGGTTTGCGGCTTGGATGACTACCTTTTGAGGCACATTTTCAACTAGCCTAGTGAGGATTGAGCCTCCTAGGACTCCATTATGAGTCCTATGTTATTAAGTGCTAGTTAGAGAGTCTAAGTATTGTGTCTGTTCTCCTCCAGCATAGTCTTCTTATCTAAAGGCCAGGGATGATAACACGTTTGTAGTTACAACTATATGGCCAAATTGCCTACCATGAATATTGATTGACTTTAGGGTAAGCCAATTTTGTGCCTTTACTTTTTCTTCGTAGCTACATCACCTAACTCCACATGAGCCAAATATTCCCTCTTCTTACATAGAGGATAGTCAAGTGATTATAGTGAAGTGGTGCCCGTTGTATTGTGGTGAAAGATTTCGGTTGGAAAAATCGTGGTCGTATGATATGACTCTTTACATTACTCTCAGTTTATTTCAGAAGCATTTGCTTGAAAACAAAAAGAAAAAAAAAACAAGAAAAAAGAAAGAAAAAAAGAAAAAGAAAAGAAAAAAAATAGAAAGCGAAAAATTCGAAAATAAAGTTGGTGTAATGAGTTCATTTATGCGTATCCAGAAAATTTTTGGAAGTGGCATGGTTTTCGGAAGTCATAGCCATCCTTGGTTTGATTACCTTGGATTGCTTACTATCCTCTATTTAAACTCCACATCTCCAAATTTTACCCTACCTTAATCCCAGCCCACATTGCAACCTTTTCCAAACCTGTTCGACTTGGCCTGATTAGCAAGTTCTGTGCTGGAGAGTAGATAGGATGCAATCCCTAAGATTTCTCCTTGATTGAGTGTTTAATTCCCGACTCATCTTAAGTCGGACGATTATGAGCGAAACACGTACCATATTAAACACACGAGCGTACTAGAAATTTCCCACATCTTTTGGGAAATAGCATGGGGAGCGTGGACTTGTGACCTCATTAGGTAGTGGGTGGCATGGCATGTGTTGTAGCTTTTCCAGTGATCCCGAGTCTATGGAAAACGTTGTTTATCTTGGTATTATGCTTTTTTTTTTGAGCCCATTGTACTTGCACACCCATGGCTAGGGAAGAGTTTTGCGCGTACACGGCTGGCATTGTCCTGTTTTCCGCTCACCTTGCTTTTCATGAGTTTTGCTCAAGGTGCTGCCTTACTAGTTCATTTGCTAGGGACTAGCAAAGGTTTGGCTTGGGGGAAGTTGATGTGCTCATTTTAGAGCACGTTTACAACCTCATTTTAGTGTCGAGTTTCGTGCTTTTATATTGGTTTTATGCACGTTACATTCAATTTTACCTTGATCTTGTCCTCGAGCTGTTTTTAGGTCATTTCAGGTGATCTCGATGATTTCGAGGTAAAACGAGACGTGTTCGAGGCTTTGACACTTCTATCAAGAGTTTGAATGCGCGTATCATAGCTTGAGCATGTGTTCCAAGTCACTCTCGAAGATTCCATAAACTCTAGAAGCCACTAGGCACTTCAAAGGAACTGTTCAGCAAGGTTTAGGTTCAGATTCGACCGAATCTGACATCCATTTGGTCGAATGGAAGACAGGGATTCAAGTACATAAATCAAGCTCTCGGGAATAGCCGAATGAAGACTCATTCGGCCGAATCAAGACCTATTCGGCCGAATGGTTCCACTCATTTGGCCGAATGGTGGACAGATCGCAAAATCATCAAGCTTCTGTTTTGGGCGAATGTGAACACCATTCGGCCGAATCCACTATGCATTCGGCCGAATGGCCTTCTTTCCCGCATATTTTGGTTCTTTCTTTAGTCGGCGCTCGAGGGTTTTTCCTAGGGTTTTACTCCTTTTGTCCCTAGGGTATAAATACCCTCTTTCTCTGTACATAACCTTATGCCTACTTTGAGAGCTCTTGTGCCTCAACCTAGAACATCACTTTAAAGCTTTTCATTTCTTTCATGCATTAGTTTAGATTTACAGCTTTCGTTGTTCTCGTTTTCAAGCTTTGTATTTCAGGTTCGATTCCTATTTTGTTCATACAATTTCGTTTATGCAAGGTATTATTTCTTTTCTGTTTTAGTTCTTTTAATGCTTTCAAGTATTGTTTTTCTTGATTTCATTCCTCTAGCTATAATCACTGTTTCGTTTACAATTTTGATAGAGTAGTCATTGGTTCGGTTATAGTTCTTAGTTTTCGTTCTCTTGTTCATTTCCATTCAGTCTATTCGTGCTTTTAATCATGTCTTTTATTGTTACTATGTGTGAGTAGTCTTCTTAGGGGTTTGATTGGTGAAACCCTAGGTTGGCTTGTTCTTCATGCGTAGAGTTAGGATTTGAGATTGTTAACGGTTGATTGATTGATATTCGATGCGAATCTTGTCCTGCCACT
This sequence comes from Dysphania ambrosioides, assembly GCA_026401315.1. NCBI lineage: Eukaryota > Viridiplantae > Streptophyta > Magnoliopsida > Caryophyllales > Amaranthaceae > Dysphania > Dysphania ambrosioides. The sequence goes on from CM048662.1 coordinate 7,649,001, forward strand.
CCTTTGGAGACATAGGGCGATTATAGGTTGTTCGTGTGATTTATAGGGTCACAAACTTCCTCTCGTCATCTTGAGTGTTATGATTCATTGTTGACCGATTTCTCCTAATTTAGCGTATTGATAGTTCGATTGTCCTTCCTAGGGTGGAACTAATCTATCCCCGTTTTCCTTTCATAGTATAACATTGTTTTAGTTCTTGCTTATTTTTTGTCATTAGATTCATTTTATCAAATATCAAATAATTCCTTTACATCGAGTCTATAAGCTATCGCCCCTTGTCCTTGTGGTTCGATCCCCGACTTACCGCTACACTAGTTGTAGTAGTATTCGGGTGTTTATAAATTTAGTTTGCATAACTATTCTTTTAGTTAAACGACCTAAAAGAATGGTTTTCATTACCATAACCAAAATTCATGGGGTAATAAGAACCAAAGGACCAAAATCCCTAAGATAACTATAACTAATAGGGTGGTTATAGTAACCATAACCATAATAACCAAGGGAATTATGGGAATCAAGGCCAATTTCACCAAGGAGGTAACTCTAATAATAGGAATAATTGGAACAACAATAACAATAGAGGTTTTCCTAATCAAAATGCTTCCAATTCGAATGTGTGAGGTACTAGAGATCCTCAAGATAACTCTTATGCATAAACACCTCCATATAGATCCAATTTAGAGGAAATGATGGAAAGCCAAACTACACTGTTCAACACTTTCATGGCCTCTAGTGATAAGAACTTTAGTGAAGTAATGACTCATAATAAAATTCTTGAAACACAAATTTCTTAATTGGCCAATGCTTTAAAATAAGGGGCTAGCACTTCTGAAATTCTACCCAAGGTCTAGATCCCAAAAGACCCATTAATGCTACATCAACTAGGAGTGGGAAGGTATTAGAAGAGAGTGTCCCTAAGAAATACAATGAGAAAGTGAACATGAGTGAGCCTCCCCCTGAGAGTGATTTTGAGCATGAAGAAGAGAAATATTTTGAGAATGAGAAAGATAATGAGAGTGAAAAAAAGAGAAACCAAACAATTGCAAAGACTTCCATACCCCCATAAATTTGTGAGAAATAAATTAGATGTGCAATTTGGAAAATTTCTTGAAACATTGAAGAAAATTCACCTTTCAATCCCTTTTATTGATGCTATAAAGTAAATTCCTAAATATGCTAGGTTTTTCAAATATATTTTGAGTGGAAGGAGAAAGTGTGTTTTGGTGGAAACGGTAAATGTCACCGAGAATTGTAGTGCTATTATCATGAACAAGATGCAACCAAAGTTGAAAGATCCTGATAACTTTTCTATCCCTTGTGAAATATATGAAATGAAAATTGATAATTCTTTATGTGACCTTGGGGCTAGTGTTAGCCTTATGCCATATTCGGTATATCAAAGACTTAAGATAAGGGAACTTCTACCCACTAACATTACCCTATAATTGGCCGATCAATCCATTAAATTTGCAAAGGGTAGGTAGAGGATGTTTCTCTAAGGGTGGGAAAGTTTGTAATTCATGTGGACTTTGTTGTATTAGAGATGGATGAGGATGTTAACATTCCAATAATTCTATGAAGATCTTTTCTTTCTACTTCGGGTGCTTTAATTGATGTTAAAAGTGCTAAAGTTACACTAAAAGTAGGAGATGAGGTGATATAATTTGACTTGAATGAGAGCATGAAATATCCAAGATCATTTTTGGAAAATTATATGATGATTGAAGCTATTGATTCCATTGTAAATTTCTATGCATGTACACTTTCTCACTTCTAATGATTCCCTTGAGAATGTCTTATTGAACAAAAGAAAGATAGGGGAACAAAACAAGGAGATGGCATTGTATGAAGAAATGCTTGAAGGAAGTATGGAAGGAAGCATTGAGCAAGTATGGATGGGAATCATGATCCATGGTGCATTGGAGATAGCTATAACAAGACAAGGTAAGGGTGTTCCAATGGTAGAACTCAAACCTCTATCATCAAACCTAAGGTATGTGTTTTTAGATCCCAACTCAACTTATCCAATTATTGTTAATTCCTCTTTGAACGAGTGCCAAACTTAGATGTTGTGTGGTGTATTGAGAGACCACCAAGGTGCTTTAGGCTATACCATTAACAACCTCAAAGGTATTAGTCCCTCTTTATGTATGCACCATATAACACTTGAGGAGGGTGCTAAGCCTTCTATTGAAAGCCAAAGGAAACTTAATCCTCAAATGGGAGAGGGGGTGAAGAAAGAAATCACCAAACTCCTTGATGTGGACATCATCTTCCCTATTTTGAGTTTTGATAGTCGTTCTTTTAGGTCGTTTAACTAAAAGAATAGTTATGTAAACAAAATTTGTAAACACCCTAATACTACTACAACTAGTGTAGTGGTAAGTCGGGGATCGAACCATAAGGACAAGGGGCGATAGTCTCTACAATTGATGTAAAGGGGTTTATTTGGGATTTGATTAAATGAATCTAATGAAAAAAAAGCAAGAATTAAAACGATGATATGCTATGAAAGGAAAACGGGGACAAATCAGTTCCACCCTAGGAAGGATAATCGAACTATCAATACGCTAAATTAGGAGAAATCAGTCAATAATAAATCATGACACTCAAGATGACGAGAGGAAGTTTGTGACCCTATAAATCACATGAACAACCTATAATCGCCCTATGTCTCCAAAGGAGTGGCAGGACAAGATTCACATCGAATATCAATCAATCAATCATCAATAATCTCAAACCCTAACTCTACGCATGAAGAACGAGCCAACCTAGGGTTTCACCAATCAAAACCCTAGGGAAACTACTCATACATAGTAATAAAGACTAGGGCATACACAGTGATAAAGGACATGATTGAAAGCCTAAATGATTTGAATGTACATAAACAAGAGAACGACAACTACTCTATTAAAACCGTAAACAAAGCAACGATAATAGCAAGAGCAATAAAATTACCAAAAGCAATAAAGGAAAGCATTAAATGAAATAGAACAGAAAAGAATCGATACCTTTCATAAATGAAATTGCGTGAACGAAAGTAATTCTGAATCTGAAATACAAAGCTTGAAAGGAAGTGCAACGAAAGCTGTAAATCTAAACTAATGCATGAATGAAATGAAAAGCTTTAAAGTGATGTTCTAGGTTGAGTCACAAGAGCTCTCAAAGTAGGCATAAGGGTTATTTATAGAGCAAGAGGGTATTTATACCCTAGGGACATAAGGGGTAAAACCCTAGGAAAAACCCTTGAGCGCCGGCCTAAGAAAGAACCAAGAACTTCGGAAATAGGGTACATTCGGCCAAATATAGTGTAGATTCAGCCGAATGGAAGGAGTATTCGCTCGAATAGAGGAGAGGATTCGGCTGAATGAGGTACCATTCGGCCGAATGGTTGTCTCGTTCGCCTATATCAGAAGCTTGACGTTTTTGGGGCCTGTCCACCATTTGACCGAAGGGGAGGTTCCATTCGGCTGAATGGGAGTTTATTCGGCTATTCCTAAGAGCTTGAGTTATGTGCTTGAATCCCTATCTTCCATTCGACCAAATGGATGTCAGATTCGGTCGAATGCGAACCTGAACCTTGCTGAACAACTCCTTTGAAGTGTCTAATGGCTTCTGGAGTTTGTGGAGTCTTTGAGAGTGACTTGGAATGCATGCCCAAGCTATGATACGCGCATCTAAACTCTTTATAAGAGTGTCAAAGCCTCAAACACGTCACATTTTACCTCGAAGTCATCGAAAGTACCTGAAATAACCTAAAAACAGCTTGAGGACAAGATCAAGGTAAAACCGAATATAATGTGCATAAAACCAATATAAAAGCACGAGACTCGATACTAAAATGGGGTTGTAAACGTGCTCTAAAATAAGCACATCAATTTCTAGACAGGTTTCCCCCATTCATGAGGTCCCTAAAAAGGGGGGAATAAACGTAGGTGAAAATGAGAATAGTGAGCTCATTCCAACTAGAACAGTGACCGGTTGGAGGATGTGCATAGATTATAGACGTCTAAATGCATCCACTAACAAGGATCATTTTCCCCTCCCTTTTATTGACCAAATGCTTGAGAGACTAATAAATCACAAGTGTTATTTTTTCTTGATAAGATAACCTTTACCTGTCCATATGGTACTTTTGCATATAGGAGGATGCCGTTCGGACTTTGCAATGCACCGGTAAACTTTCAATGGTGCATGATGAGTATCTTTGGAGATATGCTTGAGGCCAAGATGGAATTATTCATGGATGATTTCTCGATAGGAGGCCTCTTATTTGAAGATTGTTTGTCTGATTTGGGAAAATATTTAGCAAGATGTGAGAAGGTCAACTTGGTCCTAAATTAAGAAAAGTGCAACTTCATGGTTGAAGAAGGAAACATCCTTAGTCACAAGACATCAAGAAAGGGGATTGAAAAGGATAAATCAAAAGTTGAAGTGATTGAAAAATTGCCACCTCTGATCAATGTAAAAGGAGTGAGGTCCTTCATGGGGCATGCCAGGTTTTAAAGGAGAATTATCAAGGATTTCTCCCTCATTGCTATAACTCTCAATACTCTTCTTCAAAAGGAAGATGACTTTATTTTTGATGAAAAGTGTCTTCATACTTTCAACAAATTAAAGGAAGCTTTGATCACTTCTCCAATTGAGTAAGGGCCAAGATGGAATTTTCCATTTGAGCTCATGTGTGAAGCTAGCAATGTTGCTATTGGAGGTGTGTTGGGACAAAGAATAGAAAAAAACTTCATGTCATCTACTACATGTCTTAGACTTTAAAATAAAGCTCAATGAAACTACACCACAACGGAGAAAGATTTTCTTGCTTTAGTACATGCTTTTGAGAAGTTATGGAACTACCTCATTGGTTCCAAAACTATTATCTACACTAATCATGCAACTATTCGGTACCTTGTGGAAAATAAAGAGTCCAAGTCTTTTCTTCTTCATTGGGTCCTATTACTCCAACAATTTGATGTTGAAATTCGTGACAAGAAAGAGGCCGAGAATGTAGTTGCGGACCATCTCTCCTATTTAGAAAATGCGCATGCAAGTGATGATGAGGTCCCCATATGTGATGAATTGAGAGATAATGTGCCTTATGTCTTGAATGAGAAAGAACTTCCTTAGTTTGCCAACTTGGTGAACTACTTGGCATGTGAAGAGTTTCCTCCCGATTTCTCCAAGAATCAAAGGAAAAAACTTAAAAGAGAATCAACACATTATGTGTGGGACGACCCCATTCTTTACAAAAGAGGAGTAGATGGTTTGCTCCGAAAGTGTGCTCTGGATAAAGAAGTGCAAAATGTGCAAAAGATGTGCCATTTCGATCCTTTTGGAGGCTACATGGGGACAAATGAAACAACCTTGATGATCTTGCAAAGAAGTTCGTGGTGATCTCACATCTTTAAAGATGCTTGGGAGTTTGTGAAGACTTGTGACCGTTGTCAACAAACCGGCAACATATCCAAGCAAAATGAGATGCCTCAACAACCAATACTTAAGCTAGAGGTATTTAATGTATGGGGTATGGACTTTATGGGACCATTACCTTCTTCTTATGGGAATCAATACATCCTTGTGGTGTTTGACTATGTTTCAAAATGGGTTGAAGCCATTGCCTTCCAAGCAAATGACCATAAGGTAGTAATGAAATTGTTCAAGAAAGTCATAATTATAAGATTTGGGGTTCCTAGAGTGGAGGTAAGTGATAATGGTTCACATTATGTTCATAGTGCCTTTCAAAGGATGCTAAGAAAGTATGGAGTTCATCAAAGGTTTAGTCTTACCTACCATCCACAAACTAGTGGACAAGACAAAGTTTCCAATCGTCAAATCAAGTTAATCCTTGAGAAGATGGTTGCAAGAAATAGAAAGGATTGGTAAAAAAAACTTGATGATGATCTTTGGGCATATAGAATGGCATACAAGACCCTAATAGGCACAACTTTATATCATCTTATTTATGAAAAACCTTGTCATCTCGTGGTTAAGCTTGAACACCAAACTCAATGGGCCTTTAAGAATATTAATTTCAATTTGGCTAGTACGGGAGATCAAAGATGGCTTGATCTACATGAGCTTGAAGAGATTCGATTGGAATCCTATGAGTATGATAGCAACTACAAGGCTCATTAAAAGGAATGACATGATCAAAAAATTGAAAAGAAAACATTTCTCGTAGGCGAAAAAGTACTTCTCTACAACTCACGAATGAAATTATCTCCCAAGAAACTTTTATCAAGGTGGAGTGGTCCTTATATTTTCAAGTGTTCCCTCACAGATTCATTGAAATCTTAGATTTGGATGGATTAATATCATTTAAAGTCAATGGGCATCGCCTAAATGAGGGTGCTCATGTTGGTTTGGTTGAGTTGATACAATGTAATCTTACTTCCTGAGTGTGGAGGTCATCAAGCTATTGACATTAAAAAGTACTTTCAGGAGGCAACTCGAGTATAAAAAAAAGAAAAGAGAGAGGGAGAGAGAGAGGAAAAAAAATTAAATGAGTAAAAATTTAGAGAAGAGGGCTTATTTGAACTGGTTTTGCTAACAATTTTGGGTGAGTATATGTTCTTGTGGTTTTGATGTAGGATTATGGAGCAAAAGAAGAAAGGAAAACAAACATAGTAAACCTGTCAATAAACTAGAGCGAGCACTCCTACCACTATGCAAGCCTGCTCCAAGCTCAAGCAAAGAATTAGAATGCTTCAAGCCAGGCTAGAGCAGGTGCTCCTTTTGGACTGCACGCCTGCTCTACCTACTCCACCTGCTCTGTATAAATTAGAAGCTATAGGTATCATAATGAGCTGGCACTCCAAGTGCTCAGCACGCTCGCTCAAATCTTGGTTCCAAAATTAGTCAACAAGTTTAAGACTTGGAGCGGGCGCTCTAAGATATTAGCATACCTGATCCGACCAAAATTGTAGCAAAATTGTAATTCGGAGCGGGCACTCTTTCACTCCTGCACAACCGCTCCTAACTGGGTAGCTACACTCAGAGGGGTTTTTGAAGGCTGGAGTAGGCGCTCCTACATGCCTGCACGCTTGCTCTAGTTAGATTTGGGTAAAAAAAGAGATTCTTACTTCTCTTTTTACCCTTTTTCTCCCATTTCTCACCATTCATTCAATATTCATACTCTCTCTCCTCCTCCCATCCATCTCTCTCTCTCTAAAAACCCCCATTTTTCTCCAACTTTTCTCTTCAAAATCTCCATTCTCTCATCAAATTTCTCACTAAAAATTCACAAAATTTTGTTTTTTAATCAATTCTCTTTCTATCAACACCAACTTTATCTAAATTTTAGCACAAAAATTTTGGACCCTAGAAGGCCACCATTGTTAAAGCAAGAAAAGCTTGGGTTTTTGAAGGAATTGGAGCAAGGGAAGCCTCAATTAAGCAACACATGGGAGTTTAAGAGTATTTTCATAGTCTTTTGGTATAAATTTCCTTCCCTACTCCACTTTCCCTCTTAAACCCTAGTGGTTTTTCTTCTTATTTCACTATTCTTGATTATTTTGATGAATTGTGTAGCTTACTTCATAATTTGTTGAAAATTTGAGAATTATTGTGCTTCATATGTTGGGGTGATTGATATTTGTGATAAACTTTGTTTGCTAGGTGAATGATTGATAATTGTGATTTTTGTGGATTAAAATTATTATGTATTGGTTGAAATTGTTGTTGGTTTTCAATTTTGTGTGTTGGAAAATATATTTGGCATTGTTTGAAATAGGTACTTGGTTTAAATCGGGGGTTTGAAGTTAAAGAGGTTGTTGTATATTGAGTTTTGGTTGTTTGTGGTGAGGTGTTTTTGAGTAAATTTCCTATACCCTTTTCCTTTCTCTAGTCATCATGGTTATGAGATTGTTTGGAGGTAGAGGGGCGAAGAAAAGAAAAACTCAGCATATCAGAGTCTGAATAAATGAAATCAATCTAGTGGAAACCAAAATTAAATCCAAAACCAAGGCACCACCCCTTCAACAATTAGAATCATAGAAAAATTAAAAAAGTACCATGCCGAGCACTCAAAAAGAAAAATACTTCCAATAAGATTTTCTTACCAAGAGACTTGCCAAATGTTAGGGGTCGAGGAAGGAATTTGGCTTGTGGCCCGCTATAGTATTCCACCACTTTTTGCTCCTCATAATTCATTGAAATGAAATCTTTGAGTGGCCTACCTTCAACCAAGTATACGATCCGAATAGCTTCTACCTCTTTAGCTACGAGGAGAAAAATTGATGGAATACTATAGCGGGGTATCCCAACTTTACCACACGATCTAGCCATGCTAGCCATATTATCCACCTCGTACTCCATATATTCATGAGAATTATGGGGTATGCTTTATTTTCCAAGCAAGACATAGGGAAGCTAACTACAGAGGAGATTAAAGGCCTCTTATGGCTTGCAAATTTGAGGGGGACCTCGAGGGTAGTATTAACATTGGATATTTTTTTATAAAGAGGTGTTTGGAAGTAAAGAGGAGTATAAAGGTGAGAGGGGAGATAATATGTAGGGGGGTGATCACGATTATTTCCATGGCATTGGGATTCACTGATTACCTTAACCAAATGACCCTAGTTAGCGATTCCAATGTCCTTAACATTCAAGGGCTTGCTTCAATGCATATGCTTCTTAAAGTTAATCGTCATGTGACCCGATACTCTTGGTTGGTCAGGAGTAAGCACCATTGCAGGCTACCCAATACGGTGGTAATGAATATCGTGGGGAACAATTAGCAAGTGCAGATTGAGCCATCCCCCGCAGGAGTTCCCGACCTTGACCAACCATCCCAACTCGCTGCCATAACATATCTACTATTCCTCAGTTTATGGGTGGCTCTTTCTCTTCCTTTTTCCTAGAAATAACTTTTAACAATCTAAACCTAACCAACCAAAGAATTTTGCAAGAAAATGAGTACCAAAGCTATGTTTTGGAGATCAGTTATCAAAACAAAGTTAAGAGGGGAGACTTTCTCCCCTATGTCAACTACCCTAACCATTTCGGAGCTACAATCTTTCCCTCCTTATGATTATACACAAACCAAGGGTTGTGATTTTATGGGGGACCCTTCAAATTACTTTATGCCCAAGACATGTGGTAATATGACTTATAAAGAGATCGATAACCACCCCAAAAGAAAATACTTTGGGTTTCCACCCGGGTTTGATGGTGGTTGGGGCACGAGCAGTGCACCAGATTTCAGTCACTATGATGGGAGTATCATGTAGACATTTTTATTTACCATTCCCTTCTCTTCTTTCCCATTATTTGTAACACCAAGGCTGGTGTCGAGTTCTAGCTTGGAGGGGGGGAGGGGGGGGGGGGGAGATGTAAATCGTTGTGTCCATTTAAGTGCAGGAACAAAAATAAAACATCTAGCTTGGGGGGAAGTCTTAAGCTCTTGGTGTATAGGGAGGTTCTTGATTTTGATAATGTATGTGCTTATATGTGATGCTATTTTGTGCATATATTGAGATGTTTGAGTTTGTATATGGAATGTTTGAAATTTAAGGCTTAGTTTAGCCATTGGGACTTGTGGTTGGTTTCATATTGTATTATGTTCTAGTTTGATGCCTAGTCAACAAGGATATTATAAGTAAATTTTGAGGTGGTTGTAGACACACAAAATTGAATTGATATACCATGTGAGTCAAAGGACATATGACTAGGAGCAACCAATATTTACTACAAACACGAATTTGAAGTCAATAAAGATAAACATGATAACTTAGATAATGATATCAAAAGACATATAATGTATGTTGGGATTAAAACATAATCTTCAATATACGGAGCCAAAATAAATTTATCCCCATCTTTGATTGATTTTATCAAACTTTGTTCTATGTATTCCTTCACCTTGGGTTGGCTTGTCCTGCATTGTGTGTCATAAATCTGTTGTGGACATAACCACCCAACTTTGAATTCAGACTCGCATTCACTCAAATCCTCGTGAAGTGCACTAAACTCATAACAAATAAGATATGTTAGACTTGTACATAACCATCCAACTATAAGTTCACAAAATGAGGAAATATAGTAGTGTAAGTATATTTCACCTCATGAAGACTTGTATTATAAATACATTCAACATTTCTCCTGATAGAAAATCACGAAAATCCACTTTATATACCCATGTTAGTGTGTCCTCCATGTAGTGGAACTGTTCTTTTGCCAAATCAACTTGAATTGACTTGTCATCAGGCACATTGCTAACACATGTATGCAACCATAAACAATCCTTGCTTAGAGTTTCAAGCACTTGAATACTCACAAGTGGATCTCCCTTTTTTTTGGAAGCGGAGTTAACCCTTTTGATGATACTACTCTCTTGTTCTTACTTCTTTCCTCCGCTTCCGTCTCTTTACTTGCGACCCCTCTTTATTTGCCTCATCTTTTTTCTTTATTTTCCGCAAAACCTTTATAGAAATTTAAACTCTTTTATCAATTGAAAAAATGCATATATAGAATAGTAAGATGAAAAAGAAATAATATAATTATTACCTCCTCTGAAAACCGAATCCAAGCACATGGCCATGTCACAAAACTACCTTGCGCATCCGACATTACTAATCAAAATTCAAATGTATTACTTCTGTGTGATCTACACGCATGTAACCTATGTCACCATCTCCATCGTCTTCCACACTGGATTTTGGATTAGTAAAAGGTAGGGAGTCTTCAAAAGCATCATACTCTTCCTCATCATCGACATCACCTATACGGAGGATACTCCTTTTACCCGCTATAACAATAGATCAATTTTTATCATTGAGGTCTATAATGTAGAATACTTGCTTAGCGTACGTGACAAGTATAAATGGTTCTTCACTATCACACAAATGACTTAAGTCAACAAGAGTAAATCCATAAGGGTCATCATTTTTAACACATCGTCAATTGTTATCTACCCACTTGCATTTAAAAAGACCAACAGTGAAACTAGAGTAGTCAAGCTCCCATATTTCCTGTACTCTCCCATAGTATAACAACTTGGCATCTACCGGTGATTAAACCTTGGCACTCGCGTAAAATGTAGATGACGCCAAAACGGAAAGACCACTATTTTGCAAGAAAGAGGACTTCTAATCTTGACCCTCAGTCCAAAAGGTGTACCCATTGACATCATAACCCTCATATTTGTTGATATCTTCACAGAGACCAAAAGCTAACCACTTCACAGTTTTAGACACATCCTCGAGTTGTTCACATACAACTTGATTGTGAAACCAATCAATAAATGTCTTCTTATGCAACTGCATCAAAGATCTATCCCCTTTAGAAGGAATTCTAACACGCAATTCCTTGTAATGCTCATTCAAAAAGAGATGGACATCTGGAACATGATGTAAGACATATAAGTGTGCTTGTAGGCACTGTTCTCTAGGAGGTGTGATTAATTTTGAACTAATTATTCCCTTTCCCTGAAGTATCCCTTCATGTCGAGAGGAAGGAAGTCCAATAGGCTCTACACTGGCCATATACTCAGCTATAAAATTACCAATCTCATCGCTCACGGTGCCTTGAATCATACTACCCTAGGGTTGTGCCGGGTTCCTCACTTTCTTTTGTAAAACCCCCATATGTATTTCAAAAGGATAACACCACCTCAAATAAACGGGACCTAAAAGCTTGATTTCACGAACGAGATAGACAATTAGGTGAACCATAATGTCAAAAAACAAAGGTGGGAAATACATCTTAAACTTGCATAAAGTTTCAATCACATCTGCTTGAAGGGCATCAAGTTTAAAGGGATCAAGCACTTTACAACATATTGTGTTGAAGAATAAACACAGTTTGGTAATAGTATATCTCACATGTTTTAGAAGTATCCCCCAGATTGCAATTGGTAAGAACACTTGCATCATGACATGGCAATCGTGGGATTTCATGCTTCCCAACTTCAACTCACCATTCAGGGACACAAATCTTTTCATGTTAGATGAGTACCCCGATAGAATCTTAATGTCATAAAAAGTCTCACAAAAAATTCGCTTATCTTCTTTAGACAATGTGTAATAAGCCAGTGGTAAATAAATCTTTTCAGCATTTTTAACCATCTTCTTTTCTACCTTCTGTTTCTTGTCACTTGTCACCTTTTCTTTACCCTTTCCCTTGTTCGTGTCACCTCCTTCTTTGGCTCTATTTCTTTTCTTTACCTCCTTAACATGTGGCCATAACTCTTAGAAAATCCCCTTGCATTTTAAATAATCTCGCACGGCCTTTACATCCTTTGTCTTATCTGGAATGTTCATGAGCGTCCCGAGTATTGCATCGCATACATTTTTCTCTATGTGCGTAACGTCAAGGCAATGTCTAACCTGTAGATCTCTCCAATATAGAAGCTTCCAAAAGATTGACTCTTTCTTACATAACCCTTCACCCCCTTGTCTTGGTTTACCAAAAACCGTTTCAACCCCCTTAACCTGTTCGTAAACCTCATACCCGCTTAACGGTCGACAAGCTATACGCTCTTCAACCTCTCCATCGAATGCCTTCTTTTTCTTATGATAAGAGTGATCACGTGGGAGAAACTTTTGATGGGGCATGAAGACATGTTTGCACTTAGGAATCCACGTAGCTTCCATGTCATTGATACAAATTGGGCATGCTTTCTTCCCTTTATTCTTATACTCGGATAAGTTACCATATGCCAGGAAGTCATTGACGGTGCATAAAAGCATTGCATGCAATGTGAACATTTCATTAGCATGTGCATCATACACAGAAACCCCTTCATCCCACATCTTTTTCAAATCCTCAATGAGGGGTGTGAGATACACATCAATATCATTTCCAGGTTGCTTAGGACCAGAGATCAGAAGCAAAAGCATAATGTACTTACGTTTCATGCACAACCAAGGAGGCAAATTATAGATAACTAAGAGTATCGGCCATGTACTATGTTGAGAACTAAGAGTCCTAAATGGGTTCATTCCATCAGTACAAAGTCCGAGCCTTAAATTACAATCTTCATCCTCAAATGTCTTATGCAACCTATTAATAGTCTTCCACTCGGGAGAATCAGTTGGATGTGTGAGGAGACGACCTTTCTTCAACCTATCTGCATGACACCTTAAATTTATAGCATCTTTCTTTAGAGAAAACAAGTGCTTGAATCTTGGAATTATTAGAAGATACCATAACACATTAGATAGGAGACCTTTAGCACCATGAGCCCCTTTACGCTTGTAATGTGATAACCCACAATGCAGACACTCTTCTAAGTTATCATGTTCCTTTCAATACAATACACAATCATTCGGACAAGCATGTATCTTCTGGTACTCTAAGCCGAAAGGGAACATGAGCTTTTTGGCATAATATGTCAATTTTGGAAGTTCATTTCCATCAGGAAACATCTCACCTAACACTTACAATAAACTTGTGAAACAACTATCACTCCTGTTGAACTTTGACTTAACATTGAAAAGTGTCAACACGGATGTCAATTTGGTGAATTTTGTACATTCAGGGTATAGAGGCTTCTCAGAGGCCTCTTTCAACAAGTCAAACACACGAGGACATTTTCCTTACTCATCCTTGACCCCTTCCATCATCTCATCAACATGATTTATGTCCTCATTTGCATCATCCTTGTCAATCTCATACTCATTATTCTCCACCATATGAGCAACATTTTCTTCAACATGGATATTTTGTGGAACAACGTTTCCTTCATAAACTCCCTCCTCACCATGCCAAACCCAAACATGATATTGAGGCCTAAATACATGCCAAAGTATATGCTCCCTAAGGATGTCAACGCTATCAACCTTTGATACATTGTCACACTTGACACATGGGCAATAGAATCCAATTTCCCCTATCCTAGCCTAATGTTCGACAACAATACTACAAAATTCCAAGACCCCATCCACAAATTCTAATGATTCAATGCCCCTATACATCAACGAACGATCTTTTTCCATCCTTAGACTAATCAAGATCCCCAAGTAATGAGTAAGTATTGAATGAGTTCCTTAAAAATAAAGAGCATTTAGAAATAATCTGGTTTACTAACAATATAATAGAAATATTCCTAAATAAATAAAAGGGGGAAAAGAAGTAATGAACTTCCATACTTAGCTTTGAATACATGTTTTCAAAATTGTTACAAATAAGTTAAACAATCACTTGTATACATTTCCCCACAACATATGAGCATAGGAAATGGGATATAGACTGTTATCACAAACTATCCAGTACCCATTTCTCACACAATCATGCACTCCCATTATAAAAGAGAATATAACATCATAATTTCTCTTTACTAGATATTTTCATCTCACTTTTAAGCAAAAGAGAATATACAATGATTCTGTTCAATAATGTTCTTTGTATTCTTCATTTAAATTTGTTCTACTATATAATGTAATGATCACATTTAATCCACGTACTTTGCAAAACAGAGTTACTTTAATCCCCAAGAGTAAACATATTCAACGTAACATACACTAAAAAACTTTATGGTTTCAAAAGAAGGAAAAAAGAATGAGTTACAAACTAGATATGATGCATAAAAAAAAAGGAATAAAGAATGAGATATAGAGCAAGTTGTACGGGGGTTTGTAGGATTAATTTTATCTTAACCTAATGGTTTTGTTGAAACTTTCAATCCATTTGAACTTTGAAGAGCTTGATTGTTCTACTTTACTATATTGAAAAATGAAATATTTGATATGTTTAATTTATTAATTATACCACAAGTTGTTTTCTCTAAGTTGGATAGAGGGAGTGAGTAGAGTTCTCAACATTAAATAATCAAGTCGAGGTGGCTCTGTGATATAGTAATTGTAAGGTTAAAAACTAACGTACAAAAGACCATGGAATGTTCCCTTAAGAGCATGCCACAAAAGTACTATAGCAGTATCATAAGCATATATTGTTAAATATTTAATTAGCATGTAATGTTCCTTTTCTAAATTTATGAGCATCAAATTCTACACCTACACACACACACACACACACACACACACACACACACACACACACATATATATATATATATTCACAAGTACATACATCATGTGTTTTAGCAGCTCATGTCTTTAATGCAGTTCAAGTACAGATTATTATAACACTGTAAAATCCTTGATTCACTGATTTGGTTTTTAGCCAAAATTTGAAGGAAAATAGCATGAGTCATCTATTTTTTGGCCTTCATATGAAGTTAAGAGTCAGCTCTTTCGATATTGCTCATTACCATCATTAATATTTTACTCTATAAAGGTTGTCTTTAAGGAAGACAAGGACATTGAAGCTTATATAAGCACTAAAAGAAAGAAGCCAGCCATGCACACTATAAAGAAAGTCTTTTTGACTACTTCATTAATTTATGTACAGTACAACTTTTTTCCTCATCCTCCTGACCTTATCTTTAATTATCCAAAAGAAAGAAAAACGATAGCTTACTAAATATCTAAATCATAACAAAACTAAAGAGAGGACTGATCTTCCTTGCGTATGCCCTAATACCAGGAACACTACCTAGACGTACAATACACTATCCTACACAAATATCAAACAAATCACCTTAGCCGATAAATTATGCAAAGAATTAGCGAAGGAAGGAATGGCTTTAACAGTAGCTCTATTCCATGTGAGATGTTCTTATATTTCATTACATACATCCCTAATCCCTACCCTCTATCCCTACACCTAATCACATGCATTTATGTTCATGTATATTTTGTTACCCGAAGATCTAAAGTCAAATGCAATAACACAAATCCAACAAACCCAAGTCCGAATACTCCCATCCCCATAACCGGAAAGAGAGAACAAGGCATAAACTTAAACAAAAATTCAAAAAACATACCTTTAATGTCGAGAGAATGAGGCTAGTTATGGCTGGTGTAATGTCGTTCGAATTCAGTGTCGTCGAACAAGATTGAGGAATTGTTGAACGTTGATGCATGCAGTTAGGGCCGGTGTTTATTGGTGGCATGTAATGTCAAAGAAGGGAGGTTATGGCGTGGGTTATGGGTTGAAGAAGGATGCACACGCGGGGAAAGGTTTTTGAAGATAAGCAATGCAGCGCGCTGACTGCGGTATATGTGCTAGGTTTAAATTGATTGGAATACATTGACTGCGGTACATTATGCTAGGTTATATGCTCTGGTCCAAGAACCGCAGCCATTAATACATTATATGCTCCGGTTCTAAAAAACCTAGAGCTAAAAACCTAGTTACATGCTCCGGTTCAAGGGAACCGGAGTAGCTATTACTACCAAAAATCCAAATCATCCTTATACTCCGGTTTTATTAATAACCGGAGCATATAGCGTGTAGTATATCTAGTTTTTCCTACTAGTGTCGTGTATTTCATAGGTTGTTAAAAATATTGTTTGGTTCAAGGCTTAGCATAAACGAGTGTTATAACCTTGCTATCATTAATCTTTTCAACTTTTGGGCCTGGTTTATTCTACAACAAAAGGTCAAGATTAACATGATGTGATATTTTGATATAATAATCATACTCTATTTAGGATTTTAATGTGTTTTTTAGTCCTATTTGAATTAGGGTTTGCTTTATATTTCGCTTATGTTTTTACCTTTTATTTGAGAGGGTTTTCATGTTTTAAGCCTTAGTTAGGGCCATGGCCAAATTTAAGCTTTCTTTGTTCAGTTTGAAGTTGTTTTAGAAGAGTTTGAGTCAGATTAGGAAACTAGGAGCTATTACTATTTCAATAATCAAAGTAGGAGTGTTAACAGAGTCCTAAACCTACTAAATCAAAATCAGTATTTTGTTAAGTAAAGCTTGCTTACTTACTTTTAAGTCTATGTGATAACCTTTGAGCTCAGAATTTAAGTTTCTTGCTAAATTCCAACCTAAGGAATGTGTTTTCTTTAGTTATTATCTAGGTTATTTGTTAGCTTTCACATCATATTTTATATAAAGTTTTAGACTCATATTTTAGAAAAGATCTTAATATTATTTTAATTCATCTCTCTTTCCATTGTTAAAAAATTGTGGCTAATCTCTCTCACATTTAATCTAAGTATATGGACGAGGCTATTGAAAACCTATTAAAAATATATAATTACCTAAACTAATTTAGCTTAGGTAAGTATGGTCAAATCCCAAGAGATTATCGGATCAATTATGCTAAATTGACTTTAACCTCTAATAAGCTAAAAGGAAAGTATATGATGACTCTATTATAAAACTACTTCTAAAGAACAATTATTAAATTAGTTGTAAGCAAATGGATTTAAGATACCTAGGATAGTGAATCCCTATTAATATGGACTAACATAAAATGATGTTCCCGACTGCTCGAACTTAGTTGATTAAACTATTCCTAAGACAAATACTCCCTAAACATTGTTAAGGACCTCTTTCAAATATCTATAGCTTCCCTCTAATGTAGTTTAACCTAGTTTCATAGAATCATGCATAGAAAGATATTAAATATGGAATTCTTAAGTCTTAATGTTCATGACATCTACTTTAGTGATTTCATTCACACCTTAAACTAGGATTCTAGAGTAGATTCTAAACCAATTATCTTTTGCTGTGAACATAATCCATATCATTAATATGACTGGTTAAAGCTTGTTATTGAGATAATGGTGTAAATTTAGGATGTGGCTTGAAATTTAAAATTATTCTAAAATTAACTAACCAAGTCTTGAAAAATTCCTTTTAATATGAGAACGGAGCATTTTAAGATAAAGCTTATATATCGTATTACATCGACTAAGTCGTCTGAATTGTTTCACCATCTCTAGATTGTTCCCCTTGGGAATATGGGCAAGGAAAGTTTTATTCTACTCTCTCAAAAGAGTGACACCACTAAGAAATTAAAGGTAAGAACTACATCCCTTACATTCTCATTAATAATATCTCGGAATCTCTAGAAAAGTGCTAGGGGAATGTCATCTAGACCTGGAGATTTAAGGGTATCTAAGCCAAATCACAATCTTAACCTTATTCTTAGAGAATAACTTGTTTAAAAGCCTAATATGATCATCTCACAAAGAAATAAGAGATGAAAACCATAATTCTTTAATCATCTAGAACATATATTACCTAAAACATGCCTAAATCGCCCAGAACACATCAACTTGAGTCAAAATAGCTTAAAGAGGAAGCACTTAGGATAAGAAACAAGATTTGTGGTACAAAATAAAATTTTCACCTAAAACATGCCCAAACACTTCAATTACATTGTTTTGAGACAAAATAGCTCAAATATGAAGTGTGCTGAGTATGAAACTAGAATTTGGCTGGAAAAGAAGAGGGTTCACATAAAATATGCCTAAAACACTTTAATTACACGGTCTTGAGTTAAAATAGCTCCAATAGGACAGAGTGTTTAGGGTAAGAAATAAGGACTTGGGTAGAAAAGAACATGTTTTACCTAAAATATGCCTAAAACAACTTAATCACATTGTCTTGAGTCAAAATAGGTCAAATATGAAGCGTTTAGGGTAAGAAACAAGATTTTGGGTAGAAAATGGCATTTTTAATCTAAACACATGCCCTAAACACTTATTTATTACTTTGAGTCAAAATAACTCAAATATAAACGGTTTAGGATAAGAAACTAGATTTTGGGTAGAAAATAACATGTTTCACCTAAAACATGCCTTAAACACTTTCATTTACATTGTTTTGAGTAAAAATAGATAATATAGGAAGACTTAGGGTAAGAAACAAGGATTTGGGTTGAAAAGAACATGTTTTGCCTAAAATATGCCTAAATAGCCCAAATAGATCGTCTTGAGTCAAAATAGCCCAAACATGAAGCGTTTAGAATAAGAAACTAGATTTGGGGTAAAAAAAAACATATTTCACCTAAAATATCCCCAAACACTTCAATTACATTGTTTTAAGTTAAAATAGCTCAAATATAAAGTGGGTAAGAAATAAGAATTTGGGTAGAAAAGAACACGTTTTACCTAAAATATGCTTAAAACATTTCAAATACATCGATTTGAGTTAAAATAGCTCAAATAGAAGGCATTTATGCTAAAGAACAACTACTTGATAGAAATGACTTAGAAACAACATTTTGACATATGATGTGCCCAAACCACTATAAAGTTCATCGTTTTAAGTCAAAACATTATATTCTCCCTTTACTTTTGAAATACATTATATTATACATTGCTTTAATTTTAATCATCGATCTTAGGTTTACAAAGGATTAAAAGAGAAGCCTTACCAAGCTATTGCAACACTATCAAAGATACCTAAGTACCTAAAAAATGCAGTTCGGGAAAATAGGGGTTGAAATACAAAGAGATTATTGGATTGATTAGGCTACCTACGTTTTACTTCTTTCAGGCTAGGATAAAAAAGAAGAGGATCATGAAATAAACTAAAGCTAGAAAATAACTTAAAGCTAGGACTATGATCAATATATTAAAAACATCTAGGATAACAAATCCCTACTAATATGGATAGATAAGTGCTTGCTGATTCTTCCTACTTCGAGCGTTTGACAATTAATTTATGCATTTGACGACTACTTTGTGATTTTGACGCCTAACTCTTGAGTGCTCTATTAGAGGAATGTTCTTGGTGGATATTCCCACTATTAGGTTATTTTCAGATCAAGGATTAAAGCCCAAATACCAACCAGATCTCACGTCTCTCAACAAAACACATGCGCTAGCTATAGGGGTTCACCCACATTTCCTTCAATACCCAATAATAAACCAAAGCTTAATATGAAGTGGTGTAAGTTCACTCTCCCTTCTAATACTCCAATTAAGACCAAACACACATGCAATCAATTTTGTCTAGTTTTGTTCTATTGCGCAAATATGAGAATTTGCTAACTTTGACTAATTGATTCTAATTAAATTATTGGTGTAAGTCTTACCAATGAATTTTAAATCAACAATAATGGTATGAGGCATGAATTAAACACATCCTAACATCAATCCTTTACAAATCCACACAAACAACAATTCCTCTAAATATGCTGACATTTCAATATGCTTCAAACCTAAGTTGTTTAAAACTCCAATAATCTCCAAATTAGAAAGTTATGAATTTTATTCTAATGCAATAAAAATTTTCTCAATTATCAAAAATCAATGAAAGGCTAAAGTCACATACTTTAGTTAACAAATCAACACACCAAGATATAATAAATGAACCAAACTAAGGGAAAATAAGATAGACAAAGGTCACAAATACTCTATGGTATATCACAAAGGAATTATTACCTTTGGGCGTTCCTAATGTGCCACGATTGGAATAGCAAGGAAAATACTAATGCTCACACTTCACGTGTAAAACATAAGCCAAATTTTTTTAATAAACTTCAAAACTAAATTTCTTATTCATGTCTTGCCCCAAGAAATAAGGAAACCTTTGCAATATTTAATACAAGCTAAAACTCTTAACATAAAATCCTAATGCACAAATTAAAGTCCAACAAATAACATGCCTAAAGAAGTCATAGAAAACTAAGTTACAAGCATAGGAAATCTGGTCAGCAAATAAGAATTAAAGCACATTCCTAAAAAGAAATCTAAGCAACTAAATGACTTATGCTAAATCTAATCAGCAAAATTACAAAAGATAAACTAGTTAACATCTCCTAATGCACATCCATATCCTAGGAAATTGACTTACATACAACTCTTACTTAAATAAATAAAATAAGAAAATAAAACAATGAAATTACAATGCACTTCAACTCCCAAGTGTTGGTAGATCCTTGGACTATTCATGCTAGCCCACTCCATCACTTGTATCTTAAAGCTCACGTCAATGGACTTCCATCAAAGCTATCACAAGTCCTTTGGTCCATGAAGGCTTTCACTAGAGGAAAAATTAACATATACTACATTTTATATGCTCTACTTCTTTATAAAGCCGGAGTATAAGCTTATGGATGATTCATTAATATTTTTTTTTTGTATAATATTATGATAGTTACTCCGGTATAATCCAAGCCCATATCCAAGTATGATCAAAGCCCATGTCCATACAAGCCTAAGCCCATGCAAGCCCTTTAAGCCCAATGGACTTTGTTGATATGGATCCATCGTCCCGCATGTAGCAAACTTTACCACTTGAATGAAGTTTGTCCTCAAACTTAGAAGCTTCACATGGAAAGTAATCTCGCCACCCATCTTCTCTCACACAAATAGCCCAAGCAAGTATCCATATCCTTTGATCATGATCATCAAGCCATCTATTGGCTAGCCTTAAGCCATGGTCTTTGACCTTCCCATGAATTGAAGATGATGGATACTTAATAGATGAGAGTATGGAATGGTATAGTTTAAATGTTATCACCATGAAAGGTCGTGTACCTTGCATTCATAAAGGTCAGTAAGAAAAAAATTAAATCATAGGCAAGGTATCACATGTCATACCACTTCCTTCATGTGTTGACTCTATACTTCGGGCTTCTCCATATGAGTCTTCAACTCCTATGAGCCCACAAGAATCTCTATATTTGTTCCTCCCCAACTCAAACCCTGTAAAGGCCCTTGCCTCCTCTTTAAGTGCTTTAAGCCAATCTGCCTCTTACATAATCAGAACTTAAACTATGATAAGAAGGTTATAAAAGTGAACTACCAAGAATTGATACATGACCGAGAAATTAAAGGAGTCCTTTACTAAGTAAGCTACAAAACCAGTCTTTACCGGCCCCAAAAGATCATAGCTCGGATATGCCAACTATTGGCTAAACATTATAAACCCTTCTCGAATCTAAGCATTCCCTTTCACCCGGGCCAAGTTCTTCTTCCTCCTTTTCATTCTACTAGGATTCTCATAGATCTCAAAGCTTGCCAAAGTCACTATTTTTTTATTAGGATACTCTAAAGTAGGATGACCTATCCCTTAACATCAAAAATATCTCTCGAGAAGCTTCCTAGGTTTAAAACTTACTCTAGCCTTATTCCAAGTCTTTTGCAAGGGTTTTGGGTTAGTTTCTTGTGTGGTAGTAAGTTTTGGAAAGAAAGTGTTATTAGCAAAGGATCGTGAGGGTTCCAATGTACTTTTGGCTTTATGTTGGTTTTTCACTTTGTGAGATAACATGGTTAACTCCTCTAAAGTAGGAAAAAGGTCTAACTCCACCACATATGTAATCCTAGGGCTTAATCCTTACAAAAACCAAACTAGGCTTTGGGGTTCATCCTCATTCATATTACACTTCATCAACAAATAGTTGAACTCTCTAACATAGTCCTCCACTGTCTTTGAACCTTGATTTGAGTTATGAAGTTAAGTATAACTCTCTTGGATGTAGTATTTTTTGCATGAACTTAGCCTTGAAGTGCTTCTTCATCTTCTTCCATGTTCTGTTCTTTTCCTTTCCCATTTTACTCCCTCTTCTTGCATAAATTAGCCCACCAAGTAGACGCATACTTCCTTATCTTTTATGCCACAATCTTCACTTTCTTATCTTTTGGAAATAGTCTTATAATAAAAAAATCCTCTCCACTACCCTCAACCATTCTATGAAATTATCCGGATCCAATATCCCTTTACACTCTAGTATATCAACCCTAATTTGATTGGATTCGACAGACCTCGGAAATGGTTTCGAAGATTGTGAACTCCCTATGGGTTTTTGCTTCCCTCCACACTCTCTTCTTTATGCCTAGAAATTGATGGTGTGGATACATCTCCCCTTTGCCTCCTATATACTAAGGATAGATCCCTCAATTGAACTTTCATATAACACATCCTACATTCCATGTCTCCCTCTTCTTACTCAAAGAGTGCAATCTTCACTGCCCATTCGTTGCTACTACTACCCATCTTTTCAACAAAGTTATGTACTGATTAAAAAAAGTCATTCTAATTCCTTCTTGCTTAGAATTTTTACTTCTTGGAATTCGATGAAATTTTATACCCAAATCACCCATGTAATAAGGATTCAATTGCCAAAAGAAACTCTGATAAGGACTAAGTATAACTCTAGCAAAAGGAAAAAACTCCCAGATTCTCCAACTACTACATGAATAGATACCCTCCAAATGTTCAATCCTCCATAGAATGCGTCTCTCAAAAAAATCCATAAAATTCTATGGAAATGAACTTCAAAAAGAGAAGAGTCTAACTAAAAAATAATCATACATTTAGATATATAACTAAGGAGATATGACCTTTCAAAAGATCAATCAAAAATTGATCCAATCTGACTGTTTGTGCTCTATAGATAGTCGACTCGACTTTAGGCTTCAAAAAAAACCTCTTTCTCTAATATCAAATGTTAGAGGAATGTTCCAGTGGGTATTTGTACTATTGGGTCATTTTTGGATCAAGGGTTAAAGCCCAAACATCAATAAGATCTCACGCCTCTCAACAAAACTCATACGCTAGTTATAGGGTTTCACTTGCTTGTCCTTCAATACCCAAAATAAAATAAAACTTAATATGAAGTGGTGTAAGTTTGCTCTCCCTTTTGATGCTCCAAACAAGGCCAAACACACATATAATTAATTACATCTAGTTTTGTTCTATTGCACAAATCAAAGAATTTACTAACTTTGGCTAATTAATTCTAATTAAATTATTAATATAAGTAGTTCCTATGAATTTTAAACCAACAATAATGCTATGAGGCACGAATTAAACACAACCCAACACCAATCCTTCATGAAACCACAAAAGTAAACAACAATTCCTCAAAATATGATGACTTTTCAATATTCCTTACTATAGTGCATTCAAGACATACCTAACCTTAATCAAGCAAGGAATCATTATTCCTTATAAAAACACTCAATCAAGACTAAAGGAAATGTACTTCCCTCAATTATATTAGGTGAGGACCCTTCTAATTAAATTTATTTTCTTTTTGATTTACTCTACTTCTATTCCATTCACCATCCATCTTCGTTTTTAGTGGTGTTCATCCACTAAAGGGCATATGATTGGATCTTTTTGTAATGATCGCAGAGGATACAAACCTCCTTCTACATGAGCATTTTATTTCAATCGTATACAACTTTTATGAACCTTAATCAACCAAAGAGACATCAGCATTGATGTTCTCTTATGACCAACTCTAAAATCTTTTCTTTATGTCTCTTTTACCTATGATAAGAAGGATTAGGAATAACTCCTTCCTTCACTAGGTTAAGTCTTAAGATCCTAACTTTGAGCATCATATTCAAGGAACTATCCTCATGGATAGGATCCTCTTAACTTCTCAAGCAATCCCTTTCCCTTGTATCTTTACTTATTGTAATCTATTCACATTATGCAAGTTTCTTTTCTTTAAGTCTATAATGAAGAGACTTAGACATCTAAATTCTTTCTAGACTTATTAAATCTTTGACCCTTTTTTATGAGCAAACCCTAAGTGTGCGTCATACTTGAATGTACATTTAGGTATTGTGCTAGGGCTCATTTCTTGTTAAGCATCATAAAACATACATTGATGTTTATTTTTATCTTTTAGTCAATGATGTTTAAAGGCTAAATCATATAAGTCATGTATGAACTATACTTTTATTTAGTTGAAGTATGTCATGGAGAATATTCTTGTTAGGATTAATTCTTTATTTGATTAGTAAAGCTTCAACTCATGTTTATTCATAATCCATACTTTGCATATTTCAATATTTCTCTGTAATGCTTAAATTTCAATTCTCGCACTTTACATTCTGCACTTTTATTTTTTTAATCTTACTATGCTATAATTGTGTATGACCACATTTATGTTTTTGTAGTAACTCAAGAGCTATTGAAGTGCTATCATGATTAATAAGATAAATTGGACAATCGGCCATGGGGACCCTTAATCTTGTGAACTTTTATGAAGTGGTCACCCAATCTAGATTAATACACATAATCCTTAACTTACAAAATTGACTAAATCTAGAGTGTTTTTTCTTTGTATATGCATGATTTCCCAGGAACTAAAACTTTCTTGTTCCATCTTAATGAAAATGACATGCACATTATTTCTTATATTGACGTAGATGTCTCATTCCCAAACCTTCTCATAGTTTGAAAACCGCTCATGCAAGTCTTTTTGGGTATTCAAACCCTATTGGGTGTCCAGATCGTCCTTAATAGTTTGGTGGAGACTCTTTGACACTTTAAAGAAGCTTAGTCAATCCTTATCAACGAGCACAATTGTAGGGTACTATTAAGGGGAACCCCTCTCCTTTCTCTTAATCGATAATGGAAGGTTAGGTTGTAATAATATAGACTTCCTAGTGGTGATTCACTCATCGAATCACTCACCCAAAACCTAATTGGGTTTAAGACCCTTAAACTGCATTGCTTGCAAAAAAGGCCCCTATAGTTTACCATGTCTCCAGCATAATTAGCATTGGCATATCCTCTTAGATCTAACGAATACCTTCTAGGATAGTATAAGCATAGATTATTTATTCCTTTCAAATACATAATTATTAGTTTTACTACCATTAAATGAGTTTCTTTGGGATTCGATTATAACACAGCATACAAACCAACACTAAATGCAATATTAGGTCAACTGGCAATTAAATATAACAAGAATTCAATCATTCCTCCATAGTTAGATTGATCAACACTCATATCGTCTTATAGTAGTTCCCATGGGAGTATGATTCACCTTAGCACTTTCTAGTTCATACTTCTTTAGAAGTTCCCTTAGGTACATTTGTTGGTGTATCATTGATCCTTTCTCCATTTTCTTGATTTGCAACCCAAGAAAGAAGTTTAATTCTCCTATTATATATGTTCATTTGGAATTCATTATCCATTAGATCTGCAACGTACTTGCACAAAACTTATTAGTTGTACAAAAGATAATATCATTCAAATATACTTGCGAATAAGTCAACTCCTTTTGAATTAAAAACAAAATCTTATCAGTTGTACCATATTTGAGATCATTTTGTAAATGAACATGGAAAACCTTTCATACCATGATCAAGGTGCCTACTTTTGCCCATAAAGAGCCTTTTACAACTTATAGCCATGGTTTGGAAAGTTAGGATTTTTGAAATCGGTGGATTGTTCCCTAAAAACATTCTCACTTAAATATCAATTTCAAAAGGCATGTTTTACATCCATTTTATAAAGCTTTAAATCCATATAAGTAGCAAAGGCAATTAAGAATTAAATTGCTTCTAATCTAGCAATAGGAGAAAAAGTTTCTTCAAAGTCAATACCTTCTTATTGGTTGTAGACGTTTACAACTAATTTAGCCTTCTTCCTGACAACTATTCCATATTCATCCTACTTGTTCCTAAATACAAAATTGAGTCCAATTACCTTTTCCTGCTCAAGTTTGGACTTAAGCCGTTGCCCCTTGTTCCTCTCAAACTTGTTGTTAGCATTCTTTGATGCTATAAAGTGATTTTTTGGTTCTAATGTGGATAAGAACACATGGAAGGCACAGTAGTTCTTGATATAAGATTGTGTCAAAATTCCTTTTCCAATTTCACTGATTATGAGATCAAATGGATGGGATTTAAAATGTTAACAAGGTTTTGGCTAAAATATGCAATTGGAACTTATCCCAAACTTTTATCACTAAGACTTGCTTCTACAACTAGAACTTCTTGTTCCCGAGTTCCTAATTCATCATATGCTTTTGGAACTTTTTCATTTCCTTGCTCTTCTTTTTTTTCTCCATCTTTTGCTGAATGCTTCTTCCTAGGTAAAGCTTCTTAATCTGGTTTAGTGGAATGCACTAACCCAATCTCAATGTCTTCTTGATCATATTCAAGGGTTAGTGTTTTTGTTTCATCAAAGATAATATATACATATTTTTCAATACACATTGTTCTTTTATAATAAATTCATTAGGCTTTGGAACTAATTGTATAACCAAGAAACATAGCTTTATCTTTTCTAGCATCAAACTTCCCTAAGTTCCTTTTATCATTGTTATGTACAAAACATTTACAACCAAATGCCTAAAATTATGCTTAGTTTGGCCTTTTTCCTTTAAAAATTAATAGGGTGTCTTGTTCATCAAAGTTCTAACCTTGACATGATTAATGATGTAGTAAGCCCGTGTTTAGACTAGTCTTAAAGGCGGGCAGGGCCAATCCCGAATCGAGTTGGCAGAGTTTGACTCGTAATGAATTGAATAGAAAATCAAATCATGACTGAGTTCTTGAACCAAATAAAATCGAATTCACGAACATAATTGAATTAAATTTACGAATCAAATCGAATCCCTAAATTAAATCGAAATCATGAATAAAATAGAATTGAATTCATGAATTGAATCAAATTAAACAGAATTTCACATGGTGACATTTAAAAATGAGAAGAAATGATTTTTTTCAAAAGTAATTAAACATTTATATTCATAAATCACATAATAACATTCATTTTAAACTTTAATTTTCACATAATCACATTTATTTTTCATTTATTTTGTGATATTTATATATTTACATATTTATTAAAATAAATAAAACTTTTATATGCCCCTAATGACATTAATTTCTCATATTTATTACATATTTACATATAATCAATAAAAGACATAATCATATTCAAAAAAAATTAATTTAACAAGTTTTGGGGGTAGGGGAAAAATAATGGGCTTGCACTAAATTTTAGAAATCGAAATTTAATTATAAAATTAAATTTTGATTTCCAAAATTAAGGTGCCTATGTATCCCAAAGGAATCAAACACATAATTCTTTTACATTCCTCGAGTTGTGTCTAGCTAGATGTCCCGGCTGCTGCAGTCCTGAACCGCCTTCACCTCCGTCACTTCCCTCGCTTGTGTCCATCAACACCCAAGGATCGTCTTTGTCATTATTTTCCTCCTTTAATCCTTGGGACCTTTATTTTTCTTTATCCCAATCCTTCTTATAAACACATATTTCGATGGTCTTGGAAGATAAGTGGGATCTCTTCTCGTTAAGGACTTATTGCCCTACATTGAAAGCAGACTTGAAAGTAGTGGAGGAGGCAGGAATTGCAAGGATATCCTTCATAGTTCTCGCCAAAACAAGAAATTGCCGTTCATGATCATGCCACCGCTTATTAATTTGGAAATTCTCATCGGTTTCATGTGTTTAGGAAAGATAGTCGTTAATAACAAAAGTAAAGAAGTGGATGATGAAGAAGAAGAATTCAATGTTTTTATTTTTATAATTCTAGTAAGTGCTGGCATGAATTTCATATCAGAACTTCCGCTTTATGAGGATACATTCTGTGTAGGTGCATAATAGTAGCATAATAATCGTATAAACTAGCTTAGATAAAACACTCGTACACTTATCTATCGCTTCAATGTCATAATTAAGACCTAGAGTACTATAGTAAACCTCTAACAAATTCTCTAAACTTGTAGCCTTGACCCTAGGATCGAGAATAATCGATATGCCACATATGACGGGGAATTTATTGAGGTAAGTGTACCACTTAATTAACACACTAGTAAGAACATCACAATATAAGGGATATTAAAATGCTTTCTAATAGTATTAACAACATTAATACACTTTAATATAACTAAATGAATTTTAGGGTCATAAATCTGGGAGAAAATCTTGGTTGTATGGTTAAAGGATCATAGAATCTCACAAATAAAGGAAGCGATAGTCCACTAGTCATTCGAAATAAGATAATTGGGAATCACTAGAGTTTTGTTATAAAGAAGGGTCAAAACCTTACGGTACCTAATAACATCCTTCAACAACCTATAGGTGGAGTTCCATCAAGTCGGTGTATTAAGACACCATTGCTACTTCTTAAGGCCTCTTTCTTAAAAAAGGCCATGTACCTCCTACTAACTATGGCCATAATCCTAATTCATTTAATCACACTCCTAATGGGGTTAAGTGATAACCGATTTTCTAGGTCGTTAACTAAAAGACAGGTTATGCAAACAATATTTATTCCAACCTACAAACTATACGAGTATAGCGGAGTAGGGGGTCGAACCACGAAGACAAGGTATATCAAGACTTAGACTTTTAACACAACCGGACTAATTGGGGTTGGAAATTCAGTTAAAACTAACAGGCGGAAAATAAATGACGACAATTCACGAAGTAAAGCAAGTAGAGAAAAACGGGGACAAGATTGGATTCACCCTAGGAATGAAGCTTCAAACCGAACATGATAGATTACAGAAAATCTGTTAATAACTAGCATGGATACCCGAGAATACGAGAGGAAGTTGGTGACCCTATAGATCACACGAACAACCTATAATCGCCCTATGTCTCCAAAGGAGTGGCAGGACAAGATTCGCATCGGAATCCGAAACTATTTATTAACATCATTTCTACAATCTTAAGCAATAAAGATCATAGCTTTCCTAGGGTTTCACCAATCAAAACCCCTAAAAGAATTACTCACTCATATTCATGCTTAAAAACATAAAGATATTAAAAGATACAGCAGAAACGAACGTGGAATGAAATCGAGAATGAAAACAAAATCAGAATTAATAAACGATAAACTTAGAACTAAACATGCAATGAAATAAAGAAATGGATTAAGATTAAAGGAAGGAATTAAACTTACAAAAGCTTCAAATTGATATCACCAAAAGAATCCGAACTACAAAGCGTTGAAGAAAAACTGAAAATCGAAAGCTAAAACTAAAAGAATTTGGAGGCTAAGAAATCTAAAAGTGCATAAAAGTATTTAACCTAGCTCTCCCTCTCCTCATCAGAGGAAGGGGGTATTTATAACAAAATAAGAAAAACCTACGAAAAACCCTAAAGTACATAGGAGCCGGCCCTAAAAAGAAGTAGTTGATCCGGAGGAAAACACTGTCATTCGCCCGAATCTATGTATCATTCGGCCGAATGTAATCCCATTCGCCCGAATTGTCTTCCATTCGCCCATTCCAGAGGCTTCGGGGAATCGATCTCTGTCAAGCATTCGCCCGAATGTATAGTCTGATTCGGCCGAATGGAAGCTCATTCGCCCGAATGAGTTCCATTCGGCCTTTCCAGTAGAAAGGCTCGAGAACTCTGAAACTGCCTCTCATTCGACCGAATGAGTCTCAGATTCGGTCGAATCTGCAGCCATTCGGTCGAATGCCTCTCAGATTCGGTCGAATCTGAGAGCATTCTTCCCTCTTTTCACTTCCCTCTTTTCTGAACTCCGTGAAATCTTCATCGATGACTTCAAACGCTTGCCCAAGCTAAGATATGTGTGTCAAAGGCTCGAATGTATCGCCTTTCACCTTGAAATCATCAAAATTGCCTGAAATAAACTTAAGACAACTTGAAAACAAGATCAAGGTAAAATCAAGCATAATATACATAAAACCATTACAAAACTACGAGACTTGACACTAAAATGAGTTAATAAATGTGCTCTAAAACGAGCACATCATTAAGCAATTGAGTCAACTCACGAAATCTTCTTGAACCAACAAATTCATAATATGAGGACAATAATGTACCTGCAAAAGTTCACCACTATTCAATAACTTTATGCTAGGCTCTGTCTTCAAGTAATTGATATATTTGGTGTTAGTTGAAGCATTATCTAGGGAAAAGGAAAACACTTTATTGAGAAAATGAAAGGTCATAAGGCATTCTATAATCTTAACCTTAAGGTTGTACCTAATATGTCTCTCCTCTATAGCCTAAGAAAGGTTCACCAAAACTAAAGGTACAAGTATCACTAGTAAGGCTCATACAACCATTGAATGTACAAAATATTTCTATCAAATAACTTTAATACTTGTAATAGGCAGTTTGGGTAAGGGTGTTCCTAGGGACTCATATAAATGCGAGTTATAAGGAACTCTAGGAAAATGTTCAAAGTTACGATTATTATCTTGGTTAAAGGGAAATTCATTTGCAATAATAATGTTAGCAAGTTCATTAATCATCCTATCTCTATTATACATAAAAGGAATACCTCCTCCGTGCATGTTACCCATGAATCCGTGAAGTTATGTTTGACTTGAAGATTCCCCTCCTGATTTAACTCCTTTGAGATCAATTCCAAATACTCTTTATAGGGTTAGATATTGGTCATCATGACACCTACTATCAACTAAACCTTGACTTCATCTTTTCCAAGTAAGGTGCAAGTAAAGGTCAAATCTACAGGGAATGGCTTCAAATAGCTACCGAACTCTAGCAATTTAACTAAAATATAGCTCAACTAAATAAAATATTAAGATTAAATCTAACTAAAATCTAAGCGAGGTTCTAAAGGACTTGTTTTATGAAGGTAAAAGCGCTTAGGGTTTGGTATTCAACACCAATTCCTAACATGAATGAGCTAAAGCTGAGAATTGGACTCAAAATAAGATAATGTGAGGCTCACTAACTTACTACTAACCTATGAATAGAACCTAAACATGCTGCAAGTGAGGTATTTCAACTAGGAAGGAACCAATCTCTTGGTTATCTTCAAGGAAGGGCATTACAATTGGGATTTCTCGCGTAATCATATTCTAAAGCATCAAAGCAACACAATAGATTCAAATCAACAATTAATAGCATGCAAGTTAACAATACTTAACATCGAGTCACTACCCAAATTTTCTTTTCTCAATGTCTTCAACCTAGGAGAGCAATGGAAGAATTCTATATGGTCAATCTAGACTCCAACAAAAACCCGACATTAAATCACACATAAATCATTAAGAAACCAACTCCATACTTTAAACATTTCACTCTATCCCCTAACTAATCTAACTACGCATGACTAATACTAGAAAATATCGCAACATGAATAAAGATGAACATACTATCAAATCACATACAAAGATAAACAAAACTATGCGTAAAACTAATAATAATAAAAAAAACAGAAAATAAATTAAAACTTTGAAATATAAAGCAAGAGAAAGTGAAAATAAATATTGATATATTGATAATGAATTGGTGTCTGACAATTGATGATTGCAAATCCGATAAAAGTACAAGAAACTGATGATAAATCTCCTAATAATATAAAGTTTTTTTGAAAGAACAATGAGAAAACCCTAATCTATCTCTCTCGGTCTAAAACTAGGCTAGAATTATTGCTAATGAATCATAATTCCCTCTTTTGTGCCGGTTGTAACTCTCCTTAATTCTCGTAGAAGAGTTAGAGCAAGTTATGGAAATGTCAAAAAACAATTGAGCGGGCGCTCACTATAGAGTTAAGCGCCCGCTCATAAACCCAAATATCCTGTTCCAGTGAACTAAGTGGCCACTCAGTATAACCATGAACGGTCGCTTAGGCCAATAAGCAACCTCTTAACGTCTGCTCGTAGCTCTCTGCCTATTCACTTCTATCGAACTGAATAGCCGCTTGTGACAAAGTAAGCACTCGCTCAAGCTTTTTTCTCTTCAGAGGCCTCTATGTTCAAATTTTGAGCGGCCTCTTGGCTTCTCTTCTCGGCTTTTCTACTATACATCTCCATTCCTCATTTCTCGTGTTCAAGCTCATTAGATACCTACATCAAGCCATAAAAACATGTATAAAAGTAGAAAAGATAATGGAAAATCAAGGAAAATAGGAAAAAAAATACGAGAAATGCTCCTAAGCCTAGACTATGCACAACGTGATGAAAAAAGGATAAAATAGGATGAATTCATGCTAAACAGAGTAAGAAATTATGCTAGGAAGATACAAATGAGTGACATAAATGTCACTCATCAATTCTAGTTAAGTGACGAGATAATGTCCCTGTCCCATATCCGATCAACCATCCATAAGCTACGGGAAGCTTATTCCTCGTTTTCTTGCAAGCAAGGCAATAATATATGAATTTCTTCCCTTTGGAAGAGGAGTTGGTGATTAGAAATCTTTCTAAGTAAGCCACTCTAGGGAAGGTTTCTATCTACAGTGAGAAGCCCTCAGTACTTCATCATCTTCATATAAACTTATATCATTAACTAAACTAACATTCATATAAAGTTATTAACTAAACTAAACTAACATTCACATAAGTTATAAACTAAAGTTAACTAACATTCATATAAAGTTATAAACTAAACTAAACCAACATTTATATAAAGTTATAAACTAATTTAACTAACATTCCTATAAGTTATGAAATAAACTAAACTAACATTCATATCAAGTTATAACTTAACTAACATTCATATAACGTTATAAACTAAACTTAACAAACATTCATATAAAGTTATAAACTAAACTAAACTGACATTCATATAAGTTATGAAATACACTACAACATATCCCTTATTTTTTCGACGCTATTTGTGTACATTTTTGTTGTCAAAAAGTTCTCGACGCCCCTAAAAAGCATCGAGAAAATCAATGTCGAGAATTCTCGGCGCTTTTTTGTGCCGACAAGTTAAAACTGCCTAGATTTTTTAAAAATTCATTCATTTATCACATTTAAGTAATTCTCGACGCTTTTTACTGTCAACTTTCTCAACGTTTTTTAGTGTCCATTTCTGCTGTTGACATGTTTGGCGTCAAAAATCTCGTCACTTTTTGGTGTCCATTTTTGGTGTTGACATATTTTGGCGTCGACAATTTTAACCCTTAAAACTGCCCAAATTGGTTCAATATCCATTTATTTGCTATATTTTAGTAATTCTCCACGCTTTTTACCGTAGACATTCTCAACGCTTTTTGGTATCCATTTTTGTTGTTTACATATATTGTCGTCGACTTTCTCAATGACCAATTTCACCCATAGATTTTGTCGACGCTCTTTTGCGTTCAAAAAGTTAATATAGGCCAATATTTATTTAAATATTAGGATTCAAAAATGAAAAATGAGAATATATATGTTATACTTGAACTTTAAATAAATATATATATATTTCATGATACGAGTAATCATTCTCTAAACTTCCTATTTAGAGTCATCTTCCCTCCAATGCCCCAATCAGAAGAGGACATAAAATGATAAAAGAATAAAAAACTAGACCATAAACAACCTGTGTGGATCCTATTGCTGTGACCAAACCACTCATATTACATTTAATATAGTCCATCATTTTAAAAATGCATCAGACAAGCAAACATCTTAAAATTTATTAACTTCACAAATGAGAATGAGTATAGCTTACTTGAGCATTAGCACCGGGTGATACTTAGATACCAAGAATGGATGAAAATGCTAGGCCACTAATGCGCTTCACATGTCCTTTCAATTTTGATTTTACTTAAAAAGAGAGATCAAAATTGCATATATAAAAGGCATACCATCAAAGGAACAGACTTGGAAGGAAATACTTAGCATATGAGGAACTCACATCATCTACTCGAACATTGTAAATATGAATTGTTGAATCCTCCATTCCAATTACTATTATGTTGTTGTCTTAGGAATGGAATGCCAAGAATTTTGAGACAGGCGGAGGAGGCATGAATGTCGCCATGACCTGAAAATGAAAATTTAATCATTGCCCATAACTAGGCTAAACTACATAGGCACAAATAGCGTACTTGACAATATATATCATAAAAATACATACCTTAAATGTCATCATGTTAAAGAATGACACCTTTCCATCAGCAGCTGACATTATGTATGAATCATTCTTCGAAAGTGCTATACATGGTACAACTTCTTCAAGGATGACACCCAAGACATCATTGGTCATAAGAACACCACTGTTTGATTGCTAATGCTACGGAACCACACTGGCAGTGGCCTTTTGAAACCAAATGATTTTAGCAACACTCTATTCAAAAGTCTAAGCTTTAGTTAAAGGCATTAGAAACTTAAAATAATCCATTACCTTGCCATTAGGGTTTTTCTCATTATGACTCTACTCCCACAGCAAAGCAAGTACCTCCTCCACGGATTGTGCAGGGCGAAGACGTTTCATCAATTGCTCATGATCAGGATTCTGATAGTCAACCATACTAAGTGTTGCAAGTGGTGTACTTGGCCTTTTACGGATTGGAAGTACCAAGAAAAAAAGAACATTATATAGCTCAGTAGTGAGGAGTCAATAATCAGAACTAAAACTATTAGTCTACAGGAATGGTAACATGTCAAAGCGCTGACAATACAAAGAACAACATTCAAAACAAATGAGCAAAAAAGTTCCTTTCAAACCCACCAATTTCGCTACGCCACAAACAAAACCTCTTCAGTAGCATATAATGCCTCTATAGTTGAACAATTTATGTTGGTGCAAACCTTGATTTGGGGGGACAGGAATGGATGACGCTGCCACATCTACAGCTTGAACAGAAGAGGATGCGGCAGTAGTTGCCATTCAACCAGCTAAAGTAAGCATTAGCATTAGTAGCAGCTTCTGTAGCAATAGGTTAAAAGGACTGCGAGAATAAAACAAACGCATCATCACTCTACATGAATTTTGAACAAAATAAACTTTAAAGTAAAAAATCAAGAAAATGACTATAAAAAAATACGCAATGAGCTCCAAGCTGCAGATAAGCAATAGGCTTTGCAACATTAACAACTAGAAAGTTACAGGGGCAGGTGCAACATTGTCATTTAGAGGAGTACATGTGTGATCGGTGAACAATGTCTTTATATATGGGTTTGGTCTAGGATTAAAGCTAATGCCAATTCAAGTTACACAAATCAGAGACTCAACATATCAATAATCAAATACAATCAAATTGTTGGACATAAATAATGTAGTCATACGTGAAAATCAAATATAGGTTTTAGAGAAAGTCCAACCACAACAAAGAAAAAGGGGAATCTAACCATGCACCTTGGATGTCACCATAAATTCAAAATAATACACTTTATTAACATCAATTCATGTAGTTGTTTCTGATGCAAAATATAGGATGACAAAAGATATTATATATCTGAAATAAGCAATTAAACATTACTGGAAAAATCCAATCATCCTATGATTTATTGATATACTAGCATGATTTTAAACCCCTAATTAATTGAATGGAGTATATTTTGACTCAAAATAATTAAGTTTTTGCATTAGCTATAAGGTTTGAGAAAGTCTTGTGTAAAAATCAACGAGTTTCTTCTAATAAGCACAACATAAATCTTAGGGCAGAATTTAGCCAAACACAGCAAGAAAATTACCTCAATCATTATCATTTTCTTAAGAATCATCAAACATTTTGAAACCAAAAGAAAACGAAGCATGTCCATGGGCTTCCTTACTTCCCTACCCTAAGCCATTCTTTCCTTTTCTCCTATATCCTTTAGTTTCCAATGACTAAAAAAAATTCACTGTCACTCATGTATTTAGCAAAGTAAATAATAGCTATTAGATTGACATCACAAAGACATAAACCTTTCTAGAAGTTCAAAGAGACTAAAACATAGAAAATAACTCACGCAAATGTCATCTATGAGGGAATTTAGAAGCATAATTATTACCAGTTAACATAAAATATATCATTCAACAATAGACCAAAAAGCTGACCATCAAGCACATTTACCTTTAATTGATAAGTAGATGCAGTCTTGATGATCTCAAAGTTAGAAACACCACCTTGTCACGGAAAAGCATGTTTGCCTCAATTATCTTTTTAAGCTCTACCAGCATAATATTACGAGCAGTTGTGGTGTCACCATACTCAGAAAGCTGCTCATTTTCCCTTAAATATTCACAAAAAGTTGAAGTACAGTAACAAACTTTATAAAAACATGGAGAAATCTTTAGTAACTTTCATGTGCTTGATTTAGAGCACGTTTACAACCCCATTTTAGTGTCGAGTCTCGCGGTTTTAGATTGATTTTATGCTCATTACATTTGATTTTACCTTGATCTTGTTCTCAAGCAGTTTTTATGTCATTTCAGGTACTTTCGATGATTTCAAGGTAAAATGTGACGTGTTCGAGGCTTTAACACTCTTGTTAAGAGTTTAGATGCGTGTATCATAGCTTGGGCATGTGTTTCAAGTTACTCTCGAAGATCCCACAAACTCTAGAAGCCATTAGACACTTTAAAGAAGCTGTTCAGCAAGGTTCAGGTTCAGATTCGACCGAATTTGACATTCATTCGGTCGAATGGAAGACAAGAACTCAAGCATAGGACTCAAGCTCTCGGGAATAGTCGAATAAACTTCCATTCGACCGAATCAAGGCCCATTTGGCCGAATGGGTGCTCTCCTTCGGTCGAATGGTGGACAGGGTGAGAAAACTCGATGCTTCTGTAATAGGCGAATACACTCTTCATTCGGTCAAAGTGCCACTTATTCGGCTGAATACACTTATCATTCAGCCGAATGCCCTTCTTTCCCGCAGATTTTGGTTCTTTCTTTAGTCGGCCGTAAGGGTTTTACCCCCTTATGTCCCTAGGGTATAAATACCCTCTTGCTCTGTAAAAAAAATCCTCATGCCTACTTTGAGAGCTCTTGTGCCTCAACCTAGAACATCACTTTAATTCTTTCTATTTCATTCATGCATTAGTTTAGATTTACAGCTTTCGTTGTTCTCCTTTTCAAGCTTTGTATTTCGGATTTAGTCATTCACGATATTTCATTTATGCAGGGTATTGATTCTTTACTGTTCTATTTCATTTAATGCTTTCACTTATTATTTTTGTTAATTACATTATTCTTTTTATTATCCTTGCCTCATTTAGAGTTTTGATAGAGTAGTGATCGGTTTTGTTATAGTTCTTTGTTTCTTCTTTTCGTTCCCTTGTTTATTTACGTTTAAAATCATGTTCTTGTTCACTGTTTATGCCCTAGTTTTCATTACTATAAGTGAGTAGTTTTCTTAGGGGTTTGATTGGTGAAACCCTAGGTTAGCTTGTTCTTCATGCGTAAAGTTAGGGTTTGAGATTATTGATGATTGATTAATTGACATTCGATGCGAATCTTGAGTGTCTTGATTGATTGTTGATCGATTTTCCCCTAACTTGGCGTGCTGTCTAGTTCGATTGTCCTTCCTAGGATGGAACTAATCTATCCCCATTTTTCTTTCATTGTATATTATTGTTTTTAATCCTGCTTCACTTTTTTGTCATTAGTGTAGTTCAATCAATTTTCAAATAAACGCTTTACATCAAGTATAAAGCCTATCATCCCTTATCCTTGTTGTTCAACCCCCCGACTTACCATTACATTAGTTG
Organism: Dysphania ambrosioides; assembly: GCA_026401315.1. Taxonomy (NCBI): domain Eukaryota; kingdom Viridiplantae; phylum Streptophyta; class Magnoliopsida; order Caryophyllales; family Amaranthaceae; genus Dysphania; species Dysphania ambrosioides. The sequence continues at coordinate 7,686,889 of CM048662.1, forward strand.
TAGTAGTATTAGGGTGTTTATAAATATTGTTTGTATAACTAGTCTTTTAGTAAAATGACGCTAAAAGCCGGTTATCAAAATGGCGCCGTTGTCGGGGACAAGGCGTTATGTTTAGAGTATAATCTTGTTGTAATTCAGTTTTGTTTTATTTATTGTCTTTTAATCTTGCTTGTCAGTGCTTACGCTTGGTTTCTAGTGTTGTTTGCATTTCCTATAGCACACGTAGATCAAATCAACAGCTAGAACCATATGACCCTGAAATTCAATGTAATAAACGGAGAGTTCCATCCCAAACACTATAAGAACCAAATACTTCTAACCCTCCCACATCACCAATGGATGAGAACTAGTAATTATTTGGTCAATTTAGGACACCTAGGTCCCAAGAATTTCAAGGAGGTGTCGTGTTACCCATTGTCCAAACTCCTTACCAAATACATCCATAGTTTACCCGGATGGTGAAAGAAACCCCCTTTTGCGGTTTGAAAAATGAATGCCCCTTGAACACTTAGAAGCATTCTCAGATATTTGCGGGCTTATTCCTCCATGCCCCAACAACCCAAACTATGTGCAAATGCACTTATTTCACGTAAGTCTAGCTTGAGAAGCTAAGGATTGGTATAAATGCTTAGAGCCAAACTCAATCATTAATTGGGCTCAATTAAAAATAGCTTTTCTAGAGAGGTTCTATCCTATAGTTCGATCGCAAGATTAGCGCAAGAAAATTGCGTCCTTCACTCAAGAGGATGATGAGAACCTTAGTGCTACTTGGAGTAGATTTAAGAGAATGATTAGAGCATGCCCCCATCATGAGTATGGGAAGAACCATCTCAATACATTCTTCTATGATGGTTTAAATGACTCCACCAAGGCACTTCTAGACTTGGCAGTTGGTGGTCAACTCTCAAAGGTCCCATGCAATCAGGTGAAAGCTAATATTGAAAAGGTGGCCAAAAATAGCTCTTGGGGACGAGTGAGAGGTAATGGACAATGAGGGGAACGATTGATTCAAGAAACTTGGACATAATTAGTTTGAAAATTAAGGCTATCATGGATAAGAAACTGTCCAAGTTCAAACTAGCTCAAGGTAGTGCCAATGTATCATCGGTTATTGAGAAGCCTTTCTCATGTAGAATTTGTGGGGGCACCAATCATGATTCATCCTATTGTGGGGGTTCATATTCTGAACATGTGGCAACCATTAATTATGGAGGGTGCAACCAAGAAGGACCTCTAGTCATGAACTATGATGGATATGGGTATAATCCCGATTATGTGGCAGCTGTGGGTTATGGTGGTCAAAACCAAGGGTTTGCTCAACAAGGTCCTTACAACAATCAACCCTTTAGAAGTTTCAACTAGGGGTAAAATTCCAACAATCAAGCAAATGGGAGTTTTCCTAGGCCGAATGGGAATAGGCCGTATCCTCATGTGCTAAGGCCCAAACCCAACCTACCATATCCATCTACACATACACCACCAAACCCGCCTTTGAATCATGATTACCTTTCCACCCAAGTGAACTCCCTTGTGCAGTAAAATAAAACCCTCTCCCAGATAAATCTGACCTTGATCACTCAAATACAACAACTTCAAGCACAAGAGAAGTTGTTTGAGTCCCAACTTGCTCAGATTGCCAGTCCACCTCCACTATAGCTATTCCCATCTCACCCTCAACAAAACCCATCCACTCAAACTCCACCGCAAAACACTCTTGAATCCAACCCCAAACACTACACATGCAAGGCGATCTTCCTAAGATCGGAAACCTCCTATTCACGTCCAGTTGTATCTCCACAAGATGATTTAGGGGAAGGGTCCTCAAAGGATAGTGGTTTTCAAAGAGAAACTAAGCTTAAGGAAGACCTTGAGGGGAGAGAAGAGAAGGAGGGTAGTGAAGAGGATGAGGAAAACAATGTTGAGGTAGATGGGCATGAGAGGAAAAAGAAAGATGAGGAAGAGAGATGGAGGGAGATACAGGAAAGGAGAAAACTTGAGCGTCAACAAGCCCCGCCTCTACCTTTTCCTTACAAAAAGGTAGAGAAACAACTGCAAAAAAAGTTTCTCAAATTCCTAGAGCATATGCGACAGCTTGAAATGAAGATACTATTCTTAGAAGCTATGGAGCAAATGCCTCAATATGCTAAGTATCTGAAAACTCTCTTAGGGAATAAGAGAAATCTTGAGGGCAAAGTAATTAGTTTGCCAGAGCAAGTGAGTGCCATCATTTAGGGTACGTGGGAAAAGAAAGAAAAAGCTAGAGGACCCTTTGTGCTCCCAGTCACCCTTGGAAAACTCAATTCTAAGGGAGCACTTACTGACCTTGGGGCCTCCATTAGCCTAATGCCAATTTCCATTTCTAAACAACTAACCTTTAAGCTCAAGCCGTCAAAGAAAACCATCCACCTGGTCGACCGTAGTATAAAGGTGCCATGTGGGGAGTTTGAGGACCTTCTGATCCAAGTAGGGAACATTGTGGTTCCATGTGACTTCGTGGTGCTTGATATGGATGAGGATCCTTATACCCCCTTCATCTTAGGAAGGGATGCTTTGAAGACTTTAGGTGCCTTGATAGACTGTGAATCAGAGAATATCACTATGAGGGTGGCCTAAGAAAAGGTTATATTTGCCTTTTTTAAGTCTTCCAAGGAACCCATGGTCGAGCAAATCTGTTACTTTGATGTTTTTGAGAACATTGCTAAACAAAAGGGTGACGTGTGTGATATTTTTCCTGCCCCAGTATTGGTTAAGTGACGGAGGAAGAGAAAACGATCAAGAATGTTGTTCTTGATGTTGAGAAGGACAATGTTCGGATGGAAGAATATTATGAAAAGTTTAAGGGAACTGACAAGCCAGCCCGCAAAAGGAAGAGGGATAGAAAAAGAAAAAAATCTGAAAAGAGACCGATGGCTCCACCTTGGCTTGGGGGAGCCCCACATTATAGCCCACCTCCCGATGACCCCAGCTCTACTTTGCTTACTTCTGCTATTGCTTCTCGGTGGAGAGTTTTGACTCCCCACGCTGGAGGTGATAGAGATGCTAGGAGTGAGTCCACACCTACGACAGGTATAATTTCTTCGTTTTCTTTTTCTGTATAAACTTGTGGCTAATTGTGTCGAACTTATCGATGTTAAACAAAAGTACTTACGGGAGATAACCCGGTGTTTGTTTTGTTTGTTTGTTTGTATAGCTATAGCTTCCATAATGCTGATCTTTCTCCTATTTGGTTCTCTTCTCCATCTTTCCCAAGTGCCGAGACAGCTCTTGAGCTAGCTTGGGGGAGGCTCTTTGTGTTTTCAAAGTTTCGAAAGATTCGCATTATTGAAACTATTGCCTTGGTTTTTGTTTTAGTTTTTCTGCATGTTTAGGTATGTCAAGTTGATGTGCTTGAGTTATGAAACCGACATGCAAGCTTCTAACATGTACATTCTAGTAGTCTTATGCATACTCATGTTTTCCTAGCCTTGTGCCTGTTTTGGGACGGAATGACTAACTGTTTTCCACCTGACTTGGGGGATCTGGCCTTGCTTGGTTTGTAGCTTGGATGACTACTTATTGAGGCACATTTCGACTAGCCTAGTAAGGATTGAACCTTCTAGGACTCCATTATGAGTCTCATGCCATCGAGTGCTAGTTAGAGAATCTAAGTATTGTGTCTGTTCTCCTCCAGCATAGTCTGCTTTTCTAAAGGTCAGGGATGATAACATGTTTGTAGTTATAGCTACATAGACAAATTACCTACCATGTATATTGATTGACTTTAGGGTAAGCCAATTTTATGGCTTTACCTTTTCTTCATAGCTACACTACCTAACTCCACATGAGCCAAATATTCCCTCTCCTTACCTAGAGGATAGTCAAGTGATCATAGTGAAGTGGTGTTCGTTGCATTATGGTGAATGATTTTGGTTGGAAAAGTCGTAATCGAATGATATGACTCTATACATTACTCTTAGTATATTTCAGAAACATTAGCATGAAAAACACAAAAAATAAATAAAAAGAGAAGAAAAAAAAAGAGAAAAAAGAGAAAAGAAACAGAAAAAAATAGGAAAAAGAAAAATTCGAGAATAAAGTTGGTGTAATGTATTAGAGTTCATTTATGCGTATCTTGAGGACTTTGGGAGTGGCATTGCTGTTGGAAGTCATAGTTGTCCTTGGTTTCATTACTTTGGATTGCTTACTATCCTCTATTTTAACTCCACATCCCCAAAATTTTACCCTACCTTGATCCTAGCCTACATTGCAACCATATCCAAACCTGTTCGACTTGGCCTGATTAGCAAGTTTTGTGCTAAAAAGTAGATAAGATGCAATTCCCAAGATTTTTCCCTATTTAGGTGTTTAATTCCCGACTCATCTTTAGTCAGATGATTCTGAGCGAAACACATACCTTATTAAACACACGAGCGTAGTAGAAATTTCCCACATCTTTTGGGAAACCTTGGGGAGCGTTGACTTGTGACCTCATCAGGTAGTAGGTGGCATGGCCTGTGTTGTAGCTTTTCCAGTGATCCCGAGTCTGTGGAAAACGTTGTTCATCTTGGTGTTATGCTCTTTTGAGCCCATTGTACTTGCACACCCATGGCAAGGGAAGAGTTTTGCGCGTACACAGCTGGCATTATCTTGTTTTCCGCTCACCTTGCTTTTCATGTGCTTTACTCATGGTGTTGCCTTGCTAGTTCATTTGCTAGGGACCAGCAAAGGTTTGGCTTAGGGGAAGTTGATGTTCTTGTTTTAGATCACATTTACAACCCCATTTTAGTGTCGAGTCTCGCGGTTTTAGATTTATTTTATGCACATTACATTTGATTCTACCTTGATCTTGTCCTCGAGCTGTTTTTAGGTCATTTTAGGTACTTTCGATGATTTCAAGGTACATTGTGACGTGTTTGAGGCTTTCACACTCTTGTCAAGAGTTTAGATGCGTGTATCATAGCTTAGGCACACGTTCCAAGTTACTCTCGAATATCCCATAAACTCCAGAAGCCATTAGACACTTTAAAGAAGCTGTTAAGCAAGGTTCAAGTTCATATTCGACCGAATCTGACATCCAATCGGCCGAATCAAAGCCCATTCGGTCGAATGGGTGATCTCCTTCGGTCGAATAGTGGACAAAGTGAGAAAACTTGATGCTTCTGTAATAGGCGAATACACTCTTCATTCGGTCGAATTGCCACTCATTCGGCCGAATACACTTATCATTCGGCCAAATGGCCTTCTTTCCCGCAGATTTTGGTTCTTTCTTTAGGTGGCCCTTAAGGGTTTTACCCCCGTATGTCCCTAGGGTATAAATACCCTCTTGCTCTGTAAAAAAACCCTCATGCCTACTTTGAGAGCTCTTGTGCCTCAACCTAGAACATCACTTTAATTCTTTCCATTTCATTCATGCATTAGTTTAGATTTACAGCTTTTGTTTTTCTCCTTTTCAAGCTGTGTATTTCAGATTCAGATTCTCTTTCATTCACGCAATTTCATTTATGCAAGGTATCGATTCTTTACTGTTCTATTTCGGTTAATGCTTTCACGTATTATTTTTGTTAATTCCATTGTTCTTTTTATTGTCCTTGCTCCATTTACAGTTTTGATAGAGTAATTGTCGGTTTTGTTATAGTTCTTTTTTTCTCCTTTTCGTTCCCTTGTTTTTTTACATTTAAATTGATTATGCTTTCAATTATGTTCTTGTTCACTGTTTATGCCCTAGTTTTCATTACTATGAGTGAGTACTTTTCTTAGGGGTTTGATTGGTGAAACCCTAGGTTGGCTTGTTCTTCATGCGTAGAGTTAGGGTTTGAGATTGGTCATGATTCATTGATTGACATTCGATGTGAATCTTGTCCTGCCACTCCTTTAGAGACATAGGGAAATTATAGGTTGTTCATGTAACTTATAGGGTCACAAACTTTCTCTCGTTATCTTGAGTGTCTTGATTGATTGTTGATTGATTTTCCCCTAACTTGGCATGTTTGCTAGTTCGATTGTCCTTCCTAGGGTGGATCTAATCTATCCCCATTTTTCTTTCATTGTATATTATTGTGTTTTAATCCTGGTTCACTTTTCTGTAATTAGTGTAGTTCAATCAATTTTCAAATAAACGCTTTACATCAAGTCTAAAACCTATCATCCCTTATCCTTGTGGTTCGACCCCTAACTTACCATTACACTAGTTATAGTAGTATTAGGGTGTTTATAACTCTTATTTGCGAAACTAGTTTCTTAGTAAAACGGCGTTAAAAGCCGGTTATCAAACTTACACAACAAAAATGATGGTCCAAATAATTGGAGAAGTAAGCCATGCAGATTGCAGAGTGGCATGCATAGGAAAACATTCCATTATTAACATATATTCTTCCATTTTCTGAATTCAATGGACAACAAAGAGTTTGGGGAAAAGTCTAACAGGCACCAAATTCATAAACTATAAAATAATAATCTTCTTGTTAAATTTGCACAGTTACCCTCAATTGATGAGATAGTTGAAAAAAACAAAACTAAGAGAATAACATGATGCCACTTCTACATCACAATGCTATAATAATAAGCTCATAGAGGTGGAAAGCAGGTAGCCATATACTATTATATTAAACAAAGGCTATATAAAGTGTAGAAGGAATGGTTTTAACTAACTATACAATAAAGGATCTTAGAAATTACTATAGTATATTCATGGCACAATTTTATATCGATTGACACCCTACTCATCAAAACATCAAGTTCAAATCCTGACTGAACAAAAACCCAACATGTACAAAATAACAGAATAAAAATAACAGCACTAATCATAAACAAAGGACGTTCAAATAGGACGAATACAATAGCAACAACAACAACAACAACAACCACAACCAACCTGCATTCATCATAATACAACAATATCAGCAACAAACAACAACGTCAAAAACCTAAATTAGAATCATATAAAACCCAAAGGAAGTTCAAACACACCGAAAATTCATCTTCTTTCGATATAGACAAATAGCTTACCACACTCTACTCAAAATCCTTCACTATAACTTTGTGTATGGAATACCCAGTCAGAAATATTAATCATGCGCAAACCTAGAAAATTAAAGCAAAAAGAACAAAAGATTAAGGGGAATAAAACATAAATTGAGAAAAAATTGAAATAAAATTGGGAAGATTTTCCTGGTGCTTAGTGAGACGACGCCGGATAGCACGGTAATTGAAGATGAGAATTTGGGGTTGGGGGAAATTAGATGAGGATGAAATTTGGGTTTGGGGAAGAAGGACGAAATTTGGGGGCTGGGGAAAGGCCGATGAAATTTGGTTTTGGAAATGGGGGAACCGCTGGTGAAATAATTTAAGTAAAATCCAAGTTTATTTTTTTACTTTTTTAGGCATGTTATCTTATCTAAGCATGTGACTTAAACAAGGTAGAAGTCCATGATTCTCGACTCTTTTAGTTTTCAAGATATTCCTCTACACAAAAAAGGGTCGAAAAAGCAAGGGATAAAATTTTGTCCCCAACTCTTTCACTAAAGCATCAAGGACAAAGCTTCGAGAAAATAAGGGATTTGTTGTAGGGAAACTAAACTAACATTCATATTAAGTTATCACTTAACTAACATTCATATAAAGTTATAAACTAAACTTAACAAACATTCATATAAAGTTATAAACTAAACTAAACTAACATTCATATAAGTTATTAACTAAACATAACTAACATTCATATAAAATTATAAACTAAACTAAACTATCATTCGTATTAAGTAATAACAATAACTTAACTAACATTCAAAAATTTATATGAAGTTATAAACTAAACTACATTAAAGTAACATATAAGTTTACTAAATTTGAAGTTTAGAAATTACCTTGGCCAGTGTTAGGAGGCGGGCGCTTCTCCAAAGTTGGTGTTTAAGGAATTTGACCACTCGGAGTAAGAGCTCTAAAAAATTGTTTATCCAAATATTGATTGAAAGTATATGTCTTTGTTTTATGCGTCTGAAACCAATCTTTGAACAAGATAATAACATTACTGGCTATTTCTCTTGAAGTCATTTCTTTTTTAGTATTAAATTAAGAATAATAAAGCAACTAATTAAGATAGTAATTATGAAGAAGATTAGTACTAATTACTAAAATAATTATATTAAGAGTAATTAAGAGATTGAGAAATTGAGAAAATGAGTAAGGATGAGAGATTGAATTAAAGAGTATATTTAGAGAAGTTCCAACAGCTAGTTCAATGGTCGAATTTAACCGGGCTTTTGTAGGTCAGGGCGGGCAGAACCGGTTTGGTGGGCTGAATTGGGTTTTTACGTGAACTAAATTGAATAGGGTCAGGGTTTGAAAACCCGGATTCAAATTTGGCCCACCCAGATAGCATGATGAACAGAATCTAGGCCGGGCTCTTATTAGGCCAGGCCTAAAAATGGGTAGGGTTAGGGTTGGGTTAGGCTAAATCATTATGACTTATCTCATGTTTCCTGCAAAAATCATTAAACTTGTAGTTTTGGAACTTCCATGGTGAGTCCTCAAGTGTATCAGTTGATGACCTGTAGACTTTTGCCATTTATTAGCCCACACAACAAACTCCTCAAAAGCCTTATCTTTGTTTTTCGAGAATAAAGCCCAAGAAAATTCATCAACTATAACCAAGACAAATTGCTTTCCAATTCTACTTTACACACTCTTCGGACCACACAAATCCATGTGAACAAATTTCAATTATTTTGATGTGCTCACCATAATTTTTTTCTTGAAGAAACTTCAAACATGATTTTCTTTCACACAAGATTCACAAACTTAATCATTTTGGAATTTTACTATTGTTAAGCCAATAACAAGTTTGTGCCAAAGAGTTTGTACTAAAAAAGTGGATCACTTTTACTAATAATTAGGCAAGTCAGATTATTCCTTGAAACTTCCTTCATCAAGGTCCATAATATACGTTTTTCCTTTATAAGTTTCTTCTAATATGAACTTTCCATTGTTATTTCAAATGAGTTTGCAATTTTCAGAATTGAAAGTAACAAAGTTACCTTTATCACAAAATTATGATATACTTAACAAAATGAGCATTGAGCCCTTAAATAAAATACATTGTTAATGGAATGGGAACTAGACCTTGCAACTTTTCCAACAACAATAATATCGCCTTTCTTATTATCACTAAATATCACAGTTCTTCAAATGTAATCTTCTAATAAGATAAACTTGTATCAATATCCGCTCATGAATTTGGAATACCCACTATCAAGGTACCATGAGTTATTCATCCTCATTAGAATCTACAAGAAAACTAGTTGTTAGAATTAGGAACCCAGTTTTCCTTAGGTTCCTGTACAGCTTCATAATAAACTATTTTCTTGATCCATACTTGCTTAATATTCCTTTCAACACAGTGGTCCTTTTTGGCACACGTTCTATTCAAATGTTTGATGTGTCCACAAAAGATGCAAACTTTACTACTAGGTAGATCCACATATTTGTTCCTGTACAGCTTCATAATAAACCATTTTCTTGATCTATACTTGCTTAATATTACTTTCAACACAGTGGTCCTTTTTGGCACACATTCCACTTAAATGTTTGATGTGTCCATAAAATATGCAAACTTTACTACTAGGTAGATCCGTATATTTGTTCCTTTTACCCTTTTTATTTTTTAGCATAAAATCTAGACCTTCTATCCTTTTTTCTTGAGCCAGCTATATCCACCTTAGAACTCCTAAATGTTTTAAATTTTTGTCTCTTCTAAATAAGTCCAATTCCTTTTCTAAATTCTCCATTTACTTCTAAGCAGTTTCTAAGTCATTTTTTACCTTTCAAGCTCATCATTAAAACTACCCATAGGAACTTCAATTGAACTACTAGTGAGATTAACGTGAGGTAGTTTATACTGTGTCAACTCAACATTAAGTAAGATATTTATATTTTTCAAACGTTCACAAATTTCTTTTAATGACATGTTCTTATCCATTAGCTTATAGAACTAACCATAACGTCGGCTCTATTATTAACTAAGTAAATCATATGATCCTTACAAAACTTATATCACTCTAAGCCATTTTAAGACATAAATCCTTATAACTATCCAAAGTTTCTTTCAGCACACACGCAAGTCTTTATTTAGTTATAAAGTTAACAAATGAGGTAGTTACCAAATTTTCAACACTAGAGGTGTTGGTTTCCTTTTGAATTGCCATCAAGCAAATGTTGGCATTTTCTTCTTCTGGTATTTACTTTTCTTCCTTTGAGTTAGATTCCCCTATGCAGCAATCATTGTTTTTTGTATGTCCGTTTTTGAAAAGGAGTTCCTATTGAACTTCTCCTTGGTCAATTACTTTTCTTTTTTCCCTTTTAAATATCCCATAAAAGACATTCTCTGATGAAGTGATCTATGCTTCCATATATATCATAGCCCGAATCACGTTTGGAACTTTATTTTTTCTTACCAAAGTTCATTTCCTTTCAATCGCTATATTTGATGTTCCTATTCATCCTTTTGAACTTTCTTACAAGAAAATTTTCCTCTTAATTTTCAGAATCTAATTCTTCATTAATTATTAGTGCAAGGCCACAATTTTTGGAACTTTCAGTATTATTATGTTGTTCCACATTAAACTTTAGTGCAGTAACCTTTTCTCTCCATCTTTCATCCTGTGGAAGACTTCTCAAAATATGCCTTACCTATTCATCAATAAGGTTTTTTCAAGAGAAATAAGATCATTTGTAATGTTAGTAAAATGAGTAAACATGTCTTGAATTTTTTCCTTTAGATTCATTTAAAAATGTTCATATTTAGACATTTATTAACACATTTATTTTGGAATGTTTAACTTCATTTTCCTTCATAAGTGATTTGCAAAAGATTCTAAATATGCTTATCCCTTTTACATCCCATTATACGGTTATGTTCATGAGAACCTATACCAAAGTCAAGTGGCTTAATTTATTGCTAAAGCATTTATCTCCATTATCTCAAAATCATCTTTTTCAAATTCAGAAATCAATTTAGCAACTACCTAACTTTCAAAGTTTGTTTTAGTCACCTGGTAGTCTCCTATATTGATCACACACCATACTTAGTAGTTTTAAGCCTTAATAAATATCCCTATATAGTTCTTCCAACAAGTATAAAACTTCTAATTAAACATCGGTGGCCATTACATAGAAAAACCTTCTTCGAGTTTCTCGTATGTGTTCATGCCTACAGGAACTTTACTCGTTAAGGTGTCTTGAATTTGTGAATTATGGATCTGATATATGTGTGAATATCTAATAAACTTGTACAATAGCTAGGTAAAGGTGGATCCCAATTGTGCACATAATATAATATGTTATATTTTCCCTTTCAAACACATAAGTGTTGGTAAGATAGGAGGGTGCCTTTTTAGTATCCTAGGCTTCAAAACTAATTCATATGCACATCTTTTACATATTTATAGGCGAAGAACGATTGAATTTATCTAATACTTTCCACAAAGAGAGGAGTGCCACCGGAGGGATCTCTTTCCAGGATTCCTAGTCCTTTTTATCAATAAGGCACAATTTTCCTTGAACGGTTTTTACTCTTAGATAAGCATTTGACCATTTGAATGCTTTGACTTAGAGGATGTGGTCACAAGTGTTTGCAATGTTTTTTTATAGGGTGAAACTTACAATGTTTTGAGAATCTCTCCTTTATTACTTGGGGGAATTTGATGAAACATAATTTTATATAGTTTTTAGACATTTTTAGATTACATTATTAGAGCATATTATTTTAATTAATTGCATTTTTGGTATCATTTATATAGATTATCCATTTTGTACTCTATTACACTTTGTTCGTAGTTTTCCTAATATTTCAAGTAGTTTTATAGCTTTTTGAATGCTTTCAAAGCGATCTTGGATGACTTGGATAACTATTATAAAGGTAGCCGATGAAATGAGGATTTCAATTGATGGATTTGATAACCGGCTTTTAGGTTGTTAACTAAAACACTAGTTATGCAAACTATATTTATAAACACCCTAATACAACTAAAAATGTTCATATTTAGACATTTATTAACACATTTATTTTGGAATGTTTAACTTCATTTTCCTTCATAAGTGATTTGCAAAAGATTCTAAATATGCTTACCCTTTTACATCCCATTATACGGTTATGTTCATGAGAACCTATACCAAAGTCAAGTAGCTTAATTTATTGCTAAAGTATTTATCTCCATTATCTCAAAATCATCTTTTTCAAATTCAGAAATCAATTTAGTAACTACCTAACTTTCAAAGTTTATTTTAGTCACCTGGTAGTCTCCTATATTGATCACACACCATACTTAGTAGTTTTAAGCCTTAATAAATATCCCTATATAGTTCTTCCAACAAGTATAAAACTTCTAATTGAACATCGTTGGCCATTACATAGAAAAACCTTCTACGAGTTTCTCGTATGTGTTCATGCCTACAGGAACTTTACTCTTTAAGGTGTCTTGAATTTGTGAATTATGGATCTGATATATGTGTGAATATCTAATAAACTTGTACAATAGCTAGGTAAAGGTGGATCCCAATTGTGCACATAATATAATATGTTATATTTTCCCTTTCAAACACATAAGTGTTGGTAAGATAGGAGGGTGCCTTTTTAGTATCCTAGGCTTCAAAACTAATTCATATGCACATCTTTTACATATTTATAGGCGAAGAACGATTGAATTTATCTAATACTTTCCACAAAGAGAGGAGTGCCACCGGAGGGAACTCTCTCCTAGATTCCTAGTCCTTTTTATCAATAAGGCACAATTTTCCTTGAACGATTTTTACTCTTAGATAAGAATTTGACCATTTGAATGCTTTGACTTAGAGGATGTGGTCACAAGTGTTTGCAATGTTTTTTTATAGGGTAAAACTTACTATGTTTTGAGAATCTCTCCTTTATTACTTGGGGGAATTTGATGAAACATAATTTTATATAGTTTTTAGACATTTTTAGATTGCATTATTAGAGCATATTATTTTAATTAATTGCATTTTTGGTATCATTTATATAGATTATCCATTTTGTACTCTATTACACTTTGTTCGTAGTTTTCCTAATATTTCAAGTAGTTTTATAGCTTTTTGAATGCTTTCAAAGCGATCTTGGATGACTTGGATAACTATTATAAAGGTAGCCGATGAAATGAGGATTTCAATTGATGGATTTGATAACCGGCTTTTAGGTTGTTAACTAAAACACTAGTTATGCAAACTATATTTATAAACACCCTAATACAACTAAAAATGTTCATATTTAGACATTTATTAACACATTTATTTTGGAATGTTTAACTTCATTTTCCTTCATAAGTGATTTGCAAAAGATTCTAAATATGCTTATCCCTTTTACATCCCATTATACGGTTATGTTCATGAGAACCTATAGCAAAGTCAAGTAGCTTAATTTATTGCTAAAGCATTTATCTCCATTATCTCAAAATCATCTTCTTCAAATTCAGAAATCAATTTAGCAACTACCTAACTTTCAAAGTTTGTTTTAGTCACCTGGTAGTCTCCTATATTGATCACACACCATACTTAGTAGTTTTAAGCCTTAATAAATATCCCTATATAATTCTTCCAACAAGAATAAAACTTCTAATTGAACATCGGTGGCCATTACATAGAAAAACCTTCTTCGAGTTTCTCGTATGTGTTCATGCCTACAGGAACTTTACTCTTTAAGGTGTCTTAAATTTGTGAATTATGGATCTGATATATGTGTGAATATCTAATAAACTTGTACAATAGCTAGGTAAAGGTGGATCCCAATTGTGCACATAATATAATATGTTATATTCAAATACATAAGTGTTTGTAAGATAAGAGGGTGCCTTTTTAGTATCCTAGGCTTCAAAACTAATTCATATGCACATCTTTTGCATATTTATAGGCGAAGAACGATTGAATTTATCTAATACTTTCCACAAAGAGAGGAGTTGCACCGGAGGGAACTCTTTCCTGGATTCCTAGTCCTTTTTATCAATAAGGCACAATTTTCCTTGAACGGTTTTTACTCTTAGATAAGCATTTGACCATTTGAATGCTTTGACTTAGAGGATGTGGTCACAAGTGTTTGCAATGTTTTTTTATAGGGTGAAACTTACTATGTTTTGAGAATCTCTCCTTTATTACTTGGGGGAATTTGATGAAACATAATTTTATATAGTTTTAAGACATTTTTAGATTGCATTATTAGAGCATATTATTTTAATTAATTGCATTTTTATTATCATTTATATAGATTATCCATTTTGTACTCTATTACACTTTGTTCTTAGTTTTCCTAATATTTTAAGTAGTTTTATAGCTATTTGAATGCTTTCAAAGCGATCTTGGATGACTTGGATAACTATTATAAAGGTAGTTGATGAAATGAGGATTTCAATTGATGGATTTGATAACCTGCTTTTAGGTTGTTAACTAAAAGACTAGTTATGCAAACTATATTTATAAACACCCTAATACAACTATTAATATTGTAATGGTAAGTCGGGGGTCGAACCACAAGGATAAGGGATGCTAGTTTCTAGATTTGATGTAAAGGGTTTATTTGGGATTTGAATTGATTAAAATATACTAAAAACAGAAAAGCGAAGCAAAAATAAAAACGATAGAATGCAATGAAAGAAAAACGGGGATAGATTAGTTCCACCCTAGGAAGGACAATCATACTAGAAAATACGCTAAGTTAGGGGAAATCAATCAACAATAAATTATGACACTCAAGATAACGAGAAAAAGTTTGTGACCCTATAAATCACATGAATAACCTATAATCTCCCTATGTCTCCTAAGGAGTGGCAGGACAAGATTCGCATCGAATGTCAATTAATCAATCATCGACAATCTCAAACCCTAGCTCTACGCACAAAGAACGAACCAACCTAGGGTTTCACCAAATAAACCCCTAAGAAAAATACTCACACATATTGATAAAAACTAGGGCATAAACAATGAACAAGAACATGATTGGAAACATAAACAATTTGAATGTAACTGAACCAGAGAACGAAAAAGGGAAAACAAAGAACTATAACAAAACCGACAACTACTCTATCAAAACTTTAAATGGAGCAACGATAATAGAAAGAGCAATGAAATTACCAAAAACAATACGTGAAAGCATTAGATGAAATAAAACAGTAAAGAATTGATACCTTGCATAAATGAAATTGCGTGAACGAAAGAGAATCCGAATCCGAAATACAAAGCTTGAAAATGAGAACAACGAAAACAGTAAATTTAAACTAATGCATGAACAAAATGAAAATAATTAAAGTGATGTTCTAGGTTGAGGCACAAGAGCTCTCAAAGTAGGCATGAGGGTGTTTTACAGAACAAGAGGGTATTTATACCCTAGGGACATAAGGGGGTAAAACCCTAGAAAAACCTTCGAGGGCCGACTTAAGAAAGAACCAAAAACTTCGGAAATTGGAGTCATTCGGCCGAATGAGTGGTGTATTCGGCCAAATGAGTGGTGTGTTCGGCCGAATGGTTCTTCATTCGCCCATATCAGAAGCTTTGACTTTTCTCACCCTGTCCACCATTAGACCGAAGGAGAGTTTCCATTCGGCAGAATGGGCCTTGATTCAGCCGAATGGGAGTTCATTCGGCTATTCCCGAGAGCTTGAGTTATCTGCTCGAGTCCCTGTCTTCCATTCGACCGAATGGATATCAGATTCGGTCGAATCTGAACCTGAACCTTGCTGAACAGCTTCTTTGAAGTGTCTAATGGCTTCTGGAGTTTGTGGGATCTTTGAACCATGCCCAAGTTATGATACGCACATCTAAACTCTTGATAAGAGTGTCAAAGCCTCGAACACTGATCATTTTACCTCGAAATCATCGAAATTACCTAAAATGACCTAAAAATAGCTCGAGGACAAGATCAAGGTAAAATCGAATGTAATGTGCATAAATCAATCTAAAACCGCGAGACTCGACACTAAAATGGGGTTGTAAACGTGCTCTAAAATGAGCACATCAGGCTTCATGTTCCTAGATGATTTAATTGATATTTATATTTATATGAAGTTATATTATTTTCTAAAAGGGTCAAAAAATAGTAGGCAAGGTCAATTTTAGTTGAAAGGAAGGAAATATAAGAGTTGAATAGGAATAAATCTGGCACATGTTCACTCTTTTGATAATAACTCAAGTTATATAGATTGAATTTATACAATTATAATTAGATTGAAAAGTAGACTTGAAGAGATTCACAACAGTAGGTCATATGCCTTGTGGAAGTTCCTATAACAAAAGTTACAGCCCTACAAAATTGAGCCTAAAATCCCGACCGCGACCAGAGTTGCGGATCCGAGTTCTAATTGGATTAAACCAATAATTCGTCCGTAATACTTAGTTTTGTCCCCTCTATCTTATCTTTCTATTTTAAAATAGATTTGAGAAATATAAATACTTAAGGAATATATTTTATTTTCACTTAGGCATTATTTTCTTTAGGTTTTTATCTCCTCTAAAAAAAACTACAGTCCTTAAATTTTTCCTCTCATCTTCTTTGATGAAAACCCTAATTTTTATTTTCTCCATTAATCAAAATTTATAGTTAAACTTTTTATTTCTTTATTCTCTATTTTACTTTGTTTGTTTATTTGACTTATATTATTAATGATTAGTAGTATTACCTTCATTATTTCTCATTCATGAATTTCTTCTCTATTGTCATTGTTTTTAACCATTTAATCATGAATAGTGAGTAGATTTATTTCTAGGATTTGGAGATCCATAAACAATTAAATAAAATAGTTTTAGGCTAATTATTTGGTTTCAATTTCATAATTGAATCCCTATTATTGGTTTATCATTTCTTATAATTGAATTGTGGCCAAGTTTAATTGTATGTTGGGTAATTGTTGAATTTGACAAGGAGAGGTAAGAATACAACAATAAGGCCATAGAATAATAGTCTTGAAAAATCTAGACAAGAGCGAGAGCTTCTAGAAGAGTCTCAAGGGAGTCTAAGTTTGAGAGAATTAGTGAGCCCTAGTTTGATGAATTCATGAAACCAGTTAGTTATCATTTTCAATTGATCTGTTTGTTCATGGTGAACCATTGCCCTAGGCTTTAGCTAATTTGAATCAAGTCTTCACTAAATTTTCATCATTTGTTTCTTATTTAACTGCATATCCAACCAAGGCCCTTTCATATAGTTTAAACTTTTAAAAACCAATAGAATTGCATCACTTTCCTAAGGATATGATCCCTACTTTCCTAGCTATATTAGTTGGTGTTATTAGTTTATTTTTTAGAGTTTACAATATCCTCTTCGATCAGTGCTTGATGGGAAGTTTATTGAGCATAGATCCCAAGAGGTTGAGATCACTTCAAACCTTGGGATTCCTTTTTTTTGCAAAAAAAAAAAAAAAAAAAAAAAAAAAAAAAAAAAAAAAAAATTAATAGGCATAAAGGGTTTGGCAGGCTAATTTCGGGCAATTTTTTACATTAAGACAACTTCCACCATAAATTTACTTTATGCAAATTCTGTGTTCATAGGACACAATTAATGAAGGGTGGCGTGGTAACTAGGATTGTGACCCCATGTTCAAGCACATAAGAAAGAAGCTCATCCAAAGCTTTAATACTTTAATTTGGTATATTTTAAATTGTTGTAGTTATCATGAGTGTTAAAGCCTTAAATGGGTTCAATAGTAGTTACATGAGCGCCTTGAATGTCATAGATATATTTTCAATCATTGTAGTTTTAAAGTCTTAAATGGTATAATGTTGGCTTTATTGTCTTCCCTCTTTCGATCTAAAAGAATATATAAAAAAAAGTCTTATGTTCTATTATGTGAACTTTGCTTCATTACTATAAAATAAGGTTTTAAAAAAAAGTTTTCCCAAAAAGTTAGACACTAAAGGTAGTCTTGTAAGGTGAAGTGTGAAAATGTGATGCACACTTTTGAAGATGAACGTTACTATAAACTATTTTATGAACAACCCACATAGTAAAGTGGTTAAAATTTGACCCGATTTAATAAACTGTCCAAAATCGTCTTGCATCCAACCTAATTATGACTAGGGAAGTGAGAAAAATAAACCGACCCCACCCGACCTGAAGTAAATCCAAAATCAATTTGACCAAATATTCCAAAACCTAAATCTTATTTGCATCCGATCCAAATATAACCTAACTCGTTAAAGATTCAACCTGATGAAAATCCCAAACCATTTGACTTGACCTTAAGGAAATCCAAAACCAATTTAACTCGATAAATAATCGATAACGACCTGAATGATATTTGTGACCCGAGTTCACCCAAATCTATTAACAACATGAATATCTATAACCTAATTTTCCTAACATGTTTTTTACTCTATTTGAGATAACTTTGAAACTAAACTCAATAAAGGGTAATATGCAAGAAACTACCACGTAAAACTATCATATAAAACCAATCTTGTGAAAAACTAATATATAAAAAATTCCAATAGCATGATAACACCATATAGTGGTTTCCCTGGGTGTTGACTTGGTTCGGCAGGGTTCACTTGAAACGTGAGAGGCACATATTGCTACTTTTTTTCTCTCTCTCTTATTTCCTTTATATCTACCCTTAGTTCCCTTTTTTTCTTCCCTTCTCTCCCCTGTTAAACTTGGTCTCTAACTTTAATTTCTTAATTCCCTCCTTTCCCTCTTATACTAAAATAAGCCATTGCCGCTGTGAAGGACGACATTTTTGACAAATTGAGCATTGTCATTTTCACTTTTGTTGTTGTATATGTTATCATTAGCTTTGTTATTGGTAATGTGTTTGGTTAGTTGTAGGAAAATGAATGTTGTAGGTCATAATTAACTTTGTTCTTAGGCTAGACTTTGTATGCCTTAGGTTGTGTTATGTATAAATTCACTAAAATCTATTTGGTTATGGATGTTTTGTTGTGGTATATAGTGTATGACATTGGCTTATTTGAATGAAGTGTTATTTTGGATGTTTATTGTTGTCTATGCTCTAATATTTTTCTTAAATGTGTCATTACTAGATAAGCAGCAAACCTAAGGTACTACAAATTTAAGTGGCAAAAAAACAATGAATCATGAGATTATGAAATCCTAAAAGAACACATCTATATCCTTCTTCACAATAGTGGCTCAATTTGTCAAAAATGTTGTCCTTCTTCACAACTGTGGCTCAATTTCAGTATAAGAGGAAAGGAGGGAAGGAAGGAGAGGAATGTATATATATATAGGAGATGGATTATGTGAGAACCCTATTCCTATATGAAAACTCTTGTGTATATAAAAACTAATTTCCCACCATTGATTCAAAGATCTAATGGCCTAAGATATTTTGGCTTTAATGGCAAAAGTGTAATTTATTAGAACTTTTCTATACTCTAATTATCAATGTACAACACTTTTCCTATATACTTTCAAAACTCATTATTTACGTATAGGACCTCATATTGAAAACTTTTCATCGTCTGAATACTTATTCTGTTGTTTTAAAAATTAGTACAGATTGTTCCAAATATTTATTCTGTTTTTTTAAAATTTAATATTGATGTTCTTAAACTTTTGTTCTATTATTCTAAACTATTGTTCTAATATTCTAAACTTCTATCTATTGTTCTAAACTTATATTCTAATGTTCTAAACTTCTGTTTTATTGTTATAAAGATATGTTCTATTGTTCTAAACTTCTATATAATGGTTCTAAACTATTAATCTAATATTCTAATCTTTTGTTCTATTGTTCTAAGTTATTATTCTAATATTCTAAACTTCTATTCTATTATTCTAAACTATTGTTCTAAAATTCTAAACTACTATTATAATATTTATAGCATCAGTATTAGACCTTATAACACTAGCATCAAACTTTAGAACATTTGTATTAGACCTTAGAGCAATATAATATTTAGAACATACGTGTCAATCTTTAGAATAATAGAATAGAAGTTTAGAACATTAGAATAGAAGTTTAGAACAATATAATAGAAGTTTAGAATATTAGAACAATAGTTTAGAATAATAAAATAGAAGTTTAGAACATTAGAACAATAGAATAGAAGTTTAGAACAATAGAATAGATCTTTAGAACAATAAAACAAAAGTTTAAAACATTAACAAAAATATAAAACATTATAATAGAAGTTTAAAACAATAGAACAGAGATTTAGAACAATTAAACAAAAGTTAAGAAGAAATGTTTTGGAGAAAGTACAGCTAAAATGATGTCAAAAGATGTTAAGTTTACAAGAAACTAGGTAGATTTCTCTTATGGTTTTAGAATTTACAAGAAAATAGGTAGCGTTTTCTTGGGATTTTGCAAAAAGTGGTTTTTATCTAAGTGTATTTGATAAAGTGAAAACGTGTGTTAATTTTTTTATGCAAAGAAGTTGTGTCAGTTTTTCCATTATTTATGCATTTGCATTATTTTTCTATCAAACCTCATCTGTTGGATTTGGAGATTATATGGTGTAAAATGAATTCTCATTTGGCAAAGAGTTCCTATGTAGGAGGGTTTACACATGAACCCGCCTATATATATATATATATATATAAGTTAAAACAAGAAGGGTCCTTAAAATGAGAAGGATGAGAAGACATTTTGGCTCTCCATCTTTTAAATCAATGGATGATATTTTAAGAAGACATAGTGACCAATAATTTTTTTCACTTATAATGACTCTTTTTATTATTATAGTAACTCCTCTTATTATTATAGTGACCATTTTTTATTATTATAGTAACCATTTTTTTATGTGAAATCTCTAGCTTTTGATCTTACTATTTGAATAGCGAAGATTTTTTCTTATTCTTCTTATTTTAAACATGGTCCTTAAGGTGGAAAACGATAAGCAACCAATTTTCCTAACTCTAAGGCTATCACTTTACTTAAAACCAATCACAAGAAAAACTCAACTTTTACACTTCAAGTTTTTATTCATCAAAAACACCTTGAAATTTCAGCCAAAGGCCCCTATTTATACAAGTGGTGGACGGCCTATTAGAACACTTAAGACACCTACTTAGACTCTACTTAGGACTCTAGCTAATGTTCTTATCATAGGATAAGATGTACTAGACTTTGGATAGGATTAGGATAGATTTAGATTTAATCTAACCCAATTTTTTCCTCACTCTAACTAATCTTATCCTAATCTTATCCTAACTCTAACAAACTTTATCCTAACATTATCTAATAAGATCCGAAATTTTCTAACATGTTTTAAAGATTTCGACCTTATCTTGATAACTTGGAATCAAATTAAACTCATATTTTATTTTGGCCCTTTTATGACTTATCTAAGACACTACAACTTGGAATCGAACTTGGCCCAATACAAATTGGAACCTATTTAATAAGGCCAAAAACCCTAAATGCTTAAAACATGAAAAAACCCTTTCAAGTAAAATGTAAAAACATGTAAGCCAAATCAAGACTCAAAATAATAATAAAAACTTACTAAATTCAATAAAATTTAAATGATTAAATCCAAAGCATCCCAATATGTTGATTATAACCTTTTGTTAAAGGACGAACCATGCCTAAAAATTAAATAGCTTAATTAAATTAATCAGTTTCAACGTCCATTTCTTAACTGCATCATATATATTTAAGTATACATATATATACAAACACACATATTTATATATACACACACATGTATAGGAGTCAATGAGAAGAGTGCTTAAAATAATAACAATAAGAAGAGATAGTGGCCCTTCAAATGGTAAGATCCAATACTAGATATTTCACTTAAAAAATTGTTACTATAACAATACAAAAGGATTACTATACCAATAAAAATGGTCACTATAATAATAAAAAGAGTCACTATAATAATAAAAAGAGTCACTATAAGTGAAAAAATTATTTGGTCACTATGAGTTAAAAAAGGGTCACTATGTGTAAATAAATATTATGTGTTGGATTTAGAAAATGAAGAGCCAAGATGTCTTCTCATCTTTCCCATTTTAAGTACTCTTCTTATTTCAAGTGTGACACACACGCACACGCACGCACGCGTACGGGCGCACACATATAAATATATGGCAAGATCAAACGATAGAGATTTTACGTAAAAAAAATAGTTATTATAACAATAAAAAATGGTCACTATAATAATAAAAAGAGTCATTATAAGTGAAAAAATTATTTGGTCCCTATGAGTTAAAAAGGGTCACTATAAATACGTAAAATATCATTTGTTGGATATAGGTGATGAAGAGTCAAGATGTCTTCTCATCCTTCTCATTTTAAGTATCCTTCATATTTTAACTTATATATATATATATATATATATATATATATATATAATAAATAATAATAATAAAAAAAAGTCATTATAAGTGAAAAAAATTATTTTGTCACTATAAGTTAAAAAAGGATCGCTATACATATGTAAAATATAATCTGCTGGATATAAGAGATGAAGAGTCAAGATGTCTTCTCATCTTTTTTATTTTAAGTACCGTATTTATTTTAACATACACACACACACATACATGTATGTATGTATGTATGTATGTATATTCTATGGTTAGAACTCTTATTATAACAATTCATTTTAATGAAATTTGGAGCATCCATGTAATCAATCATGCATACCTTTCTTTTCTCCATTTCCCATGAACATCCAACTTTTCTTTTCCTCATTAACACCTAGCCTCCCTTTCTCGTCAACACTCAGCCTCCCATTTTCCCATCAACACACACTCACTTTTCATATGATCCACCATTGTTGTTCAATTTCTTCTCAATTTTGCCAGTCGATTAACACCTCACGATACGTATTATTGAGTTATTCTCTTTAATCTTGAGGTTTTGATTTGAGAAGGCACTCATTTGTAAGAAAATGGAACTGAAATTTTGTTCTCTATTTTCAGTTGACACACAAACATGTGTATGAGTAAGTCGTCCGTGTGAAATGAATGTAGATAGAGCCACTCAATCATACAAAATTATTGAATAATTGATAGTTTTACAATGATGTTAATTCAATAATTAAATAATAAAGTTACTCGAGTTGATCAAATAAGAAGGATGATTAAAATAAGAAGGATAAGAAGCAATCTTATCTCTTTAAGTGGTTAGATCCAACACATGAGATTTCACATAAATAAAATTAACCATAACAATGGAAAAAATCACTATAAACGAAAAAAATAACTAGGTCACTATGAATTAAAAAAAGTTATTATATACATGTTAAATGTGATGCATTGGATTTAGGACAAAATGCCAAGAGGTCTTATCCTTCACATTTCAAAGATTTTTCTAATTTTAACTTATATATATATAGTTTTGCAATAGCTAATTGACATCATTGTCAAATTATTGAATTAACTATCATATAATAACAAATAATCTTGTGAACTGACTCATTATAAATGCAACAAAACAATCAAAATTGAATCATAAACAAGTAATTAATCCGATTTCATTTATAACTTGATAAAAAACTAATAGGGCCTGATCCAGATTTCAAGCGCAACCAAGATGACCCGAACTTAATGGACCCATTACCATAAATTACCACACCCAAAACCACGTAAAAAACGACATCTAAAACAGTACCACATTTCCATCAACACAGTGAAGACATACAAATGGTGACTGTCATGTTCACGTATAAGCCAGATTATTAAGTCTCACATTAACACCATCCTAAAGCAATAATAATTCTCCCAACTAAACTAAATTTACTTCAAACAATGGGCACTTGTACACGAATGAAGGCAACAGTCATTCCATGTAAAATACCTATGCAGGTTACATTATTGTTCGGTCCGCCTATAGTAATAATGATCCTGTCTATACGCCAGGAATTCAGCATCTATTAAACCTGACGCTGTGTCAGCAAATACCAAAAAATACCAATTACAAGATATAACCATATAGGTGAGACATCCCACGAAGGTGGTTAATAAAGAGACGAAACAAGTAAAAATAGTGTTTTCCTAGCATAAAACGCGCAAAAAGATTTCCTTGCCACCATCAGGAAGCACCATGGGACACGAATGCAGTGCACTAAAAGCGAATTAGGTAAACATCCAAGTGATTCAATAGCACCACCTCAGTCAACTAAGTCCTTCTGTGCAGTATACAAGGCAAAATTCTGATTCCAGTCCTCGGATCATGCAATGCTCTCTATACTACTTTTCCATGTTCACTCCGAGTTTAGACTGCACACAAAGAGAATACATTCAAATAACCAATAGATGCAATTATAGGCCAATTAACAAACATTACTGACTGTGCCACTTGCCAAGGGCCTGTCAAGCAGGTTGAGCCACCATAGAAATATATTTAAACATATAGGAGACTCCAAATCCCATTGCACCACGCTGTGCTTGACACACATCGTGAGTTCACTATATGACCGACTTGCATGATGGGAGTATAGCTCAAAGCAATGCTTTCCAAGCTAATTTTGGCATAAAACATATCACTGAAGAAAGGCAAATTAATAACTTTCTTCAATGCAGCATCTATTACACAGGGCATTCTTCGTTTCCACCAGCTAATAAGAGCACAGAAAAAGTCAATTTATTTGCACCTAAAACATATTATTAATTTTCTCATAGGTTCCACCAAATGCTTAATTTTTCCATAAAAGCAGGATTTCAAGCTCATTCATGTCACTGAGGGGTAAAGGGTTAATGAAGTGATGATGAAAACCCACTCAAGCCAGACCTGGGAAGTTATTCACTCTCATATTCAGGTTTATGCACAGCAGGGGCCAGAAGCCTTTAATTGCAGGAAAAGCATAAAACTTACTAGGCAAAGATAACAATCACTTCACCTTGAAACTAATACTACATGAAACAGAAAACTAGGTAAGTAACAAGACAACGTTATCTTTGTGAATAGTTAATAACAGCAACTAGAAGATTCGGTATTTCATGCTTGTAATTCTTTCAAGCTAGTTGAATCCTATTCCCTCAAGGATTCAACATATCTTTACTAATCCTATTTGGATTAGGATTTGATAAATTTACTAATTCTGATTGGATTAGGATTTGGGTTATTTTCACAAAACAGGATTTGGATCAGATTTAACTGGATGTGGAAGCCATGGAAAAGAGCATTGGGGAAGTTTTTTTTATTAAAAGATTCAATCTCAAAGAGATTCTTGAAAATTAAAAAATTTTGACCAAGGGGAAAAATATAAAGACAAGGGGAGGTGCCTTATTACATTGGTGGGTGCTTTATTACATCTGTCGGTGCTTTATTACATCTTAAGTGAAGTGGCGTAGTTATGACATGGCAAGGGTAAGTGACGTGGCTGCACGCATGTGATTAGCTATATTAGTGTTTTACTTTAAATAAAATCGGTTAAGAGCAGTTAATTTGTAATTTTATCTTTTTGGGTAGGATAGAATTCTAATTAACACTAGATAATGTTAGTTTTGGTAGGATAATGTAATGATTAGGTGGCAATATCCTATTGGTTGTTAGCAATTATGTTAGTAGTAGGATTCCTTATCATAGTAGGATTGAAACACTTGAGCTATAGGTATAAATAGATGTACACCCCAAGCTTGAGAAATCAGATTTTTATGTGACATTCAATTAACTTTGAGAAGTTTAGCTTTCTTTGTGTATTTGCAAAGGGTGCGAGTTGGTGCATTAGCTTTAAGCTCACATGAGGATAGTTTTAAGGATTGAGGGTGCATAAGCTTTAATCAATTCTAAGGATTATTCAACCTAGAATTCAAACCTTTGGTGCATAGCTTTAGAGGGTTTGTTTTCTAGTTTTTATCCCTTGTGTGAATTAAGGTTTTCCTACCTAGATTCACATCACAAACCAAGTCCAACCAAGTTGCTGAAGGGAAAAGGGTTAATGATGGAGTTCATGAATTGATTATGCAAAGCCATAAACCCACACAAGCAAACCTACAAACCTATTCTCTTTCCATACAGGAGGTTTTTTAGATATTGTCTTTCATGTTAGGGCATGTCAAAGGCTAGGTAGACCAGCCTTTGATTCATAACAAAGCATGAAAGACAACGACAACAGTCATTTCATGTTGAAACAAATATTAAAAGATATAGAACTTGTACAAGTAAACCAATAAAGAGAAGACCAGGAAGACGAGATAACCAATAAAGGCTATCCATGTTCTTGCTGATGGTAGAAACGAGATAAATTGAAGTGTATGCAAGGAATCTCAACTTCAACCAATGAAGCTACCGCAAGGCCTAGGAGCAACAACAACAATTCCAAAGTCTTATATCCCCAAAAGGATGATTAGCTGCAGGAACCACCAATTAATCTCTAGCGGTCATCTAAAAACATCCTTCCTCCACTTCTCTCTTTCCTACATTATTGTGCCAACCCATTCTCTTAAAAGGCAATTTAAACTCTCTCCATCCAAGTTATCTTTTGCCCCCTTCAGCTTCTCAATAAATCCCCATTATCCCAACTCCCTTTCCATATCAGTACATCTTCTAGTCGATATCTCTCATGCCCAAACTAACATAGTGGATTCTAATCTCCTCAGTGTCCAACTTTCCTCCAAATACCTTCACTCCTAATTCTATCTCTCTATGAAGGTGTTCCAACACATTTATAGCAACATAAACATATAGTGAAGATGCTAAGTATCCAAAATTCTGATCCATAACACTTGTCTCCAATAGCCGTGCTATAAAATTTTCCATTGAATCAAAGAGGCACGCTAAGGTCACAAGATGTGTGTTAAATCTTATTTAACATCTTCACTTGAACCACCCAGACTATGTGAGTTAACATTGATCAATGTCTACATTACTAAAATTGATCCAAGGTGAGATTCCAGGTTTTGTAGGAACAATCTTCCAGCAAACCACATAAGAGTAAAGCATACACCAAAATGCAGGCATAATAAATTGATCCAAGGGCTTCCTAAACTCAAACAAAACAAAAATGACCCTACATATTTAATTCAATATTTCAGATTACTCACATTCTTTGTGTGTAAGAGGAATATTGAAGATTTACAGACAGAACAAGGCACTATGATAAAACAGAATTTACCATCATCACAGAATACCAGTTTTCCAAATCTGAAACTCTTCATACTTGCACATCCAAGTATAAATAAAATATGAACTCCCATATATCTTATTATGGAAGGAAAATTCCTAAGAACTTTGGAAAACTATAACACACCACCACGGAATAGGCTACTATTGCTGATAAATGATGAGAACCCATTCAGGGAAAGCATAGGTGCCACATGTGATCACCAAAATCAATTAAAATTACAGGACAAAAGGATACAGAAATAGTTTAAATTTCTGACACAACAAACATAGTACACTTCTCCTGATTTTTCTTGTCATACAAGACCTATAACCAATCAGAGTGAGCTTCAGATCATATTGACTTTCTACAATTTTTGGTTACAGAAAAAATAGACGAGTCAATGAATTCAAAGATTCTAATTTGGTTCAACTTCTTTTTTTAGCATGTCATAGTGCAAGGAGTTGAGATATTTTAATAATTTCAGCAAATGCCAAAAGGGGACATTATACAAGGTTTTTCAAGGTATTTTCCTAAGATTTTTCTCACTACTAAACCCCTTGACCCAATGCTGCTACTGCCCTAGCCTAGCATATGAACTATGAAGACCCTTGATCCCAGATTTGGCAAAAGCCCATTCACTGGTCACCAGCCCACTAAGTGGCTTCTGTTGTCCTAGCATATATTACCATAGCTGGACAAAACATTTCATAAAATGCCTCAGAAATCTATGTTTATCATGAAGACCTTAAAAATTTAAGTTGCCTCCTCCCACGATCATGCTCCTCCACTTGCACAGCCACAAAGGTACACGATAGCAATTCTGACCACAGATTCAAGACAAACATAAATAGATGCATGGAACACCATCAAACATTATGTAGTCAACATAGCTCTCTCAAGTCTCTACACAAAACTTGATCACCAAATGCACCCTACAGCTCCTTTGCATGCACTAATGGAGATTTATTCATTAATTACATGCCACAGCTTTGAAAGATGCAAAACAAGTCCTAGGATATCTGTTCTAAACTTCTAATACCCAATTAAGGTGAGATACACATGGACAGGATGAAGAACAGATATGTTGAAACAAGAAATTAGTGACAAAATCAAAGTACAAAACACACAGTGCAACTTCTTGGCGCATTTTCTTCCTACTAAAGATGCAAGCCATACAACCTTTTAACTATATTGTAAAAGCAAGATATGAAACCCCCTCAACTAACTATACCTCCTTCTAACGCCCTGACAATGTTGCCCATGTGTACCTAACCCAAACTGATTTTAGTATAGGTATACACAGGATGTCATAACAGATATCCCCCTCCTATGAGAGAATTTATTGTAAATGCCACTTGATTTATGTGAAACCAGCTCTCAATCTATAGCCAATTAAATGCTGAAATTAGAGATAAAATTGCTAATAGAAAATTTAAGCTTGTGAAAAAGGAACATGAACTTTCAATCCACCTGCAGCTCATATCTACCATTGCCTTTTTCTTACTCCTTCCTATCCTAAATAGTTGCACCATAATTCTTTTTAGGAAATTCCACAATAGTTGCACCATTTCGTTTATTGGAAAGTTTTTTTTGGTACACTTACAACTTGATCCTCGTAAAATTAACAAAATTAAACAGCTAAATTTACCTTCCCTCTGCCAGCAAACTACAAACATCAACATTGAAGAACACCACCAGACCCATCCCTACTCACTGTACCCCACCTGATTCCATTTATCCACCCTGATAACTCAAACACGACCACCACCAACAATACACCAGAATCACTTAGCTTTGACGAGATCTATATCCAATACCACAAAAACAACCAATTGCCCAATCCTGGGCTAAATGTATGCCTTCATTGGCAGTTTCAGATCTTAGACAGCGAAACCTCAACAAGTAAAATCAACCACCAATTGCTAATTCCCAAAAAAAAAAAAAAGAGAATGGTGACTGGGAATTAAATCAATAAGCGGGCGGAGTGAAGCACCACATTGATCGCTGGAGTCCTCCAAGGTTGTTGGATTTAGTGGTCCTTTCACAGTTTCACCTCACCTAATTCCCGAACCCTCTGTATCCTTTATATGGCCCAATGACTTTAATATACAGATCCGTCAATTTGGTCCGACCAAAGAGAAATAGTCGAGATATTGTTTAAATTCACTAACGGGCTCATTTGGTCCTAAAACCTTCTTTTAGTGTTTCATGAACATTAATATTACATGGGTCTATGGTCCATAAATCTGGAAATATGCTTAAACCCATTTAATAAGTTTAATATGGGTTTATGTTTAAGTTCGGGTTCATAACAAGGAAACCTTTGCTACAGATATGTAGTTATATCCCTTTGATTTGTCCATATTCATTAATTTTTAACAAAAGTTTATAAATCTTCCTTGAAAAATTCATTAGCGACTTTTACTTTATCGCTATAGTTGACCCTTTTAGAGAGTCAATCACAAGACTTCTATACGTTCACAGTGAAATAGGTAAGGTAAATTGGATATTGAATTTGGGCACTAGTGAGGTACAAGACTATGAAATTGCGGATTGGAAAGAAGATTGGGAGGATAGACAAAGATGTAAGATGGCTATGGTATGACTGAGAGGAAAAGTGAAGCTGGAGTTTCAAAGGAGTGAGCTATTTATTGTTTAAGGTAAGAGTGTAACTAAGAGGAAAACTAACCCCCTCCCACACTCTATCACCTCTCCCTAAATAATTGTGCCAATTTCTTATGGTAAAACTATTTTCGAACAAAGGAAGTATTACATAGATAGAAAAAATATGCAATTTCTACAAGCTGCAAGTCCAAATTCTACCATTATCACAAATAACCTTCACTGATCACCAGTTCAGAACACACAAATGAAGGGGGGAAACCAAAAAAACCACCAAGCTATAATTAGAAACATTTATACACTAAGAAACAGTCTGCTATATTAATTCAATTAGCACATATGGAAAAAATTTCATTTAAAGATGCACAAGATGTCAGTACACAGTACACCATACAGAGAAGTACAGTCATCTTGCCACAACTTGATGTTGATAAGATAACAGCATAGTATACCTCAAAAACATAAACATCTCCCAATTATCGATGTGTTTCGTTTTCATTTTTCTAATTTGTAAAATGACAAGATATTTTGATAACCAAAACATAAAAGATAAATAATTCCTGAGGGGAGGAGGGGAGGAGGGGGCTATCACACTTCAGGGTAACAGTTAAACTTCCAAGAATTATGGCGTATCTAAAAGCAATCCTAGGATCAACTTTCATAGATGCACTTGTGTCCACTTAAATACTTCAGCAGCAACGAAGAATAGTATTCACCAGAATTAAACTCCAAAACATTGGCTAAGTGATTTCTCACTCTCAAAATTATTCATGTGCAAAAATTATTCAAGTGCAACCATCACATGAGTGTTGCGTCAAATGCATCATGATTTACATTCATATATAAACTGTTAGAACAATGACTGAACAAACAGCTATTACATGACCAAGAACCTGTTGAGACAATTTGCACTGGTAATTGACCAAGAAATATGGGTGGTTGCTATCACAGGCTAATAACACATAGCAACAAATCATAATAGAAATATTTTTTTTTCTAAATGAGGTAAAAAACTTCATTCGAACCTTAAGATGCCACTCCGAAACTCTGGAGCTTATCACAGTGTGGAGTGGGCAGATTGCGACTCCACTGACGGCGTTGGAGTTCAATGTGGCAGTACCTTCCCAGCAAGTTCTTATAGTCCTGAATAACATTCTCCTCAATATTTTCCCGAGCAGCACTTCCTAAAGGATAACTGCGATCGAAATCAGGCGACTTAACAAAATATTCAACCCCGTAATTCTCGGTCACTCTAGGAAACTGATAAGAATAGTTTCTCTGCAGCGAGTACTCAGGCTCAGAAAACGGCAAATAAGCAAGCAGCAAAATCAACAAGAAAGGCACCAATTGTAAAAACACCATCAGATTGGGCCCTCCACCACCATTCCCCTCGGTCCTCTGTGGCGTGCCCATTCCCCTAGTCCGATACACATGAGACGTATGGAACATATTCGACTGGCCGAAGAAGGCCCTAAATATTTCATCAGGATCAAACTCATCATCAAAAAAGTCATTATTCGTCCTCCTCCTCCGCCTCCGAACATTATGCTGTTGATTGTACTCGAAATCCTCAACCAAACCAGTCTGATCATACTGTCGCCTCGATTCCTCCTCACTCAAACACTTAAACGCCTTGCTAACCCTCTTAAAAGCCTCCTCCGCTCCCGGTGCCTTATTCTTATCCGGATGAACCTTCAAAGAAAGCTTTCTATACGCCTTCCGAATCTCCTCGACCGAGCACGTCTTCTCCACACCAAGCACAGCATAATAGTCCTTATTCTTGTTAACCTGCTTGATCAACTTAACATGCTCCTCAGTGTAATTCCGCTCCATACTCCCACCCTCACCGGGTTTCAAACCCGGTGTAGCTGCTCCACTTTCGGTCCTGTTAATATTAGTGCCGTTCGCAGCCGAACCCGAACCCGACGATGACTCGATCTTCTCACACGCGGCTATCAGATCATCCAGAGATAAAGAACTATTAAGCCGCTGAGCAATTCGGATGAATTTCAAGGCGCGCTCTTTATTGCCGGACGCAATCGCCTCTTTTGCGATTCCGATACACTTCAACGCCTCATCCTTGTTCCCATCCATCACTTCCAACTAACTCAAACCCTAAAAAATTCAGATCGAATTCAGCGGCTGCGATCAAATAGAGGAAGAGTGGATCTACTTGTGTATCATGTGTTGATCAAGTTGACCTAGAATTCGGGAAAAAGAGGGGTGGAATCAGGGGTTCGATTTAAATGATGAAAATTGCGAATGGAGAGAGAATTGACTTAACTTGTGCGAGACGATACTATGGAATCGAACACGGAAGAGGAGTATGTGTGGGGGAGAGGGGAGACGACTCAGACGAGGGGAAATAAGTTGCACTCGAGTCTAGAGATAATGCAAAATATCAGAGCTAAGTTTTGAGATCAGGAGAGTACAGGTTAAACCCGATAGATAAAAAGGAGACATCTTGCACACGATTTTACGAAACGTTTTTTTGGGGGGGAGGGAATAGCTAGAAGAAAAGTAACGAGAAGACTCGGGCATTATTAGGGATGACAATTCAATTCGAATCCGATTTGATTCGATCCGAAAAAAAATTTGATTCAAATCCATTTAAAAAAACTTATACTCTGAATCCGATAAAAAACTCCAACTCCGAAAAGAGATGGGTCGGATTCGAATATTGTATTACATCTGATCCGATTGTGATCTGAGTCCGATTAGTTCGATCCAAATTAGTAGTATCGAGCCTTGTATTAAATGAAAAAGCCCACTATAATAATTAAAAAAAAAAACCCTAATACTGGATGCCCTAATGCCCTCCCCTAAATCCCTAGTTTTTTTTTCGGCCCTTCCTAGCCTACATTTCCCTTAATCCCTTCTCTTCATATTCTTCCTTTCTCCCTAGCCTCCTCAAGGCTCACGCAGTCCACCTCCCTAGCCTCTACCTCCTCACGCAATCACGCATCTACCTCCCTAGCCTCCTCACGCAATCACATCTCTGCCTCCCTAGCCTCCTCACGCCACCAACACTTCTGCTCCTCCACATCTGCGAAGCCTTAGCCTCCACACTTCTTGTTTAATCCTCATGCCATCAAGTAAGTTTTTTGGGTTTTGATTTATATAATTTCAGATCTGGTTGATTGTGTGTATATTCTTGGTTTTGATTTATATAATTTCAGATCTGATGTAAATTAATGTAAATGGATTTTGTATGTCGATTTTGGTGTTGCATCTATTAGTGTCCATTAATTTGTCTAAAATATTTTGTAAAGCATTAAGCTGATGCTAATATGATTATCCGGTGCTTGCATCATCTTCCCTGTACCTTTAATATAAACTTGGAGAGATCTTTTATGAATGTTGGCTAACCCAATAATCGAGGGTGTAGATATAACATTGTTTCTTTTTCAAGTATCGAATTAGACAAACTTTTAAATAGAATAGCAGGATTCTAAAACAAACATATATCTAGACAGGCCGAGAGACTATCCCAAAGATTTTGGCCATTCTTAAGGGTTGGGTCCCCTTCAAGTAAGCATATGATATTAAGCACCATGAGAATACTCCTAAGCCTAAGAGGCCCAAAGAATATGGTGCTCTTAACTAAACAGGGACCTAAGAGTTGGTTCCTAGGCCTTTGGGGTTGAATATTGTTGATACTATATGGTTTTTTTCTATCTTAAACATGATCAAACCTAACAGATACGAAGTATTACACAGGAAGTATTCAAAAGCTTTATTAATTAACTTATATTGGAGTACTTATTTGAAATCGTTTTTGTAAATCTAATGAAGTTTATCAATAATTATAGGTTTTATATAAAGTATTATCAGCTACATAACAGTTTTGAAATTTCCATGTGTAAGCTAAGTGCAGCGATGCATTTATGAACAACTTTCTTTGATTTCACATTCATGGGCGCGCTCCACAATCTTTTTTCCTGCAAAATTGTTAAAAGGGAAAATGACATGAAATGACAGATTCAACCAAAATAAAGAGAAGTTTCAAGATGCATTCCGAAATAGGAGAGGTTATGCCATTGTGTGAAAAGAATTGGGCTAAGTTAATTTTGGAGACTTGGACACGTGTATATCAATTGCTTGATGAAAAACCAAAGGAAACATGAACTAAAACCATCCATAGTGTAGATATGTGTGTGCCTTCTTTTGTATAACTGATACAATTGAGTTTTTTTTTTTTGTGCAATAGATACATATGTGTGTGCCTTCTTTTGTAGATAAGCAAACCAATGAAGTATCTTCTAATCTGACTAGTGAAGATACTACTCAAACTAAGACTTATATAAAAGACATAAATGCCATAAAACTTTCACAAAATGTTATGACGAAGCTGAAAATGAAGAAGATTGTGTGATCTCGGGTGAAAATGGAAGAAGGCTAACTTCGAAGGTTTGGAAATTTTTTGATAGGAGGAGAATTGATGGAGTTTTGAGAGCAGTTTGTAAGGGTTGTAAGAAGGATCTAGTTGGTAAGAGCAATAGTGGTACTACTCACTTGAAACAACATGCTATGAGATGTTTGAAAATAAAGCCAACATTAGATATAAAACAACAATTATTGTTAACTATCTCAAGTAAAAGTGGCTCTTCTACTAGAACTGGATAGATTCAAGTTTAACAAACAAGTTTCAAGATATGAGTTAGCTAGGCAACAAGATTATAATGCATGAATATCCTCTTTCCATTGTTGATCACCTTCGGTTTAAGAGATACTCACATAGTTTGAACCCTGAATTTACTATCGTCTCAAGGAACACAATCAAGTCTGACATTCTAAAAGATTTCAAGGAAGAAAAAGCTCATTTGATGAAGTTGTTGGGAGCAAATGAGAGTAAGGTTGCCATCACCACTGACATGTGGACTTGTGCAATAATTGGAGCAGAATCAGGGTTTTACATAGTTATGGATATTTTGGACCTTGACTTGAATTCTACTATGAATTTTTAGGTAATTATTTTTGTGTAGAAATACATAAATATTAAAGATTTTTTATATCAATTTTCATTAAATTCAAACCAATAATGAATTCCCAACAAGAAGAACCTTAAATAAAAAAATTGGGAAGTTGTTGTTTTAGACACGTTGTTTCAAATTGCAAGAAAGTATTGAAGATTTGTTCTTTTTTTCAAATATTTTTGATTTTCTAGAAAGTTTCATTAAAGGAGATACATTGTAGAAGAGATTAATCAAGAAAATTGTTTTAAGAAGTATCTTTCTAAATTCTTAAGCAAGCAAGAAAATATTAATGATCTACTTCTAATCTTATTTTTCTCATTTTGAGACTAGTTTGCTTTCAGAGTCAACAATGGTTACCATGGATAACCTATTGAAAGCTTTAATCTGAACATAAGACACATATAGATCAAAAGCTTGCACAATATGATACTCAATTCGATACTATAGCTAGAGAGCTTAATACTAAGTTGAATCCAAATCTCGATAACTATATACTCAATCAAACAAAGGGTTATAATAGAGAAGGTTATTATTCAGATTAGATTACAAAGAGTCATAATTCACGAATTGATGATAGAAACATCAAGTTAAATGATATTACAAGGAGAGGTGAAACTGAAGATTTTTTTAAAGGGAGAGGTTTGTTGAGTAGATTGGTGAATATAAAGGTCTTGGTGATGAGAAATGATTTAAATATGCTTACATACGCCTTACCATGAATGTTGGAGTATGGTTTGAAGGCTTAAAAAAAAGAGCACGAACTGGAAAAACAAAGATTAGAACTTGGGCAGAACTAAAGAAAAGATGAGTGCTATGTTTGATCTAGATGATTATGAGCAAGAATTGCATGTGAAATGTTTCTTTAACAGAAGACACATTGAGTGTTAAAGTGTACATTATTGAATAAGAGAGGCTTATTACATTTTTTGAACTATTTGTTAAGGAGACCATGAAGATTACTAGGGTTTTTAGAGGATTAAATTACTCTATTTCCACGAGGAATAAAGTAATTCCTCACAACAATTATAAGATGCATGTCTGCTGTAGACACGAAATCGTGTATTCCCATAAAGTGATTCAATGAAGAAGCAACCCTGATAAGCGGACTTAGCTTAGGTCAATTTTGAGTATGTGTCAACCCAAAAACACCTCAAAATTAAACCCCCAAAAAGCCTCAAACACAAACCCGAGCCCAAGACTCAATATTTTAGCCCAAACACAAATTCAAAGTCACAAAATCATATCATCCAAACACCCTAAAACACACCTCAATCCATGCAAACCCCCAAGCCTAGAGCTCTTTTTCTTAGTGCACAAGCATATATGAATCTCAAAGCCACAGGTGCCAAGCGCCACCGTGTAGGGTGTCTGACGCTCACTATGGGCGCCAAACGCCCTCCCCATTGGCATCAGGCACTCAACTCCTTCCCCAACTCACCTTTAACTATTCTTTGTTCTAGCTTATCCCTTGCAAGTGCTTGATGCACAACTTCAGGTGCTTGACGCTCAACCCTAGTGTTTGATGCTCAAATGCCTGAATTGAAAAGGAATATGACCAGTTGTCAGCTCAAGCGCTTGACACATAGTTTCATCTTTAAATGCACTTCAAGCGCTCAACGCTCAAACTAGCACCTGATGCCTTTCCAGCGTTTGACACTCAAACCTAGCGCTCGACGCTTGAGAAACTAACTTTTTATGCCTATAATACCCCCTCATTTGACCACCCAAGGGTCGACATTCTCTCCAATCTCAAGTGTCGTCACTCTACCCAAGTACACACCAAATACACTCTCAAATACAATCAAAGCCTCGCAAACATCCTTCATACTAACCAAGGATCAATCCAAGCACATTTGATACAACTAATCAAGAAAATCTTACCCCTTTAACACATACTAAATCCAAGACTTAAGCAAAAGAACTCTCTTCAATGGTAAATAACGAGGACCCCATTTAATCTACTCCGTTTCTTTTTTGCCTTGTCTACTTCTACTCCATTCACGTTATAGTCTTTGAATTAACCACTCTAGACCCTTAGATTAGACCCTTATTGTGATGATAGTGTGAGGTGCAAACTCCTCTCATATGAGCACTTATTTTAATACCTCTTGCAACATTGGTGAGCCTTGATCTAGAAAAGAGACATCACCCTTGATGGTCTTTTGTGATCAACTCACATACTTTATTTTCAATGTATCATTTTACCTATGATGTGAAGAGCTAGGAGCAACTCCTACTTCACTAGGTTAAGCCTCAAAATCATAAATTTGAGCACCTTGTTCAAGGAACCATATCCATAGAATGGTCTGTTCTAAATCAATCAAGCAACCCCTCTCCCTTGCATCATACTCATTGCAAGTCATTTTATGCCTCTTTGTCTCTTTTGGATTTAGTGTATAATGCTAAGATTTGGACATCTCCAATCTAGCTAGGTTTGTCTCCTTGAACCTTTTCATGAGCAAACATTAAATATGTATCATCCTTGAATACATGTTTAAGAGTTATCCTTAAAACTCATTTCTTGCAATAGATCTCATAACACATACTTTGGTTTTTATTACATTTTTTAATGTCAATGATTTACTATAGCTAAATCATACTTGTCACTTGAACTAGACCCACATCTTCAAGTTGGAGTATATCATAAGGAAAGGTCTATCTAGGCCTCAATCTTTATTTGATTAAGCTATCTTCTCCAACTCATCATACCTAACTCTTATTTTGATTTGCCACCAACCCTAACCCTAACAGTTACTTGTCTCATGTCTCTTGTATCTTTTGTCTCATTTCAATTATGCACTTCTTATTACATAATTCTTATCTTGTAATTATATGACCACCTTTATATTATCTTATGTTTGTAATAAAAACCTATTGATTATAATAACGCTTAATAAGATTAACATGGAAAACCGGCCATAAGGACCCTTAATCTTATGGACAATTAATACAAGTGATCACCTAATTAGGTATATGTGCATAAAGCTTAAATTACTCAATCGCCTAATTAGAGTGTGCTATCTCTTATATGTCCATGTTTTCCTAGGAACTAAATCTGATTTGTTCTCATCTCTAAGCCAATTTTTTTGTGCACATTAATGGATTGAAATAATGTTCTTATTCTCGAACTTTTTCATGGTTTGCAGACCATTTATGTGAGTCATTTGGGGATTCAAACCCCAAGGTTTCCAAATATCCCATTAAATGTTTAGTGGTGACTCCTTAACCCATTCAATGTCTCTAAAATCCATATAGTCGATCCTTACTAGTGCGCAAACCCGTAGGGCACTAGTTGTGGATAACTCCTTCCTTTTATCTTCATCAAAAAGGGAAGGTTGGGTTACAAAACCCGAGCTCTCTAGAGGGAATTCACTTATTAAATTTTCCACCAGAAAACTAGTTGAGTTCTTAGACCCTTTAAAGCTTATATATCCCCTACAATTTGGTGACTTTGTTGGGGTGGTGTAAGCCTAAACCTTACTTGGCTATGCGTGCGAATGAGTAACCTAAAAAAATTAGTTTGTGTGCTTACAATTAGCTAGAGATTATGTTAGACATACTTACATTCATGTATGTAACTCTCTTCATGTATGTCTTCGTCTTATACGAATTTTTTTTTATGTTCAAGACACCTTGGGAGTGGAAGATTAGCTAATAACGATTAAGGCTCTTGGCCCGACCTTTGTCTTTTCCAAAGCTTACCAAATTATGGCGTCTGGCATGCGCTCTTAGCGTTGTGTTTAAGGGGTTTTCCTCTTACCTTATCCTCTTTCAAGTAGTGGTTCTTGGTAAATGTATCTTCCTTAAGGCCATGGACACAAGTTCCCATCCTCAACAGAATTGATGCAGTGGCACCCGCCTGGCTAGTACAATGGACTAAGCCTTATTTATTTTGCAACTACCAACATTAGAAGGGAGGTTTGCTATTACAAAATGTCTGAGATTTTCCTACATGTTAAGTCGTACTTTAACCGTCGTCTTTGACTATGACTCAATCAAAATAGGGGCTTCTGTAGACATGAAATCATGTCTCCCATATAGCGGTCCGATGACAAAAAAACCCCAGTATAACTTAGGTTAAGTTTGAGTATGCATAAACCCAAAACACCTCAAAATCAAACCCTCAAAATGGCTCAAACACAAATCAGAGCCTAAGACTCTTACCTTAGACCAAAAACCAATCCAAAGTCATAAAATCAAATCATCCAAACACCCCAAAACACACCTCAATCCGTGTAAGCCCTAAAGCCCATAGCACGTTTGCTCAGCGAACAAGCACAAATGAACCCCTAAGCCACAAGTCTTGGCATAAAACGCCACCATATAGGGCATCTAGTGCCAACCATGGGCACCAACCGGCCACACCATTGGCGTTTAACGTATTACCTTGGATGCTTGACGCTTAACCCCAACGTCTAATACCCAAATGATTGAATTGAAAAGGAATCTGATAAGTTCTTAGCTCTAGCACCCGACGCATAGTTACAATGTATGACACATATTGGGTGCTCGATGCTCAGACCCAATACATGACACCTTTCCAGCGTTTAATGCTCAAACTTAATGTTCGACGCCCGGGAAATCAAATTTTTTTTATCTATAAATACCCCCTCATTTGGCAACCTTAAGGGTTGGCATTTTATTCAATCTCAATTAACGTCGCTTTGCCTAAATACAATCAAAGCCTCTCAAACATCCTTCATACTTACCAAGGATCAATCTAAGCACATTTGATACAACCAATCAAGTAAATCTTACCCCTTCAACACATACTCAAGCTAAGAGTCAAGAAAAGGGACTCTCCTCAATGATAAAAACTAAGGACCCCACTCAATATACTCCTTTTCTTTATTGCCTTGTATTCTTCTAATCCATTCACTCTTTAGTTTCTGGATCTAGTAATTTCCATCCCCTCAAAACCTTAGATTAGACCCACTACTACATAATTGGCTTTAGGTAACATTAAGAAAGTGTTATATAAAGTACTTAAAGTGTTACTATAGAGCTAAAGTAACACTTTTATGGGTGATACATTTGCCAGTGTTACCTATTCTCTTAGGTAACACTTTTATAATCCTATAATAACACTTTTACAAGTGTTACTTTAAATGCCCCTAAGTAACACTTTTATTTGCATATGTATCATTTTCAAAGTGTTACTAATTTTTTTAATTGTAACACTTTTTATAACATAGGTATCACTATATCATCTCATCAATTGAGTTATTGTAACACTTTATATATAATTATGTATCACCTATAACCACCTAATGTAACACTTTGTTCGGTATTAGGCAACACTTTTTCCTATTTAAATAGCACTTTATTTAATATTTTTTAATACCTATAGTAACACTTTTAAAGTGTTGTAATTGATGATCATAACTAGTAAATATCATCATAAAATTAATATGAAAATGATGATAACAAGACTAATAATAAAAATATTAATAACAATAATAATTAAAAAAATAAAGAAACTGATATTCAATTTAATAAATTTATTCTATTCAAGAAGTACATATATTTTTCCTTCTAAAAAAATATTGTGCATACATTTGCCCAAATGCCATTTTAAAGGTTGAACAGAAGAAAAATCCTTATCTAAGATCCCAAAAACAATATTATGTTTATAAAGATCGAATAATTTATCTAAAAAATATAGTTCAAAAAAATCTCTTTATTGATTCCTTCTTTATCATTTTGATCTACGCTTGCTTGTTCCTTGCAGCCTCATCGTCATTTATATTTGTTTCCATTCTACCCTCTTGTTCCTGTATAAATTAAGAAGTATAAAATTAGAAAATCATACAACACGATTTACTATAACCTTACAGAAGAAGCCATCTATCAAGTCACAAAAAGAGTAGTAATCTTATGCTCACTGATTAAAACTTCGGCAGCAGAGGAGCAACGTAACCTCCACCAATTTATTTGAGCATATACTATAACCACAGGAAGTTTTCAAACAAAGTTCTACTCCAATCCTTCATATGGTAAGATTAACTATTTAAAACTCTAAGCAGTGCTAGCCATCCGAATTTATCTGACTATAGAAGTATACCCTATAACAATTAAATGTCAGTCCCAACCCTGCCTATAGATTTTAAAAAGCTCAGTCTCAACTTTCATTATATGCGAGCTGTCAGGAAGACAATGGCTCACATTGAAGGCTAGCAAACACTGGTCCATGAATGATGCAACAAAAAATGAGACAAAATCTTATATACCCAAAAGAGGTAAGGAGAGACAACCTCAGAATCTACAAAAAGTCTTAGCATAAAAAAGGCAGAGGCACACTGAAGGTTACGTACAGAATAAACTTCAGGACTTAAAGGTTATGTATTTTACAATTTGAAATAGACTATAAGGGGGGAGGGGACTGGATTATAGACTCATGGTAATGTCAGCCTAGTCAAGGGGACTTCACTTAATAAATAACTGGATAAAATAAATACAATACAATACAATACAATAAAATACAAATGAATGATGGAATAGAATAGATAAGAATATCAAAAGTGACAGTGATGCAAGTAAAACCACATGTGAGCTATTTAAGCAGTGACTGGAAAAATCCAATTTCAACTCAAATAAGGTTTAATAGCAAAGATCCCTGTGACACCTAAGAATTGATATCAACAGCCACACATCAATAGCTACTAATTTGATCAAACCCAACAGATTACCCCTTGGCCCTTGTCTCCTGAATCCAAGGAGCTTATCCTCTAATTGCATTGTGGCACTACAGGGACCAACAGTTGCAAGTATATCAGTAGGTTATTTCATAAAACTAAAACAATCAGATTTTAGCAGTTGGAGTGTGTAGCTTAAGGCAATACATGGTATGCCTCTAGAGATGAAGCATCTATGCTGACAACTGATGGTCCCAGTGCTGGTCTCATGTGTTGGTACTGCACCATGGGCTACAACAAAATTTGAAAATGTAGAGAAA
The DNA here is from genome assembly GCA_026401315.1 of Dysphania ambrosioides. NCBI lineage: Eukaryota > Viridiplantae > Streptophyta > Magnoliopsida > Caryophyllales > Amaranthaceae > Dysphania > Dysphania ambrosioides. The sequence continues at coordinate 7,728,424 of CM048662.1, forward strand.
AAGAAGCTGCTTAGTCCTTCACCAAGCCCAGGACTGAGATTGTTGCAGCTAATCAATTAGAAGAATGATGCGAGTTGTTCAAAATATGCTTCAATATAGAAACTGCAACATTCTTCATTTCTTCTAAAGAGAGAATTGTAACAGTACGTATAAATGAAAGAGACCATATAACATGTGCTTCTATTAATCTCACTCTACCAAAGCAAACGAACCAATAACAAGACGGAATCACTGAAACAAACTTCAAAGTGTAATTACTGCAATCGGTTGCTAAAAAGCAGCTCATATTTGCCAGTTCCCAATTATTTCCATCAATTTAAGTTCTAGGGAAAGGTGAAATGATGTCAGGCAGCTAGATTTGGCCTAATGTCCTTGCGTCTATTATTAGGATTTAGGAGAGGACTATACCAAACTATTATGTTATGAGGCTTTCTCGATTAAACCCACCTCTACTTCAATCCACCAAACTATTATGTTTATATCTTTATCCAACTTAATAGTCCATGAATGATGCAACTATGCTTCTACCAATTCAATTAATGTGGTATATGGTTTTTACCTAGAAAATTAAAGGAGGCAACTGTAGAACTTGTATGCTAATTTAGAAGAAATGACCTTGTTCTTGTTTTTTCAGGCTAAATAACTTGTTGGATTTCTAAGCTGTTTTTGCATCAACAAGGATAAATGTCTATTTGTATTATTCTGGATAAAATGTAGAAAAACATTATGAACTATAAGTATTACCTAATTGTGCTCTTCAACACTAATACTTCCGGAAGTATGACGTTGTGGAAAAGATGACATCATTTGGGCAAACGATTCAGGAGGGAGTTGTTGCTTGAACAACTTTAATAATTCTGCCACGGTTTCATTCACAATTTGGTCTTTATATGGCTGTAAAAATTCTTCAGGAATTATTACACCTCCCACTGAAGCTTTTTTACTCTTTCCTTTCACAAGTAAGCACCGTCCTAATTGTCTTTTCTTACTTAAGTTTTCTGGATTCATTACTTTATGAAATGCACTATCTCCATCAATTTCTGATTGTATTTGGACCTCCTCCATCTTATCCTATAATGGAATTAACATCAAATACAAATTATGTTACTAAAATGCATGCAACTAAGATGGTGGAAAATAGAACTTACAATGTTACTTTGAATAGGCTCGTAAGATGTCTTGTATTTTTTGCCTTTTTTCCTTTTTCGAGTTTCTTTGTACAAAACAGCCTGAGACGGTGGCTTCTTCTCCTCATCTACTTGTAGCTAAGAAGAATACAATTTTGAAATAGAATAAGAATAGGAAAATATTGCACGCCAATGAGAAATTATAGTACTTGTACCTAATGAAACTATCAAGATAGGGCTTTAACGATTATTATAAATCAAATATTAAATAATTCAATTACCAATTCATATTGTCTTCTTGCAAAGCTCTTTGGACCCATAGTATGCCTATCAATCTGATTTGTACTACTTTCCTTTTTCCTTAGGCTTTCTTCCTGTACGTTATTCACAAAATAAAATGTTGTTGAAAAGGTATTTACATTAAATCATTTATATTTAGGAAAAACAAAAAGTGATACCTGAATTTCATCCAAATTCCAATATTCAAGTAAATCCTTAAAATGGGCTTCTGGAATTGTATTAGGTGCATTTATCCACCTATCATCATCATTAGTGTATGCTTTAAAGTGCTTTTTCTTCACAAAGCATTTATATCTTCGCCAAAGCATTCCAACTGATTCCAACACAGGATCTTTACCTTCTTCGGAGATAATGTACTTCATCTGCATTAAACATTAATACATTTTAAATAGCACAACATTACATCACAACACACATATAAAAAATGGTAACTACCTTTACATAACTCCAAATATTTTCCTTATTTTCAACACGATGCCAATTAAGCTTGTTTAATGGTGCAAGAGAAGAATTACGTGCCAAAGTCCCTAAGAACCTCGTAAATTTGTCTACAGTATGATCATCCGGACCAATAGGCTTCCCAATTTCATTAAGAACAATAAGCCTACGATCATTCATTGTCCATTCATGGACATCTTTGCACATTGTCGGTCCTCTAGTTCGCTTCTCTCTTATAGGTGCTGCACAACACTTTACGAAGGTTATAAAAAAAATATATTGATATAAATGTTAATATATCAATAATAAAAGCTTTTTCCTTTCTAAAAAAATATGTAAAAGCTTTATGATGATGAAAATGTGAATCGTTATATTACCACTTTGCTCATTTTGTATCTCTTGGTTGAACAAGGGCTCGCTTTGCATGTCTAGTCCGTCACCAAATTCTCCATCTTCTTCATCCATGTCTTCTCCATTCATATCTCGTTCCAATTCACATTCATTTGAATCCATAATGTTTTCATATTCTTTCTCTAAGTCATTTTGTTGTAGATGACTCCCTAATGGCATTGTTGAACCACCCTGATGAGATGCTTGCATAAAATTACGTTGAACAATAGATCGTTGCTGTAATGCATCAAAATGTACTGCTCTTAGTTCTTTCTCTTTTACTTTTGCTTTCATTTGCATATAGGCACTGAGTGAACCGGGAGCAACCATTGCTTTGCTTTGTCTAATCTTTGTTTGGTTACCAAGATCAACCTCCTTATCCTTTTGACTTTCCACTTTGTTATGTGCATTAGTAGACTTACCTTTCCCTTGAGAAATTTGTGATGTATAAGAGCCTACATTTTTTGTAGCTTGTCCACACTTTTGTTGGTGGCCAACTTGTGGTAAATCTATTTGGTTTTGTGTTTGCTGAACTCCACATTGCTTTTTACCTTGTATTGGAACTCTCCCTTGTGGAACTTTCTCTAGGAGTCTTTCGTTATTACTTTGATAGCGCGTTTTCATTATATCTGCCATTGCCATGGAATTTTCTCTTAAAGCCGAAACCTTAAAAAAATGACAATGAAAAAAGTTAAATGTAATACATGAACACTAAATATTAAAAAATTGCTTATTCCATCAAAAAAATAAATCACCTTCTTAGAGCGAGACATTAAATTCATGCAATTTGTCATGATCTCATTTTCAAAAGCTTCACTAGAATGGTTCTGCTCACCATCTTCAGTGGGCGTGTACTCATCATCGACATCTTTACCTATCTTATTTGACTGCAACTTGCCTTTTTTTGAATGTTTATAGCCCTTTATAAATCGATTTACTTCATAAGCCATTGCATTAACTCCTAAATCTCTCATTTTTATTTTATTTTCTTCTATCCTTATTTGCCTTAGTTTTTCATAATATGACATCTTGCTCTTAAATCCTACAAAGAAGAAATAAAGAGGCGTTTGAATAGGAGAAACATAAATTAGGATCATACTTATAAGATTCATAGTATATTTAAATCGAAAAGAAAAGAGTTACCTTTCTAGTGACATGTGAGACAGATACCTTTGAAAGCTAGAAAATCTGCCCTGCAAGACAGATACTCCATAATTATGTTACCAATTGGTTGAGTAATCATGAGTATTACTATCCTTATTTGCAAATTCTCTCCTCATTTCTTCCAAATTCTCAAGTTTAACCACACATAATAAAATAATTTATGTTTCTTTATTTGCAAATAAAAGATTAAATGGAAAGATACTCTAAATTGTCAACAATATTGAAAATAATTAATCAATAAGTAGAGATTTTTTACCATCTAGTAAAAAACTAATATTATTATACTATTTAGATTGACGGTTCCATCCAATCCCAATCTGTCTCATCAAGATCGGAATTATTTTCAGAATCATTGCTAACAATGTTTTGTTGCACTTGAACTCTATCACAAATATCTCCTCTAGACCAACTTATACCCTCTACAGGACCTAAATTCATATCATCGTCAGGTTCAGGAATTTCGCACTCATATGTTTCTCTAGATTGTCCTTCTGCATAAAAAAAATCTCTTGGCAACTTTCGATTTACATAATGCCAATCCTTTTCAAGGCCATCTTCAATATAGAATACTTAGTGAACTTGTGATGCCAACACATAAGGGTCATCTTTGGAGATCAATTTCTTAAAGTTTACCCGAGTGAGGTTGTAGTCGTTTATTTCCACTTGAAACCAATCACATTCGAACAACACGACGTTGAATGCACTCCAGTAATCTAACTCAATAATTGCTTTTATAACCCCATAATAAGTTACCTTACCAATAACAGGATTAGGATCCTTGCTACTTGCGAAGCTCGAAGTCAAAGTAGTTAATGAGACTCCACTATTTTGGGTTTTGCATTTCTCGTCACGCTCTCTAATGTAGAAGTTATAACCATTACAAGAATATCCCACATATCTCCTAACTATACTGCAAGGGCCTAATGAGAGCCACTTAATAGGATCTGGAACATTAGCTGACTCAACCTTTTCTTTGAACCAATCCATAAATTCATTGCTATGTTGTTGAGCCTCCTTCCACCTTCTTTTTCTTTTGTCTTTGGACTTATTTTTCACAAACTCCTCATGTTCCCTGCATTAGAAATCATAGTAATTATAAGTAAATTGAATTTATCATAAGCAATAAATATGACACAAGAAAGTAAACTCACTTGATATAATTCTGAACTTGTTCATCTTCACAGTTAAATAGCACATAGCGATGTGCTAGAATCCTTGTTTTGGAATCTAGAGTGAATGACTTTCCTTTCTTTTTCCCCTTCTTTTTCCTCCCAAGAGGACAACCAATTTTAGGAAATAAAGGTGATTCCTCCTCTGTAGCTCTATCACCATTCCTATGAGACTGATTAGATCCCTTTGATCTTTTCTTTTCTCCGGCATTCAAGTATCTAGAGCAGAATATGAGGCACTCTTCTGCTAGATAACCTTCCGCAATCGAAGCCTCAGGACGATTTCGATTTTTGACATAAGATTTCAGCTTTCCTAGAAACCTCTCTATTGGGTACATCCACCAATCACATACTGGTCCACCAAGCTTTACTTCATTGACTAAATGAATAGGTAAGTGAACCATGATATCAAAGAAAGAGGGTGGAAATATTCTTTCAAAATCACAAAGAGTCTCACTAATCTCAGTTTGAAGGCGATCCAAATCCTTTAGATTTATAACTCTGTTGCATATTGATCTGAAAAAGGCACATAATCTAATAAGAGGCAAAGACACATGCTTTGGTAGAGCTTTCATAATAGCAACTGGAAGTAAGTGATGCAATATAATATGAGCATCATGGCTTTTATATCCTGATATTTTTCCCTCCATAACTTGCACACATCTTGCAAGATTTGATGCACATCCCTGTGGTAGCTTTGCGTTCTTTAAAACTCCACAAAATACTCTTTTTTCCTCCTTTGTCATTGAAAATGATGCTTTAGGAAGCAAGACAAAGCGATCATCACCTATTTCCAAAGGATGCAACTCTTTTCTTATTCCCATTTCTTTCATATCAAGTCGAGCTTTATAGTGATCTTTAGACTTTCCAGGGATGTCTAATAAAGTTCCCAACAAACTATCACAAATGTTCTTTTCTATATGCATCACATCCAAATGATGACGACATCTACAATCTTTCCAATATGGCAAAGTGTAGAAGATCGAGGACTTTCTCTATGGAGTATCTTTATTTTTCTTCTTGGACTGTAACTTCCCAAAACTATTTTCAAAATTTTCCAGTAAGCTTTTAATCTCAGTCCCTGTTAAAGGATCTGGAGCTGTCCTCTCTTCCTTTTCCCCATCAAAAGACTTTGTATCTTGCCGCCAAGGATGATTGGCATCCAACCATCGACGATTCCCTTTATAAATAGATTTCTTACTATTATTCAAATAACGATGGTCAGTTTCATAATGACAATAAGAGCATGCAAATTTTCCTTTGGTGCTCCAACCAGACAACATTGCGTATCCTGGAAAGTCACTTGTCGTTGATTGTAAAGCTGCATACATCTTAAATGTTTGCTTCTTCAATGCATCATAGGTGTCTAACCCAATCTCCCATAGATCTTTGAGCTCTTCTACTAATGGTTGGAGATAGACATCAATGTCATTTCCAGGGGAGTTGGGCCCTGGAATAAGCAAAGACAGCATTAAGAACTCAGACTTCATACACAACCATGGAGGCAAGTTGTAATTGATCAAGACAACAGGCCACGTACTGTGTTGTGTGCTCATAGTTCGAAATGGATTAAATCCATCACTTGCAAGTCCTAGTCGAATGTTGCGTGCTTCAATAGAAAAATTCGGGTATTGCTCATCAAAATGTTTCCAGGCCTCACCATCGGCCGGATGCCTTATCATCTTATCGTCAACCTTCTTTTCATTATGCCACCTCATTAGCTCTGCTGTTTCAGAACACATATACAACCTTTGAAGCCTAGGCTTAAGAGGGAAATGCCAAACAACTTTTGCAGGGACTAAATGAGCACTCGTAGATGTCAACTTGTTCATATCTTCTAAATTTTCATTATCTTTTTCTTTCCATCTTGAAGTATGACACACATGACAAGATGTAGCTTCTTTATGCTCTTTCCAATAAAGCATACAATCATTACGACATGCATCAATTTTTTCATAGTGAAGGCCTAAATCTTTCACCACTTTCTTTGCCTCGTTAAAAGATTTGGGCAATTTGGCTTCTGGAACTGCCTCTTGAAATAACTCCAAAAACCCCGTAAAGGCAGTATTTGTTATCCCATGTGTACACTTCAAAAGGTACATGCGAATAAGGAATGAAAGTTTTGAAATTTTTTTGCACCCAGGATATAGCTCTTGGTTTCCATCTTCAACTAATTTATAAAACTTCTTAGCCTTTGCATAAGACTCCTCTCTAACCCCTTCATGACTATGTGGAAACATATTTTCCATATCTCTATGAGTATCACATATCAATTGGTCCATATCATCTAGGAAGTCAGGCAGATTTTCTACTATATTATTAGTCGTTGAAGATATAACTTTCTCATGACATTGCCATCCTTCGGTGCCTGGCTCAATCCCATTTGCAATCAAATGATTGAACACTTTCTCTCTATTAAACCAAAAGCGATGATAACACACCTTACAAGGGCAAGTTATTTGATCCCCAATGGCTTGCGTTGCAAATGCTCTATCTAAATAATCCTTAACTCCTTTCTCATATTCATTACTGGATTGTAAGAAGTTGGTCCAACTACTCATTTTGTTCACCTTCTAGACATTTGAAAAGAAATTCATAAGTTTAGAAATATAATTCAACCATTAGATCTAACATGTCTAGATCTTAAGAAATTAAAAGTAGCTCAATTTACATGACTACCATGCATACAACGTGCATCATATTTTATATTGCCATCACTAAATAAAATTTACGCATTTAAAGAAGCTAAGGGTGTTGTTCGTTTTATATTTTCTCTATTTATGAATCAAAGTAAACTATTTTCTGTAATGCTCTAAAATACACGAAAAGAGGAGTAAATAACATATATCGATTGATCTTAACTTTAATAGAGTAAATAACATATAAATGAAATAGAAACATGTGATTATGTGAACATCAGAACTAGTACAGCAAGCCAAAACATAAAACTATCTAACTAGACATCTAAGTACTCTGTATTTGTATCCTGGAGTCAAACTGCCAGAGCTACCGCTAGAATCCTCGATACCACACACCAGTTATCAGAAAATATTGGTAGAGATTGTTATCATAATGCAATTATCATAATACCAAAATGGTGGGTGAATAACCAAAAAACTAATGATTTCACTGAACTTTCAGAATCAAAAGAGTACAATAATAACCAAGGATTATTGCCAATCTAATCGCATGAAAAAATTGAATCCCACATGAAAAAATTAAATCTAGTATAATTCCTAATACGATTGGGATATATAAAAGATACCACATCCAAAATTTAACCTAACAACATCATAAAAACAGAAAATAGTATAGACGGACGACTTTACCACAAAATGGGAAGGAGATGTCGGGTGGAGTCACACACTGTCCTTCGGTGACAGGGGAAGGATGCGAATTTGGTGCAGAGGGGTTGGGGGAGAAGGATGGTAATCACAAATTGGAATTTTTTGGGAAAATTTTGTGGGGGATAGGTTTATACGAATTGAAGACTTTGAAGTGGATGGAGTTTTGGGGTGGGTTTAATTTGCTGGGGTGAGTATTGTGTTTATATGCAGTACGGCGCGCGCGGTATAGTACGTATTTCAGTATTTGTGGGAAATTATTTGGGTACGGTTTGGGGTAAGTTTTTGGGGGAATTTTTTTGGGTTTTAATTTTTGGGGGAATTTTTTTAGGTTTTAATTTTTTGGGGGAAAGTTTTTGGAGCATACCAAATTTAAGATAGTAATTAGTATTATGGTTAGTGATTCCTAAAATATATTAGTTATAATTTGAAACAGTATTTATACTGAGTTAGTTTAAGGACTATTTAGAATTGAAATTCTACTATTTAAAATTAAAATAATTGTAATAATTGAAAATAAAATTGTACTATATAAATTGAAGTTATACAACTCTTTACATTTTTTAACCTAGATTGGACGCACCTCAAATGAAATTGTACTATAGAAAATAAAGTTTTATTATTATTATTAGAAAATATAAAATATATATAAAAGTGTTACGTACACCTTTAAGTGTTACCAATACAAAAAGTGTTACATATGTGTTACTAATTTGAAAAGTGTTACATGTTAGTGTTACCAATTTGAAAAGTGTTACATGTTAGTGTTACCAATTTGAAAAGTGTTACATGTTAGTGTTACCAATTTGAAAAGTGTTACATGTTCGTGTTACCAATTTAAAAAGTGTTACATATTCGTGTTACCAATTTAAAAAGTGTTACATGTTAGTGTTACCAATCTAAAAAGTGTTACACGAGGGTGTTACTTAAAGCTAAGGTGTTACAAAAGTGTTACCTAATATTTTAAGAAAGCTAGATATGTAAAAGTGTTACAAATAAGTGTTACCTAAAACCAATTATGTAGTAGTGACCCTTTTTGGGATGATTTTGTGATGTGGAAAAGCCTCCCACATGAGCACTTATTTCAATACCTCTTACAACATTGATGAGCCTTGATCTAGAAAAGAGGCATCACCCTTGATGGTCTCCTGTGATCAACTCACATAATCTATCTTCAATGTCTCATTTTACCTATGATGTGACTTCACTAGGTCAAGACTTGAAATCATAACTTTAAGCACCTTGTTTAAGGAACATCTCCATTGATTGATCTCATCTCAATCATTCAAGGAATCTTTCTCCTATGTATCTTACTTATTACAAGTCATTTTATGCCTCTTTGTCTCTTTAGCATTTGGTTTAAGATGCTAAGATTTAGACATTTTTAATCTAGCTAGATTTTTCTCTTTGACCCATTTCATGAACTAACCCTAAATGTGAATAACCTTTAAATAAATGTTTAGGAGTTATCCTTAAAGCTCATTTCTTGCATTAGATCTCACAACACATACTATGATTTCTATTTACATTTTTCAAAGTCAATAATGTTCTATGGTTGAATCATACTTTTCACTTGAACTAGACTCATTTCTTTAAGTTGGAGTATATCATGAGGAAAGATTTCTCTAGGCCTTAATCTTTATTTGATTAAGAAATATTCTCTAACTCATCATGTATAACTCTTATTTTGCATTTCCACTAACCCTAACCCTAACATTTACTTGTGTCTTGTCTCTTTTGTCTCATTTCAATTATGTACTTCTAATTACATTATTCTTATCTTGTAATTGGATGACCACCTTTATCTTATGTTTATAATCAGGACTTATTGGTTGTAATCATGCTTAATAAAATAAACTTGGACAACCAACCATAGGGATCCTTAATCTTATGGATAATTAATACAAGTGATCACCTAATTAGACATATGTGCATAAAGCTTAAATTGCTCAACTTAATAAATTAGAGGTGCTATATCTTGTATGTGCATGTGTGCCTAGGAACTATATCTAATTTATTCATCTCTAAGCAAACTGTTATACCTGATGGACTATTCCACCCACCTATATAACCTAGAGGCCAACCCGGTCCATCACACGGATAGGCAGGATTGCCTTGGTAATTACTTTGCCCCATGTTAGTGTAATTATATAAGGGAAAAGAAGGGGAACTAACACTAGGGACGATAGGACCCATCTAATAGGGTAAGTATGGCCAAGATGAGGTGGGTCGTAGAGGTAGTTAACGTAGGTTGAAAAATCCCCACATTAGACATAGTAGTCATAGATTTAATTATCTCAAATCATACTACCCCTTTGGGCCTCAGCCTAGCCCTACATCATCGTAAGGTTTCTAAATTCCTTTTCTAAGCTAAACGAGGAGGAGGGGACTTAAGAGGAAGAGGTACCTCTCAAGGTTAGAGGTGGCGTTGCTTGGATGCTAAGGAAAATTGATTGTAGCCCTTAATAAGAAAGAATCTTCCAAATGTTGACTCCTTCTAGCTCAATATCACTACGCTAGGGGTTTGGAAGGTAGTAGTGCACTAGCCTCCTCACCTTCCACCCCTATACCTCAAAGTTGGGTGTATATTGGATGAAATCCATCCTCTTCATAGCATCTATGTTAATGTAAATATCATTTACATCAACGGGGGTTGAAAGCTTACACTTCTTTGCAAAACCCAAAGCATATGCTATAATAGTTACCATCCCCCCCTATGTGGATGTCAGTAGTGAGCTCACCCCGCTTGTGCTGAATGCATTTGGCTAGAAACTGATGCTCAAAGTTAAGAATATCCCCCAATGGCTAGATGTAGGTCTTCCTACAATGATAGTGAGGGGATAAACTCAAAGTGATCCCTCTCCTTATTTATCTCTTCTTCATTCCTTCATATCCTATTTTCATTCAAAAAAACTCACAAGGATCATCCGTTACATGCAAATGTTCATGCAAAGTGCCAAGTATGGCATTTCCAATAAGATCAATTTGCATGCAATCATCCATGTTATATGGGTCTTTTATTATTTAAGATGAAATAAATTTAACCTTATCATTAGCAACCTTAAGGGTCAACTTACTTTTCTTCACATCTATCATAGCTCCTACAGTCGCTAGGAAAGGTCTTCTTAAGATGATACACACATTGGGGTCTTCCTCTATATCTAAATTTAAAAAGTCAATTGGGATATAGAATTTTCCTACTCCAAGATGGACATCTTCTATCTTCCCTATTGGAAACTTCACCGAATGGTCTGCCAACTGAAGAGAGATGTTGGTAGGTCTTAACTTCCCTAAGTTCAACTTCTTACACAAGGAATAAGGTATGACTTTTATGCAATTCCCCAAATCACATAGTGGTTTTTCAATCAACATCTCACCAATCGCACAAGGGATGGAAAAACTATCGGGATCCTTTAATTTAGTAGGAAACTTATTTTTGATGATGGAAGTACAAGTCTCTAGCAAGCTAATAGTCTCCCAAACACCTATCTCACGCTTATTGCTCATGATATCCTAAGGGAACATGGCATAGACAGGCATTTACTTTGTTACATCAGTGAATGGGATATTAATGTACATCTTCCTAATGACCCTTAGGAATTTTGCAAACTACTCATATATCTTAGATCATGCCAAACTAGTAAGATAGGGAAGCTTCTCATAAGACAAGGTAAAACTTATTTTCTTTTTCCCTACCTTGCTCTCTTCCATCTTACAATTGCTTCCAATAGTCTCCTTCAAATTTTAATTCTTGAAACCTTTGGGTTAACTTTCATTCACCTTATTAACCAGTCTCGTAGATTCTTCACTCAAAGACTTTCCCCTCCTAGTCACAATGGCATTAGCATGCATAGTGGGATCTATGCCTTGGCTAGGGATTAAAGGTCTTAGGCGGTCCTTAAGGGAATTGGCAAGATAGGCAATCTGATTCTCAAGCATTTTATTATGGGTTTGTATTTGCCTCAAGATTTCCTTAATGTAATTGTTCTTCTTAGTCTAGGTGGCCACAAACCTCTACATCAAAGACTCTAAATTAGAGTTTTGAGGAGAAGGTTTGGTTTAGGGGACATTAGGCCTAGGTCTTGAATTGAAACTAGGTGGGTTTTTTTGGTTAGGACTTTGAAATCGACCTTGATTTGGGTTTTAAAACATATTTTGATTCTGATTTGGCCCATAGTTCACATATCCTTGTCTACTTAAACTACCCTACCCTTAGTTCTCATAGTTCTTATTACCTTTGAAATTTCCTTGGTTTTGGCCACTAAAATTCTATTCCTCTAGTTTTGAATATTCCCTTGGTTATACCCACTAAATATCCCATTCCGTTGGCTTTGCCTATTTCTCCAACCAAAATTATGGTGAGCTCACCACCTTGGATTGTATGTGTTAGAGTAAGGATCAAATTTGGGTTGGCCATATTATTCATAGAATTAACTTGTTTTGTGCCAGATGGTGCATTCTTTATTGAGGTTAGTAAATGACATTGCAAAGGGTTTTGGTTATAATCACCACAAACATTATTAAACATCACCTTCATAAGAGTATTAGAGCTAGATGCCTGTGGGGATTGCATGCCTTGTATTTGACTATTTTGAATAACCTCATTAAATTTGTTAGTATGTGCATCTTACTATGAAGAAAGTACACTAATAAAGTCTACCTAATACCTTCCTCCTTGTTTGGGTTGCACTCTCTCACCTACATTTCAATCAGCAAAATTCTCAACCGCCTACTCAATCACTTTGAATGCCTTGGTTAGGCTCAATCTCATTATGGCTCCACCAGCTCCTACTTTGAGGTTAGTCTTATTATATTGAGATAGTACATTATAGAAGATATGAAGAAGTAACCAATTTTCTGTTCCATGATGTTTCATTTCCTTTTTTACGGAACATTGGACATCTTAGTCCTCATTTCAGCTGTTTTTGATGGTTGGAAGAACTTATGTAAGAATGCTCTAGTCACTTCTTCCCATGTCCTTAAAGAATTGGGCTCCATTTTCTCAAGCCATTCACTAGCTTTGCCCATAAGAGAGAACTTGAATAAATTCAACCTTATGTAGTCTTGAGTCACACCATTTTCCTTGATTGTATCACAGTATCTCATGAACTACATAAGATGACCATGTAGGGACTCATTCTTTCTCCTTCGAATGGATGGCTCTCCACAAAATTTATTAGTATTGGATTCAAGTAAAAAGTCTTAGCCTTTATAGTTTGTACTATCTGCCATAGCAAATAACGGATTTGAACGAGTTGAATATAAGGTCGTATTGAACTCTTCTTTTGTAGGAATAGCGCAAGATAAATCTAAATTAGCTTCTTTACCCTCTACTTGAAATGAGCTACTTCTTGCTCTCAATCCTCTTCTTATAGCTTGAATTCTACGCTCTATCTCAAGATTCAGTGGAGATAATGGTTCTGCTCTACTGCTCCTACTCAATGGCATAAAAAATCAAAGCTAAATAGAAGGTTAGCACTAACAATCACAATGAAAAAGAAACAAAAAGAAAGAAAGTAAATGAAATAAAATAAAAAATGAACCATACTTATAAAAACCATAAAAGACTCGATACTAAACGCCATTCCTCAACAATAGCTCTATTTGACATTGTCAAGGATTGATCGTCACAACATTTGCTATCAACATAACCTAGACTTCACCTATTACAAGTAATGGGAAAATAAGGGTCGAATACATATGGAAAGGATTCTAATAGCTATCAAACTATAGTAATTTAGCTACAAGCTAGCTCTAACTAAGGTAAGAAAAGGGTTTAAATCTAACTAAGATCTAACGCGAGGTTCTAAAGGAAGTGATCGAATAGGATAAAAGAGCAAGGGGTTTTGGGATTCAACACCAATTCTTAACATAAACGAGCTATAGTTGGAAATTACATTCAAAATAAGATAACATGAGGCTCACAGACTCACTACCAATCTATGCACTGAATCTACAATATGCTACACGAAAGGGGATTCAACGAGGAACTAACCTCTCGGTCATCTTCAAGGAAGGAGCATTACAATTGTGATTTCTTGCTTAATTGTATTCTAAATCATCCAAGCAACATAAAGAGTTCAAAATAACAACCAATAACTCACAAGTCAAAAACATTTAAGATCGGGTCACTACAAAAATAAACATTTCTCAATGTCTTCGACTAAGGAAAGCAAATTGAAGAAATCTACACAACCAATCTAGACTCTAACCAAAACCCAACATCAAATCACACATTAATCATCAAGAAAGCAACTCCAAACTTTAAACACCATCCATGTTCTAGATCGGGTTTTCACCCTATCCCTAAACTAATCTAACTAGTCATGAAAAATATTAGAAAACATAGCAAAATGGAAAGAATAAGACATACTACAAAAATTCACGAATAAGGATGAACTATACTATGCAGGATCAAGCATAAACCACCAAAACTGAAAATAAATGAAAGCTAAAAAATAGAAAACAAGAGAAATTAATAGAAATACTAATATATTAATCAATGTCTGAAAAGAGTTGATTGTAAATCTGTTGAAAGTAGCAAAACTAATAACTAAATCGAAGAGTTTTGTGAAGAGATAATAAAGAAACCCTAAGCTATACTCTTTAGGTCTAAAAATATGTTATGATACTGAATAATTAATTCCTATATAAGAGTTTCAAAAGAATATGGAAGTCGCCAAGATAGACCTGAGCGGCCGCTCAGTTCAATGCTAAGCGCTCGCTCATAAGGCAAAATCAGGAGTGCTAGTGAAGTGAGCGCCCGCTCAGTTTGAGCATGAGTGCCTGCTCAGTTTGAGCATGAGCGCCCGCTCAGTTCGAGTATGAGCGCCCGCTCAAGCCTTAAAGCAACCTCTTGGAAACTTCTCAATACTCGCTTGTACTTCCTTTGAACTAAGCGGTCGCTTGGGATTCTTCTGAGTGGCTGCTCAAGCCTTTTTCTCTTAAGAGGCCTCTTGGTTTAATTCTTGAGCGACCTCTTAGCTTTTCTTCTCGGGTTTTCTACTATGCACATATATTCCTCAATTTTCATGATCAATCTCACTAGATACCAACATTAAGCAACAAAATCATGGTTAAAAGTAGAAAAGATACCAGAAATCGGGTAAAATAGGATAAAACACGAAGAATGCTCCTAAGCCTAGACAATGCACAAAGTGATGCAAAATGGAACAAAACGGGACAAACTTAGGCCAAAAAGGGTACGAACCTCTGCTCGGAAGAGACAAATGAGTAATGTCACTCATCACCAACATCAAGTAATTTCATTACCTCTTTCTTGACTACCTCCTACATATTAGGATTCAATCTACGTTGCTCCAGTATACATGGTGTATGATCTTCTTCTAAATAAATGCGATGCATGCAAAAATCAAGACTAATACTAGTCACGTCACTAATAGTGTAACAATTGGCCTTTTTATGACCTTTAAGCATATATAACAGTTTCTCAAGTTGGCCATCAGTAAGATCAAAACTAAGAATAACAAGGTATAATTCCTTCAAATTAAGAAAAGAATATTTCAAATAAGAGGGAAGAGGTTTTGTTTCAGGCTACTTTACCTCAATCGCGGTACATGCATGCAAAGGAAACTCTAAGAATGTCTGGCTATCGAACTTAATTCCTTACCATTTATATTCTATCGCAATTCATCAATATCTACATCTTCCTCACCTACATTAGAATCTAAACACAAAATAGCATCTAGAAGATCCTTTTGAAGAAATCAAGGCACATTATCTTTTATAATCTCATTGATAAAATCTATAGTATAACATGATTTTACTAACATGGAACTTCTCAAGGCATAACTAAGGTAAAGTAACCTTATCGTCCACTTAGGGATGGCAACAGACAGGATCTAAACCAGATCCCTATGCATCCAGATCCAGATCTGTTTTTCAAGGATGGATCCAGATCCAGATCTAGATTTGCTGGGTATGAAAAGTAAGGATCCATATCTAGATCCAACGGATCTAGGTCCAAATGAGTCTAAAATAGATTCGGGTCCAAACGAGTCCAAAACGGATCCTATATATGCTGCCTTTTTTTGCGACATTAAAAAATTATAATTCATAAATCTGTATTTTATCTATAGCAATAGTCCAATAAAAGATGTAAGTTCAATACTTGAATACAATTCATATAACTACTCAAATATTACAAAACAACATAGTATAAATGAACAATATAAAATTTATACATGTCTTTTGAATAACAATACAAACAAGTATAAATGAGTAAATGAAAAAATAGGAAGCAAATTTGGGTCTAGGTATTATGGTTAGACTTGTATCAGGTTCCATAACTTTACTCCGGAATTGAAGATGTAGAAGATGTGCATGGGGTAGATATGTGTAGGGGGCTAGAATGTTCAAGGAAGGTCGCTCCACTAGCCATTTGTACCGATGGCCTCATCCTCTATGAGATTAAATCAGCCGCATAGACAATATACTACGTAGGGTAATGCGCGTAAGGATAGCTACCTCATATGGAATGCAACATAAAAGGTCAATATCATGAGACAACACAAGAAAGGTAGGTAAACATCATATAGCTATGTTTGTCAAACCCTTAGATAACTTAGCTAGTTACTCCATAAACCAGGATGTGGGACAAAGAATCCTTAACCCGTACATCCTATTAGGTGTGGGAATCGGCCTTGATTCATTAGCAATTATATTCCATAGAAATACAACTCATTGGCTGAGCAACAATAACCCTAACCATCTATAGAGAAAAGGGTCTAAGATAGGATCCTATAAGCTACCCTCCACCAGGTAGATGATCAAAATAACCTCAGACTGACTAGGAGCATAGTTGGTGAGCTTGTTAATGTCTCTTCAAAAGACACTATCTTGGTAGTCCTCTAACCTAGGAAAATGAGGCGTTAGTCACCAATTGAAGGGTGCTTAGAACCTTATGGATATCCTCAAGGGTGAACCATATCCTCGTGCTAATATAGGTAAATTAAATCCTATATGGTGAATAATAAGCAATATATTTTATATTAAAGGTCAAGAGGATTTCTAAGGATAGATTCCTTTAAGTGTGGGTGTGCAAGTCTAGAAAGGACTCCAACCCAAACTTAGAAAATAGTTCATGAACTTCTCCATCTACTCCTAAGGCCCTAGCGACCAAAAGATCTTAGAAACGGATAAGGATCAGATTTCTATTGCTATTGCTTATGAAGTTTCTTATGTGATCCTTATTTTGCCCAAAATCAATCTCATAAGTTTCCATAGGTAGTAATTGTGCTGATATGGGAATGGGGCTCCTTTTTCTTTTGGATGAACTTCTTCTAAGAGCCATTTTGGCAAATGAAAGGCTCTAATGACACTAATTATAGGGAAAAGAGATTGGGTTTCTAAGTTATAACCTAAGGAAAACTAACACTACCAATCAAACACTAACTAAGGCTTTAAAAAATTCCAACAACCAAAATACAAAATAAAACACAAATCAAACCAAGTACTTCTCATTGTCCTCATATGATTCTTAACATGGTCAGCACTACTTGTGGTTTGGAACTTTTCAGAAATCATCTTTGCATCAACTATGAAGGAGCTAGTCCTAAAAGTGTTATTTGGCCAGTTTCCTTTCCTCACTTCTTCATAAAGAAATTGTAGTAACTCCTTCGACATTTGTTTCGACCAACAAAAATTATCTTTCTTTTCTTCTTTCACCTTCATAACATTATCAATATCCATTTTATGTTTATAGGTTAGTAAGAAAATTACATTGCATATTTTGCTATCTAAAAATAGGTGACATGAGTGATGACTGACCAAATAAATTCAATAAAAAATTATAAAAACACAAATTAGACTGAAGTAATTTATGTTATATCTGAACATTGAACTCAACTGAAAGTCCAAACCACTAGTTTAACACAACATATTACTATCTATTAATTAAAAAATAACAATCCATAACTTTAATCAATTTGGCGCTTTATGTATGTATTCCACGTTGCCGAAGCTATGCCATTTCTCTTTTTTACACACTCTTTGGTTTCCTCACGTATTTCCTTTCAAGTAAGTAGTGTTCTTGTGTCTTATGAGGAAATTTCTATGTCCGCCTCTCTTGTAATTGCATCATTTAGATCAGCACCCCTAAGATAATTATGTATCACATAACAAGCAAGGACCACGTCCACTTGAGTTTCAAATGACCAAAATGGCTTAGCATCCAAGACACGAAATCTCCTTTTTAAAACTCTAAACGCCCTCTCTATACACATTCTCAAAGAAGAATGATGAAGATTGAATAATTATTATTCATTCTTGGGAGGGTTATCGCTATACTCTTTTAAATGATAGCAAACACATCTAAAGGGAGGCATAAAACCTTTACAGTCCCATAACCAGCGTCGGCTAGATAGTATTTCCCTACAATCGTAAACCATCATCAATATATTAATCAATTAAAGTGAAGTTTAGACCATTATTAATTATTAACAATAAGAGAAAAGTGATTAAATTATTACCTTCTAGAACCTTAAACCCCTTTCTAAGTGCATCACCTAGAACCCTTGAATCGTGGGCAAAACCCTCCTAACCAGCAAGCATATAAGTGAATCTGAGATCAAAGTCCCCGAAATCTATCTTGCAACTCAATGGGAAAAGATGCTCCCATGTGGGTCCCATCTATAGCTCCTATGAAGTCTTCAAACCAAGGAAAAACCTAGGATTGTTTTGAATTTCTGGTTGCACACTAGGTCTCGATAGTTTTACAACATATGGATACAACTGAAGGATTGCTTGGAGCACAATATGAAAGTAGCAATGTATAGTCCCAGTAGATCGAAAAAATCTTCCACCTGCTGCCCGAAATCTTACATTATGACCCAACACGTATAAAAAAACTAATACTTGCTCCTTGACACTCATTTGCTTGCTTTCTGACAAAAGTCCTCTTTCAACTAAAAGATTACACAAGCTAAAAAAAGAACTAGGCCTCATACGAATTTGCCCAAGACAATGACTATCACCACAATATAAAATACTATCGACATTAGTCTCCCTCAAGCTATCCCTATAAACATAAGGTTGCCTATTTATTTTAGATTTTTTAATTCTAGATTTATTTACTTTAAGAAAAGTAAGAACGGAAAAAATAATAGCAACAACAGAACAAATAATCATGCTTTTATGGATCATCTACAGAGATTTAAAAAAGTAAAAAAATAATAAAAATAGAGAAAATGTAGTAAAATATTAATTCAAATTAAAGAAAATTAAATTATTACCTTTGCCTTTTGAACATCTTTCGACTCCATATGAGTTTAATTTGACCTTCTAAAACAAACACGTTGGTATTAGGCAAAATAAATTTTTAAAATGATGCTAAATTCTAAATAAAACAAGCATTCTAGTTAGTAGCTTGGCAGTTGGGCTTAAAAAATAGTTAATTAATCTTGGATATCTCTTTATTGCTATAATGGAAAATCAAGTAGGCAAGAAAATGGGAACTTAATTGGGAAGAAATATATTCCTCTTTATTGATATTCAAGTAGCTAGCTTTTTTCTTTTGAGGCATTCAAGTAGCTTTACTACTAATTTTCCTCATTTATGTCAACCTACACTGTCATTTTGAACAATCTCTATTCTCAAATGCCTTTTACTCCATATAATTGATTAATCTCAAGCAAGACATAATTATACTTGACATTATCAAATTGTATGATTAAAAAAAATAGGACATGATGATTAATCAAATAAATACACAAATTCTTTGCTGATAAAATCAATAGTTACATATACGAGTACAAAAATAAGGACCGATTCATATCAAATGGACCATACCCAACAAGGTCTGATCACAATTCACAACATTATCCTATTTTTAGATGAATTGACATTACATTAATCTATGATTTTCCCATAAACGTGTCCCTTGTTAAGGAAGCTAGGTGTCCTATAGTGGACGCATGGGTATTACTTCAATGGAAATTCTTTAGATCTCCTAGCATACAGTAGTAGTATATACAGTTATATATATTCCTATAAATTGCCGCTTCTATGAAATCTATCTACAACAACCTTCAATCCTTCATACCAAGTGTCGAATATCATTTATGATACTTATTAATTCAACTTATTAGCTAAACAAGTACTAGTTCAGGTCTCAACAACTTTGAAGCTAGCTTATTGTCATCAATGGCGGTGACTCAAGAGCCTATCCTTTCCAGGCTTGATCATCTTGATAACTTGGTACGTATATATGTCTACCAACCTAGTACTAGATTAGTAGACTACTAGTTACTACTACACACTAGCTAGGAGTTACTGTCTTCTTAACATTCTATTGAGTATTTGTTTCACGATCCCACAATTACTAAAGAAATTCACAATCCCACAAAGAGATGACATTATTGTCGTTATTTATTTCTATACATAAGAAAATCAATTTGAACATATACGAGTACAAGACTAGGGGTTCCTTCAACTAAACATATCTTAAAATTTGCCACATTTCATGAAAACTTTTATAATTAAATCAAATTGGGGGAAATCTAGGGTTTGTTCAAATTTATGATATAATACATTAATTTAATAATCAAGACATAAAATTCAATAAAAACGTACTTAATTGATGAGATCCAACGAAGATGGACAGAAATGGAGGATTTTTTATCCAATTTTTCAGAGAGAGAAATGAGGAGTAGAGAGGAGCAGATGAAAAATGAAAATGGTGTGAAGCGTGACTACGTAAGCTTTTTCTTATTTGTTAGATGATTTTTTTGGAGTGAGCAATGTAAAGTTGTTTTACTTTTGATTTTGCAGGAAAATGATTTCAATACGATGTAAAATGAATACACTTCAAATTTTACATCTTATATTTGACTTTGAACTAAACAACATAACATGGAAAAACAATTTTCAGGGAAAATGTTTTACGCTCTACTAAACAGACCCTAAGATCAAAACTAACAATGGCTGGATATAATTCCTTTTCATCAACAAAAGAAAATTTCAAATTAGAGGGAAGAGCTTTCATTTCAGGCTGCTTTATATCAGTGGCGTTGCAAGCATGCATTGGTAATTTCTAAGAACTTTCGACTCTCTTTTGGACTCAAATCCTTACCATTTATGATGTGAAAAGTTGGTGGACTTTGATCAAAACCTAAAATAACATGTCCAATAGGGTGGAAGTAGGCAAGAAACCTAGCTCCCTAGCTCAAAGGGTATACCTTTACTTAGAAGAAATCTAAACTAGAAAGATTAACTATAAAACTTATTAATCTATCTGACTTATGCTCTATCTAGGACACATACTTATACTCTAACTAAAACACTAAAGGATAATCTTATCTTAGGATAAGATATATTTGACTTTGAATAAGATTAGGATAGATTTAAATTTAATCTAACCCAACATTATCTTAACACTATTCCTACATTATCCTAACCTTATCTAATATTATCTTAGATTTTTCCTAAAGTTAACTAACATTATCCTAGACATTTTGGACTCTAATTAACAACCTTTGAACCAAATTAACACTCTAATTTTGTCCTAGCTTATATTAACCTACTTAACACAATTTGGAATCACACTTGGCCAAATTATTAATCTAATATAACTTGGAACCATTAAATTGCCCAGCCTAAAGCTTAAAATATAAAAAAAAACCCTTTAGAGTGAAAGGTAAAAAAAATGTAAGGAAAATCTAGACTCAAAATAGTAAAACATACTAAACAAATTCCACCCTAGGAAGGACAATCAAACTATCAATACGCTAAATTAGGAGAAATCAGTTAACAATGAATCATGACACTCAAGATGACGAGAGAAAGTTTGTGACCCTATAAATCACACGAACAACCTATAAACGCCCTATGTCTCCAAAGGAGTGGCAGGACAAGATTCGCATCGAATATCAATCAATCAATCATCAACAATCTCAAATCCTAACTCTACGCATGAAGAACGAGCCAACCTAGGGTTTCACCAATCAAACCCCTAAGAAAACTACTCACACATAGTAATAAAAACTAGGGCAAAACAACGAAAAAGAACATGATTGAAAAGGACGAACAAATTTAATGTAATGAACAAGAGAACGAAAAATGAAGACCTATAACAAAATCGACAACTACTCTATCAAAACTGTAAATGAAACAACGATAATAGCAAGAGGAATGAAATTAAGAAAAACAATACTTGAAAGCTTTAAACGAAATAAAACAGAAAAGAATCGATACCTTGCATAAATGAAATAGCGTGAACGAAAGAGAATCCGAATCCGAAATACAAAGCTTGAAAATAAGAAGAACGAAAGTTGTAAATCTAAACTAATTCATGAATGAAATGAAAAGATTTAAAGTGATGTTCTAGGTTAAGGCACAAAAGCTCTCAAAGTAGGCATGAGGGTTATTTACAGAGCAAGAGGGTATTTATACCCTAGGGACATAAGGGGTAAAACCCTAGAAAAAACCCTTGAGCGCCGGCTAAAGAAAGAACCAAAAACTGCGGGAAAGAATACCATTCGGCCGAATGAAGAGGGGATTTGGCCAAATGGGTGGGCCATTCGGCCAAATGGAGTGGCCATTCGCCTAAAACAAAAGCTTGGCATTTGTTCACCCTGTCCACCATTCGGCGGAATGAGCGCAAACAATCGGCCGAATGAGTGTTCCTTTGGCTATTCTCGAGAGCTTGATTTATGTGCTTGAATCCCTTTCTTCCATTCGACCGAATGGATGTCAGATTCGGTCGAATTTGAACCTGAACCTTGTTGAAGAACTCCTTTGAAGTGTCTAATGGCTTCTGGAGTTTATGGGATCTTCGAGAGTGACTTGGAATGCATGCCCATGCTATGAAACGCACATCCAAACACTTGATAAAAGTGTCAAAGCCTCAAACATGTTGCATTTTACCTCGAAATCATTAAAATCACCTGAAATGACCTAAAAATAGCTTGAGGACAAGATCAAGGTAAAATTGAATGTAATGTGCATAAAACCAATATAAAAGCATGAGACTCGACACTAAAATGGGGTTATAAACGTGCTCTAAAATGAGCACATCAACTTCCCCCAAGCCAATCCATTGCTAGTCCTTAGCAAATGAACTAGCAAGGCAACACCGTGAGAAAAGCTCATTAAAGCAAGGTGAGCGGACAACAAGACAATGCCAGTCGTGTACGCGCAAAACTCTTCCCTAGCCATGGGTGTGCAAGTACAATGGGCTCAAAAGAGCATAATACCAAGATGAACAACGTTTTCCACAAACTCGGGATTACTGGAAAAGCTACAACATAGGCCATGCCACCCACTACCTAATGAGGTCACAAGCCCACGCTCCCCATGCTATTTCCCAAAAGATGTGGGAAATTTCTAGTATGCTCGTGTGTTTAATACGGTACGTGTTTCACTCAGAATCATCCGACTTAAGATGAGTCGGGAATTAAACACTCAATGAAGGAGAAATCTTAGGGATTGTATCCAATCTACTCTCCAGCACAGAACTTGGTAATCACGCCAAGTCGAACAGGTTTGGAAACGGTTGCAATGTAGGCTGGGATCAAGGTAGGGTAAAATTTGGGGATGTGGAGTTCAAATAGAGGATAGTAAGCAATCCAAGGTAATTAAACCAAGGACGGCTACGACTTCTGACGACAATGCCACTTTCCAAAATTCTCTAGATACGCATAAATGAACTCATTACACCAACTTTATTCTCGAATTTCTCTTTTTCTATTTTTTTCTATTTCTTTTCTTTTTCTTTTCTTTTTCTTTCTTTTTTTTTTCTTTTTATTTTCAAGCTAATGTTTTTGAAATAAACTAAGAGTAATGTAAAGAGTCATATCATATGACAACGATTTTTCAAACCAAAATCTTTCACCATAATGCAACGAGCACCACTTCACTGTGATCACTTGACTATCCTCTAGGTAAAAAGAGGGAATATTTGGCTCATGTGAAGTTGGGTGATGTAGCTACGAAGAAAAAGTAAAGGCACAAAATTGGCTTACCCTAACATCAATCGATATTCATGGTAGGCAATTTGGCCATGTAGTTGTAACTACAAACGTGTTATCATCCCTGGCCTTTAGAAAAGAAGACTATGCTGGAGGAGAACAAACACAATACTTAGACTCTCTAACTAGCACTTAATAACATAGAACTTATAATGGAGTCCTAGAAGGCTCAATCCTTACTAGGCTAGTCGAAATGTGCCTCAATAGGTAGTCATCCAAGCTGCAAACCAGGCAGGACGAGATCCCCCAAGTCAGGTGGAAAATAGTCAATCATTCGGTCCTAAAACAGGCACAAAGCTAGGAAACATGAGAATGCATAAGACCACTATAATGTACACGTTATTAGTTAGCATGTCAGTTTCACAACTGAAGCACATTAATCTTGACACACCTAGACATGCAAAGAAAAACAAAAACAAAAACCAAGGTAATAGTTTCAGTAATGCTGATCTTTCGAATCTTTGAAAACACAAGGACCCTCCCCCAAGCCAGCTCAAGAGCCGTCTTGGCACTTAGGAGAGGAGAAACAAAATGGAGAAAGATCAGCATTATGGAAGCTATTGCTATACAAATAAACAAACAAAACAAACACCGGGTTATCTCCCGTAAGTACTTTTGTTTAACGTTGGTAAGTTCGACAAATTTAGGCACAAGTTTATACAGAAAAAGAAAACAACAAAATCGTACCTGCCGTAGGAGTGGATTCACTCCTAGCATCACCATCACCTCTAGCGTGGGGAGTCTAAACTCTCCACCGAGCCGAAGTAGCGGAAGTTAGCAATGGAGAACCAGGGTCATCTGGAGGTTATTTATAATGCGGGGCTCCCCCAAGCCAGGGTGGAGCCATCAGTCTCTTTTTAGATTTTCTTTCTCTAGCCCTTTTCCGTTTGTGGGCTGCCTCGTCAGTTCCCTCAGATTTGTAATACATCTCTGTTGGCGGAGCAATTCCCTTTGCAACCCCAAAAACAAGACGCTCTTGCGCGTCCTACTCATCCGACACCTCAACTATCATTGGGGCAGCAAAAGCATTACACCTCTCAACCTCTTTCGCAGCGTTATTCTCGACCACCCCAAAGGAACAAATCCGCTTGATCATGGGTTCCTTTGAAGACTTAGAAAAGGCAAACACAACCTTCTCTTGGGCTACCTTGATGGTTATAGTTTCTGATTCACAGTCAATCAGGGCACCCAAAGTCTTCAAAGCATCCCTCCCTAAGATGAGGGGAGTATAAGGATCCTTGGCCATATCAAGCACCATGAAGTCACATGGTACCACTATGTTCCCTACTTGAATCGGAAGGTCCTCAAACTCCCCACATGGCACTTTTATACTATGGTCGGCCAATTGGATTGTTTTCTTCGAAGGCTTAAGCTCACAGGTTAGCTGTTTGGCAATGGACATCGGCATTAGGCTAATGGAGGCCCCAAGGTCAGCAAGTGCTCCCTTAGAATTGAGTTTTCCAAGGGTGACTAGGAGCACAAAGGGTCCTCTAGATTTTTCTTTCTTTTCCCATGTGCTCTGAATGATGGCACTTACCTGCTCTCATAAACTGATAACCTCACCCTCAAGCTTTCTCTTATTCCTTAAGAGGGTTTTCAGATACTAAGCATATTGTGGCATTTGCTCCATGGCCTCTGAGAATGGTATGTTCATTTCAAGTTGCCTCATATGATCTAGGAATTTAAGAAACTTTTCTTGTAATTGCTTCTCTACCTTCTTGTAAGGAAAAGGTAGAGGCAGAGCATGTTGACGCTCAAGTTTCCTCCATTCCTATATCTCCCTCCATCTCTCATCTTCGTCTTTCTTCTCCCTCTCTTGCCCAATGACTTCGACATTGTGCCCCTCATTTTCTTCACCACCCTCCTTTTCTTCTCTCCCCTTAAGGTTCTCCTTGTGCTTATTTTCTCTTAGACAACCACTACCCTTTGAGGAATCTTCCCCTAAATCATCTCCATTGGCTACAACTAGAGTAGGATATGATGTTCCAGATCTTAGGAAGATCTCCTTACAGGTGTTCTTCTTAGGGTTGGAGTCAGGAGAGTTTTGTGGTGGAGGTTGGGTGGATGGGTTTTGTTGAGGGTGAGAAGGAAGTAGCAATAGTGGGGGTGGACTAGCCATCTGCGCAAGCTTTGATTCAAACAACTTCTCCTGCGCTTGAAGTTATTTTATTTGATTTATCAAAGTTTGATTGATTTGCGAGAGGGTTTGATTTTGCTGTGCAAGGGAGTTCACTTGGGTGGAAAGGAATTCATTAGTTGGAGGTGGGTTTAGTTGAGGTCGTGTAGATGGATAGGGTAGGTTGGTGTTGGGTCTTGGCATTTGAGGGTACGACCTATTCCCATTTGGCCTAGGAAAACTCCCATTCGCTTGATTGGTAGAGTTGTACCCTTGGTAGGAGTTCCCTTGGTTAGAATTTGGATTGAAGGGAGGTCTAAAGGGTTTATTGTTATAAGGACCTTGCTGAGCAAACCCTTGGTTTTGACCACCATACCCTACAACTGCCACAGAATCGGGATTATACCCATATCCATTATAGTTCATGACAGGGGTTCCTTCTTGGTTATACCCCCCGTAGTTAACAACCGCTATGTGCTCAGAATTTGTACCCCCACAATATGATGTATCATGATTGGTGCCCCCACAGATTTTACATGAAAAGGTGTCTCTTTAACCGATGATACATTGGAGCTACCTTGGGCATATTTGAACTTGGAAATCTTCTTATCCATGATAGCCTCGATTTTTGAACTAATCGTGTCCAAGTTGCTTGTATCCATCCCCCTTCTCGGTAATCCACTGCCTCTTGGTCCTTCCCAAGAGCTATTTTTAGCAACTTCCTCAATCTTAGCCTTCACTTGATTGCATAGGACTTTCGAGAGTTGGCCACCAACAGCCGAGTCTAGGAGTGCCTTGGTGGAGTCATTTAGACCATCATAAAAGAATGTATTGAGATGGTTCTCCCCATACTCATGATGGGGGCATGCTCTTATCATTCTCTTAAACCGACTCCAAGTGGAACTAAGGTTCTCATCATCCTCTTGAGTGAATAATGCAATTTTCTTACGCCAATCCTGCGTTCGAACTGTGGGATAGAACCTTTCCAGAAATGTTGTCTTTAATTGAGCCCAATTAATGATTGAGTTGGGCTCTAGGAATTTATACCAATCCCGAGCATCACCAGATAAACTCAAGTTAAATAAATGCATCCGTACATAATCCGGGCTATTGGAGCATGGAGGTATGAGACCGCAAATATATGAGAATGCCTCCAAGTGTTGGAGAGGGCATTCATTTCTCAAACCGCAAAAAGGGGTCTCCTTCACCATCCGGGTGAATTGAGGATGTATGTGATAAGGATTCGAGGCTATGGGTAACACTACACCTCCTTGAAATTCTTGGGACCTAGGTGTCCCAAATCGACCAAATAGTTGTTGGTGGTTTTCACCCATTGGTGGTGTAGGGGGGTTGGAAGTATTTGGTTGTGATGAGGTTTGGGTTGGAAGTCTCCGTTTGCTGCGTTGAACCTCAGGGTCGTATGGTTCTAGTTGTTGATTTGATCTACATGTGCTATATGGCATGCAAACAACACTAGAGACCAAGCGTAAGTACTGACAAGCAAACTAATAGACAATAATGTAAATAAAACAAAAATGACTTACACCAAGAATATAATCTAAACACAACGCCTTGTCCCTTTCAACGGCGCCATTTTGATAACCATTCTTTTAGGTCGTTTAACTAAAAGAATAGTTATGCAAATAGAATTTGTAAACACCCTAATACTACTACAACTAGTGTAGTGGTAAGTCGGGGATTGAACCACAAGGACAAGGGGCGATAGTTTCTAGACTTGATGCAAAGGCTTTATATGGAGATTGGATAGAACTATACTATTAACAGAAAAATAAATCAAGAACTAAAACGATAATAAGCTATGGAAGGACAATCAAACTATAAATAAGCTAAATTAGGAGAAATCAGTTAACAATGAATCATGACACTCAAGATGACGAGAGGAAGTTTATGACCCTATAAATCACACGAACAACCTATAATCGCCCTCTGTCTCCAAAGGAGTGGCAGGACAAGATTTGCATCGAATATCAATCAATCAATCATCAACCATCTCTAATCCTAACTCTATGCATGAAGAATGAGCCAACCTAGGGTTTCACCAATCAAACCCCTAAGAAAACTACTCACACATAGTAATAAAGACTAGGGCATAAACAACGAAAAAGAATATGATTGAAAGGACGAACGAATCTAATGTAATGAACAAGAGAACGAAAAACGAAGACCTATAACAAAACCGACAACTACTCTATCAAAACTATAAATGAAACAACGATAATAGAAAGAGGAATGAAATTTAGAAAAATAATACTTGAAAGCATTAAACGAAATAAAATAGAAAAGAATCGATACCTTGCATAAATAAAATAGCGTGAACGAAAGAGAATCCGAATCCGAAATACAAAGCTTGAAAACGAAAAGAACGAAAGCTGTAAATGTAAACTAATGCATGAATGAAATGAAAAGCTTTAAAGTGATGTTCTAGGTTGAGGCACAAAATCTCTCAAAGTAGGCATGAGGGTTATTTACAAAGCAAGAGGGTATTTATACCATAGGGACATAAGGGGTAAAACCCTAGAAAAAACCCTCGAGCACCGGCTAAAGAAAGAACCAAAAACTACTGGAAAGAATACCATTCGGCTGAATGAAAAGGGGATTCGGCCGAATGGGTGTCCATTCGCCTAAAACAGAAGCTTGACGTTTATGTACCCTATCCACCATTCGGCCGAACCAGTGCAACCATTCGGCCGAATGAGTGTTCATTCAGCTATTCCCGAGAGCTTGATTTATGTGCTTGAATCCCTGTCTTCCATTCGACCGAATGGATGTCAGATTCGGTCGAATTTTGACCTTAACCTTGTTGAACAGCTCCTTTGAAGTGTCTAATGGCTTATGGAGTTTATGGAATCTTCGAGAGTGACTTGGAACGCATGCCCAAGCTATGATAAGTGCATCCAAACTCTTGATAAAAGTGTCAAAGCCTCGAACATGTCTCATTTTACCTCGAAATCATCGAAATCACCTGAATTGACCTAAAAACAGCTCGAGGACAAGATCAAGGTAAAATTGAATGTAATGTGCATAAAACCAA
Organism: Dysphania ambrosioides; assembly: GCA_026401315.1. Taxonomy (NCBI): domain Eukaryota; kingdom Viridiplantae; phylum Streptophyta; class Magnoliopsida; order Caryophyllales; family Amaranthaceae; genus Dysphania; species Dysphania ambrosioides. The sequence continues at coordinate 7,757,510 of CM048662.1, forward strand.
TATAAAAGCATGAGACTTGACACTAAAATGGGGTTGTAAACGTGCTCTAAAATGAGCACATCAACTGCATTAATTTGGACTTTATCATAGTTAATCAATATCCACATCTTCATTCCTACATCGGAATCTAAACACAAAATATACTCCTGAAGATCCTTTTGAAAGGATTAAGGCATATCATCTTGAATAATCTCATTGATAATATCTATAGCCTAACATGATTATTCTAATATAGGACTTCTCAAGGCATAACTAAGGTTAAAAGTAAACTTATTGTCCCCTATAAGGACTGTTGCACTATAATTCTAAACATCAATAACAACACCTACAGTTTGTAAAAATGGTCTACCAAATATAATAGGGATGTGAGAATCCTCCTCCATATCTAACATAAAAAAATCCAAGGGAATAAAGAACTTCTCGACTCTCATAGGCTCATCTTCCAAAATATCCTTAAGGTATTTAATAGTTTTGTTATCCATCTAAAAGGTAATGTTAGTAAACTTTAAATAACACATATTTAATTTCTTATAAATACACAATGGCATGACACTAACAATGGTCCCTTAGTAACACAAAGCCTTATCAATGTATAGGGAGCCAATATTACAGGGAACGGAAAAACTTCCAGGGTCCACGAGTTTTTATGGAGGCTTATTTTACAATGCAACACTACATTCCTTGGTTAATGCCACAGTCTCCATCAAACTAAGCTAATGTTTCTTGCTAAGAATGTCTTTCAAGAACTTTTTATAAGTAGGAAACTGCATGATTATTTTACTAAATGGTATTGTAACTTATAAGTTTTTAATAATCTAAAGAAACTTATTGAAATAAGTCATTCTTACTCCTATTTACCCTATTAGAAAAGGGTAATGGCACCTTTGGAGGTGCTAGTGTGTCTCATGGCTTTTCAACAATAGTGACCTTTAATGGAGCTTCCTTTTACTTTTCAAAAATCACCTCTAAATGATTATTCTCTATCACCATATCATTGCTCTTACTACCTTCAACTAAAGCTTCATTGGTAGGCATCTGTGGGCCATCATAAGTGGAATCTCTCTTCAAGACTATAGCATTGATTATGTCTCCTAGAGGGTTTGACTATGATGTTTGTGATGGTAAGTGTCTAGGTTGCCTTTGAGTTATTGATTGGGAAGTCTTTAATATTTGTCTTTCAATTTTCTTGTTATGATCTTGTATTACCTCCATGTTCTTTTGCATTTGCATCCTCATATTCTTCAACTCTGAGATGTCATTATTAGTTTATGGTGCTTGTGATGGTTTTAGGTTAAATGGCGGTCTGTTAAACCTAAGTGCTTGCATATGTTCTTGAGTTGAACCTTCTAGTTATGTTTTTATTATAGTCGTGGTTGTTGCTGCTGTGGTGGTGCAAATGATTGAGGGTCTTACATATTGTTACTTCTTTAGGGTAATGGCACCTTACATATGTCCTTATAGCTTAGATTGTAGTAGTTAGAGAAATGGATTGTTCTTGTAGGCTTAAAAGGCGCATACTCGCTCTGTAGAATTATGACAAGACGGAGAATCATCACTAAATAAACTACATGAATAACAAAAGTGATTATAGCATCCTGATGAGGCGGTCATATTGTATTAACAGACATTATTTATGCAGCTAAGCTCTCATATTTATGATCAATCAGGTGCTTACCTCCTTGCTTTGCATGTCCCTTTGGATTTCCATATTGTGAGTTATGGATGGCAATCTCTTTAATAAGGTCATATGCAACATTCACTTGTTGGTTCGCAGTGGAATCCAAAATTGTTCTAGACTCATTACCCAAACCATTATAAAATGACTGGACTAGCAACCACTTCTCAAGACCATGAGGAGGGCAAAGCCACTGTAACTCCTTAAAGTGTTCCCAAGCATCATATAGAGATTCATTAGATTCTTTGTTGAAATTTATGATTTGGCTCCTAAGAGAAGCTATTCTCTCTAGGGGATAGTTCTTCTTATAGATGCAAGAGCTAAATTATTCCAACTTTTGGTTGAACTCCTGTTATGACTATTCAACCACTGTCTCACTTTTTCTTTCAATGAGAATGGAAATATCATCAGTAGAATATGATCTTGAACAACACCATGTTGCTTTATAGTTTTACAGTATTACAAGAAGTTAGAAATATGAAGATTAGGGTTTTTTATTAGAGTTCATACAAACTGATTTCTTTCAACCATGCTCACTAAAGCCAGTTTTTTCTCAAATTTTGGTGCATCCATCTCAGACATAGGGAATCCTTCTAATAACTATGCTGAATCGGATTTGAAATAATCCTATAAGGAACGTTGTTGTCCTTCCATTTCTTGGTACAATGAAGTATTGCCCTTAAAGAAAGCTGGTAGATTCAACATAATGAGTTCACCTAAACAAATGCTTTTCTCTTGTTCACTTAACAATTTATAATGTAAACGAAATCACCTTTTAGGTTCTAAGTCGTACCAAAATTGCATACGAACTCAAAGATGAAAAAAGAAAACAATACATAAATTGTAAAAGTTGTGAGAAACTATCTCAAAGAACCAAGTAGATTCTTTTTTATCAAGAAAACAAAAAAAATAAAACAATTTAAACTCAACTACTATTATTAACAATTTCCTCCCCAGCAATGGCACGAAGATTTGAACAGGCTATCATACACCTCTCAAAAATAAACTGACAATATCAACTAATATAGTTAGGAAAGTAGGGATTATATTCTCAGAGAAGCGATGCAATTCTATTAGCTCTTAAAAGTTTAAATTGTATAAAAGGGATTTGGTTGGAAGTGTAGTTAACTAAGAAACTATGGTGAAAATTTAATGAAGACTTAATCCAAATTAGCTAAAGCCTAGAGCAATGTTTAACCATGAACAAACAAATTAATTGAGAAATGATAACTAACGGGTTTCTTGAATTCATCAAACTAGGGCTCACTAATTCTCTTGAACTTAGACTCCCTCAATACTCTTCTAGTGACTCTCGCTCTTGCTTGGATTTTTCAATCCTATTATTTTATGGTCTTATTTTGGTATTTTAACCTTTTGGCATCAAATTTAATAATTACCAATATAAAATTAAATATGGCTATAATACAATTATCAGAAATGATAAACCAATACTAGGAATTCAAATGTAAACTTAAAATCAATTAATTAGAATAAAACTAGTTGATTGAAGTATTCATGGATTCCCAAATCCCTTGAAAGGAATCTACTCACTATTCATGACTAAATTAATAAAAAACCATGATAATCATAAACCTAAAATTCATGAATAAGAAATAAAGAAGGTAATACTAATAATCTCTGATAATATAAGTCAAGGCAATGAACAAAATAAACTAGAGAAGAAAGAAATGAAAAGTACCTCTGTAAATCTTGATTAATGGAGAAAATATAAACTAGGGTGTTTTCATCAATGGAAAAGAGGAAAAAGACTTTAATTTTTTTAGAGAAGAGAAAACCTAAGAAAATAATACATAAGAGAGAATAAAAATAAATCCCTAATGTATTTATATTGAACTAAAATAGTTTAAAACAGAATGATAAGATAAAGGGAACTAAACTAGGTATTAGGGACGAATTAGTTGTTTAATCCGATTATAACTCGGATCCACTGTTCTATCGCGATCAGGTTTTCAAGTACAATTTTGTAAGGATTCAACTTTTGTTCTATGAACTTCCATAGTGATTATGACCTACTGTTGCGAAGCTCTTCAAGTCTACTTTTCAACCCAATTAAAAAAATCAATTAAATCTGTAAAACTTGAGTTACGATCAAAAGAGTGAACATTTGTAAAATTTGTTTCTCTTTAACTCTTACATCTCCTTATTTTCAACTCAAATTGACCTTACTAGCTATTTTTTGACCCTTGTGGGAACTAAAATAACCTCATATAAGTATGAACATTAATCAAACTATCCATGAGCATGAATCCATTAATCAAAATCCTCAATTCGTTGATTACCTTTGCACAATCGTCCAATTCATGCATGATTGCTTCAAATGTATTCAAATAGCTATAAATCTACCTGAAATATTAGGAAAATCACATACAAAGCGGAATAGAGCACAAAGTGGATAATCTATGTAAATGATACCTAAAATGCAACTATATGAACTAATATGCTTTAATAATGTAACCTATAAATACCTAAAAACTCTATTAACTTGTATTTCATCATAAATCACCATTTTTAAGATAGTTACTAATTAGGGAGGTCCAACTGTTGGTGGTATGTGTTATACATATTGTCTGGACATCTTGAAGTTGCTCTTTGCTGATTGAAGGTTCCTGTAAGTGTACTAAAGGTGTGTGTTTGAATGTACTTTCATCCTTTGAATCCTTTGTCTTGAATTCCTTGTTTATTTGACTTACAATAAGTAGAGAGTAACTGCATGCATTTACTTTTTTCCCAAGCTCTATAAGTAAGGCTAATTTGTATTCTGCCTCATTATTTGTAGCCTTGAAGTCCCACCATATGGATTGCATATGATCATGCCCCCTTGTTACGATTTCAGCACTACTCGTAACCCAACTCCTCTTATGTTTAAAGATCCATCTACAAATAATGTCTTGCTTTTCCCTTCTTTAAATATTTTTATATGTTGAAATTCTTTGGTTTTTAGCTGTTCGAGATCTAGGCTAAAATCAGCCATAGAGTTTGCCAGTGCCTGTGACTTTATAGTTGTTCTTGGTCAATACTTTTTATTAAAGGCACTCAACAACATTGACCATTTTCTTATTCTTCCCAAAAGTTTAGGCCTGCGCATAACATTCTTAATGGGAAAATTGGTCATGGTGATAATAGTGTGAGTTTCAAAGTAATGTATTAAACCCTTACACGCAACAACTAAGGCTAAACACAAGTTTTTCAAGATTTGAGTACCTGGTCTTTACATCTAGCAAAGACTCGCTAATGTAGTAAACGAGAAGCTACTTCCCTTCATCCTCTCGTGTTAATACTACACTTACTTAATGCGAGCTAATGGCTAGGTATAGCTATAGGACTTCCCCTTCTTTAGGTTTGGATAGCAAGGGTGAACTCATTAGGTATTACTTTAGTTATTGTATAGCTTCTTCATGTTATTTTTTCCATTGAAAACCTTTGATTCTTCCTTAATAGGTTGTAAAATAAACGAAACCTATCCAATGACTTTGAGATGAATCTATTAAGAGTTGCTACTCGTCTTATCAACTTTTGAGCATCTTTAAGATTTCTAGTGATTATATGTTCGGAACCGCTATTATCAGATCAGGACTACCCTCAATTTCTCTTTGTGTAACCACGTAACCTAAAAACTTACCTACTGATAGACCAAAAGAACATTTAGTCAAATTAAGTTTCATTTTGCACTTTCATAATATGTCAAATATTTATCATATATGTTCCACGTGATCCTACGCCAGCTTAGATTCCACTAACATGTCATCTATGTAAACTTCCATGGTGTCTGATAACCGTTCTTTTAGGTCGTTTAACTAAAAGAATAGTTATGCAAACAAAATTTGTAAACACCCTAATACTACTAGAACTAGTGTAGTGGCATATCGGGGATCGAACCACAAGGATAAGAGGCGCTAGTTTCTAGACTTGATGCAAAGGGTTTATATGGGGATTTGATAGAACTATACTAATAACAGAAAAGTAAGGCAAGAATTAAAACAATGATATGCAATGAAAGGAAAATGGAGATAGATCAGTTCCACCCTAGGAAGGATAATCGAATTATCAATACGCTAAATTAGGAGAAATCAGTCAACAATAAATCATGACACTCAAGATGACGAGAGGAAGTTTGTGACCCTCTAAACCACATGAACAACCTATAATCGCCATGTCTCCAAAGGAGTGGCAGGACAAGATTCGCATCAAATATCAATCAATCAATCAATCATCAACAATCTCAAATCCTAACTCTACGCATGAAGAATGAGCCAACCTAGGGTTTCACCAATCAAACCCCTAAGAAGACTACTCAAACATAGTAATAAAGACTAGGGCATAAACAACGAAAAACAACATGATTGAAAGCACGAACGATTTGAATGTAATGAACAAGAGAACGAAAAACGAAGACCTATAACAAAACCGACAACTACTCTATCAAAACCGTAAAAGAAGCAACGATAATAGCAAGAGGAATGAAATTCACAAAAATAATACTTGAAAGCATTAAACAAAATTAAACAGAAAAGAATTGATACCTTGTATAAATGAAATAGCGTGAACGAAAGAGAATCCGAATCCGAAATACAAAGCTTGAAAATGAGAACAACGAAAGCTGTAAATCTAAACTAATATAGGAATGAAATGAAAAGCTTTAAAGTGATGTTCTAGGTTGAGGCACAAAAGCTCTCAAAGTAGGCATGAGGGTTATTTACAAAACAAGGGGGTATTTATACCTTAGGGACATAAGGGGTAAAACCCTAGAAAAACCCTCGAGCGTCGGCTAAAGAAAGAACCAAAAAATGCGGGAAGAAGACCATTCAGCCGAATGAAGAGAGGATTTGACCGAATGGGTGGCCATTCGGCCGAATTGGGTGGCCATTCAAATAAAACAGGAGCTTCGAGTTTCTTGGCTCTGTCCACCATTTGGCCGAATGAGTGCAAGCATTCGGCCGAATGGGCCTTGATTCGGCCGAATGAGTGTTCATTCAGCTATTCCCGAGAGCTTTATTTATATGCTTGAATCCTTGTCTTTCATTCAACTGAATGGATGTCAGATTTGGTCGAATCTGAACATGAACCTTGCTGAACAGCTCCTTTGAAGTGTCTAATGGCTTCTAGAGTATATGGAATCCCGAGAGTGACTTGGAACACATGCCCAAGCTATAATACGCGCATCCAAACTCTTGATAAAAGTGTCAAAGCCTTAAACACGTCTCATTTTACCTCGAAATCATCAAAAGTACCTAAAATAACCTAAAAACAGCTCGAGGACAAGATCAAGGTAAAACCAGATGTAATGTGCATAAAACCAATACAAAATAGCAAGACTCGACACTAAAATGGGGTTGTAAACGTGCTCTAAAAGGAGCACATCAACTTCCCCCAAGCCAAACCTTTGCTAGTCCCTAGCAAATGAACTAGGAAGGCAACACCGTGAGTAAAACATATGAAAAGCAAGGCAAGCGGAAAACAAGACAATGTCCGCCGTGTATGCGCAAAACTCTTCCCTAGCCATGGGTGTGCAAGTATAATGGGCTCAAAAGAGCATAATACCAAGATGACCAACATCTTCCACAGACTCGGGATTACTAGAAAAGCTACAACATAGTCCAAGCCACCCACTACCTAATGAGGTTACAAATCCACGCTCCCCATGCTATTTCCCAAAAGATGTGGGAAATTTATAATACAGTCATGTGTTTAATACGGTATGTGTTTCGCTTAGAATCATCCGACTTAAGATGAGTCGGGAATTAAACACTCAATCAGGGAGAAATCTTAGGTATTGTATCCTATCTACTCTCCAGCACAGAACTTGCTAATTAGGCCAAGTCGAACAGGTTTGGAAACGGTTGCAATGTAGGCTAGGATTAAGGTAGGGTAAAATTTGGGGATGTGGAGTTCAAATAGAGGATAGTAAGCCATCCAAGGTAATCAAACCAAGGACAGCTATGACTTTCGACGACAATGCCACATCCCAAAATTCTCTAGATACGCATAAATGAACTAATTACACCAACTTTATTCTCGAATTTTTCTTTTTTCTATTTTTTTTTTGTTTCTTTTCTTTTCTTTTCTCCTTTTTTTCTTTTTGTTTTTGTTTTTCATGCTAATGTTTCTAAAATATACTAAGAGTAATGTAAGGAGTCATATCATACGACAACAATTTTTCAAACCAAAATATTTCGCCACAATGCAATGGGCACTACTTCACTGTGATCACTTGACTATCCTCTAGGTAAAAAGAGGGAATATTTGGCTCATATAGAGTTAGGTGATGTAGCTACAAAGAAAAAAAAAGTAAAGGCACAAAATTGGCTTACCCTAAAGTCAATCGATATTCATGGTAGGCAATTTGGCCATGTAGCTGTAACTAGAAACGTGTTATCATCCCCGACCTTTAGAAAAGAAGACTATGCTAGAGGAGAACAGACACAATACTTAGACTCTCTAACTAGCACATAATAACATAGGACTCATAATAGAGTCCTAGAAAGCTCAATCCTCACTAGGCTAGTCGAAATGCGCCTCAATAGGTAGTCATTTAAGCCACAAACCAAGCAGGACCAGATCCCCCAAGTCAGGTGGAAAACAGTCAATCATTCGGTCCTAAAACAGGCACAAGGCTAGGAAAGTATGAGTATGCATAGGACCACTATAATGTACATGTCAGGAGCTCGCATGTCAATTTCATAACTCAAGCACATCAACTTGACACACCTAGACATGTAAAGAAAAACTAAAACAAAAACCAAGGCAATAGTTTCAATAATGCTGATCTTTCAAAGCTTTGAAAACACAAGGACCCTCCCCCAAGCCAGCTCAAGAGCCGTCTCGGCACTTGGGAGAAGAGAACCAAAAGGGGGAAAGATTAGCATTATGGAAGCTATTACTATACAAACACATAAACAAAACACACACCGGGTTATCTCTCATAAGTACTTTTGTTTAACGTCGATAAGTTTGACACAATTAGGCACAAGTTTATACAAAAAAAGAAAACAATGAAATCATACCTGCAGTAGGAGTGGATTCACTCCGAACATTTCCATCGCCAGCGTGGGGGGTCAAAACTCTCCACCGAGTCGCACTAGCAGAAGTACGCAACGGAGAACCAAGGTCATCTGGAGGTGGGATATAATGCGGGGCTCCTCCAAGCTAGGGTGGAGCCATCGGTCTCTTTTTAGATTTTCTTTTTCTAGCCCTTTTCTGCTTGTGGGCTGGCTTGTCAGTTCCCTCAGATCTGTGATACATCTCCGCCGGTGGAGCAATTCCCTTTGTAACCTCAAAAACAAGATACTCTTTCGCGTTCTCCTCATTCGATACCTCCACCAACATTGGGGCTGCAAAAACATTACACCTCTCAACCTCTTTCGCAGTTGCATTCTCAATAACCCCAAAGGAACAAATCTGCTCGACCATAGGTTCCTTTGAAGACTTAGTTAAGGCAAACATAACCTTCTCTTTGGCTACCCTCACGGTTATAGTTTCTAATTCATAATCGATCAAGGCACCCAAAGTCTTCAAAGCATCCTTCCCTAAGATGAGGGGAGTATAAGGATACTTGGTCATATCAAGCACCACAAAGTCATATGGTACCACTATGTTCGACTGAATCTAACAGCCATTCGGTCTAATGGAAGACAGGAACTCAAGTATATGATTCAAGCTCTCTGATATGGCCAAATAAACTACCATTCATCTAAATCAAGGCTCATTCGGCCAAACCAAGGCACCATTCGGTCAAATGGTGGACAGGTCCCAGAATCACATTGCTCAGCTTTCTATTTTGGGCAAATTACAGCATCATACGGCCGAATCCACTATCATTTGGCCATAATGGCCCTTATTTTCGCAGAATATGGTTCTTTCTTAAGCTGTCCCAAAAGGGTTTTTCTAGGGTTTTACCCCCTTATGTCCTTAGGGTATAAATACCCTCTTGCTTTGTGTAAAACCCTCATGCCTATTTTGAGAGTTCTTGTGCTTCAACTTGGAACATCACTTTCATTTCTTTTCATTTCATTCATGCACTAGTTTAGATTTAATGCTTTCATTGCTCTCCTTTTCAAGTATTCTATTTGGATTCAGAATTTCTTTCGTTCAAGCAATTTCATTCACGTAATTTGTCGTTTCCTTTATTGCTCTATTTTGTTTAATGAATTCGTTTATTGCTTTGGTTGATTTTATTACTTTTTCTGTTATTATGTCTTCATTTATGGCTATGCGTGAGTAGTTTCTTAGGGGTTTGATTGGTGAAACCCTAGGTTGGCTTGTTCTTCATGTGTAGGGTTAGGGTTTGAGATTATCGATGATTGTTTGATTGATATTCAATGCGAATCTTATTCTGCCACTCCTTAGGAGACATAGGGCGATTATTGGTTGTTCATGTGATTTATAGGGTCACAAACTTCCTCTCGTCATCTTGAGTATCTTGATTGATTGTTGATTGATTTCCCTTGACCTAGCTTATCTACTAGTTGTATTGTCCTTCCTAGGGTGGAACTAATCTATCCCCATTTGTCTTTCATTGCTTATCATTGTTTTTATTTTCACTTTACTTTCCTATTTTTAGTATAGTTTAAGGAATTCACATCTCAAATAAACTTTTGCATCAAGTCTAAAACCTAGCATCCCTTGTCCTTGAGGTTCAACCCCCGACTTACCATTACACTAGTTGTAGTAGTATTAGGGTGATTATAAGTATTGTTTGCATAACTAGTCTTTTAGTAAACGATGCTAAAAGCACTATTATCACTCTCTTGAAAGCTTCTATAGCCGTCCTTGGATCATATTTCCTAATGCGGATCACCTTCTTATTAAACTCTGTGAATTAATCTCATGTTGAATCTCTAGATTTTTTAACAATTCGGTATAGATTAGCAAAGACAGAGATGGCTAGTAAGTTTGTAGCCAAATGACTTGCACATCAAGACATATTGATATTCCTTTAGGTAGCATATATTCGTAACCCTGGCCTTGTAAGCTTTTACGTGCATATGAATTTGTTGTGCCCTTATAAGCTTCTACTTAAGGAACACTAGTTGTTTAGAAATGATCACATCATTGATTTTTAGGATAAAGATGGATGCTTCATACCTGTCGACTTTCTCCCAATCTACTACATCTGGCACCCTAAGTGTTCTTTGCAACATTTTAAGAATTTGAGTGTTCTGGCTCTTGAGCAGCTTCATTCTTGACGCAATGGTGTCTCCATCTTAATCTTCATATTCATCTTCATTTTGTTGGTGATCCATGTCTTCTTCCTTTTAATCCTTATCATCATCCGCGCTAGAGTTAAGGTTAAGAGAACGGGTTGCATGACTCTGCCTCTAGCTCTATTTTTTCAATTAACTCTTGATAGACCCCAATTCATTGCGTCCGTTTCATAGGGAGTTCTATTGTTGATCTTGTTCCACGGCCATCTCTTCTATGAATTTCTAGGAAGCCTTCAAATCTTCCTTCGTCTTCATAAGGGTATCTAATGGTTTAGTTGGGTTCATTTCTTCTAAGTTTAGAGACATAATGGAAATATAAAGCCCATTAAGATTAGGCGTATTATATTAGTTAATGCCTCACGGTGGACACCAATTATAACTACAAAAATTCATCACTTAACGACAATTTAAGGCTAGGAAATTTTACAACTAGTTAAGCTATGTGTAGGTTATAATTATATAGATTAAAGTATGAAAATAATGCAAAAGACACAACAAATTTATCATGATGAGAATTTGGTGCAAAATGAGCAAGCTATTGTCCATGCATTACATAGCAATAAAAATACCCAGTAAAACCTCAAATTTGGTGAGATTCTTTCATGATAACTCTTTTATTGCTTACATTAAGTTGAATGTTGAAAGCAAGGTATAAAGACAAGGAATGAAGGAAGGAATTAATGCTTTAATATTCTAGTAAAAAATGGATTATTTTCTTAGACCATTTTGTTGAGTTGTTTAAAGAGCACATTAAGATCATTTTAATAATATTATTTAGGAGAATAAAGATGTTATTTTCAATAGTTAATCTTTGTTATTTCAGTAGTTAAAGGTGTATCACTAAGTCTTAAAACCGCCATATTAAATGAGGCATAATTATAGGCAAACTGTTAGCTTTTTATTTACTCTTTGTGTTTTTGATTTTGTGGGGGGTTACTTTTAATTAAGATTATAATTTTGGACTTAAGGTTTAGGGGACGCTAAAGAGTTTCTTTATTAATGTATCGCTTGTATTTGCTGAATATAAATAAGACTCATTACTGCTAGTTTTCAGCAAGTGTAGTACCAGCTCTTTTGGTACCTAAGAAGAAAGGGACTTAGAGAATGTGTATTGCTAGTTATGCCATCAATAACATCATTATCAATTAAATATTTCCATTGCCAAGGTTCCTAGATATATTGGATAAACTAAGTAGAACCAAGGTGTTTAGCAAGATTGATTTGAGTAGTGGCTATAACTAAATGCGCATTAGAGAAGGTGATGAGTGAACTACCTTTAAGAATAAACAAGGTCTATACGAATGGCTTTTTAATCCATTTGGTTTGTGCAACACTCCTAGTTCTTTCATGAGACTCATGAATGAGGTATTGCACCCTTTTCTCAATAAGGTCATTATTGTATATTTAGATGATATCTTAGTATATAGCAAATCTAAAAATGAACATTTGAAACATTTGAGAGCTTTATTTGAGGCTTTGAGAGCTCATAAACTATATGGATAGATGGAGAAATGTACATGTGTAGTAGCATATCTTTTTTATGATATGTTGTATCTAGTGAAGGAGTACAAGTGGATCTTGAAAAGATGAAGGCTATTTCAACTTGGAAAGTGCCCAAGAATATCCATGAGGTTCAAAGCTTTCATGGGTTAGCTTCCTTTTACATCAAAAAAAATTTTATACTCATGGCGCCATTAATTGAATTACTGAAGAAAGGAGCTTTTCAAAGGAAAGAAGTCGCTCAAGGGGCCTTTTACGAAGTTAAATCAAAGCTATGCAATACCCAATTCTTACATTCCCAGATTTTGATAAGTTATTTAATGTTGAATGTGATGCAAGTGGTGTAGGTATAAGTGCAGTTCTTCTTCAAGAAAGACAACTACTTAGCTACTTTAGTGAGAAGTTAGGAGGTGCCAAGCTAAATTACTCAAATTATGATCGTGAGTTTTATGCTATTGTTAGAGCCTTGGATCATTGGTCTCATTACCTAAGGCCGATACCCTTTGTTCTACATTCCGTTCATAAGGTTTAAATCCTAAAAATTCATCCATGGCCAGCAAAAGCTCAACTATAAACATGCAAAATGGATAGAGTTCTTATAATCCTTCACTTTTAGTTTGAAATACAAGAAAGGAAAGAAGATCGTGGTGGCTGATGCATTGTCAAGAAGTTATCTACTTGATGTTGTACATACTAAAATGTTAGGATTTAATCATTTGAAGGCCTTATATGAAGATGATAAAGATTTTTCTACTGAAATAATTTTGAAGCCCTCACAAGGATATGTAGTACAAGATTAATTCTTATTTAAGGGGGGAAAATTTTGTATTCCTAAGAGTGGGTTATGTAAATTACGAGTGTGGGAAGTACATGGTGGAGGATTAGCTAGTCATTTTTTGGTTCACAAGACTTTGGAGATACTTAACAAATATTTCTATTGGCAAAGAATGATTAGAGATGTCACACATGTTTTGGAGAAGTGTTCTACTTGTCAAAATCCAAGAGTATCTTCCACAAGGGTCTCTACACTCCCTTATCAGTCCCTAATGCTCCTTAGGAAGAGGTAAGTATGCATTTCATAGTAGGCCTCCCTAGGACCTAAAGAGGTAAAGATAATATTATAGTGGTGGTTGACCGTTTTTCAAAAATGGCTCATTTCATTGCTTGCCATAAAACTAATGATGCCTCAAGAGTTGTTGATTTGTACTTTCGCAAGATCATAAGGTTACATGGGGTACCAAAGAACATTATTTTAGATAGGGATACTAAGTTCCTAAGTCATTTTTGGAGGATTCTTTGGAAATTTGTGGGTACCAAGCTTCTTTTTCAGTACTTCTTACCATCCTTAAACAGACGGTTAAACAAAAGTGATAAATCAAACATTGGGTTCCTTGTTGCGGGGGTTGGTTAGTAGAACCCACAAGGATAGGGAGTTGAAGTCAGCACACATTGAATTTGCCTATACTAGATCACTATCCTCTACTACTGCTCGTGCTCCATTTGAGGTGGTCTATGGTTTAATCCTTCACTCCCTATTGAACTCATTCCATTGTCCAAGAAGGATTTGGTTCATGTCGATTCAAAGAAAAGATGGGAAGCATTCTAGAAGACATGTTCTTAAGTTAAAGAGAAGATTAAAGCTTTGAACACCATTTATAAGGAGAGATCTAATAAGAGGAGAAACAAACCAACTTTTGCTCTAGGAGATTTGGTGCGGATGCACTTGAGAAAAGAGCGTTTTCCTCATCTTAGGAAAAATAAACTTATGTCCAGATCAGATGGTTCATTTTGTGTAATTGAGAAGATTAGGGATAGTGCTTACAAACTAGAGTTTCCAAGTGAGTATGGAGGAGTTAGTGCTACTTTCAACACAATAGATTTATCACCTACCTTGATGATGAAAGTTTGAGGGAAAAATTCTTCAAAGAAGGGGGAATGATGAGAATTTGATCCAAAATGAGCAAGCTAGCCACTTTCCATGCATTAATGAGCAACAAAAATACCTAGAAATAGACCTCCCATTTTGTGGGATTCTTGTATAAAAACTCTTTTATTACTTGCATTAAGTGGGAAGTTGAATTCAAGGATTGAAGACAAGGAATGAAGGAAGGAATTAATGCTTCAATATTGTGTTAAGAAAATGAACGGTTTTCTTGGAGCATTTGTGGAGGCGTTTAAAGAGCACATTAAGGACGCTTTAATAACAACATTTAGGTGAAAAAAGCTATTATTTTCAGTAGTTAATCTCATTTATTTCAATAGTTAAAGATGTAGCATCAAGTCTTAAAACAACCACATTAAATGGGGTGTAATTATAGGCTTACTATTAGCTTTTTATTTACTCTTTGTGTTTCTAATTTTGTAGGGAGTTACTAGATTTAATTAGACTTAATTATGCTTATAATTTCGGACTTAAGGTTTAGGGAAGCTAAAGAGTTTCTTTAATTAATGTACCCCTTGTATTTGCTCAGTATAAATAGGACTCATTGCTACTAGTTTCCAGCAAGTGATGGAGCTTAAAAACAAATTCTGAGTTTTCTTTGTGAAATTCTTGTGTCTATTTAGTGTGACACAAACCTTTTATCCTTTTACTAAGTGTTTTAAGAGTAAAAGCGTTGAAAATAAATTAGCTTAGTACTCTCTTCCCGTTCAAAACACCATTCATTCAAAGAATTAGTTTCTAATGTTGTTTGGTTATCTTTTTTATTTATGCCCTAAAATCTATTCCAATGCTTTGATAGTCACTCCAAAACAATCCTAACCCATATACATATCAATGACACGGAAAACTTAAACTCGAAAAAACTACTAGGACTTATTAAGCCCCCGTTTTACTATGAATATTTTGAGTACACATAATGTTTTACCAAAAAGCCCGTACATTAATCTCAAGCTCTCAGCATTCCCTCCTTTTTATTAGCAACCCCAACCCCACTAAAACTTTATTTTTGAGCTCTTCATTTCAAACCTATACAGCTACACTTCCAAACACAGTACCATCTTTCATTCGTCATCTTCACCCCTCAAAACCTCATCTCTCAACTCAGTAATCTCAAACAATATGATAGAAGAAGCAGCGCGGGGCCCACCGCACGGCATCCTGTTCGCAATAGTAGTAGTACTTGTAGTCTCTGCCCCCGTGCTAATCGGCGATTGGGAAGCCGTCACTGAGTCGATCTCCGAGCTACTGAGTCCAGTAGGACTCCTCCTCCTCCCCATCATTCTCCTCCTCACCATCCAGTTTCTCTCCTCCGATCGTGGCAACATTTTCACCTCCATCTTCACTGCTACCGGCGAGCCTGACTCCATCCACCGCGCTAGTGGGTCCCCCTTCGGTGTCGCATTTGTGCTAGCCATTGTGCTCTTCCTTGTGTACAACCGTATGTCTGGCGGGGACGACGACTCCGATGACTAATGGATCTGATATTGAGCTGGATTTAGTGAGATCTGTTCATTAATTTTGCTCTTTTTGTTTTACTCTATGTATTTGGTTTAAAGGTTGATTAATTGTGTTTAATTTTGATTGTGCATATAATATATAGTTGTAATAAGGTTGATTTTTGAAAATTTCCTGTTTTACCCTTTTCTAGTGATTCTTTTTCGCTCATTCAGGAATGATTTTTGGTAATTCAGCATGGTTATCAAGTCTCTTCGTAACTTTGTTTCATCTTTAGAGTTGGTTTAACTGACTGCGTACCGAGTGTTGCTAGTACTAGTCTTACTCCTGTTTTCAGTCACGAATCACTATGCTTGGTAGATTTTATTTTTTATTTCTTAGTTTTCTATATCATATTTTTGTCGTTTATAGAGTTCACAGAATAATGAATATACGGGCAGATTTTGAATATTTTTGCTTTTCCTCGTGATTTCTGCGATTTTGCACGTGGAGTTCACCTCCTATTGTCCCACTTCCTACGAAGGATCCATTTTGCATCCTGTCGTCTGTCGAGTATCTTTCACAGTTCTGGACTTCTGGTGTGCTTAAATGTGGCGGTAACGTGGTGTTACCAGTGATCCTTCCCTTGTGCAAGGCCAACGAAACTAGAACGTCTATGTTATTTGTTACGTGTACCATTTTTTTAAGGTGTATTGAAGGGTAATTTAATAATTACACACTCTTTTTAATGGAAAACTTGTAAGTAATTGCCTTTTTTTTACACATTTGTCTTTCCTCATGTGCGAAGCAATAAATTTTGAGGTCATCTAGAGGCCCTCCATTGTACGCATCTCTCCACAAGATTGCATTCACCGTGCGATATTGCACTATCTAATCAAATGCCTTTGCTTCATACAGGCTCGCTCTTGATAATTAGAAGGTATGGGGCGAAATAATAAATTGGGGCCTATAGATTTAAAAATTTGTACCAAAAAAATTGCTTTTAAATGGAGACTAATTTTAATAAACTACGTGGTAAATCAAATAATCTTCTTTTTTAAATAATTATTATATTTTAAATTTTTAACATTCATACATAATTTCCACCGCATTAATTTACTTAGTTAATTAGGTTGATCCATATATGGAGTATAGGTGTTATTCACATTTTATTTTCTTATCAATTTAATTACTAATAAGTTATAAAATTGGGTCTCAATATATTTTTAAAAATAGGAAAATTTATTGTAATTTACTCGAGTGGTTATTGCACAATGAAAATAAATTCTTACATCATAGTAGAACTTTCCAGTTAGACTTTGGATTTTGGACTAAGGAATTTGAATAAGGACTTTTGTTTTTTGTATTGCATAAATACATTTGTATTATGCTTGATTTTCATTGTGTATGAAAAAAATAAAGGTACAAGAAGCACAGTATGAATTAATACAAGGATGTGAATGAATGTAGTGACAAAAATAAATTGTTCGAGTATAGTGAAAAGGGAAGAAGAATAATGAGTGTAAGGAAAAAATTAGAGTTATATCAACAAATTGGGTTGAAATTATAAGAAAAAAAAAGAAAGAACACGAAAAAAAGGAAAAAATATATAGCCAATAACATATGTCTAATGGGATTTGATCCCTATAGTGGATTTTCTTCCATTCAGCTACACTCATGCATGGATTGTCATCTATGTGCATTTTACAATAAATTTCAGTACACAATTACAAAATAATGTAAATGGACCTTGTCCCGAGGCCCTAGGCGATTGCCCTAGTTGCCATAGCTTAGGGACGAGCTAATTTTATCTCAAATTAGAATGACCTTCCAAAATCACTGGTCCTCTTAATCTGCCCTATTTTTTCTTAATAAACATCATTTTTTCACCTTTTTCTTCCTTTTTATTCCGTTTGACTTCTGGTTGCTGAAAATATCCTCAACAACTATAATAATTAAATATAATTAAGGTTAATTATAGAGACAATATGTTTAGTTTTTTTAGGTAATTATAGTATTTTGCTAGAGATTGATTATAATATGTATGTTAATTAGATTAACGTACTACTAACTTCAACCGAGTCTTATGAGGTATTAAGGTCACACAAAAGTAATTGGTTGGAAAAATTCAATATAATTATGTGCGAATTGCAATGGAACTATTTAGGTTATTTGAGTCACTTTTAGTTGCTTAATTAATACGAAGGTATATATATGTTAATGTTATATATATAAAGAGTTATATGTGTAAATTGATAGGGACAACAAGCCTAAGCCTTTGAAGAAAGTTACTATTTATTTTAATTGCTTATATTAGTACTTTCTTGTTTTTCAATTTTCTGACAATTCGCTTTACCCTGGATGGATTAAATATAGGCTTAGTTGTTTCACTTCTCTCTTTTACACTTTATTCCATTTCCAGTGCTTGCTTCTGTTACACTTCCTGTCCTTGTTCCTTTTCAAGCTGAGATCCTATTTCAACAATGATCTCTTCCAGCCTCACAAACTTCTATGCCATTCTGTCTCTATATTTCCCTCTGGTTGTTCCGAGATGATCACTTTCTCAGCCCCATTTTTTAGCATCCTATTACTCTTTCTCTTTTTCAATTTCTTTCTCCTCCATAATTGGTGGAGGTTCCATCACCACTTGTTCCACCTCATCTTCTTTAGTAGTCATGTCAACAAAGACTACTTGGAAAGGTTTAGAAAGTTCCTTAGAGGCAACCCTCATGTCTTCTCTTCACAGGAAGGACTTTTTCTTTCTCTACCCTCCTTTTTTCCTTTTCCCTTGTTTTTCATCTCTACAAGTGTTTCTTCCTTCTTCTTTTCTTCTGCCTTCCTTTCTCCCTCAGTTTCTTCCTTCTCTTCATCATCCTTTTTAACTTCCTTTTTTTTTCATCTTCACTCTCTTCATCCTCTTCTTCCTCTGACTCGGCTACTTCATCAGTCATAAAGTCAGTTGCACCTCTTTTTACTTTGAGTTTCCAACTCACCAATGATGATTCTTGCAACATTTGATCCATTTTTACTAGAATTGGATCATAGTTGCTCAAATCAATTTTAAAACTCTTTAACACAATAGCTATCAAGGACCCGTAACCAACAATCAACTTGGGTATGCAATGATCGAAATGTTGAATCATCAGAGATAGGAAATTAATCTTAATTTTGTTTGCTAAGCAATAGATTAAAGCAGAATCCATCAGATTTGCCTCATTTCTCTTTTGAGTTCTTAGCACAATGCCTCTCCTCAACTGGTTAAACAAGACTTTCACCAAAAGGAGAGAACAAACCCATTTTTGTTGTTGTTGAACCCGTAGCATTTCCTCCTACGAAACCGACAATGGTTTCAGTCGACACATTACCCACATTCATAGAAGATTTATGTTCCAAACAAATATCATAACCCCAGTTTGAAACCTTAAATAACCTACCCAAATAATTTACATCAAATGAAAGCTTAACACCATTAACAGTACTAACACATACACCATCAACACATTCAAAATTCTCAATGAATTCATACATATCCTTAGGGTAAAGAGGTTGACATGCATCTACACTCCATAATTTCTCTCGGTCTTAAAATTTTAGAATGTTAAGAAGTTTAGTGTACTTACTTTCTTTGCACAATTGTAGATTGATTACAAAGCTTGTAACTAACCACTTCACCAAGGTATCCCATTCACGAGTAGTGGATCCTTCCCCCTAAACTTTTGCACCCATTTTAGTGTTCAGAATTTTAGGAGGATTTGAGGGTTGTGATGTGGTGCTTTTGGTTTTAGGGTTAGTGGGTTCAATGGTTGTGGTAGTGATGGGTTCAACTAGAGGGAGTGACTGAATAGGGGCGACCTCCAGAGGATTTGAGATAGAGGATTTAGGTAATTCACGGTGGAGATGAGGAAGGGTGGTGTTGAGGCTAAATTTGAAGTTTGAAGTTTAAATTGAGTTTTGGAAGAGAGGTAGTTTTGGGTGTCTTAAAATAGGGGATGGAAGTGACGGTTGAGTGTAAGGTGCATTGAAAGAGTGAAAAGTTGTGATTTGATGATTGGAGGATTTGTAGCAATTTTTAATGGTACTATAAGTGAAAATTGTAATTTAGACGAAGGTGTGTGACTGTTTTCAAGGACACAATCTTGCTTTAAATTGATACTTGTCTCTTCACAAGAGATTTTCAGTACTTTGAAGGATTTATATACAGTGAATTTTACTAATATATTCACTTTAGTTGATACATAGGCAATTGTACGTCTTATCCATAGGATAAATATTTTACACAAGAAAACTAATACATATATATAAGCAATTATAAGTACAACATGAATATTTAAAAATTTATATAAAGACTCCTCACTAAATTTTTAAGAATTTAGCAAGGAAAAATGCTTTGTTTATATTATATACATAATGCATGTTCATGGTCCAACAAAAAATTGCATGTACGTAATCTACAAGGCAAGACCACCCAAATTATGTTTACACACAAAAATTTGTCTATGGTCTACTGCACAATTGTCTTCCACATATTACCTTAGGGAAATTTTGAGTGCAATCATTGGATTCGCATCATGCCAAGTTTCAGCCTCAATTTTCCATTTCTTTCCCTATTTAATGACTTTGTTAAAATATCAAAAATTTGATTTCAATTTGGCAAAACTTAAATTGAACAAAACCTTTCTCAACATAATACTTCAAGAAATGATGCCTAATGTGAATATACTTAAATCTTTAGTGTGATCAAGATCTTTGGAAATACATATTGCACTTGTATTATCACAGAATATAGGAACACAATCATAAATAATTCCAAAGTCCCTTAACGGTTGCTTTATCCATAACATTTAAGAATAGCAAGCAGGAGTTGCCACATATTCTGCTTTGGCTGTGGATAGGGCAACAATGTTTTGCTTCTTAGAACTCCAATAAACTAGAGGTGGACCAAGGAATTGAGTCATACCTAAAGTGCTTTTTCTATTTACCAAGTTACCTGCATAATCAGCAGCTACATATGCTTTTAGCTCAAAAGTTTCACTCTTGAGATAGTATAAGCACAGATCATCTGATCCTTTGAGATACCTAATTATCCTTTTCACAACAGTCAGATGTGAATCTTTTGGATTTGATTGGAACCTGAAAAAAATACCGACACTAAAAGATATATTAGTTCTACTAGCATTTAAGTAAAGTAAGGAACCAATCATCCCTCTATACATAGTTTGGTCAACACTCTTTCCTTTAGGATCTTCATCCAATCGAGAAGCAATTCATATAAATGTGAGATTCACTTATGCAGTTTCTAGCTCATAATTCTTTAGAAGTTCCTTCACATACTTTTGTTCGTGAACCATTGTTTATTTTTTGGTTTGCTTGATTTACAATCTAAGAAAGAAGTTAAGCTTTCCCATCATGCTTATCTCGAATTACTCCCCATGAGATTTGCAAAATATTTGCATAATGAATCATTAGTAGCACAAAAAAAATATCATCAATGTAAACATGTACAATTAGGAGATGTGTTCCTTTTGATTTCAAAGTCAAGGTTTTATCAATTTTACCTCTTCCAAATCATTTTGCAATATGGTTTGGGAAGTTGTAATTTTCAAAACCAGGAGGTTGTTCCACAAAAACATCTTCATATAAAAACCCATTTAGAAATGCACACTTAACATCCATTTGATATAGCTTAAAATTCATGTAAGCAGCAAAAGCTATTAGTATTCTAATGGCTTCTAATCTAGAAATGGGGGTAAAGGTTTCTTCAAAATCTATACCTTCTTGTTGATTTTATCCCCTTATAACCAATCGTGCCTTGTTCCTGATGACTATTCCAAACTCATCTAGCTTGTTCCTAAAGACCCACTTAAGGCCAATCATCTTTTGATGTAATGGTTTTAATTCAAAATGTCACACCTTATTTCTTTCAAACTCATTGAGTTCCTCTTGCATAGCTACTATCTAGTCTGCATCTTGTAGAGCTTTGAGGTGATTGTGTGGTTCCAAAGTGTAAAGGAACGCGTAGTATGCACATAAGTTCCTGGGTTGAGATCTTGTCTGAGTCCTTTACGAAGGTCACTAATAATGAATTCTATTGGATATGAACTCTGATGTTTCTAAGGCTTAGGCTAATATTTTCCAACTAGAACTCACTGAGCATCTTCATGACTAGAACTGACTTCATTGATAAGAACTTCAGAACCATGAGTTCTTGATCCATCTTGGTTGATAGAAACTTTATCATTTCCATGATTTTCTAGACCTTCTTCATCAGGATTATTTTCTGGATTCTACTTATATGGTGTCTCATCCTCATCTTGATCTAAGGAACGAAACAATTCCTATCTCAAAATTCTTCAATTCCTATATAGAGGTTAGTGTTGATGATTCATAAACAATAATATGTATAGACTCTTCTACACATATAGTTCTCTTATTATATACTCTAAAGGCTTCACTGTCTTGGGCATAACCTAAAATATTGCTTCATCACTCCTTTCATCAAATTTCCCTAAGTTCCTTTTATCAATGTTATGAACAAATGACTTACACCCAAATGCTCTAAAGTAGGATATAGAATCTGCGCCTTTCAACGGCTCATAAGATTTTTGTTCACAATAGGTCTAATCATAACTCTGTTTATTACATAACAAGTTGTGTTTACTGCTTCTGCCAAAAAGTTCCGCGCAAAATTACTAGCAATTAACATTGTTCTTGCCATGTCTTTAAAAGTTCCGTTCTTCCTTTGAACAACTCCATTTTGTTGTGGTATTAAAAGAGCTGAGAATTTATGACTAATTCCTTATTTCTTGAAAAATTAATCAATTTGAAATTCTAAAACTCTATTCCATGGTCATTCCTTATGTGAACAATTTGAGTTCCTATAGATTTTTGAAGTGTGTTAGCCCATGCAATAAATTCATCAAATGTTTCCTCATTACTGCTCAAAAAGATAATCCATGTAAAACTTGAAAAATCATCAACAATAACTAGTACATAATGCTTACTACTTCTTCTTTGAATTCGCATAGGACCATACAAGTCCATATATGAATGAGTTCCAAAGGTTTTGACGTGCTTATTTTGGTCTTGGCTTTAAAGGAACTTTTGACATGCTTTCCTTTCACACATGCTTCACATATCTTATTTATTTGGAACTTTATTGAAGTCAGTCCACAACTAATTCCTTTGTTTTGAGCTTATTTATGAGTGACAGGCTAGCGTGTCCAAAACGTTTGTGCCAAAGTTAGATTGTTCCTAGGAATTTCATCAAGGTTTACACTCTTAGTGTTCCCCTTTCGAACTCCTTTAAAAATAACATCTCTACTATCAAATTTGATTATTTTACAACATTCAGAAGTATAAGTTTACAGAGTTACCTTTATTACAAAACTGAGATATACTTAGTAAGCTATGCATTAAACCCTTGACAAAAAACACACTGTCAATGGAGTGGGAACTTGACCTTCTAACCTTTCGTACACCAATAATTTATCCCTTTTTTTATCTCTGAAGGTCACTGTTCCTCCATTGTGAGCTACTAGTGACAGAAACCTGGACTTGTCTCCAATCATGTGTTTGGAACACCCGTTGTTGAGATACCACGAGTTGTTCCCCTTCACTACGACTTGCATAAAATTCAGTTGTTAGGAATAGGAACCTAGTCTGGCTGGGGTTCCTTTTAATTTTCACAAAATCTAAACTCTTTTGATGAAACATATTCAATGTTCAAGTTAACCTAGTGTTCCTTTATAACACAAGTTCCAAACTGATGCGTAATATGACCATAAAAGGAATATACTTTACTACTAGGCAGATTCACATATTTGTTCTTTTTGGCCTTCTTTGTTTTATAAGAGAATCCTAATCCTTCTATTCTTTTTACTTGAGCATTCTATATCCAGTTTGGAACTTGTAAAAACTTTTTACTTTTGCCTTTTCTATACATTTCAAGTTCCTCTTTTAGTATTTCATTTTACTTTTTCATAATTCCTAAGTCAGTTTTTAGAACTTCAAATTTCTCGTTAAAGCATTCCATTTGTACCTCAGTGGATTATTCTATGATATCAAAGTGGACAAGTTTGTACTAAGTTAGTTCAACATTGAGTAATATATTCTCATTTTTGAGCCTTTCATAGTCTTCCTTTATAGAGATAGTCCTATCTAATAATTCAAATAGGTGCTATTGTACATTTGCTCTTATATTAGATATATACAACATGTGATCTTTGCAAATGCTTATAGCTTTGTCATTTTATGTCTTTCTCATGCTTAAATCCTTGTTATCATTCATTAAGTTTTTAACCAAACAAACTAGCTCACTTTTAGACATGGTCACAAGAGAGTTAGAACTTACCTCATCCTGAGTTGCCATCAAGCAAAGGTTGGCACATTCTTCTTTTGGTTATTGCTCTTTATCTTTTGAGTATAATTCTCCCCAAGCCCTTATGATCTCTTTCCTAACATCTACCTTTGAATAAGAATTTTTGTTAGGCTTCTCTTTGAATTGCTCTTTACCTTTACCCTTACCTTTTTCATTTTCCCACTATATGAAGTGATCCAAACTTTCACACTTATGACAACCTATGTCTGCTTTGGAACTTTAGTTTCTTTTTCCAAAGTTTTGATTCCTTTGATCACTAGTTTTAATATTATGGTACATCTTCTTGAATCTTATTAGAAGGAGAGCCTCTTCATTTTCATCTAATTTTGAATCTGACTCCTCATTGACTTTTAATGCAAGGCCTCACTGTTTGGAACACTCAGAATTGTGAGTTCCCAAGTTGAGCTTGTGAGTTATGAGTGACCTAGTAAGTTGTTCAATGTTGAACTGAGTGAAATCCTTTGTCTCTTGCCGTGCTCTAACTTTGGCTTGCTACCTCTCATCTTGTGGAAGACTTTATAAGATTTTTCTCACCTGTTCATTAGTGGAAATGTTTCTACCAAGAGACACTAATTCATTTGTTATGTTAGTGATTCTAGTAAACATATCTTGAATTGTTTCCCTAGAAAACAATTCAAATCTTTCATATTTTGACATTAACAAATCTATCTTGGAACACTTGATATCACTAGTTCCTTCATGTATGATTTATAAAAGAGCCTAAATTATGTTCATAGGGACCCAAACCATAATGAAGGAATTTTATAGCCCAAGCATTTATTCCATCTTTTCAAAGTTTTCTTTATCATACTTAGAGATAGGTTTAGGAACTATCTCATTATTTGCATTTGTTGTGGTTACCTCAAACTCACGAACTTTAATTACGTGCCATACTTGGTAGTTTTTAGCTTTTATGAATATTTATATGTAGAACTTACCATTTAACATGGAAAAACATTGCGTGGAGTATTCTTCTTCAAGTTTCTTGGATGTGTTCATCCTTGATAGGAATTTATCGCTATAAAGTTACTTGAATTTATGAGAACCAGCTCTAATACCAATTATTACCCAGATGGAACTTACAAGAAGGGGGTTAAATTGGAAGTTAAAATTTTTATTGAAGAGAAGAAAGAAACTCAAGAAGAAAGGGAGGCACAAGAAAAGAAGAAGGAAGAAACACTTGTCGAGATGAAAAAAAGGGAATAGGAAAGAGGAAGGTAGAGAAAGAAAAAGCCCTTCCTGTGAAGAGAAGAAGCGTGAGGGTTGCCTCTAAGAAACTCTCCAAACCTTCCCAAGTAGTCTTTGTTGACTTGACTACTAAAAAAGATGAGGTGAAACAAGTGGTGATGGAACCTCCACAAGTTATAGAGGAGAAAGAAACTGAGAACAAAGAATAAAGCCAAAAAACAATAAAGAAATCACAACTTAAGAAGTAAAGAAATCACACTTTACCAAGTTGCCATAAAGATTTTCTCGAGTAAGGACATCAAACACCATGCGCAAGTGTCCTTGGTGTTCTTCTTTATATTTGATGTAAACTATTATATCATCAAAGTAAACCATAACAAAGGAACCAATAAAAGGCGTTAAAAAAAGCGTTCATAAGCCTCAAGAATGTACTTGGTGCATTTTAAAGACCGACGCATGACAAGCCACTCATAAAACCCTTCCTTAATCTTAAATGTGGTTTTTCAATCATCCCATTCATGGATTCAAATATGGTAACAACCATTAATTAAATTCACCTTCGAAAACACCTTAACGCCATAAAGATCATAAAGCCTAGGTGTTCTATATGCAAGCTTATTGGGTAAAAATAGATCCTTGAATAAGATCTATTTTGTGTTGGATATCAGGTTTGGGAGAAAGCCTAGGTGGGATTCGGGAAAACATGATCATAGGTTTCAAGTATAGGAATAAGCAATGGGTAAATGGTTTTATCCTTGTTGATGTGAATCTGGGTATGAAAACCTTAATTCACATAAGGGATAGAACCTAGACTATAAACCTTATAAAGAAACACACCATAGGCTATAATCTAGGGAGAACTTCGAAGAATTGATTAAAGAAATGATAACCATTCTTTTAGGTCATTTAACTAAAAGAATAGTTATGCAAACAATATTTGTAAACACCCTAATACTACTACAAATAGTGTAGTGGTAGTACAGGGATTGAACCACAAGGACAAGAGGAGATAGTCTCTAGACTTGATGCAAAGGGGTTTATTTGGGATTTGATTGAATAAATCTAATGACAGAAAAATAAAGCAAGAATTAAAACTATTCTATAAAAGGAAAACGGGGACAAATCAGTTCCACCCTAGGAAGGATAATCGAACTATCAATGCGATAAATTAGGAAAAATCAGTCAACAATAAATCATGACACTCAAGATGACGAGAGGAAGTTTGTGACTTTATAAATCACATGAACAACTTATAATCTCCCTATGTCTCCAAAGGAGTGGCAGGACAAGATTCGCATCGAATATCAATCAATCATCAACAATCTCAAACCCTAACTCTACGCATGAAGAATGAGCCAACCTAGGGTTTCACCAATCAAACCCCTAGGGAAACTACTCACACATAGTAATAAAGACTAGGGCATACTTAATGATAAAGGACATGATTGAAAGCATGAACGATTTGAATGTACGTAAACAAGAGAACGACAACTACTCTATCAAAACCGTAAACAAAGCAACGATAATAGCAAAAACAATGAAATTACCAAAAGCAATAAATGAAAGCATTAAACGAAATAGAACAAAAAAGACTTTATACCTTGCATAAATGAAATTGCATGAACAAAAGTAATTCTGAATCCGAAATACAAAGCTTGAAAGGAAGTGCAACGAAAGCTGTAAATCTAAAATAATGCATGAATGAAATGAAAAGATTTAAAGTGATGTTCTAGGTTGAGGCACAAGAGCTCCCAAAGTAGGCATGAGGGTTATTTACAGAGCAAGAGGGTATTTATACCCTAGGGACATAAGGGGTAAAACCCTAGGAAAAACCCTGAGCGTCGACCTAAGAAAGAACCAAGAAATTCGGAAATAGGGTACATTCGGCCAAATGTAGTGTAGATTCGGTCGAATGGAAGGAGTATTCGCCCGAATGGAGGAGAGGATTCAGCCGAATAAGGTACTATTTGGCCGAATGGTTGTCTCATTCGCCTATATCAGAAGCTTAACGTTTTTGGGGCCTGTCCACCATTCGACCGAAGGGGAGGTTCCATTCGGCCAAATGGGCCTTGATTCGGCCGAATGGGAGTTCGTTCGGCTATTCCCGAGAGCTTGAGTCATGTGCTTGAATCCTTGTCTTCCATTCGACCGAATGGATGTAAGATTCGGTCGAATCTGAACCTGAACCTTGCTGAACACCTCCTTTAAAGTGTCTAATGGCTTCTGGAGTTTGTGGAGTCTTCAAGAGTGACTTCGAAAGCATGCCTAAGCTATGATACGCGGATCTAAACTCTTGATAAGAGTGTCAAAGCCTCAAACACGTCACATTTTACCTCGAAGTCATCAAAAGTACCTAAAATAACCTAAAAATAGCTCAAGGACAAGATCAAGGTAAAACCGAATATAATGTGCATAAAACCAATATAAAAGCACGAGACTCAATACTAAAATGGGGTTGTAAACGTGCTCTATAATGAGCACATCAACTTCCCCCAAGCTAAACCTTTGCTAGTCCCTAGCAAATGAACTAGCAAGGCAACACTGTGAGTATAGCACATGAAAAGCAAGGTGAGCGAAAAATAAAACAATGCCAGCCGTGTACGCACAAAACTCTTCCCTAACCATGGGTGTGCAAGAACGATGGGCTCAAAAGAGTATAATACCAAGATGAACAACGTTTTCCACAGACTCGGGATTACTAGAAGAGCTACAACACAGGCCATGCCACCCACTACATAATGAGGTCACAAGTCCACGCTCGACATGCTATTTCCTAAAATATGTGGGAAATTTCTAATACGCTCGTGTGTTTAATACGGTATGTGTTTCGCTCATAATCATCCGACTTAAGATGAGTCAGGAATTAAACACTCAATCAGGGAGAAATCTTAGGGATTGCATCCTATCTACTCTCCAGCACAGAACTTGGTAATCAGGCCAAGTCGAACAGGTTTGGAAACGGTTGCAATGTAGGCTAGGATCAAGGTAGGGTAAAATTTGGGGATGTGGAGTTCAAATAGAGGATAGTAAGGAATCCAAGGTAATCAAACCAAGGACGGCTACGACTTTTGATGACAATGCCACTTCCCAAAATTCTCTAGATACGCATAAGTGAACTCATTACACCAACTTTATTCTCGAATTTTTCTATTTTTTTCTATTTTTTTTGTTTCTTTTCTTTTTCTTTTCTTTTCCTTTTCTCTTTTTTTTTTCTTTTTGTTTTTGTTTTTCATGCTAATGTTTCTGAAATAAACTAAGAGTAATGTAAAGAGTCATATCATATGACAACGATTTTTCTAACCAAAATCTTTCACCACAATGCAATGGGCACCACTTCACTGTGATCACTTGACTATCCTCTAGGTAAAAAGAGGGAATATTTGGCTCATATGGAGTTAGGTGACGTAGCTATGAAGAAAAAGTAAAGGCACAAAATTGGCTTACCCTAAAGTCAATCGATATTCATGGTAGGCAATTTGGCCATGTAGCTATAACTACAAACATGTTATCATCCCTAACCTTTAGAAAAAAAGACTATGCTGGAGGAAAACAGACACAATACTTAGACTCTCTAACTAGCACTCAATAACATAGGACTCATAATGGAGTCCTAGAAAGCTCAATCCTCACTAGGCTAGCACCTCAATAGATAGTCATCCAAGCCAAAAACCAAGCAGGACCAGATCCCCAAAGTCAGGTGGAAAACAATCAATCATTCGATCCCAAAACAGGCTCAAGGCTAGGAAAATGTGAGTATGCATAGGACCACTATAATGTACACGTCAGGAGCTCGCATGTCGGTTTCATAACTCAAGCACATCAACTTTACACACTTAGACATGCAAAGAAAAACTAAAACAAAAACCAAGGCAATAGTTTCAATAATGCTGATCTTTTGAAGCTTTGAAAACACAAGGACCCATCGCCAAGCCAGCTCAAGAGCCGTCTCGGCACTTGGGAGAAGATTGCCTAAAGGGAGAAAGATTAGCATTATGGAAGCTATTACTATACAAACAAATAAACAAAAAAAAGACCAGGTTATCTCCCATAAGTACTTTTGTTTAACGTCGGTAAGTTCGACACAGTTAGGCAATAGTTCATACAGAAAAAGAAAACAACAAAGTCATACCTGCCGTAAGAGTGGATTCACTCCTAGCATCACCATCACCTCCAGCATGGGGAGTCAAAACTCTCCACCGAACCGTAGTGGCAGATTTAAGCAACGGAGAAACAAGGTCATCTGGAGGTGGGTTATAATGTGGGGCTCCCCTAAGCCAGGGTGGAGCCATCGATCTTTTTTTAGATTTTCTTTTTCTAGCCCTTTTCCATTTGCGGGGTGGCTTGTCAGTTCCCTTAGGTTTGTAATACATCTTCGCTGGCGGAGCAATTCCCTTTGCAACCTAAAAAACAAGACGCTCTTTTGCGTCCTCCGTATCCAACACCTTAACCAACATTGGGGTAGCAAATACATTATACCTCTCAACCTCTTTCGTAATTGCATTCTCAACAACCCCAAAGGAATAAATATGCTCGACCATGGGTTCCTTTGAAGACTTAGAAAAGGCAAACACAACCTTCTCTTAGGCTACCCTCACGGTTATAGTTTCTGATTCACAGTTGATCAGGGCACCCAAAGTCTTCAAAGCATCCCTCCCTAAGATGAGGGGAGTATAAGGATCCTCAGCCATATCAAGCATCACGAAGTAACATGGTACCACTATGTTCCCTACTTGGATCGGAAGGTCCTTAAACTCCCCACATGACACTTTTATACTACGGTCGGCCAGTTGGATGGTTTTCTTAGAAGGCTTGAGCTCAAAGGTTAGCTGCTTGGCAATGGACATCGGTATGAGGCTGATGGAGGCCCCAAGTTAAGCAAGTGCTTCCTTAGAATTGAGTTTTCCAAGGGTGACTGAAAGCACAAAGGGTCCTCTAGCTATTTCTTTCTTTGCCCATGTGTCCTGAATGATGGCACTCACCTGCTCTGACAAACTAATCACTTCACGCTCAAGCTTTCTCTTGTTCCCTAAGAGGGTTTTTAGATACTTAGCATACTGCGACATTTTCTCCATGGCCTCTAAGAATGGTATTTTCATTTCAAGCTGCTGCATATGCTCTAGGAATTTAAGAAACTTTTCTTAAAGTTGTTTCTCTACCCTTTTGTAAGGAAAAGGTAGAGGCGGAGCATGTTCACGCTCAAGTTTCCTCCGTTCCTGTATCTCCCTCAATCTCTTATCCTCATCCTTCTTCTTCCTTTCATGCCCATTTACCTCGACAATGGTTCTCCTATCCTCTTTACTACCCTCCTTCTCTTCTCTCCCCTCAAGATCCTCCTAGTGCTTAGTTTCTCTTAGACAACCTCTATCCTTCAAGGAATCTTCCCCTCAATCATCTCCATTAGCTACAACTGGAGCAGGGTATGAGGTTCTAGATCTTAGGAAGATCGCCTTACAGGTGTGCTGCTTAGGGTTGGAGTCAGGAGGGTTTTGTGGTGGAGGTTGGGTGGATGGGTTTTATTGAGGGTGAGAAGGAAGTAGAAATGGAGGGGGTGGACTAGCCATCTATGCAAGCTGTGATTCAAACAACTTTTGTTGTGCTTGAAGTTGTTGTATTTGATTTATCAAAGTTTAATTGATTTGTGAGAGGGTTTGATTTTGCTACGCAAGGGAGTTCGCTTGGGTGGAAAGGAATTCATTGGTTGGAGGCGGGTTTGGTTGTGGCTGTGTAGATGGATAGGGTAGGTTGGGGTTGAGTCTTGGCATTTAAGGGTACGGCCTATTCCCATTCGACCTAGGAAAACTCCCATTCGCTTGATTGGTGGAGTTGTATCCTTGATAGGAGTTTCCTTGGCTAGAATTCGGATTGAAGGGAGGTCTAAAGGGTTGATTGTTGTAAGGACCTTGCTGAGCAAACCCTTAGTTTTGACCATCATACCCTATAGCTGCCACATAATCGGGATTGTACCCGTATCCATCATAGTTCATGACTGGGGTTCCTTCTCAGTTATACCCCCCGTAGTTAACAGTCGCTACGTGTTCAGAATTTAAACCCCCACAATAGGACGTTTCATGATTGGTGCCCCCACAGATTCTACATGAATAGGGCGTCTCTTTAACCGATGATACATTGGAGCTACCTTGGGCAAATTTGAACTTGGACAACTTCTTATCCATGATAGCCTCGATTTTTGAAATAATCGTGTCCAAGTTGCTTGAAGGTGGAGAGCATGAGTGCTAGGATACTGTGAGGTGAAGCACAAGTGAAGAATAGATTGTTTAAAACTAAGAGCAGAGCAACCACTTTCAAGCTGGTTAGATCCTTTTCCTTCGCACACACGCTGTAAAATAATCTTTATAACAAGCTTAGTATATATAGCTTGAAAATTATAGTAGTATAAAATGCAACTTAAATTGGAATGAAAACGATCATTTGTGGTCACTTTTTGGCCATGGATAGAAACGGTAGTTGGAATTTAGCAAAGGAAGACGTAGAATCATCTTAGAGAGTATCATATAGCCTATATATATGTCGCATATAGTAATTTAGCAGTTTGAGGGCAGTTTGAGGACCATCTTTGAGATAAGTCAGATAACTCAGGATCATAGGATTAGTCCTCGAAATTTTTAATAATTGGTAGCTTTTTACACTCTTAGGGAAAGACAATTGTTTTTAAAAATATGTTTTCCAGAAGCATGACTTTGTGTCTTAGTGTGCTATGTGGTAAAGGAACTTATCATTCTTAAAAAAAAATTCGAGAAGACTTATCTTATCTTTTTAAAAATTGTAGTGGTTGTTAGTACCAAATAAATAATATCTTTTCAAAAGGTGTGCTTAGATTAAAAGAAGTAGTAAATCGTAAGAATATTTATGTATTTAAGGTTGAATTTTATAGAAATCAAGATTAAATATATAGTATTTTAAATTGTCAAATCAAGATTAAAAGATGTGTTTTTCATATATGTATGTATCAATAAGTTTCTCTATAATGATACCAATTGTCATGAATTTATGTTAACACGTATTGAATGCTAACCTTGATAATACGTTTATTGGTCATGGTGAATTTTACATGGTTCATAAAGTTAATCCAGTTATTTTTTGTAGATATGGATAATGGTTGGATTGATTTACCGAAAGGAAACCTTGCTTATTATAATGGTTGCATAAAATTCTTAGAACTTGCTAAGGAGACTCATGTAGAAGAAAATACTCAATGCCCATGTAATAAGTGCAAGTTAAAGAAATGGTTTTCTATAGATGAAGTAGGAGGAAATATTTTGTTTAATGGTTTTTATAAGAACTATAGAGATTGGGTTTTCCATCGTAGAGATAAAAGAAGCACTATTTTAGAGCCTTCTAGTGACCATGCAACGATAATAGGTCGAGATGATATAGGTGGGTTGCTGAGAGAGGCTTTTGGGGTTGACATTCCACAATCCAATTATGAACCCAAGGACCAACCATATCTTGAAAAGGAAGGTTCATATGACA
Organism: Dysphania ambrosioides; assembly: GCA_026401315.1. Lineage (NCBI taxonomy): Eukaryota > Viridiplantae > Streptophyta > Magnoliopsida > Caryophyllales > Amaranthaceae > Dysphania > Dysphania ambrosioides. Next base: position 7,790,338 of record CM048662.1, read on the forward strand.
AACATGAGGAGTTTGATTTTCAATATGAGGTAGATGATGAAGTTCCATCGCTAAATACCAGTGAAAAGGAGTCTAAGTAAGAAATGCTCATGGAAGCTTCTAATTTGTGTCTATATGAGGGTTGTACTACTTTTTCAAAGCTATCGTTTTTGTTGCACTTATTTCACATTAAGTGTATGTACCCTTGGTCAGCCGAGTCTTTTACTAAGTTGCTCGAACTTATCTTAGATGCATTTCCTCAATCAATGAGTTTCCATCATCCTATTATGAAGGGAAGAAGATAATTTACAATTTGGGGTTAGGATATGAGAAAATTGACGCTTGTCCTAATGATTATATGTTATACTAGGGTGAATTTGCAAATCAAGTTGAGTGTCATGTTTTCCATACATCAAGATGGAATGTGGTCAAAGGTTAGGAGACATATAAGAAAGGTGAAGCAACTAAAGTAATGCGGTATTTTCCACTTATTCCTAGGCTAAAGGGACTTTATATGTCTTCAAAAACTACAAAAGACATGACATGGCATTATGATAATTACAAGGATAATAGCAATGTGTTGAAGCATCCAGCAGATGGTGGGGCTTGGAAAACTTTTGATAAAAGATATCGTGAATTCTCTGATGATCCTCATAGTGTTAGGTTGGGGCTTACAAGTAATGGGTTTAATCCTTACCGTTTAATGAATACCAACTATAATACATGACCTGTGGTCTTGATCCCTTATAATTTACCACCATGGCTTTGCATGAAACCATCCTCATTTATTCTTTCGTTACTTATTCCAAGGAAACATGGTCTTGGGATTGATATTGATGTGTACTTACAACCACTAATTCATGAATTACATTTGTTATGAGATGGTGTAGATGCATTTGATGCTTATAGCGAAAATAATATTATGCTAAGAGCTGCCTTACATTCCCTTATAAATGACTTCCCGGCATATGCCATGTTGTCAAGTTGGAGTACAAAAGATTACAAAGCTTGCCCTTGGTGTGGTAATCATACCTATTCATATATGTTTGGTAACAAGATTTGCTATCCTTGTGCTCGAAAATGGTTACCAATTGATCACCCCTTTTGCTCTCAAGCAAATTTATTTGATGGTAACGTGGAATATGATCTTCCTCCGATTTTGGCAATTGGAACAGACTATTTAAAGCAACAAGAAGAGGTTAATTATGTTTATGGAAAGTTGAAAAAATATTCTAAGAAAAGGAAAAAACTACAGGCCAACACATCATTTATAGAAAGTGATGATGTTCTTGATGGGGATGATGGTAATAATGTTGTTCTTTGGAATAAGAAAAGTGGGTTTTTTGACTTGGTATATTGGGAACATAATATTTTGAGACATAATCTAGATGTTATGCATATTGAAAAGAATGTGTGTGATATTTTGTTAGGAACTCTTCTAGAAATAGATAAGGGTAGAGATGACAAGAATGCTAGATTAACACTAAAGGCAAAAGGGATAAAACCTCATCTTTGGCCTCAATCTCATCCAAATCTAGCACATGAATACATACCTCCAGCTTCATACAGCATGTCAATAGAAGAGAAAGAGCGATTTCTAAGAGTTTTGTAAAAGATTAAAGTTCCTGATGGTTATGGGTCTAATTTGCAAAGGTGTGTAAACATGAAGCAACAAAAACTTATTAATATGAAAAGCCATGACAATCATGTCCTTATGCAAGATATCCTTCTGATTGCTTTAAGAGCATCAAATGCTACACAAGTAATTAATTTGCTTGAGGAGTTGTCTGACTTCTTTAAGAAGCTCTGTGCGACTTCCATTGAAAAAAGAGACTTGAATACCATTCAATCAAAAATTTTATTGACTCTTTGTAAGATGGAGAAAGAGTTTATACCAACATTTTTCACAATTATGGTTCATCTATTGATCCATTTAGTGGAAGAAGTTAAGCTCGGTGGACCTGTGCATTATAGATGGATGTATCCCATTAAGAGGTATATAACTTCAACCTCTATTTCTTACCTCTATTTCTTTTATTCCTTTCGTGTTATTATTTTTTTTAAAAAAAAGATATAATATTTTTTATTTAAAATTAACATCCTTTATGAAGGTACTTGTCCTTTTTGAAAACTCACGTAAGGAATAAGGCCCATCCCAAGGGGTCTATTGCTGAAGGGTACCTCTTATGGGAGACAAATGCATTTTGTTCGAGATATTTACTAGACCTAAAAGGAATGAAGATGGTGTTCCAGATTTCCATACATACTTGTTTAACTCAGGTTGTCGTGTGACTAGAATGAAGGAAAATATTCGATTGATGATAAAAGTTTAAAGCAAGAACATTGCTATGTATTGCTTCATTCAGATGAGTTAAAACCGGCTATAAAGTAAGTATATTCAACGGTTATATATTATTCATTTCATTATAAGAATATTAACATTCACAATTTTTGTTAACCAAGTTTTTAATCTTTAAAGTGAATTCATTATCCTAAAACGGCGAGAGACTCAATCTAAAGGAATTCAAGTAGATACAAATCTCGAAAATCAGTGGATAGTTAATGAGTTTGCTAATTGGTTGCAAAACCAGGTAGAGGCTACGAAATTTGGATCTAGTTTATTTTATTATTAAATACCCTTTTAAGTTTAACTTTTTTTTATGAAGACGCACAACCTTGATGATAGTACTGAAGAAGGAAAGCTACGAATAGCCTTAGCCGGTGGTATAAGTGATCGTGGTAAAAGGATGAATGGTGTCATCATCAATGGCTATAAATTTGATACCATGGATCGTGAGCGATTTCGAAAGACACAAAATTCTGGAGTTATGGTGGAAGCCGATGGCCAAAAATACTATGGAAAACTCAAATCAATAGTTGAATTTAACTATCGTGGTGCTTTTAAAGTTTTAATGTTTCGTTGTGATTGGGTTGATACACGTATGGGTTACAAAACATACCCAAATGGTAGTGTTTGTGTCAATTTTTCGAAGTTGATGCACACAAGTTGAAATTTGTATGATGATCCATTTATTTTCTCATCTCAAGAAAAACAAGTATTCTATATTAAGGATGAGATGCAAAAAGGATGGCTTCATGTAATTAAGACTAAGCCTAGGGACTTGTTTGATATAACTGATGATGAGCCTTGATATTTGGGTTTTGTGTTTAAGAAGTGTTATATACTATATAGTTGTAATCTTGTGGTAGGCTAGTTTTTCATGCATTTTTTGTATGGATGTTTTCTTTGTTATACTTCATGATTATTCATTTGTTTGTTGTGGTTTTTGCATCAATTTTATTATACATGAAGATCTAATTTTGACAAAGGTTATGCAATTCTGTATATTATATCATAGTTTTTTTTTTCTACACATCTTAATTTAATATAAAATTATGACCTTTCTTGTAGTGAAAGATGACTTATCCAAGCAAGAGAAAGAGAGTTATGGCTAATGTAGGTACGACACCGTTGACTGATGATGCACATCCGTCGATAAAAAGGTACACTATTCCATCAAATCATGTCACTCCTAAGGCAAGTTTTCAATATGGGCCTTTTGTACCCTCATCTTCAAATTCTATAAAAAGTACACATGCCACACCTATTGTCAACAAAATAGAAGGTATATGGAAAAAGCAACCTACTGGAACAATATCAAGTGCACTCCCTCCACAAACTAAAGAGTTCCCTAAGGTCACAAGTATAATTCCGTCTAAGCTTTCACCCATAATTTCACCTAATATCCCACTACCTACTACATTAGATTCACTTACACACCCTTCTACATCGTCTTTTTCTTCACGCCCACCAACAAAACACTCGATAGATACCTTGCCCCAATGTTCCAAAGAGATTGTGAAGAACTCAGTGAAAAGTGGATTAGAAGGAATTGGTTGTACTCTTAACCAAACTGAGAAAAAGAGTGCTAAAGAATGGGAAGATAAATCAAAAGCACCAAAGTCTCTACGGGTAAAGTCACTTCCTGATTGGCCTTCAAATGTTGAATTTGATGACAAAGAGGAGGTTATGACCATTGGTAAGTTTATTTTATCATTATACTTTTTTCCATTTTATCATTTTATGACCATTGCTAATGTTTTCCTATTTATACTTTTCAATGTAGATGTTAAGGATAATATTATGCTGGTGAGCAGTTCAATACAACCAATTGATGTTTTGAGTAACAATGGCATAAGGTACTTTGTTGAATTCAATGACTTGTACCAGCCTCTTAGGAAAGGTGGGCATATATTGGTCAGATTCATTGGTAGTATTGCAAAGGTGGAGGACTTTTGTCCAGTTGGAGAAGTGGATTGGCATAAAGTTGACAAGTATTTGAAAGCTAGGATTATTAAAGAGATTAGAGTAAGTAAAAATATTGGTTTCTTTGAGGTTTTTATTTTTGTTATCGGTTTATTGTGCATGGTATCATTATCATATGTTTTTTTTTCCTTTAATTCTATAAGGTTTGTGGCTTATTATCTTGAATCTTTTGTGCCTTTTTTCCTCAAGGATCGATTCGTGATTTCCGATGGTGTGGAACATGACAATCAAGCCTTGAAACGTACTAGTAAATGTTGGAGGCAATATAAATATGATTTGAAGCAGGCATACTACAAACCTGATGAGAAGACAATCGGTGAGATGTGTAGTGGTATGCCACATGGAATTGGTAGTAATAATTGGTTTAAGTTAGTAAGGTATTGGGATTCTGAGAAAGGAAAAGTAAGTACACGGATCTCTTTTGTTTATTGATGTCACATCAAATGTACTTATTTCCTTCCAGCTCAATTTATGATCTTTAGTAGCTTTCTTAACAAATTTTATTGAACCAGAAACTGTCAATTTCTGGAAAAGAAGCTCGAGCCTCCCAAAATCAATTCCATAGAATTGGTTCTAATAGCTTTGCGAACCAACAAGCTAATTATGTAAGAATCATTTTGTTTTTCTATGTTCTCCAACTTCTAGTGAGGTTATATATAACAAGATTATCCCTAAAATTCTTACATTATTACTTACAGGAGGATGTGCATGGTAAGAAAATGAGTTTATTAGCTCTTTGGAGGAAAACTCATATGGGAAAGGACGAAAGCTTCCTTCCTGGCATGGTCACTGAAGAATTTTTGGTAAGAATTATGAATGGTATTCTTTTCTGATTGCAATAATACAAAATAGATCTAGGATGGAGTAATAAGTGGCTGATAAGGCGGGTAATGGTGCATCTCCATTGAATAGTAGAAATTGAAGTGCATACTCCTTTGAACTATTTAACTTGCACTAAACTTCACAAATTATTCATTGCTTAACCCAATCCTAGCTACATAGTAGTTGATTTTCTACTCTTGTAGTTCTATTTTTTCTATAATTGTTTGTATGTGCAGGAGGATGTACACGCTAAGTTGGAAACATTGAGGTGAGTTCATCCTTCGAAGTCTCACTAAGAACTTAAGGATGAAGCCTTTGAGCACACTATGTATGGTTCAGACACTCTAGATCGTCCTACAAGTTATAGATTTGGAGTACGAATTGGCGATATTTATGGGGTCAAAGGTGTGTTGAGAAAGGAAAGGTCTGGAATAATTTGAAAGAGGCCAGTGCAAGTAGTGTCGGAGATAAGGATGGAAGAAGTGTCAAAGGAAAATGGAATGCTAAAAGCCCAACTTCAAGAGATTAAATTCATGTTTAAAACTATAATGGGATAATTTGCTGAAGTTCTAGGAAAAGTTCATAGTGGAGATGCTTCAAAAGAACTGTTTGATGCTACACAATCAGTCTTCGATGCCGTAAACCCTTTGGTATTTATTCTATACTCATTTTCTCTCATATAGGATCAGTGTTTTACAAAACTTTTAATTATATGTTGGTTTATGTGAATGATTGTCTGAAATTAGAGGATGGGACTGTTTGGCCGGCGTTAACCACAAGGTTAACGTGGTATGGCATTATTTAGTTGTTTGTAATTGATTTGTGATTGCGAATAGGTTTGAAATCAATTTTTAAAATGGAAATAGTCAATAATACAAAGGAGACTCTGCCGAAATTTTTAAAAATGTCTATATTTGATGATAACATATTGTTTTAAAATCCAATTGGCATTATTTTTGATGATAACATATTGTTTTAAAATCCAATTGGCATTATTAGGCGTATTTTCTATATATTTGACATGATATATACATTCTCCTCTTATTTTAAATTTTTACTTATATGATCACTTCTCTTTTTATTTGTTTTGAAGGTTAAAAATGACAAGTGGGCAACGAAGAAGCAAGGATAATAAGTTTCAGCATCAAATTAGCTTTCACCATATATATGTATATATATCTATCATTAAATCTAGGGTTATCGTTTATGTCTATGGCTTTTTAGATACACTTATATTTAGTTATAGTGAAATATATGTCAAAATTTATGATCATATTTTGGACATATTATTAATGTTATTTAGGGTCTCGATTAATATATATATATATATACATATATATATATATACATATACATATATATAGATACATATATATATATACATATCTATATTATGTGTATGTACTTGGCTACGTACTAGCTTAATTAGCTTATATTAATTAAATTACTATTCGAGACATACGTATATGTACATGTACAATACATTTAAATAAGAATTCAAGTATATATATCATATATATATATATTCTCATTTTTTCGTTTTTAAATCATATCATTTAAAGTAAATATCGTATTGTAAATATATTTTTTTAAAAAAATTAATTAGAAATCTCGACGCTTTTTAACGTCTACAAAGAAAGCCTATTATATTAAATTTTTTGAAAGCATCGACAAATCTATGGATGAAAATAAGCGTCAAGAAAGTCGACACCAAAATATGTCAACAACAAAAATGGACACCAAAAAGCGTCGAGATTGTTGACGCCACAGCATGTCAATAGCTAAAATGGACATTGAAAAGCGTCGAGAAAGTCGACAGTAAAAAGCATTGAGAATTACTTTAATGTGACAAATGCATGAATATTTCAACAATTTGGGCAGTTTTAAGCGTCGACATTATCGGCACAAAAAAGCGTCGAGAATTTTCGACATTGATTTTGTCGACGCTTTTTAGGGGCATCGAGAAATAAATTCTCGACGCTTTTTGGCGACAAAAATGTACACAAATAGCATCGAGAAAACAAGGGATTTGTTGTAGTGAAAGAATGCTTTAGAACCTTATCAAGGAGTGCTACAGACTACTTAGAGCCCAAACATGTATGGAGGGCAAACAAGTCAAGATTTGGCGATCAATACCATGCCAATGCTGGCTCACTATTTTGCAACAAACCATTTTGTAACTAAAAACAAACGTAAAGATCAAAAAAGAATGCACAAAGTAAGAGTTTATTGTTTTAAGTTGAAGTCAAGAGAGCCTAACTCCGACATGTCAAGAAAAAGTAAAAATCTATTAAAGAGTAGTGTCACATACACTGACTAAACACAACACATACGTGAGCACGCACACACTTGTTTTTGCACAAGATCTCTATCTTTATAGACTTTGCTTAAAATAATGGGGAGGGAGGCAACAAGATAAAATAGTGATAATCTGATATTACGAGCAGATTTTATTGACCCATACAATTGTTCTTTGACGAACTGACGTTCAAACAAAAAGACATTGCAAGTGAATTGAAAAGACTCAAAATTTGTTGATGTAATCATAGATAAGCTTGGTAATAACATCAGGCTTCTCTTCCTGAAGAAAATGACCAACTCCTTGGAGGACCACCACGTCTTCCAAGAGTGGCACATCCCTTTTCATTCCACCCTTGTGAATGTAGTCTTTGACCCCAGGTGCGTTACAAGTCAGATCCAAATCCCCAACTATGAACTTCACTGGTACTTTTACTTGTGCCCTTGTCCATGGTGCCGTTAGTTCCCAATTTCTGCAAAACAAATAATCCTTGATTACTGACCACAATAACTAGTTAGCAATTATTGGGATAAAGTCATACATGCCGAATAGAGCACAAAATTTCAACTCATAGTCTTTGGCGTCACGCTAAAGAAGTGACCATACTCTACTGATTAGAGTAGTCAGCATCTACAAGTTAATCCGTCTAAATTGGTTGATATTGAAAAACATAGAAACTAGAAGCTCGTAGAAAGTGGAAGACTGTCGAACCATTTAATTGAAAAAATGGTAGGGATTTCGCGCTATTTTACGTAATATGGAGAAAAAAATCTTTTCTTAACCATTGATTTACTGCCCTTGCACAAAGAAGATGTTCCATCATGCTGATGCTAAGAAACGTTTGGAAGTGTTCTTTTAGTGTTGAAGAATTGTGTTTGGTTTTAATTGTGTTCGTTGTATTCACTGTAAATTACAAGCCTAGTAGTTAAATAGTACAGAAGTTTCTTAATTTACATAAGCTGATTTTTGACTACTTAATCACTGATTGATACAGTTTTGGACTAACAGAGATTGTTTCCTCCTTTTGGTTTGATTGACTTATTTTGTGCAGATTTGATCCATGATCCTTCGTTGATTCTTTCCAACACTCCCCCTCAAGCTGGGTAGTAGGATCTACTACACCTAGCTTGAACAATACACTATGAATGGGTTTTGATGGGACTGCTTTGGTTAGAATGTCGGCTAGATGTTCTTCAGACCAAACATATGGAAGACATATTGTTTTGTCTTCCAACTTCTCCTTGATAAAATGTCTATCAATTTTAACATGATTTGTGCGATCATTCTGTATAGGGTTCTCTAAGATGTTGATCGCAACTTTATTGTTATAATATAACTTGCAACTTTCTTCTTGCACAAAACCTACTTTAGTTAAGAGTTTTTGTATCCATAACACTTTAGTTATCGCAAATTAGATGGTGCACCAGGGTGCACCATGCTCATGGTACACCCACTCCAAAAAAATGTACATTACGTATATAAAAAATATACATAGTACACATGTCAGTTATGTAGAATGTACATTTTGCATTCCACATAACTGACATGTGTATTATGTACATATTCCATGTACGTAATGTACATTTTTTGGAGCGGGTGTACCGTGCTTATGGTACACCCGATAGCACTATCCACCCATTGCTTGAGTTATCCCTTTTGCAATTCCTCTAAACTCTACTTCTGCACTTGATAATGCCACAATCCTTTGTTTCTTGCTTCTCCATGTCACTAGGTTTCCTCCTATGAAGGTAAAGTAACCCAATGTGGATCTTCTATCTATTTGGTCTCCTGCCCAATCAGCATTAGTGTAGGCTTGTATTTCTAGATGTCCATTTTTCCTGAATAATACTCCTTTTCTAGGTGTTCCTAAGATATCGCACAATTCTGAGAGTTACTTCCATGTGTTCTTCTTGAGGTCTATGCTTAAATCGGCTGATGGTGCTAACCGAATAAGCAATATCTAGCCTTGTGTGAGACAAATATATCAATTTTTCAACTAATCGCTGGTATTGCTCTTGATTAGTTGTTCTTGCCTCTTCTTGTACCTGAAGCCCATGGTTAGTCATCATTGGAGTTTCAGCTAGCTTGTAGTGTATCATCCTAGTTTCAGCAAGAAGATCAAGGATATATTTCCTTTGTGAGATAAATATTCCCCTTTTTTATCTTAATACTTTAATTCCTAGGAAGTACTTTAATCTGCCTAGGTCCTTCACTGCAAATTCTTGAAAAAGCTTCCCATTTAGGTTTGCAATTTCTTCCTTGTCACTACTTGTGATGATCATATCATCAACATAGATAATTAAGCAAGTTACCAATTTCCCTGTTTTCTTTAGAAATAAGGTATGATCTGAGTTGCTCTAGATATACCCATATTTCCTCATGGCTGAAGTATTTCTTCCAAACTAAGCTGTAGGCGACTGTTTTAGCCCATATAATACCTTTAAGAGTCTACATCCTTCTCCCTTCTGAAACCCATCAGTGAAACCTGGTGGTCCTTCCTTATAGACTTCTTCTTGAAGATCCTCATGTAAGAAGGCATTTGTACGTCAACTGATGTAGAGGTTAGTCTTGATTTGCTATAATAGAAAACAAAACCCGAATTGTGTCAATCATGGCTACTGGAGAGAAAGTTTTAGAGTAATCTTTTCCATATGTTTAAATGTAGCCTTTTGCCACAAGTCTAGCTTTGTATCTTTTGACTGACCCATCAGCTTTATACTTGATCACCCATTTGCATCCTATAGGCTTCTTTGTTTGAGGCAGTTTACACTTCTCCCAAGTCTTTTTTTTATCAAGGCATTCATCTCATTCTTCATAGTTGTCCTCCATTCATCTCATTCTCTTTTTTTATCAAGGCTTGTGCTCCATAAGACAACCTTTTACTTTCATGTTTATTACTGGGTATGTGGAATTTTGTGGAGTGTATTTCGGTTCATACCTATTTGGAGGAATTCCACTGGTGCTTCTAGGAGGAAGTCTATATGGTTCTGGAGTTTCCTGCGAGGATTGTTGTTTTAAGTCCATGGAGCAAAGAGATAAAGCAGTTTAACGTCTAGCTTTGCAACTTCGAAACATCTTATTATTGTTCTATTTGATATTGTTTTTTTCTAACTAGTGGGAAGAAAAAAACTTGTGGAACAAGAATGGGAGATCGTTGGTCTGCTGGTTTAGTTTAGAGGATATAAATACTTGCTTAGTCCTTACAATAGAGAGGAGCAAGGTGACGTGATTTCTATCCCTATCACTAGTAAAATAATAATGTATTGCGGCTATTAATTTGTGGCGTAATATTAAAAATGCCGCAAATTAATTACAGATCTAACTAATATGCGGCGTCACTAACACACACCCGCCGCATTTTAATCTAGCAACTATTAATATGCGGCGTTACTAACAAACACCCACCGTATTTTAATCTAGCAATTATTAATATGTGGCATCACTAACACACACATGCCGCATATTAATCAATACCCTATTAAATTGGGGTGTCACTAAGCCACCCCCATCGAATATTAATCTAACCCTAATATAAAAAAAAACACGGCTTCGATATGTAACTCAAACACACAACGACTTTCCTCCTGATACTTGCAGCAACTTAACAGCACCACCCAAATCATACTTACCACAACCCATTATGTACTTTGCCACCACACAAAGCCACGACACCAGCCACGCCACGCCACCACCCAACACCACCAATGACTCGTCGTGTCCTCCACTGAGGTATACGTTCTATTTTTTTTGTTTTTTGTTGTTTATTCCATATGAAACATGGGTATTTGAATGGGTGTTGTTAATTGTAAATGTGAATGTGTTAATTAGTTGGAAACTTTGAATTAGGGTTTGAAGCCTAGACATGGGGTTTATCATTGCATTCGGCTAATGTTGTTGTTTATTTAGAGTTTTCATAAAATAAAAAGCGATTCTCCTAACTTGTTAGGGTTCGAAACCCTTAAAAATTGAATTTCATAGATTAATTAGTGTTAGAGCTTTTTTTTGGAGAAAATAAGTGGTCAAATCGTCCTTTGGGTATTTGCGGTGTGTAGTTCTTGAAAAAATACACAATTAAGACATATGATAAGCCCCATTCGGAGTCTCGTAGTTGATTTTATGGCTTCTCAAAGTTTTTTTTAATATCTCAAATAAGACGGTTGTGTAGTACGTTCAAAAATAGGGGGTTTAAAAAAATTGTGTTGTTCAGACTATCAGGCTAAGAGATATGCCTCTCTGAATTTTCCAAAACCTTGGAATGCACGTGAAATCTATGAAGAATTAATTGTTTATTTGTTTTGAGTGTAAAATACCGTAGATTGTGATTTTGCGTGCTAAAACGAGTGGTCATAATAGATTTTTGGATTTATATGCATCACGGTTGATCATTTCTTAGTTCCTATTATATTATATGTATTATCTCATAGATTGTTATGTTCATGTATTATTTAATTGTTGCATTTGAATATCAGATGCAGTACTCAGCTAACATGGTCACGATGTTATACCTCTTTGGAAAGGTCTTGGGTTCGAAGGTCAGCAATTGCATTGGTGTACATAGTAGATGTGGCATAGTAGGGACCAAATTATGGATTTTTTATAAATACAGACCTATTTGTGGCGGTTCTTTGATAAAATTGCCGCAAATAGGTATAAATTTTGGATTTTTTAATTATTACAAATGAAATGCGGCGTATTTATGTTAGAACCACCGCTTATTAATTCAATAATTTGTGGCATATATTGTATGACCCATCGCATATTAGTTAATTTTTGCGGCATACTTTTTACCTTGCAAATTAAATAGATTAATTTGCTGCTATTCCAAGTGCTACTAGCTTTTTGACGCCGCATATAGTACTAAAAAATCCGCATCATATTTAATAATTTCAACTAGTGTATAAAGCTTCAATGTTTGAGGACAAACTTCTTTCAAGATGAAGAGTCTTTTATATGTAGGCCTACAATTCATAGGTCACAAAGCATGTAAAATGCGTTGCCTTGGAGGTAGGAAAAGCTTAGTTGACTTCGTGAAACATGGGCTGGAACATGTGGGATGGTTACATGGACATGGGAGACCATTGGTTTGATGGGCTTGGGATGTTTGAAGCTTAATGAAGTCCAAAATGGCATGGAGCTTGAAGAATCCTAGACTTCTAAATTGTGAAGAGTCCAAAACATTGAGAACTCTAGCAAGGAAGAAGAGTCCAAGATTCTGCAAACTCTTGAGAGTCCAAGTTCAATAAAACTTCTTTAATTATTTATGCCAATTTAATTTCATAGTATTTAAAATTGTTTCTATGTAAATCAAAGCCCAAGTGTATTGGACGTGCATTAGTAGCCTATATTTAACTTTTGTTTGCTGAACAAATTGTAGCCGTTGTTTTCGATTGTATTGAATTGGTTGTTGATATTATGTGTGTATTAGAGTTAATTGGGGAGTAATTTTTATTATTTTATCAAGCGTAAAATATTGTAATTAGACTTATTTAAAGGCTGGTCATGCAGAAATAAAGTCATTTGAAGTTTATGAAAAAAAACTCTTTTGCTTTGAGTTCAGCGCAAGTGATTGTGTGAGCTTTGAGTTTCCATAACTATTTCTTCATTAACACATTGGATAGTATGCTTTAAATACTTGATTCCTTTAAGATATGAATCTTTATCTTAAAGAAATCAAGGCGCCTAAAGGTAACATCACTTGGTGAAATCATGGATTCATTGATTCATATTCTAGTATTTATTATTCAAAATCTAGATATTTTATTTTTTAAATCTTGGCATATGAAAGACTCAATTTTGGAAAGGTTGCGTGGATAGTTAAGTTGGTCCTTGCTTGGAATCTTTTCTTCTTTCCTTAGGTTATTCGGTATTTTCGATTTCTTTATTATTCTTTTAAAAGTGTTTCATATCATTATCAAAATCAATGATTCAAACATAAAAATAATCCCAAATCAGTTGACCAAAGAATAGGTTTTTCTTCAATTGTTCTGCATAAGGCTATTTTAAATTATTTTGTTGGTTGTGTGAATTCTAAGCTAACCTATACATTAGAGGGTGAGTGAGACTCTAATAATCCATAATTGATCTAAATTTTTATTATGGAAAATCAAGGAATAGGCAAGTTGATGTCATTAAGTGGCGCGTGAGAAGAGTGGGAGGCTAGGTGATTTTTAGTGTATTACTAGGGTTTTACTTTGATCCGTTTTCAACCCAATAGTAGGAATACCATCCGATATACAACCACAACCTTCCTAACAGCACATGAAATGCATAAATAGGAACCACATAACACCAAATAACATCCAAGTATGATCCATCAATACTAAAGTTGAACAACACTCTCTAGATCATACATTAGCACAACTACCCCCATCTATGATCAATGTGCACACCTTATCCTAAATTATGCGTCTACTATGGAAAATTTCTTCCCTATGCAAATTCTTCTCCTTTACAGGCAACACATTCAAATCTCTTCTCACCACCAAACACTCTCCCTCATTTGGACCATTCTCATCGTACTCCAAGTATGCATCCTCCTCCTCTTATAATCCCTCTACTACACCAGTGGGATGCTCAAACACTTCAAAATCCTCCAAGGTATCTTCCAATTAGGACACTTTGAAGTAATGTGACCTAGCCCTTTACAACAAAATCACATCCAAGGATGTCTCACTAGGGTAGAAGGGGATTTGGTCTTGAGTTGGGGTTTTATGTGGCCAAGGATTAGGCTTAAAGGTAAGGATTCAAACTTGCTTTTAGTCTTTTGCTATTCCTCCACCTTATGACCCAACATGGTCAATTCCTCTAGTATATAAAATGGACGTGACTCTACCACATTAGATATCCTTGTATCCAAACCTCCAAAAAAACACACTAAAGTTTGTTGCTCATCCTTGTTCATATCACAATTCTTCAATAAATGTTTGAAATCCCTAGCATAGTCCTCCTTTGATTTCAAACCTTGTTTCAACATATAAAGTTGAGTAAAGCTCTATTAGATGAAGTAAATAGGCATGAACTTATCCTTCAAATTTTTCTTCATCTTATTCCAAGTTCTATTCTTCTCCTTGCCCATGCATTCCCTCTTCTTACACAAATTCGCCCACCAAGTTAAAACATATTTCCTAAGCTTTAAAACCACTATTTTAACCTTCCTATCCATGATAATAGACTTGTTATCATAAACTTAGCTCATTCCACTATTCTTAACCAATCAATAAACTTACCTGGATTTAACTTTCCATCATACTCACGTATATCCACTTTAAGATCATTGAATTTCCAAGGACCTTGATGATGGTTTTGTTGATGTTGATTCCCCCCACAAATTTTCATTCTCATCATCATGGCTATCTTCATGCTCAGATTGAGGGGGTATGGGTGAGTCTCTCCTTTTCTCCTAACCACTAGAGAAACTCCCTTAATTTCTCTTGTATATATCTCATACACTTTTTGTTTCAAATTTGCAACCTTTTGCAACCCATTGATCATTACTGAAACTGGACATTGATTCTTCACCCAAAACACAACTTTAGGCCTCTATGCAACATCTTTCTCCAATACCAAATGTTGTTTAAATAATCTCAATTACTATTTATATAATTTGGGTGTTTAAGGATCAAATTGAAGCCTCAATCCAAGCCCTAACTCATGCCATAATCAAGCAATGTCCATATGCCACAAATAACCACACCCAGCACCCAACGCAAATGACTAGCATCTTTTCCAATCCAACTGACTTATTTTCACAACCCAAATAACATCAATTGATGATTATAATGATTAGGATTCACGCCAGAAATCATAAAACAAAACAATTCACAAAATTCCACGCACACCCTTATCAGAATTTACACACAATTTCCATCTAAACTCTAAGCAATCCCGAAGTTTTCCTCTACATTAACTCGGACTCTCCAGCAAAACCTTTAAATAAATTAGAAATATTCAAGCTCTAATTCACGTAGATCTCAAGCACATATCAAGGAACAACTTTCCTAACCAAGATCTATCAAGAACTATAAAGAAACTAAGATAAATCAACGACTATAATTACCTTATTGAAAATCACCAAAGTTATTGAATCCATTAGGCGTCCCTAATTATATTGAGATACAGATTCACTGCCCAATGTAAATAAGGATCTAGGAACAATCTCCAATTCGCCAAGATTGGATTAGCAATAGAGCACTCAATGATTCTCACACTATGCATGAGAAATCAAGAAGAAAAATGCAATTTTTTAAATCAAATTTCAATGCCTATTCAGCTAGTAGCTTTTCTCTTTTAAAGAATTAGGGTTAGCTTATAAATTATTATCCACCTAGTATATAGTTAGCATTACACATAAGCAACCTATTGCCAACTAAAGAGGACAGGAATCGAAAAGCTTAGAAAACCCTAAAACATGGCAAACCCTAGGAAGCTAAGTAAAACACTCTACACAACTTGACAAATTCCCTAACTAATTCAGTTAGATTGAGGAAGAAAGCTAATCTTCCTTAAATAGAGGGAAAGAACATGCCCTATCATCTAATTTTTGAAAAAAAAACCATATTCTTATTCTTCCTAAGTAGCTCACACTTGCTCTACCACAAATCCAAACTTTTGCACTTGCTCTAAATCTATAAGGCTCGTACTCCCTAATTTAGAATAAATTACTTTGCTTTAAGAATAATGTGTTTTAATATTTTCTTGCTCTTTTGCCTAGAACTCAATTATATGAGATGGTATTGAATCTAAGTAGTTAAATACTTACTTTTAGGAGGTGGTTTAAGAAATTCAACAAATCTTTAAAATCGTTTCAAGAGGTCGTCAACTTCATAGTCCACTTCAGTTGAGTTGGGCTTGATGTATAAACGGCCCAAAATCAATCCCATACAATGCCAAATTGAATTTCAATATTGTATATTAAATGGACCATAGAAATCAAATGGCTATTGGATTAACCCTCAACGAACTCAAAGGGGGATACGGTAAGTGATCGAGTATAAAAGTATAATACAATTATGGGGTAGGAGCCTTACAGATTTAGAGCACGGTAATAGTTGAGTCCTCCAGTGAAACCAGTTTGTGTAAATTTGTCACGGTAATAAGCAGCTTCTTCCTCCGACAACCAGTCAGGGTAAGGGGGAACTTCAGTGAAGGTCTGTCCCTTAGGAAACATTAATGCGGAAGGGCTGCGATACGACAAGATTTTTCTGAGGAGAATGTCAGCACCACCAGCTTCAGATATTTCACACTCTATTTCACCAGGCTCCTAAACAAATGCAAGTTAACATCACAAAACAATCAGGGTGTACTGTCCGTTTCATGCCTGCATGTAAACTACAGAGTACATGAGATAGGAAAAAGTTACGGACTAATTCGTATTAAGTTTACACCATTATTATGCACCGGGGTAGAATGGAAATGGTCGAACACCATTCGTTTTACCATTTTTTGATAAGCTATTTCTTTCAACAAGACATGTTGCAAAAATAATTATATATGTTCCGGAACTATAAATATACAAAGGTTATGAAAATTCATCTAATTATCGTTTTCTAGTATAATTTTGTTCACTATGTCCATAAACTCTTTGTATAACGTGATCACATTGTTTCATTTATAACAATATGGTCTATAAGTCCTATTTTAGTATTCATGTCAATAGTGCAAATTACAATATTCAATTCTTGTGCAATAAACTAGTTCAGGACAAAGGCACTAGAATCTTACTTTGATCCTATAAAAGTTAACATCCACATCAATAATCTCACCATGTTCAACTATTCGTATAACTTGATCACAAAAATGGTATAGGTAGTCCAATGGATCCGAATTACTTCCTAATAAAGCAAGAGTAAAAAGGTAAAGTAGGAAACGGGAAAAAAAAGGTAAGGTTCGGATTACCGAGGTTGGTTACAACTCAGAAATAGTTGGTAATCCTTATAGAATTTGATTATCTTAGATCTTAGCAATTATCTCCTACCTAGTACGACTTCACTTTTGCTCTTTTGGAAGAAAACAAACATACCCTGCTTAGATGGGTTTATTCTGTACAGCAGGATCAGTTACCTTAAATCACATAAAAGTTAGCTAAGGGCGACTAATATATACACCTATTGTATAAAAGTTTATGTCAGGAAAAAAATCTCTGAGCAAATCTATTATACATAGATTCGTGGATCCGATGCTCGGAAGTCTTATGTGCAAGTCATGGGCCTAGGTTCCTTTGAAAACAAGCCTAAAATGAAAATGGGCCGAAATTTGGGCTTGGGTTTGAAAATATGCTTGGGCCTACTTTGGCTTGGCCTTTGATCTATTTGACTTAGACTTCGACTTAGGCTTGGTCAAAGTTGGCTTGACTTTGGAGTTGACTTCTATGGATTGGACCTTGACTTGGACTTTCATGTACTTAACTTGGACTTGGACTTCCTTGAGGTTGGGCTATAAATATAAGTGGGCTATACATGGAATTAGAGAGAGATCAATTAAGTGAGCAAGAATGGTATGGGCTAGGCATGGAAGTCTAAGAACAATTAACATGGATCCAACAATAGGATAGACATGGTGTGGGCAAAGATGTATGGATGAAGGCTAATTTGGACGTGGATTTGAAGGCCCTAATGGTGTGGATTGACTAATTGAGAATTGAAGACTCCTAGCTTTCTAGGAAAGTGAAGACACCAAGAATAATCCAACAGTCCAAATACAACTCTAATTCTTAGTTTTTATTTCGAGACTTTCTTTAGTTAAATAATAGTTTATTCTCATCAAAAGTCCTTGTATTGGATGTGCTTTAGAGCTTAGGGTAGCTATTTTTATCTTTTGCTAGTTGGCTAGTCATATTGTAAAGCTTAAGGTAATTTAGCTTAGCTAGGATTCTTTTAAGCTTTGATAATTGCTGGATATTATTAAGCATGTGATTAAGGTTAGTATTAGGTTTTTATTAGAAATTTTATTTATCTTAAACTCTTGTATAAGTAGTATTTAAATAGGGAAGCAAGTGAATAAGAAATCAGTTGTTGAAAATTTCATAAAAAAAATGTGTTTCTTGCTTAGGGTTTAACACAACTTTGTGTGAGGCTTTGAGTGTTTATTGCAAGTCCTTCTTTGGCAAGTTAGATGGTGTTCTTAGAAACATTAAAGACTTTGAAATGTTGTGTCTTTATCTCAAAGGAATTAAGGGTGCCCAAAGGTAAGGTTACTTGGTGACTCTATAGAATAATCAACCCTTAGTTCTATCTTCATTACCTTGGTTAATTGGTTCGAATTTGTTGGAGATTTGAATTGCTTATTTTTTACTTAATGTTAAGTGAACTTAGCCTATAATATGTTGATAAATCTTGATTTTAATATAATTAATTTGTCTTTATTTTAGGGAATTTTATATCTGAAATTAATTAGAGTAAGGTTAGATCAATTTTTAGAACTAGTGTGATATTTTCTACTTGGTAATTTGCGTGGCTATGTTGGAGTTTCTTGCTATTTGGTTATGCTTCAAATTGTGCTTATGATCTCCATTATTGGTTGATAATTTATGGAGTATTAATAATAATTAATAACCTAGATATTCAAATCACAAAAGATATTGAAAACATTTGATTTGCGCGAGAACATAAAAATAGTCATAATTGAGTGTTTGAATGTTTGGGATTGTTATTTGAGCAAGTGTATGTATACACCCTTGGATTTAGACTTTATTTATTGTGGGTGAATTAAAAATAGGTGAGTGGGTGCTTTTGGAGTTGCGTGAGATCAAGTGGAGGGGTGTGACATTGTTGTAGTTTTACGTGATGTTGCTAGAGCATTGTTTAGTGTTGGAGCTTTAATCCTTAAACTAAAAATAACTCAATAGCCAAAATACCCACTAGAAACATTCCACTAAGATTCCTAATGAAAAGGTTATTTTCCTAAAAAAGAAATTTTTTTATTTCATTCTTCAAGTTAGTCTAATAACTCTTATGTTGAAAGTACCCATTATATGAATAGCCACAGCTCATGATGTGATACTCTTTTGTATTCCTTATTGCATGTTTGATCATTGTGATTTCATCGTTCATTTAAGCCCTTGCAACTTTCCTCTAGGTTCCTATCCATTATTTTTGTGTAATATGTTCTGGTCAAGTGATTCTTTATATTATTAGAACTGGTATTCATAAAAGGTTTTTAAATTTTACTCTCTATTGCAAGTTGAGAATGCTGAATAATTGTTCTCAAAGAGTAATTATACAATATAGGGTTGAACGGATCTAATAACTCAGCCAACAATTTAGGTTATTCGGGAATTAGGTTTAGCCAATTACACGTAAATATGATGTGTATATGCAATTTAAAGCAAAACGAATGAAGTAAATCAGGAAATTACCTGGATATGCAAATACCCAAACTCACATTGAAAATCAACGCAACCTAATTTATGAACAACACAAGGACGTGTTATTCTTAGGCTTGACTACAAATTATTCAATGAAAGACTAGTGTTTATGCGCTTTTCACGAATTGATCAAGTTAAGGGAATATTAATTACACTACTACTAACACGCAAATATAACAAAGATAAATCAAGGACAAACTCACTTAACAATAATCACCTAAAGAATTTAATCCTAGGTTAACCCTAATCAACTGCTAAGATATAGGCACACAAGTTAGCATAGACTAAGGATCCTTAAATACCATATAATCTACCTCGATTGAGCTAGCAAAAGAACACTTAGAAACTCTCAAATCCAGAGAATTCAGAAAAGTAAAGACTAAATTTTCTAATTATTAAATCGTGAATGCTTATCTCTTATACTTGAGACAACCTTATAATTGAAAATCCTTTCAACTATCTTTAACCATTTTATGAAGTCATCTAGATCCAACTTCTCATCATACTCCAGAATATCACCTTTGATATCATTAAAGATTCGGGGTTCTTTGGGATGATTTTAAGGGACATGATTACCCCTAAGAATTTTTGTCCTCTTCTTTAACATCCTCATGGTAAGAAATTACGGATGTGGATAAGTCGTCCCTTTGTCTCCTAACCATTAGTGTTAATTTCCTTAATTTTTCATGCATATACCTCATATGCCTCTTCATTGCCTCTTTTTATTTATTCTAAAAAATCCTCTTTGATAGGCCATTCATTGTCACTAGTGATGGCCAAGTTTTCTTTGTTTTATGGAGTAAAAGCACAAATTTTTGGCTGAATAATAACCCTAATCTCTAATACCAAATTTTGTATAATTTTTCTCAAATATTAATTGGACAATATAGGGTTGAACAAATCCAATAACTTAGCCAATGCTTGATTTTATGTTGGAATTAGGGTTAGCCAAATACACGTAAATAGTTTCAAATTGAAGTGAAACAAATGCGGCAAATCACGAAATTACCCTGGTATGCAAATACCTAAACTCATGTAGAAAATCAACACAACAACCCAATTTACGAATAGCATAAGGATGTATTTTTCTTAGGCTTGACTATAAATCATTCATTGAAACTTATAAGTTCTATTTTTAATATATGTTTTTAAAGTGCTTTTAAGGTCCTTTACATATAGTTTAGGTGCATTTACATAAGTTTATTGTGTTTTTAGCTATTCTATGCTCCCTGCAGGCTTTCATGTGTTTTTGTGTGGTTGTGATGTGTTTTAAATATGCTTAGAGTCATTTTTCTGAATTTGGGAAGATTTAAGTGCATTTTGAATGTCTTAAGGTTCATAGAAGTTTCAAGCTCTAAACTATCTAAACTATAAAATTTATTGATGAAATAAAGAAGAGGGAGGCTTAGCATGATCCCTACCCCTGCTCAAGAAGGATATCCATGCTCTTTGGAACGAAAAGAAGAAACTCTCAAGTGAAGGAGAAGAAAGAGATCAAGAATTGAAAAAACGGAGAAATGTCCATGCCCTAATACGTGGAAATTAGTCTAGAGAATTTGGACAGGAAATATTGAAAGAAAAGAATAAAGAGAAAAGAAATGAAAAAAAGACATTACAAGAAACCCTAAACTTGCAATCAATCGATATGTAGGCAAGAAACACTCAATGTACTCTACTAGGTAAAGGGATCATACAAGAAACATTCAACTTGTATAAGAACTAATGAAATTTGAAAGGATGGAACTCTCACTTCACACACAAATTAATAAAGATAAAAACTTAGACAATTGACACTATTATCCTAGGCAAAAAAATGATTTTTCTTTTTATTCATCAACTACTTCTTTACAATGCAAATGCACCCCCTTTTATAGGCTTATGTGCTCACCAAAAAGGAGTTGAAAAGATCAAAAGTTACAACACTTAAAGCCTCATAAAAATTAAGATTAAACCCTAAGAATCTGATTAGTAACATCAACATCTATGCCTTACATTAAGAAACTAATTAACCCATTCAAAGGGAGCTTGAAAGACTAGAAATCCAAGGACAATTCCACTAGCAGTCTAAGTGTTATTTATTATGCTAAAGTTAAGAGGAGTAATTTAGCTTATCATTCTCCATACCTCCTTCTTAAATTTATATGTAAATGAAAGGATCCAAGGGAATTAACCATCCAAAAAAATGCATTTAGAGCTTCTTAAAACCAAAAAAAATATTCTAATAACTCTAGTCCCAATTCAACGTCCATTTTAAGCTTTAATTGAATTTGATAACTTATAAGAATTCAACGTGCATTTTTACTATCATCAATGCCTTGATACTCCTAAACAGATTCATTCAACACTCCTTTAAGACTAGGGTGACCAGCCAAGAGTCGTAAAATCATGTTATTCCCTTAAGTATGCTTTAATAAATTTGTGGTCTTCTTTCCATCGACGTGCTTCCTTTATTCAACTACTTTCATAAAACCAGATTAATTGTTTACACAAGAAAAACATAGTTTTCCTATACTTAAATAAAGTAAAGTTTATTAAATAAACTCCACTTAATTTAAGGTTGAAAGACTAGAATATTATAAGACTGAAATAAAGGGTTCATGCAAGCTAAACTGGTCTAATACTTCCTTCTCAAATGACTGAGCTAGAAAGACCTCATTTTCAATCCTATTAGACCCATTTATGCTAGAGTTCACATGATTCCCATTATTTCTTCTATTCTATACTTTTAAATTATTTTCTTGTTCTTCTATTAAATAGCCATGGCTACATGGTTGGTTTTGATTGGCAAAAAGACAGCTAGAGTACTTGTCTTAATAGAGCCCTTTGCAACGCAGACTAGGGCATGCACTTCTTGAAATCTCGAGTTACGCATCTCCCTACAATCTCTTCTAATCGTTGTTCCATTTTAATAACACCTAGCGGTTTAACTCCAGTCAAGGAGATTACTAAGTCATTTATGTTTCAAGCGGCATAGTTATCTAATGAAAAGTTATTTGACTTTGTACATAAAAAATGAAAGTTTAATACTCCACTTATGGATACATCTTTTATGAGAATTTTTTAGCAACATCTTTTATGAGAAAAGGAGATTCTTAGCACATTTTGAGGATGTATAGAGGAAACTGGCTAAAAAGTTCCAACATAAGATGATTAAACTTTAGGTAAAGCTTTTAAAGGAATTGGATGTGGTATTAGAATGTGAAGAACTCTTTATGGTACCAAAAACCTAGAGTGGACAGGGTTAAGAACGGGGAGAGAATACTTTAGTTTTCCATCTTAGTATAGTTGTTTGAATATGGAGAAATAGAATTTTAGCACTTAAGGATAGCCATGGAACTTGGATTCATGATGAAGAGAGGGTTAAAGATCTAATTGTGGCTTATTTTGTGAATCTCTTTCAAGAGGAAATTTATATAGAGATGTTTGATATCCCTCATGATATATTCCCAAAGTTATCTATGGAAAACTAAAGAGACCTAAAACATCCATACTTAAAGATTATTAATGTTGTCTCAAAAATGAATTCACTGAAAGCTCTTGGCCCAAATGGTTTTTAGTCACTATTTTTCAGAAAAATTGGGATCTGCTTAAAGGTAGTGGGTATAAAAAGATTTTGGATGTGCTAAATGAGAATGGTCTTCATGAAACCTTCATTTCTTTAATTCCTAAGGTGGAACAGCCAAATCGATCGAGCAATGCACTTTAGACCCATTGGATTATGTAACGTGGCTTAAAAAATGGTTATAAAAGTCTTGGTCAATGGAATCAAGCCTTTACTCCCCATTACTAATCTCTAACACTCAGGTCAACTTCAACCCTAGGAGACAAATAACAGATAATATTGTGATCATGCAGAAGGTGCTTCATACTTAGAGAAAGAAGCAAGGAAAATGTTGGTTAATGCTGATCAAAATTGATTTCGAGAAGGCCTATGAACATTTGAGATGGGAATTTATTAAAGTCAAATAAGACTCTTGAGAAAAATTAGAGGATGATATGGTTTGGAATGCGTATGTCTAGCAACTGATTCAAAGCTTCTTTTACCTAGTTTTTCGTGATATAATTCCACATGTCTCAACCTTTTAGGAGAGGTTTAGTGCAAGATTCAAGCTACCCCATTTTTGGAGGTGTGGAGGAAGACACCATGCATATTCATTGCTGTTTTGTGGTTGTCGAACAAGTGTGGAGCAGGCTAAGAGGACGAGCAAAGGCCTAGACTTATTTTAAGGGCAATTTATAAGAATGGTTGAAGATCAGTCTTAAGATGCATGCCACTCAAGCAAATGATACTTGGCCTACGTATTTTCTTCTAATACTATTTATGCTTTGGAGATAAAATTAAAGATATGAAATCTTGATGGATTTTATTTCTTTCTTACGAGTAAAGTTTGATGAAACATTCAGGGTAATCAATAATCCATCTTAATTATGTGCCTAGTCAAACACATTGCAATGTAGTAAACATAAAATGGTTTCCTCAACTAGATGGTTGGTATATTCTCCCAACTCGGAAGGTGCAACCAAGGGGTCACCAGGACCCAATCGTGTAGAAGGTATAATAAGAGATTATTTTCTGGGAAGATCTATCTCGGGCTTAACGGCTAATTTAGGACAATGTCATGCATATATAGATAAATAGATGGCCCTATTATGTTTACTAGCCCTTGCAAAAGAGCTTCAAATAAGCAAGCTTGTAATTCAAGTAGACAACAAAGCTTGTGTACATGCCATCAAAGGGGTGGAAGAAGGAAATGGTGAATGTGCTCACTTACCTATGATTGTCGCTCACTAATTACATCAATTGATTTGGAGACTCATGTAATTTATGTTTATTAAGAAGGAAAATGAGATGCTGATTGGCTAGCAAACTGAGGAGTAATGCAACAGTCAACAATTTGTGTCTTGTATGGTGCTCCCTTAGATTTAATTCAGATTTTAGACGAGCATGTTAGAGTTCTGGATCTACAACTCCTAGTACAACTTTAGGTTTTCTTATTTTGTGGCTTTTCTTTGGTCTTTCCCTTTTTTGAATAAAAAAATTATATCATGGAAAGAATTAGAAAAAGTATTACCAAATGATTCATCTTACGCCCTTACCACCAAAAGGTTTGTGAATATATAATGACAAGTGTGGTCTGATTTAACCATATATTTATTATAGTAATCATTAAATTCTTTTGCCTTGTCTATTGACTGTTTACATGTTTGAACCCTAGGTGAAGAAGCAAAATTTAATGATCTAAAGAGCTATGGAAAACTAATTCAGTAACGTTGTTATAACTTCTACTAATTAGCATTTTATTGTTAAAATATAATTTAAACATTGTTTTTAATAAAATGTAGTGCTTTTCGAGTTCTAAGAGATTATGTGAGTATTCTAGTGGCTATAAGTTAATATGGAAACACAGACATGTATAACTCACCTTCATATGCAAAGGTTAAAGTTTTACGACTTTTTTTAATAATAAATTAAGTGATTTTCTTATACTTGTATTGTGCTTTGAAGGAACTAAATGTGGTTACATGTAATAAAATATATGCTAGAAATAGTTCATCGTCAACTAAGAAGTGAACATCTACTCACGGTACGTACTTCCAATAACATTTAGTTTACAATGAATCTTTCTTGTTCAATTTTCAAATGTATGGTAGTTCTAATTAGTGGTTACACTTTTTCATTTTATATGATATGATTTCTCAAGATCAAGATATTCTGACAAGGAGATAAACGAGATCTAAAATACCTGAGAAGAATTTTTTGTAAGCAATGTCGATGTATAGCCTTACATTGAACTTAATTAGTGCTTGTTTATGGTTTGTATTATTTTGTAGTTGATGAATTTGCTTTCTATAAGGTTATTTCTTGATGAATTTACCCTTTATATGGTGGTGTCATGTTAAAGTTTTCCGTAATAGGGACGATGAATTTACACTTTAAAGGGCTATAAATTGGTTGATAGTTTTGGAGAATCACCTAGTATGTTTTGGATATGGTCAAGTTGCAAAAAAGACTTTGCAGGATTTTTTACTTGATTTTAGGTTAATTTCTGTAATAAATATATGTTTCATGATTTGAAAGCATTTAAATGTGAATGAAATAATGCATTAATGATTGTGGTGTACGTACATAATGTTGTGTGAGAATAAGCTTTGTACATAGCACCAACGCTTCGCGGCAGCAACCTTACATAATTGGCTATTTGCTTCGTTTATTAAAAGAATAAGCAAATAAGATTCTGTATATAAAAAAAACTCCATTCGCATGGCTCTAAAAGAAAAAAAATCGACCCAAATAACTAGTATTTTATATTATATTTGCTCGAATTGCGTCATTTATCTTAAAGAAAAAATGCACATAGCAACATTTCTATGACTATATTTTCAATTCTAGTGATATTGACACTATTTGTCTTGCCCTTTATGTAACAGACAACGCAAGTGAAGAAAAGCCCTAAATCTCCTTACCTTTACTTGTGTCGCTTGTTTTGCACAGCTAATGCAAATAATGTAGCAATTGCGCCATATTATAGCCGAAGCTAATCACCCTTGCCTTATTTCCATCCCTTATAATTGCATCCCTTAGAAAATTCTGACGCAAATAATCTTTTTTTGTTTACTATGTGCATAAATTTTACTTAATGAATTTTAATTTCAACGACTTTATATAAGTCCAAATCATGTCATATATTATAACTTTAAATAAATCCTAAAAAAATATAAATTCAAAGAAGTTTACATAATACTTTATATAAGTTCAAACAAAATAAATGGAATATAACAAGGTCTTCTTGCTTGCTAAAATGTTTTCCATATTTGTTTAAAAGTTGTGTGGTGTTCTAGTTTCCTAATATCTTGTTTATTTTGTGTTATTCTTTGCTTGTATTAGATTCAAAGTGATTATTTATGTTCTTCGATGTTTTAGGCTTTAAAGTGAAAAACAAGTTGATTTAATTGTTTTGAATCAGATAAGTCCTAATGGGACTCAAATATTTTTTTAATTGAATTGAATCAAATTTGAAATAAAATAATGGATTCGATTTGTAACAAGCTTTATACTTCTTCAGTTTTTTTTTTCCACTTGCAATGTTCATTTCATACATTTGTCAATGCAGGTTTTTAAATATGAATATCTCTAATTATACCCATGTAAAAATTATAAATTTTTTTATTTAATGAACCTATAAATTAAAAAGAATCAAACAAAATTTCACATGACTATATTTATTCTTAAGATAGTCAACTAAAGGGTGATGTTTTTGAATAGTATAAAGTCATACCATTGCAACTTCATACAATTTTTATTTGAAAAAAAAAATAATTTCATACTTCGTAAAGCAAAATATAATATTTTTTGCTGACTAAATTTGTAAGATGGATCATGGATCTTACTATTAAGTATAGGTGGTAATTAAACAACTCATTCGGATTGGGATAGAGATAGGATAATTTAGTTCATGGTCATGTTTCGATGAGCATTTTTTCGAGTTAATTTCATATTAGGTTGGTCATTATCTACTTTATTGCATTATACTTATTACATTCAAATAATCACTATTAAAATCATTTGCAATTGGATCGGGTCAATTTTGATCATGAGTCAAATTCTTACGGTAGAATTTTTGGGTATGTTGGTCAAGTAAACGAGTATGAGTGTGTTCTATTAGGTCTACTAATTGAGCAATAAACACATAAAATTGGCTTAGATCCCAAATTATATTATGACCTATATAATTGGTGTATAACGAGATATCCCAACAAAAATGACACATAATTGTACATATCTTTCTTTTCTTACTTTTTTAAATTACAGAATATTCAATGATTTTATAAACTTTGCCTTGTCTCAGGATTTCGAATATCCAAAACAATTCTAATAATTAAAGAATCTACTGTTAGGCTGTTGCACGGAAATTTGGTGTGCCTGTGCGCCAACCACGCACAGACCTACAATCAAGCGGCTTTTAACACATCCATTAGTGCCGTCGAAGTAGGTCGCAATCAACATGCATTGATCAAACTACTTTATTTTTGCAAGCATACTATTGGAATTTCATTGAATAAACTAGTCATATCTTTTATATTTTAAAAATTTATAAAGCTGCAAACAAATTTTTCTTATTTTCATATTTTTGTTTTTCGATTTTTGAAAAAGTATAATGGTCTTGATTTATAAACAATCACACGTATATATACAAGCTTTAGAGTTGTAAATAGGTTTTAAAAACGTTTTTTAAATTGATGTTAATGTAAGAATGCTTGACAAAACCTAAGGTGCATTTTAATTATTTTTAATATTTTCATCTTTAATTTGCTCCTTATTATATACATAAGTATAGGCAATATTCATTTTAACTCATATAAGGAAATGTTTGCTTATTTAAGAAAAGATCATATATCAAATCAGACCTTTTTATTTGAATTAAATTAGTGCTAAGTAACTTTTATTTTGTAATATACTCCATCTGTTCATTTTTTTTTCTATGTACCTTTTGCGCAAATTGTAATGCAAACATAAAATTCAAATATATTTATTTATGCACTTGTAAAATTATAAAAAAAAACTAATAA
The DNA here is from genome assembly GCA_026401315.1 of Dysphania ambrosioides. Lineage (NCBI taxonomy): Eukaryota > Viridiplantae > Streptophyta > Magnoliopsida > Caryophyllales > Amaranthaceae > Dysphania > Dysphania ambrosioides. Next base: position 7,818,694 of record CM048662.1, read on the forward strand.
TTAGAAAATGTACACTGAGATAAATCTATTAAAATCCTGAATGAATATAAAAAATTCATAATCAAAACTTGACTCTAAAATATATAATATTTCAAATGAGAAAAAAAAAATAATGAGAGTATCTGATAAGTATATATTAATACAAATTTAACATCTTATCCATATATTCTCTTATGAATTGAGTACAAATGACATCATGTCATTGTTTTAACAAATTAAACAATTAAATTATATTAGATCAAATCAAATTAGGTACACTAAATATAAGCACAATCATAAGAGTTGTATGTTTGTATGCATTTGTATGTTTTTCTAAAAATAATCCGAATGGGAACAAACAGAAGTGAAGAAGGGAACCCTTAGGTGGGAAAGTTTTTAAGGCTGAATGACACATAATATGTAGGATCCAACTTGGATCAAATCCAGACCCTAATTTGAAAAATTTAGAAATTCTTTCTTGATGATCCAAACTATATATGAAAATGAATGTTAGAAACCAAACCTGAAAACGGCATATGTAATAATCGTCACCGTAACCAGCACGAAGCATATCAAGAGGCCTCATCTTAGGATTCCTAGGAGAGAAAGCGACACTCATATTCACCAACGCCTTGACGCGATCAGGCCGAAAAAGGCTCAACCACCATGCAATCACCGCACCCCAGTCATGACCAACAGCAAACACCTCTTGAACTCCAAGCTCATCAATAAGCCCCACCAAGTCTCCAACTATGTGGCCATACGTATAGCTACATGCATCAGGCAGGGCATCCGTGCCGCCGTATCCCCTCATATCAGGGGCAACGGCGCGGTATCCCATAGAGGAGATACCAATTATTTGGTGCCTCCAGGCGTACCACAGCTCCGGAAAGCCGTGGATGAACAACACTACCGGAGCCTTCTCATCACCTTTTTCCGCTACGTGCATGTGTATGCCGTTGACATGAATTGTCCGGTGTTTGATTCCTGAGATTTCCTCCATTTTTAAACACCTTAAGTTATTAGTTTGGATTGGTTGTTGAGGTTTGAGTTGAGTATGGGGTGGTGGTGTTTTTGAGAAAGCTGAGCTACAGAAGTTGATAAATCGACGCATTATCATGTTGCACATGCTTTCACGAAGAGCATAACTATTTATAATGTGAACTTTATTTACGTATTCTAGATATTGTAATATGGATGAGTCATGAGTATATGAACTTTTATAAAAGGAGATAGAAAAAAAGTATTAAAAGAGGGATTTATAAGATGAGAAGAGACAGAGAAAAATAATGTATAAATATGATAATATAGTATCATTTGTGAATTTGTTTTGAAGGGGAAAAAGTTTTCCTTTAATTTTTTGGGATTTGTGTGTAGAGCTACTCAAATGAGAGGGGATCTTTTGATCAGTCTGTTATAAAAGAGTCTTATTAAGTATGAAATTAATTAGGTTGGTATTTTTAAAGATTATATTATATTAGGATTTGAAAGGGTCAAGTCGAATCAATAATGAATTAATAGTTTTCAATACTTTTAAATACTATTCGGTAATAAATATTTTTCTCTTGCTTTCCCATGAGACACAATCAAAAATTAGAGGTGATACAAGTAGACTATCAGATTCCATATATATAAATGTATTATCTTTATAGTGGTCCAGTCCAATTTATCCCGTTTAGGATCCTCTTTGGCCCGGCCTGACTACACTTGTATGTATCTTCATTGGCTTGGATTGGTCCTAATCAGACCCACGTACATGGCTATTTGTGTGCGATCGGTAAGCACTTTAAATTTGACTTAATAATAAACTTCATATTGCTAGGTCCTTAAATATTCGTCTTCGTGCACAAGCTTCATAGAAAAGTGAACCGACATATTTGAACGATTTTAGATGATTCATTTCATTGGTGACTCTTAAAGCCACGTCAAGAATAAAGTAAAACGGTTACTTTATTCTCTTTCGTTTTGTTTTGCCTTTATTTTTGTGTAGTCATTTAATTTGAAGCGAGGGATATCTCCAAGGTGAAGATTAGGGATAATAACGGATATTAAACTCGATCGAATCAGTGGATTCCTATCTGTTTTTACGGTTATGGATTTTCAAAATTTAGACCCGACGGATCCTGGTCGGATTGGGGTCCTGTCACTAAAAAATGGATTTGGGTACAGGTCTAACTATAATACCCGGATCCATATCCATTACCTATTTTTTCATTTACTCATTTGTACTTGTTTGTATTGTTATCCAAAAGATGTGTAAAATTTTGATTTTGTTCAGTTGTACGTTGTTGTTTTATAATATTTGAGCAATTATATGAATTATATTCAAGTATTGAACTTACATTCTTTGTTGGACTGTTGTCATTGATGTAAAATGTAGATTTATAAATTTGAAACTTTTTTTTTGTCTAAAAAAAATTGGCAAAATATGTAGGATCCATTTTGGATCCGTTTTGGACCCGTTAGGACCTGAACCCGTTGTATATGGATATAGATCCTTACTTTCCATACCCAACGGATTTGGACATGGATCCATCCTTGGAAAACATATTTGGATTTGGATCCATAAGAATCCAATTTAGATCCGATCCATTGTCATCCCTAGTAGAGATATTACCTAGCCTTTTGATTATTGCATGAGGTTGAGGACTCAACTTTTACTAGTCACCTTATGAAATGTTTAGTGAAATAATTTTTATCGCCACAATATTTATCAAATGTCTCTTGAAATGACCATCCTACCTCCTTTACTCTTTAATTTACGTTCAACCATTTACTCCATATTCTACCTTTCTCCTCCCATCCTCTTACCTTCACCCTTTACTGACTATTGCCTCATACTCTGACTGACCACTACCCCGAACCTTGACCGACCAACACTATTATATAATAGCCAAGATGATGGGGACATGATTATGCAACTTAAGCTTACTAAAGATATGTCTTTAATTAAGTTGGTGGCTTTAAATACGCAAGAGGTTTTGTCCCATGGAGGCAACACATAAAGACAAACATATTTACTTAAGCATGGTGTTTTGACGAGAGTTACTATTTTTAGTAATTTCCTATTTTAGTTATTTCTATTTTTAGAAAAATTTATTTTTAGCAAGCTCAAATTCCTCGTGTATGTAATAAGAGGCATACGTGTCTTAGGATTTTTAAAATAGACCAAGTTAAGATTGTAACTTTAAGTCTATAAGTCAAGTTAGATTAGGAATTGAAAAATCAAAGGACACCTCGTATTGGAAAAGGAAGCAAAACCAAGTTTGAGTAGAAGGAAAAGCGGTTGCTTGGAAGCATATTCCCACGTGGATTTGAAATTAGAAGAGGCATACTTCTACTAAAATTTGGAGAAGCTATATTATATAAAGGTAGAGTCATATGAGGATTCAAATAGAGTTACTACTCAAAGGAAACACAACTCAAATTCAGAAGAACTTCTTGAAGTAGTATTTGAAGCTAACTCAAGTTCCTATAATCTAGCATATCTTTAGGAGTATTATTAGTCTTACTCTTTCGATTTACGTAAGACACTAGTACATATAAATAGGCTTTTTCATGTAAACTTGAAAAAGAAATATTTGAGCTTAAATAAACACTTTACTTTCTTTAAGTTTTTTAGTGTTTTCTAGATTAAAAGCGTATAAAAAATTTGTTCCATGCTAGTTCAACTTTGTTAAGTATGATGGTAATCTTGAAGAATTTGATTTCTTAAGTGGTGAATATGTATCTCAAGCTATCAAAAATCTATAGAGTAGTAGGAGCCTTTGATATATCCTTAGTTAATTAGTTTGTAAGTTCAAAGATTGACATTGTTCTTTTGGATTATATTAACTAGATCTTGATCAACCCTAATTGTATAAATACTCACCGATAAAATTTATACAACAATTAGTATGTCTCACTCATGGGGAGGACAAAGCTCGTGGAACATGAGTTTGAGTTCTTTCTTGGGTCGTAGTTGCTAAAGATGCATGGGTAGTTGCATTTTCTTCCCTTAAAAATCCAAATTATGAGGATAAACTATTTTCAGGAGGGAAAGGATGTTATATAATAGCCAAGATGATGGGGACATGCCTAAGAAACTTAAATTTACTAAAGATCAATCTTTAATCAAGTTGATGACTTCAAGCTTGCAAGAGGTTTTGCACATGGAGGCAACACATCAAGGAAAGCATACTTACCTAAGTATGGTGTTTTGATGAGATTTACTATTTTATTAATTTCCTATATTAGTTATTTCTATTTTTAGAAACTTTATATTTTTAGCTCAAATTTTGTGTGTTTGTAATAAGAGGCATATGTACCTTAGGCGTTTTACTAGGAGTTTATGTGTGTTTGTAAAATATATTAAGTTAATATATTAAATTTAAGTTTATGAGTCAAGTTAGATTAGGAATTTAAGAATCCAAGGACAACTCGTGTTGTAAGAGGAAGGAAAATCACGTTTGAGTAGAAGAAGGAAAAGTGGTTGCATGGAAGCCTATTTTTACATGGAACTGGAATTATAACAGTCATACTTAAACTCAACTTTGGAGAACCTATCTTCAATAAAGGTAGAAAATTAGATGAATGCAAATAGAGTTGCTGCTCAAAGGAAACACAACTCGAATTTAACTCAACTTCTTAATGTGGAATTTGATGCCAACTCAAGTTCTTATAATCTAGCTTTTGGATTCCTATTAGTGTTAGTCTTTTAATTTACTTAAGCTATTTTGTATATGTAAATAGGCTTTTATGTAAACTCGAAAAAACCAAAATTGAGGTTGAAGAAACTCTTAAGTTTCTCTTGCATTTTTAAGAGTTTTCTTTATTGATAGCTTACAAAAATTTGTTCCTTGCTAGTTTAATATGAAATTTATAGGTTTCACTCTATAAAGTTAATGTGGTTTACCTCTTTGGTTTAGTTTGATTAAATTGGATATAACCCAGACCATTATCAAATTTATTATCAAATTAAATTCATGGCCCTTATATTTAGAGTGGTCAGGTTCAACTCCTACTTGGCTTAGGACATATCCCTAGCTCAAATTTATTTAAAAATAAATACCTTTTCCTTGTTTATCTAGAATACTAATGTAACCTTGTGCAACAAGGTAACATGGTTTGACTTCTATTCTAATTAGAATCTCAAATCCTAAGTCAATTATGATTAGTACAAGACCTTTTCTAATTCAACTAGGACACCCAGCACCGACCTTGAGGTCTGACGGGCAGGGCCACCGCCCATGGCCCATAAAAAAAGGTTTATTTTTATTAACGTTTAGATAAAAATAAAAGGGATATAATATAATGTGTACAAGTTTTATCATATTAATTGAAGAAGATCAAAGGTAAAGGGCCTTACTTGTATAAAATTATATAAAATTTCTAATGTAACTTGTTATGGGTTTGATTCCCTTTACTTCCATGACTTTTTTTTTCTAATGAATGGTTATTTTTCTTTTTCTAAAATAATTTTGTCTGAATTTATAGTTTAATTCCTTTTTCATAATCCAATGCTATATATATACTCCACATGAAAAGAACAACCTACTAAAACTAAATACGACATATAAATTATTATTGTCATTATACTTATATAGTTATTAATCATAACTATAGTACCTATTATCCAAAGAGGAATTCTTCCAGTAGTATCAACCATTTAACCCATTTCCCACCACATTTCATCAAAGTAGTCATGCTAAAGACATAAACAGTAATGGCTAATTATGAAATGAGGTCCTTTTGAATGGGATAAGGTAATTCCTACTCTATTATTTATATTTCTTTCGTTCTCCTTTTTAATTAAAAAAAGAATTAGAAAATAAAATAGCAAGTATAAAAATGAGTAATAGCCCCTAATAAAAATTGGTATGATTCTATTCAACATTTTTTTGGTTCGGGTTTGATTGTAGCATAGCACTATAATAATTAAGATTTGGTTTTGTTTATCATTGGATGAATTGCATTGCGGATATTGACCCTAAAAAAGAAACGGTAGGTATATCTAGTCCGTGAACAGCCAACCATCACACTGTAAAAATTGGAAGGTTCCAATCTATGGTCCTAGGGCCTCCTAAAAGGATCTACTAAATTCATCAATTTGTTCCAAAGAGTATGAACTACCAATTATTAATCTAGGTATTGAAATCTTAATCTACACGAAGGGATAGAACTAGATATCAAACCTTCTAAATCTATGTACCAAAGGTTTAAAATCTAGGACTAAAGTTTGAGAATTGAGTAGAGAAACACCCTCAATTCCCTACACTTCCTCACGTGAATATCAAGTCCTATGCACCAAATCACAAGCTCTTGTTATGCACAAAGAAAAATAAAAGATTCTCTAAGTTTATTGAATAATACAAAGAACAAAATCTCAAAATCTTATTTTCCCAAGCTTGTAGCTTGAAAATTCGAATCCTACATGAATTAGGACTCCTAATACTAAAAGGAGTCCAAATAACCACCTAATAGACAATAAGATATTTCCACCTATTTATTACATAATCTTACCAAAAATTTAACACTATCTAATGTTAATTAGAATTCTATCCTACTCGAAAAGATAAAATTAAAAATTAACAACTCTTAACCTATTTTATTTAAAGTAAAACACTAAATATCCAATCAAATATGTGTAGCCATGTAACTTTCCCTTGCCATGTCATAGCCAAGTCCATGTCCATGCCACATCACTAAAGATGTAATAAAGCACAAACAAATGAAATAAATCACCGACCAATGTAATAAAGCATCGCCCTTGTCTTAAAACTTTTCCCCTTTGATCAAAATTTTCAATCTTTGAGAAACTTTTCAAGTTTGAATCTTTTAATGAAGAAAACTTCCCCAATGTTATTTACTATGACTTCCACATATAATATGATGGATAAGAGTCCTACTAAAAATAATAAAAACAAATCCTAATCCAAGAAGGACCACTAAATATATGATGAATCCTAGTGGGAACATGATTCAACTAGCTTGAAAGAATTCCATATATGCATTCACATCAAACGAGTTAGAACAGTTAGTTAATAATGGAATTCCTTGTTGGCTCTATATGAAATATTAGTTTGGTCAAGGTCTTCCAAACACATCGTAAGCTAAACCCGTGCTAATAAATAACCTACCTGTAATGAATAACAAAGGTATAGTAATGCCACGAATAACCTAATATCAAATACTGGTGATAATATCAGTAAAAGAACACTCTACTATGCGTCTAGACATACCGAGCTCCACATATTCTTGTACAGTCCAAGGAAAATCCGTAAATGATAAAATTAGTAAATAGAAATTTACTTTTTACTCTATGTAAAAGAAATAGAACCCTTATAGGATTTCCAATATAGTACCAAAGGTGTCTTTAGAGTACACTGAATTAGTGTAACTATCCTTCTTCTAACACAACATGGCCATTTTAATTAATATTGAAATGAAACACGAGAGAATTTCTTTTTTTTTTACTTTCATGAAGCTAGGCACCATTCGCCTTTTATTTTATACAAAAAATTTTCAAATACAAATAGTATAAAGGTTATCTCTATGATTGTATTAACTTTAGATTCTAAACTGAAGGTCAGGGAAAGAGGGAATCTAAGAAGTTAGTTTCTATTTACTAATTCGTGAAAAATGTTAGAAAAATATTTCAATATTTTGCCAACTTAGTTGGACGAGAAATCTTTCATTTTCTTCTTTGCGGTTCTAAATATAGAAGAGGTTTAGGGGAATCCCATAGTTTCTATTTTCAAGAATTGATCAATCATCGAAAAAAGAGATTAAAATATTGATTAATTGAAATCAATTGATGCATTTTTATGATGCATCTATTGTTCCATTAGATCAAAAGGATTAGATTTACTTAATTACAAGGATACGTCTTTATATTTATAACTAAACAACACTAAATGTAGAACCTAGAAAGGCAAAGATAATAGTAGTTACTAGTTTTTAGAATCGAGTTAGGCTCGGGGGCGGTCGCGCATGGATAGGGTGTGAGGACGAGGAGGGGGTCTAAGAGGGGGCTCGACTGTGTATCTCAACACATCGCTGTCTAGAAGTTACGAGTCGGCAAACTGTATGAGGGGAGGTAAGTTTGGAGAGGGGAGGGGAATGGCGTGGTCTTTAAGGTACTACCATCACAAAGGGCCAGTGAAGATAAAGCCTGTCCTTACATTTAGGGTGGTGGAGGGTGGTGGTATTGGCAAATCTATCACTAAATTCTATTGGACTAATCACATTCAGGAATTCAGTGATGCGATATATACATCCCCCCCAACACATAAGTCAATTTTAACATTTAGGGTGGCTGTGGTGTTCAGAAATTTCCATAGGGTCATTGGAATACTAATTGTTATGTCGTTGTGCGGTGCAAGGTATCAGTGCAATATGTGCACTTCCTGGTTTTGGACTAGGTGAGGGCTAGGGGAAGGGAACAATGTCTCCCTAGAAAATTTGAAAAAGATTCTCAAGACTGGGTGTTGAACATTAGAAGCATAAATATTCCTATTCGGATAAACAAGCCGGCCAACAATCTTAGGCCATAATTCAGAAACACGAGCATTATCCGGTTGTTTATCCAGAATAGGTTCATGGGTAAAACCAAAAACAGTACAAAAGGCAGCATAATCAAGGAAATAGGTTGCATTTCTTAACCAAAAAGACAAATGCAATCTATTCTCATGCTGACATGGGCTAACAGAACTGAGAAACTCATAAGTTAAAAGCTTGTGAGTTGAGTGCCACATGGTTATCCAATTCTGAAGACCATATGCAGTCAATAGTTTAGCAAAGTTTTCATATATACCCAGAAGTTGTAGAATTGAACGATCTAAGTATCGGGTAGAATTGATTTTGCGTACCTTTAAATGTTGAAAGCGTTCAAATTGCTCCAACAATGCAAAGACCACCGTCCTATACTCTTCGTTAAACAAGAGTTATTGGCCTGGGAGACGTTGTTGATGCTCCGGTTGTGGTTGAGACCCGGTTGGTTGTTCGTCTCTTGCCGCACTGAAAGAGGATCCTTCCCCTTGTTTCTTTGATCGTTTGAAGGGATTTCTTAAGCTTCTACGAGGTCCCATGATGGTGTAATGTGGTGGATTGATGTTTATGAAGAAGAGGGAGGAATGGTAGTGAGAAAGAGTGAGTGAGAGTGAGTAAACCTTGCTTGAGCGTTTTTGAGAGTTTTGAGTGATTTGTGAGTAAACCGTGGAAAATAAAGGGGTATTTATAGAACTAGTGCTCCATTCGCCCGAATGGAGCTTAATTCAGCCGAATGGAGCTTAATTCGGCCGAATGGACCTCCATTTGCCCGAATGAAGGGCACTATTTGGTCGAATTTCGAAGGATTTCTCAACTTTCTTTGCTACCATTCGCCCGAATTGATTATCCATTCGACGTTCTCAGAAACTCCACCAATCTCAAGCTTGAGTTCATAATCCAAGTCCATTTGCCCAAATGGAACGTCAATTCGGCCAAATGGTTCTCTCCCAAACCAAAAATGTTACAATGATTACTTAGCCAGAAAAATAAAAGAAGACCGGGTTACCTCCCGTAAGTGCTTTGTTTAACGTCGTTTAGCTCAACTTAGCCAGGGCCATAAATCAAAAACAACTCGAAAAGAATACTGAAGCGAAACCAACTACTTCAAACCCAACACAACTCAAGAGAATGATGATTCAAAGTTCATATACTCGTTGTATATCAATGATTACACCTATCATTCAACTTCAACATCAACTAACCTTATGCGCTCGACAGTGTTGATTTCGTGAAGGCTACTTTCATGGAAGAGTTTTAGCCGTTGCCCATTCACAATGAAACTACCTCCATGATGATCTTTCAACTCTACCGTTCCATAAGGAAATACTTGCAGGATCTCCAATGGCCCATACCACCTCGATTTCAGTTTCCTAGGAAATAACTTTGCTCTTGAATTGAAGAGTAGTACTTTGTCTCCTACAAGGAATTCGTATTGAAGGATCTGTTGGTCGTGCCAATGCTTAGTTCGTTCCTTGTAGTTGTGCATGTTGTGGAATGTGTCTAGCCTCAATTCTTCCAATTCCCTTAATTGCGCGGCTCGCTTCTCGTAGAATAAAGTAGGGTCCAAATTAAGGGTTTGGATCGCCCACCAAGACCTACACTCGAATTCCTCCAGTAAATGACAAGACTTCCCATACAACAGTAGGAACGGGGTGGTACCAATTGGGGTTTTGTAGCATGTACGGTGTGCCCAAAGAGCATCGTCTAACTTGAGAGACCAATATTTCCTGCTTGGGTTAACCACCTTTTCTAGTATTTGCTTAATCTCCCTGTTGACAACTTCCACTTGTCCTTGAGTTTAGGGATGGTAGGGTGAATCAACTTTGTGCACGACTCCATACTTCTTCAATAATTTGTTCAGCTCATTTTTCGCAAAGTGGGAACCCCCATCACTTATGACTATCTTGGGAACACCAAATAAAGGGAAGATTATGCTCTTAAAAAGCTTCATAACTACCTTGTCATCATTTATAGGCGAGACGATTCCCTCCACCCACTTAGATACATAATCTATCCCTACAAAAATGTATTGGTTTCCATGAGACGACACAAAGGGGCCCATGAAGTCAATACCCCAACAATCAAAAACTTCACACTCAAGGATGTAATTTTAAGGCATCTCATTCCTTATTGAGATATTTCCAACTTTTTGGCATCTCTCACAGCTTTTCCTGAATGTTTCAACATCTTTATGCAAGGTGGGCCAATAGAAACACGCGGTGGCGCCCTTAGCAGTAGTGTTCATTATCCCATGATGGGCACCACATGCGTATGAGTGACAGTGAGTTAAAACCTTGGAGACCTCCTCTTCAGTGATACAATGGCGGATTATACCGTTTTCGACTTTCCCGAAGAAAGCCTTTTTCATTGATCTTGATTCAAACTCCGGTAGCTCCCCACAAGCTAAATAATTTTCAATATCTGTGAACCAAGAGACTTTCCCAACAACTAATGCTGTCATCAAGGTTTCTTCAACTATTTCATCTTGGATAGGGAAGGAGTCATTATTAAGTTCGGGTAACCTTGAAAAATGGTCAGCTACCACATTTTTACTTCCCTTCCTATCCTTCAATTCAAAATCAAACTCTTGCAATAGGAGCACCCAACGAATCAACCTTGGCTTTGCATCTCTTTTCGTCATTAAGGATTTCAAGGCCGAGTGATCCGTGAATACTACAACCTTAGAACATATGAGATACTGGCGCAGTCTCTCAAAAGCATCTCCTTTTTCGTAGTAGAGTAGTTGCATTGTTCTGGATCTAGTGTTTTACAGATATAGCATATGGCATAGTGCTTTCCTTCCTTTTTCTGTCCAAGAACTACACCTACAAAGATCTCACTGGCATCGCACATTAGTTCAAACGACAAACTCCAATCAGGACCTTGCACAATGGGTGCAGAGATCAGAGCTTGTAATAAACAATTAAAGGCATTGAGGCGTCTCTCATCAAAGTTAAATTCAACATCTTTCTAAAGCAATTCATTTAAGGGTTTAGCTTAGGACAAAAATCCAAAGATGAGACGCCTATAGAACCCTGCATGTCCAAGAAAGGGCCGAAATCCTATAACCGAGGTAGGTACGGGAAGGTTCCTTATCACATCTATCTTAGCACGGTCTACCTCGATGCCTTTGAAGGACACTTTATGGCCCAAGACAATGCCTTCTTGGACTAAAAAGTGACACTTCTCCCAATTCAGCACAAGATTCGTCTCTTGACATTGTAACAAAACCTTTTTAAGATGTGTCAAGCAAGTGTCAAAAGACGAACCCCTAATAGAAAAATCATCCAAGTCTTCTAGCATATCAGCAAAAATAGCAGACATGCACCTCTGGAAAGTGGGTGTAACATTGTATAATCCAAAGGGCATTCTTCTATAAGCAAAAGTCCCAAAAGGTTAAGTAAAAGTTGTTTTATGTTGATCCTCGGGGTGGATTGGCATTTGAAAGAAACCCGAGTAACCATCCAAAAAACAATAGTACTTGTGCCTTGCCAATCTATGAATAATCTCGTTGATGAAGGGCAAAGGGAAGTGATCCTTTCTTGTAGCCTTGTTGAGTTTACGATAATCAATACAAACTTGCCATCCTATGGTGGCTCTAGTTGGGATCATCTTACCTTTGTCATTCTCGATAATGGTCATTCCTCCCTTTTTTGGGACAACATGAATAGAGCTAACCCACCTGCTATCTGAAATTGAGTAGATGATGCCGGCCTTGAGGAGTTTGAGGATTTCTTCCTTAACTACCTCTTTTATGTTGGGGTTTAGCCTTCTTTGTGGCTCAATTGAGGAGAAATGCGCATCATCAAGATGAATCCTGTGCATAAATAGAGTTGGGCTAATCCCTTTTATATCACCAAGTGAGTACCCAATGACACCTCGATATTTTCTTCGTAAAACAAGCAATTTTTCCAACGAGTTATCATCAAGCTCAGAACTCACTATGACTGGACTCCCCTAATCATCATCAAGATAAGCATATTTAAGGCTAGGAGGTAGAGGTTTCAAACTTACTTGGGGAGAAGGCTTGGAACTCTCCCCCTTATAGACAATACCTTCCTTAACCTCACACAGTGGCTCAGATTCTGCTTCTTTGCTCGTACATTCCTGGGCCCTGTCCAATTGGTTTTCCAACTGCTCATCTTCTTTATGAGTATCCTCTTCGGTCATTGAATATCCAATTTCTATTTCTCTTTTATATTTCTCAAACTCCCTGTCATCCACTTCAAGGCGAAAGACTTGTTCAACCATAGGTTTCTTCAAGAGCGGGGAAATTTTAAAGACCACCTTTACTTGGGCTACTTCCACCGTTATGGTGTTATCATGGCAATTAATAACCGCCCGGAGTGTTTTTAGAATGGTTCTTCCCAAAATGAGTGGAGTTAAGGGTCCTCTTCCACTTCTATCACTACCAAGACGCAGGGGACCACTAGTTCTCCCACCTGGATAGGTATATCATCAAGCTCTCCACACAGAACTTTTATGCTTCTATCTGCCAATTGGATTGTCTTTCTTGAAGGTCTAAGGCTAAAGGGTAGCTTTTTGGCGATGGATAGAGGCATAAGACTAATCAAAGCCCCTAGATCGGCAAGCACCCCTTTGGAATCAAGATTCCCCAACGTTACTGGAAGGTTGTATGGACCAGGATCTCACTCTTTTATAGGCATTTTCCCTTATAAAATGGAACTAACTTGATGGGGGAGACTGATTACTTCTTCCTCAAGCTTTTTCTTGTTGGAGAGTAAGTCTTTCAAGAACTTGGCATGCTTGAGCATCTGTGCCATTGCATCTAAAAACGAAATCTTCATCTCCATCTTTTGCAAGTGTTTTAGAAATCTCTTGAATTTCTCATCTAGTTGCTTCTCTACTCTTCTATAAGGAAAAGGAAGTAGAGGGGCATACAAGTAATCTAGCATATTTCTCTCCTCAATCCTCTTCTTTCTCTCTTCCTCATTCTCTATCAACTTCTCACTCCTTATCTTTTCTTCCTCATCATCCTCGCTTCTTTCACTGTCAACTCTCGACCCCTTACCAAAAATTCCAAGTATAGTGGGGTAGGGGGTCGAACCACGAGGACAAAGAATATCAATACACTCCGCTTCTTAACATAGCTGGACCTTTTAGTTTGAAAAAAAACAAAAGCTAATGAAAAAATATAAATCATGATGAACTAAAGAGGAAAGTCAAAGGGAGAAAAACGGGGACGAGATTAGATTCACCCTATGAAGGTCATTTCAAAAGAGAACATGATAGGTTCGAGGAAATCAAACAATAACTAGTATAGACACCCAAGTCTGCGAGAGGAAGTTGGTGATTCCACAAATCACATCGAACGACCTATAATCGCCCTATGTCTCCAAAGGAGTTGCAGGACAAGATTCGCATTGGGTTTCCAGGGCTACTTATTGTCATCATTCCTATAACCTTAGACAATGAAGAACATAGCTTTTCCTAGGGTTTCACTAATCAATCCCCAAAAAGAACTACTCACACATGTTTGAGATTGATAGCATGATAATAATTAATAAAATAAACACAACGAATAATAATCATTAAAAGAAACTAACAAGAGTAAAAATAAAGTAGAAACTATTCTACATGAGTAATAAATATTAGGCTAAACATTGACTGTAATAAAACGAACTCAAAATTAAAGAGGAGATTGATACTTACAGTAAAGATTGAATGAAGTATCCATGATTAGAATCCAAACAATAAAGTCGAAATGTTGGAGTACATATATTGAGAAAACAAAAAAAGGAAAACTAGGGCTTAATGAACTAAGAGAGGTTTTGAGGCTAATAAAAACTAAAACTAAAAAAATTAGGGTTCCCCCTCTCTTCAAAAAGTGGGGTATTTATAACTTAAAATAAAAGAAGTTCGAATACCCTAAAATGTCCTTGGGCTGGCCTAGAAAAGAAGTTAAATTTTCGGAGAAAAATAGGTCAATTTTCCCGAATGGATGCCCCATTCGGCCGAATGTAACACCATTCGCCCGAATGTTGCCCTATTCGCCCATTCTAGCAGCTTTGGTGGTTATCTTCGTTTTCTTCTTTGTGCGTGATTCGCCCGAATGGGACATTCATTTGGCTGAATGGAACTTCATTCTCCCAAATGTATGCCATTCGGCCTTCCTAGTGAGAATAAAGCGCAGGCTTCTAAATTGAACTACCATTCGACCGAATGATTGTCAGTTCGGTCGAATCTGAGTCTGATTCTTGCTTTTCAACTTCTTCAAAGCGTCTAATGCTTTTGAACTTTGTGGGATCTTTAGCAATGACTTGGAATGCATGCCTAAGTTACGTTACGTGCTTCTAACCTCTTGATAATAGTGTCAAAGCCTCTAATACGTCGCATTTCACCTTGAAATCATCAAAAACACCTGAAATGACCTTAAAACAACTCGAAGACAAGATCAAGGTAAAATCAAGTGTAATGTATATAAAATCAATCTAAAACTGCGAGACTTAACACTACAACGGGTTAGTAAACGTGCTCTAAAACGAGCACATCACTTTAGCTTGAGTATTTGTGACTACAATATTTACAATACAAACGTGGTGACCAGTTGAATCTTTGATTAATTAAGAATTTATTTTTTTATTGACCTCCTCCTTTCGCAAATCAACAGGAGTTCAATTTTCAATTTGATTACGATTCATTTAATTTATTTTTATTTGCTAATTTATAATAACAATGGAATCATGCTCTGTATGATTTGAACCTACGACGTAGGGTTTTGGAGACCCACATTTACCGAACTGAACTAAGAGCGCTTTCTTATCACACTAGATAAAAAAAGACTTGAATGAACAATTTTTCTCTTATTCCAAACTATATCTACATCCCTCATGCATACACTATCTATCATATAGAGTATCACAAAAATGAGAGTTTAAGTATGTTCAATAGTAATCAAAATTTCAAAAATTCCTCCTTAATTCTTAGAGGAAAAGTAATTAGGTAAGAATGACAAGATTTGAACCCGTGACATTTTGTACCCAAAGCAAACGCGCTACCAAGTTGCACTACATCCCTTTCAATTATATTGGATTTATAGTGTAACCGTAAAGAATCTTTATCTTTTTTCCCATCTTTATTATTTTCCATACTAAATCCATAATACATAATTTTTTTTGTCATGCCATTTTTTCTTCTTTTAAGTTTCTTGTCATATAAGGTATAATAAAAAGGATATTTAGATTTATCTATATAAAAACCTATCATAAACTAAAAAAATATCTTATCTACTAGAATATTTGATTATTGTAAAATTTTTTTAATTAGCTTAAATATTTTGTGTACAAAGAAAAGTAGTATTTAACTATCATATATACATAAGATAATAAATTAGATATGTATTACTTTTTTTATACTAAAGAAATTAAAAACGAGGATTTTCAATGTGATATTTCAAAACATATCTTTCCGTGGCACCAATACCAAGTACTTTATGGTTTGGGTTTTTAGCGGGTCTAGTAATCGAAATCAATCGCTCTTTCCCAGATGCATTGACATTCCCTTTTTTCATTCTAGTTATTGATAGGGGAAGGGGTTAATAAAGATTTGAGATAGCCTCATTTATCTATAACTAATCCCCCATCTTTTTATTTTAGAATAAAAAATGATTTATTTACTAAAGAAGAAAATAAATTAAACTTCACCAAAATTTGGGTACAGGGTAAGAGCATTATCCAAGATAGTTAAATGAATTATTATGATAAGCAATATATATAGTTCGAAACCCATTGAATTTGATTACATAGTATTTATTTATTTATATGTTATTAATACTCTATTGATTTAAACAAAATCTTTCGAATTGTATTTCTAGTTAGAAATTCCTATTTTTTTACAACTGTTCTATTTTTCTCAAAGAAGAGAAAAATAGAAAAGTTGCTTGAATCAAATATCCAAAAGGGGGTTCATAGCTAAGAGTAAAGATGTCTGAGTCAAATTTATTTTAGAATGTACTGGTTGTGTTCAAAATAGTGTTAATGAGGGATCAAAGGGCATTTCTAGAAATATTACTCAAAAGAATCTGCACAATACGCTTAGTTGGTTGGAATTGCAAAAATTCTATCCCAATTGTTACAAACTTACAATTCATGGAAAGATAAAGAAATAGATCAAACCAAACATCTATTTATTACCCCTTTCAGTAAGGAGACAAGGTGATATTTATTAGAATATTTATTATTTACGATTTTTTTGAAACGAAAATGTGTTTTCGCATTCAATATTTCATAATTATTACATAAAAATTATTATATATAATGTATAATAGAAATAAAAAAATAAAATCCTATTTTGGTTGGACATAAAAAGATTCGAATTAAGAAAAAAGAATTTTGTTATAAAGAATAAATAAAACAAACTATGGATAGATCTAAACGACCCTTTATTAAGCCCAAACTCTCTTTTTGTAGGTGATTGCCCCTCGTCCAATCGAGGGATTGAATTGATTATAAAAAATATGAGTTTAATTAGTTAATTTATTAGTGAACAAGGAAAAAATTTATATAGGCGGGAAAATATATTGACCTTGAAGCAACAACGATTAATTACTAGTGCTATAAAACAAACTCGTATTTTACATTTACTACCTTTCCTTAAAAATGAAAAATAGTTTGAAAGAACCGAGTCGACTACTAGAACTGCTAGTTTAGGAAACAAAAATAAATAAAAAATAGACTTTTTTATTATTTAATTGATAATGGAATTGAATCAAAATTGAAATCTAAACTCAAGTATGGGTTAGGGTTTATTTTTCTAAAAAAAGAAGATAATTTAGGAGAATCAAAATTTAATTTTCATGGTACGATAATGTAAAACTTGAAAAAAAAATTGAATTGATTTTTTTATTTTTGATTTTTTTATTCTATCAGAATAATTTCTACTTTTAACTCACGAAGAATAAACTTCGGGGATCTTCATTTAAAGCATTTTGAGTTATTTTTGGGATTTGTTTTTTATGATCTAACTGTAAATCATATAAATACAATTTTGGAGTAAATATAGTTATTTGTGCAATTATTTTACAGTAAAACGCAACTGTCTCGTATACATATCATGTATAAATTTACTATAATTATAGTATACCCATATTTCGCGAATTGTTGTGTATATTAGAATGATCCACAAACGACAAAAATATTAATTTTGCCTATCTCTATCCCAATGAACCGAAACCAAAGCTCTTATTTTCTATTGAGCAAATAGTTTGAGTAAGTCTTGAATGGGCCCCTTGATCACTAACATTTATGTCACTCACTTGTGCCCTTCTAGAAGAGTTTTCTTACTGTTTTGGCCCGATTTTGTCTTATATCGTGCCACATTGCATATTTTTATGCATGATTTGGACTTGGGAGCATTTGTTATATTTCTGTCCTTTTTCCCTTTATTTCCTGTGTCTTTTACTTTTATGCTTGTGTTTTGTTGGATTGATGTAAGAACATAGTTGGCATGGGCAAAACTAAGTTGGCGCTCATGGGCTGAACTGATCGGCCGCTCAGTTCAAGAATTAGTCAGGATTTTCTTTATGAGCGGGGGCTCATAACTTGGCCTTAGTGCTCACTCATGCTTATTCTAGGAAACTTCCGTGAAAACTTATTCTTTACGGGCTTATTGAAGGGGAAAGTAGTAGAGTAAACGCAAATCATGATAATTCATTATTTTCTAGCCCTAGTTAGAGAGTATAAATCATAGCTTTTAGGTTATTATTTTCCATCATAAATTGCTATATTAGTTAGAAGATTTGTTTCAGATTGTGCTGTTATCAACAAATTGCATCGAAGATTATTAAACTTTAGATTTATATTCATAAATTAGTAATTTGTTTCCCTTCTCTTGCTCTAGATTTCTTTGTTTTATATTTTTGCTTGATTTATGCTTGTTAATTTTAGGTTTTAATCAATAAGAAGTTACTTTTGTTCCAATTTGCACCAATATGTTTTCCTTGATCAATTAAATAGTGTTTATTAGCCTAAAGCATGAGTAATTAGATTAGTTAGGGGATAGGGTAAAAATCCCAATCCCGAGAATGGATGATAATTAAAGTTTAGAGTTGGTTCGTTGTTGAATAATATGGTGATTTGATATCGGTTTTGGCTGGAGCTTTTAGTTTCTCCCATTTATGTTCCTAAGGCAAATACATTAAAAAATGCAGATTTAGGTGGGCTGAGGTTAGATTTGTTGACTTTCAAGCTACTGGTTTATTGTGATGTCCCTATTGTATTTCTTGGATTGTTCTAGATAAAAATTAGGCAAGAAATTCTATTTATAGAGCTTTTTTCCTTGAAGATGACCGAGGGGTTGGTTCCTAGACGAAACCCCTTTCCCTACATCATATTTTAGGATTAGTCCATAGGTCAATAGTGAGTTTGTGAACCTCATATTATCTTATTTTCGTGTCCAATTTTCAACTTTAGCTCATTTATGTTAGAAGTTGGTGTTGAATTCTAATACCCCTAGCGCCTTCCCATATAGAATCAAACCTTTAGAACCTTGCATTAGCATTTTGGATAGAATCAAAATCTTCTCTCATTTCAATTGGAACTAGCTAGTACTCATATTGCTAGAAATCGATATCTATTAATAGCCATTCTATGTGGATCACGACCCTTATTTTCCCGTTACTCGTGATTGGGTAAAGACGAGGTTTTATGATAGTGGGTGTCGTAATGACTGATTCCCAACCCTATCACCCCTCGAAAGCTTTATCCAAAAAAAAAAACAAATTTTTTTCTGTCTCCGAGCTATATATCTTCATTTAACTATAATCATATAATAAATAAAATATTGATGAATAACTAATTGATTTTCTTTCTTTAAGTTATTCTTTTTTCCCTTGGTCTATACATAACAAAATGAATTTTTCAAATGTATAAAATACAAATTCCAATGGCTTTTGCTACTATAACCTTCCCAACCACTATTTTATTTAGTTTTTTTTACATATCACCTTTAAAAAAGACAATAAAATAAGAAATTATATTAATTCATCGTTTTAATGTATCAAACAAAAGTAAAAAAAAATATAAATTCAAACTAAATAGAGATAATTTAGCAAATAGTGGGTTCCTTCGTTTCTATGGTTACTTTTCAAAAAGTGAGTTCCTCATTATACACCGGAGCCCTTGACTTCTACCTTATTTCTATAATCTTATTAATAACTTATAAAGTTCAACCTTTTTTGCTCTACCGTGGATTATCTAGTAATAAGTCTATCACAATAAGATCAGCCTAAAAAGTAATGGTATTTAATTTTGAAGGTTAGCTGGATAGCTGACCCAGTTAGTCTGTTGTTCTAAAACTGAAAGCACCATTTTTTTTTCATCTTAAAATAGGATTCCCTGCTAAATGGATAACGTTTGCTACCAACATATATTTTTTTTTTATCTTAAAGCATACCCAATAGATGAATATAATTTTTATTGTTAAAAATTGTTTATTTTCTTTTTGTTCCCGCTCATAATCAGTTCGAACCAAAATTAACCCTAGTACATGTTCCTTGGCGCTAAGGGCATCCCCGAGTGTGGGGGATTTCTTGACATTTTTAATTGATTGTCTTGTATTTTTAATAAGTTGTTTAATAGTTGGCATGATAAATCATTTACATAATGGCTACTATAGATCAATCTTAATCAAAAGAATTTCTAATTAATAGAATATTAAACCCAGACTAGTAAACCTATTAACAATATAAAATTTTAATCTATTTTTATTCATTTTATTTGACTGTGACAATATCAATAATTCCATGATCTTGGGCTTCTGTTGCTGTATGACAAAAAAATCCCCGTCCATATCTTCAGATATATACAATAAGGGTTTTCCCATTCTTTGTCCATAAATTCTTGTGAGTGTCTTATGCAATTTCAAAAGTTCTTTTGCATCTAGGAGAAATTATCCTATTTGGGCCTCATAAAAAGAGCTCGCGGGTTTATGAATCATTACCCTAATGATAAACTAGAAAAAATTTATTTTATTTTCCACAATGCGACAAAGAGAAAAAAAATACATCATAACACTAAAAAAGAGAGAATTAGTCAACTTTATGTGCATCTTTATCGCATTGCATACGACTTTATAGTATAATGGAATTTTCTTTTATTTTCTGTTTAAAAAAGAGAAAATATTTAATCAATCAGACCTTGATTAGTAAATTATCCAATTACTACTCTTCTTTGCGTAGGAGTTCAAATATACTATGATGGCTTCGTTGCTATTATATTTCTTTTCTTGGTAGTTCAGCAATCCCAAAGTTTCTTTTTTATCCAAAAAGGAAGAAATTTTGTTGTACTATTTCGAACATAAATAGAGTTTTTTTTAAAAAACAAAAAGTTCGTTACGCTCAAATGGACTCCTTTTATACAAGAAAAAATTAGGAATATTCTTTATCTCATACTACTCTTTCGATACATAATCGATTGTTTTAAAAATAAACTAGAAAAATTCTTATATCAAATTCAAAGTGCCATGCTATTAGTACTTGTATATTTCATATGGTGAAGGCATAGTCTTCTTTTTTCTCTCATAAAAAAACTCATTGGTGCCAAGCGTGAGGGAATGCTAAACGTTTTGGTAATTTCTCCTCCGACAAGGATAACATACCCTATGGAAACGGCTAACCCCATGCATATTGTATGTATGTCTGGTCGGACAAATTGCATGGTATCATAAATAGTTATTCCGAGTATTACCCGTCTGCTAAGAGAATTTATAAAATACAAATCTTTGTTATCATCCTCAATATTGAGATATACCATAAGACCAATAAGTTGATTCGAGATCTTGCTAACAACTTTTTGACCTAAAGAATTAATATGTCCCAATAAAGTCAAATGATTAGGGTAAAATTGTATCCCTTAGGAACTGTACATACACCTTTTAATGCATACGATTAAAGCAAAATTGTGAAAAAAATTAATGTGTAGATTTGATATGCTTTTAGATTTTTCATTGAGGTTTTGTCAAATAATAATGAATAATCAAGGGTCGCTTTCCCTATTTTTCAAGAAAGATTTCTTTTTGTTCCTTTTCCGAAATTACATAATTACCCATATAGTAATAAAAAATATTTCAATAATTAAAATAGAATTTACTACTTACTTTTCATTGATGAATCATATCATCAAGATCCAATCCAAATTACAATGTCATATTCTTGTTCTTAATTGGGTCTTTTTTTAGGTTTATGCTCTACTTCAAGTCAAGATCTATTCGATTTTGATTTCCACACATTGGGCGATTGTTTCCAATACAACTTTTTTTTTATTTCATATCTTTTCTTTCCTCAATTTAAATATTGAACATATTTTATTCATTTTCTTAATTACTTTATTTGATTGCTTGAGATCACTCATTTTGAATTTCAAATAGAAACAAATAAGGGTTAAAATAATATAGAAAGTAGTAATCTCTAGTATATTCCTGATAGGGATTGTTGTTTTTGTAAAAAAAAAGCCTAAATACTTCATTTTATTGGTCCAATAAAGCCAGCCATAAATTATTTCTAATTGAGAATATTAATTTGAATCCCACTAAAACTGAAAACTGGATCTAATTACAAACGCTCAAAATTTTGAATGATTCAATCAATCGTTCTTGGGCGAAAGGGATGATATCTCAAATGGTCGAGAGAACAGGAAATCCCATATGACCCAATATATGAGACAAGTCGCACTATATGTCAACCTAAGATGCATATTCATCTCTAGGACTTCAAAATCTTTTGTTGGCATATTCCTCATAATCTTTTGTTGGTGATTCTGCCATGAAAATTGAGACTATGGATCCTTTAGTTTCCTCGTTAGAGATATATTTGAGACCAAAATTGACTAGTAGGACTAACCACCTCGAGAATCACCCATTGAGAGCAGGCTTGTTAAACTGAAACTTGAGGGGATCTATTTTCGATACGTTACGTATTGTGTGAAAAAACATGTAATGCATGAGCTTCTTAGTCGCCTAGAATAATACGACACTCAGTTTTTCGAGATGAGTGTATTTGTTTTCATACTCGAGGAGCTTTTTGTTGAGGAAATAGATTGCATTTTCCTTTCCCTCTACCTTGCATAGCTTTGACTATTGATTCGGTGACTGTGAGGTATAGGGAAAAAGGAATTCTTGACCATATAGGAGAAAGCACGAGAGGGTTCAAGAGGTAGATTTTTATCTGATCAAAAGTTTTCTAGTAATTCTCATCCCAATCTTTTGGTGCGACCTTTTTCATTTTTAGAATACTGGCTCACACATCATCATAAGCTTAGTGATGAACTGTTGATGTACTAAAGGCAACCCAAAAGCCTTGGATCTTCTTCTCATTATTAGGGGGTGTCATAGCTAAGATAGCCTTTATTTTGTTTTGGTCAACCTTAATGCCTTAAGAAATGATGACATACCCTAACATCTTCCTAGATTTCACACCAAAAGTGCATTCTTGAGGATTCAACCTAATATTGAATTGTCAAAGTTGTTCAAAGAATTTTTGGAGGGCTATGAAATACCTACGATGATCGCTAGATTTTACGATCATGTTGTTAACATATACTTCCACTTCTTTGAGCTTTATGTTATAAACTAGTGTTATCTTTGTCCTTTGATATTCGGCACCTGAATTTTTGAGGCCGAATGGTATGACTGTGTAGCATTAGGTGCCCCATTAAGTTATGAATGTTTTTTTCTCCATATGCTCCTCCACCATTCTAATTTGATTGTAGCCTGCATACCCATCCATGAACGAGAGTAAGGCATGATTTGTTGTATTATCAGCCGGAATGTTTATGTAAGATGGCGAAAACCTATCTTTAGGACTAGCGTAGTATAAATCTTGGTAGTCCACACACACATTTGGACTTTGCCGTACTTCTTTAGAATGAGGATAATGTTAACGATCCAATTAGGTTAGTTTGCAATCTTGATAAAATCGGCTTCCAACTGCTTTTCCACTTCTTTAATTTTCAGAGTTACATCAAGTTTCATTCTTCGTAACTTTAGTTTTATCGGTGTGGAACCCGGGAGGAACGGAATGGTGTTTTATACAATATCTCTGTCTATCCATGGCATATCTCTATAGCGCCAAGCCAAGATATCGTTATACTCATTGAGTAATTATGTGAGCTCTTTGCGCTCTTCTGGGGTTAGCATCATCCCAATTTGGACATAATTCTACTCCTGCTTGGCACCTATGTTAATCGTCTTAGTTTCTTTGAGTATAGATGATTTATTTTCATGTTCTTGCATTCCTTAAATGATTTCAAAGTGGAGTTCATTAAAGATAAAGCCAATAGTTGTACGGATTAGGGTGGAAGAAGAGGTGTAAGTAGAAAAATAAATGTTATTGAATTCTAAGGTGATTACATCAAGGGATAATTTTTTATTTTACTTTGGTGGAGTTATTAATAAGGGCCTAAATTTTATGCATTCGGACTCGACAAAAGTAGACTAAGACTTTGACGATTCTACCTCATCCATTTTAGGGACTTCTCTAGCAACTATCTTCATCTTGCTGCCGTTAGGAGTTGTGATCTTCATAGTCTTCCTCCATCCATGTGCTATGTCAAGAGCTAGCACAATTAGCTTTAAAGGATCATAGTCCTAGCTCTGAATGTTCACTTAAAATTCCTTTTTGGTTTTCTCAAGCCTGAATAGCAAGGAGAGAGCTTGATGGTCAATGCACTCAAATTGCTTAGTTGACTTCTCAGGTTTATCATCATCCAAGAAGTAACAATCGAGGAAACTTTCAAAGGCAGGGTAGAACTTTATTCCCGCACGATTGAAGGGAAGTGTGGGGAAGTCTTTGTAGACATCCTCCTTACTTTCCTTGACGAATTTCTCGTTTAGAGTCGAGGGATAAGGTTTTAATTCATAATTTTCTTGGCCTTGAGCCTTAAGCTTTGGTAATCTTAAGAGCAACTTCTTTGAGGATATACTCTCTAAGTTCTTACTTGGACGGTTCATATATGATACCAAAGAGCTTATGCTTTCCCACTAGATCTATGAAAGGCGTGGCTAACATTGGCTTTTGATATAGAGTCAAGCTAAGGAAGTACCCTTGGTTCTCCATCATGGTGTGGACCATATATAGGATAAAGAATAAGAGGCAAGTTTTCAAATTCAAGCATGGATACTTCGGCACAAAAGCCAAATATTTCCTTATCTTCCTCCTCATGCTTGATATTGATGAGGGGTTTGTTAAGGATCTAGAATTTAACGATTGAGGCATTGATTGTGATCGAGGTGCCTATGAATGTTAGTGTCACCTTTTGATTTAGTGATGATGGGATGACCCCTAAATCATGAATCCAAGGGCGTCCTAAAAGGAGATTAAAGATATCTTTGATGTTCAAAATTTAGAAGGTAACCTTTCTCTCTATTTGGCTTAAGATAAGGGATAAGAAAATAGTCCCAAGTGAATGACGACAAGTGTTTTCATAATCTGAAACTACTTGAATAGAGGGTGTAAAGTATTTCTCAGTAAAGCCTAATTATTCTGATGTACGTAAAGGGTACACATTGATTGTAAACTCATTCTTAGTTAGAGTCATTAGGATGTTTTTATTGCATGAGACAATAGTTAGGTGCAAGGCTTTATTATGGGAGGTTCCGTTGACAGGAAAATCATGTCTACAAACGATATTTGCACTTTCTCTCTTTAGTGGTAAGGTGATTGACCAGGGCATCAGGAAAAGTTCCCGTAGGAAGTTTATTCTTGGCTAAAGCATTCAATAGCGCATTGTGTGGTTCAAAGAAGGTGGTGATTAACTCTTAAATATTGACCTAAGCTTGGGGTCTTCTTAAGTTGCTTTATTAGGGAGCTTTTTTCTCGAGGTGGTTGTGTTAGGGATGGGATTCAAAAATAGATTCAAAATCCATCCAGACCTAGTCATTCCATTGACATTGGTCATCCCCTTTTCATACCATTTAGGGTTGATACTTTTGGATAGGGCCATTACATGAGCATTTTCATTGTGGTAAATATCCTTGTTATCGCTCTCCCATATACCATTAACTATGTCTTATGGCCCTAGGATTGGTGCTCGGTTATGGTGCCCGTGGTGGTGTGATTAGTGAAGACAGATCAAATGTAGGCCCATCTTCATATGTTGATAGGATGGCAAAAAGCAAGTTTCATTATTAGGCTTGGCCTTAAGAGGGACAGGCAACCTCCCGTCATCAACCATATCTTGAATAAGGTGCTTAAATCGGATACCCTTTCTCCCATGGAACTTACAAAATTTTCTTATGTCCCACTTGGCACTTTTTTTGTCCATGGGAGGATCCTTCGTAGGACCAATCAGTTCAATATGACCAATGTTTGTCAACTAGTCAAAAGCATTAGAGTAGGTCAATCTTAAGTTGGAGAACACCCTACGAGGGCGGTATAGGAAACTTCCTAATTTTTTGTTATTGTTGTTGTTGTTTGGAAGTTACCTAGTCAAAAGCATTAGATCATTGACTTCATTAGTATATTTAGAAGTGGGGTAAGTGTTAGTTTTCTTACCTGTTCGTCGCTTGTTTTGAGGAAGGAGGTTTTTAATCAGATTATTCTTGATGTCAGTGATTATGTTGTAGGAACGCTTAAAGGATTCAAGGCCTAAGTACTTCATGTGGTTATTGTAATTAGGGAGGAGGCTCAAGATGAAGGTCCAGAAGACCTTTTTTCTAGTGGTTGCGAGACCATTTGAGAGGCCATTTACCTTTAATGATTGAGATAGGTAGTGGACCCTTTGATGGCTCTTTATCTTAGGACCTCCAACTCCCTAAGAGTTGTTTAAAGCTAGACATTGGGTCGATATTGATTCATGAATGCATTGGTCATATCTTGCCAAGTCTCTGCCTCCTTGTATTTTAATGCATAGAACCGTTTCTAGCATATTAGTTCTAAGAACATAGGGAAATAACTCAGGGTCTACTACCTTGATTTCCATTATTTCTCTAAAGTTACAGATATGATAATGAGGATCATCTATGGACTTCAACTTAGGGATGTCATTAGCCGAGAATTTTTCTAAGAGGCTAACTTTTCCCTTCAGCTTGTTGTCATTGGTTGTGTCAAAGTACTGGCCACTGTTTGTGAACTGGTGGACCATGCTATCGATCTTTTGTGCTAAATTTTCTTAAGCATTAGCACTTTTAACTTTCTCTAGTCGAGCATTCATGTTCTAGAGGGACTTAGTTATGTCATTGACCGTTGCCAAGAGCTAGACCATCTACTCAGGAGTAGTCATGTTCGGAGTACACAAATAATTAGCAAATGATATGGATGTCTGTTTAGAAATTGGCAGGAGTTGTTGCTGTTATGCCCTCCTTAACCTTCAACCAAGCCTTTGTACAAACACTGGTGAACTCTTGAGAAAAAGAGGAACCTTCAAGACTTCGCACATGAGACACTAAGACTCGAATCAGTTAGGGCTAAGAATTTGTTAGTCACTGTCAGGAGAGATGATACATATGCATAATTCAATTATAAGGATAATGAAATTACATGATCACCTCTAATGCAAATGGTGTATGACCTAGTTTAGGAAGTCGACTTTTGTTACAAAAATTACTCCATATGCATGAGAAGGACTCTACATGCATGGACTCAATAGAAATAGTGCCAGCATCAGGGTTAAGTCTTTTGTGGTGCTTAAGGGTAATTTTGGAGTTTTACCACTCGGGGTGATTTCGGGTTTATGCTAGTGAGGAGTAATTTTGGAATTTTACCCCATATAAGATTTCAAAGGAAAGGTCAGATTTTTACAAATTGGATTGGGTAAGTTTGAATTTTTACCCCAATAGGATTTCAGCGGGAAGGTCAGGACCTTATCGATTGATGGGATGATTTTGGATTTTCACCCCAAATATAGTTTTGATGGGAAAGTCAAGGCCTTACTTGTTAGTGGGGTAATTTTGGAATATTACACTAATAGGTTTTCAGTGGAAAGGTTAAGACCTTATCGATTTATAGGCTGAATATTCACCTTCGATAGAGTTTCGATGGGAAGCTCAAAGTCTTACGGGTGAGGTGATTCAAGGGTAAATTCAAGTTGTTATTAGTGAGAAAATTTGGGGGTAAATTTGGGATTTTACTATTGAGTCTATATAGGGGTAAATTTAAGATTTTACCGATGCTGCAATTCATAGGTAAATTCGGGATTTTAGATTTTACCGTTTGCAGTCATTTTGGAGGTAAATTCAGGATTTTACTGAGTTTGGTTAATTTCCATGGTAAATTCAGGATTTTGCTGGGCTTTTTGAAAGGAGAGTTATGGTTTTCCCTGAATTATGGTAACTTTGGGTCAATTGAGAGATAAGGTTAGGTTTTAATCATGTTTGAGAGAATTTAAGAGGTAATGTGAGGAATTTACTATATTTGAGATCTTTTGTGAAGTAAAGTAGGAATTTTACTGTGTTTGAGTCGTTTATGTTGTGGGAGGCTAGGATTTTGTGAGGCATGGTAGGGCATAACGCACTCATAATGGGACATAATGAGACTAGGCAAGGGCATGATGTAGTTTAGACGCGATTTAATGTATGAAATGATGTGAATGATCCTAGTCAGTGATCATGGACCAAGGATACATTTAATTCATCTATTAGAGGTTTAGGTTTCCCTAAGATTTTGTAAAGCAAGATTCCAAGCGTTAGTGTAAAAATCATAGCAATTACACGTAAATTGACGTAGTCACACTAGCATGCTTGTTTCAATGAGACATGCAAAAGTCTCCACCTAGCTAAGGTTCTATGTTTGACATGAGCTAAGGTTCGTTGAACATGACTCAAGAGGGTCCATTGCTTAAAGAAAGATCCATTTACTTAGAGCCGTTACTTGAAAGAGACCAAAATAAGAGGATGACCTCCCCCTAACACAATGCCATTAATGTGTGCCAAGTGCCATGGCTTGGTAAGCTTCAAAAATGCCAAAGGTCAAGGCATGAGCCTTAATTGGTGTTTGGCTAATCTTCTACTCCAATTTTTCTTGAATGTAGAACACATTTGTATGTGACAGAGTCCTAAGTTGCAATTTTCTACAAGCAAAAATTACTTGCATAAATGCTAGTATGCCTAACACAATCTCAAGTCAATTACAAGCACACAAACCAAATTTTTTTATTTTCTCAATCGCACGCATAGCCATGTATGCTTTATGCATACAATATTACCCAGTGCAATCACCAATTTTATAGGGGCTTTTTTGTAAGTTTTAAGGCATCAAAAGACAACTAGATTTAAGGTGGATGATTCGATGAGTAGATCACCCCTAGAGAGCCTGATTTTTTTATAACCAAACCTTCCTTTTAGATGAAGAGAAAGGAAGAGACCATCTCACCACTAGTGCCCTACTTAATTTTCACATCATTAAGAATCGGAATCGCAGCTTTATAAAATTGAATGTGTCAAGTAGTTGACACCAAACATTTATGGGCTATTCGGATAATCTTGAGCTTGAATCCCAAAACGACTCACGTTAGTGGTCAATGAACCATGAAAAGGTTCAGGAATGAAAAATTTATTTCAATTCAAGAATGTGTGCAAATTTTTTAGTATAAAGATAGAGAACACATCATTTTAAGTCCCTAGGCAAACATACAAAAAAGATAGAGAGCACACTCTAGATTTAGTCGATTTGGCAAGTTAAGAATCATGCACATAAAGCTAGATTAGGGGATTGCTTTGATAAGAATCGACAAGGTTAGTGGTACCTATAGCTGGTTGTCCATTATTATCTTATTAGGCATGCTTTCAATCAATAGGTCTTTATTTGAAGAATAAATAAAAAGTGATCAGACACATTCATTACAAAGCAAGAAACATGGAATAAAGTGCAATAATCAAAGAGAGGCATGACATAAGAGAAAAATTTAGAATAATGCAATGATAATACATGATAAGTTGAGGGATTTTCATGATCAAATAAAGAAGGGAGTCTAAAGAGGCTCTACCCCATGATAAGCCTTAACTTGAAAATTAGTCTAGTTCATAAAGACTTATGTGATTTGGCCTTAGAACTTCATTGACTTAAATATGCATAATAGAAATAAAAGTATGCTTTATGTTATCTAAACATGAAATGAGCCTTTGATTAACTCCTAAATATGTATTCAAGTGTGATACAAACCTAGTGTTTGCTCATGATAAAGGATCTAATTTAGAGATATTAGAGATGTCCAAATCTTTACATCATAGATACAAGAAAAATAGGCAAAAGAGACATAAATACTTGCATTAAGTAAAATACAAGGGAGAGGGGTTAATAAAATGTTATAAGGATACTAATCTATGGAGATGGTTCCTTGATTAGGATGCTCAATATTAAGGTTTTAAGACTAACCTAATGAAGTAGGAGTTGCTCTTAGCTATTCACATCATAGGCAAAAGAGACATTGAAATAAGAGTATTTAAGTTGATCATAAGAAATCATTAAGAGTGATGACTCTTTGGTTAATCAAATTTTACATATAAGATTTTAAATCTGAAATAACGATTGATATGGGAAAGGTTTTGCATTCTTCATAATCATTACAAAGAAGAGTTTAATCTAAGACCTTAGATGGATGTGGAACCACCAAGATCAAAGACTATAGGAAGAATGGAGTCGAAGTAGACAAAGCAATAAATAAATTATTTAATTTAAGATGGGTTCTCTATGTTTATCATTCAAGACAGTTCCTTAGCTCGAGTCTTGCTTCTGTGTTTGTGGAAGGAGTTATTGCTAAATGTTGGAAAGCAAGAGGGATATATTGAATGCTTTGTTTTTTGTTTGATTTAAGTATGTAAGTGTTTGATAGTGTTTGAGGGTGTTGAGAAGGTATTTTTCAAGAGTAACAATGCCCTAAAATTATAAAAATGTCGACTCTTTACTCATGAAAGGAGGGGGTATTTATAGGCAAAAAAAATCCATTTACTAAGTGTAGTTTGGCAACATTGGGCGTTGGACACCAACTTAGGGAATTAAATGTTGGGGCCAAGCATTAGATGCTCGGTTTAAAAGAGACTAAAAGGAGACAAGAGCGTTTTTTGGGTGGCTCACAAGGTTGAGCATCATACGCCAAGACTGGGTAAAACTAGACAAATTTTGCTTCAGCTTAGGCGCTTAGAGCAGACTCTATGCTTGAAGCTATGGCAAAGCATTAGATGAAAAGCCAACACTCAATGCATCAGCTAGGCATTGGACATCTAGATCTGGTTGAGATTTAGTTTCTGCACTCAATGCTAACGTCGATCGTCATGCATTTGTGTTCCGAGGAGCCTACTTTTGCATGGTTTGGAAGTTTCTTTTTGGATGATTTTTTATGATTTTAGGTTATGTGTTGTGACCAATGTATTTTGAACTTGGGTTTGTGTTTAGGCCTTTTTTGGGGTTCATCTATGAGGCAATTTTGGGTATAGAAACACTAAAACTTCACACAAGCTAAGTTCACCTGCAAAGGTTGGTTCATCATTGGACTATTAGGTGAGGAGACACGATTTTGTGCCTATAGGCTATCTCTTCCTCCTCCTAAGATTCTAAAGTCATATCTATTCCTTCGGATGCCACTAAAAACATGTATTTTTTCCCCTACTCTTTATATCATGGTATTACTTAAAAGTCTAAGCACATTTTATGGGGCATTTGCTAGCAATATGGCTTTTGCCTTGGAATTTATAGCACTTTTTCCTAGTATCAAATTCTTACAATAAAATGTAGATTTGTTGGTTCTCTATGGGCTTGTTGTCATCCTTTTCAACCTCCTCCCTTCTTGAACATGAGTATGGTAAATAGAAGTTTCTAGTAGTGAATGAGTGAATTTGGATGATTCAAACCTAACTCTAACATCCTTACCCATATCTTTGTTCTAATGGGCCTCAATTTTGAGTGCTAGTTTTCTTACTTCATGGAATGAGCTATATTTAGTAAGCTTAACCTTTTAGCAATAGTTCTAATTAAATCCTTAATGAAGGAAGCTATTCTCAAGGATTCTTTTTTGTTTAACTCACAAATTGATGTTAAATGTTCAAACTCAATAATATAAGAAGCACCAGTCATGGACTCTTGAGAAAGATTAGTGAGCTTTGCATATTGATCATGTTCAAAGTATTTTGGAACATAATTATCTCTCATCTTCTTCTCTAAACTTGTTCATGACTTAATCTTCCCCTTACCGGCCCTAACACATCTAGCCTTCAAACCAATTACTTGTGTTCTTAGTTAACCAAATATAAGCCACCTTGAAAGATTTCTCATCATTGAACCCCTTATAATCCACAACCTTATCAACCTGCCTCTCTTAATCTTACATGTCTTCGGTGCTTCCCAAACCCATAAAGTCATCGAGTTTGATTCCTTTATCATCAATGGAGACATAAAGTTTGTTGGGTTCACCAAAATTACTAAGCTCCTCATCAAAATCTTCATCATCACTTTTGTGGAGGAAGTAATGTATGGAATTAAGGTCAAGCTTTTGATCAATTTTACAATTCAAAGCATCCATCCACAAAATCAAATCTCCAAGAATCCTCCTTTCTTGCATTAAGTCATTCATTAATCAAATTGAGACTATCAAAGATCTTACTTATCATATCCTCATCCATAAACATCTTTAGGAATTTGAAAGAAAAAACCTACCACAACAAGAAATTCAAAACATAAAACCAACCTCTAGTAGCAATAGATTTTCAACATAACCAACTCAAATTAGGAATAAGAGCACGCAACAATACCAATATATATTAGGAGAAGTAATCAAATACTCTTTTAGGAAACATTACAATAATCATGAAATCTTGGGAAAATATCTGATCTTGCAATGTTCTTGGACAAAAAAACTTATCACCTGAAATCTGATACCATATAATGTGGATTCTATAGGGTTAAACATAAAACACCATTTAAAACTCTATGAAATAGACCACCTCCTAAAATAAATTCAAGAGTTTTTAAATTCCTTAGGCCACCTTATAGAACTAAGGAATTTAACACTCTTGAATTTGTTATAGGAGGTGGTTGGTTTCATTGAGTTATTTTCACGTGATGTTTTATAGTAAACCTTATAGAATCCACACCATAGGTGGAAAAAAAAGAGGCAACACATCAAGGGAAAACATACTTTTCTAAGGATGATGTTTTGATGAGATTTACTATTATTAGTAATTTCCTGTTTTAGTTATTTCTATTTTTAGAAAATAATGTTTTAAATAAGCTTAAATTTTGTGTGTATGTAATAAAAGGCATATGTCCTTTAGGCATTTTATATGTGTTTGTAAATATACTAAGTTAAGATTTTAGTTTTAAGTTTATGAGTCAAGTTAGTTTTTAGGAATCGAAGAATCCAAGAGCAACTCAAATTTGAAGAAGTAAAGCCTAGTTCGAGTAGAAGAAAGAAAAGATTATGTTTGGATGCCTATTCCTATGCGTACTTGGAATTATAAGAACTATACGTAGACTCAAATTTATAGAAGTTATCTTCTCATTATCTAAGGCCAAAGCCATTTGTTCTACATTCTTACCCCAAAGCATTAAAGTTCATCAATCGTCAACGAAAGCTCAACCGTCGTTATGCTAAGTGGGTAGAATTTCTCCAATATTTTACTTTTAGTTTGAAGTATAAGAAGGGGAAAAAATATGGTTGTTGATGCTTTATCTAGGAGACATTATTTGTTGGAAGAAGTTCACATTCAGATTCATGACTTTGAACATCTTAAGGATCAATATGATGTTGATGAAGACTTTACTGGAAAATTTGAAACTCCTACTATAGACTTTATTAAGCAAGAAGATTTTCTATTCAAGGGAACAAGTTGTATATTCCCAAAAATGGAATATGTGAGTTGTCGATAGCGTACTTTAGTGTGCGGATTCTAGGCGATTTAGTGTCCATATATCGACTCATCGACGCCATTTTGTATGGTTATTGTTCTATTTCCGCTTATTCTATGGATTATATCATGCTTCACGGGTATATTGGTGTTTTGGTCTCAATTTCAAATATACACGGACTCGTTGGAGCCATTACGAGACTTAACCAAAAGGACGGGACAATTGAAGGTTGTTTGGCAAGCCTAGAAGCCAATAAGCTCCCCTGAAGGCTTTGCACGGCCGTGCCAAAAGTGGCACGCCCGTGTAAGTGAGACAGAAAGAGAAGGTAAGCTCACTGGAGTATTGCACACCCGTGCCAGATGCGGCACGCCCGTGCCATCCCTTGGCACACCTTATCCCCGACTGACACCCCCGTGCCACAAGCCCAGAAGAAAGACTAACAGTTTGGCACGCCCGTGCCAAATCTCTGAAGACAATTCCGTGTGATTTCTATTTTTGAAAGACTATATATATAGCGGTTATTTTCTTTTTGACGGGGGCATCATTATTATTCTACACAACAGAGGCGATATAGAGGATTAGAGAGTACGAGGGTAGACATTCGACTTTCATAGATTGCTCATAGACGATTTCAATTTTCCGCACTTTGTAACCGATTAACGATTCATCTCCAATAGAGTATTCTTCTCTTAATCTTTCAATTCTGCGTTTACTTTGATAAAGCTTGATCATTGATTCTTAATTTCATTACTCATGTTTAATATTTTAGAAACCCTAGATTTTGAATTCTTGTCTTTAGCTATGATGCGTGAGTAGTTTAATTGCTAGGGTTCGGGTGAAGCCAAACCCAATGATAATTATGCGATTTAGGGTTTGAAAATGCATGATTGAATTGTGATTAAATGTGATTGTATGGAATTCCTTGTTAGGTTTCTCATGATAAGAGTGATCAACCTAGATTATTGACCTTGATAGCATAGGATATTCGATTTGACGCGGGAGCGTGATTTTAGTATTCTATAACCTATTTTGGTATGATTATGTATCGTTGTTGCTAAGTCAATGAGGGATCTAGGCTTAGTAATTAAGTTGTTTTGGTATCGTCTACTGTTGATTTTGCATATAGTCTTTGCAATTCGTGAATCCATGTTCGTCCCTATTTGCCCGATTATCGTTGTGTTGCATGAATCCCGTTTCCCTAGTGCCTTAGGTAATTGATACCCACCTTTAGAAATAGTTAGTTTTTGACACCTCTCACTTTAGATTTCGATGCAGCTTAAGTGTCACAGTTCTATAGCGATTGAATCCCGTTCCTCGTGGACTGAACCTTTGCTTACCATTACACTTGTTAAGTGAGGTGTTTGTATAAGTATTGTTTGATTAAGTGTTGGATTGTAACGACCAATTTAACGCTTGTCAAAATGAAAAAAAAACAGTGTGTTTCATTTTGTTTTGGTTTGTTTTATCTCGTCCGTGCAGATAGGAAGCCCCTAAAGGCAGCATTCGGAGCATCGTCACACTTCATGGTTGTTTTATGGTGTCTTCAAGAAGCACTCTGTGATACCTTTCCTTTCTGTTGAATCATTTGATTTTGGATATTGCTTGTGCATTTAGACTTTCTTTTCACAACGACTATGTGCTTGAACGCTTGCTCGTTTCTTATGTCCATGATGGATTACACAATTGAGAATATTTTTAGTTTTTATAAGCGAATCTTAGCTAAGGTGGCCCGATTAGAACTTTTTGGGATTACTTGAAAACTTTATTTCACTGGTTTGTGGTAAGATGGAGTTGCTCCCCATAGTGGATTTGACCCTTTCTTGGTTGGTAGTTGCTTGATTTTCTTATCCCGTGTGAGGTTTTAATTGTTCTAGCCTTCATCATTTTTTTTTTGAATGGCATATTTGGATCCTTGATTACGCACGTTTGGATCTTTGTCTTGAATTGTAGCTCCCAAGATTGTGACTAAACGCGTTTAGAGGAGGAAAAGGGCACTTTTTCATTTTTCCTATTTCTGTTCTTTTCGTTTTGTCACGAATTTAATTTACTTTTTTTTTTACATCATCCTACTTGCTAACCATGTTGAGCCTTTATTCCCATTCTTTATTACCCATGTCACAAACCTAGTGGCCTATGTTTTACCAACCCTTAGTTACTGAAGCGTTTGCCTTGCAAGGTTTGTTTGAGCTCATTGCTATTAATCAAGATGCATGCTCGGTGTTTGGTTTGAGCAAGTTTGAAAGTGTGCTCAATCGTAAAGATGTATTATGAAAGTTTGTTTGAAAAAAGAAAAAAAAATGAAAACAAGGAATGATAAAGAAAGAAAAAGCCGTCCTAGTTGTGAAAAGGCATGGACAATGAATAAAGTTTCAAAGTATGAAAAAGGTTTCGAGTGTGTACTTCAATTATATATTTGGTAGTGTGTTGAGTTGCGAATCAATGTTGTTTGTGTGGAATGCGAATTGCATCTCTTGAGCTTTGTTTTTGAGAATTCTAATTCATGCGCTTCACTTAGGATTTAACTCCACTTTTTAAATTGTTTCACCTACCCTTACCCATTGCCAATACATTACAACCTCACCAAGACCCTTAGACTTTAGAGATGTTCGGTCTAAAACCGGTGGAGGGAGATGGATTTCAACCCTATAGAAAGATCGCGCGTAATTGAGATGTCGGGATACCCTATTTATATCCTCAAAAATGTTTCAATCTTTTTCCGGTTCCTTCGTGGAATACTGAGGAGCTAGCCAAGGAGATGATTTGATACTAGTGGGGAGAACGCGGATGTTCGGCGGGAACTAGAGTTAATCGTCAACCATCATGTTCTCTACGCTTGGCTTAGATTCGTTCCTACAAACCATAAGCACCTTGAGTTGTGTCTCCATCATTTACGTGAGTAAGTCTTGAATTCTTGTACATGGTTTATTGTGGTAAATCTAAATTGAGCTTATTCTCCGTTTTAAAGCTTGATTTAATCTGCAAATGCCTTGAATATTATGTAGCGTGTGTGTGGCCTTATCTCTCTCTATGCCTTTGCTCGAGGACTAGCAAAGGTTTAGCTTGGGGGGATTTGATAACATACTTTAGTGCGCGGACTCTAGGTGATTTAGTGTCCATATATCGACTCATCGGAGCCATTTTGTATGGTTATTGCTCTATTTCCGCTTATTCTATGAATTATATCATGCTTCACGGGTATATTGGTGTTTTGGTCTCAATTTCAGATATACACGGACTCGTTGGAGCTATTCCGAGACTTAACCAAAAGGACGAGACAATTGAAGGTTGTTTGGCAAGCCTAGAAGCCAATAAGCTCCCTTGAAGGCTTTGCACGACCGTGCCAAAAGTCGCACGCCCGTGTAAGTGAGACAGAAAGAGAAGGTAAGATCACTGGAGTAGTGAACGCCCGTCCCAGGTGCGGTACGCCCTTGCCATCCCTTGGCACACCTTATCCCCGACTGGCACCCCCATGCCACAGGCCTAGAAGAAAGACTGACAGTTTGGCACGCCCGTGCCAAATCTCTGAAGACAATTCCCTGTGATTTCTATTTTTGAAAGACTATATATATATAGCGGTTATTTTCTTTTTTGACGGGGGCATCATTATTATTCTACACAACAGAGGCGATATAGAGGATTAGAGAGTACGAGGGTAGACATTCGACTTTCATAGATTGCTCAGAGACGATTTCAATTTTCCGCACTTTGTAACCGATTAACAAATCATCTCCCATAGAGTATTCTTCTCTTAATCTTTCAATTCTGCGTTTACTTTGATAAAGCTTGATCATTGATTCTTAATTTCATTACTCATGTTTAATATTTTAGAAACCCTAGATTTTGAATTCTTGTCTTTAGCTATGATGCGTGAGTAGTTTAATTGCTAGGGTTTGGGTGAAGCCCAACCCAATGATAATTATGCGATTTAGGGTTTGAAAATGCATGATTGAATTGTGATTAAATGTGATTGTATGGAATTGCTTGTTAGGTTTCTAATGATAGGAGTGATCAACCTAGATTATTGACCTTGATAGCATAGGATATTCGATTCGACGCGGGAGCGTGATTTTAGTATTCTATAACCTTTTTTGATATGATTATTTATCTTTGTTGCTAAGTCAATGAGGGATCTAGGCTTAGTGATTTAAGTTGTTTTGGTATCGTCTGATGTTGATTTTGCATATAGTCTTTGCAATTCGTGAATCCATGTTCGTCCCTATTTGCCCGATTATCGTTGTGTTGCGTGAATCCCGTTTCCCTAGTGCCTTAGTTAATTGTTACCCACCTTTAGAAATAGTTAGTTTTTGACACCTCTCACTTTAGATTTCGATTCAGCTTAAGCGTCACTGTTCTATAGCGATTTAATCCCGTTCCTCGTGGACTGAACGTTTGCTTATCATTACACTAGTTAAGTGAGGTATTTGTATAAATATTGTTTGATTAAGTGTTGGATTGTAACGACCAATTTAATGCTTGTCAAAATGAAAAAAAAATAGTGTGTTTCGTTTTGTTTTGGTTTGTTTTATCTCACCCGTGCAGATATGAAGCCCCTAAAGGCAGCATTCGGAGCATCGTCACACTTCATGGTTGTTTTATGGTGTCTTCAAGAAGCACTCGGTGATACCTTTCCTTTCTGTTGAATCATTTAATTTTGGATATTGCTTGTGCATTTAGACTTGCTTTTCACAACGACTATGTGCTTGAACGCTTGCTCGTTTCTTATGTCAATGATGGATTACACAATTGAGAATATTGTTGGTTTTTATAAGCGAATCTTAGCTAAGGTGGCTCGATTAGAACTTTTTGGGATCACTTGAAAACTTTATTTCACTGGTTTGTGGTAAAATGGAGTTGCTCCCCATAGTGGATTTGACCCTTTCTTGGTTGGTAGTTGCTTGATTTTCTTATCCCGTGTGAGGTTTTAATTGTTCTTGCCTTCATCATTTTTTTTTGAATGGCATATTTGGATCCTTGATTACGCACGTTTGGATCTTTGTGTTGAATTGTAGCTCCCAAGACCGTGACTAAACGCGTTTCGAGGAGGAAAAGGGCACTTTTTCATTTTTCCTATTTCTGTTCTTTTCGTTTTGTCACGAATTTAATTTTTTTTAATTTTTTTTACATCATCCTACTTGCTAACCATGTTGACTCTTTATTCCCATTCTTTATTACCCATGTCACAAACCCGATGGCCTATGTTTTACCAACCCTTAGTTAGTGAAGCGTTTGCCTCGCAAGGTTTGTTTGAGTTCATTGCTATTAATCAAGATGCATGCTCGGTGTTTGGTTTGAGGAAGTTTGAAAGTGTGCTCAATCGTAAAGATGTATTATGAAAGTTTGTTTGAAAAAAGAAAAAAAAAAATGAAAACAAGGAATGATAAAGAAAGAAAAAGCCGTCCTAGTTGTGAAAAAGGCATGGACAATGAATAAAGTTTCAAAGTATGAAAAAGGTTTCGAGTGTGTACTTCAATTATATATTTGGTAGTGCGTTGAGTTGCGAATCAATGTTGTTTGTGTGGAATGTGAATTGCATCTCTTGAGCTTTGTTTTTGAGAATTCTAATTCCTGCGCTTCACTTAAGATTTAACTCCACTTTTTAAATTGTTTCACCTACCCTTACCCATTGCCAATACGTTATACCTCACCAAGACCCTTAGACTTTAGAGATGTTCGGTCCAAAATCGGTAGAGGGAGATGGATTTAAACCCTATAGAAAGATCGCGCGTAATTGAGATGTCGGGATACCCTATTTATATCCTAAAAAATGTTTCAATCTTTTTCCGGTTCCTTCGTGGAATCATGAGGAGCTAGCCAAGGAGATGATTTGATACTAGTGGGGAGAACGCGGATGTTCGGCGGGAACTAGAGTTAATCGTGAACCATCATGTTCTCTACGCTTGGCTTAGATTCGTTCCTACAAACCATAAGCACCTTGCGTTGTGTCTCCATCATTTACGTGAGTAAGTCTTGAATTCTTGTACATGGTTTATTGTGGTAAATCTAAATTGAGCTTATTCTCCGTTTTAAAGCTTGATTTAATCTGCAAATGCCTTGAATATTATGTAGCGTGTGTGTGGCCTTATCTCTCTCTATGCCTTTGCTCGAGGACTAGCAAAGGTTTAGCTTGGGGGGATTTGATAGCATACTTTAGTGCGCGGATTCTAGGTGATTTAGTGTCCATATATCGACTCATCGACGCCATTTTGTATGGTTATTACTCTATTTTCGCTTATTCTATGAATTATATCATGCTTCACGGGTATATTGGTGTTTTGGTCTCAATTTCACATATACACGGGCTCGTTGGAGCCATTCCGAGACTTAACCAAAAGGACGGGACAATTGAAGGTTGTTTGGCAAGCCTAGAAGCTAATAAGCTCCCCTGAAGGCTTTGCATGACCGTGTCAAAAGTGGCACGCCCGTGTAAGTGAGACAGAAAGAGAAGGTAAGCTCACTGGAGTAGTGCACGCCCGTGCCATCCCTTGGCATACCTTATCCCCAACTGACACCCTCGTGCCACAAGCCCAGAAGAAAGACTGACAGTTTGGCACGCCCGTGCCAAATCTCTGAAGACAATTCCGTGTGATTTCTATTTTTGAAAGACTATATATATAGCGGTTATTTTCTTTTTGAAGGGGGCATCATTATTATTCTACACAACAAAGGCGATATAGAGGATTAGTGAGTACGAGGGTAGACATTCGACTTTCATAGATTGCTCATAGACGATTTCAATTTTCCGCACTTTGTAACCGATTAACGATTCATCTCCAATAGAGTATTCTTCTCTTAATCTTTCAATTCTGCATTTACTTTGATAAAGCTTGATCATTGATTCTTAATTTCCTTACTCAAGTTTAATATTTTAGAAATCCTAGATTTTGAATTCTTGTCTTTAGTTATGATGCGTGAGTAGTTTAATTGCTAGGGTTCGGGTGAAGCTGATAACCTGTTTTCTAGGTCGTTAACTAAAAGACAGGTTATGCAAACAATATTTTTTCCAACCTACAAACTATACGAGTATAGCGGAGTAGGGAGTCGAACCACGAAGACAAGGTATATCAAGACTTTGACTTTTAACACAACCGGACTATTTGGGGATGAAATTCAGTTAAAACTAATAGGTGGAAAATAGATGACGACAAATCACGAATTAAAGCAAGTAGAGAAAAACGGGGACAAGATTGGATTCACCCTAGGAATGAAGCTTTAAAACCGAACATGATAGGTTAGAGAAAATCTGATAATAACTAGCATGGATATCCAAGAATACGAGAGGAAGTTTGTGACCCTATAGATCACACGAACAACCTATAATCGCCCTATGTCTCCAAAGGAGTGGCAGGACAAGATTCGCATCGGAATCCAAAACTATTTATTAACGTCGTTTCTACAACCTTAAGCAATAAAGATCATAGCTTTCCTAGGGTTTCACCGATCAAAACCCCTAAAGGATTTGCTCACTCATATTCATGCTTAAAGACATAAAGATATTAAAAGATGCAGCAGAAACGAACATGGAATGAAATCACGAGAATGAAAACACAATCAGAATTAATAAACAAATAACTTAGAACTAAACATGCAATGAAATAAAGCAATGAATTAAGATTAAAGGAAGGAATTAAACTTACAAAGAGCTTCAAATTGATATCCACGAAAAGAATTCGAACTACAAAGCGTTGAAGAAAAACTGAAAATCGAAAGCTAAAACTAAAAGAATTTGGAGGCTAAGAAATCTAAAAGTGCATAAAAGCATTAAACCTAGCTCCCCCTCTCCTCATCAAAGGAAAGGGGTATTTATAACAAAATAAGAAAAACCTACGAAAAACCCTAAAATGCATAGGAGCCGGCCCTAAAAAGTAGTAGTTGATCCGGAGGAAAACACTGTCATTCGCCCGAATATAGGTATCATTCGGCCGAATGTGATCCCATTCGCCCGAATGGTCTTCCATTCGCCCATTCCAGAGGCTTCGAGGAATCGATCCCTTTCAAGCATTCGCCCGAATGTATAGGTTGATTCGGCCGAATGGAAGCTCATTCGCCCGAATGAGTTCCATTCGGCCTTTCCAGTAGCAAGGCTCGAGAACTCTGAAGACTGCCTCTCATTCGACCGAATGAGTCTCAGATTCGGTCGAATCTGCAATCATTCGGTCGAATCTGCAATTATTCGGTCGAATGTCTCTCAGATTCGGTCGAATCTGAGAGCATTCTTTCCTCTTTTCACTTCCCTCTTTTCTGAACTCCGTGAAATCTTCACGAGTGACTTCAAACACTTGCCCAAGCTAAGATACGTGTGTCAAAGGCTCGAATGTATCGCCTTTCACCTTGAAATCGTTAAAAGTGCCTGAAATGAACTTAAGACAACTCGAAAACAAGACCAAGGTAAAATCAAGCATAATGTACATAAAACCAATACAAAACTATACTATGAGACTTGACACTAAAATGAGTTAATAAATGTGCTCTAAAACGAGCACATCAGAAGCCCAACCCAATGATAATTATGCGATTTAGGGTTTGAAAATGCATGATTGAATTGTGATTAAATGTGATTGTATGGAATTGCTTGTTAGGTTTCTCATGATAGGAGTGATCAACCTAGATTATTGACCTTGATAGCATAGGATATTTGATTCGACGAGGGAGCGTGATTTAGTATTCTATAACCTATTTTGATATGATTATTTATCTTTGTTGCTAAGTCAATGAGGGATCTAGGCTTAGTGATTTAAGTTGTTTTGGTATCGTCTGATGTTGATTTTGCATATAGTCTTTGCAATTCGTGAATCCATGTTCGTCCCTATTTGCCCGATTATCGTTGTGTTGCGTGAATCCCGTTTCCCTAGTGCCTTAGTTAATTGTTACCCACCTTTAGAAATAGTTAGTTTTTGACACCTCTCACTTTAGATTTCGATTCAGCTTAAGCGTCACTGTTCTATAGCGATTTAATCTCGTTCCTCGTGGACTGAACCTTTGCTTATCATTACACTAGTTAAGTGAGGTATTTGTATAAATATTGTTTGATTAAGTGTTGGATTGTAACGACCAATTTAATGCTTGTCAAAATGAAAAAAAAATAGTGTGTTTCGTTTTGTTTTGGTTTGTTTTATCTCACCCGTGCAGATGTGAAGCCCCTAAAGGCAGCATTCGGAGCATCGTCACACTTCATGGTTGTTTTATGGTGTCTTCAATAAGCACTCGGTGATACCTTTCCTTTCTGTTGAATTATTATATTTTGGATATTTCTTGTGCATTTAGACTTGCTTTTCACAACGACTATGTGCTTGAACGCTTGCTCGTTTCTTATGTCAATAATGGATTACTGATAAGTAGTTATTTGTTAGTGTTTTAGGCACTTATTAGAAGTCATTTTCATACATCATTAATGCATTTTAGTTTAGATTTGCATGTTTTTATTTAGTTTTGGCTCCCTTGATGCTTCACGGGTATTTTGTGTGTATGGTGAAGGTTCAGGCTCTTTTGGACGTATTTTGGAGTACTCGTATGCAGGACGTCTGGATTCAAACATCCATAAGTTTTTCACCACTCATTATTTTGGTGTGATTCCACTTGGAGGTGAAAGTTTGTCTCGTTAGATTCGCAACGATAGGTCATATGCCCCGAACCGATGAACGAGCTGAAAGTTATGATAACTTAAAGTCGAGCTGTCCCATTCCGAGAAGTCCCACGGCCGTGGCGTTTTGGCCACGACCGTGGCAGCCCTGCGAACCCGAGGCAGAATGTCCAAAATTACATTCTGCCTTCCCTCTTTTAAGGCCCCACGACCGTGGCATTTTGGCCACGACCGTGTGATGTGCTCATTTTAGAGCACGTTTACAACCTCATTTTAGTGTCGAGTTTCGTGCTTTTATATTGGTTTTATGCACGTTACATTCAATTTTACCTTGATCTTGTCCTCGAGCTGTTTTTAGGTCATTTCAGGTGATCTCGATGATTTCGAGGTAAAATGAGACGTGTTCGAGGCTTTGACACTTCTATCAAGAGTTTGAATGCGCGTATCATAGCTTGGGCATGTGTTCCAAGTCACTCTCCAAGATTCCATAAACTCTAGAAGCCGCTAGGCACTTCAAAGGAACTGTTCAGCAAGGTTTAGGTTCAGATTCGACCGAATCTGACATCCATTCGGTCGAATGCTGGACAGGGATTCAAGCACATAAATCAAGCTCTCGGGAATAGCCGAATGAGAAGTCATTCGACCGAATCAAGGCCCATTCGGCCGAATGGTTCCACTCATTTGGCCGAATGGTGGACAGATCGCAAAAACGCCAAACTTCTGTTATAGCCGAATGGCATACCCATTCGGCCGAATGGCCACCCATTCGGCCGAATCCACCCTTCATTCGGTCGAATGGCCTTCTTTCCCGCATATTTTGGTTCTTTCTTTAGTCGGCGCTCGAGGGTTTTTCCTAGGGTTTTACTCCTTTTGTCCCTAGGGTATAAATACCCTCTTTCTCTGTAAATAACCTTATGCCTACTTTGAGAGCTTTTGTGCCTCAACCTAGAACATCACTTTAAAGCTTTTCATTTCTTTCATGCATTAGTTTAGATTTACAGCTTTCGTTGTTCTCGCTTTCAAGCTTTGTATTTCGGATTCGGTTCCTATTTCGTTCATACAATTTCGTTTATGCAAGGTATTATTTCTTTTCTGTTTTAGTTCTTTTAATGCTTTCAAGTATTTTTTTCTTGATTTCATTCCTCTAGCTATAATCGTTGTTTCGTTTACAGTTTTGATAGAGTAGTCGTTGGTTCGGTTATAGTTCTTAGTTTTCGTTCTCTTGTTCATTTCCATTCAGTCTATTCATGCTTTTAATCATGTCTTTTATTATTACTATGTGTGAGTAGTCTTCTTAGGGGTTTGATTGGTGAAACCCTAGGTTGGCTCGTTCTTCATGCGTAGAGTTAGGATTTGAGGTTGTTAACGGTTGATTGATTGATATTCGATGCGAATCTTGTCCTGCCACTCCTTTGGAGACATAGGGCGATTATAGGTTGTTCGTGTGATTTATAGGGTCACAAACTTCCTCTCGTCATCTTGAGTGTCATGATTCATTGTTGACTGATTTCTCCTAATTTAGCATATTGATAGTTCGATTGTCCTTCCTAGGGTGGAACTGATCTATCCCCGTTTTCTTTTCATAGTATAACATCGTTAAGGTTCTTGCTTTACTTTTCTGTTATTAGTGTGATTCTTTCCAATCTCCATATAACTCCTTTACATGAAGTCTATAAGCTATCGCCCC
Source organism: Dysphania ambrosioides (assembly GCA_026401315.1). Lineage (NCBI taxonomy): Eukaryota > Viridiplantae > Streptophyta > Magnoliopsida > Caryophyllales > Amaranthaceae > Dysphania > Dysphania ambrosioides. The sequence continues at coordinate 7,863,253 of CM048662.1, forward strand.
TTGTCCTTGTGGTTCGATCCCCGACTTACCACTACACTAGTTGTAGTAGTATTAGGGTGTTTATAAATATTGTTTGTATAACTATTCTTTTAGTTAAACGACCTAAAAGAACGGTTATCAAAATGGCGCCGTTGCCGGGGACAAGGCGTTGTGTTTAGATTATAGTCTTGGTGTAATTCATTTTAGTTTTATTTATTTTATTGTCTAATAATCTGCTTGTCAGTACTTACGCTTGGTCTCTAGTGTTGTTTGCATGCCATATAGCACACGTCAATCAAGTCAACAACTAGAACCATTCGACCCTGAGGTTCAACGCAGCAAACGGAGAATTCCAACCCAAACCTCATCGCAGCCCAATACCTTCAACCACCCTACACCACCAACGGACGAAAACCACCAACAACTATTTGGTCAATTTGGGACACCTGGGTCCCAAGAATTTCAAGGAGGTGTAGTGTTACCCACAGCTCCGAACCCCTATCATATACATCCTCAATTCACCCGGATGGTGAAAGAGACCCCTTTTTGCGGTTTGAGAAATGAATGCCCTCTCCAACACTTGGAGGCATTCTCAGATATTTGCGGTCTCATACCTCCATGCCCCAATATCCCACAGTTCGAATGCAGGATTGGCGTAAGAAAATTGCGTCATTCACTCAAGAGGATGATGAGAACCTTAGTGCCACTTGGAGTCGGTTTAAGAGAATGATAAGAGCATGCCCCCATCATGAGTACGGGGAGAACCATCTTAATACATTCTTCTATGATGGTCTAAACGACTCCACCAAGGCACTCCTAGACTCCGCTGTTGGTGGCCAACTTTCGAAAGTCCCATGTAATCAAGTGAGGGCTAGGATTGAGGAGGTTGCTAAAAATAGTTCTTGGGGAGGAGCAAGGGGTAGTGGATTACCGAGAGGAGGGATGGATTCAAGCAACTTGGATACGATTACTTCAAAAATCGAGGCTATCATGGATAAGAAGCTGTCCAAGTTCAAATACGCCCAAGGTAGCTCTAATGTATCATCGGTTAAAGAGATGCCCTTTTCATGTAGAATTTGTGGGGGCACCAATCATGATACATCATATTGTGGGGGTGCAAATTCCGAGCACATAGCGGCTGTTAATTGCGGGGGGTATAACCAAGAAGGACCCCCGGTCATGAACTATGATGGATACGGGTATAATCCCGACTATGTGGCAGTTGTAGGATATGGTGGTCAAAACCAAGGGTTTTCTCAGCAAGGTCCTTACAATAACCAACCCTTTAGACCTACCTTCAATTCAAATTCTAGTCAAGGAAACTCCTCCCAAGGGTATAATTCCAACAATCAAGCAAATGGGAGTTTTCCTAGGCCGAATGGGAATAGGCCATACCCTCCAATGCCAAGACCCAACACCAACCTACCCTATCCATCTATATAGCCTCAACCAAACCCGCCTCCAACTAATGAATTCCTTTCCACCCAAGTGAACTCCCTTGCGCAACAAAACCAAACCCTCTCGCACATCAACCAAACTTTGATGAACCAAATGCAACAACTTCAGGCGCAGCAGAAGTTGTTTGAGTCACAGCTTGCGCAGATGGCTAGTCCACCCCCACCATTGCCATATCCTTCTCACCCCCAACAAAACCCATCCACCTAGCCTCCACCACAAAACTCTCCTGACTCTAACCCTAAGCATCACACTTGTAAGGCGATCTTCCTAGGATCTGGAATCTCACATCCTTATCCAGCTGTAGCCAATGGAGATGATTTAAGGGAAGATCCCTCGACGGGTAGTGGTTGTCAAAGAGAAACTGAGCACAAGGAGAACCTTGAGGGAAGAAAAGAAAAGGAGGGTGGTGAAGGGACTGAGGAACCAAAAGTCGAAATAAATGAGTGTGAGGGGAAGAAGAAGGACGAAGATGAGAGATGGAGGGAGATACAGGAAAGGAGGAAACTTGAGCGTCAACATGCTCCGCCTCTACCTTTTCCTTACAAAAAGGTAGAGAAGCAGCTTCAAGAAAAGTTTCTTAAATTCCTAGAGCATATGCGGCTGCTTGAAATGAAAATACCATTCCTAGAAGCCATGGAGCAAATGCCGCAATATGCTACGTATCTGAAAACCCTCCTAAGGAACAAGAGAAAGCTAGAGGGCGAAGTGATTAGCTTGCCAGAGCAAGTAAGTGCCATCATTCAGGGCACGTGGGCAAAGAAAGAAAAAGCTAGAGGACCCTTTGTGCTCCCAGTCACCCTTGGAAAACTCAATTCTAAGGGAGCACTCGCTGACCTTGGGGCCTCCATTAGCCTAATGCCGATGTCCATCGCCAAGAAACTCACTTTCGACCTCAAGCCATCACAGAAAACAATCCAGTTGGCCGACCGTAGTATAAAAGTGCCATGTGGGGAGTTTGAGGACCTTCCGATCCAAGTAGGGAACATAGTAGTACCATGTGACTTCGTGGTGCTTGATATGGCCGAGGATCCTTATACTCCTCTCATCTTAGGGAGGGATGCTTTGAAGACTTTGGGTGCCTTGATCGACTGTGAATCAGAGACTATAACCGTTAGGGTAGCCCACGAGAAGGTTGTGTTTGCCTTTTCTAAATCTTCAAAGGAACCCATGGTCGAGCGGATTTGTTCCTTTGGGGTGGTCGAGAAAGAAGCTGCGAAAGAGGTCGAGAGGTGTAGTGCTTTTGTTGCTCCAAGGACAGTTGAGGTGTCAGATGAGGAGGACGTGCAAAAGCGTCTTATTTATGGGGTTGCAAATGGAGTTGCTCCACCAACGGAGACATATTATAAATCTGAGGGAACTGACGAGCCAGCCCGTAAACGGAAACGGGCTAGAAAAAGGAAAAAAAGCCTGATGGCTCCACCCTGGCTTGGGGGAGCCCCGCATTCTAACCCACCTCCAGATGACCCTGGTTCTCCATTGCTTACTTCCGCCACTGCGGCTCGGTGGAGAGTTTTGACTCCCCACGCTGGAGGTGATGGTGATGCTAGGAGTGAATCCACTCCTACAACAGGTATAATTTCTTTATTTTCTTTTTCTCTATAAATTTGTGCCTAAATGTGTCAAACTTACCGACGTTAAACAAAAGTACTTACGGGAGATAACCCGGTGTTTGTTTTGTTTGTTTATTTGTATAGCGACAGCCTCCATAATGCAGATCTTTCTCCCTTTTGTTTCTTCTCTCCCAAGTGCCGGGACGGCTCTTGAGCTAGCTTGGGGGAGGGTCCTTGTGTTTTCAAAGCTTCGAAAGATCCGCATTATGGAAACTATTGCCTTTTTTTTAGTTTGCATGTCTAGGTGTATCATGATTAATGTGCTTGAGTTGTGAAACTGACATGCCAGCTCCTGACGTGTACGTTATAGTGGTCTTATGCATACTCATGCTTTTCCTAGCCTTGTGCCTGTTTTGGGACCGAATAATTGATTGTTTTCCACCTGACTTGGGGGATCTGGTCCTGCTTGGTTTGCGGCTTGGATTACTACCTTTTGAGGCACATTTTCATCTAGCCTAGTAAGGATGGAGCCTTCTAGGACTCCATTATGAGTCCTATGTTATAAAGTGCTAGTTAGAGAGTCTAAGTATTGTGTCTGTTCTCCTCCAGCATAGTCTTCTTTTCTAAAGGCCAGGGATGATAACACGTTTGTAGTTACAGCTACATGGCCAAATTGCGTACCATGAATATTGATTGACTTTAGGGTAAGCCAATTTTGTGCCTTTACCTTTTCTTCGTAGCTACATCACCTAACTCCACATGAGCCAAATATTCCCTCTTCTTTCCTAGAGGATAGTCAAGTGATTACAGTGAAGTGGTGCCCGTTGCATTGTGGTGAAAGATTTTGGTTGGAAAAATCGTTGTCGTATGATATGACTCTTTACATTACTCTTAGTTTATTTCAGAAACATTTTCTTGAAAACAAAAAGAAAAAAAAAAGAGAAAACAAAAAAAAAAGAAAGGAAAAAGAAAAAGAAAAGAAAAAAATAGAAAAAGAAAAATTCGAGAATAAAGTTGGTGTAATGAGCTCATTTATGCGTATACGAAGAATTTTGGGAAGTGGCATGGTTTTCGGAAGTCGTAGCCATCCTTGGTTTGATTACCTTGGATTGCTTACTATCCTCTATTTGAACTCCACATCCCCAAATTTTACCCTACCTTGATCCCAACCTACATTGCAACCGTTTCCAAACCTGTTCGACTTGGCCTGATTAGCAAGTTCTATGCTAGAGAGTAGATAGGATGCAATCCCTAAGATTTCTCCTTGATTGAGTGTTTAATTCTTGACTCATCTTAAGTCGGATGATTATGAGCGAAACACGTACCATATTAAACACACGAGCGTACTAGAAATTTCCCACATCTTTTGGGAAATAGCATGGGGAGCGTGGACTTGTGACCTCATTAGGTAGTGGGTGGCATGACCTGTGTTGTAGCTTTTCTAGTGATCCCGAGTCTGTGGAAAACGTCTTTTATCTTGGTATTATGCTCTTTTGAGCCCATTGTACTTGCACACCCATGGCTAGGGAAGAGTTTCATGATTATAGGTTGTTCGTGTGATTTATAGGGTCACAAACTTCCTCTCGTCATCTTGAGTGTCATGATTCATTGTTGACTGATTTCTCCTAATTTAGCATATTGATAGTTCGATTGTCCTTCCTAGGGTGGAATTGATCTATCCCCGTTTTCTTTTCATAGTATAACATCGTTAAGGTTCTTGCTTTACTTTTCTTTTATTAGTGTGATTCTTTCCAATCTCCATATAACTCCTTTACATGAAGTCTATAAGCTATCGCCCCTTGTCCTTGTGGTTCGATCCCCGACTTACCACTACACTAGTTGTAGTAGTATTAGGGTGTTTATAAATATTGTTTGTATAACTATTCTTTTAGTTAAACGACCTAAAAGAACGGTTATCACCGTGGCGACCTGGGTTCGTCATTTCCGAAGCGCGGCGTTTTGTCTTTTCGTGGGTTATTGTTTATATACCCCCAATTGCTTTGGGGGTCAGATATGCATATTTTTCTGCACTTTCTCCTCCCTAGTTGTCTTCCATACTAGCAAAACTCAAAAACCCATAATTATTTGTAATTCTTAGTGGATTTTCTTAGTTTTAATCATTGAAGAACTCTACTCTCCATCATTTTCAATAAAACTTTGAAGCTTCAAGTAACTCTCTCTCTCTTCTATTTTGTTATTTGTTCTTGATTTCAATTCTTATTTTGCATGTAACTTTAATGCTCTTGATTTCAATTATCCTTGGGAATTACTTGAGATTAACTTCAATCTTGCTCATGAATTATATTTGTATGATGTTTATTGCAACTTCCATGGATTGTGAGTAGTTTATTTCTAGGTTTTGGGTGAAACCCTCAATGTAGTCATGGAAAGTTAATTGCATGTTGGGGTTTAATTGTTTTGGGGCTATAATTAGTTAAGATAAAGGGGTTTTTATGCATAGTTCTTGTGATTGATCACCATTAGAGCTTGATTCTTAATCTCCTCAACGAAGGATCGAAAGATGAAGTTGGGTTGTAGGTTCCTTTGTTCTTATTTGGCTAGAAGACCATGAAAATAGGGATTTCTAGTCAAGGGAATTCTCATTGTCATCATGTTTATGTGCTTAATGCTTGGATTTGTGATTATAGCCATGAAAATAGGTTGTAATTCATACTTTTAGGCAATCCCTCTAGCTTGAAAGAGTAGTTGGGTGTTTTAGATGACTTCCCCTAATTCCCCCTTATAATTGTTCCCCTTGTTGTAGTTGTAGTTCCATGACGAAATTGAGTGGTGTAACCCAAATCCTAGTCCTTTTTATTATCAAACTTCTCCTTTTTACTACTTATTTTTGTTGGTTCATTAGAATAGTTACACAATTCACTCCAAGAGATTGACTTGACTTAGATTATTTAAACAATAGCATTTGGTGGTTGATTCAATGCCTCTCATGGGTTCGACCCTTTCTTGCCCTTGCTACTAGTTAGTAGGACCGAGATAGGTTTATTATTTGATAGGTTGGCGACGCTCTATCAAGTTTTTGGCGGCGTTGCCGGGGAGGCTAAGTCACATTGAATTAGTTATTGTTGAATGAGCCTAAGTCCTTATTTTATTGTTTTTCAATTTGCTACTCGCTTGATTATTGTGGTAGTCATTGCTAACTCTCTAATTAGTTGTGCATGACACGCAGCTCTCAAGAGTCACCACTTCAACCATACAACCCCGAGCTAGACCGCTTTTTGAGAACTTTGCGGAGGCCACCTCAAACATTCATCGAAGGGCCTTTTGAGTTCACAGATTCTGAATCAGAAGATTCATCCAACTCTCCTCATCATTCAAATATGGCCGAAAATCCTCCACCTCAAAGGCTCTTGAAGGATTATGGTCACCCCGAGGCATTTGAGCTTCGGAGTGGAATTGCATTGCCAACCACCACGGCAAATAACTTTGAGTTCTCTCCACACCTAATACGTATGATCAAAGACTCTCAATTTGGGGGGAGTCCAATGGAGTGTCCTTTCGCTCACTTGGACAACTTCTTAGAGTTATGTGCCACGGTGAAGCATAATGGCGTCACCCCCGAATTCATCAAGATGCACATGTTCCACTTCTCATTGAGAGATAAGGCAAAGTATTGGTTGAGGTCTCTACCCGAGGGCTCTTTAACTTCATGGGATGATGTCACTAAGGCGTTTTTGATGAAGTATTGCCCACCGGAGAAGACCTCCGAAATGAGAAGGAAAATCTCTACTTTTTCTCAAGAAGAAGATGAGTCGTTAAGTGAAGCATGGGAGCGCTTCAAAGAGTTGATTTGATCATGTCCTCATCATGGTTTTAGCCAATGGTTAGTGGTACAAAGTTTCTATGATGGTCTCACCCCTAGCTCACGAGCCAACCTTGACTCGGGAGCCGGGGGTCAATTGAAAAAGCTTCCGGTCGATCAAGTTGAAGCTGTAATTGAGGAAGTAGCCAAACATTATGCATGGGGAAATGATCGTCGAAGTATGCCTAAGAAGGGAGGTCGACATGATGTCGAGGCTATGGATCTTATTGATTCAAAAGTGGAGTTACTATCGAGGAAGCTTGATAAGGTGAACTTAGCAACTAGTAGTTCACCTACTCAAGTCATGTCATGTGAAACTTGTGGAGGAAATGATCATATTGCCTCATATTGCATTTCTACTATGGAACAAGCGGCATTGGTGGGTATGAGAAATGATCCATATTCTCAAACATACAACCCCGGTTGGAGAAACCATCCAAACTTTGGGTGGAAAGGAAACAATCAACAACTCCCTCAACAAAATTCTTATCAACAAGCACCACCTCGACCTCCCGGTTTTGACCAACAAGGTCCACCTCAACCAAGGCCTCCATTCACTCAAGCTCCTCCACAAAAATCAAGCCTAGAGTCGGTTCTTGAGACCTTCATCACACAACAAACAAAGGCTAATGCGGACAATGAGAGAAGGCACATTGAGACGGCCACTTCCATCCAACAAATTCAAGCTCATAACAAGATGATGGAAACACAGCTTGCTCAAATTGCTCAACAAGTTGGGAGCCCATCTCCTAGCGGTGGAAACCAATTTCCCGGTCAACCGGTAGCTAATCCAAGAGAGCATGTGAAGGCCATCACATTGAGGTCCGGAAGAGGATATGAAGGCCCAAAAATGAATGAAGGAATTCCAATGCAAGAAGTTGAAGTTGAGAAAAATGTTGAAGATGATCTTGAGTGTGAGCTTAGTGAGAGAGAGCCACAACAAAAAGAGGGAGAACAAAAGAATATTGATAAGGCTCCGATGAAGGTTTACAAGCCCCCTATTCCATTCCCTCATAGAATTGTTGAAAAGAAGATCAATGAAAAATTCTCCAAGTTTCTTAAAGTAATGCAAGGACTTCAAGTGAACATTCCATTCCTCCATGCCATGTCACAAATGCCTACATATGCAAAATTTTTGAAAGAACTCCTTTCTAACAAGAGTAGGCTTGAAGAGAGTGCCACCATTTCCCTTCCCATGGAAGTGAGTGCCATTCTCCAAAACGAGCTTCCTAAGAAGCATGGTGATCCGGGTAGTTTCTCAATTCCCGTGAAGATTGGTGATTTGGAGACAAAGAATGCTCTTTGTGACCTTGGAGCAAGTGTAAGCCTCATGCCCCTTTTAATGGCTCAAAAGTTAAATTTTGGGGAAATGAAGCCTACAAGGATGTCAATTCAACTTGCCGATCGCTCGGTTAGGCTTCCTTTGAGAGTTTTGGAAGATGTTCCGGTCCAAGTTGGGAGAGTTTTTGTGCCTTGTGATTTTGTCATAATGGAAATGGAGGAGGGTGCTAAGGTGCCTTTGATTCTAGGAAGGCCGTTTCTAAAGACCGCGGGGGTAGTCATTGACATGAAAGATGGGCGCTTAACTCTAAATGTTGGGGATGAGAAGATCACTTTCGCATTCTCAAAAACAATGAAGATGCCCTGATGGATGAAGTCCATCGGATTGACACCTTAGAGAGGGATTTAGAAGAATGCAAGCAAATGATGGGAGTTAGAGACCCATTGCAAGCTATAATGATGGGGGATAGGGTTGAAGAGAACGAGGAGGCTATGGGCTATAAACTATTACTTGACAAGACACCGGTTCACATCACCGGTGAAATTGAGGCCTTTCATGTGGTTGGAAAAGAGGAGAGTAATACGCCTCCTCCACAGGTTGAACTAAAACCCCTCCCCTCCTCCCTTAAATATGCTTTTTTAGATAATAGTGAAGATTATCCCGTTATTGTCAATTCGAAGCTTGATGGTGCTTCTATTCATAAACTTCTTGTTGTTTTAAGGAAGTATAGAAGTGTCATTGGGTACTCAATCAATGACATTAAGGGGATAAGTCCTTCATTATGCATGCATCGTATCCTTCTTGATGATGATAATGCCTCCTCGATTGAGCACCAAAGGCGCCTCAATCCAAATATGAAAGAGGTGGTAAGAAAGGAAGTGTTAAAACTTCTTGAAACGGGCATAATCTACCCTATCTCGGATAGTAAATGGGTTAGCCCGGTTCAAGTTGTCCCAAAAAAGGAAGGCATGACCATCATCAAGAATGATAAGGGTGAGACGATCGCCACAAGATCGGTCACCGGGTGGCGGATGTGTATTGACTACCGTAAATTAAACAAATCCACCTGGAAAGACCACTTCCCTCTTCCTTTCATTGATCAAATACTAGAGAGATTGGCTAGTCATAGTCATTATTGTTTTTTGGATGGATATTCGGGATTCTTTCAAATCCCTATCCACCCCGATGATCAAGAAAAGACTACATTTACATGCCCATTTGGTACCTTTGCTTATTGAAGAATGCCATTTGGGTTATGCAATGCACCTTCCACTTTTCAAAGGTGTATGATGGCCATTTTCTCTGATATGCTTGAGTCTTCCATAGAGGTTTTCATGGATGATTTTTCTGTTTGCGGTTCATCTTTTGACACTTGTCTTGATAATCTTGTGAAAGTGTTGAAAAGATGTCAAGAGGTGAACCTTGTGTTAAACTGGGAGAAATGTCACTTCATGGTCGATGAGGGCATTGTACTTGGCCATGTTATTTCTAGTAGGGGCATCGAGGTTGACCGAGCTAAAATTGAGGTTATTGAGCGCCTCCCACCTCCTACCAATGTGAAAGGGGTGAGGAGCTTTCTTGGGCACGCGGGTTTTTAACGCCGGTTCATAAAGGATTTCTCCAAAATTTCAAAGCCGCTCACTCAACTTTTACTTAAAGATGCCCCTTTTGTGTTTGCTAATGATTGCTTGCAAGCTTTTGATAGGTTAAAGAAGGCATTGATTTCGGCACCAATCATTCAACCACCGAATTGGGAGCTCCCCTTTGAGCTCATGTGTGATGCTTCAGATTTTGCCGTTGGGTCCGTTCTAGGACAAAGGAAAGAAGGAAAGCTTCATGCCATCTACTACACAAGCAAAACATTAGATGAAGCACAAAGAAACTATGCAACCACGGAGAAGGAACTTCTTGCCATTGTTCATGCTATGGAGAAGTTTAGATCTTACTTGGTAGGCTCTAAGGTCATCATCTTCACCGATCACTCGGCCTTGAAGTACCTACTTGCCAAGAAAGATGCTAAACCGCGCCTGATACGATGGATTCTCCTATTGCAAGAGTTTGACATTGAGATCCGGGACAAGAAAGGAGTCGAAAATGTGGTAGCCGACCATCTCTCAAGGCTACCCCACAATGAAGATGAGATAGACTCCATGCCCATCAATGATTCATTCCCGGATGACAAACTTTTTGCAATCATTCAAACTCCGGCTCCTTGGTTTGCGGACATCGCCAACTACTTGTCTTGCAGCATACTTCCTCAAGACCTCTCTTACCAACAAAGGAGGAAGTTCTTGCATGATGTCCGTCATTATTTTTGGGATGACCCACTGATGTTCAAGAAATGTGTAGATGGATTATTCCGGAGATGTGTTCCGGATAATGAGATTGAAAGTGTTATCAACATGTGTCATTCCTCACCTTGTGGAGGGCTTATGAGTGCTAACAAGACAATGGCAAGAGTGTTACAATGCGGTTTCTTTTGGCCAACAATGTTTAGAGATGTTTGGGGAGTTGTGAAAGCTTGCGACCGGTGTCAAAGGACCGGGAATATTTCTAGGAGGAATGAAATGCCTCTTAATAGCATTCTTGAATTGGAACTATTTGATGTATGGGGAATTGATTTTATGGGACCGTTTCCGAACTCTCATGGGAACGAGTACATTTTGGTTGCTGTTGATTATGTCTCAAAGTGGGTTGAGGCCATTGCATCACCCACTAATGATTCAAAAGTGGTGATCAAATTGTTCAAGGAGATCATATTTCCTAGATTTGGAGTTCCTCGTGCCGTAATTAGTGATGGAGGATCACACTTTGCCAAACGATCATTCCAAGCATTACTTCAAAAATATGGTGTGAGGCATAAGGTTGCTCTAGCTTACCATCCCCAAACTAGCGGTCAAGCGGAAATTTCGAATAGAGAAGTGAAGTTGATATTGGAAAAGACGGTTGATAGGTCAAGGAAAGATTGGTCCGTTCGATTGAATGATGCATTATGGGCTTACCGAACCGCCTTCAAGACTCCGATCGGCACCACCCCGTACAAGCTTGTGTATGGAAAATCGTGTCACCTACCGGTTGAACTTGAGCACCGAGCACTATGGGCAATTAAGCTTTTAAATTTCGATTTGCAAGCCGCAGGGGAAAAGAGGATGCTCGACTTGCATGCCTTGGATGAACTAAGAAGAGATGCATATGAGAATGCAAGAATCTACAAAGAAAGAACTAAGGCATGGCATGATAAGCATATTGTTAAGCGGGAATTCAAGGTAGGTGACAAGGTGTTGTTGTACAACTCCCGATTAAAGTTGTTCCCGGGCAAGCTCAAATCTAGATGGAGTGGCCCTTTTGTGGTAAGAGATGTGACCCCTTACGGGGCAGTTGAAATTGGCAATGATGGAACCGAACCATTCAAGGTGAATGGGCAAAGGTTGAAAATATACTATGATGGTTCGGCAATTGAGCAAGCTCATGTGATCTTTCTTGATGAATTTGATGTGGTCGAGGCTTCGGAATAACATAAATTCTGAAGGGGCGTCAAGCTAGTGACGTTAAAGAAGCGCTTTCGGGAGGCAACCCGAGTGTGTAAAAAAAAAAAAAAAAAAAAAAAAAGAGACGAAGGCATGGCAGTATCACCACGACCGTGGCAGTTTGGCCACGACCGTGGTTGCCATCGCTGCTGCAAGCAGAAACAATCTGCTTCGGTGCAGGAAACTCACCACGACCGTGGCCAAATCGCCACGACCGTGGCAGTCTCACCACGACCGTGGCAGTTTCACCACGACCTTGGCAATTTGGCCACGACCGTGGCGAGCGCCGAGCAGATTATATCAAGCTTCTCTTATTTATTTTCCTTCCTCCCTTTTTCTTTCACAACCCCACGACCCATCCCCATTCCCTCACTTCTCACTCTCCATCCTCTTCTCCTCCTATCTCCCTCAAGCTCTCACCTTCACCATAATCACCCAAATCTCTCACCTTCATTCTCTTCTTTCTCACCTTTTTCACTCAAATTTACTCACATCCCCACTCTCTCACCAAAAATTCACCATAAACCCCAAACCCTAACTTCAAAATCAATTTGAGGGTTTTTGTTCTTGATGATTTTTGGAGCTTTTGGGTTGATTGGAAAGTCACATTTTGGGTTCTAAGTGTTCCTACAAGTTCAATTGCAACTCCATCACCAAGCATTGTTGGGTAAAAATTTCTCCTCTTACTTTTCCATACATGTCATTTTTTTTCTTCAATTTTACTAATCCTTAATACTTGTATTAGTTAAATTGTTGATACTTTGTGCTTGTTGAAAGTTTTTTTTTATTTTAGTTTGATTCTCGTGAAATTATTGTGATTATTTGCTTGACTTGTGGTGACTTAGTTATAAGTGACTTATTGTGTTGGTAGTGTTAATTGAATTGTTGTGTTGTTGTGTTCTTGCCTTGATTTATAAAAATTTAAACTTTTAGACAATGGCCTCTAGGAGAAACCAACCCCGCAACACCTCTTCGGCCAACCTTAGGAACCCCGCTCCCCCACCCCCATTAGCACCTCCCCAATTGGACACACTTGGAATTGAGTTTCGGCACCCCGACCAACTTAACAATTTCATTAGACTAAGTGGAAGGCGGCTTAAACCCACTAGATTCTATGATCAAGCCGCCTCCCAATTGCTTTGGGTGCATGATGATGTTCAACACTTATTTTCTCAAATGGGGTGGGAAACTTGGTTAGACTTGCATGCTCTTACCTATAAACGGTTGACCCTTGAGTTCCTTTCGACCCTAACAGTCCGTCGTTCGGAAGGCCAAAACCCTAGGCGGCTCACATTCCAACTCATGGGTCAAACGTACTCTAAAACTGTGACTGAAATCAATGACTGTTTTGGATGGCCACGAAGCGGGAAAATAGGCCCCACTTCCCCTTTAGCCTCACGCTATGAACCTATGCACTTTTGGGGATGTTTGACCACTAGATATGACTACGACCCATCTAGCTCCAAGGCAGCAAGCATAATTAACCCAAGCTTTCGCATCTCCCACCGCCTCCTCGCCAACACTATCTTCGCTCGTGGAGATAGTCAAGGTATGGTAGCGGCACGTGAGCTTTATTTCCTATGGCATATGAGTGAGGGAGATGAGCGCATTAACCCTGCATGTTGGCTAGTTGACCACCTTGAGGACGTATCTAGGAGGGGAAGGGGGGATATCACTATAGGTGGCATGATCACTGTTATTGCTTTGTCTCTTGGTATTGATGTTACAGGTTTGGAGGAGGTACCTGGGGGGACTAGGCTCGATATGAGATCCTTCACCTCCATGCATTGGATAGAGGACCAAGGGCAAGGGAGGGGCTACCTATGGAAGGTGGGAGGACGGGATTATGCTATTCTCCCCGACCCAAACCGCACCGTCATTTATGATGAGGCGAATTGGGCATTTGCACCCGACTTCCCTTGGGTAGCGGCCCAAGAGGACCAGGTGAGCCGATGGAGGAGGATATAGGCCCACAACAACAACAACCCTTGGGCCATGGTTTTGGAGGCAATTACGACTGGGGTGAGCAAATGGCGGCCCTGCAGACGGAGTTCGGGGCTCTCAGAACTGATGTTGGAGACTTGAGGCGCTCCAATGAGACAATGACTTCCATGTTTGATCAAATGCAGCAGCAATATAGCTACATGACCACAGAGTTCGGGCACCTGCGTGATGAACTCCGCCACCATTATCCTGGGAGTTCGAGCTCCCAGCCCAGGTATGATCACTCTTCAGGTCAATGAGCCCATTCCTACCTTCCCCTAGCTTGCTTTTCATGCTATATTTCTCTCATTGAGGACAATTCGAGGTCTAGCTTAGGGGGGTAGATCACTTCTGTTGCTCTCACTTCGAAAATCCAAATCCCTTTAATCCAAATTTTTAGTGTAGTTGCATGTAGTTTAGTTAGTCTCTCTTGCATGCATTCTCATGTTTAGTATAGCTGCATATAGTGTCTTCTTAGGTTTCTCTTTCACAATTTTGCATTTAGTTGCATGCTTAATTACATTCATGCATACATGTAGATTGCACTTATGGTTGTACCCCAAGGATGAATATAAATACATGTGTGTTTTTCAAAAAAAAAAAAAAAGGAGATATTTCAAAACCCATAGCACTAATTGACTTGGAATTGGAATGGTTTGTGGTAAGAATGGTCTCCTCGACTCAACCGATGCATTTAGCTTGTGAAACTTGTGAGGAAATTGAGCCCATTTAGGTCGACACATCCGAATCGACCTCTTTCTGTCATGTGTGTTAGGATTTCGGCTCTATGTAATACAAATCTTGGACTTGCCTTGGTACTATTCGAGACTTTGTGACTTTTATGCGAGGGGACGATTGAAAATTCCTTAGGTAGTTAGAGCCTCAGATTTTAGGATTAAGGCTAGCGGTTTCTCTCTTCATGTTGACATTTTACCTCTAGGACAAGCCCTTTGAGCCTTATCCCCATTCTTGTCACCTTACGTAATGAGCCCCAAGCCCCTTCCGTAAGTTGCCTTTTGGTATTAATTGAATCTTGGAGAAAATGTCGGGATGGAATTGGAAATTGTGTTTTCGTTTTATTTTTGTATATATTTACTTTTCCGTTATTCAATGAAAAAAAAAATGAATGAAAAAAAAAAGAAAAAAAAAAGAGACGAAGAACAAAACTTTTGTGAAAAATCAAAAGAGGTTGTAAATAACCTTCTTATAATCAGTTGCTTTTTGTTGCCTTTCCTAGTTTCTTTTGAGATAAAATGAAGGTTTTGAAAGCTTATGATCTATGCGAAAAATGGGAGGATTTTGTTCCTCATTTGGTGTATTTGTATGGTTTAAGCGGACTTATTTCCATGTAGTCCTTGCTTATTTTGATCCTCACATTCCCAAATTACATTGTCTCACCCTATCCAACCAAGCCTACCCCATTTATAGGAATTCATGACCCCCGTGTTTTTGTCACCCCAAATCAAGTGGAGAAAGACGATAGGCAAGCCTAAAGAGGAAGATTACATAGAGTCAACGAACGTAAATGTTAGTTTGAGGGCCGAAGCTTTACCCTTTGCAAACACATGAGTGACTCTATTTCTTTCGCACAACTAAAGTGAGAAGCTTTTTGCATATGACCGAGTCAAGCTTGAGGGAGATATGTGGTATGTCGGTTGCTAGTTTCGAGTGCTTGAAGTCTATGGTGGTTTTGTAACTCTTCTCCTTCTCACCTTTTCTTGTTTCTTTTCTTGTTTCTTTTCTACTTCTTTTCTTTTTATTTATGGCATGTGTATTTCCTGAGGGGACTTATCTTCCTCTTCCGTGTGCTTCCATGATTACAATGCTTGGGGACAAGCATTTGCTTAGCTTGGGGGAGTTTGATAAGTAGTTATTTGTTAGTGTTTTAGGCACTTATTAGAAGTCATTTTCATACATCATTAATGCATTTTAGTTTAGATTTGCATGTTTTTATTTAGTTTTGGCTCCCTTGATGCTTCACGGGTATTTTGTGTGTATGGTGAAGGTTTAGGCTCTTTTGGACGTATTTTGGAGTACTCGTATGCAGGACGTCTGGATTCAAACAGCCATAAGTTTTTCACCACTCATTATTTTGGTGTGATTCCACTTGGAGGTGAAAGTTTGTCTCGTTATCTTCGCAACGATAGGTCATATGCCCCAAACCGATGAACGAGCTGGGTTCGTCATTTCCGAAGCGCGGCGTTTTGTCTTTTCGTGGGTTATTGTTTATATACCCCCAATTGCTTTGGGGGTCGAATATGCATATTTTTCTGCACTTTCTCCTCCCTAGTTGTCTTCCATACTAGCAAAACTCAAAAACCCATAATTATTTGTAATACTTAGTGGATTTTCTTAGTTTTAATCATTGAAGAACTCTACTCTCCATCATTTTCAATAAAACTTTGAAGCTTCAAGTAACTCTCTCTCTCTTCTATTTTGTTATTTGTTCTTGATTTCAATTCTTATTTTGCATGTAACTTTGATGCTCTTGATTTCAATTATCCTTGGGAATTACTTGAGATTAACTTCAATCTTGCTCATGAATTATATTTGTATGATGTTTATTGCAACTTCCATGGATTGTGAGTAGTTTATTTCTAGGTTTTGGGTGAAACCCTCAATGTAGTCATGGAAAGTTAATTTCATGTTGGGGTTTAATTGTTTTGGGGCTATAATTAGTTAAGATAAAGGGGTTTTTATGCATAGTTCTTGTGATTGATCACCATTAGAGCTTGATTCTTAATCTCCTCAACGAAGGATCGAAAGATGAAGTTGGGTTGTAGGTTCCTTTGTTCTTATTTGGCTAGAAGACCATGAAAATAGGGATTTCTAGTCAAGGGAATTCTCATTGTCATCATGTTTATGTGCTTAATGCTTGGATTTGTGATTATAGCCATGAAAATAGGTTGTAATGCATACTTTTAGGCAATCCCTCTAGCTTGAAAGAGTAGTTGGGTGTTTTAGATGACTTCCCCTAATTCCCCCTTATAATTGTTCCCCTTGTTGTAGTTGTAGTTCCATGACGAAATTGAGTGGTGTAACCCAAATCCTAGTCCTTTTTATAATCAAACTTCTCCTTTTTACTACTTATTTTTGTTGGTTCATTAGAATAGTTACACAATTCACTCCAAGAGATTGACTTGACTTAGATTATTTAAACAATAGCATTTGGTGGTTGATTCAATGCCTCTCATGGGTTCGACCCTTTCTTGCCCTTGCTACTAGTTAGTAGGACCGAGATAGGTTTATTATTTGATAGGTTGGCGACGCTCTATCAATTACACAATTGAGAATACTGTTGGTTTTTATAAGCGAATCTTAGCTAAGCTGACCCGATTAGAACTTTTTGGGATCACTTGAAAACTTTATTTCACTGGTTTGTGGAAAGATGGAGTTGCTCCCTATAGTGGATTTGACCCTTTCTTGGTTGGTAGTTGCTTGATTTTCTTATCCCGTGTGAGGTTTTAATTGTTCTAGCCTTCATCATTTTTTTTTTGAATGGAAAATTTGGATCCTTGATTACGCACGTTTGGATCTTTGTGTTGAATTGTAGCTCCCAAGACCGTGACTAAATGCGTTTAGAGGAGGAAAACGGCACTTTTTCATTTTTCCTATTTCTGTTCTTTTCGTTTTTTCACGAATTTAATTTTTTTTTTTACATCATCCCACTTGCTAACCATGGTGAGCCTTTTTTCCCATTCTTGATTACCCATGTCATAAACCCGATGGCCTATGTTTTACCAACCCTTAGTTAGTGAAGCGTTTGCCTCGCAAG
Organism: Dysphania ambrosioides; assembly: GCA_026401315.1. NCBI lineage: Eukaryota > Viridiplantae > Streptophyta > Magnoliopsida > Caryophyllales > Amaranthaceae > Dysphania > Dysphania ambrosioides. Next base: position 7,880,627 of record CM048662.1, read on the forward strand.
GTTTGTTTGAGCTCATTGCTATTAATCAAGATGCATGCTCGGTGTTTGGTTTGAGCAAGTTTGAAAGTGTACTCAATCGTAAAGATGTATTATGAAAGTTTGTTTGAAAAAAGAAAAAAAAAAGAGAGAAAAAAAAATGAAAACAAGGAATGATAAAGAAAGAAAAAGTCGTCCTAGTTGTGAAAAAGGCATGGACAATGAATAAAGTTTCAAAGTATGAAAAAGGTTTCGAGTGTGTACTTCAATTATATATTTGGTAGTGTGTTGAGTTGCGAATCAATGTTGTTCGTGTGGAATGCGAATTGCATCTCTTGAGCTTTATTTTTGAGAATTCTAATTCCTGCGCTTCACTTAGGATTTAACTCCACTTTCTAAATTGTTTCACCTACCCTTACCCATTGCCAATACATTACAACCTCACCTAGACCCTTAGACTTTAGAGATGTTTGGTCTAAAACCGGTGGAGGGAGATGGTTTTAAACCCTATAGAAAGATCGCGCGTAATTGAGATATCGGGATACCCTATTTATATCCTCAAAAATGTTTCAATCTTTTTCCGGTTCCTTCGCGGAATCATGAGGAGCTAGCCAAGGAGATGATTTGATACTAGTGGGGAGAACGCGGATGTTCGGCGGGAACTAGAGTTAATCGTGAACCATCATGTTCTCTATGCTTGGCTTAGATTCGTTCCTATAAACCATAAGCACCTTGAGTTGTGTCTCCATCATTTACGTGAGTAAGTCTTGAATTCTTGTACATGGTTTATTGTGGTAAATCTAAATTGAGCTTATTCCCCGTTTTAAAGCTTGATTTAATCTGCAAATGCCTTGAATATTATGTAGCGTGTGTGTGGCCTTATCTCTCTCTATGCCTTTGCTCGAGGACTAGCAAAGGTTTAGCTTTGGGGAATTTGATAGCATACTTTAGTGCGAGGATTCTAGGTGATTTAGTGTCCATATATCGACTCATCGGATCCATTTTGTATGGTTATTGCTCTATTTTCGCTTATTCTATGAATTATATCATGCTTCACGAGTATATTGGTGTTTTGGTCTCAATTTCAGATATACACGAACTCGTTGGAGCCATTCCGAGACTTAACCAAAAGGACGGGACAATTGAAGGTTGTTTGGCAAGCCTAGAAGCCAATAAGCTCCCCTGAAGGCTTTACACGGCCGTGCCAAAAGTGGCACGCCCGTGTAAGTGAGACAGAAAGAGAAGGTAAGCTCACTAGAGTAGTGCACGCCCGTGCCAGGTGCGGCACGCCTGTGCCATCCCATGGTAAGCCTTATCCCCGACTGACACCCCCGTGCCACAAGCCCAGAAGAAAGACTGACAGTTTGGCACGCCCGAAGACAGTTCCGTATGATTTCTATTTTTGAAAGACTATATATATAGCGGTTATTTTCTATTTGACGGGGGCATCATTATTATTCTACACAACAGAGGCTATATAGAGGATTAGAGAGTACGAGGGTAGACATTCGACTTTCATAGATTGCTTATAGACGATTTCAATTTTCCGCACTTTGTAACCGATTAACGATTCATCTCCAATAGAGTATTCTTCTCTTAATCTTTTAATTCCGCGTTTACTTTGATAAAGCTTGATCATTGATTCTTAATTTCATTACTCATGTTTAAAATTTTAAAAACCCTAGATTTTGAATTCTTGTCTGTAGCTATGATGCGTGAGTAGTTTAATTGCTAGGGTTTGGGTGAAGCCGAACCCAATGATAATTATGCGATTTAGGGTTTGAAAATGCATGATTGAATTGTGATTAAATGTGATTGTATGGAATTGCTTGTTAGGTTTCTCATGATAGGAGTGATCAACGTAGATTATTGACCTTGATAGCATAGGATATTCGATTCGACGCGGGAGCGTGATTTTAGTATTCTATAACCTATTTTGATATGATTATGTATCGTTGTTGCTAAGTCAATGAGGGATCTAGGCTTAGTGATTAAGTTGTTTTGGTATCGTCTAATGTTGATTTTGCATATAGTCTTTGCAATTCGTGAATCCATGTTCGTCCCTATTTGCCCGATTATCGTTGTGTTGCGTGAATCCTGTTTCCCTAGTGCCTTAGTTAACTGATACCCACCTTTAGAAATAGTTAGTTTTTGACACCTCTAACTTTAGATTTTGATTCATCTTAAGCGTCACAGTTCTATTGCGATTGAATCCCGTTCCTCGTGGACCGAACCTTTGCTTACCATTACACTTGTTAAGTGAGGTGTTTGTATAAATATTGTTTGATTAAGTGTTGGATAACGACCAATTTAACGCTTGTCAGTTGTTGATAAGAGAGGCTCATGGAGGAGGCCTTACTATGCACTTTGGAGTCACAAGACCTTAGAGAATTCCCAAGAACACTTCTACTGGCCACACATGATCAAGGATGTCACCCATGTAGTAGAAAGGTGTTTTTCTTGTCACAAAGCTAAAAGTACCTTTTACAAGGGACTTTACACTTCACTACTAATGCCAAACACCCCCATGAGAGGATATTAGAATGGATTTTATAGTAGGTCTCCTGAGAACACAAAGGGGGAAGGATAACATCATGGTGGTAGTAGATAGATTTGCAAAGATGGCTTACCTTGTTGCTTTCCATAAAATTGAGGATGCATGCAAGGTTACTGTTTTGTTGTTTAGGAAAATAAATCGGTTGCATGGAATTCCAAGAACCATAGTTTTGGATAGGGAAACTATGTTCCTTAGCCAACTTGATGGAATTTGGTGCTCTTTAGCACTTCCCATCACCCTAAATTTGATAGGCAAACAGAAGTACCAACCAAACTCTTAGTGCTTTACTATGTGGGTTGGTGAGTAGAACTCAAAAGGATTAGGATATCAAGTTGGCTCATGTTGAATTTGCCTGCAATAGGTCCCCTTCTTCATCTATAGCTTTCTCGCCTTTTAAAGTTGTATATGGAGTGAATCCAGCACTACTTCCAATAGAGTTAATTGCATTGCTAAAGAAGGACTTGATCTATGTTGACTCCAAGAAGAGATGGGAGATTTTCCTTAAAACTTTCTCACAAGTGAGAGAAAAGATTGAATTCATGAATGTACTCTACAAAGAACAAGATAACAAATGAAAGATGCAGCCAATATTCAAAGATCGAGACTTAGTTTGGCTATAGAATATTTTCCTAACCTTAGGAAAAATAAGCTACTTCCACGATCAGATGGTCCTCAGAGAGTAATTGGACGAGATGGTGAAAGTACTTACAAGTTATTGCTTCCTAGTGAATATAGAGGGGTGAGTGCTACCTCAAATTTTATGGATCTTTCTCTTTACTTTGATAATGCAAGTTTGGCAACAAAATTTTTTGAGGGGGGGAATGATATGGATTCGACCCAAGTCCTTGAAACCAAAGAGCAAGTCAGAAAAATACCAATAACAAACACTGATAATTTTGTGGGTTTTAAATCCAAGCAAGTGTTTATTTTCTGTTTAACTTAGAACCACTTACATTAAAGCTGCAGCAATTAGTTTTATTAAATTGGATATGTTTATTGGAGATATCAATGGGCAATGAAGTTGTAAAACAAGCTTCCAGATTTTTTTTGGGAGTATTTAGACCAAGAAGTTAAATGGGAAGGTTGATATCAAGGAGATTCTTTTGAATGATTAAAGCATGATTAAATTAAAATTAAATACTAAAGGAAACTATTGGTTAGAAAAGGCATGAATCAAGCAGCTCATTAAGCCAATTTGGAATTCCCCATTTAATCACTAATTTTATTTTTTTTGAGTTAATTTGTTTTAATTGAAGAGTTAATTTGTTTTAATTGAAGAGTTACTTTAATTAGTTATTTTCTTCATTAATTGTGGGTTGCTATTGCTTGGCAGTAACCCTTGAACTTTCTCTCAAACATTGTAATTTAAAATCAGGAATTCTACCTTGATCGAGTTAATCAATCTTTGAAAAAAATTTCCATAATTTCTTACTAAAATCTTAGTGTTTTTATGTAAATTCATGAGCCTTAATATTTTTTCTTTGTGAGTAGAGTGTTAAGATTTCAAGGCATGGTACTTGGTGTTAATTGCAACTTAAAGACCCCTTATAAAACTGGGCATGTGTTGCTAGATTTGTGATGTGATTCTTGATCCAAAGACCAAGTTTTCACAAGGATATGTTCTAAGCGTCGTCCTATACAGATAAATCACCAAGAACTAGGCTAGAACCGAGTTTAATTAATTAAGAGTCCACCTAATTAATCAAACCAATGAATGTTTTAACTAAAACACCCAAAACAGCAACTAACTCGCAAGTTAGCCAAAGAAATATTTAGGTAATCCAACTAAAATATCACTCGTAAATAAATGTGTTTTTTATTAATCAAATTCATGAAAAGTCTCTCTCAAAACCGTGAATTACAAAGAATATTTATATAGCAATCTTTTCCTAAAAATATTAGAATTCTAGCTTGAATAAAACTCCTTCAATTCACCTTGATCTCCAAGCAGCCGCCACCTATTAAAATTCAATCTTGCGTAGGAATCCATCTTGAAATAGGAAACGTAACCTTAGGCGCCAAGTATCATTACACGGTTTTCTAACTAACTTAACTAACTACTCTAACTAACTCACACGTACAAAATAATCAAGAAAATAAAGACAATAAAGAAACCTAGGGTCTAAACCAAGAAAAACCCTTTCAAGTGAAAGGTAAAAACTTGTAGACAAAAATCTAAGAAAGCTTTTAAAGAAACCTTAAAGAACTATCAAGAAGCTTCAAGAAACTCCCAAGAACGCCACCATACAAAGCGTGGCTTTGTCTTGATGCCCCAGATAGTAAGCTTGACCTATTGAAGAAGCTTCCAAGTATAGATTCATGCTTTCTTGACTTTCTTGGAATAATTCTTCAACATGCTCGTCATTCACATTGATGAACGCATCATCCTCCCCTTCTTCAAAAGAATTTGCCCTCAAATCTTTAATAGCATCATCTGGCACATACTTCACCAAATCTCTAACATTGAATGTTGCGCTTACACCATATTCTCCCGGAAATTCAAGCTTATATGCATTCTCATTAATCTTCTCATTAATCTTGAACGGCCCCTCACTTCTTGGCATCAATTTATTCTTTCGTTTGCTAGGAAATCTTTCTTTTCTCAAGTGTAACCACACCAAGTCGCCAACTTCAAAACTTTTTGGCTTTTTGTTCTTGTTAGCTCGTGCTTTGTAGAGTTCATTGACACATTCAATCCTAGCTCTAACTTGTGCGTGTAGCTTCATCATGTACTTGATTTTAGCCTCGGCATCCTTATGAATTAATTCCCCTTTTGGAATTTCAATCATATCAATGGGCATTCTTGGATTGACACCATAAACAACTTCAAATGGCGTGTGTTTTGTGGCATAAGTAGGTGATCTATTGTAAGCAAACTCGGCATGAGCAAGCTTAATATCCCAATCTTTTTGCTTTTTGCTCAATAGTCCACGTAAAAGCACACCAAAAGTTCGATTTGTTAGCTCCGTTTGTCCGTCCGTTTGTGGGTGATATGATGTACTAAATAACAGCTTCGTTCCCACCAATTTCCATAGTGATTTCCAAAAGAAACTCATGAACTTTGTATCACGATCACTCACAATACTATTCGGAAACCCATGTAGTCTCACCACTTCCTTGAAATACAATTCTGCCACTTTCATAGCATCGTCCACTTTGTGACAAGGTATGAAATGAGCCATCTTGGAAAATCGATCCACTAGAACCATGATTGAGTCCTTTCCTCTTTGAGTCCTTGGCAAACCAACTATAAAATCCATAGACACGACTTCCTAAGGTGAATCTGGCACGGGCAAGGGCATATATAAGCCTTGATGAAATGTAGCCTTGGCTTTTTGACATGTTGCACACCTAGAAACTATTAATTGTACATCCGCTAGCATTCTAGGCCAATAAAAATGCTCTTGCAACATAGTTAAGGTTTTTGTTATGCCAAAATGTCCCGCTATCCCTCCACCATGCACTTCTCTTACTATTAATTCTCTAATAGAACACTTAGGCACGCACAAACGATTCCCCTTGAAAAGAAAACCGTCTTGTAAAACATAGGAACCTACGGCCCCCTTGGAACACTCCTCTAGTATTGTAGAGAAATCCACGTCCCCCTTATAGTACTCCTTGATTAACTCGAAACCAAGTAGTTTACAATTCAATACTCCAAGCAACGTGTGTCTTCTAGATAGTGCATCGGCCACTACATTTGCTTTCCCCTCTTTATACTTCGAAGAAAAATTGAAAGCTTGTAGAAACTCTACCCATTTAGCATGTCTAGGGTTCAATTTTTGTTGACCATGAATGTACTTCAAAGCTTCGCGATCACTATGCAACACAAAGTGATTTGGGCGCAAATAGTGACTCCAATGGTCCAATGCTCGCACAATAGCATAGAACTCCTTGTCATAGGTAGAATAGTTCAATCTAGCACGTTTAATTTCTCACTAAAATAGGCAATAGGGCGCTTCTTTTGAACCAAAACGGCACCAATCCCCACACCATTAGCGTCGGTTTCTACCTCAAATGGTTGTGAAAAATCCGGCAATGCAAGTACGGGTGCTTCACATAGCTTCCTTTTGATCAAATCAAATGCACGTTGGGCTTCCTTGGTCCACTCGAATTTTCCCTTATCTTTCTTCAAGCATTCGGTCATAGGTGCAACTATTATGGAAAAATTCTTCACAAATCTTCTATAAAATGACGCTAGATCATGAAACGATCTAACTTCACTCACATTGGTAGGTACGGGCCAAGTCTTGATAGCTTCAACCTTGGATTGATCCACGGACACACCATCTTTGGATACTACATACCCTAGAAACGTCACGCTAGGAACAAGAAAATAGCATTTTTCCAATTTTGCATACAATTTCTTCTCCCTAAGAACCTCAAAAACGCTTCTCAAATGCATTAGATGATCATTGAAATTTTCAGAATAAATCAATATGTCATCCAAATAAACAACTACGAACTTTCCAAGAAATGGTTTTAACACCTCGTTCATCAATCTCATAAATGTACTAGGCGCATTGGTTAGACCAAAAGGCATGACTAACCACTCGTACAACCCCACTTTAGTCTTGAAAGCCGTCTTCCATTCGTCTCCTTCTCTCATGCGTATTTGATGATAGCCACTCATAAGATCAATCTTGGAAAATAGCTTTGAACCATGCAATTCGTCTAACAAATCATCAAGTCTAGGTATAGGAAATCTATACTTGATGGTTATGTTGTTCACACTCCTACTATCAATGCACATACGCCAACTCCCATCTTTTTTTGGAACTAGCAATGTAGGCACGGCACATGGGCTCATACTCTCTCTCACGTAGCCTCTTTGCATCAATTCCTCTATTTGGCGTTGCATTTCCTTTGTTTCTTCCGAATTACTTCTATATGCTGCCTTGTTAGGTAGTTGAGCTCCCGGAATAAGATCAATTTGGTGTTCAATACCACGAATTGGTGGTAATCTTGGTGGTAATTCACTAGGAAAAACGTCACAATACTCTTGCAATACCACTTCTAATTCCACGGGCCTCTTTTCTTGTTTACTCTCATTCACTTGCACATTGTTAGCCATCATAATATATATACTATATTGTTATTGTTGATCTCTTTCTCTAACTCCTTTTCCCCAATTAAATATGCACCTTTTGAACTAGGGTTAAATTTAGTTATTCTATGATCAACTAGTGGTTTCAATGCATATGATTTTTCCCCCTTCCCTTTTCGAATTATATACACATTTGTCCTACCATTAAACTTGACAAATCTATCATATTGCCATGGTCTACCCAATAAGATATGACAAGCATCCATGGGGCATACATCACATAAAACTTTATCATGATATTTTCCAATTGAAAAGGTGATTAGGGCTTGTTTCGTTACCTTTACGTCACTAGCATCATTGAGCCAATGTAGCTTGTAGGGTTTTGGGTGATCGGTTGTAGGCCACTCTAATTTGTTGATCAAAGTTGTAGACACCACATTTGTGCAACTTCCCGATCTATTATTACGTCACACAATCGATCTTCCACCTTGCACCTTGTTAAAAAGATTTTCTCTCTTTGATTCTCTTCAACGGGCATAGGTTTAGAGTGAAGAGCTCTCCTTAGAACCAATCTCTTTCCTTACGTTTCACCATCAACCTCTTCGGCACTACCCTCCTCTTCTTCAAAATCACGTTCTTGCTCGACCACAATCTCCATGTCACTACTTCCCTCACACCTAGCTTTCTCTTCTTCCCATTCTTGAGCCGTCATAGTGCGTTTTGAGTAGCAATTGCTTGTTATATGGCCAACACTCCCACATTTGAAACACTTTCTATCTTCGGTCATCTTCTTGCTAGCTTCGTTTTTGGGCTTGTTATCTTTAGCATACGAACTAGAAGAAGCCTTATCAAAGGTAGGCTTGTCACTAGCCTTTGTGAACGTGCGTGTGAACGGCTTCACACTTGGGGTCTTCTTGGCCTTGAATTTTTTTTCAACCTTAATGGCCGCCTTGCATACTTCTTCAAACGAATAGTATTCGTGCAATTCAATCTTCTCTTGAATATTTTCATTCAAACCTGCAATAAAACGTGCTATTTTGTGCTCTAGAATTTCTTCTAAATCACACAATAAACATAGTTTCTCAAATTGACACAATTAAGCCTCCATGGATTGATTTCCTTACTTAAAAGTTTGCATCTTGAGATACACTTCTTGCACGTACTCATGGGGCACAAATTGACGCTTCATATATTTCTTTAATTGTGTCCAAGTAGTGATCTTGGATCGTCCCTCCTTACGTCTCTTTTTCTTGAGATTATCATACCATAAACTCGCATAACCCGTGAGTTTTAATTCAGCAATTTTGCACCTCTTTCGTTCATCATACTCCTTGTAATCAAAGAGTGTTTCAGCTCTTCTAACCCACTCAAAATATTTTTCGGGGTCTAGCATACTCCCATTGAATTCCGGAAAATCTAGCCTTGTATTTCGGTCATCATCTTTGGCCTTGTTCTTCCGTCTATGCCTTCTAGGTTCATCACTTGAAGATGAATCTTTATGGCATGATCTACTTGCTTTTATCCTTTCATATTTGTCTTCACTTGAACTAGAACTTTCAAGTGATTTGTTCTTCCTTGAAGATGAAGTTTTGTCACGTTCGTCAAGCCTAGCCAATACTTCTTGCAATTGTTGTGACAATCGCTCTATTTGACGATCCCTTCGCAAGTTATGCGCTTGATCAAGGTTCAAACCCCTTGGAATCCCTGGGATTTCTTCGTCACTTATTGTTCCTACACAAACTAGGTTAGTTTATGCAAAAATCTTGATTAAAAGATTGAGTCTTGATTGATTCTTGAAGCAAATAAAAACCGTTCTCCAAATCGCAACTCCGTGTAATAATCTCAAAAGTTTGAGGTTGCACAGACTTCGTTACTCGTCCAATTCACACGAAATTTTGACAAAATGTTCATCTACGTTTTCTGAATCTTCCCACAAAATTTAAGCCAAAAATTCCAAGCCAAATGTCACCAACAGCTCTGATACCACGATGATGTGATTCTTGATCCGAAGACCAAGTTTTCACAAGGATATGTTCTAAGCGTCGTCCTATACAGATAAATCACCAAGAACTAGGCTAGAACCGAGTTTAATTAATTAAAAGTCCACCTAATTAATTAAACCAATGAATGTTTTAACTAAAACACCCAAAACATCAACTAACTCGCAAGTTAGCCAAAGAAATATTTAGGTAATCCAACCAAAATATCACTCGTAAATAAATGTGTTTTTTATTAATCAAATTCATGAAAAGTCTCTCTCAAAACCTTGAATTACAAAGAATATTTATATAGCAATATTTTCCTAAAAATATTAGAATTCTAGCTTGAATAAAACTCCTTTTCCTAAAAATATTAGAATTCTAGCTTGAATAAAACTCCTTCAATTCGCCTTGATCTCCAAGCAGCCGCCACCTATTAAAATTCAATCTTGAGTAGGAATCCATCTTGAAATAGGAAACGTAACCTTGGGTGCCAAGTATCATTACACGATTTTCTAACTAACTTAACTAACTACTCTAACTAACTCACACGTACAAAATAATCAAGAAAATAAAGACAATAAAGAAACCGAGGGTCTAAACCAAGAAAAACCCTTTCAAGTGAAAGGTAAAAACTTGTAGACAAAATCTAAGAAAGCTTTTAAAGAAACCTTAAAGAACTATCAAGAAGCTTCAAGAAACTCCCAAGACTGCCACCATACAAAGCGTGGCTTTGTCTTGATTCCCCAGATAGTAAGCTTGACCTATTGAAGAAGCTTCCAAGTATAGATTCATGCTTTCTTGACTTTCTTGGAATTATTCTTCAACATGCTCGTCATTCATATTGATGCACGCATCAATTTGTGTTGTTCTATCCTTTTGTTTTCTTTTCCCTTTGAAGTTCTAAGCTTCCTCTCACTCTCTGAAGCAATCCAAAACCATTATACATCACTAAGTAATAGAGAAATTAATCCAAAATCCTTCAATAACATCAAACACATTTAGCAACCTAAAATGTTCCACGCATAAACCCAAAACCCAATTTTGTGCTTTACGAAAGGAACACCCATTAAAGTTATTACCTTTTCACTTGTAAAATTTGACTTGATAGCCTAATTTTAGAACATTAGTCGCAGCCATTAGCTGGACCATTTGTTTAGTTATTACCATCGATTATGAAAGAGTGTCGAGAGAATCAGGAGGCAATGCCAGTTTGGGTACTCGTGAAAGCTTAGGTAGTGATGACCTCTTTTAACCTTTTACTACCTACTCTTTGTGCCTAAGTTGACGATCACCTAAGATAAAGTGGAATCTTCAAAACTATACACATAGGACACTTAGACTTGACTCGATTTGGGTTGAGTGTTTATGGATTCTATTAGAAAAGATGATACTTATCTATTATGCAATTATAACATGTTGTAACTACATGATCACCTATAATGCAATGGATGCACAATCTGGTTTAGGGATCAGCCTCCATTTAAAATAATGATTACATATGTATGAGACAGACTCAGTATGCACAAACTTAATAGACACACTACGCAGCGTCATAGTAGAGCCTTTTTGTGGTGCTTTGAGGGTAATTTTGGAGTTTTACCCATCAAAGGATTCAAGAAAGATTTCAGAGTTTTTATTGGTGAGGGTTAATTTTGGAATTATACCCCAATAGAATTTTAGTGGAAAGGTTAGGGTCTTACTGATTAGTGGGGTAATTTTGGGATTTTACCCCTAATAGGATTTTAGTGGGAAGGTTAGGGTCTTAAAGGTAGATGGGGTAATTTTTGGATTTTACCATTTGAGATTTATAGGGGTAAGTTTGTAATTTTACCAACTGTGACACATTTCAGAGGTAGGATAGGCTTTATACTGTGGTTTGGAATTTTAAGAGGAGAGGTTTGGTTTTCCCCAATGTTTTGAAAGTTTTGGTTGAGACATTTAGGATACAAGATTAGGTTTATATCATGTTTGTGGCAATTTGAGAGGTAAAGTCAAGATTTTATCGTTTTTGAGGCATTTTGGGAGGTAAAGCTAGGGTTTCGTCGTGTTTAAGGCATTTTGTAAGGTAAATTAGGACTTTACTGTGTTTAAGGCATTTTGACAAGCAATTTAGGATTTTACCATAATTTAGGCATTTAATGGTATAAAGTGAGGATTTCGGGCAAGATGATGGATTAACGCGAGCATAACGTGGACATAATGGCCTAGGACACGATGTGGGCATAAAGCGGTTTAGACACGGTTTAGACATGTAAGATGATGATCATCATAATTGGTGATCAAGGACCAAGGATGCAAGAGACATGACTATTTTTTTGGTTTTAAGTTTCCTTCATATTTTTGCAAAGCTAGACTCCAAAAATTACCGCAAATAACATTGAGATGTGAAAACTAATTCACATAGTCACGCTTGCATGTGCACATGAATGCAAGACTGGAAGTCTCCACCTAGCCAAGGGTTTAAGTTTTGAATGGACTTTGGTTATTTGAACATAACTAAAGGGTCCATGGCTTAGAGGAAGATCCATTCACTTAACATTAGTACTTAAAAATGGCCAAAGTGAAAGGACAACCCCTTAACACAAAGTTGTGAGTGGGTGTCAAGTGCCACAGTTTAGAAAGTTTTGAAAAAGCCAAATGTTGAGCTATGAGCCTTAATCGATTTTAAACTAATCTTCCACTCCCAATTATTCTCGAATGTAGAACACATTCGTATATGATAGTGCCTAAGGGTGCAATTTGCACATGCATGAATGCAAGAAATGCCTAACGCAATTCTAAGAAAATTGTTAGCACATCAAACTAAATTTTTTTTAATTGCCCATTCATGCACGTAGCCATATATGTTTTAGTCATACCTTTCCCTAGTAGAGCCGCCAATTTTGTAGGGGCCTTTTTCACAAAAATGCGTAGTTTTTAGGTTTTTAAACCCATCTAGGTTTTAGGTGGATGATTCAATGAGTGAATTGCCACTAGGGAGCCTGGTTTTTTACAATCCAACCTTCTCTTTTCATATATGAGAAGGGGAAGGAGCTCCCCGCCACTAGTACCCAACAATTGTGCCTGTTAAGGATCGGCTATGCAGCTTAAATGGGTTAAGGAGTCGCCACCAAACCTTTACAGGCAATTTAGATACCGAATTGGGTTTGAATCCCAAATAGACTTGTGTGAGCGGTCTTCGAACCATGAGAGTTTTGAGAATGACTAATATATGTCAATTCAAGAATGATGTGTATATAATTTTCATTAAGATGAAATAAGCAAGTTTTAGTTCCTAGGTAATCATGAAAAATACAAAGAAAGCACACTTTAGATTTAGATGGTTTGTCAAGTTAATAATTATGCACATAAATTAAGATTAGGTGATCACTTCTTCAAGAGTCTACAAGATTAAGGGTCCCTATGGTTAGTTGTCCAAATTTATCTTAATTAGGCGTGATTATACTTCAAAAGGTCTTGAGTTAGTTATTTTTAAATCTAGAAAGATTCATGAAATAAAAGTGCAGAATTAAAAGTACAAAATTGAAAGAAATCATTAAAGTACAATATTGAAATATGCAAAGTATGAGTTATGCATGATTATGAGTTGTGGCTTTACTAATCAAATAATGAAGAATTGAGTCTAAAGAGATTATTCCCCATGACATAGTTCAACTAAATAAAAGTCTAGTTTATAGAGGACTTATATGTTTAACCCTTCAATATCATTAACTTAGAGAGAAAAAAACAGTGTGTGCTTTGTAATGCTAACAAAAAATGAGCATTAGGAAAACACCTAAATGTACATTCAAGTATGATGCACACTTAGAGTTTGCTCATAAAAAGGGTCAGATTTGGTTAAGTCTAAAGAGAATAGAGATGTCCAAATCTCTTCATCATAGATTGAAATAAAAAGAATAAAAAGGAGACTTGCAGAATATAAATATATTACAAAATGTAAAAAATGAAAGGGGGAGGGATTGTTTAAGGAGTTAAGAGGAGACCGATCCATGAGGATATTGAAACTGTAATTTTGTATTTCTTGATGATTTCTTCTGTACAACCTTTGAGTGGCTTATATACTAACAGTTTTCTCCTGATTTCAGATATATCAAGCTCTATCTTTTCTCTAAGTTTATCTAATACTAATCTTATCTTTTGTTGATCTTAATCCTTCTTGTTATCTTATCTTATTTTAATCTTATCTATTTGTTAACTTAATCTTTCTACACTCCCCCTCAAGTTGGTTGTGGGATTCTCAACACCCAACTTGTACAAAATTTCTTCGAACATCTTAATTCCTATCGCTTTTGTTAGAATATCTGCCAACTGCTCATTCGTACGAACAAACACAAGATTGATCATTCCAGCTTCCAAATTATCTTTAATGAAGTGTCTGTCCACCTCAACATGTTTAGTTCTATCATGTTGAACAGGATTCTCCGAAATACTGATTGCCGCCTTATTATCACATAGGATCTCACTGTGATTCTCGGGGGGAAAGCCAAGTTCGGTGAGAAGCTTCTTTAGCCAGAGAATTTCAGCAACACCTTTTGCAATTCCTCGAAACTCTGCCTCAGCACTAGACAATGCAACAACTTTTTGTTTCTTACTTCTCCAAGTTACCAGATTCCCACCAACAAGTGTAAAGTAGCCGGAGGTGGATTTTCTGCTATCCCTGTCTCCTGCCCAATCTGCATCGGTATAGGCCTGGAGTTTCAAGTGTTCATTCTTTCTAAACATTACTCCTTTCCCTGGTGTTCCCTTTAGATACCTCAGAATTCTATAGACCGCATCCATATGTTGAGCTTGAGGTTTGTGCATAAATCTGCTTACTACTCCAACTGCGTATGCAATATCAGGGCGAGTATGTGATAAGTAGATAAGTTTACCTACGAGCCTTTGATACCTTCCCTGATCTACCACATCAGCGGCTTCATCAATTTGCAACCCATGATTTGCTACCATCGGTGTATCAGCAGGTTTACAGTCTATCATCCCTATCTCAGTCAATAGATCTAGGATATACTTTCTTTGAGAAATAAAGATTCCTTGTTTTGACCTAAGAACTTCAATCCCAAGGAAGTATTTGAGGTTCCCTAGATCTTTCATTTCAAATTCTCGTGAGAGATTTTCCTTCAACAGCTGAATTTCTTCTTTATCATCACCGGTAATAATCATGTCATCTACATAAATAATTAAGCATGTAATCAGACCACCTCTTCTCTTCAGAAATAATGTGTGATCTGAGTTACTCTGTCTATATCCGAAACTCTTCATGGCCACAGTAAATCGTCCAAACCATGCTCTCGGAGACTGTTTTAATCCATACAAAGCTTTCTTCAGCTTGCATCCTTCACCTTCTAAAAAACCTTTTGAGAAACCTAGAGGAGGCTCCATGTATACTTCTTCAGATATTTCTCCGTGTAAAAAGGCATTTTTTACATCAAACTGATGGAGGGACCAGTCTTTGTTTGATGCTATTGAGAACAATACCCTGATGGTGTCAATCTTAGCCACTGGTGAAAAAGTCTCAGAATAGTCAATCCCATATACTTGCGTATACCCCTTTGCAACAAGTCTTGCTTTGTATCTTTCAATGCTTCCATCAGATTTATACTTAATAGTGAACACCCATTTACACCCTACTGCCTTCTTTCCTCTTGGAATTGAGCATTTTTCCCATGTCTCGTTTTTTTCTAGCGCATCGATTTCGTCTTGCATAGCCTTCTTCCATAACTTATCTTTCAGAGCCTTCTCAACAGTTTTAGGAGTCGTGGTGGAGTATAGACCCGTATTAAAGGCTAGGGCCGTTGTAGATAAATGCCCTGCACTTTGTTCTACAGGATATTTTGACCTCTGTGACTCATACTCAGGATCATATCGTCTTGGAGGAACCCCTCGTGTACTTCTTGGAGGCAACTGATACTTTGGGGGCTCATTAACTTCGCAAGAGTTCGTTTTGTTCTCCTGAAAAACATAGTTAGGAGAATCCGAGTCTTCACAAGTATTTTCTGTACTTACCAAACCACTAGAATCTTCAGCTTGGGCTGGGATAGACTGAGAAGGTGGCTGTACCCATGCAGGGGCAGTCTTGGTGGTGTGGCCTACTTGCTCTTTTGGATCAGTATGAGCTTTTCCTGGATAAGATAGCCATCTTAGGCTCTCAATCGATGTCTCCCCCTAACGGCTAAGATGGGGATAATAGTATTGTGATTCAAAGAAGTTACAATCCATAGTAACATACATACGATTTTTGACTGGGTCAAGGCATCGATACCCCTTTTGATACACCCCATAGCCAACAAATATGCATTTGATAGCCCGAGCTTGTAATTTATTTCTGTTTTGGCTAGGGAGATGAACATATACTGTACACCCAAAGACTCGTGGAGGAAGGGAGTGTGTGGGTGGAGTTGGTAATAGGTTATGAAGAGTGTCAAGAGGTGTTTCGTAGTTTAGACTTCTAGTAGGGAGACGATTAGTCATGTAATTGGCTGTAGCAATTGCCTCAGGCCAAAAATGGGATGGAACATTTGACTCAAACATAATAGCCCTTGTCATTTCCAGTAAAGTTCGATTTTTTCGTTCTGCAATTCCATTTTGTTGTGGTGTATCTGGGCAGGTAGTCTGGTGAATTAGTCCATGGGTAGAGAAGAACTGTTTCATATTCTGATTAATATATTCACCCCCATTGTCTGTTCTGAGGGTACGTATTTGAGTTTGAAATTGGGTAAGGATCATATTGTAAAAATTAACAAAGACATTAAATACCTCAGATTTGTGTTTTAGAAAGAAAACCCAGCTCATACGAGTGCAATCATCAATAAACAAAACATAATATGCTAAGTCATGAGGCCCAGTGTTAGGTGCTGGACCCCAAACATCAGAATGCACTAACATAAACGGTTTCTTAACACGGCTAGTACTAGAAACATATGAATGTTTGTGACTTTTAGCTAAAACACATGATTCACAGTTCAAACTTATTTTGGAATCTCTAAGAGTAGGGAAAAGATGTTCTAAGTACCCTAAGGATGGATGTCCAAGTCGTCTATGCCACATCCAGAGTTGCTGTTCTACTGATCCGCGAGCAAGTGCTGCATAACCGTTTTGAGACTCCACATCTACATAGTAAAGACCTTCCTTCTCAGTACCATGCCCAATGATCGCCCTTGTCTGAAGATCCTGTATCAAGCATAGATCAGAACTCATTAGAACAGTGCAACTGAGTTCTCTTGTTAATTGACTAACAGAAAGTAGTTTGTGAGATAATTCAGGTACAAGTAAGCAATTTTCCAAAATAAAATTCGGGAATATTTCAATTGATCCTCCCCTTTCAACCCGAACACACTCTCCATTCGCCGTTTGAATGAGGGTTTTTTCCGGAGTTGTGAATGTAACAAAGTCACTCGGGTCATGTGTCATAGTATCGATAGCCCCATAATCAATGATCCATTTGTTGCCTTTTTCCTTCGAGTTTTTCATTAGGTTACAACAACCCGTACTATTGGGGGGTTTTGGAATCATTTCTGGGCGGAAATGATTGGGCTTGCGTTGTGGGTTTGGGCCTAGGTCATGCATAAATAGGGGTTTGCTCCCTTTTCTCTCTTCACTTGCCTCGGTTGCCCTAGCCTCCTTGTCCGCCGTTTTCACTCCCTTCTCTCTTCCTCCCTCACTCACTTCAGTTGCCCTAGCCTCCTTGTCCGCCGTTTTCACTCCTCTTTCTCCTCCTCCCTCACTTTCTTCAGTTACCCTAGCCCCCTTGTCCGCCATTTTCACTCCCCTTTCTCTTCCTCCCTCACTCATTTCACATTTACCTTCGATTGTTTCGTGCTCCTCTTCGCCGGTGACTTGGGTCACTTCTTCTCCTCTGGTTGCTCGCTCGGATTTGCTACGTGCTTCTAGTGCACTCCCTTTTTCATGTCGCCTCTGTCCCTCGGTTCGCCTTTGCTCCACCGGAGGTTTACCGGCCTTTCCTCCGGGTTTTCGAGCTTGCAATTCCCCCCACCACTCGGGGTAACCTATTAACTGGAAGCACCCCTCTCTAGTATGTTTGCTTCCACAACAATGGGTGCATCGGAGGTGACTTTTGTCGTCTCCTTCGCGTCGGATCTGGGTTTTTCCTTCTCCTTCGCGTCGGGTCTGGGTTCGCCCATATTTAGACCTAATGGCTAGCCCACTTCCAACTCCAGGTATGCTACCTTCGTCTCCTCTGGTGAGTATCATCCTCCTTGCTACCTCTCTTCTAATTGTACCATATGCTTCTTCTGCTGTTGGGAGTGGTTTTTTGTTGAGTATATCTCGTCGGTCATCGTCGAAGGTATCATTGATTCCTGCTAAAAATTGGTATAGCCTATTTTGCTTTGTGAGTTCGTTGTGTATGCTTATATCTTCTGCATGTTTCATGGGATTCGGTACCCGTCTGTCGATCTCCTTCCAAACGGTTACTAGTTTTCCATAGTAGGATTCGATTGGATCTTTTCCTTGTTTCATTGTGTTTTCCCTGACAGTTAGGTCATACACCTGCAGGCCATCATATCCACTGCCGTATAGGGTTTCGATTCCCTGCCATAGTTCCTTTGCCGTTGGATAGTCCAAAAATTGTTGGACTAATTCTGATTCTATGTTTTCAATGATCCAAGAGAAAACCATAGAGTCATGTTGTTTCCATCTTGTGTAGCTTTGGTCGTCTGGTGTTGGTGGGGCGGCAATGATGTGATTGAGCCTGCCTCGCCCGCCTATGGCTAAGTGCATAAGCTTGGACCATTTGGTATAATTTTCGTGATTGAGTTTTTCACTCAAGCACACCGCCTGGTTGCTAGTTTCCTGACCAGGTTTGTCGGGATTTAATTGCTGTAGCAATTGCCACAACTGGTTTATGGTGACTGGTGATTCAATCACCTCGTTATTTTTGTTGGTTTTGTCGTCTGACATCAGGTAAGCTATGGATGGTAAATGATGAAGCTTGCTTAGTGTTAACCCAGGAAAACACCTTTGGCTCTTGATACCATATTGAAACTGTAATTTTGTATTTCTTGATGATTTCTTCTGTACAACCTTTGAGTGGCTTATATACTAACAGTTTTCTCCTGATTTCAGATATATCAAGCTCTATCTTTTCTCTAAGTTTATCTAATACTAATCTTATCTTTTGTTGATCTTAATCCTTCTTGTTATCTTATCTTATTTTAATCTTATCTATTTGTTAACTTAATCTTTCTACAGAGGACAGTTCCTTGAATATGATTCTCAAAGTTTGGATCTTGAGACTAGACCTAATAAAGTAAGGAGTTGTTCCTAATCCTTTACATCATAGGCAAAAGTGACATAAAAGAAAGGTTTTGGAGTTGATCATAAGAGAACATCAATGGTGATGTCTCTTTTGTTGATAAAGGCTCACCAAAGTTACATAAAGACTAGAATAAGTTGTTCATGTACAAGGAGGTTTGCATACTCTACACTCATTAAAAAAAATCCATTCTTAGACCCTTGAGTAGATGAATACCACTATAACCTAAGATGGATGGTGAAGGGAGTAGAACTATGCAAAAAAAAAAGCATATAAATTGAATTATAAGGGTCTTCGGTGAATATCGTTAAGGGAAGTTTCTTTGCTTGAGTCTTGATTGAGTGTTGCTAGGAGTTATGATTACTTATTTTGCTAAGGAAAAGTATGCCTTGAATGCACCTTGATAAGGATTGAGAGGTGGTTGAGAGGTTTTGGATGTGTTTGAAAGGATATTTGAATAGAGTAATAGTTTTTTTAGAATGAAAACTTTTGGACCAAATGTTCATAAAGTTTCAGGGTATTTATAGGCAAAGAAGGTCGGCATCCGAGCGCTTGAAGCTAAGTTTGGGCATTAACCACTCAACAAAGCATCATTAGCTTAGATCAAAAGGGGAGTGTACGGAGTCAGGATCTCTTTTGAGAGAGCGCTTAAGTGGTGGGCTCAAATGCACAAAATAAGCAACAAACACTCGAAACGTGAAGTAAACTAATTGCATGAAGCCATTGTGCATTGGAAGCACAATGTACATTGGAAGCCCGTAGGGCATTGGATGCCCATGGTCCAACCGTTGGATGCTCAATGTGGCTTTGCTCTAGTTCATGTTTTTAATGCTCACTTCCAACGCTATTGCTCTGAGCATTTTTGGGTTTACATGAATTAAGGGTTTATTTAGTGTGTAATGATTTGATTTTTGTGATTCGGGTTTTGTATTTTGGCCAAGGTAAGTGTTTAGTATGTTTATAAGTACTTGAAGAACTATTTCCATAAAAAATTCTTCTCCTCCTTAATAGTATCCTAGGCAATGGGATACATCTGATCAATGTCATTAATTCCCACTCCCCTCATTATAAGACCTCCCAGGAATATTTTCAAGAATGTTACATCTGCACAATCACTAACCTAGACCCTATAGGTACCCCTTCTTCAACCTATCAAAATACATGAACAATCTCTGGAAAACAAGTATAATGTACATCTTTATTGCTCTATCAACTACTAATTCTGTAACCTTTTCAAGACAAATCTTTTTTGCACTTAAACATAACTACACCCTTTCATGTAATACTCTTGCACTAAACTATGTAATAGCTTATAATCAATGTACTTGACTTTGTAAGGAAAGTCTCTCTTCACCAATACTAGTAAGCCCTTCTAATAATCTCCCTATCCGATAATGTAATCCCTCGTGATTTTACGAGTTTCATACTATATTTCTATTATAAAGTTGGAAACAATTTCTACTTTTATTATAAATCAAACGACAATTTATTTTACGGAATTTACGTTTAATCATTTATTCAAAATAATAGTTAGAGATATTTTCTTTTTTAATAAAAGTTATATTTGTTTTAGTCATCAAACCCAAAAGCCCAAATTAAATTCTAACCCATTAAGCCTAATATTTATTTTAAGTAAACCTTCTTATTTTTTTCAAAACCGTAGTCATTTAACCTAATGCAAAAAAAAGAGAGAGTGTGTGTGAAGCCTCCCCCCCCCCCCCCCCCCCCCCCCCCCCCGCTATAGCCTTCTCCCTTTCTTCTCCTCCTTGTTGCCACCTCTCTGCACAGCTACCACCGCCTCTAATGAGCCGTTGTTGGTCAGTTGGCCTTCCCTTTACCCCTTCCTTCTCCTTTTCTCTTTCTTATCCTTAGCTTTATGTACTAGAATGCATGTTTTGCATAACTATGTATAGTGTTTGTCTTTATTATTTTTATGGGTTAAATAAAAATAAAAAATGTACAAGATTTTATATTTTATGAACTATGCTAGGTACTCTATAATTTTTTAGAATTTTATGCATGAAATTATGGGTTAAATTTACTAGTTTTCAAGATTTAGGGTTTATGATATTATACTATTGGTTATTGTATGAAATTATAATTATAATGTGATTCAATTATGATGATTATGTAGTGTTAGTCTTTATGTTTTAAAGTTTAAATTCTTATACTAGTAGATATTTCATGAAACTATGATTAACATCTTTGTTTAAATTGATAATGTGATATTTAGAATGAATTGTCAGAATTTTAGGCATGATAAATTATGGTTTAATTGATGTAGTTTTTATGTTCTAAGGCTTAAACATTCATTACACTATGGTTTTTTTTTTTTGTGATACAATTGTGAATAATTTGATAACACTATATTCAAAATAAATTGTTAGATTTTTACTGTAATGAAATCTAAGTTTTATGATAAGTAATTGGAGGATTTTAAAGCTTATTTTATAGTATATTGTTATAAATATTACACTACATACATAGAACAGAAAAACTAAATTTATGCATATTTTGGGAATTTTCTAGAATTTTATAAATTTTTTTTATGGTAATTCATGGGTATAAGGGTTATAAATGAAAGATTTAAGTGTATTGACATGTTTAAATTTATCATTAGTACTATGCTATGAGTTTGGGTTAAAAAAAATACAAAAACTAGTAAAAAAATAAAATTTCTAGCATATTGTATTCTACTAACTAAGTTAAAATTAATTAATGGGGTATGTATTGATGAATTTCAATCAACACTTTTAGTACTATATTTAAACTACTAGCCTATATTTTTAGGACACTTAAAAAAATATGTTTCGGAACAATTTTAAAGCCTTAGAAAATTTGGCATGGTTGCTGTAAATTTGGTTGTTAGAGTGTTGGTTAAGGTTGTATTATTTGGTGTAGGAAGACACTTTGTAGAAGTTTCTTAATAGTTTAAAAAGTAGAAACTCATTTATTTTACTCAAGGTACGTATGGATTACGAAAAATTTTGACCTAGGGTCATGATTTAGGATCGAAAATGGAAAACTTAGTATCATATTTAAGGAGCTTTTAGAGTATTATCGTTTGGTAATGTTGTGTGGTATTTAAATAGTAATCATTAATACTAATCATGATGTGATTATATGTATGGTTTAAGAAATTAGATTTATTGTATAATACCCCGTATTTTAGACATTATATTAAAAACTTTTATATGCTAAGTTATATTTAAACTTAAATGTTCATTATATATTAGCATTTTAAATAAAATTATTTTAATAATGTTTTATTACAATTATATAACCTTAAAAAGTATATTGGCCCAATTATAATTATGGACCGCCTTTTATATATTTATTTTATAATTTTATTAAGAAAATTATTTAATTTTATAAATAAATATTTAATTCCTCAATTATTCCATTAAATTCCCAAAAAATACCCTCCAAAATATCCCGACTATCCACATTTATTCTAAAAAAATCTAGAAGATCTTAATATATTATTCTTAGCAAAAAAATCAGTTTAAGATATTTATAAATGATATGATAGAGGATATCAACTTCGAAGGATTGATTGAAGCTTCAAAGAAGGATGCTACCATGGGAGAGTTGTTGGCTTATGGAGACACTTGCATGTGCATGATAACGTGCAAATATGAATGAGGATTGGTGGACATGGGGAAAAAGTTTGTTTTCCCTATGAGTTTTCTCCCATTTCATTTGATAGGGTTTTTCTCATTTTAGGCATAGGTGTGTTTTTGAACTTTCCTTTTTCAAGTTTTATGATTCTATAATGTGTGGAAGCCATAGAGGTGATGATTGATGGAAGGCCTTGATCAAAAGCTAAAATCTTGGAGTAATTTTCGAAGATTGAAAATTTTGACCAAGGAGAAAAAATTTTAAGACAAGGGGAGGTGCTTGTTACATTGAACGGTGCTTATTACATCTTGTCGGTGCTTTATTACAACTTAAGTGACATGGCATGGGTATGGACGTGGCTACACACATGTGATTGGATATTTAGTGTTTTACTTTAAATAAAATAGGATTAGAGTTTTAGGTAGAATAGAATTCTAATTAAGATAAGATAGTGTTAGAGTTTTGGTAGGATTATGTAATAAATAGGTGGCATTATCCTATTGGTTATTAGGAGTCCTTTTATAAGTAGGAGGCCTAGTCACAATATGATTGAAACTCTCAAGCTATGGGTATAAATATATGTGCACCCAAGCTTGGAAAAATGAGATTTAGAGATTCTTTTCTTTGTATTCTTCAATAAACTTAGAGAGTTTGTTGTTTTTCTTTGTGTGTAACAAAGAGTTGTGAATTGGTGCTTAAAGCTTTAGATTCACGTGAAAAGTGTAAGAATTGAGGGTGCTTTGCTTTAATCAATTCTTAAATTTTCGCCCTAGATTTTAATCCTTTGGTGCGTAGCTTTATAGGGTTTTATATCCAATTCTATCCCTTTGTGTGGATTAAGGTTTCAATACCTAGATTCACATCAATAAATATAATTTTTAATTTAAAACCGATAATGTTAAGAATCGGATATATTTACCAAAGAAAATTTGAAAAATAAAAAATAAATTCAACCATATCTAATCATGGCCAGGTGCCATGATTATTATTTTAAAAAAAATAAAATTTATTTTATATTTATTTTATCCTAATTTAAAAGGTAGTTTTAGTTGAAAAGATAGTGTTAATTTAAAAAATAATATATTTTCAAAAAAATAAAAGTAAAATAAAATTATAATCTTATCATATCTTTTTTCTATGATTGATATTTCAAAAAAACATATTATTATTATAAAATTTTATTTTTTTAACTAATTCTATTTGGATTGTTTTGAATTAAATGATTTTAATTGGTTAAATTATTTAATAAATAAATTATTTTAAAAATAAAAGATTTTTCTGAAAATTTAGAGGATAGTTATCATTTTAAATTATCTTTTAGTGTTTTTAAATCCTAAAATTTATCCTAATTTCTATTATAAATAGACCCTTAAATCTCACATAATTCTTCACACAAAAATCATTAAACCCTTTCTACTTCTCTCAAACTTTCTCTATCTCTCTCAAATTACTCTATTCATCTATTTGGCCATCTGGTGCCACCAACAACCACTAGCCATCATGAGCCCCCTCTTTTCTGTAACTATTTTAATTATTTTACAAATTTTTTAGTTCTTAAAACTATTTCTAAATTTAATTAAAGTTTTAATATTTTATGCATATTATTGTGTTGCATTATGTTTATTAGTTCATGTTAATCGATAGGAATATCATCTTGAAGTTTAGTAGGAAGTACTAGAATTTAAGGTATGTATATGTGTTAAATCTTTTTATGCGCAATTGAATGTTTTGTTGAATTATATTGTGTTAATATATTTTTATTATTATGTATTTTTATAAATAAGTTATAATTGAAATTTTATCCATGCACCATTTTTCTAATATATGATTATTTATTTGAAACTCCAATTATAAAATAAAAGATATACATTTACCTTATTTTATTTAATATGTATCATGTTTCGAAAGGGCCGAATGACATTTGAGATTTCTTAATTTTCAATGAGCTCTAATAATTATAGCAAAGTTTTTGTATTTAAAGGAGTTATAAAAGGAGATTTATAAAAGGAGAGTTATTATTATTATACATTACTGCTTGATTTCATAATCAATAAGGGTTCATGCTTATTATTATTATAATTATTTTGCATTCAGAAAGGGGTGGGAGCACAACTTGTTTCAAGACTCCCATCCAACCTCATGTAATTTGTTACCTATAATAATAATAATAATAATAATAATTATTATTATTATTATTATTATTATTATTATTATTATTATTATTATACATTACCGCTTGATTTCATAATCAAGAAGGGTTCATGCTTCAAAGTCCACTTGTTGGAAAATAAAAGAAAACCCCAAGAATATATCCGTGATGGGATAACTAACTTAGGGGGTGTGCACACATAGGATCAAGGAGGGGATATAAGAAGAGAAAATTGTTTTTATTAAGTGTTTTAATAATTCAATTTATATTGGATTATTATAAAAGGAAGGTTTAAAGTTTATTAATATATAAGAAGGCATGTTTGAAATAAACTAATTTAAAAGTCAAGTATTTCTTTTAGCATGTATATGTACACAATGTTTTTACACTGACACGTATTTTCCTATATTTTTTATTCGCCCTACTTATCATTTATGATGAGTAGGTTTGTAGGAATAAATGTGCATGAGAGCATTACATCAAGAGGCACATACTAGTTAGGAGTTTTCATAATTTTTCTTAATCAACTTTTGTACCTTTAGATAATTAAAATTATTATTTTTTAAATAAATCATCACATATGTGGTCTTCTAACCGTGAGAAGGTCCAGTAATGAGCAACTTATTTCAATTCTTGAATGTGTGCAAGCAATTGGCATTGAGATGGAGATTAAATTAGTTTTAGTTTCTAGGCAAACATGCAAAGACATGTAAAGAGCACACTCTAGTTTAGTTGGTTGGCAAGTTAAGCATTATGCACACAAGTCTAAATTAGATGATCACTTTGTTATGTCCATAAGATTAAGGGTTCCTATGGCCAGTTGTCCAAGTTTATCTTATTAGGTGTGATTGTATTTCAATAGGTCTTGATTAATGTATAAGATAAAAGTGGTCATGCAATCTCAATACAAAGTAAGAATTATGTACAAAATTACATCAACCAAGACAAGTAATAAGAGTAAAGAGTCAATAGGTTAGGTTGGTAAAATACAAAGTATAATGCATGATGATTTGGAGAGATTGATTAATCAAATAAAGAAACAAGCCTAAAGAGATATTTCCTCATGATGTACTCCAACTTAGAAATAAGTCTAGTTCAAGAGACATCTATGATTTAACCTTAGAACATCATTAACATATAGAGACATAAACAAGATCAAAGTATGGATTATGATGCTTGAACAAGAAATGAGCCTTAAGGATAACTCCTAAATATGTATTCAAGTATGACACATACTTAGGATTTGCTTATAAAAATGGGTTAAATATTGATTGAGTCTAAAGAGAATAGAGATATCCAAACCTCTCCATCATAGACTAAATCAAAAGAAAACTTGCATAATGTAAATGGATTACAATAAATAAGATGCAAGGGGAAGGGGTCATTTGACAGACTAAGATGATACCAATCAATGAAGATAGTTCGTTGAATGATGTGCTTGAAGTTAGGGTTTTGAGGCTTAACCTAGTGAAGTAGGAATTACTCCTAGCTCTTTACATCATAGGCAAAAGAGAAATTAAAAATAAAAGTTTTGGAGTTGATCACAAGAGAGCATCAAGGATGATGAATCTTTGGTTGATCAAGGCTCACCAAAGATTGCTTAAAACTTGAAATAGATATTCATGTAGAATGGGATTTATACCTCCCACAATCATCACAAAAGGGCAATATTATGACCTTAGATTGGTATAGAACAACCAAAACCAAGTACTAGCTAAAGAATGGAGTAGAAGTAGAAAAGGAAAATAAGGAAATGAAAGAGAGTAGGGGTCCTCGTTGTTTACCGTTTAGGATAGTTATTTTGCTCAAGTATGTGTTGAAGGAGTAAGATTTCCTTGATTGTTTGTGTCAAAATTTGCTTCGATTGATCCTTTGTAAGTATGAAAGATGTTTGAGAGTCTTTGATTATGTATGAGAGTGTTTTGGGAGTGTAATTTAGCAAGAGACTACCCTTAAGAATGTGAGAAAATTCGACCCTTTTCTCATCAAATGAGTGGTATTTATAGGCAAAAAAAGAGTGGATTTTTTAAGCGTTAGATGCTAAGTTAGTGTGTTTGACGCCGGGCGTCAAACGCTCGGGTTGTGCGTCAGACGCTCAAGAAAGGAATTTTGCTCGGTTGAAAAGAGGCTTAAATGAGACAAGAGCGCTTATGGGCTGGCACACGAAGGTTGAGCGTTAGATGCTGAGGCTTGACGTCAGACGCAGACGCTTGCTGAGCTGGAAAGGAAAGTCAGCTTTTGTTGGACGACAAGCTGAGCGCTTGACACCCAAGGTGGGCGTTTAACGCCTTGGGTGGGTGCTTGACACTTTGCGTGGTGGTCTTATGAACTTTTGGCGCATGATGTTCGTGCGTCGAACATAAGAGCTCCGAGCTTGGGTTTTGGGTTTTGTTTTATGGTTTTGATAATGTGATTTTGTGACTTGGGTTATGTATTTAGGCCAAGGTAAAGGTCTTGGACTTAGGTTTGTGTTTGAGCCTTTTTGGGGTTATGTTTTGAGGTGTTTTTGAGTTTACACATACTCAATCTCGACCCAAGTTAAGTCCGCTTGTCAGGGTAGTTTTTTCATTGGACCGTTACATGGGGAGACATGATTTCGTGTCGACGAGTAGGTTGGTTTTTTTTATAGAGAAGAAGAGACAACTTTTTAGGTGGCATCACTAACATATATTAGTGATTCCCAAGACTTTTCTAGTAGGTGACATCACAATCTTAATTAGGCCCTTCTTAGGTATTAGTTTGTGGGTTTTTAGTGGGGTGAAAGTTGTGGAGGTGCATGAATAGATGGTTCAGTTTCACTTGAGTTAGTGTCTTGAAATGGAAGAATGGACTCATTACCATGCAACACATACCATCAATTGTTTTGTGCTCCACAACTGTAGTTGTCAAAACCTAATCTAACAAAATCAAATTACCTTGACACCATTTATACCTAAAATACAATTACCCTAACCTAATTCAACCTAATTCAGCAACATAAATAGATGCACAGTTCAACGTAATTCATAAAACAATGGCCTAATATATCAAAATAAATTCATGAAATCAACTCCCCCAAGTTAACTCAAATTCGTCATTTTGAACATATTTACCCATAACTAATCATCAATTTTGACATTTTAACATATTTATTGAACATAATTCTAGCAAAATTAAAATTTAAAACCATTAAAATCATACCTTCAATTGAAGACAGTTACACACGAAAGTCAATCCATCAACCTTGCCCGACGTCAACAAACTAGCAATTGGGAAGTACAATGGTGGCTGACAACATATGCACGGGAAGAAACATCGAGTAAAAGCGAAGGAAAAAGAGAGACGAAAAGGGAGTTAGTGAGTTAATTTACGGCATTTGGGAAATAGTCAGGTTGTGCGAGATAAGCACTGAGTGAGTTTAATAGGGAAACTGAACTTCCTTTGCCACATCACCATATATTCAACATGGGCAACAGATAACTCGTAAAGAAGAGCAATGAAAATAGAAGGGTATAAGGTTAGAATATTCAAAAATAAAATGAAGGTTGGATTAGTATTTACAAATCCGAGAAATGTTGGATTTTTACTATCAATTTTTCCTTTATATCTTCATTGCCTTAGTCCATATGAATCCTATGATTTCTTAATCAAACTAGCAATTCACTAAATATCAAGATTATATATACAATAACTTCTCATCAAAAAATTGTTCAGCAAGGGAATGTTGTCAAAAGCCATACACAAAAAAAGTAAAAATGTTCAAATGGAATAGGGCTAGGAAAAAGGATTCGCATTACCCTTTCTTTTATGCAGCTGTGTGGTCTCTGCAGCTTACTACATACTACAGGTACAACTAGCATAGGAGAGGCTGTTTTTATTGCACAATTCTTATTTTAAAGTTCTTATCCTGTCTCTTCTTAACAGATTATTACCTTTGTAACACAAAACACCAAAGATTGTGTAACAAGACTCAGAAAAATATCCCATCTTTTGCCAAGAAATAATACCTATCTTCCCATCTTATTGGAAGATCGGAGCCAGCGTCTCACTCAGAATCAGATGATGCTTCCACATGAGAAGCCAAATTGAGGGGATCAACTCCTTACGGATGCGTTCCGTTTTTCAACATTAAAATTAACGTCTATGAGCCCTGTTATACCAGCAGTTATCTTATCACCTGGTTTGACAGGACCAACTCCTTCAGGGGTGCCTGCACAAATTAATGAAGAGAAGTATTAGCAAAAATCAATCAAGCTTCCTGGATAACATGGATTTTGAGGTCAAAAGAACAGAGGGAGGTGGGAGGCAGGGATGTAAATTCACTATCAAGGAGGTAATATAGAACCTGCCATACAGCATCAGGTGAAACTAACGAGGAAAAAATATAAAGGGCCAGGGGCAGAACACAGATTGGATTTTGTCATTTCAGGTGCCGAGGCTCCCACTTTTCCCCCGTATGTACTGCCCTTGTATTGCGCACTGTTTGGAGCTGTGCTTGGCAAGCCAAACGAAATATTCCCTAGTCAGGAAATACTTATAGAATGAAAGAACCTTCAGTTTGCTGGAGTAAAGAGAAATAATTTAGCAAATTATTTCCCATAACCTCCCTCTTAATTCCTCCTTAAATCAGCCTTCTAAAGCCAAGAATCCAAGGTTTAAGCCAGCGAAAATGTGCTCTTCAATGCAGCTTAAGTCTTGTGATTTATAGCTCTTCAATGCATGGAAATAAGGCTATAACATTAGCTCTTAACTCTCCTTGAATCACGCCTCTTTTAAAAGATGGAGTTTAAGGCCTGAAACTCCCTTATAACTCAGCTTAAATGACTCACCCAAAACCTTCCAAGTTCACCAAGTCTAGCTGACCAGCCATTAAGCACGCCATTTTAATGTAAGAGTTCAATTAACACGCTAGCTTCTTAAATGAACCAATTCCTTGAATGATCTTAGCTTCTTTTATTCAACTAGCTTCCTAATACCTTCTTATTTACACAAGAAAACATATATTTCCCATACTGAAATAAAGTAAAGCTTATTAAACTCCACTTAATTTATGTTTGAAAGACTGGAGAATCCTTAGGCCGAAAAATCTTGCTCAATGTGGACCGTTTCCAAATCAATCCCCCCTCTTTGAAAAAAGTTTGTCCTCAAACTTTCGATATGAAGAAAAAAAAAAGAGTAAGATAAGGCTCAATGATGAAGGCATTTTTCCAAATCTTCATCAATATATAAAACGGACCAGCAAGGTGAACCAAGATATCAACCAAATTCTTCGAGAAAACCCAGCAAACATCAATTTTTAGCAAAAAGAACATTTATTCCATAGTCCAATTCTTCAAGAACTAAGGAATATAAAAGAAAAAGCCATAGTAATATCTAATTCTCGTAGTGCAAGATGACAATAGGCTATAGATTTCACCCTCACGGATAATTTCCATATTAGAAGTAGTATGGTTTGAATAAGAGTTGAAAGAAACCTTAATTCTACATGAAAAACCCTTTGGTTTCTCCTCTTCTAATTGAACTTCATACTTCCTTGTGTTGCTACAATCATCAACAAAAGTACAGTAGCTTGTAGCCTCTACCTTGTCACAATTGATTTTAACCAATCCCTTGTCATCATATATTCAATCATCTCCAAAAGTATGATTTAACTTTTGAGACGTGGTTCAAAAAGAGTGTAAAAGATCTTGACATGGATCTTTTATACTAGTTTGTTGAAATCATCACGAAGAACACAAGGTGTACTGGAATCATTTTTGAAAACCTTTGGTTGAATATGTTCCCCATCATCAACATCATCACAAGAGGTAGAGACTTGTTCTATTGATGGAACAACGAAATCAACCTACACCTCATTTTCAACACTTTCATCTTCATCAAGTTTATAAGGATACAACTTCTCCTCATAATAAAGAAGGGTGAGTGTATTTCTCCTTGGACATATACTAGCAACATGTCCATGTGTATGACACTTGCTACTAGTCCTCTTGAAACCCTCTTTCCTAAAATCTTGTTTCCTACCTTGAAATTTCACATTATTAGCAGAAGAAAATGGTTTAGAAAAATTAAAAGAATCAATTATCCTAGAATATGTTATTTCCATATTTTGGAGTTGTTCTAAGATAGAAATCAACACTTTAGTTTCAGATTGGCTTCCACCCATTGTACTAACAACGTCAAATTGTTTTAACTCCAACAATCACCAATAACCCTCAAAATTCTTGTAACTAAACAGTCACAAAGATCTCAAAGTGTAGTGCAATTTAGGATCAAGAAACACTCAAAAGATATAGGAATGAAAGAGATAAGAACAATAACTTCCAGACCTTCCGACGCAAGAACTGTTGATGCTTCAGCGCGTCTCTCAATAAAAATCCACAAAACTTTATGGACGAAAACTTTGGCAATAGAAGACTTCAATGCAAAAAGAATCACTCAAAAAGTCTTAGGAATAAAAGAGTTATGATGCAAAAGTTATAGACCTGATTTTCAGCACAATTGCGGTTTCATCTTCTCTTCTCTATTTTTATGAAAAAAAAATTTAGTTCTTTTTTTTTTTACGAAATTCTCACACTTCAAAGCCCTTACTCTAATACCACTTCATGTGTAAATGGATTAGGATCGTTTTGGAGAGTGTTAGGAAGATTAGAATGTGAGGACTTTCAAAATTGAACAAGAGAACGAATGGGATAAACCGCAAAAACTCAGCAACTTATGCACGGCTTGTGAGGGGTTTTTGAGCAGCAAATAACACTAAGTACTTTTGCCCTCAAAGGTTAACACTCAACTCACACAGAAAATAATGCTAAGGTTCGTGAATTCATAAAGACAACACTAGAATTTATCAAAGAAAATCTGATATTGTTGATTACAACATGAATTGTTCTTATTACAAATGCAAAGCACTTCCTTTTATAGATTAGGTAATTAGCCAAGGATGTAAAACTCTAAGTAAATGAAAAGACTAAAAACAGTACATAAAACTCCTTTAAATCCAAAACTCCCAAACTAAACCAACAATTACATTCACTAATGCTCTATATTTTGAAGTAAATAAATCATTTAAAAGGAGTTGAAAGATCAAGGAATCCAAGGAAAGAACAGCACTTCAGCTAGCTTTAGAAGAGGACGCCATAATAAATGAAAGAACCTTCAAGT
Source organism: Dysphania ambrosioides (assembly GCA_026401315.1). Classification (NCBI taxonomy): domain Eukaryota; kingdom Viridiplantae; phylum Streptophyta; class Magnoliopsida; order Caryophyllales; family Amaranthaceae; genus Dysphania; species Dysphania ambrosioides. The sequence continues at coordinate 7,912,367 of CM048662.1, forward strand.
TAAGAGAAATAATTTAGCTAATTATTTCCCATAACCTCCATCTTAATTCCTCCTTAGATCAGCCTTCTAAAGCCAAGAATCCAAGGTTTACGCCAGCCAAAATGTGCTCTTCAATGCAGCTTAAGTCTTGTGATTTTATAGCTCTTCAATGCATGGAATTAAGGCTGTAACATCAGCTCTTAACTCTCATTGAATCACGCCTCTTTTAAAAGATGGAGTTTAAGGCTTTAAACTCCCTAATACCTCAGCTTAAACGACTCACCCAAAACCTTCCAAGTTCACCAAGTATAGTTTACCAGTCATTAAGCACGCCATCTTAATGCAAGAGTTCCATTAACACGCCAACTTCTTAAATGGACCAATCCCTTGAATGATCTTAGCTTCTTTTATTCAAATAGCTTCATAATGCCTTCTTATTTACACAATAAAACATATATTTCCCATACTTAAATAAAGTAAAGTTTATTAGATTCCACTTAATTTAACTTTGAAAGACGGGTAAATCCTTAGACCAAAAGTCTTCCTCGGTGTGGACCATTTCCACATCATGGCATGAGAGAGTATTTATGTAATCCTTAAGTGATGTTCCTTTCTAAATGTTGGACATCGCTTTGATTAAAAGCTTGAAAAATCGGACCTTAAAGTAGTCCAATTTCTAACATTGGCTTCTAATATCAAATTCGTGCTTAAATCAAGTTTGAGCTCGATAGAGTTTGATTATGGCTTATGGAGCTCAATTCGAGTTTTATTCTTTCTAGCTCCAAATTACCTAGTGCTCACCTGAACTCGAGCTCTACTCGACTCATAAACACCCAAAATCTCCACATGTGTGCCAAAAAATTTTGATTGCCTAATACAATTGTTCTACTGGACTTCAATAGTTAAACTACTAGCTTATTATATTTGAATTTTGTAAGCTTGAATACTACCTAAATTAGTTTTCCCTTAAAAATACTTTTACACAACTAATTCAATGTCATTTATCTTTCTATTTTATAAGTTAAAAATTAACAGTTTCTTAGGTTAATCGGTATTGAACACAACGACTAAAAAAATTCTATAATAATACTCTTTCCATTCTAGAAAAATCAAATCACTTGGTCCCTTTTAGAATAATTGCAATATATCCCCTTACAGCAAGGAACCACTCATTTTATTATCTCACTCCCACTAACCTCACTTTCTCTAATCTTTTGTTGTTTCTCTCCCATTTGCACTAATTATTCATTGCTTGTCCTTAGACTTGCAAATAAAAACACTTCCACTTTCCCACTTGCACATGAACATAAATTTTCCATGTACAATCCGATTGCTCTCCCACTAACCCCACTTCCACTAATCTTTTATTGTTTCTCTCCCACTTGCGATTATTGTGGACAAAGGAAGTAGCTCCCTATGATTAGGACAATAAAGGTCCTTCAACTTGTGGCAACCAAACATCTCATCACTGATAGAGAAATGCATAAAACAGAAATGTCCCCAATTTATCTGTTAAGAACCAATGAATTAAAAAAAAGGCATAAAGCAAATACCTGTTAGGATCACATCTCCTTCTAAAAGGGTGACAAAAGAACTGATATGGCTGATAAGGAATGGGATTGAGAAAATCATGTCTTTGGTGGATCCCTCCTGCTTAATTTCTCCATTAACCTTTTGTCACATACAGTGGCTTAGATTTTTGTTGAATAATCATAAACAAGGCTGGTATACTTTAAAGTTTACTAACAAAAACATCACAACAAAGGAGGTATGATGGACCCACCTTTAGCCACAGCTCCAAGTTGTGAGGATCAGGCACTGCGGATTTGGGAATCTGCATTCATATTGGAAAAACAACTATTACAGCCATACGCTGGCCTGATTATCCATTGAATTTGATTGAAGTAGGAGTCTAGGGGAACATGTATAGAACACATCATCTCACCATTCCGCTGATGGGTGTAAAGGTATCCTGCCCTTTAGCTAATAACCACGGAAGGCCTGCAGCCTGATAGATGGAAAACATGACAACAGGATAACATCATATTATCGAAGCATCTAAAATTATAAAAGACTCCTCGCTTATGATAAGAAGTATTCCTTTAAACTCTCTAGTAAGAGGCTGTTAATTGTCAACCATCGTGTAACAAGTTCCCATTTTCTTCTTACGTTTTGCACTCTCCATTCAACATGTTTTGTGGAAAACCATACAATAACCAGGGTCCCAATGTCAAATTCACCTAATGTCTCATAGACTCAGGAAAAAAGAGCAAACGTTTTCCTTTAGATAATGAATAGAAGCTTTTAACAAAGAAGGATCAGTTTTCACATAGAATCTAAAGACTGTACATTAGAGAGTGCTATGTTTTGTACGCACTTTAATCATAATAACATTGAAGTCAATTCAGCAGTTGTGTATGACTTAGAATAATATATGAGGAAACTTGATGCCACCACCCATCACTACCATAAAAGGCTAACAATTTATTGCCTCAGGCCCTCAGAAGATAACACGGTTGATACAGTTAGCATAGGCATGGATTGGAAGATGGAATACAAAGTTATTTCTACAAATGGGAACAGTTCAGTTCACTACAAACACTTAGAAAAACAAATCACAGAATGTCTTCCTTCCAAGAGTAGGTAATAAGCAAACCAAAATCGAATCTCTGGAGTGTAAACACCTTTATTTTTCAAGAAGACTCTATTACTTCAAATAAGGTGTTCTTTGAACTCGTACATCATTGACATAGAACCAAGTGGCATAAATTTATATAATTGGACAGAGAAGTGGCTTCGCAGAAACCTTGCTGGGTTTTAAGCTTGCTTCAAAAAAAACTGTCAACCCATATATAGTCAGAGGAAGAGGGGTGGATTCAGGAAGGTCTTGATGTAGAGTGAAATAAAATTCATTAACAAAACAGGCCCGCAGGATGCAGGTTAAAAATGCTTGAATAAATGAGAAACTCAGTTAAAAAGTGCAATCTGCTCACATCAGTAACTGAATAAGTCAAACAACTCATTGTGCAAGTTCTTAGTACCTGGGTCCCATACTAGTCTTCCTTCCTCTAGACAGCATTTTGTAATATACATGCAGGGAAAAAAGGTCTAGCATTTGGTTCACTGAATATTTTCAAAGTATTGAATTTCTTTTTTATTTAAACTACATAAATTAAGATATGATGGTCAAATGTTGTATAATTGATCTCAAAGAGTAATTATAAAATTAAGATTTTAGAGGATCCATTAAATAGCCCAATATACGGAACTTTGATCAAACAATGAGTAACACAACTTTCACGCAATTCAGACGTTTTGGACACAAATTGGATTCAAACCAATTCAATAACCCATATATTCAAACTAGATTTTCCATGCCAATTCAACGCAAAAACACACAAATACATTCAATGCAAATAACGTAGTGAACTAGGCTGGAATACAAGATCAGTCAATGCCTAAAGCTATGAATTTGCGCAAGAACTCACAAACTGATGTTTAGAATGAATTTAAAGAAGATAGAACAAGGAATAACTCACAATACAAAAATCAACAAGTGAACTAGCTCCTAGGGCTGCCCTAATTGCATTGCTAAGATAAGCCATACTATTTAGCACTAATTAGGGTTCCTTAGACACCAACCAATCTACGAAAATTGAGCTATCAAGGAGAAAGATTCATAAATCCTCAAATCCAGAGAATTCTAAACAAAAACGTGTTTTTTTTTTCTAATTTTTCCTCGATGAATAAAACGCGTGATCAGCAACCCCATATATAGGTAAGGTTTACGAATCCAGTCATCAGCCAACTAAGCAACCAAATCAGCATACATGCCAAATCATCACTAAACACGCATATAATCCTAATTGAATAGCTAACTCCCTAGATTCTAGGAAACCAACTTATCTAGAAAATCTAAATTTATAAATCAGATTGTTTATTGAATGAAAACTCCTAATTAGTCCAAGACAACTACTTTCATATGCTAATGCCTGGGACCAGTCGCCTCGAAATCTGATCTCGCTCGTATTCCTCCTCTTTGCTTCTGATGCTTTCCCTTCTCTCTCTCGCACTCACTCACTCACTCACACTCTCTCTCTCTCACACACACTCAATTACTGGTGGGGCTTCTTGGTCTCCGGCGCATCTCGATCTTCGGCGCTTCTTGGTGATTTCGAAATCAAGGTATGTTTTTTATTTTGATTTTGTATTTTGTTGTGTACATGGGAATTGAGTGACATTGTCGATTTTATTTCTTTATTGTTTAACTTATCAAATATAATTGATGAATATTGATTTTTATGTTGATAATTGAGTTAGGTGTAGTTTACAGGCATGAAGTGTGTAATTAGTTTAGTATAATTGTTGGATGGTGATGTTTTATGTTGATAATTAGAGTTAGATGTGTCATGAAGTGTGTAATTAGTTTAGTATAATTGATGGATGGTGATGTTTTATGTTGGTAATGGAGTTAGATGTAGTTTATTTAGTGTAATTGGAGTTAATTATAGATTATGACATTAGATAACTAATTAGTTTAGTTTAATGGTGATGTTCATGTTGATAATAGAGTTAGATGTATATAATTTAGTGTAATTAGAGTTCCTTATAGATTATGGCATGAGATAAATAATTAGTTTAGTTAGTTATAAATAATATACATCTCCCCCCCCCCCCCCCCCCCCCCCCTACTGGTAATCACATCCTCTCTTCTCTATTGCATCTTTGTCTCTCGCAATTATCATTTTTTTGCTTCAATTCGCTTACAAAAACAAGTAGTAGCTTGTAGGATGAGTTTCTGTTGTAAAGTTCTTGAAGAATTATGGGTAGTTTCACTCATTAAACATCTATAAAAGGGCAGTATCACATTATTAGGCTATGATAAAACCAACAACTAGTTATAAATAATGTTAATGTTGATGTTGAAGTTGGATATGAAATTTATGTTGGATATTGAATTTATGTTGGTTACGAAATGAATGAGCTTATGATCAATAATATCAATGTGGATGGTTTCACGCAATCATCAAGGCTAATGCTATCATCAAAACTTAAAAGCGTGTATTGGAGACTGTGAAAAAGCAAATAGAAAGATAAATAATGGACAAAGGGAGTATTATTTAGGGTGGCTCAGCTCCATAAACTACAATCACCAATATCAATATTGACAAAGTAGACAAAAAACTCAAATGGAGCAAGTACAGCTTGTATGGTCACATCATGTAGCTTCTTCAAAACATAAGAGACATGATATGGCACTTGTAGATCACTACCTATGAGAATGATAGTTTTACCAAGCAGAACACAAGAAATTAAACTTGAAATGTTACTACCATTATTTATTCGTTAAATGTACAGGAAGATGCATTTCCTACTGTTCATGTGGAAGGACTTCAAATTACAAATCCAGGGTAGCTGCTAATTTGAAATTACATGTACATCAACTGTTCAAAGTTATACTAGCACCTCCCCACCCCCTTTCTCCCCCCAAAACAAAAAGATTTATTTTTTAAAAAAAATAAAGGGAAAGCAAGAAAAGATGTTTCTGTGTAAGAAGTGAACCAGCATTTGGATAAATTGAAAGTGACAAAAACGTCTACTGAATAGCTATGAGCTATGAGAGGTAATTTGAGCGAAGGAGTTGAAAATAAGCATCACCTTGATTGATGATTGGAGTTCCCTTGCTGTCATATCAATCCCCAAAGCATAACCTGAAAATCCAGATTACAGCAAACAAAATTTTCTTTAAAAAAAGATGGCAAACACAGAGCTAGGTCAAAGGCATATAAAGAAAGTATTCATCAGAAAGCAGAAATAATTATCAAACAGGTCACTAGGTCAGAAGCAATACTTAGCAACACCAGAGTGGAGTCCTCTCTAAATATCAACAAGAACTTGAGGCATAATTGGTCCACTACTTAAATATGGCTTGGAAGATAGCATCTTAATTGACAATGTGAGTTGGTGAACAAGTTCATGGAAACAAAATAAGAAAGTACTTTTAAGAATAATCACATCAGATAGTTCGAGAGAAAACTCCTGCAGACTGAATCTCAATGCCATTAAAGAAATTAATTAAGCATAAAAATTAAGTGTACATTATCAGGATTAACATAAATGATTGGTGTGGCCTACAACTCTTTTTGTGCTTATTTCACTTTTCGGAGGTTGCCATTTCACATTATAGAACAATATATCCACCAAGCCATTTTTTATTTTTTCTTACCTGTTGTTTAGAATTGTCCACTAATTTGTATGACCCCTGGAAAATTTCCCCTCTTCAAGAATTCCAAAACATTATCTTGATTTGGTCAGTAAGGAAGTATCATTTAACATATATGTTCTTCAAATCCTAGAATTCATGCCAATAATAAGCAAGGTTCTTGTAAGGAGTCTACAAGACAGGTAAATACCCTTTAGCTAGCCCTGAAAACAATTCTATCACAAGTTGAATCCCTTTCTACTCCATTTCATGTTGTCCATGGGAAAGAAACTTAAGAACATATCTGCACATGCAGCTAGACCAATCATACTATATCTTGCTAAAGGCACCATAAAGCCAGTTTATAAGGTTTCATAGTGGCACTCCGCTATAGAAAACCAGAGAAAGTGAAAGCACTATGAGATCTCATACACCCATCAGATATGTGGGAAGTGTGTAAACCCACCGCAGTTACTTCTTAAGGAAATACAAACAGATTAATGCTCTCTTACCCCCAACCACCCCTCCATCCAATTGCAAAAATCAATTGCGGAAAATCATATTATTCTACACCTATCAAAGCAGGACAACTACTTAGTGGAGAGCTAAAAATCATTCCCCAATAGATTCCATAGGCTGGCCAAAGCCCATCAGGAGACCTGAGTACAATACCTGTCCTTCAAACCGATGCCTTCACGCTTTTGAGTTGTGACTTATAGTATAGGAAGAGTCGTTGTAATGGCCCTAGGTGAATCCGCTCTGTTTTATTAATAGTTTAAAGGGAGCTATGATCGCTAATCTACTAGTGTCGTTGACTTTGCCCTTTAGCAATTAGACCTTTAGGCAAGGCTTTAGCCAGGCTTTCTCAGACCTTTATCAGGTTTCTCGGTCCCAAGCAAAAGGTCATGCTTGCTATATTTTGTTTAGCTCCGTCTCGGCAACAGTAGCCATCTCCAACTACCAAATACCATAAAGTTCTTATATGAACGGGAATACAGTTTATTTTCTCACATAAACAAAACCTACATGCTCAATTTCTTATATAAACTGGAATGAAGTGCACCCTCGTTTATAATAGACACTATAACCGCGCAACAGTTAGATTCTACAATGCTCATGACGCACTTGACGAACTTATAATTTCGAATAAAACAACATTCCGTTCAAAATAAACACGTGTATGTTCACTAATTTTATAAAAATTTGTTCTTTTATGTTAAGCTAGTGTTCTTCCAAGGTGCACCATACAATCGACTGTTGAATCACAACAATAACTCCTGAGTAAGAGAAAACCCACTTCAAATTTAACTAAAGATCGTACCCGGCGCATAGGACTCACACTCTAGCAGGGCCTGGGGAAGGCCAACTTAAAATTTAACGATTCACAATAAATTAAGCAAATAAAATCAAGAGCATAATTTTAATGGGACCTGCAATGTAATCCAGAGCAGAAGATTCTGGAACATCGCGAGCTTTCTTGGAAATGACAAGACCAAGCTCAGCTTCATAGTGAAGTTGGTCCATAGAAGCTGGGATTTGAATGGTTCCTCCATTGGCTAAGTAAGAGGATGTTGGCTTCATAAACAACACTGGCTCCTTAGGGATTGGGTTGCCTAGTTCTTTGGCGTGGTTTGCATAGTTTCGACCAACACAGATGATCTTTGTTCCGATTTCAATCAGTTTCGACATTTTTTATGAACGGATGGTGTTTTCTGGTTTATGCTGTGTTTTCACTTTTCAGGCTTTTAGTCAAATTTGCGTTTTCCCTACTCTATAGAGTGCTTTTCCGTTTTCTTTTGTATGTTTGATGATGGGCTAGAATTGGGTTGAAGCAGGATTTTTTGATGGAAAGCTTAGGTTTTTATTAATCTTGGAAAGAAGAATTTTATAAAATAAGCCAAATCTGTTTCTGCTAAAGAGGATACCCCTTGTAGGAAGAATCCATTATAAATAGATTCCAAAGCACCTTTATTATCCATACGAGTAACCAAATGTGCCAACATATTCATAAACCCTTCACACATGAGAAATAACAAAATCATCAAAGCATTGCCTATATTCTCTAATTTCATCAAATAAAACAAATAAAGGAGTAGAACCCCTTTCATTCTACGCTACAAAGGTCATGGCTAGGAATGGCAACGGATCGGATATGCACCGGATCCTTATGCATCTAAATCCAAATCCGTTTTTCCAGGATGAATCCAGATATAGATTCGCCAAGTGTGAAAAGTATGGTCCAAATCCAACGGATTCGGGTCCAAACGGGTCATAAACGGATCCAATACAGATCCTGCATATTTTGCCTAATTTTTTTGAGACAACAATAAATTTTAAATTTATAAATCTTCATTTTGCATCTACGACAACAGTGCAACGAAGGATATAAGTTCAATACTTGAATACAATTATATATCTACTCAAATATTAAAAAACGACAAAGTACAAATGAACAAAATCAAATTTTTACATGTCTTTTGATTAACAATACAAACAAGTACAATGAGTAAATGAAAAAATGGGTAACAGATCCAGGTACGAGTATGGGTATTATGGTTAGACCCGTACCCAAATCCATTTTTTAGTCAAAGACCCAGATCCGTCGGATCTAAATTTTGAAGACTCGTATCCACAAAAACCGATATGGATCCAACGATCCGGGTCGGGTCCAATACCTATTTTCATCCCTATTCATGGCATTTACAGCATCTCCTTCCACAATAACCCTTCAAAAGACCAAACCTCGCCGCTATTCGAACTCCATAGCACATTGTTGTCGATTCTGCCATCGGTGCGTCTCATGAGGAGTGTTCTCTCCCAATAGTGTAAAGAGCAATATGTCCCACCTCGACCTTCGTGTTGTCCAAGTCCCTAAGTTCTGCCTGGATGGTCGTGCACCCACAAAGCATAGCTCCCGTAATCTGCCACTCACTTAACAAAACCAGCTACAAAGTCTGTTGGGTCTATGCTAACATTTTCAAGTAGTCTCTTGTTCAAGTATGCCCATGCAGCCTAAGTTAGCATGCCAACATGGATCAATTCATCCCTACCAAGCCGAACTACTTCTCTTAATTAGTTGGTTATCTTGGCCATCGAATATAGCATGCATAATATTCTCTTGGTCCTAATTGCATCTCGTGCACACTCCAACTACAACTACTTTTCTATGCACTAGGCTGACACAAGTAGCCCATCTGCCTTTGCTAGCTCTCCATATAAAGTGTTTTAGCTTAGGAGGTACCTCCATTCCCCACATCGCCTTCCATAACTTACCTTCAAGTCATTCTTAGCCCCCTCCCTTCCCATTGTCCCTAGCCAATGGCAAGACTTAACCTTCAAGTCGCCCTTATTGTTCCCTAGCTAATACAACGTATCGCACTTCACTTTCGGTGATAGTGGTATATTATGTACCATTTTCAAATTCTTCATGGGTAAACATACGAACAACCATGTCCTTTCTTCATGACTAGCTACATGTATCAATTAGTTTATCCACTTTGAAATTGGAGTCATAATGTTGGTTCATTGTGCATAGGCTGCATTCAGCAATGTAAGCAACCACAGATCAGTCCTCACTCAAATTTGTATGGCATATCCTACCCTCTATCTTACCCCCTTTAGTATCAAAGCTTTCCCCCCTCCCCTAAACTTCTTTATTTGTAGCTAGGATCAAATCCCTTCCATGCATGTAGAATATTATAATTCTTATAGTACCTAGCCTTGAGGGTCGTCGTCGCTAAAGAAATTGGGTTATTGTGAAGGTACCAAATTTACTTGGCTATTAGTGCTTGGTTAAAAAGTCTTGATCACAAAATCCCATCCCTCTCCCTGCTTTCAGATAACAAGGTTCCTCACAAAGACATACAATGAATTTTCTCCCCCCCCCCCCCCCCCCCCCCCCCCCCTCTCTCTCCTTCAAACCAAAAATGTGCCATGATGGAATGAAGCTCATTAATGTAATTGGAGATCCTAAAAGAGCTCATCATATAGGTGGGAACAACATGAGCCACCATGAGAATATTATTCTCTAGCCTCGATAATATTTATTCCTTCCACCCTTGTAGTTTTATTTACAGTCTTACCTTCACACCAACAAACACCTATTTATTTGCCTTCCCAATTACTATTGGGATGCCAAGATATTTCACATGGCATTCCACTTCCTTAACTACAAGAAATAAAAATAATCCCTTTTCTTCAGTCAACAATGCTATAACCAACTTTCAATTTGGTGAGATTTACTATCTGAACCGATGCTCTCTCATATTAATTGATGATGTCAGCAATAACAGGGCATTTTCTCACATTTTCTATACTAAATAGAATATTGTCGTTGGCAAAAGATAAGTGTAACATTCTAGGGGATCCTCTACAAATCCTTGCTCCTTATATTATGTTCTCTTACGCTACATTAACACAAAATAGGAATGAATTAGGGGAGTGATAAGTCCCAATTATACTTATAAATTATGGTACTTTATGTCTTTTTGCATGTAGTTATTTGCATTTTAGTTTAGCTTTAGTCAAATTCTATTCATTTATTAATATATGATGCTTTCACGGGTTTTTGTAGTGTTTGTATCATTTTTCATGATTCTTGAGTACCTTGTATCATAGGATGAGTTCAAGATCAATGAAAGGGTCCTATGAGGCTCAATTCAGATGAAGAACATGAAGCTACAAAAACTTGAACAAAGGATGAAGCAAAGGAACATAATAGGAGTTAAAATCAAGAGGATTTGGTTGAGTATATAGATGACTCGACCGAGTGTGAGCATCAAAATAGGCAGAAAAGGGGCTTTTAGATGAAAAAGTGAAGAAAGAAAGGACACTTGATCAAGTGTGCAGAGCACTCGATTAAATCCCCTCTTGTTCAAAATTTGCTCAAGAATCTGAAGAAAAAGTACACACTCAACCGAGTGCTCCCCGTGCTCTATTGAGTGCCTTAGTTTTGGGTCATTTTTCTACCCGTATTCACTTGAAGCCCAAACTCTTTGTATAAATATCTTATTCTTTTCTAGGTTATAACTAGTAGAAAATGGTTCAATTGCCTAGTTAAAATAGCTTATTTGCTTCGGTTATACGGGAAAATTACTTATGAAATGGTGCAATTGCTTCAATTCAAGAGCAACGTGAAACCATAATGTATAATGTAATCCTGAAAAAATTGTTCTTAAGAAAACATGAAAAAATTGTTCTTGAGAAAACTTGAAAAAATAATGAAATTTAAACTAATTTAGTTATTAAGAATCAACTGGAACCATAATGTATAGTGTAAACACATGTACCAACAAATTCTATACAATAGATCGATTATAAATTTTGATTGAGTTTCATTTGTAAATAGGACCATTCCAAATATTTTAATATGACTAGGTACCTGTTTACAAACATCGATAATGACAACATTATCATACAAGAACCAAACACTTAACAACCTCCATGATGAGAATAATCTTCAATTGAAGACAAATAAAACACAATCCAATATTGTTTTCTTGCTTCAAATTGGAAGCTATCACAAATTCAATTCTATCATTGATATATGATCTTTCTCCATATGAATTAATTTAAGTGTTAAAGTTTAGCAAACATACCCCAACAAAATCTTGACTACTACGATGTGTTTAAACTATTTCAAAGACAAATCACATGATGTAGTTTTCACACTCGGTATTTCTCACTTGCTGAGGGCACTACACTATATAGGCTAAAATAAATAAAGTGTAAGAAAATCAAAGAGTATATGTCATCTAAAGGTATATATACCTTAGCCGAAGTCCAATTTTACCTATTTCCTATTATGTGCCAAGTACTCACTTTGTGACTTCGAAAAGCTATAATGTACCCAAAACAAAAGACAAATATTTATGTAGGAGTATAAGATCAAATGGTATAACCTAGACTTAAAAGGATCAAATGAAAAGTTTTTAACACTTACGTATTCATTGGTTCCTTAATTGCCATTTTTTAAGAGGATCGAAAATATAGACTGCCCTTTTTTCTGAAGAAAGTACTAGGAGGATCTAGTGATTTCTATAAAATTAAAAATTAGTATATTCTTGAAAAAGAAATCATATATTTGCAAACCTAGGATAAATAGTTGGAAATTCATACTTTTCATTGTATGGGCACATGATGAATTGTTTAGAGCTCGACCATCTTGTTACATGTGCCATATATGACACAACACTATTCCTATCATTTGTGGCCATGTTTATAGAAATCAAATTAGGGCACATGAACCCTATGGAGCCCTCTACTCCATTGTTGTCGCACAACTCGTGACAAGCTCTATATCGATCATCCCAAGGAACACATAATAAGTACTACATTAGAGCTAAGAAATAGTTAAAAGGATCACTAGTAGAAATTAGCAAATATGCAGCGGGGCTTTTAGGACTATATGCAATGGGTATTGGGATATACACTGCATATAGTACTAAAAACCCCACCGCGTATAGGGATATACGCTGGATATTAATCATCCATTAGCAATGCAATTTGCGACGGGTGTTGGGATATACGCTGCATATTAATCATCCATTAACAATGCAATTTGAGGCGGATCTTGCTTAATAAGCCGCATTTTACTAGTTTTAATTAATTAAAAATGAATAAATTACAATTAATAAGCGGCAGGTATCTCTTAGAGCGGCCGCATATAGATTAGTTTTTTTTTTCATATCCTTTAATTTGGTCCCTACTACGCCAAATCTGCTATATATATATTACCAAAACCTGCTATATTACCAAAACCTTGTATACATTTCTGATGGTACCAAAACTTGCTTTTATATTGCAATTACTAGCCATTTACACATATTGTAATCAAAAGGTATACATATGATGATTAGGAACTCATTTATATACTATTAGGGTCATAAATCACCCATTATGGGACATCAAAACTGTGAAACAATAAATAAACAAAGTGTACAAAAATATACAATGTTATCATCATGAAAATACACAAGAGGTAAGGTAATCTAAAATAAATTATCAAACCAATACATGGCCAATTTGTTACGAACCTTATCGATTTTTTTGGTGGAGAAGGTCTCCTCATTGAATCTTTTGCATACCTAAGATTGATTAACATATAATTAAAGTATATATGCAATGCAATGTATTTCAAAAGAAAAAAAATCAAACACACTGAAGACTCCACCTTGATGTATACATCTTGTTACCTTGATATTTATGTATATGTATATGTTTGATACAAGTATGGATGATGGAAGTCAAAATGGAAATACAAATCCTATACTAAACTCACGTAACTTGCCTCATACCATGCAATATATTCATGCAATTTATACGTTGTAGTTGATATGTGTCTAATGCTCATGCTCATGTTCCTACGCTCATGTTGCTTTATACGTTCCTACGCTCATGCTTATGTTTCAATAAGTTGTTGTTAGTGGATAATGATTAAATGTTTTTCAGCTAAGCAATTCAAGCAATTCAAATTAGCTCCTTAAAATAAGGAATTTGTTATCCCATGCACTTCAAGCATTTGAATTAATTCAAACTCTATCAAGATAAGGATGAACAATATTCAAAGTGCTCTTCCTAAGCTTAAGGAGTTGAATTGAAGATATACTGGGTTGAACAACTTTATTGGATGTGCTCTCGTAAAAGAAATTCAGTCAATAACCGAAATGCGAGCTATTCGGAGAATCTGTTACATTTCAAAACCTTGAAGCAGTCAGTCAAGACCCTGAAGCAACGACTTTTTGAATAAAATCAGTTATGAAGCCTATCCGTTGCACGTATGTCTATAAATAGATTGAAGTTGAAGCATTTAAGAATAACAAGAAGCTTTCCAACGTGATACATTCAAGCTACAGCAAAATTACTTTCCTCTCTAGTGCTTACTCTTTATTGTAATTTAGAATTGAGAGAAAAGATTATAAAGTATATCTTGTGAGTGAAAAAGAAATATCAAAAGAGAGATATACCTTGAGTAAAGTTTATAATACTCAAAGGTTTAGAAAAAGAAAAGAGATTTTTATTTCTAGGAATTGAGACGCTAGAGTGTAGCTAGGGAAAGCTACGGTAAGAAGATTGGGTGATAATCTTCGAAGGTGGCTTTAGGTCTCTAAAGGAGGAAATAAAGATCGTTAAATCCTAAGGGTAGGAAACCCTAGGCAGAGACGTAGGCACATTGCCGAACTTCGTAACAAATACTCGTCTACTTTACTTGTTGCATTTACATATTCGTTTGCTTTACCTAATTCTTTCATCTCGTAATAACCTATTCTGTTCAAAAGTCTAAAACATACTTCAAGCCCTTGAAACCTGTTTTAATTATTTTTCGCATCTCAAAACCAGTTTCAAAGCCTTGAAAGCCTAACTCGAAAAACGACCATACTCTATTCACCCCCCCTCTAGAGTATATTGATCCTATTCTATCTCCTATTGATTCTTCAATTGGTATCAGAGCTATACTCACTAAAAAGGATTTAAACATCTTTGAGGCATCATGAATCAAATAGGTGATGGTGGTTTTGCTCAAGGACGTTCCTCAAATCGTCCTCCATTGTTTTGTGGGAATAACTTTGCCCATTGGCGCTCCCTAATGCAAATGTTTCTCATAGATCAAGATATTGAATTATGGGACATCATAAAGAAAGGTCCTAAGGTGCCCATGAAGAACGATGAAAGTGGCGTTCCAATCCCTAAAGAAGATGGTGACTTCACTCAAACCGATTTGGAGAGTATTGCAAAGAATTATCGTGCTATGAACTTGCTCTATTGCGGATTGGATGCTAATGAGTTCAATAGAGTCTCCTCTTGTAGAAGTGCGAAGGAAATATGGGACAAGCTAGTGGTTACTTACGAAGGAACTAGCCAAGTGAAGGAAACAAAGATAAGTATCTATCTCCGGTAATATGAATTGTTCAAAATGACTAATAATGAAAACGTGAAGGAGATGTTCACAAGATTCACCCAAATAGTGAACAATCTGGATTCTCTTGGCAAATCATTCACAAATGAAGAAAAGGTTCGAAAGATCCTTCGTTGTCTTCTCAAATCAAAGTGGGGTCCTAAAGTGACGGCAATAGAAGAAGGTCAAGACTTGCGAACATTGCCCTTGGACGATCTTCTTGGAAAACTTATCACCAACGAAATGTCCCTAAATGAAGAAGATGGAGAACCAGCTTCATCAACTAAGAATCTAGCACTTAAAGCTAAGAAGGAAGAAGTCTCCAATGAAGATGGCGAAAGTGATGATGATGAGGATGATGAAGATCCTTTTGCGCTTATTGCTCAAAGTCTAGCGAAGATTTTAAAAATGAAGAAGTAATTTCCAAGAGGAAGAGACAACTATCATCCTAATAAGTATAAAGGTAAGTCATCTAACTCAATGAATAAAGTTAATACACTAACTTGTTATGAGTGTGGAGAAACAGACCATCTTGTTAAAGAATGCCCTCAACGAAAGAAAAAGGCATATCCTAAGAGGGATTTCAAAAAGAAGGCTATGGTAGCCTCATGGAGTGATTCGGAATTGAGTGACGAAGAAGAAGAGCATGCAAATCTATGCTTGATGGCAAATCACGAAGAAAGCGAAAAGGGAGAGCATCTTGAGGTAATTGTGAAGAATTTAATGTCAAGCCCTACAAATGTTCTATCCGAATTTTTGCAAAGTATGATAATGAATGAAGAAAGTTTGATTCTTGAATCAAAAATTCTCAAAGAAAGGCTTAACAAACAGGTAAGTATTTCAAAAAGTCTCTCAAAGGAATTATGTGATCTCAAAGCTACCCAGTCAGCTTTTGAAAGCAAGGTCAAGGCCGCGGAGTCATCTCTTGAAACGCAGGTCAAGGCCTTGAAAACTGAAAACACCGTTTTAAAGAGAAAGCTCGCCTCTTTAAGTTATTGCAATGATAACTTAGAGAAGAAGAAGAAGCTTCTGGTTGGGAAGTGTAGAGAACAACATAATGCCTTGGTTAAATTTACTCATTCGGAAGCAACCCTAAACAAGTTGTTAGGGGTACACCAAGCCTCCTTAAACAAAAGCGGTCTAGGTTTCAATAAAAACTTTCCAAAGAAAAATTTGACCACTTTTGTCAAAGCAAAGGATACTTGGAGTACACCTACATGTTTCTATTGTTGCAAAAAGGGTCATACCAAATTAACATGTCCTTTTAGAAGGAATGACCCTCATATTATTAAGAACTCTTTTCCTATGTATTTTCGAGACCAAGTGAAGCAAATATGGGTTCAAAAAGGGACTAGACCTCCTAATATGGTCCATCTCGAGTATGAAATCAAATTTGTAAAATGGTCTAGAAAGGTTTGATGTCTTTTTATTTTGTAGGAAATTACCAAGAGCAAAGATCATAAGTGGATTCTAGATAGCGGTTGCTCTCGGCATATGAGTGGAAAATCTTCGTTATTTTCAATAATCAAAGAGCAATCTTCCGGAAGTGATAAAGGAAAATGCAGAATTATTGGCATTGGAAAAGTTGGTGAAATCGAATCAAACTCTATAGATGATGTTTATCTTGTCGAAGGTCTAAAATACAACTTGCTTAGCATCTCTCAATTATGTGATAAAGTTTCTAGTGAAAGCTTGAAGTGTTTCAAAGCCACGACAGGTGACTCAAGGCTTTGGCATAGGCGTCTAGGCCATATTAACGTGCATACTATAATGAAGCTTTCATCAAAAGATTTAGTACGTGGCCTCCCTAGAATGGATTTCAAAGACTTTGAAATATGCAAAGCTTGCGCTAGAGGTAAACAAACCAAAAGCTCATTTAAAGCAAAAAAGGTTGTAAGTACCTCTCGACCCATTGAACTTCTTCATATTGATTTATGCGGTCCTATGCGTGTCAAATCTCCCAAGGGAAAACAGTACATCCTTATGGTAGTTGATGATTTTTCAAGATTTACTTGGGTTTCATTTTTAAGAGAAAAATCTGAAGCTTTACAAGAGTTTTCAAAAATTTGCAAAGAGCTACAAACTATGAAAAACCTACCTATTGTTGCCGTAAGAAGTGACCATGGTAGAGAATTTGATCAACTTAACTTTGACAAATTTTGTGCAAAATATGGTATTTCTCATAATTTTTCGGCTCCTAGAACACCTCAACAAAATGGAGTTGTGGAACGTAAGAACCGAACTCTTGAGGACATGTCTAGGACTATGCTTTTAGAAAATAGTTTACCAAAGTATTTTTGGGCTGAAGCTGTTAATACAGCTAATTACATTTTAAACTATTGTCTAATAAGACCTATTTTGAAGAAAACTCCTTATGAACTTTTCAAAGGTAAAAAGCCTAACATTTCGTATTTTAAACCCTTTGGATGTACATGCTTTGTTCATAATAATGGCAAAGATAACCTAGGGAAATTTGATGCTCATAGTGATGAAGCAATCTTATTAGGATACTCTTTAAATTCGAAAGCTTATAGAGTGTTTAATAAGCATACAAAAATTGTTGAAGAAAGTATTCATGTGATCTTTGATGAAACCGAGAATGGTATTTTGAGTGACATTTTTACAGGTTTAAAGTTAAATAAACATGAAGGATTTTCATCTGATGAAGATGAAAGCTTATCTGATGAAGAAAGGCCAGAACCTGTTCGTAATATGCAAGATCCTATAAGAAATGCAGATGAGATAGATCAAGACCATGATGCGTTGGCTCAAAAGCCTGACGAGTCATCTCAAAGCCTTGAAACTCCACTTCAAGAATCAGTACAATCAATGGAAATCGTTTCAAGACCCTCAGAACTATCTCCAGGTCTTGAAGGAGTACTTCAACAGCCAGATTCTACTCCCTTGATGATGAGACGAAAATTTAAGCACTCCTCTTCTCACCCAATTGACAATATCATTTCCGATCCAAAGTCTGGTATACAAACTCGTTCTAGTGCTAAAAATCTTTGTGCATTTCACACTTTTGTATCTCTTATAGAACCAAAGAACATTAGTGAAGCTCTTCAAGAACCGGATTGGATCATTGCAATGCAAAGTGAGCTCAATGAATTTGAAAGGAATAAAGTTTGGACACTCATTCCACGTCCTAAAAATCATTCAATCATTGGAACAAGATGGGTGTTCAGAAATAAGCTTGATGAAAATGGAAAGATCGTACGAAATAAAGCACGCCTTGTTGCCCAAGGATACAATCAAGAAGAAGGCATTGATTATAAAGAAACATTCGCTCCTGTAGCAAGAATGGAGGCTATACGTATGTTACTTGCTTTTGCCTCATTCATGTGCATTAAACTATTCCAAATGGATGTAAAATGTGCATTCCTAAATGGCTACTTACAAGAAGAGGTATATGTTGCTCAACCTCCCGGTTTTGAAAATGAACAATTTCCAAATTATGTTTTTAAACTTGACAAAGCACTTTATGGCCTAAAACAAGCTCCAAGAGCTTGGTATGAACGTTTGTCAAAATATCTTTTGGAAAATGATTTTAAACGAGGTTTAATTGATAAAACTCTTTTTGTAAAAACCAAAGGTAAAGACATTTTAATTGTTCAAGTTTATGTAGATGACATTCTATTCAGTGCTACTAATGACTTGTTATGCAAGGAATTCTCTGAGATTATGTGTAGGGAATTCGAAATGAGCTTAATGGGAGAATTAAATTTCTTTCTCGGACTACAAGTCAAACAAGAGAAAGGAGGCATCTTTGTTAATCAAGGAAAATATACAAGAGATCTCCTAAAGAAATACAATATGACTCAATCAAAAGAAGCAAAAACTCCTATGAGCTCCACCTTATTTCTAGATCAAGACGAAAGTGGCAAGTCCGTTAATCAAAAGGAATATCGAGGTATGATTGGCTCTCTTCTCTATCTTACCGCAAGTAGACCCGATATTATGTTTAGTGTGTGTATGTGTGCACGATTTCAAGCTAACCCCAAGGAATCTCATCTAAGTGCCGTAAAAAGGATACTAAGATATCTCAATGGGACTAAGGACTTCGGTCTTTGGTACCCTAGAGATAGTAACTTTGAACTTGTTGGATATTCGGATGCCGATTTTGCAGGTTATAAAGTGGATAGAAAGAGTACTTCCGGATGTTGCCAATTTCTAGGATCATCTCTTATTAGTTGGCACTCGAAGAAGCAAAATTCCGTAGCCCTATCCACAGCCGAGGCCGAATATATTGCGGCAGGTGCTTGTTGTGCTCAACTCATTTCGATATCTCAATAACAAATTGTAATGTAGTATAATTAAATCACATACGCCACGTAATGCAGTAGTATATACGCATAATAACAAATTATAGAGAAAGCGTACCTTAGCTCCCCCTAAATAGATGCCTCTTTATTTAGCATACCAAGCTCGAACCGAATGAAATTAAATCGTTCTTCACTTAAGGGCTTAGTAAAAATATCGGCAAGTTGAAATTCAGTAGAAACAAATGAAATATTTACGTCACCTTTTTCAACATGATCACGAATAAAGTGATGTCGAACATCGATGTGCTTGGTTCGTGAGTGTTGCACCGAATTTTTTGTAATTGAAATGGCACTAGTATTATCACATTTAATAGGAATGCCTTTGAAATCAAGTCCAAGGTCTCGAAGCTGTTGAGATATCCGGTGCCCTCTACCTCACCCACTCCTCCTTCATCTCCTCTCCCGGAACAATCTCAGGTCAGCCCCAACAAATCTCCAGAACATGTGGACCCATCTCACTCCGAAGCAGAAATTCGGTCTTCTCCTCCTCCTCCTCCACCTCCCGAGGAAGAACCCCCAGTTCCTAATGAACCCCTTGTTCCTGAAGAACCCCTAATTGCTGCTGAACCCATTGTCCCTTCTCCTCCCAGACTTGAGGTATCTACTTTTCTTCAAACCCCTTTTGGTTCTTATCCTCAATCATGGTTTAGAACTTGTCAGCTAGCTGGTGTTTTGCAGGATGGTTTTAGAAATAGGCGTGTCTGTGTTAGTGAATTAGTTGACCCTGCCCTTTTACGATCTTCTAAATTGGGTGGTGTTGGTCTATTTTTGGAGACCTCTTTAGCCAGAATGATTAATGTTGGTGATAGGTTCTACCCTCGTCTTACCCGTTTGTTCTACTTAAATATGCAATCTAAACGTGAACAAGGTGTCCTAACCTTGAACACGATTGTCAAGGGTATACCCGTCTCCTTAAACCCTGAGGTCCTTTCCAAGATCTTGAAAGTCCCCAATGAGGACTGGTCCAATTCTCAGCCTGAGTATTTTGAGTGTGTCTCCCAGGCTAAACAGACCCTATTTATACCGAATCCCCCTCTGCCAAAGCAGCTGACCCACAATGTTTTACAGGTAGAAGCCAAAGTTATTTATGCTTTATTGGTTAGGTGTGTTGTCCCTAAGGCCAATTCTCATGAGCTTATAACTGACCAGTGTCTAGCCTTGCTATTCTTAGTTTTAAATGGTTTTGATGTCAACCTCCCTGTCACCATCCTCTCCCATATGAATCATGCTATCTCCTCAACTCGTGCAAACCCCCTGCCGTATGCAAACCTGCTTCCTTTGATCTTTGCTCATTTCAAAGTCCCGGTGCACAATGAAGAATTTGAGAGCTGTGCACAGTCCTACGTGACCATTAACTCCTTCAACCAAATTGGAATATGTGCTTCAAAGGACGGGTCATGGAAGCTTCATGAGGACTTGTCCCCTGAAACATTGGCTGCCCTGCCTCCGGTGAAAGGTGTATCCTGTCTTACAGGCGCCTCTCTTGTGGATCTTTCCTCCAGGCTCGAGGCTATTGAATTCGAAGTGGACTGTGTTAGGCGTGACTTAACAGACTTCCGTGCAAGGATGGATGATAGATTTGATGCTTTGTTTGCTGCAGTTTAGTCTTCGAAGCCAGCAAAGAAGAAATGATGCTTGTTTAATGATTATTGTCCTTACTTACTTGTTATCCTGTTGAACCTTTTATTTACTATGGTTTGTAATGAATAATTATGTTTTAAGTTATGGTTCTCTGTTTCTGTTTCTATTTTTCAACCCTTTTTCATTGCTCTATTTATACTCTTTTCAAAATTGATCCAACATTGCTCCTCACCCTTTCTGAAAGTCAAAAAGGGGGAGAAGCTGATTGTTATGCATATGTTCATTTGCTGTTATTGCAGTTGCTTATGCTATGCGTGAATGGTTAGATTATATATGCTTAAGATCATACATGTTATATACATGCTTAGATCATAAATGTTATTATGCATATGTTTTGATATGTTTTGACTTCCATCAAGGGGGAGATTGAAGACTCCACCTTGATGTATACATCTTGTTACCTTGATATTTATGTATATGTATATGTTTGATACAAGTATGGATGATGGAAGTCAAAATGGAAATACAAATCCTATACTAAACGCACGTAACTTGCCTCACACCATGCAATATATTCATGCAATTTATACGTTGTAGTTGATATGTGTTGTAGTTGATATGTGTCTAATGCTCATGCTCATGTTCCTACGCTCATGTTGCTTTATACGTTCCTACGCTCATGCTTATGTTTCAATCCTATACTAACGACTCATCTAATAAGTTATTGTTAGTGGATTATGATTAAATGTTTTTCAACTAAGCAATTCAAGCAATTCAAATTAGCTCCATAAAATAAGGAATTTGTTATCCCATGGACTTCAAGCATTTGAATTAATTCAAACTCTATCAAGATAAGGATGATCAATATTCAAAGTGGTCTTCCTAAGCTTAAGGAGTTGAATTGAAGATATGCTGGGTTGAACAACTTTATTGGATGTGCTCTCGTAAAAGAAATTCAGTCAATAACCGAAATGCGAGCTATTCGGAGAATCTGTTACATTTCAAAACCTTGAAGCAGTCAGTCAAGACCCTGAAGCAACGACTTTTTGAATAAAATCAGTTATGAAGCCTATCCATTGCACGTATGTCTATAAATAGATTGAAGTTGAAGCATTGAAGAATAACAAGAAGCTTTCCAACGTGATACATTCAAGCTACAGCAAAATTACTTTCCTCTCTAGTGCTTACTCTTTATTGTAATTTAGAATTGAGAGAAAAGATTACAAAGAATATCTTGTGAGTGAAAAAGAAATATCAAAAGAGAGATATACCTTGAGTAAAGTTTATAATACTCAAAGGTTTAGAAAAACAAAAGAGATTTTTATTTCTAGGAATTGAGACGCTAGAGTGTAGCTAGGGAAAGCTACGGTATAGAAGATTGGGTGATAATCTTCGAAGGTGGCTTTAGGTCTCTAAAGGAGGAAATAAAGATCGTTAAATCCTAAGGGTAGGAAACCCTAGGCGGAGACGTAGGCACATTGCCGAACGTCGTAAAAAATACTCGTCTACTTTACTTATTGCATTTACATATTCGTTTGCTTTACCTAATTCTTTCATCTCGTAATAACCTATTCTGTTCAAAAGTCTGAAACATACTTCAAGCCCTTGAAACTTGTTTTAATTATTTTTCGCATCTCAAAACCAGTTTCAAAGCCTTGAAAGCCTAACTTGAAAAACGACCATACTCTATTCACCCCCCCCCCCCCCCCTCTAGAGTATATTGATCCTATCCTATCTCCTATTGATTCTTCACACACCATTTTCTACCCAAAGTCAAGTTTCATACACAAAATCATTCCTATTTGACCTATTTTGACTCAAGTCGATGTTTTTGAAGTGTTTGGGGGCATTTCTAAGAGAAATACGCCATTATCTACCCAAAATCGCTCCCATTTGACCTATTTTGACTCAAATTGATGTATTCGAAGTGTTTAGGAAGAAATTCTAGAGGAAAAAGCCAATATCTACCAAAAACTGCTCTCATTTGACCTATTTTGACTTTAATCGTCCTATTTGAAGTGTTTGGGACATGTTCCACGAGAAATACACCATTATCTACCCAAAACCGCTCCCTTTTGACCAATTTTGACTCAAACCGATTTATTTGAAGTGTTTGTGGGCATGTTATAAGGGAAATACGCTATTTTCTACCCAAAACCGCTCCTATTTGACTTATTTTGACTCAATATGATTTATTTCAAGTGTTTGGGGCATGTTCTAGAGGAAATATGCCATTTTCTATCCAAACCACTCCTATTTGACTTATATTGACTCATATCTATATATTTCAAGTGTTTAATGCATGCTCTAGAGGAAATATGTTATTTTCTACCCAAAATCATTCCTATTTACCCTATAATAACTCAAATCAATGTATTTCAAGTGTTTGGGGCATATTCTAGAGGAAATACGCCATTTTCTACCCAAAACCGCTCTTTTTGACCTATATTGACTCAAAGTGATGTATTTCAAGTGTTTGAGACATGTGCTAGGGGAAATATTCCATTTTTACTCAATTTTTCTCCTATTTGACCTATATCGACTCAAATTAATGTATTTCAAGTGTTAAGGGCATTTTCTACCTAAAACTGCTCCTATTTGACCTATTTTGACTCAAATAGTCCTATTCGAATTGTTTGGGGCATGTTCTAGGGGAAATACTCCAATATCGACCCAAAACTGTTCCTATTTGACCTATATTGACTTATATTGATGTATTTGAAGTGTTGAGGCATGTTATAGGGGAAATATGTCATGTTCTACCCAAAACTGCTCCCATTTGACCTATTTGACCATTTAACCGACCTCCTCCATGGTTATTCCTTGAATTATACTACCTTTAGGGTGTGTTGGGTTTCTCACATTTTTCTTTTAAGTACCCATGTATCTCTCGAAAGCATAAGCCCATCTTAAAAACACTTGACCATACAACTTAATTTCTCGAACCAAATGAACAGCTATATGTACCATAATATCAAAGAACAAAGGTGAAAAATACATCTTTAATTGACATAAGGTCGTAACAACATTAGATTGTAACTCATCCAAACATGACGGATTAAGCTCCTTGGTGCATATTGTATTGAAAAAAGAACAAAGTCTAGTGATGAAATCCTTTTCTTTTTTGGAAAAAGATGGCGGATAGCAATAGGTAGAAGCACTTGCATTACAACATGACAATCATAAGACTTTATACCCACTATTTTCAAATCTTTTAGGGACACAAAGTTCTTCAAATTTGATGAGTACCCACTAGGAGCTTTGATCCCATAAAAACACTCACAAAATATCCTTTTTTTTTGCTCAGGACAAAGCGAAGCAAGTTGGAGGAAGATAAATGGATTAACCTTTTCCATTCCTAGGAATTATGTCTTTAGGCCATGACTTGAATCGAATCTTCATTGTCTACATATCTATCCTAACATTAGGACCATCCTTAGTCTTACTAGGTATATATTCAACAATGTCCCTAAGATGGCATCACACACATTCTTTTCCATATGCTTAACATGAAGACAATGTCTAACGGATAAATACTTCCAATACTCAAGTTTCCAAAAGATTGAATATTTCTTCCATAACCCAGAGCATCTCTAAGCTTTACAATTTTCCCGAACGCATTATCTATTCCTTTCACAAGGTTATAAACCTTGCTACCAGTCAATGGTATAGGGACTCTACATTGCTCAACTTTACCATGAACTGAGGTATTTCTCTTACGATAAGGATGAAATATATTCATGAACCTTTAATGCTTGAGATACACATGTTTTCCATAATGTGGTAAGTATGTTGAGTCCATATCATCCATATAAATCAGGCTGGCTTTCTTTCCCTTCACCGTATACCCCAACAAGTTCCCATATGTTGGAAAGTCATTAATGGTACATAACAACATGACACGAAGTGTAAAAGTCTCTTCAACATATGCATCATATATAGATATACCTTCATCCTATGAAAACTACAAATCTTCAATGACGGGAGAAAGATAAATATCAATGTCATTCCTAGATTGCTTGGGCCTTGATATTAGAAGCAATAACATAACATACTTACACTTCATGCACAACCAAGGAGGCAAATTATATATCACTAACAAAACTTCCATGTGCCATGTTGAATACTTAAGGTAACAAAAGGATTTATTCCATCCTTGTAGAGACTAAGTCTTAGGTTCTTATTTTTCATGCCAAAAGCCTTGAAAGATTCATCAATTGTTTTCCACTGGTGCGAATTAGGATGATATCGAATCTTCCCATCTTTCTTCCTCTTCTCTATATGGCATCTCAAATTATTATCATCGTTCTTAATAAAAAATAAATGCTTGAACCTTGGTTTTATGGGAAGGTACCATAACACCTTTGCCGAAGGACCTTTAATTCCCACTTCAAGCTTTACCCTATGTGGGAGTTTGTAACATGATTTCCTACACCTAGGATATTAAATGAACTCTACATAATCATTTTGATATGGTATGCAATCATTTGGACATGGATCAATTTTCTTATACTCTAAATCCAGGAGACACATTAGCTTCTTCGAATAGTACGTGGATATAGGCAAATCATTTTCCTCTAGAAACATATCCCCTAATACTTTCAACAAGGTCATAAAACTCGTATCAGTCCTACCATATTGTGCTTTTAAGTTAAAAAACATTGATATGGAGGACAACTTAGTGTATTTGGTACATCCAAGATACAACGGTTTCTCAACAGCCTCCCACAAACACTCAAAAGTCCAAGATTGACTACCAAATTGATCCTCGACCCCTTCAAGCATTACATCTATTCAATCTTCATCATCAGGGTCATTATCCTCCAATTCATCCTCCCCATCATCTTCTTTCTCGGCATAAACATCTTCACCATCATCAGATTCTAATTGGCCATGATGCTCTAACTCAACATAATGAACAAAAATTTTATTAGAACATGACCCCGTGTCATTAGAAACATGAACCTCACCATGCCATACCCATACGTGGTATTAATGCCTAAATCCATGGTGAATTTCATGGTCCCTCAACTCTCTTATACTACTAACTATATTTACATTATCACAATCAACACAAGGGCAACATAACTCATCATCTCCAATATTATTTGGGTCGTTTAACGCATGTCTACAAAACTTCTTAACACCATTCATGAACTCCAACGAAGCATGATTATCATACATCTAATTTCAATCCATTATTTGAGTCATGCACTATTTAACATATAAGAGAAATAACAATTTAATCACCACTCAGTTTATACATGGTTATATATATGCACCTAAAGAGTTTTCAGGTAGCTTGTCAAAAATAAGGTTAAGAAAACTCCACAATGACCCACAAACACTATGGTTTAAGTTACTAAATTCTTCTAGGGATTTATGCTTTGTAATCACTATAAACTCTATAGAAAATTTGGTAGAGTTTTCTTTGTAACCCTAAAATTTCCCATTTTTAAACTCTATGTTCAAACTCGTTCATATGCATTTAAATACAACCACAACCAATACACAATGCCATTTTAAATCTATCTAGGTAACTTAAGGAATTTCAGTAAGTGATTAATTTATCTCTTACTAGAATTTATTAAAATAGCATATCAAAGGGAGTAGATAATGACATACCTAAATAGAGACTACAGTTGATTCTTTAGAAAACGAGAATATCACCAAAGAGAGCATCCATAGAGGTGAAATTCTCATTTATAGTTTTAAAAACCAATAATCTTGAAGTATTCGAGAACATTGAAGCATAAATGAATAGCATAGATAAGACAGGAGATCATAACGTGATCAATTATCATGAGTTAATCTATGTAATACTTGATAACCTTTTTATATTGCTAAATAATTTTAGACAAATCTAAATATATTTTTATAGTAACTTGTTTATTGAAATAAAAGAGTACATGGATCAAACAAAAAACATGCACTAATCAAAATATAACTACTTTAGCAGGACAAGTGAACCATAACTAAAGTTATGAGTATTTGACTAGAATTTCAAAAGAGTCAAACTATGAATTAATAATTTTAATGGACCTCGAAAAAGAGATAAAACCTTCACATATACTTTGCATAACAAATAGGGTGACTAATTATCCAACTACGTCAAAGACTAGATAGAATGGACATCCAGTAGTTCCTCAATTGCTTCTTCAAATACTATAACAAACTTCAACTCTTTCTTTATCTCATCAAGAGGGATCTTTTCTAGCTATTGCTCAAATCGGCAAAGAATAAACTTTTGCACAAAAATACTCATTTCTTATAAATCATACATAAATATGATGTCGACAAAGGAACAAATTATTCCAACATACTTCAACTCTTTCTTTATCTCGTTAAGAGGGATCTTAAAAATGTTGGGTTAAGGGAACATAAGCAAAAGTTATGTAAAATCAAATACCCATCTCTCAAACCCTAATTCAAATACCCATAATTCAACATTTAGAGTTTCGACCCTAATTCAAATCACCTAATTCAACATTCACCTTTAACATTTAATAACCCTAATTCAAATACTCATAATTTGAACTAACATGGATAAACCCTAATTCAAAGTTTCGAACTACTTAACACATTCACATTTAACAGAAACAATCAAATGCCTATATATCAAAATGGAATAAACAACAAAAAAACACAAAAAATCGTAAAACCTAAAATGAGATGGTGAACATGACAAATGAGATAAAGTAATTTGCTAGTTCGGTGTTGTGGGTGGTGGCGTGGCGAGGTGAGGTAATGGTTGCGAGAGGTATGCTGCATGTCTAGGAAATGGAAGTATGTTGCTAAGGATAACAATGGAAGTATGCTGCTAAAAGGCTCGTGGTTTTTTAATGAACTCAATTAAAATGCGGCGGGTTTAGGAAAGACTTGTTGCTAATTAATACCTCAGGTGTTAATTTGCGGCGGGTCTTCCCTAAACCCGCGACATTTTAATTGGGTTTTTTTTTTTTATTAATTAGAGGTAGTTCTAGATTAACTCGCTACATATTATTAGTATTTTGCGGCTAGTTTGCTAATACGCCGCTAATACATGGAAAATTAAGTTATTTCTACTAGTGAATAAATATCTTACATCATAAACACTTGCAACATTGAACCATTAAGCCAAGATCCATTAAGAAGTTGAGTGACATTGTCCTCCCCGACTATAATGTTGGTTTCTTCTTTATAAGGGAACATCCTCATCCCACCACGGAAATATAACACAAGTACTTGATCACAGATAGAGAAATAATTCTTTAGAAGAATGCACTTTATACCCAAATTTTGTATGGCATAGTTAGTAAGAGAGTGTTGTAGCAGATTCTTCTTGATAGACTCAGATATCTCTAGACAATTTTGCAGCTTCTTTCCTTTAGTCCCTTGCCTATTAGCATCTATTTCCTTTGACAAAAACTCCTAACAATGTGACCAAGTTAAATAAAATTAGAATCAAACAAAAGCTAACTTAATGATATGCCTTCAAGTGATTTACCAAATACATAGACATAAGAAATTTCCTTATCATTATTGGAGAGCAAAACTAAGTCTTTAGGCCATTGGGTAAAGGTAATGTGAGCATCTTTAAGCTTCTTTATAAATGAAGAAGGTGTAGGAACTGGAGCATCCTTGAATTGAATATCATAATCATCCACATTAACCTTCACATTATTGTAAATCTAGGCACACACACCGAGATTTACAAGTTACAAAGATTGAATATTTAAGGTTAAAAGGATCGCAAAAACGCAACTAAGGAAAACCGGGTGTTTAGCATGTTTTAAGCTATTTGAGTGATTTTCCTGTTTTGTGTTTGTGTTTTGTGAATGGGGTTTTTTTTGACTAACTCTTTATCTCTTAGATATAAATCACACCATTAAGAAATAAAAGAGCCTCCTAAGGTCACCACTTAACTCGCCGAAACAAGCTAAGATAGCAAAGGAAAGAGTTCTCTAAGTCTGAATCCTAAAAACTTTAGAAAACTCAAAGAAACTTTGTAAACAAAAAGAATGAATTATAAAACTTCAATTTTGATGATTACAAGCTTGATGCAGCCCTTTGTTTATAGTAGAAGGACCATAGACTAGCTAGAAGTCTATCCCTAACTAAACTCCTAAGATATAGCTCATAAGATAAAGATAATTACTAAGATAAGAAAAGATAATGTTAGAATTCTATATTTTGAAGAATTTTGATGGAAAAGGTCAATGCTTTCCTAGCTTCAATGAAAGGGTCATGCCATGCACAAAGCCAAATCCTTCTTTTCATAGGAGCTTGCCATTATAATCCTTGTCTTGCTTTATCTTTAATCTTCTCTTATCTTTGAGAGGATGAAAACTCCATGGATGAAAGTATGGATTAAGGAAAATTAGTTAATTTAGTTGCTAATTCCTATAAATGATCTCATACCCTACAATCAAAAGGGTTAAAAAAAATTTAAGCCTAAGTAAGGCTTCATAATAATGTACACCATCTTCTCCTTGCGTGGGGTTGATAATTCTTACAAGCCCATAAGACTCCTCCGCACCAAATAGCCTACTTATCCTTCCAACTTCGAACCTTTCTTCTTTTAGCCCCTCAAATGCCACAAACCCATAAGAATAATCAGCCCAAATCCTTTTAAATTTGTGATCGTTCATGGCCCAAGCTTCCTCTTCTAGTGCTCAAATCCATTCTGCCCAATTCAAAGTAGCTTATGCCTCTGATTTTAGTTTTGCATTGACCTTTCTTCCTCCAAAACCAACTCTAACTCTAAGAACTCTCCTTTATCTGGACCAATCTCTACTTCCTCCAAGCAATCCTCCTCTACATCACTCTCATCATATATGGGATTCTCAAAGATCTTGAAGTCTGCCAAAGTCACTATCTTCTCATTAGAACACTCTAAATAATGGTGACCTAGCCCTTGACATAAAAAATATCTCTCGAGAAACTCACTAGGTTGCTTCATAGGGGTAAAAGGAAGTTTAGGTTTTGGTCGTGTTTTGGGTGTGTGATGTGAATCTAGGTATTGAAACCTTAATCAACACTAAGGGATAGAAACTAGAATTTAAATCCTCTAAAGAAATGCACCAAGGATTCAAATTCTAGGTCGAGTGGCCTTTGAGTTGTTTAAATCAAAGCACCATCAACTCTCAAACTGCCCTCAAACACGTGAGTATAAAGATAATACTAACTAACAACTCTTTGTATCACTCAACAAAGAAAGGAATACCTCAAAGTTTATTGATTAAATCACAAAATCTGATTTTCCTCAGGTTATGCACATATCTATTTATACCGTAAGCTTGAGAGTTTGAATCACATTGAGATTAAGACTCCTACTTCTAAAAGGACTCCTAACCACCTAATAACCAAGAAGAATCTAACATCTAACTATTACACACTTTTATTAGGACTCTAACTTTATAAAGGATAAGATTAACTAGTGTTGTAATCCTACTTGTACTCTACTCCTAACCCGGGGTCTTCATAACTTGGAAGTTCAAAAATCGGCCTATGACCCGACCCGTTTTAAGCAAGTACCCACTTTAATAGATACTCGCTTAAACTAAGTCAGGTCATATGGTACTCGGTTTATTTTTTCATTTTTTTTACTAAAAAACTTATAATTAATGACTATTTTTTTGCTAAAAATCTAACTTTGAATAGTGAGTGTTACGTGTATCATGCCTCCATGATTTGGCATTGCTACATAATCTATAATCATCTCCCTTGAAATAATCAAGAGGAAGAACTAAATGTCATCTGCTAAAAGAACACTAATAAAAAATCAAAAGTTCACACCACATCCTAATGATCCCATGATGTGATGACCACTTGACCAAGCATACTCTCAAAATAGTCCACTGTTTTGGTGCTTCCAAGCAAAACCTCAAAATCTAGTTTACCAATTTCTAAATTAGTGATATAACATTACAAGTTTAGTATTTTACACTTTACATAACCACTAAACTAATGGCATAAACCAAACTAAATGTAAATGGGAGGGGACATTTTATTCATTTGTGAGATTAGAAACTTTAATTGTCTCTTCAATGATAATCATTGGTTGCTCTAAAACCAATTCTTTTATTCTTATAAAAAGTACAAATTACTATAAAATAATTTAGTATTAATATATATTAATATGTTAACACCAAATTCTAAAAAGTAAGAGATTATGTTGATAAAGTCACCTTCTTCCATACTTTCCAACTTTAGCAAGTTCTCCTCAATTATAATAGGCGCATTAGAATGATGCATCCAATCTTGGCCACAAACAAGGGCTTCTACCATTTAGTACTCAAAGAAATGCAAAAAGAATCTAGAACATGACGTCCCATTCTAAAAGCAGATTCCGAAGCAACGGAAGAAACTAGAAAATAAGAATATCACGAGTCATTACCATAAGAATTGGATATGTTTTTCCTTGTGTATTTCACCATGACAAAATATCAAAATCCTCTTTATCAGGTTCTAGTTTATACCCTAAATATTTCTCTAATTTAGTGATTCCCTTGGAAGTATCTTCATTCCTACTCTCCCTCTTAAAGTTATTCCTCAATCTAGATACAATAGAGACACCCCTTCCTTGTTCTATCCCATCCCCTTCTTTGAAAATTATAGAGGCACAGGAAGAAGATAAACCCATTATGTTTTCATAACAATCAAATAAAGAGTTTAATGTATCTTTAATTCGTTCGCACAAGATGTAGGAGTTCCTAACATCATACGAATTGCGGACAATGTACTCTGTGTACTTGAACTTGTTCCTTGGATCAAGAACCATTCAATGAACATTAAAATGTTGATGTTATGAACATTTGACTAATACTTGTCAAATTTCACCTTTATTTGATGTGCTATACTCCTAATATCATCATTTGGGTCACTACTATAATTAGATATAGTATACCCAATATCATATATTTCTTCCACAAAAGTATTAACTGTAACATAATGAGATCTAGACAATTTTAATGTGGCATCATAAAAAATCTCAAGAAAAGGCAAGAAACTCGTAATTTTATCCTAATCCTCATCATCAGGAGCACCCCTTATTGGTTGCTTCCTAAGCTCTCTCATGTAAGGAAGAAAATTTGTTTTCATGTTTTTAAAAGCTTTTCTAAACACCAAGGAAGTCTTAATCATCAAGTAGGGCACCTAGTTTTTGGAAATACCCTAGCACAAGTAGAAATTTGCTAAGTTCAGGCTTACCACGATTACTTACCATAATAGTTGTACAAAAAATGTGATGACTATTTATCATAGGCCAAAATGTGAGGAATTAAATGGAATCAAGAAAGAGATATATTATGTCATAAGAATTAAGATCAGATCTTTGTTTTCAAGTTATCATTTCTAATGGAAGAGTCCACAATAGACATCAAGCGCCAGCCAACAAGAGCATCATCAGTTTCTTCATGGAAGGATAGCTTTGGACTTTATCATATCCCAACAAAAACAAAATTAGATATAAACCAGGGAGACAAGAGGCAAGAAAACCTGCAAGGCAAAGAGAACTTCGCTAAGAGTGTGAGAGTTGAGAGGCAAGAGGCCGAGAGTGAGAGGTGAGAGAGAGGCGAGAGTGAGGCTGAGAGGAACTGAGGGGATGGTTGTTGATTTTGAAGTATTGAGTGGCTGAGAAACTGAGAATGAGAAGCATTGAAAAACCCTAAGTGACTAAGTCTAAAACAGTAAAATAACAAAAAACTAATTAAAAAATAATATTTCGGGTACCCGCATACTCGATTATAGTTTTATCCGGCCTAAGACTCGACCCAAAAAAGCAAAATTTATTTTTTAAAGAAACAATTGTTTATTGTCGAGTCATCGAGTCGGTTTAGCCAGGTCGGGTGGTTTTGAACATCCCTACTCCTGATTAGAACACATGCCAAATAGCGCTCTTTCAGGTTGATATTGGTGTATTTCCACTATAACATATCCCAAACACCTCAAATAAGATACTCTGACTCAAAGTTACTCAAATAAGATTGGTTTAGGATAGAGAATGACGTATTTACCCTAAATCATGTCATAAACACTTAAAATACATTAATTTGAGTCAAAATTGGTTGAATGGGAGCGGTTTTGGGTAGAAAATGACTAAAATACTTTAAATACATGGATTTGAGACAATATTGGCCAAATAGGGCGGTTTCGGGTTAATATTGGTGTATTTCCACTAGAACAAGGCCTAAACACCTCGATTAGGACAATGTGAGTCAAAATAGGTAAAAAAAGATCAATTTTTGGTAGAGAATGACATATTTACCCTAGAACATGTCATATACACTTGAAATACATCGATTTGAGTCAAAATTGGTTGAATGGGAGCGGTTTTGGGTAGAAAATGACCAAAACACTTTAAATTCATGGATTTGAGTCAATATAAGTGAAATAGGGCGGGTTTGGGTTAATATTGGTGTATTTCCACTAGAACATGGCCTAAACACCTCGAATAGGACAATCTGACTCAAAGTAGGTCAAATAAGATGAATTTTCTGTAGAGATTGATGTATTTACCTTAAAACATGTCAAAACACTTGAAATACATTGATCTGAGTCAAAATCGGTTAAATAGGAGGGGTTTTGGGTAGAAAATGATCTCCACACTTCAAATACATCAATTTGAGTCATTATAGGCCAATATATGGCGGTTTCGGGACGATATTGTTGTATTTCCACTAGAACGTGTCCCAAACACCTCGAATAGGACAATCTGACTCAAAGTAGGTTAAATAAGATTGGTTTTGGGTAGAGAATGATGTATATTTAATAGAACATGTCATAAACACTTGAAATACATTAATCTAATTCAAAATTGAGTAAATGGGAAATTTTGGGTAGAAAATGACCTTAACACTTAAAATTCATGGATATTGTCAATATAGGCCAACTAGGGCGATTTCGGGTCGATATTGATGTATTTAAATAGGACATGAAATCTAAGTCAAAATAGGTTAAATAATTTCGGTTTTGGGTAAAGAATGACATATTTAAACTCGAACATGCCATAAACACGTGAAATAAATCGATGTGAGTCAAAATCGGTTGAATAGGAGCGGCTTTGTAGAAAATGACCATAACATTTTAAAATCATTCATATGAGTCTATATAGGACAAATAAGGCAATTTTGGGTTGATATTGGTGTATTTACCCTAGAACATGGCTTAAAAACCTTGAATAGGATAATCGGAGTCAAAGTAGGTCAAATGAGATTAGTTTTGGGTAGAAAATGACGTAATTACCCTACAACATATCATAAACACTTGAAATACAATGATTTGAGTCAAAATCGGTTAAATGGGAGCTACTTTGTGTAGAAAATGACCAAAACATTTCAAATACATGATTTGAGTCAATATAGGCGAAACATGGCAATTTCGTGTTGATATTAGTGTAATTCCCCTAGAACATGGCCCTAACACCTCGAATAGGACCATTTGAGTCAAAGTAGATCAAATGAGATTGGTTTTGTGTAGAGAATGAAGTATTTACCCTAAAACATGTTATAAACACTTCAAGTACATCGATTTGAGTCAAAATCGGTTGAATGGGAGCGAATTTGGGTAGTAAATGAACAAAACACTTCAAATATTTGGATATGAGTCAGTATAAGCTAAATAGGGCAGTTTCAGGTTGATATTGGAGTATTTCCAATAGGACATGACCCAAACACCTTGTATAGGACAATCTGAGTCAAAGTAGGTCAGATTAGATCGATTTTGGTTAGAGAATGGTGTATTTATCCGGGAACATATCATAAACACTTGAAATACATCAATCTGAGTCAAATTCGGTTAAATAGGAGCGGTTTTAGGTGGAAAAGGACCTTAACAATTGAAATACATCGATATGAGTCAAAATAGGCCAAATATTGCGGTTTTGGGTTGATATTGATGTACTTCCCCTACAATAAGGCCCTAACATCTCAAATAGGATGATATGAATCAAAGTAGGTCAAATGAGATCAGGTTTGGGTAGAGAATGACGTAATTACCCTAGCACATGTCATAAACAAAAAAAAAATACATCGATTTGAGTCAAATTCGGTTAAATGTGAGCACTTTTGGTAGAAAATTACCTAGACATTTCACATACATGAATATGAGTCAATATAGGCCAAATAGGGAGGTTTAAGGTTGATATTGTCTTATTTCCCATATAATATGGCCCAAACATCTTGAATAGGACAATTTAAGCCAAAGTAAGTCAAATGAGATTGGTTTTGGGTAGAAAATGACATGTTTACCCCAGAATAAGTAATAAACACTTGAAATATATTGATTTGAGTCAAAATCGATTGAATGGGAGTGATTTTAGGTAGAATATGACCAATACACATTAAATACATGGTTATGAGTCAATATAGGCTAAATAGGGCAAATTCGGGTTGATAATGGTGTATTTCCCCTAAAATATGGCCCAAACACCTCGAGTAGGACCATATAAGTCAAAGTAGGTCAAAGGAGATCGGCTTTTGGTAGAGAATGACATATTTATGCGAGACCATGTCATAAACACTTAAAATGCATCAATATGAGTCAAAATTGGTTAAATGGGAGTGGTTTTGTGTAGAAAATGACCTAAACACTTCAAATACATGGATATAAGTCAATATAGGCTACATAGGGCGGCTTCAGGTCGATATTGGTGTATTTCTTGTAGAACGGGGCCTAAGCACATCGAATAGGACAATCCAAGCCAAAGTAGGTTAAATGAGATCGGTT
This sequence comes from Dysphania ambrosioides, assembly GCA_026401315.1. Taxonomy (NCBI): domain Eukaryota; kingdom Viridiplantae; phylum Streptophyta; class Magnoliopsida; order Caryophyllales; family Amaranthaceae; genus Dysphania; species Dysphania ambrosioides. The sequence goes on from CM048662.1 coordinate 7,948,053, forward strand.
TTGGGTAGAAAATGACGTATTTACCCTAGAATATGTCATAAACACTTGAAATATATCGATTTGAGTCAAAATCAATTGAATGGGAGCAGTTTTGGGTAGAAAATTACAAAACACTTCAAATACATGGATATGAGTCAATATGGGCCAAACAAGATGGTTTCGGGTTGATATTGGTGTATTTCAACTAGAACATGGCCCATACACCTCGAATGGGACAATTTAAGTCAAAGTAGGTTAAATGAGATTGGTTTAGGATAGAGAAAGACCTAAACACTTCAGATCAATGGATATGAGGTAATATAGGCCAAACAGGTCAGTTTCAGGTTAATATTGGTATAGGAAAATCTGAGTCAAAGTAGGTTAAATAAGATCGGTATTGTGTAGATAATGACAAATTTAAACTCGAAAATGTCTTAAACACTTGAAATACGTCAATTTGAGTCAAAATCGATTAAATGGGAATGGTTTTGGGGAGAAAATGACCAAAACACTTCAAATACGTGGATATGAGTCAGTATAGGATAAATAAGGCGGTTTTAGGATGATATTAGTGTATTTACCCTATAACATGGCCTAAACACCTTGAAGAGTACAATCTGAGTCAAAGTAGGTCAAATGAGATCGGTTTTGGGTAGAGAAGGACGTATTTACCCCAGAACATGTCATAAACACTTGAAATACATCGATTGGAGTTAAAATCAGTTTATGGGAGCTATTTTGTGTAGAAAATGACCAAAACACTTCCAATACTTGGATATGCATCAATAAAGGCCAAAGAGGGTGGTTTTGGGTTGATATTGGTGTATTTCCACTAGACCACAACCCAAACACATTGAATTGGACAATATGAATCAAAGTAAGTCAAATAAGATCTGTTTTGGGTAGAGAATGTCGTATTTACCTTAGAATTGCTCATAAACACTTAAAATACATCAATTTGAGTCAAAATCAGTTGAATGGGAGCTGTTTTGTGTAGAAAATGACTAAAACACTTCAAATACATGGATATGAGTCAGTATAGGCCAAATAGGGCGATTTTGGGTTGATATTTGTGTATTTCCACTATAACATGGGCCAAACACCTTGAATAGGACAATCTAAGTTAAAGTTGGTCAAATAAGATCAGTTTTGGGTAGAGAATGATGTATTTACCCTAGAACATTTCATAAACACTTTAAATACAACGGTTTGAGTCAAAATTGGTTAAATCAATCACTTTTGGGTAGGAGCTTTTTTGTGTAGTAAATGACCAAATAGGATCTTTTTTGAGTAGTAAATGACCAAAACACTTCAAATACATGGATATTAGCCAATATAGGCCAAATAGGGTAGTTTGGAGTTTATATAGGTGTATGACCACTAGACCATGGCCTAAATACCTCAAATAGGACAATTTGAGTCAAAGTAGGTTAAATAAATCACTTTTGGGTAGAGGACAAGGTATTTACCCTTGAACATGTCATAAACACTTGAATTATATCGAGTTGAGACAAAATCAATTGAATGAGAGCGGTTTTGGGTAGAAAAAGACCAAAACACTTCAAATACATGGATATGAGTCAATATATGCCAAACAAGGCAGTTTCGGATCGATATTGATGTATTTCTCTTAGAACATGGACTTACCACCTCGAGTAGGACAATCTGAGTCAAAGTAGGTCAAACGAGATATGTTTTGGATAGAGAATGACGTATATACCCTAGAAAATGTCATAAACACGTGAAATACAATGATTTGAGTCCAAATCCGTTAAATGAGAGTTATTCTGTGTAGAAAATGACCAAAACACTTCAAATACATGAATATCAGTCAACGTAGGCCAAACAGGGTATTTTTGGGTTGATATAGGTGTATTTCCACTAGACCATGGCCCAAATACCTCGAATAGGACACTCTAAGTCAAAGTAGCTCAAATGAGATCGGTTTTCGTTAGAGAATGACGTATTTACTCGATAGCATGCTATCACACTAGAAATATATCAATTTGAGTCAAAACGGTTGAATGGGAGGGGTTTTGGGTAAAAATGACCAAAACACTTCAAATACATTGATACGAGTCTATATAGGCCAAATAGGGCGGTTTTGGGTGGATATTGTTGTATTTCCCCTAAAACATGCCCCAACCACCTCGAGTAGGACAATCTAACATAAAGTTGGTGAAATGAGATCGGTTTTGAGTATATAATGATATATTTACCCTATAAAATGTCTTAAACACTTGAAATACGTCAATTTGAGTCAAAATCAGTTTAATGGGAGCAATATTCGGTAGAAAATGACCAAAACACTTCAAATACATGGATATGAGTCAATATAGGCCAAATAGGGTGGTTTTGGGTTGTTATTAGTGTATTTAAACAAGAACATGGCCCAAACACCTTGACTAGGACAATTTGAGTCAATGTAGGTCAAATAAGATCGGGGTTGGATAGAGAATAACATATTTATCCTTAAACATGTCATAAACACTTGAAATACATCGATTTGAGTCAAAATAGGTTAAATGGGAGCTGTTTTGTGTAGAAAATGACCAAAACACTTCAAATACATGGATATGAGTCAGTATAGGCCAAATTGGGCGATTTCGTGTTGATATTTGTATATTTCCACTAGAACATGGCCAAAACACCTTGAATAGGACAATTTAAGTAAAAGTAGGTCAAATAAGATCAGTTTTGGGTAGAGAATAATGTATTTTTCCTAGAACATGTCATAAACACTTGAAATACATCGATTTGAGTCAAAATTTGTTGAATGGGAGTAGTTTAGGGTAGAACATAACCAAACCACTTCAAATACATGGATATGAATAGACCTGTGCATTGTGTCGAGTCAGGGCCAGGATGGGTCACAAGCAAAATGGGTCGGGTCGGGTCAAAGAAGATTCAAAACGGGCTGGGCGGGCCAAGGGAGATGTATAACGAGCCGAGTCGGGCCGGGCCGTCCAAAGAGAGTATAGTATTTATTTATAGAGGGGGATATTTTACGTGAATCACCTCCAATCTTTGGTAGTGGATCATCGGCAAGTAAGTGAAAATAATTTGTTACCTAAAAGTGTTTAAAAGTCTTGAAAACTATAGGCCCGTTATTGACCCGACTTGACCCATCAAAAACCCAATAACACTTGACCCTTTAAGAGACTGACCCATTAAGCCTATTATTGATTAGGCCCTTTTATAAACGGGTCGGTCAAGGGCCCTTAACGGGCCCCCACCCATTTGAACAGGTCTAGATATGAATCAATATAAGCCTAATAGGGTATTTTTGGCTTGATATTGGTGAATTTCCCCTAGAGCATGGCCCAAAAACATCAAAAAGGACAATTTGAGTCAAACTATCTCAAATGAGATCGGTTTTGGGTAGAGAATGACATATTTTTTCTAGAACTTGTTGTTAAAACTTGAAATATATTGATTTAAGTAAAAAAATTGGTTGAATGGGAGTTATTTTCGGTAGAACATGACCAAAACACTTCAAATACATGGATATGAGTCTATAAAGGCCAAATAGGGCCGTTTCGGGTTAATATTGGTGTATTTCCCCTAGAACATGGCTTAACCACCTTGAGTAGGAAAATCTAAGTCAAAGTAGGTCAAATGAGATCGGTTTTGGGTAGATAATGACATATTTACCCTTGAAAATGTCTTAAACACTTGAAATACATCATTTTAAGTCAAAATCGAATAAATGGTAGTGGTTTTGGGTTGAAAATGACCAAAACACTTCAAATACATGGATATGAGTCACTATAGGACAAATATGGTGGTTTCAAGTTGATATTGGTGTATTTACCCTAGAACATGGCCCAAACACCTCGAATAGGACAATCTAAGTCAATGTAGGTCAAATGAGATAGGTTATAGGTAGAGAATAACGTATTTACACTACAACATATCGTAAACACTTGAAATACAATGATTTGAGTCAAAATCAGTTGAATGGGAGTTGTTTTGTGTAGAAAATGACAAAAACTTCAAATACATGGATATGAGTCAAAATAGCCAAACAAGGTATTTTTGGGTTGATATAGGTGTATTTCTGTTAGACCATGGCCCAAATACCTCGAATAGGACACTCTGAGTCAAAGCTGCTCAAATGAGATCGGTTTTGGTTAGAGAATGAAGAATTTACTCTATAACATGCTCTAAACACTTGAAATCTATAAATTTGAGTCAAAATCTGTTGAATGGGAGCAGTTTTTTTGTAGAAAATGAACAAAACACTTCATATCCATGGATACGAGTCTATATAGGCCAAATAGGGCGGTTTTGGGTTGATAATGTTGTATTTCCCGTAAAACATGCGACCACGCCCTCGAGTAGGACAATCTGACATAAAGTAGGTCAAATAAGATCGGTTTTGAGTATATAATGATATATTTGCCCTATAAAATATCTTAAACACTCGAAATACATCATTTTGAGTAAAAGTTAGTTTAATTGGAGCAATATTCAAAAGAAAATGACCAAAACACTTCAAAACATGGACATGAGGCAATATAGTCCAAATAGGGTGGTTTCGAGTTGATATTGGTGTATTTACCCTAGAACATGGCCCAAACACCTCGAATAGGACAATCTAAGTCAATGTAGGTCAAATGAGATAGGTTATAGGTAGAGAATAACGTATTTAAACTACAACATATCGTAAATACTTGAAATACAATGATTTGAATCAAAATCAGTTGAATGGGAGTTGTTTTGTGTAGAAAATGACAAAAACTTCAAATACATGGATATGAGTCAAAATAGCCAAACAAGGTATTTTTTGGGTTGATATAGGTGTATTTCCGCTAGACCATGGCCCAAATACCTCGAATAGGACACTCTGAGTCAAAGCAGCTCAAATGAGATCGATTTTTGTTAGAGAATGATGAATTTACTCTATAACATGCTATAAAAACTTGAAATATATAAATTTGAGTCAAAATCTGTTGAATGGGAGCAGTTTTTTTGTAGAAAATGAACAAAACACTTCAACTACATGGATACGAGTCTATATCGGCCAAATAGGGCGATTTTGGGTTGATAATGTTGTATTTCCCAGAAAACATGCGCCCACGCCCTCGAGTAGGACAATCTGACATAAATTAGGTCAAATAAGATCGGTTTTGAGTATATAATGATATATTTACCCTATAAAATGTCTTAAACACTCGAAATACATCATTTTGAGTCAAAATCGGTTTAATTGGAGCAATATTCGATAGAAAATGACCAAAACACTTCAAATATATGGACATAAGTCAATATAGTCCAAATAGGGTGGTTTTGAGTAGATATTGGTGTAATTACCCTTCAACATGGCCCAAATACCTCGAATAGGACAATTTAAGTCAATGTAGGTCAAATAAGATAGGTTTTACGTAGAGAATAACATATTTAAGCTAGAACATATCATAAACACATGAAATACAATGATTTAAGTTAAAAGTAGTTGAATGGGAGTTGTTTTGTGTAGGAAATGATAAAAAACTTCAAATACATGGATATGAGTCAAAATAGCCAAACATGGTATTTTGGGGTTGATATAGGTGTATTTCCACTAGACCATGGCCTAAATACCTCGAATAGGACACCCTGAGTCAAAGTAGCTCAAATGAGATCGATTTTGGTTAAAGAATGACGTATTTACTCCATAACATGCTATAAACACTTGAAATATATCAATTTGAGTCAAAATCGATTGAATGGGAGCGGTTATGGGTAGAAAATGACCAAAACACTTCAAATACATGGATACGAGTCTATATAGGCCAAATAGGGCAGTTTTAGGTTGATATTGTTGTATTTCCCCTAAAACATGCGCCAACCACCTCGAGTAGGACAATCTGACATAAAGTAGGTCAAATAAGATCGGGTTTTGAGTATATAATGATATATTTACCCTATAAAATGTCTTAAACACTCGAAATACATCAGTTTGAGTCAAAATCAGTTTAATGGGAGCACTATTCGGTAGAAAATGACCAAAACACTTCAAATACATGGATATGAGTCAATATAGGTCAAATAGGGGGGTTTCGGGTTGATATTGGTGTATTTACCCTAAAACATGGCCCAAACACCTTGAATAGGACAATCTAAGTAAATATAGGTCAAATGAGATATATTTTAGGTAGAGAATAACGTATTTACCATAGAAAATATCATAAACTCTTGAAATATAATGGTTTGAGTCAAAATCAGTTGAAGGGGAGTTGTTTTGTGTAGAAAATGACAAAAAACTTCAAATAAATGGATATGTGTCAAAATAGCCAAACATGGTATTTTTGGGTTGATATAGGTGTATTTCCACTAGACCATGGTCCAAATAACTCGAATAGGACACTCTGAGTCAAAGTAGCTCAAATGAGATTGGTTTTGGTTAAAGAATGACGTATTTACTCTATAACATGCTATAAACACTTGAAATATATCAATTTGAGTCAAAATCGGTTGAATGGGAGCGGTTTTGGGTAGAAAATGACCAAAACACTTCAAATACATGGATACGAGTCTATATAGGCCAAATAGAGCGCTTTTGGGTTGATATTGTTGTATTTCCCCTAAAACATTTGCCCTCCACCTCGAGTAGGACAATCAGACATAAAGTAGGCAAATAAGATCGGTTTTGAGTATATAATGATATATTTACCCTATAAAATCAGTCTGAGTTAAAATCAGTTTAATGGGGGCAATATTCAGTGGAAAATGACCAAAACACTTCAAATACATGGATATGAGTCAATATAGGCCAAAAGGGTGGTTTAGGGTAGATATTAGTGTATTTAAACGAGAACATGGCCCAAACACCTTGTATAGGACAATCTGAGTCAAAGTAGTTCCAATAAGATCGGTTTTGGATAGAGAATGACGTATTTATCGTTAAACATGTCATAAACACTTGAAATACATCAATTTGAGTCAAAATCGGTTGAATGGGAGCTGTTTTGTGTAGAAAATGACCAAAACACTTCAAATACATGGGTATGAGTCAATATATGCCAAATAGGGCATTTTCGGGTTGATATTTGTATATTCCCACTAGAACATGGCCTAAACTCCCTGAATAGGGCAATCTAAGTAAAAGTTGGTCAAATAAGATCAGGTTTGGGAAGAGAATGATGTATTTTTTCTTGAACATGTCATAAACACTTGAAATACATCGATTTGAGTCAAAATTTGTTGAGTGGGAGCTGTTTAGGGTAGAACATGACCAAACCACTTCAAATACATGGATATGTATCAATATAGCCTTAATAGGGCAGGTTTCGGTTGATATTGGTGAATTTCCCCTAGAGCATGGCCCAAAAACCTCAAATACGACAATCTTAGTCAAACTATCTCAAATGAGATCCATTTTGGGTAGAGAATGACATATTTACTCTAGAACATGTTGTAAACACTTGAAATATATTGATTTGAGTAAAAAATGGTTGAATGGGAGTAGTTTTGGGTAGAATATGACCAAAACACTTCAAATACATGGATATGAGTTTATATAGGCCAAATATAGTTTTTTCAGGTTGGAATTGGTGTATTTCCCGTAGAACATGGCCCAAAAACCTTAAATAGGACAATCTAAGTCAAAGTAGCTCAAATTAGATAGGTTTTGGGTACAAAATGATGTATTTACCCTAGAACATGTTATAAACATTTGAAATATATCAATTTGAGTCAGAATTGGTTGAATGGGAGTGATTTGGGTAGAATATGACCAAAACACTTCAAATACATGGATATGAGTCTATATAGGCTAAATAGGGCGGTTGCAGGTTGATATTAGTGTATTTCCCCTAGAACATGGCTTAAACACCTTGAGTAGGACAATCTAAGTCAAAGTAGGTCAAATGAGATCTGTTTTGGGTAGATAATGACGTATTTACCCTTGAAAATGTCTTACACTTGAAATACATCAATTTGAGTCAAAATCGGTTAAATGGTAGTTGTTTTGGGTTGAAAATAACAAAAACACTTTAACTACATGGATATGAGTCACTATAGGACAAATAGGGCGGTTTCAAGTTGATATTGGTGTATTTACCCTAGAACATGGCCCAAACATGTCGAATAGGACAATCTAAGTTAATGTAGGTCAAATGAGATGGGTTTTAGGTAGAGAATAATGTATTTACCCTTGAACATATCATAAACACTTAAAATACATCGATTTGAGTCAAAATCAATTGAATGGGAGGTTTTTTGTGTAGAAAATGACAAAAAACTTTAAATACATGGATATGAGTCAAAATAGCCAAACAGGGTGGTTTCGGGTTTATATTGGTTTATTTCATTTAGAACATGGCCCAAACACCTTAAATACGACAAATAAGATCGGTTTCGGGTAGAGAATGTTGTATTTACCCTAGTTCATGGACTTGCTCTCCTTCATGGATGGGTATGCAGGCTAAAACCTGGTCCGTATGGCTAAAGAGGATATGGAGAAAACAACGTTCTTAACTCAATGGGGAACCTATTGGTATAGGTCATGCCATTTTGCCTCAAAAATGCCAGTGCCACCTATAAAAGTACCACAAAAAAACTAGGTAGAAGTGTATGTTGATGACATGATCGTCAAATCTTGAGATTGTCAAGGGCATTACACAACCCTCCCATTTCTTTGAACGAATTTGATGGTTTAATTTGAGGTTAAATCCTAAAAAATGTGCATTTAGAGTCATGTCTTGCAAATGTAGGGGTACGTTATTAGTTCTTAAGGCATCGAGGTTGACCCTAGTAAAATCAAAGCTACCCTGGATATGACACCATCTAGAGTGAAAAGACATTCGTGGCTATCTAATACATCAGCAAGTTCATAAATAAATTGACAAATGATGTGTGATCTAAAAACTGAAAAGGGCACCCTTAAGGATTCAGATGAAAACTGCTAGAAAACTATCTCTTGAATTTGCCCGTGCTTTCACCAACATTGCCGGGAATTCCTCTTCACCTATACCTCATAGTCACCGACTCAGCAGTCGGGGTTGTGCTAGCTTGAGAGGTACAGGGAAAAGAAAATGCAATTTACTAAATCATTAAAAATCTCGTTGAGGTTGAAGCCATATACACATACCTGGAAAGACTTAGTGTTACATTAGTCTAGGAAACCAAGAAGCTTAGGCACTACATGCTCTCTCTCACGGTACATATCATGTAGAAAATGGATCCTCTCAAGTACTTATTTGAGAAGCTGCCCTTAATGGGAATCTTTCTAGATGGCTAGTCTTGTGATATGCAAGGTTTTAACAGTCGTTTATGCTAAGCCTTGAACCAAACAATATTTATAACAACCTATGAACTATACGAGTATAGTAGGGTAGGGGGTCGAACCACGAGGACAAAGGATATTAAGACACTTAATTTTTAACACAACTGAACTTTTTGGACTTAAAAACAACTAAAACTAATAACTAAAATATAGATCACGATGAATTAAGAGGAAAATCAAATGGAGAAAAATGGGGATGAGATTAGATTCACCCTAGGAATGATGCTTTCAAAACAGAACATGATAGGTTAGAGAAAATCAAACAATAACTAGCATGGACACCCAAGCATGCAAGAGGAAGTTGGTGATTCCACAAATCACATCAAACGACCTATAATCACCCTTGTCTCCAAAGGAGTTGCAGGACAAGATTCGCATTGGGTTCCAAGAACTACTTGTTGTCATCATTCCTACAACCTTAGACAATAAAGAACATAGCTTTTCATAGGGTTTCACTAATCAAACCCCTAAGAGAACTACTCACATATATTCAAGATAAACGACATGATGATATTCAATAAAACAAATACAACGATCATGAAAAGAAATTAACGAGAACAAAAGCAAATCAGAAACTATTCTAGATGAATGATAAACATTAGGCTATACATGAAATGAAATATAACGAATGAATTCAAAAGTAAAGAATAGATTGATACTCACAAAAGCTTCAATACAATATCCACGATCAGAATCCAATCAATAAAACCGAAAACTTAGAGTACATGTGTTTGAGAAAAATAATGAAAACTAGAACTAAGAGGATTTTGGAGGCTAAACAAAGCTAAAACTAATAAAACTCATAAACCTAGCTGTTCTCCCTCTCTTCATAGAGAGGGGTATTTATAACAAAGAGTAAAAGAAGTCCGAAAACCCTAAAATGCCTTTGGGCCGGCCCTAAAAAGAAGTAAAATTTCCGGAGAAAACACTATTATTCGACCGAATGCATCATCATTCACCCAAATTCTCTTCCATTCGCCCATTCCAATAACTCTGGTGAGTTCCTCTCTGTACATGATTCGCTGAATGAAGACCATCATTCGGCTGAATGGAAGCTTATTCGCCCAAATGAGTGCCATTCGGCCTTCCTAGTGACAATGGAACACAAGCCCTCTACTGAAGTGCCATTCGACCGAAGGACTCTCAGATTCGGTTAAATCTGAATCCCTACACTCCTCTTTTCAGCGTCTGATGCTTTCTAAACTCTGTGGGACCTTCATAAGTGACTTGAAATGTTTGCCCAAGCTATGATACGCGTGTCTAAGAGTGTCAAAGACTCGAATACATTGCATTTCACCTCGAAATCATCAAAAACACCTGAAATGACCTGAAGAAAACTCAAAGACAAGATCAAGGTGAAATCAAGTGTAATATGTATAAAATCAATATAAACCACGAGACTTGACAGTAAAACGGGGTAGTAAACGTGCTTTAAAACGAGCACATCCACTTCTCCCAAGCTAAACCTTTGCTAGTCCCTAGCAAATGAAATAGGAAGGTGACATGAAAGCTTATGGAAAAACAATTATAGAAGTGAATGAAGAACAAGGAGAGTGAAAATCAAGACAATGCAAGCCGCACATGTGCAAAACTCTTCCCTAGCCATGGGTCTGCAAGTACAATGGGGTTCGAAGAGCATAATAACGTTTTCCATATACTTAGGATCACCAAGCAAGCTACATCATAGTTCATTCCGCCCACTACCTAATGAGGTCGCAAGTCTACGCTCCCGAGGTTATTTCCCAAGAGATGTGGGAAATTTCTAATACACTCATGTGTTTATAGGGTATGTGTTTCGCTGAAAATCATCTGACTAAAGATGAGTCGGGAATTAAACACCTAAATAGGGAGAAATTTTGGGGATTGTGTCTTATCAACTCTCCAGCATAGATCTTACTAATCAGGTTAAGTCGAACAGGTTTGGAAAGTGTTGCAATGTAGGCTAGGATCAAGGTAGGGTAAAATTTGGGAATATGGAGTTAAAATAGAGGATAGAAAGAGATCCATGGTAATAAAAACGAGGACGATTATGCCTTCCGACAACCATGCCACTCCCAAAATCCGCAATAATGAACTCTAATACATTATGTCAACCTTATTCTCAAGTTTTTCTCTCTTTTTTCTTTTTTCTCTTTTCTTTTTCTCTTTTTTTTTCTTTTTTTCTTTTTCTCATTTTCTCATTTTCTCATTTTCTCATTTTCTTTTTTTTGAACTTTTCATGTAAATAATTTTTTAAATACACTAAGACTAATGTATATAGTCATATCATCCAATAATCACTTTTCCAAACCGAAATCCTACACCACAATACAACGAACACCAACTTCACTATGATCACATGACTATCCTCTAGGTAGAGAGAGGGGACATTTGGCTCATGTGGAGTTAAATAGTGTGGCTACAAAGAAGAAGGTAAAGGCACAACTTGGCTTAACCTAAAGTAAATTCATATTCATGGTAGGCAATTTGGCTATATAGCTTTTACTACAAACATGTTATCATCCCTAACCTTTAGAAAAGCAGACTATGCTAGAGGAGAACAGACGCAATTCTTAAGATTCCCTGACTAACTCTCAATAATGTAGGACTCATAATAAAGTCCTAGAAGGCTCAATCCTCACTAGGCTATTCGAAATACGTCTCAATAGGTAGTCTTCCAAACCACATACCAAGCAAGCTTAGATCCCCCAAGTTAAGTGGAAAATAGTCGATAAACTTAGGCCCAAAATAGGCACAGGGCTAGGGGAATAAAAGTTTGTATATAATCAATGTAAAGTGCACGACAGAAGCTTGTATGCTTGTTTATAGCATATGATGGAAAAAAGGATTTGTAGCATATGATGGAAAAAAAGGAGGGTTTGGAGCATATGATGGAAAAAGGGGTTAGAGCATATAATGAAAAAAAGGAATTGGAGAATATGATGGAAAAAAGGAAAGAAAACAAAAATATAAATAAATAAAATAACTTTGGATTTTCAGGCGGGATCAATGATACTAGAACGTAGGTTAAGCAGCATGATGTGCTCGTTTTAGAGCACGTTTATCACCTCGTTTTAGTGTCAAGTCTCGCAGTTTTGTATTGGTTTTATGCATATTGTGCTTGATTTTTCCTTGATCTTGTTGTCGAGTTGTCTTAAGTTCATTTCAGGTACTTTTGATGATTTCAAGGTGAAATGCGATACATTTGAGCCTTTGACACACGTATCATAGCTTGGGCAAGTGTTTGAAGTCACTCATGAAGATCCCACGGGGTTCAGAAAAGAGAGAAGGGAAAAAGAGGAAAGAATGGTCTCAGATTCGACTGAATCTGAGAGACATTCGACAGAATGTATGCAGATTCGACCAAATCTAAGGCTCATTCGGTCGAATGAGATGCAGTCTTCAAAGCATTTGACCCTTGGTCACTGGAAAAGCCGAATGGAATTCATTCGGCTGAATAATCTTACATTTGGACGAAGTAAACATATTCATTCGTGCGAATGCTTGACAGAGATCGATTCCTCGATGCCTCTGGAATGGGCGAATGGAAGACCATTCGGGCGAATGGGATTGTGTTCGGCCGAATGAGACGTACATTTGGGCGAATGACATTGTTTTCCTCCAGATCAACTACTTCTTTTTAGGGCCGGCTCCTATGGATTTTAGGGTTTTCGTAGGTTTTTCTTATTTTGTTATAAATACCCCCTTCCTCAGATGAGAGGAGGGGAGAGCTAGGTTAGATACTTTTATGCACTTTTAGATTTCTTTAGCCTCCAAATTCTTTTCGTTTTAGCTTTCGGTTTTCAGTTTCCTCAACGCTTTGTAGTTCGAATTCTTTTCGTGGATATCAAATTGAAGCTTTTGTAAGTCTTAATCAATTCCTTTGCTCTTAATTCATTCGTTCATTTCTTTGCATGTTTAGTTTTATGTTTATCATTTATCAGCATAATTTCTGAATTGTTTTCATTCTCACAATTTCATTCCATGTTTGTTTTTGTCGCGTCTTTGAATATCTTTACGTCTTTAAGCATGAATATGTGTGAGTAATTCCTTTAGGGGTTTTGATTGGTGAAACCCTAGGAAAGCTATGTTCTTTATTGCTTAAGGTTGTAGAAACGATGATAATAAATAGTTTCCGAATCCGAAGCGAATCTTGTCTTGCCACTCCTTTGGAGACATAGGGCGATTATAGGTCGTTCGTTGTGATTTGTGGAATCACCAACTTCCTCTCGTATTCTTGGATGTCCATGCTAGTTATTATCAGATTTTCTCCAATCTATCATGTTCGGTTTTGAAAGCTTCATTCCTAGGGTGAATCCAATCTTGTCCCCGTTTTTCTTTACTTGCTTTATTTTGTGATTTATCGTCATCCATCTTCTGGTTATTAGTTTTAATTGAATTTCCAACTCCCAATAGTCCGGTTGTGTTAAAAGTTAGAGTCTTGATATACCTTGTCTTCGTGGTTCCACCCCCTACTCCACTATACTCGTATAGTTTGTAGGTTGGAATAAATATTGTTTACATAACCTGTCTTTTAGTTAATGACCTAAATTACCGATTATCAAAATGGCGCCATTGCCGGGGACAAGGCGTAATATTTAGACCTAACTTGTCTTAGCATAACTTTATTTCATTTCATTTCTGTTTTTTTTTGTTTGTCTTTTTGTCTGTGGTTGTCTTTGACTTAGGTGTTTGCATGCCCCATAGCACGCGTTGGTCAAACCAGCCAATTACACCCTTAAATCCTGAAATCCAATGTGTGAGTAGGCAACGCCCTTTAAAGCAAACCTCGCAATCTGTCCAAAACCCATCAATATCCATAATGGCCGACGAACATCAATTGTTTGGTCAATTTGGAACTCCTGGATCACAAGAGTTCCAAGGGGGTGTAGTACTTCCTTTTGCCACTACACCTTACCAATTACACCCTCAATTCACAAGAATGGTTAAGGAAACACCATTCAGTGGCTTAAGAAATGAATGTCCTCTTTAACACCTAGAGGCATTCTCAGATATTTGTGGACTTATCCCTCCTTATCCTAATAGCCCTGATTATGTGCGAATGCACCTATTCCATCTGAGTCTAGCGGGAGATGCCAAGGATTGGTACAAATGCTTAGAACCCAATTCAATTATTAATTAGGCTCAACTAAAAACCGCATTTCTAGAAAGGTTCTATCCTACTATTCGAACACAGGATTGGTGTAAGAAAATTGCGTCTTTCACCCAAGAGGATGATGAGAACCTTAGTGCTACCTAGAGTAGGTTTAAAAGAATGATTAGAGCATACCCCCACCATAAGTATGGGGAAAACCATCTCAACACATTCTTTTACGATGGTCTTAATGACTCCACCAAAGCACTCCTAGACTCAGCTATAGGTGGCCAACTATCCAAAATTCCTTGCACCCAGGTGAAAGCCAAAATAGAGGAAGTCGCTAAGAATAGTGCCTGGGGAGGAACTAGGAGTCAGGGATTACCTAGAGGGATGATAGACACAGCTAACTTGGACAATATTAGCGCCAAAATAGAAGTTGTTATTGATAAAAAGTTGTCCAAGCTAAGCCTAGCCGGTAGTTCGAACACCCCTCCAGTGTGCGAAAAGCATTTTGCATGTACCATATGTGGGGGTACCAACCATGATACATCTTATTGTGGTGGTTCGCACTCCGAACATGTAGCTGCAGTTAACTATGGAGGGTATAACCCAGAACCGCAAGTGATGAACTATGACGGTTATGGGTATAACCCTAATCATGTGGCAGCCCTTAACTATAGTGGACAGGGACAAGGAGTAGGGTATGGGCAGCAACCTTTCTCGAACAACCAACTGTACAAACCTCCCTTTAACCAAAATCAGGGAAACTTCCACCCGGGATACAACATAAATGGTCAAGGTGGGTTTAACAACCAAGGTTTCCAAGGGAACCAACCTAATGGGAATATACCTAAGCCTAATGTGTATAGACCCCCAGGGTTCAACCAAGGGCCTAGAAATTGTTCAAACCTACCCTTCTCGCCTAGTCAACCTAATCATGTGGCTCCTCAACCACAACAAGGCCATAACTTAGGAAATGACCAATTAGCCTCCTAGGTAACAACTCTTGCTCAGCAGAACCAGAGTCTAACTCAGATTAATCAGACTCTAATCCAACAAATGCAACAACTTCAAGCTCAGCAAAAGTTGTTTGAAACTCAACTTGCTCAGATAGCCAATCCACCTCCACAATTACTATTCCCATCTCACCTTCAACAAAACCCATCCGCCCAACCTCCACCACAAAGCACTCCTTACTCTAACCCTAAACATCACACATGTAAGGCGATCTTCTTAAGATCGGGAACTTCATATTCAGATCCTGCTATAGCTCCAAAAGATGATTTAGGAGAAGGATCCTCAGCAGATAGTGATTTTCAAATAGAAAATGAACACAAAGAGGATCTTAAGAGAACAGAAAAGAAGAAGGATGAGGATGAGAAATAGAGTGAGATACAGGAAAGAAGGAAACTTGAGCGTCAACATGCTCCGCCTCTACCTTTTCCTTACAAAAAAGTAGAGAAACAACTTCAAGAAAAGTTTCTTAAATTCCTAGAGCATATGCGGCAGCTTGAAATGAAAATACCATTCTTAGAGGCCATGGAGCAAATGCCGCAATATGCTACGTATCTGAAAACCCTCTTAAGAAACAAGAGAAAGATTGAGGGCAAAGTGATTAGTTTGCTAGAGCAGGTAAGTGCCATCATTCAGGGCACGTGGGCAAAGAAAGAAAAAGCTAGAGGACCCTTTGTGCTCCCAGTTACCCTTGGAAAACTTAATTCAAAGGGAGCACTCGCTGACCTTAGGGCCTCCATTAACCTAATGCTGATGTCCATCGCCAAACAACTAACTTTCGACCTCAAGCCATCAAAGAAAACCATCCAACTTGCGGACCATAGTATAAAGGTACCATGTGGGGAATTTGAGGACCTCTTGATCTAAGTCGGGAACATTGTGGTTCCATGTGACGTCGTGGTACTTGATATGGTTGAGGATCCCTTTACCCCCCTTATCTTAGTGAGGGATGCGTTGAAGACCTTGGGTGCCTTGATCGACTGTGAATCAGAGACTATAACTGTGAGGGTAGCCCATGAGAAGGTGGTGTTTGCCTTTTCCAAGTCTTCTAGGGAACCCATGGTTGAGCAAACCTGTTCCTTTGATATTTTTGATGGCATAGTTGAGGGGTGTGACGTTTTTGCTGCGCCAGAGTCTGTTGAGGTAACAAAGGAGGAAGTGACAACGAAGGGTGTTATTTTCGAAGTCGAGAAGGAATTCGTTGTGATGCAGGATATTTGTGAGAATTTTGACAGTCCTAACGAGCCAACCCCAAAAAGGAAGAGGGCTAAGAAAAAGAAAAAGTCTAAAAAAAGAATGAGGGCTCCACCCTGGCTTGGGGGAACCCCACATTATAGCCCTCCTCCAGATTACCCTGGTTCGACCTTACTTACTTCTTCCACCGATGCTTAGTGGAGGGTCTTGACTCTCCATGCCGGAGGTGATGGAGATGCTAGGAGTGAGTCCACTCCTATGGCCAGTATAATTCCTTTTGTTTCTTTTTCTATCTAAACTTGTAGCGAGCTACGTCGAGCTAAACGACGTTAAACAAAGCACTTATGGGAGGTAACCCGGTTTATTTGGGTTTTCGTCAAACTTAATCATAGTACATTGATTGAGTTTGAGAAGGCACGAGTGATTTGATCTAAGAAAGTGCGAAATTGCTGCCCATTCGGCCGAATGCACATTGAACAGGAGCTAAATCCAAGTTTGGCCAAGTTCCTGATAGTGCCAAATGAAGGATCAATTCGGTCGAATAAATCTAATTCGACCAAATGGAGTGTTCCATTCGGTCGAATAGATCTACTGGGGAAATTTACGAGGCTGCTGGTAACCCCGAATGAACCTAACATTCGGGCGAATGTAGTTACATTTGACCGAATATATGTTTGATTTGGTTGAATGGGAGCGACGAATTCTTCGTAACTCTACTCCATTCGGCCGAACAGGTTATCCATTTGGGCGAATGGAATACCATTCGACCGAATGTATGCTTCATTCGACCGAATGGAAGCCAGTTCAATAAATATCAGCTCATTTTAAGTAAATTCGCACAAAATTTTTTTTTTACTCCTCCAACTCAGCCGACTTCCCCTACACTCTTGCTCCCTCTCAAATTCCTCTACTTTCTTTCCAATAATCATCAATTACTATGGGTCCGAGGAGAACTTTGAGGAACCCCTTCAAAAGGTCCAAAAAGCATGGAGAGGGTTCCTCTTCGGGTGTGGCACAGGAAGCTCAACAAACCGGTTCTCAATAACCGGAGGGCCAACAAAGACTTCCCGGCCAGGAATATGGTTCGATGAGGACCATCCTACGATAATTTTTGTATCTTTGGAGCAATATGAGCGTTTCCAAAGGCTTAAGGTACGAAAAATCAACTCCACTCGTTATTTAGACCTTTTAATTATGCAACGAATGGGTATATACGAGCAATTTGTTGCATTATTAACTGCATGTGGGTTAGAGAATTGGATAAACATGTGGCACCCGACTCATAAGCTCTTAACTTTTGAGTTTCTTAGTTCCCTAACCCCGTGTCAACGGGATGGTAGGCTGCATTTGTCTTTTAGGCTAAGGAATACAACTTATTTTCTTGATTAATCTGCATTTTGCGCAGTGTTTGGTTTCCATAACGAACCTATTCCGGATAAACAACCGGACAACTCTCGGGTTTCCAAGTTATGGCCTAAAATAGCTGGCCGGCTTATTTACTTGAATAGAAATATTTATGCTTTTGATGTACATCACCCTGTTTTGCGCATGTTCTTTAAATTTGCTAGGGAGTCTTTGTTCCCTTCCCCTAGCCCTCACCTAGTACGAACACACAAGGTGCACATCTTGCACCGTTACCTTGCACTACACGAAGACACTACACTAAGCCTACCAATGACGCTGTGGAAGTTTCTAAATAACACAACCACCCTAAATGCAACCACTGACTTATGTTTAGGGGGACACATATTCCGCATTACTAAATTCTTGAACGTCATGAATCCTGTAGAATTCGATGAACGTTATGCCAGTTCCACTACCCTTCACGAGCAATGTCTTGTGCGGGCTGGCTTTATTTTTGCGGACTCCATGCGATGGCGATACTTGAAAGACCGCACCATCCCCCATCCTTGCCCTCAATTACCTCCCCTAGTCCAGTTTGGGGCCTCGTATCTCTTAGACGACGATGTGCCGAGATACGCGGTAGAGCCCCCACTTGTACCCCCTCCTCGCCCTCACACACTTTCTATGCACGACAGACCTAAGGCTTCTATCTCGGTCTTACCAGACCATGACGATTCAGATGATGAATCTGAATCCGATATTATGTCCTCCCTAGGACGCATAGATAGAAGGCTTGACCAGGTCCTCACCACCCAAGCCCACCACACCGCCCGTCTCGAACACCTCGAGCAAAACTTCGAGCAGGCGAACTACCCATGGTATGATATGGCATATCGCTCCCACATGGTCGGCGAAAGCATGGCCACCCCTTCCTGGTACCCTCGCCATGACAACTATAACGAGATATCACTAAGTCATGGGTTTGACCAGTTGCGGGTGGGTAGGCGTAGGTTTAATAATTTTACCCCACCGGCTCCTAGAAGAGCCTCGGATGACTATGGGATGGATTATACGGGTGGGGAGGAGGAGGTTAATGAGGAGGACCAAGGGGATAATGAGGAATTTATGGGGGATGAGTAGTGGTAGACCTAACGGCCTCTCTTAGCGCCGAGGACGGCTTCACCCTAGCTTGGGGGGGGGGGGGTCTCCATAGTCCACTACTCATTCTTTCGCGTGTCCTTTGGTCTTGGTTGTCAGTTTAGTGTTGTGTAGTGTTTTGTTGCTTCATGTTTTGTGTCTATTTCTAGGTGTTATTTTGTGCTTTGCACTTTGCTTTTTGGTGTTTTTTTCAGATATATATATAATAAGTTCCACATGCCGCTGCACCCACGTACTGGTATGATTTCTTACTTGAAAATCCAAATTTATGTATTTAGTTATTTTATATTTTTTTTACCCTTCTTTGCATCATGTGTCCCCTTCTTTTGTCCATCATAAGCATGCAAGCTTCTGTTGTGCACTTTACGTTGATTTTATGCAAACTCGTATTCCCCTAGCCCTGTGCCTATTTTGGGTCTGAGTTTATCGACTGTTTTTCACTTAGCTTAGAGGATTTGAGCTTGCTTGGTATGTGGTTTGGATGACTACCTATTGAGGCACATTTCGACTAACCTAGTGAGGATTGATCCTTTTAGGACTTTATTACGAGTCCTGTATTGTTGAGTGTTAGTCAGGGAATCTTAAGAATTGTGTCTGTTCTCCTCCAGCGTAGTCTACTTTTCTAAAGGTTAGGGATGATAACACGTTTGTAGTTAAAGCTACATAGCCAAAGTGCCTACCATGAAAATCAATTTACTCTAGGTTGAGCCAAATTTGTGCCTTTACCTTCTTTTGTAGCCACGTTATCTAACTCCACATGAACCAAATACTCCCTCTTTTTACCTAGAGGATAGTCATGTGATCATAGTGAAGTTGATATTTGTAGCATTGTAATATAGGATTTCAGTTTGGGGAAATGATCATTGGATGATTTGACTACATACACTAGTCTTAGTGCATTTCAAAGAAGTATGCACATAGAAAGTTCAGAAAAAGCTTGAAAAGCACAAAAAAAGAAAAAAAAAGGAAAAAGAAAGAAGAAAGAAAAAGAAAAGAGAAAAAGAAAAGAAAACAAATAAAAAGATATTAGAGAAAAAGGTAGAGAATAAAGTTGACATGGTGTATTAGAGTCTATTATTGGGAATTTTGGGATTGACATGGTTGTCGGAAGGCATAATCTTCCTCGGTTTTATTTCCTTGGATCACTTACTATCCTCTATTTCAACTCCACATTCCCAAATTCTACCGTACCTTGATCCAAGCCTGTATTACAACCCTTTCCAAACATGTTCGACCTAACCTGATTAGTAAGATCAGTGCTGGAGAGCAGATAAGACACGATTTACGAGATTTCTCCCTGTTTAGGTGTTTAATTCCCGACTCATCTTTAGTCGGATGATTTCGAGCGAAACACATACCCTATAAACACATGAGTGTAATGGAAATTTCCCACAACTCTTGGGAAATAACCTTGGGAGCGTAGACTTGCGACCTCGTTAGGTAGTGGGCAGAATGAACTATGATGTAGCTTGCTTGGTGATCCCAGGTAGGTGTAAAAAGTTGATTATGCTTTATAAATCCCATTGTACTTGCACACCCATGGCTAGGGAAGAGTTTTGCACGTGCACGGCTTGTATTGTCTTGATTTCCACTTCTCATGATCTTCATTCGTCTCTTCATTCATTTCTTAATTCATTTTTCCCTAAGCTATCACTTCACCTTCCTATATCGTTTGCTAGGGACTAGAAACGGTTTAGCTTGGGGCAAGTTGATGTGCTCATTTTAGAGCACGTTTATCACCTCGTTTTAGTGTCAAGTCTCGTAATTTTGTATTGGTTTTATGCATATTGTGCTTGATTTTTCCTTGATCTTGTTTTCGAGTTGTCTTAAGTTCATTTCAGGTACTTTTGATGATTTCAAGGTGAAATGTGATACATTCGAGCCTTTGACACACATATCATGGCTTGGGCAAGTGTTTGAAGTCACTCATGAAGATCCCATCGGGTTCAGAAAAGAGAGAAGTGAAAAAGAGGAAATAATGGTCTCAGATTCGACCGAATCTGAGGCTCATTCGGTCGAATGAGAGGCAGTCTTCAGAGCATTTGACCCTTGGTCACTGGAAAAGCCGAATAAAATTCATTCGGCCGAATGATCTTATATTCGGCCGAATCAACATAGTCAATCGGGCGAATGCTTAACAGAGATCGATTCCTCGATGCCTCTGGAATGGGCGAATGGAAGACCATTTGAGCGAATGGGATTGTGTTCGGCCGAATGAGACGTACATTCGAGCGAATGAGAGTGTTTTCCTCCGGATCAACTACTTCTTTTTAGGGTCGGCTCCTATGCATTTTAGGGTTTTCGTAGGTTTTTCTTATTTTGTTATAAATACCCCCTTCCTATGATGAGAGGAGGGGAGAGCTAGGTTAGATACTTTTATGCACTTTTAGATTTCTTTTGCCTCCAAATTCTTTTAGTTTTAGCTTTCGGTTTTTAGTTTCCTCAATGCTTTGTAATTCGAATTCTTTTCGTGGATATCAAATTAAAGCTTTTGTAAGTCTTAATCAATTCCTTTACTCTTAATTCATTCGTTCGTCTCTTTGCATGTTTAGTTTTATGTTTATCATTTATTAGCATAATTTCTGAATTGTTTTCATTCTCGCGATTTCATTCCATGTTTGTTTCTGTTGCGTCTTTGAATATCTTTACGTCTTTAAGCATGAATATGTGTGAGTAATTCCTTTAGGGGTTTTGATTGGTGAAACCCTAGGAAAGCTATGATCTTTATTGCTTAAGGTTGTAGAAAAAGATGATAATAAATAGTTTCGGAATCCAAAGCGAATCTTGTCCTACCACTCCTTTGGAGACATAGGGCGATTATAGGTCGTTTGTTGTGATTTGTGGAATCACCAACTTCCTCTCGTATTCTTGGATGTCCATGCTAGTTATTATCAGATTTTCTCCAATCTATCATGTTCGGTTTTGAAAGCTTCATTCCTAGGGTGAATCCAATCTTGTCCCCGTTTTACTTTACTTGCTTTATTTCGTGATTTATCATCATCCATCTTATGGTTATTAGTTTTAATTGAATTTCCAACTCCCAATAGTCCGGTTGTGTTAAAAGTTAGAGTCTTGATATACCTTGTCTTCGTGGTTCGACCCCCTACTCCACTATACTCGTATAGTTTGTAGGTTGGAATAACTTGTTTTTTAGTTAACGACCTAAATTACCGGTTATCACAGCACATGGAACTTATTGCAAGGACCTGAAAACAACACCAAGAAACAAAACACAAAACAAAACAACACTAAGAAACAAAACACAAAAACACAAAACAACGCACAACCCAAAGTTTTCAAAGAATCTCTCCCTAGGATGAGGGGAGTATAAGGATCCTCTACAATATCAAACACCACAAATTTACATGGAACCATAATGTTCCCAAGTTAGATCAAAAGGTCCTTAAATTCCCCACATGGCACTTTTATACTTCGGTCAGCTAGTTGGATGGTTTTCTTTGATGGCTTGAGCTCAAAGGTTTGCTGTTTGGCAATGGACATCAGCATGAGGCTAATGGAGGCCCCAAGGTTAGCAAGTGCTCCCTTAGAATTGAGTTTTCCAAGGGTGACTAGGAAAAGGTAGAGGCGGTGCATGTTGAAGCTCAAGTTTCCTCCTCTCTTATATCTCCCTCCATCTCTCTTCTTCATCCTTCCTTTTCTTCTCATGCTCATCTACTTCAACATTGTTTTTCTCATCCTCTTGACTAACCTTCTTCTTCTCTCCCCTCAAGATAATCCTTATGCTCAATTTCCCTTTGAAAGCCACTATCCTTTGAGGACCCTTCCCCTAAATCATCTCTTGGAGCTACAACTGGATCTGAATATGAGGTTCCCTATCTTATAAAGATCGCCTTGCATTTGTGATGTTTGGGGTTGGAGTTAGGAGTGTTTGATGATGGAGGTTGGGTAGATGGGTTTGGTTGAGGGTGAGATGAGAATAGTAATGGTGGAGGTGGATTGGCCATCTGAGCAAGCTGGGACTCAAACAACTTCTGTTGTGCTTAAAGTTGTTGCATTTGAGTGATCAAGGTTTGACTGATTTGGGAGAGGGTTTGATTTTGTTGCTTAAGGGAGTTCACTTGAGTGGAAAGGTAATCATGATTTGGATGCGGGTTTGGTGGTGGTTGTGTAGATGGGTAGGGTAGGTTGGGGTTGGGCCTTGGCACTTGAGGATACAGCCTATTCCCATTTGGCCTAGGAAAACTTCCATTCGCTTGATTTCTTAAGGGGACATTATTATTGGAGTTGTATCCTTGGTTGAAGTTTCCTTGGATAGAATTTGGATTGAAGGGAGGTCTAAAGGGTTGATTGTTGTAGGGACCTTGTTGATCAAACCCTTGGTTTTGACCACCATACCCTACTACTGCCACATAATCAGGATTATACCCATATCCATCATAGTTCATGACCAGGGTTCCTTCTTGGTTGCACCCCCCATAGTTCATAGCTGCCACATGTTCAAAATTCAAACCCCCATAATAAGATGTATCATGATTGGTGCCCTCGCAGATTCTACATGAAAAGGGCTTCTCATTAGCCGATGATACATTGGAGCCACCTTGAGCAAATTTGAACTTGGATAGTTTCTTATCCATGATAGCCTCAATTTTTGAACTAATCATGTCCAAGTTACCCCTCGGTAATCCATTACCTCTTACTCCTCCCCAAGAGCTATTTTTGGCCACCTCTTTGATCTTAGCCTTCACCTGATTGCATGGGACTTTTGAGAGTTGTCCACCAACTGTCGAGTCTAGAAGTACCTTGGTGTTGTCATTGAGACTATCATAGAAAAATGTACTGAGATTGTTCTCCCCGTACTCATGATGGGGGCATCCTCTAATCATTCTTTTAAACCAACTCTAAGTAGCATTGAGGTTCTCATCATCCTCTTGAGTGAAGGACGTGATTTTCTTATGCCAATCTTGCATTCAAACCATGGGATAGAACCTTTCTAGAAAAGCTGTCTTCAATTGAGCCCAATTACTGATTGAGTTTGGCTCTAGGAATTTATACAAATCCTTAGCATCCCCAGCTAGACTCAAGTGAAATAGGTGCATCCACATATAGTCCGGACTATTGGGGCATGGAGGAATAAGCCCACAAATATCTGAGAATGCTTCCAAGTGTTGGAGGGGGCATTCATTTTTCAAGTCGCAAAAGGGGGTCTCCTTCACCATCCAGGTGAAATGTGGATGTATTTGATAAGGAGTTGGAGCTATGGGTAACATGACACCTCCTTGAAATTCTTGGGACCCAGGTGTCCCAAATTGACCAAATAATTGCTGATTTTCGTCTATTAGTGGTGTAGGAGGGTTGGGAGTATTTGGTTGTAACAAAGTTTAGGATGGAACTCGTCGTTTACTATGTTGAACCTCAAGGTCGTATGGTACTAGCTTCTTATTTGATCTGTGTGTGCTATAGGACATGCAAACAACACTAGAGACCAAGCGTAAGCACTGACAAGCAAGATTAAAGGAAAATAATAGAAATAAAACAAAAATGAATTACAGCAAGACTATAATCTAAACATAATGCCTTATCCCCGGCAACGGCGCCATTTTGATAACCGGCTTTTAGCATCGTTTACTAAAAGACTAGTTACACAAACAATACTTGTAATCACCCTAATACTACTAAAACTAGTGTAATGGTATGTTAGGGGTCGAACCTCTAGGACAAGGGATGCTAGGTTCTAGACTTGATGTAGAGAGTTTATTTGAGATATGAATTATCTAAACTATACTAATGACAGGAAAGTAAAGCAAGGATAAAAATGATGATAAATAGCAATAAAACTAGTAGACACGCTAGGTTAGGGGAAATCGATCAACAATCAATCAAGACACTCTAGATAACGAGAGGAAGTTTGCGACCCTATAAATCACATGAACAACCTATAATTGCTCTATGTCTCCTAAGGAGTGGCAGGACAAGATTCACATCGAATGTCAATCAAACAATCATTGATAATCTTAAACCCTAACCTTACGCATGAAGAACAAGCCAAACCTAGGGTTTCACTAATCACACCCCTAAGAAAACTACTCATTCATACTAGTAAAATCTAGGGCATAAACTATGAACAAAAACATGATCGAAAGCATACACAATTTGAACGTAAATGAATAAGAGGACAAAAAGGGGAAACAATGAAGAAATCAAAACTAATAACTACTCTATCGAAGTCATAAATGGAGCAAGGATAATAGCAAGAGCAATGGAATCAACAAAAACAATAAGTGAAAGCATTAAAAGACATAAGAGTAATAAAAGAAATGATAACTTATGTGAATGAGATTGCTTGAATGAAAGAAATTCTGAATCCAAAATACAATGCTTGAAAAGGAGAACAATAAAAGCCTTAAATCTAAACTAGGGCATGAATGAAATGAAAAGCAATAAAATGATGTTCCAAGTTAAGGCACAAGAGCTCTCCCAATAGGCATAAGGGTTTTACACAGAGAAAGGGGGTATTTATACCCTAAGGACATTAGGGGGTAAAACCCTAGAAGAACCCTTGAGGGCCGACTTACCAAGGAATATTTTTTTGTGGGAAAAGGAGGCTATTCGACCAAATATACAAGGGATTCGGCTGAATGGATGGTGATTCGGCCGAATGATAGTCTGCTTTGCCCAAAACAGAGAGTTCGAGTAGAGTAACATAAGTCTGTCCACCATTTGACCAAAGAAAGCCTTTATTTGGCTAAATGGACCATGATTCAGCCAAATGGGATCTGATTCAGCCATATCAGAGAGCTTAAATCACATGCTTGAGTTCCTGTCATCCATTCGACCGAATAGTGCTTAGATTCGGTCGAATCTGAGTCTTAATCTTGCTAAATAGCTTCTTCGAAGTGTCTTATGGCTTCTGAACTTCGTGGAATCTTCGAGAGTGACTTGGAACGCGTGCCCAAGCTCTGATACCAACGTCTAAACTCTTGATAAGAGTGTCAAAGCCTCGAACATGTCGCATTCTTGAAATCATTAGAAATACCTGAAATAACCTTAAAACAACTTGAGGACAAGATTAAGGTAAAATCAAGTGTAATGTATATAAAATCAACCTAAAACCACGAGACTCGATACTACAACGGGGTTGTAAACGTGCTCAAAATGAGCACATCAGTCACCCAGTCTTTTACTTAGCAGAGTGGGTCCGTATTCTAACCCATGGACTTCTTGAGTGGTGGTGGTGGGACACCACCAACATGTTTCACTTTCGTGGGGGAGTTGACCATTACCCCTACAGATTTTGCTATGATCATGGGCTTTTGTTTCACTAAAAAGCCCGTGGTCTTGGACTTTGACCTCCATTTTAAGCATATAGAGGCGACTAAGTTGCTAGGCCCTATGACGGCCACCATCCCTGGCGAGGCTGTGACTATCGGGTACAAAAAGATTGTTGCTAGCCTCAAGATGAGAGGCACCACCTTTGAGGAGATGGTGAAAATTCTCCTCTTGCTTATAGTGAGCCCGCTTATCTGTCCGGATAAGAGTAGCTGGGCCTCACTTTAATTCTTGCCTTCTTTACGAGACATTACCGCATTCCCCAGCTATGATTGGGAAGGCATTGCATATGCCCATCTCATATACGAGATGAAAGAGGCAGTGCAAGGTTGCATTGAGTGGAAGGCATGGCATGAAGAGGTTCATTGAGATACGTTGATTCTTTCCTTTCTGTTTGAATAGCTTTTACTTTTCTTAGACTTTGTATTAACCCATTTGCTTTTGCATGTAACTTTGTGCTTACGAGTATCTCCCTGAGCTTGCTCCAGCATGAACGAAGGATTGAGTCTTATCGGTGGTGTGAATCGATAAGTTTTGATTCTATGACATTGTATATTTCATTTTTTGTATGCTCTTGACCACTAACATTGTTTCTTTGGTAAAAATAGGTCAACTATTTGGCTTTGGGCTGACATAGAGCCTCTTTGAGGGTATGGATAGGGATGTCTTCCTCATAGGGTTAAGGACACCCATATGGGGTTTATAGAAGCCCATGTGGTACCTGGGAGAGCGAGTGGCCCGATGACACCCAACCATGGAGTTTCTGACTCTAGTGGACCCTCTTGCGGTTATGTAGGACTTTGTGAGCTTTGATAAGTTCATGTGGTTAGCCTAGACTACCACTTTGCAAACGCTATGGGATAATTAGCGAGTCCCGCGGTGGACTATTCGGCGTTGGTTGTTAGATTGGCTCACCTAGTGAGGTCAAATTTTCCTGAGGTATGATACTTGCCTTTAGTTTCCAGTATACCTTTTTGAACCTTGCTGATTTAGGGATTTTCTATTTTAATAGCCTATTAGAGATGAGGGTCTTAATTTCTCTCATACAGACCTGGTGCTCCACTATGTGAACTCTCAGGGAGAGCAGGCTAATGAACCCATTGTGGAGGCCTTATAAGCTAAGTCGCATGCTTATTAGAGCATGCTTGCTAATTTCCCGCCGGTAAGTTATTTGATGGGTATGGGTTTTTCCATCTATGCTTTGCTGAGAGATAATTCTATTCTATTTTTTAATTTATATTTAGGTCGAAAGAAGGCTGACCAATTCATGAAGGTCATTGACGGCTTGAATAAAAAGTGCATCTAACTAACCTGTTTATAATTAATTGCCCTGCTGAGGTAAGGATCTCAGTTTATGATTAATTTCTTTTTGTTCTTTATGTTGCTCTTCGCTTGATGCGTCTAGGATAAAGGATACATCCTAGCCTTGTATGTTGATGTCGTATTCTCAAACTCCACCTCAGCCAAAGCCTCAGGCAGGTAGACCTCTGTTGGATCTGGATCAGCACTCTATTGGCAGTTTCAGGGGCACTTATGTATTATGCCAGATTTTATGTACATTTATACATTTTAGATTGGATTGCATTATGGACTTTATACTAAATAGGTTGTGTGATTGTGAACTTGACTCTTATTTATACATGTGTGTGGGCAATGCATGGCTTGCTAGATGCAATGCAATTTGTAAATATATGCAAGGACAATGATTTGCAAAAATATGCCATGTTTTAGGGGAAGGGCTTGCAAAAATTTTAGTTATTTGAGACAGTTGATTTGATCGGGTTAGGTTTAAATTTTTAATGCGCATCTGGGTTGGCATGGGTCAAAATATAATTAAGATTGGATACTTTAATAATCAGGATAAAGGTAAAAAATATTATCAGGGTTCAATTTACGATAACCGGTAAGCTTCGGAATTCGGGTTTGCATAAAATGAGTCAAAAAATATCCATATATGCCATATGCTTAGTGAGGATGACAATTATGCATATATTAGTTGGCTTGGTAAATATTTAGGGACCATAAAGGGCGTGAGATCTCAAGAAGACAATTCATCTGGTCATGTCTAGAACACAAGCTAGGCATTTAGCATCAGGTTTGGGCATTGAATTATTGGCCAGTGTTTGGAGCTGGGTTTTGGCTTTAGGCACCGCAAGTCAGTGCATTGCTTGATGAGCATTTGGCACTAGAACTATACTTTGCGGCACAAATTTCCTTCTGGCAGCTTGTAAGTGTTGGAATCTAGTCTCCCATACTTCTAAGTTTAAGAATGAAAAGATAGCGCCCAAGCCCCGAGGAGCTAGGAGCCATCATTGGTTGGCTTATCAACGGACCACCTTACCTTCCCTCTACGCGAGATTATTACTACAAGGACTTTGAGAGGTACTTAAGCCTCAAGGATAAGTCCCTCGAGGATGTTGGTTTTGGAGTTATAGTAGACTTAGAGTGCATGGTTTCTCTTTTCTCAACTCCTACCCATGAGCTAAGGGCTCAAGAATTTTGCAAGAGAGCCTTGTATTTTTGTTTATTTACATGGTTCCACTTTACTAACGTGGGGAATGAGGAAGGTTATGCTTCCATTATTGGGATTGTGGAGAAAAGTGCCGGTGGAAAGAACCCATTGCCCATCATTTTAGGCGAGCTCATGGTTGGCCTATATATTCACCATGTAAATCCTTCTTTAGGTTTTGGGGGGTGCCCTAACCTTCTTCAAGTAAGGTTAGATTTATACTTGATTTGATTGATATTTCCTTGTAATGTCATGAACATTGAGTTGTGCTCATTGGCTCCTTCATTTTTGCTTTAAAGGTTTAGTTAATGGAGAGGCTCATGTTAGTGGCTTATTGATAGCAAGATTTTAACAGTCATTTATGCTAAAACTTGAACCAAACAATATTTATAACAACCTACGAACCACACAAGTATAGTGGGGTAGGGGCTCGAACCACGAGGCCAAAGGATATCAATATACTAGTGATGAAAACGGGGACGAGAATATAAATCACGATAAACTAAAGAGGAAAATCAAATGGAGAAAAACGGGGACGAGATTAGATTCACCCTAGGAAGGTGATTTTAAAAGAGAACAAGATAGGTTAGAGAAAATCAAACAATAACTAGAATAGACACCTAAGTATGCAAGAGGAAGTTGGTGATTCCACAAATCACATCGAACGACCTATAATCGCCCTATGTCTCTAAAGGAGTTACAGGACAAGATTTGCATTGGGTTTCAAGGCCTACTTATTGTCATCATTCCTATAACCTTAGACAATAAAGAATATAGCTTTTCCTAGGGTTTCACCAATCAATCCCCAAAGAGAACTACTCACACATGTTTAAGAATGATGAGATTCAATAAGACAAATGCAACAATCATAAAAAGAAATTAACCAGGGCAAAAATAAATCAGAAACTATTCTAGATAAACGATAAACATTAGGCTAAACAGTGACTGAAATAAAACATATTCGAAAGTAAAGAAGAGATTGATACTCACAATAAAGCTTGAATGCAATATCCACGATTAGAATCCAAACAACAAAGTCAAAATCTTCGAGTACATATGTTGAGAAAATAGAAAATGGAAAACTAGGGCTTAATGAACTAAGAGAGGTTTAGAGGCTAAATAAAAATAAAACTAATTCAATTAGGGTTTCCTTCTCTCTTCAGAGAGTGGGGTATTTATAAATAAGAATAAAAGAAATCCAGAAACCCTAAAATGCTAAGAAGTAAAATTTCTTGAGAAAACAACTCCGTTTGCCTGAATTCATTCCCATTCGCCCATTCCAGCAGCTTTGGAGTTCATCTTCAATTTCTTCTATGTGCACCATTCGCCCGAATAGAGACATTCATTCGGCTGAATGGATGCTCATTCGCCCGAATTAATTCCATTCGGCCTTCCCAGTGAGAAAGAAATGTAGGCTTCTGAATTGGACCACCATTCGACCGAATCGATGTCAGATTCAACCGAATCTGACTCTGATTCTTGGTTTTCAACTTCTTCAAGTGTCTAATGACTTCTTAACTTTGTGGGATTTTCAGGAGTGACTTGGAACGCGTGCCCAAGCTATGATATGTGCGTCTACCCTCTTGATAATAGTGTCAAAGCCTCAAATATGTTGCATTTCACCTTGAAATCATCGAAAACACCTGAAATGACCTTAAAACAACTCAAAGACAAGATCAAGGTGAAATCAAGTGTAATATGTATAAAATCAATCTAAAAGCGCGAGACTTAACACTAAAACGGGGTAGTAAACGTGCTCTAAAATGAGCACATCAACTTCCCCCAAGCCAAATCTTTGCTAGTCCCTAGCAAATAAACTATCAAGGTGACGTGAAAGCATAGTGCAAAACCGTTACTAAAGCGAATGAAAGACAAGGATAGTTAAAAACAAGACAATGCAAGCCGTGCATGTTCAAAACTCTTCCCTAGCCATGGGTTTGTAAGTATAATGGGATTAGAAGAGCATAATATCAAAAGGAACAATGTTTTCCACAGACTCGGGATCACCAAGCGAGCTACAACATAGGCCATTCCACCCACTACCTAATGAGGTCGCAAGTCTATGCTCCCGAGGTTATTTCCCAAGAGATGTGGGAAATTTCTAATACGCTCATGTGTTTAATAAGGTATGTGTTTAACTTAGAATCATCCAACTAAAGATGAGTCAGGAATTAAACACATAAATAGGGAAAATCTTGGGGATTGTGTCTTATCTACTCTCCAGCACAGATCTTAATAATCAGGCTAAGTCGAACAGGTTTGGATAGGGTTGCAATGTAAGCTAGGATCAAGGTAGGGTAGAATTTGGGGATGTGGAGTTAAAATAGAGGATAGTAAGCGATCCAAGGTAATAAAACCAAGGACAACTACAACTTTCGACAACAATGCCACTCCCAAAATCTTCAAAATCCTAAAGATATGCATAAATGAACTCTAATACATTACACCAACCTTATTCTCAAATTTTTCTCTTCTTTTTCCTTTTCTTTTCTTTTTTTTCTTTTTTTCATTTTCTCTCTTTTTTCTACTTTCTTTCTTTTTTTTTCTTTCCTTTTTGTCCTTTTCATGTTTTTCTTTTTTTTTAAATTTTCATGCAAATATTTCCGAAATACACTAAAAGTAATGGATAGAGTCATATCATCCATCAATCACTTTTCACACTGAAATCCTACACCACAATGCAACGAACACCAACTTCACTATGATCACTTGACTATCCTCTAGGTAAAGAGAGGGGACATTTGGCTCATGTGGAGTTAAATAGTGTGGCTACAAAGAAATAGGTAAAGGCATAAACTTGGCTTAACTTAAAGTCAATTAATATTCATGGTAGGCAATTTGGCCATGTAGCTGTAACTACAAATGTGTTATCATCCCTGACCTTTAGAAAAGTAGACTATGCTAGAGGAGAACAGACACAATTCTTTAGATTCCCTGACTAATGCTCAATAAAATAGGGCTCACAATGGAGTCCTACAAGGTTCAATCCTAACCAAGCTAGTCAAAATGTGCCTCAATAGGTAGTCATCCAAACCACATACCAAGCAAGCTCAGATCCACCAAGTTAAGTGGAAAACAGTCGATAAACTCAGACCCAACACAGGCAGAGGGCTAGGGAAATACGAGTTTATATATAAGCACTCTAAAGTGCACGGCAGAAGCTTGCATGCTTGTTTCAAAAATTTTCTCTCGTCTCTCTTTTTGTTTATTTTTTATTTTTTATTTTTTTTATTTTTTAGAGCATATGAAGGAAAAAGGAAAGCAAACAAAAATATAAATAAATAAATAACTTTGGATTTTCAAGCAAGAGCAATCATACCAGGACGTAGGTGAAGCAGCATATGGAACTTATTACAAGGACCTGAAAACACAACCAAGGAGCAAAACCAAACCACAAAACAACGCAAAACCACACAATAATAATATCAGCAGCAAGACAGGGCAAAAGACCAAAAGACACGCAACAAAATGATGAGTAGTGGACAATGGATACCCCCCCAAGCCAGGCTGAAGCCGTCCTTGGCGCTAAGGGAATCCTGTAGGTCTAAAACTACTCATCCCCGATGAAACCCTCATCCCCCTAGTCATCATCCTCACCGTCTTATTCCTCCCCACCCGTGTAGTCCATCCCATAGTCGTTAGAAGCTCTTCTAGGAGCTGCGGGGGTGAAGTTGTTGAACCTACGCCTGCCCACCGGCAACCGGTCAAACCTATGACTTAAGCATATTTTGTTATAGTTGTCATGACGGAGTTACTAGGAGGGAGTGTCCCTTCTCTCTCCAACCATGTGGGAGCGATAGGCAATGTCATACCACAGGTAATTAGCCCACTCAAAGTTCTGCTCAAGGTGATCGAGCCGGGCGGTGTGATGGGCCTAGGTGGTGAGGACCTGGTTAAGTCTGCCTCTATGCGACCTAGAGAGGTAATAATATTAGATTCATCTTCTGAATTTTCATGGTCCGGTAAAACTGAAGTGGAGGCCCTAGGTCAATCACGCATGGATAGGGTGTGAGGACGAGGAGGGGGTCTAAGTGGGGGCACAACATTGTATCTCAACACATCACTATCTAAAAGGTACGAGTCCCCAAACTGCAAGAGGGGAGGTAAGTTTGGATAGGGGAGGGGAATGGCGCGGTCTTTAAGGTACCGCCATCGCAAAGGGTCAGTGAAGATAAAGCCGGCCCTTACGAGACACTGCTCATGGAGGGTGGTGGTAGTGGCAAATTTATCACTAAATTCTATAAGATTAATTTTAGGAATTTAGCGATGCAGTATACATGCCCCCCAACACATAAATCTGTTTTAACATCAAGGGTGGTTGTGGTGTTCAAAAACTTCCAAAGTGTCATTAGAATACTAGTTTGTGTGTCATTATGCGATGCAAGGTATCGGTGCAATATGTGCACCTCTTGGTTTCTAACTAGGTGAGGGCTAGAGGAAGGGAACAATGTCTCCCTATCAAATTTAAAAAAACATTCTAAGAACAGGGTGATGTATATCAGAAGCATAAATATTCGGGCGGCTATCTTAGGCCATAATTCAAAAACACGAGCATTATCCGGTTGTTTATCCAGAATACGTTCATTGGTAAAACCAAAAACAGTACAAAAGGCATCATAATCAAGAAAATAGGTTGTATTTCTTAACCGGAAAGACAAATGCAACCTATTCTCACGCTGACACGGGCTAACAGAACTGAGAAACTTATAAGTTAAAAGCTTGTGAGTTGGGTGCCACATGTTAATCCAGTTCTAAAGGCCACATGCCATTAACAGCTCAGCAAAATTTTTATATATACCTATACATTGCAAAATTGAAAGATCTAAGTATCGAGTAGAGTTGATTTTGCGTACCTTTAACCGTTGAAAGCGTTCTAATTGCTCCAACAATACAAAGACCACTGTTCTATACTCTTAGTCAAACCAGAGTTCTTGACCTAAGAGACGTTGTTGATGCTCTAGTTGTGGTTGAGAACCGATTGGTTGTTCTTCCCGTGAAGCACCTGAAGAGGATCCTTCACCTTGTTTCTTGGATCGTTTGAACGGATTTCTCAAGCTTCTTCGTGGTCCCATGGTGATGGATTTGAAGTTTATGAAGGAGAAGGAGGAATTGTAGTGAGAATGAGTGAGTGAGGGTGAGAAGTGAAGCTCGGGCGTATTTTTAGGGTTTAGAAAGATTTGTGAGAAAACCATGGAAAATGAAGGGGCATATATAGAACTGGTGCCCCATTTGCCCGAATAGCGCTCTATTCGACCGAATGGACCTCCATTCGCCCAAATTGAAGGCCTTGGTCGGTCGAATTTTGAAGGATTTCTCAGCATTCTTCGCTATCATTCGCTCGAATTACTTAACCATTCGGCCGAATGGACCTCCATTCGCCCGAATGGAGTATCCATTCAGTATTCATAACAACTTTTGCTTAGTTCTGCATATACATCCATACAACCGAATTGATCTTCAATTCGGTCGAATGGATTTTCATTCGCCCGAATTGATCACTCATTCGACGTTCTCAGAAACTCCAGCAATCTCAAGTTTGAGTTCATAATCCATGTCCATTTGCCCGAATGGGACTTCCATTCGGTCGAATAGAGTGCTGTTTCGATATTATTAAGCCATGAATAATCAAAGGATATGTACTATTCCAACCCAAAAATATTATAATGATTACTTAGCAAGAAAATTCAAAGAAGATCGGGTTACCTCCCATAAGTGCTTTATTTAACGTCGTTTAGCTCGACGTAGCTAGGATCATAAATAAAAAACAACATGAAACAGATACCGAAGTGAAACTAAATGCTCTAAACCCAATAAAACTCAAAAGAATGATGATCCAAAATTTAGATACTCATTATATACCAATGATTACTGATGTGCTCATTTTAGAGCACATTTATTAACTCATTTTAGTGTCAAGTCTCATAGTTTTGTATTGGTTTTATGTACATTATGCTTCATTTTACCTTGATCTTGTTTTCGAGTTGTCTTAAGTTCATTTCAGGCACTTTTGATGATTTCAAGGTGAAAGGCGATACATTCGAGCCTTTGACACACGTATCTTAGCTTAGGCAAGTGTTTGAAGTCACTCATGAAGATTTCACGGAGTTCAGAAAAGAGGGAAGTGAAAAGAGGAAAGAATGCTCTCAGATTCGACCGAATCTGAGAGACATTCGACCGAATGCTTGCAGATTCGACCGAATCTGAGACTCATTCAGTCGAATGAAAGGCAGTCTTCAGAATTCTTGAGCCTTGTTACTGGAAAGGCCGAATGGAACTCATTCGGGCGAATGATATTCCATTCGGCCGAATCAACCTGTACATTCGGGCGAATGCTTAACAGAGATCGATTCCCCGAAGCCTCTGGAATAGGCGAATGGAAGACCATTCGGGCGAATGGGATCACATTCGGCCGTATGAGACCTATATTCGGGCGAATGATAGTGTTTTCCTCCGGATCAACTACTTCTTTTTAGGGCCGGCTCCTATGCATTTTAGGGTTTTCCGTAGGTTTTTCTTATTTTGTTATAAATACCCCCTTCCTCTGATGAGGAGAGGGGGAGCTAGGTTTAATACTTTTATGCACTTTTAGATTTCTTAGCCTCTAAATTCTTTTAGTTTTAGCTTTCGATTTTCAGTTTTTCTTCAACGCTTTGTAGTTCGAATTCTTTTCGTGGATATCAATTTGAAGCTTTTGTAAGTTTAATTCCTTCCTTTAATCTTAATCCATTGCTGTATTTCATTGCATGTTTAGTTCTAAGTTTATCGTTTATTAATTCTGATTTTGTTTTCATTCTCGCGATTTCATTCCATGTTCGTTTCTGCTGCATCTTTTAATATCTTTATGTCTTTACGCATGAATATGAGTGAGTAATTCTTTTAGGGGTTTTGATTGGTGAAACCCTAGGAAAGCTATGATCTTTATTGCTTAAGATTGTAGAAACGATGTTAATAAATAGTTTCGGATTCCGATGCGAATCTTGTCCTGCCACTCCTTTGGAGACATAGGGCGATTATAGGTTGTTCGTGTGATCTATAAGGTCACCAACTTCCTCTCGTATTCTCGGATGTCCATGCTAGTTATTAACAGATTTTCTGTAATCTATCATGTTCGGTTTTAAAGCTTCATTCCTAGGGTGAATCCAATCTTGTCCCCGTTTTTCTCTACTTGCTTTACTTCGTGATTTGTCGTCGTCTATTTTCCACCTATTAGTTTTAACTAAATTTCCAACCCCAAATAGTCCGGTTGTGTTAAAAGTCAAAGTCTTGATATACCTTGTCTTCGTGGTTCGACCCCCTACTCCGCTATACTCGTATAGTTTGTAGGTTTGAATAAATATTGTTTGCATAACCTGTCTTTTAGTTAACGACCTAGAAAACCGGTTATCAATTACACCAATCATTTAACTTTAACATCATCTAACCTTATGCGCTCGATAGTGTTAACTTCGTAAATGCTACTTTCATGGAAGAGTTTTAGCCGATGTCCATTCACAATGAAACTACCTCTATGATGATCTTTCAACTCTACCGTTCCATAAGGAAATACTTGCAAGATCTCGAATGGCCCAGACCACCTCGATTTCAATTTCCCGGGGAATAACTTTGCTCTTGAATTGAAGAGCAGCACTTTATCTCCTACAAGGAATTCTTGTTGAAGGATCCATTGGTCGTGCCAATACTTAGTCTGTTCCTTGTAGATGTGCAAGTTGTGGAATGCGCCTAGCTTTAGTTCTTCCAATTCTCTTAATTGGGTGGTTCGCTTCTCGTAGACTAAAGTAGGGTCCAAATTAAGGGTTTGGATCTCCCACCAAGACCTACACTCCAATTCCACCAGTAAATGACAAGATTTCCCATACAACAGTCGGAATAAGGTGGTACTAGTTGGCGTTTTATAACATGTACGGTGTGCCCAAAGAGCATCGTCTAACTTGAGAGACCAATCTTTCCTGTTTGGGTTTAACCACCTTTTCTAATATTCTCTTAATCTCCCTATTGGCTACTTCCACCTGTCCTTGAGTTTGGGGATGGTAGGGTGAACCGACCTTGTGCACGACTCCATATTTCTTCAACTGTTTGTTCAGTTCATTTTTCGCAAAGTGGAAACCCCCATCACTTATGACTATCTTAGGAACACCAAATCAAGGGAAGATTATACTTTTAAAAAGCTTCATAACTACTTTGTGATCATTTGTACATGAGGCGATGCCCTCCACCCACTTAGACACATAATCTATCCCTACAAAAATGTATTGGTTTCCATGAGATGACACAAGGGGGTCCATGAAGTCAATACCCCAACAATCAAAGACTTTACACTCAAGGATGTAATTTTGAGGCATCTTATTCCTCATTGAGATATTACCAACTTTTTGGCATCTCTCACAGCTCTTCACGAATGTTTCAACATCTTTATGTAAGGTTGGCCAATAGAAACCTGCGATGGTGACCTTAGCAGTAGTGTTCATTATCCCATGGTGGCCGCCACATGCGTTTGAGTGACAATGAGTTAAAACCTTGGGGACCTCCCCTTCAATGATACAATGGCGGATTATGCCGTCGGCACAAACATGAAACAAATAGGGGTCATCCCTATAGAAATTTTCGACTTTCCCAAAGAAAGCCTTTTTTATTGCCCTTGATTCAAACTTTGGTAGTTCCCCATAAGCTAAATAATTCGCAATATTTGCGAACCAATGGGCTTTCCCAATGACTAACGTTGTCATCAAGTTTTCTTTAACCATTTCATCTTGGATAGGGAAGGAGTCATTATTAAGCTTAGGTAACCTAGACAAATGGTCAGCTACCATATTTTCACTTCCCTTCCTATCCTTCAATTCAAAATGAAACTCCTGCAATAGGAGCACCCAACGGATCAACCTTGGCTTTGCCTCTCTCTTCGCCATTAAGAATTTCAGGGCTGAGTGATCCATGAAAACTACAACCTTAGAATATATCAGATACTAGCGCAATCTCTCAAAAGCATAGACTACTACCAACATCTCCTTTTCTATAGTAGAGTAGTTTCATTGTGTTGGATCCAGTGTTTTACTGATATAGCATACGACATGGTGCTTACCTTCCTTTTTCTGCCTAAGAACAACACTTACATAGATATCACTGGCATCCCACATTAATTCAAATGGCAAACTCCAATCAGGAGCTTGCGCAATGGGCGCAGAGATCAGAGCTTGCTTTAAACAATTAAAGGCATTGAGGCATCTCTCATCAAATTTAAATTCGACATCCTTCTGGAGCAATTCATTCAAGGGTTTAGCTAAAGTCAAAAATCCTAAGATGAGATGCCTATAGAACCCTGCATGTCTAAGAAAGGATCGTACTCCTAAACTGAGGTAGGTACAAGAAGGTTCCTTATCACATCTATCTTAGCAGGGTCTACCTCTATGCCTTTGAAAGATACTTTATGGCTTAGGACAATGCCTTCTTAGACTAAAAAGTGACACTTATCCCAATTCAGCACAAGATTCGTTTCTTGACACCGTAATAAAACTATCTTAAGATCTGTTAAGCAAGTGTCAAAAGACGAACCTCTAACAGAAAAATCATCCATGAACACTTCCATGAAGTCCTCCAGCATATAAGCAAATATAGCAAACATGCACCTCTAGAAAGTGGATGGAACATTGCATAAACCAAAGGGAATTCTCCTATAAGAAAAAGTCCCAAAAAGACAAGTAAACGTTGTTTTCTGTTGATCCTCGGGGTGGATTGGAATTTGAAAGAAACCCGAGTAACCATCAAGAAAACAATAGTAATTGTGCCTTGCCAATCTCTCAAGCATCTCATCAATGAAGGGTAAAGGGAAGTGATCCTTTCAGGTAGCCTTGTTGAGTTTGCGATAATCAATACAAACTCGCCATCCTATAGTGGCTTTAGTTGGGATCATCGCACCTTTGTCATTCTCGATAATGGTCATTCCTCCTTTTTTTGGGGCAACATGAACAGGGCGAACCCACCTGCTATCTAACTTTGGTAGTCAACGTACTAAGTCCTTTGAGAAAAGCTTCTTCATGGTATGCATATTGATATGACCTAACCTTCTGTGCCAAAGCCTTGAGTTGCTGGTCAAGGCCTTAAGACATTTTAAGCTAGTACTTACAACTTAGCTAGTATGAAAAGCATAAACATTATTGCAATGAGGAGAAATTAAAATAATTTTACCATCACCTCGCATTTTTCTTCATCAAAGATGAATTTATTACCTTTATCACATAATTGAGAAATGCTAAGCAAGTTGTATTTAAGACCTTCAACTAGGTACACATCATCAATGGTGTTTGATGCATTATCTCCAACTTTTCCAATACCAATTATTCTACACTTTCCTTTATCACCAAGTGTAATTGTTCCAGCAGATTGCTCTTTGATCATTGAAAATAAAGAGGACTTCCCACTCATGTGCTGTGAGCATCCACTATCTAGAATCCACTTATAATCTTTGCTCTTGGTGATTTCCTACAAAAGAACAAAACATCAAACCTTTTGACTAGACCAAATTGCAAATTTAGATTCATAATCGGGATGGACCATGTTCGGTGGTCTAGTCCCTTTAGGAACCTATACTTGCTTGATCTAGTCTCGAAGAAAAATAGGAAATGAATTTTTAAGAATTTGAGGGTCATTCCTACGATAAGGACAAATTAGCTTAGTATAACCCTTTTTGCAATAGTAAAAACATGTAGATGTTCGCCAATTATCCTTTGCTTTTACAAACGTGGTCATGGTTTTATTTGGAAAATTTTTGTTGTAACCAAGACCGCTTTTATTAAAGATGATTGGTGCTTACCTAGCATTTTTTCAAGAGTAGATTCGGAGTGAGCAAATCTAACCAAGGAATTATGTTGCTCTCTACACTTCCCAGCGAGTAGCTTCTTTTCCTTCTCCAAGTTATCATTACATTAACTCAAAGAGGCGAGCTTTCATTTTAAAACAGTGTTTTCAGTTTTCAAGGCCTTGACCTGGGTGTCAAAGGATGACTCCGAGGCTTGAACCCTGAGTTTAAAAGCTGACTAAGAGGCTTTGAGATCAGTTAGTTCCTTAGCGAGACTTTCAGAAATACTTACCTGTTGGTTTAGCTTCTTCTTGAAAATCTTGGATTTAAGAATCAAACTCTCTTCATTTATAATCATATTTTGCAAGAATTCGAACAGAACATCAATAGGACTTGAGATTAAATTTTTCACCAGTACCTCAAGATGTTCTTTCTTTGCATCATCATGATTAGCCATAAGACATAGGTATTCTTATTCATCTTCTAAGTCACTAGATGAATCTAAATCACTCCATGAAGCAACCATAGCGTTCTTCTTATCATCCTTTTTGTGGAAAGGCTTCTTCTTTCGTTGAGGGCAATCTTTCACTAAGTGATCTATTTCACCACACTCATAGCATGTTAGTGTATTAACTTTATTCATTGAGTTGGATGACTTACCTTTATATTTATTTGAATGATAGTCTCTGCCTCTTGAGAAATTCTTCTTTATTTTCAGAATCTTGGCAAGACTTCTAGCAATAAGAGCAAATGGATCTTCATCATCACTATCTTCATTGTCCGTTGTATCTTCTTTTCTCTTTGCTTTGAGTGCTAAATTTTTGGTTGAAGATGCTGGTTCTCCATCTTCTTCATTAAGAGACATCTCATGTGTGATCAATTTTCCAAGAAGATCATCCAAAGGCAAGGTTCTCAAATTTTAAGCTTCTTCTATCGCGGTTACCTTTGGACCCCACTTTGATTTTGGAAGACACCGTAGAATCTTTCTCACCTTTTCTTCATTTGTGAATACCTTACCAAGAGAATCCAGATTGTTCACTATTTGGGTAAATCTTGTGAACATCTCTTTCACAGTTTCATTAGACGTCATTTTGAACAACTCATATTGTCGAAGGAAGATGCTTATCTTGCTCTCTTTGACTTGACTCGTTCCTTCATTTGTGACCACCAATTTATCCCATATCTCTTTAGCACTTTTGCAAGCAGAAACTCTATTGAATTCATTTGCATCTAAACCACAATAGAGAAGGTTCATGGCTCGATAGTTTTTAGCAACACTTTCCAAATCCGATTGAGTAAAATCATCATCTTCTTCAGGAACCATTGTGCCACTTTCATTAGTCTTCATTGGCACCCTAGGACCTTTCTTGATAATATCCCAGAGTTCCAAATCTTGATCAATCACAAACATTTGCATCAATGAATGCCAATGGGCAAAATTATTACCATAAAATAGAGGAGGGCGATTGGTAGACCTTCCTTGAGAAAAACCACCATCACCTATTGAATTCATTTTTCCTCACAGATGATTAAATCTTTTCCTTGTGAGTCTAGCTCTGATACCAATTGAAGAATCAATAGGGAGATGAAATAGGATTAATTATACTCTAGAGGGGAGGTGAATAGAGTATAACCAATTTTCGGGTTCAGGATCTCAAGGTCTTAAACAAACTTTCAAAGGCGGAATATAAGCGTTAAGGCTTATCTTTGAATCTGGATGTCAAAGCCTTGAAATTGGTTTCAAAGGCTTTTACTGAGGCTTTGATTGTTCGCTACTTTGATGAATGAAGCAAACATAAAACGTAAGCAATGAAGACATAAATAAGATGAGACAAAACACGGAGATTTGATAGGAAGTTTGGCAACTAATTTGCCTACGTCTCCGCCAAGGGTTGTCCAAACCTTAGGATTTAACTCGCCCTTTTATTACTTCCCTTAGAGACCTAAAGCACCCTAGAAGATCTTAATCCCCATCTTCTACTCCATAGCACCCCAGTTACACTTTAGTATCTCAGATCCTAGTAATAAAAAGCTCTCTCTCTTTTTCTATACGTTTGAGTATTATGAGTATACTCTTAGTATAACACTCTCTCAAAATATTCTTTTAAACACTCAAGAGATTATACTTTGATTTTCTCTCAATCTAAATACAAGATCAAGTTTATGGAACTAGAGAGAAAATAATGAAGCTTTGTTGATGTAGCTTGTGACTGAAATTCACGATTAAACATTTTGCTCTTGTCTCACTTTTTGACTCGTTGTGTCTCACGTTGTCTCACCCTTTCTTCAACTTCAAAGCTTGGAATATATACTGAACTTTATTTCAGGCCGTTGAAAAGAGGCTCAAAATAGGCTGTTGAAAATCTGATTTGCCTTCAATACTTTCAGCAAGATTTCCTCCAATATGGTTGTAGAGAATCATTCATTTTGGCTATTAAAGATTGATATCATTGAATATTTTACAGCAAGAATATTTCCACTTTATTTGCTGCACCTTGAAGCTTCAAACAGATTTCTTTTTCCATAACCCCAATGCTTGAATTTTGGTAATTACCAAAATTAACTTGAATAATCTTCAACATATATGAGCATCACTTATTTGCTGAAATTAAGAGATATCTTTGACAGTAAAATCATGTCTAAATAAGTTAGGTTAGAGAATAGAATAAGTGAAACAAGGAAAGGATAAAACACAAGATTTAGGCAATTAGAAAATTCTTATCCTTTGACAAAGTGTTTGAACTTTGCTGACTGCTTTGAGACGTGGCTCAAGCTTTTGAAGACGTGGCTCAAACTTTGAGGACGTGGCTCAAGAGTTATTCTCACCTTTGACAGAATGCATAAAGTTTTGCATTATAGCTTCCATTACTTTCAACACATTGTCAACTCTATGCATTTTGTTTTCCATCATGTTTTCAACTCTATTTGACTTTGCATTTTGGCTTCCATCATTAGACATAAAAATGTTAGTAATCAAGGTGTCTTCATAGAGGTTTCAAACTTACCTGGGGAGAAGTTTTAGAACTCTCCCCATATAGATAATACCTTCCTTAACCTCAAATAGTGGCTCAAATTCTGCTTCTTTGCTCTTACATTCCTGGGCCCTGTCCAATTGGCTTTCTAACTGCTCATCTTCTGTATATATATCCTCATCATTCATTGAATACTTGACTTCTATTTCCCTTTGATAATCCTTAATTCCCCTGTCATCCACTTCAAGGTGGAAGACTTGTTCAACCATAGGTTTCTTTAAGAGTGGGGAAATTTTGAAGACTACCGTTATAGTGTCATCATGGCAATTAATAACTGCCTGGAGTGTTTTTATAACGACTCTTCCCAAAATGAGTGGAGTATAAGGGTCCTTTTCCATTTCCATCACTATAAAGTTACAGGGGACCACTAGTTCTCCCACTTAGATTGGTATATCATCAAGTTCTCCATACAAAACCTTTATGCTCCTATCCGCCAATTGGATTGTCTTTCTTTAAAGTCTTAGGCTAAAGGGTAGCTTCTTGGCGATGGATAGAGGCATAAGGCTAATTAAAGCTCCTAAATCAGCGAGCGCCCCTTTGGGTTCAAGGTTCCCCAACCTCATCATCCGCTTCCTTCACTTTTAACTCTCGACCCCTTACCTTTTTCTTCTTCATTTTCATTTACATCTACTCTTGTCCCATTACTAACCCGTACCAAAGGTGCATCAATCGAATATGAAGGGCCATCATACTGAGTCCCTGATCTCAGTTGGATAGCTTTTACAGTGTGTTAGTTTGGGTTTAGGTACGGTGCTGAGGTGGAGGTTGTGTAGAGGGGTTAGGTTAAGGGTGAGATAGGAATAGTGGTGGTGTAAAAGGACTAGCCATTTGGGCGATTTGAGTTTCAAACAACTTTTGCTGAGCTTGGAGTTATTGCATCTGCTAGATGAGAGTCTGATTTATCTAATTGAGACTCTGGTTTTGGTGAGCAAGAGATGTTACTTGGGAGGCTTAATGGTTATTGTTTGAGGTGTGATTTTGTTGTGGTTGAGAAGCCCGATGATGAGGTTGACTAAGTGGAAAAGGAAGATTTGAACCATTCATAGGCCCTTGATTAAACCCCGGTGGTCTATATAAATTTGGCCTTGGTGCCTTTCCGCTCGATTGGTTCCCTTAAAAGCCTTGGTTGTTGAACCCACTCTAAGCATTTCTATTATATTTCGGGTGGAAGTTTTCTTGATTTTGACTTGAATTAGAAGGAGGACTATATGGTTTAATGGGGAAAGGTTGTTGCCCATACCCTGCTCCTTGTCCTTGTCCACCATAGTTAACGGCAGCAACATAATCAGGATTATACCCATAACCGTCATAATTCATCACCTGTGTCTCTGGGTTGTAACCTCCATAATCAACTGCAGGAACATGCTCGGAGTGCAAACCACCACAATAGGAAGTATCATGGTTGGTACCCCCACATATGGCACATGCAAAGTGCTTTTCACGCACCGGAGGGGTGTTCGAACTATCGGCTAGGATTAACTTGGACATCTTCTTATCGATAACTGCTTCAATTTTAGCACTAATGGTGTCCAAGTTGGTTGTGTCAATCATGCCTCTTGGTAAACCTTGACTTCTTGTTCCTCCCTAGGCACTATTCTTAGCAACTTCCTTAATTCTAGCTTTTACCTGGTTGCATGGAATCTTTGAGAGTTGGCCACCTACTGCCGAGTCTAGAAGTGCCTTGGTGGAGTCATTGAGACCATCGTAGAAAAATGTGTTGAGATGGTTTTTCCCATACTCATCGTAGAAAAATGTTCTCTAATCATTATTTTAAACCAACTCCAAGTAGCACTAAGGTTCTCTTCA
Organism: Dysphania ambrosioides; assembly: GCA_026401315.1. NCBI lineage: Eukaryota > Viridiplantae > Streptophyta > Magnoliopsida > Caryophyllales > Amaranthaceae > Dysphania > Dysphania ambrosioides. Next base: position 7,992,513 of record CM048662.1, read on the forward strand.
TCCTCTTGAGTGAAGGACGCAATTTTCTTGCGCCAATCTTGCATTCGAACTGTAGGATAGAACCTCTCTAGAAAAGATATTTTCAATTAAGCCTAATTAATTATTGAGTTAGGATCTAAGCATTTATACCAATTTTTGGCGTCACCAGCTAGACTCAAGTGAAATAGGTGTATCTGTACATAGTCTGGGCTGTTGGGGCATGGAGGGATAAGTCCACAAATATCAGAGAATGCCTCAAGATATTGAAGAGGACATTCATTTCTTAATCCACTAAAAGGGGTTTCATTGACCATCCTTGTGAACTGGGTATTAATTTGGTATGGTGTAGTAGCAACAGGAAGTACTACACCTCCTTGGAACTCTTGTGAACTAGGAGTCCCCAACTGACCGAACAGATGATGTTCATCGGCCATTGTGGATGTGGGTGGACTTTTAACAGAATGTGAGGTTTGTTTTGTTGGAGGTTATTTCCTAAAACGTTGGACCTCAAGATTATATGCTACTATTGGTTGGTTTGATCAGCGCATGCTATGGGGTATGCAAACAACAAACTCAAGGGTAACTACTAACTAAAAAAAAATAAACACCAACAAAAACGAAATAAAATAAAGCTATATCAAGAACAGCAAGAGTCTTTATAACGCCTTGTCCCCGGTAACGGCGCCATTTTGATAGCAAGATTTTAACATTCGTTTATGCTAAAACTTGAACCAAACAATATTTATAACAACCTACGAACGACAAAAGTATATTGGGGTAGGGGGTCAAACCACGAGGACAAAGGATATCAATATACTTCACTTCTTAACATAACTGGACTTTTTGATGTTAAAAGCAACTAAAACTTATGACGAAAATATAAATCACGATAAAATAAAGAAGAAAATCAAATGGAGAAAAATGGGGACGAGATTAGATTCACCCTAGGAAGGTGATTTCAATAGAGAACAAGATAGGCTAGAGGAAATGAAACAAGAACTAGAATAGATACCCCAAGTATGTGAGAGGAAGTTGGTGATTCCACAAATCACATCGAACGACCTATAATCGCCCTATGTCTCCAAAGGAGTTGTAGGACAAGATTCGCATTGGGTTTTGAGGCCTATATATTGTCATCATTCCTATAACCTTAGACAATAAAGAACATTGTTTTTCCTAGGGTTTCACCAATCAAACCCCAAAGAGAACAACTCACACATGTTTAAGATGTACGGCATGATGATATTCAATAAGACAAATGCATCAATCATAAAAAGAAATTAATGAGGGCAAAAATAAATTAGAAACTGTTCTAGATAAGTGGTAAACATTAGGCTAAATAGTGACTAAAATAAAATGAATTCGAAAGTAAAGAAGAGATTGATACTCACAATAAAGCTTGAATGCAATATCCACGATTATAATCCAAACAATAAAGTCAAAATATTTGATTACATATGTTGAGAAAACAGAAAATGGAAAACTAGGGCTTAATGAACTAAGAGAGGTTTAGAGGCTAAATAAAAATAAAACTAATTCAATTAGGGTTTTCTTCTCTCTTTAGAGAGTGAGGTATTTATAACTAAGAATAAAAGAAATTTGGAAACCCTAAAATGCCTTTAGGCCAGCCGAAACAAGAAGTAAAATTTCCGGAGAAAATAGGTCCATTCGCCCGAACGGTTAACCCATTCGGCCGAATGCAACTCTGTTCGCCCGAATTCATTCCCATTCGCCCATTCTAGTAGCTCTGGAGTTCATCTTCAATTTCTTCTCTATGTATCATTCGCCCAAATGGAGACATTCATTCGGCCGAATGGATGCTCATTCACCCTAATTAATTCCATTGGGCCTTCCTAGTGAGAAAGAAGCGTAGGCTTCTGAATTGGACCACCATTCGACCGAATTGGTGTCAAAATTCGATCAAATCTGACTCTGATTCTTGGTTTTCAACTTCTTCAAGTGTCTAATGGCTTTTAAACTTCTTGGGATCTTTAAGAGTGACTTGGAACGCGTGCCCAAGCTATGATATGCACGTCTACCCTCTTGATAATAGTGCCAAAGCCTCAAATACGTCGCATTTCACCTTGAAATCATCGAAAACACCTGAAATGACCTTAAAACAACTCGAAGCAAGATCAAGGTGAAATTAAGTGTAATATGTATAAAATTAATCTAAAACTGTGAGACTTATTAACACTAAAATAGGGTAGTAAACGTGCTCTAAAATGAGCACATCACTCATCTGAAAAAATCATGTCAGTTATTATAAGAAGGGTTTCACAACGTAGAGGAAACTCCTTGAACACACGACCTTAGAGGCTTAGGAAGCCTATTTTTCTAAGGGAGAGTTCATTATAAACTCTATTATCCCATGGTAGAAGATCGTTGCGATGACCAGCATTAAGAAGGGTGTATTGTGAAGATCCCAAGTCTCTCAGTGTTGAATTTTTATACTCAGGCCTAGATTTGAGCCAACTTAGGTGGAAGAAAGTGGTTTTTAGACCACAATGGAATGGCCCAAAAGTATACCTCTTAAGGAAGAGCGGGTCGAGCTTTAGGAGTCATATTAGAGAGAAAAATTGGTGTGGTATTTGCTAGATCCTCCTCAAATGACTATGTTTTTCGGGAGCTATTTGACTTGGATGTGGGAAAATAGTGGGGAAGTCATAGTGCATGAGTCTTCCTCTAGACCTATGTAAGAGAATGTCAAAGCCTAAGCCCTTAACGGTTCAAGATTGGTTGGGTGTGTTAGTTGTGCCACCAAAGGATCGATTGGGCAAAAGAGTGAAATTGGTTCATGGTAGATTGGGAAAGTAAATAGGCTTAGGGGTAAACCAAGGCTTGTATAAGGAAATAAAAATAAAGGTTTTATGTTTAGGTAACAGAGGCCACTTCTTTCTTTGTATCATTGGAATAAGACTTTTCTTTATTTAAGCTTTTAAAAGTAGGCATTAGTCCATAACTTTAGGATTTTATGTAACCATTTCTTCTTTTAAATGGAATTAAGCTTGTTTTGAAAAGTTATTGTGCCAATTTACATGCTTTAAAGATTGCATTTAAACAACATTTACAAACTTAAAACTAATCATTAAGACCAAATGAATCAAAATGTTCTTGGAAGAATATGACTAAACCTGTTATAAAGATTAGATACACTTTTGAGAACTAAGAAAGTAGAGTATTAATCCCTTTGAACCAGAGCATTTATGCTTGATGTTGAAACATGGAACTGAAATCAAGAGCCCATTTTCTCAATGCAAGACAAGAACTAGGTGATGTTAGTGCCGTTTTAGACGGCACTCGAGGTTCGGCGCCAAATGCAGACCCTGTGCGTCAAACTCTTGGTTGGATACCAACGCTTAAGACTTCGTGCTTCGAAATTGCACACTTCAAGAAAGGAGTCTAGAGCCATTTTGGCTTGCGCTGGAGGCTTGGGAGCTCAGCGCCAGATTTTTGGACGCTTGGTGCCTAACTTTAGCATTTAGAGCTTGAGTCTAACATTGGGATAATTTCTTAGAGTGCAAACATTTGTGATATTTATTGCAATCGGGCCTTGTGAGAGGTTTCCTACATATCTTTATGAAGGAATTAGGTCGAGACTTAGCTTTGGGATAAATAAAACTGATACAATTGCATTAAAGAAGTTTTTGCCAAATTTGAAACTCAGGGAATGGTGTAATTCATATGCTTCTCTTTATATTCGAAAACAAGTGATGGTATTCTTCAAGGGTTTCTCTTTAGATTTAGAAACACGTGATTATGGGTGGGCTTCTAGTAAGGTTGCCTAACAATCCGCTAATCGAGGTTCATCAGTGAATGAAACTCATTATCGTCTATGTTTGCTAATTCATGACTCCTCTAGATAAATTCTTGTTTATAATATAGCATCCGACTCAATTTAGCCTGAATTAGTCCCAAGGATCCATAACTATTTTTAGAAGTGCTTTGAGCACTAGGTCCCCTTCTTTGATTATCGAGTGCAAACCTTCTGATTAAAGTGATTTGCTATCCTTTTTGGATAAAGTTGAATGTGATGTGCATCTAGGAGCCGTTTTTATCCAACAAGATCAATTCATCATATTTGGCTTTAACCGAATAAGCTTCAGACAATTGATTTACAAGAAAAATCCTCAAAGAATATGGGGTCATGCTTATTGACGTTTTGTAGCCCCATAAAGCAAAGTGCGATTTTAGCGGCCACTCTTTGTAATTTTTTTGTCATTTCTGGTTTATGACCTTGACATTTTTATTTGGTACTTTAAATCCCCCACTCGTCTACGGTTTGTATGGAGACGAGTAATGGTGCTAAACTTTGTATTTTGCCAACATGTTTGTGCATTCTCCTTAAGAGTGGACCCCTTTGTCTCTTATGATCTCATAAGGCACACCATATTTGTAGATGATGTTTTCCTCTAAGAATCGGGCCACTTGCTTGGAACCTAGGTACTTGTATGATTTGGCCTCAACCCATTTTGTAAAGTAGTCGACTTCAACCAAGATACTCATGACCTCTTATGCCTGAAGGAGCTATCTTTCCAATAATGTCAATACCTCATAGTGAGAAGGGCCTAAATAATGATGAAGTCAGGTTCAAGAATGATGGAGGGATGTGTTGAAGGTTTATTAACTTTTGGAAAGTTACGCATTTCACTACATATCAAGTATAGTTGCCTTCCATGGTGATCCAATAGTACCTAAGTTGCCCTATTTTCTATGCTAGCATATGACTACTCATGGGGGTTCCACATATATCATTATAAACTTCAAGCATTATAGTGTCAACGTCTTGTTTGCTTTTGCATCTAAGGTGTATGCCCTCAGGGGTGCGCTTGTAGAGTTGATTGCCCTAAGAGATAAAATGAGCTGCCAAGAGTCTTAAGGCTCTCTAACCTCTTTTAGAGGAGTGTAGAGGGTACTCCTTTTGCTATACGTATCTTAGGATGTCGGTGTACCAGGGTTTTCCATCCTCTATGTCAGCGTCCTGAACGTTGTCATGCTCCGCTTCAGACCTCCTCTCTATGATGAGGGATATTCTATTCAAGTTTTATGGAATATTGACCATTGATGCTAGTCAAGCTAATGCACCAATGAATTGATTCTCATCTCTAGGAAGATAGGTAAATTCGCTTTCTAGGATCCGCTTGGCTAATGGTTCGAGATAAGCTAGGTAAGGAGCAAGGCTTTCACTACAAACATTGCATTTCCTAGATATTCGGTTGATTATTAAGGAGGAATCACAAAAAACTCAAAGCTTCTGAATGTCTAAGGATATTACTGCCTATAGACCCAGAATACATGCTTCATATTCAGCGGCATTGCTAGTGGCCTTGAAGTCTAGATTGACGGACAAGGGAGTGTGTTGTTTGAGAGGATCCATTTTTGACATGATATGTACCGTGTAAAAAAGCATGTATTCCCTGAGCTTCTTGGTGGCCAAGACTAATGCAACAATAAGTCTCTAAAGGTATGTGTATCTGGTTCATACTCGAGGAGCTTTTTTCTTATGAAATAAATTACGTTTTCCTTTCCTTGCACCTCTGAGCAAACATAGCCCTGCCCGATAAATTAGTAACGGTGAGGTATAGGCAAAGAAAAATTATCGGCAATGTTGGAGAAAGTATGGGCGGATTCAGGAGATAGCTTTTAATCTAATCAAAAGCTTTCTGGTAGTTTTCATCCTAATCCTCAAGAGTGTCCTTTTTTAGCTTTCTAAACACTAGCTTGCATATTATTGTCAATTTAGAAATGAACCTACTGATGTATTGAAGGCGGCCTAGGAAGCCACGGATCTCCTTTTCACTTTGTGGTGGTGCCATATCTAGGATAGCTTTGATTTTCGACCTTGATGCCTCGAGAATTGATGACTTACCCTATCAATTCGCTAGATGTGACCCCAAAAGCACATTATTTTAGGATTCAACCTCATATTGAACTGTCTAATTCATTCAAAGAATCTTTGAAGGGTTATAGAATGCCCTTGATGATCTCTAGATTTGACGATTATGTCGTCAATATACACTTCCAATTCTTTATCCATCATGTCATGGAGTAGAACTATTAGTGTTCTTTAATAGGTGGTACTAGGATTTTAGAGGCCAAATGGCATGACTTTGTAGCAATAGGTTCCCCATTGAGTTATGAAGGTTGTTTTCTCCATATCCTCTTATGCCATGCGGATCTAGTTGTGGCATGTATACACATCCATGAACAAGAGCAAGGCGTGATTAGTTATGTTATCAACCATAATGTCGATATGGGGTAGAGGAAACCAATATTTAGGACTAGCACGATTCATATCTTTGTAATTCACAAACATTTGAACTATACTGTCCTTTTTGGAATAGGAATAATGTTTCCAATCCATTCAGGGTAGTTTGCAACTTTAATTAATCCGACTTCTAGCTGTTTGCAATCCATTCAGAGTTACGTTTGGTTTTATTCTCCGTAATTTCAGCGTTATTGGCTTTGATCCCAAGAGGATCGGAATAGTGAGCTATGCAATGTCTCTGTCTATCCCTGACATATCTCTATAAGACCAACCAAAGACATTGATGAATTCTTTGAGCAATGATGTCATCTCTTCCTGTTCTTCTATGGATAGTGTTAGCCTAATTTGCACAAATATCTTCTCCTTTTTTGCACCTATATTGATTTTTTTCAGTTTCTTTTATTATAAGGGTTTTATTTTCATGTTCTTCCATTACCTTAATAATTTTTTAAAGTCTAATTCATATGAGACAAAGCAATTAGTGGTATGGATTGGGGTAGAAAAAAGAGGAGTAAGTATAAATAGAAATGTTATTGAATTCAGGAGTGGTTAGATCAAGGAATTTTTTAGGGTTTTCCTTTGGTGGCATAACCATTTTGGGCCTAAACTCTATACATTCAGACTCAACAAACCTAGACTCAGAATCTGACTTTGACTTCGTTAATTTTTCCTCATCCATTTTTGGGTCTACACCAGTGATAATATTTATCTTGCTTCCACCAGGGGTTAATATCTTAAGAGATATTCTCCATCCTTGTGCTATGTCTAGAATTGGCACTATCAGCTTAGAACTTGCCATGATCGCGACTAAATAGTGGTTTAGGAAAGTCATTGTAGACTTCTTCTTCACCCTCTTTAATGAAATGCCCATTCAGGGTTGGGAGATATGGCTTTAGTGCATTCTTTGACTTGGCCTTGATCCTTGGCCACTTTGTAAGCCACTTCTTCAAGAACGTATTCTCGGAGCTCTTACGTTATTGGCTTACAGCCTAGCCCAAAGAGGTTAGCTTTCCCTTTGGATCTTTAAATGGTGTGGCAAGAGTTTGCTTATGACCTAGAGTTAAACCAAGGAAGTACCCTTGGTTCTTCGTCATGGTGTGAGCCGTAAGGCAAAGGATGAAAGGAAAGATGATGTCATGCTCGAGTATTGCAACTTTGACACTAAAGCGAAAGATTTCTTCATCTTCCTCATCGTGCTCAATGTTGATGAGGGGATTGTCTGCAATTTGCACTTTGACGGTTGAGGCATGAATTTCTATTGAAGTTCCTTTGAAGGGTATCTTAACCTTTTAGCAAAGAGATGAGGGGATGATCCCTAGATCATGAATCCAAGGGTGTCCCAAAAGGAGCTTATAAATCGCCTTGATGTTGTGCACTTGAAAGGTGACTTTCCTTTCAAATGGTCCCAAGATGAGGGATAAGAAAATGGTCCCAAGTGATTTATGGCATGAGTTGTTATTTACTTGGACCCCTTGTGTGGAGGGTGTCAAGTCCTTCTCTAAGAAACCCAACGTTTCTGGCGTGCGAAGAGAACATACGTTGATGGTTGAACCAATGTCGATCAAAGTCATCGGTATGTTTATATTCCAAGCAAAAACGGTCGGATAAAGGGACTACTTGTGGGATGCCCCTTCAATTAGAAAATCATAATATGAGAATGATATCATTTGCTTCTCCTTTTCTGAGGTAAGGAGGGTGACCAAAGCATTCATAAACGTTTCCGAAAAAAACGTTGATTTTTTTAAGGCATTTAGGAGCGTATTTCTATGCTCATAGTAAGTAGTGATTAAGTCTTAGATATTGACCTTGGCTTGGGTCTTTTTGAGCTACTTGATTATGGCATTTTCCTGTGGAGGAAGGTTTATTTGGATAAGAGAGCATTAGGGATTGGATTCTAAACTGGATTATGAATCCTTCCAAACTGAGTCATTTCATTGATGTTGCTTATCCCCTTTTCATACCATTCAGGATCAATAATGGGTGTTTGGGCCATGAAATGAGCAACATGATTGAGGTAGACGTCCTCATCATTATTGTCCCAAATGCGATTCACTAAGCCTTTTGGTAATAGGACTGTGATTTTAGGGGATGGAACCACCATATCCTGAAGAAGGTGCTCAAGTTTGATGCACTCTTTAATGTCATGGCCCTTGTCTCTTTGGTATTTGCAATATTTGTTCGGGTCCCATTCAAACTCTTCTTGTCTTTTAGAGGATCCTCTATTGGACAATTGGGTTTCATGTCATCCTAGGATTCGAGAAGACACCATGAGGACGGTTCTGGAAACCTCCTCTCTTGGCATTGTTGTTCCAAGAGTTTCCTTGAGACCTTGGAGCCTTAAGGATGTTAACTTCATTGGTGGATTTACAAGTAGATTAATTCTTAGTTTTCTTACCCTTCCATCCTTGATTATTGCGAGGAGCTGGAATTTTATTAGGTTGTCTTCAATGTCCATGACAATGCTATAGGCACGTTCAAAAGATTCGAGACCCAAGTACTTCATATGATTATTGTACTTAGTATGGATATTGGAGATGAAAGTTCTGACAAGCTCTTTCTCATGTGGTCTTGAGACCATCTAGGATGTCATTTCTCGCCAGCGATTGCGGTAGGTCGTGAACCCCTTAGTTTGGCCCTGTCTAAAGACCTCAAACTCCGTGAGAGTTTTTTGAAGTTGGATATTAGTGTGATATTGGTTCATGAAGGCATTGGTCATGTCCTCCCAAATTTTGGTCTCCTTATCCTTGAGAGCATATAACTATTTCTGGAAAATTGGTTCTAGAGACATTAGGAAGATGACAAGGAATAATTCTGGTTCTACTCCCTTGATGACTATGGTGGCATTGAATTCGCGTAGATAAAAGCGGGGATCATTCGTAGACTTAACTTTGGGATGTCATTTGACAAAAAATTTCTAAGAGGCTAACATTTCCCTTTAGCTTATCGTCATTCGCGGTATCAAAGTACTAAACACTGTCGGTGAACTAGTAGACCATCCCTTGGATTTTTTGTGCCAAGTTAGCAGGGGCATTGGCATTGTCAACTTTATTAAGATGAGCATACATCCCTTGAAGGGACTTAGTGATGTTATTGATCGTAGCCAAGAGTTAGGCCATTTGTTCTAAAGCAGACATGTTCTGGTGAGGAGTTTAGGGAGAACATGGGGGTGGAGTGGATGCCAGCTCAGAAACGGGTACTAGTTATGACGTAGATTTCCTTCTTAACCTTCAGTTAAGCCTTCTAACCCAAACAAACGAACTCATAAAAAGGTAGAATCTTCGAGACTTTCCATATGGGACACTAGGACTCGACTCATTTAAGGGATAAGTGTTTTGGGGTCTGCGTAAGGAGAGATGATACATGCATGATGCAATTACAAGTATGATGTTACTACACAATCACCTCTAATGCATATGATTGCATAGCCCAGTTTAGGGAGTCAGCCTCCGTTAGAACATGATTCTAGATGCATGAGACTGACTCAATATGCATGGACTCAATACACAATGCTCGTGTCAGGGTTTATGCTTTTTGTGGTGTTTAAGGGTAATTTCGAAATTTTACCCAGCGGGGCAATTTCGATTTTTGCTGGTGAGGGGTAGTTATGGGATTCTACCCCATATGAGGTTTCGGTGGAAAGTTTAGGTTTTTACCAATTGGATGGGGTAATTTTAGGTTTTCATCCTAATAGAATTTTGGTCGGAAGGTTGAGGCCTTACTCATTGATGAGGAAATTTTAGGATTTTACCCCAACAGGGTGCTGGTGGGAAGGTCAATGCCTTATAGGTTAAAGGGGAAATTTAGGTTTTTACCATAATAAGGTTTTGGTGGGAAGATCATGTCCTTACCAATTAAAGGAGCAATTTTAGGTTTTCACCCCAATAGGGTTTTAGTGGAAAGGTCAAGGCCTTACTAGTGCAGCGATTCAGGGGTAAATTCATGTTTTTATTGGGCAGTAATTTAGAGTTAAATTCGGGTTTTTTACCTAGGTTAGTGGACATTTTTATAGGTAAACTTTGGGTTTTTCGAGGTTAAGAAGCATTTCAGAGGTAAGGTAGGATTTTTACTAATGGCTAGGAAGTTTTAGAGGTAAGGTAGGCATTTTACCAATAGCTTCAGGCATTTCGGTGGTAAGGTAGGCTTTTTACTGATGACATGAGGAATTTTAGAGTTAACCTCAGGATTTTACCTGGGATGTGGGTCAATTTAGAGGTAAACTCAGGGTTTTACCAGGGATAAGAGGAATTTCAAAGGTAAACTCAGGGTTTTACTGGGGACAAGAGGCATTTTAGGGGTAAACTCGGTGTTTTACCGGGGACAAGAGGCATTTTTGGGGGTAAGGTAAGCTTTTTATCGAATGCATGGGACATTTCAAAGGTAAGGTAAGTTTTTTACCAGAGCCATGGGATATTTTAGAGGTAAGGCAAGATTTTTACCAGTGACATGAGGCATTTCAAAAGTAAACTCAGGGTTTTACCTAGCATAAGACATTTTAGAGGTAAGGTAAGTTTTTTTACTGGAGGCTTGAGGCATTTTGGTGGTAAGGTAGTCTTTTACCATTGTTTGGGACATTTTGAGGGGATAGGTATGGTTTTTCCCCGGGTGGCATGGGACATGAGGCATTTCGGAGGAGAGGTATGATGATCCCCAATGGTCTTGATTGATTTGGGACATTTGATGGATAAGGTCAGGTTCTCATTGTGCTTGAGGCAATTTGAGAGGCGATTTGGGAGCAATTGTGAGTCTTAAGTCATTTTGGTAAGTAAGGTTAAGATTTTACTGTGTTTGGGTCATTTATGAGAGGTAAGGTTGGGATTTTAACGAGTTTGGGTCATTTTTGAGATGTAAGGTTAGGATTTTACCATGTTTGGCTTATTTTTGTAGTGTGAGTCTTGGATTTCAGGTGGTATGGTTCGGCATGACGCAGGCATAATAAGACTTGGGACGGATAAGACGTGGTTTAAACGTGTTTTTGATGCATAAGATGATGCAAATGAGCCTAATTAATTATCATAACCAAGGATGCATGTAATTCATGTTTTTAGAGGTTTAGGTTTTGCAAAGCTAGATCTAGCATTAGTGCAAAAAACATGACAATAACACACAAGTTCAAGTAGTCACGCTAGCATTCTTTGGATGAATACAACAAATACAAGTCTCCAACTAGCCAAGGTTCTAAGTTTGATCATGAACTAGGGTTGGATACATAAGTTGAAGGGTCCATGGCATTGAGCAACACCCATTTATCCAAAGCCACTACTTGAAAGAGGCTAAGGTAAGAGGACAACTCCCCCGCCCCCCCCCCCCCCCCCCCCCCCCACCCATCAACACAATACTCGTGCTAGACGCTACATTTGATAAGCTTCATAAAATCCACAAGTCGGGCCAAAAGCCTTTAATGGTTATTGGCTAAACTTCCACTCCCAAGGTGTCTTGAAAGTAGAACACTCATATGAGATGGAGTCCTAGGGTGTAACTTCCACACACGGAGAGTTACACGCATGAATGTAAGTATGTCTAAAACAATCTCTAGCCAATTTAAAGCACACAAACTAGAGTTTTTCGGTCGCTCATTCACACGCATAGCTAAGTAAGCACTAGTCTTACACCTCCCCACTGGAGTTGCCAAATTATAAGGGGCTAAAAGGCGTAGGTGCTAAGGGTCTAGAACCTAACTAGGTTTCAAGTGGGAAATTTGATGAGTTAATTGCCACTGGATAGCTCGGATTTTACAACCCAACCTCCCCTTTTTGGTGAAGAATAGAGGGAGGAGCTCTCCCCCACTAGTGCTATATAGTTTAAGCATTGTTAAGGATCGGCTATGCGGCCTTAGGGACATTGAATGGGTCAAGAGTCGCTACAAAAAATTTAATGGGATGTTTGGAAGACTTGGGGTAGAAACTCATAAATGACTCACGTAAGAGGTCTGCGAACCATAATAAGGTTCGAGAATGAGCGGCTTATTTTAATCCGAGAGTGCATGCAAAACATTTGGTCGAAAACATGCATATACAAGAGGTAGTACACACTAATTAGGTTGGTTAAGCAATTTAAGCTTTATGAACATATTTCTAATTAGGTTATCACATGTATTAATTGTCCATAGTATAGGGTTCCTATGGCCGATTATCGGTAATTAACTTATTAAGACTGGTTAGTGATATGTTTATTTTATATAGTGTTTTACCCCGTCCCTTAGTCATATTTAGGAGCAATTTTTGCTCTACACAGCCACTTTTATTACTAATGTGCGTTTTCAAGTGTTTTCCTAGATTTGGTGTTGCTTTATAGGAAATTGCGGATTTAGAGAATTTTCAGGATTTATTTGAGCTACTACGAGCATAAGAGTAGGATTGCATTATTGCGAAAATAGTTCATAGCCCAAGACCAGTTGGAGTCATCAAATCGGTGATTAAAGGGCTCGATGAAGAAAAATAGCTTGGGACATGAGACCGAGCCTTAAAGATTTAAGAAGACTCGGATTGGGTTAGTTAGGACCCAACATCATTTGTCTAGGAAGCTCACCCTACCGACCAGCCCTCGCCCTGGAGTATAGAGCGAAGAAGAACCAATCGCCCTGGAGACGCACCCAACCGGGTGAACATTCGCCCTACTAGGCGCGTGTATTTTTCTATTATTAACTGTGAAATTTGGGTTTTACACGAGAGTTTTTGGGGGGGAGGGGGGGGGAGGAGGAGGGGGTGGTCAGTTTTTTTTCTTTTTCCTTCCTTTCATGATAATGTTAAGGGGGTTAGAATTTTCTTAGGTCATGCTGGTTTTTGTCATCACTTTATCAAAGATTTTTCTAAAATTCCTAAATCTTTAACTCATCTTTTACTCAAGGATGCCCCATTTGTTTTTACTGACAAGTGTCTTAAGGCTTTTAACAGGATTAAGTAGGCTTTAGTATCAGCACCCATCACATATGTTCTTAATTGGAATCTTCCTTTTGAGATTATGTGTGATGCTAGTGATTTTTCAGTAGGATTCGTGCTAGGACAAAGAAAGAACAAAGTTATATATGTTATTTATTATGCAAGTAAAACTTTGGATGAAGCCCAAACCAATTATGCCACCATGGAGAAAGAGTTTCTTGTTGTGATTTTTTCTTTAGAAAAATTTAGCTCATATACAGTTGATTCTAAAATTGTTGTTTATACTGATCATGAAGCTTTGAAATATCTTATAGCTAAGGCAGAAACAAAGTCTAGGATTTTCTGTTGGGTTCTCCTACTCCAAGATTTCAATATAGAAATTAAGGATAAAATGGGAGTAGAGAATGTTGTTGTAGATCACTTGTCAAGTATTAGGTATGATGAGGGTTAGGATTCTCTTCCTATAAATGATTCCTTCCTGATGACCATTTGTTTGCAATGAGCAACACCGTTGGTATGGTGATTATGCTAATTACTTGGTGGGTAGTACTATACCTCCTAATTTGTCTTACTAATAGAAAAAGAGGTTCTTGTATGATGTTAAACATTATTTTGGGATGATCCATTTTTGTTTTGTGATGTGCAGATGGACTATTTTGCATGTGTGTTCCCCAATAGGAAGTCCGTGGTATCCTTACAGGATGCCACAACTCACCATATAGTGGAAATCATGGTCCCCCCAAGACGGTTGCAAAGATTAATGAGTCAAGATTATATTGGCCTACCATGTTTAAGGATGCCCACTCTTTTGTCCAAAGTTATGTTCTTGCCAGAGGACTGACAACATCTCACGATGGCATGAGATGCTCAAATAAGTATTTTGGAAGTTGAAATTTTTTATGTTTGGGGTATTGATTATATAGGACCTTTTCCCCTCTTCAAAAGGAAATTGTTATATCCTTGTCACCATTAATTATGTGTCCAAGTGGGTTGAAGTTATTGCCACACCTACCAATGATGCCAATGTGGTCCATAAGCTCTTTAAGAAGACCATTTTTCCTAGATTTAGAGTCCCTAAAGTCATTATTAGTGATGGAAAATCTCACTTTCATTAGTGGAAGCTAGAAACCCTTCTTAAGAAGTATGGTGTCTACCATAAGAAGGGTTTAGCTTATCATTTCCAAACTAGTGGCCAAGTTGAGGTTTCGAACCATGAGATTAAGGCTATTCTAGAGAAGTGGTAGCAAAATCTAGGAAGGATTGGAGTGATAAGTTGGATGGCATCCTTTGGGTGTATAAAACCGTATTTAAGACCCCTATTGGTACTTTTCCCTATAGACTTGTGTATGGGAAAGCATGTCACCTATCGGTGAAGCTAGAGTATAAAGCTTATTGGGCAATTAAGGAGCTTTATTTGGATTCCATGTTAGCAGGAGAGATGAGGCTGCTACAACATAACCAACTAGATGATTTTAGGTTGATGTTCTATGATAGCGCACATGTCTACAAGGAAAAGATCAAGAAATGGCACGACAAGATGATCCTTCCAAGAGTATTCAAAGAGGGTGAAAAGTTTTTATTGCTTAATTCTAGACTTAGACTCTTCCCGGAAAAGTTAAAGTTAAGATGGTCGAATCCTTTTACTGTTTTAAGGTAATTGGCCAAAGACTGAAATTATACCATGAAGGGGCTACGGTTGGTGCTGTTGAAGTACTTCACCTAATCGATTTCATCTCACCTTGATCGACATACATCAAAAAGGTTGTGCGGAACCTAGATAAACCAGCGCTTTGCGGGAGGCAACCTGTATTTTCTTACTTTTTGAATTAGTTTTTCTTTATTTTTGTCCTTTTGAGAAGTAGAGAAATTTAATGTGCTTTAGAGTATTTTGTATAGGTTGGAGAAAAAGATAAGCAAAAGTTTTGAAAGGAAGCCAAAGTTGTGAAGGTCAAACTCATGGAAGCTTACCCTACTAGGCGTGAGAGGAAGATCATTCCATGCTGCATATTTGCCCGATAGGGCGTCATTTTCCTGACCGAGCCCAAGGAGATGGATATTTAACAAAGAAATTCTCCCAACTGGGAGGTATCCACCCTACTGAGCATGAGAAGCAAGTAAATTTGGCATAAGAAAATCGCCCAACTAGATGAAATCCGCCCTACCAAGCATGTGACCAAGGTAAAATCGTAAGATAATTTCATGTGACCGAGTGAGATCCGCCCAACCGCGAGTAAGGTGAACTAGATAAAACCTTACAAACGCGCCAGACCAGGCGATGGGCCACCCAACCATGCATGTCTACTTGATTCTACCCGCCACTTCCCCTTTTCTTCCCCTTCCTCATTTCTTCTTCCTTACTCTTTCACTTTTCTTTTTCCTCCATACTTCCTCTCTCTAAAAAACCTAATTTTCTCTACCTTTTGTCTAAGATTTACCCTCAAATTCTCACCCAAATCCAAAAATTTCTACATATTCCTCCTCTTCTCCTCATCCTCTACACTCTTATACTAATTTGGTTTGGTTTTAATCAAATAATGGACTAGTTATGCATTACAAGTTGAACAATAGAAATATTAGTTTAACATATGTTGAATTTGCTAATCTCTTTGATCTTGATCCCTATCACCCTACCCATTGGCATGAGAACTACCAATCGAACGACATCTATTATGCTTTAACAGGTTTACCCAACCCAAATTCCCAGCATGTGAGTGCCTGACCCTTCCACTACCCTGTCCCTCAAATCTTTCAAAGATTTTTGAGGACTTGCTTTCTAGCTTGACATGAGCCTCCTAACACCCTAACTAATGAATTAGCAATCATGGGGCATTATGTATATGGGTTGGGGAGATTGAACATCGCCAAATACATAATTTCCCATTTGAGTAGGCATGCCACCGCTTGTGGCGACTCCGCCAGAAACACTATTTTTTTCGGTGGCCTAATTACTAGAATATCAATCAAGAAGGCGGGGTTTGTAGAGTCTAGATATGAGGGGTTGACCAACTATGGGGGAGGGACTCTCATGAACCTAACTTATTTTCAGAGCCTAGATTGGATAAAGCAAAATAGCCAATGGATTTTTAGGTGGCATGTTAGGGTTAGAATAGCCCCTTTGGCCATCTTTCCTCTTCTAAACCCCGAGCTGACTGCTTTTCCCCTGGGAAAGATTCTTACACTTATGATATACTAATTGCCCATGCCCAAGGCGTGGTACAGCCCAACAATATGCCCCATCACCACCTCAACAGTGACCTAAACTTGACCTTGAGTCTACTTGGGACTTTTAGAGGATAGGTCAAGCTCTAGGTTGTATAAAGCAGACCTAGGGAGACCTTAGAAGGATGGTTGGCTCCCTTGACTAGAGGCTAGGGTATGTTGAGAAGAACTAGGGTAAGGCTCTTTTCCCAATGTATGATGACTATGGTTGTCGCGATGCTATTCTCGACGATGTTATCCACCCGGGCTAGTACCAACCACCACCTCAGGGTTATGTAGATCACACCTCCCAGGGTATTTACACTAACTACTCCTTTAGCACTGGCTAGATCCAAGACTTTCCTTTCGAGGGGATGGAGGGCAATGTTGACCCTAACTACTTTGCGGGAGTTCCTCTGAGGGTGCAGGTGGTAGTGGAGGAAGAATGGGGAAGATGGATGAGGATGATGATGATTATCCATGTTGCGGCTAATTTTCGAGTCAATGAGGACATTGTCTTATTTTGGCTTGGGGAGATTCTTGGTCAAAGGTATCATATCCCTTCTCTCTCTTTTTCTTAGTATAGTTTAATTCTTTTTAGAGTAGTTTAATTATTTCGTGTAAAAAAAGAAAAAAAGAAGAAAAAATTCCCAAAAATACATTCCAATGAATGATGAATCATGCTTCCCTGTGCCCCATGCATGAAAATTATTTTGATTTTTGGTATATGATGATGATTATTATAGATAAGTCAATCATGATTTGATGTTTGATTGCTTGGATTTCCTAACTTGAGTCAAAATTGTCCAACTACTAGTGGATTTTGTGCTTGGCTAGTAGGTTTGGTTAGGAATTAAGTGTTAGCTCCTGGTATATCAATGAAGTTGAGTATTGGTTTTCAACTTTAAGTAATGGTTATATGAATCATTTTTATGCATATTGAGGAAGACAAAGGCATTTGGTCTTTTAGGTGGCCTTTAGACGACATTAGATACATTTGTTCCCTTTTTGCCACCCATATTGTTGCCTTGACTTTTGTTGATTATTAGCCACATTATAAGCCGATTTTTCACTACTGGTTACTAGTCCTAAGCTTGGCTTGGGGGAGCTATTAGTAAGTGAAGTGAGGGAGTTTGTAGTGTGCTTGTTATTTACATAATTTAGGCGGTGTTGAGAAGTTAATTGTGTGCCCTTATTTTGTGGAAATGTGAAAAAAATGAGCAAAGGAGAAAAATTGTTTTAATGTTCAAATGTCTAATTAATCTTCATGTTCAAAGTTTGTTTATTCACGCAAGTTCTAAAATGATATAATTTATATGAGTGAATTTGTAAGGGTTGGAAATTATGTGTTATTATTGGATAAGTTATTTGGTGAATTTATATAGAGTTGAGTTGTGTTGGGGATGATTTGGTCATTATTGATTTTTGAGCTGAGTTTCTTTATTAGGTTTTTGGCTCCCTTAAGCATAGATTTACTCTCACATTTTCCCAAATTTATCGTACCTTTTACCCTAAGCCTTACATTACAAGCTTTGAAGACCTTGCGTCCTTTGTGTATAGAGTTGTATGAATATAGAATTAGTTGTTTACCAATACAAAGAATGAATTAATTTATTTTGAGTCAACCACTAGGTTGAGTGCTTGGCTTCTTAAACACATGAGTTTTGTGAGTTGGGAGGGCATTGTTCACATCAAAGGGGTTGGATGGAGAATGATCGGATATATATTATATCCCCCACATAAAGGGTGAAGAGCAAGTGAGTACTAATCTTGAATTTCATATCCACTTGTGGTTTTCTCTACTTGACAATTGTTAAGGAAGATAAGCAGCTGGATGGATTCGATTAGTTGAATTTGATGCATATTTGTTGGATTTGCCTAGAATCGAGAATGCTTGGTTTTATTTAATTCTTGGGGTGAAGTATGTTTTATTTGTTCATTGATGAGCTTTTTTCTTAGGGACAAGCAAATGTTTAGCTTGGAGGAGTTTGATATGTTCATTTTATATAGTGTTTTACCCTATCCCTTTGTCATACATAGGAGTAATTTTAGCTCTACGGAGCCACTTTTATTACTAATGTGCGTTTTCCAGTGTTTTCGTAGATTTGGTACTTCTTTATAGGAAATTGCAGATTTGAAGCATTTTCCTGGATTTATTTAAGCCACTATAAGCATTGGAGTAGGATCGCATTATTGCGACAATAGTTCATAGCCCAAAACTGGTTAGGGTCATCAAATTGGTGATTAAAGGGGTCGGTGAAGAAGAAGAGCTTAGGAAATTGGGACCGAGCCTTAAAGATCCAAGAACACTTGGATTAGGCCAATTAGGATCCAAAATCATTTGGTAAGGAAGCTTGCCCTACCGGGCAGCCCTCACCCTGAGGTGCGCCCGGTCGGGAGAGGAACAATCACCCTGGAGACGCGCACGCAACCTGGTGAATATTCTCCCTACCAGGCGCGTGTATTTTTCTTGTATTAGTTGTAAAGTTAGGGTTTTACACGGGAGTTTTTGTTTTTTTTTCTTTTTTTTTTTTTTGGGGGGGGGGGGGGGGGGGGCGGGGTCAGTTTTTTCGTTTTCCTTCCTTTTATTTGTACTCTTTAGGTTAGTTCAGTTTTTCCTCAGTTCTTTAGCTTTCATCAAATACTCTAATCTATCTCTTTAAACTTTTTGGATTTTATGCAATTCATTATTTCCGTGTAATTGGGTAATGAATCCTTCTCTTTTTATTTACAGAAATTTAATTGTTTTGATTTATCATAGCGTATTTAATTATTTTGTTTAGTTTAAATTCCATTATGTGTCAATAGTTCTATTTCTAGGGTTTTGGGGATCCATAAATAATATGAAGGGGTAGTCTATTATTGTAGTTTATCAATGTTTAATTGGTTTTCTATTGATTGATTAAATGTTATGCAATTATATTTGGCCAGGTTTAATCGTGAGAGTCAAGCAATATTGATTCGAGAGATAAAAATCGATGTTTAGGCTTAGTTTCAATAGGCAAATTAATTTATAAATGGTGAGATCAAGATTCGAGAGATGCGATTAAATACCGGTAGTTTAATTTTGTGATTATAATACGAGGCTAGGGCGTCTGGCACTGGGCTGTGCGTTGAGCGCTGGGACTAGAAGCATGTTAGGTTCTGTTATAGTTTAGGTACTGGAAGCAGAGAAAGTGCTAGACACTTACTTTGGGCGCTAAGCGCTGGCTTATGGTGTTTAACATCTATTGTGCGCTGAGTGCTGAAAGCAAGCGCTTGATGCTTGATGCTTGATGATTGGCACCGGTCTTCGAGCGTTGACCAAAATTGCTCCGAGCTTTAGGTTTTGCATGTATATAAGCTTGGTTTTTAGATGGATTTTGGGTGATGTGTTTGGGTAAATTTGCATTTGGGCTTGAGTTTGTGTTTGGGCCTTTTCAAGGTTCGCCTTTGAGGTGTTTCGGGATCATAGGCACTCAACTCGGCTGAAGTGAAGTTCTATGTGCAAAGGATTGAATTCTCATAAGATCGTTACTCGGGGAGACACGATTTTGTATTTGTAGTGGGTTTAGTAAAAAAAACTGAATGGTTCGTATGTTACGACGTATAAGCAACGTGATGTGTAGGACAAGCAGTTAGTACATAATATTATGAGCAAGAAAGCAACAAGACATGCGTAAAGATAGTTTGATGCATAGGACAGATAGGCATAAGAAAGTTACTAATCAAATCACGATAACTAATTAATGAGGATAAGCCGTTACAAATACATAGTGATTGTAATCGTCAGCTAGATCTCAAATGACAATTAAGGGGAAAATAATAATGAATTAATTGAAGTAATGACAACTAGATACAAGGATAAATCACTCTCAGAATCCATAACAGACATCAATGGATATATTACAATCTCGAAAGCTGCTACTTATAAAAGGGATTTGAGAATAGTTAAGGAGGACAACCCAAGCATACTACGAGCATCTAAATTCCTATATACATTATGAGAAATCCATCCATTCATTTTTAAAGAATTCACTTATTGTCGCTTAGAAACTTAGCAACATTTACGCCTTAGTGTATTCGATATTATCATAGAGGAACGGTGGCCAAATAAGCCCCTGCAGTTTTTCCCGAGTTTAGGTTTTTTGCGTCCCTAATTTGTTGTGTCACTTGTATTATATTCGTACTTTGTTTTAAACGTTATTGCCTACGCGTAGCTTAACTAGTTGTAAAAAGTCACAACCTTAAATTGTCACTAGGTAACGATTTTTGGCAGAAGCATTGATCTTCGAGTGCGTGCTCTTCACAATTTGGTCTTCGAACTTTAGGGTATAAAATACCTAATTGTACCAAGAGACTATATGTGTGCATTAAATTAGAGCAATAAAATTTGGTAGGAAAACAAAGCAAAGTAACAAAGGAAGAAAAGGGTGAGACTCACGGTGGTTGAGTAGCATGAAGAAGGAAATAAGGGAAGAGGAGGATGGCGTGAGAAATAAAGGAGGAACAAGAAAGGAGGTGAGTGATATAAAAAAGAGAGGAAAAGAATGAAATGCGATTGAGTGAAATCAAAATAGTTTAGGTTGCTTTTATAGGTAGGTCAAAGGGTAATTAAGTAAATATGTGGGTTTAGTAAGGATATTTTAGTCACTCTCTAAATATTAAGAGTTTGAATATTTTATCCAAATCGAAATACATGCTTGATACGAGTTTTAGTTTAAAACCGACTTAAAGTCTATCTCAAAACTAGCCTTGAAACATGTCACTTGAATCATTATTAAAAATAATAATATCTAATATTATATATTAATATTTAGAAATCATTTTACTAATCAAATGAATTGAAAAGGTGAAATATCAATATTTTACCAAATATTCATAGTTTAGGAAATTAATTAAGGAGGGTAAAAATTAGGCTATTGAAATATTATTTTATGTCATATTTCTAGATTATTAGGTTCAAATTTTTTTGAAAAGCAGAGTTGACATAGAGGATCAAGTCGTGTAAGATTAACTAAAAAATAAGATCAAGTATTTACCATAATCAAAATAATCGGTTTGGATAAATGCAAGTATGTAGGTCATTATAGAGTGAATATAATTTGACTAATCTATTTATTTTTCGTCAACGAAAGCTAATATCGATTATTATTCATTAAGTGCATGTAATTAATATTTCAAGCTTTAATAATATCCGATGATTTTTTAATTTTTTTTAAAAAGGAGTTATTTCGTAAATTTTATTAAGCACGGGTGTCGTAGAAAAATGAAGTACGAAGTATGCAACTCCGTACACCGTAGTTTTCAGTGACTACAGAGAGTCCAATCAAACCACTGACCGGACTCAAAAGAGAAAAACTGGGGGAAGTACGGGAGTTTGTTCCTGCTTCCTTCCTCTACACTCCTCTCCTGCTTCCTTCCTCTACACTCCTCTCCTGCTTCCTTCTGAGTCTTCCTTTCTGCCAAACCTGATAATCCCCGCTTACCCATTCTTTAATTAATTTACCTTTACTTAATATTCGTCGACCTATTAATCACTAATTCTAGCACACTATCAAATTATGAGTGAGGAGTCGAAGAGAGCGATGGCCGCCGGAAAACCTACCGCCGACGATCGGAAACCGTCATCTGCGGCCTCCGGAAAGAGCGTCATTATAAAAAGCGCGGATATGGCTGAAGATATGCAGAAGGAAGCTATCGACATTGCCATCAATGTACTCCTCTCTTCTTTTTCTCTCTCCTCCATTTGTATATATGAGATTGTTTATTGATTGACTGATATTTTCTATTAGAGGTGTATTGTACAAAATTTGTGTAATTTTGCTGTTGGTCTGCTCTTTAATTTTAGGTGTCATTATCGATCATTTTATGTTTTTTTTTGAGTTGATTGTTGAGTTGGAGGTTGAACTGCAGGCATTTGAGAAGGTGAATGTCGAAAAAGATGTTGCAGAGAGTATTAAGAAGGAGTTTGATAAGAAGCATGGACCTACTTGGCACTGCATTGTTGGCCGCAATTTCGGTATATCTCTCTCTTTGCTTTGCTATTGCTATATGTGTTTTGATTGGGTGATTAAAGTTGCGATTGACGAATTTCGAGTATTTAACATTGTAGACGAGGATTAAGTTGTGACCTACTAGTTTTTGGGTTGTCACTCTTTGTATTGTTATGGTACGTTATCATTTTTATTTAACAACTCTGTGAAATTGCTTGATCGATGTAACTGACCATAATGGTGACTATTCATACTTTAGAATCAATATTTGAAAGCGTTTGCCCTATTCTCTTATGACCCTGCCACCATTCTCGCTGGTAGACATTTCATCTTCATTATTTTTTTTTTTTTTTGACCTCCCGAAAATTAACTAGTAAAGAAATTTAAAAAGGAAAGCTTAAAACAAAAAGGAGGATAGGCAGAGGTTGCTCTTATATGTGCTCTGTCAACTTCAACGCGCTCCACTTGATGAATGAGGTAAACTTCGAATTGTGCACTGACTTACTTGATGCAGTGGATCGTATTTGATGTTTCCATAATGTCCATACAAGTGCCTCAGAATACGGTTAGATAATAAACCCGTAGCTAAACACCATTGAAGAGCATTAAGGCATGCTAAGGATTCCGAATGGAGAGCTGAAGAGGCAAAACCCATATTTGATCCCCCTTATACATTTAAAGATCCATTCTGATGATCTAAATTTGAAATGCAAATCTCCTAACCACCCGCCGACTTTCATGATTCATGCTTCCAAGTGCCATTAACTTGTACCGTCGTAATGGCGTGAAAACTAGATGTCTTACCCAAGGATACTTAGTTGAAACTTGACGGTGAATAAGTAGCCACTTTCAAAATTAATGCCAAACAGAGGATAGGTTCTATAATGCCCAGCGAGTAGCAATGAATGTCAACAGCTTTGAACCACCTATATCGTCCGTGCTATAGAAAAGTCGGATATTAGTAGACAACCATGTCTCTGAAGAAATTATTAAAGAACTGCTAAACTTGAATTCCAAAGGGGCACAATCGAAAGACATGGTCTACGACACTTATTACAAGGCAACTAGATATTATCGAAGCCACAATTGGAAAGTTGAAAAGTGACCAGAAGAGCTTCATAAGCTATTTTCCACATGTGGGCCTAACTGGGATATACCATAAAATAGGGAAAACAAGCTTGGTTGGCTGTCCACATCGAAAAGGACTCTAGAGAGGCTTTGCGTTTCTGAAGTGGAGAATGCAACTTCAAAAGATCCTTAATTGAACTCTAAACCATCAACCTTTCTCCCAAAATCGGTGCCCCATATACTAACATAACAAACCAACTACGAAGAGGTTCCACTACTTTACAGACTATGAAGTTGTTTGAACTAACAACACATGACACATCAAAGGACGACCATCCAAAAACAACTAGACCACCCCTTGACCCCAACAAGTCTACACCATAAGAAAAGGAAAGAGCGAAGGAACTAAACTTAAGAACTACTTTCGTCTCAGACAAAAACATAAACAAAGGAACATAGGTATTATAGAACCAAAAAACATAAGGAAATGACGAGGAGATGTCATTTAATCCTCGACAATTCCAAGAAACAAGCTTCATGGAACCTAGGGAAGCCGTGAAGCTCCCAAACTTGAGCACGCGTCAGACACTGCAGTATCATCTAGTAGACTTTGTTTCTTATTAACTGAGGAAGTAGAACCCTCTTACATTCCTTGCATCTCAGCCCTCCTCCTTTTCTTAACACTTGTAGGTAGGGTGCAAAGCCATGAAGAGGCCTTGTAAAGATCAGCCAAGCATTTTTCCCCCTAAGTAACCTATGTTGACCATTTTTTCTTACATACTCGTCTCTTAGCAAACCCATTGACATATTTATAGATGGAGTTCCCACTTGTCACCCCGAAGTCCAACGAATGATTATGGAGCTGTTGGAGTGAAGTTTTGTGTTTCCTATTTCGAATCAAACTCATTGGGATAACATGAGGAGTAATATTGCCTAAACACCAAAAACGATTGAAACATTCTTCATAAGGTCTGCTTGGCGTAAAAGGCTGTCCACCACTAGTGAATATGATAGGGCTCATATGCGTGGCAGGCCTCCAATAACTATAACTTACAAAAGAAAGAAGCAGGACAAACAAGGCAAACACATTAACAAACAGCAACATAATTCGGTTACGGAGGCAAAGAAGAATAATTGTAATTAGTTACATTGTAATTAGTTACAGAGCAGAATATTGTAATAAATATATTAAGGGAATCATACAAAATCAGTTACAGTTTGTTAGAGGAAAGTAGTATAAAAATAGGGAGCATGTACTGAAGAAGGTATTAAAGAAATATACAAGTCATTCCTAAGAGATTCCTACTTCTCGAACTGTAGGCACGCTCTTTCCCATTTTCTGTTTTTCTTTCTTGCTTCACCACCGTGCATTACTGTTCCCAGCCGTGAGTGCTATCCCTTGATATCAGAGCCGATTGATAGCGTACGAGCTGTTCCGATACTCGGTATTAAAAAAAAACCCACACACTTCGAACAATGGCACCTACTCACTCCCAGAGGATGAACCAGCTTGAGAGTGACATAGAGACCATGCGAACAAAAATGACGGAGCAGATGGTGAAGATTATGGAGGGAATGGAGAGAATAGAGGGGAGGTTAGAGAGGAACCGGGTTGAACAAGAAGAGATGATCAAGCAATTGAGGATTGAACAGAAAGAGCTCTGGAAAAAACTGGAAAAAAAATCCAAACCCCTCACTTGAACCCGAAAACGAGGACCCCAACTCGATTCAACAAGGGAGTAGAATCGGAGGTGGTGACGGCGGAATACAAGGAGGCAATTGGAGGTTTAAGAAACTAGAGTTACCTCTGTTTGAGGGTAGCAATCCCGACGGGTGGATCTCGAGGGCACATAGAGGTATTTTGAATTTTATAGGATGAGTGGGGAAGAGAGGTTGGAGGCGGCAGCCGGCAGTGGTCTCGTTAGAGGGGGAGGCCTTATTCTGATACCAGTGGATGCATAGGCGGCGCGTCCTGAGAAGCTGGGAGGAGTTGAAAATGTTGTTGCTGTCCCTCCATGAACAATGGCTAGACCACAAGCAAGAAGGGTCAGTAGAAGACTATACGCGGCGGTTTATGGAGCTGGTGGCGCTACTAAAGAGTTGACTGAGGAGATCACCAAGGGGCAGTACATCACCGGCCTCAAGGAAGAGATTAGAGTAGAAATTAGGTTGTTCGGACCCAGCAGTTTAGATGTGGCAATGGAGTTAGCACTGAAATTAAAAGATAAACTGAAATTGGGCCTATCTACTCGACGGGGTCTTGGGCCTCCTGTGACACGAAATCAAGGTCCAATTCAGTAAGCCATCATATACCCTTCTCCCAAAAATTTTCCAACTCACCCCTCTCTTACCAAAGAGCAGCTCCCCCCTCAATGTTAAATGGGTCTCTGTCTAACTCATCCTCTTCGATTAACAATTACCGGAGTTCGGGAATTACTCCTGGGAAGCCAGGTGAAGTTCGAAGACTAAGAGAGCGGGAGATTCAAGAGAAGAGGGCCAAGGGTTTGTGCTCCAGGTGTGATGGAAAGTGGAGCTTAATCATAGATGTAGCAGAAAGGAGCTGAGTGTTTTAATGGCGCAAGGAGAACCAGAAGACTGGGACATAGGTGAGGAGGACTAGAACGCAAGGGAGGAAGATAAGGAGAATGAGGATGATCTCTCCCAACCGGCGATTTCTTTGAATTCGGTCCTCGGTATTTCGATTCCAAAAACACTGAAGCTACGAGGGTGGGTTAACGAGCAGGATGTAGTAGTTATGGTTGATCCGGGTGCCACTCATAATTTTATCTCGGAGGCGGCAGTAACGAGACTAGGAATTGATGTGACAAACACCCCAACCTTTGGTGTGTCATTGGGCACGGGAGAAGACGTTCAGGGGAAAGGAGTATGCAGAAATGTCACTCTTCAGTTACCTGGCCTCTCAATCGTGGAAGATTTCCTTCCTCTCACGTTGGGCAATGCTGATCTTATTTTGGGAATACAACGGCTTGAAAAACTGGGCACGATGAGTATGAACTGGAAAACACAAACTATAAAATTTATGGTTGAAGGGAGGAATGTTACATTTCGGGGGGAGCCTTCCCTAGAGCGCTCTTTGATCTCTTTAAAAGCCATGATACGTACGTTGCGTAAAGGACATGGGTACTTAATCGAGCTCAACCGTATAGATGGGACTGAGGCAGTCGAAAACAGGGTGCCTAGTTTCCTGAAAGAGGTACTCTGTAATTATGAAGATGTGTTTGAGTAACCCCTAGGGCTGCCACCTCTGAGGGGGCATGAGCACCCTATAGTGATGAAGGAGGGGAGCATTCCTGTTAGTGTTCGCCCCTATCGGTATCATCTAGCCCGTACACGACATGCTTCCTGCCAGCATAATACAGGTATCATCTAGCCCGTACTCAAGGCCTGGTTTATTAGTACGAAAAAAAGACGGTTCTTGGAGATTCTGTATTGATTATAGAGTTTTGAACAAAGTAACATTGCCGGATAAATTTCCGATACCTGTCATAGATGAGCACCTAGATAAGTTGAGGGGTGCTACGGTTTTCTCTAAGCTTCACCTGAAGTCAGGCTATCATTAGATACGAATAAAGCAAGAGGACATACCCAAAACCGCATTTCGCACTCATGAAGGGCACTACGAATTTCTAGTTATGCCCTTTGGGCTTATGCATACTCCTGCTACTTTTCAAGCCTTGATGAACGACACATTTAAACCCTACCTTCGACGATTCGTTCTTGTCTTTTTTTGATGATATTTTGATATATAGTAAGACTGAGCAGGACCATCAACATCATGTTGCAACAATTCTGGAAACCCTCGCTTATCATTCCTTGTTCGCAAATAGAAAGAAATGCGAGTTTGGAAAGCCTGAAATTGCATATTTAGGCCATATAATATCTAATGAGGGGGTTTCAGTGGATGGTGAAAAGGTCCGGTCTATGCTGCAGTGGCCCATTCCTCAGAACCTTAAGGGGCTAAGGGGTTTTTTGGGACTTACCGGGTATTACAGAAAATTCATTGCCGGCTACGCAACCATTGCAACTCCTCTTACTGAACAATTGAAGAAAGACAGCTTTGGATGGACCCCACAGGCCACACAAGCCTTTAATCACTTGAAGGAAGTAATGAAAAAAGCCCCGGTGTTAGCTTTGCCCGATTTCTATGAATTATTTGTGCTAGAGACAGATGCTAGTGGATTTGGTATCGGTGCGGTCCTGCTCCCACGTGAACATCCTATAGCATTTTTCAGCAGGTTATTAAAGGTAAGGGCCAGGGCAAGATCTATATATGAAAAGGAGCTGATCTCAATTGTCATGGCTGTCCAGAAGTGGAGGCATTACTTGTTAGGGAGACGTTTCCTCATTCAAACCGGTCAACAAAGCCTGCGGTTCTTGATGCAATAGAGAGAAGTGGGGTTGGAATATCAACGATGGGTCAGTAAACTCTTAGGGTACGACTTTGACATTTGCTACAAACCAGGGGCTTCGAATAGAGTAGCCGGTGCTTTTTCAAGACAATACGTTGATCAAGTGGAATTAACATCCTTAGTGAGCAGCAGAGGCCTCGCATGGGATCAGATCAGGAGTATTGATCAGGACCCTTTTATCACCAAATTAAAGGAAGATGCTCACGCTCAGCGTTCCTTACCACGGGGATATTCGGTAGACCATGACATTCTTCGTTTCAAAGGACGGGTCGTCCTGCCTTCCTCTTCCCCCATTGTGAAAATTCTCCTTCAAGAATATCATGATTCTCCCATGGGAGGTCACTTGGGTGACTTCAAGACTTATAAAAGGCTAGCCGCTGACTGGTTTTGGGTGGGCATGAGGAAGACTATTACTAAATATATCCAGGAATGTAGTATATGCCAGCATAAAAAATACCTCACTTTATCCCCAGCATGGTTATTACAGCCCCTACCAATACCGGAGCAGATTTGGGAAGATGTCTCCATGGACTTCATTGAAGGATTACCTAAGTCAATGGGGTTGAATGTTGTCATGGTGGTTGTGGATAGGCTATCCAAATACGCACATTTCGTGGGAATGAAATACCCTTATACTGCACAATCAGTAGCATCCTTGTTCATTAGAGAGATAGTCCGTCTCCATGGGTTCCCTATCTCAATTGTCTCGGATAGAGATCAAGTTTTTATGAGTATATTCTTGTCGGAACTTTTCAGGCTTCAACAAACATAACTTCACAAAAGTACAACATACCACCCTTAGAACAAACAGAAGTAATTAATAGAGGCCTCGAAACTTATCTAAGATGTTTCATCAATGGGGCACCGAAATCATGGGCTCAGTGGCTGCCTTGGGCAGAAGTATGTTATAATACAGTCACTCATACGTCCCTAGGGTGCTCCCCATTCCAAGCTGTGTATGGCAGACAACCCCCTACGCTATACAGATATGAAAGAGACACTACTGGAGTCCAGACCCCGGGAGATTTTGTTGGAGAGGGACGCCATGCTGGATGAATTGAAGGCCCATCTCCTGCGTGCCCAGCACAGCATGGCTACACAGGCTAACAAGCTTCGGAGGGACGTACAATGCCAGGTGGGAGATTTTGTTTACCTCAAACTCCAACCGTATCGACAACAATCCTTGGCCAGAAGACCTTTTGAGAAATTATCTCCACGGTACTTTGGCCCTTTTGAGATAATGCAAAAGGTGGGAGAGGTCGCCTACAAGTTAGCCCTGCCTGACACTGCGAGAATCCATCCCATTTTCCATGTTTCTCAACTGAAGTCGGCTATTGGATCCCTTTCGGCTAATCCGACCATACCAACATTGTTAATCCCTGAGTTAGTTCTCGAAGTTGAACCAGATTGCATTCTGTCTGCTAGAAATGGGAGTGGCAATGGTGTCTCTACTTTAGAAGTACTGGTAAAATGGAAAGGGTTGGAGGAATTTGAAGCTACTTGGGAGGACTTCACTGCAATAGACCTTCGTTTTCCTTCTTTCCAACTTGAGGACAAGGTGAGACTATTGGGGGGAGGGTATTGATAGGGCTCATATGCGTGGCAAGCCTCTAATAACTATAACTTACAAAAGAAGGAAGTAGGACAAACAAGGCAAGCACATCAACAATGTTGATATTGGAGCCCCCACTTTGCCTAACTCTAGAACCTAAGTTGATATGATCCAAATCCTAGTCCTCAAGGAGATTCATGAAAACTATCTTCTGCTGGATGAAACTCAGAGCTGCCTCTACTAACTATATTAGAATCTTCATTACGACTATCTCTATGCCCACCCTCATCACCATTTCTCTCTGAGACATCATCATCTCCATCTTCCATTCCAAATTGTTGAATATCATAGTAATAACCAAGATGAATCAAATCAACTCTAGGATATCTATTATAAAATGAATCCACCGAGCCCCAAATCATATTAGTATAATAGCTGATTGATGATGGGCCAAATAGGACTGAAGAATCAGAACGCCTCAAACCTTCCAACCTACTTCTAATCCATCTATAAGCATTATAGTCTGACAGTGAGAAGTATAATGACCGGCCAAGCCACATTGTTTACAAAATTTAGAGACCCTTTCATGCCTGAGCCCCAAATCATATTAGTATAATAGCCACATTCACTAGTGGTGGACAACCTTTTACGCCAGATAGACCTTATGGAGAATGTTTCAATCGTTTCTGGCGTTTAGGTAGTACTCCTCATGTTATTCGAATTAGTTTGATTTGAAATGGGAAACGTAAAGTGTCACTCCAACAGCTCCAAACTCGTTCGTTGGACTTTGGGTGACAGGTGGGAATTCCATTTATAAATATGTCGATTGGTTTGCTAAGAGGAGACGAGTACGTAAGGAAAAAAGGTTAGCATGGGTTACTTTGGGAAAAAAATGCTTGACTGATCTTTCTAAGGCCTCTTCATGGCTTCACACCCTACCTAGAAATGTTAAGAAAAGAAGGTGGACTGAGATGCAAGGAACTCAAGAGGGTTCTTAATAAGAAACACTTTCTACTAGATGATACAGCCGTGTGCTCGAGTTTCCCCGGGTTCCATGAAGCTTGTTTCTTGGAATTGTCAAGGATTAAATGATATCTCCTCCTTGTCAATTCCTTATTTTTTTGGTTGTATAATACCTATGTTCCTTCGTTTATGTTTTTGTCTGATATAAAGATGTCAGTCTCTGAAGTTGTTCTTAAGTTTAGCTCCTTAGCCCCTTCCTTTTCTTGTGGTGTAGACTTATTGGGGTTAAGGGGTGGTCTAGTTGTTTTTTGATGGTCGTCCTTTGATGTATCTCGAGTTGTTAGTTCGAAAAACTTCATAGTTTCTAAAGTAGTGGAACCTCTTCGTAGTTGGTTTGTTATGTTTGTATATGGGGCTCTAATTTTGGGAGAAAGGTTGATATAAAGGATCTTTTGAAGCTGTATTCTCCTTGTCCTCTTATTTGTGACTTTAATCGATTTGATTACTTTTCAGATAAATTAGGTGGATTAAGATTCATTCAAGGGTGGCAGGACTTTGTTGATTGGAAACTTGATAATGAAGTTTTAGATGTTCCATTTTCAGGACCTAGGTTCACTAGGGTAATGACTTGATTATGGAACGATTAGATATGGCTTACATGACTTACCCTTGCTATGACTTATTTCCTGAAACTAGAATAAAAAATTAACCTATTATAACTTCAGACCATGCGACAATTGTTGTTCTTTTAGATCGATCTTCATACAATTCCTTCCGCCTCTACCAAGTTGAGGACTAGTGTTTAAACTTTTTAGAAGTCTCTTCCATTGTGCACCGAGATTGGACTCTCCAAATTTTGGGTTCTCCTTATAGTGTATCAAGGAAACTAGATCTTTTGAGACGTCATTTAAAATCTTGGTGCCTAGATCATAAAAAATTTTGTGGTGTCAACTAGAGAGCATGCTCCTTATATTTATGGGGCATTTGTTAATTCTTTGTCTTTGGGTCAAGATTATGTTCGATCAATCATATTGTCAAGAATCGAAATGGAAGCTCAATATCACTACTGGCTTCAACGACTTAAATCAAAATGGGTAGCAGAGGGAGAATATGCAACTCGTTTGATGTATTCCAAAGTGAAATCTCGTTTTCATTAAAAGACGAAAATGGCATTCGGGTTTTTTGAAGATTCAGGAGTTAGTGGTCTCGTCTCTTAAAGTTTCATTTAGGCCAGAGGTGCTTACGGTCTTCAGGAAATTGATATTCCCCGTCTTTTGAGAGCTCAAAGCGATGACTTGATTCGACCATTATCCTTCTTGGAAGTCGAGGAAGCAATGTTTAGTATTAACAGCGATTCACCCCTGTGATGGGTTTCCTTCGTCAATATTTAAGAAATATTGGAAGATGTTGAGTCATGATGTTTTCCAAGTAATTTTCCATTTCTTTTCAGTAAGGAATGGAACCAGTCAGTTCTAGTAATGATTCCAACGGTGGAGAACCCTGAAGATATCAACCATCTTCGCCCGATTGGCCATTGTAATGTGATTTATAAGTGCGCTTCAAAGTGTTTGGCAAATAAATTGAAGAAATATCTCCCTTCTCTGGTTTTGGATAGTCAATTTGCATTTGTTTCGGGTCGATATATGAGTGACAGCTTCTCTACAAACCCTATATGTTGAATAGCTTGCAAAACCCATGCTTGATCCAATTTATCTAAGGGAAGGCCAATGACACGGATCCATAACTTAGCAATATTAAAGTTTAAGTCAGGAAGACCTACCTCCTCTTCTAAAGGAAATGAGGCGCCCTTCAATTACTATGGATTGAAGTTCTAGTAATGCTTCAATGTAACACATATTGAAGAAAATGAATCCGAAGAATTGGCCCATCCTTTGCACTTTAATCGGTCCCCTAGTCTGCCAAGCACTATCAACTACTGCGTGAACCACTTCTTTACTAGGAGGAAAGGGGCCATAAAAACCCCTATAACTTAAGTTTTCGATGCTACCAGCACTCCCATGCGAGAATTTCTCCATTGTGAACTACTCATGGCTGAAGAAAAAACCTAAAACAAAACAAAACAAAGACAAAACAAAGACGCAAAACAAATCCGAAAGAAAGGAAGATTAAACCTAAAAAAGAGGAGAGCAACACAAAACTAAGAGAAACCTAAGGACCTACGAAAGGAAATGACTTACGAAAGGAGAGTAAAAGAAAAGCACCGAATGACAAAGCAACGCAGCCAAAGAAGACTTGAACAAGCTACAAAGCTAAAAGCACGAAGATTAGAAAAGGAAATGAAGAAAATCAAAACCCAAGAGACCCTAGGACCGAAAGAAAGCAATGAAAAGGTAGTGGAAAAGAACATAAGCCAAGAGCAAATATATAGCATAAATTATAGGATTGATCGACAGCAGCAAAACACCCATGAGGCAGCAGCTGATCCACAAAGTACACGCAGCAGCTGCTCTAAGAACATACAGCAACCAAGAACACACAGCAACTGA
Organism: Dysphania ambrosioides; assembly: GCA_026401315.1. Lineage (NCBI taxonomy): Eukaryota > Viridiplantae > Streptophyta > Magnoliopsida > Caryophyllales > Amaranthaceae > Dysphania > Dysphania ambrosioides. The sequence goes on from CM048662.1 coordinate 8,025,328, forward strand.
CAGCAACAGCTAGATAGAGGGTAGGCAAAGGTAATCATTAGGCCTACAATCAAGAAAGCTTTACAGACAACAAGAAGAAGCTCTAGGAAATTAGGATCGTGTAGTCAAGACTCGTGCTTTACCAACAGCTAGATCAGCCATGTAAGAAAGCTAAGGAAATTTGAAGCAGTAAGACGCCACGTAAAGAAGCTAAGGAAACTTAAAGCAGTAAAACTCTAAAGCTTGAAATTACAACCCGACAAAGGCAGGAGAAGAGGAGGATTTCACATGAAGAAAATGGTTTTCATGTGAATTGAAACAAAGAGACTTAGGCAATCATTAGGTATAGCTAGCTAGGGAAGCAGCAAACAACTAGAATAAAACTCAGCTAAAGCTCAACAATGCAACAATTCACGTATTACTAGGTAAAGCCACGTAAGGAAGTGACGAAGAAAAAGGCAAGGTGAAATTCACATGACAAAGATGGGTTACACATGAATTGATACAGAGAAGAAAAGATTGATAGACCCTAAGATAAAACCAAACAGTCAAAAGGGAGCAAGAGCAACAAAGATATCTTCTTGGAATTCATTAATGACTAGCAAGAACAGCAAAAATTAACAAATCCTAAGGAAACCCTAGGATGAAGAGCTCTCAATTTTAGAGAGAGAAAGCGGCACCGCCTCAATTTTTTGACATTTCATCTTTAACGTATTATATAATGTATGTTCCCTCTTAAATAAAATTTCATAAAAATACTCATATGTTGCTCTGAGCAAGAGTGGAGAGAATTTTTAAATTTGTTTATTACATAACTCAACATTATTTAAGAGTTTGGGTGACTTGTGTACACAAATTATGCGATATCATTGTAGTTGTTTGTTGTGACTGTTCTCAAAATTTAAAGATATGTGATTTATCTCTTGTGTCTGAAGAACACCAATTCAATGCTCAACAAGTGCGATTCTTGTTCACAATTTGAAAAGAAACACACTCAGTAACCGATATTTCACATATTCTAAGAAACGTAGATGATAAAGCACTGATCACCTCTAGGCTCCAAAGAGGAAGGATTATTCCTCCCAACCTCTTCGGCTCTTCCTGGTCAATAATTATAGCCTGACTTCTAAAAAGGTCAATTTCAATAAACATTCTGAACTGCCTTCTCCCCTGATAGCCAAATTTTCTGTGCCACTCATTTGTCCTGATCAGTGACCTGATGTTATCAACTCAGCCTAGGATATGCTGGATAAATAGAATAGTGCATAGCTTAAAATAGAAAAAAATGATGGGGCATAATAGAAAACAAACTAGTAACATTTATTTTCTTCAGAATTAGCTCTCTGAAACTGCTATGTTTATAATTATGAGTAAGACTTAACAAAGGGAAGGTGTTATTTACATTTTAGCTTTCTGACAGGTTGTCTACAATACCCTCCAAGGAAGAGAAAAAGGAAAAATTATTCAATAAAAGGTAGAATAATGTTTAGCACTTTTGGCTAGATTTTATGAAGCCATGGTTAGGAAACTGTCAAAGAACTGACTGCCCAAACTTGAATCTCCTGTAACATAAGTTTTCTTCTATTATCTGCGTCAGTAAAAAGGAACCAAAGTCAAATTTTCTTGGAAATAGTGCGAATCACTCCTTATGCTTGTTGTCGAGAAAGTCTACATCATCTTGTAAGCTTAAATTTGTGCAATTACTCTTCAGCATAACCTCCTGTAGGAAGACTTGACTGGTTCACTGTAGTTTTAGGGACATTTATTATTTCAGTATATCTGGCAATCAGTTTTGCTTTATGGCCACATAACGAATAGATGATGGTGGCATTGCTAATTATGATTTGAGTTCATTGGCTGGAGCAAGCTAACTTTTGGAATGGTAGGAGCCCTCGTCTCCAATCTGTGCCCGCATTTATAGCTGTTGTTCCTCTTGTTGAACTGCCCGAAGAGCTCACCTGTTTTTTGTAAAAATCCTCACAGATGAACAGTAAATTTTATCATTACTGATTGTTTTTTCATTTAATCTGCTATATGTTGATAATCTTAACCCCACAAAGTGTGTTTTGGGCATGTTAATGCGTTTATTGATTTTGACTTTTACTTCCATGTTTGTAATCCGCTGATTGGTGAAGTACTCCATGCGTTAGATCCTTTTGGGGAATTTTAAAGGGAAGTCAGTCATTGGTTGTGTTAAGTCCTCGGAAGAACGAGGATGTATTGTTTGGTCATAGTCTTTGAAGAGGGGCTCTAAGAAATGATGTGTATGATGATTATCCATTAAGGTATGAAGATCATAATGAATAATGTTCATGGTAGAGATTAGGAATGACAATAGATCAGAGTTGGAGTTGATCCAACGAAATCCGAACCCCATCCGATAAGTTTGCATACCTTAATTTAGGATTTGAATCCGACTCCGAATCCGTGGACTCTAACTCGATTAGGGATTTTGCACCTCCGAATCTGATTCTATCCGTCAGACTTCCATCATGATCCAAAATTTAGTCTATTTTGAAATTTGCTCTTTTTTTCCTATTTGGCCTTAACACTAGCCATTTTGATCGGATTCGAATCATAATTGGGTCAGATGTAATGAAATATCTGAATCCGACCCATCTTCTATTTAGAGTCAGGGTTTTTTTTTTATCGAATTCAAAGTTTATTAAATGGCTTTGGATAGGACTTTTTCTTTCGTATCGGATCAGACTTTGTTCGAATTCGAGTTAAATTTCCATCTCTAATAGAGATGATAGTGATGACCCGATGGAAGTGGCTTATTGTAGATGAGGATGGTGAAAATGGTGTTCAAGTAGTGGTAGTGATGAGAAAAGCAGATAGTGAATGGTAGTGGTGGGGGGAAGGGAGGTGTGGGAGCTCCGAAGGGAGGTAGTGGCTTGAGATGGGGCATCACCGTAGTAGGGGGATGAGGATGACCTAGAAGGGGAGAGACTGGAGATATAAAAGAAAGTTTAAATTTTTGAATTCACTGGTTAAACATGTTAGAAGTGATACAGGACCATTTTGGCATTCTTTATCGCAAAGTAAGGAACTTCCAAGTAGATTGAAAGTCGGGATTACTCATAGAAGGATGATCACTATTGAAACTGTTAAATTTTCTGTGCTTGTTGTGTCTAGCAGTCTAAGGTGTATCTCTTTTAGCTACTTCTCTTTGGCATCATTAATCTTTGCTTATTTAAATTGTTTAGTATGTATAGTGTCTCCAAATTTCAATAAATTATAGTTTAGTGTTTCCACTTCATCAATTAGGATCAAGTTAAAGCTAAACCCCCCCCCCCCCCCCCCCCCCCCCCCCCCCCCCCCCCTAATTTTTTTGTTTGGAAAAGGGCAGTGAAGGCTAAGCTTGCTTTCAACATACCCCTTCAAAATTTAATTATCATGCCTCTAGCTGTATGCGTTTTAACAATATCCTAATATTTCTCCCGTTCTTTTTCTCTCTTATTGTTTTTAATTACATTGAAAGAGATATTACATTTACATATGTTACTTTTCTAAAAATATAGAGGCTGCAAGTTAATGATGTAAAAACTAATGAGGGAACACTAGAAATTACAAGTTTTCAAATGGATCCTTAGCTGATGAGTATGTGTTGGAATTGGGCTTGGGTGGAATGCGTAGGCTTTAGGATGGATAGGGACGTGTTTCTGGCTTATGGACACAATATGGGTAGCTTTGGGTGTGGGAATGGGTAGTAAGAAAGGGACGTGAGTTTTGAGGAATTTGGGCAGAAACAAGTGAAATAATCGTGGGTGTATATGCTAATGGAAAAATCAATAGCTTTTGATGCAGTCACACTCAAAAGTGGATGTAAATTGAAAATTGGATCTTTTGTGGCATTTCCTCAAGTAATACTAAAATAAGCATGCTATATTGTAATCCTCTCATTAAATGTTAGGATTTATAAATATGAGATTAGAGATATTGTAAAAGTTAACTTTTTGTTAATGCATTCTTATTATAAGTTTCTCCGTTCTATCTCCATAATATAAGCACAAAGTCTATCAAGGCTAACAATTTTGTTCTTGTTTTTCTTGTGGACTAAACTGATATTCCTTAACAACTTTGTCAAATAATCTTGTCATAATAGTTTCTAATATACTTCAATTTTAATCTCATTTTATTCACTCTTGATATTATATGTTTTCCATTTGCTCTTTTACATTGACAATCAATGAAGCGCTCTAGCGTGCTTGATATATGTGTACTCTCATACTGTAAAATTGGTGTTTGGTTGTATTTTCATTGCATGCATTCTAGAATTGAAATAAAAAGGGATGACTTTGGGATGTTAAAAAGCAATCCCTTGCCCCTTAGATGAAAATGTGTCGTTACAGTTTAGGAACGATTGTGGTAGATCTTCTAGTCACAGAAACCTGGCAACCTAGATAACCTTTCTGTAAACCTACTTTGAACTTTTATGAGCATGTACGGCCTGATATGTCGTTACAGTTTATGAACAATTTTGGTAGATCTTCTAGTCGCAGAGACCTGGCAACCTAGATTAACTCAGTAAACCTATTTTGGACTTTACCTCATTGATTTCTTTTTTTTTTCATCCTCTTTTCCCCAATTTTCCGCTCTTTTTCCTCTTTTTTTTTGGCTGGGGAAGAATGGATAGGACTAATGCTTTTTTTTTTCCTGATGCTGTGAATTGTCAATTTCTATGTTCTGTGGTTTGCTGAAGGGCCTTTTCAAAGATGCAGGATAGTGAATATAATCTCAATTATAGTTAGTTTGCTTATCCTCCCATGACCTCATTTAAACTCATCACAATTTGCACCTTCTTAGGAGTATTATGCATCGCAAACTGAGAAGCACAAGAATGAGTAATGTAACAAATGGAAGACAGCTATAGTCCACAAATTCCTCTAGCATAAAATTTATTTCTAAACTTGGTAATTGGCAGGAACTTCTTGCTTTCAATTGGTGAATCTCACAAGCAGACCTGTGTATTGGGTCGGATTAGGATCGGGATAGGTCACAAGCAAAACGGACCAAGTTGGGTCGGGTCAAAGAAGATGCAAAACGGGCTGAGTTAGGCTGGGCCAAAGGAGGTACATAACAGGCCGAGTCGGGCCAGGCCGTCCAAAGAGAATATTTATTTTTTTTATCTATAGAGGGTGATAGTTTATATGTATCACTTACAATCTTTGGTAGTACATCAGCAAGTAAGTGAAAATAATCCATTACCAGAGTATTTAAAAGTCTTGGAAACTATTAGCTCATTATTGATCGGCAAGTAAGTGAAAATCTGGACTGAGATGAAGTGAAAGCAGAATCAAATGTGGCTCTCAATGGTTATTCCAGTATAAAATGCCTTTCCTCTCGCAGGGAGAGTGGGAAGGACAGGCACAGGAGTAGAAACTTGTTGGAGATATATAGTCCTTGTGAAAAGCACCTCTAGTATTCTCCTTTTGATAATTCAAACTAAATCTTTAATTTTAATTTTATGCTCAACTCACTGAAAGCGTCCTGGAACAGACTACTCCATACCTTTTAGTTCATTTTAACTATTGCAGACATTGTTGGAGAAAACCTGCATTGAAATAGAAACAGTATTTTTTCTACTTTTGATGACTTATATTGTTCTTTTTCCTTATTCATGAGTATTATACTATAAGGGTTACCTAAAGACGGAGCTCTTATAAATTTGTAACTACACATATGTAAAGTTATCTCATACTTTACTAAAAGAGAACGTAGAAGAGGGGAGGGTGCTGATAAGTGGCACTGATGCATACCAACTACCAAAGTAATATTATTAATATGAAATTTTGTGGTAACATTTTCCATGTTTATATTCATTAATTTTGTAATATCTGTTCTCATCTCTCTTCCTTTTTTCTTTTGACAAAGGTTCGTATGTGACTCATGAAACAAACCACTTCATCTACTTTTATCTGGATCAAAAGGCTGTATTGCTGTTCAAATCTGGTTGATGATGTCAAAGATTTTCTTTGAAGCAGATGTTATTATATCAAGATCTGAGACACCATATTGCTATGTATGGTGACAAGCTCCTGTATGTATTACTATATTGGAACCCTAGCATGGAGTGTCTTAGGAAAATATCCATGTGCTTGTATATTTTTCCCCTTGAATCACGCCTCTGCTTGTTCTCGACAATTGGATTAATATTTGATTATAAGCTATCTCTCACTGGAAGCCATTCAGGTCGATGCTTAATTGTATTTCGATATTCACGAGTATCATGAAATGCATAGGATCCTTTTTCGCTGCTCGATTAGCAATTTAGAGATTTCAATAATATTGATTTCTTTTGCTTGCGGGCTCTTATCTCATACTAAGGAATTCATAAAACTTTTATTAGCAAGAGGAAAAGAGGGAAACTTTTAAGAAACAACAAGAATGATGATTGAATGTCAGTTCCAGTAGGTGAGGTTTGCCGATCCAGTCTAAACCTGACTTATAATTTCGATCTTGTTCATAATTTATAGGTTTGCTAGATTTTTTGCTGTTATATTTCGGTCCTCATTTAGCACTTTATTGCCGTCCTCACCCATCTGAAATCTCTGAATTGTAATGATAAATACTAATTCCTATTCATTCAAATTTACTAAAATGTATTTTTGACAACAAAGGTGAAATTTATTTTACTTATTGATCAGTGCTTAGAATTGCATTTTGATATTCATAAGTGATATTAACTATGAAGTACTTGTTTGCTATCTAAAGTTAAATGATTTTTCCTTATTAAAGTTGATAGATTTTGAATGTATTTTTTTAAGATAAAGTTATAGGCTTCCGTACACTCCACAAATATTTACAACTGAATTCACAAATATTTCTCAAACCATCATCTTTGGACTAATGGTTTGTTAGTTTTAGATGATTTTAACTTGAGTTAAAGGCGTACGTCCCTCTTTCTTACAATTCTATCCTTCACATTAGAGATGACCAATGAATAGATTCAACCCGTTTAGTGGCCTATCTGGCTCAGCTTACTAGTTGGGTGGGTCGGTCATGAATTCAGACCCTATTCAATTAAGTTCAATTTTTTTTTTTTGATTTGAAGTTGAATCGGTTCAGCCCTACTCACTGAACCGATTCGGTTCGGCCCATTTAACAAGCCGGCTCGGCTAGGTTTAGCACGATTCATTTCTATTATATACTTAATTTTTTTTGTTAAAAAAATTAGACCTGCACGAGGGACGACACGACACACCAAGCACGTGGGCTGTGCTTGGCCATAGGTTGAGTTCTAGGGAAAGGTATCACGGCACATCACGACACGACCACAATTAGGCACGTCATGACAAGAGAAGAGACCAGGCACAAGTTGGCACAGTCCATGGCAAACATGGCACGATCAGTGCCCACCTCTATGTGTGAATTGGTAATGCGTGAATTATTTGTTAGTTGATAATTTTTTTTGGAGTAAATGGATATAAAATTATTTAACTCCCAATTTAGGGGCAATAGGGTGTTAAATGAATTTTCATTCGAAATTTTATGTCCTCGAGAGCATACTATAGAAAGGAGTCGTCCTTTTAATCAACAAACTTGGATATCTCAAAGATAATAGATTCCATGCAAGCTTTTATTGAAAGTCTAGGAAAGATACATGGGAAACCTTCTTTGGTTGCATCTTGCGAGGTTTGTAGTATAACAGGGTATGATGTGAGTTAGTGCTAGTACACTATAGGTGATCTGGGTAGTGAGAAAGTCAATGCCATCTACAATAACTCAAAGAGTTCATTCGACTAGTTATCGATCACCTCTCATGAAGGTTAGAAGCAGCACCCAACTTCTCCTACAAAAATACCCAAAATGTACTAAACCCGATCCAAAACACAGCCCCGTAGCGCAATAACTTCAACCAGTCGGAAGGACTGCCAAAATTTAATGAGAGACCCCCATATAATCCACCATAACCCTTTCAACAACCTCAAGCACCTCATAAATCCAACTTAGAAGTTGTATAAGAGGTTTTCATGACTTAACAAACGAGGTGCAATAAGAATATTGAGAAGAAGTTTACAGATCTTAAGGCCTATAACAAGATCACGGAAACCTATCTTGATAAGTAAGTTAATATGTGAGTCATATCTCAAAGGCTCCAGGAAAGTCCTTGGAAATACCAAGACTCCTCCAAAGGAATAGGAAAATGCACTAACTCTAAGGAGCGGTAAGGAAGTGATGGATCAACAAAATGAGACTAACAGAAGTTACAGAAGAGGTCAAGGTGGAGGAAGAAGTTGTTAAGAAGGTCGATAGTGAGAAGAAAGAACCTCCTTGTACTATAGTAAAACCATATAGGCTACATGTCTCTTTCCAGCAAATATTAGCACAGGCAAAGCTTGAGAAGAAGTACGAGAAGATCATTGATATTCTAAAGAAACTGTGTCTAAACATTTCATTTCTTAATGTTATCTCCAAGATGCTTTCTTATGCTAAATATTCGAGGGAGATATTTTCAAAGAAGAGGAAGGTTAAGGAACCTAAATTAGCCACACATCACCGAAAACCCATCCAAATAACAAGCCTAAAACCATGAAAATCTTGAAGCCTAGAACAATTTTGGTTGACGCTTGAAGCTCGGCATCAAGAGCACAAGTATAATTGTCCTTAGCTTCAAGCATTAAGCCCAAAGCCAGCATCTAGGGCATTCCATGCTTTTAGTGTTCGAACTGTATTAGAACACTACCAGTTGCTAGTCCCATCGCCTTATGCATAGCCTAGCGCCAAATGCCCTAACTTATGCGCCGCTTCAAAAGAGCTCCTGGCTTGCCGTAAGATTATGTGCATCAGAGTAAAAGATTCCCTCTCGAGGGCTCAATACACAAGCCAGCACTTGACACAATAGTTGTGCACCTAACTCTTGGTCTTGGCATCTAATCTGGATTTTTTGCCTATAAATACCCCCTCATTTCCCTAGCCCAAAGAGGTCAACAAATTTTTCAAAATAAAGAGCATTGTTACTCTGCTGCAACACTCCCTCATAAATACAAAACACTCACAAGAAAACACCATTACTAATCTTCAAAGAAACTCTCAAGCCTCAACCCAAGGAACAACCATATCTCCTTCTTCATGAATTAGGTCAAATGGGATCAGTTTCGGGTAGAAAGTGACCTAAACATGCCAAATGCATCGATTTGAGTCAACATAGGTCAAATGGGATCGGTTTCGGGTAAAAAGTGATCTAAACACTTCAAATGCATTAATTTGAGTCAATATAGATCAAAAGGGATCAGGTTCGGGTAGAAAGTGACCTAAACACTTGAAACACATCAATTTGAGTCAATATAGGTCAAATGAGATCGGTTTCGGGTAGAAAGTGACCTAAACACGTCAAATGCATCGATTTGAGTCAATATAGGTAAATTGGGATCAGTTTAGGGTAAAAAGAGACCTAAACACTTGAAACCCATTGATTTGAGTAAATACAGGTCAAATGGGACCAATTTCGGGTAGAAAGTGACCTAAACACTTAAAACACATCGATTTGAGTTGATATAGGTAAATTGGGATCAGTTTGGGGTAAAAAGAGACCTAAACACTTGAAACACATCGATTTGAGTCAATATAGGTAAATTGGGTTGGTTTGGGGTAGAAAGAGACCTAAAAACTTGAAACACATCGATTTAAGTCAATATAGTTCATATTGGATTGCTTTCGGGTAGAAAGTGACCTATACACATCGAATGCATCGATTTGAACCAATATAGATCATATGGGATCGGTTTCGGATAAAAAGTAAACTAAACACTTGAAACACATCGATTTGAGTTAATATAGGTCAAATAGGATCGATTTCGGGTAGAAAGTGACCTGAACACGTCAAATGCATTGATTTGAGTCAATATAGGTCAAATGGGATCGATTTTACGTAGAAAGAGACCTAAACACTAAATTGGGATCGGTTCGGGGTAGAAAGAGACCTAAACACTTAAAACACATCAATTTGAGTCAATATAGTTCATATGGGATAGGTTTCGGGTAGAAAGTGACATACACACTTCAAATGCATCGATTTGAGCCAATATAGGTCAAATGGGATCAGTTTCGGATGGAAAGTGAACTAAATACTTGAAACACATCGATTTGAGTCAATATAGGTCAAATGAGATCGATTTCGGGTAGAAAGTTACCTAAACACTTCAAATACAACGATTTGAGTCAATATAGGTCAAATGGGATCGGTTTCGGGTAGAAAGTGACCTAAACACTTGAAACACATCGATTTGAGTCAATATAGGTTAAATGGGATCAGTTTCAGGTAGGAAGTGACCTAAACACTTGAAACACATCGATTTGAGTCAATATAGGTCAAATGAGATCGGTTACGGGTAGAAAGTGACCTGAACACGTCAAATGCATCGATTTGAGTCAATATAGGTAAATTGGGATCAGTTTGGGTTAGAAAGAGACTTGAACACTTGAAACCCATCGATTTGAGTCAATACAGGTCAAATGGGATCGGTTTCGGGTAGAAAGTGACCTAAACACTTGAAACACATCGATTTGAGTCAATAGAGGTCAAATGGGATCGGTTTCGGATAGAAATTGACCTAAACACGTCAAATGCATTGATTTGAGTCAATATTGGTAAATTAGGATCGGTTTGGGGTAGAAAGAGACTTAAACACCTGAAACACATTGATTTGAGTCAATACAAGTCAAATGGGATTGGTTTCGGGTAGATAGTGACCAAAACACTTGAAACACATAGATTTGAGTCAATATAGGTACATTAGGATCGGCTTGGGGCAGAAAGAGACCTAAACACTTGAAACACATCGATTTGAGTTAATATAGGTAAATTGGGATCAGTTTGGGGTTGAAAGAGACCTAAACACTTGAAACACATCGATTTGAGTCAATATAGTTCAAATGGGATCTGTTTCGGGTAGAAAGTGACCTAAACACTTCAATTACAACGATTTGAGTCAGTATAGGTAAATGGGATCGATTTCGGGTAGAAAGTGACCTAAACAATTTAAAAGCATTGATTGTAGTCAATATGGGTCAAATGGGATCAGTTTTGGATAGAAAGTGACCTAAACACTTCAAATGCATTGATTTGAGTCAATATTGGTCAAATGGAATCGCTTTTCGAGTAGAAAATGACCTGAACACTTCAAATACATTGATTTGAGTCAATATAGTTCAAATAGGATCGGTTTCAGGTAGAAAGTGACCTAAACACTTCAAATGCATCGATTTGAGTCAAGATAGGTCAAATAGGATTGGTTTAGGATATAAAGTGAACTAAACACTTGAAACACATTGATTTGAGTCAATATGGGTCAAATGGGATTGGTTTCGAGTAGAAAGTGACCTAAACACTTCAAAAGCATTGATTTGAGTCAATATGGGTCAAATGGGATCGATTTCGGGTAGAAAGTGACCTAAACACTTCACATACACCGATTTCATATACATTGTATTTTATATACACGTTAAAGATATGTTAATCAATATTAGGTATGTAAAGGATTTAACGAGGACCCCTTCTCCACCGAAGAAATCTACGTCGTCCGCAACAAGCTTGCCAAGTATTGGACAGATAACTTTTTTTAGATTGTGTACATTACCTTATACTTGTGTATTTTGTAGGTTTTATACATGAAGTTCATTAATTGGATTCTATTTTTGATGTCAATTAATGGTTGTTTTTACGACCTTATTAGTACACATAAATGAGAGATGGATCATGTGTATATATGTATCTTGGGTTGCAGAAACTGCAAATCTAATTTAGCAGGTTTTGAATTTGAAATTTGGGCGTAGTAGGAACAGTTTAATGCGTTTAAAAAAAACAACTTATATGCGGCGGGTGTCCCTAAGACCCGCCGCATATTTCTCAATTATAGGTTCTTTTTTCAATCTGGTTAATAACCATATGTGACGGTTCTAGGTCTTATACGCCGCATTTTATTAACTAATATGCGGCGGTTCTAGGCTAAGTGACGCCGCATATTATTAATTAATATGCGGCGTCACTTAGCTTAGAACCGCCCGCATATTAGTTAATAATATGCGGCATATTTTTTATGCCACAAATTAAATAGATTAATTTGATGCTATCTGTATTGCTGCTAGCCTTTTGACGCCGCATATGGTACTAAAAACCTCGCCGCATATTTAAGCTTTTCTACTAGTGACCGCAGCAAGAAAACAGGGATCTTAAGGATGCGTTGTGAGTAGAAGGTGAAGCCAAGAATATGTACAAGGCCTTGTCGTCTGAGCACGCTATGGAGCTTGTCGTTTTAAATAAAATATGGACTCCTTCATGCTTTTGGAAAATGAGTTGCCAAAATACTTTTGGGCAGAAGCTATTAATACAGCAAACTATATTTTAAACCGTTGTTTGATTTGCCATATTTTAAAGAAAACTCCTTACGAATTATTTAAAGGTAAAAAGCCTAATATTTCCTATTTCAAACCTTTTGGATGTATGTTCTTTATTCATAATAATGGCAAAGATAACCTTGGTAAATTGGATGCACGTAGTGATGAAGCAACTCTGTTAGGTTACTCTTTGAATTCTAAAGCTTATATAGTTTTCAATAAGCGTACTAAAGTTGTTGAAGAAAGTATACATGTGATCTTTGATGAAACCGAGAACGGTATCTTGAGTGATGGTTTTATAGGTTTAAACTTGAATAAGCATGAAGGATATTCATTAGAGACAGAAGGAGAAGAGCCAATTTTAGATAATGAAATGGAGAAATCTGCCCAGAATATGCAAGAGCCAATTTTAGATGCAGATGAATTAGATCAAACCCTTAACCAACAACCTCAAGATCTTGAAACTCCATCTCAAAGCCTTGAACAAACGGACAATATTATATCAGAAGACACTCTAAGGCCTTCAGACCTATCTCAAGGCCTTAAAAGGATACTTCAGGAAACTACATCAGCTCCTTTGATGCTGCCACGAAAGTTCAAATACTCCTCATCTCATCCAACAAACAATATAATTTCGGATCCAAAAGCTGGTATACAAACACGCTCTATTGTTAAAAATTTGTGTGCATTTCACGCTTTTATGTCTCTTGTAGAACCAAAGAATATCAATGAAGCACTTCAAGAGTCCGATTGGATTTTAGCTATGCAAAGTGAGCTTAACGAATTCGAAAGAAATAAAGTGTGGACACTCACACCGAGACCAAAGGATCATTCAATTATTGGAATAAGGTGGGTGTTCAGAAATAAGCTTGATGAGAATGGAAAGATAGTGAGGAACAAAGCAAGATTAGTAGCCCAAGGTCATAATCAAGAAGAAGGGACAAATTATGAAGAGACATTCGCTCCCGTGGCTAGAATGGAGGCTATTCAAATGCTCCTTGCCTTTGCTTCCTTTATGCGAATCAAGCTATTTCAAATGGATGTCAAATGTGTATTCTTGAACGTTATTTACAAGAAGAAGTATATGTTGCTCAACCCCCCGGTTTTGAAAATGAGAAATTTCCAAATCATGTTTTTAAACTTGACAAAGCGCTCTATGGTTTGAAACAAGCTCCAAGGGCTTGGTATGAGCGTCTTTCAAAATATCTTTTAGAAAATGATTTCAAACGAGGGTTGATTGACAAAAATCCTTTTTTGAAAACCAAAGGTAAATATTTATTAATAGTTCAAGTTTATGTTGATGATATTCTTTTCGGTGCTACTAACGATTCCCTTTGCAAAGAATTTTCTGAGATTATGTGTAGGAACTTTGAGATTAGTTTAATGGGTGAGTTGAACTTTTTCCTTGGATTACAAGTTAAACAAGAGAAAAGAGGTATATTTATCAATCAAAGCAAGTACGCAAAAGATCTCCTTAAGAAGTACAATATGACTCAATCTAAAGCGTCTAAGACTCCTATGAGTTCGACATTACTTTTAGATCAAGATGAAAATGGTAAGTTGGTAAATCAAAAGGAATATCGAGGTATGATTGGATCACTTCTCTATCTCACGGCAAGTAGGTTAGATATTATGTTTAGTGTGTGTATGTGTGCTCGTTTTCAAGCTAACTCCAAAGAGTCTTATTTGAGTGCAGTTAAGAGGATTTTATGCTATCTCAATGGGACAAAGGATTTCGGTCTTTGGTACCCTTGTAATAGTAACTTTGAACTTATTGGATATGCAGATGCTGATTTTGCAGGTTATAAAGTGGATAGAAAAAGTACTTTAGGTTGCTGTCAATTCTTGGGATCATCTCTCATTAGTTGGGATTCAAAGAAACAAAATTCGGTGGCACTCTCTATTGCCGAAGCCGAATACATTGTGTCCAGTGCTTGTTGTTCGCAAATTCTGTGGATATCTCAACAATTAAGAGACCTTGGGTTAGACTTCAAAGGCATACCTATCAAGTGCGACAACACAAGTACTATAACCATAACGAAGAATCCAGTTCAGCACTCTCGCACTATACATATTGATGTTAGACATCACTTTATACGTGATCATGTGGAGAAATAAGACGTATCTATATCTTTTATTTCTACTGATTTGCAACTCGCTGACATCTTCACCAAGCCTTTGAGCGAAGAACGATTTAACTTTATTTGTCTTGAGCTTGGAATGTTAAATGGGGAAGCATCCTCATAGGGGGAGCTATTTGAGTAAGTTGTATATGTTTACTTTTGCATGTGTATGTCAGTCTTGAAATGCTTGTCATTGCCTTGACTGTCACTTTTTAATATTAATATTGGAACAAAATGTTTGGTACTTATCCTATAAATAATTATCAAATATTTATTAAATGATTTTTGAAATGTATTGGATACATAAATTGCGGATGAATCTGTTGCTTTTGCTTTCAATGTTTTTAAAATCTCATTCCATTCGTTTTAAAGATTCTCATGGCCTTAAAGCTGTTTTCAAAGTTTTCCGCATCTTTTATTTTTAGCTTTCAAAGCCTTGATTGTTTGACCTTTTTTAAGCAACGTCTTTTAATTTTCATGTCTTTAAAGGTTTTATTGTTTTATATCTTTTTGTTATTTTGAAAAAATCTTCTTGTGATCCAACATTTATATTTTCCCACCTTATCGGAAGACAAAAAGGGGGAGAGTATTTATGTATTATTTATTTAAAGGGGAGAATATGTTTGTTTATGCATTTTATTCTTTGACGTTTACATATAATGTTTTGTCTTCCATCAAGGGGGAGATTGAAGACTCCACCTTGATTACTAACGTTTTTATGTCTAATGATGGAAGCCAAAATGCAAAGTCAAATAGAATGGAAAACATCATAGAAACCAAAATAGAGTTGCCAATGTGATGGAAGTAATGGAATCTAAAATGTAAAGCTTTATGCATTCTGTCAAAGGACGAGAATACAACATTTGATCCACGTCTTCAAAAGCTTGAGCCATGTCTCAAAGTACTCAGCAAAGTTCAAACACTTTGTCAAAGGATAAGAATTTTCTAATTACCTAAATCTTGTATTTTTATCCTTTCCTTGTTTCACTTTTTCTATTCTTTAACCTAACTTATTTAGACATGATTTTACTGTCAAAGATATCTCTTAATTTCAGCAAATAAGTGATGCTCATATATGTTGAAGATTATTCAAGTTAATTTTGGTAATTACAAAAATTTAAGCATTGTGGTTATGGAAAAAGAAATTTATTTGAAGCTTTAAGGTGCAACAAATAAAGTGGAAATATTCTTGCTGTAAAATATTCAATGATATCAATCTTCAACAGCCAAAATGAATGATTCTCTACAACCATATTGGAGGAAATCTTGCTGAAAGTATTGAAGGCAAATCAGATTTTCAGTAGCCTATTTTGAGCCTCATTTCAATGGCTTGAAATCAAGTTTAGTATATATTCCAAGCTTTGAAGTTGAAGAAAGGTAGAGACGAGTAGAGACACAACGAGACAAAAAGTGAGACAAGAACAGAAGCTTTAATTGTGAATTTCAGTCACAAGCTACATCAACAAAGATTCATTATTTTCTCTCTAGTTCTATAAACTTTATCTTGTATTTAGATTGAGAGAAAATCAAAGTATAATCTCTTGAGTGTTTAAAAGAATATTTTGAGAGAGTGTTATACTAAGAGTATACCCATAATATTAAAACATATAGAAAAAGAGAGAGAGCTTTTTATTACTAGGATCTGAGATGCTAAAGTGTAGCTAGGGTGTTATGGAGTAGAAGATGGGGATTTAGATCTTCTAGGGTGCTTTAGGTCTCTAAGGGAAGTAATAAAAGAGCGAGTTAAATCCTAAGGGTTGGAGAACCCTAGGCGAAGACGTAGGCAAATTAGTTGCCGAACTTCGTATCAAATCTCCGTGTTTTGTCTCATCTTATTTCTGTCTTCATTGCTTACATTATATGTTTGTTTCGCTCATTGATCAAAGCAGCGAACAGTCAAAGCCTAAGCAAAATCCTTTGAAACCAATTTCAAGGCTTTGACATCCAGATTCAAAGATAAGCCTCAACGCTTATATTCTGCCTTTGAAAGTCAGTTTAAGTCCTTGAGTTCCTGAATGCGAAAATTGGTTATACTCTATTCAGCCCCCCTCTAGAGTATAATTGATCATATTCCATCTCCCTATTGATTCTTCACTAATGACCATTACATCACTATTCTACATAATCGACTTTTCATCTTCGCGCTTTGAGTAAAAAGAATGACCGTTGATATCGTATCCCTCACACAACATAACTTGAACTTTAGAACCATATGCCAACCACCTTAATGTATTAGTAACATCATCGGGTGTGTCAAATAATTGAGCCATGACCCTTGCTTTGAACCATTCAACAAATGTCACATTATGCTCTTTTACTAGCTGCAAATACCTTTTACAAGGATATTGACTCCTTAGACTATTCATGTGCTCATCTACATACGGATGGACTTCATTCAGGTTTTGCAAAATAAACAATTCAACCTAATATTTCAAATCAAAACTAAGTGAAATTAATTTCTGACCAATAGTGACATGACCCTCAAGCCTCCCTACATGTTATGATTTTGGCACCCCAATTTCATGCGCTCGGGCAAGATATTGTGCAATCCATGATGCAAATTCTTCTGCAACTGTTCTCTATACTATACTAGCCTCTAGTTTTGCTGGATTCATGACTTTACTCTTCAAGGTACTCATCTCTCACTCGAATGGATACATATACCTCCCCTAAACTAGTATATGTTGGTTAGCTGTACAATTCAAGCTCCAAACTAGAGACAAGATAAAAGTCTAGGGCATTGCTGAATTAATGTCTGCACCCATTGTTTTGATTATTCGGAGTCAGTACATAACTTATTTTTTACTAGTAGATGCACTTAGAACATTTGGCAAAGAATCCAAGAGCATCTTGGTCTCAATAGACCTATTCTGCACTTTGTTAAATAACCCAAAAAACAATAGAGGTTATCTATTAACCATTTATAGTGGGCAGCCAGGGGAATAATGATAACAATTGAAAGAAAGAAAAGAAGTTATAGGAAGAGCTTAAGCATTAGATATCTGATACAACTTTAATCACCTTCACATAAGGGAGAGGTGACCAACTTGAAACTTTTAATTTATTAGGATCCTGCTAACATGCAATATGAACAAATTAGTAATAAATAGTCATCGGGAAGTAAAACAGGAATTAGCCACTATATTTTTTATCTACATAGTGAATGATGGTTTCATCAACTATAAAGTAGGGAGAATAGAAAAAATGTGTAAGGGGTACCAGAAATGAAAATTAAGACAAATTAATGAAGAGTAAAATGCGTGATAAATGGCAGAGGTTCACTCAAATGAAGACATTGCATGAAAAGATCCATTGCAATCCCAAATATCAAACTTGACTTGCAAAGTAAAGTAAGAATCAAGAGGATTTCTTATAGTAGGTTATAAATCTTAATTATACTCATATTTATATGGTATTTTAGGTCATTCTAGACGTAGTTTATTGGATTTTAATTTAGTTTTAGGTGAATTTTTCTCATTTTTTATCATATGATGTGTTCACGAGTTTTTTTGTAGTGTTTGTGTTGTTTTTCACGTTTCCCGAAGACTCTGTGTCATGCGTCAAGTTCAAGACCTAAAGAAAATAGCTCCAACTAAGTGAAGAACGCAACCAAACAATGGTCAGATGAAGCAAAGGAGTAGAATTAGAGTAAAAAGTGAGAAGACTCAATAGAGTATGCAAAGGACTCGATCGAGTAGAAGCATGAAATCTGGTAAAATGTGGCTTCTAGTGTCAAAAGTGAAAAAAATCTTAGACACTCAATTGAGTCTCCTCTCCAGTAGCCAATTTTTCTCTTATTCAAAATCTATAAAAAGAAGACGGACTTGATCAAGTGTCATTCGAACTCGATCGAGTGTCTCACTATTGGGCTGTTTTTCAGCGAGTGTTCTTTTAAAGCCTAAACTCTTTATGTATATATTTAGGCTTAATTACACAATTCTAATAAACAATCTAGGTTATGTTTAGTTAGTTTTAGGGTTTATCAATATGATTAAGTAGCAAGTACTCCTTAGAATAGATTTGATCCCTCAAACACTCTCAAATTCTCTAGGATTTTGTTGCTTGTTATTGCTATTCGCATTGAAGTTTGTAGAATTCTACTCTAGCGCTGTTGACATCATTTCATTTGTTTAATTCAGTATTTTAGCACTTTAAATTCTATTTTTTCTAGTATTTTTTCTGTTATTTCTTTAATATTAGTTTTTCAATCAATATGTGTGAGTTGTCTACTATTGTAGGATACCGATAAATTCTAGTATGGAATAGGTATTGATAAATCTCGAAACCCGAATATAAATGGATAAAATACTTCTTTTAATCTTTGGTTGGCTTTAACTTCATTAAAAGGCTAGTCTTAGTTGATTAATAACATAGATAAGGTTCGCGTTAAGCGTCAGTTCATAATATATATTAAAGTAACTGGTTAAGGTGTAATTGATAATAAAAAAGTAGACAATATTACCATTAGGACTTATAATTTCAATGTTTAGTGTCATGCTATTGCATGAATCAACAAAAGTAGGTAGGACTGCCTTAGGAGGAAGTTATTGATACTAGAGAGATCCTTAGTATTATTTAGGGTGCACGTAGGAATTACTTTATGTATTGAATTTGAAGGATTAGGATAGAAATTAATATTTAAGTCATACTAGTGGGGAATTGTTATCCAAGATATTTTTTTTTACATTGGTAATCAATTTAGATATATCCTTAGTTAGAATAGAGAACTTTTTGTTCATAATATTCTTAATAGAAGTTAGAGCTAGTATAGACAACATTAAAATATGATAGTCTCTTGGGATTTTAACCCCACTTACCCGAGGTATATTAGTTTAGCTTGATAGGTTACTTTTGATAGGGTAGCAACAGCCTAGTAAAGATTTTGCGCCGTTGTCGAGGACTAATGGTGATTTCTTTTGTTGTTTTTAGTTTAGATTTCTATTAGGATTTTCTGTTTTCTTAGGTAATTTCTTTGGCTATCGTGTTTATCTGTTTGATATTTTTCCTTTCTAGTGTTTTGTTTGCATGCACACTCACACTATAGGTTCTAAAAAGCTTATTTCTCAAGATCCTGAGGTTGAGAACTCAAAAAGGAAACAAAAAAAGAAAGCAATGAAATCAAACAATATGGTTGAAACCCCACCTTAGACAACTCTATTTGATTATGGTATCCCTCATCCTAAGATAATGTCAAGTATTCAGTGGCCATAGGTCATAGCTGCATAATTTGAACTGAAGTAGGCATTAATTTTATTCATCTCTAGCGATGCATTTGGAGGACTCCCTACATAGTGCCCCATTTTACATATTGAGAAATTTCTAAAGAAGTGTGACATAATGAAGATGAAGGATTATTGTGAAGATGTTATGAATTTGAGGTTGTGTTCATTCCTTTTAAGGGATAGAGTGTGTGAATGGCTTATAGATGAAGGTTTGAGTACTTTTGATACATGGAACAAGCTTAGAAAAGGTTTCCTCATGAAGTTCCCTCATCTTGCGAGGTTTATTGTCATACAGGGCATGGCATAAGTTAGTGTTTTTACATTACAAGTGATCTGGGTAGTAAGCAAGTTAATTCCATCTACAACTACCTGAAAAGGATGTTTGACCCGTTCTTGAACACCTATAATGAAGGTTAGAGGTAGCATCTGAACTCCTCCTATAAGAACACCTAGGATATGTCAAACCCGATCTAAAACCCAGCCCCACAGCGCAAAATCTTCAACCAACCACAAGGACCGCCAAGATTTAACAAGAGGTCCTCCGGTTAATTCACCATGGCCTTTTCAGCAACCTCAAGCACCTCAAAAATCCATCCTAGAAGTTGTACTTGAAGCTTTTGTGACTCAACAAACTAGGTGTAATGAGAATATTAAGAAGCAGTTTGTAGAGCTTAGGGCCCACAACAAGAGTGTGGAAAACTCATCTTGATTAGCTAGCTTAGGAAGTGAGTCATATTTTAATGGTTCCAAGCAAGTTCCCTTAAAATAATGAGACTCCTCTCAAAAAGCGGGTAAAGGCAGTGACTCTAAGGAGCGGTAAGGAGCTAGAAGATCATCTAATGAGGGTAATGAAAGCTATAGAAAACAGGTTAATAAGGGGATGGTTGAGGATAAAAAGAAGGAACCTCACCGTACTATTGTTGAACCGTATAGGCTGCTTATCTCTTTCCCTCGAAGATTGCCATAGACAAAGCTTAAGTAGAAGTACAAGAAGTTGATTGATATTCTCAAAAATTTATGTCCAAACATTCCGTTTCTTGATGTTATCTTTGAGATTCCTTTATATGCCATGTTTTTGAGGGAGATTTTATCAAGAAAGAAGATGGTTGAGGAAGAAGAAATGATACTTCTCACTATGGAGTGTAGTGGAGTGATTCAGAATATGCTTCCTATGAAGCAAGGTAATCCGGGTAGTTACTCCATTCTAGTTACCTTGGGTGATATCGAGATCAAAAATACATTGTGGGATTTGGGATCTAGGGTGAACCTCATGCCAACATCTTTATATAGGAAGCTTAGATTGGGTGATCTGAAACACACTTGCGTCACTCTTTAGCGTGCATATAGAACTATGGAGTCACCTATGGGTATCCTGGAAGAGGTCCCTATTTGTTTGGGAAAGTTTTATATACCCTGTGATTTCATAGTAATGGAGATGGCGGAGGATGAAAAAGTGCCCATCATTTTGAGAAGACCATTCTTGGGTGCAATAAGTTATATGATAGATATGAAGAATGATAGGATTACCTTTAAAGTAAGAGATACGAGGATAGAGTTTTCCTTGCCCGCCCTAGTACATAGTACTCCTATGAGTGTGATAAGTCTTCTTTTAATGTGTTGGTAGAGGTGTTTTAGGATGGTTTTTGATGTTCTTCATGGAGTTTTATTGGTTTTTATAAGTCTTAGCCGTTTCAACTCACTTGTGTGCAATTAAGGGAAATTATGGAGTTGAAACGACATGTTGAACTTGGAGGAATGATGAAGAACAATCTACATTTGAGCAAGAACGATCTACTTTGTGCGAGAAAGCTTTTAGATGATGAATATCAACTCAAGCTGCCAGAGTCACTACCAAAGGCAAAGGGGCTGCTAACAGTGGCACCTACAACAAGCAAGAGAAGGAGGATGCTGCCTTAGCCGCTGCCAGCGGCTAAATAGCAGCTGGGAGCAGGTCTTCCAGAATTTCGTAACTTCAGTGTTTTCTAGCGACATTTTCATTAAGTAAAATCTTGTTTTGGGCCGTCTTAGGTTAGGTTTCTGTAGTTTAGGTTAGTTAAGGGAGGTACCTATAAATAATGATTGTAATCTAGGGTTTTAGAAGAACTTTGGAGATTAGAGAAAAAGCTTAGGTTTAATTTTCCTCTTTGCTCTTTGGTTTGATAAGAACTCTATGGAAGCCTAATCTATATTCTTGGTTAAAGATTGAAGCTTGTGACTGTAAGTTATGAGATTTCTCTTCTATTAATATATATTGAATGTTTACTATTCTCTTGTGTTATTTCATGATTTGCTTGAATCAAATACTAGGTTTGGTTATTTGGATTCGCTTGCATCTATTTAATCTTACCAAAGTAGTGACTTTAGGTTATTAATGCATGCTTTATGATTGATAACTTGAAGGGAGAATAGTAATATTGAGGAAATCAGACCGCTTGTGTTAATTTCATCAATCCTTGTTTATTTCTTTGCTTGATTGCTTCTTGTGAATGATTTAGAGTGCTTATCTTGAGTTGTTCACTAGAAAGGGTTAGAAAGGAACGCTTTGTTATTTCTAGCTAATTCATGAGAATATAGAATTTTGGAATTCTACAACATGGTGTTCAATGGTGTTAATTGAGGAGACTTCTATGATTAACTTGGAGTTCATAAGTGGATTTCAACTAACCAAGATTGCTCTTTTCACTAATTTGTCATTTAACTAGTTTTGGTTATAATTAGATTACTAAATCTATCTTTCTATTGCAAACCCCCATCTTTATTTAGTTTATTGTTTTGCTAAGATAATTTTACATAGATTTTCAGTTATTAAGTATCTCTTCTCCGTGGATACGAACTTGACTTCCCTAGCTACATTCTTTTGAAGTTAGATAAGTTTTGATTTTGTTTGGTAGCCTAGGACAAGGCACACCAAATTTTGGCGCCGTTGCTGGGGAAGGGCATTGCTTTCTAATTGTTTAATCATGTAGAATTCATTGTAGTATTGTGTTTAATCATTTTCTTTGTTTTGCTCTTCTTGGGTATGATAAGTACTCGTTCTGCTAACAAAGAAGTTGCGTAGTTAAATCCAGAAATTGAAAGAGTTTTTTCCAGGTTACGAAAAAGAGGCAAGAACAAAGTCTAGTGAATCACCATCCACCTTTGACATTCAAGAAGATAAGGAGATGGCAGAAAATCGAACATTAAGAGAACTCACAGCTCCTAATTTGAACCAACAACCATTGTGCATTGCATATCTGGAGTTGGGAGAAGGTGCAAATGTTGAGATTTTAGAGAGCATCAATCTCTACGTGCCATCAATTGAGTAATGAAATAAAAGGCATTATGTCGAGCCAATGACATAAAACAAAGGCGCTAATCGGGAGGCAACCCGAGGAATTTTATTTATTCCCATTTATTTTAGTTTTCATGTTTTTGTTTAATTTGTGTATTGCTTTTGGTGTATTTTTGTAGGTGGATGCCTCGGATTCAACACTATAGCTAAAGAAAAAAAAAGAGAAGAAAAGAAGGAGGAAAAGGGAGACACTACACTAGCCGCTACCAGCGGGTCTTCAAGCAACCAATACCCACAACCCTTTGTTTGAGCCACTGGCAGCTGCCCCTCAGCCGCTACTAGCGGCCCTCCCAGCAAACCCCCCCATAAAAAAAAAAATTCACCCTTTAAAACACCACTTTCACCATTTCCCTCCTAAACTCCATATTCATCTCTCTCAAACCCTAACCCCATTCCTATTCTCTCTACTTACATCCCAACTCTTCACTCAATTTCTCCTCAAAATTACACCCCCTCCACACTACAAATCACATTTTCATTCCATCTCACATAATTGCTTCCTTTTTACTTCAATTTCAACAGGGTATTCTAAGTTTTGAAGCATCAAGTGCTGTGAAGGTTGGGTGAGTAACTTGTTGTCTTTTGGAAGAGAAGGAGTATTTTAGGCATTTCATTCTAATACCATTGAAATAGGAAACAAAAGGAGATATACTTCATCCACCTCAAGGGTGCCAAGGGCTAGAAACCCGGGTAGTACTTCAAGGGAAGGTGAGCCTTCCTCTTTACCCCCCTCAAATGATTTCATGGGTATTCGTCTCTCAAACAATGATAAAGCTATATGGATTCAACTCCAACAACTAAAATGAATGGTGCAATGCACGAAATTATTTGATTTGGAAGCTTTGCGAGTACTTGGTTTGGAGGATGTGATGCGGCAATTGTTCCGTAAAGTAGGAATTGAGAAATTCTTGATGAAGAGCGCACCTACCTACGTACGATACACTTATGAATTCCTATCTACATTGATTAAGGGACGTAAAGAAATTTCTTTCAATCTCAATAATAAGAACTATGTGATGCCATATGAGGATATTCGGAATGCATTTGGTTGGAATGACCCCCCTGTAGGCAGTATTTGGGATCCCCATTGTGTATTTTCATCTCGGAATTTTTGGAGATCAATAACAGGATGCACGGTGGATCCTCATGGTGATCATAGCTTTAAAATCACACACCCTTACCTTAGGTTAGCCCATAGATCCCTCTCCTTTACTATTCTGTGTCTAGGGGAGGCAACTAAGATCCCAAAGGTAACTATGTTGTACTTATGGGCCATAACTCCTTTGGGTGTCGGCATTCCTGATTGGGTTGATATATTTTTCAACAATTGTTTAAAAGTGCGAAGCAATTCTAGTGGTCATATTAGCATGGGTGGCATGGTTACTTTATTAGCTGGATATTTGGGAATTTCCCCTCCTCAGAGTCTTGCACCATTGGATTCCACCTACCTAACCTATAATGTGGCTACATTGGTGAAAATAGGGCTACTTTCGCATTCTACCATGGCGGGTGGCAGGTAGCTATTTCTGGCGCTATGGGCCACAAGGGTTGAATTACTTGAGAATTCCTCGGTTGGAGGGCAGGGAACTCCCTTAAGGCCCTGAAATCGCAGACTTCTTTATACCTGCTGATCTCGATGTTGCACCTTACTTGGGTGAAGTAGAAGTTATCATTGAGAATATGGATGAGGAGAATCTCGATGAGCAAATGGATGAGGGGCATGATAATGAAGTTAGAGATGATGATTGGCCTAGATGGAGGGCTCAGGTAGATGATCAATTGGAGGAAGTTTGTGATGGGATGCAAGAGCTATTGGCATACCAATGAACTATGATTCGGTTCTACACGGCTCAATATCCCACTCCTTACGAACCTCCAAGTGAGGCTTTCATGGACCATCTGGCCTCTCGAGCCTTATGTCGTTCTGAAAGGCGTGCTTCCCGTGATAATCCCGGACCTTCCAACTTTAGGAATCCTTCTACATGATAGCTAGCTGCATTTGGCCTTGTCCCTGTTTTTTTTGTAGATCGACTATTCTTACATTGAGGACAATGCATCATTCAAGCATAGGGGGAGGCTAATTTCGCTATTTTTTAACTTTAATGTTTCTTGTATTAGCTACTTTAACTTAAATGTTCTTTGTATAACTATTTCAAATTCTGAAGAAAAAAAGAAAAAAAAATGATAAAAAGATACCCGCTAAGTCAAAAACCTGGGAAGGCGGCTTAGGCAAAAAAAATTGGGGGCCCGGTTAGGTTGAAAACCCGAAAGGGCAACCTAAGCAAAAATGTGGTTATTGAGCGGGTAGGTTTCATCTTGATGATTTTGGTGTTAGTTGGAGGTTGGGCAAATATGTTGGTTCATCTTAGAGATTTTAGGGGCGTGAGTTGTTTCCTTATGTTTAAGGTGGAAGTATTTTATCATTGAAGCATGGAGGAGTTGAGTTGTTCCTAACTTTTTCAAGCTTTCACTTCTTTTGGTGATTCTAGAGGATTCACATACTCAACTCTAGGAATTAGTTTGTCTTAAGGTGGATTTGACATGAAAAGAAAAAAAAAAGAAAAGAGAAGAGAAGAGAAGAAAAAGTCAAGGTGTGAAGGTTAGAGAGGCGATTTATTGAGGAATGCTAGAAGAGTTTTGTGGACTTGAGAGGATATGATTTATTGAATTTCACTTTACTCCTATTTTGAACCTTGTTGAGGTTAATGCGTTCTCTTAACTTACTCGAGGACGAGTAAAGGTTCAAGCATGGGGGAATTTGATAAGTCTTCTTTTAATGTGTTGATAGAGGTGTTTTAGGATGGTTTTTGATGTTCTTCATGGAGTTTTATTGGTTTTTATAAGTCTTAGCCATTTTAACTCACTTGTGTGCAATTAATGGAAATTATGGAGTTGAAACGACATGTTGAACTTGGAGGAATGATGAAGAATGATCTACATTTGAGCAAGAACGATCTACTTTGTGCGAGAAAGCTTTTAGATGATGAATATCAACTTAAGCTGCCAGAGCCGCTACCAGAGGCAAAGGGGCAGCTAGCAGCGGCACCTACAACAAGAAAGAGAAGGAGGATGCTGCCTTAGCCGCTGCCAGCGGCTAAATAGCAGCTGGGAGCGGGTCTTCCGGAATTTCGCAACTTTAGTGTTTTCTAGCGGCATTTTCATTAAGTAAAATCTTGTTTTCGGCCGTCTTAGGTTAGGTTTCTGTAGTTTAGGTTAGTTAAGGGAGGTACCTATAAATAATGATTGTAATCTAGGGTTTTAGAAGAACTTTGGAGATTGGAAAAAAAGCTTAGGTTTAATTTTCCTCTTTGCTCTTTGGTTTGATAAGAACTCTATGGAAGCCTAATCTATATTCTTGGTTAAAGATTGAAGCTTGTGACTGTAAGTTATGAGATTTTTCTTCTATTAATATATATTGAATGTTTACTATTCTCTTGTGTTATTTCATGATTTGCTTGAATCAAATACTAGGTTTGGTTATTAGGATTCGCTTGCATCTATTTAATCTTACCAAAGTAGTGACTTTAGGTTATTAATGCATGCTTTATGATTGATAACTTGAAGGGAGAATAGTATTATTGGGGAAATTAGACCGCTTGTGTTAATTTCATCAATCCTTGTTGATTTCTTTGCTTGATTGCTTCTTGTGAATGATTTAGAGTGCTTATCTTAAGTTGTTCACTAGAAAGGGTTAGAAAGGAACACTTTGTTATTTCTAGCTAATTCATGAGAATATAGAATTTTGGAATTCTACAACATGGTGTTCAATGGTGTTAATTGAGGAGACTTCTATGATTAACTTGTAGTTCATAAGTGGATTTCAACTAACCAAGATTGCTCTTTTCACTAATTTGTCATTTAACTAGTTTTGGTTATAATTAGGTTACTAAATCTATCTTGCTATTGCAAACCCCCATATTTATTTAGTTTATTGTTTTGCTAAGATAATTTTACATAGATTTTCAGTTATTAAGTATCTCTTCTCCGTGGATACGAACTTGACTTCCCTAGCTACATTCATTTAAAGTTAGATAAGTTTTGATTTTGTTTGGTAGCCTACGACAAGGCACACCTGAGTGCTCTAGTATGTAAGGTGTATCCGTGCAAGGATTAGTGTAAATATCCCATGGAAGATCCACCTATATCTAAAAAAATGGAATTAAAAGCCAAAAACTTAGTAAAAGTGGAGAAAGATGGAAAGAAGAAGGTTTTGAACGAGCTTGGTTTACTAGGTGACCCAAGTAACCCAAGTGACCCAAAGTCTATGCCTGCTCCACCTTTGATCGATCTCGGTTCATTACATGAGGAGAAGTAATTACACTTAGGATTATTCGGAAAAGGCCACATTTAAAGTTCTATCTCATGGTTCACCCTACTCACGGGAAGGCTAGCATGAACATTTTAGACCCTATATCATCAATAGGCTAAAAATTAAGTGGGTCAAGCTTCTAACCCAAACACAAGCACTTAATGGAAGGCAACCCATTTGTCTGGCTTTTTTCTAATTTTCCTTTGAATTTTTCTGTGTTTTTCTTGGTTTTGATAGGTGACTTATAGTTTTGTGTATGTTTTATTTGTTTGTTTTATAGGTACTAGGTCATGCTAATCATTTTTGGTTTGTATTGGGTGTATTTAGTGCTTATAATGGTGTTTGGAGTCTTTGGGATGCTTTTATAGTCAAATACACAAGCCATGTAGAAGTTTAGCCGAGAAATGTCACTTTTCTCAGGCACTCGATCGAGTGTCCTGTGGAAAGGCTAAAATAGAACTGCTAGAAGAATAGAAGAAAACTCATTAAAACTGAGACACTTGACCGAGAGTGCAAAGCTCTTGGTCGAGTGCCCTCTATTTTTGGAGTTTTGAGCCCTCGCTCAAAGATGAGATTCTATAGGAGACTCGACTAAGTGCTATTCACAATCAGTCGAGTGCCCTTCATTCCAGGTGTTTAAATTAGTTCTTGGCCTTATTTTGCTCACTCTTTCAAAATCACTCTCAGGCACTCATCTCTCACTCTACTCTAGTCCCCACCTCAAATTCACCTAAAACCATTAAATCAAAACCCAAAATTTTGCATTTTCTTGCATTCTTCCATACTCTACAACACATTTCCACACAAATTTCACACCAAATCACTCATTCAACCTCAAAACCCTAACTTACCCGAATTTAAGGGTTTTTTATTTTTCTTTAATTCGTTCATATTGGTTATTCTAGGTGGTTTCATACACACTTTAGAGTAATTTGGAAAAGGAATTCATGGCTACATTGCTTGGGTATACTCTTTTCTTGCTCTTGCTTTTACTTTATAATTTTTCAACATTTTTTGAATTTTATGTTCTTATATTTGTTGAAATTATGTCATGCATTAATGTGTATGTGATTTGGTTTAGTATCTTTCAGGATTATTGTGAACATAGCAAATTTTGGGAATTTTAGAGCATCAACCCTAGGTAGTACTAGACTCCCCTTTAGGACCCATCTATACCTTATAATTTAGAACCTTTAGTGTTTTAAACAGTAGAATACTATTTATTTTTTTAGGAGAACCAAGCCTAGGAGGATCAGGACCCTACCCCTATTAGAGTCGATATCCCTTACATGGAGATGTAAAGGATTGATTTCGGGCATAGTGAGGAGTATATGATGAATTTTACAAGGAATACCAATAGAAACCTCATCCCTTAAAGTGTTTTTGACCCACAAGCCTCTAGGATGCTAGGTCTCGAGGGGGTGATATATGAGTTGCTCTCTAGTTTTAGGTGGGAATCCCTAGTTAATTTACATGCCCCAACCTATAGAAATTTGACTTTAGAGGCCCTATCTTCCTTTAACTTTAATCGATCCCCTGACACTACCTGTGTTAGGATCTACTTTAATCTTTTAGGGGTTCTGTATTGCTTCTCCTTAAATGATGTTCATCAGGATTTAGGTTTGCCCATGAATGGGGTTGTAGCTCCTAGCCATCCTAAATTAGAGGATTACTAGAATAGTTTCCTCTAAAGAGACAAAACCAAGCTAACCACCTATGAGCCTAGCTAATCCAAGGTAACTTAGATCATTCACCCGGTGGTGCGGGTAGCTTATACGACCCTATTTTTTAGAGATTCTATGGTGGTGTCTGCTCGTCTCGCGAGCTTATTTTTTGTGGTATTTGATTACCAATGATTCTAGGCCTATTCGTGGAGTATATAAGCCTTTGATCTTGTGCTCCTTTGTTTGGTGGCCTAGTTAATGGAATACCTGGCCAAAATATGTAATGGTTCGACTGAGATAGCTATAGGAGACCTAATTACCCTTCTAGCCCTTCCTAAGGATTTGGACCATTCTAGTTATGCTCGTTATGAGGTAGTAGGCCTCACCCATATAACACTATACAACCTTTAGAACATATGCTAG
Source organism: Dysphania ambrosioides (assembly GCA_026401315.1). Classification (NCBI taxonomy): domain Eukaryota; kingdom Viridiplantae; phylum Streptophyta; class Magnoliopsida; order Caryophyllales; family Amaranthaceae; genus Dysphania; species Dysphania ambrosioides. The sequence goes on from CM048662.1 coordinate 8,054,718, forward strand.
ATTCAACCTCTTTGAGGTTGACACTAGAGTTTGAGTGACTTATCTGGCGTCTCACTGCACAAGGGTTGGCCACCTATGTCTTATAGCCTAGGGGTCATCTCCCTCTCTAGGAGAGTCTTGAGACATGGATTCGACCTCCAGATTTCAAGTGGCAACCATCGGCCACCTAGGGTGATCCACTGCTCGAGGAGGGTGGAGCACTTGAGGCTGGTTGCTAGGCCTCTAGAAGCATGGAGGGGGGAACCTATACATAGTTCCCTCTACTATAAGGTAAGTAGTAGTTAATCCTAGTCCTATAAGGCTTAGATAGATAACTTACTGCACGACTTTGATCTATTATGGAATGATTTTGGGCATATGTGAGACAACTTTTCAGCATTGAATGCTTCATACTAGTCCATGACTGATTCCTATAATAATATAAGGAATGGATATTAGACTATGTAGGAGTTCAACAAGGGAATGTGTACATAGTTTGATTGGATGAGGGCTGACTACAACATACAGGCTAGTTTCTCATCCATGGAGAAGGCTATGAAGAGATATTTCGGAGGAGGTCCCAGTTATTCATCGCGCTATGGCCCACCTAGATATGGACCTGACCCTAATTATGGACCTTACCCTCCCCTAGATCTGCATTAGTCTTTTTCTTTTCCTTTTCTTCCTATTCTTTTATTTTTTTGTTATTCGTGTGTTTTGTCTTTAGGTTAGCATTTTTAATCCTCTCCCTTTTTGACATTTCATTTTATTGCTAGTGCTTGCAATGAGGACATTGCAAGGTTTGTCTTGAGGGAGAGTTATAATAGAGCATGCATTCCATTGTAGAGTAGTTTTCATTATTTTCTTGTTTAGTTTTTTCTTTTCTTAGAGAGAATTCTCAATATCCTGCTAGGTTTTTCTGTATTTCCTATTTCTTAGTTTTATAGTCATAAAATTGTTTAGTTTTTCAGTCATTATTTTCTGATTCAGTTTTCATGTATTTTGTAGCTTAGAGAGTTTCATATTTGCCATATTTTTATATGTATAATTGAGAATAAGCTTTCAATGAGGATCAATAGATATATATATCTATTTTTCAAAGTAGTTGTACTTGATATACCAACTGATTTTTTAAAACCATGAACATTAGGTTGTTAAGAACTAGGTTATTTCTCCCTTTTGCAATTAGTCTCACACAATCTTATAGACTTGTATTTACCAGTGAGGACTCGAGCCTTAGATAGGTGGTATTATTCCAGTTTGTTTCTTTTCATGTGATTTAGATGCCATCCTCTGTGTAATTTTATGCTTGTGTTTACTATTTGGCTATTTGAGACTCTTTGGTGAAACTCATAAAAATTATTGAACTATCCTTAGAATTGGAGACATATTTTCTTATACTTAGGTTATTTTTCCAAATAAATTGTTTTTCTTTTCATTAACCCTTAGGATGAAACCTGTTTAGCCTATATTTTCTTTTTCTTGATGCCTATCATTAAAAATCTTTAAAACCTTTTTACTAGGTTTATTTTTAGAGAAGAGTATACATATCTCAATGTCTCTTATACCAAGTTGATCACATCTTGTAGTAGAGCTTTGGTTTTCATTCCCTTCTCTAGTACACATTAAGGTAAAGAGAATAGTAGTAGCAAGAAAAAAAGGTTAAAAGTCAAAAAGAAATCAAAAAGAACAAAAAATTTAGAAAAAGAGGAAACATAGAAAAGAGAGAAAATAAAGAAGAATAAGACGAGTGGAGAATCCCCTAAATCCATACTCATCATCAATAGAGCAATGTAGTTTATACCAGTATAGTTGAGAAGAAGCATCGATTTCAATATGAAGAACAAGAGGCCATATTCAGGAAGTATAAGAGGTTATAAGGTGATTTTTAACCCATATATCAATATAGTAGTGGTGTTTTATTTAGGTTGAGCACAATTTTCCTAAATAATATCGCCCTACCCTATTTAAGCAAGCCTACCTATTTAGAAAGTCATAACCTTAATGAGTTGACATTTTACCTAGTAGTGTTTAAGACAGAATGCAAGCCTAAAGAGGACTATTTCATAGAGTTGATATGATTACTAGGTTGAGTGTTTACATTCTAAACCTAAAAACACATGAGTGGCTTCTTTTCCCTATGCTTACCTAAAGTAAGAAGTATATAGCATATGATTGGTACTAGCTAGGGGAAACATGTAGTTGATACTCTTAACTATTGACTTGTTCAGGTTTCTTAAAAACTCATTTATGTGTTTATTCATTTTTAAACTATGTTTTGACTTGGGTTTTATAAAATTAAGGCACGTTGTATTTCCTCAGGAGACATTATCCCATTTCTCTTGTCTTTGCTCTTGAATGCTTGAGGGTCAACATTTGTTTAGCTTGGGGGAATTTGAAAAGTCACAATTATACTCATATTTATATGGTACTTTAAGTAATTTTAGATGTAGGTTATTGAATTTTATTTTAGGTTTAGGTGAGTTTTTGCTCATTTGTTATCATATGATTCATTCACGAGTTTTTATGTAGTGTTTGTATTGTTTTTCAGGTTTCTTGAGGACTCTATGTCATTGGACGAGGGTTCAAGACCTAAATAACATAGGTCCAACTAAGTGAAGAACGTATCCCTAGAAGGACAAAAAAAAGGGATGAAGCAAAGGAGTATAATTAGAGTCAAAAGGGAGAAGACTCGATCAAGTATGCAGAGGACTTGATCAAGTATGCAGAGGACTCGATCGAGTGGAAGCATGTAATCTAGTAGAAATTGGCTTCAAGTGTCAAAATTGAAGAAATCTAAGACACTCGATGGAGTGTTCAATGCACTCAATCGAGTCTCCTCTCCAGCAGCCAGTTTCACTGTAATTTGAAATCTACAAAAAGAACTACTTGATCGAAAGCCATTCGAACTTAATTAAGTGTCTCAACATTAGGCCATTTTTCAGTGAATGCTCTATTGATGCTATAACTCTTTATGTATATATTTGGAATTAATTACACGATTCTAATATGCAATCTAGGTTATGTTAAGTTAGTTTTAGGGTTTATCATTAGGCTTAAACAACAAGTACTTCTTAGATTAGATTGGATTAGATCTCTTAAACTCTCTTAGAGTTTGCTACTTGTTATTGTTATTGTTGTTGCTACTCTAGCGTTATGGACATCATTTGGTTTAATTAATTCAGTTTTTTAGCACCTTAAATTCTATTCTTATTCTAGTATTGTTTTTTGTTATTGTTTTCATATTGTTCTAGTATAGATTATGGATTCTATAATTTTTTTGTTGATTTTATAATCAATATGTGTGAGTAGTCTATTAATCTAGGATGCCAATGAACCCTAGTATGGATTAGGTATTGATAAATCCTGAAACCCAAAAATAAATGCATAAAAATACTTCTACTAATCTTTGGCTGGCTTTAATTCCATTAAAAGGCTAGACGTAGTTGATTAATAACATGGATTATGTTCGCGGCGAGAATCGGTTCATAGTCTTGCTATTGCATGAATCCACAAAAGTAGGTAGGATTGCCTTAGGAAGAAGTTATTGATACTCAAGGGAGATCCTTAATATTTCTTAGGGTTCATTTGTCATAGGAATTACTTTATGTATTGAATTCGCGGGATTAGAAATCGGTATAGAAATCTATTTCTAAGTCATACTAGTGGGGATTTGTTGTCCTAGATATTTGTATTACATCGGTAATCAGTTTAGCTATACTTCGTATTTTCGCCTAGTTTTGCTCAATCTTTAGTTATAATAGACTCTCTTTTACTCGTGACATTCCTAATAGAAGTTAGAATTAGTATAGGTAACATTACAATATGATAGTCTCTGGGGTTTTAACCCTACTTACCCGCGCTACATTATTTTAGGTAGATAGGTTACTTTGGATAGGGTTCCGACAACCCGATTAGTAGGAGTGTGCATATCATTTTCTCATATTAGCTAAGGCCATTGAAAAATATCATCATCAAGTTGCAGTTTAGAAACACATATGTAGAAGACAGTTGTGCACATCAACCTAATGGTTTGTCAGAGCCAAAATGGTGTTTTCAATAAATATAAAAAAATATAAAATGAACCGTTAACGTGCACATAGATTTACATGATAATGCAAGCTCAGATCACTGCTAAATAGATAATTTATGTCATAAATACATATAGTTAAGAATATAACCAACATGAAATAAAAAATAATAACACAAAATATCCTAAAAAGAGATATTTCTCAAAGTCTTGAAGACAAAACATGTACTGTACATGAGTAGAATCTAAAGTTCAATGGAGTTTTTTTACATAAAAGCGTAGTGTTTGAGTATATTTCAATTGCCCTTCTCAAAGATTGTTGAGCTCCAGATGTGATGCTGTTTCATCCCCAATGTTCCCCATAATTCAACAAAAATAGGTAATTTCTAAAGGGTAATGCTAGAAAATGGGACGGATGAATGAAGCTCGTTTATAGTACCTAAATTCGATTACTTGTCAGCTTCATTCAATATAACTATCTTGTGTCAGCTTCTTCTGAGCAAACATCTTAAGCTTGTTCCTAAGAATATCTATCCCCCTAAACAGAGAATTGGAAAAAAATACAGTATCTAATCCTGAGTATTAAGCGAGTTCATGCAATTCAAGGACAACAGGAATACCTATTGTATGAGGCATTCAACTCTAGACTCCCTCCTTACAATTTGATCCTAAAAGCTCATGTGCAAGGGATAATATATATGCTTGTTGTCTTTCTTATACCTGGAAGACCCTAAACAGTTCTATCAATTCGTAGCATAAAACATCCAAATGATAAACAAAACCTGTTTACATAATCTTACAACTAAAGCCAGTATAGATTCCAGCAATGAATCATTCATGGAGTGAGAGCATATTTAACCAAACTAGCTACTCGAGAGTGGCTTTGCTTGTAAAATACCTTCAAAACCCCTTACTCCTAACACAAGTTAGCACAGAACATAAATAAACGAAAAAGAAAGAGTGAGGACAAGAGGTCAATGTGATAACCTCAACTCATTCCCTAATTTGAATCATATAATTATCATGGCGAACGCTTGAATTCAAATACAAAACAATGTATAATTAACACTCACCCATAAAAAACGAATTTAGGGTTTATGAAAATGTCCCAAAACGTACTCACCTTCAATTCATGCAAGATCTACTTTTAGCTCGATACCGTGGTTATTTAATTAGAGTAATGGACCGATTTGGGAAGAATCGAAGCATTTCCAAACGATTTATTAAGTTTTTGGAAATTAAATTGAGGTAGGTGTAGATACAAAATCGTGTCTCCTTATGTAGTGGTTTAATAATGAACTAACCCTTGTAGGCAAGACATTTCTTGGGTCCAGTTTGATGTCGTCCCAAAAACATTTGATATCCGAACCCCAAAAAGGCCCAAACACAAACTCGATCCCAACGCACATTTGGCCCAAACACATGACCCAAATACCAACAAAAAACCATAATAAACCAACCCCTAATCTCGTGCAAAACCTGAAGCTCGGATCAAAATTACTTGATGCTCAAAGCAAGGCATCAAACATAAGAACTGAATCTCGATTAGAAGCAAACGTTCAATGCCTGCCTCAGGTGTTTAATGCAAAGTTGAGTAATCCAGCATAGAGCTTGAGTTTGACGCAAGAAGTAGGCATGCAATGCCTAACAATCTTCCAGCTCCTGAACATCAATGGATTATGATTAGTTGTCAGTTCTAGTGTCTAACACATAGGCTCCTCATTAGTTGAGCAAAAGATTCGTTTTCTAAGCACCAAATGCACAGGACATGGGTTTGACACCTAGTGTTGGCGTTTGATGCATGGACTTGACGTTCAACACTCAAGAAACCAACTCTTTTGGCCTATAAATTCCTCCATATTTTATGGCCTAAGGGTCGACATTTTGAAAGTTTTAGAGTAGCGTTTTTCAAAATACACCATCAAACACTTCTAAACACTCTCAAACCAAAACAAATGCAAATCCAAGGATTATATTCATGGTATACCATTACTCTTACAACAAGCACTCAACAAAGGCTCAAGTAAATGCACTATCCTCAACGGTAAACCAAGGACCATAATCTCTTTCAATAATTTATTTTCTTTGTCTATTTCTACTCCCTTCTTTAGCTAGTACTTGGCTTTGGTGGTTCCATACTCATTCAAGGTCATAATATAACCTTTTTTGTGAAGATTATGTAAGGTGAAAAACCCTCTCAAATGAACACTTATTTAGATTTTTATGCAATTTTCATGAGCATTGATCAACCAAAGAGTCACCAGTTTTGATATTCTCTTATGGCCAACTCTTACAACTTTATTTCAATGTCTTGTTTGCCAATGGTATGAAGAGCTAGGAGCGATTCCTACTTCAATAGGTTAAGTCTCAAAACCCTATGATTGAGTACTTTTAATCAAGGAACCATCCTCATGGATTGGTTTCCTCTTACGATTTTTAATCCCTCTCCCTTGCATTTTACTTATTGCAATCTACTTACATTATGTCTCTTTTATTTTCTTTTAGTCCATGAAATAAAGATAAGTAAATCTCTAATCTTATTAGACTTGACACTTGACCCATTTTTATGAGAAACCCTAAGTATGTATCACACTTGAATACTTGTTTAGGATTATTCAAATGCTCATTTCTTGCTTTAAACACTAGTAGAAATTACTAAACATGTGGTAGTTTTTTTAGTACTTTATGCGGCGTTAAAAGGCTAGCAACAAGTGGGATGGAAGCACATTAATCTATTTAATTTGCGAAGTAATATATATGTTGCCAAAATTAATTAATATACGGCGAAATTATATAATTAATAAGCGGCGGTTCTAACATAAATACACCACATTTTATTTGTTAATTTTAATCAAAAAATCCATAATTTATATTAATATGCGGTGGGTTTATCAAAGAACCGCCGCAAATAAATTTGTATTTTTTTTTAAAGAAAACCATAATTTGGTCCCTACTACGCACATCTACTATGTACACCAACGCAATTGCTGACCTTCAAATCCAGGACCTTTACGAAGAGGTATAACATCATGACCATGTTAGCTAACTATTGCATTTGATACTCATAGCAATCAAATAATACATGAACATAATGATCAAAATCATCAGAATGAAAGGTGCACATCCCATATAATGTAATAGGAGATAAGAAATGATCAACCATGATGCATATAAATCCACATTTCTATTATGACCAATCGTTTTAGCACTCAAAATTGCGTTATACAATATTTTGCACTCAAAATAAACAACCAATTAGTTCTTCATAGATTTCGGGTGCATTATTAGGTTTCGGAAAATTCGGAGTAGCATATCTTTTAGCCCGCTAGTCTAAATGGCGTAATTTTTTTTGAAACCCCCTAATTTTTAAGGTACTACACAATCATGTTGCCCATTATTTGAGATGTTGAAAAAAAACTTTGAAAAGCCATGAATGGGTTTTATAATATGTCTAAAACTTTGACAAGCCATAAATGGGATATTAGCTACGGGACTCCGAATGGGGCTTATAATATGTCTAAGTTATGTATTATTTCGAGATCTATACACCCCAAGGGGGATTTGTCAGCTTATTTTCTCTAAAAAAGCTTTTAACACCATAAATTTATGTAATTTCATTTTTAAGGTTTCAAACCCTAACAGGTTAGGAGAATCCAATAGTAGAAATCGATTAATATGTGGCGGGGTTTATAGTAATATATGCGGCGTCAAAAGGCTAGCTAGCAGCATTTAGGATGACAGCAAATTATCAAATTAACTTGCGGCGTAAAATATATGCCATAAAATAATAATTAAAATGTGCGCGGGTACAGAGAAATACGCTGCAAATTAATGATTAATATACAGTGAATGAAGGCTAAGTGATGCTGCATATTAATCATTAATTTGCAGTGGTTTTAAGCTCGGTAATGACATAAATTTATTACTTTTCCAGATTGAAAAGTTCCTATAACAAAGTAATAAGCAGCGGGTCTTGGGGACACCCGCCGCATGTAACTCCTTTTTTTTGGATACGCTTTAATTTGATTTCTACTTCGCCTACATTTCTAAATTCAATCCTGCTATATTACATTTGCAATTTCACCAAGCAAGGTACATATATACATATGATGATCCATCTCTCATTTATATATACTAATAGGGTCGTAAAATCACCCCTTAAGTGACATCAAAAGTACGACCTAATAAATGAACTTGATGTATAAAAACTACAAAATACACAAAAAGGTAATGTACATAATCTAAAAAAAGTCATATGTCCAATACTTGGCCAGTTTATTGCGGACGACATCGATTTCTTTGGTAGAGAAGGGCTCTTCGTTGAATCTTTTGCATATCTAAGATTGATTACCATATTATTAAAGCATATATAAAATACAATGTATTTGAAAACTATAAATCAAACATATGGTTCAATTACAAATCTAATCTATATATATATTGACTCATATCGATGTAATCGAGTTAAATACGTCATTTTCTACCCAAAACTGCTCTCATATCGTCCTATTCGAAGTGTTTGGGCCATGATCTAGGGGAAATAGGCAAATATCGACTTGAAACTGCCTTATTTGACTTATATTGACTTAAATCGATGTATTTCAAGTGTTTATGGCATTTTCTACCCAAAACCCGTCCCATTTGACCGAGTTTGACTCAAATCGATGTATTTCAAGTGTTTATGACATGTTTTAGAGTAAATACGTCATTTTCTACCCAACACTACTACCATTTGAAGTATTTGACTCATATCATTCTATTCAAAATGTTTGGGCCATGTTCTATTGGAAATACGCCAATATCGACCTAAAACTGCCCTATTTGACGTATATTGACTCATATCGATGTATTTTAGGTGTTTATGGAATTTTCTTCCAAAATCCCTCCTATTTGACCGAGTTTGACCAAAATTGATGTATTTTAAGTGTTTATGACATGTTATACGGTAAATACGTTATTTTCTACCCAAAATTGATCTCATTTGACCTATATTGACTCATATCGTCCTATTCAAAGTGTTTGAGCCATAATCTAGGGGAAATACACTAATATCGACCCAAAATCGCCTTATTTGAGATATATTGACTCATATCGATGTATTTCATGTGTTTAGGTCATTTTATACCCAAAACCTCTCATATTTGACAAATTTTGACTCAAATCGATGTATTTCTAGTGTTTATGACATGTTCAAGGGTAAATATGTCATTCTTCACCAAAACTGATCCCATTTGGCCGACTTTGGCTCATATCGTCCTATTCGAGGTGTTTGGGCCATGTTTTAGGGGAAATACGCCCCCATTTGTCTCATATCCCATTTGACCTATATTGACTCATATCGTCCTATATTGACTCATATCGATGTATTTGAAGTGTTTTGGCCATTTTCTACCCAAAACTGCCCCCATTTGACCGATTTATGGTGTAATTCATAACGTTTCCTATGTTTTGTCCTCATGCTCTTCTGCCTTTATCATATTCCTCAACTTCCTTATAAAATGCTTTGTTATGGTCTATTCTTTTTGGACTTTTATGAAAAAAAAAGATGGAGAATTTATCTGTTGGAAAGAGAACAAGGAGTCAAAGAGCTAAGATATTGATGGAACAAAACAAAAGGGCGTGTCTTGCTATGGTTAGGAAGTGGCAATCGATAAAAGACGCTGATGCGGGTGATACTAGCCGAATGGATGATCAAAATTTTAGGGTTTTGATGGATGACAATGAAGCTGTTGCGATTCATAAAGAAGAGTTTTCAAAAGTGGTTAAATCTCATGAATCCGAAAACCCTTCTTAAAAACTCTTCTTCATCAATCACTACAGCCTCATTGTCATCCATCAAAACCCTTATATTTTTATCTTTTATTTTGCTACTACCACCCTCATTAGTCTCTTTCATCAACTGCTACTTCCCAATTACAGCAAGACACGCCCTTTTGTTTCATTCCATCACCTTTTTAACTCTCTGACTCCTTGTTCTCTTTTCCACAGAAAAATTCTCTATCTTTTTCTCGTAAAAGTTCTAAAAAGAATAGAGGAAACCAGATCATTTTATAGGAAAGAAGAGGACTACAATGAAGGCGAAAGGACAGGTAAAAGTAACAAAGAAAATCATTATATTCATAGTGTTTGGGGCATCTTATAGGGAAATATGCCAATATCGACTCAAAATCGATCCTATTTGGCCTATATTGACTCATATTGATGTATTTCAAATGTGAAGGCCAATAATTTACTTAAAACTGCTCCTAATTGACTTATATTAACTCAACTAATCCTAAGTAAAGTGTTTGAGGCATGATTAAGAGGGAATACACTATTGAAGATACTTAAAACCATGAAATTATGGGCAAAAGCTCTTACCTCCTCCATGGGCATCCAACTACTGCACCCCTTGAGAACATCAAGCATGAAAGGCATCACGAAGTAGCTGCACTCAGTTTTGCCACGTTGTTGAGCACACTATGAATTACAAAGTAGAAATGTTATCCATACGTATGATAGTATTATTTTACAATATTTTGATTAGTTAATGAACTTACCATCTCTTCTATACATATTGATGTCCACTTTTTGGCTCTTTCTCCTTGCAATGTAAGTCTTTTTATCACACTGGAAAACGGCATTCATTAATTAAAAGTTCAATTTCAATCAACCTTAGCTTCTAATGTAAATCTATTGATAATAATTACTAATTAATAATTGCTCTCATCTCAGTATTGCGCATTGACCGAGCCGAGTTGAAGAAGTATATTTTTCCACTACCCACAAAAATGACTAAAAACATCTAGTGTGCACTACATTATAAGAAATAAGTAATTATCATTATATTACATATTATATGCATTATCATAATCTAAATTAAATGTATAAGTAATAAGGATTACGTTCACACATCAGATTCAAACGTACCGTTTAACAATAGGGGCGAAAATGAACTTCAACTTAGCTTATAGGGCTTTCGTGAATGCAAAATGGACGTACGTCTTTACCACCTTGATGTTGCCATAGATTCTTGCATTTGAAGTGGCCTCAGGACACAACCAACAGACTAATGAGAGTAAATCGCACAACACGTTATCATCTTGGAGTGCCCTACGTAATCATAAAATGCATTATATATACAAATAGTTTAAAAATTATTAACAGTACCACATAATTTAACCTATATCCTAATTGTGTATACCTCATAAAGCATTGAATAACAAAATGCTCAATTGAGATCCTTATAAGAATTAGGTGATGTCAGCTTTGTCAAGCCATGTTGTTCCTTCTTCAGAGTAGTGGAATAAGGCTCGATCCATTGGCACAACAATGGTATAGTCTTCCTTCATCATGGTCACACATTGAAGTAGCCATTTGCACTCAGGACAAAGAGAAGCCGCTACATCTTTAGTGAGAAGAGGTCAGCTTTCTACCAATGACTTCTTCAAGGCCGACCTATTGCTCCCAATAACTTCATTAGCTGACATCCCCTTCATCTTCTTAGCTTGTGGAGTCACCTTATTTAAAAAGCACATATCGCACAACTTTAGTCATACAAAAATATAGTTATAGAGGAAATTCGATTGAATCTTTGATTTCTACCTCACTTATGATCTTGATCAAATGTAGAGGCCATTGGAGAAAAGTATCAATTGCGTCTTTCAATATCTCTAAGTCGTACTGTGGAATAGGGATCGGTAGTGTTTGTCCTTTGAAGAAGTCAGGAACAGTCTCAACCTGCACCACTTCATTTCCTTCAAGTCTCGTTCCTTGGTGAGTTCGTGTAAACTGCTAGCCTGACTGTGGTATGCGACACCATCGGCCACATCATAGATCGTTCCCTTACTTGGATCTTTAAGGAATAGATAGCAACTAGAAGGACCCTGAAAATTGAATATAATATGTCAATATTATAGGTCATTATTAATGAAAATAGTACTTATTCAATATAAGATAAAATAGGAATATAACACACCTCTAAATGGGGAGTAGACATCCATGCACCATGAGATACTAACTGCTCGGCACTGATACCAATGTCTTTGAGTAGGGAGAACAACTTATCCTTCATAGTGGCATCAAACTCCTATCTAAGTTCCTCTAGGAGTTCATCCTTCAAAGTCTCCCGATCTTCTATTAAAACTCTACTTTGACTTTTTTGGCTTGATCTCGGTGGAGGAGGTCCAAATACTTGTCAGTACCCAATATTAGTCCATCCAAGTCCAACGCAACGTCTGAGGTGATCTGGCTTCCTAATTTCCATAGCTAATGCGTCTTGGGCCCTCGTGGGAACAAATTCCCCTTAAATTTGTTTATCTCGGAACTCTAACTAAAAATAAAAAGGAAAAGATTAGAAATAAATACCATATCTTATAAGCAGTGGTAACTTTGATTTACATATTTCTAAGCCATGACCTGCGTCTGTTCGTTTGTAATGACACTCTCCCCATTTTTCTTATCCTTCTTGTGCCATGAACAAAACCAATCATCCCCACAGCTTATCTGCATGGTGCTTGGTTCTATAAAAGAAGGTCCCGAACAAGAGGGATAGAAATACTCTGATATCCATTGTTACCTTGCGTCGTTGTAGCTTGAATGTCCAAGTAAATGGGGATGAAGTTCATCTTGGTGCTCTTGCTCGTCTTCTCGTGATCAGCCTGCCAATAACATAAAGGAATTTAACTTAACATTAAAGTACAGCCAAAAGCATTTTTCAAAACTAAATAAAAAGAAGTATTTAACTTACCACTGCAGCTTCAAAAGTCTTATTCTTAACAAAGGTTGCCCAGTCACCTCCCTTAATATGTTCCCATATTTCATAAGGCAACCTGTTAGCTTCTTTTTTGGACATCTTTATTGTATTGGCAATCCAACCTGTCACCAACTTTGATTTGAAGTCCCAAAATCTATCAGCGACTATAGATAGAAAAAGTTTCTTCAGTTGGGGGTTGTCTAAAATGTGAAACAAAGCCTAAAATATTTACATTGGGCTAGTTTCATTTAGGAAGGTAGTTCACAAAAATATTTAAATAATTAAGATTAAGTTAGGAATATGTACCATTGTGTCCACCCTTAAGGTCTGCTGAAGTCCCTCATTTACTCCCGACCACTTCCATTTGATGTTGAACTTCCGAGTAAGAAGTCCAATATAATGATCGTACTTGAGACACCACCTACCAATGGGGTGGTGCAAATGAACAAACTCTATATGCATAGGCTCGGCTACTCTAAGGCTTCTATTTGGACCTCTAGGTCGACCTTAGCCCCGAGCACCACCCTTTCCCCTCCCTCTCTCGGAACCCGAACACAAGGGGATGACAATGTTCATGTGTACACCATCCCATAAAGTTGTTGTTACTTCAGCAATCCTTTCATGTTTGTTGAACATTCTATCCATTCTCTGAGCTTCTAACTTAGCAGCTATGTCTTCTAGATCACCTCGATTAGTTTCAAGGTGAACATTGTACTCAACGTCCTCATCAGAGACAGTGAAATCTTTGTCACTAGCCATGATGCAAGACAATAACTGCATTAAAGAACAATAGTACAATACAAATTTAGTTAGTGGATATTCCAACATTATGGGCAAACAAGAAATAAAGAAAACATTAACTTAAATACGAAATAATTTAATACCTAGACAGTGAATACTACTTATCTATAGTAACTCCTTCATAGTGATCCATTCTCATATAATTTGTTTCCGTTTCTAGTTCAGCATCCATGTCATCATTAAATGGCATTGAGAACAGTGGGGGATCATTAAAGTCATCATAGTCTTCCTTATTTGTGACATCCCCAATTCCAAAGATCTGTCATTTACTAGGGACAATAACAGCCCATCAGGGGTCATTTGTTTCTTTAATGTAGAATAATTTTTTGCTTGTGATACAAGTATTAAAGGTTCCTCCATATCACCCATCCGACTCATGACGACTAAAGTCCAATTTGATTCATCTTTCTTTATCAAACCACGTCAACTAATATTAGCCCACTTGCATTGAAAGAGGGGAACCTTAAAGTTATAGTATTCAAATTCTCATATCTCTTGAATTATCCCATAGTAAGACAAGGTTGCATCAACTGGTGCATTGTCTTTTGAGCTAGCATATTCTTGAGAAGAAGCCACTATTGAAACACCACTATTTTGAACAGACTTTGATTTCTTATCTCAACCTTCAGTGTAGAAGGTATATCCATTGATATCATACCCCTCAAAAGATCAAACAGTTGTTCGAGGGCCATAAGCTAACCACTTGATTATATCAAAAAATTTATGGCCCATTTCAGATAATTCATGCATAACTTTTTCATGAAACCAATCAATGAAGGTGTTATTGTGTTCTTGCATCAACTCTCGTTCACCTTTACAAGGGTACTTCACCTTCAATTCATTCATATGCCTTTCTAAGTTAGGATGAACTTCTGTGATATGGTGCAAAATAAATAAATAATCTTGTCCCTCTTTCGACAATGGAATTAAGACCTCCTTAGAACCCACAGTGCCATGCCCTTTAAACCTCCATTCATGCCTCATTTTAATAACCCAATTTTCTCTCCCTTAGATAAGAACTCACTAAGAAACTCACCTTACCTTTTCTATGGTTATACCTTGAATTACACTACCTTTAGGGTGTGTTGGGTTTCTCACCTTCTTCTTTAAAGTACCCATATATCTCTCAAAAGGATAAGCCCATCTTATGAACACTAGACCACACAACTTGATTTCTCAAACCAAATGCACAACTAGATGTATCATAATATCAAAGAACGAAGTTGGAAAATACATCTATAGTTGACATATGGTCGTAACAACACTAGCCTATAACTCATCCAAACATGACGGATCAAGCTCCTTGTTGCATATTGTACTGAAAAAAAGAACAAAGTCTAGTGATAGAATCCCGAACATGCTTGGGCAAAATATGGCAGATGGCAATTGGTAGAAATACTTGCATTATAACATGACAATCATGAAACTTCGTACCCACTAATTTAATATCTTTTGTGGACACAAAGTTCTTAAAATTTGATGAGTACCCACAAGGAACCTTGATCCCATACAGACACTTACAAAATATCCTCTATTCTGCTCGGGACAAAGTGTAACAAGTCGGAGAAAGAGATGTGGATTTACCTTTTCCATTCCTAGGCATTCTGTCTTCAAGCCACAACTAGGATCGAATCTTTATTGTCTATATATCTCTCCTGAAATGAGGACCATCCATAGTCTTACCAGGTATATTCAACAGCGTCCCTAAGATGGCATAAGAAACATTCTTTTCTATATGTATAACATCAAGATAATGTCTAATGGGTAAATACTTCCAATATTAAAGTTTCCAAAATATTGAATGTTTCTTCCATAACCCTTGAGCATCTTTGTGTTTCAAATTTTTTTCGAACACATTATCTATTCCTTTCATAATGTCATAGACCTCACTATCAGTCAATGGTATAGGGGCTCTATGTTGCTCTACTTTACCATCAAATAAGGTCTTTCTTTTACGAAAAGGATGAAACCTATTCAAGAACCTCTGATGCATGAGATATACATGTTTTCCACAATGTGGCAAGTGTGTTGAGTCCATATCATCGACACAAATCAGACAGGCTTTCTTTCCCTTCACCTTATACCCTAACAAGTTCCCATAGACTGAAAAGTCAATAATGGTATAGAATAACATGGCACGGAGTGTAAAATTCTCTTCATCATATACATCATAAACAAATATACCTTCCTCCCAAAACAACTGCAAATCTATAATAAGGGGAGCAAGATAAACATTAATGTCATTCCCAGGTTGCTTGGGCCCTAATATTAGAAGCAATAATATAACACACTTATGCTTCATGCATAACCAATGAGCCAAATTATATATCACTAACAAAAATGGCCATGTGCTGTGTTGACTGCTTATGGTACCAAAAGGATTCATTCCATCCGTGCAGAGACCAAATCTTAGGTTCTTATATTATATGCCAAAAGCCTTAAAAGATTCATCAATTATTTTCCACTGGGGAGACTCAGTAGGTTATCAAATCATCTCATCTTTCTTCCTTTGCTCTGCATGCCATCTCAAATTCCTTCCATCGCTCTTAATAAAAAAATGCTTGAACCTTGGTATTATGGGAAGGTACCACAACACCTTTACACTATGACCTTTAATCCCCACTTTAGGCTCTATTCCATATGAGAGTTTATAACATGACTACGCACATTTAGGACATTAAAAAAATCTATATACTCATTTTAATACAATATGCAATCATTTGGACATACATCAATCTTATTATACTCTAAACCAAGGGGACACATTAACTTCTTTGCATAGTATGTGGATATAGGTAAGTCATTTCCCTCTGGAAACATGTCCCCTAATACTTTCAATAAGGCTGTGAAATTTGTATCAGTCCAACCATATTTTGCTTTCAAGTTAAACAACATTGATATGGCGAACAACTTAGTGTATTTAGTACGTCCAAGATCCAGCGATTCCTTAGCAACCTCTCACAAACGCTCAAAAATACGAGATTGACTACCAAATTGATCCCCAACCTCTTCAAGTATTTCATCTATTCAATCTTCATCATCGGTGTCATTATCCTCCAATATATCCTCCCCATCATCTTCCTTCTCGGCATCAACATCTTCACCATCATCAGATCTAATAGGCCATGATGGTCTAGCTCAACATGATGAATGGGTATTTTTTTAGAACATGACCCCATGTCATTAGAAGTAGGAACCTCACCATGCCATACCCATACGTGGTGTTGTTGCCTAAACCCACGCCGGATCACATGGTCCCTCAACTTTCTTATACTACTAATTGTATTCACATTATCACAATCAACACAAGGGCAACACACCTCATCATCTCTAATATTATTTAGGTGTTTGAATGCTTGTCTACAAAACTCCTAAACTCCATTCATGAACTCCAACAAATCATGATTACCATACATCCAATTTTGAACCATAATTTGTGTTATGCCCTATTTGACATGTAAGATATTAAATAACAATCTAATCAACACTTAGTTTACACATAGTTATATATATATATATATATATACATATATATACATACATTTATACATATATATATATAAATATATATATATATATTCACCTAAAGGGTCCTTAAGTAGCATACCGAAAATAAAGTTAAGCAAACTCCACAATGACCCACAAACACTCGCTCTATAATTTAAGTTACTAAATTCTTCTAGCGATATTATTTATGTTCTATGCTTTGTAAATCTCTAAATTCTATAAAAAATTTGGCAGAGTTTCCTTCGTAAACCCAACATTTCCCATTTTTAAAAATCAATATCCAAACATGTGTATATGCATTTCAATACGACCATCTAGCTAGGTAACTTAAGGAATTTCTAGTAATAAGTTCAGTAGTTTATCTCCTACTAAAGTTTATTAAGTATAGAACATCAAAGGGAGTAGATAATGTTATACCTAGATATAGACTGCGGCTGAGGCTTCAGAAAATGATAATATTACCAAAGATAGTTTCCATAGATGTGAAATTCATATTACAGTCTAATAAAAGTGATAAAGGAGAATATGTATCTCATTTTATACTTTCGTATGAAACCCAAAGCCACTAACTTAACTTTATAACTTTCTATCTAATATTTATTAAACTTTAACCTATTTTTATTGAACTTATATTTATTGAAATTTAACTTTAATACTAATCTTATGTCTTGATCTAAGAGGGCTAAGTCGTTTCTTTATCTTTACTGTATTTCTTTTTATTTACATACCTTTTAGTAATTCAAATTAAACTAACCCTAATTCAAATACCGATGTTCGAAAAGTGGACTAACCTAGGGGTTAATGGTGGATGAGGAGGAAGATGACGATGGCGAATGAGGGAGAGGATATGGCTATGCTTCTAGAATGAGGGAAAGGATGTGGCGGTTCTTCTAGAGAGGGTAAGGACGTTGCTGGGATGAATCAGTTACGGGGTTGGTGGCGTTTATTTCGATGATGGCGCCGGAGTGGGGTTTTGCTGGTGAATTGTTGGTGACGAGGGTTTTTGTGGTGGGTTATATGAAGATATTGGTATAAGTGCTATGAATGAATAACTCGAGTGCATCTACTGAGTTTTTTTGGCAGTTCTTCCTTGAACCCGTTGCATTTTATTATGTCTAGAATTAAATTGAGGTGGTTCCTCTGTTAACCCACCGCATATTGATATTAATTTGCGGCTATTTTGATAATACGCTGCTAATAAATAGCAGCAAATTAAACAATTTCTACTAGTGATCACTTGTTAGTTTATGACAACTATAAATAAACAATAGTATTTGCCAAATACAAAGATAATTTTAACCCCATCTTTATGTTTCGAACCCTAATTCAAAGTTTCCAACTAAATAAAATATTCACATTTATAATTAAAAATACCCATTCAAATATCCATGTTTCAAAATGAAATAAAAAAAAGAACTTATACCTCGTTAGAGGACACGACGAGTCGTTGGTGGTGTTGGGTGGTGGCGTCGACTTTGGGTGGTGCCATTGCTTTGGGTGGTGGCAAGGTACATAATGGGTGGTGGCAAGTATGATTTGGGTAGTGTCGTTATGTTGTTGCAAGTATAAGGAGGAAAGTCGTTGTATGTTTGAGATACAGATCGAAGTCATGTTTTTTTATGTTAGGTTTTGATTAATATGCGGTGGCGGTGGCTTAGCGACGCCGCAATTTAATAGGGTACTAAATAATAGGCGGCGGGTTTGAGTGCTAAATTTTTGCTTTGAGTGCTAAATTTTTGGTTGAAGATGCTGGTTCTCCATCTTCTTCATTAAGAGACATCTCATGTATGATCAATTTTCCAAGAAGATCATCCAAAGGCAAGGTTCTCAAATTTTGAGCTTCTTCTATCGCGGTTACCTTCCGACCCCACTTTGATTTTGGAAGACACCGTAGAATATTTCTCACCTTTTCTTCATTTATGAATACCTTACCAAGAGAATCCAGATTGTTCACTATTTGGGTAAATCTTGTGAACATCTCTTTCACGGTTTCATTAGGCGTCATTTTGAACAACTCATATTGCCGAAGAAAGATGCTTATCTTGCTTTCTTTGACTTGACTCGTTCCTTCATATGTGACCAACAATTTATCTCATATCTCTTTAGCACTTTTGCATGCAGAAACTCTATTGAATTCATTTGCATCTAAACCACAATAGAGAAGGTTCATGGCTCGATAGTTTTTAGCAACACTTTCCAAATCCGATTGAGTAAAATCATCATCTTCTGTAGGAACCATTGTGCCGCTTTCATTAGTCTTCATTGACACCCTAGGACCTTTCTTGATAATATCCCAGAGTTCCAAGTCTTGATCAATCACAAACATTTGCATCAATGAATGCCAATGGGCAAAATTATTACCACAAAATAGAGGAGGGCGATTGGTAGACCTTCCTTGAACAAAACCACCATCACCTATCGAATTCATTTTTCCTCACAAATGATTAAATCTCTTTCTTGTGAGTCTAGGTCTGATACCAATTGAAGAATCAATAGGGAAATGGAATAGGATTAATTATACTCTAGGGGGGTGAATAGAGTAAAACCAATTTTCGCGTTCAAGATCTCAAGGTCTTAAACTGACTTTCAAAGGCGGAATATAAGCGTTAAGGCTTATCTTTGAATCTGGATGTCAAAGCCTTGAAATTGGTTTCAAAGGCTTTTGCTTAGGCTTTGACTGTTCGCTGCTTTTATCAATGAGTGAAGCAAACATAAAACGTAAAGCAATGAAGATAGAAATAAGATGAGAAAAACACGGAGATTTGATACGAAGTTCGGCAACTAATTTGCCTACGTCTCCGCCTAGGGTTGTCCAACCCTTAGGATTTAACTCACTCTTTTATTACTTCCCTTAGAGACCTAAAGCACCCTAGAAAATCTTAATCCCCATCTTCTACTCCATAGCACCCCAGCTACACTTTAGCATCTCAGATCCTAGTAATAAAAAACTCTCTCTCTTTTTCTATACGTTTGAGTATTATGGGTATACTCTTAGTATAACACTCTCTCAAAATATTCTTTTAAACACTCAATTGATTATACTTTGATTTTCTCTCAATCTAAATACAAGATAAAGTTTATGGAACTAGAGAGAAAATAATGAAGCTTTGTTGATGTAGCTTGTCACTGAAATTCACGATTAAAGCTTCTGTTCTTGTCTCACTTTTTGTCTCGTTGTGTCTCTACTCGTCTCTCTAACTTCAAATCTTGGAATATATACTGAAATTTATTTCAAGATCAAGATCAAGGTAAAACCGAATATAATGTGCATAAAATCGGACATAATGTGCATAAAACCAATACAAAATAGCGAGACTTGACACTAAAATGGGGTTGTAAACGTGCTCTAGAACGAGCACATCAACTTCCCCCAAGCCAAACCTTTGCTAGTCCCTAGCAAATGAACTAGCAAGGCAACACCGTGAGTAAAGCATATGAAAAGCAAGGTGAGCGGAAAACAAGACCATGCCAGCCGTGTACGCGCAAAACTCTTCCCTAGCCATGGGTGTGCAAGTACAATGGGCTCAAAAGAGCATAATACCAAGATGAACAACATTTTCCACAGACTCGAGATTACTGGAAAAGCTACAACGGCCAAGCCACCCACTACCTAATGAATGAGGTCACAAGTCCACGTTCCCCATGCTATTTCCCAAAAGATGTGGGAAATTTCTAATACGCTCGTGTGGTTAATACGGTATGTGTTTCGCTCAGAATCATCCGACTTAAGATGAGTCGAGAATTAAACACTCAATCAGGGAGAAATCTTAGGGATTGTATCCTATCTACTCTCCAACACAGAACTTGCTAATCAGGCCAAGTCGAACAGGTTTGGAAACGGTTGCAATGTAGGCTAGGATCGAGGTAGGGTAAAATTTGGGGATGTGGAGTTCAAATAGAGGATAGTAAGCAATCCAAGGTAATCAAACCAAGGACGGCTACGACTTCCGATGACAATGCCACTTCCCAAAATTCTCTAGATACGCATAAATGAACTCATTACACCAACTTTATTCTCGAATTTTTCTTTTTCTATTTTTTTCTATTTCTTTTCTTTTTCTTTTCTTTTTCTTTCTTCTATTTTTTTCTTTTTGTTTTTGTTCATGCTAATGTTTATGAAATAAACTAAGAGTAATGTAAAGAGTCATATCATACGACAATGATTTTTCAAACCAAAATCTTTCACCACAATACAACGAGCACCACTTCACTGTGATCACTTGACTATCCTCGAGGTAAAAAGAGGTAATATTTGGCTCATGTGGAGTTAGGTGATGTAGCTACGAAGAAAAAGTAAAGGCACAAAATTGGCTTACCCTAAAGTCAATCGATATTCATGGTAGGCAATTTGGCCATGTAGCTGTAACTACAAACGTGTTATCATCCCTGACCTTTAGAAAAGAAGACTATGCTAGAGGAGAACAGACACAATACATAGACTCTCTAACTAGCACTCAATAACATAGGACTCATAATGGAGTCCTAAAAGGCTCAATCCTCACTAGGCTAGTCGAAATGCACCTCAATAGGTAGTCATCCAAGCCACAAACCAAGCAGGACCAGATCCCCCAAGTCAAGTGGAAAACAATCAATTATTCGGTCCCTAAACAGGCACAAGTCTAAGAAAACATAAGTATGCATAGGACCACTATAATGTACACGTCAAGAGCTCGCATGTCGGTTTCACAACTCAAGCACATCAACTTGACACACGTAGACATGCAAAGAAAAACTAAAACAAAAACCAAGGCCATAGTTTCAATAATGTTGATCTTTCGAATCTTTGAAAACACAAGTACCGTCCCCTAAGCCAGCTCAAAAGCCGTCTCGGCACTTGGGAGAAGAGAGCCAAAAGGGGGAAAGATCAGCATTATGGAAGCTATTACTATATAAACACATAAACAAAACAAACACCAGGTTATCTCCTAAAAGTACTGTTGTTTAACGTCGGTAAGTTCGACACAATTAGGCATAAGTTTATACTAAAAAGAAAACAACGAAATCATACCTGCAATAGGAGTGGATTCACTCCTAGCATCTCCATTGCCTCCAGCGTGGGGAGTCAAGACTCTCCACCGAGCCACACTAGCAGAAGTAAGCAACGGAAAACCAGGGTCATCTGGAGGTGGGATATAATGCGGGGCTCCCCCAACCCAGGGTGGAGCCATCGATCTCTTTTTTTTTCTTTTTCTATCCCTCTTCCTTTTATGGGCTGGCTTGTCTGTTCCCTCAGATATGTAATACATCTCCACTGGTGGAGTAATTCCTTTTACAACCTCAAAAAAAAGATGCTCTTGCGCGTCCTCCTCATCCGACACCTCAACCATCATTGGGGCAGCAAAAACATTACACCTCTCAACCTCTTTCGCAGCTGCATTCTCAACAACCCCAAAGGAACAAATCTGCTCGACCATAGGTTCCTTTGAAGACTTAGAAAAGGAAAACACAACCTTCTCTTGGGCTACCCTCACGGTTATAGTTTCTGTTTTACAGTCGATCAGGGAACCCAAAGTCTTCTAAGCATCCCTCCCTAAGATGAGGGGAGTATAAGGATCCTCGGCCATATCAAGCACCACGAAGTCACAAGGTACCACTATGTTCCCTACTTGGATCGAAAGGTCCTCAAACTCCCCACATGGCACTTTTATACTATGGTCGGCCAGCTCGATGGTTTTCGTTGAAGGCTTGAGTTCAAAGGTTAGCTGCTTAACGATGGACACTGGGATTAGGCTAATAGAGGCCCCAAGGTTAGCAAGTGCTCCCTTAGAATTGAGTTTTCCAAGGGTGACCGGGAGCACAAAGGGTCCTCTCGCTTTTTCTTTCTTTGCCCACGTGCCTTGTATGATGGCACTCACCTGCTCTGGAAAACTAATCACTTCGCCCTCAAGCTTTCTCTTGTTCCCTAAGAGGGTTTTCAGATACTTAGCATACTGCGGCATTTGCTCCATAGCCTCTAAGAATGGTATTTTCATTTCAAGCTCCCGCATATGCTCTAAGAATTTAAGAAACTTTTTTGAAGTTGTTTCTCTAGCTTTTTGTAAGGAAAAGCTAGAGGCGGAACATGTTGACGCTCAAGTTTCCTCCGTTCCTATATCTCCCTCCATCTCTCATCCTCATCCTTCTTCTTCCTTTCATTCCCATTTACCTTGACATTGGTTCTCCTATCCTCTTCACTACCCTCCTTTTCTTCTATCCCCTCAAGGTTCTCCTTGTGCTCATTTTCTTTTAGACAACCACTACCCTTTCAGAAATCTGCCCCTAAATCATCTCCATTGGCTATAACTGGAGCAGGATATGAGTTTCCAGATCTTAGGAAGATCGCCTTACAGGTGTGATGCTTAGGGTTGGAGTCAGGAGGGTTTTGTGGTGGAGGTTGGGTGGATGGGCTTTGTTGAGGGTGAGAAGGAAGTAGTAATGGTGGGGGTGGACTAGTCATCTACGCAAGCTGTGATTCAAATAACTTATGTTGCTCTTGAAGTTGTTGCATTTGATTTATCAAAGTTTAATTGATTTGTGAGAGGGTTTGATTTTGCTGCATAAGGGAGTTCACTTGGGTGGAAAGGAATTCATTAGTTGGAGGCGGGTTTGGTTGTGGCTGTGTAGATGGATAGGGTAGGTTGGGGTTGGGTCTTGGCATTTGAGGGTACGACTTATTCTCATTTGGCTTAGGAAAACTCCCATTCGCTTGATTGGTGGAGTTGTACCCTTGGTAGGAGTTTCCTTGGTTAGAATTCTGATTAAAGGGAGGTCTAAAGGGTTGATTGTTGTAAGGACCTTGCTGAGCAAACCCTTGTTTTTGACCACCATACCCTACAACTGCCACATAATCGGGATTATACCCGTATCCATCATAGTTCATGACTGGGGTTCCTTATTGGTTATACCCCCCGTAGTTAACAGCCGCTATGTGTTCAGAATTTGCACCCCCACAATATGATGTATCATGATTGGTGCCCCCACAGATTCTACAAGAAAAGGGAGTCTCTTTAACCGATGATACATTGGAGCTACCTTGGGCATATTTGAACTTGGACAGCTTCTTATCCATGATAGCCTTGATTTTTGAACTAATCGTGTCCAAGTTGCTTGAATCCATCCCTCCTCTTGGTAATCCACTACCCCTTGCTCCTCCCCAAGAGCTATTTTTAGGAACCTCCTCAATCTTAGCCTTCACCTGATTGCATGGGACTTTCGAGAGTTGGCCACCAATAGCCAAGTCTAGGAGTGCCTTGGTGGAGTCATTTAGACCATCATAGAAGAATGTATTGAGATGGTTCTCCCGATACTCATGATGGGGGCATGCTCTTATCATTCTTTTAAACCGACTCCAAGTAGCACTAAGGTTCTCATCATCCTCTTGAGTGAATGACATAATTTTCTTACGCCAATCCTGCGTTCGAACTGTGGGATAGAACCTTTTTATAAATGTTGTCTTTAATTGAGCCCAATTAATGATTGAGTTGGGATCTAGGCATTTATACCAATCCCGAGCATCACCAGATAAACTCAAGTGAAATAAATGCATCCGTACATAATTCGGGCTATTGGGACATGGAGGTATGAGACCGCAAATATCTAAGAATGCCTCCAAGTGTTGGAGAGGGCATTCATTTTTCAAACCGCAAAAAGGGGTCTCCTTCACCATCTGGGTGAATTGAGGATGTATGTGATAAGGGTTCGGGGCTATGGGTAACACTACACCTCCTTGAAATTCTTGGGACCCAGGCATCTCAAATTGACAAAATAGTTGTTGGTTTTCGTCCATTGGTGGTGTAGGGGGGTTGGAAGTATTTGGTTATGACGAGGTTTGGGTTGGAATTCTCCACTTGCTGCGTTGAACCTCAAGGTCGCATGGTTCTAGTTGATGATTTGATCTACATGTGCTATATGGCATGCAAACAACACTAGAGACCAAGCATAAGTACTGACAAGCAAACTAATAGACAATAATATAAATAAAACAAAAATGACTTACACCAAGACTATAATCTAAATACAACGCCTTGTCCCCGGCAACAGCGCCATTTTGATAACCGGTCTTTTAGGTCATTTAACTAAAAGAATAGTTATGCAAACAATATTTGTAAACACCCTAATACTTCTACAACTAGTGTAGCGGTAAGTCGGGGATCGAACCACAAGGAAAAGGGGCGATAGTCTCTAGATTTGATGCAAAGGGGTTTATTTGGGATTTGATTAAGTGAATCTAATGACAGAAAAATAAAGCGAGAATTAAAACGATGATATGCTATGAAAGGAAAATGGGGATAAATTAGTTCCACCCTAGGAAGGATAATCAAACCATCAATATGCTAAATTAGGAGAAACCAGTCAACAATAAATCATGACACTGAAGATGACGAGAGGAAGTTTGTGACCTTATAAATCACACGAACAACCTATAATCGCCCTATATCTCCAAGGAAGTGGCAGGATAAGATTCACATCGAATATCAATCAATCAATCATTAACAATCTCAAACCCTAACTCAACGCATGAAGAACGATCCAACCTAGGGTTTTACCAATCAAACCCCTAAGAAAACTACTCACACATAGTAATAAAGACTAGGGCATAAACAACGAAAAAGAACGTGATTGAAAGCATGAACGATTTGAATGTAATGAAAAAGAGAACGAAAAACGAGGATCTATAACAAAACCGACAACTACTCTATCAAAACTGTAAATGAAGCCACGATAATAGCAAGAGAAATGAAATTCACGAAAACAATACTTGAAAGCATTAAACGAAATAAAATAGAAAAGAATTGATACCTTGGATAAAGGAAATTGCGTGAACGAAAGAGAATACGAATCCGAAATACAATGCTTGAAAACGAGAACAACGAAAGCTGTAAATCTAAAGTAATGCATGAATGAAATGAAAAGCTTTAAAATGATGTTCTAGGTTGAGGCACAAAAGCTCTCAAAATAGGCATGAGGGTGATTTACAGAGCAAGAGGGTATTTATACCCTAGGGACATAAGGGGTAAAACCTTAGGAAAACCCTCGAGCGCCGGCCTAAAAAAGAACCAAGAAAGTCGGAAATAGGCTCCATTCGGCCGATTGGAAGGGGTATTCGGCTAAATGAGATACCATTCAGCCGAATGGTTTCATCATTCGCCTATATCAGAAACTTAACATTTTTGCACCCTATCCACCATTCGACCGAATGAGTGCAACCATTCGGCCGCATGGGCCTTGATTCAGCCAAATGAGTGTTCATTCGGCTATTCCTGAGAGCTTGAGTTATGTGCTCGACTACTCAGATTTATGGAATAGACTACTCAGAAATCTTCTCACCCGTAGCCAAGATAGATACTATCAGGGTTTTATTCTTAGTGGCAGCAAATGAACTTTAGAAACAGTATGTTGAGTGATAAAATATGTGGAGAGAAAATGTAGGTTAACTTGCTGAAGGTTTTAGAGCACTCAAGAGGGGAGGGGGGGTGAATTGAGTGTTAAGTAGCCTTGGCCTATTTTTCTTTGTTTTCGATCTATGAGAGGAACCAGTTGGGTTGGTTCCTGTAAGTAGCGGAATGTACAAAAGGCAATAAGGAAAACACAAGATTTAACGAGGTTTAGCCAACTATGGCCTACGTCCTCCTACCCTATGCTCTTCTATTAATCTACTCCAAAAAATAAAGAACACAGACGCTCTACTGTTTCCCTACTCCGGGAACCAGTATACCCCACACTCTACTCTGAATGTGCGCTCGACTTACACTAGTAAGCCCCTTGTGTTTGAACTCACAAACACTAACCCAGCCTTTCAACCCCTCTGTTGAAGGCTTTGATAAAATCAAATGTTCTCTTTTAATCTCACTTCTAAAAGCTAATTAAGAGAAAATGTTTAAGCTCTAAGAGTGCTCTTGTATATGACTCGATGAATAGGCTTTTGTGCTTAAGTGTATATGGCTCTCAAATATACTCCTTTTTAATTCCAGAGAGACTTATCAAAATATAAGAGACTAGATGGGTTTATATAATTAGATACAAAAACCCTAGTTTCCTTAAATCACGTAAACTTGATGAGAAAGTAATAGCGTGATTTTAGGAAAGTATTTATCTTATTTTATATAATCATAAAGATAGAATCAAATACGATAGATACTCCTAGTTTTTAGGTAACCATAATATTATCATCTAATGTCTAGCTGCTTAGGATATTTTTAGAATAATTCTTTAAAAAAGTATTTTTACAAAATCTTTTATTTTTTCTCAAAACATGCAGCTCGGATATTCTGTACAGTGAACCTGGTTCCTCAACCCGGTTCCCTGAATTGAGTATGTTATGAATTCTGTTCCAGCTTTGTACCAAAATTCATAATATGACTCAATACACTTATAATATTTTACCCAAACACGCAAGTCATACTATGGAGCACATTACATGATTTAAGCATTAAAGTACAAATCTTATTTTCTTCATGTAATCTTCAAGACTTGAATCTTCCTTGAATACTTCCATTTTGAGCAATGTATCTTCCTTCGAATGTCTTCGAAAGGCCTATATGCTCCAAGTCTTGGAATGAACTTAACTACTGCACATGTAACATGGTTAATGTACAATAAAGAATATGTGACTGCTTTTTAGCATAGCAGTCCAGGAAACAGTTCCTACTAGTTTCCCACTAGTACATGGATCAATTTACATCCAACCATTTCTTACATATAGACAAGTTAGTTAAATGAATAACATAAATAAGTAATAACTTGTCTAGGAAAACAGTGTTCAATTCCAGCTGGTTTCCAGCCAACTATTCGCAATGCTTATTATAACCTGTTTCCGTTTGTCATCACTCAAAACCTAAGGGACTCATTGAAGTTCCTGCAACCAATCAAGTTAGAAACATAGAAAAACTCTAATGGAGTACTCAAATAGATTTGAGTACAACCAACAGACTCAAGACTCAAATGAACAAGTTAGTGAAGCTAACTAGTTCCAAAGACTAACTATCAAACTTACTCCCTTAAACTATCAAACCGAGCTACTTGGCACAATCTAAACTATCTTAGGCTTTGGTACACTACTTCCCTTTTTTGGCATCATTAAAAAGTATTCTTAAGTAGAAGTAATGTGCACAAATTGTTAAATATGCTCATCCATACAGTGGCATCAACCATCATTCAAGTAGTATGCTGTAAGAAGAGATTAGTCAAACAGTTCATACCATAGCAGAATTAATGGTCCATATAAGCCAACAAAGTTCAACAAAAGGAACCCAAATCCATATCAAAAGGAAAGTTCATGGATTGGGTGAGAAATATACAGACCAACAGAATCAATTATTTTAGAATAGAAATAAGGGGGAGGGGAAACAAGAGCGGGAACCAGCATCACTCCTCATCATCATTCTCTTCCTCTTCCTCCTCCTTGTACTTAGCATCATCGTCTGCATCAGCAACTGGTTCCGCTTCATCCTCCTCATCTTCTTCACCATGCTCTTCTTCCTCGGGCTGAGTCTGTGGAGTACCTGATCCTATACCCGAAGCCATCTGAGCTTGAGTGTCAGCTAGCGTTTTTTCCATATGCTCCATCCTAGTACTGAAAGAAGATGACAAGCTTTGAACCAAACTGATTATCTTTCTCAGTATATCCTCCTGATTCTCCAACCGTTTCAGAATCATTTCCTTACCTGCTGGTTCCTCTACCTTCTTCTTCTTCTTTGATGGGGGCCTCGTCTCCTCTGCTGGTTCCTCAAGCTTAAAACTTAACATATCACCACTTATGTCAAGACCCTTTAGCTTCAGGATTGCTTTTGTGAACACCGTGACAGGCACGGTGGACCCACTCTTAGTAACATTGTTATCCATAAGCAATTGAGTAATGGTAGAACCATAAGGCAGAGAATGGTGAGATGAACCATAACAATTTATAATGTGATCCAGCATCAAGGAGGGGAGATTAATCTTAATTCTCTTCATCATGAGATACATCAGAACCATCTCTATGATGCGTACTGTTCCCCTTCCTTGAGCCCATGGGATCAAGGCCTTGTTGCACAACGAATGCAGAACCAGCATTACTGGTTCCTTTAAATTAGCAGATTTAAAGACACCCGGTTTCTTGGACATCTTTCCTCCAAACAAATGCTCATAAATCTCATCAGGAGTGACCCCTACCAACACAGGCCACCAATCACTAGAATACTTATCAAATCCATCCCTGGGCACCCTTAACATGCTAGACAAAGTGGTAACAGACAAGCTCACATCCACATCATTCACAGGAGAACCAACGGACATATCAGGCAACTGTTTCAAATTCACATAAAAGTTTCTAACTCCAGACACATTAGCAGCACTACAATCAAACAATGGCATCCATCCTTGATACTCAATCAAACTTTTAAACTCAGACAGAGTAGGCACATCAAAATATCCCTTCTCAACCCGACAACCAGAAAGAACCAATCGAGCATTTAAATCAGTAGAACCAGTAGTTAGAGATTCTACATATGTACCTTTTGTAGTGCGAGGGGTTCTTGTTGGTATCCATTTCCTCTTGGTTCCCTGAACAGAACAAGTGGATTAATCCTCCGGAACTTCCTCAATAATCTTCTTCACTGAAGACCGAGTTACCCTACCACGTACCAAGACTTCTTCAGTGAATGTCCCCTCCTTGTGACCAGTGATCTCTACTTCATCATCCCCTACACTCTGACTGATATCTTCCAACTCCTGGGTTAAGGTTCTTTGTGCTTCATGTTGATGTTCCCCCTGAGACTAAGCTGGTTCCTTGATGATGGAACCATCAGCTTCTAAAGGATTAGTAACAAGCACGGTTTGTTGTGATTTTGGTTGGGTTGATTTTGGTGGTGAGGTAGATTCTTGTGGTGGATCGAGATGGTGGTTGGTAATTTCATGGGTGATGAAGTTGTGGAAGTGAAATTGGGTGGTGGTTTGGTTGGATTTTAATCGAGGTGAGGAGAGTGAGGAGTCACATCAGTGTTTTCCCTGAGATTGTGAGGAATCACTTGCATGTCCCCTTCCCTTGCCTCTTTTGGATGCACTTGATTTCTTACCCATGGCGATTATGCAGTTGAAGATCAAGGATTGAAGACGATGCTGATGAACAGTAACTGTTGTGAACAGAGAATTTTGAATAGAGCACAAGAAAGAGAGAGAATTTTGAATGATGATGAGAATTGTGAGCTGCACAAGGGGTTAGAGATCATATATTTATAGCACAGAAAGAGGAGAGAAGAGAGGAGGAAAAAAAAAGTCGGTTAAGCTAAGAAGAGCAACGGCACAAAATTTAAAAATTGAAATCAATTTTGGCAATGATTCTTTGCCTTGAATATCTCAACCAACCTAAAATTTAGGCATGTGATATATTGCCTTGATCAATAGGTCAAATAACTGAAATAAGATTATTTCCTTCCGAAAGGAAAAGATCTTATAGTAATCTTCCAAAAAATATAAAAATATTAATCGGATGATATCTGAGTTGATCTGCTGTTTCCCTTTGCTGGTACCTATACAGAACCACGTCACCCTGTTTTTGGTAACTTAGCCTGATTTTACCTGTTTCTTGCACCAATAATTCTCAACCCTTTTGGGATCTTGAACCATTTACACAAAACTTGAAGGATTTTGACATAGGTATATACACATACTATAGAAAAGAATACAATTCTAGCCAATCATTGAGGGAGGTAATTGAAGCCAAAGACCTAAAATCTAACTAGACCTAATAAGACTCTTAACTTACAAAAAGACTCTCGACACAAAGGTTTTGTGAAGATATCAGCGATCTGATCTTCACTTTTACAAAACAACAACTCCACCAAAGCTTTTTCCACATTGTCTCTTAAGAAGTGATGTCTTATCTCAATGTGTTTGGTTTTGGAATGTTGGACAGGATTCTTTGAAATATTGATAGCACTAGTGTTGTCACAATAGATAGGAACACTATCATAAACAACACAAAAATCCTTCACCTGGTTCCTTATCCACAGTAACTGGGAATAGCATGAAGCTGCAGCAATATACTCTGACTCTGCTATGGATAAAGCCACTGAATTTTTCTTTTTAGAACCCCAAGAAATTAGGCAAGAGCCAAGAAAGTGTGCCAAATTTCTTCAGTAACTCTTTCAAGTACTTTTGTTGATGAATCATGATTCCATTTTCCATTTACTTAATCTGCAATCCTAGAAAGAATCCTAATTGTCCCATCATGCTCATCTCAAACTCACTCTGCATAAGATTAGCAAACTCATCACATAGTACCTGATTAGTAGCACCAAATAAAATATCATTAACATAAATTTGTACTATAATCAAGTGGTTCCCTCTGGTTTTAATGAACAATGTCTTATCCATTGTTCCTCTCTTATATTCATTCTCCATAAAAAATATAGACAAACTTTCATACCAAGCTCTTGGAGCTTGTTTCAATCCATATAATGCTTTATCCAGCTTATATACATGATGGGGGAACATCTTGTCCTCAAAACTAGGTGGCTGTTCTACATATACCTTTTCCTTCAAGTAGCCATTCAGGAAGGCAGTCTTTACATCCATCTAAAACAATTTCATATTCATGTGAGCAGCATAAGCAATCAAAATTCTAATGGCCTCTAGTCTAGCTACAGGTGCAAAAGTTTCATCATAATCAATTCCTTCTTGTTGATTGTAACCTTGCACCACTAGCCTTGCTTTATTTCTGACTATTGTACCTAGGTCATCCAATTTGTTTTTGAAGACCCATTTTGTACCAATGACTGACCTGTCCTTTGGTCTAGGTACAAGATGTCAAACCTGATTCCTATGAAACTGATTTAATTCATCTTGCATTGCTATAACCCAATCAGGATCGGTCAAAGCCATTTTGTAGTCAGTTGGCTCTACACTAGACAGAAAAGAATAAAAAGCATAAAAGTTTTGAAAAACATTTATTCTTGTTTGAATTCCCTTGTTAATGTTACTAATGATCTGATCTAGGGGATGAGAGGATAGGTATTTATAACTTTTGAAAGTGAAATCATTTTATGCTTCTTAATTAGGTTGGGAACCAGCATGATCGTAAATCACTTCTTCTGTGGAACCGAAAGAATTCATGTTCACGCTGTTTTCATTAACATCACTTACCTCAGGTTCAGGGGAGGCCTCTTTATCCATTCCCCCTGAACTTCTTACCTGTCTGTCACTTGGGAAGCCATTAGGTCTTGGTTCCCCTTCTGAATTCTCGTTGTTCTCATTTTCTTCTCTAGGCTCTTCACCATCATCATCTGGTGAAGTATTAGGAGAGCCTAAATCTTCTTGTACTTCACTTAGAGAACCAGCGTCATGGTTCCCCGTAAACTTCATCAGGTTGTACCTGCGCAATCTCAGTAGACATGTTAAATTCATCAAAAATGACATGGAAACTCTCCTCAATACACAAAGTCCTCTTATTAAAGACTCTATATGCTTTGCTTTGAGCAGAATATCCAAGAAAGATTCCTTCATCACTCCTAGGATCAAATTTATCTAGCTGGTTCTTCCCATTGTTATGTACATAGCATTTGCATCCAAAGAAACAAAAGTATGCAATATTAGGCTTTCGACCGTTAAGGAGTTCATAGGGAGTCTTATTTAACTTTGGTCTAATGAGACCTCTATTTAGTATATAGCAAGCAATGTCAAGAGCTTCACCCCAGAAGCTCTTGGGGAGACCACTCTCAATGAGCATCGTCCTCGTCATTTCCTCAAGAGTTCTATTCTTTATTTCAACAACACCATTTTATTGTGGTGTTCTTGGGGCTGAGAAGTTATGACTAACTCCTTGTTCCCTATAATGATTAACAAAGTAAGCATTATCAAATTCAGTACCATGGTCTGATCTTACCAAGACCAGCTTGTGAGAAAGCTGGTTCTCAACCTGCTTCACCAATGCTACCCACTCGTCAAATGTTTCATCTTTTGAATGTAGCATTATCACCCAAGTGTGCCTGGAATAATCATCAACCATAACACAGACATATCTATGACCTCTTCGACTTTGTACTCTCATGGGACCACATAAATCAATGTGTACAAGTTCGAAGGGTCTGTTGGTACTCAAAACTATTTTAGGCTTAAAAGAGATCTTGACCTATTTCCCTTTGACACATTCTGAACAAACTTTATCTGCCTTGTACGTGATGTTAGGGAGTCCTACCACCAAGTCACGAGATTTTAGTTTATTCAAGAGTGTCAAGCTAGCATGTCCAAATCTCTTATGCCAAATCCATTGATTATTATTAGACACAGCTCTCAAACAAACAGACTTGTCTTGAGGAATTTTATCCAGAAAGGTAATGTAAACATTATGTTTCCTGATTCCCTCACACACAAGCTTGCCTGTTAGAGAGTTAATTATGTGACAAAGATTGGCTTGGAACTCAACTCTATTACCTTTGTCACATAATTGAGAAATACTCAAAAGATTATGTTGTAAGCCTTCAACATAATACACATCATCAATTGCGTTTGAAAGTGTCTTACCTACTTTACCTAACCTAGTGATGGTTCCCCTGCTGTTATCTCCAAAGGTGACACTTCCACCATCAAAGGCTTATAGTGAAAGGAATTGCTTCTTATCCCCGGACATGTGTCTTGAGCACCCACTGTCCAAATACCAATAGGTACTTCCCTTCACTTTGGCCTGCAAGAATAAATCAAACATTAGATTTAGGAACCCAAATATCCTTGGGTTCCTTTTCAACAACAATAAGCTCTTGTTGATCTTTTCTTCTCTAGAATAATTCCATATGTTTATTATTCTTATTCACATTGTTCCTCCTAGCTAGACATTCATGAATCTTATGTCCATTCATACCACAATGATAGCAAACAACCATCTCTTTAGTCATAACATACTTACCTCTTTTAAATTCTTTAATCCAAGTGGTTTCTCTGGGGGACCAGTTAGTCCTGGTTCTCAGTCTGGTATATCCAAGACCAACCTTCCCTTTGTTACCTTTCGATGAGGTTAAAAAACTCAAATTCTCCTGTGCAGTCAATAATTTTTCAACATGTCTATGACTATCATGAAGTTCCTTTTCTCTGGTTTCAAGAGTCTTAGTCAACAACTCATTTTTCTCTTTTAGAAAATCAAAGTTACTTTTTAAGGCTTCAAGTTGTAAATTAAGCTTTGAAACCATAGAATCAATAGTCATGTCAACAACTACTGGCTGCTTGCCCTTTTTCAATTTATAGATTTCAGCATGCAATTCACAAATAGTATTTTCATATTTATTTGTTACATCACTAATTTCTATGCTGGTACCCGAAGGGGAGACAGTGAACTGAGCAGCTTTAAGTGAAGTAATTTCCTTGTGAGAATCTTCCAAGTTTCAAGCCAATATCTCAAAGGCTTTCAACAAATAAGTTCTTCTACATGAATTTGCTTTACCCCTAGCTACTGAAAGATCAAGAGATTCACTAGTGGTTGATAAGTCTCTGGGGAACCAGGAGGTCAGATCTTCTTCACCATCACTAGGATAGTCAGGTTTAGAAGATCTTGCCTTTTCCAGTTCCACTTTATACTTGTCCAATTCAACTTCTAGCTCTTCCACTTGATTTTTCAGATCATGGCAAACTTCTTCTAGGTAGTCACAACTAACAACAGCAATTTCACATTCAACACGTTTTTCTTTAAGCTCTCTTTTGCCAGTAATGTAAGTTTCACCCAATTTATAGCATTCATCTAATAAAGAATCAATATAAGCAATCATATTATCTCTATCATATTCATGCATATCTTCTCTAACTTGTTCTAAGTTTACCTTGTGTTCATGTAGTACATCCTTTTTTGCCATCAAGCATTTTCTGAATGTACTGTTTCCCCCTTTTGTTCCTGGATTAGTGTTGTTTCCCTTAATGTTTGCAAAGGCGGTTAAGAAAACATCAGAGTTAGGTGATTCTTCATCCTCATCAGACCCTGAATCAGACTCTCCCCACATGGATGCTATCATAGCATTCTTGAAGGCTCGTTTATCTCCGGATTGGGACTGTTTATCCTTCCACCTAGGACAATCTTGAATAAGATGTCCCTTATCACCACACTTGAAGCAACCTGCAGAAGAGAGGTTAGACTTCTTAAAACTCTTACCTTTGAAGTTCTTCCTCTGGTCACGAAGTGATCTCTCAAATCTTTTAGCAATCATGCCAATCTCATCTTCTTCCTCTTCTACTGTTCCCTTAAGAGCCATGCCTCTAACTGGTTCTTTCTCATACTTAGAATCTATCAACATCTCATGAGTCATGAGGGAGCCAATCAGCTATTCTAGAGATAAGGTGGATAGATCTTTTGCTTCATAGACTGCTATTACTTTGGCTGTCCTTGCATCTGTCAAGCTGCGCAAAACTTTTCTCACAAGATCCTCATCAGAAAAGAGATCTAAGATCATTGATGATTGTCATAAATCTATGAAAACAATCATTAATCTTTTCATTTTTATTCATAGTAAATAGCTCATACTTAGACATAAGTAAATCAATTTTGGACCTTTTTACCTCGCTGGTTCCCTCAAAAGCAAGTTCGAGGGTATCCCAAATCTCTTTGGCATTGCTGCAACCTGAGATCCGGTTTATTTCATTCTCACCTATAGCTTGTTGTAGAATTGACAATGCTTTGGCATTCTTCTCCAGCAGTTTGTAATCAGCAGATACTAATTCACTGTCTTTCTTGGGAACCAAGTTTCCCTCAGCATCTGTCTTGAGGATGATGTTGGGACCATTCTTGACAACTAGCCAACATTCATAATCAATTCCCATGATTAAATTCTTGATCCTATTCTTCCACCAAGCATAGTTATTTCCGTTAAACTTTGGTTTCTTGTTGTCATAGCCCATAGTATTTAGATCTTGAGTACTCATGCTTGACTCATCTAAATGTTACTCTTGTGAAAAGCCTAGGCTTTGATACCAAATGAAGGTTTTAGAGCACTCAAGAGGGGGGGCGGGGGTGAATTGAGTGTTAAGTAGCCTTGGCCTATTTTTCTTTGTTTTCGATCTATGAGAGGAACCAGTTGGGCTGGTTCCTGTAAGCAGCAGAATATACGAAAGGCAATAAGGAAAACACAAGATTTAATGAGGTTCAGCCAACTATGGCCTACGTCCTCCTACTTATGCTCTTCTATTAATCTACTCCAAAAAATAAAGAACACAGACGCTCTACTGTTTCCCTACTCCGGGAACCAGTATACCCCACACTCTACTCTGAATGTGCGCTCGACTTACACTAGTAAGCCCCTTGTGTTTGAACTCACAAACACTAACCCAGCCTTTCAACCCCTCTGTTGAAGGCTTTGACAAAATCAAATGTTCTCTTTTAATCTCACTTCTAAAAGCTAATTAAGAAAAAATGTTTAAGCTCTAAGAGTGCTGCTCTTGTATATGACTCGATGAATAGGCTTTTGTGCTTAAGTGTATATGGCTCTCAAATATGCTCCTTTTTAATTCCTGAGAGACTTATCAGAATATGAGAGACTAGATGGGTTTATATACTTGGATACAAAAACCCTAGTTTCCTTAAATCACGTAAACTTGATGAGCAAGTAATAGCGTGATTTTAGGAAAGTATTTATCTTATTTGATTTAATCATAAAGATAGAATCAAATAAGATAGATACTCCTAGTTTTTAGGTAACCATAATATTATCATCTAATCTCCAGCTGCTTAGGATATTTTTAGAATAATTTTTTAAAAAAGTATTTTTACAAAATCTTTTATTTTTCTCAAAAGATGCAGCTCGGATATTCTGTACAGTGAACCTGGTTCCTCAACCCGATTCGCTGAATTGAGTATGTTATGAATTCTGTTCCAGCTTTGTACCAGAATTCATAATATGACTCAATACACTTATAAGCACTTATTTTACCCAAACATGCAAGTCATACTACGGAGCACATTACATGATTTAAGCATTAAAGTACAAATCTTCTTTTCTTCATGTAATCTTCAAGACTTGAATCTTCCTTGAATACTTCCATTTTGAGCAATGTATCTTTCTTCGAATGTCTTCGAAAGGCCTCCATGCTCCAAGTCTTGGAATCAACTTAACTACTGCACATGTAACATGGTTAATGTACAATAAAGAGTATGTGACTGCTTTTTAGCATAACAGTTCAGGAAATAGTTTCTACTGGTTTCCCACCAGTACATGGATCAATTTACATCCAACCATTTCCTTCATATAGACAAGTTAGTTAAATGAATAACATAAATAAGTAATAACTTGTCTAGGAAAACAGTGTTCAATTCCAGCTGGTTTCCAGCCAACTATTCGCAATGCTTATTATAACCTGTTTCCGTTTGTCATCACTCAAAACCTAAGGGACTCATCAAATTCCCCCTTTTTATTTTTGCTTGCCTCTATTGGTTTGTTTTCACATTGCAGAAGTAATTTTGCTTTGTTTACTAGTATAAATTTGAGTTCAGACAGCGAAATGGGTATGGACTATAAAGAAAGCTTCAGTGTTAAGATATGTGTTTGATTACTTTGTACAACATGCAAAATTATAACAAAGAAAGCTTCAGTGTTAGGATATGTATGGACAATATTCTGGTTATTTTCCTTCGATCAATATTGGGAAACCAAAGAAGCCTTCATACTTTCCAGTTGGGGTAAATTCTATTTCAATGAATTATTCATTTTAAATAGTACTCCACATCTAATTTGTTTTAGATTTTTAAAGTTTTCTGTAATTTTTAGCGACCTATTACACTTCAAACAAATCCCACACATGTCAAACAACTTAAACTTATCTGCTTTCATGGTCAAGTCAATTACAAGAACAAATAACACATATAAACAAGGTATTATATGTAAAGCACACTGTTAAAACATTCCCGAGCACAACTCAAGTAGTCATCCTGCTAGCAATTTCAAACCCTGTACGGCTATACCTGTAAAAATGAGAATCTAAAGTGCTGACCCCTATAGCTTACCTTTACCTATTTCGTTAACAGCTCATGAAAAATAGCAGAGGAAGGTATAATGCCATGAACCAGAAAAGGACCACACTTCTCGACAAATACGAAGGCTTCCTAAATCTACAGAGCGCTGAGGAATATTTCCTTTACAATACTAGGGTTGTCAGTTATATGCAATATTTCCATCTTTCCCGTCTGTATTACTTGGACTCAGCTAGAAGTGTTTGACTTAGGTACATGTCTAGGCGTCAAACGCAGCCATTTTTATGAAAAGTTTGCTAGAATTCATTCCAAAGAGAAGTGTCCAACTGTTGTATTGGAGGTTTATATGTACCCGGAGCTCCAAGCATCACCAAAGGCAAAGGGACTTCACCAGAATATTATCTAGATAGCCAAGAAACTTGCCAATGTTCCTTGTGACTTAGCATATTGGCTTTTGCATATGAGACCAGCAAGCCGTGCGATCATGAAGCTAATTGGCTAATATGAACATCTTATGTATAACGAGAAGTATCTAAACTCTCAATATATCTCACACCACATACCCACGAAAAGCTAATTAGCCCTTTGCAGAATTAAATGCATGTTGTGCATAGTAATGTGTACCCTTAATTGATAAATCTTGGTACCTTAAGTGTACCCTTAATTGAAAGTAACATAATAATGGACATTTCGGAATCCAAATGGGCTATAACTTTAACGACCCTCCTAAAATGGATAACAGAAGGGGTTGGACTTCTTATTTCCTTTTGGAAGGTCCCTGAAGGTTTTAGAATGTCCAAAGCAGCCTAGTGTCCTCTAGAAGACTCTATGACTATGGAGAAGCATCTATGTATATTTCTTGTATATAGGAAGGGTATAAAAGCTTCTAAAGAGTCTTGTATAGATTATAAGTGTGTAGAGTCAGTATAGAATAAACTAGAATTTAGGATGGTCTAGATTTAAGGGCAAAGAGGCCTATAAATATAGCACTCTCTCATTTTTGCTACACAACCTCTCAAGAGAGTTGTACTTTCTCTCTTTAAGGCAATACAAGCACACTTTCAATTATACTTTTCTCTGTAAAAACCTTTCTTCCTTAGTTGTTCATAGATGACTTTGTATAGCTACTTGGAGATTAGCTTTGATAGTGTCACAACGAGATTGTAACACTAGAGGTAGCATGCATACAACTTAGTGAATTAGTTAACATGTGACAAGTATCTATGAAGTAGATTACTTAATGTACGCTCCATGTTCTTATAAAATCGTCCTCAAACTTACAAAAAGAGTCATGAGCTATAGCGTAGGACTCCAAGAACTAGTTCACCAATACGACAACATGGGTTTCTTTCAACATGGGTCTAGGATCCTACTTCTAACGCTTAACCTCAATTTTTTGCCAAATACCAAAATTCATATCTTAACTCTGCCATACTAGAATCTTATAGTCTTTACATAGTCAGATTTGCAATCACTTTTTAAAATCTCTCAAGGATGAAAAAGAGAGAATTTCATAGAAAAAAACATTACGTAGACATCATTGTAAGCAATGGACAATTTGATAAGAATTATCAGTGGAGAAACATTATCTAAGACATTAGAGGGCTTTCGTTAAAAAATTATATATGGAGTAATCAATAGGAACATATTCCAACTCTTTGGAAAAAAATTTATAAGAGACTAAAAAGTGTATTTTAAAATATCCAATAGTTCAAAATGTGTCAAATAAATCATACATCAACGAAAATCATTTTAGAGTCGACAAAAATCATTTTAGTTACACATTCCAACTCCCAAGAAGTAATAACAAGTTTTGAATTTTAAGTAAAAAGAGAAATTCATGTTGTTTTGTGGTGGTACTGGTGTACCCCGTAAATTGTACAACACTACAAACTAGTACTTAGTTTTATCTTTCATAAAGAAAATGGAGTATATTCACTTATTTAGAGATACCGAATGCAACTGAAGTACTTGAAAAAACAAAATCAATATTTTTTCCAGTCTTTCTGAATGTCATCTCATCAATATATACGAGTACATAGGTAAGCCACCAAAACAACTAAGAATTGAGGAGGAATGTTCAGTAGCAGCAAATCTAATGCATACAAAGTGAAGAGTACAACACTAGAAATTCTTCAATATTTTGGACAAATATGCAAGTCCATATAATTTAAGTACAACAATCCTCACATGATATCACTTTTTCGATACACCAAAATCTGAATATGAAATGTCTTTCAATTTTAATCATAGATCATTTCTTTTCCGATGAAGATGTTCAAGCAAGAATCTTCATATGCTTAAATTATTTATTATTTTTATGTCAGCTGCACAGAACTCAAGCATTTCAGCAGCTACATTACGGGCTCATCTTCATGGTCTCAAGTCAAAATGTATCTCCAACAATGACTGAACTTCAGCAAGAGAAGAGACCTTAAAATCTGGTTTATGATCAACTGAAGCAAACTCAGGAGAGTCGTACCTACCAGTTTCGTCAAGCAAGCATGTGTATGCGCCTGCTTTTTTTCCACAAACTACCTGATAAAAAAAATGGATGGAATAACATAACATATTTGCAAATCTCAATATTGCTTCTTTTCAATTTTTATTTTAGGAATTAACCATGACAATGCTAAGTTTTACATAACCTCAAAATACTCTTCATATTTAAGGAATACTTCAAGACTCCTAATACTTTAAAGTTGATGTTTCAATCCTGTAGAACAATTCAATGTGATGACCATGAAATGAAGTAAGCCCTCCTCACCTTTCTCTCCTCTCTCCCCTTCCTTCTCTATTCATTTTCTACAACACATGACATACTAGTTTTTTCCAATCAATGTACCATAAATTAGCACCAAAACATTACATTCCACAAAATAGTAACCTGATAAGGAAAGAGAAGCTTGTGGTAGGAGGTGTGACCACCCTTTCTACCCCTCTCAAGTTCAACCACTTAACATCTTAGTCCCTTCCCCAACCTGTCACATAGCCCTCCCCCCCCCCCCCCCCCCCCCCCCCCACACACACACACACACACACAGACGGGAAAAAAAACACAAAAACCTCTTTCAGAAAAGAAAGATAGAGATACTGACGGAGAAAAGCTCACAGAGATCGCAAATGCATGAACTTTTAGTTTAAAAAAAGAACACAAAAATACAGTTGTACTATCTAGAAACCTCATTAGATACTCGTGGCCTTGTAGGAATGATAGTAAAATGGCAATGTAGATATACCATCTCAGCATAAATCACGGATTAGAAGCTTCAGAGCTTAGTTTATCTCTTACGAGACAACTGAGAAATTCACTATACAGAGACAACTTCTTAAAGCTATGTACGACATGGTTCTCCTTCAGCTCACTTGCTATATGCTCAAATAAAACATTGCTTATGCCTCCAGATTACAATTGACTTGTATGAAGAAGTGTCTGGAATGTTTATAGATTACTCTCTTTCTAAACTACCTAGTTTAGCAACTGCAAAAGCATCTTAGGCTCCTTTTCTAGCCACATCTGAACAATTTAAAGTTCACATCTCAAAACTCCCCACTTTTCTCAAGGATGTTAAGTAAAGAATGAACCAAACAATTTTTAGATAAGAGCTTGAGGAAAAAAATTACTCACATCATCTTTGAGGCTGTCACCAATCATAATCACTTCATTTGGCATAACTTCCCAGTTCGAGCATATATGTAATAGTGGAGCTGGATCAGGTTTGCAAGGAAGAAATTCCCTACTGAGGGCTGGAGAGAAAGTCATCTGCAGAAATACAATATGACTGACACGTTATAACTTCAAGCCAAACATTTGAATTTGAATTTGAATAGGTGCCATAAAACATAACTCAAATAAATCTCCAGCAAAGATTTCAAACAATCTAAGTAAAACCAGAGGGTCCATAGGACAGAAGTGAAAGAACCAAGGCCATACAGGCAAAATTCACCTCATAGGTGACGGAACTGGGGTAAATTTGCCAATTATTTCAGTTATATCTCAGCCCCCCACCGTACAATATCTTTACCATATAGCCTCCTCCCATTACCCACCAGTGGACCAGCCCCATAATCCAAATCCTGTAGCTTCCATTGACTTGGTGTATCAAAATTGACCAAATTCAGTATGAGAAGCTGAAAACTAGAAGCAGCACCTGGCAGTGTAAGAAAAACAAAAGCATAATTTCAAGAACGCTCAAACTAAACACAACCACTTACAATGCACAACATTAACAAAATAACCGAGTCCGTTAAAAATGATTATCAGATATAAAAAAAATTTGAATTCTGAGGTAGGTCCTGACTAAAGCTTCAATACAGGAGATTGAATAGAGGTAGTTGCCATACTGCAATCTCTTTCCTCTCCAGAGGGTTCATTTAAGTGCGTGCTTTGGTGGTCCTAGAAGCCTTACGATGATGATCAACAAACTAACACCTTAGAGGGTTAGATTTGAACACCTTGATGTCCAATCCATCCAAATTTCTAAATGCAGGCCCACTTGGGCCATTTTATTGTAGTATTTTTCGAGTACTGAAAATTCTCCCCTTTACATGATATCCAAAGCTACCTTTTCTTATCCAAATATGAAAACATAAAGCTGAAAAAGGAATGAATGAGCTCAATACCCCTTGAGCACTTGGGGTAAGCTGCTTACCATTACGCCCATGGCACACCTAACATTGTACATTAGTAGCCTAGAGACTATACTTTCTGCAATACATCACTTAGAAAGTCCACATCTCTCATGCATTCCATTACTTGGCCATTACACTTTATATGGAAGGATAACCTTTTTAAAGCTTTCCTATGCCATGTTATAAGCCCAAAAATCCAATATAAAATGAAGAAAAAGAAGTTGTGTATTGGATCTACACAGAAAACAAACACCCTTGCAATCTTTGAACCAATTTCTGTTTGTACCTATCTAATTGATGTGAGACCTCGTTTGAAAGTAGACTCAAAGAGTTTTCCCTTGCGCTCTCAGATTAAGAATTATGAAGTTTTGAAATTATTTGTTGCACATTGAAGTGCTAATGGTGACTATATGTAGATTGACCCTAATTAGAAACTTTGGCTCCACTTTTTATCCAGATGAACTTCTCTTGCATCTCTATGTAATTCCACCCCCTACCACAGGGTTTTCTATCCTACTTCTTATCCTGTAAACATACTAGCTTCAACTTTTCACCCAAATTCCTATGAACTCGCGTCAACGACTCACCATAACTCTAACTTTAAAAAATTGACTCGATATCACCATAACGTTAAAAATTGATTTGATACCATGCTCACAAGGAATAACAAAATATGACCTTAAGAACATCACATACAAGAAATGCATCCCTTTCGGGTCCTTTCTCACACAAGACTCAAGCACATGGACTGAAACTTGACTAAAAACCAGTGAAGGTTTGTCCATAGAGGATCTTACAACTTTTCTTTATTTTGTAATTTTCGAGTACCAATTGCTTGTTTGGTTTTCATGTTTGTCAGATCACTCAGATGTAATCTCTATAGTCAAACTGTGATTTTGTGTAATTTGTGTCTTGTGCATTGTGTTATGAAGTTATTATTAATTGATATTTTTGATAACCAGAATGGCATAAGAAATGTTAAAAAAGAATCCACAATTTTAAAAATCCCAAATCAATGACCTTTCG
This sequence comes from Dysphania ambrosioides, assembly GCA_026401315.1. Taxonomy (NCBI): domain Eukaryota; kingdom Viridiplantae; phylum Streptophyta; class Magnoliopsida; order Caryophyllales; family Amaranthaceae; genus Dysphania; species Dysphania ambrosioides. Next base: position 8,098,320 of record CM048662.1, read on the forward strand.
GGCTTTCAGCTCCATCCAAAACAAAAAAATTGCAACTGACTACAAGACAAAAAATTGGGAAAAACAGATAGTTAGCATCTACATAACAGTCCCCTTCTTGAACAAACTGAATCTCAGATAGCATGTAAAATGCAAACAAAATAGCAGCTGACAAATAACCAGGCATATACATAATATCAGAAGTTAAAATTTAATAAGCTATTTACAGTTTAATAAAACAAACGCACTATGAGCTAGAGTCGTGAGGGCTAAGTGCTGCAAAGGTCACTGCAATTTGGATATGGTCCAATCAAAGTACTATGCTAAATATACGGAGAGGTATAACTGAAAATGTCAAATTCATGGTTGAGGGTGCAAAAGTGGCAGCTGACAATGGCTCAAAGACACTGTTTTGAGACCATTGATGGGCAACTAAAAATGTCTTGCGTGACCAGATTATCAAAGAGATAGTGACCTTGACGGTTCAACTATTAAGGAAATGTGAGAACAACGGATGGGATGGAAATGGGAAATTTCGCTGATTTTCTCCCATCAGAAACACGATGGAAAATTGAGGCTTATGAACTACAGGATGACCCAGAAGTTGGAGACCTGTTATATTGAGGGGATCCAAAAGGTGCCTTAACAATTAAATCAGCCCAATATATTATCTGTGAGATGATCAAAAGGATAGTAGCAAGAATTGGGAGGCTATTTGCATGTCATGGCACAACGACGAATGATGGTTTTCTTTAGGCTTACAATACATGATCAATATCTAAAATAATGCATATACAATTATCTGATGATCCATGATGTAATATTTCCAGTACAAGTGAAGAAATGTTACAACATGCCTATGTCAGTGTCCAGAAGCAGGAAATATAATGAGCAAAGTGAGGGGTAGAGCTATACACCCGGATTTTCAAAAAGGAAAACTGCAGCAATGGATCTTATAGAGCATCAAGGCTGAAGGTACTTATATATTCACATCAATTATGTTGTAACTCAGTGTTTTGGTGGTGGAAGAATCATATTGGTGGTTTTTTATGCGCTTCTTTTGAGGAGATTGGGTGTCTTTCTGGATTTAATAAAGTAGAAGTAATTTAGGATGTAACATCACTAAACATATGACTTAAATTTGTTATTCCTCACCCGTGCATTGATTTGCCCTTGACTCAGATTGTGCAGCTAAAGATTGTCCTAGGACAGCAGATGATGGTCATTTAATTCTTCACCACCTAGGTACATTCAAGTTTGCCTTCTCTGCAAGAGTTGGCATGTGCTCAGCCCTTTGTGCTGAAGTTAGAGCTGCTGCATTGGGCACTGAGATGGCATGGGGAATGGGAGTGTGAAACTTGATCGTTCAAATGGACAAACAAGCTGTGTTTACGACTCTGCAAGGAATGAGCTTTATGGGGGTGATTACTTCCATATAGTAAATCATTGCCATGAGATTCTTTATAAGCATAAATGGGAAACTAGCCTATGTCATTGCCTTAGAGAGGGTAATAGGGTAGCAGATTGTCTTGCATACCATGGAGTTGAACAGCCGGGCGATCACATATTATGATCCATTACGTGAGCTTCGAAAGATCCTTAAAGAAGATAGCAGGGGAATGGCTATGCCATGGTTTATTATGCACTTCAATTAATTTGTTTCTTTTCTTTTTAGAGCTTGCCTCTCTTAGGCACCACAAAATAATGTCAACCATCACGTGTATAGCAGTCATACACCCCCATACCATAGTACTCCATTTGAAAAATAGAACTTCCAGGAACTTGTTGTCTACAAAAGAGCAAATTTGCAATACACTCCCTTAAGATCCCCCCAATAGAAGTTCAGCATCATTTCACCCAATGCCTTCAAGTAAGATCCAGAAGTGCCAAAGTAACTTCCACACTCAAACATGACAAACCAAGTAGAATGGAATATATACTAAACTTGTTGTTTATAATGACCTCTCATTGATGCAGAAAACTGACAGAGGCTCACTGATTCAAGCAATGGCCTAAACCTCACATACTTGTAGGAAGTAGATTGGAAATTTCCCAGTGTCACATCTTATAAAGTTACCAACTACATCTTGTGCATTAAACCTTCAAGGTTCAAGGCAGGTACTACCACAAAGCTTAGTAACAGTAGAAAATATAATACTTAGCAAAACTCCAAAAATATGTCACGACAAAACAGCCCAAAAAAATATTTTTTTACACCTGATTCATGTAACTGAATACCACAACTAATAAGGGTGCTTACCCCGAACCTTTGATGAAATATATCAACTGAAGGCTTGACATTCCGAGTGATAAGTCCTCTCCTAAGAAAATGAATTCCACAAGAACTCAGAGCAAATACGGCAGAATTTAATAAGATAGGCATTTTATATGAAAGAACAAATGAGGCATAGATTTCAAAGTGTAAAAGAAACAATACAAGATAAATAACTGGTTTAGATGAATCATTGTAAACCTGTCCATTAAAACACAGAAATTAAACCTGTCCATTAAAACAACTGGTTTAGATGTTCTAAGTCGAGACATTAAGTTTGGAGCTCAAAGAATTACTCTTTCATAAACGTATATAAAAAAAATAATCATTCAATCAATAATCAAGGAACAAGAAGAAAAGAATCTCAATGTTGCAATTCATCAGAAGGGGGCACACTTAGGAAATCCCCCCAGGTGTAAGCCCAAAGAGAAGCTAAACACACTACAGGCTCCCATAAAGTATAGAAGAAGATTCCCACCCGTATCAAAGTATTGATAAATTACTTAATTACATCTATGCATTGATTTTGTGAATAGGATAAGGTGCTAAATGCAAGATAAATGTACCTTATGTTCTTCGAGTCAAGGAAACCACAAAGTTGAGCAGCACCTGCACCCAGACTGCGTTAGTGAGTTATAATAAGTTAAGCACTGCAAAATAAATCAGCTAGTCATAGGTGAGGTCATGAGTGGTACTGAAAACAAATGATGAAATAAATATTAATGAGATTAAAGCCCCACTACCAAGGACATTCACACAAAAAATTCCACGCAAAAATATGCATAAATCATTACAATTTCCATTACCTAAATGTATGACTTTGTTCTAAACAGGCTACCAGCCATCCTACACCCCAACGCAGCTTATTTGCCAGCTGTGTTCTTGGATATTACACCAACAATAACTATTTGAACATTTTAAAAGGAATGTCTGTCTTGTTACATAACATATACATTGTTGTGAAGGAAAACATATCCAATATGAGTTCCACAGATATACTTTGCAGAAGAGTCAATGCTATGAATGCTTCAAAATCAAGAAAACTCTTGGCAGTACAAGCTATGCAAAATGTGTGTTGGTACTACCAAGAATTTGGTGATCAATGCAATAAACTACCACTAGAAGTTGATCTTGGTTAGAGTCAAGACTGAATTCAGACAGCTATCTGAAACAGAGGGCTAAATGTACATCACACATTGTCCTAGATGATTGTCTTTAACTTCAACCATCAACACATGATCCTCATAATCAACTCTGAGAACTGTGGATCCTCAGTGCCCCTTTTCCCTCTAATTTTAAATCTTCATGTTCTGAATATCTTCCCTTAGTTCCTTATAAACAGACTGAATACAGACTGCATACAAGCAGCATTCCTTACCTGGATCAGTTCTAAATTTTGCTCACGGACCATCATTGCTATTTTTCATTCCTATCTCAGCGTAAGCTTTCTACCAAGAACCAACCATCAGAAGAATCCTTCTCAAAACCGTCAATTTGGGACATCAATGGTCTGTTTTTCCACAAGATTACTAAAACTTTCCTTGGACAATAAGATCGGCCCAGTGATTATTCTTGTTAAATAACACATGAATAAGTATTTATTACAGGTAGATTCTCAGAGTTGTTAGATAATAATGAGCTTTTGTCTTAATAACAGATAATGTGTTGGGGATCAAGGAGCTACGCAATTGAAGATTACAAAAGATCCCTTAATTGTCAAAGAGGTAGTCCAATGCATTGCAAACATGGTGGAATGTCAACAGGAGAAACATACTTATTTTAGCATGGTATTCTAAGGCGTTGACTTGGGTTGACTTTTCCTAAGTTTTGGAAACTTTCTACTTCGGGAAAGTGGTAGCTAGGGAAGAAATGGATTCTGTTTAAAATAGAATTAGGGAGTAAATAAAACGTTTTAAACCCATAAAGATTCGAACTTTAGGAGTAGGGCTTGAATCTGGGCTTGGTCAAAGTTGCTCTAAAGTTGGTCAAACCTTGGTCAACGTGAGAATCAAACCTTGGTCCATGTTCGTACATTCCAAGTTGGTGCGGGAAATTAAAGAGTTTTGTTGATTAAGAGTTGGGTATGATAAGGAGACTTGAAGAGTTTGATGGAGGATGAAGACTTGAAGATAAACAAGTCTATCGTGGATAAGAGAGCAAATTGATTCAACTTCCTCAAAGATAAGGCAGATAGAGTTTTAGCTTGTTAGCAAGTCTTATCTTTTGAGTCTTTTCAAGTTTTATGCAACTATAATTAGCCTATCACAGGCATTTTTGACTTCTATGCATAGTTATCTTAGGAAGTTGATTCTTTAATGTTTTTACTTAAGTTTATCTTAGGGTTAAATAGCCAAAATCGGTTTTATCTTTGTTCCTAGGGATTCACGTGTAACTAGAGTTGCTATTGTTTTAAACTTCTTGTAATTCATGTGTAACTAGAGTTGTTAGTGCTCTAAACTTCTTATAAACCCTAAGGAGCTCCTACTATATAAAGGAGTTGAATTGCATTGAATGAAAATCAGAATTTGATGTTTTAAAACCCTTGTCTTTGTGACTTTCTGAATCCCCTAAGCTTTTGGATTAAAGCTTAGTGTGTTCGTACTTTGCTAGCTTATTTCAATCATTGATAAAATTGGTGGTGTTCTGAGGAAACTTTTCAGATTCTTTGGTGGTGCAACTGTATCCAATTAATCCCTAAAGCTATTCAACAAATCTATCCCTTTGTTTCTTTCAAATTTACATACAAAATCATCCAAAACACTTCCAAACACATTCCTTGACAAAGCCTTTTGAGGCGAGTGTTCTTTTAAGCATTCTTAAGTCTTGCAAGCTTGTATTTTTTGATTTGAGTATCAAAATATACAACATATGGTATAAGAGCCAAACGAGAGTTTTAGGGCTTTAAAACTCACGCAAATTCATGGCTTCTTCAAGTAGTCATCATCACCAAAGTGAGAACTATGATTACATGTCTTTAGGTGAGAGGAACGCACGTTTAGAGGGCGAAGTTGAGCTATTGAGGGCGCAACTCAAGGACCTTCAAACAAGGTATATTCGACAAAGAGGAGATGGGCCACTATCACACCATTCAAGAAAGGAGATTCCAACGTCTCCTATGCATGACTGATTTGGTAATTTAAATTCTAACTCTTCTTTTTTCGATATTAAAGTTAATATACATGAGCATGATGGGAGATTAGATGCTGACGAGTTTGTAGGATAGAATCTCTAGGGTGGTGGGGTTACACCCATATTCAACCTTATAAGAATTAATCCTTTTGGCACATAAGGTGGAAATCCAATAAAAAACCAAACCCAAACCTGAAATCACAAGAACCTATTCTAAACCCACTCAAAACCAACGAACCTACCTAACTCAAACGAGTCCAAATCTTCCTAACCCACCATAAACGAACCCTACCCCACAAAATAACCCCATCTAGAAACAACGCAACCCCAGAAGATGTTTTAAATGTCAAGGCCTAGGGAATATTGCATCTAATTACCCTAACAAGAAGATTGTATCACTGGCTGAATACTCCATGCATAGCAATCCCTGTTTTGAGGAGGAAGAAGTATTTGGAGAAGGGGAGTTTATAGAAGATAATGATGAAGATGAATCAGGGAGTTTTGGGCCAGATGGAGAGTGTTAAGTAGTGAGAAGGGCGTTGAGTAGTGTGCCCCAAGCATAAGATCAACTGCAAAGAGAAGCCATCTTCTTCACGAAATGCACTATCAAGGAGAAGGTTTGCTCTTTGATCGTTGATGGAGGAAGTTGTACTAATATTAGTAGAGAAGCTCGAATTGCCTACCTCACCACATCCACATCCATATGTGATTCAATGGCTCAATAATGGCAAGGGAACTAAAGTAAGTTCTTGTGTTTTACTCAATTTTAGTATAGGTAAATATAAGGAAGAATTGTGCTGTGATGTTATACCTATGGATGCGTGTCATGTATTGTTGGGAAGGCCTTGGTTGTTTGATAGGAAGGTGATACATGATGGATACCAAAACACATATGCCTTTACCAAAAACAATCACAAAATCACCCTAACCCCAATGACACAAAACAAGCCTAACACCACAAAAACAAACCCTAGCCTACCCAAAACTGAAACACATACCCTTACCACCATTCTAAAAGTTGAACAACATGAACATCAATTTATCCCACCCCTTATATTGGTGAGTTTGGAGGAAGAGGAGGACTCAGTGAAGGAAAAACCTAGCCACCCTTCACTCAACCCCTTGCTCAAAGCCTATGATCACCTGTTCCCAAAGGAGATCCCACCTGGGCTTCCTCCTAAACATGACATCCAACACTAAATAGATCTTATCCTAGGATCTGTTTTACCCAATAAGCCTGCCTATAGAACAAACCCTAAAGAAACTGAGGATATCCGAGGGATTGTTGGAGAAAGGGATGATAAGGGAGTCGTTGAGCCCATGTGCCGTACCTACATTATTGGTACCAAAGAAGAATTGAGAGTGACGCATGTGTGTGGATAGTAGAGCCATCAATAAGATCACCATCTAGTATCGTTTTTCCATTCTTAGGTTAAACGATCTATTGGATGATCTTTATGGAGCAAAGGCGTTTTCACAAGTGGATTTGAGGAGTGGACATCATCAAATTCGAATCCATGAAGGAGATGAATGGAAAACCGCATTCAAGACTAAAGAAGGGTTGTATGAATGGCTTGTGATGCCCTTTGGTCTTTCAAACGCACCTAGCACTTTTATGAGGCTTATGAACACGTGTCTTAAGCCATTTCTTGGTGCCTCAGTCGTGGTTTACTTTGATGATATTCTGATCTATAGCAAATCTAAAGAAGAACATCAAGAGCACTTGCAAAGGGTATTCGAAGTACTTGCTTGTGAAAAGCTCTATGGTAACTTGGAAAAATGTGATTTCTTTACTTCACAAGTTGTGTTTCTGGGCTTTATTGTTTCTTCTCAAGGTATACAAGTAGATGAAAGAAAAGTGGAAGCAATTCGAAGTTGGATGTTCCCACAAGTATTCAACAAGTTCGAAGCTTTCATGGTCTTGCATCATTCTATAGAAGGTTTGTTCATGATTTCAGTACTATTATGCCTCCTCTCACATAAATCACATAATTGAAAAGGTTTGAGTAGAACCCTCAAGCTCAAAAGGCATTTGAGGAGGTAAAGCATCAGCTTCAGCACTAATTCTAGCACTTCCAAACTTTGAAGATGTCTTTGAAGTAGAGTGTGATGCATTTGGGTCAGTATTGGTGTCGTGCTATCTCAAAATGGAAGGCCTTTAGCCTATTTCAGTGAAAAGCTCAATGAAGCCAAGCGCAAGTACTCGACCTATGATAAGGAATTATATGCTCTAGTACGTGCTCTTGACCATTGGCGTCACTATCTGGTTACAAAGGAGTTTATCCTTCAATTTGATCATGAGGCCTTAGAGTATTTGCAAAGCCAATAAAAGCTACAACCTCGACATGTTCAATGGGTTGAGTTTCTTCAAGCCTTCCACTTCATGATAAAACATAAGTTTGGAAAACTCAACAAGGGGGCAGATGCTCTTTCAAGAAGGTATCTTCTTCTTAATTCTTTACAAACTAATGTTGTTGGCTTGAGATCTTGAAGAAATGCTATAAAGGAGATGCTGGAGAAATGTATGAAAAACGCTCAAAGAAAGCAATGGGGGAGTATTATCTACTCAAAGGGTTTCTATTCAAAGGAAGCCAAGTTTGTATCCCCAAACACAGTTTGAGAGAGTTCTTCATCAAGGAGGTTCTTGAAGGAGGCATGGCTGGACACTTTGGTATTGAAAAGACCAAAGCTCTTCTAGCTGACCCAAGATGGCACATTACGTGGAGTTTATTGTCAAGAGGTGTCCCACGTGCCAAAACGCTAAAAGTCACACTCTTCCCCAAGGTCTCCATATGCCCCTACCAGTTCCTCAAGCTCCTTGAGAAGATATCAATCTAGACTTTATCACTGGACTGCCTCGAACTCAACGCAACAAAGACTCAATCATGGTGGTTGTGGACAGATTCTCTAAAATAACGCATTGCATTCCATGTCACACTACTTATGATGCAGTCCAGGTTGCTAATCTTTACTTTAAAGAGGTGGTTCGTTTGCATGGGATTCCTAAGTCTATGGTGACTGATCGTGAATTCGTGATTCGAAGTTTCTTAGTCATTTCTGTGGAAAAAAGATGGGTATTAAGTTGAAATTCAGTACTTCTAATCATCCTCAAACTTATGGGCTAACTGAGGTGACTAATCGCACATTGGGGACTCTTTTGAGATCATTGATCACGAAGAACCTTAGAGAATAGGAAGAAGTGCTACCCCGCGCAGAGTTTGCATACAACAGGGTTCCAAGCAAGACAACAGGCCTTAGTCCCTTCGAAGTGGTCTATGGGTTCAATCCTTGTACGCCTATTGATTTAGCATCATTTGCAGTAAAGGTTAATTTTAGCCAAGAGGCAGAGGAAAGAACTAAAGAAATCAAGAAGATACATGAGCAAGTTCATTCCAAGATTGAAAAGGTGAATGAACAAGTCAAGGCACAAATTGACAAAAAGAACAAGGATTTAAGATTCAAAGTGGGTGATTACGTATGGATTCATCTAAGGAAAGAACGTTTCCCGTCAAAAAGGCGTTCCAAACTTAGCCCTATATCTGACGGCCCATTTAGAATCTTGGAAAAGATAAACAACAACGCTTATAAGGTAGAGCTTTGAGGCAATCTGCTACCTTCAATAATGTTGATCTTAGTCCTTTCTATGAAAATCATGAAGATTTGCCAAATTTGAGGGCAAACTTTTCTAAAGAAGGGGAGGATGTTAGGGATCAAGGACCTATGCAATTGAAGATTACAAAAGATACCTTAATTGTTAAAGAGGTAGCCCAATGCATTGCAAACATGGTGGAAAGCCAACAGGAGACACATACTTATTTTAGTATGGTATTATGAGGCGTTGACTTGGGTTAACTTTTCCCGACTTTTGGAAACTTTCTATTTTGGGAAAGCGGATTCTGTTTAAAATAGAAATAGGGAGTAAATAAAACGTTTTAAACCCATAAAGGTTCAAACTTTAGGAGTAGGGCTTGAATCCGGGCTTGATGAAAGTTGCTCTAAAGTTGGTCAAACCTAGGTCAACGTGAGAGTCAGAGCTTGACCAAGGAAGTTGGTCCATGTTCGTACATTCCAAGTTGGCGTGGAAAATCGATGAGTTCTGTTGATTCTTGATGACTTGAAGAGTTGGGTATGATAAGGAGACTTGAAGAGTTTGATGGAGGATGAAGACTTGAAGATAAACAAGTCTATCATGGATAAGAGAGCAAATTGATTCGACTTCTTCAAAGATAAGGCAGATAGAGTTTTAGCTTGGTAGCAAGTCTTATCTTTTGAGTCTTTTCAAGTTTTATGCAACTATAATTAGCCTATCATAGGCATTTTTTATTTCTATGCATAGTTATCTTAGGAAGTTGATTCTTTAATGTTTTTACTTAAGTTTATCTTAGGGTTAAATAGCCAAAATCTGTTTTATCTTTGTTCCTAGGGATTCATGTGTAACTAGAGTTGCTATTGTTTTGAACTTCTTGTAATTCACGTGTAACTAGAGTTGTTAGTGCTCTAAACTTCTTGTAAACCCTAAGGAGCTCCTACTATATATAGGAGTTGAATTGCATTGAATGAAAATCAGAATTTGATGATTTAAAACCCTTGTCTTCGTGACTTTCTGAATTCCCTAACTTTTGGATAAAAGTTTAGTGTGTTCGCCCTTTGCTAGCTTATTTCAATCGTTGATAAATTTGGTGGTGTTCTAAGGAAACTTTTCCGATTCTTTGGTGGTGCAACTGTATCCAATCAATCCCTAAAGCTGTTCAACAAATCTATCCCTTTGTTTCTTTCAAATTCACATACAAAATCATCTAAAACACTTCCAAACACATTCCTTGACAAAGCCATTTGAGGCGAGTGTTCTTTGAAGCATTCTTAAGTCTTTCAAGCTTGTATTTTTTGATTTGAGTATCAAAAAATACAACATCATGTTCCATGGTATAATTGTTTAATCTACTTGTCTAGGGAAGGCATACATTCTAGAAAACAAAGACTATGAATATCAAAAGCCAGGGTTTAACATTTAACACATAAAACAGTCTTAACTCTGCTACATGGGGTACCATTCGACATTAATTGTTTGTTTGGACAGGCCCAAAGCAGTTCTGCAACAAATTTTGGATTGGTTTCAACTAAGGGTTTCAAGGATTGACTCAGTCATTTTGAAAAATGAGTCAGGAATGAGATGTGCGCAATCCATTTTGTTAGTAGAAAAAGGGCTTAATAAGATGATATATGTACATAAAATGTTCAAGATTGCCAACAAAGGTTTGCTAATAACGTTCATAGGGGGTGTTTCCTTCAGAAATTGCTTCAAGTTCCCAATGATTCCCTCATACAATCCCATGTTCAAAACGTATGCAATCATACAAATATACCCTGTTGAGTGTAGTACGCCTAAATTACTCTTAAACAAACTAATTTTATTAAAATAAAATGCTTTAATAGATTCCATTAAATTAATACGCACAAATGCATAATCTCCTTCGAATTACCCCAATTCCATTAAATTGAAACAAATATATTTTCAAATTTCACAAACTAACAATTTCACAACTTCACATGCACTTTGGCATTCAACCAACCAGTGAGTTGAAGGCCCAAAAAAACCATCCGTATCAATTAAAAGGAACCCAAATTTTATCAAACAATACATAATTCAGTAAATTAATTACAGAATAAATACTGCATCATATAACCATCATAATGCATGCATGCATATTATAGCATCAAGCTAAAATAATTATAAAAAAAAGAAGTGGACAGACCGGGCATAATCTGGAGACGATCACTAGCTTGGCGTTCGAAATCGGCGATAATCTCATACGCTTGTTGCTGTTGAATAGGGTTCCAATCTTTAATGTGATGCAAAATATCAATTCCGGAATGGTTCTGAGATTTCATGGATTGGTACTCTTCCTCTCCGAGGACAGCCTTGTACATCGCTGGAAAATCGATGACTGGGACGGTGAGGGTCCCGTCCATGTCAAACACCACGCCTCTTAGGCGAACTTTGGTATTTGCGGTGGCGGAAACGGCGAAGGAGAGGGCGGAGTGCGACATTTGCAGGCGTAGGAAGGTTAACGGGCTAGCGAGGGACCGGAGCATAGTACATATAGGAGGGAATGGGGGGGCAGTTGGGGAGCTGGGCACTTGGGCAGTGTTGAAGATGTTTTGTCCACCCAACATTTTGACGGTGCTTTGGTGAATGGAGCTAAAGTGTAGATGTGATGTTGATGGTTTTAATTATTTAAGAAATTAATGTGTGAAGCTAGTGCCCTCTTTCTTTTTTTTCGAGAAGAATGAAGATACAACTAGACCAAGACCATGTGTGATTCCAAATATCGTACAGCTCCCTTACTGTTCAGGCAATCAAGTCCCGTTCTAATAGCGGAGGATGTAAGAAACGAAGCGTCTCTCTTGTAATTTTTTGCGTGTTTTAAAGTTCCTAAATCTCTAGACAGTTTAGCCCACAATCTAGCTGTCAAAGCTATAAAAGATGGGTAGGTAACTTGTTTTTAGTTTTTCTATTGCCAAAATAAAATAAAATAAAAACTAGATCAAGCAACATTTCCTAACTTGAGTAGATAGCTTATGAGGTAGAGTAACATGTTTCTTACTAACTCTAATGCAAAAGATTAACTTAAATGAGTTAGTAATATGGAGGATATCTTGCATTAATCTTGTATTTCTTGTACTTCTGATGGAGTTTTCTCTAGATTGCGAAGGGCGTCAATTACGAACATGCTATTCGTTCGGACTACCAATGTCTTACCCCGTTCTGAAGCGTTTTGTAGGCCCTTCCATATCGCATGCAGCTCTAATTGAAGTGGTAACAATGCCCAAATTTTCTCAGCTCCTTGCAGTGGTGCCCTCTTTTAAGCATAAGTGTTAAGTTATTTCGGATGCTACATAAAAAAAAAAAAGTTATGCTCTCTCATTTTCTCACACGATTCCCAAGTGATCGCTCTTACTTTGCCAATTTTCCTTTTTTAAATACAATATTTTGCATTCAATTTTAATTCCATTTTGGTTCATATATCTAAGTTAGATTTATGTTCATCAATTTTCTCTCAATGCATTCAATCTTGGGTAATTCTCAATGGTAACCTTGTACTTTAACATTTTATACATGGTCGACTAAAAAAACGTTTCTCAATGGTGAACCTTTACTATTTATTATTCTTGTTCGGCCTTAATGACATATATTTTTGGAATTTCTTTATATTTTTTTAACCATGGTTAAGGCCTCGCCTTTTTTTCCCCCTTCATTTCCCTCACACCAACTACAACCCACTCAATTCAACTGAAACAACCAATTGTTGTCTCCCTCATTCAATTCTCTCTAAATTGTTCTTCCCCTAAACTTTGAAAAAATTCCACTAGCACTCACATTGCCTGAAAATTCAACAAAAACACTGAAGAATCAAAGAGTGAAGTGAATTGCGGATGAATTGCGAGTACATAAGGGACAAGATTGTTGATTTTGAGTGAATTATTATGGGTCAAGGTATGTTTGATCTAAATTTCTAGAAATTAAGTTAGTTTTGTGTTTGAATTTAGAGCTTTACTTTGAAATTTTATTAAGTGCCTTGTTGTATCTTAAACGGTTATAAATTATAGATTTTTTGCCCTTTTAATGTTTTAATTGATGTAGTATGTTAGAAATAATGTGTATTTTATGAGTGGAATAATCGTTGAGTTTGTTGTAATTGATGTAGTATTGTTGAGTTTGTTTTTGCACAATTAGGGTTTAAATAATGTGTGCTAATGTAGTGTGCTAAAGCAATAATGTCATCCCTTTTGTGTGCTAGTGTAGTGTTGTTTACTCAATGAGTGATAAGATCTTGTTGAAGTTTCAATATAGGGGGAGGGGGAGGATTGTAATATAGTTATAGATGATGTTGATTAGGCCAATATAATTGATCTCATCATAAAATATTGGAACGTAGCTAAGAAAAGAAAGTTAAGGACACCTCATTTTCCCACTTTTCCATATGCTAATAAAAATGCAACATGTGGTATTACTAAGTGATGTTGATTTACTTAGTATGTTCTCTAAATATGCTAATTAAAAGATTATATACATTTTTGTTTGTAATGGTAAGAGGTCTATTAATGTAGTTAAGACTGCAAAATCACTTCTGGTAAGTAAGGAGTTAGAGGGTAATAAAGGAACATAAAATAGACCTAAACTACCCATTAGGAGACAAGGTAAGGCTAAAGTTAAAGAATTTGAATTGGATGTGTATTTGAATATGGCTAATTTAAGTGTTGATGATTAGTGTAATGAGTTGAATGTGGAGTTACAAGTAATCAAAATATGGCTAATCAAAGTGCGGATGATGAAGAATTGTTAGAAGTTGGTGATCTAAGAGGAACAGGAAGATGCAGAAATGGGACAAGAAGAGGTAGAGGTAGGAGAGAGAGAGGGAGGGATAGAGAGAATACAATAAATTATTGGTTTAATATCTCACCATCCCCATGGGGTAGCGTTAAATGAATGAACTTGCACTCCACCACCTCAAACTGAACCCACAGCAGCATAGCAACCGAAGGTTGCCCTACACAACCTAAATTGTCATTAACAGACTTTGCAGATTCTAAACCACCCCAAACTAACCCTATTATTGAAACTGAAATGCAAACACCAATAATAGAACAACCTACTACCTGCAAGTCTTCTACGGTGTCTAGGTTGGGTAAGAGGAGGATACCTAAAACCACTGCTAGAAGGAAAGGGATAGTGGTGTATATTAGTACTAGTAAGGGGACTGCTAAATGTATTGCAAGCACTAGGAGATTAGTGAGGTAGAGTGGATTTTCTGAGAGTGTGGCCAAACGTAATGATGAGTTGGATGAACAAGAATATGACACTTACATACCTACAGATATGGATGTGTCTAATACTTATGAGAGTGTGGATGATGAGGAAGACTCAATTGATGAGTACTTTCATATGGTTAATGATTATTTTAATCCATATGAGTGTGCATGTTTTGATGAGGATAAAGATGCTAAAGATGACTATATTTGCTAACGTGTATTATAATAAGGAGATGTATAAGGATGAAGGGTGGAGAAGCATTATACTTAAGCCATGGAAGATTTTCACTGATAAATAATACGTAAGGGATGTGGTAAGAGCAAAATAATTTCTCAATTATTGTGGAGAAGGATAATAATTGTAGATACACTATGAAGTGCTCTAGCATTGATTGTGGTTGGAGATTATATGCTTCTAGGCTGCCCGATGGGTTGTCTTAGGTAATTAAGTTAATACAGAACCCATACTATACTTGTGTTAGAAGACATTATGTCAAACAAGTATTAGTAACTAGGAATACCATGGCTAATGCATATTGGGTTAAGAGAGTTTTATTAAAAGACATTATGAAAAACAATGATATTCCAGCCTAGTCAATGAATGAATTGTTATGGGAGAGGTACCAAGTGAAGATGCATGTGTCTTTATTGTATAGGGTGAGGCAAAATGCATTGGTGGAGATTCATGGTGGGCATAATGAGTCCTATGGCTTGCTACCTAGGTATGTGAAGCTCCTAAAGGGTAAAACCTTAACTCTTGGGCAATTTGTTCATGGACTCCATAAGATCATCCAAAGAGGCCTCTAGTATTCTCTAAAATTTTTATATCATTAAAGGGTGCAATAGATGGTTTAGTTTCTGGTTGTAGAAGTATAATAGGTGTGGATGGTGCACATTTAAAAGGTAACTATGAAGAAGTATTATTGTCTGCAATTACCTTTTATGGTAATAATGAGATATTTCCAATTATATAGGGCATTTAAAGTGGTGAAGATCAAGAAAGATGGAAGTACTCTAGCTTTATGGTATTTGAAACACATCTTATCAAGTAGTAGAAGAGGTGATGAATGTTGCATCATATCAAATAGACAAAAGTTTATATTATTCTAATAAATATATGTTTCTAATTTATATAATAAGATAAAGTAACACTCCTCTTCTAATCATATATGTGTTCTGCTTGCGTTATTAGGGTATTGATCTAATTATGAACAAGATTTAGCCTAAAGGTGGAAGAAGACACTGCTGCAAACATCTATGCAAAAACTTTAGAATTTACAATTCTTTCACATTCAAAAAGACATTGGTATAGTTGAAAGAGGTAAATCACTTAGCTTTGATTTGGCTCTCGAAAGTAGGAGAACAAAGTTCATGGTCCAAGCATGCGTTCAGCCTAGCCATTAAATATGATGTGAATAAGACCAACTTTGTAGAGAGTTTTAATGCCACTTTGGGTATGGACAAATGCGAAACAATGCTAACTTTGTTTGAAGGTATTAAGCATAAACATAAACACTTTTATATGCTAAATAATCATAAGATTTAGCATCCTTTGCATCCTAATGATTTTTGTTCTTTTTTAGTTTAAGGGTTAGGAGGATGACAATGGTCAGATTAGCTATGAGGAAGCAAGTATGTGAAGTCTGAACTAAGGATGACATATGCCCTAACATAATCCAAAGGCTGTAAAAGATTGTTACTTATTCTAGGAAATAAAAGTGCTTATTATCTGATGATGGAGAGTATGAGGTTATAAAGAACAAGACAGTGTTTCCCGTGAACCTAAACAATCATACTTGTGCTTGCAATGCATGGAAATTATTTGGTTTGCCATGTAAGTATGCTATGAGAGTCATACTATATGGGGGATTGGACCATAACAAGTTTGTGAGTGAGTGGTATTCTGCCGATAGATATAATCTCACATATGCTAGCAACATTAAGTCCATCCCATATCTTGAGTAGTGGCCTGAGAGTGACTTGCCAATTATAGGGCCACCTACTATGAAGAGAGGAATAGGTAGGCCTGCTAAAAACAAAAGTAGGGAAAAAGGTGAGAAAGCAAAGGGGAAGAGTTCTAAGATTGTTAGGTGTAGAAATGTTAGTGCTTTGGCCACAATGCTAAAACTTGTAAGGGTGGGTTGACTGCTAAAGAGAAGACACAAAACACAAAACCATCAACTTCATAGCCTCTACCCAATCCACACAACCTTAGAAGCACAACATCATTTGCTCTATCTTCATAGCCACTCACAACAATTTTTTCACAACCTCTACCAAATCCACACAACTTCATAAGTACAACAACATAAGCAACAATATTAGCTTCATCTTCACATCCACTCACAACAAATTTGTCACAGCCTCTATCAAATCCACACAACCTCAAAAGGAAAGTCTCTGTTTGCTCACAACCTTAAGCAATGTATAGTTGGTATTGTATTTTGAAATGCTAATACTTATGATACACTTATCGTAGTTAGACTTATCCTAGTTAGACTTAATTCATGATAATTTACTTATGATATACTAATCTTAGCTCTCACTTTATGATGTCAACTCTTGATGATAACTTTTGGAAAAATTTGGTTATGAATTAAGATACAATAACACGTTTTTGCAAAATAAAACATCCCATATCATATGATTCATTTTTCATCGAATAGTTTAAGTACAATATGATAATAAGGCATCTACTTAACCCCATACATCTCCACTACCTACATCACATCACTTGGAGATAACAACAAATAGTACAAAATACAAAATTACATCTTCACAGCCAACTTGAAATATTTCACAAAATCTTCCAATTTTTTCTTCACTTCAATCAGGCTACTCATTTGTTCTTAACCCTATTGCACATCCTCATCATTAACATCCCTTACAATGTCCTACTTAGTCGCCCACCACCAATACTCACATCCACTCTTCTTTATACATGTCAAAAACAATATTGAAGGATTTATAGTAGTGTCAAAAACTTTAATCACAACCAAAGCATGTGATGGACAACCTTCAACCATGATGTTGTCATTCTCCGTGATATTCGTGCTAGATCTTGAAGCTCAAATTTTTGGTAGAGAAGAAGATGAAGTAGGTTTTATTTGGGGGAATAATTTTGGGTTGACTTGGTTAAATTAGAGAAGAAGAAGATGAATTGGATTATTTTGCTGGTATGAGAGGGAGGTCTGATTTAAGCATGAGAGGGAAAAGGTAAGGCCTTAACCATGGTTAAAAAATATGAAGAAATTCCAAAAATTTGTGTCATGAAGGCCACGAACAAGAATAATAAAGAGTATATGGTCACCATTGAACAAGTTTTTTTTAGTCGACCACGTATAAATCGTAAAAGTACAGGGTTACCATTGAGAATTACCTTTTAATCTTTCACATTCAACTATGATTCCGTTTTTTAACTATCCCTCAGTTTTGCATTAAATTTTCAGCCACTAGTACAGAATTAGTTAAATTTTGTGGTTAATTATGCCTAATTGTTAGGTTAATAGACAGATCAATAGAGTTATATGCAAGTGTTGTGGATTTTAGGCAATGCAATAAAAGTCATAAATGTTGTAATTAAAGTGCATTAATGTTGCGGTTTTTTAAAATCATAATTTGTTGATTTTTTTAATAATTTTTTTTAACTAGCACCCACATGTGTTGTGGTGTTCTAAAAAAACCGCAACACTTATTATATTTTTTGTTAATTAGATAGTATAACCTAGCCTATAAATATCATAATTCTGATTAGTTGGGGTTTCTTAATGGACAGTGCCAAGTACATAATTTAAAACAAGTATTAATTATTATATTACAAAAAAATTTATATTTCAAATGTACAATATAATTACAGTTACAAGAAACCTAATGCTAACAACCTAATCTTGCTAATGCTTAGAACATATGGCTAAGAAACCTAGCCTAATACAACAACTAATGCTAGCTAGTGTTAAAAAACTATCTTAGGCTACACTAAAAAAATCAAGCTCCCTAAGGTTATGAGGTGTCTAGAAAGTACTCTATCTAGATTTCCTTAATATCACTCAACTTTAACTCTAAGTATGTTCATTAAATGTCCTAAATAATGAGAAAAGATAAATTTAATTTTTAATTAGTCCAAAATAAGATTCTAGGAAAGATAAATACACCAACACCAATATTGACACACTTCTAAGTCTAAATTTCTATATAGTTTCCTTTGTAAATAGGTCTGTTTCCATTTTCATAAAATCACAAGATATCTTTTTTACAAACACATAACAATCACAAAACAACCACAATATAAGGGTCATATCAAGTTAACTTTTCGATTAACGCACATAATTCCTTACCATCGACCTCTATTTAATTCTCATTCATCTTTAACATTTATAGATCTATCCTAGCAATATTGTAAGCTCTAAAATTTGAGCTACTTTGATTCAAAATGATGTATTTAGACCGATTTAGGCATATGTTAGGTCAAACCCCAAATACTAGTTCATAGTCTAAATGCTTCCTATTTCAGTTGCCTTGACTCAAAACAATGTACTTGGAGTGTTTTATGCATATTTTAGGCAAAACATGTTCTTTTCAATCCAAATACTAGTTTTTAGCCTAAATGCTTCCTAGTTATTTAGACTCAAAATGATACATTAGAATTGGTTTAGGCATATTTTAGGTTGAACTTGCACTTTTTTACCTAAAACCTAGTTTCTTAGCCTAAAGGCTTCCTATCTGAGTTATTTAGACTCAAAACAATGAATTAGGACTGGTTTTGTAGGAATATTTAGGTCAAATGATCTCAATAAAATATATATAAGTACATAAGATGTGGATGATAGTACCTGAGCTAGAATCCTATTCAACTTAACTCCTAATTTATGCATAGATGCAATTCTATAATTTCTACTAGCATTGCAATTTCTAATGAAGATAGTGAAGCAGTATTGTAGGGGCTAAATTTGCTCAAAGGGTCTAAGAACCCAACTAGGTTTTGAGTGGGCAATTCAATGAGTGAATTGCCACAAGAGAGCTTAGTTTTTGCAATCCAACCTCCACTTTTTGGTGAAGAAAAGATGGAGGATTTCTCCCCCACTAGTGCCCTACAGGTTTACACATCAAAAAGGATCGATTATGCAATTTTAGAGACATTAATTGGGTCGCCACCAAATATTTAATGCGATGTTTAGAAACCCTAGGGATAGAATCCCCAAATGACTCACATAAATGGTCTGCAAACCATGAGAAGATTCGAGAATGAGTGACTTATTTCAATTTGGGAGTGTGTGCAAACAATTAGCATAGAGATAGAATAACATATTAGGTTTAGTTCCTAGGAAAACATGCACATACAAGAGATAACATGTTCTAATTGAGTGAGTTATATAAGTTCAGGTTTATGAAGATAATCTAAATTAGGTGATCACTTGTATTAATGTCTATAATTTAGGGTTCCTATTGTCGGTTGTCCAGGATTATCTAATTAAGCGTGATTACAAACAATAGGTCTTATTTATAAACATAAGATAAAGGGTGGACATGTAATTAAAAAGTAAGAATTATGTAATGAAGGTGCATAATTGAAAAGAGGCAAGAGACATGAGACAAGAGACAAGAGACAAGAGACAAGAGACGAGCAATATATTAGGATTAGGGTTAGAGTCAATGCAAAGTAAGAATTATACATGATGAATTAGAGAGGATTACTTGAACAAATGAAGAGATGATTCTAAAGAGACTATTCCTCATGATAATGCTCCAACTTGAGGAAACGAGTCGAGTTCAAATGGAAAGTGTGATTTAGCCATATAACATCATTGACATTATATATGTAAATAAAAATCAAGGTAAGGATTATGAAATATAGAGTAAGAAATGAACTTTTAAGGATAACTCCCAAATATGTATTTAAGGATGATACACATTTAAGGTTTGCTCATGAAAATAGGTCAAATGTATCAAGTCTAGCTAGATTGGAGATGTCTAAATCTTGGGATCATAGACTAAGTGCAAAAGAGACTAAAGAGACATAGCTTGAAATGAATAAAGGATGCAAGGGAAAGGGGGTTGCTTGAATGATGGAAAGGAGACCAATCTATGGAGATGGTTCCTTGATTAAGATGCTCAAAGTTTTAGAATCTTGAGGCTTGACCTAGTGAAGAAGGAGTTGCTCCTTGTTCTTAACATTATAGGTAGGATAAGACATTGAAATAAGAGTGTGTGAGTTGATCAAAAGAGGACATCAAGGGTGAGGTCTCTTTTCTATATCAAATCTCATTAAAAGATTGCAAGAATATTGAAATAGGTGTTCATGTGAGAGGGATTTGCACTGCACACAATTATCACAAAATAGACCTAATAAAAATACCTTGAGTGGATGGAAACCACTAGATCTTAAGACTAGGAAATAAAGGGGGTAGAAGTTGACAAAGAAATAAAGTAAAGGAGTAGATTGAGAGGGGTCCTTGATAATTACCGCTGAGGATAGTTCTTTTGATTGAGTCTTGATTGAGTGCTTGAGTAAGGAGGTATGGGTTCTCCTTAAGTTGATCCTTAAGGGTTGATTAGAAGAGTAGTACTTGTGTTTAATTTGTGTTTATGAGGATTTAGGAGAGAATTCTACCAAAGTAACAACGCTCTTAAACTTCATAATTGCCAACCTCTTGGGCCTGGGAAATGAGGGGGTGTTTGTAGGCAAAAAAAAAACCAGATTCTTGGGTGTTAGATGCTAGGACCAAGCTCAAGGCGCACAACTCGTGTGTCAAGCGCTTGAGAGGCAATCTTTTGCTCAAAGGCTCAGAAGCTCGAGGCGAGTCGGGAGCTCTTTTGAAACAATACACAGGCCTAGGTGTTTGGCGTTGGGCTGGGCGTCAAACGCTGGGACTAGAAGTAGTTTAGGTTTTGTTATAGTTTAAATGATGGAAATAGGGATAGTGTTGGATGCTGGCTTTGGGCGCTCAGTGCTGGCTTAGGGTGTTTGGCACCTGCTATGCGTCGAGCGTTGGAAGAATATGCTTGGCACGGTGGCCCCAGATTTTGGCGTTTGATGTTTGAAGTTTATGAAGATTTTGCTTGCACGCTTGGCACTAGGCTTCAAGCATTGACCAAAACTGCTCCGAGCTTTAGATTTTGCACGATTTTAAGCTTGGTTTTTGTATGGATTTTGGGTCATAATTTTGTGCCGATTTGTGTTTAGGCCTTTTCAGGGTTCGGCTTTTAAGGTGTTTTTGAGATCATACACACTCAACTCAAACCAAACAAAGTCCTATATACAAGTGTTGGTTTTTCATAAGACGTAACACAGGGAGACATGATTTTGTGTCGATAAAAGCCCCCACTTTGACCAAGTCTTGGGAAAGACGACGGTTAATGTACGGCTTGGGATGGAGGAAGATCAAAGACATTTTCCAACCTCAAATCCTACATCTAACACCGACACCTACAAAACAAACAAGGGTTAGTATGCAAGTATGTACTCGTCGGGTGCCTCTAGGTCAGTTCCATTGAGGATGGTAACTTGCATTGATTAGCCCAAATACAAAGAGTTAAAGTCTCAAGTTGTACTGCTAGGTCTAGTGCTGACTAGGAGCCACTATTGGGATGACACTTATGAATTAGCCTACTTTGCCAATGCGGAGCCACTATCAAAATGGCATGGCTTAGGGGTTGGCCTGAAGTGCCAATGAGGAACTTATTGTTGGGTTAGCACGACTTAGGGATGTGGCTTACTATGCTAACTAGGAGCTGCTATTAGGATGACGCGACTAGGAGACATGACCTATTGTGCTAATGGGGAGCCGCTACAAGATGGCATGATGGAGACACATGGCTTGTTATGCTAGAGACATGGTCTGCTGTGCCAAATGAAAGCCTCCATAGCGACGTATAATTGCGAAGAAACCGAGTCTAGTGCTCCATACGCCCATGCGATTTACTAAGGAGGCTCTAGCACTTTGAGAGGGTGCTACCCGACTCCATTAGGGAGGTTGTATTTAGATGGGTCCCTAAACTTATGTTGATTCACATCTTTTAGGATATTTTAGGGATGTCTCCTAAGCCAAAATGTATTTTAGGAATGTCTCTTGTGCCTTGAGTCAATCTGCATATTATAGGGATGCTTCGTAAGTCAAAATGTATTTTAGGGATGTCTCTTGTGCCAAAACGTATTTTAGGGACATCTCTATAGCCTTGAGCGAATTTGCATTCTTTAGGGATGCCTCCCATGCCATGAGATAGAGTCATTGGGTGATTAAAGGGCTTACAAGTCATTTGCAATGTTACAATGTCATATAGGGTCGAATTGACTTTTTGGGTTTTAAAAACCGTGCATCTAGATTGCTTTTTAGAGTCATAGGGGCATTTTAGTCTTTTCATCCATGTTTGAAATTCTCTTAATTACTTTGCGCGATTTTTGAAGCAAAATATCCAGCTTTCTTAACTTAATGACACGAATAACAATACAATGTAGTCCTAAGTTTACACTAAGAAAACGGGTTAGGGGGCGTGGAGGTCATGCACTTGGCACTAGAGGCTGGTGCTCGACGCATGTGCTAGGGTTTCTTAAATTCGTCATTTCAGCTTTGACGAACCCATTTTGGCACTCCCCTTTTCAAAAAACGGCTCTAGGTTTTTGGCTTCCCAATTTTACTCCCAAGGATCTAATCTACAAAGGTATTAGCTTCACCTATTTGCAAAATCTAGGTAAGTTACTTGAATTTACCTTGATTTTAAACATGATTTTTGAATTTGACATGAACCCCAAATTGATTTGGGGTTTTTAATTTTGTGGTGAATTGTTGTAATTATTGGTTATAATTGCTTGGTATATGCATGTATATAATGTGTAGGTTAGTTTTTACATAAAATGTGACAAATTTGAGAGGTTTTAAGGCAATTTTCGGTAATGTATGGGTGTATAGCCGAATATTTATGGGTCTTTGCAATGGGTATGTTCTAGCTTGATTTTATTGTTGGGTTATGCCTAATTATGCTTAAGGTTGATGGCTTATAAGTTTGGGAATCATGAATTCCCGTTTTGATGGAGTTTGATGAAGTGGGTCGGTTTAAGCCCCCGATTTGTTCACGCTAGTAGGGTAATAAGGGCTTGAGTTTTTGGTGCCAAATTGGTTATTTGATGATGCTAGGTTGTGGATCTAGGCTTTGATGTAGGTTTGGTATGAGAAACCGTTGAGTTTCTGTGTTTGTAGTGAAGCCGGGTTTTTCGGTTGTTTAGGGCAATGTAGGCCTTGTTGGGTTCCGGTTAGGATTGGAATTGTGTTAGGCTATGTCATGAGAATTGTAAAAATCTATGAATTTTTACTATTAATGTACTTTAATAAGCTAGTATGCTGGTATGGAATTCTGTGAACTTTGGATGAGCCCCCATCTTTGTTGAGAATTTTTGTGAAGGAATCTGAGAAGTGTTGTGAAGGAGATTGTGAACTCCATGGTGTATGGAATCTTAGAATTCCTATGATTGCGTGCTTTAGGGGAGTTTGTGAACTCCTGATTTGTAGTTTTTGATATAATATGAGAATTCTTGTGGTTGTGATGTTTTGATGAAATATGAAAATTCTTGTGACTGTCTGTTGTTTTCAATGCAGATTGTGAACTCTTAGGATTATTGTCTTTTCAGAGGAGTCCATGAACTCCAATGTTTATAGTATCTCAATGGAATCAGCGAATTCTAGTGATTATGACATTATAGTGGAATTAGAGAATTTCCGAGACTGACATTCTAGTGGAATATGAGAATCCTTGAGACTATGACATTTTAGTGGAATTTGAGAATTCCTGAGACTATTGTTGTTGTTTTGTTTTTGTAGAATCTCTATTATGATGTTTTTGGGTCTGTAACCTTGTATTTGTTTCAGGATGGCTCCCTGATCTAAATGTTGGGCCGCAGCGGAGTCCTTAGAGGGGAGGGATCTCTTGAGGAACAAGTGGCTCCACAAAACCACCTCACTTATTGGCGTTAGACAAGGTGGACGCTAGACCAGTTGGTGTTCCGCCCCTCGGAGCACCTTTCATACCACCCTTTGATGGGCAAGGTAAGTTACTTCCTATTAGTTTGAGAAGTTATTGGTTCGATTGATCCTGAGATGAGTTTGATATGCTTTCAAGATGATGATTTATATGTGCGGACTTTTAGTTCCGCCAAGAACTTCCCTTCCTTTTTGAAGAAGGTGGAGAGAAGTGAGCGACGATGAGAGTTGTTTGCTAGCGTCCAACTGGGTGAGTACTGGTTAGTCCCCTAGTCTTTCATTCGGCAGAGTGGGTCACATATTTTAACCCACGATCTTCTTGAGTGGTGGTAGGACACCACCAACATGTTTCATATCCAATGAGGGGAATTGACCATCACCCCCACATACTTTGCTATGATCATGGGTTTGTGCTTCACCGATAAGCTCGTGGTCCTTAACTTGACCTCCGCTTTAAGCATCTAGAGGCGATTGAGTTACTTGGCCATGTTGTGGCCACCATCCCTAGCAAAGCTATGAGCATCGGGTATGGACAAATTGCTACTAGCCTTAAGGTGCAAGGCACCACCGATGAGCAGATGGTGAGAATTCTAATCTTGCTTATAGTGAGTCGGCTTATTTGTCTAAATAAGAGTAGTCGAGCCTCACTTTGCTTCTTGCCTTCTTTGTGGGACATTTCCCCATTCCCTAGCTGCAACTAGGGAGGTCTTGCATACTCATCTCTAGTATGAGATAAAGGAGGTAGTGCGAGGCCGCATCGAGGGCTAGGTCTGTATGGAAGGTATGTGGAAAGTCATCGAGGTACTTTGATTTTTTTCCTTTCTATATGGCTAGTTTTTAGTTTTCTTAACGTTTGTATTAACCCATTTTCTTTTGCATGCAATTCTAGGTTTACGAATACCTCCCTAAGCTTGTTTATCTTGGTATTATGCTTTTTTGAGCCCATTGTACTTGCACACCCATGGCTAGGGAAGAGTTTTGCGCGTACACGGCTGGCATTGTCCTGTTTTCCGCTCACCTTGCTTTTCATGAGTTTTGCTCACGGTGCTGCCTTGCTAGTTCATTTGCTAGGGACTAGCAAAGGTTTGCCTTGGGGGAAGTTGATGTGCTCATTTTAGAGCACGTTTACAACCTCATTTTAGTGTCGAGTCTCGTGCTTTTATATTGGTTTTATGCACGTTACATTCAATTTTACCTTGATCTTGTCCTCGAGCTGTTTTTAGGTCATTTCAGGTGATCTCGATGATTTTGAGGTAAAATGAGACGTGTTCGAGGCTTTGACACTTCTATTAAGAGTTTGGATGCGCGTATCATAGCTTGGGCATGCGTTCCAAGTCACTCTCAAAGAACCCATAAACTCTAGAAGCCACTAGGCACTTCAAAGGAATTGTTCAGCAAGGTTTAGGTTCAGATTTGACCGAATCTGACATCCATTCGGTCGAATGGAAGACAGGGATTCAAGTACATAAATCAAGCTCTCGGGAATAGCCGAATGAAGACTCATTCGGCCGAATCAAGACCCATTCGGCCGAATGGTTTCACTCATTCGGCCGAATGGTGGACAGATTGCACAAATGCCAAGCTTCTGTTTTAGGCGAATGGCCACCCATTCGGCCGAATCCTCTATTCATTCGGCCGAATGGCCTTCTTTCCCGCAGATTTTGGTTCTTTCTTTAGTCGGCGCTTGAGGGTTTTTCCTAGGGTTTTACTCCTTTTGTCCCTAGGGTATAAATACCCTCTTTCTCTGTACATAACCTTATGCCTATTTTGAGAGCTCTTGTGCCTCAACCTAGAACATCACTTTAAAGCTTTTCATTTCTTTCATGCTTTACTTTAGATTTACAGCTTTCGTTGTTCTTGTTTTCAAGCTTTGTATTTCGGATTCGGTTCCTATTTCGTTCATACAATTTCGTTTATGCAAGGTATTATTTCTTTTTTGTTTTAGTTCTTTTAATGCTTTCAATCATTGTTTTTCTTGATTTCATTCCTCTAGCTATTATCATTGTTTCGTTTACAGTTTTGATAGAGAAGTTGTTGGTTCGGTTATAGTTCTTAGTTTTCATTCTCTTGTTCATTTCCATTCAGTCTATTCATGCTTTCAATCATGTCTTTTATTACTATGTGTGAGTAGTTTTCTTAGGGGTTTGATTGGTGAAACCCTAGGTTGGCTCGTTCTTTATGCGTATAGTTAGGATTTGAGATTGTTAATGATTGATTGACTGATATTCGATGCGAATCTTGTCCTGCCACTCCTTTGGAGACATAGGGCGATTATAGGTTGTTGTGTGATTTATAGGGTCACAAACTTCCTCTCGTCATCTTGAGTGTCATGATTCATTGTTGACTGATTTCTCCTAATTTAGCATATTGATAGTTCGATTGTCCTTCCTAGGGTGGAACTAGTCTATCCCCGTTTTCCCTTCATAGCATAACATTGTTTTAGTTCTTGCTTTACTTTTCTGTTATTAGTATAATTCTTTCCAATATCCATATAAACCCTTTGCATCAAGTCTATAAACTATCTCCCCTTGTCCTTGTGGTTCGATCCCCGACTTACCACTACACTAGTTGTAGTAGTATTAGGGTGTTTATAAATTTAGTTTGCATAACTATTCTTTTAGTCAAACGACCTAAAAGAACGGTTATCAAAATGGCGCCGTTGTCGGGGACAAGGCGTTGTGTTTAGATTATATTCTTGGTGTAATTCATTTTTATTTTATTTCTTTTATTGTACATTAATCTGCTTGTCAGTACTTACGCTTGGTCTCTAGTGTTGTTTGCATGCCATATAGCACACGTCAATCAAATCAACAACTAGAACCATTCGACCCTGAGGTTCAACGCAGCAAACGGAGAATTCCAACCCAAACCTCATCGCAACCAAATACCTCCAACCACCCTACACCACCAATGGACAAAAACCACCAACAACTATTTGGTCAATTTGGGACGCCTGGTTCCCAAGAATTTCAAGGAGGTGTAGTGTTACCCATAGCCCCAAACCCCTATCATATACATCCTCAATTCACCCGGATGTTGAAAGAGACCCCTTTTTGCGGTTTGAGAAATGAATGCCCTCTCCAACACTTAGAAGCATTCTCAGATATTTGTGGTCTCATACCTCCATGCCCCAATAGCACGGATTATGTACGGATGCATCTATTTCACTTGAGTTTATCTGGTGATGCTCAGGACTGGTATAAATGCTTAGAGCCCAACTCAATCATTAATTGGGCTCAATTAAAGACAGCGTTTCTAGAAAGGTTCTATCCCACAGTTCGAACGCAGGATTGGCGTAAGAAAATTGTGTCATTCACTCAAGAGGATGATGAGAACCTTAGTGCCACTTGGAGTCGGTTCAAGAGAATGATAAGAGCATGCCCCCATCATGAGTACGAGGAGAACCATCTCAATACATTCTTCTATGATGGTCTAAATGACTCCACCAAGGCACTCCTAGACTCGGCTGTTGGTGGCCAACTTTCGAAAGTCCCATGCAATCGAGTGAGGGCTAGGATTGAGGAGGTTGCTAAAAATAGTTCTTGGGGAGGAGCAAGGGGTAGTGGATTACCGAGAGGAGGGATGGATTCAAGCAACTTGGACATGATTACTTCAAAAATCGAGGCTATCATGGATAAGAAGCTGTCCAAGTTCAAATACGCCCAAGGTAGCTCCAATGTATCATCGGTTAAAGAGACACCCTTTTCATGTAGAATCTATGGGGGCACCAATCATGATACATTATATTATGGGGGTGCAAATTCTGAGCACATAGCGGCTGTTAACTACGGGGGGTATAACCAAGAAGGAACCCCAATCATGAACTATGATGGATATGGGTACAATCCCGACTATGTGGCAGCTATAGGATATGGTGGTCAAAACCAAGGGTTTTCTCAGCAAGGTCCTTACAATAACCAACCCTTTAGACCTACCTTCAATCCGAATTCTAGCCAAGGAAACTCCTCCCAAGGGTATAATTCCAACAATCAAGCAAATGGGAGTTTTCCTAGGCCGAATGGGAATAGGCCATACCCTCCAATGCCAAGACCTAACACCAACCTACCCTATCCATCTATACAGCCTCAACCAAACCCGCCTCCAACTAATGAATTCCTTTCCACCCAAGTGAACTCCCTTGCGCAACAAAACCAAACCCTCTCGCACATCAACCAAACTTTGATGAACCAAATGCAACAACTTCAGGCGTTGCAGAAGTTGTTTGAGTCACAGCTTGCGCAGATGGCTAGTCCACCCCCACCATTGCCATTTCCTTCTCACCCCCAACAAAACCCATCCACCCAGCCTCCAACACAAAACTCTCCTGACTCTAACCCTAAGCATCACACTTGTAAGGCGATCTTCCTAGGATCTGGAATCTCACATCCTTCTCCAGCTGAAGCCCATGGAGATGATTTAAGGGAAGATCCCTCGACGGGTAGTGGTTGTCTAAGAGAAACTAAGCACAAGGAGAACCTTGAGGGAAGAAAAGAAAAGGAGGGTGGTGAAGAAATTAAGGGGCACAATGTCAAAATCAAGGGGTATGAGGGGAAGAAGAACGATGAAGATGAGAGATGGAGGGAGATACAGGAAAGGAGGAAACTCGAGCGTCAACATGCTCCGCCTCTACCTTTTCCTTACAAAAAGGTAGAGAAGCAACTTCAAGAAAAGTTTCTTAAATTCCTAGAGCATATGCGGCAGCTTGAAATTAAAATACCATTCCTAGAGGCCATGGAGCAGATGCCGCAATATGCTACGTATCTGAAAACCCTCCTAAGGAACAAGAGAAAGCTAGAGGGCGAAGTGATTAGTTTGCCAGAGCAAGTAAGTGCCATCATTCAGGGCAAGTGGGCAAAGAAAGAAAAAGCTAGAGGACCCTTTGTGCTCCCAGTCACCCTTGGAAAACTCAATTCTAAGGGAGCACTCGCTGACCTTGGGGCCTCCATTAGCCTAATGCCGATGTCCATCACCAAGAAACTCACTTTCGACCTCAAGCCATCATAGAAAACAATCCAGCTGGCCGACCGTAGTATAAAAGTGCCATGTGGGGAGTTTGAGGACCTTCCGATCCAAGTAGGGAACATAGTAGTACCATGTGACTTCGTGGTGCTTGATATGGCCGAGGATCCTTATACTCCTCTCATCTTAGGGAGGGATGCTTTGAAGACTTTGGAAGCCCTGATCGACTGTGAATCAGAGACTATAACCGTTAGGGTAGCCCACGAGAAGGTTGTGTTTGCCTTTTCTAAATCTTCAAAGGAACCCATGGTCGAGCGGATTTGTTCCTTTGGGGTGGTCGAGAATGATACTGCAAAAGAAGTCAAGAGGTGTAGTGTTTCTGTTGCTCTAATAACAGTTGAGGTGTCGGATGAGGAGGACGCGCAAAAACGTCTTATTTTTGGGGTTGCAAATGGAATTGCTCCGCCAACGGAGACGTATTATAAATCTGAGGGAACTGACAAGCCAGCCCGTAAACGGAAAAGGGCTAGAAAAAGGAATAAAAGACTGGTGGCTACACCCTGGCTTGGGGGAGCCCCACATTCTAACCCACCTCCAGATGACCCTGGATCTCCATTGCTTACTTCCGCCACTGCGGCTCGGTGGAGAGTTTTGACTCCCCACGCTGGAGGTGATGGTGATGCTAGGAGTGAATCCACTCCTACGGCAGGTATAATTTCTTTGTTTTCTTTTTCTGTATAAATTTGTGCCTAAATGTGTCGAACTTACCGACGTTAAACAAAAGTACTTACGGGAGATAACCCGGCGTTTTTTTTTGTTTATTTGTATAGCAACAGCTTCCATAATGCTAATCTTTCTCCCTTTTATTTCTTCTCTCCCAAGTGCCGGGACGGCTCTTGAGCTGGCTTGGGGGAGGGTCCTTATGTTTTCAAAACTTCAAAAGATCAGCATTATTGAAACTATTACCTTGTTTTTTTTATTTTAGTTTTTCTTTGCATGTCTAGGTGTGTTAAGATTAATGTGCTTGAGTTGTGAAACTGACATGCTAGCTCCTGACGTGTACATTATAGTGGTCTTATGCATACTCATACTTTTCCTAGCCTTGTGCCTGTTTTGGGACCGAATAATTGATTGTTTTCCGCCTGACTTGGGGGTCTGCTCCTGCTTGGTTTGCGGCATGGATGACTACCTTTTGAGGCACATTTCGACTAGCCTAGTGAGGATTGAGCCTTCTAGGACTCCATTATGAGTCCTATGTTATTAAGTGCTAGTTAGAGAGTCTAAGTATTGTGTCTGTTCTCTTCCAGCATAATCTTCTTTTCTAAAGGCCACGGATGATAACACGTTTGTAGTTACAGCTACATGGCCAAATTGCCTACCATGAATATTGATTGACTTTAGGGTAAGCCAATTTTGTGCCTTTACTTTTTCTTCGTAGCTACATCACCTAACTCCACATGAGCCAAATATTCCCTCTTCTTACCTAGAGGATAGTCAAGTGATTACAGTGAAGTGGTGCCCGTTGCATTGTGGTGAAAGATTTTGGTTGGAAAAATTATTGTCGTATGATATGACTCTTTACATTACTCTTAGTTTATTTCAGAAGCATTTTCTTGAGAACAAAAAGAAAAAAAAAAGAAAACAAAAAAAGAAAGAAAAAAGAAAAAGAAAAGAAAGAAATAGAAAAAGAAAAATTCGAGAATAAAGTTGGTGTAATGAGTTCATTTATGCATATCCAGAAAATTTTGGGAAGTGGCATGGTTTTCGGAAGTCATAGCCATCCTTGGTTTGATTACCTTGGATTGCTTTCTATCCTCTATTTAAACTCCACATCTCCAAATTTTACCCTACCTTAATCCCAGCCTACATTGCAACCGTTTCCAAACCTGTTCGACTTGGCCTGATTAGCAAGTTCTGTGCTGGAGAGTAGATAGGATGCAATCCCTAAGATTTCTCCTTGATTGAGTGTTTAATTCCCGACTCATCTTAAGTCGGACCATTATGAGCGAAACACGTACCATATTAAACACACGAGTGTACTAGAAATTTCCCACATCTTTTGGGAAATAGCATGGGGAGCGTGGACTTGTGACCTCATTAGGTAGTGGGTGGCACGGCCTGTGTTGTAACATTTCCAGTGATCCCGAGTCTTTGGAAAACGTTGTTTATCTTGGTATTATGCTTTTTTGAGCCCATTGTACTTGCACACCCATGGCTAGGGAAGAGTTTTGCGCGTACACGGCTGGCATTGTCCTGTTTTCCGCTCACCTTGCTTTTCATGAGTTTTGCTCACGGTGCTGCCTTGCTAGTTCATTTGCTAGGGACTAGCAAAGGTTTGCCTTGGGGGAAGTTGATGTGCTCATTTTAGAGCACGTTTACAACCTCATTTTAGTGTCAAGTCTTGTGCTTTTATATTGGTTTTATGCACGTTACATTCAATTTTACCTTGATCTCTTCCTCGAGCTGTTTTTAGGTCATTTCAGGTGATCTCGATGATTTTGAGGTAAAATGAGACGTGTTCGAGGCTTTGACACTTCTATTAAGAGTTTGGATGCGCGTATCATAGCTTGGGCATGCGTTCCAAGTCACTCTCGAAGATCCCATAAACTCTAGAAGCCACTAGGCACTTCAAAGGAATTGTTCAGCAAGGTTTAGGTTCAGATTCGACCGAATCTGACATCCATTCGGTCGAATGGAAGACAGGGATTCAAGTACATAAATCAAGCTCTCGGGAATAGCCGAATGAAGACTCATTCGGCCAAATCAAGACCCATTCGGCCGAATGGTTTCACTCATTCGGCCGAATGGTTTCACTCATTCGGCCGAATGGTGGACAGATTGCACAAATGCCAAGCTTCTGTTTTAGGCGAATGGCCACCCATTCGACCGAATCCTCTATTCATTCGGCCGAATGGCCTTCTTTCCCGCAGATTTTGGTTCTTTCTTTAGTCGGCGCTTGAGGGTTTTTCCTAGGGTTTTACTCCTTTTGTCCCTAGGGTATAAATACCCTCTTTCTCTGTACATAACCTTATGCCTATTTTGAGAGCTCTTGTGCCTCAACCTAGAACATCACTTTAAAGCTTTTCCTTTCTTTCATGCTTTAGTTTAGATTTACAGCTTTCATTGTTCTCGTTTCAAGCTTTGTATTTCGGATTCGGTTCCTATTTCGTTCATACAATTTCGTTTATGCAAGGTATTATTTCTTTTCTGTTTTAGTTCTTTTAATGCTTTCAAGCATTGTTTTTCTTGATTTCATTCCTCTAGCTATTATCATTGTTTCGTTTACAGTTTTGATAGAGTAGTTGTTGGTTCGGTTATAGTTCTTAGTTTTCGTTCTCTTGTTCATTTCCATTCAGTCTATTCATGCTTTCAATCATGTCTTTTATTACTATGTGTGAGTAGTTTTCTTAGGGGTTTGATTGGTGAAACCCTAGGTTGGCTCGTTCTTCATGCGTATAGTTAGGATTTGAGATTGTTAATGATTGATTGACTGATATTCGATGCGAATCTTGTCCTGCCACTCATTTGGAGACATAGGGCGATTATAGGTTGTTCGTGTGATTTATAGGGTCACAAACTTCCTCTCGTCATCTTGAGTGTCATGATTCATTGTTGACTGATTTCTCCTAATTTAGCGTATTAATAGTTCGATTGTCCTTCCTAGGGTGGAACTAGTCTATCCCCGTTTTCCCTTCATAGCATAACATTGTTTTAGTTCTTGCTTTACTTTTCTGTTATTAGTATAATTCTTTCCAATATCCATATAAACCCTTTGGATCAAGTCTATAAACTATCGCCCCTTGTCCTTGTGGTTCGATCCCCGACTTACCACTACACTAGTTGTAGTAGTATTAGGGTGTTTATAAATTTAGTTTGCATAACTATTCTTTTAGTCAAACGACCTACAAGAACGGTTATCAAATGCATGGTTCAAGTCTTTGAGCAAGAGAGAGAAACTCAATGTTGATAATATGTGTCTTAGGGTTCTTTCGCCCTTAAGATTCGTGAAAGTGGACATTAGTTTTCTTGCGGTTACTTACAAGTGTTGGGATCCGGTCTCCCACACTTTTAAGTTTAAGAATAATGAGATAGTGCCCACACTTGAGGAGCTCGGGGCCATCATTGGTTGGCCTATCAACGGGCTGCGTTACCCTTTTGTACATGCAAGAGTATTACTACGAGGACTTTGAGTGGAATTTGGGCTTGAAAGGAAAGTCCCTCGATGATGTTGTTTTTGAAGCTAGAGTAGACTTGGAGTGCATGGTTTCTCTTTTCTCTACTCGCACTCGTGAGCCAAGAGCTCAACAATTTCACAAGAAAGCCTTACATTTTGGCTTGTTTTCTCGGTTCCTCTTTGCCAATTAAGGGAACAAGGAAGGTTATGCTTCCATCATCAAGATAGTAAAGCGAAGTGCCGGTGGAAAGATCCCAATGCCCATCGTTATAGGCGAGCTCATGGTTGTCCTAGATCTTCACCATATGGATCCTTCTTTAGGTTTCAGAGGGTGCCCTACCCTTCTTCAAGTAAACTTAGATTCACACTTGATTTGATTGGTTTTTGCTTTTGATTTTGCTTACAATGTTAGGAACATTGAGTTGCTCATTTTCTTCTTGCTTTTAGCTTTAAAGGTTTGATTGATGAAGAGGCTCATGCTAGTGGCTCCTCTCAAAAACCTTGCTAGTTATAATAAGAATTGTTTTACAATACGGAGGAAACTCCGTGACCACACAACCTTAGAGGCTTGGGAAGCCTATTTTGCGAAGGTAGAGTTTATCATAACGTGGATTGTCCCATGGTGGAAGGTCGTTGCAATTTCCGATATTAAGAAGGGGTATATCATGTGGATTTCAAGTCCCTTAATGTTGACTTTTTATACTCCGTCCCGGATCTTGAGCCATTTTGAGTTGAAGAAAGTGGTTTCGGATCATGAGATGAAATAACCCAAGAGCATACCTCTTAAGCAAGAACTGGTTAAGCTATGGGAGTGATGTTGGAGAGCGAAATCGATGTGGTATTTGCAAGATCCTCCTCAAACAGCTATGCTCTCCGGGAGCTATTTAACTTGTATGTGGGAGAACAATGGGGAAGTCAAAGTGCTTCAGACTTCCGCTAGACCTATCCAAGAATGAATGCTGAAGCTTAAGCCCCCAACAGTTTAGAACCGCTTGGGTGTGCGAGTTGTGCCATCAAAGGACCGATCGGGCAAGAGAGTGAAACTGGTTCATGATAGGTTAGACAAGTAAGTAGGCTTAGGAGTAAAGCAAGGCTTATATAAAGAAATGAAAAAGAGGCTTTGTGTGAGGCCATAAATTTAGGATCTTATGTAACATTTTCTTCTTTCGAATGGAATCAAGTTGGTTTAGAAATTTACTGTGACAATTATCATGCTTTACACAATATTTACGAACTTAAAATCATTCATTAAGACCGAATGAGCCGAAACTATCTTAGAAGAACATGACTAAACCTATTACAAACTTTAGAAACATTTTTAAGAGCTTAATAAGCTGATTATTAATCTCTTTGAACAGGTACATTAGTGCTTAATGATGAAACATAGAATCTAGAATTAGAAGACTTTTTACTCGATGCTCGACAAGAGTTATGCCATGTCGGAGCTATTTTGGCTGGCGCTCAAGGCTCGGCGGAAAACGCACAAGGTGAGCGCAAGACACTTGGGCAGGCGCTCAATGCTCGAGACCTTATGCTTTGAAATTTAAACAGTTGCAAGGAAATATACTGGAGCCATTTTTGCTGGCGCTTGAGTCTTAGGCGCTTAGCAACAGGTTTTTGGGCGCCTGATGCCTGATGCCTGATATTGGCATCCAATGCTAGAGTCTAAAGTTACATCAGGTTTTATTCTCCGAAACTTATGCTTTACTAGTTTTGATCCCGAGACGATCGAAATAGTGTGTTGTATAGTGTCTTTGTCTATCCCTAGTATATCCCTATAAGACCAAGCAAAGACATCGATGAATTATTTAAGCAGCTATATCAGCTCTTCGTGTTCTTCTATGGATAGTGTTAACTCGATTTGCACAAATTTCTACTCCTGCTCTGCACCTATAATGATTTCTTAAGTTTCTTCAATTAAAGGTATTTTTTGTTCTTCTATTGCTTTAATAATTTCAAAGTCAGATTCATTTGAGACAGATCAATAAGTGGTAGAGATTGGGATGGAAGAAGAGGAGTAATAAAAAATATAAATATTATTGAATTCAGGAGTGGTACATTAAGGGATTTTCAGGGTTTTCCTTAGGAGGCGTAACCATTATGGACCTAAACTCTTTACACTCAGGCTCGATAGACCTAGACTCAGAGACTTCATTAGTGACAAACTTTCAGCTTGTTGCCACTAGTTGTTGCTATTTTAAGAGACTTCCTCCATACTTGTGCCACGTTTGGAACTGGCAGTATTAGCTTAGAAGGGTCAAAGTCGTAGCTTTAAAGAGCAACTTAGACTTCTGGCTTGACCTACTCGAGACTAAATAGCAAGGAAAAAGTAGGCAAATCGATGTATTCAAGGGATTTTGATGAACCTTTAGGCTCATCATCATCCAAGAAGCAACAATCATGAAAAGTTTCAATGCCAGGGTAGAACTTTCCATGATTGCGGCTGAAGAGTGGCTCATGGAAGTTGGTGGTCTTCTTCACCCTCTTTAATGAAATGCCTATTCAAGGTTGAGAGGTATGATTTTAGCGAATACTTGGTTTGGCCTTGCTCCTTGACCATCATGTAACCATTTCTTTGAGAACGTATTCTTAGAGCTCTTGTGTTATCGGCTCGTAGCCTAGCCCAAAGAGGTTATGCTTTCCGTTTGGATCCTTGAATGGTGCGGCGAGGGTTATCTTGTGACCTAGAGTCATGCCAGGGAAGTACACTTGGTTCTTCATCATGGTGTGAATCGTAGGGCGAAGGATGAAAGGCAAGCTACTGTCAGGTTCGAGCATTGCTACTTCGGCACTAAAGCCAAATATTTCATCTTCCTCATCGTGCTTAATGTGGATAAAGGGTTTGTCTGTGATTTGCACTTTGATAGTGGAGGCGTCAATTGCTATAGAAGTACCTTTGAAGGGTAGCTTAACATTCTAGTGAAGAGATAAGGGGACGACCCCTAGATCATGAATCCATGGATGCCCAAGGAGGAGGTTAAAGCTCACCTTGATGTTGAGCACTTGAAAGATGACTATCCTTTCCAATGTTCCTGCGATAAGGGACAAGAAAATGGTCCTAAGAAATTGACGGCGTGAGTTTTCATATTCTTGGACCCCTTGCGCTGAGGGTGTGAAGTCCTTCTCTAAGAAACCCAATGTTTTTATTGTGCGAAGAGGGCACACATTGATTGTTAAACCATTGTTGATCAGGGTCATCAATATGTTTCGGTTACATGCAATAACGTTAGATAAAGAGATTTTTTGTGAGAAGTTCTATTGGAAAATCATTATCTAAGAATGAGATATGCTACTTTTCCTTTTCTGAGGTAAGGAGGATGACCAAAGTATCGGGAGACATCCCTGAAGGAACATTGATTTTTGTTAATGCACTTAGGAGCGCATTTCTATGCTCATAGGAAGTAGTGATTAACTCCAAGATATTGACCTCAGCTAGGGTCTTTTTGAGCTGCTTGATTAGGGAATTTTCCTATGGAGAAAGGTTGATTTGGACAAGAGAATTAGGTATTGGATCTTGAACTAGATTCTGAATCCTTCCAAACCGAGCCATTGCATTAATGTCACTCATCCCCTTTTCGTACAATTCGGGGTCGATATTGGGTGTTATGGCCATCACAGGAGGGACTTAATCGAGGTAGATGTCCTTGTCATCATTGTCCCAAATTCCATTCACTAAGCCTTGTATTAGATCTTAGGGATGGAACCCCAATTGGAGTGATAAGTGGTGATGGGTCAAAGGAGTGTCCATCTTCATAGATGCATAGGATGGCTAGAGGATGTGTTTGATTTTTACTCTTTTCCCCAGGAGGGAGTGGTAGTCTTCCATCGTCCACCATGTCCTAAAGAAGGTGCTTAAGTCTGATGTACTCTTCAATATCATGGCCCTTGCCTCGGTGGTACTTCTAATATTTGTTAGGGTCCCATTTTGAACTCCTCTTGTCTTTTGGAGGGTTCTATGCTTAATGTGACCACCACTAGTAAGGAGGTCAAAAGCATTTGAATATGTCATCCCAAGATTTAAGAAGAACTTTGGGATGTTGTTAGCCAAAAAAATTTGTAGGAGGCTAACCTTTTCCTTCAGCATGTCATCATTCGTTGTATCAAAGTACTATCCACTGTTGGTGAACTGGTGGATCATTACTTTGATTTTTCGTGCCAAGTTAGCAATAATAAACAAGGCCTTTAAACCCCCTAATTGCTTTGAAGGACGAGTGTGCTCTCATAAGGGTTTCCTAGGAGGTAGCCCATAATTCTCAAAACAAAATAAAATCAAGGCAAGCATTTTAAAGACTAAAAAGAGAAAAACTAAGAGAAATGAAAAGAAGTAAAAAGAATATGCAATGAGTGGGCATTCATGGGATAACATTGTGATGGATATTCAAATTTCTAAACATTAAGAGAATTCATGATAAAGATTGCATAAGAATGAATAAAGGATAACCGAGAAAGAGTAGAAAAATATAGTTTTCATGAACCTAAATTGAAACGCAACCACACTCTTCCAAAGCCTCATTTCCATCCTTATAGAATTAGCTTCTCATTACTTCTTGAGGGAGTTGAACAAATATTGAAAATATGGGTAATGACTTATGACTCAACATCTTATTTGTCATGCTTGCTCAATATTCTTGACCTTTACCTCCCTACACTAACGCTAACTCAACTTTCTAGATTCGAAAGGACTTTAGGGTAAAATATAAGTAAAATAGGGAAAGGATTAGAACAAAATAAGGAAAGGCTCGGGTAGTGGTGTTAGGCTAGCTTCATGAACAATAGGAATTCTTATGATTTTGACTTTCACCTCATTCCAATACCTTGAGTCCTCATATTCAATGGGACACAATCTAGTCTCTTTCCCCACTTGTTAAAGAACATATCTGAGTTTTTTCGTCTCAAATTCCTAATAAATCCACAAAATCCTTCTCATCTCATTTCTTCTTTTCATTATTTCTTCCCCTTTTTTCTTTTTACTTTTTTCCTGTTCCTTTTGCTTTTCTCCTTTTTTTCTTTTTTTTCTATATAACTTTTCTGATTTTTTTTCTTTCTTTTTCTTCTACTTTTATCTATTTATTGAAAGAGTCTACAAAATATGAGTATCTTTTAGGAGATATTATTTGAAAAGAAATAATTACTGCTCTTTTAAACTTTATAACTCTTAAATCACCATCAATACACTCATAACAACATTCTTGCTAAAGAAATCCCTTTAAGTATAAGGTGGTGAAGGAACATATTGGGTCATTGGCTATCAATTAGCTAATATTTGGAGAAATATAAGCTCATAAAGGTAACAAATTATAAGAAAGATAGAATGTACAAGAAAGGAAGAAA
Organism: Dysphania ambrosioides; assembly: GCA_026401315.1. Classification (NCBI taxonomy): domain Eukaryota; kingdom Viridiplantae; phylum Streptophyta; class Magnoliopsida; order Caryophyllales; family Amaranthaceae; genus Dysphania; species Dysphania ambrosioides. Next base: position 8,136,943 of record CM048662.1, read on the forward strand.
TGATGGTGGTTAAGGAAAAAGGAAAAGGGTTCAAGAATTCCTTTGTCTTTCCTAAGAAGTTCAGTCTCGATCTTTTGTAGGTATTGGATAAGTTCTTGATCAAAGCATGACAAATTAAGGATCATTGCCACTCAATGAAAATTATGTTGAAGACTTTAAAAGATTTCCCCACCATGGGTTTACAAATACTAATCCTAAGGATTTCACTCATCTAGGGAAAAGGTGGGGTGCTTAGACAAGGGTCATAATCACGATAGTTCCATCTACCTTAACAAAAATCCATCCTAAAACTCTTTCTAATGCAATTCAAGTCTAAATAATGTAAGCTCTTAAGGTTTAGGAAGGAAATTATTCAACAAGATAAGTGTTCTATTCATGCCCAACTCAACGCAAGAAAAATGAATAGAAATAAAAACAAACTACTTGCCATGCAAAATAAAACTCAGAATCATTTTGGAATTTTTGGATTTTATAAAAGAAAAAAAGAAAAAGAAAATAGGAAGATACATGAACGTGAGTGTGATATAGGAAAGTTCATCTAACAATCAACACATTCATACAACTAACCATGGTCATCAAAACCAATGGTTTCCAGCGAACAAATCCTCAAAAACAGGCTAAACAGCTTCATCAATAAAATTCCAAACATCCTCGACCAATCAACCTTCCTTGACTAAAAAAAGAAAAATACACAAATAAAAGTAATAAAAGGGGAGTCTGAAAGATTATACCTTGACCTCTTGCTTTGCTCATTCGCTAATACTCATGAACAAACAATGGTTAGCAATAACAAGAGAAACGTGAGAATAATAGTTCTTACTCTAGCTAAAAACACAAAAAACAAAGAAAGGAAAAATATACATGGATTCCACAAAGAACAAAGAATATAGGAAGCTAGAGCCTGACCCTTTTGGAATAACACCCCCTCCCCCCCCCCCCCCCCCCCCCCCTCACCCTCAAGCTAAAGTGAAGCGTAGTCCTCAGTGTAAAAACCAAAAAGAAAAGAGGAGGACCGATTAATCATGGCATGACTAGTTAGTACTAGGGCCCTTGCCCTTCCTATGCCTCTCCTTATCGTCATGGGAGGAGAAGTTGTAAGTTTGGTCAACATCAGGACCCAATGCATCTATATAGGGCGGTCAGTCATACCGCGGATGAACGGGATAGTTCCCATAGGGCGCCAGACCCCTTGAGCTATCCCATCCACATGTAAAACCCGAGGGCCAACCCGGTCCATCATACAGGTAGGCAAGATCGCCTCGATAATCCCTTCCCCCATCGGAGTGTAATCATAATGGGGAAAAGAAGGGGAAGAGACACTAAGGATGGTAGAACCCATTCAATAGGGATATGTAGGTGTGCCATCCCCAAACTAAGAAATATGGGATGATTCAACATCCAGTCGATTCCCTGATAACTGTTCTTTTAGGTCGTTTAACTAAAAGAATAGTTATACAAACAATATTTGTAAACACCCTAATACTACTACAACTAGTGTAGTGGTAAATCGGGGATCGAACCACAAGACAAGGGGCGATAGTTTCTAGGCTTGATGCAAAGGTTTTATTTGGAGATTTGATAGAACTATACTAATAACAGAAAAATAAAGTAAGAACTAAAATGATAATATGCTATGGAAGGGAAAATGGGGACAAATCAGTTCCACCCTAGGAAGGACAATCGAACTATCAATATGCTAAATTAGGAGAAATCAGTCAACAATAAATCATGACACTCAAGATGACGAGAGGAAGTTTGTGACCCTATAATTCACATGAACAACCTATAATCGCCCTATGTCTCCGAAGGATTAGCAGGACAAGATTTGCATCGAATATCAATCAATCAATCATCAACAATCTCAAACCCTAACTCTATGCATGAAGAACGAGTCAACTTAGGGTTTCACCAATCAAACCCCTAAGAAAACTACTCACACATAGTAATAAAGACTAGGGCATAAACAACAAAAAAGAACATGATTGAAAGTACGAACGATTTGAATGTAATGAAAAAGAGAACGAAAAATGAAGATCTATAACAAAACCGAAAACTACTCTATCAAAACTGTAAATGAAGCAACGATAATAGCAAGAGAAATGAAATTCATAAAAATAATACTTGAAAGCATTAAACGAAATAAAATAGAAAAGAATTGATACCTTGCATAAATGAAATTGCGTGAACAAAAAAGAATCCGAATCCAAAATATAAAGCTTGAAAAAGAGAACAATGAAAGCTATAAATCTAAACTAATGCTCAAATGAAATGAAGAGAATTAAATGTGATGTTCAAGGTTGAGGCACAAAAGCTCTCAAAGTAGGCATGAGGGTTATTTACAAAACAAGAGGGTATTTATACCCTATGGACATAAGGGGTAAAACCCTAGAAAAACTCTCGAGCGCCGGCTAAAGAAAGAACCAAAAACTGCGGGAAAGAAGACCATTCGGCTGAATGAGTATGGATTCGGCCGAATGAGTGGCCATTCGGCCGAATGAGTATGTCATTCGCCTAAAACAGCAGCTTCGAGTTTCTTGGCTCTGTCCACCATTCGGCCGAAGGAGGGCAACCATTCGGCCGAATGGGCCTTGATTCAGCAGAATGAGTGTTCATTCGGCTATTCCCGAGAGCTTGAGTTATGTGCTTGAATCTCTATCTTCCATTTGACTGAATGGATGTCAGATTCGGTCGAATCTGAACCTGAACCTTGCTGAATAGCTCCTTTGAAGTGTCTAATGGCTTATGGAGTTTATGGGATCTTTGAGAGTGACTTGGAACGCATGCCCAAGCTATAATTTGCACATTCTAAACTCTTGATAAGAGTGTCAAAGTCTCGAACACGTCACATTTTATCTCGAAATCATAAAAACCACCTGAAATGACTTAAAAACATCTCGAGGACAAGATCAAGGTAAAATCGAATGTAATGTGCATAAAATTAATCTAAAACCACGAGACTCGACACCAAAATGGGGTTGTAAAGGTGCTCTAAAACGGGCACATCAACTTCCCCCAAGCCAAACCTTTGCTAGTCCCTAGCAAATGAACTAGCAAGGCAACACCATGAGTAAAGCACATGAAAAGCAAGGCGAGCAGATAATTAGACAATGCTAGCCGTGTACGCACAAAACTCTTCCCTAGCCATGGGTGTGCAAGTACAATGGGCTCGAAAGAGCATAATACCAAGATGAACAACGTTTTCCACTGACTCGGGATCACTGGAAAAGCTACAACACAACTATGCCCCCTACTACCTAATGAGGTCACAAGTCTACGCTCCCCATGCTATTTCCCAAAAAATGTGGGAAATTTCTAATACGCTCATGTGTTTAATAAGGTATGTATTTCATTCAAAATCACCCGACTAAAGATGAGCTAGGAATTAAACACCTAAACAGGGAGAAATCTTGGGAATTGTATCTTATCTACTCTCCAGCACAGGTCTTACTTATCAGGCCAAGTCGAAAAGGTTTGGAAAGGCTTGCAATGTAGGCTCAGATCAAGGTAGGATAGAATTTGGGGACGTGGAGTTTAAATAGAGGATAGTAAGCAATCCAAAGTAATCAACCCAAGGACGGCTACGACTTCCGATAATAATGCCACTCCCAAAATTCTCACGTTATGCATAAATGAATTCTAATACATTACACCCACTTTATTCTCGAAATTTTTTTCCTTTTTCTTTTTCTTTTCTTTGTTTTTTCTCTTTTTTTTTCTTTTCTCTTTTTTTCTTTTTGTTTTCTTTTTGAGTTTTTCATGCTAATAATACTGAAATATACTAAGAGTGATGTAAAGAGTCATATCATATGACAATGACTTTTCAAACCAAAATCTTTCACCACAATGCAACGGGCACCACTTCACTGTGATCACTTGACTATCCTCTAGGTAAAAAGAGGGAATATTTGGTACATGTGGAGTTAGGTGATGTAGCTACGAAAAAAAGGTAAAGGCAAAAAATTGGCTTACCCTAAAGTCAATCAATATTCATGGTAGCCAATTTGGCCATGTAGCTGTAACTACAAACATGCTATCATCCCTGACCTTTAGAAAAGAAGACTATGTTGGAGGAGAACAGGCACAATACTTAGACTCTCTAACTAGCACTCAATAACATAGGACTCATAATGGAGTCCTAGAAGGCTCAATCCTCACTATGCTAGTCGAAATACGCCTCAATAGGTAGTCATCTAAGCCACAAACCAAGCAATCCTAGATCCCTTAAGTCAGGTGGAAAACAGTCAATCATCTGGTCCCAAAATAGGCACAAGGCTAGGAAAACATGAGTATGCATAGGACCACTATAATGTACATGTCAAAAGCTTGCATGTCGGTTTCACAACTCAAGCACATCAACTTAACACACCTAGACATGCAAAGAAAAACTAAAAAAAAAAATCAAGGCAATAGTTTCAATAATGCGGATCTTTTGAAGCTTTGAAAACACAATGACCCTCCCCCAAGCCAACTCAAGAGCCGTCTTGGCACTTGGGAGAAGAGAACCAAAAGGGAGATATATCAGCATTATGGAAGCTATTGCTATACAAACAAACAAACAAAACAAACATCGGGTTATCTCCCGTAAGTACTTTTGTTTAACATCAGTAAGTTCGACACAGTTAGGCACAAGTTCATACAGAAAAAGAAAACACTAAAATCATACCTGCCGTAGGAGTGGATTCACTCCTAGCATCACCATCACCTCCAGCGTGGGGGGTCAACACTCTCCACTAAGCCGCAGTGGCGGAAGTAAGCAATGGAGAACCAGGGTCATCTACAGGTGGGTTATAATGCGGGGCTCCCCCAAGCTAGGGTGGAGCCATCGGTCTCTTTTTAGATTTTCTTTTTATTGCCCTTTTTCGTTTGCGGGCTCGCTTGTCAGTTCCCTCAGATTTGTCATTCTCCGTTGGCAGAGCAATTCCCTTCACAACCTCAAAAACAAGACGCTCTTTTTCGTCCTCCTCATCCGACACTTCAACCAACATTGGGGTAGAAAAAACATTACACCTCTCAACCTCTTTTGCAGCTGCATTCTCAACAACCCCAAAGGAACAAATCTGCTCGACCATGGGTTCCTTGGAAGACTTAGAAAAGGCAAACACAACCTTCTCTTGGGCAACCCTAACATCTATAGTTTCTGAGTCACAATCGATCAGGGCACCCAAAGTCTTCAAAGCATCTCTCCCTAAGATGAGGGGAGTATAAGGATCCTCAACCATATCAAGCACCACGAAGTCACATGGAACCACTATGTCCCCTACTTGGATTGGAAGGTCCTCAAACTCCCCACATGGCACTTTTATACTATGGTCGACCAGTTGGATTATTTTCTTCGAAGGCTTGAGCTCACAGGTTAGCTGTTTGGCAATGGACATTGACATTAAGCTGATGGAGGCCCCAAGGTCAGCAAGTGCTCCCTTAGAATTGAGTTTTCTAAGGGTGACTAGGAGCACAAAGGGTCCTCTAGCTTTTTCTTTCTTTGCCCACGTGCCCTGAATAATGTCACTCACCTACTTTGGCAAACTAATCACGTCGCCCTCAAGCTTTCTCATGTTCCCTAAGAGGGTTTTCAGATACTTGGCATATTGCGGCATTTGCTCCATGGCCTCTAAGAATGTTATTTTCATTTCAAGCTACCGCATATGCTTTAGGAATTTAAGAAACTTTTCTTATATTTGTTTCTCTACCTTTATGTAAGGAAAAGGTAGAGGTGGAGCATGTTAACGCTTAAGTTTCCTCCTTTCCTGTATCTCCCTCCATCTCTCATCCTCATCCTTCTTCTTCCTCTCATGCCCATTTACCTCGACATTGATTCCCCTATCCTCTTCACTACCCTCCATCTCTTCTCTCCCCTTAAGATTCTCCTTGTGCTCAGTTTCTCTTAGAAAACCACTTTCCTTCAAGGAATCTTCCCCTAAATCATCTCCTTTAGCTACAACTAGAGCAGGGTATGAGGTTACAGATCTTAGGAAGATCGCCTTGCAGGTGTAATGCTTAAGGTTGGAGTTAGGAGGGTTTTGTGGTGGAGGTTGGGTGGATGGGTTTTATTGAGGGTGAGAAGGGAGTAGCAATAGTAGGGGTGGACTAGCCATCTACGCAAGTTGTGATTCAAATAACTTCTGTTGCGCTTAAAGTTGTTGCATTTGATTTATCAAAGTTTGATTGATTTGTGAGAGGGTTTGATTTTTCTGTGCAAGGGAGTTCACTTGGGTGGAAAGGAAATCATTATTTAGAGGTGATGTGCTCATTTTAGAGCATGTTTATTACCTCGTTTTTGTGTCAAGTCTCACAGTTTTGTATTAGTTTTATGCATATTGTGCTTGATGTTACCTTGATCTTGTTTTCGAGTTGTCTTAAGTTCATTTCAGGTACTTTTGATGATTTCAAGGTGAAATGCGATACATTCAAGCCTTTGACACACTTATCATAGCTTGGGCAAGTGTTTGAAGTCACTCATGAAGATCCCACAAAGTTCCGAAAAGAGAGAAGTGAAAAAGAGGAAAGAATGGTCTCAGATTCGACCGAATCTAAGAGACATTCGACCGAATGGAAACAAATTGGACCAAATCTGAGACACATTCGGTCGAATGAGTGACAGTCCAAAGAGCATTTGACCCTTGCCACTGGGAATACCGAATGGAACTCATTCGAGCGAATGAGCTTCCATTCGGCCGAATCAACATCTTCATTCGGGCGAATGCTTGACAGGGATCGATTCCTCGAAGCCTCTGAAATGGACGAATGGAAGACCATTCGGGCGAATGGGATTGTATTTGGCCGAATGAAACTTATATTTGGGCGAATGACATTGTTTTCCTCCGGATCAACTACTTCTTTTTAGGGTCGGCTCTTGTGCATTTTAGGGTTTTCGTAGGCTTTTCTTGTTTTGTTATAAATACCCCCTTCCTCTGATGAGAGGAGGGGGAGCTAGGTTTTATACTTTTATGCACTTTTAGTTTTCTTTAGCCTCAAAATTCTTTTAGTTTTAGCTTTCGGTTTTCAGTTTTCTCAATACTTTGTCATTCGAATTCTGATCGTGGATAATATATTGAAGCTTTTGTAAGTTTTAATCAATTCCTTTGTTCTTAATTCACTCGTTCATTTCGTTGCATGCTTAGTTCTATGTTTATCGTTTATTAGCATAATTTCTGAATTGTTTTCATTCTCGCGATTTCATTCCATGTTTGTTTCTGTTGCATCTTTGAATATCTTTACGTCTTTAAGCATGAATATGTGTGAGTAATTCCTTTAGGGGTTTTGATTGGTGAAACCCTAGGAAAGCTATGATCTTTATTGCTTAAGGTTATAGAAACGATGATAATAAATAGTTTCAGAATCTGATGCGAATCTTGTCCTGCCACTCCTTTGGAGACATAGGGCGATTATAGGTCATTCGTTGTGATTTGTGGAATCACCAACTTCCTCTCGTATTCTTGGATGCCCATGCTTGTTATTATCAAATTTTCTCTAATCTATCATGTTCGGTTTTGAAAGCTTCATTCCTAGGGTGAATCCAATCTTGTCCCCGTTTTTCTCTACTTGCTTTATTTTGTGATTTATCATCATCTATCTTCTGGTTATTAGTTTTAATTGAATTTCCAACTCCAAATAGTCTGGTTGTGTTAAAAGTTAAAGTCTTGATATACCTTATCGTCGTGGTTCGACCCCCTACTCCACTATACTCGTATAGTTTATAGGTTGGAATAAATATTTTTTGCATAACCTGTCTTTTAGTTAACGACCTAAAATACCGGTTATCAAAATGGCATCGTTGCCGAGGACAAGGCGTAATTTTTAGACCTAACTTGTCTTAGCATAACTTTATTTCATTTCATTTCTATTTTTTTTGCTTTTCTTTTTGTGTGTGGTTGTCTTTGACTTTGGTGTTTGCATGCCCAATAGCACGCGTAGGTCAAACCAGCTAATTACACCCTTAAATCCTGAAATCCAACGTGTGAGTAGACAACGCCCTTCAAAGTACATCTCACAATCTGTCCAAAACCCATCCATATCCATAATGGCCAACGAACACCAATTGTTTGGTCAATTCGGAACTCCTGGCTCACAAGAGTTCCAAGGGGATGTAGTACTGCCTGTTGCCACTACACCTTACCAAATACAGCCTCAGTTCACAAGAATGGTTAAGGAAACACCATTCAGTGGCTTAAGAAATGATTGTCCTCTTCAACACCTAGAGGCATTCTCAGATATTTGTGGACTTATCCCTCCTTGTCCTAATAGCCCGGATTATGTGCGAATGCACCTATTCCATCTGAGTTTAGCAGGAGATTCCAAGGATTGGTACAAATGTTTAGAACCCAATTCAATTATTAATTGGGCTCAACTAAAAACCGCATTTCTAGAAAGGTTCTATCCTACGGTTCGAACACAGGATTGGCGTAAGAAAATTGCGTCTTTTACCCAAGAGGATGATGAGAACCTTAGTGCTACCTGGAGTAGGTTTAAAAGAATGATTAAAGCATTCCCCCACCATGAGTACGGGGAAAACCATCTCAACACATTATTTTATGATGGTCTTAATGACTCCACCAAAGCACTTCTAAACTCAGCTGTAGGTGGCGAGCTTTCTAAAATTCCTTGCACCTAGGTAAAGGCCAAAATAGAGGAAGTTGCTAAGAATAGTGCCTAAGGAGGAACTAGGAGTCAGGGATTACCTAGAGGGATGATGGACACAACTAACTTGGACAATATTAGTGCCAAAATAGAGGTCGTTATTGATAAAATGTTGTCCAAGCTAAGCCTAGCCGATAGTTCGAACACCCCTCCAGTGCGTGAAAAGCACTTTGCATATGTCATATGTGGGGGGTACCAACCATGATACATCTTATTGTGGTGGTTTGCACTCCGAGCACATAGCTGCAGTTGACTATGGAGGGTATAACCCATAACCGCAGGTGATGAACTATGACGGTTATGGGTACAACACTGATCATATGGCAGCCCTTAACTATGGTGGACAGGGATAAGGGCCAGGGTATGGACAACAAACTTTCCCGAACAACCAACAGTACAAACCTCCCTTTAACTCTAACCAAAACCAGGGGAACTTCCACTCGGGATACAGTAAAAATGGTTAAGGTGGGTTTAACAACCAAGGTTTCCAAGGGAACCAAACTAATGGGAATATACATAGGCCTAATATGTGTAGACCCCCAGGGTTCAACCAAGGGCCTAGAAATGGTTCAAACCTACCTTTCTCGCCTAGTCAACCTCATCATGTGGCTCCTCAACCACAACAAGGCTATAACTTAGGCAATGACCACTTAGCCTCCCAAGTAACAACTCTTGCTCAGCAAAACCAGAGTCTAACTCAGATTAATCAGACTCTAATCCAACAAATGCAACAACTTCAAGCTCAGCAAAAGTTGTTTGAAACTCAACTTGCTCAGATAGCCAATCCACCTCCACCATTACTATTCCCATCTCACCCTCAACAAAACCCATCCGCCCAACCTCCACCACAAAACACCCCTGACTCTAACCCTAAACATCATACATGCAAGGCGATCTTCTTAAGATCAGGAACTTCATGTTTAGATCCTGCTACAGCTCCAAAAGATGATTTTGGAGAAGGATCCTCAAAGGATAGTGATTTTCAAATAGAAATTGAACACAAAGAGGATCTTGAGAAAAGAGAAGAGAAGGAGGTTAGTGAAGGGAATGAGAAACCAAATGTCGAGGTAAATGGGTATAAGGTGAAGAAGAAGGATAAGGATGAGAAATGGAGGGAAATACAGGAAAGAAGGAAACTTGAGCGTCAACATGCTCTGCCTCTACCTTTTCCTTACAAAAAGGTAGAGAAACAACTTCAAGAAAAGTTTCTTAAATTCCAAGAGCATATGCGGCAGCTTGAAATGAAAATACCATTCTTAGAGGCCATGGAGCAAATGTCGCAATATGCTACGTATCTAAAAACCCTCTTAAGGAACAAGAGAAAGCTTGAGGGCGAAGTAATTAGTTTGCCAGAGCAGGTAAGTGCCATCATTCAGGGCACGTGGGCAAAGAAAGAAAAAGCTAAAGGACCCTTTGTGCTCCCAGTCACCCTTGGAAAACTCAATTCTAAGGGAGCACTCACTGACCTTGGGGCCTCCATTAGCCTAATGTCGATGTCCATCGCCAAACATCTAACTTTCGACCTCAAGCCATCAAAGAAAACCATCCAACTTACCGACCATAGTATAAAGGTACCATGTGGGGAATTTGAGGACCTTCCGATCCAAGTCGGGAACATTGTGGTTCCATGTGACTTCGTGGTGCTTGATATGGTTGAGGATCCCTTTACCTCCCTCATCTTAGGGAGGGATGCGTTAAAGACTTTGGGTGCCCTGATCGACTGTGAATCAGAGATTATAACTGTGAGGGTAGCCCATGAGAAGGTTGTGTTTGCCTTTTCCAAGTCTTCTAGGGAACCCATGGTCGAGCAAATTTGTTCCTTTCATATTTTTGAAGGCATAGTTAAAGAAAAGGTTGAGGGGTGTGATGTTTTTACTGTGTCAGCGTCTGTTGAGGTGACAGAGGAGGAAGTGACAACGAAGGGTGTTATTTTCAAAGTCGAGAAGGAATTCGTTGTGATGTAGGATATTTGTGAGAATTCTGACAGTCCTAATGAGCCAGCCCAAAAAAGGAAGAGGGCTAAGAAAAATAAAAAGTCCAAAAAAAGAACGAGGGCTCCACCCTGGCTTGGGGGAACCTCATATTATAGCCCTCCTCTGGATGACCCTGGTTCGACCTTACTTACTTCTGCCACCGATGCTCAGTGGAGGGTCTTGACTCCCCACGCCGGAGGTGATGGAGATGCTAGGAGTGAGTCCACTCCTATGGCCAGTATAATTCCTTCTTTTTCTTGTAGCGAGCTACGTCGAGCTAAACGATGTTAAACAAAGCACTTACGGGAGGTAACCCGGTTTATTTGGATTTTCATCAAACTTACTCATAGTACCTCGATTGATTTTGAGAAGGCGAGTGTTTTGATTACTCAAAGCAAAGAAGTGCAAAAATCATACTCCATTCGGCCGAATGATATTTTCATTCGACTGAATAATCATTGCACATGAGCTTAATCAAATTTGGGCAAGTTCCTGAAAGAGCTGAATGAAGCGTTAAATTTGGCCAAATATATATCATTCGGCCGAATGTAACTTACCATTCGGCCGAATAAATCTACAAAGGAAGATTTTTGAAGCTGCTGGTAACCCCGAATGGAGTGATCGTTCGGTCGAATGGTGTGACATTCGACCGAATAGGTTTAGTATTCGGTCGAATGGGAGCGAAGAATTCTTCGTAGCTCATAGCCATTCGACCGAACAGGGCATCCATTTGGGCGAATCGAGCTCTATTCGACTGAATGGAGACTTCATTCGGCCGAATGGAAGTCAGGCCTATAAATATAAGCTCATTCCATGGGATTTCACACCCACATTTCTTCACACCTACAACACGCACGTCTTCCCTCACACTCTTGCTCTCTCTCAAATTCCTCTACTTCCTTCCCAATCATCATCAATTACTATGGGTCCAAGGAGAACCTTGAGGAACCCCTTCAAGAGGTCCAAAAATCATGGAGAGGGTTCCTCTTCGAGTGCGGCACGTGAAGCTCAACAAACCAATTCTCAACAACCGGAGGGCCAACAAAGACTTCCCGGCCAGGAATTATGGTTCGATGAGGACCATCTAACGGTAATTTTCGTATCTTTGGAGCAATATGAGCGTTTCCAAAGGCTTAAGGTACGAAAAATCAACTCCACTCGTTATTTAGACCTTTCAATTTTGCAACGAATGGGTATTTACAAGCAGTTTGTTGCACTATTAACTGCATGTGGGTTAGAGAACTGGATAAACATGTGGCACCCGACTCATAAGCTCTTAACTTATGAGTTTCTTAGTTCCCTAACCTCGTGTCAACGGGGATGGTAGGCTGCATTTGTCTTTTAAGCTAAGGAATGCAACCTATTTTCTTGACTATGCTGCATTTTGCACCATTTTTGGTTTCCATAACGAGCCTATTCCAGATAAACAACCGGACAACTCTCGAGTTTCTGAGTTATGGCCTAAAATAGCTGGCCTACTTGTTTATCCGAATAGAAACATATATGCTTCTAATGTGCAATACCCCATTTTGTGCATATTCTTTAAATTTGCTAGGGAGACTTTGTTCCCTTCCCCTAGCCCTCACCTAGTACGAACGCATGAAGTGCACATCTTACACCGTTACCTTGCACCACACGACGACACTGCACTAAGCCTGCCAATGACGCTGTGGAAGTTTCTAAACAACACAGCCACCCTGAATGCAACCATTGATTTATGTCTAGGGGGACACGTATTCCGCATTGCTGAATTCTTGAACGTTATGAATCTTATGGAATTCGATGAACGATATGCCAGTTCTACTACCCTTCACGAGCAATGCCTTGTACGGGCTGGCTTTATTTTTGCGGACCCCATGTGATGGCGGTACTTGAAAAACCGCACCATCCCCCTTCCTTGTCCTCATTTACCTCCCCTAGTCTAGTTTGGGGCCTCGTATCTCTTAGAAGGCGATGTGCCGAGATACGTTGTCGAGCCCCCACTTGTACCACCTCCCCGCCCTCACACTCTTTCTATGTGTGACAGACCTAGGGCCTCCACCTCGGTCTTACCAGACCATGATGATTCAGACGATGAGTCTGAATCTAATATTATATCTTCCCTAGGATGCATAGAGAGAAGGCTTGATCAGGTCCTCACCACACCGCCCGGCTCGAACACCTAGAGCAAAACTTCGAGCGGGCAAACTACCCATGGTATGATATGGCCTATCGCTCCCACATGGTCGGCGAAAGCATGGCCACCCCTTCCTGGTACCCTCGCCATGACAACTATAACGAGATATCACTAAGTCATGGGTTTGACCGGTTGCAGGTGGGTAGGCGTAGGTTTAATAACTTTACCCCACCAGCTCCTCGAAGAGCCTCGGATGACTATGGGATGGATTATACGGGTGGGGAGGAGGAGGTTAATGAGGACCAAGGGGATGATGAGGAATTTATGGGGGATGAGTAGTGGTAGACCTAACGGCCTCCCTTAGCGCCGAGGACGGCTTCACCCTAGCTTGGGGGGGTATCCATAGTCCACTACTCATTCTTTCGCGTGTCCTTTGGTCTTAGCTGTCAGTTTAGTGTTATGTAGTGTTGCATTGCTTCATGTTTTGTGTCTATTTCTAGGTATTATTTTGTGTTTTGCGCTTTGCTTTTTGGTGTTGTTTTCAGGTGTTTATATAATAAGCTCCACATGCCGCTGCACCCACGTACTAGTATGATTGCTCACTTAAAAATCCAAATTTATGTATTTAGTTATATTTATATTTGTTTTCCCCTTCTTTGCATCATGTGCCCCCCCTTTTCCATCATATGTTCCAAACAAACATGCAAGCTTTTGTTGTGCACTTTACATTGATTTTATGCAAACTCATATTCCCCTAGCCCTGTGCCTATTTTGGGTCTTAGTTTCTCGACTGTTTTTCACTTAGCTTGGGGGATCTGTGCTTGCTTGGTATGTGGTTTGGATGACTACCTATTGAGGCGCATTTCGACTAACCTATTGAGGATTGAGCCTTTTAGGACTTTATAACGAGTCTTATATTGTTGAGTGTTAGTCAGGGAATATTAAGAATTGTGTCTGTTCTCCTCCAGCATAGTCTACTTTTCTAAAGGTTAGGGATGATAAAACGTTTATGTTAAAGCTACATAACCAAAGTGCCTACCATGAAAATCAATTTACTCTAGGTTGAGCCAAATTTGTGTCTTTACCTTCTTTTGTAGCCACGCTATGTAACTCCACATGAACCAAATGTTCCCCTCTTTTTACCTAGAGGATAGTCATGTGATCATAGTAAAGTTGATATTTGTAGCATTGTAATATAGGATTTCGGTTTGGGGAAATGATCATTGGATGATTTGACTACATACACTAGTCTTAATGCATTTTCATAGAAGTATGCACATAGAAAGTTCAGAAAAAGCTTGAAAAGGACAAAAAAAAAAAGAAAAAAAGGGTAAAAGAAAGAAAAAAAGAAAAAAAGAGAAAAAGAAAAGAAAATAAACAAAAAGAAATTAGAGAAAAAGGTTGAGAATAAAGTTAACATAGTGTATTAGAGTCTATTATTAGGAATTTTGGGATTGACATGGTTTTCGGAAGGCTTAGTCTTCCTCGGTTTTATTTCCTTGGATCACTTACTATCCTCTATTTCAACTCCACATTCCCGAATTCTACCATACCTCGATCCGAGCCTGCATTAAAACCCTTTCCAAACATGTTCGACCTAACCTGATTAGTAAGATCAGTGCTGGAGAGTATATAAGACACGATTTACGAGATTTCTCCCTGTTTAGGTGTTTAATTCCCGACCCATCTTCAGTCGGATGATTTTGAGCGAAACACATACCCTATAAACACATGAGCGTAATGGAAATTTCCCACACCTCTTGGGAAATAATCTTAGGAGCATAGACTTGTGACCTCGTTAGGTAGTGGGCGGAATGAACTATGATGTAGCTTGCTTGGTGATCCCGAGTAGGTGTAAAAGGTTAATTATGCTTTATAAATCCTATTGTACTTGCAAACCCATGGCTAGGGAAGAGTTTTGCACATGCACGGCTTGCATTGTCTTGATTTCCACTTCTCATGATCTTCATTCATCTCTTCATTCATTTTGCCCTAAGCTATTACTTCACCTTCCTATTTCATTTGCTAGGGACTAGCAATGGTTTAGCTTAGGGGAAGTTGATGTGCTCGTTTTAGAGCACGTTTATTACCTCGTTTTTATGTCAAGTCTCGCAGTTTTGTATTGGTTTTATGCATATTGTGCTTGATTTTACCTTGATCTTATTTTCGAGTTGTCTTAAGTTTATTTCAGGTACTTTTGATGATTTCAAGGTGAAATGCGATGCATTCGAGCCTTTGACACACGTATCATAGCTTGGGCAAGTGTTTGAAATCACTCATGAAGATCCCACGGAGTTCAGAAAAGAGAGAAGTGAAAAAGAGGAAAGAATGGTCTCAGATTCGACGGAATCTGAGAGACATTCGACAGAATGGATACAGATTCGACTGAATCTGAGACACATTCGGTCGAATGAGTGACAGTCCAAAAAGCATTTGACCCTTGCCATTGGGAATGCCGAATGGAACTCATTCGGGCGAATGAGATTCCATTCGGCCGAATTAACATCTTCATTCGAGCGAATGCTTGATAGGGATCGATTCCTCGAAGCCTCTGGAATGGGCGAATGGAAGACCATTCGGGCAAATGGAAGACCATTCGGGCGAATGGAAGACCATTCGGGCGAATGGGATTATATTCGGCCGAATGAGACTTATATTCGGGCGAATGACAGTGTTTTCCTCTGGATCAACTACTTCTTTTTATGGCCGGCTCCTATGCGTTTTAGGGTTTTCGTAGGCTTTTCTTGTTTTTTTATAAATACCCCCTTCCTTTTATGAGAGGAGAGAGATCTAGGTTTTATACTTTTATGCACTTTTAGTTTTCTTTAGCCTCAAAATTCTTTTAGTTTTAGCTTTCGGTTTTCAGTTTTCTCAATACTTTGTCATTCGAATTCTGATCGTGGATAATATATTGAAGCTTTTGTAAGTTTTAATCTATTCCTTTGTTCTTAATTCACTCGTTCGTTTCGTTGCATGCTTAGTTCTATGTTTATCGTTTATTAGCATAATTTCTGAATTTTTTTCATTCTCGCGATTTTATTCTATGTTTGTTTCTGTTGCATCTTTGAATATCTTTACGTCTTTAAGCATGAATATGTGTGAGTAATTCCTTTAGGGGTTTTGATTGGTGAAACCCTAGGAAAGCTATGATCTTTATTGCTAAAGGTTGTAGAAACGATGATAATAAATAGTTTCGGAATCTGATGCGAATCTTGTCCTGCCACTCCTTTGGAGACATAGGGCGATTATAGGTCGTTCGTTGTGATTTGTGGAATCACCAACTTCCTCTCGTATTCTTGGATGTCCATGCTAGTTATTATCAGATTTTCTTTAATCTATCATGTTCGGTTTTGAAAGCTTCATTCCTAGTGTGAATCCAATCTTGTCCCCGTTTTTTTCTACTTGCTTTATTTCGTGATTTATCATCATCCATTTTCTTATTATTAGTTTTAATTGAATTTCCAACTCCAAATAGTCCGGTTGTGTTAAAAGTTAATGTTTTGATATACCTTGTCTTTGTGGTTCGACCCCCTACTCCACTATACTTGTATAGTTTGTAGGTTGGAATAAATATTGTTTGCATAACCTGTCTTTTAGTTAACGACCTAAAATACTGGTTATCAAGAGGCGGGTTTGGTTATGGCTGTGTAGATTGATAGGGTAGGTTTGGGTTGGGTCTTGGCATTTGAGGGTATGGCCTATTCCCATTCGGCCTAGGAAAACTCCCATTTGCTTGATTGGTGGAGTTATACCTTTGGTAGGAGTTTCCTTGGCTAGAATTTGGATTGAACTGAGGTCTAAAGGGTTGATTGTTGTAAGGACCTTGCTGAGCAAACCCTTGGTTTGGACCACCATACCCCACAGCTGCCACATAATCGGGATTGTACCCGTACCCATCATAGTTCATGACCAGGGTTCCTTCTTGGTTATATCCCCCATAGTTAACAACCGCTACATGTTCAGAATTTGATCCCCCACAATAGGATGTATCATGATTGGTGCCCCATAGATTTTACATGAAAAGGACGTCTCTTTAACCGATGATACATTGGAGCTACCTTGGGCAAATTTGAACTTGGACAGTTTCTTATCCATGATAGCCTCGATTTTTGAACTAATCGTGTCTAATTTGCTTGAATCCATCCCTCCTCTCGGTAATCCATTACCCCTTGCTCCTCCCCAAGAGCTATTTTTGGCAACTTCCTCAGTCTTAGCTTTCACCTGATTGCATGGGACTTTAGAGAGTTGGCCACCAACAGCCGAGTCTCAAAGTGCCTTGGTGGAGTCATTTAAACCATCATAGAAGAATGTATTGAGATAGTTCTCCCCATACTCATGATGGGGGCATGCTCTAATCATTCTCTTAAGCTGACTCTAAGTAGCACTAAGGTTCTCATCTTCCTCTTGAGTGAATGATGCGATTTTCTTACGCCAATCTTGCGTTTGAACTGTGGGATAGAACCTTTCTAGAAAAGTTGTTTTTAATTGAGCCTAATTAATGATTGAGTTTGGCTCTAAGCATTATACCAATCCCTAGCATCACCAGATAAACTCAAATGAAATAAATGCATCCGCACATAATCTAGGCTATTGGGGCATGGAGGAATGAGACCGCAAATATTTGAGAATGCCACCAAGTGTTGGAGAGGGCATTCATTTCTCAAACCATAAAAAGGGGTCTCCTTCACCATCCAAGTGAATTGAGGATGTATGTGATAAGGGTTTAGGGCTATGGGTAACACTACACCTCCTTGAAATTCTTGGGACCTAGGTGTCCCAAATTGACCAAACAATTGTTGGTTTTCGTCCATTGGTGGTGTAGGGGGGTTGGAAGTATTTGGTTGTGATGAGGTTTGGGTTGGAATTCTCTGTTTACTATGTTAAACCTCAAGGTCGTATGGTTCTAGTTGTTGATTTGATCTACGTGTGCTATAGGGCATGCAAACAACACTAGAGACCAAGTATAAGTACTGACAAGCAAATTAAGAAACAATAAAATAAATAAACAAAAATGAAATACACCAAGAGTATAATCTAAACACAACGCCTTGTCCCCGGCAACGGCGCCATTTTGATAACTGTTCTCTTAGGTCATTTAACTAAAAGAATAGTTATACAAACAATATTTGTAAACACCCTAATACTACTACAACTAGTGTAGTGGTAAATCGGGGATCGAACCACAAGGACAAGGGGCGATAGTTTCTAGGCTTGATGCAAAGGGTTTATTTGGAGATTTGATAGAACTATACTAATAACAGAAAAATAAAGCAAGAACTAAAATGATAATATGCTATGGAAGGGAAAACGGGGACAGATCAGCTCCACCCTAGGAAGGACAATCGAACTATCAATACGCTTAATTAGGAGAAATCAGTCAACAATAGATCATGACACTCAAGATGACGAGAGCAAGTTTGTGACCCTATAAATCACATGAACAACCTATAATGGCCCTATGTCTCCGAAGGATTGGCAGGACAAGATTCGCATCGAATATCAATCAATCATCAACAATCTCAAACCCTAACTCTACGCATGAAGAACGAGCTAACCTAGGGTTTCACCAATCAAACCCCTAAGAAAACTACGCACACATAGTAATAAAGACTACGGCATAAACAATGAAAAAGAACATTATTGAAAGAACGAACGATTTGAATGTAATGAACAAGAGAACGAAAAATGAAGATCTATAACAAAACCGAAAACTACTCTATCAAAACTGTAAATAAAGCAACGATAATAGCAAGAGAAATGAAATTCATAAAACAATACTTGAAAGCATTAAACGAAATAAAACATAAAAGAATCAATACCTTGCATAGCATTAAACGAAATAAAACATAAAAGAATCAATACCTTGCATAAATGAAATTGCGTGAACGAAAAAGAACCTGAATCCAAAATACAAAGCTTGAAAATGAGAACAATGAAAGCTGTAAATCTAAACTAAGGCTTAAATTAAATGAAGAGAATTAAATGTGATGTTCTAGGTTGAGGCATAAAAGCTCTCAAAGTAGGCATGAGGGTTATGTACAGAACAAGAGGGTAATATACCCTATGGACCTAAGGGGTAAAACCCTAGAAAAACTCTCGAGCACTGGCTAAATAAAGAACCAAAAATTGTGGGAAAGAAGACCATTCGGCCGAATGGAGTATGGATTCGGCCGAATGAGTGGCCATTCGGCCAAATGAGTATGTCATTCGCCTAAAACAACAGCTTCGAGTTTCTTGGCTCTGTCCACCATTCAGCCGAAGGAGGGCAACCATTCAGTCAAATAGGCCTTGATTCGGCCGAATGAGTGTTCATTCGGCTATTCCTGAGAGCTTGAGTAATGTGCTTGAATCCCTGTCTTCCATTCGACCGAATGGATGTCAGATTCGGTCGAATCTGAACCTGAACCTTGCTGAACAGCTCCTTTGAAGTGTCTAATGACTTCTGGAGTTTATGGGATCTTTGAGAGTGACTTGGAACGCGTGCCCAAGCTATAATATGCACATCTAAACTCTTGATAAGAGTGTCAAAGTCTCAAACACGTCACATTTTACCTCGAAATCACCTAAAATGACCTAAAAACATCTCGAGGACAAGATCAAGGTAAAATCGAATGTAATGTGCATAAAATCAATCTAAAACCTCGTGACTCGACACCAAAATGGGGTTGTAAACGTGCTCTAAAATGAGCACATCATTCCCCCATAGTGGAAAACAATTGATGAATCTTTCAAGGCTTTGGTACGGAAGATAGGAAACTAAGACATGGTTTATGCATGGATGGAATGAATCCTTTTGGTACCTTAAGAAGTTAACATGGCCAGTTTTCTTAGTGATATATAATTTACTTCCTTGGTTGTATATGAAGTTTAAGTATGTTATGTTATCGCTTCTAATATCAAAGTTCAAGTAACTTAGGATTGACATTGATGTTTATATTTCTCCCCTTATTGAAGATTTTCATTTGTTGTAGGATGAGGGTATATCCGTTTACTATGCATACCCTAAAGAGATTTTTATACTCCGTGCCATGTTGTTCTGTACCATTAATGACTTTCTAGCATATGGGAACTTGTCGGGGTATAAGATAAAGGGAAAAATAGCCTGCCTAATTTGTGTAGATGATATGGATTGAACATACTTTCCACATTATGGAAAACATATGTATCTCATACATCGAAGGTTCTTGAATAGATTTTATCCTTATGGTAAGAGAAAGACCTCATTTGATGGTAAATTTGAGCAACGTAGAGCCCCTATACCATTGACTGGCAATGAGGTTTATGACCTTGTGAAAGGAATGTATACTGTGTTCAGGAAACCATAAAACCCAGAGATGCTCAGGGGTTAAGGGAGAAACAATCAATCTTTTGGAAACTTGAGTATAGGAAGTATTTACCCATTGGAAATTGTCTTGATGTCATGCATATAGAAAATAATGTTTGTGATGCCATCTTAGGGACATTGTTGAATATACCTGGTAAGACTATGGTGGTCCTAATATTAGGAGAGATATGCAGACAATGAAGATTCGATCCAAGTTGTTGCCAAAAGACAGAATGCCTAGGAATAGAAAAGGTAGATCCACATATCTTCCTCTGGCTTGCTATACTTTTTCTGGAGTAAAAAAAGGATATTCTGTGAGTGTTTGTATTGGATTAGATTTTCTAGTGGGTATTCATCAAATTTGAAGAACTTTATGTCCATGAAAGATTTGAAATTAGTGGGTATGAAGTCTCATGATTGCCATGTTATGATGCAAGTGTTTCTACCCATTACCATCCGCCATATTTTTCCCAAGCATATTAGGGATTCCATCAGTAGACTATATTTTTTCAATAAAATATAGTAAGGAGCTTGATCCGCCATATTTGGATGAGCTACATGCTAATGTTGTTACGACCTTATGTCAACTAGAGTTCTATTTTCTACTTTGTTCTTTGGTATTATGGTATATCTAGTTGTTCACTTGGTTCGAGAAATCAAGCCATGTGGTTCAGTGTTCCTAAGATGGGCTTATCCTTTTGAGAGATACATGAGTACTTTAAAGAAGAAGGTGAGAAACCCAACACACCCTGAAAGTAGTATAATTCAAGGTATAACCACGGAGGAAGTAGGTGAGTTTCTTGGTGAATTCTTATCTAAGGGGAAAGAAAATAGGCTATTAAAATTGAGGTATGAAGGGAAACAATTGGGTTATCAATCTTTTTATACGCTAAACCCAAGGGATACATTAGATTTTTTGTATAATACGGGGATATAGGTAAATCATTTCCCTTTGGATACATGTCTCATAATACTTTCAACAAAGCCATAAAACTTATATCAATCCAACCATATTTTGCTTTCAATTAAACAACATTGATATGACAGATAACTTGGTGTATTTGGTACATCTAGGATACAACGGTTCCTCAATAGCTTCTCATAAACGCTTAAAAGTACAAGATTGACTACCAAATTGATCCTCAACCCCTTCAAGCATTTCATCTGTTCGATCTTCATCATAAGGGTCATTATCCTCCAATTCATCATCTCCATCATCTTCTTTTTTGGCATCAACATCTTTACCGTCATCAGATTCAAATTGGCCATGATGCTCTAACTCAACATGACGAACACGAATTTAGTTAGAACACGACCCCATGTCATTAGAAGTAGGAGCCTCACCATTCCATATCCATACGTGATATTATTGCCTAAACCCACACAAGATCACATGGTCCCTCAACTCAGATTATCATAATCAACACAAGGGAAACACAACTCATCATCTCCAATGTTATTTTGGTGTTTCAATGCTTAGTATGATTAACATACATCCAATTTTGATCCATAATTTGTGTCATGCCCTCTTTGACATGTAAGAGAAATAATAATCTAATCAACACTCAGTTTATGCATGGTTAGAGATATATTAACCTAAAGGGTCCTCTAGTAGCTTGCCAAATAAGATTAAGCAAACTCCACGATGACCCACAAATACTCTATGGTTTAAGTCACTAAGTTCTTCTAGCAATTTTTGTTCTATACTTTGTAAATTAATACAAATTCTACAGAAAATTTGGTAGAGTTTCCTTTGTAAACACAACATTTTCCCATTTTTGAAAATCGATTTTCGAACCTATTTATATTTATTTAAATACAACCACAACCAACACATAATGCCATTTTACATCTAGCTAGGTAACCTAAGAAATTTCCAATAATAAGTTTAGTAATTTTACATCAAAGGGTGTAAACAATGCCAAACCTAGATAGAGACTATGACTTCAACTACTACTAGGACCGAGGCTTTAGAAAACGAGAATATCACCAAAGAGCTTCCATAAAATGTATATAAGCAAGAAAGATAAAATTTTAGTTTATTCGAACTCCGTGTATAAAATAAAAGAGCAAAATAAGCACAATATAATATAGATTGACTACCTACTATAATTGACCTACACTAGTGGTACATTCCTAATTCCTAAACTTTTTCCATTAAAATATAATATTATTTTCTAATATACCTTTTTATCTCACTTTATCTTCCTTCCTTCCTATGTAGTTTGCAAGGTGTGTCTTAATCTACATAGTTTGCTTTTATAAAGATTTTAGCTAACATATTTTTACCATTCATTTGAGTAGGTTTTTTTGTGTTTTTAGCTTAGTTCTTTAATTAATAGTTTTCCTAATTTTTGAATAGGATTAGGATTTGTTTTCGATTCCTAATTGGAGTAGAATTTGTCTCTAATTCCTAATAGGAGTAGGATTTGTCTCCAATTCCTAGTAGGAGTACGTTGTATCACCAAATCCTAGTAGGAGTAGGATTTCTTGTTTTTTAATCAGTTTTGGAGTCTTGTAGGTTTGTGCTTCCTTGCCTATATAAAGCCACACGCATCATGAATAAAAATCAAAAGTTTTGGGTTGTTCATAGAATTGATGAGCTTGTGTTATCAAGGTTTGTTAAACTAAACATCACTAGTTGTGACTTGTGATATTATTCTAATTGCGATTACAAAGACACCCTCTAAACTTGAGAGATTTGGTAGGTAGGAGTGCTCAAACTATTGTATGAGCCTTACTAGTACTTAAGATTATTGGAAAATGTAACTAGTTGCATCATAGTATTAATCCTTAGAGTTTTAGGTTTCATTCCACCTTTTTCACAAACTCGTGCTCTTTTATTGTCACTATGTATTTAGTTTGATTTTCTTTAGATAAAACTATTCTAGTAGGTATAGGTTCATGTTTAAAATGCCTTTTTTCATGATAGCTCTTAGGAGAAACAATATAAAATGGTACAAAGTATCTATATTACTCGAACTTGGTCAGAAGTGTTTGGAATGTGTCCAAGTATCAGTCATGGTCACGTGTGATTTGGCCTAAATTGAAGTGTCCAAGTCATCCAACTTAGGTATTGGTGAAATGAAGGCTTCGGCCAAATGTCAAACAAGGTAATGTAATGAAAATTTTGCATGGTTTGGCTTAAATGAAATTTCTATACATTTTTGAATGTCGAGTGTCTGACACGAGTATTTGAGGTAATTACGTAAGTGGGTATTCCTCTTTTGATATTTTGGCGGCCTAGTGGGTAAGAAGTTATTGCGTTAAAGGTGTAAGTTATGGTTTTGGTATCAAATTTTTTTAAAGCATTTATCCAATACTTTAAATATGACCGTATGTATCATCAAAGTGTTAGTTTTGCAATCAAGTCAAGTAGGATGATCTAAATGTTAAAATTTTTGAAGTGGCTCTAATTTATTTTTTAGCATGAGATAGATTAATTGAAGAAAGTTGGTAACTAAAATCGAGGGTGGGGGCTTAATTCTTTTTTGAGGATTTCAAAACGAAGACAATGTAAATAGAATTTGAATAATGATATTCTTTGGAAATTTGTGTAAATTACACATTCATCCTTGTATATGTATCGACTGTATGTATTTGTTAAGTATCCAATTGCAATTTTTTTATTTTAAGATAGGATATGATTCATATGATGGAGTGTTTTGCAAATGGAACACCATTACTTGGTATTATATCATGTATTTTTGTATCTAAAATAAGTTTAGTGAGCCTAAATACTTCATAAGTTCGTATCATATCAATATATCATGTAGTAATTGGTGATCAATTACAAATAAAATTTACTATTAAAGCTATTGAATTTAATGACTAAATTTTTTTAGCATTTAAAAATATGAATTAGATGTTTGATAATAAATACAACCTTCGTTTTCTAGAATGTTGCTCAATTACCTTAAATTTAAAATAAGGGAAAGTGAAAAGGAGATCATATATGCTGATACTTTTATGGATAATTCTCATTGATAACCTTATACTTTTTGAAATTTTATTTGGTTAACTGAAAAAATAATTTTATTATTAATAGCCCTTTCTTTTTTGAAATTATTGTGCATGACCTTAATGATAGGTTTTAATAAAATTGAATCTTTTTTTAAGTGACATTTAACCATGATTAAGCATAGTTAGATATTTCAACTAAATTCCCATTCAATTTCTTTTCACACCATCATTCACCTTATTGAATACATTTACAAAAGTTGAATTATGATGTGAATTATGCAATAATTTCAAAAAAAAAAAAAAACTAATATAATTTACCAAAATTAAAATGCTATACCTCTATAGTGTCTTTCCTTCAATTGTTGCCGCTCTTCACTTTGTCAAAAAGAGGATTAACGTTTGAGAGGAGTGTTTGAAAGTTTGAGTGAGTGGATATTTAAAAAGGGATGATAATATGAGAAGGAATTGAATAGAAAATTCCAGTAAAAATACCTAATTGTGCCTAATTATGGTTAAATATCACTTCAAAAAAGTTTTCAAGTCATTAAAGTTATGCACAATAACTTTAAAAAAGAAAATACATACCATTGATTAAATAATTTTTTAAAGGTCAAACTCAGGAAAATGGAGGTAATAAGTGATAGGCTATTTTTTCCCTTTAAGTGATAATTGAGAAGTGTATGGCTTATCAATGATACAGCCTTTTGTGATTAATACTTAAATTAGGAAAAATTGCTGTATTTTCTTGTATGAGTGGGTAAAGTGCTTTTCACTTGTCCTAGGGGCCAATCTTTCCGAGAATTTTGCTGTGTTTAACCGTTTTTTTTCCTTTTCCAATTCAGGAAAAAGGATTTGAACTGGATGGAGAAGAAATTTCAGCTATAATTTTTTGTACACGCTCTTTGCAAAACCAAGCCACAAAAAGGAGAAAACATTGTACATATAGCCAAAGGGATCCTCAAGGTGGAAACATAAGTCACCATAGTTTTCATCCCCTGCAATGTCTTTGCTCAATGGTCTAATTTCTTCTTCAATTTGGGGAATCGATGTGAACTTCAATGGAGGCATTCAACTCATTCATAGGTGCGTAAATAACCATAGAAAATTTAGTCGATCAATTTCTAGGGTTTATGCGGTGTCAAACAACAATCAAACTACTTACAAGATGAATTTGAATGAGTATATGGTTACCTTAGAGAAACCTCTCGGCATTCGTTTTGCCTTTTCAGTTGATGGCAAGGTTTTGATCCATTCTCTTCGAAAAGGGGTCAGTGTTATGATTTGCTGTATTTTCTTAATTTTTTGATTCAAATACATATTTAATGCTTGTTTTCATCAAATGTTTTGTTTTGTAGGGAAATGCAGAGAAATCAAGGATAATTATGGTGGGAGATACTCTGAAGAAGGCATGTGATTCTTCCGACGGCAAGTTTATTGAGATTAAGGACGTTGGTGATGCAAAGTATACAATCTTCTTACTTTCAAACTTTTGTGATCTTTAGGTGTTTTGCCTTTCTGTGTTGTTTTTGATTTTTAAATGGTATGCTCATTTCTATTTCATTTGATGATTATACAATTTGTGAAGTCATGTTATTAGTAACCCCTATAAGAGTAACCCTATTTTAACCTACTATGTGCATATCTCTTACCCCATTCATAAAGTTTGAGTAACCTTATCTATGCATCCAAGTAATGCAGGTCACACCATGCACAATAAACAATTGTGATGTATAATTTGAAAATATGTAGCTTCCAAGTAGCTGCTTCATTGTGTGGATGTTGGGTATGAATTGTAAGGAAAACTAGTTCATTTCTTGTGCAAAGATAAAAATATGAAAGTGAGGGTTTTAAGCACATCATATTCAGGCATAAACAACTTTTTATGCTGAAATCCACCATTCAAATCACTGGTTAAGTTTCTGTTATATCTCTTCCTCTATACATGGGTCTCTTATTTTATCTTTATTTCTCTCCTCTCCTTAAAAGTTGCATCTCCCTACATTGCAATTAAAAGAGAAGGGAGGAAATACTTATTTACAATCATGTGAAGTAAAATTGTATTCAACAGAATTACTCTTATCTTTTATTCACTTTCCAAACACATTTTGTTTTGAAGATGTCGTCCTTATTTAGCTTTAGTATAGAGTACTAAGTAAGTTAGTATAACAAATTTAGTTTAAGAATTTTTTCAAAGTTCATATAAAATTATTTTGGATTAAATTTCCTCATAAATAATATAAGTAAATTTCCTATCAAGGTGGAGTTTTTGAATGACGACCTACTGTTGTTAACGGCATCGTTGTAATTGTAATAAGTCATATATATCTTAATTAAATTATTAATGACGACCTACAACTCATCATAACCAAATTTAAGATTTATCGATATGAAGTTTAAATTACTATGAAACTAAAGACTATCGATCTAGTTTGACTTTATCGACGATTTAATCCATCTATTTACTTAAGGGTAGCTCTCCCTAAGGGGAAACACTTGACCTCTAGGATCGGGAAGTATATCAAGTAGTAGATCCGAATGGATCTTCTGTTAGGTTTTTATTAGTAGGAGCAGCAAACTAGTCTCTTATTTTCTTTCTCTCAACTCAATAGTATCAGAGTGAGGAGTGGTTATAAGAAATAGGCCAATCAAGGTGGTCCCCGATAACTCCTTTCTATTGATAATTACTATTATCCGTTGATCGCTTCCAACACAACTTATTCTTTTGAGGCAAATTCCCAAATGAGGGAATTTAATCTTTCCTTTTCCTTTTTTGTTTTTAAATTGAAAAAGACCATTAAGAGAGGCTTTTAGAGATTGAGATGCATGCTTATCTCTGCTGAACTACGTGTACTTTGTATAGTGATATGCCGGTCATTAGAAGGAAGAACCGCCATAAAAAGATTCCGCATGTATCATTTATGGAAAACTATGCACGAGAGCTAGCAATCCGGACAGTATTGAAAAGGTTCCTAAGACATAGCATAAAAAAGTCACAATATTAAGAAGCAAAGTCCCAGATTGAAGAAGGGGTAAAATTACTGAATGAATAGGAGCTGTGGCTAATACCTAAGGCATAAAAGAAGCACTTTCTATGGGATCCTGAAACCACCAGCCACTCACTATTGGAGCTCGCAACGTTGAATTTTATTCCTAGTTGATCCTTACTAATCCATATGATTATAAGTTAGCTACTTTCCCAGAGGGAAATGGAATTTCAGAATAGAAAACACTTATGGAATGGGATTTGGGGAAAGCCTTGCCGTAGGTGCGTACGTGAGTGAGCTTACTAGCGCTAGTCTAGTTCATGTTTATGGGACTAGGTTGCTCGGCTTGCATAGGTCTTACAGGTATAGTCAAGGTACAACTTTTCTAACTTGAAAAGAAAGTTTTTCTTTCCTTGAGATCTGACTTTCAGCCCTTGACTAATGACATAGTTGAGCTCTTTCTATCTGGTGAGATATCTGCCTTCTGTAACTAGAAAATTTTCCTTGTTAGGACTTCTTCATCTGCCTATTTCATAGTTTATTTTCAATTTTAGATCAATGGTTTTTGCATATTTGTTTTGACCAAAGTGAAAAGTCTGTTTGGTTGGCATCAAGACATGGGGAAGTTGAAGGGTGTGGAGTTGTTTGGTTTGAAAAAGCATGGGAATTCACTCCTCCCATAAGGCTTTATTTCTCTTGAGATATATAAAGTTACTTATCTAGGTCTCTCTAGTCCCTAGATAAGGGAAACTTCCCATATTCAACCAAATAACCATTTCCTTGGAAATGCACCTATGTTGATAAAACGATAAAACAACCTGGGAATTATTATTTGCTATGTTCAACCAAATGAGCACTCATGTGAATTTACTTAGTTCCCCTATCTTTCTCGCATTTAAGAGTATCACTAGACATATCTAATGCAAATAACAGAATATTGAGGGATGTGGATAATGTCTTGCTGCTTCTTTTTTGATCAACTAGGATCCTCATAATTATTGTTACCCTTCCTAATAGTGTTTCCCTTGGAGTGAAGCCAAGAGTTTTCTCAATAGCAAAGAACGTGAGAAAAAAATTGGAGGGATAATGTGTTTTTGCGTCAGTTCATGTAATTGAGAAAAGTGTTTTATTTATAGCTTAACATATTATGCAACTGTAATGAGTTTATTGTTGGAAGTTTTTTTGTCACATGCTAACTAAATTTGGAATTTTTCTATATCAATGCCTATAACCATGTACTTGGAAACAATACCCATCTTGTTTGTGTTATGAGCAATAACTTATCAGTTACTTTAGTCCCTATGTTATTCATGGCTTGATTCTTATGTGGTTTTGTCAGGAGTATGATCAAGGAGAAAACTGGATCTTTTAGCCTTGTTCTTGAGCGACCTTTCTCACCTTTCCCCATAGAAGAGCTACTTTCAATGAATGACCTTGATATTCTGTTCAATAGAGGCCGTGTCCCTGTAGCCACATGGAGCAAGACCCTTGTGGCTTCATTTTTGCAGGGTTCTAGTGAGAATAATGGGAATCCAGGATTTGTAGTGTTCTCTTCAAAGTTTCTTGTATCACGTGCATGGAAGATGCTATCCAATCCAAATGGAAATGGCCATCCACTTGTACAATCAAACACTTCTTTAACACCACTTACCCAGCTCATTTGTATTTCTATGGAAGAAGATTCCACTGATGCTGTATGGGCTCATGGAAGCTTTCCTTTAGGTGAATACACTAAAGCAATTGATCGTTCCAAGGGAGAAATATACTATAACCATTCTCTTGGTATGCAGTACAGCAAGGTGTGTTGTTTAGGTACCCTCTTTAGTGCAACTTTCTCTTTCTTTTCCCCTTCTCCCTTCTTCTGTCCTCTTATAGTATTCTGTGCTTCTAAAGACAAAATTCATAAATAATCCCAATTTGGCCCGTCTTATCAAACTTTGCCTCAACTAAAGATATCCTAACTTTGGATATTTTATTAGGTTATTCTTTTTTGTGTCAAAGAAAACAAAATTTAAAAAGCACCGAATTGAAACAAATTCCCATGGTAATCCCCCTCACAACCAAATTATTTGGAGGCTTCTCTTTACTTATTCCTAAAGCAACTTTATATGATCAAAACTATTTTTATTGACAGATCATTTTGATTTTGTGAATGTTCCCCTCCAAAGAGATTACTCCAGTTCAGGTTAATTTAATAATTTAGAATGTTGGCCGAAGTTGGGATTATTTAATAATTTAGATTATTCTAGTTCAGATTAAATTGCTCACAAACTTATACAAAGAGGGTTGTCTTGCCCATACCTATTTCGAGTTAGTTCCAAACTTGATTTCTTGTATTATTTTGGTGATGCTATTTATGTATAATTTTTTACCATTTCGTAATAATGACATTAATTAGAAAACTTTATGTTAAGCCAGGGATTATTACTTAGCGAAATCACAATTTTATGATATTTCTAGACTACAAAAATCCCTTTTGAAATTCCCTCCGTCCATCAACAAAGTTCCCATTTCTCTGTTGACTTATCTAGTACTAGACAGGTTTTGTTACTTGTAATTAATTACTTATTTATTCATATGTTTGTGTTTCTTTCAGATTACTGAACAGTTATTTGTTGGTTCATGCATACAAACAGAAACTGATGTAGAGGCTCTAGCGAGTTTGGTGAGTGCTATTGTTATTATCAATATGATTTCTCTAATTGGTAGAAGGAAGTTATGTATTTATGTTGTTACTAACTTCTGAGGAGCATGAACCAGGGAATCTCAGCAGTCTTAAATTTCCAGAGTCCAATTGAAGCAGAAAACTGGGGAATCAACTCTAATTCCATCAAGGAGTGTTGCCAAAGATGCAACATTCTGATGATCAATTACCCCATAAGGTGGGGCTTCATGTCATAGATGACTCTTTCTTATCTTGATCTTGACTGATGTTTATTAATATGATTGCCGTAAGTTTTTCCAAATACTAGTGAGTCTCAGCTCACTCTCAAGCAGTCTTTTTGCTTTCATCTAAATTTTCTTTCAATAACCTAGTATGATTTTGTAAAATAAAAATTTTATATAGTAATCGATTCCTGATTAGTTATGGATTTTTTTTGCAACATTGCAAATAAAGGATGGACGTCGTATTTGATCAAGTGGATTCCCTTGAAGTCATGCCAATTAAGAACTACCTTTACCATGTATTTGTCTTCTACACTTGCACAATGTGCATGGTTTTTTTTTCTTTTTGTTATTTTAATCATTTTTTATAATGGTTTTGTAGGGAAGGAGACTCCTTTGATATGAGGAAGAAACTGCCTTTTTCCGTGGGCCTCTTACTACGCCTGTTGAAGAAAAATCACCGGGTGTTTGTTACTTGTACTTCAGGCTTTGACCGTTCTCCAGCATGTGTTATTGCATATCTGCACTGGATGATGGACACATCGCTGAATGCAGCTTATAATTTTGTCACTGGATTGCACACGTGCAGGCCTAACAGGTGCTTAATATAAAGATTTCAATCATAAGTTATCTTATAATCCTCCAATGTCACTTAAGTCATCCGACGATTGCTCCCTTTTCCTTTCTCCTTGATCTTTGTTTTTTTCAGTGCTCCACAATTCTCTTTTGCCCAGGGGGCACAGGGAAGAGAATACAAAACAGATATTAATTGTTTGGTAAGCTCTGCCATTCAAAGACACTGACGCACGGGCATCAAATTATTTATATCAAAGAGGGTTGATGGAGGTAGATAAAGGGCAGGTGAGGTAGGATCTGAGGTTTCTTGAGTGGATAGTTTATCACACTATTAATCACTGACTTTGGACAGTCACTTAAAATGAAGACAGACTATTTATGACATTGTTTACTTTTATGATAATTTCCATTATCTGCTTCCTTCCTTTTCGCTTAACATTTATTTTAGGCTGTGCTGCTAGGCAAATTTGTGTTTTAACAAAAAAAATCTGAATGCAGGCCTGCAATAGCTTGGGCAACGTGGGATCTCATAGCCATGGTAGAAAAAGATAGACATGACAGGCCAGCAACCCATGCTGTGACATTTGTCTGGAACGGACAAGAGGTAATTATTTATTATCCCTGGGCTCTTTGTTGTCTCTCTTGTTGCTGTCTGTAACTCTAAATTCACATTTTATCATATAGTTTATGACTATACTTTCGTTGATTTGTTTTTGATGGCAGGGTGAAGATGTGTGCTTGGTTGGGGATTTCACTGGTAATTGGAAAGATCCAATTAAGGCAGTGCACAAAGGAGGTCCAAGATATGAAATTGAAGTTCGACTACCGCAAGGGAAGTAAGTACAAGCTCTTGTATCAAATATTGTCTGAGTTTAGGATTATCATT
Source organism: Dysphania ambrosioides (assembly GCA_026401315.1). Taxonomy (NCBI): domain Eukaryota; kingdom Viridiplantae; phylum Streptophyta; class Magnoliopsida; order Caryophyllales; family Amaranthaceae; genus Dysphania; species Dysphania ambrosioides. Next base: position 8,168,285 of record CM048662.1, read on the forward strand.
GAGATCTGCATCAGCAAATTGGCTTAGCTTTAGTGCCATTATATTTATGCATCTGAAGTTTGGAATTAGTAAAGTTGGGGTCAGAAAATGAAAAATAGACAGCTGCAGTGTTGTACACTGTGCCACCCCAACATTGCTGTTTTGGCCTAGTAACCGTGGTCTGATTATGGAGTCTGCACTGGATATGTGACTAGGCAGTAGGACATAGTGGGTCTAGGAGACCTCAAAGCCACTAATTGGCCTCCAAGTTCATTATGTCTAGAGTGATATTCATGGCCATCTCAAGTGATATGGGATTTTTGAAATAGGACCCTTAAATGTTGATAAGAACTACAATGTTCATTGCAATAAAAAAAAATTAAAAAAAAAAAAAAGAAAATTGGTTTTGTTTGTAAAAATTCTTACAGGGGTTATTAAAAATTTCAAGCTTGTAATTGACCATGTAATTGCATATTGAGAAATATTGTCTTTGGGTTTAAATACTTAAGTATAAGTAAAGACAATTATATTGAAATATGTATTACTCCGAACATATTAGGATGAGATCATTGTTTTTCAATCAAACATGGGGAGAGAAAGCAATTCAAATGGGAAGTAAAAAAAATAAATGTCAAATGAGGAGGAAGATGAGCTTGAACCCTTTGTCTCAAACAATTCGTTCTCTCTCACATATGCTCTGCCAAACTCTTTTGGAGCTGTTAGACTTTAATTTTAGTTTAGCCTTTATGAGGAGTGGAGAATGGGGGATAAACCAAAAAATTGTTAATAGACAGCATTGAAAGAAAATCGATCCAGCAACCTATGCGTCCCTGCTTGAACAGGTTGTTAGCCGGAGGTGATTTATATCGATGGTTAGACCAACATTCCTAATCTAAAATCAGAGCACCAGTTGAGGATCAAAAGGAATAAAGCACAGCGGATTTATTTGTTGGAGGGATTCAAGTTGAGAAAAAGGATTGTATAAGGGTTTCACTTGTGGTTTTCAGTTGACTCCAAATATTAAAAATATATTTAATTATGGTAATTTGTTCTTTTACGTCATCATCCGTGTCTAAAGTTGGGACAGGTCCTTGTGTCTAAAACTTTTAGCTTTGTCAATCCCAGAACTCGGATACATGGTTTCTTTCTGGAACCCATCTTTTACAAACCAATGTTCTGCCTGAAACTCGAATATAAGATCTGTTTCTGACACCCCTATCCAAGTAATATATACATATGTTGATATTGGATCTTATTGAGCTTACAAATTAATGCTGCTAGAATCTTCTGATTCTGTGGTTGTTGCTTGAAAACTAAGAATGCTTATGAGAAATATTTTTTTGGTTTGGGATAGGGTGAAGAGAAGAGATATCATATTGTGAGATGAGAGTGTATGTATTCAATATATGTAGATCTAAGGAGGAGGCTTGGGTTTTGCCACTTCTGCGTTTGAAAAACACTTTGGCGGGGAAGTGTGCGGCATTTTCTACAGCTGGAGCCTGGTTCTGTATTGCATAGAGTGATATGGAGCAGATAAGTGCATCAACAGTTCCTTACACCAGCCCTTGGAAGTTTGAGAAGTTATTTCTCGTTTTTATGCAAGGTTATCTACAATCCCCTTGGCCAATCATTTTAGGAAATCAAGTTCTTGTAGAACTCTTAACATGAATAGTATGAAAAAATCTTAATCCCTAAAGGATTGGTTCATAGATTTGCCATTCCCTTGGAATAGAGCCTAGACTTTTGATGTACTTCTTGACCCTGTCTTTAGTATCTTTACTTTCCTTATTGAATGAGTATTCTCTGTAAATTTTTGAAAGTTTGTCAATTATTACCTAGTAAATTTGTGGCTTTGTAAATACTACTTTTTATTTTCAATTTTGTGAATTACTACCTTATAAACATACATAATATTGAAATTGATACTTAGTTATACTTGTTGGTGAATTTGACCTGAAAGTGACGTCATTAAAAAAGGCTAACTTTTCCTTTAAACAAAATTTTTTAGTGTTGGAAGAATGATAGTTTTTATGGATCTTTTTACAGGACCATGACCCATCTATATCTGTGTTTTTACTCTCTATTCACTGTCTTAAGGTATTACTACAAGTACATTGTCAATGGCCAATGGAGGCACTCAATGACCTCGCCAACAGAAAGAGATGAAAGTGGGAATGTTAATAATATTATTATAATTGGCGATACAGCCAATGTACGGCCTTCTGTGCAGCAACAAAAAAAGGTGGGTTATTTTTTTCCCCATTTGTATATATTTGGTTTGTTTTTTTTATCCTAGGGCTATGCCATGATCACTATGAACCTTTTATGGCTGTTGGTTTTGAGCTTTGAATTTCTCTAGGGCTACACAACCTCAGTTATACGTTTGAACTTCCTTAGTTTTAAATAATGACCCTAAGGCACTAGGCGAGTCTGGCCGTCTGGGTAATTTAGGAGAGGGAAGTGTTTTCATCATTTAATTGAAGAGAGAAACTAGATTACTAGACCCGAAGCCCTAGCTAGAAAACCTATCCACAGAAGGCTGCTCCTCTGCCGCCCATCGTTGCTAGAAATAGCCAGCCGTGAGCTGAATTAGAGCTTAGGCGACTGTCGATCAATTTCATTTGTATTTTACTTTTTTCATTTTTTTTCCATCCTCATTTTTCTGTTCTTGATTTTATTTCCATTACTCTTAAAGTTTTAATCTCTTTTTTCTGAAATTTTTTCTTTTAATTTTTTTTTTAAAACAATCCCTCTTTCTCCGAATTTTCTGCTCTTTTGTATTTCTCAATTCTCTTATTCTTCTATTTTTTGATACTTTTGGTGCCCCTGGCACACAAAGGTGCTTGCCTTGGCCTTATGCCTAGGCTCCATGGACCATTTACGCCTTAGTACCCCTTTTAAAACTAAGTTAACCCCATATATTTTTAATTGATTGTTCTGATTTTAAGGTGGACAAGAAGCAGTTTTGTGGTCAAACCCCTCTCCCCCTCTTCCCCTCTTCCCCCCCAAATTCACACACACTCTTCCCATACATATTGCTTAGAAAGAAGGAAGCATTAGTTTTGTTTGCATGAAAGTTTATATTGTTGGGTGAAGTTTTAGCATTTGATTACGAGAAGGTTGTTGGTATCTAACTGGGGTTTTTTGTTGGGCATTTAAATCTATCTACTTGTAGCTGAGGCCATCATCTATATCTTTGACACATTATTAAAGGAGCCTTATATTTAGCAACTAATGTTGTTCGTACGTACAGGATGCTAATATTGTGAAGGTCATTGAGAGACAACTGACAGAAAATGAGCGCTTCATGCTGGCAAAAGCAGCCCGCTGCATTGCTTTTTCTATATGTCCAATCAGATTAGTGCCCAAGTAGTATCAACTCCTCAAAGGACAGTTTTGGAACCCCTTAAACAAGCTTGAAGGGGAATACATTAGCATGAAATGCATAATTTGTGGAATGTAAATCATCAATGTGACAATGGGTAACTTCACATTTGCACGAAGTTGGTTATACACTTATAATACAAGTGCACTGTAATATTATATCAAGGATCATATTTCTTTGTAGGAAACGGGAATTTGGAGGTTTCTATGTGCCAACTTTGGGCTAAAGTTATTAAAGCCAATTGTACGAAAAGTAGGAACTAAATACATGAAGTTCATGACCTTTGATATATAGACTAGTATTTGCCCTCTGGGTCATGCCTTGGATCAGTTGTTTTAATTTTAGATGCTTCCATATCATCTCAAATCTTTAAAAGCCATTATCGTGTATATAGTCAATTATAAATGGGAAACTTGAAAATACATTGTAGTATCTTTGGAATTAAGGGAAAAAATATGTTTAGAACTAATAAATTAGTAAATGTTAATATTTTGTATATTTTTGACACATCAACTAATGTATATTGTTTAGTAACAATTTTTTGTAAAAATCTAGTGACGCAAAAATTGAGATTTCATGAAATATATATTATGTAAGTTATGGTAGATTTTATGTAAATGCTGAAGCTCGAGCGGTATGTTCTCTTTAATTTTTTTAGGAATATAGTGGACAATCATTTAGAGTTCATTGATGGCTCAATGGGTATTATTATACACTAAAAGAGAGGGTGGATAATCAAGACTTTTAGATTAGTTCTTTTTGTTCAAAAACAGAGAGGGTGGTTTTGTTATGGACCTAAATCCAATTTTTTATAAATATTGATTGATTGATTTTGGCGAATGGGTAATCTACAGTCATCCCGCACTGAAAATCTTGAGAATTGACCTTTTTGTCGTTGCCATATGTTTGCTATATCTTGGAGTTATATTTTCCTAATTACTAAGCTGGCAATGTATGATAATGTATGATTGCTCAAGCCTCTTAGTCAAATGAGTTTTAGATGGTAATCATCTTAATATTGTATATAATGAAACTAGTATAACACATGTGTAATTGTACAACTTTAGAAGTTAACAACTAATATGTAATTATGTAATTTAAATAGGTGATAATAAAATATCAAGTTCTAATTCGGAGTAATTTATGTATTCGTAACAAAAATCTAACATTATTAGTTGAGTTGAAAATTGAAAGTTTACAGTTTATGGTGTAATAACTAGAACAATAAACTACTACTTCAACATATTACTCTTATCTACTTGATTCGTTGATTTATCACGAGTAACTATTGATTATATAAGAGATAAATTACTCCTATCTTTTTTACCCATTTATTACCCCTTTATAATTTTTAGCAAAAATTGATGGGAATAATCTAACATTTGCTCGATTTTCTTTTATTAGTCCAACCTTTTATTTATTTATGAATACACCTACTTTTGGCCACTCTTTGCTTTCACTAAGTCAGTTTATTAGCTACCTAAATAGCAAGTGGATTATATGGTGACGTAGCATAGATACAAAATTGTGTCTCCCCACGTAGCGGTCCGATGACGAAACAACCATGACGACCGGACTTAGGTTGGGTCGAGACTAAGTATGTGTAAACCTAAAAAACCTCAAAACAGAACCCTCGAAAGTCCTCAAACAAAAACACAAACCCGAGCCCAAGACCCTTACTTTGGCCCAAACACAAAACCCAAGTCACAAAATCACCTCATCCAAACACCAAAAACAAACCTCATATCTGTGCAAAAGCAGAAGCTCGGAGCACAATTGCCTGACATATGGAGCAGCATCAAACGCCAACTCAAAGCGACAAACACAGCAGGGCATCCAACACTCACCTTGGGCATCAAACACCGAACCTTGGACGTTTGACGTCCAACTTTACTCCAGCTCAGCCTCTCCACTACTACTTTCCAGCTCAGCCTCTACAAGAGTCTGATACACGACCTCAACATTTGGCGCACATCCCATGAGCGTAAACCAAAAGCACTATTGTCCCATTTAAAGTCTCTCTTCAGCCGAGCAAAAGATTCCTCCTTGAGCGCCTGACGCAAGGACTTGGCGTTCGACACTCAGAAACCCGACTCTTGTTAGCCTATAAATACCCTCTCATTTGTTGAGCAAAGGGTTGACTTTTCTCCAAATCTTAAGGGTTGTCACTCTGCCAAAATATACTCCTAACATACTCTCAAACACAACCAAGGCCTCTCCAACATCCTTCATACATTCCTAGGATCAATCAAAGCATATTTTGACACAATTAAGCAAGGAAATCTTACCCTTCAACACATACTCAAGCGAACACGCAAGCAAAAGGACTCTCCTCAATGGTAAACACCGAGGACCCCACTTAATCTACTCTTTTTCTTTATGCACTAGTAAAATAATATTCGATTGCGACTAAAGAGTTGCGGCGTAAAACCAAAAAAGCCATAAATTAATATCGGATATTATTAATATGCGGCGTCAGTTGATTAGACCCGCCATAATTTAATTCTTACACAACTAATAAGCAACGTCAGTTGCTTATACCCGCTGCATATTAATTCGAGACTTAATAATATGCAGCATCACTACCATAGACCCTCCGCATATTTATGTCACTAAAAAAAACCCCCACGACTGCTTCATTGTTTCATTTTGCAAAACCTAGCTCTACTTCACCTTCAACGCCGGTGAATACAACATCAAACCCCACCACCAACCTTGCTCTACTTCGCCACGAACCCCGCATTCCACCGGAGCTACTTCGCCACGAACCCCGAGCAAGTAAGGGTCAAATCCATAGAGAATGGCTTCAAATAGATACCGAACTCTGGTAGTTTTCCTACAAGATTTCTCAACTAAAGAAAGGGTTAATATTAGATCTAACTAAATACTAGTTCGAGGTTCTAAAGGACTTAAATTATGAAGGTAAAGTACTAGAGGTTCAAGATTCAACACCAATTCCTAAAATGAAAATGATAAAGTTGGGAATTAGACACGATATGCGATTATATGAGGTCCACTAACTTGCTATTAATCTATGAATCGAATTAAACATGATCTAAGGAAGGGATTTCAACCAGGAACAAACCTCTTGGTCATCTTCAAGGAAGGGCTTTACAATTAGGATTTCTCACCTAATCGTATTCTAAAGCATCCAAGTAACACAATAAACTCGAACCAACAATTAATAGCATGCAAGTTAACAACATTGAACATCAAGTCACCACCTAAATCTTCATTTCTTAATGTCTTTGACCTAGGAAAGAAATGGAAGAAATCTAAATGGCCAATCTAGACTCCAACCCGAACTCGACATTAAGTTTCACATATATCATTAAGAAACCAACTTCATACTTTAAACATCACCCATGGTCGGGATTGAGTTTTTACCCTATCCCCTAACTAATCTAACACTACTCATGAATAGTAATAGAAAACATTGAATAATCAAAATAACGAGACATACTAGCAAAACAACTAATAACGATGAGAAAACTATAATAGATACTAAAAATAATCAAACATAAATGAATGAAAATAGAAAATAAATCGAAACTATGAAATATAAAACAAGAGAAAGTGAAAGAAAATACTGATATATTAATATGGAATTGATGTCTAACAATCGATGATTGCAAAGCCAATGAAAGTGCGCTATCAAAATTTACGAGAAATCTAAAGTTTTATGGAAGAACAATAAAGTTAACCCTAAACTATATCTCTAGGCCTAAAACTACTACTATTCGCTATCTCTCCTATGTCCCCTTTCGTGGCTTTTTTGCTTCCTTTAATTCCCATAGAAGAGTTAGAGTTAGGCATGGAACTGCTGAAAAACAAACTGAGTGGGAGCTTAGTACAAAGTCAAGCTCCCGCTTGTAAGGGCTCAACTCTGGTTCTAGTAAACTAAGCGATCGCTCAATTCAACTTTGAGCGGCCGCTTAAGCTAATAAGTGATCCCTTGGAGATCACTTGATGTCCACTTGTAGCTCTCTACCTGTTCACTCCCATTGAACTGAGCGGTCGCTCGTGACAGAGTAAGCGCCCGCTCAGGTCTCTTTCTCTAGAGAGGCCTCTTGGTTCAAATTCTGAGCAGACTCTTAGCTTTTCTTCTCGGCTTTTCTTCTCGGATTTTCCATCATACATATCCATTCTTCGATTCTCATTCTACAGCTCATTATATATATACGTCAAGAAATAAAAACACGCAAAAAATGATAACGGGAAATCAAGGAAAACGGGACAAAAACACGAGAAATGCTCCTAAGCCTAAATAATGCACAAATTGATGAAAAATAGGATAAAATAGGATGAACTCGTACCAAAAAGAGTAAAAAACTCTACTAAGATGATACAAATGAGTGACGTAAAGATCATTCATCAATGATACTAAGAAACGAGCCTTTGGACAACACTCAAATTTCCATTTAAGCATGATGACCACCTAAGGTTTTTCTCAAAAAAAGGTTAAATATTTGAGAGAGTCTAGAGAGGTTAAAGATGTTCAAACCTCCTCATTAAAAGATTAACTAAAGTGTAAAATAATAAGAAGAATAAGATTGGAGATGCAATACTAAAAAAATGCAATGGTAAGGGCACTATACCTTAGAGTTAAAAGGAGACCATCATATGAGAATGGACATAATCCTTGAGGACGATACTCAAATTAAGAATTTTGAGGATTAACCTAGTGATGGAAGGATGTTTCTCTTTGTCAATTACATCATAGGTGAATAAGTGGTTATTGATAATGAAAGTATGTGAGTTGATCATAAGAGTTAATCAAGAGTGATGTCTCTTTAATTGGTTGATTAAGTCTCATCAAAGTACATAAAAACTAGTAAAGAGTTCATGTAGAAGGAGTTTACATCCTCTAAACTTATCATATATAAGGTAACTCAACTTGAACCCATGAGTGGATGAAAACCACTAGAGATCAAGATGAGTGGTAAATGGAGTAGAATTAAACAAAGAAATCAAAAGAAATGTATATTTAGAGGGATCCTTGGTTAGTTAACATAAAGATGAATTCTTTACTTGAGTCTTAGTTGAGTACTAGGAGTTAAGTTTCTTTGGGTAAAGAGGCAATGATTTTCCTTAGATTAAGCCATGGTTAGGATAAAGGATTCTTTGAGTATGTTTAAGGAAGGAATTTGGAAGAGTAACAGTGTTTAAGCTTTGGAAATTTTTTGAGGCATTTATAGGAAAAGAGGATTGTTATCTAAGTGATAAACGCTGAGTTTGAGTGTCACCCTAAAGGCATCTTTTGCTCAATTGCTTCAGAGGTTACTAGGAACCAGGAGCGTTATTATGGTGGTGCTTAGATTTAGGGCATTTGATGCTATGCTTGGGCATCCAAAGCTGAACTGGGTGTATGACGTCTAAGATCCTAAGTATCTGGTGCTAAGTTTAGGTGTTATATGTCCTTCTCTTAGGTGCCTAATGTTGAGTTTCAGCATTAGTGCTCTAAGAATTTTTAGCTTAGGACTATTTTTTAGGCTTACTTAATGATTATGCATGTGTTTTAAGGTTTTTTGAGTTTTGTGTTTGAGCTAAAGTGGGGATTCGGGCTCAATTGTGTGTGGGGCTTTTGTGGTTTTTAGTTTAATTAAGAGCTTTTTGGGATTTTGCAAATTGAACCTCGAGCTAAACTAGGTCCAACTTCAAGGGTCAATTCATCATGAGACCATGACACGGGGAAACACAAATTTCATGTCTATAGAATCCCCCACTAATGAGTCTTGGATAATACAAAGGTTAAAATTTACAACTCAAATGGAGAAGGAATTCGAGATGCTTAAAGAGTTGGAGTTAGGATTGGAGTTATTTTGTCCCAAAATGGAAGACCCAGTACTAATTTCAGTGAGAAGTTAAATAAAGCTTAAACGAAGTATTCCATGTATGATAAGGAGTACTATACACTTAATCGAGCTTTGGATCATTGGAGGCATTATTTGATCCCAAAGGAGTCTATTATTCATTTGAATCATAAGGCTTTAAAGTATTTGCAAAATTAATTAAAGCTCTATACAAGACATACTCAATGGGTTGAATTCTTTTAATTATTTAACTTCATGATCAAGCACAAAAAAATGAACAAGGGAGTTGATGCACTAATCAAAGTTATTTGCTTTTGAATTCCTTGAAAAATTCTCCTATGAGCTTAGAAATGTTGAAGGGATACTATGAAGATAATCTAGAATTTGGAGACTTGTATTCTAAATGTCAAAAGCAAGAAAACGACGAGTTCTAATTCTTTGAAGGCTTTTTATTCAAGGGAAACCGATTAAGCATTCCCAAGCATAGTTTTCATGAATTCTTCATTAAAGAAATACATTAATGAGGCTTAGCTAGTCACTTTGTCATAGAGAAGACGAGTTCTTCGATGGCTTAATATTTCTTTTGGCCCAAAATGGTGCGTGATGTAGAATTTGTGGTCAAGAGATGCCTACTTGTCAAAAGGCCAAAAGTCATTCATTACCTTAAGGAATGCACACGCTTTTCCCCGCACCACCATCTTCTTAGGAAAATGTATGTCTAGAATTTGTTGTGGGGTTACCAACGACTCTATGCAACAAGGACTCTCTCATGATAGTGGTGGAATGTTTTTCTAAAATAGCTCACTTTGTTCCATGCCATACTACTTATGACGCGGACCAAATTGTAAATCTCTACTTCAAGGAGGTTATCTGTTTACATGTCATTCCTAGATCCATGATTAGTGATCGAGATTCCAAGTTTTGAGTCACTATTGGCTTCCACTTTGGAAGAAGATGGGAATGAAGCTGAAGTTTTGTACTTTAAGTCACCCCCATATCGATGGGCACACTGAAGTAACTAATAGGACCCTTGGGTAGTTTCTTAAAGAGTCTAACCATAAAGAGCCCAAGACAATGGGAGGAGATGCTTCCACATGTTGAGTTTTCTTACAATAGGGTGCCTCATAAAACTACAAGCCTAAGTGTGTTTGTTATGGTGTATGGTTTTAATCTATGCACACCTATTTACTTGGATCCATTTTCTACTTACACCAAATTCAACATGGAGATAGAACAATAAGCTTTAGAGATAAGAAACTTCATAAAAAAGGTCTATGATAAGATTAGCAAGGTGAAATAAGTGAAACTTCAAATTGATAAGAAGAACAAGAATGTGCAACACGAAGTGGGAGACTTAGTTAGGTTTCATTTTCATAAAGACTATTTTCATAAATTAAGTTTGAGGTCATATTGTCCCTTAAAGGTACTTCAAAAGATCTATAATAATTCTCACAAGAGAGAGGAGACTTGTTTTAGCTACCTTTAATGTTGTTGATTTGAACGCATTTCATGAAGCTGATGAAGATTTGCCAAGTTTAATGGTAAACTCTTCTCAAGAGGGGGAGAATGTTGGAGATAATTGTAGCTCATTGATTCTCCATAAGGATCCTTTCATCCTTAATATAGTGGATTCTACTCTAAGTGAAGTGGTGCACATTTATTCAGCCCATTTGGACCATGGGAAGTCTCTTACCTTGATTTAATAGTTTTATTACATTTAGCTCATTTCAAGGAGTTTGTTGTTCAGAATCTATAGGAGGAATATAATGAACATGATTTATGGTAAAAGCAACCTATTTAGAGGAGTGTGATTAGTTTGAATTTGAAGAAATGGAAAATGAATTCAAATTTGAAGAAATTATAGTTATTGTAACTAAATCCTTATCTTTAGTGTTTAGCTTATTTGGATTAAAATTTTTATAGCCTATTTTTTTGCCAAATCTAGCCAGCATTCTTGTACTATAAACATACATTGAATGGATTAAAAAGAGAAAAACTTTTGTTAAACAAAATTATTTCTTTAAGTTTTATACTTGTTTTTAAGCCGAAAAACTCTGGAGTGAATTTTTGTACAAAGTTCTTTGCTAACTCAACTTGTCACATTGGGTTGTGTTCTTAAAAGAAAATTCATGACTACTTAGTGGTGTATCTGTATCTAAGTGATTACAATTCATTGTCATACTATCCCATTTTCATCCTTAACAAAAAAAAAACACAAGAACAAGCCTTAAAACTGAACACCCAAAACCCTAAATAGGATTTGAGGAACTTTTCTTGAGTCTAGCTTGTATAATTTGACTTGATATCCTAATTATACAATAGGCAACATATGTTCGCTTATTTGATTTCCACATACACTACTATGGACATGATTCATTACATTTTTGACCTCTTCTTTACCGGTGAACCTCAAATGAATACCCTCAGGATTGCGCTTGTATAGTTGATTGCCTTAAGTGATAAAGTGAGCTTCTTAGATTCTTAATGCTCTTTGATCCTTCTTGGAGGAGTTTGGAGGGTACTCCTTGTTTTACACATATTTTAGGAGGTCAGTGTACCAGGGTTCACCATCATCTATGTATTGTTAAGAACATTGACATGCGCTGCTTTTGACCACCTTTCAATGGTGAAAGGCATTCTAGTCTTGTTGGAAGAAACTTTAATCATTGATGCAAGTCGAGCTAGTGCATTGACAAATTGGTTCTCATCTTTGGTTAAATATGTGAACTCAATTTCTAGAATTTGCTATGCTAACTATTTAAATTAAGCTTGGTAAGGGCAAGAATTTCACTAAAAAATTTCCATCTTTTAAAGATCTAATTGATTATTAAGGTGGTATCACTAAAATCTTGAAAACCTGGACGCCTAGTGAGATTACAGCTTGAATACCAGAATGATACTTCATACTTTGTAGAAGTATCGATTGCCTCAAATTCGAGTTTGACAGAGATGGGTGTGTGCTTATCTTTTATTTGAAGACACTAGGAGTATCCCTGCATGTTGTATGGTGTTCCCAATGGGTATCTATACAATTAGGTTGTAAAGGATCAAGTATGAAGCCTGAACTAATGCACAAGTCATGCAACAATTCAACGTTTTCACATGTGCCCTAAAGCTGACTCCATGCAATTCTCTAATGTTTCAGCAAGTTTACAATTAATAGTAAATGGTGAATTTTCAATCCAAAACAACAACAATCTATGCATGAAAGTGCAAGAACCCTCTCAGCAATATCACGGATCAAACACCGAGTCAAACTACAAGGATTCAATGTGAAACCCTTATAAAACCTCACGAATTCCTATAACTAAGCCCTAAGACAATTCCTAGCCTTTTCTCTCTTAATCCACAAAATTCAATAAATTAAAGCAAGAAATGGACGAAATTGAACTCTATATACCATGCACTTTCAAGAATAATCATCAAGTAACCAACTTGTAGTATCAAACCAAACTAAGAACTAAATAAGGATAGATCAAATGCACCAATTACTCACAGAAATCCCTAAGCAAAGTTAGCTTTGGGCACCCTTGTTGCTTTATAATACAGATTCACCACCCAAAGTTCTAAGATTTTCGAAATCACCATTCAACTTACCAAGGTTAAAATTGTAAGGAACACAAATGCTCACACACACGTGCAAAACAAAAACAAAATAGGTGTTTTCACAAAATTATGAACTAATTGAATTCATACACGTCAATGCCCTTTAACTAAGGCTAAGTATAAAAGTTTAAAAGCTATCTATAGACACAAAATTGTTTCTTCCCACCTAGTGGTCTAATAATGAACCAACCCTTGTGAATGGACTTAGCTTGGATTGTGATTGAGTATATGAAACCCAAAATCACCTTAAAATCAAAGCCTCAAAAGGATCCTAAACACAAAACGAGCCCAAAACACTTACCTTTCCCCAAACACAAAACCCAAAACACAATAATCAAAATTAAATTCTAATTAAACCTCGCTAATCCATGCAAACCCAAAGTTTCTCTAAGATCTAACCCTAAAAGTAAGCATTGAACACAAAAACTTAATCCAAGCCACCTTTAGGCGTCCAATTCCTTGTTTAAGCTTTTAACACTGGCTAGGCAGCTCTAATGTCAAACACTAGCTCTGCTTCTAGCGCTTAAACTAAAAAAGAGTCTGATTCAGTTTTAGTCCTAGCGTGTGACGCCTAACCCAAGTGTTTGATGCCTAGCCTTGAGCGCTCCCTCAAAAAGCACTCTTGTCTCCTTTTGAGCATCTTTTCAACTAAGCAAAATATTCATTTTTAAGCATTTAATGCACAACATGGGTGTTTAATGCTAAATGCCAAGTGCATACCGCTTTAATTTAGAATCTAACACTCAAAAGTCGATCTCTTTTTGCTTATAAATACCCCAAAATTTTATGAGCAAAGGGCTGAATTTTCCCACATTCTAAAGTGTTGTTACTCTACCAAAATAACTTCTCAAACTTCTTCAAAGCCTCACCTACCTACTCAAATACATTCTAGTGCACTCAAGGCACACTTTACCTTCATCCAACAAGGAACCATAATTCCTTCAATACTTCCCTCAATGGTATACGCCGAGAACACTTCTTAATTCAATTCTTTTTCTATTCTTTTTTTTAGTTTTAGTCCTTCACCATCCATCATTGGTTCAAGTGCGTGGTTTTTATCCACTTAAGAGCATTAGATTGGACTCTTTTTGTTATGATTATGGAAGATGCAAACCTCTTCTAGATGAACCTTTATTTCAACTTTTATGCAATCATTGGTGAGCCTTGATAAATTAAAGAGTCGTCACTCTTGATATTCTCTTATGATCAACTCTTAAAACTTTTATTTTCATGTATCTTTTACCTATTATGTGAAGAATTAAGAGAAACTCCTTACTTTACTAGGTCAAGCCTCAAAACCCTTACTTTGAGCACCTTAAGCAAGGAAACATATTTATAGATTGATCTTATCTTAACTAATCGAGAAACCCCTCTCCCTTGCATTTTATTTTATGTAATCTACGTACATTTTTCAAGTCACTTTTCATTTCTTTTCCTTTGGTAGATGATGAAGAGATTTGGACATCTCTTTTCTTTTTAGACTTAATCAATATTTGACTCTTTTCATAAGCAAACCCTAGATGTACATCATACTTTAATATACATTTAGGTGTTATCCTAAAGCTCATTTTATGTTGAAGCATCATAAAGCATATCTTGGTCTTCTTTTCATTTTTTGGTTCAATGATGTTCAAAGACTAAAATAGATGAATCTTTATGAACTAGAACATTTGGTTGAAGTATGTCATGAAGAAGGGTGCCCTTAGGCTCAATCTTCATTTGGTTAGCAAATCTTCAACTTATTATCATGCATAATTCATACTTATCATCCTTTGATTTTGTCTCTTAATGCTTTCTTTTCAATTTTGCACTTTTATTTCATGAGCCTTATCTTATAATAATTGTGTGTGACCATCTTTATTAAATAAAGACCTATTAAAATGCAATCAAGCTTAATAAAATAATCTTAGAAAACTGGTCATAGGGACCCATAATCTTGTGTACATTAAACAAAGTGCTCACCTAATTTAGACTTATGTGCATAATACTTAACTTACCAAACCAACTAAGTTAGAATGTTCTTTCTCTTGTATTTTACATGTTTGCCTAGAAATTATAACTTATTTCTTCTACATCTTAATGTAAATTATTTCCAAATCTATCTTAAGTTGAAATAGATTGCTTATTCCTAAACCTTCTCATGGTTCGTAGACCATTAATGTGATTCTTTTTTTGGTATTCAAACCCAATTGGGTGTCAAAACCGCCCTTAAAGATTTGGTGGCAAATCTTTGACCTGTAACTTTTTAAAGTCACATAGCCCATCCTTTATGATGAAAATATATGTAGGGAACTAATGGGGAGGGAGGTGCCCCTTCATTATCTCTTCACTGAGAAAGAAAGGTTGGGTTGTAAAAAACCAGGCTACCTAGTGGTGATCCACTCATCAAATCATCTAGCCAAAACTGAGTTGGCTTCTTGAGCCTTAGCAAACAAAAAATCTCCAACACAATATGCAACTCAACTAGGTAAATGTATTCCTAAAACATACTTGGCTACGCGCACAAATGAGCAATTGAAAAAACTTGGTTGATGCGCTTACGATTTGCTTAAGATTATGTTAGACAATATTGTATTCATGCATGTTGTTTTTTCTAGTAGAAAATCGCAACCTAAGGCACCGTATCATACAAATGTTTATAACACTCGAGAAAAATGGGAGTGGGAGATTAACCAAAATCCAATTAAGGCCCATGGCCCGACCTTTGGCTTTTCCAAAATTTGACACATATCACGTGCTCATGGCATTGTATTGGGGGTTATACTCTCACTTTGGCCCCTTTTAAGAAGTGGCTCTAAGTGAATGGATCTTCCTCTAAGACATGGACCCTTTGACTATGTTCAACCAATCATAGTGCATTCAAAACATAGACCCTTGGCTAGGTGGACACTTCGAGTCTTGCATTCATATGATCATACTAGCATGACTATGTGAACTTGTGTGCACATTTATTATGTTATTTGCACTTACCTTTGGAATTTATCTTTGAAAAACCCTAGGGAAACCTAACCCCCTCAATAAACGAGTCACATTTCATGCATCATTAGTACATCACTAATTAGGATCATTTTCATCATTGCATGCATATTTACATCTAAACCACATCATGTCGCCCTGTGTTTTGTCATGTCCTGTGATCCCCTTCTCATGTCCCACCATGCTTCTCAAAATACTAACTTTGCACAAAAAATGACTAAAATCAGTAAAATCCTAACCTTACCTCTCAAATTGCCTAAAAACGGTAAAATCCCTAGTTTACCTCTCAAAACGCCATAAACACAATAAAAACATAACCTTATCTCTTAAATATCTCAACCAAAACTTTCAAAAACCGAAGAAAACCATACCTCTTCTCCCAAAAATACAAACCATAGTAAAAAGCCTATTTTACCCTCGAAATGTTTTGTACTAGTAAAATTACAAATTTACCCCTAAATGTCTTAAGTCGGTAAAATCCTGATATTTATCTTTAAATACCGCGTTGGTAAAAACCCGACCTTTCCTACCGAAATTTTATTTGGGTAAAATCCCAAAATTACCCCTCACCGACAAAAATCCTAAAATTGCCTGTGAAACCTATGGTGGGTAAAATTACAAAATTACCCTTAAAGAACCACAAAATCCTTATCCTGACACGATGCATTATATCTTTTGAGTCCATACATATATATTGGGTCTCTTTCATGCATATGGAATATTTTTTTAAATGGAGGCTAACTCCCTAAACTAGGCCATGCATCCATTACATTGAAGGTGATCATGTAGTTGGATCATATTGTAATTGTAATTTTCATAAAGTATCATCATTCCTAACATTAATCCATAATAGCTCAACCCTAACCAAGTGAAGCCTTAAGTGTTCCATGTGCAAAGTCCAAAAGATCTCACTCTTTCTCAAGAGTTCGTCGATTTGGGATGAATATTAGGTAAAGAGGTTGAAGAGAACATCAAAACCTATTCTCTCGCTAGTATATGAGCTGGCATCATCTCCAGGTTTTGCCAACCAATGGCAACAATAGAATAAATGGCCAAGCTCCTGGTTGGTTTAGCTAAGTCTCTAAAGGCTATGAATGACAATACTTTGACACAGCTTCTAATGATTAACTTAAAGGGAAAGTTAGCCTCCTAGAGAAATTCTCTGCTAATGACATCCCAAAGTTCAAGTCAATAGATGATCCAAGATTTTATCTTTACGACTTTAAGGTCACCACGGCCATCAAAGGGGGTAGATCCTGATTTATTCCCAATAATCTTTCCTATGTTCCTAGAGCTAATATGTCAAAAATGGTTCTATACTTTAAAGGACAAGGAAATTATGACATGGGAGGACGTTACCAACGCCTTCATGAACTAGTACTACTCCAATGTTAAATTATAAATAATTCTTTGAGAGTTTGAGGCTCCATGACAAGACAACAACAAAGGGTTCACGACCTATCTAAATTGTTGGAAGGAAATGGTCTCGAGGCCACCAGAAAAGGAACTTGTGAGGACTTTCATCTCAAGTCTTTTACCCAACTAGGTCTTAAATTATTCGAACGTGCCTACAACATCAGGATAAATATCGAAGACAATCTAATGAAAATCTTATCACTCATAGTAATGAGCGATGGATAGGGAAGAAACTAAAACTAATCCCCTTTCCTAGCCTATTAATGAAGTCAATGCTCTTGAGGCTCCAAGATCTCAAGACAACTTCCATAACAACAATAACAATAACAACAAAAAAGAGGTTTCCAGAACCTAGGGATGACCTACTCAAATGCTTTAGATTGTTTATCGAGCAATGGTCACATAACACCCATTAGCCCAATGGAAGATCTTCCCGCAGATAAAAGGAGCTCTAAGTGGGACCAAAATAATTTTTTGAATTTCACCTGGGAAAGGGACATGACATCATAGAGTGTTTCCAATTCAAGCACCTACTTCAAGATATGGTAGATGATGGGAGGTTGTCTATCCCTCTAGGGGCCAAACCCAATATTATAACCCATCCACTTACAATTTTACCTATTTATGAGGATGGCCTTATTGATGATCCATATTCTTTTATCACCTCCATGAGGATCCCATCACTAAATGTGATGATCTTTTCCTCTCGATATTGAATCAATGGTGTACGTGTAATGATGATGAATATGAAGAATTGTTAAAGAAACCTTAATGCGTCAATTTCAAAGCTTTTTCCTTACTCTTGGACTTGAGAAAGTTGAAAAAAGAAGTTCAAATGACTCTCTAAGGTTGTGATATTGATCCATTTAAGCTAATTGTGTCAGTTCCTGACATGGTACATGGGTGGAAAAGAAGATCACAAGTCCTAGTGGCAAGAAGATGAAGATTATCACTAGAGAAGGCCCAATGCTAAATGAGTATGAGTTTTTTGAGTGGGAGTATGAGTCTATGTCTAAGTCAGTCAAGTATGAATTCATTTAGTTTAGGCTTGTATCAATTGTGTTCCTTGGAGAAATACACTAATCCTCCCATGATGTAACCACCTTTGAATTCATAACATTACTCTTTCTACTTAATCCTAGTCTTCATGCCTAATCCCTACACCTAATTATTTTATCTCTAATTAGTATGACTTTTAATTCATTAAATAAATGGAAGAACATGAAAATAAGATACTTATAATCGAAGAAACTGAAAAGATTAACACAAGTGACAAATAGGATCCAAAGCATATACAAATCAGGCTAGCGTTGACCCCATAAGAACTCCTTGAGCTAACACATCAAAGAATATATCGATGTCTTTGTATGGTTCTAGATAGAGATATTTTATAGCATACTATCTCGATTCTCCTAGGGTTGAAACCGATAAAATAGAAGTTACAGAGAATAAAACTAGACGTAACTCTAAGAATAAAAGGTCGAGAAACACTGGCATTGGAAGTCAGGTTCATTAAAGTTGTAAACTACCCTAATTGGATTCCAAATATTGTATTTATTTTGAAAAGGATGGCAAAATTCGAATGTGTGTGGATTATCGAGATCTAAATTAGGCTAGTCCAAAAGATGGGTTTTTGCTACCCCACAGTAAACTACGCCTTGCTCTCGTTTATGGACAAGTATATAGGCTACAACTTTATGAGAAGACAAAGAAGGATATAGAGAAAACCACCTTTATAACTCAATAGGGGACCTACTCCTACACGATCATATCATTTAGACTCAAGAACGTAGGTGCCACATATCAAAGAACAGTAACAACACTCCTCCACGACGTGATGCATAAAGAAGTGGAAGTGTATGTTGATGACATGATCAAAAAATCCATATATCATCCCGAGCACTTCATTGGCTTCCGAAAATTGTTTAAATGACTTAAATAGTTCAATTTGAAGCTCAACCCTTAGAGATGTGCTTTTGGCGTAACATTAAGCAAATTGTAAGGGTATGTCATCACCTCTTGAGGTATTAAGGTTGATCTTAGCAAAATCAAGGTTATCTTGGTTATGACAACCACAAAAAATGAAGAAGAAATCAGATGCTTCTTCGATCGTCTCTAATACATCAATTGATTCATTTCTAAACTCACAATGTCTATGAGCTGGTGTTCCAAAAATTGAAAAAGGATGCACCTACAAAATGAGAGAAAGATTGCTAGAAATCTTTTATTCAAATAAAAGGCCCCTATGCTTTCTCCAACATCACTAGAAATTCCTCTTTGTCTATACCTCACAATTAATGAATAGGCAATTAGGGTTATGCTAGCTCAAGAGGTAAAGGGAAAGGAAAATGTAATCTACTATTTCAATAAGAAACTAGGCCACCAAGAAGCTTTGACACTAAAAGCTTTCGTACATGGTCACTCAAATGTGCTCTTGTCTCTTGCATGCATTCATGGTAAAGCCTAAGGCTTCCAACTTAAGTGTTGAGCGTTAGACGCTCGTCTCCTAGGTGCCAGGCAAAAAGGCTCTTGCCTCCTTAGATCTCCTTAGTGCGTCGAGTAAAAATGCTCCCGACATGTGGGGACCTTTTAAGCATCCAACAAAAAGGCTTTTGTTCTTAAGTTTATCTTTTGATTTCTTTAATTCGAAAATTGTAATGTAACTAAATTTGTGCTAAGTTTAGACTTGTTCTTTCATGATTAATATGGCTCATTCGGCCTTAATAGTCAATTTTAAGTTTGTAAAGGTTACAAATGTAATCCTTAAAGCTGTAAGATAGAAACGTTTAAATGAAAGGAGACAAAGCAAGTGGTTTTAAACCTAAACAGAACCCTTACTTCCACTTCACAATTTTAGCTCCCAACCTTAACCTGAATTAGTTAGCCACTTTTCTTACCTTTAGTGAGCCTTTTATTCAACCGACTTTTCCCTTTTCTGAAACCTCTCCATTGATGGCATAGTTTACACCTCCTAAATTATGGTTTTTTGGGATTAGTCTAATTCTGATGAAGATCAAGGATATGAATCATTTGACTCTCCTATAAAGCAAATTAAGCCATCTTACATGTGTAAAAGTCTCATAAGTTTTCAAAATTTGTTGTCGTCTTTCTAAAATTTGAAAAGTGATGCTTTTAACTTATAATAGCTCCTAATGCCTCTCGCATTCCCACACATTAACCCAGACATATCCTAATGACTCATATGCTCTTTTAGTAGAAAAACATCTTGCCAGAGCCTCCTTGTAAAAAAATTTCCATACACCTCCCCTCCCCCCCTAAATTTTCCCCAAGAGTCGGTACCCCCTTTGTGTCCGTGTATAGGCAAAATCATACATGCATCATAAGTCATGTTAAGCCTTAATTATATGCATTAGATTTATGCATCATAAGTCATGTTAAAACTCATTTGCATTAGACATATGCATCATAAGTCAAATCTAGTTACAATCATGATTAACAATATCAACCAAATTTTCAACACTATATAAATATGAGATACTAGACAAATTTTATAATTCTAAAACCTATACAAAGATAAAATCTCGACCCTATATGACAATCATTCATCGAGCATAAATCAACAGTAAAGATACCCTCTTTATTCATAAGAGGATCATCAAACAAGCTACCTTCTTGAAAATTAGTAGTTGTTGGTTTTTATTTCTTCCTTGTTTTCCCTTTCATCCTCGTGTTCATTTGCATTCAAGTTGTTTATGCTTTCAATCATGTTTTTGTTCATTGCTTATGCCCTAGCTTTCACTAGTATGAGTGAGTAGTTTTCTTAGGGGTGTGATTAGTGAAACCCTAGGTTTAGCTTATTCTTCATGAGTAGGGTTAGGGTTCGAGATTATTGATGATTGATTGATTGATATTCGATGCGAATCTTGTCCTGCCACTCCTTAGGAGACATAGGGCAATTATAGGCTGTTCATGTGATTTATCGGGTCACAAACTTCCTCTCGTCATCTAGAGTGTCTTGATCGATTGTTGATCAATTTCCCTTGACCTAGCTTATCTACTAGTTTTATTGTCCTTCCTAGGATGGAACTAATCTATCCTCATTTGTCTTTCATTGCTTATTATCGTTTTCATTCTTGTTTACTTTCTTGTCATTAGTGTAGTTTAAACAATCCAAATCTTATATAAACTCTCTACATCAAGCCTAGAACCTAGCATACCTCGTCCTTGAGGTTCGACCCCCCGACTTACCATTACGCTAGTTGTAGTAGTATTAGGGTGATTACAAATATTGTTTGTGTAACTAGTCTTTTAGTAAACGACGCTAAAGGCCGATTACAAATATTGTTTCATAGCCTAAAATCTATGCAAGCTAGCTCAAGGCCCTCATTGAGCCACATCATAAAACAAATCTCTAATAGGGTGGTTTCCTTAGAAAAACCAGATAACCAAATCCCAAACAAGGTAGTACCTCCAAAATAACCAAAAATCACAATCCTTATGCTCTATCTAAACAACCGAAGTACACAGACTTTAACATCCTCAACATGATCAAAATTGGAGGGCTCACTGCTCAAACCCATTATGCAAATACATCAATCATAGCCGAGGGCTCATAACTCATACATGTCCCCTTCAAACCAAAGGCAAAAGACTATTATACCCTTATATCTTAAACTGACATTCAAGATATCAATTTCTTGAAATTAAAAAAGTTGGGTTAACCCTGCATGACTCTTAATCATTTCAAATGGCACTTAATCACTTAATACACTAAAATGAGAGGTGTCCCTATAATATGCCGATCAGGCCAAAGCATGCCTTGAAATGGGAGGCATCCCTATAATACGCTGAGTGAATCAAAACAAGAATAAAGGGAGAAGAGAGAAGGTTGTACAAGGTTCCAATGTTTCATTTTTCTAGTTTGTAGGGGGTTGATAATAGGAAAGGAAGGAAAATCCCTAAATATATACCTAATCGACGCGATTATGCACGGTGAAAAATGGCAGCATGGAGAGAGACTTGTGGGATGGAATGAACCATTGTGCAAAGGGTTGTGCTTTGAAATAAATAGGATGCGATAACATATTTTTAAATTAAAAAAATCCTATGGAGGCGTGTGATACATCTTTGAAAAAAAAAACCAGATGTTTATTCTCCAACCAATTTGGAATTTGGAAATATTCATTTATTGATTTTGTGATATGGCCTATAGAATGCAAGGGTGTTTGTTTCACATACAATTTTGATGTTTTTATTATATCTCATTCATTTTAAATTAGCATAGGTCTTAAAATATGTTTATGAAAAGCTAGTTTGAAGGGCTATCAAACGATGTAATATGCACAACCAACTAATCCATATATTTAAAGACAAAACTCAAGTCATAATAGAACAAATGCATTAATATCTAGTTAATGATTGTGTTGTGCATTTTAATGAATCTAACTTGTCATAAATTTTATGAGGCTATAATATTGTCATAAAGTTTATGATCCAAATATTCAAACTAACAACTAGTTGATTATATATAGTAAGGACCAAATGTTGCGTCAACAACTTCACACATATTGTAAGTTATTTATATGGGAAGTAAACAACATAGGGTTTTTAAAACCCAATGTAGACTATTAATTTTACAGTTCATTATTCGCTATGGGTTTTAACTAGGGGTGCTTAACCATCGAGTTGAACCCGATTAGTAATGGCCTCGGCTCGAGCTTGTTATGTTTTGTTCGGCTTGTTGCGGCTCAAGTTCGTCGATGCTCGACATGCTTTTCAGGTAGGGCTCAAGCTTGAGCACAATAATTGAATAAGAGGCTCAACTCAAAACTTAGCTAGAAGTTCTATGAGGCTCAATGTCCACATCACTAGACAGTACTAGATTTGAGATAATCATGTTATGAGATTGGACTAACTAAAGACCAACTACCCAACATAAACTAGGCCCATAATTGTGGCACTTTCTCAAAAACTTCTAGAAGCATTTAAGATAGTCCAACAACAAACTAAAGTTGTGTATTGCTCTTATGCAAATGTTCAAGAAAGTCATTGCCTATTTATAGACTCACCAATCCTTATGTATTCCCTACTCTTTGATGTGGGACAACACTATATTATAGTCTAAGCATGTTGGTTTTTCTAAGCACTGGATTAGTTAGCCATGTTCCTAAGCACACGAAAGTGGCATCCATACTTCTAATACTATTGCTGGTTGCGATGGTGATTAGTTGATCACTATGTTCGCCTTTGATGCCTTGATAGTTAGATAGGCTAGGAGAGAGGTACACCTTTTTACAACATTCATGAGGGAAATGGAGAAGATTGTACAAGTCGAGAGGAAGAGTATGAATCAAAGCTTGGCCTTTGCAAGTGCTAACATGATGTTCATGGCTATTTAGCTTGCATAAAGGGATTGACATGGCCTCTCTTCTTTTGATGTTAATCCCTCTTTTGAACTTGCTTCTACCTTTAAGGAAGATAAAAAATTGTTCTGAGGACCTCTTAAGTAAATCGCCATGTCTTCCTTTGCCACAAATCTCATTAGTCAAGCCCAATTGTTGTTGAGAATTTCGACGCCAATCCATTCCCTAAGGTTCTCTCCTTTACTCTTGAATCTTACAAGGATGATATTACTCTTAAGGTTTGTCTCTATCTCCTATGGTTTCGTCTATTCATTGATTTTTGTCTCCATTTCTGTCTTTTGGTTGATCTGTTGTTGAGTGTACGATCCATTTGATATTACACTTGTCTTTTTTTATTTGACTACTGATTATTGCGCACAACATCATCAATACTTTTATTCCATATGTTTTGAATCTTTTGATTATCTTTGCAATCGCAAGCAAAGTATATATCAAAATGAGGAATATGATTTGTTAGCCTATGATTTTGTTCTGTTTTATGCCATTGCATTGTTTTATGGATGTAAGTTTGGTATAGTATATAGTTTGTTATTAGTCTTAGTAATTGCAAGCAAATTATATGTTGAAACGAGATAACTCTGTTTTTTTTGGAGATTTATTAGATTTTTGTACGATATTTTTTGGCATCATTTTCATAGTGAATCATTGGTAAAGTGTATTACTATAGTTTATGGCTACAAATCGAAGATATATTGTTTTAAATTAGTATTAAATAAAAAGTTGTTAATTATGTTCCTATCTTCTTTGGCATTGTGTTGCGTTTCATAACAAGCTAGTAACGGTGATTGGCCTCATGACTCATGACTCTCTCTTAAACTACTAGTATTTTTTTGTAATTATCATGGAAAGATAAGGTGCCCAAAGATTGGAGAAGTGAATATAAAAGATAGGTTAATCAATTTTTTAATCAAAGAGGAATGACACTATCTTTCTTTTACTTTGTTAATTAAATGCACTTGCACATACTTGTTTATGATTTATTTGTTCATAAATCTTGGAGTATGGGAAAGTTTTATTCCACAATTTAGTTGATCTACACCACCTAGTTGTTATGAAAAAGGAGTGGAGGTAATATTAGATCCTTGTGGCAGTTCATATAACAAAATAAAGTTGAAAGTAACGTAAGTAAAAGAGGGTCTCCAACAATGAGCAAGCAAATTCCAAAGGTTTTTATTTCTGTTTTCGTCTATACTAGGAGAGTACCTTGGTTGAAATTGCAACTTCTATTTTTAATGTTTCTTGTCTATGCCTCCTCACATGTTCACAATTTTATTGAACTTGGTATTGAGTTTTCAAGCTGAGCCGGGTATTACTTGGTTTCATTTGTTTAAGTCTCGAGCAAACTTGAACCCGAGCTAGGCTCTATTTGACTGAACTTTAACCGAATCGAGCTCGAGTCATATTTGTTCGCCCACGCATACTACCCACCATTATCTCACGTACTTCCGCATTCTCTCTTTCCTCTTCCCGTCCTTCCTCCGCCACCCAGGTAAACCACCTCCACCATCTCCCTCCGCGGCCATCGCATTTCACCGTCTCAAGTCTCGCACTCTCCTCTAACTGTTGACTTTTTTCAGGTGCACTTTCATTCGTACTCGAACACTCTTTGCTATGGCTGGCGACGCGAATGCGGCGAAATCTGGTGAGTCTTCAATTCTTCAATGATGTGTGGTTTCGAACGAATAGATGGAATTGGTGATGAATTTGGGATTGTAGGTGGGAAGAAGAAGAAGGAAGTGAAGAAGGAGACTGGATTAGGGTTGTCTCATAAGAAGGATGAGAATTTTGGGGAGTGGTACTCTGAGGTAATCGAGGATTTTGATTGTCTGATTTGATGGTAAGTGATTGGATTTGTGTTTGATAACTTTGTGTTCGATTTGAAATCCAGGTTGTTGTGAATTCGGAGATGATCGAGTATTACGACATCTCCGGGTGTTATATTCTTAGGCCATGGACGATGGCGATTTGGGAGGCTATGCAAGTATGTTGTGGTTTTTGTTTTCGATATGATGAAATTTCATGAGGATTGAATGCTAAATGTTTGTAAAATACTACGAGTATATATGGCTTTGGGGGGGGGGGGGGGGGGGGGGGGGGGTTGAGAGCGTCTTGGGCTTTGGGGATTTGAATTTGCATTCTATTTATTTGGTCGTAAATAATGACTAAATGTGGTGTCAGAATAGTTTGGAGTTGGATAGGTGAATGATGACTTGTTGATCCTAGTGGAGCATTTGGTTTGTTCGCACTCCATTCTTGTGTTTTATAATTGATGATCGTCCAGGATGTTTCCATTGTTTCGGATAAATGATCAAGGGTCAACTTAAAATGTTCTCTGTGTTGCAGTAAATAAAGTAATGGGTACGATTAGTTTATAAAATTCAAATTGAATTTTCACAAACTTCAGCTTATTCAAAGCAACTCGTATCGGCATATTGCTATATCTTCTTTCTTCAACCTTGTCTAATATTAAGATGCCTGTTGCTGCTTGATTGAAGCTTCACCAAATGTAACATAAAGCATTTGGGGAAGTTTCTACTTTTCTCAATCTAAAGGAGTAGAAATAGAGAATGAAATAAGCTGATTTTAGGTATTTATGTTACCTTGAATAGGTTTTAGGATAACTGAGTTAAGATTATTACAGAAGGGTCAATAAGTTCAGAAAAGTTCATATAAGTCTTATTGCTAGAAACAAATTCTGATTAGTTCAAACTTGGCTGATAAGTTCAATTCAGATATGGGTTTTCAGATTAAAAGAACAAAGTTTTAGTATGGGGATGTATGTATTACTGAATATTTTATTGTATTATGGAGACTATTACGTGCATATTCCTTAATTATTTTGGTCATTCTATTTTTTTTTAAAATCTCAGGAATTTTTTGATGCGGAAATTAAGAAGATGAAGATCAAGAATTGCTACTTCCCTCTGTTTGTCTCACCTGGTGTGTTAGAGAAGGAAAAGGATCACATTGAGGGATTTGCCCCTGAGGTAAGCTCATATGAGCAGATTTCTCTAAATGCTGGCTCTATCGCCAGTATGATTAGACTGGGAAAGTAGTTAGTAGCATTGCTCGGACCGTTTCATGCCTCTTATAATTGTAACTTTTTCTTCAGGTCGCATGGGTAACAAAGTCTGGACAATCTGACTTGGAGGTGCCCATTGCTATCCGTCCGACTAGTGAGACTGTTATGTACCCATACTACTCAAAGTGGATCAGGGGACATCGTGACTTGCCTTTGAGATTGAATCAGTGGTGCAATGTTGTCCGCTGGGAATTTAGCAACCCTACTCCTTTTATCAGGTAGATTGTGGTGTACTTTTCTTCACTGCTTTCTATGTTTGTTATACACGATGTAATTTTTCCTCTTCCTTTTTTCCCATGTATTATGCTTGATATCTCCTTTGGGATAGTGCAATTACCTTTTTTTTATCGTCTTATTTTGAATTTAAAGACTTGCGTAGTGATGGAAAAGAATTTATAACCTGAAGAACTGAATCGACTGATAGCTATGGGAGTATCTTGTTATATGTATACCTTTCAGTTAACAACAGTTCAATTATATTATATGCTAACTTGTGAGTTTAAGCTCAAGGCATTTACTTACTCCATTCATTTTTAATTGCAACATTTGGACTTTTACACTATTCACTCACTCCCCTTTATCCGTATTTTATAACTTGCCGTAAGAAAAATAAAGTCAAAATGTTGCAATTAAAAAAGACAGGAGAAAATATATCTTACTCTGTATGTAAAGAATGCAATACTTCTAATTGTGAATTTTAGTGGTCCCTTTTATGGCTGTTGTAATTCGTGTAGTTTGAGCAAAGATTGGAACTGGAGCGAAAATTTGCCTTGTCTTGATTATTATCAGTAGAACTTTACAGGATAGTGAAAGAAATGATTATTGCTTTGACCATACTTTTCTTAATGGTTTATTCTTCATAATCCCTTGGTATCTTGTAAATATCATTTTCTCTTATCAAACACAATAACAAACGTACTGTAGAAAGGAAAAATACAAATAAGCTGTATTTTTGTTGACAATGTTTGTATCTTGTAAGAATTTGATCTTGTGAGAGAAAAACACTGTTAATAATAATTCTTACATGCAAATGATTATCTGTATTACAGCTTTTTTTGTATTGTCCTTGTGTTTGTAGGAGTCGTGAATTTCTCTGGCAAGAAGGCCATACAGCTTTTGCAACGCAGAAAGAGGCAGATGCTGAGGTATGAAAGTTTACTTAGCTGAATATAGGCAAGAATTACCAAATACTTTATGCTGCTTTTTTAAAGTTATGTGTGCTTAGTTGTCATGTACCGTGATTAATATCTAGCTATTTTCCATTTAGAAATGTAATACACCATGAAAATCAGTATATTGTTAAGTAAAGGATTTTTTTTTTTTTTTTTTTTTTTTTTTTTGTGGGTGGGGGGGGGGGGGGGGGGGGAGGTTCAATGATCTTAGACAAACTTAGAAGCTAGGGTGCGGTAGATAAAGGGTTGCAAAAAGATTTTAGGAGGAGATATGGGTGATGTTTATCATAAATATTAGAGAGGAGAAGTGCAGAAAGAGAAGAGAACAAGGATGGTTCAATGATATTCGACTAACTTAGAAGCTAAAATGAGGTAGATAAAGGGTCACATAAGATTCTAGGAGATCTGCGTGATGGTATAATAAATATTAGAGAGGAGAAATGCAGAAAGAGACGAGAACAAGGACGGTGTTACCATGTGGTTTTTATCTTGTTCTTAATTTCCATTTACTTTGCTGGAAGCTTAGTGTGTGAACTCCTGTGACCATACAGGGCATAAGTACTTATGCTCTTATGGAATAAATGCATGTAGAGGAAGTAATAAGTAAAGGAATCAATGTAGGGAGAGATCATCATTGTTTGAAGCTGAGATTCTAGTGTACTGTAGGGGATGACTTTTCCAGTCTTCCCTACTGAACTCTATATGTTAGCTGCTCTTTGAACCATGTTTGATAAAAATGTGTGACTTATTGTGAAAACTGATAAAGTATGGTGTTTGCTCTTTGCATTCTATTTCTTTTGGATGTTGATGGAAGAACAAATAGGGAAGAACTTTATTCTTTTGTTTGTTTTCGTCTTTTCTTTATAACTGTATAGTTATAGAGGGGTCTTATTCATTCATTAGTGGCCATAGGAGTTACTTAATGTTACCTTGTATTCTGGTTGCTGCATTAGGTTCTTGATATATTGGAACTTTACCGGAGAATATATGAAGAGTTTTTGGCTGTTCCAGTTGTCAAGGGCAAGAAAAGTGAATTGGAGAAGTTTGCTGGCGGTTACTACACGACTAGTGTTGAGGTAGGCACAGCGTTTTTCAGTGACAGAAATGAGATTGCTTTTAATGATATTTTCTTTTTGCATTTTGATCTTGATGACTGTTTAAATATAATTTGATATTCAGTTTTGTCTTGCTGCTTTATGAAATGATTCCTGCATCACATATCTTTTTCCCACTCCAGGCATTTATTCCAAACACTGGGCGTGGTGTTCAAGGTGCAACCTCACATTGTTTGGGTCAAAATTTTGCAAAGATGTTTGAAATCACTTATGAGAACGAGAAAGGAGAGAAGGCAATGGTCTGGCAGAACTCATGGGCGTACAGTACCAGAACGGTCTGCACTTCATCCTTGTTTTTCTCTATTTTTCCCTAGGGTTTAGTTGGAGCTTGCTTTTGTGTAACTTTTCTGCCTGCTGCATCTTGGTTTGATTTTAGAATGGACCTTAAATTGCAATAGATTGCTGCCCACCACATAGATTAGAATGTATTTTTCTGCTTCTTAGATAAAAAATATTGTGTATCAAATACAGTAAACTTCTGGTCTTTGCAATATGGTTTATCAAATTTATAGTAGATCAGATATTCCATGCGGATCTCCTAACCAATTACTACTAATCCAATGTTAATTAGACCGTAGAGTATTAACAAGATTTGGGAAAGACTAATGTTTATTCTTAATCTTGACTGGCAAGAGGCTGTTTACAAAAGACTAAAGCTTGAGAGAATTACATGCATATTATTTTATACTGTATGTCTAACAAGAAAAAGGATTACGTATCATTTCAATTTTTCATTGACAGCCAACAAAGATTTACTCATTTTGGGTACTAGTGCTTGTAATATGATAAAACT
Source organism: Dysphania ambrosioides (assembly GCA_026401315.1). Classification (NCBI taxonomy): domain Eukaryota; kingdom Viridiplantae; phylum Streptophyta; class Magnoliopsida; order Caryophyllales; family Amaranthaceae; genus Dysphania; species Dysphania ambrosioides. The sequence goes on from CM048662.1 coordinate 8,198,005, forward strand.
GGTGTCAATGCTGTTCTGCTGTGACTGCTGACAACTATATTTTCCAAATTGAAAACTATGTTAGCATAAATTCTAATACCCTTGTTCTGATATAGAAGTAAATAAATAAATAACTAATGTGGAAAGAGAAGCAAAAATGAAAATCACAAGAGTACATAGAAGCTCAAAGAGAGTCAGAACTCACAACCTAAAGAAAATGGCATTGATAAACAAGTATAACAACAGATATTTCAAGACTGTAATTACAGGGGCCAGGTTGAACATGTGGTTATTTTTGTTAAATCAACTGATCAATATAGTGATATGAAATTATGTTCAATGGTATTTAACCTAGATTTATCATTATTGAAGCTCACCAGTCGATGTCATCTATAATGTTGCACTGTCATTTCTGTTTTCTGCCTGTTGTTGACTATTTTATCTATAATCGACTAAGAAGCACTTTGCTGCTGCTAAAGTAGGTTTTACCCATAACCACTTGTCATGTAGCCTTGTTGGCCCAAGGTGCCTACCTCACTGATTCTCATTTTAATTTTATTGCAGTAGTATGCCATCATCATCTGTCATAGACTGTTATGTTTTATAAATTGTTATTGAAATCATTGCATGCTTATTGTTAAAATCAAATTCATAGATAAGATTATACTCATATTTTAGTTACTATAAATATCAGTGTCTATTTCTATGTAAAATTGACATATATTCTCTCCATTCATTAATTTTTGCCCCATTTCTATTTATAGAGTCAAAGTTTGAAAAGTTTGAACACAAATTCTTATCATGTTATAAAGAATAATATATTCAAATGAGATCTTGTTGGATGTATCTCTATGTAAATTTTTAGAATATCAAGTTTTCATAATTTTTTGTCTTACGGATTTGGAGATTAAAACGTTTAAAGTTGTGTTTTGGATACCACAAAAAGTAAAAAGGGGCAAACATATTGGGAAAGTTGGGTACCATAATCAGTAGCTAGATATGGATAAGGGGGCATCGCATACATATGTTGAGCTACAACGATGGTTAAAGAGCCTAACATAGCAAGGTTAAGAGATAATTGAGCATGCCATGACGTTGTTAAGATCTCATATAAGCCTTTATGTCCCTGGCTGTAAATGGACCTTTATGAGTCCTAAAATATCTTTTAGGCCTGTAAATAGTATTTTCCAACTTTTAGGATACACTGGTTAAGTGGATCTTTTGCAATTTGTCATTTACTTAGATGGCGTAATGTCCCTGTGGAGCATCAGACCTGATAGTTGTTGCTGCTGTGACAACGTGACTGGTACTTGATAACCGTTCTTTTAGCGTCGTTTTACTAAAAGATTAGTTATGCAAACAATATTTGTAAACACCCTATACTATTACAACTAGTGTAGTGGTAAGTCGGGGGTCGAACCACAAGGACAAGGGGCGATATTTTCTAGACTTGATGCAAAGGGTTTATTTGGGGATTTGATAGAACTATACTAATGACAGAAAAATAAAGCAAGAACTAAAAAAATAATATGTTATGGAAGGAAAACAGGGACAGATGAGTTCCACCCTAGGATGGACAATCGAAATATCAATACGCTAAATTAGGGGAAATCAGTCAACAATAAATCATGACACTCAAGATGACGAGAGGAAGTTTGTGACCCTATAAATCACATGAACAACCTATAATTGCCCTATGTCTCCGAAGGAGTGGCAGGACAAGATTCGCATCGAATATCAATCAACCAATCATCAACAATCTCAAACCCTAACTCTACGCATGAAGAACAGGCTAACCTAGGGTTTCACCAATCAAACCCCTAGGGAGACTACTCACACATAATAATAAAGACTAGGGCATAAACAACGAAAAAGAACATGATTGAAAGGATGAACGAATTGAAAGTAAGTGAACAAGAGAACGAAAAACGAAGATCTATAACAAAACCGACAACTATTCTATCAAAACTGTAAATGAAGCAACGATAATAGAAAGAGCAATGAAATTACCAAAAGCAACAAATGAAAGCATTAAACGAAATAGAACAGAAAAGAATCGATACCTTGCATAAATGAAATTGCGCGAATGAAAGTAATTCTGAATCCGAAATACAAAGCTTGAAAGGAAGTGCAACGAAAGCTGTAAATCTAAACTAATGCATGAATGAAATGAAAAGCTTTAAAGTGATGTTCTAGGTTGAGGCACAAGAGCTCTCAAAGTAGGTATGAGGGTTATTTACACAGCAAGAGGGTATTTATACCCTAGGGATATAAGGGGTAGAACCCTAGAAAAGACCCTCGAGCGTCGGCTTAAGAACCAAGATCTTCAGAAACAGACTCCATTCGGCCGAATGAGGTACAATTCGGCCGAATGATTGTCTCATTCGCCCATATCAAAAGCTTGACGTTTTTGGGGCCTGTCCATCATTCGGCCGAAGGAGAGCACTCATTCGGCCGAATGGGACTTGATTCGGTCGAATGAGAGTTCATTCGGCTATTCCCGAGAGCTTGAGTCATGTGCTTGAATCCCTATCTTCCATTCGATCGAATGGATGTCAGATTCGGTCGAATCTAAACCTGAACCTTGCTGAACAACTCCTTTAAAGTGTCTAATGGCTTCTGGAGTTTGTAGAATCTTCGAGATTGACTTGGAACGCGTGCCCAAGCTATGATACGCGCATCTAAACTCTTGATAAGAGTGTCAAAGCCTCGAACACGTCTCATTTTACTTGAAATCATCGAAAGTACCTGAAATGACCTAAAAACAGCTCGAGGACAAGATCAAGGTAAAATCGAATGTAATGCGCATAAAACCAATATAATTTCGCGAGACTCGACACTAAAATGGGGTTGTAAACGTGCTCTAAAACGAGCACATCAACTTCCCTCAAGCCAAACCTTTGCTAGTCCCTAGCAAATGAACTAGCAAGACAACACTATGAGTGAAACACATGAAAAGCAAGGTGAGCGGCAAGCAAGACAATATCAGCCGTGTACGCGCAAAACTCTTCCCTAGTCATGGGTGTGCAAGTACAATGGGCTCAAAAGAGCATAATACTAAGACGAACAACGTTTTCCACAGACTGAGGGTCATTGGAGAAGCTACAACACAGGCCATGCCACCCACTACCTAATGAGGTCAGAAGCTATTTCCCAAAAGATGTGGGAAATTTCTAATACGCTCGTGTGTTTAATACGGTATGTGTTTCGCTCAAAATCATCCAACTAAAGATGAGCCGGGAATTAAACACTCAATCAGGGAAAAATCTTAGGGATTGTATCTTATCTACTCTCTAGCACAGAACTTGCTAATCAGGCCAAGTCGAACAGGTTTGGAAATGGTTGCAATGTAGGCTAGGATCAAGGTAGGGTAAAATTTGGGGATGTGGAGTTCAAATAGAGGATAGTAAGCAATCAAACCAAGGACGACTATGACTTTCGACAACAATGCTACTCCCAAAATTCTCTAGATACGCATAGATGACCTCTAATACATTACACCAACTTTATTCCCGAATTTTTCTTTTTCCTATTTTTTCTGTTTCTTTTTTTTCTTCTTTTTCTTTTCTCTTTTTTTTCTTTTTGTTTTCTTCTGCTAACGTTTCTGAAATATACTAAGAGTAATGTAAAGAGTTATATCATACGACAACGATTTCTCAAACCGAAATCCTTCACCACAATGCAACGGCCACCACTTCACTGTGATCACTTGACTATCCTCTAGGTAAAAAGAGGGAATATTTGGCTCATGTGGAGTTAGGTGATGTAGCTACGAAGAAAAGGTAAAGGCACAAAATTGGCTTACCCTAAAGTTAATCGATATTCATGGTAAGCAATTTGGCCATGTAGCTGTAACTACAAACGTGTTATCATCCCTAACCTTTAGAAAAGAAGACTATGTTGGAGGAGAACCGACACAATACTTAGACTCTCTAACTAGCACTCAATAACATAGGACTCATAATGGAGTCCTAGAAGGCTCAATCCTCACTAGGCTAGCCGAAATGCGCCTCAATAGGTAGTTATCTAAGCCACAAACCAAGCAGGACCAGATCCCCCAAGTCTGGTGGGAAATAGTCAATCATTCGGTCCCAAAACAGGCACAAGGCTAGGAAAACATGAGTATGCATAGGACCACTATAATGTACACGTTAGGAGCTCGCATGTCGGTTTCACAACTCAAGCACATCAACTTGACACACCTAGACATGCAAAGAAAAACTAAAACAAAAACCAAGGCAATAGTTTCAATAATGCGGATCTTTCGAAGCTTTGAAAACACAAGGACCCTCCCTCAAGCCAGCTCAAGAGCCGTCTCGGCACTTGGGAGAAGAGAACCAAAAAGGAGAAAGATCAGCATTATGGAGGCTATTTCTATACAAACAAACAGACAAAACAAACACCGGGTTATCTCCCGTAAGTATTTTTGTTTAACGTCGGTAAGTTTGACACAGTTAGGCACAAGTTCATACAGAGAAAGAAAACAACGAAATCATACCGGCCGTAGGAGTGGATTCACTCCTAGCATCACCATCACCTCCAGCGTGGGGGGTCAAAACTCTCCACCGAGCCGCAATGGCAGAAGTAAGCAACGGAGAAACAGGGTCATATGGAGGTGGGTTATAATGCGGGGCTCCCCCAAGCCAGGATGGAGCCATTGGTCTCTTTTTAGATTTTCTTTTTCTAGCCCTTTTCCGTTTGCGGGCTGGCTTGTCAGTTCCCTCAGATTTGTAATACATCTCCGTTTGCGGAGCAATTCCCTTCGCAACCTCAAAAACAAGACGCTCTTTTGCGTCCTCATTCGACACCTCAACCAACATTGGGGCAGCAAAAACATTACACCTCTCAACCTCTTTCGTAGCTGCATTCTCAACAACCCCAAAGGAACAAATCTGCTCGACCATGGGTTCTCTGGAAGACTTAGAAAAAACAAATACAACCTTCTCTTGGGCTACCCTAACGGTTATAGTTTCTAAGTCACAGTCGATCAGGGCACCCAAAGTCTTCAAAGCATCTCTCCCTAAGATGAGGGGGGTATAAGGATCCTCAACCATATCAAGAACCACGAAGTCACATGGAACTATTATGTTCCCTACTTGGATTAGAAGGTTCTCAAACTCCCAACATGGCACTTTTACACTACGGTCGGCCAATTGGATTGTTTTCTTCAAAGGCACGAGCTCACAGGTTAGCTGTTTGGCAATGGACATCGGCATTAGGCTAGTGGAGGCCCCAAGGTCGGCGAGTGCTCCCTTAGAATTGAGTTTTCCAAGGGTGACTGGGAGCATAAAGGGTTCTCTAGCTTTTTCTTTCTTTGCTCACGTGCCCTGAATGATGACACTTACCTGCTTTGGCAAACTTATCACTTCGCCCTCAAGCTTTCGCTTGTTCCCTAAGAGGGTTTTTAGATACTTAGCATATTGCGGCATTTGCTCCATGGCCTCTAAGAATGGTATTTTCATTTCAAGTTGCCTCATATGCTCTAGGAATTTAAGAAACTTTTCTTGTAATTGTTTCTCTACCTTTTTGTAAGGAAAAGGTAGAGGCGGAGCATGTTGACGCTCAAGTTTCCTCCGTTCCTGTATCTCCCTCTATCTCTCATCTTCATTTTTCTTCTTCCTCTCATGCGCATTTACTTCGACATTGTTTCCCTCATCTTCTTCACCACCCTCCTTTTCTTCTCTCCCCTCAAGATTCTCCTTGTGCTCATTTTCTCTTAGACAACCACTATCCTTCGAGGAATCTTCCCCTAAATCATCTCCATTGGCTGCAACTGGAGCAGGTTATGAGGTTCCAGATCTTAGGAAGATCGCCTTACAGGTGTGTTGCTTAGGGTTGGAGTTAGGAGGGTTTTGTGGTGGAGATTGGGTGGATGGGTTTTGTTGAGGGTGAGAAGGAAGTAGCAATGGTGGGGGTGGACTAGCCATCTGCGCAAGCTGTGATTCAAACAACTTCTGCTGCGCTTGAAGTTGCTTTTGATTTATCAAAGTTTGATTTGTGAGAGGGTTTGATTTTGCTGCGCAAGGGAGTTGTACCCTTGGTTGATTGTTGTAAGGACCTTGCTAAGCAAACCCTTGGTTTTGACCACCATACCCCACAGCTTCCACATAATCGGGATTGTACCCGTATCCATCATAGTTCATGACTGGGGTTCCTTCTTGGTTATACCCCTCATAGTTTAATAGCCGCTACATGTTCAGAATTTGAACCCCCACAATAGGATGTATCATGATTGGTACCCCCACAGATTTTACATGAAAAGGGCGTCTCTTTAACCGATGATACATTGGACCTTGGGCAAATTTGAACTTGGACAGTTTTTTATCCATGATAGCCTCGATTTTTGAACTAATCGTGTCCAAGTTGCTTGAATCCATCCCTCCTCTCAGTAATCCATTACCCCTTGCCCCTCTCCAAGAGCTATTTTTGGCAACCTCCTCAGTCTTAGCCTTCACCTGATTGCATGGGACCTTAGAGAGTTGGCCACCAACAACCGAGTCTAGAAGTGCCTTGGTGGAGTCATTTAGACCATCATAGAAGAATGTATTGAGATGGTTTTTCCCGTACTCATGATGGGGGCATGTTCTAATCATTCTCTTAAACCGACTCCAAGTAGCACTAAGGTTCTCATCATCCTCTTGAGTGAATGACGCGATTTTCTTACGCCAATCTTGCGTTCGAACTGTGGGATATAACCTTTCTAGAAAAGTTGTTTTTAGTTGAGCCCAATTAATGATTGAGTTTGGCTCTAAGCATTTGTACCTATCCCTAGCATCACCAGCTAAACTCAAATGAAATAAATGCATCCGCACATAATTCGAGCTATTGGGGCATGGAGGAATGAGACCGCAAATATTTGAGAATTCCTCCAAGTGTTGGAGAGGGCATTCATTTCCCAAACCGCAAAAAGGGGTCTCCTTCACCATCCGGGTGAATTGAGGATGTATGTGATAAGGGTTTGGGGCTATGGGTAACACTATACCTCCTTGAAATTTTTGGGACCCAGGTGTCCCAAATTTACCAAACAGTTGTTGGTTTTCGTCCATTGGTGGTGTAGGGGGGTTGGAAGTATTTGGTTGCGATGAGGTTTGGGTTGGAATTCTCCGTTTACTCCGTTGAACCTCAGGGTCGTATGGTTCTAGTTGTTGATTTGATCTATGTGTGCGCCATTTTGATAACTGTTCTTTTAGCTTCGTTTTACTAAAAGATTAGTTATGCAAACAATATTTGTAAACACCCTATACTACTACAACTAGTGTAGTGGTAAGTCGGGGGTCAAACCACAAGGACAAGGGGCGATATTTTCTAGACTTGATGCAAAGGGTTTATTTGAGGATTCGATAGAACTGTACTAATGACAGAAAAATAAAGCAAAAACTAAAACGATAATATGTTATGGAAGGAAAACGCGGACAGATCAGTTCCACCCTAGGAAGGACAATCGAACTATCAATACGCTAAATTAGGGGAAATAAGTCAACAATAAATCATGACACTCAAGATGATAAGAGGAAGTTTGTGACCCTATAAATCACATGAACAACCTATAATCGCCCTATGTCTCCGAAGGAGTGGCAGGACAAGATTCGCATCGAATATCAATCAACCAATCATCAACAATCTTAAACCCTAACTCTACGCATGAAGAACGAGCCAACCTAGGGTTTCACCAATCAAACCCCTAGGGAGACTACTCACACATAGTAATAAAGACTAGGGCATAAACAACGAAAAAGAACATGATTGAAAGGATGAACGAATTGAAAGTAAGTGAACAAGAGAACGAAAAACGAAGATCTATAACAAAACCGACAACTATTCTATCAAAACTGTAAATGGAGCAACGATAATAGAAAGAGCAATGAAATTACCAAAAGCAACAAATGAAAGCATTAAACGAAATAAAACAGAAAAGAATCGATACCTTGCATAAATGAAATTGCGCGAATGAAAGTAATTCTGAATCCGAAATACAAAGCTTGAAAGGAAGTGCAACGAAAGCTGTAAATCTAAACTAATGCATGAATGAAATGAAAAGCTTTAAAGTGATGTTCTAGGTTGAGGCACAAGAGCTCTCAAAGTAGGCATGAGGGTTATTTACAGAGCAAGAGGGTATTTATACCCTAGGGATATAAGGGGTAGAACCCTAGAAAAGACCCTCGAGCGCCGGCTTAAGAACCAAGATCTTCAGAAACAGACTCCATTCGGCCGAATGTAGTGGGGATTCGGCCGAATGAGGTACAATTCGGCCGAATGATTGTCTCATTCGCCCATATCAAAAGCTTGACGTTTTTGGGGCCTGTCCATCATTCGGCCGAAGGAGAGCACTCATTCGGCCGAATGGGACTTGATTCGGTCGAATGAGAGTTCATTCGACTATTCTCGGGAGCTTGAGTCATGTGCTTGAATCCTTGTCTTCCATTCGACCGAATGGATGTCAGATTCGGTCGAATCTGAACTTGAACCTTGCTGAACAGCTCCTTTGAAGTGTCTAATGGCTTCTGGAGTTTGTGGAATCTTCGAGATTGACTTAGAACGCGTGCCCAAGCTATGATACGCGCATCTAAACTCTTGATAAGGGTGTTAAAGCCTCGAACACGTCTCATTTTACCTCGACATCATCGAAAGTACATGAAATGACCTAAAAACAGCTCGAGGACAAGATCAAGGTAAAATCGAATGTAATGCGCATAAAACCAATGGATTATCGCGAGACTCAACACTAAAATGGGGTTGTAAACGTGCTCTAAAACGAGCACATCAGTACTGTTACAGGGTTCAATACAGTCTCTAAACTTCATAAAGCACATCAATCTGGAGTGTCTAGATACTCCGGTTGAAGCAGTTTATGCCTTTCATTGCAAGAAAGAGTAAAAAATAAATTACGCACTAGCAGATTGTGCCTTCATTGTATGAAATGTCCAGATACTCTGGTAGAGCAGAGTAAACCTTCATTGTATAAAATGTTAATATTAGTTTCCTACTAGAAACCATTGGTGTATATGTTTTGTACATGATTTAAATGCCATCGTCACCTTCCTTGTGTGATCCAAGAGTATGTTTTAATATGAGGAGGCCTGTTGAAATTGATAACTTAAAGTTGGTGACCCCTTAAATTATAATTTCATATTTCGTATGTTTTAATATGAGAAGGCCTGTTGAATTTGATGACTTAAAGTTGGTGACCCCTTAATTTATAATTTCATATTTCCTCTGTCCCAAATTAGTGTTTACATCCTTTTTTATGTCTCAAATTAGTCTTTACACTTCCATTTTAGGAAAGGAGCTACATATATAATAATACATCTTTCGTCCTACTACCAAAAAGTAAACGTCCCACCTCTCTCACATTCTATTAAAAAATGTCACTATTTCACATCTGCTTTCCAATAGTAGAATAATTGATAACCAAAGAACTTATTACCTAAAACTATGTGCCTTGACAAGTTTCTAATCAAATTTTGGACAATGGGATTGCTATAATAGTGCCTCCCACCATGTCACTGTTTGTTGAGTATGACCCCTTAATTGTCTGAATTGTTCCACCTAGTTTCTAGTATCTCATTTCCCTGTCATTTTGCAGATAGGGGTCATGGTGATGACGCATGGTGATGACAAAGGTCTAGTTTTGCCTCCTAAGGTAGCAGCTGTCCAAGTGATTGTGGTCCCTGTTCCTTTCAAGGATGCTGATACACTAGGAATCTTTGATGCTTGTGCTTCTACCGTCAAAATTTTGAGTGATGCAGGCATTCGGGCTGAAGCAGATCTTAGGGATAACTATTCTCCAGGCTGGAAGTACTCACACTGGGAGATGAAAGGTGTTCCTTTGAGGCTTGAGATTGGACCAAAGGATTTGGCTAATAGTCAGGTAAGATCTAATGCATGTCTCTTGTGCACTCTGACTAATCATTTCCTGTCTGCAACAATCTCAACTTGTTCATTTTTGTATCCGGTTTGTTTGTGTTTTGTTTATCATATCTTAAAATTGCTATGTTTGCCTTATCTTATCTAACTATTGTCTGCTTCAAACTATTTGTGTTTAAACATTACCACATCTGCTGTCTTCCTACTTTGTCCTTTTGATGCTGGACTATTTTACTTACATTTATTGATACCCAAGAGAGAACAAAGATACATGGTTACTGAGTTAAAGTATAATGCATGTCTATTGTGCACTCTTCAGAGGTGATAATTAAAATGTACCTTCTTGACAATTAGTGGGTTTGTCCTACTATTTTAAAGAAACACCGTTCTAATGTTTGGTAATAATCTAACAAAAATTCTTAAAATTTTCTTTGGTGTTAAGTTGAGTAGAAAACTATTTCTAGAGTTAATAGCTTTAATGATGAATTGTGATGGCTGGTGCAGTAATGTAATGGCCTATGATGGACATTGTGTTATCATAAAAAGCCAATTCTGATGGATTGTTTAATATTTTTGGAAAGCATCTTTGACTGTTGTCAATTTGTTTTACTGGTCATGACTGATATAGTTAGTGACTCTTTTTAAGCAAGTTTCATACGTGCTCCCTGAAGTATCATATTGGTAGCAGCTTTGTGGTGAACTGTTTGTTAGAAGAAAGTAGTATTCATATAGATCCTTCTACTTTTCCTCTTTAAAATTTCCACTAAAACCTAATGATTTCAGAGTTTAGACACTACTACGATGGGCCTTTCAACACAATTATTAGTGGCAACGGATTTTCTCACCAAAAGGGTGGCCATGTGTGCTTTCTTATTGAAAACATGATTTCTCAGGAGAACTTTAGCAAAGTGGCATGGCTTTGGGTTCTAATGCAGCCATGGCCTCTTCAATTTTATTGTGAATTTCATAATTTATAGAAGCCAACTTTGGCTTGAGCTTGGAAAGCTGAACTAATTTCTGAAAGTCTATCCTACTCCTTTTTATGTGAAATGTATGTCGTATTTATTGGAACTGATAGAACTTTGTCAATTTTTAGACTCGTGCTGTTCGTCGTGACAATTCTGCCAAGAAGGATATACCATTGGCAAATTTGGTCGACCAGGTGAAAGAATTGCTAGATACAATTCAACAGAACTTGTTTGATCTTGCTAAGGAGAAGAGAGATGCATGTGTTGAAGAAGTTAGGACGTGGGATGAATTTGTTGAAGCATTGGCCCAGAAGAAACTGATCTTAGCTCCGTGGTGTGATGAAGAGGTGTCATGTTGGTTTATTTATTTTTGAGTTCATATTTTAGCATTGAAAAAGTTCTTTACTTGGTTTGATTCTTGTTTCTGCACTTTTTGTTTTTGTAACTGTTAATTCTCATGATAAGAACACTTATCTTGATCACATTCTTTTGCATATACTGAAAGAAAATTTGATGTAATTAATTTAATCCAACTTCTCTGAAATCCTATATATGCTGTTTCTCGTAGAAGAAAGTTGTGACAACACTCATTATCATGCATGTAACCTGAGAATAGTGCCCATCGTTAGACATGCCAGAATAATTGATGCATTGTTTTCATCTTTTCAGGAAGTTGAGAAAGATGTCAAAGCTCGAACAAAAGGAGAGATTGGGGCTGCTAAGACTTTGTGCTCACCATTTGATCAGCCACCGCTAGAAGAAGGTATAAACTCTGGAAGCTTGTATAAAATTCTTACAACAAATAACCTTGATACTTGCACTTTCTAGTTTTACCTATTTTCTTGTCATTTGGTTGTACCATTCATCATATAGATCCTGCGTTTTCATGTTTTTTTCTAATGCTGAAACTTTGTCATTCTCTTAATTGATTCTAATCATGTACTAAATGCAGAAAATTGTCATTTTCTATCGGTCACTTACCTGTACGCTCGGTTATGCAGTGTACCTTAGTCGTCTTAGTATATTTCAAAGTGTTTTCTGAACTATTTTCTTGTCAATTGGTTAGACCACTCGTCATATATGTTTGCTGTGTTGAATACAAGTCAAGCTCCTGCAATTTCGTTTTCTTATCTAATACTGGAACTGAATACCATTCTCTAAAGTGATTCTGGTCATGTACTAAATGATGTGGACATCTTCTTTTGGACGCTTTCCTTTATGCCGGTTATGGAGTGTCCTTTAGTTGTCATTAGTAGACTTAAAATTATTTTTTCTGTTTCTTTCTAGGTACCCTTTGCTTTGCTTCTGGAAAGCCAGCTAAGAAGTGGACATATTGGGGAAGAAGCTACTAGATATCTATCATTGTTATTCTCCTCCTCTTGACCTCTTCCACTCTAGTTACTCATAAGATTGTGTATTTCTCCAAATTCTTTTTTGATAGTGTATATCTCCAAATTCTCTTTCATACTTTAGCAGCGTGTTCAACGTTCTCTGAGCCTGCCAGAAGCGGTAGCTCATTGTCCTGGATGTTGTAAAACATATTAATGCTCCGAGACCTCAGCACGACGAATTAGATGAAAATTAAAGATACTTTGTGTACGCTACATTCCCATGTGATATTGGTTATTTTATGAATCCATATGGAGCATATATCAGCAGTTTTTCAAATTACATGGTTGTGTGAATTATAACCATCAGTCCAATTATCACCGAGGAAGATGTCTGAAGAAGATTCTCTACTCTAGAAATTAAACCCAGTTATATATTATCTCTATCACTTTTTACTTGTAATTCACTGTAGACGGATAAATTAGCGAAAAAACTGAATTACCAATCAGAGAATTGGGTTTGATGGTTACGGATTAATATTTTTGATTAATTTGTTCGTCTAGGGTGTAAAACATTTATGGTTGAAAAACTAACATTTGGGGATTGGCATTTAAAGCATAAGGAAATTTACAAAAAGTATGCGAATGATTGAGCTGAATAAGGGCTAAAAACTAACATAAGGAAACATAGATTAAACATGCTTTTTCTTTTGTATTTTCCTATTTTTAAAATTAAAAAACCTAGACCATATACTCACTAACCAAGGATCTAAGTTCATAATGCTACTAAGAATGGTTTTGTTTAGTCGTAAAGGGCACATGACTAGGAAGAAAATCGATTTACAAATAGCCATCACCTGAAGAAGGCCATTACGCCATTGTGAGAAGATAACTTCTTTGACAAAATGCTCGAAGCACTTGTCAATAGTCACATTTTGATAAGTTTAGTAAAGCCAATGATAGGGTCAATGAGATTTGTTGGGTCAATGCTCATTTGCTCGATGCCGAAAATATAGACAATACTCCCAAGTTGAGTCACTTCAGAAAACTAGTTTGAATAGGTGGATAACTCACTGAGCTACTGCTAAAAGATTTGGTTTATACAATCCAATCTTCCCAAATTCCGAGGAAATTCGTTCAAAATCATAATATAGTACGATAATATTATTAATTAAGAGATAAGATTAGAAGAAAACGTGCTGAATTGATGATATTCGAAGAAGATGAAAAGAAATTGTGTTTTTTTCCCAATTTTTAAGAGAAAAAAGTGCGAACTAGAGAGAAAGGTTACCGAGAAGATGAGAAATGAAGAATGCGTGAGTAGAGATGTGCATGGGTTGAGCCGACACACTTTTGGCACGATATGACACGAGCACGATTGTGGCACATCACGGCTTGATGTCTATGGAATGGGCCACAGGCTAGGCCGCGGACATCAAAAAAAATTTAGGCACGAGCACGCGAGGGGTATGCCAATTTGACACGAGGCACGGTCCGAAGCATGCCATTATATTATTATTACTATTATTTTTAATATTATTATATTCTTATAATATAATATATATTATCTAAAGTCCTCCATTCAATCGTCACAATTCACTCTAAATCTCTCAATCTCTTAATCATTCTCAAATTTATATGAATGTTAGTTTAGTTGAATATATTTTAGTTTATAAATTTATATGAATTTTAATTTATTTGAATATAGTTTAGTTTATATTAGTGTTAGTTTAGTTGAATATAGTTTAATTTATATGGATATTAGTTTAGTTTTACATGAATTATAATTTTAGTTTCAATTTGAACATATTGTATGAATATTCATATATCTGATGAAAACGATGGTGATGGAATAGCTACACCCGAGAAATCTCAATATAGAAACAAGCCTTCAAGAGTGTGGCCATACTATGACAAAGTTTGACTCACTGTCCCTTGTTCCAAAAGGAAGAAGTTTATTTTCTATTGCTTCGTTTTCAAGCAAACAGGGATGAGGCCGCCCACAACTTTTGTATGGAAGATTGGATATGGGATGGGGAAATTGTCCCATCATTTGTTCAGAGTACACAAAATTGAGCTTGAAGCATCAGAATCAAGAGGAGAATCATAATGCCAAACTCAATTGGGAGGTATTCCTTTTTATTAAAATTAGACATACAATGATTGATGAACTTGCTAACTTTGTTATTGTTGACAAATTTACCTATAACCATGGTGAGAAATAAACATCAAACATTTTACTCGAATTGCCATATAACTCGCATTTAGACGTGTCCATAGGAACACCCTTAAATGTCATACCCAAACTGCCTATTACAAGTATGGGAGCTATTTGATAAAAATGTTTTGTAACTTCAATGGTCGTGTGAGCCTTGCTAGTAATACTTAGACTTCTAGTTTCGGTGAACCTTTTCTATGCATTATTGCCAATTGGATAGAAGATGAGTTGTTTATTCAAAAACAAATTATTTCTTTTGAGACGAAAGAGGAGAGACATACCTCGTACAACATTAAGGTACATATTATAAAATGCCTTAAGACTTTCCACTTACTCGATAAAATATTTTCCCTTTCCCTTGATAATGCTACAACAACAAAAATGTATCGAATACTTCAAGGGTGAGCCTAGTATGATGTTGTTGAATGGGGGTAAAATTTTGCATGTGTGTTGTTGTGCTCATATTATGAACTTGTAGGTCGAAGAAGGTTTAGGTAAATTGACTCAATTTCTTTACCCCATTAGGAGTGTAATTAAGTGAATTAGGATCAGTTAGAAGAAGATACATGTGTAACACCCTGATGATTCTCCCTTTCCAAAAAGAAAAACTTTTAGAGAACTACCGTGGTGCTACCGCCACGTGTTCAAACGTTAAGGCTTTAAAACAAAATTTTGCAGCGGAAAAATAAAATACTTTTGAAATAAATTCAATCACAAAAACAAACTCTTAAAATACTACAAATTGGAACCGTTAAGGCCCTTACTGCAAAGTAGCAAAGTATATTATCCAACTTAAAACCAAACCAACAATTGAAAATAGTTCAGAGTAAACATAATTATTCTAGTAAACTAATCTAAAACATCACTCTACTCAATCCACTGGTGCATGAATGCTCAACCGAATACCTATCAGAAATATGCTCCTCAATATTACAAGTGTAAGTATTAGATCATTATAGTGTCATTGAAAGGCAAAGGCCATGACCAAGGATCACACATAAAGCACATAATCAACAAGTTGAGTATATACAAAATTACAAAATATAAACCACTTAGTTAAGTAATAAAACGTAAATGAATATAACATGATGAAACGTAATACACAACATTTTATTCAATTAACTCATAATTTAATTAATAATTTGAATTAAGCAATAGACAAGGGTATCTCCACATGTCCTAATTAGGACATCAAAAATAGATAAATAAACCCATTCACACTCGTTAGAGGGAATTAAAAACAATATAAATCCATATGGTAAACGGGTGCGACTCCATTATCATAGCTAGATGAGATCTCAACAAACGCCAATTTTAATTCAAAACTTTATAAAAAAGAGACTCATTGATCACACGACCTCCAAAAAAAGCCATGGATAATACCCTGTGAAGCCCCAACCCCTAATTGTCAATACTTTGGGACGTGCACTAGCCTGAAGTTTTATTGCTTATCCTTTTTTCACTTTATGTGATTTACAGTTTATCACTTGGATTCCAAATCACCAAAGCACACACATGTAAATATCACAATTACACAATAAACCTCTTTTATATTGTAAATTTAACCTTTTAATTTCCTTCTTAAATTTATAACCTATTAAACATAGTTAACTAACATCGTCATTAAGACTTGAAATTCACCTTTACTCAATTCATACCATTAGTAATGAAAGAGAAATAATAAACAACCTTATGGATTAATAAGGAAATTAATTCCACTTGAATCAATTGAGATTTATCAACCAACATAATTACATCCTCGTTAGTATTAGTGATTATTCATCAATCATCACACATCAATACCCAAATGTAATCCAAGGTAAAATAATACATGTTCGTTAATGCATAATCAATAATAATACTCTAAAGCTTCTTAAACATGATACTAAGCTTTCCATTTTTGATCATAACTCATGCTTCTAGGTCAAGGCCTTGTAATCTATACGTAACTTAAGTAAAACAAGCAGGTGTCTGATGTGCTCATTTTAGAGCACGTTTACAACCTCATTTTAGTGTCGAGTCTCGTGTTTTTATATTGGTTTTATGCACATTACATTCAATTTTACCTTGATCTTGTCCTCGAGCTGCTTTTAGGTCATTTCAGGTGATCTCGATGATTTCGAGGTAAAATGAGACGTGTTCGAGGCTTTGACACTTCTATTAAGAGTTTGGATGCACATATCATAGCTTGGGCATGCGTTCCAAGTCACTCTCGAAGATCCCATAAACTCTAGAAGCCACTAGACACTTCAAAGGAACTATTCAGCAAGGTTTAGGTTCAGATTCGACCGAATCTGACATCCAATCGGTTGAATGGTGGACAGGGATTCAAGCCCATAAATCAAGCTTTCGGGAATAGCCGAATAAGAAGTCATTCGGCCAAATCAAGGCCCATTCGACCGAATGGGTACACTCCTTCGGTCGAATGGTGGACAGGGTCAGAAAACGTGAGGTTTCTGATATGGGCGAATGAAGAATCATTCGGCCAAATGCACCACTCATTCGGCCGAATCTACACTACATTCGGCCGAATACACCACCCATTCGGCCGAATCCTCCATACATTCGGCTGAATGGAACCTATGTCCGACTTTCTTGGTTCTTTCTTTAGTCGGCGCTCGAGGGTTTTTCCTAGGGTTTTACTCCTTTTGTTCCTAGGGTATAAATACCCTCTTTCTCTGTACATAACCTTTATGCCTATTTTGAGAGCTCTTGTGCCTCAACCTAGAACATCACTTTAAAGCTTTTCATTTCTTTCATGCATTAGTTTAGATTTACAGCTTTTGTTGTTCTCGTTTTCAAGCTTTGTATTTCGGATTCGGTTTCTCTTTCGTTCAAGCAGTTTCATTTATGCAAGGTATTGATTCTTTTCTGTTTTATTTCATTTAATGCTTTCAAGTATTGTTTTTCTTAATTTCATTCCTCCAGATAGTATCGTTGTTTCGTTTACAGTTTTGATAGAGTAGTTGTCGGTTCGGTTATAGTTCTTAGTTTTCATTCTCTTGTTCATTTCCATTCAGTCTATTCATGCTTTCAATCATGCTTTTATTACTATGTGTGAGTAGTTTTCTTAGGGGTTTGATTGGTGAAACCCTAGGTTGGCTCGTTCTTCATGCGTAGAGTTAGGATTTGAGATTGTTAATGATTGATTGACTGATATTTGATGCGAATCTTGTCCTGCCACTCCTTTGGAGACATAGGGCGATTATAGGTTGTTCGTGTGATTTATAGGGTTACAAACTTCCTCTCGTCATCTTGAGTGTCATGATTCATTGTTGACTGATTTCTCCTAATTTAGCGTATTGATAGTTCGATTGTCCTTCCTAGGGTGGAACTGATCTGTCCCCGTTTTCCTTCCATAGAATATTTTTGTTTTAGTTCTTGCTTTACTTTTCTGCTATTAGTATAATTCTTTCAAATCCCATTTAAATCCTTTACATCAAGTCTAAAAGCTATCGCCCCTTGTCCTTGTGGTTCGATCCCCGACTTACCACTACACTAGTTGTAGTAGTATTAGGGTGTTTATAAATTTAGTTTGCATAACTATTCTTTTAGTCAAACGACCTAAAAGAACGGTTATCAGTGTCCACTTTCTCTATAGTTCAGCACCTTCTACAAATTACTTTCCTACACCAAATAAATACAACCCATATTAATATACCAATACAAAAATTTACAACAATCATACTAAATTTTTTAAGGCTATAAACCAAAACACATTTTTAAGTCTTCTAAAAATGTAATCTAGTAGTTTAAACATAATACTACAAGTATTAATTGAAAATTTATTAAAATACACACCATATTATTTAGTTTAAACTTAGTAAAATAAAGTACGCTGGAACTTTTATTTTTAATCAGGTTTTGCAATTTTTGGCACTCAAACTTGTAGCATTATATTAATTATTAATCAACTTAAACACGTTTGTATACTTAAATCCTTTATTTTTAACATTTAAACTCAAAAGAAATCATAAAAACCAAATTTGCTAAATTCTGAAAAATTCATAAAGTATACTTAAACTTGATTTTTATGTTTTATGCATGTAGTATAGTGCTTGCATTAGTATAATATAAAATAAGCTTTGAAAATCCTTAAAATACTTGTCGTAAAACTCAATTTTTATGACTCTAAAATCTTAAAATTTGTTTTCAATATAGTATCATCAAATTACTCATAATTGTATCACAAAATAGCACTAGTAGTAATTGATCAATATGCGATAAGTTTTTTTTAATACTATATGCGGCGTTAAAAGGCTAGCAACATTTAGGATGAAAGAAAATTAATCAAATTAATTTGCGACGTAAAAAATATGCCGCGAAACAATAATTAAAATGCGGCGGGTACAAGGAAATACGCCGCATATTAATGATTAATATGCAGCGGTTCCAGGCTTAGTGATGCCGTATATTAATTAATAATTTGCAGCGGATCTAAGCTTAGTCATACCGCATATTATTACATTCCTAGTATTAAAAATTATAAAAATCTATTAATAAGCAGCGATTTAGTCTTAATTACACCGAAAATAATTGTATTTTTTTGTATAGTTTAATTTGGTCCCTACTACGCTCAAAGTTTATACACAAGGAAACCTGCTATGTACAATTTTGTCCAACATATTTGCAATTACATTTACAAAAATCTGCTATATACAATTCTATCCAATACATTTGCCCAAAGTATATATACATATATGATGATTTTGAATTCATTCATATACTATGACCCATTTAAGTGACATGAAAACTATGACCCAAAAAATGAACATAATGTACAAATTAAAATACACAAAAATGTAAGATGCATAACCTAAATAAAGTTATCTGTCCAATACTTGGGCAGTTTGTTGCGGACCACATCATTTCTTCGTTAGAGAAGGTCTCATCATTGAATCCTTTACATACCTAAAATTGATTACCATATCATTAAAGTAAATATAAAATGCAATGTATTTCAAAAGTGAAGTTCAAAAATGGCATTTTCCACCCAAAGTTGTATGATAAAAAAGATTTTCAAGGTTTAAAGATCTTCGTAGTTTGATGCAAAATAGGAGGAAATACTTCATTCTCTACCCATTTAACCAATTTTGACTCAAATTGATATATTCCAAGTGTTTATGAAATGTTTTAGGGTAAATACGCCATTCTCTACCCAAAACCAATCTCATTTGACCTACTTTGTCTCATATCGTCCTATTTGAGGTGTTTGGGCCGTGTTCTAGGAGAAATACACTAATATCAACCAGAAACTGTCCTATTTGGCCTATATTGACTTATATCGATGTATTTAAAGTGTTTAGGTCATTTTATACCCGAAATCGCTCCCATTTGATCGATTTTGACTCAAATCGATGTGTTTCAAGTATTTAGGACATGTTCTAGGATAAATACGTCATTCTCTACCTAAAACCGATCCCATTTGATCTACCTTGACTTATATCGTCCTATTTGAGGTTTTTGGGCCATATCTAGGGGAAATACGCTAATATCGACCCAAAACCGCCCTATTTGGCCTATATTAACTCATATTAATGTATTTAAATTATTTAGGTTATTTTCTACCCAAAACCACTTATATTTGATCGATTTTTACTCAAATTGATGTATTTCAAGTGTTTATGACATGTTCTAGGGTAAATACATCATTCTCTACCCAAAACCAATCCCATTTGTCCTACTTTGACACATACCGTCCTATTTAAGGTGTTTGGGCCATGTTCTAGGGGAAATATGCCAATATCAACCCGAAACCACCTTATGTGACCTTTATTGACTCATATCGATGTATTTAAAGTGATTAAGTGATTTTCTACCCAAAAATGCTCCCATTTGACCGATTTATGGTGTAATTCATAACGCTTCATTTGTTCCGTTCACATGTTCTTCCACCTTTATCTCATTTCTCAGCTTTGCTATAAAATGCTCTATTTGGGTCTGTTCTTTTAGAATTTTTATGAAAATAAGATGGAGAATTCATCTATTGGAAAGAGAACAAGGAGTCAAAGTTTAATACTAACCTTAGCTTGCAATGTAAATCTATTGATAACACTTACTAATTAATAATCGCTCTCAGCTTAGTGTTGCGCATTGACCGAGCCGAATTAAAGAATTATATTTTTCCTCTTCCCACACAAATGACTAAAAACATCCAGTGTGCATTACATTATAAGACATAAGTAATTAGCCTTATATATATATACTATATGCATTATCGTACTCTAAAGTAAATGTATAAGTAATTAGCATTACATTCACACATCATATTCAAACCTATCGTTTGAAAATAGGGGCAAAAATGAACTTTAACTTTCCTTATAGGGCTTTTTTCAATGCAAAATGGGCGTACGCCTTTACCTCCTTGATGATGCCATCGATTCATGCATCCGAAGTGGCCTCAGGACACAACTAACCGACTAATGAGAGTAAATCGCACAACACACAATCATCTTAGAGTGCCCTCCATAATCATAAAAAGCATTATATATATAAATGGTTTAGAAAATATTAACAGTACCACATAAGTAAACCTATATCCTAATTATGTATACCTCATGAAGCATTGGATAGCAAAAATGTTCAACTGAGATCCCTGTAAGAATTGGGTGATGTCAGCTTTGTGAAGCTATGCTCTTTCGTTTTTAGAGTAGTGGAATAAGGCTCGATCCAATGGCACAACAATTGTATCATTTTCCTTCATCATGGTCGTACATTGAAGTAGTCATTTCCACTCAAGACTAAGGTAAGTCGCTACATCTTCAGTGAGAAGAGGTTGGTTTTTTGCCGTTGACTTCTTTGAGGCTGATTCATTGCTCCCAATAACTTTATCAGCTGACATCCCCTTCATCTTCTTAGCTTGTGGAGTCACCTAATTAAAAAGGCATAAATCGCACAACTTTAGTTAAACCAAAATACAATTATAGAGGAAATTCGATTGAATCTTTGATTTATATCTCACTTATGAACTTGATCAAATGTAGAGGCCATTATACCAAAGTACCAATTGAGTCATTCAATGTCTACAAGTTGTCAACCTTCACCACTTTATGTCCTTCAAGCCTCGTTCCTTGGTGAGTTCATGTAAACTGCTGGCCTGAATGGCCTAGGTATGCGACACCATCGGCTACAACGTAGATCGTTCTCGTACTTGGATCTTTTAGGAGTAGATGACAACTAGTAGGACCCTAAAAATTCAATATAATATGTCAATATTATAGGTCATTATTAATACAAATGTTAGTTTATGAACATAAGATTTAAAAAGTTCATATAACATACCTCTACATAGGGAGTATATACCCGTACACCCTGGGATGCTAATTGCTCGACGCTGATACCAATGTCTTGAAGTAGGGAGAACAATTAAGAATATGCAGCATAGAATTCTTACGTATTTTTTAGCCACAGACAGTGTCTATTCGTTTGGAATGACTCTCTCCCCACTTTTCTTGACCTTCTTGTTCCTTGAACAAAACAGTCATCTGCACAGCTTATCTGCGTAGTGCTTGATTCCATAAAAGAAGGACCCACGCAAAAGGAATAGAAACCTCTGATATCCATTGTTGCCTTGCATCATTGTAGCTTGGCTGTCCAAGGTAATGGGGATGAATGTTCATCTTAGCACTCTTGCTCGCCTTCTCGCGTTTAGCCTGTCAACAACATAAAGGAATTTAACTTAACTTAAAAGTACAACAAAAAGAATTTTCTAAAAAATTATTTAACTTATCACTGTAGCTTTAGAAGTCTTGTTCTTGTTAAAGGTTACCCAATCGCTTTCCTTAATATATTTCCATATTTCATAGGGAAACCTGTTAGCTTCTTTTGTAGGCACCTTTCTTGTCTTGGTAATCCAACCAGTCACCAACTTTGATTTGAAGTCCCGAAATCTATCGGCGACTGCAAATTAAAAAAGCTTCGTGAGTTGAGGGTTGTTTGGAATGTGAAACAAAGCCTGAAATATATAATATTTAAATTGGTTTACTTTCGTTTAGTAAGGTAGTTTACACAAATATTTAAATAATTAAAATTAATTTAGGAATACATACTATTGTGTTCACCCATAAGGTCTGCCAAAGTCCCTCATTTACTTGCGACCACTCTCAATAGATGTTGAACTTCCAAATAAGACGACCATAAGCTAACCACTTAATTGTATCAGAAATGTTATGACTCGTTTCAGATAATGCATGCATAACTTTTTCATGAAACCAATCAATGAAGGTGTTGTTGTGTTCTTGCATCAATGCTTGTTCACCTTTAGAAGGGTACTTCACCTTCAATTCATTAATAAGCCTTTCTAAGTAAGGATGAACCTCTGTGATATGGTGAAAAACAAATAAATGAGCTTGTCTCTCTTTCAGTAATGGAATTAAGACCTCCTCAGAACCCACGGTGACGTACCCTTTGAGTCTCCCTTCATGCCTCAATTTTGATAACCCAATTGCCTCCCCCTTAAATAAGAAGTCACTAAGAAACTCACTTACCTCCTATGTAGTTATACCTTGAATTATACTACCTTCAAGGTGTGCAGGGTTTCTCATCTTCTTCTTTAAAGTACCCATGTATCTCTTGAAAGGATAAGCCTATTTTAGGAACACTAGACCACACAACTTAATTTCTCGAACCGAATAGACAATTAGATGTACCATAATATCAAAGAACAAAGGTGGAAAATACATCTCTAGTTGACATAAGGTCGTAACAACATTAACCTGTAACTCATCCAAACATGACAGATCAAGCTCCTTGCTGCATATTGTATTGAAAAAGAACAAAGTCTAGTGATAGAATTCCTAACATGCTTGGGAAAAATATGGCAGATGGAAATTGGTAGAAATACTTGCACCATAACGTGACAATAATGAGACTTTATACCAACTAATTTCAGATCTTTCATGAAGATGAAGTTCTTTAAATTTGATGATTATCCATTAGGAACCTTGATCCTATACAAACACTCACATAATACCTTATTTTCAGCTTGGGAAAAGTGTAACAAGTTGGAGGAAGATATGTGGGTTTACCTTTTCCATTCCTAGGTGTTATGTCTTCAGGCCATAACTTGTATCAAATCTTCATTGTCTACATATCTCTCCTGACATTAGGACCATCCTTAGTGTTACCAGGTATATTCAACAGCATCCCTAAGATGGCATCAAAAACATTCTTTTATATATGTATAACATCAAGACGTTGTCTAATGGGTAGATACTTCCAATACTCAAGTTTCCTAAATATTGGCTGTTTCTTCCATAACCCCTAAGCATATTTGTGTTTTATAGTTTTCCTGAACACATTATCTATTCCTTTCACAAGGTCATAAACCTCAATGCCACCCAATGGTATAGGGGCTCTATGTTGCTCAACTTTACCATCAAATGACGTCTTTCTCTTATGATAAGGATGAAACTTATTCAAAAACCTCCGAAGCATGAGATACACATGTTTTTCACAATGTGGAAAGTATTTTGAGACTATATTATCCACACAAATTGGTCAGGCTTTCTTTCTTCACCTTATATCTCGACAAGTTCCTATACGCTTAAAAGTCATTAATTGTACAAAAGAACATGGCACGAAGTGTAAAAGTCTCTTCAACATTTGCATCGTATATAGATATACCTTCATCCCACAACAACTGCAAATATTCAATAACGAGAGAAAGATATACATCAATGTTATTCCCAAGTGGCTTATGCCTTGATATTAGAAGCGATAACATAACATACTTACACTTCATGCATAACCAAGGATGAAAATTATATATCACTAACAAAATTGGCCATGTGCTATGTTTACTACTTAAGGTACCAAAGGATTCATTCCATCTATATAAAGACCAAGTCTTAGGTTCCTATCTTCCTTTCCAAAAGCCTTAAACGATTCATCAATTGTTATCCACTAGGGAGAATTAGCAGGATGTCGAATCATCATATCTTTCCTCCTCTTTTCTGCATGCCATCTCAAATTCCTTGCATTGCTCTTAATAAAAAACAAACGTTTGAACCTTGGTATTATGGGAAGGTACCACAACACCTTAGTTTAATGTAAGTATGAATAGTATATATTTTCATGCTTTAAATATGAAAATCTCATCAATTAAACCATGATTCAACATGCATATTATTCTGAAAATTCATTTCAAATACCATAGTATTAATTTTTATCAAAAATACATCATACTATAGTCATAGTTTAATGAAACAACTACCAGTATAAGAATTATAGCCTTAAACCATGAAACTAACTCTTTAATACTAAGAACATATGATTACATAATCTGAATTTTTTTTT
Source organism: Dysphania ambrosioides (assembly GCA_026401315.1). Lineage (NCBI taxonomy): Eukaryota > Viridiplantae > Streptophyta > Magnoliopsida > Caryophyllales > Amaranthaceae > Dysphania > Dysphania ambrosioides. The sequence goes on from CM048662.1 coordinate 8,222,658, forward strand.
ATACTATAATCCTAAAAATATTATCATAGATGATTCACAAAAAACTTATAGGTTCATGAAAAAATCAATATCTTAGCATTAAAAACCCTAAATCATGAAAACTAGCATGCCTAGACCATAAATTATGCATAGAAAAATTCTAAAAACATATAGAATCCATATAAGAATTTATCTAATTTCAATACAAAATTTTACCTATATATTACAAATCAATATAAAAACCATATACAAATTTATCAAACATACATACTAGAGCATAAATTTAAGGGAAAAAAGAAGAGAAAAAAGGAAAAAGAAAGGGAGGGCCAGTCGACAAGTCGATGGCGGCGCAAGGGGGGGGGGGGGGGGGGGGGGGGGGGAAGGGTGCTTAGAGGAAGCAAGGCTGCAGCAGTTTGGTGTTTTGTATGTGCAAAGGGTTTTGGCTGTCTTTTTTTTTGTTTTTATTTTGCTTTGAAGTGTTTAGCTTCAGGTAAACTTGTTTAGGTTTAGGTCATTATGGAGTACTAGGTTTAATAGAATTTTGGGCTTGTTAGGTTTTTAGAGAAAAATAAAAAATATCTTATGAAAAGAAAGAATTAGTTTTATGGTTAGAATAAATAATTATATACTTGAAAATAATGTATTATTCATATCAAAAGTATGTATATATATATATATATATATATATATATAGAAAGTATGTGAATTGCCAAATTTATATTGATGTATAGAAAGTATTTTTAAATAAAATATAGTTGACAATGAAAAGAAGTTTTGTCCCAAAACTTAACCCTAAAACTAAAGAATTTTGAGAAAGATTATTGTAAATCGCTTGTAATTCCCCAAATACTTTATATATTCTAGTGATATGCAACCAAAACAATGAAAACAACGACAAATAGCGTGAAACTATATCACATTCAACCTCTATTAAAAAAGAGAGTTACGACCCCGTAACTCACCTCATGAAATAGCTCAGGATATTTTTTGTTTTATCATATCTTTAGTTTCCCAATTAGATTTTTCATACTCATGGTTAGACCATAGGACTTTTACGAAGCGTATGTCCTTATTTCCGGTACTCCGCACCTTTTGATCTAAGATCTTGACCAGTCTCTCTTCATAGGTCAGAGACTCGTCTAATTGAATTGTCTCCGGTTGCAGTACATGGGTTTTGCTCGGAACATAATTCTTCAACTCAAAAGTATGGAAGACATCATTCATCTTCTTGAATTCCATCGGTAAGGCCAACTTATAGGTTACGTTTCCTACACATTGCAAAATTTCATAGGGCCCTACACTAAGTTTTCCCTTCTTACCAAACCTCATTACATCTTTAATGGGCAACACTTTACAAAATACTTTATCGTTGATGACTGAATCACCTTTACTTTACTCTCCATGTCTTCTATATATTTAGTTCCTAAAGTCATGAGTTCTTGAAAATCATTCTAAGACACCATGCTTCTATATATCTTACCATATAGTGCTTCAAAAGGTTCAATCCAAATGCTAGCATGATAATCGTTAGTGTATGAGAATTCTATCAAGTCTAACTGGTTCTCCCAAGTACCCTGAAATCTATTGCACAAGCTCTTGGCATATTTTCCATAGTCTGAGAGTAATTCGGTTGAATGGTGGTCAGTCTTCAGAGCATATATTCAATGGTTACTGGGAAGGCCGAATGGAACTCATTTGGGCGAATGAGCTTCCATTCGGCCGAATCAGACCCTTCATTCGGGCGAATGCTAGACAGAAAGCATTTCCGAAGAGCTTCTGGAATGGGCGAATGGAAGAATATTCGGGCGAATGGTGAAGCATTCGGCCGAATGGACCTTGCATTCGGTCAAATGACAATGTTTTATTCGGTACAACTACTTCTTTTTAGGGTTGGCCCAAAGGCATTTTAGGATTTTCGTATTCTTTTTATGCTTTGTTATAAATACCCCTCCCTCTGATGAGAGGGGGGAGGAAGGGGGGGGCAGCTAGGTTTTTATAGTCTATGCACTTTTAGCTTTGTTTAGCCTCCAAATTCTTTTAGTTTTAGCTTTCAGTTTTCGTTTTTCTCAACATTTGTACTCTGAGTTTTGGATTTTTTCATTCAAATTCTGATCGTGGATATCAAATTGAAGCGTTTGTGAGTATTAATCTATCCTTTTCTTTTGAATTCATTTGTTTTATTTCATTCCTGTTTTAGCCTAGTATTTATCGTTTACTAGAATAGTTTCTAAATTAGTCTTATTCTCGTTAATTTCTTTTCATGATCGTTTTGTTTGCTTTATTGAATGTCGTTATATCATTTAGCATGAATATGTGTGAGTAGTTCTTTTAAGGGTTTTGATTGGTGAAATCCTAGGAAAAGCTATGTTATTTTTTGTCTAAGGTTATAGGAATGATGACAATAAGTAGTTTTAGAATCCAATGCGAATCTTGTCTTGCCACTCCTTTGGAGACATAGGGCGATTATAGGTCGTTCGTTGTGATTTCTGGAATCACCAACTTCATCTCGCATGCTTGTGATTCCATGCTAGTTATTGTTTTATTTTCTCTAACCTATCATGTTCGGTTTTGAAAGCTTCATTCCTAGGGTGAATCTAATCTTGTCCCCATTTTTCTCTATTTGATTTACCTCGTATTTTATCGTAATCTATATTCTCATTATTAGTTTTTGTGTTTTTCAATCCAAAAAGTCCAGTTGTGTTAAGAATTGATTGTCTTGATATCCTTTGTCCTCGTGGTTTGATCCCCTACTCAACTATACTCGTATAGTTCATAGGTTAGTATAAATATTATTTATATAACTAGTCTTTTAGTAAACAACCTAAAAGCCGGTTATCAAAATAGCACCGTTGCCGGGGACAAGGTGTAATATTTAGACTTTTTCTGTTCTTGATTTAACATTATTTCATTTCATTTTTGCTTGTTGTTTGTGTTTTTCTTTCTGTTAGTGGTTATATTTGACTTTGCTGTTCGCATGCCCCATAGCACGCGTAGGTCAAACCAACCAATAACACCTTATAATCCTGAAATCCAACGCTTGAATAGACAACGCTCATCAAAACAAACATCACATTTTGTCCAAAACCCATCCATATCCCCAATGGCCAACGAACATCAATTGTTTGGTCAGTTTGGAACTCCTGGCTCACAAGAGTTCCAAGGAGGTGTAATACTTCATGTTGCTACTACACCATACCAAATACACCCTCAGTTCATGAGAATGGTTAAGGAAACACCTTTTAGTGGCTTAAGAAATGAATGTCCTCTTCAACATCTAGAGGCATTTTCTGACATTTGTGGACTTATCCCTCCTTGCCCTAATAGCCCAGACTATGTACGAATGCACCTATTTCATTTGAGTCTAGCTGGAGATGCCAAAGATTGGTATAAATTCTTAGTGAAGGTTCTATGGGCACTCAAGAGGGGGGGGGGGGGGGGGGGGGGGTGAATTGAGTGTTTAGCAATCGTTGGTAAATTTTAACTCTTTTCGGATTATGGTTAAGGAACCAGTTGTGCTGGTTCCCTTGAGCAGCGGATTAAAAGCAAAACAATAAAGAACACAACAATTTAACGAGGTTCAGCCAACTCTGGCCTACGTCCTCCTATCCTAAGTCCTTTATTAATCTACTCCGAAAAACAAAGACAAAGAACACTCTGCTGTTCCCTACTCCGGGACCAGCAACCCCACACTCTACTCCGAGTATGCTAAAGACCTACACTCGTAAGTCCTAAACGTGTTTGAACTCACAAACACTCACCTAGCCTTCAGCCCCCTTGCCAAAGACTCACGTTACAATGATCAACACTCTCTAAATGATCAAACTCTTTAATAAGTGAAAATAGAGAAACTTATTTAATCTAAGATGCTCGTGTATATGAAATATCAATAGACTTAGTGCTTTTCTCTCAATGTATTGCTCCTTAATAATGCGTGAGAGAAGTGATTGATTATTAGTTAAACAGATCCTATTTATAACCCTTAAATAACCGAAACCCTAGTTACCAAAAATCATGCCAAAAAGATAAACATGACTTTAGGTAAGTATTTATCCTAAATTGATTTTATTATAAGATAAAATCAATCTAAGATAATTACTCTAGAATTTAGGTAACTTAAAAGATTATATCAAATCAGTTAATAGCTGTCAAAATATTTTCCAAAACTTAAATTTCGAAATAAAATCTTTTTATAAAATCTTTTTCAAAATCGCAGCTCTAATAATCAGAACAGTTAACCTGGTCCCCTGACCTGGTTCCCTGTCTTAAACATGTTATGAAATTTATTCCAATCCTTGTACCAAATTTCACAACGATGTTTAATATATTCAAAGCACTTTATATATCTATTAATAAAACATACTACGGAGCATTTACATGAAAATCCTAAAACACTCTTTCTTGAAGTGGATCTTTCTTCATGTAAACTTCAAGTCTTTGAATGCTTCCTTCGAATCATCTCATCATGAATAATGGCTCTTTAATAAGCTTCAAAGGACTTCAAGATTCAAGACTTGGTACAAACTCAATTACTGCACACGTAACACAGTTAGGGTACAATATCAAGTACATTACAGAAACAGTACATACTGGTTCCCTACCAGTACATAGCATAATTATTATTAAACTGTTTCCTGTATAAAGACAAGTTAGTTCAATATAAAAACTCATGTAAATAATAACTTGTCTAGGGTAACAGTATACTGAAGTCAGCTGGTTCCTACCAACTGTTTTAACACTTATGTAGAACCTGTTTCCCTTAGCTGTTTGTCATCATTCAAAACCTAAGGAACCCAACACTTAGGACCCAATTCGATTATTAATTGGGCTCAACTGAAAACCGCTTTTCTAGAAAGGTTCTATCCTACAGTTCAAACGCAAGATTGGCGTAAGAAAATTGCGTCCTTCACCCAAGAGGATGATGAGAACCTTAGTGCTACTTGGAGTAGGTTTAAAAGAATTATTAGAGCATGCCTCCACCATGAGTATGGGAAAAACCATCTAACCACATTCTTCTATGATGGTCGTAATGACTCCACCAAAGCACTCCTAGACTCAGCAGTAGGTGGCTAAGTCTCTAAAATTCCATGCACCCAAATAAAAGCCAAAATTGAGGAAGTTTCTTAGAATAGTGCCTGGAGAGGAACTAGGAGTTAGGGTTTACTAAGAGGGATGATTGGCACAACCAATTTGGATACCATTAATGCTAAGATAGAAGTAGTTATTGATAAGAAACTTTCCAAAATAAGCCTAGCCTGTAGTTCGAACACCCCTCCAGTGCGTGAAAAGCACTTTGCATATGCCATATGTGGGGGTACCAACCATGATACATCTTATTATGGTGGTTCACACTCCGAGCACGTTGCTCTAGTTTTCTATGGAGGGTATAACCCAGAACCGCAGGTGATGAATTATGACGGTTATGGGTATAATCTTGATCATATAGCAGCCTTTAGCTATGGTGGACAAGGACAAGGAGTAGGGTATGGACAACAACCTTACCCGAATCAACCATACAAACCTCCCTTTAACTCAAACCAAAACCAGGGAAACTTCCACCCAGGGTACAACAGAAATGCTCAAAGTGGGTTTAACAACCAAGGTTTTCAAGGGAACCAATCTAACGAAAATGTACCGAGGCCTAATGTATATAGACCACCAGGGTTTAATCAAGGGCCTAAAAATGATTCAAATCTGCCTTTCCCGCCTAGTCAACCTCATCATGTGACTTCTCAACCACAAAAAAGTCACACCTTAACCAATGACCATTTAGCCTCCCAAGTAACATCTCTTGCTCAGCAGAACCAGAGTCTTACTCAGATTAATAAGACTCTCATCCAGAAAATACAACAACTTCAAGCTCAGCAAAATTTGTTTGAAACTCTACTTGCCTAAATGGCTAGTCCTCCTGCACCACTTCTATTCCCATCTCATCCTCAACCTAACCCCTCTACACAACCTCCACCTCAGCACCCAAACCCAAACCAACACACTGTGAAAGCTATCCACCAGAGATTAGGGACTTATTATGATGGTCCTTCATATCCGGTTGATGCACCTTTGGTACGGGTGAGTGATGAGACGAGAGTGGATAAAAGTGAAAAAGAGGAGGAAAAAGGTAAGGGGTTAGTAGTTGAAAGTGCAAAAGGTGGGGATGAAGAAGATGATAAGATAAGGAGTGAGAAGTTGGTAGAGAGTGAGGCACAGATGCCAAAGTATGCTAAGTTCTTAAAGGACTTATTGTCCAACAAGAAAAAGCTTGAGGAAGAGGTAATTAGTCTCCCCCATTAGGTTTACTCCATATTACAAGGGAAAATGCCTATGAAGAAGCGAGATCCTGGTCCTTATAACCTCCCAGTAAATTTGGGAAATCTTGATCCCAAAGGGGCGCTGGCCGATCTATGTGCTTTGATTAGTCCTATGCCTCTATCAATCGCCAAGAAGCTACCCTTTAACCTCAGACCTTCAAGGAAAATGATCCAACTAGCAGATAGGAGTATAAAAGTGTCGTGGGGAGAACTTGACGATATACCTATTCAAGTAGGAGAAGATGGAAATGGAAAAGGACCCTTATACTCCACTTATCTTAGGCAGAGCCGTTCTAAAAACACTTCGGGCAGTTATTAATTGCCATGATGACACCTTATGGTAGAAGTAGCCGAAGTGAAGGTAGTCTTCAAAATCTCCCCACTTTTAAAGAATCCTATGATTGAACAAGTCTATCTCCTTAAAGTGGAAGCTAGGGAGAGTGTGGATTGTCAAATGAAAAGATAAATAGAGGTTGGGTATTCAATGAATAATGAAGATACCTATACAATAGATGAGCAGTTGGAAGGCCGATTAGATAAGGCCCATGATTATGAGAGAAAAGAAGCAGAGTATGAGCAACTTTGCGAGGTTAAGGAAGGTATTATATATAAAGGGGAAAGTCCTAAGCCTTCCCCCCAAGTGACTTTGAAACCTTTACCTCCTAGCCTAAAATATGCCTATCTTGATGAAGATGAAGGCAGCCCTGTCATAGTGAATTCTGATCTTGATGATATTTCATTAGAAAAACTACTTGTTTTATTAAGGAAATATCGAGATGTCATTGGGTATTCACTAGGTGATTTGAAAGGGATTAGTCCATCCCTTGTTATGCACCAGATTCATCTTGACGATGAACATTTTTCCTTTATTGAGCCACAAAGAAGGCTGAATCCAAACAAGAAAGAGGTAGTTAAGGATGAAATCCTCAAACTCCTCAAGGCCGGCATCATCTACTCAATTTCAGATAATAGATGGGTTAGCGCAGTTCATGTTGTTCCTAAAAAGGGAGGAATGACCATTGTTGAGAATGACAAAGGAGAGATGATCCCCACTAGAGCCACCATAGGATGACGAGTTTGTATTGATTATCGCAAACTCAATACGGCTACAAGAAAGGATCACTTTCCCTTACCCTTTATCAACGAGATGCTTGAAAGATTGGCCAGACACATGTACTATTGTTTTCTAGATGGTTACTCGGGTTTCTTTCAAATCCCAATCCACCCCGAGGATCAACAGAAAATAACTTTCACTTGTCCTTTTGGTACTTTTGCCTATAGAAGAATGCCCTTCAATTTATGTAATGCTGTATCCACTTTCAAGAGGTGCATGTCGGCTATATTTGCTGATAGTTTAAAGAACTTCATGGAAGTGTTCATAGATGATTTTTCTGTTTGAGGGTCTTCTCTTGACACATGCTTGACACATCTCGAGAAATTTTTATTAAGGTATCAAGAAACGAATCTTGTACTAAATTGGGAGAAATGTCACTTTTTAGTTCAAGAAGGCATTGTCCTAGGCCACAAAGTGTCTTTCAAGGCATAGAGGTAGATCCTTCTAATATTGATGTCATAAGGAATCTTCCTGTACCTACCTCACTTATAGGAGTACGATCCTTTCTTGGACACGTAGGATTCTAAAGGCGTCTTATCTTAGGATTTTTGACTTTAGCAAAACCCTTGAATGAATTGCTTTAGAAAGATGTCAATTTTAACTTTGATAAGAGATGCCTGAATGCCTTTAATAGGCTAAAGCAAGCTTTGATATCTGCGCCCATTGTGCAAGCTCTGATTAGAGTTTGCCATTTGAACTAATGTGCGATGCTAGTGATATTTTTGTTGGTGCTTTCCTTGGGTAGAAAAAGGAAGGAAAGCACCACGTTATATGTTATATCAGTAAAATAATGGATCCTGCACAACGTAACTACTCTACAACTGAAAAGGAAATGCTGGTGGTAGTCTAAGCTTTTGAGAGAATGCGCCAATATCTAATTTGTTCAAAAGTTGTAGTTTTTACTGATCACTCGGCTCTGAAGTTTTTAATGACAAAGAGAGATGCAAAGATGAGGTTGATCTGTTGGGGGCTCCTATTACAGGAGTTCGGTTTTTAGTTAAAAGATAGGAAGGGTAGCGAAAATATGGTAGCTGACCATTTGTCTAGGTTACCCGAGCTTAATAATGACGCCTTACCTATCCAAGATGAAATGGTCGAAGAAACCCTAATGACATCAATAGTAGTAGGGAAAGCCCATTGGTTTAAGGATATCGTGAATTATTTATCTTGTGGAGAACTTCTAGAGTTCGAATCAAGGGTTATGAAAAAGGCTTTCTTTGGTAAAGTTGGGAATTTCTTTTGGGATGACCCCTATTTATTTCATGCCTGCGCCGACGGCATAATCCGCCATTGTGTCACTGAAGAGGAAGTTCCCAAGATCCTAACTCACTGTCATTCATACGCGTGTGGTGACCACCATGGTATATGAACACTGCTGCTAAGGTCGCCACCGCAGGTTTCTATTGGCAAACATTACATAAGGATGTTGAAACTTTTGTGATGAGTGATGTGCTCATTTTAGAGCACGTTTACAACCCCATTTTAGTGTCGAGTCTCATGCTTTTATATTGGTTTTATGCACATTACATTCAATTTTACCTTGATCTTGTCCTCGAGCTGTTGTTAGGTCATTTCAGGTGATTTCGATAATTTTGAGGTAAAATGAGACGTGTTCAAGGCTTTGACACCTTTATCAAGAGTTTGGATGCGTGTATCATAGGTTGGGCATGCGTTCCAAGTCACTCTCGAAGATCCCATAAACTCCAGAAGCCACTAGACACTTCAATGGAGCTATTCAGCAAGGTTTAGGTTCAGATTCGACCGAATCTGACATCAATTCGGTCGAATGGAAGACAGGGATTCAAGCACATAAATCAAGCTCTCGGAAATAGCCGAATGAACACTCATTTGGCCAAATCAAGACCCATTCGGCCGAATGGTTGCACTCATTTGGCCGAATGGTGGATAGAGCCCAGAAACTCATTGCTCCTGTTTTAGGCGAATGACATACTCATTCGGCTGAATGGCCACTCATTCGGCTGAATCTATACTCCATTCGGCCGAATGAAGCTTATTTCTGACTTTCTTGGTTCTTTCTTAGGCCGCCGCTCGAGGGTTTTTCCTAGGGTTTCACCCCTTATGTCCCTAGGGTATAAATACCCTCTTACTCCATAAATAAACCTCATGCCTACTTTGAGAGCTTTTGTGCCTCAACCTAGAACATCACTTTAAAGCTTTCATTTCCTTCATGCATTAGTTTAGATTTACAGCTTTTGTTGTTCTCGTTTTCAAGCGTTGTATTTCGGATTCGGTTTCTCTTTTTGTTCACGCAATTTCATTTATGCAAGGTATTGATTCTTTTCTGTTTTATTTCATTTAATGCTTTCAAGTATTGTTTTTCTGAATTTCATTCCTTTTTCTATTATCGTTGTTTCATTTACTGTTATGATAGAGTAGTTGTCGGTTTTATTATAGGTCTTCGTTTTACGTTCTCTTGTTTATTTCATTCAATTAGTTCGTGCTTTCAATCATGTTCTTTTTCGCTGTTTATGCCTTAGTCTTTATTACTATGTGTGAGTAGTCTTCTTAGGGGTTTGATTGGTGAAACCCTAGGTTGGCTCGTTCTTCATGCGTATAGTTAGGATTTGAGATTGTTGATGATTGATTGATTGATATTCGATGCGAATCTTGTCCTGCCACTCCTTTGAAGACATAGGGTGATTATAGGTTGTTCGTGTGATTTATAGGGTCACAAACTTCCTCTCGTCATCTTGAGTGTCATGATTCATTGTTGACTGATTTCTCCTAATTTAGCGTATTGATAGTTTGATTGTCTTTACTAGGGTGGAACTGATCTGTCCTCGTTTTCCCTTCATAGCATAATATTGTTTTAGTTCCTGCTTTATTTTCAGTCATTAGATTCGTCTTATCATGTCTCTAAATAAACCCTTTGCATCAAGTCTAAAAGCTATCGCCCCTTGTCCTTGTGGTTTGATCCTCGACTTACCACTACACTAGTTCTAGTAGTATTAGGGTGTTTATAAATTTAGTTTGCATAACTATTCTTTTAGTTAAATGACCTACTAGAACGGTTATCAAAGAGCTGTGAGAGATGCCAAAAAATTGGCAACATCTCAATGCAAAATGAGATGCCTTAGAACTACATCCTTGAGTGTGAAGTGTTTGTCTGTTGGGGAATTGACTTTATAGGACCATTTGTTTCATCTCATGGGAACTAATATATTTTAGTAGGGATTAAATATGTGTCTAAGTGGGTGGAGGCCATCGCCTTGCCTACAAATATCACAAAGTAGTTATTACGCTTTTTAAAAGCATAATCTTCACTCGATTCGGTGTTCCCAAAATAGTCATAAGTGATGGGGGTTCACACTTTGCTAACCACGAACTGAATAAATTATTGAAAAATTATTGATTCATGCACAAAGTTGGTTCACCCTATGATAACCGTTCTTTTAGGTCATTTAACTAAAAGAATAGTTATGCAAACTAAATTTAGAAACACCCTAATACTTCTACAACTAGTGTAGTGGTAAGTCGGGGATCGAACCACAAGGACAAGGGGCGATAGTTTCTAGACTTAGTGCAAAGGGTTTATATGGAGATTTGAAAGAATTATACTAATAACAAAAAAGTAAACAAAGAACTAAACGATAATATGCTATGGAAGGAAAACGGGGATAGATCAGTTCCACCCTAGGAAGGACAATCGAACTATCAATACGCTAAATTAGGGGAAATAAGTCAACAATAAATCATGACACTCAAGATGATAAGAGGAAGTTTGTGACCCTATAAATCACACGAACAACCTATAATCGCCCTATGTCTCCAAAGGAGTGGCAGGACAAGATTCGCATTGAACATCAATCAATCAATCATTAACAATCTCAAATCCTAACTCTACGCATGAAGAACGAGCCAACCTAGGGTTTCACCAATCAAACCCCTAAGAAAACAACTCACACATAGTAATAACGACTAGGGCATAAACAATTATAAAATACATGATTAAAAGCATGAACAGACTGAATGGAAATGAACAAGAGAACGAAAACTATCCTATCAAAACCGTAAACAAAGCAATGATAATAGCAAGAGGAATGAAACTGAAAAAAACAATACTTCAAAGAGTTAAACGAAATAAAACAGAAAATAATCAATACCTTGCATAAATGAAATTAAGTGAATGAAAAGGAATCTGAATCCGAAATACAAAGCTTGAAAGGAAGTGCAATGAAAGCTGTAAATCTAAACTAAAACATGAAGGAAATGAAAGGCTTTAAAGTAATGTTCTAAGTTAAGGAACAAAAGCTCTCAAAGTAGGAATGAGGGTTATGTATAGAGCAAGAGGGTATTTATACCCTAGAGACATAAGGCGTAAAACCCTAGGAAAATCCCTCGAGCGCCGTCCTAAGAAAGAACCAAGAAAGTCGGACATAGGTTCCATTCGGCCGAATGTATGGAGGATTCAGCCGAATGAGTGGTGTATTCGGCCGAATGGATGGAGGATTCGGCCGAATGAGTGGTGTATTCGGCCGAATGGATAGAAGATTCGGCCGAATGAGTGGTGTATTCGGCCGAATGATTCTTCATTCGCCCATATCAGAAACCTCGACTTTTCTCACCCTGTCAACCATTCGACCGAAGGAGTGAAACCCTTTGGCTGAATGGGCCTTTATTCGGCCGAATGACTTCTCATTTGGCTATTCCTGGGAGCTTGATTTATGTGCTTGAATCCCTTTCCACCATTCGGCTGAATGGATGTCAGATTCGGTCGAATCTGAACCTGAACCTTGCTGAACAGCTCCTTTGAAGTGTCTAGTGGCTTCTAGAGTTTATGGGATCTTCGAGAGTGACTTGGAACGCATGCCCAAGCTATGATACGCGCATCCAAACTCTTGATAGAAGTGTCAAAGCCTCGAACACGTCTCATTTTACCTCGAAATCATCGAGATCACCTGAAATGACGTAAAAACAGCTCGAGAACAAGATCAAGGTAAAATTGAATGTAATGTGCATAAAACCAATATAAAAGCATGAGATTCGACACTAAAATGAGGTTATAAACGTGCTCTAAAATGATCACATCAACTTCCCCCAAGCCAAACCTTTGCTAGTCCCTAGCAAATGAACTAGCAAGGCAACACCGTGAGCAAAGCTCATGAAAAGCAAGGTGAGCAGAAAACAGGACAATGCCAGCCGTGTACGTGTAAAACTCTTCCCTAGCCATGGGTGTACAAGTAAAATGGGCTCAAAAGAGCATAATACCAAGATAAAAAACGTTTTCCACAGACTCGGGATTATTGGAAAAGCTACAACACAGGCCATGCCACCCACTACCTAATGAGGTCACAAGTCCACGCTCCACATGCTATATCCCAAAAGATATGGGAAATTTCTAGTACGCTCGTGTGTTTAATATGGTACGTGTTTCGCTCATAATCTTCCGACTTACGATGAGTCAGGAATTAAACACTCAATCAAGGAGAAATCTTAGGGATTGTATCCTATCTAATCAGGCCAAGTTGAACAGGTTTGGAAAGGGTTGCAATGTAGGCCGGGATCAAGGTGGGGCAAAATTTTGGGAAGTGGAGTTCAAATAGAGGATAGTAAGCAATCCAAGGTAATCAAACTAAGGAAGGCTACAACTTCTGATGATAATGCCACTTTCTAAAATTCTCTAGATACGCATACATTACACCAACTTTATTCTCGAAGTTCTCTTTTTCTATATTTTTTTGCTTCTTTTCTTTTCCTTTATTTTTTCTTTTTGTTTTCAAGAAAATGTTTCTGAAATAAACTAAGAGTAATGTAAAGAGTCATATCATACGACAACGATTGTTCAAACCAAAATCTTTCACCACAATGCAACGGGCACCACTTTACTGCGATCACTTGACTATCCTCTAGGTAAGAAGAAGGAATATTTAGCTCATGTGGAGTTAGGTGATGTAGCTACAAAGAAAAAGTAAAGGCACAAAACTGGCTTACCCTAAAGTCAATCGATATTCATGGTAGGCAATTTGGCCATGTAGCTGTAACTACGAACGTGTTATCATTGCTGGCCTTTAGAAAAGAAGACTATGCTGGAGGAGAATAGACACAATACTTAGACTCTCTAACTAGCACTTAATAACATAGGACTTATAATGGAGTCCTAGAAGGCTCAATCCTCACTAGGCTAGTCGAAATGTGCTTCAATAGGTAGTCATCCAAGCCACAAACCAAGCATGACCAGATCTCCCAAGTCAGGTGGAAAACAATCAATCATTCAGTCCCAAAACAGGCACAAGGCTAGGAAAAAAATGAGTATGCATAAGACCACTATAATGTACACGTCAGGAGCTAGCATGTTAGTTTCATAACTCAAGCACATTAATCTTGGAACACCTAGACATGCAAAGAAAAACTAAAACAAAAAAAAACAAGGCAATAGTTTACATAGTGCGGATCTTTCGAAGCTTTGAAAACACAAGGACCCTCCCCCAAGCCAGCTTAAGAGCCGTCTTGGCACTTAGGAGAGAAGAAACAAAAGGGAGAAAGATCAGCATTATGGAAGCTATTGCTATACAAATAAACAAACAAAACAAACACCGGGTTATCTCCCGCAAGTACTTTTGTTTAACGTCGGGAAGTTCGACACATTTCGCCACAAATTTATACAGAAAAGGAAAACAAAGAAATCATACTTGCCATAGGAGTGGATTCACTCCTAGCATCACCATCACCTCCAGCGTGGGGAGTCAAAACTCTCCACCGAGCCGCAGTGGAGGAAGTAAGCAATGAAGAACCAGGGTCATATGGAGGTTGGTTATAATGCGGGGCTCCCCCAAGCTAGGGTGGAGCCATCGGTCTCTTTTAAGATTTTCTTTTTTCCAGCCCTTTTTCGTTTACGGGCTGGCTCGTTAGTTCCCTCAGATTTATAATACATCTCCGTTGGCGGAGCAATTCCATTCGCAACCCCAAAAATAAGACGCTTTTGTGCGTCCTCCTCATCCGACACCTCAACTGTCATTGGAGCAACAAAAGCACTACACCTCTTAACCTCTTTCGCAGCTTCATTCTCGACCACCCCAAAGGAAGAAATTCGCTCGACCATGGGTTCCTTTGAAGACTTAGAAAAGGCAAACACAACCTTCTCTTAGGCTACCCTAACGGTTATAGTTTTTGATTCACAATCGATCAGGGCACCCAAAGTCTTCAAAGCATCCCTCCCTAAGATGAGAGGAGTATAAGGATCCTCGGCTATATCAAGCACCACAAAGTCACATGGTACCACTATGTTCCCTACTTGGATCAGAAGGTCCTCAAACTCCCCACATGGCACTTTTATACTACGGTCGGCCAGCTGGATTGTTTTCTTCGAAGGCTTAAGCTCACAGGTTAGCTGATTAGCAATGGACATTAGCATTAGGCTAATAGAGGCCCCAAGGTTAGCAAGTGCTCCCTTAGAATTGAGTTTTCCAAGGGTGACTGGGAGCACAAAGGGTCCTCTAGCTTGTTCTTTCTTTACCCATGTGCCCTGAATGATGGCACTTACCCGCTCTAGTAAATTGATAACCTCGCCCTCAAGCTTTCTTTTATTCCTTAAGAGGGTTTTCAGATACTGAGCATATTGCGGCATTTGCTCCATGGCCTCTAAAAATGGTATGTTCATTTCAAGTTGCCTCATATGCTCAAGGAATTTAAGAAACTTTTCTTGCAATTGCTTCTCTACCTTCTTGTAAGGAAAGGGTAGAGGCGGAGCATGTTGACGCTCAAGTTTCCTTCATTCCTGTATCTCCCTCCATCTCTCATCTTCATCTTTCTTCTTCCCCTCATACCCATTTATTTCGACATTTGATTCTTCATTCCCTTTACCAACCTCCTTCTCTTCTCTTCTCTCAAGATCCTCTTTGTGTTCAATTTCTCTTTGAAAATCACTATCTTTTGAGGAATCTTTCCCTAAATCCTCTCCATTAGCTACAACTGGAGAAGGATATGAAGTTCCAGATCTTAGGAAGACTGTCTTACAGGTGTGATGCTTAGGAGTCAGGAGAGTTTTGTGGTGGAGGCTGGGTGGATGTGTTTTGTTGGGGGTGAGAAGGAAATGGCAATGGTGGGGGTGGACTAGCCATCTGCGTAAGCTGTGATTCAAATAACTTCTGCTGCGCCTGAAGTTATTGCATTTAATTCATCAAAGTTTGATTGATTTGCGAGAGGGTTTGGTTTTGCTGCGCAAGGGAGTTCCCTTGGGTGGAAAGGAATTTATTAGTTGGAGGCGGGTTTGGTTGAGGCTGTATAGATGGATAGGGTAGGTTGGTGTTGGGTCTTGGCCTTGGAGGGTATGGCCTATTCCCATTCAGCTTAGGAAAACTCCCATTCGCTTGATTGTTGGAATTATACCCTTGGGAGGAGTTTCCTTGGCTAGAATTCAGATTTAAGGTAGGTCTAAAGGGTTGGTTATTGTAAGGACCTTGCTGAGAAAACCCTTTGTTTTGACACCATATCCCACAGCTGCCACATAGTCTGGATTGTACCCGTATCCATCATAGTTCATGATTGGTGTTCCTTCTTGGTTATACCCCCCGTAGTTAACAGCCGCTACGTGCTCAGAATTTGCACCCCCATAATATGATGTATCATGATTGGTGCCCCCACAGATTCTACATGAAAAGGGTGTCTCTTTAACCGATGATACATTAGAGCTACCTTGGGCGTATTTGAACTTGGACAACTTCTTATCCATGATAGCCTCAATTTTTGAAGTAATTGTGTCCAAGTTGCTTGAATCCATCCCTCCTCTTGGTAATCCACTACCCCTTGCTCCTCCCCAAGAGCTATTTTTAGCAACCTCCTCAATCTTAGCCCTCACTTAATTGCATGGGACTTTCGAAAGTTGGCCACAAACAGCCGAGTCTAGGAGTGCCTTGGTGGTGTCATTTATATCATCATAGAAGAATGTATTGAGATGGTTCTCCCCGTACTCATGATGGGGGAATGCTCTTATCATTCTCTTAAACCGACTCCAAGTGGAACTAAGGTTCTCATCATCCTCTTGAGTGAATGACGTAATTTTCTTACGCCAATCCTGCGTTCGAACTGTGGGATAGAACCTTTCTAGAAATGCTATCTTTAATTGAGCCCAATTAATGATTGAGTTGGGCTCTAAGCATTTATACCAATCCCGAGCATCACCAGATAAACTCAAGTGAAATAAATGCATTCGTACATAATCCGGGCTATTGGGGCATGGAGGTATGAGACCGCAAATATCAGAGAATGCCTCCAAGTGTTGGAGAGGGCATTCATTTCTCAAACCGCAAAAAGGGGTCTCTTTCACCATCCGGGTGAATTAAGGATGTATGTGATAAGGGTTCGGGGCTATGGGTAACACTACACCTCCTTGAAACTCTAGGGAACCAAGTGTTCCAAATTCACCAAATAGTTGTTGGTGGTTTTCATCCATTGGTGGTGTAGGGTGGTTGGAGGTATTTGGTTGCGATGAGGTTTGGGTTGGAATTCTCCGTTTGCTGCGTTGAAACTTAGGGTCGAATGGTTCTAGTTGTTGATTTGATCTACGTGTACCAAGCGTAAGTACTTACAAGCAAACTAGTAGACAATAATAAAAATAAAACAAAAATAACTTACACCAAGATTATAACCTAGGGTTTCACCAATCAAACCCCTAAGAAAACAACTCACACATAGTTATAACGACTAGGGCATAAACAATTATAAAATACATGATTGAAAGGATGAACAAACTGAATGGAAATGAACAAGAGAACGAAAACTATACTATCAAAACCGTAAACAAAGCAATGATAATAGCAAGAGGAATGAAATTCAAAAAAACAATACTTCAAAGTGTTAAACGAAATAAAACAGAAAATAATCAATACCTTGCATAAATGAAATTGCGTGAACGAAAAGAAATCCGAATCCGAAATTCAAAGCTTGAAAGGAAGTGCAATGAAAGCTGTAAATCTAAACTAAAACATGAAGGAAATGAAAAGCTTTAAAGGGATGTTCTAAGTTGAGGCACAAAAGCTCTCAAAGTAGGCATTATGTACAGAGCAAGAGGATATTTATACCCTAGAGACATAAGGGGTAAAACCCTAGGAAAATCCCTCGAGCGCCGGCCTAAGAAAGAACCAAGAAAGTTGGACATAGGTTCTATTCGGCCGAATGGATGGAGGATTCGGCCGAATGAGTGGTGTATTTGGCCGAATGGATAGAGGATTCGGCCGAATGAGTGGTGTATTCGGCCGAATGATTCTTCATTCGCCCATATCAGAAACCTCGACTTTTCTCACCCTGTCAACCATTCGACCGAAGGAGTGTAACCCTTCGGCTGAATGGGCCTTTATTCGGCCGAATGACTTCTCATTTGGCTATTCCTGGGAGCTTGATTTATGTGCTTGAATCCCTGTCCACCATTCGACTGAATGGATGTCAGATTCGGTCAAATCTGAACCTGAACCTTGCTGAACAGCTCCTTTGAAGTGTCTAGTGGCTTCTAGAGTTTATGGGATCTTCGAGAGTGACTTGGAACGCATGCCCAAGCTATGATACGCACATCCAAACTCTTGATAGAAGTGTCAAAGCCTTGAACACGTCTCATTTTACCTCGAAATCATCGAGATCACCTGAAATGTCCTAAAAATAGCTCGAGGACAAGATCAAGGTAAAATTGAATATAATGTGCATAAAACCTATATAAAAGCATGAGACTCGACACTAAAATAAGGTTATAAACGTGCTCTAAAATGAGCACATCACCCTACTATCCTCAAACTCAAGAACAGGTGGAAGTAGCCAAAAGTGAAATGAAGAGAATTCTTGAAAAGGTGGTAAACCTAAACAGGAAAGATTGGTCTAAAAAGTTAGATGACGCTCTTTAGGCCCACTGTACATGTTACAAAACCCTTATTGGCACCACCCCGTTCTAGCTATTATGTGGGAAATCCTATCATCTACCGGTGGAATTGGAATGCAAGTCCTTGTGGGCGATCCAAACTCTAAATTTGGACCCTACCTTATTCTGCAAGAAGCGAGCCGCCTAATTAAGAGAATTAGAAGAACTACGGCTCGACACATTCCATAACATGCACATCTATAAGGAACGTACTAAGCATTGGCATGACCAACATATCATCCAATGAGAGTTCCGTGTAGGAGATAAAGTGCTGCTCTTTAATTCAAGAGCAAAGTTATTCTCCAGCGAATTGAAATCGAGGTGGTCTGGACCATTCGAGATTTTATAAGTTTTCCCTTATGGAACGGTGATGTGCTCATTTTAGAGCACATTTACAACCCCATTTTAGTGTTGAGTCTTATGCTTTTATATTGGTTTTATGCACATTACATTCAATTTTACTTTGATCTTGTCCTCGAGCTGTTGTTATGTCGTTTCAGGTGATTTCGATAATTTTGAGGTAAAATGAGACGTGTTTGAGGCTTTGACACCTTTATCAAGAGTTTGGATGCATATATCATAGCTTGGGCATGCATTCCAAGTCACTCTCGAAGATCCTATAAACTCTAGAAGCCACTAAACACTTCAAAGGAGCTATTCAGCAAGGTTCAGGTTCAGATTTGACCGAATCTGACATCCATTCGGTTGAATGGAAGACAAGGATTCAAGCACATAAATCAAGCTCTCGGGAATAGCCAAATGAAGACTCATTTGGCCGAATCAAGACACATTCGGCTGAATGGTTGTACTCATTCAGCCGAATGGTGGACAGAGTGGAAAAATACCAAGCTTCTGGTTTAGGCAAATGGCATTCCTATTCGGCTGAATGGCCACTCATTCGGCCGAATGAAGCCTATTTCCGACTTTCTTGGTTCTTTCTTAGGCCGGCGCTCGAGGGTTTTACCTAGGGTTTTACCCCTTATGTCCCTAGGGTATAAATACCCTCTTGCTTTGTAAATAACCATCATTCCTAGTTTGAGAGCTTTTGTGCCTCAACCTAGATTATCACTTTAAAGCTTTTCATTTCCTTCATGCATTAGTTTAGATTTACAACTTTCGTTGTTCTCGTTTTCAAGGGTTGTATTTTGGATTCGGTATCTCTTTTCGTTCACGCAATTTCATTTATGCAAGGTATTGATTCTTTTCTATTTTATTTCGTTTAATGCTTTAAAGTATTGTTTTTCTGAATTTCATTCCTTTTTCTATTATCATTGTTTCATTTACTGTTATGATAGAGTATTTGTCGATTTTATTATAGGTCTTCGTATTACGTTCTCTTGTTTATTTCATTCAATTAGTTCGTGCTTTCAATCATGTTCTTTTTCGCTATTTATGCCTTAGTCTTTATTACTATGTGTGAGTAGTCTTCTTCGGGGTTTGATTGGTGAAACCCTAGGTTGGCTCGTTCTTCATGCGTAGAGTTAGGATTTGAGATTGTTAATGATTAATTAATTGATATTCGATGCGAATCTTGTCTTGCCACTCCTTCGGAGACATAGGGCGATTATAGGTTGTTCGTGTGATTTATAGGGTCATAAACTTCCTCTCATCATCTTGAGTGTCATGATTTATTGTTGAATAATTTCTCCTAATTTAGCGTATTGATAGTTCGATTATCCTTCCTAGGGTGGAACTGATCTGTCCCCGTTTTCCCTTCATAGCATAACTTCATTTTAGTTCTTGCTTTATTTTCTGTCATTTGATTCATCTAATCACGTCTCCAAATAAACCCTTTTCATCAAGTCTAAAAGCTATCGCCCCTTGTCCTTGTGGTTCGATCCCCGACTTACCACTGAACTAGTTGTAGTAGTATTAGGGTGTTTACAAATTTAGTTTGCATAACTATTCTTTTAGTTAAACGACCTAAAAGAACGGTTATCAAAATGGCGCCGTTGCCGGGGACAAGGCGTTTTGTTTAGACTATAGTCTTTGTGTAAGCTATTTTTGTTTTATTGTCTATTAATTTTCTTGTTAGTACTTACGCTTGGTCTCTAGTGTTGTTTGCATGCCATATAACACATGTAGATCAAATCAACAACTAGAACCATACGACCCTGAGGTTCAATATAGCAAGCGGAGAATTCCAACCCAAACCTCGTCGCAACCAAATACTTCCAACCACCCTACACCACCAATGGATGAAAACCACCAACAACTATTTGGTCAATTTGGGACGCCTGGGTCCCAAGAATTTCAAGGAGGTGTAGTGTTACCCATATCCCCGAACCCTTATCACATACATCCTTAATTCACTCGAATGGTGAAAGAGACCCCTTTTTGCGGTTTGAGAAATGAATGCCTCTCCAACACTTGGAGACATTCTTAGATATTTGCGGTCTCATACCTCTATGCCCCAATAACCCGGTTATGTACGGATGCATCTATTTCACTTGAGTTTATCTGGTGATGCTCGGGATTGGTATAAATGCCTGGAGCCCAACTCAATCATTAATTGGGCTCAATTAAAGAAAGCATTTTTAGAAAGGTTCTATCCCACAGTTTGAACGCAGGATTGGCGTAAGAAAATTGCGTCATTCACTCAAGAGGATGATGAGAACCTTAGTGCCACTTGGAGTCGGTTTAAGAGAATGATAAGAGCATGGCCCCATCATGAGTACGGGGAGAACCATCTCAATACATTCTTCTATGATGGTCTAAATGACTCCACCAAGGCACTCCTAGACTCGATTGTTGGTGGCCAACTCTCGAAAGTCCCATGCAATTAAGTGAAGGCTAAGATTGAGGAGGTTGCTAAAAATAGCTCTTGGGGAGGAGCAAGGGGTAGTGGATTACCGAGAGGAGGGATGGATTTAAGCAATTTGGACACGATTAGTTCAAAAATTGAAGCCATCATGGATAAGAAGCTGTCCAAGTTCAAATACACCCAAGGTAGCTCCAATGTATCATCGGTTAAAGAGATGCCCTTTTCATGTAGAATCTGTGGGGGCACTAATCATGATACATCATATTATGGGGGTGCAAATTCCGAGCACATAGCGGCTGTTAACTGCGGGGAATATAATCAAGAAGGAACCCTGGTCATGAACTATGATGGATACGGGTATAATCTCGATTATGTGGCAGCAGTAGGGTATGATGGTCATAACCAAGGGTTTGCTCAGCAAGGTCCTTTCCACAATCAACCCTTTAGACCTCCCTTCAATCCAAATTATAACCAAGGGAACTCCTACCAAGGGTACAACTCTACCAATCAAGCGAATGGGAGTTTTCCTAGGCCAAATGGGAATAGGTCGTACCCTCAAATGCCAAGACCCAACACCAACCTACCCTATCCATCTACACAGCCTCAACCAAACCCGCCTACAACTAATGAATTCCTTTCCACCCAAGTGAACTCCCTTGCGTAGCAAAATCAAACCCTCTTGCAAATCAATCAAACTTTGATAAATCAAATGCAACAACTTCAAGTGCAACAAAAGTTGTTTGAATCATAGCTTGCGCAGATGGCTAGTCCACCCCCACCATTGCTACTTCTTTCTCACCCTCAACAAAACCCGTCCACCCAACCTCCACCACAAAACTCTCCTGACTCTAACCCTAAGCATCACACCTGTACGGCGATCTTCCTAAGATCGGGAACCTCATATCCTGCTCCAGTTGTAGGTAATGGAGAAGATTTAGGGGAAGATTCCTCGAAGGATAGTGGTTGTCTAAGAGAAAATGAGCACAAGGAGAACCTTGAGGGGAGAGAAGAAAAGGAGGGTGGTGAAGAAAAGAAGGGGCACAATGTTGAAATCATTGGGCATGAGAGGGAGAAGAAAGATGAAGATGAGAGATGGAGGGAGATACAGGAACAGAGGAAACTTGAGCATCAACATGCTCCGACTCTACCTTTTCCTTACAAGAAGGTAGAGAAGCAATTGCAAGAAAAGTTTCTTAAATTCCTAGAGCATATGAGACAACTTGAAATAAACATACCATTTTTAGAGGCTATGGAGCAAATGCCACAATATGCTCAGTATCTGAAAACCCTCTTAAGGAATAAGAGAAAATTTGAGGGCGAGGTTAAATGTGTCAAACTTATCGACGTTAAACAAAAGTACTTACGGGAGATAACCCGATGTTTGTTTTGTTTGTTTGTTTGTATAGTAATAGCTTCCATAATGCTGATCCTTCTCCCTTTTTGGTTCTCTTCTCCCAAGTGCCGAGATAGCTCTTGAGCTGGCTTGGGGGAGGGTCCTTGTGTTTTCAAAGCTTCGAAAGATCCGCACTATGGAAACTATTGCCTTGTTTTTTTTTGTTTTAGTTTTTCTTTGCATGCCTAGGTGTGTCAAGATTAATGTGCTTGAGTTGTGAAACTGACATGCTAGCTCCAGACGTTTTATAGTGGTCTTATGCATACTCATGTTTTTCCTAGCCTTGTGCCTGTTTTGGGACCAAATGATTGACTGTTTTCCACCTGACTTGGGGGATCTGGTCCTGCTTGGTTTATAGCTTGGATGACTACCTATTGAGGCACATTTTGACTAGCCTAGTGAGGATTGAGCCTTCTAGAACTCCATTATGAGTCCTATGTTATTAAGTGCTAGTTAGAGAGTCTAAGTATTGTGTCTGTTCTCCTCCAGCATAGTCTTCTTTTCTAAAGGCCAGGGATGATAACAAGTTTATAGTTACAGCTACATGGCCAAATTGCCTACCATGAATATCGATTGACTTTAGGGTAAGCCAATTTTATGCCTTTAATTTTTCTTTGTAGCTACATCACCTAACTCCACATGAGCTAAATATTCCCTCTTCTTACCTAGAGGATAGTAAAGTGATTGCAGTGAAGTGGTGCCCATTGCATTGTGGTGAAAGATTTTGGTTTGAAAAATCGTTGTCGTATGATATGAATCTTTACATTACTCTTAGTTTATTTCAGAAACACTAGCTTGAAAGCAAAAAGAAAAAAAAGAAAAAAAAAAGAAAGAAAAAGAAAAGAAATAGAAAAAAAAATAGAAAAAGAGAAATTCGAGAATAAAGTTGGTGGAATTAGTTCATTTATGCGTATCTAGAGAATTTTGGGAAGTGACATTGTCGTCGGAAGTCGTAGCTGTCCTAGGTTTGATTACCTTGGATTGCTTACTAACTCTATTTGAAATCCACATCCCCAAAATTTACCCTACCTTGATCCCAGCCTACATTGCAACCGTTTCCAAACCTGTTCGACTTGGCCTGATTAGCAAGTTCTGTGCTAGAGAGTAGATAGGATATAATCCCTAAGATTTCTCCTTGATTGAGTGTTTAATTCCCGACTCATCTTAAGCCGGATGATTCTAAGAGAAACACGTACCGTATTAAACACACGAGCATACTTGAAATTTCCCATATCTTTTGGGAAATAGCATGGGGAGCGTGGACTTGTGACCTCATTAGGTAGTGGGTGGCATGGCCTGTGTTATAACTTTTCCAGTAATCCCGAGTCTATGGAAAACGTTGATTATCTTGGTATTATGCTCTTTTAAGCCCATTGTACTTGCACACCCATGGCTAGGGAAGAGTTTTGCGCGTACACGGTTTGCATTGTCTTGTTTTCCGCTCACCATGCTTTTCATGATCTTTGCTCATGGTGTTGCCTTGCTAGTTCATTTGCTAGGGACTAGCAAAGGTTTGGCTTGGGGGAAGTTGATGTGCTTGTTTTAGAGCACGTTTATAACCCCATTTTAGTGTCGAGTCTCATGCTTTTATATTGGTTTTATGCACATTACATTCAATTTTACCTTGATCTTGTCCTCGAGCTGTTGTTATGTCATTTCAGATGATTTTGATAATTTTGAGGTAAAATGAGACGTGGTTGAGGCTTTGACACCTTTATCAAGAGTTTGGATATGCATATCATAGCTTGGGCAAGCATTCCAAGTCTCTCTCGAAGATCCCATAAACTCCAGAAGCCACTAGACACTTCAATGGAGCTGTTCAGCAAGGTTCAGGTTCAGATTCGACCGAATCTGACATCCATTCGGTCAAATGGAAGACAAGGATTCAAGCACATAAATCAAGCTCTCAGGCATAGCCAAATGAAGACTCATTCGGCCGAATGAAGACACATTCGGCCGAATGGTTGTACTCATTTGGCCTAATGGTGGACAGGGTGGAAAAATACCAAGCTTCTGTTTTTGGTGAATGGCATTCCTATTCGGCCGAATGGAGCCTATTTTTGACTTTCTAGGTTCTTTCTTAGGCCGGCGCTCGAGGGTTTTTCCTAGGGTTTTACCCCTTATGTCCTTAGGGTATAAATACCCTCTTGCTCTATAAATAACCATTATGCCTACTTTGAGAGCTTTTGTGCCTTAACCTAGAACATCACTTTAAAACTTTTCATTTCCTTCATGCATTAGTTTAGATTTATAGCTTGTATTGTTCTCGTTTTCAAGCGTTGTATTTCGAATTCGGTTTCTCTTTCGTTCACGTAATTTCATTTATGCAAGGTATTGATTCTTTTCTGTTTTATTTCGTTTAATGCTTTTAAGTATTGTTTTTCTAAATTTCATTCCTCTTTCTAATATTCGTTGTTTTATTTACAGTTTTGATAGAGTAGTTGTCGGTTTTGTTATAGGATTTCGTTTTTTGTTCTCTTGTTCATTACATTTAACTCGTTCATCCTTTCAATCATGTTCTCTTTCATTGTTTATGCCCTAGTCTTTATTACTATGTGTGAGTAGTTTTCTTAGGGGTTTGATTGGTGAAACCCTAGGTTGGCTCATTCTTTATGTGTAGAGCTAGGATTTGAGATTGTTAATGATTGATTGATTGATATTCGATGCGAATCTTGTCCTGCCACTCCTTCAAAGACATAGGGCGATTATAGGTTGTTCGTCTGATTTATAGGGTTACAAACGTCCTCTCGTCATCTTGAGTGTCATGATTTATTGTGGACTGATTTCTCCTAATTTAGCGTATTGATAGTTCAATTGTCCTTCCTAGGGTGGAACCGATCTGTCCCCGTTTTCCCTTCATAGCATA
Source organism: Dysphania ambrosioides (assembly GCA_026401315.1). Classification (NCBI taxonomy): domain Eukaryota; kingdom Viridiplantae; phylum Streptophyta; class Magnoliopsida; order Caryophyllales; family Amaranthaceae; genus Dysphania; species Dysphania ambrosioides. The sequence goes on from CM048662.1 coordinate 8,247,940, forward strand.
ACATCATTTTAGTTCTTGCTTTATTTTCTGTCATTTGATTCATCTAATCACGTCTCCAAATAAACCCTTTGCATCAAGTCTAAAAGCTATTGCCCCTTGTCCTTGTGGTTCGATCCCCGAATTACCACTACACTAGTTGTAGTAGTATTATGGTGTTTACAAATTTAGTTTGCAGAACTATTCTTTTAGTTAAACGACCTAAAAGAATGGTTATCAAACGGTAGAGCTGAAAGAGTATCATGGATGAAGTTTTCCCTTAATGGACATCGGTTATAACTCTTCCATGAGAGCAGCTAATGTGCTCATTTTAGAGCACGTTTAATACCTCGTTTTATTGTCAAGCCTTGCAGTTTTTTATTGGTTTTATGCATATTGTGCTTGATTTTACCTTGATCTTGTTTTCGAGTTGTCTTAAGTTCATTTCAGGTACTTTTGATGATTTCAAGGTGAAATGCGATACATTCGAGCCTTTGACACACGTATCATAGCTTGGGCAAGTGTTTGAAGTCACTCATGAAGATTCCACAGAGTTTAAAAAAGAGAGAAGTGAAAAAGAGGAAAGAATGGTCTCAAATTCGACCGAATTTGAGAGACGTTTGACCGAATCTGAGAGACATTCGACCGAATGTATGCAGATTCGACCGAATCTGAGACTCATTCGGTCGAATGAGAGGCAGTCTTCAGAGCATTTGACCCTTGGTCACTAGAAAAGATGAATAGAACTCATTCGGGCAAATGAGCTTCCATTCGGCCGAATCAACATAATCATTCGGGCGAATACTTGACAGAGATCGATTCCTTGAAGCCTCTAGAATGGGCGAATGGGATTGTGTTCGGCTGAATGAGACCTACATTCGGGCGAATGACAGTGTTTTCTCAACTACTTCTTTTTAGGGCCGGCTCCTATGCATTTTAGGATTTTCGTATATTTTTCTTATTTTGTTATAAATACCCCTTCCTCTGATGAGAGGAGGGGGGAGCTAGGTTAGATACTTTTATGCACTTTTAGATTTCTTTAGCCTCCAAATTCTTTTAGTTTTAGCTTTCGATTTTTAGTTTCCTCAACGCTTTGTAGTTCGAATTCTTTTCGTGGATATCAAATTAAAGAGTTTATAAGTTTTAATCAATTCCTTTGCTCTTAATTCATTCGTTTGTTTCGTTGCATGTTTAGTTTTATGTTTATCATTTATTAGCATAATTTTTGAATTGTTTTCATTCTCGCGATTTCATTCCATGTTTGTTTCGGCTACGTCTTTGAATATCTTTACGTATTTAAGCATGAATAAGTGTGAGTAATTCCTTTAGGGGTTTTGATTAGTGAAACCCGAGGAAAGCTATGATATTTATTGCTTAAGGTTATAGAAACGATGATAATAAATAGTTTCGGAATCCGATGCGAATCTTGTCCTGCCCCTCCTTTGGAGACATAGGGCGATTATAGGTCGTTCGTTGTGATTTGTGGAATCACCAACTTCCTCTCGTATTCTTGGATGTCCATGCTAGTTATTATCAGATTTTCTCTAATCTATCACGTTCGTTTTTGAAAGCTTCATTCCTAGGGTAAATCCAATCTTGTCCCCATTTTTCTCTACTTGCTGTAGTTTTAATTGAATTTCCAACTCCTAATAGTCCGGTTGTGTTAAAAGTTAGAGTCTTGATATACCTTGTCTTCGTGGTTCGACCCCCTACTCCACTACACTCGTATAGTTTGTAGGTTGGAATAAATATTATTTGCATAACCTGTCGTTTAGTTAACGACCTAAAAAACCGGTTATCAGCAGCCTTCACGATGTCAACACCGTTGAGCTTATAAGGTTAGATGATGTCGAAGTCGAATGATAGGTATAATCATTAGCACTTATCGAGTATCTTAACTTTGAATCATCGTTCTTTAATGTTTTGTTAAACTTTAAGTAGTTAGTTTAACTTTGGTCTTTGTTTTGTGTTACTTTAGATTACCCGAGCTACGTCGAGCTAAACGACGTTAAACAAAGCACTTGTGGGAGGTAACCCGGTTTTATTTGGATTTTCGTAAAGCATGATCATAGTACCTTGATTGATTTTGAGAAGGGACGAGTGTTTTGATTACTCTAAGCTAAGAAAGTGCAAAATTGCTCTCCATTCGGACGAATGAGCATTAACCAAGAAGTTAATCAAAATTGAAGAAGTTTCTAAAAATACCGAATGAAGAGTTAAATTCGGTCGAATGGATCTCATTCGACCAAATGGAACCCCCCATTCGGCCGAATAGATCTGCAGAGGGAGATTTTAGACGCTCCTGGTAACCCCGAATGAACACTCCATTCGGGCGAATGAAGTGCCATTTGACCGAATTCGTTATCAATTCGGTCGAATGAGAGCAAAGATTCCTGTGTAGCTCACCTCTATTCGACTGAACAAGGCATCCATTTGGGCAAATGGAGTGTCATTCGACCGAATGAGTGCTCTATTCGGCCGAATGGACAGTGAGGTTTATAAATATCAGCTCATTTCTATAGGATTTTGGCACAACAATTCTTCAACCCTAATATTCGGCCGAACTTCCTCACTCACTTGCCATCCCTCACACTTCTCTATTTCCTTCCCAATCCTCATCAATCACTATGGGTCCAAGGAGAACCTTGAGAAACCCCTTCAAGAGGTCTAAAAAGCAAGAAGAAGGTTCTTCTTCGGGTGCGGCATGGGAAGAACAACAAACCGGTTCTTAACAACCGGACACCCAACAACGACTTCCCGGCCAGGAATTATTGTTCGATGAGGACCATCCGACAGTAATTTTCGTATCTTTGGAGCAATATGAGTTTCTTAGATCCTTAACCCCGTGTCAATTGGATGGTAGGTTGCATTTGTCTTTTAGGCTAAGGAATACAACCTATTTTCTTGATTATTTGCATTTTGTGTCGTGTTTGGTTTCAATAACAAACCTATCCCAGATAAACAACCGGACCACTCTCGAGTTTCTGAGTTATGGCCTAAAATTGCTTGTTTATCCAAATAGAAATATTTATGCTTCCTATGTACAACATCCTATTTTGCGCATGTTTTTCAAATTTGCTAGGGAGACTTTGTTCCCTTCCCCTAGCCCTCACTTAGTATGAACACACGATGTGCACATTTTGCACCATTACCTTGCACCACATAACGACACCGCACTAAGCATGTCAATGACGCTGTGGAAGTTTTTAAACAACACAGCCACCCTAGCTGCAAACACTGACCTATGCCTAGGGGGACACGTATTCCGTATCGCTGAATTCCTTAATGTTATGAATCCTGTTGAATTCAGTGAAAGATATGCCAGTTCCCCCACCCTTCACGAGCAATGCCTCGTACTGGCTGGCTTCATTTTCCCTTACCCCATGCGATGGCGGTACTTGAAAGACTGCACCATCCCCCTTCCCTGTCCTCAATTACCTCCCCTAGTCTAGTTTGGGGCCTCGTATCTCTTACACGGCAATGTGCCGAGATACGCTGTCGAGCCCCCACTTGTACCCCCACCTCGCCCTCACACCCTTTCTATGCGAGACAGACCTAGGGCTTCCACCTCGGTCTTACTAGACCATGAAGATTCAGATGATGAATCTAAATATGATATTATGTCCTCCCTAGGACGCATAGAGAGACGGCTTGACCAGGTCCTCACCACCCAAGCCCACCACATCGCCCAGCTCGATCACCCCGAGTAAAACTTTGAGCGGGCACACTACCCATGGTATGACATGGCCTACCGCTCTCATATGGTCGGCGAAAGCATGGCCACCCCTTCTTGGTACCCTCGCCATGACAACTGTAACGAGATATCATTAAGTTATGGGTTTGAATGGTTGCGGGTGGGTAGGCTTAGGTTTAATAACTTCACCCCACCGGCTTCTAGGAGAGCCTCGGATGACTATAGGATGGACTATACGGGTGGGGAGGAGGAGGAAAATGAGGACGATGACTAAGGGGATGATGAGGAATTTATAGGGGATGAGTAGTGGTAGACCTAATGGCCTCCCTTAGCACTGAGGACGGCTTCACCCTAGCTTGGGGGTATCCATAGTCCACTACTCATTATTTCGCGTGTCCTTTGGTCTTAGCTGTCAGTTTTAGTGTTGTGTAGTTTTGCTTTGTTTTGTGTTCTTGTGTTCTATTTCTTGGTGTTGTTTTGTGTTTTGCCCTTTACTTTTTGGTGTTGTTTTTAGGTGTTTATATAATAAGTTCCATATGCCGCTGCACCTACGTACAGGTATGATTGCTCACTTGAAAATCCAAATTTATTTATTTAGTTATATTTGTATTTGTTTTCCCCTTCTTTCCATCATTTGCCCCCTTTTTTCCATCATATGCTCCAAATAAGCATGCAAGCTTCTGTTATGCACTTTACATTGATTTTATGCAAACTCATATTCCCCTAGCCCTATGCCTGTTTTGGGTATAAGTTTATCGACTATTTTTCACTTAGCTTAGGGGATCCGAGCTTGCTTGGTATGTGGTTTGGATGACTACCTATTGAGGCTCATTTCGACTAACCTAGTGAGGATTGAGCCTTTTAGGACTTTATTATGATTCCTATATTGTTGAGTGTAAGTCAAGGAATCTTAAGAATTGTGTCTGTTCTCCTCCAGCATAGTCTACTTTTCTAAAGGTTAGGGATGATAACACGTTTGTAGTTGAAGCTACATAGCCAAAGTGCCTACCATGAAAATCAATTTACTCTAGGTTAAGCCAATTTGTGCCTTTACCTCCTTTTTTGTAGCCACGCTATCTAACTCCACATGAGCCAAATGTCCCCTCTTTTTTCCTAGAGGATAGTCATGTGATCATAGTGAAGTTGTTATTTGTAGCATTATAATATAGGATTTCGGTTTAAGGAAATGATTATTGGGAAATTTGACTACATACACTAGTCTAGGTGCATTTCTAAGAAATATTCACATGGAAAGTTCAGAAACAGCTTGAAAAGCACAAAAAGAAAAAAAGAGAAAAAGAAACAAAAGAAAAAAACAGAGAAAAAGAAATAAGAAAAAAAAGAGAAAAAGAAAAGAAAATAAACAAAAAGAAAGTAGAGAAAAGTTTGAGAATAAAGTTGACATAGTGTATAATATTCCATTATTGGGAATTTTGGGATTGGCATGGTTGTCGGAAGGCATAATCTTCCTCGGTTTTACTTCCTTGGATCACTTACTATCCTCTATTTCAACTCCACATTCCCAAATTCTACCATACCTCGATCCAAACCTACATTACAACCCTTTTCCAAACCTGTTCGACTTAACTTGATTAGTAAGATCAGTGCTGGAGAGCAGATAAGACACGATTTACGGGATTTCTCCCTCCTTAGGTGTTTACTTCCCGACTCATCTTTAGTCGGATGGTTTTGAGTGAAACACATATCCTATAAACACATGAGCATAATGGAAATTTCCCACACCTCGTGGGAAATAACCTTGGGAGCGTAGACTTGCGACCTCATTAGGTAGTGGGCGGAATGAATTATGATGTGGCTTGCTCGGCAATCCCGAGTAGGTGTAAAAAGTTGATTATGCTCTTTAAATCCCATTGTACTTGCACACCCATGGCTAGGGAGGAGTTTCGCACGTGCACGGCTTGCATTGACTTGAGCTTCACTTCCTATGTTTTTCATTAGTCTCTTCATTCATATTGCCTTAAGCTGTCATTTCACCTTTCTATTTCGTTTGCTAGGGACTAGCAATGGTCTAGCTTGGTGGAAGTTGATGTGCTCATTTTAGAGCACATTTATTAACTCATTTTAGTGTCAAGTCTCATAGTTTTGTATTGGTTTTATGTACATTATGCTTGATTTTACCTTGATCTTGTTTTCGAGTTGTCTTAAGTTCATTTCAGGCACTTTTGATGATTTCAAGGTGAAAGGCGATACATTCGAGCCTTTGACACATGTATCTTAGCTTGGGCAAGTGTTTGAAGTCACTCATGAAGATTTTGGGAATAAAGTTGAGATAGTGTATTAGAGTCTACTGTTGGGAATTTTGGGATTGACATGGTTGTCGGAAGGCGTAATCTTCCTCGGTTTTACTTCCTTGGATCACTTACTATCCTCTATTTCAACTCCACATTCCCAAATTCTACCATACCTCGATCCAAACCTACATTACAACCCTTTTCCAAACCTGTTCGACTTAACTTGATTAGTAAGATCAGTGCTGGAGAGCAGATAAGACACGATTTACGGGATTTCTCCCTCCTTAGGTGTTTACTTCCCGACTCATCTTTAGTCGGATGGTTTTGAGTGAAACACATATCCTATAAACACATGAGCATAATGGAAATTTCCCACACCTCGTGGGAAATAACCTTGGGAGCGTAGACTTGCGACCTCATTAGGTAGTGGGCGGAATGAATTATGATGTGGCCTGCTCGGCAATCCCGAGTAGGTGTAAAAAGTTGATTATGCTCTTTAAATCCCATTGTACTTGCACACCCATGGCTAGGGAGGAGTTTCGCACGTGCACGGCTTGCATTGACTTGAGCTTCACTTCCTATGTTTTTCATTAGTCTCTTCATTCATATTGCCTTAAGCTGTCATTTCACCTTTCTATTTCGTTTGCTAGGGACTAGCAACGGTCTAGCTTGGGGGAAGTTGATGTGCTCATTTTAGAGCACATTTATTAACTCATTTTAGTGTCAAGTCTCATAGTTTTGTATTGGTTTTATGTACATTATGCTTGATTTTACCTTGATCTTGTTTTCGAGTTGTCTTAAGTTCATTTCAGGCACTTTTGATGATTTCAAGGTGAAAGGCGATACATTCGAGCCTTTGACACATGTATCTTAGCTTGGGCAAGTGTTTGAAGTCACTCATGAAGATTTCACGGAGTTCAGAAAACAGGGAAGTGAAAAGAGGAAAGAATGCTCTCAGATTCGACCGAATCTGAGAGACATTCGGTCGAATGGTTGCAGATTCGACCGAATCTGAGACTCATTTGGTCGAATGAGAGGCAGTCTTCAGAGTTCTCGAGCCTTGCCACTGGAAAGGCCGAATGGAACTCATTCGGGCGAATAAGCCTCCATTCGGCCAAATCACCCTGTACATTCGGGCGAATGCTTAACAGGGATCGATTCCTCGAAGCCTCTGGAATGGGCGAATGGAAGATCATTTGGGCGAATGGGATCACATTCGTCCGAATGATACCTATATTCGGGCGAATGACAGTGTTTTCCTCCGGATCAACTACTTCTTTTTAGGGCCGGCTCCTATGCATTTTAGGATTTTTCGTAGGTTTTTCTTATTTTGTTATAAATACCCCCTTCCTCTAATGAGGAGAGGGGGAGCTAGGTTTAATACTTTTATGCACTTTTAGATTTCTTAGCCTCCAAATTCTTTTAGTTTTAGCTTTCGATTTTCAGTTTTTCTTCAACGCTTTGTAGTTTGAATTGTTTTCGTGGATATCAATTTGGAGCTTTTTGTAAGTTTAATTCCTTCCTTTAATCTTAATTCATTGCTTTATTTCATTGCATGTTTAGTTCTAAGTTTATCGTTTATTAATTCTAATTTTGTTTTCATTCTCGCGATTTCATTCCATATTCGTTTCTGCTGCATCTTTTAATATCTTTATGTCTTTAAGCATGAATATGAGTGAGTAATTCCTTTAGTGGTTTTGATCGGTGAAACCCTAGGAAAGCTATGATCTTTATTGCTAAAGGTTGTAGAAACAATGTTAATAAATAGTTTCGGATTCCGATGCGAATCTTGTCCTGCCACTCCTTTGGAGACATAGGGCGATTATAGGTTGTTCGTGTGATCTATAGGGTCACAAACTTCCTCTCGTATTCTTGGATATCCATGCTAGTTATTATCAGATTTTCTCTAACCTATCATGTTTGGTTTTAAAGCTTCATTCCTAGGGTGAATCCAATCTTGTCCCCGTTTTTCTCTACTTGCTTTACTTCGTGATTTGTCGTCATCTTTTTTCCACCTATTAGTTTTAACTGAATTTCCAACCCCAAATAGTCCGGTTGTGTTAAAAGTTGAGGTTTCTGATATGGGTGAATGAAGAATCATTCGGCCGAATACACCACTCATTCGGCCGAATCCTCCATCTATTCGGCCGAATACACCACTCATTCGGCCGAATCCTTCATACATTCGGCGCTCGAGTGATTTTCCTAGGGTTTTACCCCTTATGTCTCTAGGGTATAAATACCCTCTTGCTCTGTACATAACCCTCATGCGTACTTTGAGAGCTTTTGTGCCTCAACTTAGAATATCACTTTAAAGCTTTTCATTTCCTTCATATTTTAGTTTAGATTTACAGCTTTCATTGCACTTCCTTTCAAGCTTTGTATTTCGGATTCGGATTCCTTTTCATTCACGCAATTTCATTTATGCAAGGTATTGATTCTTTTCTGTTTTATTTCATTTAACGCTTTCAAGTATTGTTTTTCTGAATTTCATTCCTCTTGCTATTATCATTGCTTTGTTTACGGTTTTGATAGGATAGTTTTCATTCTCTTGTTCATTTCCATTCAGTCTGTTCATGCTTTCAATCATGTCTTTTATAATTGTTTATGCCCTAGTCGTTATTACTATGTGTGAGTAGTTTTCTTAGGGGTTTGATTGGTGAAACCCTAGGTTGGCTCGTTCTTCATGCGTAGATTTAGGATTTGAGATTGTTAATGATTGATTGATTGATGTTCGATGCGAATCTTGTCCTGCCACTCCATTAGAGACATAGGGCGATTATAGGTTGTTCATGTGATTTATAGGGTCACAAACTTCCTCTCGTCATCTTGAGTGTCATGATTCATTGTTGACTGATTTCTCCTAATTTAGCATATTGATAGTTCGATTGTCCTTCCTAGGGTGGAACTGATCTGTCCTCGTTTTCCTTCCATAGCATATTATCGTTTAGTTCTTATTTTACTTTTCTGTTATTAGTATAATTCTTTCAAATCTCCATATAAACCCTTTGCACTAAGTCTAGAAACTATCGCCCCTTGTCCTTATGGTTCGATCCCCGACTTACCACTACACTAGTTGTAGTAGTATTAGGGTGTTTATAAATTTAGTTTGCATAACTATTCTTTTAGTTAAACGACCTAAAAGAATGGTTATCATAGGGTGAACCGACTTTGAAGTGTAAACACATCATTTTCTACCCAAAATTGATCATATTTGACCTATATTGATTCATATCATCCGATTTGAAGTGTTAATTCATTTAATACACAGAACCTCTCCCGTTTGACGGAGTTTGATTTAAATCGTTGTATTTCAAGTGTTTATGACATGTTGAAGGGTAAATACGTCATTTTCTACCCAAAAATGATCCCATTTGACCTATATTGACTCATATTGTCCGATTTGAAGTGTTTAAGCCATTTTATACCCAAAACCTCAGCTATTTGACCGAGTTTCACTGAAATCGATGTGTTTCAAGCGTTTTTGACATGTTCAAGGGTAAATACGTCATTTTCTACCCAAAGCTTATCTCATTTGACCTATATTGACTCATATCGTCCGATTCGAAGGGTTTAAGTCATTTTATAACCAGACCTCTCCCTTTTGACCGAGTTTGACTCAAATTGATGTATTTCAAGTGTTTTTGACATGTTCAAGGGTAAATGACATATTTATCTCGAACATGTCATAAACACTTCAAAATAAACAAATGTAAGTCAAACTCAGTCAAACGAGAGAGTTTTGGGTATAAAATGACCTATACACTTCGAATAGGATGATATGGGGCAATATTGGTCAAATGGGACGGGTTTTGGTTGAAAATGACGTATTTACCCTTTAACATGTGATAAACACTTGAAATACATTGATTTGAGTCAAACTCGATCATACAGTAGAGGTTTTATGTTGAAAATGACCTAAACACTTTGAATAGGACAATATCAGACAATATAGGACAATTGGGAATGGTTTTGGGTAGAAAATGACGTATTTACCCTTGAACATGTCATAAACACTTCAATTACATAGATTTAAAACAAACTCGGTTAAACGGAAGAGTGTTCAGGTATAAAAGGACAAAAACACTTCGAATAGGATGATATGAGTCAATAAAGGTCAAATGGGATCGGTTTAAGGTAAAAAAGGACGTATTTAACCTTGCAAAATGTCATAAACACTTGAAATACGTCGATTTGAAACAAACTCAGTCATACGGTAGAGGTTGTGAGTGGAAAATGACCAAAACACTTTGAATAGGACGATATGAGTCAACACAGGTCAAATGGGATAACTTTTGGGTAGAAAATGACGTATTTACCCTTAAACATGTCATAAACACTTGAAATACATCAATTTCAGTCAAACTATGTCAAACAAGAGAGGTTTTGGGTAGAAAATGACCTAAACACTTTGAATAGGATGATATGAGTCAATATAGGTCAAATGGGATTAGTTTTAGGTAGAAAATGACATATTTACCCTTAAACATGTCATAAACACTTGAAATACATTGATTTGGGTCAAACTCGGTCATACGGTAGAGGTTTTGGGTATAAAATAACCTAAACACTTTGAATAGCACAATATGAGTCAATATTGGTAAAACGAGATCGGGTTTGGGTAGAAAATAATGTATTTACCATCTCACATGTCAGAAACACTTGAAATAAATTGATTTGAGTCACACTCGGTCAAAGTGATGAGGTTTTGGGTATAAAATGACTTAAACACTTCAAATAGGATGATAGGAGTCAATATAGGTCAAATGGGATCGATTTCAGGTAGAAAATGATGTATTTACCCTTGGACATATCATAAACACTTCGAATCCATTGATTTGAACCAAACTCGGTCAAACGGGAGAGGTTTTGTGTATGAAATGATGTAAACACTACAAATAGGACGATATGAGTCAATATAGGTCAAATGGGATCGATTTTGGGTGGAAAAATGACGTATTTACCGTTAAACATGTCATAAACATCAAATACATAAATTTGAGTAAAATTCGGTCAAACGGGAAGGTTTTGTGCATAAATTGACCTAAACACTTCATATAGGACGATATGTGTTAATAAAGGTCAAATGGGATCGGTTTTAGGTATAAATTGACGTATTTACCCTTGAACATATCATAAACACTTGATATACATCGATTTGAGTCAAACTTAGTCAAACGGAAGAGGTTTTGTGTATAAAATGACCTAAACACTTCGAATAGGAAGATATGAATCAATATAGGTCAAATGGGATAGGTATTGGGCAGAAAATGATGTATTTACCCTTGAACATGTATAAAAACATTAAATACATAGATTTCAATAAAACTCGGTCAAACGGGAGAGGTTTTGGGTATAAATTGACCACAAACACTTGGATATGGACGATATGAGTCAATATAGGTCAAATTAGAACGGATTTAGGTAGAAAATGACGTATTTACCCTTGAACATGTAATAAACACTTGAAATATATCGATATTTTTTAAACAAGGTCAAACGGGAGAAGTTTTAGGTATAAAATGATCTAAATACTTTGAATTGGACAATATGAGTCAACATAAGTCAAACAGGAGAGATTTACCCTTGAACATGTCATAAACACTTAAAATACATCGGTTTGGGATAATGTCGGTCAAACGGTATAGGTTTTTGGTATAAAATGACTTAAACACTTTGAATAGGACGATATGAGTCCATATTGGTCAAATGGGATTGATTTTAGATAGAAAATGACGTATTTACTCTCTCACATGTCATATACACTTAAAATAAATCAATTTAAGTGAAACTCAGTCAAACAGGAAAGGTTTTAGCTATAAAGCAACATATACACTTTGAAGAGGACAATATGAAGCATAATTGGTCGAATTGGATCGGATTTAGGAAGAAAATGATGAATTCACCCTTGAACATGTCATAAAAACTTGAAATACGTCTATTTGAGTCAAACTCGACCTAAATACTTCGAATAGGACGATATGAGTCGATATTGGTCAAACGATTTCGATTTTGGGTAGAAATTTACGTATTTACCCTTTCACATATCATAAATATTTGAAATATATTGATTTGAGTCAATCTTGGTCAAATAGGAGATGTTTTGGCTATAAAATGACCTAAACACTTTGAATAGGACGATATGAGTCCATATAGGTCAAATGGGATCGGTTTTTGGTAGAAAATGACGTATTTAAGTTTAACATGTCATAAACACTTGAAATACATCAAATTGAGTCAAACTCAGTCAAACGATAGTGGTTTTGGTTATAAAATGACCTATGCTCTTCGAATAGGACGATATGAGTCAATATAGGTCAAATGAGATAAGTTTTAGGTAGAAAATGACATATTTACCCTAGAACATGTCATAAACACTTGAAATACATTGATTTGGGTCAAACTCGGTCAAACGTTAGAGATTTTGGGTAGAAAATGACCTAAATACTTTGAACAGCACGATATAAGTCAATATAGGTCAAATAGGATCGGGTTTGGGTAGAAAATGATGTAGATAACCCTCTCACATGTCATAAAAATCTTGAAATAAATCGATTTGAGTTAAACTTGGTCAAACCGATGATGTTTTGTGTATAAAATGACCTATACACTTCGAATAGTATGATATGAGTCAATATAGGTCAAATGGGATCGATTTTAGGTAGAAAATGACGTATTTACCCATGACAAGTCATAAACACTTAAAAAAACATCGATTTGAGTCAAACTTGGTCAAACGGTCGATGTTTTGGTTATAAAATGACATAAACACTTCGAATTGGACGACAAGAGTCAATATTGGTCAAATGAGATTCGATTTAGGTAGAAAATGACGTATTTACTCTTGAACATATCATAAACACTTCAAATAAATTGATTTGAACCAAACTCGGCAAACGGGAGAGGTTTTGTGTATGAAATGATGTAAACTCTTCAAATAGGACGGTATGAGTCAATATAGGTCAAATGGGATCGAGTTTGGGTAGAAAATGATGTATTTACCGTTGAACATGTCATAAACACCTGAAATACATATATTTGAGTAAAACTCGGTCAAACGGGAGGGGTTTTGTGATATGGTAGCAAGCAATCAAGTCCTAACTAAAGCCCATAAAGTTCCAGAAGTTCAAACGACGGTCCATGCCTTGTTCATCCACGGAAAGTCCAAGTCCTTGGGTGATAATTTCGTGGGGTTCTCTTCAATTAATCCTTTTGTTTCTTGCCTTAAATGGGAAGAGAGCAAAGGGGAAGTTATGGCTAGTTAAAGGGGACGGTCAAGAAGAAGTTTTCAAACAGCCAAATTAACGCCACAGCTAAAAAGGGGGGTCAATGCTTGATTCATGGCGATTTCTGTGGGAGAATAATTATGATTTATTTGCTGTTTATTTTAGTCGTTTAAAGCTTTAATTAGGGAGGTTATTTTCTGTCAAATATACACGAAATAGCTGCTCAAATAATCAGTCAAATAGTGACTTAGTCAAAGCGTGATTCAAGGCTTGAATCATGCTCAATTTGAATTCAGTTTTTAAATTCTGTTTTGAATTTCAAAAAGGAGTTACAAAGCTTTATTGAGGCTTGTTTCTTCTATTTTAAACGTATAAGATAGGAAGCTAAAGGATTTGTAAAGCTTCCTATAAATAGGGCACTTGCCAATTCATTTGAAACAAGAGTGAAAGAAATAGAACAGAATCTGATTTTCTTTGTGAATTTCATGTGTTACTTTGTGTTTCACAAACTTATACTTTCTTTGCTTAGTGCTAATTAGTATAAGCTCAATAATCTAGCCTTACTTCGTGTTTGGTCCAGATTATTTCCCCTACACGCAAATTAGACCCGGTTCTACCTTGCGTGTTTATCTTGTTTCCTTTTGAGACGAATTTGTTTCTAATTCACCTAATCCACTCCAAAAACGATCCTAAACCACAAACACATCAAACACATCAGTAAACACATCAGTTGGTATCAGAGCAAAGGCGTTGGAGTATGGCTTCGAGTTCATCCAACTCAACATCTCACGAAGCGATGAAAGACATTCTTGGAAAACTCCAGGAAATGCATGACGAAATGAAAAAGCATGAAACACGTATGGATGCCATTGCTGACCTATGCCTTAGACAAGGTAGAAAGTTAGAGGAATTAGAACATTCCAATTCCACACCCACCCATGGGGAATCACAATTTCGTGGTTACCAAGAAGATAGAAGTCTCAAACTTGATCTTCCAGAATTCGATGGTTCTAATGATCCAGAAGTTTTTTTTGATTGGGTACGTAGATTGGAGAGTATCTTTGAGTATAAGGAGTATGACGATACTAGGAGTTGTAAAATGGCGATTCTGAAGTTAACTAAACTTGCTGGACTTTGGTATGATAATCTGAAGGCCAAAAGGAGAAGAGAAGGAAAGGGTAAGATTGAGTCATGGGTGAAACTCAGGAAAAAGATGGAGCAACGTTGGATTCCACGTGAGTATGAGCAAGATCAATATGTAAAATTGACTCGCCTAGCTTAAGGGGAACGAAGTGTTGATGAATATGTGCGAGAATTTGAGACACTCAGTTTGGTATGTGATATGCAAGAGAGAGAGCCACTCAAAATTGCGCGTTTTACCAAAGGGTTGTCAAAACCAATTTCTAATAAGGTGGATCTCCTACCTTATTCCACCTATGAAGAAGTTGTTAAGGCTGCCAGAAAGGTTGAGGCACAACACAAAGAAGATAGGCCAAGACCTACTTTGAGGCCTCCTTACAAAGCTTTTCCTTCCGTAGGAAAAGGTGAGGTTGCTGCCAAATCCACTTTTACTCCTAATTCATTCAAAGGAGGAAAAACGGATTTTAAGCAAGAAGCTTCCAAAAGAACGTGTTACAAATGCCATGAAAGGGGACATATTGCTAGTGAATGTCCAAAACGGAATACACTCACCATTCATGAAGGAGGGTATGATTCCGAAGAAAATGAGGAAGAAGAAGAGGAATATGAGGAATATGGAGCTGAAGAAGACGCCACTCCATTGTGTGGTGTTATGAGGAGGATCCTACATTCTGAACCTCTCAAAGATGTCCAACAAAGAGAAAATCTTTTCCATACCAGATGCAAGGTACGAGACAAGCTTTGTGATGTGATTGTAGATGGTGGTTCTTGTACAGATGTGGCCTCTAAAGAACTTGTAAGTAAACTGAAATTACCTACTCGTGAGCATGCTAAACCATACAAGTTAAATTGGCTAGATAATGATACGGGTTTAAAGGTTAAGAAACAAGCTCTAGTTTCTTTTACAATTGGAAATTTTCATGATGAACGTTGGTGTGATATTCTGCCTATGAGTGCGTGTCATATTTTGCTTGGAAGACCATGGCAATTTGATAGAAATGCGTTGCATGATGGCGTTTCTAATGTTTATACGGTCACTGCTCATGGAGGAAAGAAAATCAGGTTACTTCCTTTGCCTCCAAAGATTGAACCTATGATGGAGAAGAAACCTAATTTTCTGGTTTCAAAACGTGAGTTTGAGCGTGAGTATGCTATGGAAGGGGAAGGGTTTTTTCTTGTTATTAAACCTGTTGATGATAACCTTTCCAATGTTACTAACTCATTGCCTTTGAAGAAATTGCTAGAGGAATTTTCTGATGTATTTCCTAGTGATTTGCCACAAGGCCTGCCTCCATTTCGAGGTATTGAGCATGCTATTGACTTGATTCCGGGAGCTCAATTGCCTAATAAGCCAGCCTACAGATGTAGTCCCGATCAGGCCAAAGAGTTGCAAAGACAAGTTGAAGAACTTATAGAAAGGGGATATGTGCGCGAAAGCCTTAGTCCATGTGTTGTTCCTGCTCTTTTAGTACCTAAGAAAGAAGGAACTTGGAGAATGTGTATTGATAGTCGTTCTATCAATAATATTACTATCAAATACAGATTTCCTATGCCAAGGCTTCAAGACATGTTTGATGAGTTAAGTGGAGCCAAGATTTTCAGTAAAATTGATTTACGAAGTGGCTATCATCAAATGAGAATTCGTGAAGGTGATGAATGGAAGACAACTTTTAAGACTAAGCAAGGCTTATACAAATGGCTTGTCATGCCATTTGGTCTTTGCAATGCTCCTAGCTCTTTCATGAGACTCATGAATGAGGTACTGCGTCCTTTTCTCAACAAATTCATTGTTGTATATTTAGATGATATTCTAGTATATAGCAAATCCATAGATGAACATTTGTTACATTTAAAATCTTTATTTGAGGTTTTAAGGACTAACAGATTGTATGGGAAGTTAGAAAAATGTGCTTTCATGTGTAAGCATATTACTTTCCTAGGATATGTTGTATCTAGTGAAGGAGTACAGGTTGATCCAGAAAAGGTGAAGGCTATTTCAACTTGGAAAGTGCCGAAAGATGTGCATGAAGTGAGGAGCTTTCATGGTCTTGCTTCATTTTACAGAATCTTTATCAAGAATTTCTCAACAATCACAGCTCCTTTGACCGAATTATTGAAGAAAGGTGCGTTCATTTGGAGTGAATCTGCTCAAAAAGGCTTTGAAGAGATCAAGGAGAAATTGTGCAATACAACGGTTCTTGCATTGCCAGATTTTGATAAACTGTTTGAGGTTGAATGTGATGCAAGTGGCGTGGGTATTGGTGCTGTTCTTATTCAAGGAAAAAGACCCATTTGTTATTTCAGCGAAAAATTAAGTGGTGCTAAGCTTAATTATTCGAATTATGATCGTGAGTTCTATGCTATTGTTCGGGCTCTAGATCATTGGTCTCATTACCTAAGGCCAAAACCGTTTGTTATACATTCGGATCATGAAGCCTTGAAATTCATTCATGGACAGCAGAAGCTTAATCACCGACATGCTAAATGGGTTGAATTTCTTCAATCTTTTACATTCAGTTCAAGATACAAAGAAGGGAAGAAGAATGTTGTGGCTGATGGATTATCAAGGAGAAGCTATCTATTAGCTATGGTTCATACGAAGATTCTTGGGTTTGAACATTTGAAAAATCACTATGAAGAAGATGAGGATTTTTCTGGAAAATTCAAGAAACCTACTCAAGACTACACGGTTCAAGATGGGTTCTTATTCAAAGGCAACAAACTTTGTGTGCCTAAGAATGGTGTGCGTGAACTCTTGGTTCGTGAAATCCATGGGGGAGGAATTGCTGGTCATTTTGGAATACATAAGACATTAGAAATGCTTCAAGAACATTTCTATTGGCCTCATATGATCAAAGACGTTACTCACATTGTAGAAAGGTGTTCTACTTGTCAAAAATCCAAGAGTACTTTTCACAAGGGTCTTTACACTCCATTACCAGTTCCTGATGTTCTATGGGAAGGAGTAAGCATGGATTTTATTGTGGGTCTCCCTAGGACTCAAAGGGGGAAGGATAGTATCATGGTGGTGGTGGACCGTTTTTCTAAAATGGCTCATTTTATTCCATGTCACAAAACAGATGATGCTTCTAAAGTTGCTGATTTATACTTTAGAGAAATCATTCGTTTACATGGGGTTCCAAGGTCCATTGTTTCGGATAGGGATACTAAGTTCCTTAGTCATTTTTGGAGGATTTTGTGGAAATTGGTGGGAACTAAGCTCCTATTTAGTACTTCTCATCATCCACAAACGGATGGTCAAACAGAAGTGACTAATAGAACCCTTGGTGCGTTGTTACGAGGTCTAGTGAGTAGAACTCAAAAGGACTGGGATGTTAAGTTAGCCCATGCTAAATTCGCTTACAATAGGTCTCCTTCTTCTACCACTGCTCGTAGTCCTTTTGAAGTGGTGTATGGGGTTAATCCTTTGCTGCCCATTGAGTTAATTCCCTTGCCTAAAGGAGATTTGATACATGGAGAACCTAAGAAGAGGTGGGAAGCATTTCAGAAAACATGCACCAAAGTCAAAAAGAGGATTGAAGCTATGAACAAAGTCTACAAAGACCGTGCAAATAAGAACCGAAAACAACCTACATTTGCTAAAGATGACTTGGTTTGGCTGCATTTAAGGAAGGAACGTTTTCCTAACCTTAGGAAAAATAAGCTCATGCCTAGATCAGATGGTCCCTTTCAAGTCTTGGAGAAAATTAGGGAAAGCGCTTACAAGATTGATCTACCTAGTGAGTTTGGTGGCGTAAGTGCAACGTTTAATGTGGGAGACTTGAGCCCATATCTAGATGATGAAAGTTTGAGGGCAAACTTTTCCGAAGAGGGGGAGAATGATATGGTAGCAAGCAATCAAGTCCTAACTAAAGCCCATAAAGTTCCAGAAGTTCAAACGACGGTCCATGCCTTGTTCATCCACGGAAAGTCCAAGTCCTTGGGTGATAATTTCGTGGGGTTCTCTTCAATTAATCCTTTTGTTTCTTGCCTTAAATGGGAAGAGAGCAAAGGGGAAGTTATGGCTAGTTAAAGGGGACGGTCAAGAAGAAGTTTTCAAACAGCCAAATTAACGCCACAGCTAAAAAGGGGGGGGGGTCAATGCTTGATTCATGGCGATTTCTGTGGGAGAATAATTATGATTTATTTGCTGTTTATTTTAGTCGTTTAAAGCTTTAATTAGGGAGGTTATTTTCTGTCAAATATGCACGAAATAGCTGCTCAAATAATCAGTCAAATAGTGACTTAGTCAAAGCGTGATTCAAGGCTTGAATCATGCTCAATTTGAATTCAGTTTTTAAATTCTGTTTTGAATTTCAAAAAGGAGTTACAAAGCTTTATTGAGGCTTGTTTCTTCTGTTTTAAACGTATAAGATAGGAAGCTAAATGATTTGTAAAGCTTCCTATAAATAGGGCACTTGCCAATTCATTTGAAACAAGAGTGAAAGAAATAGAACAGAATCTGATTTTCTTTGTGAATTTCGTGTGTTACTTTGTGTTTCACAAACTTATACTTTCTTTGCTTAGTGCTAATTAGTATAAGCTCAATAATCTAGCCTTACTTCGTGTTTGGTCCAGATTATTTCCCCTACACGCAAATTAGACCCGGTTCTACCTTGCGTGTTTATCTTGTTTCCTTTTGAGACGAATTTGTTTCTAATTCACCTAATCCACTCCAAAAACGATCCTAAACCACAAACACATCAAACACATCAGTAAACACATCATTTTGTGCATAAAATGACCTAAACACTTCAAATAGGACGATATGAGTTAATATTAGTCAAATGGGATCGGTTTTAGGTAGAAATTGACGTATTTACCCTTGAAATAGGACGATAAGAGTTTTTGTGTATAAAATGACCTAAACACTTCGAATAGGAAGATATGAATCAATATAGGTCAAATGGGATAGGTATTGGGCAGAAAAATGATGTATTTACCCTTGAACATGTATAAAAACATTAAATACATAGATTTCAATAAAACTCGGTCAAACAGGAGAGGTTTTGGGTATAAATTGACCAAAAACACGTGGATATTCACGATATGAGTCAATATAGCTCAAATTAGAACAGATTTAGGTAGAAAATGACGTATTTACCCTTAAACATGTAATAAACACTTGAAATATATCGATATTTTTTAAACAAGGTCAAACAGGAGAGGTTTTGGGTATAAAATGACCTAAATACTTTAAATTGGACAATATGAGTCGACATAAGTCAAACGGGAGAGGTTTACCCTTGAACATGTCATAAACACTTAAAATACATCGGTTTGAGATAATGTCGGTCAAACGGTATAGGTTTTTGGTATACAATGACTTAAACACTTTGAATAGGACGATATGAGTGCATATTGGTCAAATAGGATTGATTTTAGGTAGACAATGACGTATTTACTCTCTCACATGTCATATATACTTAAAATAAATCAATTTAAGTGAAACTAAGTCAAACAGGAAAGGTTTTAGCTATAAAGCGACGTATACACTTTGAAGAGGACAATATGAGGCATTATTGGTCGAATTGGATAGGATTTAGGTAGAAAATGATGAATTCACCCTTAAACATGTCATAAACACTTGAAATACGTCTATTTGAGTCAAACTCGATCAAACGGTAGAGCTTTTGGGTATAAAATGACTTAAACACTTCAAATAGGATGATATGACTCAATCTAGGTCAAACGGGATCTGTTTTGGGTCGAAAATGATGTATTTACCCTAGAACATGTTATAAACACTTCGAATATATCAATTTGAGTCAAACTCGGTCAAATAGGAGAGGTTTTGGGTATAAAATGACCTAAATACTTCGAATAGGACGATATGAGTTAATATTGGCCAAACAATTTCGATTTTGGGTAGAAATTTACGTATTTACCCTTTCACATATCATAAATATTTGAAATACATCTATTTTAGTCAAACTCGGTCAAACCGATGAGGTTTTGTGTATAAAATGACCTATACATTTTGAATAGTATGATGTGAGTCAATATAGGTCAAATGGGATCGGTTTTAGGTAGAAAATGACGTATTTACCCTTGACAAATCATAAACACTTGAAATACATCTATTTGAGTCAAACTTGGTCAAACGGTACATGTTTTGGGATTTGAATAGGACGATATGAGTCAATATAGGTCAAATGGGATCGGTTTTTGGTAGAAAATGACGTATTTAAGCTTGACATGTCATAAACACTTGAAATATATCAAATTGAGTCAAACTCGGTCAAACGATAGTGGTTTTGGTTATAAAATGACCTAAGCTCTTCGAATAGGACGATATGAGTCAATATAGGTCAAATGAGATAAGTTTTAGGTAGAAAATGACATATTTATCCTAGAACATGTCATAAACACTTGAAATACATCGATTTGGGTCAAACTCGATCATACGTTAGAGATTTTGGGTAGAAAATGACCTAAATACTTTGAATAGCACGATATGAGTCAATATAGGTCAAATGGGATCAGGTTTGGGTAGAAAATGACGTAGATAACCCTCTCACATGTCATAAAAATCTTGAAATAAATCGATTTCAGTTAAACTTGGTTAAACCGATGATGTTTTGTGTATAAAATGACCTATACACTTCGAATAGTATGATATGAGTCAATATAGGTTAAATAGGATCGATTTTAGGTAGAAAATGACGTATTTACCCATGACAAGTCATAAACACTAAAAAAACATCAATTTGAGTCAAACTTGGTCAAACGGTAGAGGTTTTGGTTATAAAATGACGTAAACACTTCGAATTGGATGACATGAGTCAATATTGGTCAAATGAGATTCGATTTAGGTAGAAAATGACGTATTTACCCTTAAACATATCATAAACACTTCAAATAGGGTGATATGAGTCATTATAGGTCAAATGGGATCGAGTTTGGGTAGAAAATGATGAATTTAACGTTGAACATGTCATAAACACCTGAAATACATATATTTGGGTCAAACTCGGTCAAACGGGAGGGGTTTTGTGCATAAAATTACCTAAACACTTCAAATAGGACGATATGAGTTAATATCAGTCAAATGGGATGGGTTTTAGGTAGAAATTGACGTATTTACCCTTGAACATATCATAAACACTTGATATACATCAATTTGAATCAAACTTAGTCGAATGGAAGAGGTTTTTTGTATAAAATGACCTAAACACTTCGAATAGGACGATATGAATCAATATAGGACAAATGGGATAGGTATTGGGCAGAAAATGATGTATTTACCCATGAACATGTCATAAAAACATTAAATACATAGAATTTTGTAAATTGACCACAAACACTTCGATATGGATGATATGAGTCAATATAGGTCAAATTTGAACGGTTTTAGGTAGAAAATGACGTATTTACTTTTAAACATGTAATAAACACTTGAAATATATCGATATTTTCTAAACAAGGTCAAATAGGAGAGGTTTTAGGTATAAAATGACCTAAATACTTTAAATTGGACAATATAAGTCAAATGAGATCGGTTTTGGGTAAAAAATGATGTATTTACCCTTGAACATGTCATAAACACTTGAATTACATCGGTTTGAGATAAAGTCGGTCAAACGATATAGGTTTTGGTTATAAAATGACTTAAACACTTTCAATAGGACGATATGAGTCGATATTGGTCAAATGAGATTGATTTTAGGTAGAAAATTACGTATTTACCCTCTCACATGTCATATACACTTAAAATAAATCGATTTAAGTCAAACTTAGTCAAATAGGAGAGGTTTTGGCTATAAAGCGACGTATACACTTCGAAGAGGACAATATGAGGCATTATTTGTCGAATTGGATCGGTTTTAGGTAGAAAATGATTAATTTACCCTTAAACATGTCATTAACACTTAAAATACGTCTATTTGAGTCAAACTCGATCAGATAGTAGAGGTTTTGGGTATAAAGTGACTTAAACACTTTGAATAGGATGATATGAGTCAATATAGGTCAAAAAGGATCGGTTTTGGGTCAAAAATGACGTATTTACCCTTGAACATGTCATAATTACTTTGAATATATCAATTTGAGTCAAACTCGGTTAAACAGAAGAGGTTTTGGGTATAAAATGACCTAAAAACTTCGAATAGGACGATATGAGTCAATATTGGTCAAACGATTTCGATTTTGGGTAGAAATAAACGTATTTACCCTTGCACATATCATAAATATTTGAAATTCATCGATTTGAGTCAATCATGGTAAAATAGGAGATGTTTTGGATACAAAATGACCTAAACACTTTAAATAGGACGAGATGAGTCAATATAGGTTAAATGGGATAGATTTTTGGTAGAAAATGACGTATTTACGCTTAACATGTCATAAACACTTGAAATACATTGATTTGAGTCAAACTCGGTCAAACGATAATGGTTTTGGTTATAAAATGACCTAAACACTTCGAATAGAACGATATGAGTCAAAATAGGTCAAATGGGAAAAGTTTTAGGTAGAAAATGGCGTATTTACCCTAGAACATGTCATAAACACTTGAAATACATCGATTTGGGTCAAACTCGGTCATACGGTAGAGGTTTTGAGTAAAAAATGACCGAAATACTTTAATAGCACGATATGAGTCAATATTGGTGAAATGGGACCGGGTTTGGGTAGAAAATGACGTAGTAACCCTCTTACATGTCATAAAATTCTTGAAATAAATCGATTTTAGTCAAACTCGGTCAAACCGATGAGGTTTTGTGTATAAAATGACCTATACATTTTGAATAGTATGATGTGAGTCAATATAGGTCAAATGGGATCGGTTTTAGGTAGAAAATGACGTATTTACCCTTGACAAATCATAAACACTTGAAATACATCTATTTGAGTGAAACTTAGTTAAACGATAGAGGTTTTGGTTATAAAATGACCTAAACACTTTGTATAGGACGACATGAGTCAATATTGGTCAAATGAGAACGGATTTAGGTAGAAAATGACGTATTTACCCTTTAACATATAATAAACACTTGAAATACATTGAATCGAGTCAAACTTGGTTAAACGGGAGAGGTTTTGTGTATAAAATGACCTAAACACTTCAAATAGGATGACATGAGTCTATATAGGTCAAATGGGAACGATTTTGGGTAGAAAATGACGTATTTAACCTTGAACATCTCATAAATACCTAAAATACATATATTTGAGTCAAACTCGGTCAAACGGGAGAGGTTTTGTGTATACATTGACCTAAACACTTCAAATATTTCCATATGAGTCAATATAGGTCAAATTAGATCGGTTTTAGGTAGAAAATAACGTATTTATCTTTGAACGTGTCATAAACACTTGATATACATCGAGCTGAGTCAAACATAGTTAAATGGAAGAGGTGTTGTGTATAAAATGACCTAAACACTTCGAATAGGACGATATGAGTCAATATAGGTCAAATGGTTTCGGGTTTGGGTAGAAAGTGACGTATTTACCCTTGAACATGTCCTAAGCACATTAAATACATAGATTTCAGTAAAATTCGGTTAAACGGAAGAGGTTTTGGGTATAAATTGACCAAAACACTTTGATATGGATGAGATAAGTGAATATAGATTGATTGAGATCAGTTTTAGGTAGAAAATGACGTATTTACCCTCACATGTACTAAAAATTTGAAATACATCGATTTTTGTTAAACTAGGTCAAAGAGAGAGGTTTAAGGTATAAAATGACCTAAACACTTTAAATTGGATGATTTGAGTCAATATGAGTCAATTGAGATCAGTTTCGGGTAGAAAATGACGTATTTACTCTTAAACATGTCATAAACACTTGAAATACATCTATTTGAGATAAAGTTGGTCAAACGATAGAGGTTTTGGGTATAAAATGACTTAGACACTTTGAATAGGACGATATGAGTCAATATTGGTCAAATGGGATCAATTTTGGATAGAAAATGACATATTTACCCTCTCACATGTCATAAACACTTGAATTACATCGTTTTCAGATAAAGTTGGTCAAACAGTAGAGGTTTTGTGTATAAAATGACTTGAACACTTTGAATAGGACGATATGAGTCAATATTGGTCAAATGGAATTGAATTTAGGTAGAAAATGACGTATTTACCCTCTCCCATGTCATAAACACTTGAAATAAATCGATTTAAGTCAAACCCAGTCAAATAGAGAGGTTTTGGGTATAAAGTGACCTATACACTTCGAATAGGACGATATGAGGCAATATTGGTCGAATGTGATCGATTTTAGGTAGAAAATGATGAATTTACTCTTGAACATGTCATACACATTGAAATACGTCTATTTGAGTGAAACTCAATCATATGGTAGAGGTTTTGGTTATATAATGACTTAAGCACTTTGAATAGGATGATATGAGTCAATAAAGGTCAAATGGGATCGGTTTTGGGTCGAAAAAGACGTATTTACCCTTGGACATGTCATAAACACTTTGAATACATCGATTTGAGTCAAACTCGGTCAAACAGGAGAGGTTTTGGGTATAAAATGACCTAAACACTTAGAATAGGACGATATGAGTCAATATTGGTCAAATAGTTTCGGTTTCGGGTAGAAATTGACATATTTACCCTTGCACATATCATAAACAGTTGAAATACATAGATTTGAGTCAAACTCGGTCAAACGGGAGAGGTTTTGTGCATAAAATGACCTAAACACTTTAAATAAGATGATATGATCAATATAGGTCAAATGGGATCGTTTTTTGGTAGAAAATGACGTATTTGAGCCAACTCGATCAAATAGGAGAGGTTTTGGGTATAAAATGGCCTAAACACTTCGAATAGGACGATATGAGTAAATATTGGTCAAATGGGATCAAGTTTGGGTAGAAAATAATTTATTTACCCTCTCACATGTCATAAACACTTGAAATAAATCGATTTGAGTCAAACTCTATCAAACAAGAGTTTTTTTGGGTATAAAATGACCTTAAAACTTGGAATAGGATGATGTGAGTCAATATTGGTCAAAAGGGATCTATTTTGGGTAAAAAATGACGTATTTACCCTCTCAAATGTAATAAACACTAGAAATAAATCGATTTGAGTCAAACTCTGTCAAACGGGAGAGGTTTTTGGCAATAATGTAGCATGTACCCAAAGTAATGAAAAAACATGAGTATCAAATGTTTCTTTTATAAAGAGCTCCACCTAGTCTCTAACCAATAAAATGGGGTAAAAAAGTAAAGAACTTGCATTATTTGTAAATAATTTCATATTTCTACCATTATAGGATTTTGATGGGAAGATTAGGGTCTTAACCTAGGAGAGGTAAATTCGAGATTATACCCTAATATGTTTTCGCTGGGAAAATTAGGTTCTCGCTAGTCAAAGGGGTAATTTCACGATTTAACCACAATAGGTTTTTTGGGGAAAGATCAAGGTCATGATGGTAGGAGGTGTAATTTTGGCAATTTACCCCTATAGGGTACCAATAGGAAGATCAAGACCTTACCTTTAAAAGGGGTAATTTAATATTTTAACCCCAATAGGGTTTTGGGGAGAATATCAGGGTCTTATCGATAGGAGGGGTAATTTTATCATTATACCTTAATAGGGTTTAGTGGGAAAATTAGGTTCATACCTATAGAAGGGTTAGTTTAGGATTTTACAACAATAGGGGTGTTAAAATCAAGGTCTTACCAGTAAAAGGGGTAATTTTGGGATTTTATCGCAATAAGTTTTTGGTTGGAAGATTTGTGTCTTACTGGTAGGAGGATGAATTTTGGCATTTAATCCTAATGGGGTTTCAAGGGGAAGATCAAGGTCTTATTAGTAAGAGGGGTAATTTTGACATTTTATTCTAATAGGATTTCGTTGGGAAAATCAAGGTCTTATCGATAGGAGGGATTATTTTGGGATTTTACTCTAATAATATTTTGGTGTTAAGATCAGGTCCTATTGGTAGGAGGGGAGATTTTATATTTCTACCAAGAAAGGATTTCGATGGGAAAATCATGGTCCTACAACTAGGAGGTGTAATTTTGGGACTATACCTTAATAGGGTTTTGGTGGGAAGATAAGGGTCTTACTTGTAGGATGGATAATTTTGGTACCAAATATGGTTTCGGTGGAAAGATTAGGGTCTTACTAGTTGAAAGGGTAAATTTGGTATTTAACTGTAATAGGATTTCGAGGGGAAGATTATGGTGTCACCTATAGGGTTTTGGTGTTAAGATCAAGGTCTTTTTGATAGGAGGGGCAATTTTAGATTTCTACCACGAAAGTATTTCTGTAGGAACCTGAGGGTCCTATTGGTAGGAAGGTTAATTTTGGAATTTTACCTTTAAGGGTTTTAGTAGGAAGCTTAAGGTCTTATAAGTAGGAGAGATAATTTTAGCACTTTGGTCCAATACGGTTTCGGTGGAAACATCAGGATATAACCGACAGGAAGTGTAATTTCAAGATTATACCCAACAAGGTATTTGGTGTAAAGATAAGGTTACCCGTAAATGGATTAATTTCAGATATCTACCACGATAGGATATCAATGGAAAGATTAAGGTCTTAAAACTAGTAACGATAAATTAAGGATTATACCCTAATAGGGTTTTGGTGGGAAGATAAGGGTCTTATCGGTAGGATAGGAAATTTTGGTATTTTACCCCAATAGGGTGTTGGTAGGAAGATTAGGGTCTTACCGGTTGAAGGGGTAATTTCGAATTTAACCCCTATATGAGTTTAGGGGGAAGATCATGGGTCTTGTCAATAAGAGGTGTAATTTTGGCATTTTACTGCAATAGGGTATTTGTGGGAAGAATGAGGTTTTACTGGTTGTAGGGATAATTTTCAAATTTAACCCAAATAGGGCTTGGGGAGAAGATTAAGGTCTTATATGTAAGAGGGATACTTTCTTCATTATACCCTAAGAGGATTTTGTGGGAAGATGAGGGTCTTACTAGTAGGAGGGGTAATATTAGGATTTTACCGTAATAGGGATTCGGTGATAAAATCAGGGTCTTACCGGTAGAAGGGGTAATTTTAGGGTTTTACTACAGTAAGGTTTTAGTGGAAAGATCCGTGTCTTACTGATAAGAGGGTGAGTTTCAGTAGTAAACCCTAATAGGATTTAAGGGGGAAGATGATGGTCTTATTGGTAGGAGTGGTACTTTTGGTATTTAAATCCAATAAGGTTTTAGTGGGAAGATTAGTGTCTTATCGGTAGGATAAATTCTTTCTGGATTTTATCCTAATAATGATTTGGTGTGAAGATCATATCTTACCAGTAAGAGGGGTAATATAAGATTTCTACGAATTGGATTTTGGTGGAAAGACTAGGGTCTTACAAGTAGGATGGATTATTTCGGCATTATGCTCCTATAGGGTTTCAATAGGAAGATTAGGGTCTTATAGGTAGGAGGGACAATTTCAGGATTTTACCCTCACGGGGTTTCATGGGAAGATTAGGGTCTTTATTGTAGGAGGGGTAATTTTGGGCATTACACTAATATGTTGTCGATGGTCTTAACTGTACGAGGGATTAATTTAGGACTTTACCCTAATAAGGTTTAAGTGGGAAGATTAGGGCCTTAAGGGTAGGAGGGGTAATTTCATGATTTTACATAAATCTTATTTCAGTGGGAAGATTAGTGTCTTACCATTAGGAGGGATAAGTTTAGACTTTTACTCCGATAGGGTTTTGGTGGGAAGATTAAGGTCTTACAAATTTGAGGTGTAATTTCAGGATTTTACCCCAATAAGGCTTTTGAGGGAATATTAGGGTCTCACCAATAGGAGGGGTAATTTTAGGATTTTACCCCAATAGGGTTTTAATGGGAATTAGTTTATGGTTTTACCGATTAAAGGGGTAATTTTGGGATTTTACTCTAATAGGGTTTCGGTGGGAAGATTAGGGCCTTGCAGGTTGGAGGGGGTAATTTAGAGATTTTTAACAAATCTAATTTGGTGGGAAAATCAAGGTGTTAACTTTAGGAGGGCTTATTCTAGATATCGTCCTCGATAGGGTTTTAGTGAGAAGATTATGGTCTTACCAATAGGAGGGGTAATATTAAGATCTTAACCCTATAAGGTTTTGCTAGGAAGATTAGGGTCTTACTAATAGGAGTGGTTATTTTGGGATTTTACAATAATAGGGTTTCGCTGTGAAGATTAGAATCTTACGGGTAGGAGGTCTAAGTTCAAGAGTTTACTACAATGGAGTTTTGGTTGGAAGATTATGATCTTAACGGTAGGAGGGTTTTTTCGGCATTATTACTCAAATAGGGTTTCAATGGAAAGATCAGGGTCTAATTGGTAGGATGGGTAATTTTGGGATTTTACACCAACAGGGTTTTAGTGTTAAGATTAGGTCTTGCTAGTAGGAGGAATAATTTCATATTTCTTCCACGATTGGATTTCATTGAGAATATCGGGGTCTTAAAACGAGGTGGGGTGATTTTTTGATTTTACCTTAATAGGGTTTTGAATGGGAAAATCAGGGTCTTATCGATAAGAGGTTTAATTTCAGGATTTAACCCTAATAGGGTTTTGGAGGGAAGATGAGGGTCCTTTTCATAGGAGGGATAATTTCAAACTTTTACCCTAATAGGGTTTTTGTAAGAATATTTGGGTCTTAACAGTAAGACGTATTATTTTAGAATTTTACCTCGGGGGATTTCGGTTGGAAGGTTAGGGTCATATCGATATGAAATATAATGTCGGTATTTATTCCCAATAAGGTTTCATAGGAAGATAAGGGTCATACTAGTCGGCGGGGTAATTTAAAGACTTTACTCCATTAGGGGTTCAGTGGGAAAATTAGGGCCTTAAAATTCAGAGGGTTAATCTTAGATTTCTACCTTGATAGGGTTTCTGTGGGAAGATTAGGGTCATCACAATAGGAGGGATAATTTTGCTATTTTACCCTAATGTGGTTCCAGTTGGAAAATTTTAGTATTACTTGTTGGAGAGGTGATTTCGGGGAGAAGATCAATGCCTTATCCTTAGGAGGGGTAATTTCATCAATATTCTGCAATAAGGTTTAGTGGGAAGATTTGGGTCTTACCAATAGGAGGGGTAATTTATGGATTTTACCACAATAGGGTTTTGGTGTTAAAATAAAGTGTCTTATTGGTAAGAGGGGTAATTTAAAGATTTCACTACAATAGGATTTCGGTGAGAAGATTCGGGTCTTATCGGTAGGAGAGTGAATTTTGGGATTTAATATTAAGAAGGTTTTAGGTAGAAGAATAGGGTCGTATTCGTCGGAGGGGTAGTTTTGGCATTTTACTCTAATAGGGTTTTAGTGGGAAATCAGGGTCTTATCGATAGGAGGGATTATTTTTTATTTTACCCAACAACGTTAAAGTTTTAAGATCAAGTCTTATCGATATGAGCGATATTTTCAGATGATAGGATTTTGGTGGGAAAATAAATGTCTTACATTTAGGAGGGGTAATTTTGGGATTATACCTCATGTGCTCGTTTTAGAGCACGTTTACTACCTCGTTTTACTGTCAAGTCTTGTGGTTTTATATTGATTTTATACATATTACACTTGATTTCACCTTGATCTTGTCTTCAAGTTGTCTTAAGGTAATTTCAGATGTTTTTGATGATTTCGAGGTGAAATGCGACGTATTCTAGTCTTTGACACTCTTAGACACGTGTATTATAACTTTGGCAAACATTTTAAGTCACTCATGAAGATCCCACGGAGTTCAGAAAGGATCAAAATCTAGAAAGAGGATTTCAGAGTCAGATTTGACTGAATCTGACAGTGATTTGGTCGAATGGCAGTCTAGTAGAGAGCCTATGTTCTATGGTCACTGGGAAGGCCAAATGGCACCCATTCGGGAAAATGAGCTTCCATTCGTCCGAATGATGGTCTCTATTCGGGCGAATCATGTACAGAGAGGAATTCACCAAAGCTGTTGGAATGGGTGAATGAAAGAGAATTTGGGCAAATGATGATGCATTCAGCCGAATGGGTCTTGCATTCGGTCGAATGACAGTGTTTTCTCTAGAAATTTTACTTCTTCTTAGGGCCGACCCAATGGTGTTTTAGGGTTTCTGGACTTCTTTTATGCTTTGTTATAAATACTCCTCTCTCTAAAGAGAGGGAGAACAACTAGGTTTTATGAGTTTTATTAGATTTAGCTTTATTTAGCCTCCAAAATTCTCTTAGTTCTAGTTTTCCATTTTCGGTTTTCTCAACATATGTACTCTGAGTTTTGGATTTTATTGATTGAATTCTGATCGTGGATATTGCATTGAGGCTTTTGTGAGTTTCAATCTAATCTTTACTTTGGAATTCGTTCGTCATATTTCATTCCATGTTTAGCCTAATGTTTATCGTTCATCTAGAATAGTTTCTGATTTTCTTTTGCTCTCGTTAATTTCTTTTCATGATCGTTGCGTTTGCTTTATTGAATATCATCATATCGTTTATCTTGAGTATGTGCGAGTAGTTCTATTAGGGGTTTGGTTAGTGAAACCCTAGGAAAAGCTATGTTCTTTATTCCCTAAGGTTGTAGGAATGATGACAATAAGTGGCTTTCGAAACCCAATGCAAATCTTGTCCTGCAACACCTTTGGAGACATAGGGCGATTATAGGTCATTCGATGTGATTTGTGGAATCACCAACTTCCTCTCACATACTTGGGTGTTCATGCTAGTTATTGTTTGATTTTCTGTAACCTATCATGTTCTGTTTTGAAAGCATCATTCCTAGGGTGAATCTAATGTCATCCCCACTTTTCTCCATTTGATTTCCCTCTTATCATCGTGATCTATATTCTCGTTATTAGTTTTATTCGTTTTTAAATCCAAAAAGTTCAGTTGTGTTAAGAATTGAGTGTCTTGATACCCCAATAGGGTTTAGGTCAAATGGGATCGGTTTTAGGTAGAAAATGACGTATATACCCTAGAACATGTCATAAACACTTGAAATACACCGATTTGAGTCAAAATCGGTCAAATAGAAGAGGTTTTGGGTATAAATTGACCTAAACACTTGAAATACAATGATATGAGTCAATATATCTCAAATAAGGCGGTTTTGGGTTGACATTGGTGTATTTCCCCTAAAAATTGGCCCAAACACTTTCAATAGGACGATATGAGTCAATATAGGTCAAATGGGATCGGTTTTGGGTAGAAAATGACGTATTTACCCTAGAATATGTCATAAACACTTAAAACATCGATTTGAGTAAAAATAGGTCAAACGGGAGAAGTTTTGGGTATGAAATGACCTAAACACTTCAAATACATCGATAAGTGTCAATATAGGTCAAATGGGATCGGTTTTGGGTAGAAAGTTACGTATTTAATGTGATTACATCAATGAGTCAATATATATAGGTCGGATTTGTAATTGGGACCATATATGTTTGAACTATACTTTTCAAATATATTGCATTTTATATACACTTTAATGATATGGTAATCAATATTAGGTATGCAAAGGATTCAACGATGAGCCCTTCTCCACCAAAGAAATCGATGTCGTCCGTAACAAACTGGCCAAGTATTGGACATATAACTTTTTTTAGATTATGTACATTACCTTTTTGTGTATTTTTTAGTTTTTATACATCAAGTTCATTAATTGTGTCGTATTTTTGATGTCACTTAATTGTTGATTTTACAACCCTATTAGTATATATAAATGAGAGATGGATCATCATGTGTATATATGTATCTTGGTGGGTAGAAGTTGCAAATGTAATATATTAGGTTTTGAATTTGAAATTTGGGCGTAGTAGAGATCAAATTAAAGCGTATAAGAAAAAACCATTTATATGCAGCGGGTGTTCCCAAGACCCGCCGCATATTCCTCTATTATTGGACCTTTTTCCAATTTCGCAAGGTAAATATGTGGCGGTTCTAGGCTAAGTGACGCCGCATATTAATGATTAATATGCGACGTATTTTTTTACGCCGCAAATTAAATAGATTAATTTGCTACTATCCCAATTGCTACTACCCTTTTGACGCCGCATATGGTACTAAAAACCCCGCCGCATATTGATCATTTTCTACTAGTGTGTTAAAATCAAGTTCTTGCCGATACGAGGGGTAATTTTAGAATTCTACCGCCATAGGATTTTGATTGGAAGATCAAGGTCTTAGTAGTAGGAGGGGTAATTTTGGTTTTATATCTCAAAAAGGTTTTGGTCGGAAGATAGGGTCTTACTGATAGGAGGGATAAATTCGAAATTTTACCCTTATAGGGCTTTAGTGGTAAGATCGTGGTCTTACCAGTAAGCTTGGTAATATAAGATTTCTACCACGATAGGATTTCCCTAGGATTATTAGCGTCTTACAAGTAGGAGGGATTATGCCCCAATAGGGTTTTGGTGGGAAGATTAGGGTCTTATAGGTAAGAGAGGAAATTTTGGAATTTTACCATACGGGGTTTTAGTAGGATAATTAGGATCTAACTACTAAACGTGGCACTTTTAGAGTTATACCCCAATAGGGTTTTTATGGGAAGAATAGGGTCTTATCAATAAAAGGGGTAAATTTAGGGTGTTACCCCAATAGGGTTTCGGTGGGATGATTAGGGCCTAAGAGGTATATTGGAGATTTTACACGAATCTAGTTTTAGTGGGACGATCAGGGTCTAACTTTTAGGAAGGTTGTTTTTAGATTTCTACTTCAATAGTGTTTTGGTGGGACAATGAGGTTTTTAACAATACGAGGGGCAATTTTGCTAGTTTACCCCAATAAGTTTTCGATGGAAGATTAGGGTCTTACAGGTAGGAGGTGTAATTTTAGGATTTGACTCTAACAGGATTTTGGTTGGAAGATCATGGTCTTAGGAGGGTTAATTTTTTGATTTAACCTTATAGAGTTTCAAGGGGAAGATTAGGGTCTTATCGGGAGGAGGAATGATTTTGGCATTTTTACTCAAATAGGGTTTCGATGGAAAGATCAGGGTCTTACCGCTAAGAGGGGTAGTTTTGGGATTTTACCATGTTAGGGTTTTGGTCGGAAAATCAAGGTCTTACTAGTAGGAGGGGTAATATTTATTTTTACCCTATAAAGATTTCGATGGGAAGATTAGGGTCTTATTGATAGGAGGTGAACTTTTGGAATTTTACCCCAATAGGATTTTGTAGGGAAGGTTAAAGTCCTAGTGATAAGAGGGGAAATTTCAGTATTTTACCCCAACAAGATTTCGTAGGGAAGAGCACGGTCAGAATGGTAGGAGGGGTAATTTCGAGATGTTACCCCTATAGAGTTTTGGTGGGAAGATTAGGGTGTCTCAGTTAGGAGGGTCATTTTGGGATTTTTAACAAATCTTGTTTCATTGGGAAGATCAAGGTCTTACCATAAGGAATGTTAATTTTAGATTTATACCTTGATAGGGTTTTAGTGCAAAAATTTGGGTCTTACCAATAGGGAGAGTGATTTCTAGATTTTACCCAATACGATTTAGTTGAAATCCCGAAATCCTATAGGAGGGATTATTTTAGATTTCTACAACAATAGGTTTTCGAAGAGAAGATCAAGGTCCTAC
Organism: Dysphania ambrosioides; assembly: GCA_026401315.1. Taxonomy (NCBI): domain Eukaryota; kingdom Viridiplantae; phylum Streptophyta; class Magnoliopsida; order Caryophyllales; family Amaranthaceae; genus Dysphania; species Dysphania ambrosioides. The sequence continues at coordinate 8,281,711 of CM048662.1, forward strand.
AAGTAGGAGTGGTACTTTTGGGATTATACCCCAAAAGTTTTTTGTGGGAAGATCAAGGTCTTACTAGTAGGACAAGTAATTTTAGATTTCTACCACAATAGGGTTTTGATGGGAAGATAAGGGCCTTACATACACTAGTAGAGAAATGTTTATTTGCTGCGGTTTTAAGCTTTAAATATTGCGGTTATTGATACAAAGCACATATAGGCGAAGCATATGGAAAAACAATAAAGGCTGTGGTTTTTTAGACGCAGCAATAAATACAACAAACGCTGTAGTTTTTTAGACGCAGTAATAAAAACAACAAATGCTTTGGTTATTAGAAAAACCGCAACAAATATTTCTATTATTTGATGCGGTTTTTCCAAAAAACCGCAACAAATATTTTTAAAAAAAGTTTTAGCATTATTTGCTGCAGTTTTTCTAAAAACTACCCTATAATCCATGAAATTTGATGTTTAAGGGTTATTCCTTCATAAACACAACATATAACATGCAGATCTAAACATACAAGAGTTTTTCATCTTTGCATTTATATATTAACAAATTATGGAATTTTTTTTTAAATAAATATATACTAGGGTTCAAGGAATATACAAACCATTAGATTTTGAACTTTAGAGTATGTAGACTTCTTTAAAATGGGAGAGATGAGTAAGCTTCAAAACGCTTCACTATGCCATATCCATGGAGGCACGAGTGGGAGAGAAGAATAAGTTTCAACTTGTATGAGGAGAAAGTTAGGTAGTGAGTGTTATAAGGTTAGGGCTAGAGACGAAAAAAGGGGATGTTAAGTTATGGGGTTAGGGTTAGGTTTTTTTCCATGCACTAAATTGTTGAGAGTCTTGGGAAGTTTCCGTGTTTTGAAATGACCTGGAAAAGAAAAGGCTGGATTATATATTAATGAACAAATGCTACAGTTATTTTAATAAACGCAGCAATTATAACCACAAGTGCTGCGGTTATTTATAAAAACCGCAACAATTATAACCACAAGTGCTGCGGTTATCTAAAAAACCGTAGCACTTGTTCATTAATATATTACCATTTTTCAGGCCATGAATATTTGTTGAGGTTATTTAAAAAACCGTAGCTAATATTCATGGATATTTTTTCAGAATTCTTTTTTCCATGGGCATTTCATGACGGAAATAAATAATGAAGGACTTATAACCACAAGTGCTGCGGTTATTTAAATAGCAGCATTTAGGTTCATGTGCCTCGAAATGTATTTAATCGCAGTAATTGAGACGAAGCAATTGAAGTGTTTTCTACTAGTGATATAGGAGGGGTTATTTAGGGATTTTGCCCCCAATAAGGTTTTGTTGGGAAGATTAGGGTTTTACAGTAGGAGGGATTATTTTGGGGTTTTACCCCAATTGGGTTTTTGTGGGAAGATCAAGGTCTTACCGGTAGGAAGTGTAATTTCATGACTTTACCCCACTAGAGTTATAGTGGGAAGATTAGTGCCTTATAGGTAAGAGGAGTAATTTTTAGATTTTGCACGAATCTAGTGTTAGTGGGAAGATCAAGATCTTACCATTAGGAGAGGTAATTTTATATTTCAACCCTGGTAGGGTTTTAGTGGGAAGATTAGGGTCTATCCAAACGAGGGGTAAATTTTGTATTTTATACTAATAAGCTTTTAGTGGAAAGATTAAGGACTTACTAATATGAGGGATAATTTTTGTATTTTGCTCCTATAGGTTATTAGTGGGAAGATTAGGGCCTTATTGGTAGGAAGGTTAATTTCGAGATTTAACCCTAGTAGTGTTCGAGTAGGAAGATTAGGGTCTTAACGGTAGGAGGGGAAATTTCAGCATTTTACCCTAAATGATTTTGGTGGGAAGATTAGGGTCTTACTGGTAAGAAGGTTGATTTTGGGATTTTAAACCAATAAGCTTTTGTTGGGAAGATTAGGGTCTTACTAGTAAGAGGGCTAATTTTGGGATTTTACCCCAATAGGGTTTTGGTTGGAAGGTTAGGGTCTTATCGGTATGAGGAGTACTTTTTATATTTTATCCCAACAAGGTTTCTATTGGAAGATTAGGGTCGTATCGATAGGTTGGGTAATTTCAGGACTTTACCTATATAGGGCTTCAACAGGAAGATGATGGCCTTACATATAGGAGGGGTAATCTTAGGATTTTTCTCGAATCTAGTTTTAGTGGAAAGATCAAGGTCATAACCTTAGGAGGGGTAATTGAGATTTCTACCTCGATAGGGTTTTAGTGGGAATAATAGGGTCTTCATAATTAGAGCGATAATTAAGTGATTTTAACCCAATAAGGTTTCGGTGGGAAGATTAGGGTCTTATTGATAGGAAGGGTACTTGGGGGATTTTACCTCAATAGGGTTTTGGTGGGAAGATTAGTGTCTTACTGGGAGGAGGGTTAATTTTTGGATTTTACCCCTATAGGGTTTTGATGGGAAGATCATGGTCTTACCAGTCAAAGGGTAAATTTTTTGGATGTATCCTGATAGGGTTTCGGGTTGGAAGATCAAGGTCTTATTGATAGGAGGGGTAGTTTTAACATTTTACTCTAACAAGGTTTCGGTGGGAAGATATAGGTATTACCAATATGAGGGGTAATATTAGCATTCTACTCTAATAGGGTTTCGATGGGAAGATCGGAGTCTTACCAATATGAGGGTTATTTTGGAATTTTATCCCAATAGTGTTCGGGTGTTAAGATTAGGGCTTACTAGTAGGAGGGGTAATTTTATATTTCTTATAGGATAGGATTTTACTAAGAAGGTTAGGGTCTTATCGGTTTGACGGATAATTTCAGTTTTTTACCCCAATTGGGTTTCGATAGGAAGATCATTGTCTTACTGGTAGGACGAGTAATTTTGATATTTTTTTTTTATCCCAAATGGGTTAAGATTAGGGTCTGATAACTGCTTTTTTAGGTCGTTTACAAAAAGATTAGTTATGCAAACAAAATTTATACCAACCTACGAATTATACGAGTATAGTGGAGTAGGGGGTCAATCCACAAGGACAAAGGATATCAAGACTTAAGTTCTTAATACAACCGGACTATTTGGATTTAGAAAAACAACTAAACTAACCACGAGAATGTAGATCACGATAAATTAAACGGTAAATCAAATAGAGAAACACAGGGTGATAACAATTCTTTTAGGTCGTTTAACTAAAAGAATAGTTATACAAACAATATTTATAAACACCCTAATACTACTACAACTAGTGTATTGGTAAGTTCGGGATCGAACCAAAAGGACAAGGGGCGATAGTTTCTAGACTTGATGCAAAGGGTTTTGGAGATTTCATAGAACTATACTAATAATAGAAAAATAAGCAAGAACTAAAATGATAATATGCTATGGAAGGAAAACGGGGACAGATCAGTTCCACCCTAGGACGGACAATCGAACTATCAATACGCTAAATTAGGGGAAATCAGTCAACAATAAATCTTGACACTCAAGATGACGAGAGGAAGTTTCTGACCCTATAAATCACATGAACAACCTATAATCGCCCTATGTCTCAAAAGGAGTGGTAGGACAAGATTCGCATCGAATATCAATCAATCAATCATCAACAATCTCAAACCCTAACTCTACGCATGAAGAATCGAGCCAACCTAGGGTTTTACTAATCAAACCCCTAAGAAAACTACTCACACATAGTAATAAAGACTAGGGCACAAACAACGAAAAAGAACATGATTGAAAGCACGAATGATTTGAATGTAATGAACAAGAGAATGAAAAACGAAGATCTATAACAAAACCGACAACTACTCTATGAAAACTGTAAATGAAACAACGATAATAGCCAGAGAAATGAAATTCATGAAAATAATACTTGAAAGCATTAAACAAAATAAAACAAAAAAGAATCGATACCTTGCATAAATGAAATTGCGTGAATGATAAAGAATCCGAATCCGAAATACAAAGCTTGAAAGCGAGAACAACGAAAGCTTTAAATCTAAACTAATGCTTAAATGAAATAAAGAGAATTAAATGTGATTTTCTAGGTTGAGGCACAAAATCTCTCAAAATAGGGATGAGGGTTATTTACAGAGCAAGAGGTTATTTATACCCTAGGGACATAAGGGGTAAAACCCTAGAAAAAACCCTCGAGTGCCGGCTAAGAAAGAACTAAGAACTTCGGAAACAGGCTTCATTTGGCCAAATGGACTGGGGATTCGGTCGAATGAGGTCCCATTCGGCCGAATGGTTGTCTCATTTGCCCAAATCAGAAGCTTGTTGTTTTTGGGGCCTGTCCATCATTGGGCCAAAGGAGAACACTCATTCGGTCAAATGAGACTTGATTCGGTTGAATGAGAGTTCATTTGGCTATTCCCGAGAGCTTGAGTCATGTGCTTTAATCCCTGTCTTCCATTCGACCGAATCGATGTCAGATTCGGTCGAATCTGAACCTGAATCTTGCTAAACAGCTCCTTTGAAATGTCTAATGGCTTCTAGAGTTTATGGAATCTTCAAGATTAACTTGGAACGCGTGCCCAAGCTATGATACGCACATCTAAACTCTTGATAAGAGTGTCAAAGCCTCAAACACATCTCATTTTACCTCGAAATCATCGAAAGTACCTGAAATAACCTAAAAACAACTCGAGGACAAGATCAAGGTAAAACTAGATGTAGTGTGCATAAAAATAATATAAAATAGCGAGACTCGACACTAAAATGGGGTTGTAAATGTGCTCTAAAATGAGCACATCAACTTCCCCCAAGCCAAACCTTTGCTATTTTCTAGCAAATGAACTAGCAAGGCAACAACATGAGTAAAACACGTGAAAAGCAAGGTGAGCGGAAAACAAAACAATGCCAGCCATGTACGTGCAAAACTCTTCCCTAGCCATGGGTGTGCAAGTACAATGGGCTCAAAAGAGCATAATACCAAGAATAAGAATGGTATTTTCATTTCAAGTTGCCTCATATGCTCTAGGAATTTAAGAAACTTTTCTTGTAATTGTTCCTCTACCTTAATGTAAGGAAAAGGTAGAGGCAGAGCATGTTGATGCTCAAGTTTCCTCCATTCCTGTATCTCCCTCCATCTCTCATCTTCATCCTTCTTCTTCCTCTCATACCCATTTACTTCGACATTGTTTCCCTCATCCTCTTCACCACCCTCCTTTTCTTCTCTCCCCTTAAGATTCTCCTTGTGCTTATTTTCTCTTAGACAACCACTATCCTTTAAGGAATCTTCCCCTAAATCATCTCCATTGGCTACAACTAGAGTAGGGTATGAGGTTCCAGATCTTAGGAAGATCGCCTTACAGGTGTGATGCTTAGGGTTAGAGTCAAGAGGGTTTTGTGGTGGGGTTGGGTGGATGGGTTTTGCTGAGGGTGAGAAGGAAGTAGCAATGGTGGGGGTGGACTAGCCATCTGCACAAGTTGTGATTCAAACAACTTCTGTTGCGCTTGAAGTTATTGCATTTGAGTTATCAAAGTTTGATTGATTTGTGAGAGGGTTGGATTTTGCTGCGCAAGGGAGTTCACTTGGGTGGAAAGGAAATCATTATTTGGAGGTGGGTTTGATTGTGGCTGTGTAGATGGATAGGGTAGGTTGGGGTTGGGTCTTGGAAATTGAGGGTACGGCCTATTCCCATTCGGCCTAGAAAAACTCTCATTTTCTTGATTGTTGGAATTGTACCCTTGGCAGGAGTTTCCTTGGCTAGAATTTGGATTGAAGGGAGGTCTAAAGGGTTGGTTGTTGTAAGGACCTTACTGAGTAAACCCTTGGTTTTGACCACCATATCCCACAGCTACCACATAATCGGGATTGTACCCATATCCATCATAGTTCATGACTGGGGTTCCTTCTTGGTTATACCCCCATAGTTAACATTCGCTACATGTTTAGAGTTTGAACCAGCATGATAGGATGTATCATGATTTATGCCCCCATAGATTCTACATGAAAATGGCGTCTCTTTAACCGATGATACATTTGAGCTACCTTAGGCAAATTTAAACTTGAACAGTTTCTTATCCATGATAGCCTCGATTTTTGAACTAATCGTGTCCAAGTTGCTTGAATCCATCCCTCCTCTCGGAAATCCATTACCCCTTGCTCCTCCTCAAGAGCTATTTTTAGAAACCTTCTCTTGTTCATTTCCATTCAGTCTGTTCATGCTTTCAATCATGTCTTTTATAATTGTTTATTCCCTAGTCGTTATTACTATGTGTGAGTAGTTTTCTTAGGGGTTTGATTGGTGAAACCCTAGGTTAGCTCATTCTTCATGTGTAGAGTTAGGATTTGAGATTGTTAATGAATGATTGATTGATGTTCGATGCGAATCTTGTCCTGCCACTCCTTTGGAGACATAGGGCGATTATAGGTTGTTCGTGTGATTTATTGGGTCACAAACCTCCTCTCGTCATCTTGAGTGTCATGATTCATTGTTGACTGATTTCTCCTAATTTAGCGTATTGATAGTTCGATTGTCCTTCCTAGGGTGGAACTGATCTGTCCCCGTTTTCCTTCCATAGCATATTATCGTTTAGTTCTTGCTTTACTTTTCTGTTATTAGTATAATTCTTTCAAATCTCCATATAAACCCTTTGCACCAAGTCTAGAAACTATCGCCCCTTGTCCTTGTGGTTCGATCCCCGACTTACCACTACACTAGTTGTAGTAGTATTAGGGTGTTTATAAATTTAGTTTGCATAACTATTCTTTTAGTTAAACGACCTAAAAGAACGGTTATCAAAATGGCGCTGTTGCCGGGGATAAGGCGTTGTGTTTAGATTATAGTCTTGGTGTAAGTTCTTTTTGTTTTATTTTTATTATTGTCTACTAGTTTGCTTGTCAGTACTTACGCTTGGTCTCTAGTGTTGTTTGCATGCCATATAGCACACGTAGATCAAATCAACAACTAGAACCATTCGACCCTAAGGTTCAACGCAGCAAACGGAGAATTCCAACCCAAACCTCATCGCAACCAAATACCTCCAACCACCCTACACCACCAATGGACGAAAACCACCAACAACTATTTGGTCAATTAGGGACGCCTGGTTCCCAAGAATTTCAAGGAGGTGTAGTGTTACCCATAGTCCCGAACCCTTATCACATACATCCTCAATTCACCCGGATGGTGAAAGAGACCCCTTTTTACGGTTTGAGAAGGGGGTAGTGGATTACCGAGAGGAGGGATGGTTCAAGCAACTTGGACACGATTACTTCAAAAATCGAGGCTATCATGGATAAGAAGCTGTCTAAGTTCAAATACGCCCAAGGTAGCTCCAATGTATCATCGGTTAAAGAGACGCCCTTTTCATGTAGAATCTGTGGGGGCACCAATCATGATACATCATATTATGGGGGTGCAAATTCTGAGCACATAGCGGCTGTTAACTACAGGGGGGTATAACCAAGAAGGAACCCCAATCATGAACTATGATGGATACGGGTACAATCCCGACTATGTGGCAGCTGTGGGATATGGTGGTCAAAACCAAGGGTTTTCTCAGCAAGGTCCTTACAATAACCAACCCTTTAGACCTACCTTCAATCCGAATTCTAGCCAAGGAAACTCCTCCCAAGGGTATAATTCCAACAATCAAGCGAATGGGAGTTTTCCTAGGCCGAATGGGAATAGGCCATACCCTCCAATGCCAAGACCCAACACCAACCTACCCTATCCATCTATACAGCCTCAACCAAACCCGCCTCCAACTAATGAATTCCTTTCCACCCAAGTGAACTCCCTTGCACAGCAAAACCAAACCCTCTCGCAAATCAATCAAACTTTGATGAATCAAATGCAACAAAAATTATCCTATCAAAACCGTAAACAAAGCAATGATAATAGCAAGAGGAATGAAATTCAAAAAAACAATACTTGAAAGCGTTAAACGAAATAAAACAGAAAAGAATCAATACCTTGCATAAATGAAATTGCGTGAACGAAAAGGAATCTGAATCCGAAATACAAAACTTGAAAGGAAGTGCAATAAAAGCTGTAAATCTAAACTAAAACATGAAGGAAATGAAAAGCTTTAAAGTGATGTTCTAAGTTGAGGCACAAAAGCTCTCAAAGTAGGCATGAGGGTTATGTACAGAGCAAGAGGGTATTTATACCCTAGAGACATAAGGGGTAAAACCCTAGGAAAATCACTCGAGCGCCGGCCTAAGGAAGAACCAAGAAAGTCGGACATAGGTTCCATTCGGTCGAATGTATGGAGGATTCGGTCGAATGAGTGGTGTATTCGGCCGAATGGATGGAGGATTCGGCCGAATGAGTGGTGTATTCGGCCGAATGATTCTTCATTCACCCATATAAGAAACCTCAACTTTTCTCACCCTGTCCACCATTCGACCGAAGGAGTGAAACCCTTCGGCTGAATGGGCCTTGATTCGGCAGAATGACTTCTCATTCGGCAATTCCCGAGAGCTTGATTTATGTGTTTGAATCCCTGTCCACCATTCGACTGAATGAATGTCAGATTCGGTCGAATCTGAACCTGAACCTTGCTGAACAGCTCCTTTGAAGTGTCTAGTGGCTTCTAGAGTTTATGGGATCTTCGTGAGTGACTTGGAATGCATGCCCAAGCTATGATACGCGCAACCAAACTCTTGATAGAAGTGTCAAAGCCTCGAACACATCTCATTTTACTCGAAATCATCGAGATCACCTGAAATGACCTAAAAACAGCTCGAGGACAATATCAAGGTAAAATTGAATGTAATGTGCATAAAACCAATATAAAATCATGAGACTCGACACTAAAATAAGGTTGTAAATGTGCTCTAAAATGAGCACATCACACGTCATAAACACTTAAAATACATCGATTTGAGTTAAACTCGGTCAAAGAGGAGAGGTTCTATGTATTAAATAACCTAAACACGTTTGACTCAAATCGATATATTTCAAGTGTTTATGACATGTTTAAGGGTAAATACGTCATTTTCAACCCAAAACCGATCCTATTTGACCTATATTAACTAATTTCATCCTTTTCGAAGTGTTTAGGTCATTTTCCCCTCAAAATCTCTACCGTATGACATGTTCAAGGGTAAATACGTTATTTTCTACCTAAAACTAATCCCATTCAACCAATATTGATTCAGATCATCCTATTCAAAGAGTATAGGTCATTTTATACCCAAAACCTATCCTGTTTGACTGAGTTTTATTCTAATTAATTTATTTCTAATGTTTATGACATATGAGAGGATAAATACGTCATTTTCTACCAAAAACCTCTCTCATTTGACAGAGTTTGACTCAAATCAATGTATTTCAAGTGTTTAGCACATGTTCAATGGTAAATACGTTAGTTTCTACCCAAAATCAATCCCATTTGACCTATATTGACTCATGTCGACCTATTCGAAGTGTTTAGACCATTTTATACCCAAAATCAATCCCATTTGACCTATATAGACTCATGTCGACCTATTCGAAGTGTTTTGACCATTTTATACCCAAAATCTCTACCGTTTGAGCAAGTTTGTCTCAAATCTATGTATTTCAAGTGTTTATGACATGTTTAAGGGTAAATACATTATTTTCTACCTAAAACCGATCCCATTCGACCAATATTGCCTCATATCATCCTATTTGAAGTTTTATGCTCATTTTATACCTAAAGAAATTCACGTTTGACAGAGTGTGACTCAAATCAATGTATTTCAAGAGTTTATGACTTAAGCTAGGGTAAATACGTCATTTTCTACCCAAAACCGATCCCATTTGACCAATATTGACTCATTTCGCCCTTTTCAAAGTGTTTAGGTCATTTTATACCAAAACCACTCTCGTTTGATAGAGTTTGACTAAAATCAATGTATTTCAAATGTTTATGACATGTTCAAGGGTAAGTACATCATTTTCTATCTAAAACCGATCCCATTTGACTTTTATTGACTCATATTGTCCTATTTGAAGTGTTTAGGTCATTTTATACCCAAAACCTCTCCTGTTTGACCGCAATTGACTCAAATCGATGTATTTCAAGTGTTTATGATATGTGTAAGTGTAAATAAGTCATTTTCTACCAAAAACCGATCCTAATTGACCAATATATTACTCATATCTTCCAAGTTGAAGTGTTTAGGTCATTTTATACCCCAAACCTCTCTTGTTTGACATAGTTTGACTGAAATTGATGCATTTCAAGTGTTTATGACATGTTTAAGGGTAAAAACGTCATTTTCTACCCAAAAGTTATCCCATTTGACCTGTGTTGACTCATATCGTCCTATTCTAAGTGTTTTGGTCATTTTCCACTCACAACCTCTACCATATGACTGAGTTTGTTTCAAATCGACGTATTTCAATTGTTTATTACATTTTCAAGGGTAAATACGTCCTTTTTAACCTTAAACTGATCCCATTCAACCAATAATGCCTCATATCATCCTATTCAAAGTGTATAGGTGATTTTATACACAAAACCTCATCATTTTGACCGTGTTTGACTCAAATAGATGTAATTCAAGTGTTTATATCATGTTCAAGGTTAAATACATCATTTTCTACTTAAAACTGATCCCATTTGACCTTTATTGACTCGTATTATCCTATTCAAAGTGTTTTTGTCCTTTTATACCTGAACACTCTCCCGTTTGACCGAGTTTGTTTCAAATCTATGTAATTGAAGTGTTTATGACATGTTCAAGGGTAAATACATCATTTTAACCCAAAACCGATCCCATTTGTCCTATATTGTCTGATATTGTCCTATTCAAAGTGTTTAGGTCATTTTCAACATAAAACCTCTACTGTATGATCGAGTTTGACTCAAATCAATGTATTTCAAGTGTTTATCACATGTTAAAGGATAACTACATCATTTTCAACCAAAAATCGATCTCATTCCACCAATATTGCCCCATATCATCCTATTCGAAGTGTATAGGTCATTTTATACCCAAAACTCTCTCGTTTGACTGAGTTTGACTTACATTTATTTATTTTGAAGTGTTTATGACGTGTTCGAGATAAACACGTCATTTACCCTTGAACATGTCAAAAACACTTGAAATACATCGATTTGAGTCAAACTAGGTCAAAAGAGAGAGGTCTAGTTATAAAATGACTTAAACCCTTCGAATCGGACGATATGAGTCAATATATGTCAAATGAGATCAGCTTTGGGTAGAAAATGATGTATTTACCCTTGAACATGTCAAAAACGCTTGAAATACATCGATTTCAGTCAAACTAGGTCAAATAGGTGAGCTTCTGGGTATAAAATGGCTTAAACACTTCCGATCGGACAATAAGAGGCAATATAGGTCAAATGGGATTATTTTTGGGTAGAAAATGATGTATTTACCCTTCAACATGTCATAAACACTTGAAATACAATGATTTGAATCAAACTCCGTCAAACGGGAGAGGTTCTGTGTATTAAATGAATTAACACTTCAAATCGGATGATATGAATCAATATAGGTCAAATATGATCAATTTTGGGTAGAAAATGACGTGTTTATACTTGAACACGTCATAAACACTTAAAATACATCGATTTGAGTTAAACTCAGTCAAACAGGAGAGGTTCTATGTATTAAATAACCTAAACACATTTGACTCACATCGATGTATTTCAAGTGTTTATGACATGTTTAAGGGTAAATACGTCATTTTCAACCCAAAACCGATCCCATTTGACCTATATTAACTCATTTCATCCTTTTCAAAGTGTTTAGGTCATTTTCCCCTCAAAATCTCTACCGAATGACATGTTCAAGGGTAAATACGTTATTTTCTACCTAAAATTGATCCCATTTAACCAATATTGATTCAGATCCTCCTATTCAAAGAGTATAGGTAAATTTATACCCAAAACCTATCCCGTTTGACCGAGTTTTACTCTAATTGATTTATTTCTAGTGTTTATGACATATAAGAGGGTAAATACGTCATTTTCTACCCAAAACCTCTCTCGTTTGACTAAGTTTGACTTACATTTATTTATTTTGAAGTGTTTATGACGTGTTCGAGATAAATACGTCATTTACCCTTGAACATGTCAAAAACACTTGAAATACATCGATTTGAGTCAAACTTGGTCAAAAGGGAGAGGTCTGGTTATATAATGACTTAAACCCTTCGAATCGGACGATACGAGTCAATATAGGTCAAATGAGATCAGCTTTTGGTAGAAAATGAAGTATTTACCCTTGAACATGTCAAAAACGCTTGAAATACATCGATTTCAGTCAAACTTGGTCAAATAGGTGAGGTTCTGGGTATAAAATAGCTTAAACACTTCAAATCGGACAATATGAGGCAATATAGGTCAAATGGGATCATTTTTGGGTAGAAAATGACGTATTTACCCGTTAGTATTGATGTGCTCATTTTAGAGCACGTTTACAACCTCATTTTAGTGTCGAGTCTCGTGCTTTTATATTCGTTTTATGCACATTACATTCAATTTTACCTTGATCTTGTCCTCGAGATGCTTTTAGGTCATTTCAGGTGATCTCGATGATTTCGAGGTAAAATAAGACGTGTTCGAAACTTTGACACTTCTATTAAGAGTTTGGATGCGCGTATCATAGGTTGGGCATGCGTTCTAAGTCACTCTCGAAGGTCCCATAAACTCTAGAAGCCACTAGACACTTCAAAGGAACTGTTCAGCAAGGTTTAGGTTCAGATTCGACCGAATCAGACATCGATTCGGTCGAATGGTGGACAGGGATTCAAGCACATAAATCAAGCTCTCGGAAATAGCCGAATGAGAAGTCATTCGGCCGAATCAAGGCCCATTCGACCGAATGGGTACACTCCTTCGGTCGAATGGTGGACAGGGTGCAAAATCATCAAGCTTCTGTTTTAGGCGAATGGCCACACCATTCGGCCGAATGGCCACCCATTCGGCCGAATCCCCTATTCATTCGGCCGAATGGTTTTTTTTCCCGCAGATTTTGGTTCTTTCTTTAGTCGGCGCTCGAGGGTTTTTCCTAGGGTTTTACTCCTTTTGTCCCTAGGGTATAATTACCCTCTTTCTCTGTGCATAACCTTTATGCCTACTTTGAGAGCTTTTGTGCCTCAACCTAGAACATCACTTTAAAGCTTTTCATTTCTTTCATGCATTAGTTTAGATTTACAGCTTTCGTTGATCTCGTTTTCAAGCTTTGTATTTCGGATTCGGTTTCTCTTTCGTTCAAGCAGTTTCATTTATGCAAGGTAATGTTTCTTTTCTGTTTTAGTTCGTTTAATTCTTTCAAGTATTGTTTTTCTTAATTTCATTCCTCTAGCTATTATCGTTGTTTCATTTACAGTTTTGATAGAGTAGTTGTCGGTTTAGGTATAATTCTTAGTTTTCATTCTCTTGTTCATTGCATTCAATTCGTTCTTGCTTTCAATCATGTCCTTTATCATTTTGTATGCCCTAATCGTTATTACTATGTGTGAGTAGTCTTCTTAGGGGTTTGATTGGTGAAACCGTAGGTTGGCTCATTCTTCATGCGTAGAGTTAGGATTTGAGATTGTTAATGATTAATTGACTGATATTCGATGCGAATCATGTCCTGCCACTCCTTTGGAGACATAGGGTAATTATAGGTTGTTCATGTGATTTATAGGGTCACAAACTTCCTCTCGTCATCTTGAGTGTCACGATTAATTGTTGACTGATTTCTCCTAATTTAGCGTATTGATAGTTCGATTGTCCTTCCTAGGGTGGAACTGATCTGTCCCCGTTTTTCCTTCCATAGCATATTATTGTTTTAGTTCTTGCTTTACTTTTCTGTCATTAGTATAGTTCTATCACATATCCAAATAACTCCTTTACATCAAGTCTATAAACTATCGCCCCTTGTCCTTGTGGTTCGATCCCCGACTTACCACTACACTAGTTGTATTAGTATTAGGGTGTTTATAAATTTAGTTTGCATAACTATTCTTTTAGTCAAATGACCTAAAAGAACGGTTAGCAAAATGGCGCTGTTGCCGGGGACAAGGCGTAGTGTTTAGATTATAGCCTTGGTGTAGTTTATTTTTGTTTTATATATTTTATTGTCTTTTAATCTGCTTGTCAGTGCTTACATTTGGTTTCTAGTGTTGTTTGCATGCCCTATAGCACACGTCAATCAAACCAACAACTAGAACCATACGACCCTGAGGTTCAGCGCAGTAAACGGAGAATTCCAACCTAAACCTCATCGCAACCAAATATCTCAAACCACCCTACACCACCAATGGACGAAAACCACCAACAACTATTTGGTCAATTTGGGACGCCTGGTTCCCAAGAATTTCAAGGAGGTGTAGTGTTACCCATAGCCCCAAACCCTTATCACATACATCCTCAATTCACCTGGATGGTGAAAGAGACCCCTTTTTGCAGTTTGAGAAATGAATGCCCTCTCCAACACTTGGAGGCATTCTCAGATATTTGCGGTCTCATACCTCCATGCCCCAATAGCTCGGATTATGTACGGATACATTTATTTAACTTGAGCTTATCTGGTGATGCTCGGGATTGGTATAAATGCTTAGAGCCCAACTCAATCATTAATTGGGCTCAATTCAAGATAGCGTTTCTAGAAAGGTTCTATCCCACAGTTCGAACGCAGGATTGGCGTAAGAAAATTGCGTCATTCACTTAAGAGGATGATGAGAACCTTAGTGCCACTTGGAGTCGGTTTAAGAGAATGATAAGAGCATGCCCCCATCATGAGTACGGGGAGAACCATCTCAATACATTCTTCTATGATGGTCTAAATGACTCCACCAAGGCACTCCTAGACTCGGCTGTTGGTGGCCAACTTTCAAAAGTCCCATGCAATCAAGTGAGGGCTAAGATTGAGGAGGTTGCTAAAAATAGCTCTTGGGGAAGAGCAAGGGGTAGTGGATTACCAAGAGGAGGGATGGATTCAAGAAACTTGGACACAATTACTTCAAAAATCGAGGCTATCATGGATAAGAAGCTGTCCAAGTTCAAATACACCCAAGGTAGCTCCAATGTATCATCGGTTAAATAGACGCCCTTTTCATGTAGAATATGTGGGGGCACCAATCATGATACATCATATTGTGGGAGTGCAAATTCTGAGCATATAGCGGTTGTTAACTACGTGGGGTATAACCAAGAAGGAACCCCAATCATGAACTATGATGGATACGGGTACAATCCCGACTATGTGGCAACTGTGGGATATGGTGGTCAAAACCAAGGGTTTTCTCAACAAGGTCCTTACAATAACCAACCCTTTAGACCTACCTTCAATCTGAATTCTAGCCAAGGAAACTCCTCTCAAGGGTATAATTCCAAGAATCAAGCGAATGGGAGTTTTCCTAGGCCAAATGGGAATAGGCCATACCCTCCAATGCCAAGACCCAACACCAACCTACCCTATCCATCTATACAGCCTCAACCAAATCCGCCTCCAACTAATGAATTCCTTTCCACCCAAGTGAACTCCCTTGCACAGCAAAACCAAACCCTCTCACACATCAACCAAACTTTGATGAATCAAATGCAACAACTTCAGGCGTAGCAGAAGTTGTTTGAATCATAGCTTGTGCAGATGGCTATTCCACCCCCACCACTGCCATTTCCTTCTCACCCCCAACAAAACCCATCCACCCAGCCTCCACCACAAAACTCTCCTAACTCTAACCCTAAGCATCACACTTATAAGGCGATCTTCCTAGGATCTGGAACCTCACATCCTTCTCTAGTTGTAGCCAATGGAGATGATTTAGGGGAAGATCCCTTGAAGGGTAGTGGTTTTCTAAGAGAAAATGAGCACAAGGAGAACCTTGAGGGAAGAGAAGAAAAGGAGGATGGTGAAGAAATTGAGGGGCACAATGTAAAAATCAATGGGTATGAGGGGAAGAAGAACGACAAAGATGAGAGATGGAGGGAGATATAGGAAAGGAGGAAACTCGAGTGTCAACATGCTCCGCCTCTACCTTTTCCTTACAAAAAGGTAGAGAAGCAACTTCAAGAAAAGTTTCTTAAATTCCTAGAGCATATGCGGCAGCTTGTAATGAAAATACCATTCCTAGAGGCCATGGAGCAAATGCCATAATATGCTACGTATCTGAAAACCCTCCTAAAGAATAAGAGAAATCTTAAGGGCGAAGTTATTAGTTTGCCAGAGCAAGTAAGTGCCATCATTCAGGGCACGTGGGCAAAGAAAGAAAAAGCTAGAGGACCCTTTGTGCTCCCAGTCACCCTTGGAAAACTCAATTCTAAGGGAGCACTTGTTGACCTTGGGGCCTCTATTAGCCTAATGCCGATGTCCATCACCAAGAAACTCACTTTCGACCTCAAGCCATCACAGAAAACAATCCAGCTGGCCGACCGTAGTATAAAAGTGCCATGTGGGGAGTTTGAGGACCTTCCAATCCAAGTAGGGAACATAGTAGTACCATGTGACTTCGTGGTGCTTGATATGGCCGAGGATCCTTATACTCCTCTCATCTTAGGGAGGGATGCTTTGAAAACTTTGGGTGCCCTGATCGACTGTGAATCAGAAACTATAACCGTTAGGGTGGCCCAAGAGAAGGTCGTGTTTGCCTTTTCTATGTCTTCAAAGGAACCCATGGTCGAGTGGATTTGTTCCTTTGGGGTGGTCAAGAAAGACGCTGCGAAAGAAGTCGAGAGGTGTAGTGCTTTTATTGCTCCAATGACAGTTGAGGTGTCGGATGAGGAGGACGCGCAAAAACGTCTTATTTTTGGGGTTGCAAATGGAATTGCTCCGCCAATGGAGACGTATTATAAATCAGAGGGAACTGACGAGCCAGCCCGTAAACGGAAAAGGGCTAGAAAAAGGAAAAAAAGACTGATGGCTCCACCCTGGCTTGGGGGAGCCCCGCATTCTAACCCACCTCTAGATGACCCTGGTTCTCCATTGCTTACTTCCTCCACTGCAGCTCGGTGGAGAGTTTTGACTCCCTACGATGGAGGTAATGGTGATGCTAGGAGTGAATCCACTCCTACGACAGGTATAATTTCTTTGTTTCCTTTTCTGTATAAATTTATGCCTAAATGTGTCGAACTTACCGACGTTAAACAAAAGTACTTACGGGAGATAACCCGGTGTTTTTTTTTTGTTTGTTTATTTGTATAGCAACAGCTTCCATAATGCTGATCTTTCTCCCTTTTGTTTCTTCTCTCCCAAGTGCCGGGACGGCTCTTGAGCTGGCTTGGGGGAGGGTCCTTGTGTTTTCAAAACTTCGAAAGATCAGCATTATTGAAACTATTACCTTGTTTTTATTTATTTTAGTTTTTCTTTGTATGTCTAGGTGTGTTAAGATTAATGTGCTTGAGTTATGAAACTGACATGCTAGCTCCTGACGTATACATTATAGTGGTCTTATGCATACTCATGCTTTTCCTAGCCTTGCGCCTATTTTGGGACCGAATGATTGATTGTTTTCCACCTAACTTGGGGGATATGGTCCTGCTTGGTTTGCGGCTTGGATGACTACCTTTTAAGGCACATTTCGACTAGCCTAGTGAAGATTGAGCCTTCTAGGACTCAATTATGAGTCCTATGTTATTAAGTGCTAGTTAGAGAGTCTAAGTATTGTGTCTGTTCTCCTCCAGCATAGTCTTCTTTTCTAAAGGCCAGGGATGATAACACGTTTGTAGTTACAGCTACATGGCCAAATTGCCTACCATGAATATCGATTGACTTTAGGGTAAGCCAATTTTGTGCCTTTACTTTTTCTTTGTAGCTACATCACCTAACTCCACATGATCCAAATATTCCCTCTTCTTACCTAGAGGATAGTCAAGTGATTGCAGTGAAGTGGTGCCCGTTGCATTGTGGTGAAAGATTTTGGTTGGAAAAATCGTTGTCGTATGATATGACTCTTTACATTACTCTTAGTTTATTTCAGAAGAATTTTCTTAAAATCAAAAAGAAAAAAAAAGAAGAAAAAAAAAGAAAGAAAAAGAAAAAAAAAGAAAAAAAAAAGAAAAAGAAAAATTCGAGAATAAAGTTGGTGTAATGAGCTCATTTATGCTTACCCAGAGAATTTTGGGAAGTGGCATGGTTTTCGGAAGTCATAGCCATCCTTGGTTTGATTACCTTGGATTGCTTACTATCCTCTATTTGAACTCCACATCCCCAAAGTTTACCCTACCTTGATCCCAGCCTACATTGCAACCGTTTCCAAACCTGTTCGACTTGGCCGGATTAGCAAGTTCTGTGCTGGAGAGTAGATAGGATACAATCCCTAAGATTTCTCCTTGATTGAGTGTTTAATTCCCGACTCATCTTAAGTCGGATGATTATGAGCGAAACCCGTACCATATTAAACACACGAGCGTACTAGAAATTTCCCACATCTTTTGGGAAATAGCATGGGGATCGTGGACTTGTGACCTCATTAGGTAGTGGGTGGCATGACCTGTGTTGTAGCTTTTCCAGTGATCCCGAGTCTATAGAGAACGTTGTTTATCTTGGTATTATGCTCTTTTGAGCCCATTGTACTTGCACACCCAAGGCTAGGGAAGAGTTTTGCGCGTACACAGCTGACATTGTCCTGTTTTCCGCTCACCTTCCTTTTCATGAGTTTTTCTCACGGTGTTGCCTTGCTAGTTCATTTGCTAGGGACTAGCAAAGGTTTGGCTTGGGGGAAGTTGATGTGCTCATTTTAGAGCACGTTTACAACCTCATTTTAGTGTCGAGTCTCGTGCTTTTATATTCGTTTTATGCACATTACATTCAATTTTACCTTGATCTTGTCCTCAAGATGCTTTTAGGTCATTTCAGGTGATCACGATGATTTCGAGGTAAAATAAGACGTGTTCGAAACTTTGACACTTCTGTCAAGAGTTTGGATGCGCATATCATAGCTTGGGCATGCGTTCCCAGTCACTCTCGAAGGTCCCATAAACTCTAGAAGCCACTAGACACTTCAAAAGAACTGTTCAGCAAGGTTTAGGTTCAGATTCGACCGAATCTGACATCGATTCAGTCGAATGGTGGACAGGGATTCAAGCACATAAATCAAGCTCTCGAGAATAGCCAAATGAGAAGTCATTCGGCCGAATCAAGGCCCATTCGACCGAATGGGTACACTCCTTCGGTCGAATGGTGGACAGGGTGCAAAATCATCAAGCTTCTGTTTTAGGCGAATGGCCACACCATTCGGCCGAATGGCCACCATTCGGCCGAATCCCCTATTCATTCGGCCGAATGGTTTTATTTCCCGCAGATTTTGGTTCTTTCTTTAGTCGGCGCTCGAGGGTTTTTCCTAGGGTTTTACTCCTTTTGTCCCTAGGGTATAAATACCCTCTTTCTCTGTACATAACCTTTATGCCTACTTTGAGAGCTTTTGTGCCTCAACCTAGAACATCACTTTAAAGCTTTTCATTTCTTTCATGCATTAGTTTAGATTTACAGCTTTCGTTGTTCTCGTTTTCAAGCTTTGTATTTCGGATTCGGTTTCTCTTTCGTTCAAGCAGTTTCATTTATGCAAGGTATTGTTTCTTTTCTATTTTAGTTCGTTTAATTCTTTCAAGTATTGTTTTTCTTAATTTCATTCCTCTAGCTATTATAATTGTTTCGTTTACAGTTTTGATAGAGTAGTTGTCGGTTTAGTTATAATTCTTAGTTTTTCATTCTCTTGTTCATTGCATTCAATTCGTTCTTGCTTTCAATCATGTCCTTTATCATTTTGTATGCCCTAATCGTTATTACTATGTGTGAGTAGTCTTCTTAGGGGTTTGATTGGTGAAACCCTAGGTTGGCTCATTCTTCATGCGTAGAGTTAGGATTTTAGATTGTTAATGATTGATTGACTGATATTCGATGCGAATCTTGTCCTGCCACTCCTTTGGAGACATAGGGTGATTATAGGTTGTTCATGTGATTTATAGGGTCACAAACTTCCTCTCGTCATCTTGAGTGTCACGATTAATTGTTGACTGATTTCTCCTAATTTAGCGTATTGATAGTTCGATTGTCCTTCCTAGGGTGGAACTGATCTGTCCCCGTTTTTCCTTCCATAGCATATTATTGTTTTAGTTCTTGCTTTACTTTTCTGTCATTAGTATAGTTCTATCACATATCCAAATAACTCCTTTACATCAAGTCTATAAACTATCACCCCTTGTCCTTGTTGTTCGATCCCCGGCTTACCACTACACTAGTTGTAGTAGTATTAGGGTGTTTATAAATTTAGTTTGCATAACTATTCTTTTACTCAAACGACCTAAAAGAACGGTTATCAAACATGTCACAAACACTTGAAATACAACGATTTGAATCAAACTCCGTCAAACGGGAGAGGTTTTGTGTATTAAATGAATTGACACTTCAAATTGAATGATATGAATCAATATAGGTCAAATATGATCAATTTTGGGTAGAAAATGACGTGTTTACACTTGAACACGTCATAAACACTTAAAATACATCGATTTGAGTTAAACTCGGTCAAACAGGAGAGGTTCTATGTATTAAATAAACTAAACACATTTGACTAAAATCGATGTATTTCAAGTGTTTATGACATGTTTAAGGGTAAATACGTCCTTTTCAACCCAAAACCGATCCTATTTGACCTATATTAACTCATTTCAACCTTTTCAAAGTGTTTAGGTATTTTTCCCCTCAAAATCTCTACCGTATTACATGTTCAAGGGTAAATATGTTATTTTCTACCTAAAACTGCTCCCATTTAACCAATATTGATTCAGATCCTCCTATTCAAAGAGTACGGGTCAATTTATACCCAAAACCTATCCTGTTTGACCGAGTTTTACTCTAATTGATTTATTTCTAGTGTTTATGACATATAAGAGGGAAAATACGTCATTTTCTACCCAAAACCTCTCACGTTTGACTGAGTTTGACTTACATTTATTTATTTTAAGGTGTTTATGACGTGTTCGAGATAAATACGTCATTTACCCTTGAACATGTCAAAAACACTTAAAATACATCGATTTGAGTCAAACTCGGTCAAAAGGGAGAGGTGTGGTTATAAAATGACTTAAACCCTTCGAATCGGACGATATGAGTCAATATAGGTCAAATGAGATCAGCTATGGGTAGAAAATGACATATTTACCCTTGAACATGTCAAAAACACTTGAAATACATCGATTTCAGTCAAACTCGGTCAAATAGGTGAGGTTCTGGGTATAAAATGGCTTAAACACTTTAAATCGGACAATATGAGGCAATATAGGTCATATGGGATAATTTTTGGGTAGAAAAAGACGTATTCACCCTTCAACATTTCATAAACACTTGAAATACAACGATTTCAATCAAACTCCGTCAAATGGGAGAGGTTCTGTGTATTAAACGAATTAACACTTCAAATCGGATGATATGAATCAATATAGGTCAAATATGATCAATTTTGGGTAGAAAATGACGTGTTTACACTTGAACATGTCATAAACAATTAAAATACATCGATTTGAGTTAATCTCGGTCAAACAGGAGAGCTTCTATGTATTAAATAACCTAAACACATTTGCCTAAAATCGATGTATTTCAAGTGTTTATGACATGTTTAAGGGTAAATATGTCATTTTCAACCCAAAACCGATCCCATTTGACCTATATTAACTCATTTCAACCTTTTCAAATTGTTTAGGTCATTTTCCCCTCAAAGTCTCTACCGTATGACATGTTCAAGGGTAAATACGTTATTTTCTACCTAAAACTGCTCCTATTTAACCAATATTGATTCAGATCCTCCTATTCAAAGAGTACGGGTCAATTTATACCCAAAACCTATCTTGTTTGACCGAGTTTTACTCTAATTGATTTATTTCTAGTGTTTATGACATATAAGAGGGCAAATACGTCATTTTCAACCCAAAGCCTCTCACGTTTGACTGAGTTTGACTTACATTTATTTATTCTGAAGTGTTTATGACGTGTTAGAGATAAATACGTCATTTACCCTTGAACATGTCAAAAACACTTGAAATACATCGATTTGAGTCAAACTCGGTCAAATAGGTGAGGTTCTGGGTATAAAATGGCTTAAACACTTTAAATCGGACAATATGAGGCAATATAGGTCAAGTGGGATCATTTTTGGGTAGAAAATGACGTATTTACCCTTCAACGTGTCATAAACACTTGAAATATAACGATTTGAATCAAACTCCGTCAAACGGGAGAGGTTCTGTGTATTAAGTGTATTAACAGTTCAAATCGGATGTTATGAATCAATATAGGTCAAATATGATCAATTTTGGGTAGAAAATGACGTGTTTACACTTGAACATGTCATAAACACTTAAAATACATCGATTTGAGTTAAACTCGGTCAAACAAGAGAGGTTCTATGTATTAAATAACCTAAAAACTAAAATCGATGTATTTCAAGTGTTTATGACATGTTTAAGGGTAAATACGTCATTTTCAACCCAAAACCGATCCCATTTGACCTATATTAACTTATTTCAACCTTTTCGAAGTGTTTAGGTCATTTTCACCTCAAAATCTCTACCGTATGACATGTTCAAGGGTAAATACGTTATTTTCTACCTAAAACTGATCCCATTTAACCAATATTGATTCAGATCCTCCTATTCAAAGAGTATAGGTCATTTTATACCCAAAACCTATCCCCTTTGACCGAGTGTTACTCTAATTGATTTATTTCTAGTGTTTATGACATATAAGAGGGTAAATACGTCATTTTCTACCCAAAACCTCTCTCGTTGGACAGAGTTTGACTCAAATTAATGTATTTCAAGTGTTTGTCACTTGTTAAAGGGTAAATACGTCATTTTCAACCAAAAACCGATCCCATTCGACCAATATTGCCCCATATCGTCCTATTCGAAGTGTATAGGTCATTTTATACCCAAAACTCTCTCGTTTGACTAAGTTTGACTTACATTTATTTATTTTAAAGTGGTTATGATGTGTTCGAGATAAATACGTCATTTTCCCTTGAACATGTCAAAAACACTTAAAATACATTGATTTGAGTCAAACTCGGTCAAAAGGAAGACGAGTGGTTATAAAATGACTTAAACCCTTCGAATCAGACGATATGAGTCAATATAGGTCAAATGAGATCAGCTTTGGGTAGAAAATGACGTATTTACCCTTGCACATGTCAAAAACACTTGAAATACATCGATTTCAGTCAAACTCGGTCAAATAGGTGAGGTACAGGGTATAAATTGGCTTAAACACTTCAAATCGGACAATATGAGGCAATATAGGTTAAATGGGATCATTTTTGTGTAGAAAATGACGTATTTACCCTTCAAAATGTCATGAACACTTGAAATACAAAGATTTGAATCAAACTCCGTCAAACGGGAGACGTTCTGTGTATTAAATGAATTAACACTTCAAATCGGATGATATGAATCAATATAGGTCAAATATGGTCAATTTTGGGTAGAAAATGACGTGTTTACACTTGAACACGTCATAAACACTTAAAATACATCGACTTGAGTTAAACTCGATAAAACAGGAGAGGTTCTATGTAGTACATAACCTAAACACATTAGAATAAAATCGATGTATTTCAAGTGTTTATGACATGTTTAAGGGTAAATACGTCATTTTCAACCCAAAACCGACCCATTTGACCTATAATAACTCATTTCGTCTTTTTCGAAGTGTTTAGGTCATTTTCCCCTCAAACTATCTACCGTATGACATGTACAAGGGTAAATACGTTATTTTCTACCTAAAACTGATCCCATTTAACCAATATTGATTCAGATCGTCCTATTCAAAGAGTATAGGTCATTTTATACCCAAAACTTATCCTGTTTGACCGAGTGTTACTCTAATTGATTTATTTCTAGTGTTTATGACATATAAGAGGGTAAATACGTCATTTTCTACCCAAAACCTCTCTCGTTGGACAGAGTTTGACTCAAATCAATGTATTTCAAGTGTTTATCACATGTTAAAGGGTAAATACGTCATTTTCAATCAAAAATCGATCCCATTCGACCAATATTGCCCCATATCGTCCTATTTGAAGTGTATAGGTCATTTTATACCCAAAACTCTCTCGTTTGACTAAGTTTGACTTACATTTGTTTATTTTAAAGTGTTTACGACGTGTTCGAGATAAATACGTCATTTTCCCTTGTACATATCAAAAACACTTAAAATACATCGATTTGAGTCAAAGTCGGTCAAAAGGGAGAGGAGTGGTTATAAAATGACTTAAACCCTTCGAATCGGACGATATGGGTCAAATGAGATCAGCTTTTGGTAGAAAATTACGTATTTACCCTTGAACATGTCAAAAACACTTGAAATACATCGATTTCAGTCAAACTCGGTCAAATAGGTGAGGTTCTGGGTATAAAATGGCTTAAACACTTTAAATTGGACAATATGAGGCAATATAGGTCATATGGGATCATTTTTGGGAAGAAAATGACGTATTTACCCTTCAACATGTCATAAACACTTAAAATACAACGATTTGAATCAAACTCCGTCAAACAGGAGAGGTTCTATGTATTAAATAACATAAACACATTTGACTCAAATCGATGTATGTCAAGTGTTTATGACAAGTTTAAGGGTAAATACGTCATTTTCAACCCAAAACCGACCCATTTGACCTATAATAACTCATTTCGTCTTTTTCGAAGTGTTTAGGTCATTTTCCCCTCAAACTATCTACCGTATGACATGTTCAAGGGTAAATACGTTATTTTCTACCTAAAACTGATCCCATTTAACCAATATTGATTCAGATCGTCCTATTCAAAGAGTATAGGTCATTTTATACCCAAAACTTATCCTGTTTGACCGAGTGTTACTCTAATTGATTTATTTCTAGTGTTTATGACATATAAGAGGGTAAATACGTCATTTTCTACCCAAAACCTCTCTCGTTGGACAGAGTTTGACTCAAATCAATGTATTTTAAGTGTTTATCACATGTTAAAGGGTAAATACGTCATTTTTAATCAAAAATCGATCCCTTTCGACCAATATTGCCCCATATCGTCCTATTTGAAGTGTATAGGTCATTTTATACCCAAAACTCTCTCGTTTGACTAAGTTTGACTTACATTTGTTTATTTTAAAGTGTTTATGACGTGTTCGAGATAAATACGTCATTTTCCCTTGTACATATCAAAAACACTTAAAATACATCTATTTGAGTCAAAGTCGGTCAAAAGGGAGAGGAGTGGTTATAAAATTACTTAAACCCTTCTAATCGGACGATATGGGTCAAATGAGATCAGCTTTTGGTAGAAAATTACGTATTTACCCTTGAACATGTCAAAAACACTTGAACTACATCGATTTTAGTCAAACTCGGTCAAATAGGTGAGGTTCTGGGTATAAAATGGCTTAAACACTTTAAATTATACAATATGAGGCAATATAGGTCATATGGGATCATTTTATGGAAGAAAATGACGTATTTACCCTTCAACATGTCATAAACACTTGAAATACAACGATTTGAATCAAACTCCGTCAAACAGGAGAGGTTCTATGTATTAAATAACATAAACACATTTGACTCAAATCGATGTATTTCAAGTGTTTATGACATGTTTAAGGGTAAATACGTCATTTTCAACCCAAAACCCCATCCCATTTGACCTATATTAACTTATTTCAACCTTTTCAAAGTGTTTAGGTCATTTTCCCCTCAAAATCTCTACCGTATGACATGTTCAAGGGTAAATACGTTATTTTCTACCTAAAACTGATCCCATTTAACCAATATTGATTCAGATCGTCCTATTCAAAGAGTATAGGTCATTTTATACCCAAAACTTATCCTGTTTGACCGAGTGTTACTCTAATTGATTTATTTCTAGTGTTTATGACATATAAGAGGGTAAATACGTCATTTTCTACCCAAAACCTCTCTCGTTGGACAGAGTTTGACTCAAATCAATGTATTTCAAGTGTTTATCACATGTTAAAGGGTAAATACGTCATTTTCAATCAAAAATCGATCCCATTCGACTAATATTGCCCCATATCGTCCTATTTGAAGTGTATAGGTCATTTTATACCCAAAACTCTCTCGTTTGACTAAGTTTGACTTACATTTGTTTATTTTAAAGTGTTTATGACGTGTTCGAGATAAATACGTCATTTTCCCTTGTACATATCAAAAACACTTAAAATACATCGATTTGAGTCCAAGTCGGTCAAAAGGGAGAGGAGTGGTTATAAAATGACTTAAACCCTTCGAATCGGACGATATGGGTCAAATGAGATCAGCTTTTGGTAGAAAATTACGTATTTACCCTTGAACATGTCAAAAACACTTGAAATACATCGATTTCAGTCAAACTCGGTCAAATAGGTGAAGTTCTGGGTATAAAATGGCTTAAACACTTTAAATTGGACAATATGAGGCAATATAGGTCATATGGGATCATTTTTGGGAAGAAAATGACGTATTTACCCTTCAACATGTCATAAACACTTAAAATACAACGATTTGAATCAAACTCCGTCAAACAGGAGAGGTTCTATGTATTAAATAACATAAACACATTTGACTCAAATCGATGTATGTCAAGTGTTTATGACAAGTTTAAGGGTAAATACATCATTTTCAACCCAAAACCGACCCATTTGACCTATAATAACTCATTTCGTCTTTTTCGAAGTGTTTAGGTCATTTTCCCCTCAAACTATCTACCGTATGACATGTTCAAGGGTAAATACGTTATTTTCTAGCTAAAACTGATCCCATTTAACCAATATTGATTCAGATCGTCCTATTCAAAGAGTATAGGTCATTTTATACCCAAAACTTATCCTGTTTGACCGAGTGTTACTCTAATTGATTTATTTCTAGTGTTTATGACATATAAGAGGGTAAATACGTCATTTTCTACCCAAAACCTCTCTCGTTGGACAGAGTTTGACTCAAATTAATGTATTTTAAGTGTTTATCACATGTTAAAGGGTAAATACGTCATTTTTAATCAAAAATCGATCCCTTTCGACCAATATTGCCCCATATCGTCCTATTTGAAGTGTATAGGTCATTTTATACCCAAAACTCTCTCGTTTGACTAAGTTTGACTTACATTTGTTTATTTTAAAGTGTTTATGACGTGTTCGAGATAAATACGTCATTTTCCCTTGTACATATCAAAAACACTTAAAATACATCTATTTGAGTCAAAGTCGGTCAAAAGGGAGAGGAGTGGTTATAAAATTACTTAAACCCTTCTAATCGGACGATATGGGTCAAATGAGATCAGCTTTTGGTAGAAAATTACGTATTTACCCTTGAACATGTCAAAAACACTTGAAATACATCGATTTCAGTCAAACTCGATCAAATAGGTGAGGTTCTGGGTATAAAATGGCTTAAACACTTTAAATTATACAATATGAGGCAATATAGGTCATATGGGATCATTTTATGGAAGAAAATGACGTATTTACCCTTCAACATGTCATAAACACTTGAAATACAACGATTTGAATCGAACTCCGTCAAACAGGAGAGGTTCTATGTATTAAATAACATAAACACATTTGACTCAAATCGATGTATTTCAAGTGTTTATGACATGTTTAAGGGTAAATACGTCATTTTCAACCCAAAACCGATCCCATTTGACCTATATTAACTTATTTCAACCTTTTCAAAGTGTTTAGGTCATTTTCCCCTCAAAATCTCTACCGTATGACATGTTCAAGGGTAAATACGTTATTTTCTACCTAAAACTGATCCCATTTAACCAATATTGATTCAGATCGTCCTATTCAAAGAGTATAGGTCATTTCATAACCAAAACTTATCCTGTTTGACCGAGTGTTAGTCTAATTGATTTAGTTCTAGTGTTTATGACATATAAGAGGGTAAATACGTCATTTTCTACCCAAAACCTCTCTCGTTGGACAGAGTTTGACTCAAATCAATGTATTTCAAGTGTTTATCACATGTTAAAGGGTAAATACGTCATTTTCAATCAAAAATCGATCCCATTTGACCAATATTGCCCCATATCGTCCTATTTGAAGTGTATAGGTCATTTTATACCCAAAACTCTCTCGTTTGACTAAGTTTGACTTACATTTGTTTATTTTAAAGTGTTTATGACGTGTTCGAGATAAATACGTCATTTTCCCTTGTACATATCAAAAACACTTAAAATACATCGATTTGAGTCAAAGTCGGTCAAAAGGGAGAGGAGTGGTTATAAAATGACTTAAACCCTTCGAATCGGACGATATGGGTCAAATGAGATCAGCTTTTGGTAGAAAATTACGTATTTACCCTTGAACATGTCAAAAACACTTGAAATACATCGATTTCAGTCAAACTCGGTCAAATAGGTGAGGTTCTGGGTATAAAATGGCTTAAACACTTTAAATTGGACAATATAAGGCAATATAGGTCATATGGGATCATTTTTGGGAAGAAAATGACGTATTTACCCTTCAACATGTCATAAACACTTGAAATACAACGATTTGAATCAAACTCCGTCAAACAGGAGAGGTTCTATGTATTAAATAACATAAACACATTTGACTCAAATTGATGTATTTCAAGTGTTTATGACATGTTTAAGGGTAAATACGTCATTTTCAACCCAAAACCAACCCATTTGACCTATAATAACTCATTTCGTCTTTTTCGAAGTGTTTAGGTCATTTTCCCCTCAAACTATCTACCGTATGACATGTTCAAGGGTAAATACGTTATTTTCTACCTAAAACTGATCCCATTTAACCAATATTGATTCAGATCGTCCTATTCAAAGAGTATAGGTCATTTTATACCCAAAACCTATCCCGTTTGATCGAGTTTTACTCTAAATCATTTATTTCTAGTGTTTATGACATATGAGAGTGTAAATACGTCATTTTCTACCCAAAACCTCTCTCGTTTGACAGAGTTTGACCCAAATCAATGTATGTCAAGTGTTTAGCACATGTTCAATGGTAAATACGTCATTTTCTACCCAATACCGATCCCATTTGACCTATATTGACTCATGTCGACCGATTCGAAGTGTTTAGATCATTTTATACCCAAAATCTCTACCGTTTGACCAAGTTTGTCTCAAACTTATGTATTTCAAGTGTTTATGACATGTTTAAGGGTAAATACGTTATTTTCTACCTAAAACCGATCCCATTCAACCAATATTGCCTCATATCGTCCTATTCCAAGTGTAAAGGTCACTATATACACAAAACCTCGTCGGTTTGACCAAGTTTGACTCAAATCGATTAATTTCAACTGTTTATGACATGTGAGAAGGTAAATACGTCATTTTCTACCCAAATCTAATTCCATTTGATCAATATTGACTCATATCGTCCTATTCAAAGTGTTTAGGTCATTTTCTACCCAAAACCTCTACTATTTGACCGTGTTTGACTCAAATCGATGTATTTCAAGTGTTTATGACATGTTCAAGGGTAAATACATCATTTTATACCTAAAACCGATCCCATTTGACCTTTGTTCAGTCATATCATCCTATTCGAAGTGTTTAGGTCATTTTATACCCAAAAGCTATCCCTTTTGACCGAACTTGAATCAAATCGATGTATTTCATGTGTTTATAACATGTGTAACGGTAAATAAGTCATTTTTTACCCAATATCGATCAAAACTGACCAATATATTACTCATGTTGTCCTATTCGAAGTGTTTTTGTCATTTTCTACCCAAAACCTCTACCGTATGACCGTGTTTGACTCAAATCGATGTATTTCAACTATTTATGACATGTTCAAAGTTAAATATGTCATTTTCTAACTAAAACCGTGCCCATTTGACCTTTGTTGACTCATATCGTTTTATTCGAAGTGTTTAGGTCATTTTCCACTAAAAACCTCTACTATATGACCGAGTTTGACTCTAATGGACGTATTTCAAGTGTTTATGACATAATCAAGGGTAAATACATCTTTTTCTACCTAATATCGATCCAAATTCGACCAATATTGCCATATATCATCATATTCAAAGTGTATTGGTCATTAAAAACCCAAAACCTCACCCGTTTGACTAAGTTTGAGTCAAGTCGATTTAATTCTAGTGTTTATGACATGTGATAGGGTAAATACGTCATTTTCTAACAAAAACCAATCCCATTTGACCAATATTGACTCATATTGTCCTAACCCAAAACCTCTACCGTTTGACCTAGTTTGACTAAAATCGATGTATTTCAAATGTTTATGACATGTTCATGGGTAAATATGTCATTCTCTACCCAAAACGATCTCATTTGACATATATTTACTCATATCGTCCTATTCAAAGTGTTTAAGTCACTTTATACCTAAAACCTCTCACGTTTGACCCCAGTTAAATAAAATTGAAGTTTTTCAAGTGATTATTACATGTTCAATGGTAAATACGTCATTTTCTACCCAAAACCGATCTCATTCGACCTATATTGGCTCATATCTTCCATTTCGAAGTGTTTACATCAGTTTATACCCAAAACCACTTCCATTTGACCGAGTTTTACTCAAATCTATGTATTTCAAGTGTTTACGACATGTTCAAGGGTAAATACGTCATTTTCTACCCAAAATAGATCCCATTTGATTTATATTGACTCATATCGTCCTATTCGATGTGTTTAGGTTATTTTATACCCAAAACCTCTCCTGTTTGACAGACTTTGACTCAAATTGATGTATTTCAAGTGCTTATGACATGTGCAAGGGTAAATAAATCATTTTCTACACAAAACCGATTCCAATTGACCAATATATTACTCATATCGTCCATATAGAAGTGTTTAGTTCATTTTATATGCAAAACCTCTCTCGTTTGACATAGTTTAACTCAAATTAATGCATTTCAAGTGTTTATTTCATGATTAATGGTAAATACGTCATTTTCTACCCAAAACCGATCCCAATTGACCTATATTGACTCATATCGTCCTATTCAAAGTGTTAAGGTCATTTTATACCAAAAACCATTCTCGTTTGATAGAGTTTGACTAAAATCGATGTATTTCAAGTGTTTATGACATGATCAAGGGTAAATACGTCATTTTCTTCCTAAAACATATCCCATTTGACCTTTATTGACTCATATTGTCCTATTTGAAGTGTTTAGGTCATTTTATACCCAAAACCTCACCTGTTTGACCGCATTTGACTCAAATCGATGTATTTCAAGTGTTTATGACATGTTCAAGGATAAATAAGTCATTTTCTACCGAAAATCGATCCCAACTGACCAATATTGTTTTTCAAGTGTTTATTACATGTTCAAGGGTAAATACGTCATTTTCTACCCAAAACCGATCTCATTCGACTAATATTGACTCATATCTTCCATTTCGAAGTGTTTAGGTCAGTTTATACCCAAAACCACTTCTGTTTGACCGAGTTTGACTCAAATCTATGTATTTCAAGTGTTTATCACATGTTCAAGGTTAAATACATCATTTTCTACCCAAAACCGATCCAATTTGATTTATATTGACTCATATCATCCTATTCGAAGTGTTTAGGTTATTTTATACCTAAAACCTCTCCTATTTGACAGACTTTGACTCTAATTGATGTATTTCAAGTGCTTATGACATGTGCAAGGGTAAATAAATCATTTTCTACACAAAACTAATTCTAATTGACTAATATATTACTCATATCGTCCATATAGAAGTGTTTAGTTCATTTTATATGCAAAACCTCTCTCGTTTGACGTAGTTTAACTCAAATCAATGCATTTCAAGTGTTTATTTCATGATCAAAGGTAAATACGTCATTTTCTACCCAAAACCGATCCCATTTGACGTATATTGACTCATATCCTCCTATTCAAAGTGTTTAGGTCATTTTATTACCAAAAGCTCTACCGTTAGAGCAAGTTTGACTCAAATCAATGTGTTTCAAGTGCTTATGACATGTTTAAGGGTAAATACGTCATTTTCTAGCCAAAACCGATCCCATTTGATCTATATTGCCTCATATCATCTTATTCTAAGTGTATAGGTAATTTTATATATAAAACCTCATCGGTTTGACCAAGTTTCA
The DNA here is from genome assembly GCA_026401315.1 of Dysphania ambrosioides. Lineage (NCBI taxonomy): Eukaryota > Viridiplantae > Streptophyta > Magnoliopsida > Caryophyllales > Amaranthaceae > Dysphania > Dysphania ambrosioides. The sequence goes on from CM048662.1 coordinate 8,313,632, forward strand.
CTCAAATCGATTAATTTCAAGTGCTTATTACATGTTCAAGGTTAAATTCGTCATTTTCTACCCAAACCTGATACCATTTGATCAATATTGGCTCATATCGTCCTATTCGAAGTGTTTAGGTCATTTTCTACCCAAAACCTCTACCATATGACCGTATTTGACTCAAATCGATATATTTCAAGTGTTATGGCATGTTTACGGTTAAATACTTCATTTTCTACCTAAAACCGATCCCATTTGACCTATATTGACTTATATCGTCCTATTCAAAGTGTTTAGGTCATTTTATTCCCAAAACAACTCCCGTTTGACCGAAATTGACTTAAATCGATGTATTTCAAGTGTTTATGACATCTTCAAGGGTAAATACGTCATTTTCTAACTAAAACCGATCTCATTTGACCTATATTGACTCATATTGTCATATTCAAAGTGTTTAGATCATTTGATACCTAAAACCTCTATCGTTTGACAAAGTTTGATGCAAATCTATTTATTTCAAGTGTTTATGACATGTTCAAAGGTAAATACGTCATTTTCAACCCAAAACCGATCCCATATGGCCTATATTGACTCATATCGTCCTATTCAAAGTGTTTATGTCATTTTCCACTCAAAATCTCTACCGTATGACCGATTTTGACTTAAATCGATTTATTTCAAGTATTTATGACATGTTTAAGGGTAAATACGTCATTTTCTACCTAAAACATATCCCATTTGACCTGTATTGACTCATATCGTCTTATTAGAAGTGTTTAGGTCATTTCCTACAAAAAACCTCTACCGCATGACCGAGTTTGACTCAAATCGGTGTATTTAAAGTGTTTATGAAATGTTTAAGGTTAAGTACGTTATTTTCTAGTTGAAATCGATCCCATTTTAGCTATATTGACTCCTATTGGGCTATTCGAAGTGTTTAGGTCATTTTATACACAAAACCTCTCCTGTTTGATCGAGATTGATTCAAATCTATCTATTTTAAGTGTTTATGACATGTTCAAGGCAAAATACATTATATTCTACCTAAAACTGTTCCCATTTAATCAATATTGACTCATATCGTCCTATTCGAAGAGTATAGGTTATTTTATACCTAAAATCTCTCCTGTTTAACCAACTTTGCCTCAAAATTGATTTATTTCAAAAGTTTATGACATATGAGAGCGTAAATACATCATTTTCTACCCAAAACCGATCCCTTTTGACTAATGTTGACTCATATCGTCCTATTCGAAGTTTTCAGCTCATTTGATACCCAAAAAAACTCTCGTTTGGCCGTGTTTGACACAAATAGATGAATTTTAAGAGTTTATGACATGTGCAAGGGTAAATATTGTTGAGTCCCTTAGGTTTTGAGTGATGACAAACGGTTACAGGAAATAGGTTACAATAAGCATTGCGAATAGTTGGCTGGAAACCAGCTGGAATTTAACACTGTTTTCCTAGACAAGTTATTACTTATTCACGTTATTCATTTGACTAACTTGTCTATATGTAGGAAATGGTTGGATGTAAATTGATCCATGTACTGGTGGGAAACCAGTAGGAACTATTTCCTGGACTACTATGCTAAAAAGCAGTCACATACTCTCTATTGTACATTAACCATGTTACATGTGCAGTAGTGAAGTTGATTCCAAGACTTGGAGCATGGAGGCCTTTCGAAGACATTCGAAGAAAGATTCATTGCTCAAAATGGAAGTATTCAAGGAAGATTCAAGTCTTGAAGATTACATGAAGAAAAGAGGATATGTACTTTAATGCTTAAATCATGTAATGTGCTCCGTAGTATGATTTGCATGTTTGGGTAAAATAAGTGCTTACAAGTGTATCGAGTCATATTATGAATTCTGGCACAAAGCTGGAACAGAATTCATAACATACTCAATTTAGGGAACCAGGTTGAGAAACCAGGTTCATTGGACAGAATATCCGAGCTGCACGTTTTGAGAAAAATAAAAGATTTCGTAAAAATATTTTTTAAGGAATATTCCAAAATTATCCTAAGCAGCTGGAGATTAGATGATAATATTATGGTTACCTAAAAACTAGGAGTATCTATCTTATTTGATTCTATCTTTATGATTAAATCATATAAGATAAATACTTTCCTAAAATATTGCTATTACTTGCTCATCAAGTTTACGTGATTTAAGGAAACTAGGGTTTTTGTATCCAAGTATATAAACCCATCTTGTCTCTCATATTTTGATAAGTCTCTCTGAAATTAAAAAGGAGGATATTTGAGAGACATATACACTTAAGCACAAAAGCCTATTCATTGAGTCTTATACAAGAGCACTATTAGAGCTTAAATAATTTCTCTTAATTAGCTTTCAGAAGTGAGATTAAAAGAGAACATTTGATTTTGTCAAAGCCTTCAATAGAGGGGTTGAAAGGCTGGGTGTGTGTTTGTGAGTTCAAACACAAGGGGCTTACTAGTGTAAGTCGAGCGCATATTTGGAGTAGCGTGTGGGGTATACTGGTTCCGAGAGTAGGGAAACAGTAGAGCGTCTGTGATCTTTATTTTTCGTAGTAGATTAATAAAAGAGCATAGGGTAGGAGGACGTAGGCCATAGTTGGCTGAACCTCGTTAAATCTTGTGTTTTCGTTATTGCCTTTCTTACATTCCACTACTTACAGGAAACAGCCCAACTGGTTCCTCTCGTAGTTCGAAAAGAAAGAAAAAATAGGCCAAGGCTACTTAACACTCAATTCACCCCCCCCCCCTCTTGAGTACTCTAAAACCTTCAATTGGTATCAAAGCCTAGGCTTCTCACAAGAGTAACATCTAGAGGAGTCAAGCATGAGTACTCAAGATTTAAATGCTATGGGCTATGACAACAAGACACCAAAGTTCAACGGAAATAACTATGCTTGGTGGAAGAATAGGATCAAGAACGTAATCATGGGAATTGATTATGAATGTTGGCTAGTTGTTAAGAATGGTCCCAATATCATCCTCAAGACAGATGTTGAGGGTAACCTGGTTTCCAAGAAAGACAGTGAATTAGTATCTGCTGATTACAAACTACTAGAGAAGAATGCCAAAGCAATGTCAATTCTACAACAGGCTATAGGTGAGAATGAAATAAACCGGATCTCAGGTTGCAGCAATGCAAAAGAGATTTGGGATACTCTCGAACTTGCTTTTGAGGGAACCAGCGAGGTAAAAAGGTCTAAAATTGATTTTTTTATGTCTAAGTATGAGCTGTTTGCTATGAATAAAAATGAAAAGATTAATTATTGTTTTCATAGATTTATGACAATTATGAATGATCTTAGATCTCTTGTTAAGAACTTTTCTGATGAGGATCTTGTGAGAAAAGTTTTGCACAGCTTGATAGATACATGGACAGCCAAAGTAACAACAGTCTATGAAGCAAAAGATCTATCCACCCTGTCTCTGGAACAGCTGATTGGTTCCCTCATGACTCATGAGATGTTGATTGATTCTAAGACTGAGAAAGAACCAGCCAGAGGCATGGCTCTTAAGGGAACAGTAGAAGAAGAAGAAGATGAGATCAGCATGATTGCTAAAAGATTTGAGAAATCACTTTGAGACCAGAGGAAGAACTTCAAAAGTAAGAATTTTAAGAAGTTTAACTCCTCTTCTGCAGGATGCTTCAAGTGTGGTGATAAGGGATATCTTATTCGAGATTGTCCTAGGTGGAAGGACAAACAGTCCCAATCTGGAGATAAACGTGCCTTCAAGAATGCTATGATAGCATCCATGTGGGGTGATTCTGATTCAGGGTCTGATGAGGATGAAGAATCGCCTAACTCTGATGTTTGCTTGACCACCTTTGCAAACACTAAGGGAAACAACACTAATCTAGGAACCAAAGGGGGAACCAGTACATTCATAGAATGCTTGATGGCAAAGAAGGATGTACTACATGAACACAAGGTAAACTTAGAACAAGTTAGAGAAGATATGCATGAATATGATAGAGATAATATGATTGCTTGTATTAACTCTTTATTAGATGAATGCTATAAATTGGGTGAAACTTACATAACTGGTAAAAGAAAGCTTAAAGAAAAACGTGTTGAATGTGAAATTAATGTTGCTAGTTGTGATCACCTAGAAGAAGTTTTCCATGACCTGAAAAGTCAAGTGGCTGAGCTAGAAGTTGAATTGGACAAGTGTAAAGTGGAACTGGAAAAGGCAAGATCCTCTAAAACTAACTATCCTAGTGATGGTGAAGAAGATTTGACCTCCTGGTTCCCCAGAGACTTAACAACCACTAGTGAATATCTTGATTTTTCAGCAGCTAGGGGTAAAGCAAATTCCTGTAGTAGAACTTCCTTGTTGAAAGCCTTTGAGATATTGGCTTGCAATTTGGAAGATTCTCACAAGGAAATTACTTCACTTAAAGCTGCTCAGTTCACTGTATCCTCTTCAGGTACTAGCATAGAAATTAGTGATGTGATAGATAAATATGAAAATACTATTTGTGAATTGCATGCTAATATCTATCAATTGAAAAAGAGCAAGCGGCCAGTAGTTGTTAACATAACTATTGATTCTATGGTTTCAAAGCTTAATTTACAACTGGAAACCTTAAAAAGTAATTTTGATTTTCTAAAAGAGAAAAACGAGTTGTTGACTAAGACTCTTGAAACCAGAGAAAAGGAACTTCATGATAGTCATAGACATGTTGAAAAATTATTGGCTGCTCAGGAAACTTTGAATTTTTTAACCTCATCAAAAGGTAACAAAGGGAAGGTTGGTCTTGGATATACCAAACAGAGAACCAGAACTAACTGGTCCCCTAGAGAAATCACATAGATTAAAGAATTCAAATGAGGTAAGTATGTTATGACTAAAGAGATGTTTGTCTGCTATCATTGTGGTATGAATGGACATAAGATTCATGAATGTCCAGCTAGGAAGAACAGTGTGAATAAGAACAATAAACATATGGAATTAGTCTGGAGAAGAAAAGATCAAGTAGAGCTTATTGTTGTTGAAAAGGAACCCAAGAATATTTGGGTTCCTAAATCTAATGTTTAATTTGTTCTTGCAGGCTAAAGTGAAGGGAAGTACCTATTAGTATTTGGACAGTGGGTGCTCAAGACACATGTCCGGGGATAAGAAGCAATTCCTTTCACTAGTAGCCTTTGATGGTGGAAGTGTCACCTTTGGAGACAACAACAAGGGAACCATCAGTGGTTCAGGTAAAGTAGGTAAGACACTTTCAAACGCAATTGATGATATGTATTATGTTGAAGGCTTACAACATAATTTTTTGAGTATTTCTCAATTATGTGACAAAGGTAATAAAGTTGAGTTCCAAGCCAATTTCTGTCACATAATTAACTCTCTAACAGGCGAGCTTGTGTGTGAGGGAATCAGGAAACAGGATGTTTACATTACCTTTCTGGATAAAATTGCTCAAGACAAGTCTATCTGTTTGAGAGCTATGTCTAACAATAATCAATGGATTTGGCATAAGAGATTTGGACATGCTAGCTTGACACTCTTGAATAAACTAAAATCTCGTGACTTGGTGGTAGGACTCCCTAACATCACGTATGAGGCAGATAAAGTGTGTTCAGAATGTGTCAAAGGGAAACAGGTCAAGATCTCTTTTAAGCCTAAAACAGTTTTGAGTACCAGAAGACCCTTCGAACTTGTACACATTGATTTATGTGGTCCCATGAGAGTACAAAGTTGAAGAGGTCATAGATATGTCTGTGTTATGGTTGATGATTATTCCAGGTACACTTGGGTGATAATGCTACATTCAAAAGATGAAACATTTGACGAGTGGGTAGCATTTGTGAAGCAGATTGAGAACTAGCTTTCTCACAAGCTGGTCTCGGTAAGATCAGACCATGGTACTGAATTTGATAATGCTAACTTTGTTGATTATTGTAGGGAACAAGGAGTTAGTCATAACTTCTCAGCCCCCAAAACACCATAACAAAATGGTGTTGTTGAAAGAAAGAATAGAACTCTTGAGGAAATGGCGAGGACGATGCTCATTGAGAGTGGTCTCCCCAAGAGTTTCTGGGGTGAAGCTGTTGACACTGCTTGTTATATACTGAGTAGAGGTCTCATCAGACCAAAGTTAAATAAGACTCCCTATGAACTCCTTAAAGGTCAAAAGCCTAATATTGCATACTTTCGTGTCTTTGGATGCAAATGCTATGTACATAACAATGGGAAGAACCAGCTAGATAAATTTGATCCTAGGAGTGATGAAGGAATCTTTCTTGGATATTCTACTCAAAGAAAAGCATATAGAGTCTTTAATAAGAGGACTTTGTGTATTGAGGAGAGTGTCCATGTCATTTTTGATGAATTTAACATGTCTTTTGAGACTGCGCAAGTACGACCTGATGAAATGATTAGACTGATGGAGTTTATGGGGAACCATGACACTGGTTCTCTAAGTGAAGTACAAGCAGATCTAAGCTCTCCTAATGCTTCACCAGATGATAATGGTGAAGAGCCTAGAGAAGAAAATGTGAACAACGAGATCTCAGAAGGGGAACCAAGACCTAATGGCTTCCCAAGTGACAGACAGGTAAGAAGTTCAGGGGGAATGGATGAAGAGGCCTCATCTGAACCTGAGGTAAGTGATGTAAATGGAAACAGTGTGAACATGAATTTTTCTGGTTCCACAGAAGGAGTGATTCACGATCATGCTGGTTCCCAACCTAATGAAGAAGCACAAAATGATTTCACTTTCAAAAGTTATAAATACCTATCCTCTCATCCCCCAGATCAGATCATTAGTAACATTAACAAGGGAATTCAAACGAGAAGAAATGCTTTTTAAAACTTTTGTGCTTTTCATTGTTTTCTGTCTAGTGTAGAGCCAACTGACTACAAAATGGCTTTGACTGATCCTGATTGGGTTCTAGCAATGCAAGATGAATTAAATCAGTTTCATAGGAATTAGGTTTGGCACCTGTACCTAGACCAAAGGACTAGGGCCAGTCATTGGTACAAAATGGGTCTTCAGAAACAAATTGGATAACCTAGGTACAATAGTCAGAAATAAAGCAAGGCTAGTGGTGGAAGGTTACAATCAACAAGAAGGAATTGACTATGATGAAACTTTTGCACCTGTAGCTAGACTAGAGGCCATTAGAATTTTGATTGCTTATGTTGCTCACCTGAATATGAAACTATTTCAAATGGATGTAAAGACTGCCTTCCTAAATGTCTACTTGAAGGAAGAGGTATATGTAGAGCAGCCACCTAGTTTTGATGACAAGCTGTTCCCCCATCATGTATACAAGCTTGACAAAGCGTTATATGGATTGAAACAAGCTCCAAGAGCTTGGTATGAAAGGTTGTCTACATTTTTAATGGAGAATGAATATAAGAGGGGAATAGTGGATAAGACTTTGTTCATCAAAACCAGAGGGAACCACTTGATTATAGTACAAATTTATGTTGATGATATTTTATTTGATGCTACTATTCAGGTACTATGTGATGAGTTTGCTAATCTTATGCAGAGTGAATTTGAGATGAGCATGATGGGAGAATCAGGATTCTTCCTAGGACTGCAGATTAAGCAAATGGAAAATGGAATCATGATTCATGAGCAAAAGTACTTAAAAGAGTCGCTGAAGAAATTCGGCATGGAGAACAGCAAGGCCTATGATACACCTGTTCCCACATCCACTAAATTAGATTCTGATCTAAAGGGAAAAGATGTTGAAGCTTCACTATATAGAGGGATGATTAGCTCCCTCCTTTATCTAACAGCAAGTAGGCCGGACATTGTGTTATCTGTTGGATTATGTGCCAGGTTTCAAAGCAATCCAAAAGAGTCTCATTTGAAGGCTATTAGAAGGATACTTAGATATCTTGTGGGAACAACAGATCTGTGCTTGTGGTACCCCAAAGGTAGTTCAATTGATCTTATTGGGTACACGGATGCAGATTATGCTGGCTTTCTTGTTGATAGGAAGAGCACTTCAGGTATGGCACACTTTCTTGGCTCTTGCCTAATTTCTTGGGGTTCTAAAAAGCAAAATTCAGTGGCTTTATCCATGGCAGAATTAGAGTATATTGCTACAACTTCATGCTATTCCCAATTATTATGGATAAGGAACCAGCTGAAGGATTTTGGTGTTGTTTATGATAGTGTTCCTATCTATTGTGACACCACTAGTGCTATTAATATTTCAACGAATCCTATCCAACATTCCAAAACCAAACACATTGAGATAAGAATTCACTTCTTGAGAGACAATGTGGAAAAAGGTTTGGTGGAGTTGTTGTTTTGTAAAAGTGAAGATCAGATCGCTGATATCTTCACAAAGCCTTTGTGTCGAGAGTCTTTTTGTAAGTTAAGAGTCTTATTAGGTCTAGTTAGATTTTAGGTCTTTGGCTTTAATTACTTCCCTAAATGATTGGCTAGAATGGTATTCTTTTGTATAGTATGTGTATATACCTATGTCGAAATCCTTCAAGTTTTGTGTAAATGGTTCAAGATCCCAAAAGGGTTGAGAATTATTGTTGCAAGAAACAGGTAAAATCAGGCTAAGTTACCAAAAACAGGGTGACGTGGTTCTGTATAGGTACCAGCAAAGGGAAACAGCAGATCAGCTCAGATATGTCATCCTATAAATATTTTTATATTTTTTGGAAGATTACTATAAGATCTTTTCCTTTTGGAAGGAAATAATCTTATTTTAGTTATTTGACCTATTGATCAAGGCAATATATCACATGCCTAAATGTTAGGTTGGTTGAGATATTCAAGGCAAAAATCATTGCCAAAATCGATTTCAATTTTTAAATTTTGTGCCATTGCTCCCTGTGGCTTAACCGAATAATTTTTTTTCCTCTCTTCTCTCCTCTTTCTGTGCTATAAATATATGATCTCTAACCCCTTGTGCAGCTCACAACTCTCATCATCACCCCTTGTGCAGCTCTATTCAGAAATCTCTACTCACAATGGCTACTGTTCATCAACCTCCTCTTCACTCTCTGATCTAATATTACATAATCAACATGGGTAGAAAATCAAGCGCATCAAAAAGAGCCAAGGGAAGGGGACATGCAAGTGATTCCTCATAATCTTAGGGAAACACTGATGTCACTCTTCACTCTTCTCACCTCGATCAAAATACAACCAAACCACCACCCAATTTCACTTCCACAACTTCCTCACCCACAAAATTACCAACCCCCATCCTCGATCCACCACAAAAATCTACCTCACCACCAAAATCAACCCAACCAAAATCACAACAAACCGTGCTTGTTACCGATCCTTCAGAAGCTAATGGTTCCATCATCAAGGAACCAACTCAATCTCAGAGGGAACATCAACATTAAGCATAAAGAACACTAAGATAGGAGTTGGAAGATATCAGTTAGAGTGTAGGAGATGATGACATAGAGATCACTGGTCACAAGGAGGGAACAGTCACAGAAGGAGTCCCTGTACATGGTAGAGTAACTCGATCTTCAGTAAAGAAGATTATTGAGGAAGTTCTGGAGGATCAATCCACTGGTTCTATTTAGGGAACCAAGAGGAAACGGGTACCAGCAAGAACACCTCGTACTACAAAAGGTACATCTGTAGAATCTCTAACTACTGGTTCTACTAATTTAAATGCTCGATTGGTTCTTTCTGGTTATCGAGTTGAGAAGGGATATTTTGATGTGCCTGCTTTATCTAAGTTTAAAAGTTTAATTGAGTATCAAGTATGGATGCCACTGTTTGATTGTAGTGCTGCTAATGTGTCTGGAGTTAGAGACTTTTATGTGAATTTGAAGCAGTTGCCTGATATGTCTGTTGGTTCTCATGTGAATGATGTGGATGTAAGCTTGTCTGTTGCAACTTTGTCTAGCATGTTAAGGGTGCCTAGGGATGTATTTGATAAGTATTCTAGTGATTGGTGGCCCGTGTTGGTAGGGGTAACCCCTGATGAGATTTATGAGCATTTGTTTGGAGGAAAGATGTCTAAGAAACCGGGTGTCTTTAAATCTGCTAATTTGAAGGAACCAATAATGCTGGTTCTGCATTCATTGTGCAATAAAGTCTTTATCCCATGGGCTCAAGGAAGGGGAACAGTGCACATCATGGAGATGGTTCTGATGTATCTCATGATGAAGAGAATTAAGATTAATCTCCCCTCCTTGATGCTGGATCACATTATGAATTGTTATGGTTCATCTCACCATTCTTTGACTTATGGTTCTGTCATTACTCAATTGCTTATGAATAACAATGTTGCTATGAGTGGGTCCATCGTACCTGTCACGGGGTTCACAAAAGCAATCCTGAAGCTAAAGGGTCTTGACATAAGTGGTGATATGTTAAGTTTTAAGCTTGAGGAACCAGCAGAGGAGATGAGGCCCCCATCAAAGAAGAAGAAGAAGGTAGAGGAACCAGCAGGTCAGGAAATGATTCTGAAACGGTTGGAGAATTAGGAGGATATGTTGAGAAAGATAATCAGATTGGTTCAAAGCTTGTCATCTTCTTTCAGTACTAGGATGAAGTAGATGGAAAAAATGCTAGCTGACACTCAAGCTCAGATGGCTCCAGGTATAGGTTTGGGTACTCCATAGACTCAGCCCGAGGAAGAAGAGCCTGGTGAAGAAGATGAGGAAGATGAAGAGGAACCAGTTGCTGATGCAGACGATGATGAGGAAGAGGAAGAGAATGATGATGAGGAGTGATGCTGGTTCACGCTCTTGTTTTCCCTCCCCTTTATTTTTATTCAACAATAACTGATTCTGTTGGTCTGTATATTTCTCACCCAATCCATGAACTTTCTTTTTTATATGGATTTGGGTTCCTTTTGTTGAACTTTGTTGGCTTGTATGGACCATTAATTCTGCTATGGTATGCACTATCTGACTAATCTTCTCCTGTAGCATACTACTTGAATGGTGGTTGATGCCACTACATGGATGAGCACATTTAACAATTTGTGCACATCACTTTTACTTAAGAGTACTTTTTAATGATGCCAAAAGGGGGAAGTAGTGTGCCAAAGCCCAAGTCACTTTAGATTGTGTCAAGTAGCTTAGTTTGAAGTCTGTTTGATAGTTAGTTTTTGGAACCAGTTAGCTTCACTAACTTGTTCAGTTGAGTCTTGAGTCTGTTAGTTATACTCAAAAATATTTGAGTACTTAATTGGAGTTTTTTTCTATGTTTATAACTTGATTGGTTGCAGGAACTTCAATTAGTTTGTCATCATCAAAAAGGGGGAATTTGTTGAGTCCCTTAGGTTTTGAGTGATGACAAACGGTTACAGGAAACAGGTTACAATAAGCATTGCGAATAGTTGGCTGGAATTAAACACTATTTTCCTAGACAAGTTATTACTTATTCATGTTATTCATTTGACTAACTTGTCTATATGTAGGAAATGGTTGGATGTAAATTGATCCATGTACTGATGGGAAACCAGTAGGAACTGTCTCCTGGACTGCTATACTAAAAAGCAGTCACATACTCTCTATTGTACATTAACCATGTTACATGTGCAGTAGTGAAGTTGATTCCAAGACTTGGAGCATGGAGGCCTTTCGAAGACATTCGAAGAAAGATTCATTGCTCAAAATGGAAGTATTCAAGGAAGATTCAAGTCTTGAAGATTACATGAAGAAAAGAGGATCTGTACTTTAATGTTTAAATCATGTAATGTGCTCCGTAGTATGATTTGCATGTTTGGGTAAAATAAGTGCTTACAAGTGTATCGAGTCATATTATGAATTCTAGCACAAAGCTGGAACAGAATTCATAACATACTCAATTCAGGGAACTAGGTTGAGGAACCAGGTTCACTGGAGAGAATATCCGAGCTGCACGTAAAAATATTATTTAAGGAATATTCCAAAATTATCCTAAGAAGCTAGAGATTAGATGATAATATTATGTTTACCTAAAAACTAGGAGTATCTATCTTATTTGATTCTATGTTTATGATTAAATCATATAAGAGAAATACTTTCCTAAAATCATGCTATTACTTGCTCATCAAGTTTACGTGATTTAAGGAAACTAGGGTTTTTGTATCCAAGTATATAAACCCATCTAGTCTCTCAACTTCTGATAAGTCTCTCCGAAATTAAAAAGGAGGATATTTGAGAGACATATACACTTAAGCACAAAAGCCTATTCATCGAGTCATATACAAGAGCACTATTAGAGCTTAAATAATTTCTCTTAATTAGCTTTCAGAAGTGAGATTAAAAGAGAACATTTGATTTTGTCAAAGCCTTCAACAGAGGGGTTGAAAGGCTGAGTGTGTGTTTGGGAGTTCAAACACAAGGGGCTTACTAGTGTAAGTCGAGCGCACATTTGGAGTAGAGTGTGGGGTATACTGGTTCCCAGAGTAGGGAAACAGTACAGCGTCTGGGATCTTTATTTTTCGTAGTAGATTAATAAAAGAGCATAGGGTAGGAGGACATAGGCCATAGTTGGCTGAACCTCGTTAAATCTTGTGTTTTCGTTATTGCCTTTCTTACATTCCGCTACTTACAGGAACCAGCCCAACTGGTTCCTCTCGTAGATCGAAAAGAAAGAAAAATAGGCCAAGGCTACTTAACACTATTTTCTACCCAAAATCAATCCTATTTGACCAATATTGACTCATATCGCCCTATTCGAAGTGTTTAGGTCATTTTATACCCAAAACCTCTCTCGTTTGACCGAGTTTTACTCAAATTGTTGTATTTCAAGTTTTTATGACATGATCAAGGGTAAATACGTCATTTTCTACCTAAAACCGATCCCTTTTGACTTGTATAGACTCATATTGTCGTATTCGAAGTGTTTAGGTCATTTTCTACCCAAAACCTCTATCGTATGGTTGAGTTTGACTCAAATCGACGTATTTCAAATGTTAATGACATGTTCAAGGGTAAATATGTCATTTCTACCTAAAATCCATCCCATTTGACCAATATTGACTCATATCGCCCTATTCAAAGTGTATAGGTCATTTTAGACATAAACCACGTCGGTTTGATCGAGTTTGACTCAAATCGATTTATTTCAAGTATTTATGACATGTGAGAGGGTAAATACGTCATTTACTACCCAAAACCAATCCCAATTGACAAATATATTTCTCATATCGTTCATATCAAAGTGTTTAGGTCATTTTATACCCAAAACCTCTCTCATTTGACAGAGTTTGACTCAAATCGATGTATTTAGAGTGTTGACATGATCAAGGTTAAATACGTCATTTTCTACCTAAAATAAATCCCATTTGACCTATATTAGCTCATATCATCCTAGGCAAAGTGTTTAGGTGATTTTCTACCTAAAACCTCTACAATATTACTAAGTTTACCTAAAATCGACATATTTTTAGTGTTTATGACATGTTGAAGGGTAAATACATCATTTTCTACCTAAAACCGATCCCATTTGACCAATATAGACTCATATCATCCTATTCAAAGTGTAAAGGTCATTTTATATGCAAAACCTCTCCCGTTTGATCGAGTTTGACACAAATCGATTTATTTCAAGTGTTTATGACATGTGAGAGGGTAAATTATGTCATTTTCTGCCCAAACTTTATCCCATTTCACCAATATTTACTCATATCATCCTATTCGAAGTGTTTAGGCTATTTTCTACCCAAAACCTCTCCTATTTGACCGAGTTGGCTGAAATCGATGTATTTCAAGTGTTTATGACATGTTAAAGGATAATTATGACATTTTCTAATTAAATCCATCCCATTTTACCAATATTGACTAATATTGTCCTATTCAAAGTGTTTAGGTCATTTTCTATCCAAAACATCTCCGGTTTAACCGAGTTTGACTCAAATCGATGTATTTCAAGTGTTTATAACATGTGCAATGGTAAATAAGTCATTTTCTACCCAAAACTTATCCTAATTGACCAATATATTACTCATATCGTCCATATCGAAGTGTTTAAGTCATTTTATACCTAAAACCTCTCTCGTTTGACAGAGTTTGACTCAAATCGGTGTATTTCAAGTGTTTATGACATGACTAAGGTTAAATACGTCATTTTTTATCTAAAATCGATCCCATTTGACCTATATTGACTCATATCATCCTACTGAAAGTGTTTTGGTTATTTTGCTTCCCAAAACCTCTACAATATGACCATGATTGCCTAAAATTGACATATTTGAAGTGTTTATGACATGTTCAAGGGTAAATACGTCATTTTCTACCTTAAACCGATCCCATTTGACCACTATAGGCTCATATCATCCTATTCGAAGTGTAAAGGTAATTTTATACCCAAAACCTCTCACGTTTGATCGAGTTTGACTCAAATCAATTTATTTCAAGTGTTTATGACATGTGAGAGGGTAAATTATGTCATTTTCTTCCCAAACTTGATCCCATTTGACCAATATTTACTCATATCATCCTATTCAAAGTGTTTAGGCCATTTTATACCCAAAACCTGTCCTATTTGACCAAGTTGGCTGAAATCGATGTATTTCAAGTGTTTATGACATGTTCTAGGATAAATACGTCATTTTCTACCTAAAACCGATCCAATTTGACCTATATTGACTCATATCGTCCTATTTAAAGTGTTTAGGTAATATTATACCCAAAATCTCTCTCGTTTGACTAAGTATGACTCAAATTGAAGTATTTCAAGTGCTTATGACATGTTCTAGGGTAAATACGTCTTTTTCTACCCCAAACCGATCCCATTTGACAAATATGGATTCATATCATCCTATTCAAAGTGATTAGGTAATTTTATACCCAAAAACTCTCCGGTTTGACCGAGTTTTACTCAAATTGATGTATTGGAAGTGTTTATGACATGTTTAAGGGTAAGTACGTCATTTTTGACCCAAAACCAATCTTGTAACACCCCGATAAGTCCCGTTTTTCTGAAACCCAAACCTTTAGGAACAACCAGTGTGCAACCGCCACGTGTTCAAACGTTAAGGCTATAGATTAGAGTTTTGCAGTGGAAAACCAAAAGACTTATGAAATAACATTAAACGTAAATTAACTCCTGTAAAACAAACTGGAACCTCTACGACCCTTATTGTAATGTACCAAATATGTTTACCTCTAATTCAAATCTAACAGTTTAAAAACCAAATCAAACCAACATAATTTATTCTGAAATCTAAATTCAAATAACGTTTTTCTCCTACCCGTCCATGCATGAATGCTTGTTTAGATACCTGTTAATAATCTGCTCCCCAATAATACAAATGTAAGTATTGGATTAATATAGTGCCATTTATAGGAAAAAGCCATGACCAAAAACACATAAGGCACGTAATCAGCAAGCTGAGTACATACACATTACAAAGTACGACAGTTGAGCTGATAATTAAATAACTATAAAAATGTAAGAACGTATCACGCAACATTTTACTCGACTGACACGATAAATTGATTAATGATTTGGATTAAGCAATAGACTAGGTTGTCTCCCCCATGTCCTGATTTGGACATCAAATAATTAAATAACCCATGCACCCCCGTCGGAGAGCATCAAAATACAGTATAAAAATCCAGATGGTAAACGGGTGCGACTCCGTTACCATAGCTAGATGAGATCTCAACTAACTCAATTTTAAGTTTAAAACTTTATAAAAGAGAGACTCGTAGATCACACGGTCTCCAACAAAAGCCACGGATAATACCCCGTGAACTCCAACCCTGATTGTCAATACTCTACACGTGCACTAGCCTAGAGTTTTATTGCTTATCCTCTTTCTCTTTAAATGATTTACTATTTAAACTCAATAAACACGATCACCGCAACACAGAAATGCAAATATTACAGTCATTCAATCTATCTCTGTTATACTGTAATTTTAACTTTTTTAATTTCAATCTCAACTGATAAAATTGTTGAAATAAGTCAACTACCCTCTTCATTAAGACTTATAAAAATACACCTTTACTCCACTCATACTATTGATAACCTTTATTTTAGGTTGATTACTAAAAGAATAGTTATACAAACAATATTTGTAAACACCCTTATACTACTACAACTAGTGTAGTGGTAAATCGGGGATCGAACCACAAGGACAAGGGGCGATAGTTTCTAGGCTTGATGCAAAGGGTTTATTTGGAGATTTGATAGAACTATACTAATAATAGAAAAATAAAGCAAGAACTAAAATGATAATATGCTATGGAAGGGAAAACGGGGACAGATCAGTTCCACCCTAGGAAGGACAATCGAACTATCAATACGCTAAATTAGGAGAAATCAGTCAACAATAAATCATGACACTCAAGATGACGAGAGGAAGTTTGTGACCCTATAAATCACATGAACAACCTATAATCGCCCTATGTCTCCAAAGGAGTGGCAGGACAAGATTCGCATCGAATATCAATCAATCAATCATCAACAATCTCAAACCCTAACTCTACGCATGAAGAACGAGCCAACCTAGGGTTTCACCAATCAAATCCCTAAGAAAACTACTCACACATAGTAATAAAGACTAGGGCATAAACAACAAAAAAGAACATGATTGAAAGTACGAACGATTTGAATGTAATGAACAAAAGAACGAAAAACGAAGATCTATAACAAAACCGACAACTACTCTATCAAAACTATAAATAAAGCAACGATAATAGCAAGAGAAATGAAATTCACGAAAACAATACTTGAAAGAATTAAACGAAATAAAACAGAAAAGAATCGATACCTTGCATAAAGGAAAGTGGGTGAACGAAAAAGAATCCAAATCCAAAATACAGAGCTTAAAAACGAGAACAACAAACGGTGTAAATCTGAACTAATGCTTAAATGAAATGAAGAGAATTAAATGTGATGTTCTAGGTTGAGGCACAAAAGCTCTCAAAGTAGGCACCAAGGTTATTTATAGAACAAGAGGGTATTTATACCCTATGGACATAAGGGGTAAAACCCTAGAAAAACTCTCGAGCGCCGGCTAAAGAAAGAACCAAAAACTGCGGGAAAGAAGACCATTCAGTCAAATGGAGTATGGATTCGGCCGAATAAGTGGCCATTCGGCCGAATGAGTATGTCATTCGCCTAAAACAACAACTTCGAGTTTCTTGGCTCTGTCCACCATTCAGCCGAAGGAGGGCAACCATTCGGCCGAATGAGTGTTCATTCGGCTATTCTTGAGAGCTTGAGTTATGTGCTTGAATCCCTGTCTTCCATTCGACCGAATGGATGTTAGATTCGGTCGAATCTGAACCTGAACCTTGCTGAACAGCTCCTTTGAAGTGACTAATGGCTTCTGGATTTTATGGGATTTTCGAGAGTGACTTGGAACACGTGCCCAAGCTATAATATGCACATCTAAACTCTTGATAAGAGTGTCAAAGTCTCGAACACGTCACATTTTACCTCAAAATCATCGAAATCACCTGAAATGAGCTAAAAACATCTCGAGGACAAGTTCAAGGTAAAATCGAATGTAATGTGCATAAAATCAATCTAAAACCACGAGACTCGACACCAAAATGGGGTTGTAAACGTGCTCTAAAATGAGCACATCAACTATCTGTAATGAAGGAGTAATAATAAACGACCTCATGGATTGATTAACAATTAATACCAATTAATAAATCACGGTTTCTCACAAATAACACCAAAACATGCCCCTAATATAAAGAATATGAATTCTTTCAAATAGATAACCAAACAATCTCATTCAAAGGGTTAACTAAACATGATACTAAGTTTATATTTCACCCTAAATCATGCTCCTAATTAAAATAATGTTCTTCGTAATTTGTACGTACCTGGTGTAAAATGCACGGGTATCCACTTTCTCTATTTTTTTAAGGACCTTTTTCAAATCGTTCTCCTACAACAGATAATATAATCTAATTCAGTATACCAACAATACCAAATTTATAACAACCATACTAACTTTTCCAAGACTTTAAGTCATCCTGAAATACGTTTTAAGTCTCCCCACAACACAAGTTAGTAGATAAAATATAATACTACTAGTGTTAACTAAAAGACTATAATACACACCAATGCTCAATACTTAGTAGCATCAAAATCTATTACCCATAAAATTTTAAGGCATTTGCCACAAGTATCGTAGACATTTTTAAAAGTAACGACTCAACACAAAGTTGTTACCTATTGGTTCAAGCATTTGAGTAGATAAAATTAGACCCCTTGAGAAATGTTCCTCAATAACATGATAAAATATTGGGAAAATCCCAATTTGCATTTGTCTATACTCGTTTAACATTGCAACACCCACTTTTGATTACTTTACCATTTATTTGATACTCATTTAACATAGCAAAGTCCACTTTCTATTAATAACCATTTGTTTGATACTTGTTTAGCTATGCAAAACCCACGAAGTGTAGTTAACTTTATAATGTTATTATTATTGTTATTTTAACCAAATAGCTAACTCACACAAGTCATGATTTGCCTGACCTACTTTAACCCACTTCAAACAATCAAACCCCAAGAACAATAACAATTTACAACCCAAAAAAAACCAAAGACAAACCTAATTACATGATTTCAAACTACATCATCCATAAATCAGGAAAACAAGGGGAAAGGAAAAAGGAAGGAGAAGGAAAGGGGTTGTCGTATGGTAATAACAAAATAATGCCTTAGTGGGTTACTTAAGAAAATAAATAGATAATAACAAAATAATTGTAGAATTTCAGGGGATTACAAATCCCATTTGACCTATATTGACTCATATCGTCCTCTTCAAAGTGTTTAAGTCATTTTATAACCAAAACCTCTACCGTATGATAGAATTTGACTCAAATCAATGTATTTCAAGTGTTTATGACATGTTCAAGAGTAAATATGTCATTTTCTACCTAAACCCGATCCCATTCAACCAATATCGCCTCATATCATCCTATTCGAATTGTATAGGTCATTTTATACCCAAAACCTCTCCCATTTGATTGAGTTTGACTCAAATCGATTTATTTCAAGTGTTTATGACATGTGAGACGATAAATACATCATTTTTTACCCAAAATTGATCCCATTTGACCAAGATTGACTTAAATCGTCCTATTCGAATTGTTTAGGGCATTTTACACCCAAAGCCTCTACCGTTTGACAGAGTTTGACTCAAACTGTTGTATTTCAAGTGCTTATGACATGTTAAAGGGTAAATACGTCATTTTCTACCTAAAACCGATCTCATTTGACTTATATTGACTCTTATTGTCCTATTCAAAGTGTTTAGGTCATTTTATACCCAAAACCTCTCCCGTTTGACCTCGTTTGACTAAAATTGATGTATTTCAAGTGTTAATTACATGTTCAAGGGTAATTACGTTATTTTCTACCCAAAACCGATCTCATTCGACCTATATTGACTCATATCGTCCACATCGAATTGTTTAGGTCAGTTAATACCCAAAACCTCTCCCATTTGACCGAGTTTGACTCAAATCTATGTATTTCAAGTATTTATGACATGTTCAAGGGTAAATACGTCATTTTCTACCCAAAACGTATCCCATTTTACCTATATTGACTCATATCATTCTATTTGAATTGCATAGGTCATTTTATGCCCTAAACCTCTCCCGTTTGATTGAGTTTGACTCAACTCATTTTATTTCATGTGTTTATGACATATGAGAGGATAAATACGTCATTTTCTACCCAAAACCTATCACATTTGACCAATATTTACTCATATTGTCCTATTCGAAGTGTTTAGGTCATTTTATACCCAAAACCTCTACCATTTGACCGAGTTTGACTCAAATGATGTATTTTAAGTGTTTATGACATATTCAAGGGTAAATACGTCATTTTCTATCCAAAACCGATCTCATTTGACTTACATTGACTCATATAATCCTATTCAAAGTGTTTAGGTCATTTTATACCTAAAACCTCTCTCGATTGACCTCTTTTAACAAAAATCATTGTATTTCAAGTGTTTATTAAATGTTCAAGGTACATACATCATTTTCCACCCAAAATTGATCTCATTCGACCTATATTGACTCATATCGTACTATTTAAAGTATGTAGGTCATTTTCTACCTAAAACCTCTTCCGTTTGACTGGGTTTGACTCAAATCGATGTATATCAAGTGTTTATGACATGTTCAATGGTAAATACATCATTTTCTACCTAAAAAAGATCCTATTGTACTATTTTGACTCATATCATCCTATTCGATGTGTTTAGATCATTTTTTACATAAAACCTCTCCTGTTTGAACGATTTTGACTCAAATCGATATATATATCAAGTGTTTATGATATGTTCAAGGGTAAATACGTCATTTTCTAGTGATAACCGGTATTTTAGGTCGTTCACTAAAAGATAAGTTATGCAAAAAAATTTATTCCATCCTACGAACTATACGAGTATAGTGGAGTAGGGGGTCGAACCACGAAGAAAAGTTATATCAAGACTTTAACTCTTAACACAATCGGACTATTTGGATTTAGAAAATCAACTAAACTAACAACAAGAATGCAGATCATGATGAATTAAACGGTAAGTCAAATAGAGAAAAATGGGGACAAGATTGGATTCACCCTAGGAATGAAGCCTTAGAAATCGAACATGATAGGTTAGAGAAAATCTGACAATAACTAGGATGGACATCCAAAAATATGAGAGGAAGCTGGTGATCTCACAAATCAAAACGAATGACCTATAATCGCCCTATGTCTCCAAAGGAGTGGCAGGACAAGATTCGCATTGGATTCCAAAACAATTTATTATCACCGTTTCTACAACCTTAAGCAATAAAGATTATAGCTTTCCTAGGGTTTCACCAATCAAAACCCCTAAAGGAATTACTCACACATATTCATGCTTAAAAACATAAAGATATTCAATGATGCAAAAGAAATGAATATGGAATGAAATCACGAGAATGAAAACAAAATCAGAAATTATGCTAATAACTGACAAATATAGAACTAGGCATGCAATGAAGTAAAGCAATTAATTAAGAGCAAAGGAAGAGATTAAACTCACAAAAGCTTCAATTTGATATCCACCAGTAGAATTCGAACTACAAAGCGTTGAGGAAACTAAAAACCAAAAGCTAAAACTAAAAGAATTTAGAGGCTAAAGAAATCTAAAAGTGCATAAAAGTATAAAACCTAGCTCCCCCTCCTCACATCAGAGGAAGGGGTATATATAACAAAACAACAAAAACCTACGAAAACTCTAAAATGCATATGTTCCAGCTCTAAAAAGAAGTAGTTGATCCGGAGAAAAACACTGTGATTCGCCCGAATTCAAAACCCATTCGGTCGAATACAGTCTCATTCGCCCGAATGCACATACATTCGCCCATTCCAGAGGCTCCGAAGAATTGATCTCTCTCCAGCATTCGCCCGAATGAGGATGTTGATTCGGCAGAATGGAAGCTCATTCACCCGAATGAGTTCCATTCGGCATTCCCAGTGCCAAGGGTCAAATACTGTGGTTTGTCACTCATTCAACCGAATCTGTCTCAGATTCGATCGAATCTGCAACCATTCGGTCGAATGTGTCTCAGATTCAATCGAATCTGAGACCCTACATTCCTCTTTTATCTTCTTTACTATTCTGCACTCCATGGGATCTTCATGAGTGACTTGGAACATTTGCCCAAGCTATGATACGCGTGTCAAAGGCTCGAATGCATCGCATTTCACCTTGAAATCATCAAAAGTACTTGAAATGGACTTAAGACAACTCGAAAACAAGATCAAGGTAAAATCAAGCATAATATGCATAAAACCAATACAAAACTAAACCGTTGCTAGTCCCTAGCATAACAAGCACATCAACTTCCCCCAAGCTAAACCGTTGCTAGTCCCTAGCAAACGAAATAGGAAGGTAAAGTGATAGCTTAGGGCAAAATGAATGAAGAAATGAATGAAGAGATGAATGAAGAACATGGGAAGTGGAAATGAAGACAAGGCAAGCCGTGCACGTGCAAAACTCTTCCCTAGCCATGGGTGTGCAAGTACAATGGGATTTAGAAAGCATAATCAATGTTTTACACCTACTCGGGATCAGTAAGCAAGCTACATCATAGTTCATTCCGCCCACTACCTAACGAGGTTGCAAGTCTATGCTCCCAAGGTTATTTCCCAAGAGGTGTAGGAAATTTCCATTGCGCTCATGTGTTTATAGGGTATGTGTTTCGCTCAAAATCATCCGACTAAAGATGAGTCAAGAATTAAACACCTAAATATGGAGAAATCTCGTAAATCGTGTCTTATCTACTCTCCAGCATTGATCTTACTAATCTGGTTAAGTCGAACATGTTTGGAAAGGGTTGTAATATAGGCTCGGATCGAGGTATGGTAGAATTTGGGAATGTGGAGTTAAAATAGAGGATAGTGAGTGATCCAAGGAAATAAAACCGAGGAAGACTACGCCTTCCGACAACCATGCCAATCCTAAAATTCCCAATAATAGACTCTAATACACTATGTCAACTTTATTCTCAACCTTTTTCTCTAATTTCATTTTTTTTCTTTCTTTTTCCTTGTTTTTTTTTTTTTGCGCTTTTTCTGAAATTTCTATGTGCATACTTCTTTGAAATGCACTAAGACTAGTGTATATAGTCAAATTACCCAATAATCATCTCCCCAAACTGAAATCCTATGGTACAATGCTATAAATATCAACTTCACTATGATCACATGACTATCCTCTAGGTAAAAAGAGGGGACATTTGGCTCATGTGGAGTTAGATAGCGTGGCTACAAAAAGAAGGTAAAGGCACAAATTTTTCTCAACCTAGAGTAAATTGATTTTTATGGTAGGCACTTTGGCTATGTAGCTTCAACTACAAATGTGTTATCATCCCTAACCTTTAGAAAAGTAGACTATGCTGGAGGAGAACAGACACAATTCTTAAGATTCCCTCACTAACACTCAACAATATAGGACTCGTAATAAAGTCCTAAAAGGCTCAATCCTCACTAGGTTAGTCGGAATGCGCCTCAATAGGTAGTCATCTAAACCACATACCAAGCAAGCTCAGATCCCCCAAGCTAAGTGAAAACAGTCGATAAACTCAAACCCAAAACAGGCACAGGGCTAGGGGAATACGAGTTTGCATAAAATCAATATAAAGTGCACAACAGAAGCTTGCATGCTTGTTTGGAACATATGATGGAAAAAAGGGGCACATGATGGAAACAAATACAAAATTAACTAAATACATAAATTTGGATTTTCAAGTTAGCAATCATACCAGTACGTGGATGCAGCGGCAAGTGGAACTTATTATATGAACACCTGAAAACAACACCAAAAAGCAAAGCGCAAAACACAAAACAACACCTAGAAAGAGAACACAAGAACACAAAATAACGCAAAACTACACAACACTAGAACTGACAACCAAGGACGAACTATGGATACCCTCTAAGCTAGGGTGAAGCCGTCCTCGGCGCTAAGGGAGGCCGTTAGGTCTACCACTACTCATCCCCTATGAATTCCTCATCATCCCCCTGGTCATCCTCCTCATTAACCTCCTGTTCCCCATCCATGTAATCCATCCCATAGTCATCCGAGGCTCTTCTAGGAGCCGGTGGGGGAAAGTTATTAAACCTACGCCTACCCACCCGCAACCGGTCAAACCCATGACTTAGTGATATCTCATTATAGTTATCATGGTGAGGGTACTAGGAAGGGGTGGACATGGTTTCGCCGACCATATGGGAGCGATAAGCCATATCATACCATGGGTAGTTCGCCCGCTCAAAGTTTTGCTCGAGGTGGTCGAGCCGGGCGGTTTGGTGGGCTTGGGTGGTGAGAACCTGGTCAAGCCGTCTCTCTATATGTCCTAGGGAGGACATAATGTCGGATTCAGATTCATCATCTGAATCGTCATGGTCTGGTAAGACCAAGGAAGAAGCCCTAGGTCTATCTCGCATAGAAAGTGTGTGAGGGCAAGGAGGGGGTACAAGTGGGGGCTCGACAGCATATCTCGGCACATCGTCGTCTAAGAGATATGAGGCCCCAAACTAGACTAGGGGAGGTAATTGAGGACAGGGGAGGGGGATGGTGCGGTCTTTTAAGTACCGCCATCGCAAGGGATCAGGGAAGATAAAACAAGCTCGTGCGAGGCATTGCTCGTGAAGGTGGTGGAACTAGCATATCGTTCATTGAATTCCACAGAATTCATAACGTTCAGGAATTCAGCAATGCGGAATACGTGTCCCCCTAAACATAAGTCAGTGGTTGCATTCAGGGTGGCTGTGTTGTTTAAAAACTTCCACAGCGTCATAGGCAGGCTCAGTGTAGTGTCGTCATGTGGTGCAAGGTAACGGTGCAAAATGTGCACTTCGTGTGTTCGTACTAGGTGAGGGCTAGGGAAAGGGAACAAAGTCTCCCTAGAAAATTTAAAGAACATACGCAAAACAGGGTGTTGTACATCAGAAGCATATATGTTTCTATTCGGATAAACAAGCCGGCCAGCAATTTTAGGCCATAACTCGAAAACCCGAGTGTTGTCCGGTTGTTTATCCTAGATAGGCTCGCTATTGAAACCAAATATGGTGCAAAAAGGAACATAATCAAGAAAATAGGTTGCATTCCTTAGCCTAAAAGACACGGGGTTAGGGAACTAAGAAACTCATAAGTTAAGAGCTTATGAGTCGGGTGCCACATGTTTATCCAGTTCTCTAACCCACATGTTGTTAATAACGAAACAAATTGCTTGTATATACCCATTCGTTGCAAAATTAAAAGGTCTCAATAACGAGTGGAGGTGATTTTTTGTACCTTAAGCCTTTGGAAACGTTCATATTGCTCCAAAGATACGAAAATTACCGAAGGATGGTCCTCATTGAACCATAATTACTAGCCGGGAAGTCTTTGTTGGCCCTCCGGTTATTGAGAACCGGTTTTTTGTGCTTCTCGAGCCGCACCTGAAGAGGAACCTTCTCCATGCTTTTTGGACCTCTTGAAGGGGTTCCTCAAGGTTCTCCTTGGACCCATAGTAATTGTTGATGATTGGGAAGGCAAAAGAGAAGTTTGAGAGGGAGTGAGTGAGGGAGATCGTGCGTGCTGTAGGTGTGAAGAAATGTGGGTGTGAAATCCCGCAAAATGAGCTTATATTTATAGAACAGGCTTCCATTCAGTCGAATAGAGGGTCTATTCAGTCGAATGAACCTCCATTCGCCCAAAAGGATGCCCTGTTCGGTCGAATGGTTGTGCGCTACGAAGAATTCTTCGCTCCCATTCGACCGAATCCTACACCTATTCGGTCAAATGTCACACCATTCGACCGAATGAACACTCCATTCGGGGTTACCAGCAGCTTCAAAAATCTTCCTCTGCCGAATTTAACGCTTAATTCGGCTCTTCCAGAAACTTGCCCAAATTTGATTAAGCTCATGTTCAATGCTCATTCGGCCGAATGGACATATCATTCGACCAAATGGAGTGTGATTTTTGCACTTCTTTGCTTTGAGTAATCAAAACACTCGCCTTCTCAAAATCAATCGAGGTACTATAATTATGCTTTATGAAAATCTAAATACAATCAGGTTACCTCCCGTAAGTGCTTTGTTTAATGTCGTTTAGCTCGACGTTGCTCGGTTAATGAAGAAATAAGGACAAAAGTTAAACTAAGGACTTAAAATTTAACAAAACGCTAAAGAATAATGATTCGAATTAAAGATACTCGATAAGTGCCAATGATTATACCAATCATTGGACTTCGATATCATCTAACCTGATACGCTCAATTGTGTTCACTTCGTGAAGGTTGCTCTCATGGAAGAGTTTTAACTGATGTCCATTAACAATGAAACTTCCACCATGATAGTCCTTCATCTCTACCGTTCCATAAGGGAAAACTTGTAAAATCTCGAATGGCCCAGACCACCTTGATTTTAATTTCCCAAGGAATAACTTTGCTCTTGAATTAAAGAGCAGCACTTTATCCCCTACAAGGAACTCTCGTTGGATGATACGTTGGTCATGCAAATGCTTAGTACGTTCCTTGTAGATGTGCATGTTATGGAATGCGTCAAGCCATAGTTCTTCCAATTCTCTCAATTGGGCGGCTCGCTTCTCGCAGAATAAGGTAGGGTCCAAATTTAGGGTTTGGATTGCCCACTAAGACTTGCATTCCAGTTCCACCGGTAGATGACAGGATTTCCCATATAATAGCCGGAACGGGGTGGTGCCAATAGGGGTTTTGTAACACGTACGGTGGGCCCAAAGAGCATCATCTAACTTTAGAGACCAGTCTTTCCTGTTTGGGTTTACCACCTTCTCAAGAATTCTCTTGATTTCCCTATTAGCTACTTCCACTTGTCCTTGAGTTTGGGGATGGTAGGGTGAACCGACTTTGTGCACGACACCATAATTTTTCAATAATTTATTCAGTTCGTGCTTAGCAAAGTGTGAACCCCCATCACTTATGACTATTTTGGGAACACCAAATTAAGGGAAGATTATGCTTTTAAAAAGCTTAATAACGACTTTATGATCATTCGAAGGCGAGGTGATGGCCTCCACCCATTTAGACACATAGTTAATCCCTAATAAGATGTATTGGTTCCCATGAGATGAAACAAATGGGCCCATAAAGTCAATTCCGCAACAGTCGAACACTTCATACTCAAGGATGTAGTTCTAAGGCATCTCATTCCTCATTGAGATGTTGCCAACTTTTTGGCATCTCTCACAACTCTTCACAAAAGTTTCAACATCCTTGTGTAATTTTGGCCAATAGAAACCCGCGGTGGCGACCTTAGCAGCAGTGTTCATTATACCATGGTGGCCGCCACACGCGTATGAATGACAGTGAGTTAGGATTTTGGGAAATTCCTCTTCAGTGACACAATGGCGGATTATGCCGTCGGCGCAGTGATGTGCTCATTTTAGAGCACGTTTACAACCTCATTTTAGTGTCGAGTTTTGTGCTTTTATATTGGTTTTATGCACGTTACATTCAATTTTACCATGATCTTGTCCTCGAGCTGTTTTTAGGTCATTTCAGGTGATCTCGATGATTTCGAGGTAAAATGAGACATGTTCGAGGCTTTGACACTTCTGTCAAGAGTTTGAATGCGCGTATCATAGCTTGGGCATGTGTTCCAAGTCACTCTCGAAGATTCCATAAACTCTAAAAGCCACTAGGCACTTCAAAGGAACTGTTCAGCAAGGTTTAGGTTCTGATTCGACCGAATCTGACATCCATTCGGTCGAATGGAAGACAGGGATTCAAGTACATAAATCAAGCTCTCGGGAATAGCCGAATGAAGACTCATTCGGCCGAATCAAGACCCATTCGGCCGAATGGTTCCACTCATTCGGCCGAATGGTGGACAGATCGCAAAATCATCAAGCTTCTGTTTTGGGCGAATGTCAACACCATTCGGCCGAATGGCCACCCATTCGGTCGAATCCACTATTCATTCGGCCGAATGGCCTTCTTTCCCGCATATTTTGGTTCTTTCTTTAGTCGGCGCTCGAGGATTTTTCCTAGGGTTTTACTCCTTTTGTCCCTAGGGTATAAATACCCTCTTCCTCTGTACATAACCTTATGCCTACTTTGAGAGCTTTTGTGCCTCAACCTAGAACATCACTTTAAAGCTTTTCATTTCTTTTATGCATTAGTTTAGATTTACAGCTTTCGTTGTTCTCGTTTTCAAGCTTTGTATTTCGGATTCGGTTCCTATTTCGTTCATACAATTTCGTTTATGCAAGGTATCATTTCTTTTCTGTTTTAGTTCTTTTAATGCTTTCAAGTACTGTTTTTCTTGATTTCATTCCTCTAGCTATAATCGTTGTTTCGTTTACAGTTTTGATAGAGTAGTCGTTGGTTCAGTTATAGTTCTTAGTTTTCGTTCTCTTGTTCATTTCCGTTCAGTCTATTCATGTTTTTAATCATGTCTTTTATTATTACTATGTGTGAGTAGTCTTCTTAGGGGTTTGATTAGTGAAACCCTAGGTTGGCTCGTTCTTCATGCGTAGAGTTAGGATTTGAGATTGTTAACAGTTGATTGATTGATATTCGATGTGAATTTTGTCCTGCCACTCCTTTGGAGACATAGGGCGATTATAGGTTGTTCGTGTGATTTATAGGGTCACAAACTTCCTCTCGTCATCTTGAGTGTCATGATGTATTGTTCACTGATTTCTCCTAATTTAGCGTATTGATAGTTTGATTGTCCTTCCTAGGGTGGAACTAATCTATCCCCGTTTTCTCTTCATAACATAATATCGTTTTAGTTCTTGCTTTGTTTTTCTGTTATTAGTATAATTTTATCAAATCCCATTTAAATCCTTTACATCAAGTCTATAAGCTATCGCCCCTTGTCCTTGTGGTTCGATCCCCGACTTACCACTACACTAGTTGTAGTAGTATTAGGGTGTTTATAAATTTAGTTTGCATAACTATTCTTTTAGTTAAACGACCTAAAAGAATGGTTATCAAAATGGCGCCGTTGCCGGGGAGAAGGCGTTGTGTTTAGATTATAGTCTTGGTGTAATTCATTTTTATTTTATTTCTTTTATTGTACATTAATTTGCTTGTCAGTACTTACGCTTGGTCTCTAGTGTTGTTTGCATGCCATATAGCACACGTCAATCAAATCAACAACTAGAACCATTGAGGTTCAACGAAGCAAACGGAGAATTCCAACCCAATCCTCATCGCAGTCAAATACCTCCAACCACCCTACACCACCAATGGACGAAAATCACCAACAACTTTTTGGTCAATTTGGGACACCTGGGTCCCAAGAATTTCAAGGAGGTGTAGTGTTGCCCATAGCCCCGAACCCCTATCATATACATCCTCAATTCACCCGGATGGTGAAAGAGACCCCTTTTTGCGGTTTGAGAAATGAATGCCCTCTCCAACACTTGGAGGCATTCTCAGATATTTGCGGTCTCATACCTCCATGCCCCAATAGCCCGGATTATGTACGGATGCATCTATTTCACTTGAGTTTATCTGGTGATGCTCGGGACTGGTATAAATGCTTAGAGCCCAACTCAATCATTTATTGGGCTCAATTAAAGACAGCGTTTCTAGAAAGGTTCTATCCCACAGTTCGAACGCAAGATTGGCGTAAGAAAATTGCGTCATTCACTCAAGAGGATGATGAGAACCTTAGTGCCACTTGGAGTTGGTTTAAGAGAATGATAAGAGCATGCCCCCATCATGAGTACGGGGAGAACCATCTCAATACATTCTTCTATGATGGTCTAAATGACTCCACCAAGGCACTCCTAGACTCGACTGTTGGTGGCCAACTTTCGAAAGTCCCATGCAATCAAGTGAGGGCTAGGATTGAGGAGGTTGCTAAAAATAGTTCTTGGGGAGGAGCAAGGGGTAGTGGATTACCGAGAGGAGGGATGGATTCAAGCAACTTGGACACGATTACTTCAAAAATCGAGGCTATCATGGATAAGAAGCTGTCCAAGTTCAAATACGCCCAAGGTAGCTCTAATGTATCATCAGTTAAAGAGACGCCCTTTTCATGTAGAATCTGTGGGGGCACCAATCATGATACATCATATTGTGGGGGTGCAAATTCTGAGCACATAGCGGCTGTTAACTACGGGGGGTATAACCAAGAAGGAACCCCAATCATGAACTATGATGGATACGGGTACAATCTCGACTATGTGGCAGCTGTAGGATATGGTGGTCAAAACCAAGGGTTTTCTCAGCAAGGTCCTTATAATAACCAACCCTTTAGACCTACCTTCAATCCAAATTCTAGCCAAGGAAACTCCTCCCAGGGGTATAATTCCAACAATCAAGCAAATGGGAGTTTTCCTAGGCCGAATGGGAATAGGCCATACCCTCCAATGCCAAGACCCAACACCAACCTACCCTATCCATCTATACAGCCTCAACCAAACCCGCCTCCAACTAATGAATTCCTTTCCACCCAAGTGAACTCCCTTGCGCTGCAAAACCAAACCCTCTCACACATCAACCAAACTTTGATGAATCAAATGCAACAACTTCAGGCGCAACAGAAGTTGTTTGATTCACAGCTTGCGCAGATGGCTAGTCCACCCCCACCATTGCCATTTCCTTCTCACCCCCAACAAAACCCATCCCCCCAGATTCCACCACAAAACTCTCCTGACTCTAACCCTAAGCATCACACCTGTAAGGCGATCTTCCTAGGATCTGGAACCTCACATTCTTCTCCAGCTGTAGCCAGTGGAGAAGATTTAGGGGAAGATCCCTCGAAGGGTAGTGGTTTTCTGAGAGAAAATGAGCACAAGGAGAACAATGTCAAAATCAAGGGGTATGAGGGGAAGAAGAACGATGAAGATGAGAGATGGAGGGAGATACAGGAAAGGAGGAAACTCGAGCGTCAACATGCTCCGCCTCTACCTTTTCCTTACAAAAAGGTAGAGAAGCAACTTCAAGAAAAGTTTCTTACATTCCTAGAGCATATGTGGCAGCTTGAAATGAAAATACCATTCCTAGAGGCCATGGAGCAAATGCCGCAATATGCTACGTATCTGAAAACCCTCCTAAGGAACAAGAGAAAGCTAGAGGGCGAAGTGATTAGTTTGCCAGAGCAAGTAAGTGCCATCATTCAGGGCACGTGGGCAAAGAAAGAGAAAGCTAGAGGACCCTTTGTGCTCCCAGTCACCCTTGGAAAACTCAATTCTAAGGGAGCACTTGCTGACCTTGGGGCCTCCATTAGCCTAATGCTGATGTCCATCGCCAAGAAACTCACTTTCAACCTCAAGCCATCACAGAAAATAATCCAGTTGGCCGACCGTAGTATAAAAGTGCCATGTGGGGAGTTTGAGGACCTTCCAATCCAAGTTGGGAACATAGTAGTACCATGTGACTTTGTGGTGTTTGATATGGCTGAGGATCCTTATACTCCTCTCATCTTAGGGAGGGATGCTTTGAAAACTTTTGGTGCCCTGATCGACTGTGAATTAGAAACTATAACCGTCAGGGTAGCCCAAGAAAAGGTCGTGTTTGCCTTTTCTAAGTCTTCAATGGAACCCATGGTTGAGCGGATCTGTTCCTTTGGGGTGGTCGAGAAAGACGCTGCGAAAGAAGTCGAGAGGTGTAGTGCTTCTATTGCTCCAATAACAGTTGAGGTATTGGATGAGGAAGACGCGCAAAAATGTCTTATTTTTGGGGTTGCGAAGGGAATTGCTCCACCGATAGAGATGTGTTATAAATCTGAGGGAACTGACAAGCCAGCCCGTAAACGGAAAAGGGCTAGAAAAAGGAAAAAAAACTGATGGCTCCACCCTGGCTTGGGGGAGCCCCGCATTATAACCCACCTCTAGATGACCCTGGTTCTCCATTGCTTACTTTCGCCACTGCGGCTCGGTGGAGAGTTTTGACTCCCCACGCTGGAGGTGATGGTGATGCTAGGAGTGAATCCACTCCCACGGCAGGTATAATTTCTTTGTTTTCTTTTTCTGTATAAATTTGTGCCTAAATGTGTCGAACTTACCGACGTTAAACAAAAGTACTTACGGGAGATAACCCGGTGTTTGTTTTGTTTGTTTATTTATATAGCAACAGCTTCCATAATGCTGATCTTTCTCCCTTTTATTTCTTCTCTCCCAAGTGCCGGGACGGCTCTTGAGCTGGCTTGGGGGAGGATTCTTGTGTTTTCAAAACTTTGAAAGATTAGCATTATTGAAGCTATTACCTTGTTTTTTTATTTTATTTGCATGTCTAGGTGTGTTACGGTTAATGTGCTTGAGTTGTAAAAATGATATGCTAGCTCCTGACGTGTACATTATAGTGGTCTTATGCATACTCATGCTTTTCCTAGCCTTGTGCCTGTTTTGGGACCGAATAATTGATTGTTTTCCGCCTGACTTGGGGGATCTGGTCCTGCTTGGTTTGCGGCTTGGATGACTACCTTTTGAGGCACATTTCGACTAGCCTAGTGAGGATTGAGCCTTCTAGGACTCCATTATGAGTCCTATGTTATTAAGTGCTTGTTAGAGAGTCTAAGTATTATGTCTATTCTCCTCCAGCATAGTCTTCTTTTCTAAAGGCCAGGGATGATAACACGTTTGTAGTTACAGCTACATGGCCAAATTGCCTACCATGAATATTGATTGACTTTAGGGTAAGCCAATTTTGTGCCTTTACTTTTTCTTCGTAGCTACATCACCTAACTCCACATGAGCCAAATATTCCCTCTTCTTACCTAGAGGATAGTCAAGTGATTACAATGAAGTGGTGCCCGTTGTATTGTGGTGAAAGATTTTGGTTGGAAAAATCGTGGTCTTATGATATGACTCTTTACATTACTCTTAGTTTATTTCAGAAGCATTTTCTTGAAAACAAAAAGAAAAAAAAAAGAAAAAAAGAAAGAAAAAAGAAAAAGAAAAGAAAAAAAATAGAAAGCGAAAAATTCGAAAATAAAGTTGGTGTAATGAGTTCATTTATGCGTATCCAGAAAATTTTAGGAAGTGGCATGGTTTTCGGAAGTCATAGCCATCCTTGGTTTGATTACCTTGGATTGCTTACTATCCTCTATTTAAACTCCACATCTCCAAATTTTACCCTACCTTAATCCCAGCCCACATTGCAACCGTTTCCAAACCTGTTCGACTTGGCCTGATTAGCAAGTTCTGTGCTGGAAAGTAGATAGGATGCAATCCCTAAGATTTCTCCTTGATTGAGTGTTTAATTCCCGACTCATCTTAAGTCGGACGATTATGAGCGAAACACGTACCATATTAAACACACGAGCGTACTAGAAATTTCCCACATCTTTTGGGAAATAGCATGGGGAGCGTGGACTTGTGACCTCATTAGGTAGTGGGTGGCATGGCCTGTGTTGTAGCTTTTCCAGTGATCCCGAGTCTGTGGAAAACGTTGTTTATCTTGGTATTATGCTTTTTTGAGCCCATTGTACTTGCACACCCATGGCTAGGGAAGAGCCTTGCGCGTACACGGCTGGCATTGTCCTGTTTTCCGCTCACCTTGCTTTTCATGAGTTTTGCTCACGGTGCTGCCTTGCTAGTTCATTTGCTAGGGACTAGCAAAGGTTTGGCTTGGGGGAAGTTGATGTGCTCATTTTAGAGCACGTATACAACCTCATTTTAGTGTCGAGTTTTGTGCTTTTATATTTGTTTTATGCACGTTACATTCAATTTTACCTTGATCTTGTCCTCGAGCTGTTTTTAGGTCATTTCAGGTGATCTCGATGATTTCGAGGTAAAATGAGACATGTTCGAGGCTTTGACACTTCTATCAAGAGTTTGAATGCGTGTATCATAGCTTGGGCATGTGTTCCAAGTCACTCTCGAAGATTCCATAAACTCTAGAAGCCACTAGGCACTTCAAAGGAACTGTTCAGCAAGGTTTAGGTTCTGATTCAACCGAATCTGACATCCATTCGGTCGAATGGAAGACAGGGATTCAAGTACATAAATCAAGCTCTCGGGAATAGCCGAATGAAGACTCATTCGGCCGAATCAAGACCCATTCGGCCGAATGGTTCCACTCATTCGGCCGAATGGTGGACAGATCGCAAAATCATCAAGCTTCTGTTTTGGGCGAATGTCAACACCATTCGGCCGAATGGCCACCCATTCGGTCGAATCCACTATTCATTCGGCCGAATGGCCTTCTTTCCCGCATATTTTGGTTCTTTCTTTAGTCGGCGCTCGAGGATTTTTCCTAGGGTTTTACTCCTTTTGCCCCTAGGGTATAAATACCCTCTTTCTCTGTACATAACCTTATGCCTACTTTGAGAGCTTTTGTGCCTCAACCTAGAACATCACTTTAAAGCTTTTCATTTCTTTTATGCATTAGTTTAGATTTACAGCTTTCGCTGTTCTCGTTTTCAAGCTTTGTATTTCGGATTCGGTTCCTATTTCGTTCATACAATTTCGTTTATGCAAGGTATTATTTCTTTTCTGTTTTAGTTCTTTTAATGCTTTCAAGTACTGTTTTTCTTGATTTCATTCCTCTAGCAATAATCGTTGTTTCGTTTACAGTTTTAATAGAGTAGTCGTTGGTTCAGTTATAGTTCTTAGTTTTCGTTCTCTTGTTCATTTCCGTTCAGTCTATTCATGTTTTTAATCATGTCTTTTATTATTACTATGTGTGAGTAGTCTTCTTAGGGGTTTGATTAGTGAAACCCTAGGTTGGCTCGTTCTTCATGCGTAGAGTTAGGATTTGAGATTGTTAACAGTTGATTGATTGATATTCGATACGAATTTTGTCCTGCCACTCCTTTGGAGACATAGGGCGATTATAGGTTGTTCGTGTGATTTATAGGGTCACAAACTTCCTCTCGTCATCTTGAGTGTCATGATTTATTGTTGACTGATTTCTCCTAATTTAGCGTATTGATAGTTTGATTGTCCTTCCTAGGGTGGAACTAATCTATCCCCGTTTTCTCTTCATAACATAATATCGTTTTAGTTCTTGCTTTGTTTTTCTGTTATTAGTATAATTTTATCAAATCCCATTTAAATCCTTTACATCAAGTCTATAAGCTATCGCCCCTTGTCCTTGTGGTTCGATCCCCGACTTACCACTACACTAGTTGTAGTAGTATTAGGGTGTTTATAAATTTAGTTTGCATAACTATTCTTTTAGTTAAACGACCTAAAAGAATGGTTATCACGCAGGCATGAAATAAATAGGGATCATACCAAAAGAAGTTCCCGACTTTACCAAAGAAAGCCTTTTTCATAGCCCTTGATTCAAACTCTGGAAGTTCTCCACAAGCCAAATAATTCGCAATATCTGTGAACCAAGGGGCTTTCCCAACTACTATTGCTGCCATTAGGGTTTCTTTGACCATTTTGTCTTGGATAGGTAGGGCGTCATTATTAAGCTTGGGTAACCTAGACTAATGGTCAGCTACCACATTTTCGCTACCCTTCCTATAATTTTTAACTCAAAATCAAACTCCTGTAATAGGAGCACCCAACGGATCAACCTCGGCTTTGCATCTCTCTTTGTCATTAAAAACTTCAGAGCCGAGTGATTAGTGAAAACTACAACTTTTGAACAAATAAGATATTGGCGAAGTCTCTCAAAAGCATAGACTACCACCAGCATTTTCTTTTCAGTTATAGAATAGTTACATTGTGTAGGATCCAGTGTTTTACTGATATAGCATATAATGTGGTGCTTTCCTTCCTTTTTCTGCCAAAGGACAGCACCAACAGAAATATCACTCGCATCGCCCATCAATTCAAATGGCAAACTCTAATTAGGAGCTTACACAATAGGGGCAGATATCCGAGCTTCTTTTAGCCTATTAAAGGCATTCAAGCATCTCGCATCAAAGTGAAAATCGACATCTTTCTAAAGCAATTCATTCAAGGGTTTTGCTAGAGGCGAAAATCCTAAGATGAGACGCCTATAGAATCCTGCATGTCCAAGAAATGATCGTACTCATGTAACTGAGGTAGGTACAGGAAGATTCCTTATCACATCAATTTTGGCAGGATCTACCTCTATGCCTTTGAAAGACACTTTGTGGCCTAGGACGATGCCTTCTTGAACTAAAAAGTGACATTTCTCCCAATTTAGTACAAGATTCATTTCTTGACACCTTAATAAGACTTTCTCAAGATGTGTCAAGCAAGTGTCAAAAGAAGACCCTCCAACAGAGAAATCATCCATGAACACTTTCCTGAAGTCCTCTAATATATCAGCAAATATAGCCGACATGCACCTCTGGAATGTAGATGGAGCATTGCATAAACTGAAGGGCATTCTCCTATAGGAAAAAGTCCCGAAAGGACAAGTGAATGTTGTTTTCTGTTGGTCCTCGGGGTGGATTGGGATTTGAAAGAAACCCAAGTAACCATCCAGAAAACAATAGTACCTGTGCCTGGCCAGTCTTTCAAGCATCTCGTCGATGAAGGGTAAGGGAAAGTGATCCTTTCTTGTAGCCTTATTGAGTTTGCGATAGGCAATGCAAACTCGCCATCCTATGGGGGCTCTTGTTGGGATCATCTCTCCTCTGTCGTTCTCGACAATGGTCATTCCTCCCTTTTTAGGAACAATATGAACTGGGCTAACCCATCTACTATCTAAAATTGAGTAGATGATGCCGGCCTTGAGGAGTTTAAGGATTTCATCCTTAAATAACTCTTTCATGTTTGGATTCAGCCTTCTTTGTGGCTCAATGGAAGAAAAATGTTCATCGTTAAGATGAATCCGGTGCATAACAAGGGATGGACTAATCCCTTTTAAATCACCTAGTGAATACCCGATGACATCTCGATATTTCCTCAATAAAACAAGTAGTTTTTCCAACGAATTGTCATCGAGTTCATAATTCACTATGACAGGACTGCCTTCATCATCGTCAAGATAGGCATATTTCAAGCTAGGAGGTAAAGGTTTCAAAGTTACTTGGGGGAAGGCTTAGGACTTTCCTCCCTATGCATAATACCTTCCTCAACCTCGCAAAGTTGTTCATACTCTTCTTTGCTCATCCCATAATCCAGGGCCTCATCTAATTGGGCCTCCAAATTCTCATCTATTGTAGAGGTTTCCTCATCATCCACATGATACCCAACCACTATTTCCCTAGCCCCATAACAATCCTCACTCTCTCTATCGCCTACTTCAAGGCGAAAGACTTTCTCAACCATAGGCTTCTTTAAAAGGGGAGAGATTTTGAAGACTACCTTTACTTGGGCTACTTCTACCGTTATGGTATCATCATGGAAATTAATGACTGCCCGAAGTGTTTTCAGAACGGCTCTGCCCAAGATAAGTGGAGTATAAGGGTCGTCTTCCATTTCCATTACTACAAAATCACAAGGGACCACTAGTTCTCCTACCTGAATAGGTATGTTGTCAAGCTCTTCACATGGCACTTTAATGCTCCTATCAGCCAGTTGGATTGTTTTCCTTGAAGATCTAAGGTCAAAGGGGAGCTTTTTGGCGATCGATAGAGGCATAAGACTAATCAAAGCTCCTAGATTGGCATGTGCCCGTTTAGGATCAAGGTTTCCCAACTTTACAGGGAGGTTATAAGGACCCAGATCTCACTCCTTCATAGGCATTTTCCCTTGCAGTATGGAGCTAACCTGATGAGGGAGACTAATTACCTCTTCCTCAAGCTTTTTCTTGTTTGACAATAAGTCTTTTAAGAACTTAGCATACTTTGGCATTTGTGCCATAGCATCGAGGAATGGGATTTTCATCTTCATCTTCTGAAGATGTTCAAGAAACTTCTTGAACTTATCAGCAAGTTGCTTCTCAACTTTCCTATAGGGAAAAGGAAGTGGGGGTGCATATAACTGTTCTAACCTATTTCTCTCCTCAGTCCTTTTCCTCCTCTCCTCCTCACTATCTAGTAGCTTCTCACTCCCTGAC
Source organism: Dysphania ambrosioides (assembly GCA_026401315.1). Lineage (NCBI taxonomy): Eukaryota > Viridiplantae > Streptophyta > Magnoliopsida > Caryophyllales > Amaranthaceae > Dysphania > Dysphania ambrosioides. Next base: position 8,350,884 of record CM048662.1, read on the forward strand.
TTAACATTGACGTCCTCCCTACCTCTTTCATTCTTAACCTCTGACCCCTTACCTTGTTCTCCTCTTTTAGATCCTTATGCACTCTCGTCTCATCACTCACCCATACCAATGGTGAATCAACCGGATATGAAGGACCATTATACTGTGTCCCTAATCTCAGGTGGATAGCCTTAGCAGTGTGTTGGTTTGGGTTTGGTGTTGAGGTGGAGATTGTATAGAGGGGTTAGGTTGAGGTTGAGATGGGAATAGCGGTGGTACAGGAGGATTAGCCATTTAGGCCAGTTAAGTTTCAAACAACTTTTGCTGAGCTTGAAGTTGTTGCATTTGTTGGATGAGAGTCTGATTAATCTGAGTTAGACTCTGATTCTGCTGAGTAAGAGTTATTACTTGGGAGGCTAAATGGTCATTGGTTGATGTATGACCATGTTGTGGTTGAGAAGCCACATGATGAGGTTGGCTAGGCGGAAAAGGTAGCTTTGAACCATTTCTAGGTCCTTGGTTAAACCCTAGGGGTTTATATACATTAGGCCTAGGTACATTCCCATTAGTCTGGTTCCCCTGGAAACCTTAGTTGTTAAACCCACCTTGACCATTTATGTTATATCCCGAGTGGAAGTTTCCCTAGTTTTGGTTTGGGTTAAAGGGAGGTTTATACGGTTGGTTTGGGAAAGGTTGTTGTCCATACCCTGGCCCTTGTCCCTGTCCACCATAGTTAAGAGCTGCTACATGATCAGGGTTATACCCATAACCATCATAGTTCATCACCTGCGGTTCTAGGTTATACCCTCCATAGTGAACTGCAGCTACATGCTCGGAGTGCGAACCACCACAATAAGATGTATCATGGTTGGTACCCCCACATATGGCACATGCAAAGTGCTTTTCACGCAGTGGAGGGGTGTTCGAACTACCGGCTAGGCTTAGCTTGGACAACTTTTTATCAATAACAGCTTCTATTTTGGCGCAATTGTTGTCCAAGTTAGTTGTGTCTATCATCCCTCTAGGTAATCCTTGACTCCTTGTTTCTTCCCTAGGTACTATTCTTAGCGACTTCCTCTATTTTGGCTTTTACTTGGGTGCAAGGAATTTTGGATAGTTGGCCACCTACAACTGAGTCTAGGAGTGCTTTGGTGGAGTCATTAAGACCATCGTAAAAGAATGTGTTGAGATGGTTTTCCCTGTACTCATGGTAGGGGCATGCTCTAATCATTCTTTTAAACCTACTCTAGGTAACACTAAGGTTCTCATCATCCTCTTGGGTGAATGACGCAGTTTTCCTACGCCAATCCTGTGTTCGAACCGTAGGATAGAACCTTTTTAGAAATGCGGTTTTTAGTTGAGCCCAATTAACAATTGAATTGGGTTCTAAGCATTTGTACCAATCCTTGGCATCTCCCGCTAGACTTAGATAGAATAGGTGCATTCGCACATAATCAGGGCTATTAGGACAAGGAGGGATAAGTCCACAAATATCTGAGAATGCCTCTAGGTGTTGAAGAGGACATTCATTTCTTAAGCCACTAAATGGTGTTTCCTTAACCATTCTTGTGAACTGAGGGTGTATTTGGTAAGGTGCAGTGGCTACTGGAAGTACTACACCCCTTTGGAACTCTTGTGAGCCAGAAGTTCCGAATTGACCAAACAATTGATGTTCGTCGGCTATTATGGATATGGATGGGTTTTGGACAGATTGTGAGGTGTGCTTGAAGGGCGTTGTCTACTCACACGTTGGATTTTAGGATTTAAGGGTGTAATTGGCTGGTTTGACCTACGCGTGCTATGGGGCATGCAAACACCTAAGTCAAAGACAACCACACACACAAAGAAAAGCAAAAACAAAAATGAAATGAAATAAAGTTATGCTAAGAACAGAAAAGTCTAAATATTAGGCCTTGTCCCTAGCAATGGCGCCATTTTGATAACCCGTATTTTAGGTCGTTAACTAAAAGACAAGTTATGCAAACAAATTTATTACAACCTACGAACTATACGAGTATAGTGGAGTAGGGGGTCGAACAACGAAGACAAGGTATATCAAGACTTTAACTCTTAACACAACCGGACTATTTGGATTTAGAAAATCAACTAAACTAACAACGAGAATGCAGATCACGATGAATTAAACGGTAAGTCAAATAGAGAAAAACGGAGCCAAGATTGGATTCACCCTAGGAATGAAGCTTTAGAAACCGAACATGATAGGTTAGAGAAAATCTGATAATAACTACCATGGACATCCAAAAATATGAGAGGAAGTTGGTGATCTCACAAATCACAACGAATGACCTATAATCGCCCTATGTCTCCAAAGGAGTGGCAGGACAAGATTCCCATCGGATTCCGAAACTATTTATTATCATCGTTTCTACAACCTTAAGCAATAAATATCATAGCTTTCCTAGGGTTTCACCAATCAAAACCCCTAAAGGAATTACTCACACATATTCATGCTTAAAAACATAAAGATATTCAACGATTCAAAAGAAACAAACATGGAATGAAATCACGAGAATGAAAACAAAATCAGAAATTATGCTAATAACCGACAAATATAGAACTAGGCATGCAATGAAGTAAAGCAATTAATCAAGAGAAAAGGAAGAGATTAAACTCACAAAAGCTTCAATTTGATATCCACGAACAGAATTCGAACTACAAAGCGTTGAGGAAACTAAAAACCGAAAGCTAAAACTAAAAAATTTGGAGGCTAAAGAAATCTAAAAGTGTATAAAAGTATAAAACCTAGCGCCCCCTTCCTCACATCAGAGGAAGGGGTATTTATAACAAAATAAGAAAAACCTACGAAAACCCTAAAATGCATATGTGCCAGCCCTAAAAAGAAGTAGTTGATCCGGAGAAAAACACTGTCATTCGCTTGAATTAAAGTCCCATTCGGTCGAATATAGTACCATTTGCCAGAATACACATACATTCGCCTATTCCAGATGCTCCGAAGAATCGATCTTTGTCTAGCATTCGCCCGAATGAGGATGTTGATTCGGACGAATGGAAGCTCATTCGCCCTAATGAGTTCCATTCGGAATTCCTAGTGGCAAGGGTCAAATACTATGGTTTGTCACTCATTCGACCGAATCTGTCTCACATTAGGTCAAATATGCAACCATTCGGTCCAATGTGTCTCAGATTTGGTCGAATTTGAGACCCTGCATTCCTCTTTTCACTTCTTTCCTATTATGCACTCGATGGGATCTTCATGAGTGACTTGGAACATTTGCCCAAGCTATGATACGCGTGTCAAAGGCTCGAATGCATCACATTTCACCTTAAAATCATCAAAAGTACCTGAAATAGACTAAGACAACTCGAAAACAAGATCAAGGTAAAATCAAACATAATATGCATAAAACCAATACAAAACTACGAGACTTGACACTAAAATGAGGTAATAAACGTGCTCTAAAACGAGCACATCATCTACCTAAAACCGATCCCATTTGACATGTATGGACTCATATTGTCCAATTCGAAGTGATTACATCATTTTCGACCCAAAACTTCTATCGTATGACGGAGTTTGACTCAAATTGACTTATTTCAAGTGTTTATGACATGTTCAAGGGTAAATACGTCGTTTCCTACCTAAAACCGATCCAATTTGACCAATATTGACTCCTATCGTCCTATTCAAATTGTATAAGTCATTTTATACCTAAAACCTCTCCCGTTTGACAGACTTTGACTAAAATCGATTTATTTCAAACGTTTATGATATGTAAGAGGGTAAATACGTCATTTTTTACCCAAACCGGATCCCATTTGACCAATATTGACTCATATCGTTCTATTCGAAGTGTATAGGTCATTTTATACCCGAAACCTCTCTCGTTTGAATTAGTTTGATTCAAATCATTTTATTTCAAGTGTTTATGACATGTGAAAGGATAAATACGTCATTTTCTACCCAAAACCGATCCCAATTGATCAATATTGACTAATTTCGTCCTATTGGAAGTGTTTAGGTCATTTTATATATAAAACCTCTTCCGTTTTTCCGAGTTTGAATCAAATCAATTTATGTCAAGTGTTTATGACATGTTCAAGGGTAAATATGTCATTCTCTACCTAAAGAAAATCCCATTGAACTATATTGACTGATATCGTCCTATTCGAAGTGTTTCGGTCATTTTATACAAAAACCCCTCCCGTTTAACCGAGTTTGACTCAAATCAATGTATTTCAAGTGTTTATGTCAAGTTCGAGGGTAAATACGTCATTTTATACTTAAAATTGATCCCATTTGACCTATATAGACTCATATCGTCCTATTCGAAGTATTTCGGTCATTTTGTACCCAAAACCTCTCTCGTTTGAATGATTTTGACTCAAATCGATGTGTTTTAAGTGTTTATGACATATATAACTATAAAAAAGTCATTTTCTACCCAAAACCAGTCCTAATTGCCAATATATCACTTATATTGCCCATATCGAAGTGTTTATGTCATTTCATACCCGAAACCTCACTCATTTGAAAGAGTTTGACACAAATTGATGTATTTCAAGTGTTTATGACATGTTCATTGGTAAATAAGTCATTTTCTACCCAAAACCAATCCCATTTGACCTATATTAACTCATATCAACCTATTCAAAGTGTTTAAGTTATTTTATGCACAAAACCTCTCCCGTTTGAACTAGTTTGACTCATATCGATGTATATCAATGTTTATGACATGGTCATGTGTGAATACGTCATTTTCTTCCTAAAACCGATCCCATTTGACATGTATTGACTCATATCGTCCTACTCGAGGTGATTAGGTCATTTTCTACCCAAAACCTCTACCGTATGACCGAGTTTGGCTCAAATCGACGTATTTCAAGTGTTTATGACATGTTCAAGGATAAATACGTCATTTTCTACCTAAAACAGCTCTCATTTCACCAATATTGACACATATCGTCCAATTTGAAGAGTATACGTCATTTTATACCCATAACCTCTCTCATTTGACCGAGTTTGACTCAAATCGATGTATTTGAAGTGTTTATAACATGTTCAAGGGTAAATACATTATTTTCGACCCAAAACCAATCCCATTTGACCTATATTAACTCATATAGTCCCCTTCGAAGTTTATAGGTCATATTATACCCAAAACCTCTCCCGTTTGATTGAGTTTGACTCAAATCATTTTATTTCAAGTGTTTATGACATGTTCAAGGGTAAAAACATCATTTTCTACCCAAAACCGATCCCATTTGATCAATATTGACTCATATCGTCCTACTGGAAGTGTTTAGGTCAATTTATATTCAAAACCTCTACCGTTTGACCGAGTTTGACTCAAACTGATGTATTTTAAGTGTTTATGACATGTTTAAGGGTAAATACGTCATTTTCTACCCAAAACCAATCACATTCGACCAATATTGACTCATATCGCCGTATTCAAAGTATTTAGGTCATTTTATACACAAAACCTCTTCCCTTTGACCGAGTTTCACTCAAATCGATTTATATCAAGTGTTTATGACATGTTCAAGGATAAATACGTCATTTTCTACCAAAAAAAATCCCATTGAATTATATTGACTCATATCGTCCTATTCGAAGTGTTTTGGTCATTTTATACACAAAACCTCTCCCGTTTAATCGAGTTAGACTCAAATTCATGTATTTTTAGTGTTTATGTCATGTTTGAGGGTAAATACGTCATTTTATACTTAAAACCGATCCCTTTTGACCTATATAGACTCATATAGTCCTATTTGAAGTCTTTAGGTCATTTTCCACCCAAAACCTATCCACATGACCGAGTTTGACTCAAATCAACGTATTTCAAGTGTTTTTGACATGTTTAAGGGTAAATACGTCATTATCTACCTAAAACTGATCCTATTTAACCAATATTGACTCATATTGTCCAGTTTAAAGAGTATAGTTCATTATATACCCAAAACCTCTCCCATTTGACCGAGTTTGACTCAAACCGATGTATTCGAAGTGTTTATAACATGTTCAAGGGTAACTACATTAATTTCGACTCAAAACCGATCCCATTTGATCTATATTAACTCATGTCATCCTCTTATAGGTCATTTTATACCCAAAACCTCTCCTGTTTGATTGAGTTTGACTCAAATCATTTTATTTCAAGTGTTTATGACATGTGAGAGGATAAATACGTCATTTTCTAGCCAAAACAGATCTCATTTGATCAATATTGACTCATATCGTCCTATTGGAAGTGGTTAGGTCATTTTATACATAAAATCTCTACCGTTTGACCGAGTTCAAACCAATTAATTTAATTGTTTATTACATGTTCAAGGATAAATACAACATTTTCTACCCAAAACGAATCTCATTTGACCTATATTGACACATATCATCCTTCTCGAAATATTTAGGTCATTTTATACACAAAACCTCTTCCGTTTGACTGAGTTTCACTCAAACCGATTTTCATCAAGTGTTTATGAGACATGTTCAAGGGTAAATATGTCATTTTCTACCAAAAGAAGATCCCATTTGACCTATATTAACTCATATCACCCCCTTCGAAGTGTATAGGTCATTTTATACTCAAAATCTCTCCCGTTTGATTGAGTTTGACTCAAATCATTTTATTTCAAGTGTTTATAACATGTTCAAGGTAAAAACGTCATTTTCTACCCAAAACCAATCCTATTTGATCAATATTGACTCATATCATTCCATTGGAAGTGTTTAGGTTAATTCATACCCAAAACCTCTACCGTTTAACCGAGTTTGACTCAAATCGATGTATTAAAATTGTTTATTACACGTTCAAGGGTAAATTCGTTATTTTCTATCCAAAACCAATACCATTCGACCTTTACTAACTCCTATTGTCCTATTCGAAGTTTTTAGGTCATTTTACACACAAAACCTCTCTCGTTTGAACTAGTTTAACTCAAATGGATGTATATCAAATGTCTATGACATGTTCAAGGGTAAATACGTCATTTTCTACCTAAAACTGATCCCATTTAACATGTATTGACTCATATCATCCTATTCGAGGTGATAAGGTCATTTTCTACCCGAAACCTCTACCACATGACCGAGTTTGACTCAAATCGATGTATTTCTAGTGTTTATAACATGTTCATGGGTAAATACATCTTTTTCTACCTAAAACGAATCCCATTTAACATGTATTGACTCATATTGTCCTATTTGAATTGTTTAGGTCATTTTCAACCCAAAACCTCTACCGTGTGACCGAGTTTGACTCAAATCGACGTATTTCAAGTGTTTATGACATGTTAAAGGGTAAATACGTCATTTTCTACCTAAAACTGCTCCCATTTAACCAATATTGACTCATATTGTCCAATTTCAAGAGTATAGGTCATTTTATACCCATAACCTCTCTCGTTTGACCAAGTTTGACTTAAATTGATGTATTCGAAGTGTTTATAACATGTTCGAGGGTATATACGTCATTTTCGACCCAAAACCGATCCCATTTGACCTATATTGACTCATATCGTCCTCTTCGAAGTGTATAGGTCAAGTTTTACCCAAAAGCTCTCCCGTTTGATTGAGTTTGAGTCAAATCATTTTATTTCAAGTGTTTATGACATGTGAGAGGATAAATACGTCATTTTCTACCCAAAACCGATCTCATTTGATCAATATTGACACATATCGTCCTATATGAAGTGTTTAAGTCATTTTATACCCAAAACCTCTTCCGCTTGACCGAGTTTGACTCAAACCAATGTATTTTAAGTGTTTATTACATATTCTAGGGTATATACATCATTTTCCACCCAAAACCAATCTCATTCCACCTATATTGACTCATATCACCGTATTCGAAGTATTTAGGTCATTTTTTACACAAAAGCTCTTCCGTTTGACCGAGTTTGACTCAAATCAATATATATAAAGTGTTTATGACATGTTTAAGGGTTACTCCATCATTTTCAACCTAAAGAAGTTCCCATTGAACTATATTGACTCAAATCGTCCTATTCGAAGTGTTTCATTTTATACACAAAACCTCTCCCGTTCAACCGAGTTTGACTCAAATCGATGTATTTCAAGTGTTTATATCATGTTCTAGGGTAAATACGTTATTTTATACTTAAAATCGATCCCATTTGACCTAAATTGATTCATATCTTCCTATTTGAAGTATTTAGGACATTTTGTACCCAAAACCTCTCCCGTTTGAATGAGTTTGACTCAAATCGATGTATATTCAAGTGTTTATGACATATGTAAGGGTAGAAAAGTCATTTTCTACCCAAAACCGATCCAAATTGACCAATATATTACTCATATCGTCCATATCAAAGTGTTTAGGTCATTTTATACCCCAAATCTCTCTCATTTGACTGAGTTTGACACAAATCGATGTATTTCAAGTGTTTATGACATGTTCAAGGGTAAATACATCATTTTCTACCCCAAACCAATCGCATTTGACATGTAATTACTCATATTGTCCTATTCGAGGTGATTAGGTAATTTTCTACCCAAGACCACTACTGTAATGACGAAGTTTGACTCAAATTGACATATTTCAAGTGTTTATGACATGTTCAAGGGTAAATATGTCATTTTCTATATAAAACCGCTCCGATTTGACTAATATTGACTCATATAGTCCTATTCAAAGTGTATAAGTCATTTTATACCCAAAACCTCTCTTGTTTGACAGACTTTGACTAAAATTGATTTATTTCAAGTGTTTATAATATGTGAGAGGGTAAATACATCATTTTCTACCTAAAACCGATCCCATTTGACCTATATTCACTCATATCTTCCTATTCGAAGTGTTTAAGTCATTTTCTTCCCAAAAACATACCGTATTACCGAATTTGACTCAAATCGATGTATTTCACGTGTTTGTGACATGTTCAAGGGAAAATACGTCATTTTCAACCTATAACCGATACCATTTTACTAATGTTGACTATATCTCCCTATTCAAAGTGTTTAGGTCGTGCTCTACCCAAAACCTATACCGTATGGTCGAGTTTGCCTAAAATTGACGTATTTCAAGTGTTTAAGACATGTTCAAGGGTAAATATGTCATTTTCTACCTAAAATTGATCCGATTTGACCTATATTGAGTCATATCGTCGTATTCGAAGTGGTTAGGTAATTTTCTACCCAAAATCTCTACCGTATGACGGAGTTTGCATAAACTCAATGTATTTCAAGTGTTTATGAAATATTTGAGGGTAAATACGTCATTTTCTAACAAAAACCGATCCCATTTTACCAATATTGAATCATATCGTTCTTTTCGAATTGTTTAGGTTATTTTTTCCCCAAAACCTCTATCATTTAACCGAGTTTGACTCAAATCAATGTCTTTCAATGGTTTATGACATGTTCAAGGGTAAATACATTATTTTTACCCAAAACTAATCCCATTTGACCTATATTGACTCATATCGTCCTATTTGAAGTGTTTAGGTTATTTTATACACAAAACCTCTCCCGTTTGAATTTCTTTGACTCAAATCGATATATATCAAGTGTTTATGACATGTTCAAGGATAAATACGTTATTTTCTACCTAAAACCGATCCCATTTGACATGTATTGACTCATATCATCCTATTCGAGGTGATTAGGTAATTTTCTACCCAAAACCTCTACCGTATGACCAAGTTTGACCCAAATCGACGTATTTGAAGTGTTTATGACATGTTCAAGGGTAAATATGTCGTATAACCGTATAACCTCTACCGTATAACCGATCCAATTTGACCAATATTGACACATATAGTCCTATTCAAAGTGTATAGGTCATTTTATACCCAAACCTCTCCTGTATGATCGAGTTAGACTCAAATTGATGTATTTAAAGTGTTTATGACATGTTCTAGGTTAAATACATCATTTTCTACCCAAACCGGATCCCATTTGGCCAATATTGGCTCATATCCTCCTATTCAAAGTGGTTAGGTAATTTTCTACTCAAAATCTCTACCGTTTGACCGAGTTTGCCTAAAATCGACGAATTTAAAATGTTTAAGAAATGTTCAAGGGTAAATACATCATTTTCTACAAAAATCAATCCCATTTTAGAAATATTGACTCATATCGTCCTTTTCGAATTGTTTAGGTTATTTTATACCCAAAACCTCTACCGTTTAACCGAGTTTGAGTCAAATCAATGTATTTCAATGGTTTATGACAAGATTAAGGGTAAATACGTCATTTTCTACTTAAAACTGATCCCATTTAACCTATATTGACTCTATTCATCCAATTCGAAGTGTTTAGGTAATTTTATACACAAAACCTCTCCCGTTTGACCGAGTTTGACTCAAATCGATGTATATCAAGTGTTTATGACATGTTCAAGGGTAAATACATCATTTTCTACCTAAAACTGATCCCACTTGACCTATATTGACCCATATTGTCCTATTCGAAGTGTATATGTCATTTTATACATAAAACTTCTCCTATTTGACTGAGTTTGACTCAAAATTGATTTATTTCAAGTGGCTATGACATGTGAGAGGGTAAATACGTCATTTTCCAGCCAAACCTTATCCTTTTTGACTAATATTTACTCATATCGTTCTATACGAATTGTTAGGTCATCTTATACCCAAAACCTCTCCTATTTAACCGAGTTGACTCAAATCGATGTATTTCAATTTTTTATGACTTGTTCAAGGGTAAATCCGTCATTTTATACTCAAAACCGATCTCATTTGACCTATATTGACTCATATCGTCCTTTTCGAAGTGTTTAGGTCATTTTATCCCCAAAATCCTCTCTCGTTTGACTTAGTTTGACTCAAATCAATGTATTTCAAGTGTTTAGGATATGTTCAAGGGTAAATACGTTATTTTCTACCCAAAGCCGATACCATTTGACCTATATTAACTCAAATCGTCCTATTCAAAGTGTTTAGGTCATTTTATACCCAAAACCTCTCCCGTTTCACTGAGTTTGACTCAAATTGATGTATTTCAAGTGTTTATGTAATGTTCGAGGGTAAATACATCATTTTCTACCCAAAACCGATCTCATTTGACATATATTGACTCCTATCATCCTATTCGAAGTGTTGAGGTCATTTTATACCCAAAGCCTTCCCGTTTGACCAAGTTTGACTCAAATTGATGTATTCCAATTGTTAATGACATGTTCAAGGATAAATACGTGATTTTCTATCTAAAATCAATCCCATTTGACCTATATTGACTCATATCATCCTAATCAAAGTAGTTTGGTCATTATCTACCTAAAACCTCTTCTGTTTGAACGAGTATGACTCAAATTGATGTATTGCAAGTGTTTATGACATGGTCAAGGGTAAATACGTTATTTTCTACCCAAAACCGATCCCATTTGACATAAAATTACTCTTATCATCCTATTCGAAGTGTTTAGGTCATTTATACCCAAAACCTTTCCTGTTTTATCAAGTTTGACTGAAATTGATGTATTTCAAGTGTTTATGACATGTGTAAGGGTAAATACGTCATTTTCTACCCAAAATCGATCTCATTTAACCTAAAGGGTGTAAGATTGGGATAATATAAAACTAAATAAAAACTAAGAGAAATTTAAACAAAATACTTAACCGAAATACTTAAAAGAACTTAAAGAAATTCAAAACTTAAGACGTAGTAATATACAAACTGTTATAAAAAAAACTTTTAAAATACTTACAAAGATTTGAGCACTGCTCAAGGTAGGGAATACTTTTCTTACAGAGCTTTAATTGAGAACTAGAACTAAGGCTGATAAGCCAAGCCTGCCTCTCAATGGAGATGGGAGAAGGCTATTTATAGAAGGGAAAAGGAACTATTACAAAAATAACTTTGAACAATCTGCTGCCAAGTGTGCGGTAGATCTTCTGCCGACACTTATGCTTTTGCTTTTTGATAATTACTATGCTGCTTTTGAATTTTCTGCTTTTGCTTTTTGAAATATTCTGCCGACACTATTCATTGCTTGAATTTCTGGTGTGGTGTTGTCTTGTCATTCTAGCTGCAGTTTTGAATTAATACTCATCTTCATCTTCATCTATTTCACTTTCGTCTTCTACTGGAATTGTACGAATTATTGAATCATCTTGAAGTTTGTAGGAAATTCGGGCCAGCTCCTTATCAACAGTGATTTCAATAAGTGAATTTTCTCGGACTGGTCGTTCGATAGAATACCTAATAGCACCAAGGAGAACTAATTCCTTAAACTCATCATGTGACTGGGAAGTAGACCATCGACATTTTCCCGGATGAATTTGACATCCACAGTTTGGACATCGGCTAAAATGCCTTGACCTTCATTTGATAGCGCTTTTTGATAATCCTTGAAAGGGTGGTTGTTGTTCATTGCGACGTCATTGTTTTCTAACCTCATTGCAACGCGAGAAGATTTCACGCCTGAGATCTGAGGGAAGCTCAGGTTTAGCGAAGTAAAGGGTACATAAAAGATTAAAACAAAAGGAGTGCATAATTACAATAAGTCTTCTTGTTTTGGCTGTAGACTTTTCATTCGCGGCCAAACGTATAAATAGAGAAAATAATATTTTTCATATTTTTCGTATTTTCTTTTCTCTCTCTTTTTTATTTTTTTTTATTTTTTTATTTTTTTTATCCCTCGAAAGGATATTGAGAGCAAGGACCATTGAATGGGTCAAAAGCTGTTTCAGAGCCTGAGCAATTAGACTCTTCGTCATCAGAGGATTTTGAACTAGTTGAACCTTTGATGATCCTTCTGGCAAAGTCTGGATCTGAACAAAGCTTTTCTAGTGCTTCTTTTTGAATAGGAGTCAGGGTTTTGTAAGAGGAAGAAGTTTTTTCTCTTCTTCGTGAGGAAGAAGAGGCTCTGATACCAAAGGGTGACAATATGCTTTTTTCTATTCCAAAAGCCTGAAGGAGGAAGGCTCTTGACCAGGCCATTTTGTAATCAAAATATGAGTAGGTTTGAGGAAAAAAAGGTTTTTGAAAGTGATTTTTCAACATAGGGACTTAACCATTCGGATTGGTTAACAATCCTTTTGATGATACATTTTGAATAGATAATATTTCCGGTCGGGGATTTAACATGTTGAATTTCACAGGAATTTGAATAAATTAATATGAATTCATAAAATCTTGGAGTTTTTGCGGGGTTTTCAGAAAACCATTCACATCCTTCTGGGAAAGATCGCCTATTGAAGGCTTTTATGGTATCTGGGTTTTGTGGGGAAGAGAATTTTGTAAGGCAAATGGCTTCATTGGCTTCTTTGGTGAAATAAGCTGATTTTGGGTTTTTTGAGTCTGTTTTTGAAGGGGTTGCATTTGTAGGCGGGTTTTGAATAATTTGAGAATAGGATAGTGCTGGAAAGTTTTGTAAACTAGCAAATTGGTTTGTAGTTGTAAATATTTTTGAATCTGAAGATAAATCTTTTGGAGGTTTCATCTCATAATCATCTGCTGACTAAAACCCTTTGAGTTTGTCAGATTTCTTCTTATGAGACATTTTGATGTCCTTGTAAGAATTCTCTGGTAAGAAAATCAGGAAGAGAATTATTTTCGCCTTTGATGTGCTATATTTGAAAATCAAATATAGATAAAATAGCTTGCCATCGGGCAAAAATTTGTTTTGAAATAATATTTTTGACATCTTTTTCCAAAACTTCTTTAGCAGATTTGCAATCAATGCGAATAAGAAATTTTTTATTGTATAAATCGCTTTGAAATTTTGAAACACATAAAACAATTGATAGAACTTCTTTTTTAATAGTAGAATAATTCTTTTGAGGACCTAACCAGACTCCGGAATGGAACCATACTAGTTGTTCTAGACCATCTACCTTTTGTTTGAGTATGCCACCATAGCCTACGTCTGAAGCATCTATTTCAACTATCATGTATGCAGATGGATTAGGTATGCAAAGACAGGGTAATGATTTTATCTTTTCTTTGAGGGTCTTGACGATTTCAGTATGTTCTTTTGACCAAGCAAGGGGATTTTTTTGTAATCTTTGAAATAAGGGAGCACATAATTGACGAAGGTTAGGGAAAAAATCTGAAACATAATTCAGACATCCTAAAAATCTTTGAAGTTGGGTTTTTTCTTTAAGCTCATTAGGAAATTTTGAGGCAAACTCTATGGATCTATTAATGGGTTTAATGGTTCCTCTGAATATATCATGGCCAAGGAATCTAATTTTTTTTTGGAAAAGTTTCATTTTTGAGCTTGAAACAACTAAAACATTCTTTTCTATTATTTGTAAAAAAGATAATAAATGTTTGAAATGTTGATCTAAACTATTAGAGAAAACTAAAACATCATCTATGTAAACTATTATGAATGGGAATGGATTGAAAATATCATTCATAATATGTTGGAATTCAGAAGGAGCATTCTTCAAACCAAAAGGCATGACATTCCATTCCTAGTGACCAAAGGGTACTGTGAAAGTTGTTTTGTACCTATCTTGTTCGGCAATTTGAAATTGCCAAAATCCTGATTTCATATCAAATTTTGAAAAGATCTTAGCATTAAAGAGTCTATTTAAAAGATATCTTTTGTTAGGAATGGGGTATCTAATCCATTGAAGAACTTTGTTTAAGGGTTTGTAATTTATTACTAATCTAGGAACTCCTCGCTCTTTCTCAGCAGCATTCATTACATAAAATGCTGCACAACTCCAAGGAGATTTAGAAGGTCGAATAAGCTTTTTATCCAACAGAGTTTGAATCTCCTTTTTACAGAATTCTACTAATTCAGCATTCATCTGAATGGGTCTTGGTTTTGTAGGGATATTTGCTTCAGTGAAATCTTTTTCATAAGGAAGGGTGACAATATGCTTTTTTCTATTCGAAAAGGCATTAGGAATTTCTGCATAGACCTTTAGTTTGAAAGTTTTTTCGAGGTCTAGAATCTTTTGTTGAATAGAAGGTTGTCGAAGCTATTCCTCTATTTTTTGGTGGATAACCTCAGTTTTGAGGGTAGCAATTAAATATTGCTTGTTATGGATTGTGTTTAATTTCTGAAAAACTGATGAATTTTGTAAGAGGTTTATATCTTTTTGAATCATAGGAGTGAGGAATTTAAAGGAGATTTGCTTACCTAAGATATTGGTATGAACTCCTATATTGTCCACCTTAGAAGGATAGATTTGAGTTAGAAAAGGGGTTCCAAGGATTATTTCTTCCTTAATATCCTTGACAACTATGAAAGTATTTTTGAATTTATAGTCGTTATTGACTATATTGGCTCTTGGAACCTTGAATTTGGTATTCATAGGAGAGCTATTAGCACTAAGTAACTTTGTGCTAGTCTTCTCATAGAATTTTGGTGGGATGATTCCTTCTTTGATACAATTCTGATCAGCACCACTATCTATAAGGACAATAAAGTTTTGTTTAAAATCACCGATTTGGAAGGTGACCTTTGAGTACCATTTTTGAAAATAGATCTTATTAATGAGAGAAACAAATCCTGTTTCTTCCTGAGTATCAACAATCTCCTCAAAGGTTATATTGTGAGTGGATTCTTCTTCTAAGATTGTTATACGAGTTTTGATCTCTAATTCATTAATTTGTAAGGCTAAAAGGTCATTTTTGAGTTCATTGACCTAGGTTTTTAAGAGGTTGATTTCTGACTGGAGATCATTAACAAAATCTCTTTTAAAAGTATTCTTAGAAGGTGATGTAAGGAGGGTGCTATTTTTTGTGTATTCTGGATTTGAATATTTCTCCAGTAGTTTTGAAATACTAAAGGGTTCCGTAATTGGTAAGGAAGTGGAGTGAGAAGGTTCCTTTTCTTTGAGGACAATATTTCTCAAGCGAAGAAGGGCCTAAGTCTTTAACTCTAGATTTTGAACCTTATCTATTAAATCGAATAAGAATTTTTTGTCTTCATTACTAGAAATGACATTTATAGTTTGAATGAGTGAAGAAGACCCTAGGGAGCTACTACTACTTGAGTCGGTATCTTCTATTTAGCCGAAAAATGGTTCTTCTTGGTCTGAGTTCAAAGGACTCTTAATAAGGAGTTTGGTCAACTTTTCTCCTAGTTCGGAGTCATTTGAGAAGAGTTCTTGGATTTTCTTCTTAGTAGTACAATTATTAGCTTTGTGTCCCCTTTTCCCACATGAATAACAGACTATTTTTTGGGAGGAAAACTTTTGTTTAGGCCTTTTGTAATAAGAAGGCTTTGAAGGAGGAGAAGTGTTTCTCTTAGGGAATCGTCTAAACTTCTCTTCTTTCTGAAGTTTAGATTTTCATTTAATAGATGAAGGGGCCCTGATTGTTTCACAGCCAAAGGCTTCGTAGAAACAACCGAGCTCTTTTCTGGATTGCTTCTTTTCAGAAGTATACTTAGCTTGCAGCTTAAGTTCTTCGCAAAGAGCTAATCCTTCATTTTTGACTAAAGTGAAGAGTTCTCCATAGGTTTTATCTTTAAAAGGGATCTCATCTGATTGAGATAATTCCTTTAACTTTCTGAATATTCGTTGGGCAAAAAGTTTAGGAAGACCAGATATAAATTTTTCTTTCCAAAATGGTTCACCGCAATCTTTTCTTTGGAGAACATAAGTAAGGAAGATATCTCTATACCATCTATAATCTCCTAAAGTAGGACATCTCAAGTTTTGAAGAATTGATTTCCCTAATAATAGGGAGGCTGTAGGGTCTCCTATAAAGTAATGGGCAATAACTATTATGAGGAAATCACAGCTATCAAATTTCTCTATGATTTCATTTTGGGGATTGCGAATGGTGATTTTGTGGTTAAAAATTTCTAACTGATTATCAGGTGTGAGACAATTGTCCCACCAGTTTTTCAATTGACCGGTAAACCCTGAAATAAGGAGTCCAAAAATGATTTGTTCATTAGACTCTCGGGTTGAATAGGCAATTTTTGCCATCCCCATCTCTTGAAGAGTATTTAAAATCTCATATTCTAATTTTCCATCTATATTCCATTCATGGACAGAATCAGGAGAATAAGATTTGATTTTAAACTTAGATCGTTCCTCAAATTATATGTCTGGAGGGGTTGGTCTAGGATAATAGGTTTTTGTTGGAGCATTTCTCCACTTGTTCTTTATTTTATTTATAAAAGAGGAATCTTGAAACATATTTTGAATATTATCTATTTCATCTTCTTTAGAATCATTGCTTGATTCATTTTCAGAAGGACGACTATGGATGACTCTTAATCCTTGGGAGCTGGCTAATTTTTCTAGATTTTGAGATATTTTGCTCAAGATAGTCTGGGAGCTATTTGAAGAAGAGGGTGTATCGACTATGGAGTTTGCCATAGTTTGAGTTAAACCTTGTGGTTTAAAGTGTGTAACTGAGACATTAGTAGGGAATCTAGAGGATTGTCCTTTAGAGAAGGTAGGGGACTGTTCTTTTATAGATTCTATTCTAGTAGAAAGATGATCTACTTGAGAGGCAATAGTATGAAGGGTTTTGTTGGTGAAATTATTTTGATGGTAAACCTTAATAATATCTTCCACCTTAGCTAGGTCATCTTTCTGATTATATCTTCCCTTTTTAAGAGGGCAGGGCGGTACTTGATTTTCTCCACTAGGAATTATTATGGGAGAAATGGGTGGATGAACAATATTAATAGTTGATCCATCCTCTAACTGCCAATTTCTCCTTAAAGTGGTTTGGGTTTGAATATAGTGTTGGGTAAAAGGTTCATTTATACCTTTATCTTCACAAAATGAGGTAAACCATATGAAAAAGGAATATTTAATTGGAGACAATTCATGTCTCTATACAAGATTTCTCTGATCTGATTCCTTAAGGGCTCATCAAAAGACATAAACCATTTTTGCTTTTGAGTATTTTCTATTGATTCGAAATCTCTTCTCAAGAAATCCTTATCAATTTGAAAACTGTCCTTAATGATGGTGTTTATAGTATTAAAATTTTGCATATCTGAAGCTGTAGGTGATTGGGGAGGAGAAACAGAGGAAAATTGATATTCTGGAATTAGAGATTTGTAATGGACTTTGAAGGTATCTTCTTGAGTTCTTGAAGATTCTGACATTTCTGGTTGGTATTTGGCAGGAATAGAAAACAATCTTCTAGCCATATTAATGGAAGAGCTAGGTCTTAGTTCTCTAAATGAGCCAAATCTAAGAATTACTTTAGTCGAATCCTCTACTATTTGATCTATGTCTTGTTTCAGACATTTATTTGGCATTGGATTAGGAAATTGTAAGATTTCAGGAATAGTAATTTGATCCCAAGCTAATTTCTTAGCTGAAGTGAGCAGGGAATTAGTTTCACCAGCATGGACTTCTATGAAAACAGTCTCTCCTTTAGAAGAGGGAACATGAATAAATTTTGGATTCACAGTGGTGTTCATCAACCTAAAATATATCCTAAAAACTATTGCAAAGTTTTTAGCAAATTCTTTGAATTTATTTTCTATAACATGAATATCTAAGATTAATGACTCTAGAGCTAACGGATCCTTTAGATCTATAGTAAAATCAGGAAAGCAATTAAAATATATGGGTCCATTCCAGACATTAGTTTGAACTACAGCTAACAATGAATCTTTATAGGTTTTGAGACGATTATCTCTTAAAGCTAGGAATATAGGGCAATCAACACCTTTATGAACTAAAGGCTTAACAGCCATTTGAACTAGACCAAAATAAATGAAACGATAATTATGAGCAAGGTATGTTTCAACTGCTGTATTTGATTATAAATACATAGTTTCAATATCTTGTTGAATACTCCTAGTTTCTTCATGAGTTTTAATGCTAAATACAGTTTTTAATTCCAAAGGACCTATCTTATATAACTGAGTAGGATCTTCTTTTGGAATATTCGAATTTGAGAAATCAACAGGTATATGAGTTTCTTGACTTTGAATTATATCAGTCTTAGAGTATCCTAATCTAGCAACTCTTCTTAACCAAGAGGCCATGGATTAAGGGTATATAATAAGTAATATCTATGCTAATTGGGAACAGTGGGACCACCAACCGGGAGCACCTACTCACTGAGGTTCACCAACGGATTTACAGGCTTGCCAAACACTTTGCCAAACAATTAGTATAAACTTATTTAATAAATATCCAATAATCTATTGGCTCTGATACCAAAGGGTGTAACATCGAATATAAAACTAAATAAAAACTAACAGAAATTTAAACAAAATACTTCAAAGGGTGTAAGATCGGATATAAAACTAAATAAAAACTAACAGAAATTTAAGTGAGTAGGTGATTAGGTAATTTTCTACCCAAAACCTCTACCGTATGACCAAGTTTGACACAAATCGACGTATTTGAAGTGTTTATGACATGTTCAAGGGTAAATATGTCATTTTCTACCTAAAACCGATCCAATTTTACCAAGTTTGACTCAAATCGATATATTTAGAGTGTTTATGACATGTGCAAGAGTAAATACGTCATTTCCTACCCAAAACTGATCTCAATTAACCTATTTTAATTAATATTGTTCTTTTCAAAGTGTTTAGGTCATTTTATACCCAAAACCTCTACCTTTCAACCTAATTTGACTAAAATGGATGTATTTCATGTGTTTATGACATGTTTAAGGGTAAATACGTCATGTTCTACCTAAAACCGATCCCACTTGACCTATATTGACCCATATCGTCCTATTCGACGTGTACATGTCATTTTATACCCAAAACTTCTCCTGTTTCACCACCTTTGACTGAAAATTGATTTATTTCAAGTGTTTATGACATGGGAGAGGGTAAATACGTCATTTTCTGCCCAAACCTGATCCCATTTGACCAATATTTACTCATATAATCCTATTCGAAGTGTTTAGGTATTTTTATTCCCAATACCTCTCTTATTTGACCGAGTTGACCCAAATCAATGTATTTCAAGTGTTTATGACATTTCAAGGCTAAATACATCATTTTCTACCAAAAACCTATCTTATTTAACCTATATTAACTTATATCATTCTTTTCGAAGTATGTATGTCAATTTATACCCAAAACCTCCACCTTTCAACCTAGTTTCACTCAAATGGATGTATTTCAAGTGTTTATGACATGTTCAAAGGTAAATAAGTCATTTTCTACCCAAAACCAATCCCATTTGACCAATATTAACTCATATCGTCCTATTCGAAGTGTGTAGGTCGTTTTATATCTAAATCCTCTCCTGTTTGACCAAGAGTGACTGAAATTGATGTATTCCAAATGTTTATGACATGTTCAAGGTTAAATACGTCAGTATCTACCTAACTGATCTCATTTGACCTACATTAACTCATATCGTCGTAATCAAAGTGTTTTGGTCATTTTCTACCCAAAACCTCTACCGTATGACCGAGTTTGACTCAAATCGACGTATTTCAAGTTTTTATGACATATTAAAGTGTAAATAAAGAATTTTCTACCTAAAACCAATCCTAGTCGACGTATTTCGAGTGTTTATGACATATATGAGGGTAAATACGTCATTTTCTACCCAAAATAGATCCCATTTGACCAATATTGACTCATATCATCCTATTTAAAGTGATTAGGTCATTTTATACACAAAACCTCTTCCGTTTGACCAAGTATGACTCAAATAGATGTATTCCAAGTTTTTATGACATGGTCATGGGAAATACGTCATTTTCTACTTGAAACCGATCCCATTTGACCAATATTGACTCATATCGTCCTATTCCAAGTGTTTTCGTCATTTTATACACAAAACATCTCCCGTTTGACCGAGCTTGACTCAAATCGATGTATTACAAGTGTTTATGACTTGTTCAAGGGTAAATACATCATTTTCTACCTAAAACCGATACCATTTGACCTATACTGACTCATATCGTCCTATTTGAAGTCTATAGGTCATTTTATGCCGAACCTCTTTACCATTTGACCGAGTTTGACTCAAATTGATGTATTTCAAATGTTTATGACATGTTCAAGGGTAAAGAAGTCATTATCTTCCCAAAACAGATCCCATTTAACCTATATTAACTCATATTGTCCTATTCGAAGTGTTTAGGTTATTTTAAACCAAAAACCTCTCTCGATTGACCGAGTATGACTCAAATCATTGTATTTCAAATGTTTATGACATGTTCAAGGGAAAATACGTCTTTCTCTACCCAAAACCGATCTTATTTGACTTATATAGACGCATATCGTCTTATTCAAAGTGTTTAGGTTATTTTTATACCTAAAACCTCTCCCGTTGACCTCGTTTGACTAAAATTGATGTATTTCAAGTGTTTATTACATGTTCAAGGTAAATACGTTATTCTCTACCAAAAACTGATCTTATTCAACCAATATTAACTCATATCGTTCATATCAAAGTGTTAAGGTAAGTTTATACCCAAAACCTCTCCTGTTTGATTGAGTTTGACTCAAATCTATGTAATTCAAGTCTTTATGACATGTTCAAGAATATGTCATTTTCTACCTAGAACCGATCATATTTGATCTTTATTTACTCCTATCATCCTATTCAAAGTATTTAAGTTATTTTATACACAAAACCTCTTTCGTTTGACCAAGTATGACTCAAGTAGGTGTATTCCAAGTTTTTATGACATGGTCAAGGGAAATACGTCATTTTCTACTTGAAATCGATCCCATTTGACCAATATTGACTCATACCGTCCTATTCCAAGTGTTTTGGTCATTTTATACACAAAACATCTCCCGTTTGACCGAGCTTGACTCAAATCGATGTATTTCAAGTGTTTATGACTTGTTCAAGGGTAAATACTTCATTTTCTACCTAAAATCGATACCATTTGACCTATACTGACTCATATCATCCTATTTGAAGTCTATAGGTCATTTTATGCCGAACCTCTTTACCATTTGACCGAGTTTGACTCAAATTGATGAATTTCAAGTGTTTATGATATGTTCAAGGGTAAAGAAGTCATTATGTTCCCAAAACAGATCCCGTTTAACCTATATTAACTCATATCGTCCTATTCGAAGTGTTTAGGTTATTTTAAACCAGAAACCTCTCTAGATTGACCGAGTGTGACTCAAATCATTGTATTTCAAATGTTTATGACATAGTAAAGGGAAAATACGTCTTTCTCTACCCAAAATCGATCTCATTTGACTTATATAGACTCATATTGTCCTATTCAAAGTGTTTAGGTTAATTTTATACCTAAAACCTCTCCCGTTTGACCTCGTTTGACTAAAATTGATGTATTTCAAGTGTTTATTACATGTTCAAGGTAAATACGTTATTTTCTACCAAAAACCGATCTCATTCGACCAATATTAACTCATATCCTCTATATCAAAGTGTTAAGGTTAGTTTATACCTAAAACCTCTCCTGTTTGCTTGAGTTTGACTCAAATCTTTGTAATTCAAGTGATTATGACATGTTCAAGAATATATCATTTTCTACCCAAAACCGATCATATTTGATCTATATTTACTCATATCGTCCTATTTAAAGTGTTTAAGTTATTTTATACAAAAAAAACCTCTTCAGTTTGACCGAGTATGAATGAAATCAATGTATTTCAAGTGTTTATGACATAGTCAAGGGTAAATACGTAATTTTCTACCTAAAACTAATCCCATTTGACCTATATTGACTCATAACAACTTAATCAAAGTGTTTAGGTAATATTATAACTAAAATCTCTCCCGTTTGACCGAGTTTGACTCAAATCGACGTATTTCAAGTGCTTATGGCATGTTTTAGGGTAAATACGTCATTTTCCACCCAAAACCTCTATAGTATGACCGAGTTTTACTCAAATAGACGTATTTCAAGTGTTTATGACATATTCAACGGTAAATCTGTTATTTTCTATCTAAAACTGATCCCAATCTATTATTATTGACTCATATCGTCCTATTCGAAGAATATAAGTCATTTTATACCCAAAACCTCTCTCGTTTGACCGAGTTTGACTCAAATTGATTTATTTCAAGTGTTTATGACATATAAGAGGGTAAATACGTCATTTTCTACCTAAAATTGTTCCCTTTTGACCAATATTGTTTTATATCGTCCTATTCGAAGTGTTTAGGTCATTTTATACCCAAAACCTCTCCCATTTGATCGAGTTGACTCAAATCAATGTACTTCAAGTGTTTATGACATGTTTAAGGGTAAATACATCATTTTCTACCCAAAACCGATTCCATTTGACCTATATTAATTCATATAATCCTATTCGAAGTATATAGGTCATTTTATACCAAACACCTCTCCCTCTTGACCATGGTTGACTCAAATCGATGTATTTCAAGTGTTTATGATATGGTCAAGGGTAAATACGTTATTTTCTACCCAAAACCGATACCATTTGAACTATATTCACTCGTATCATCCTATTCAAAGTGTTTAGGTCATTTTATGTCTAAAACATCTCCCGTTATACCGAGTTTGACTAAAATTGATATATTTCAAGTGTTAATGACATGTTCAAGAGTAAATACATTATTTTCTACCCAAAACTGATCATATTTGACTTATATTGACTCATAGCGTCCTTTTCGAAGTGTTTAGGTCATTTTATACGTAAAACGTCTCCCGTTAGATCGAGCTTAACTCAAATCAATGTATTTCAAGTGTTTATAAAATGTTCATGGGTAAATACGACATTTTCTACCTAAAACCGATTCCATATGACCAATATTGACACATATCGTCCTATTCGAAGTGTATAGATCATTTTATACTCAAACGTTGTACGGTTAGACCGAGTTTGACTCAAATCGATGTATTTCAAGTGTTTATGACATGTTAAATGGTATATACGTTATTTTCTACCTAAAAATTATTCCATTTAACCAATATTAACTCATATTGTCCTATTCAAAGTTTGTAGTTTATTTTGTACCCAAAGCCTTTCCTTTTTGACCTTGTTTAACACAAATCGATGTATTTCAAGTATTTATGACATGTTCAAGGGCAAATACGTTATTTTCTACCCAAAACCGATATTATTTGACTTATATTGACTCATATCTATCTATCTGAAGTGTATTGGTCATTTTATACCCTATCTCTCACCCGTTTGACCTTGTTTGACAAAAATCGATGTATTGCAAGTGTTTATGACATGTTCAAGGGTAAATACTTCATTTTCTACCTAAAACGGATCCCATATGACGTATATTGACTTATATTGTCCTTTTAAAAATGTTAAAATCATTTTATACCCAAAACCACTCCCGTTTGACCGAGTTTGACTCAAATATATGTATGTCAAGTGTTTATGACATGTGCAAGGGTAAATACGTCATTTTCTACCTAAAATCGATCCCATTTGACTAATATTGACTCCTATCGTCCTATTCTAAGTGTTTAGGTCTCTTTATACCAAAAACCTCTCTCGTTTGACCGAGTTTGACTCAAATCAATGTATTTCAAGTGTTTATGACATGTGCAAGGGTAAATAAGTCATTTTTTACCTAAAACCGATCCCATTTAACATGTATTGACTCATATCATCCTATTCCAATTGTTTTGGTCATTTTATACACAAAACATCTCCTATTTGACCGAGCTTAACTCAAATCGATATATTTCAAGTGCTTATGACTTGTTCAAGGGTAAATACGTCATTTTCTACCTAAAACCGATACCATTTGTCCTATACTGACTCATATCGTCCTATTTCAAATCTATAGGTTATTTTATACCCAAACTCTTTACCATTTGACCCAGTTTGACTCAAATTGATGTATTTCAAGTGTTTATGACATGTTTAAGGGTAAATAAGTGATTTTCATCCCAAAACAGATCCCATTTAACCTATTCAAAGTGTTTATGTCATTTTTGTACCAAAAACCTCTCTCGATTGACTGAGTGTGACTGAAATCAATGTATTTGAAATGTTTATGACATGTTCATGGGAAAATACGTATTTTTCTACCCAAAACCGATCTCATTTGACCTATATAGACTCATATCGTCCTATTCAAAATGTTTAGGTTAATTTTATACCTAAAACCTCTCCCGTTTGACATCGTTTGACTAAAATTGATGTATTTCAAGTGTTTATTACATGTTTAAGGTAAATACGTTATTTTCTACCAAAAACCGATCTCATTCAACTAATATGAACTTATATCGTCCATATCAAAGTGTTAAGGTCAGTTTATACCCAAAACCTCTCCTGTTTGATTGAGTTTGACTCAAATCTATGTAATTCAAGTGTTTATGACATGTTTAAGGGTGAATATGTCATTTTCTACCCAAAACCGATCATATTTGATCTATATTGACTCATATCGTCCTATTCAAAGTGTTTAAGTTATTTTATACGCAAAACTTCTTCCGTTTGACCGAGTATGAAAGAAATCGATGTATTTCAAGTGTTTATGACATGGTCAAGGGTAAATATGTAATTTTCTACCTAAAACTGATCCCATTTGACCTATATTGACTCATAACAACCTATTCAAAGTGTTTAAGTAATATTATACCCAAAATCTCTCTTGTTTGACCGAGTTTGACTCAAATCGACGTATTTCAAGTGCTTATGACATGTTCTAGGGTAAATACGTCATTTTCCACCCAAAACCTTGATAACTGTTCTTTTAGATCGTTTAACTAAAAGAATAGTTATCCAAACAATATTTATAAACACCCTAATACTACTACAACTAGTGTAGTGGTAGGTTAGGGATTGAACCACAAGGACAAGGGGCGATAGTCTCTAGACTTGATGCAAAGGGGTTTATTTGGGATTTGATTAAATGAATCTAATGACAGAAAAATAAAGTTAGAATTAAAACGATAATATGCTATGGAAGGAAAACGGGGACAGATCAGTTCCACCCTAGGAAGAACAATCGAACTATCAATACGCTAAATTAGGAGAAATCAGTCAACAATAAGTCATGACACTCAAGATGACGAGAGGAAGTTTGTGACCCTATAAATCACATGAACAACCTATAATTGCCCTATGTCTCCAAAGGAGTGGCAGGACAAGATTCGCATCGAATATCAATCAATCGATCATCAACAATCTTAAACCCTAACTCTACGCATGAAGAACGAGCCAACCTAGGGTTTTACCAATCAAACCCCTAACTACTCACACATAGTAACAAAAACTAGGGCATAAACGATGATAAAGGACATGATTGAAAGCATGAACGACTTGAATGTAAGTAAACAAGAGAACGACAACTACTCTATCAAAACCGTAAATGAAGTAACGATAATAGCAAGAGCAATGAAATTACCAAAAGCAATAAATGAAAGCATTAAATGAAATAGAATAGAAAAGAATTGATACCTTGCATAAATGAAATTGCGTGAATGAAAGTAATTCCGAATCCGAAATACAAAGCTTGAAAGACAGTGCAACGAAAGTTGTAAATCTAAACTAATGCATGAATGAAAGGAAAAGCTTTAAAGTGGTGTTCAAGTTTAAGGCACAAGAGCTCTCAAAGTAGGCATGAGGGTTAATTACAGAGCAAGAGGGACATAAGGGGTAATACCCTAGAAAAAACCCTCGAGCGCCGGCCTAAGAAAGAACCAAGAACTTCGGAAACAGGCTCCATTCGGCCGAATGAGGTACCATTTGGCAGAATGGTTGTCTCATTTGCCTATATCAGAAGCTTGATGTTTTTGGGGCCTGTCTACCATTCGGCCGAAGGAGAGCACTAAATCGGCTGAATAGGACTTGATTCGGTCGAATGAGAGTTCATTCGGCTATTCCCGAGAGCTTGAGTCAAGTGCTTGAGTCTCAGTCTTCCATTCGACCGAATGGATGTCAGATTCTGTCGAATCTGAACCTGAACCTCGTTGAACAGCTCCTTTGAAATGTCTAATGGCTTCTAAAGTTTGTGGAATCTTTGAGGTTTACTTGGAATGCGTGCCCTAGCTATGATACACGCATCTAAACTCCTTATAAGAGTGTCAAAGCCTCGAACATGCCTTATTTTACCTCGAAATCATCGAAAGTACCTAAAATAACCTAAAATAAGCTCAAGGACAAGATTAAGCTAAAACCAGATGTAACGTCCATAAACCAATATAAAATAGTGAGACTCGATACTAAATGGGGGTTATAAACGTGCTTTAAAACGAGCACATCAAACCTTTACCGTATGACCGAGTTTGACTCAAATCGACGTATTTCAAAGTGTTTATGACATATTCAAGGGTAAATACGTCATTTTCTACCTAAAATTGATCCCAATAAATTAATATTGACTCATATCGTCATATTCGAAGAGTATAAGTTATTTTATACCAAAACCTCTCCCGTTTGACCGAGTTTGACTCAAATCGATTTATTTCAAGTGTTCATGACATATGAGAGGGTAAATACGTCATTTTTTGCCTAAAATTGATCCCTTTTGACCAATATTTAGGTCATTTTATACCCAAAACCTTTCCCATTTGACCGAGTTGACTCAAATCGATGTATTTCAAGAGTTTTTGACATGTTTAAGGGTAAATACGTCATTTTCTACCCAAAACCGATCCCATTTGACCTATATTGACTCATATATTCCTATTCGAAATGTATAGGTCATTTTATACCAAACACCTCTCCCGCTTGACCATGTTTGACTCAAATCGATGTATTTCAAGTGTTTATGATATGTTCAAGGGTAAATACGTTACTTTCTACCCAAAACTGATACCATTTGACCTATATTCACTCATATCATCCTATTCAAATTGTTTAGGTCATTTTATATCTAAAACATCTCTCGTTATACGAAGTTTGACTCAAATTGATTTATTTCAAGTGTTAATGACATGTTCAAGAGTAAATACATTATTTTCTACCCAAAACTGATCCTATTCGACTTATATTGACTCATGGCGTCCTTTTCGAAGTGTTAAGGTCATTTTATACGTAAATCGTCTCTCGTTAGATCGAGTTTAACTCAAATCGATGTATTTCAAGTGTTTATAACATGTTCATGGGTAAATACGCCATTTTCTACCTAAAACCGATTCCATATGACCAATATTGACACATATCGTCCTATTCGAAGTGTATAGGTCATTTTATACCCAAACCCTGTACCGTTTGACCGAGTTTGACCAAATCGATGTATTTCAAGTATTTATGACATGTTAAAGGGTATATACGTCCTTTTCTACCTAAAAATGATCCCATTTGACCAATATTAACTCATATCGTCCTATTTTGACCTTGTTTATTTTATACCCAAACCCTTTCCTATTTGACCTTGTTTAACACAAATCAATGTATTTCAAGTGTTTATGTCATGTTCATGGGTAAATACGTTATTTTCTACCCAAAATCAATCCTATTTGACTTATATTGACTCATATATATCTACTTGAAGTGTATAGGTCATTTTAAACCCTAACTCTCACCCGTTTGACCTTGTTTGACGAAAATCAATGTATTTCAAGTGTTTATGACATGTTCAAGGGTAAATACTTCATTTTCTCCCTAAAACCAATCCCATTTGACTTATATTGTCCTGTTTAAAGTGTTTAAATGATTTTATACCACAAACCTCTCCCGTTTGATCAAGTTTGACTCAAATCAATGTATTTCAAGTGTTTATGACATGTGCAAGGGTAAATACGTCATTTTCTACCCAAAACCGATCCCATTTGACTAATATTGACTCATATCGTCCTATTCTAAGTGTTTAGGTCATTTTATACCCAAACTTTCTCCCGTTTAATCGAGTGTGACTCAAATAGATGTATTCCAAGTGTTTATGACATGTTCAAGGGTAAATACGTCATTTTCTACCTAAAACTGATTCCATTTGACCTATATTGAGTCATATTATCCTTCTCAAAGTGTTTAGGTCATTGTCTACCCAAAACCTCTATCGTATGACTGAGTTTGACTCAAATCGATGTTTTTCAAGTGTTTATGTCATGATCAAGGGTAAATACGTCATTTTCTACCTAAAACCTATCCCATTTGACCAATATTGCCTCAGATCGTCCTATTTAAAGTGTGTAGGTCATTGTATACCCAAATCCTCTGCTGTTTGATCGAGTTTTTACTCAAATCGATGTATTTCAAGCGTTTATGACATGTTCAAGGGTAAATATGTCATTTTCTACCTTAAGCTGATCCCATTTGACCAATATTGACTCATATCATCCTATTTGAAGTGTATAGGTCATTTTATAACCAAACCCTCTCCGGTTTGACGTCATTTGACTTAAATCGAGTTATTTCAAGTGTATATGACATATTCAAGGTTAATACGTCATTTTTTACCCAAAATTGATCCTATTTGACCTATATTGAATCATATTTTCCTATTCAAAGTGTTTAGGTCATTTTTCTACTCAAAACCTCTACCATTTGACCTCTAGCCAATCATAGCAATTTCAGATTTCTATGCATTGTTCTATTAGGAAGTTGGTTCTTTTATATTTCTAGTTAAGTTTATCTTAAGGATAGTTAGCCAAAGTCATATTTTATCTTCTTTCCTAGGGATTCACGTTTTTTAGAGTCATTATATCCTAGACTACTTGTTATACACGTATTTAGGTTGTTATGCATGTGTTTAGATAGAGTTTTGATGTTTTTAAACTTCTTGTGAACCCTAGGTAGCTCTTACTATATAAAGGAGTCAAATGGCATTGAATGATATGAGATTTTGAAGTTTAAACCTACTTGTCTTTATGACATTTTGAATTCTCTAAGTTTTTGGATTAAAACTTGGTTTATTCGTTCTAATGCTAGCCTAATTATTTGTTGGTGAATTAGGTGGTGTTCTTAGGAAGCTTTTTTAGATTCTTTGGTGGTGTTTATGTATTCAATTAATCTTTAAAGTTACCAACTCTTTTATCCTTTTATTTCATTCCAAATTCACGCATAAATTCAAGAAAAACACACCAAAACACATCGTTTGCTTATCCTGTTTTAGGCGATTGTTCTTAGGCGAAAGTCTTGAACTTCTAAGATTCTATTTTTCAATTTGCAAATCCAAAAATACAACATTTGGTATCAGAGGTAAGAAGGTCTTTTGGGGTCATAAAGTTGTTCTTTGATCAAAACCTCTCCTGTTTGACTGAGTTTGACTTAAATCGATTTATTTCAAGTGTTTATGACATATTCAATGGTTAATATGCCATTTTCTACCCAACATCGATTCCATTTGACCTATATTGACTCATATCGTCCTACTCGAAGTGATTAGGTCATTTTATACCCAAAACCTATCACGTTTGACCGAGTTTGACTCAAATCGACATATTTTAAGTGTTTATGACATGTTCTAGGGTAAATAGGTCATTTTCTACCCAAAACCATTCCCATTTGACCTATATTGACTCATATCATCCTATTCGACGTTTTTAGGTTCTTTTATACCCAAACCTATCCCGTTTGACAGAGTTTGACTAAAATCAATGTATTTGATGTGTTTATGACATGTTCTAGGGTAAAAACGTCATTTTCCACCCAAAACCGATTCTAATTGACCTATATTGACTCATTTTTTCCTATTCGACGTTTTAAGGTCATTTTATCCAAAAAAAGTCTCCCCTTTGACTGAGTTTTACTCAAATCAATTTATTTCAAGTGTTTATGACAGGTTCTAGGGTAAATAAGTAATTTTCTACCCAAAACTGATCATATGTGACCAATATTGCCTCTTATCGTCCTATTCGAAGTGGTTAGGTCATTTTATACTAGAAACCTATCCCGTTTGATCAAGATTGACTCAAATCGACGTATTTCAAGTGTTTATGACATGTTCTAGGGTTAATACGTCATTTTCTATCCAAAACACGATTCCATTTAACCTATATTGACTCATATAGTCCTAATCAAGGTGTTTAGGTAATTTTATACCCAAAACTTCTCATGTTTTACCGAGTTTGACTAAAATCAATGTATTTTAAGTTTTTATAATATGTTCATGGGAAAATTCATCATTTTCTACCCAAATCTGATCCCATTTATCCTATATTGACTCATATCGTCCTATTTTAAGCGTTTAGGTCATTTTATACCCAAAACCTCTCCTGTTTGACCGAGTTAACTCAAATCGAAATATTTCAAGTGTTTAAGACCTGTTCCAGGGTAAATACGTCATTTTTCTACCCAAAATCGATCTTGTTTAATCAATATTGACTAATATCATCTTATTCAAAGTGTTTAGGACATTTTATACCCAAAACCTCTCCCGTTTGACCGAGTTTAACTCACATCGATGTATTTCAAGTATTTATGACCATTTCTAGGGTAAATACGTCATTAACAACCCAAAACTGATCCCATTTAACCTATATTGACTCATATTGTCCTATTCAAAGTTTTAGGTCGTTGTATACCCAAAACCTCTCGTGTTTGACCGAGATTGACTCAAATCGACGTACTTGAAGTGTATATGACATGTTTAAAGGTAAATACATCATTTTCAACCCAAAACCAATCTCATATGACCTATATGGACTCATATTGTCCTATTCAAAGTGTTTAGGTCATTTTATACCCAAAACCTCTCCCGTTTGACTACGTTTGACTCAAATTGATGTATTTTAAGTGTTTATGAAGTGTTCTAGGGTAAATACATCATTTTCTACCCAAAACCGATCCCATGTGACCATTATTAACTCATATCGTCCTATTCAAATTTATTAGGTCATTTTATATCGAAAACCTCTCCCTTTTGACCGAGTTTGATTCAAATCGACATATTTCAAGTGTTTATGACATGTTCAATGGTTAATATGTCATTTTCTACCGAAAACCGATCTCATTTGACCTATATTGATTAATATCGTCCTATTTGAATTGTTTAGGTAATTTTTTACCCAAAACTTGTCCCGTTTTACCGAGTTTGAATCATATCGATGTATTTAAAGTGTTTATGACATATTCAAGGGTTAATTCATCATTTTCTACCCAAAACCGATCCCATTTGACCTATATTGACTACTATCATCCTATTTGAAGTGTTTAGGTAACTTTACACCCAAAACTTCTCTCGTTTCACTGACTTTGACTAAAATCAATGCATTTCAAGTGTTTATGACATGTTTAAGGGTAAATTCCTCATTTTCTACCCAAATCTGATTCCATTTGTCCTCTACTGACTCACATCATCCTATTCGAAGTGTTTAGGTCATTTTACTCCTAAAACCTCTCCTGTTTGATTGAGTTTCACTCAAATCGATGTATTTCAAGTGTTTCAGATATGTTCAAGGGTAAATACATCATTTTTTACCCAAAACCGATCCCATTTGACCAAGTTTGACTCATATCGACGTATTTGAAGTGTTTATGACCAATTCTAGGGTCAATACGTCACTTTCTACCCAAAATCGATCCAATTTGACCTGTGTTGACTCATATCATCTTATTCAAAGTTTTAGGTCATTTTATACCCAAAACCTCACCCGTTTGACTGAGTTTGACCCAAATCGAAGTATTTCAATTGTTTATGACATGTTCAAGGTTAAACACATCATTTTCTACCCAAAAGCAATCCCATTTGATCTATATTAGCTCATATTGTCCTATTTGAAGTGTTTAGGTCATTTTATACCCAAAACCTCCTTTGTTTGACCGAGTTAAACTCAAATCGATGTATTTCAAGTGTTTATGACCAGTTTTAGGGTAAATACCTCACTTTCTACCTAAAATTGATCCCATTTGACCTATATAGACTCATATCATCTTATTTGAAGTTTTAGGTCATTTTATACCCAAAACCTCTCCCATTTGACCGAATTTAAATCAAATTGACGTATTTTATGTTTGTATGACATGTTCAAGGTTAAACACGTCATTTTCTACCCAAAACCAATCCCATTTGACTTATATTGACTCATATTGTCCTATTTGAAGTGTTTAGGTCCTTTTATACCCAAAACCTCTCCTGTTTGATCGCGTTTTACTCAAATCGATTTATTAAAAGTGTTTATGATCTGCTATATGGTAAATAGGACATTTTGTACCCAAAACCGAACCCATTTGACCTATAATGAGTCATATTATCCTATTCGAATTATTTAGGTCATTTTATACCCAAAACCTCTCCTATTTGATCATGTTTGACTCAAATCGACGTATTTCAACTGGTTACGGCATATTCAGGGCTAAATACATCATTTTTTTACCCAAAGACAAACCCATATGACCAATATTGACTCTTATCGTCCTATTCAAAGTGTTTAGGTCATTCTATACCAAAAACCTCTTCCATTTGACCGAGTTTAACTCAAATCGGTATATTTTAAGTGTTTATGACATGTTTAGGGTTAATACGCCATTTTCTACCAAAACGGATCCTATGTGACCAATATTAAATTATATCGCCCTATTCGAAGTGATTAGGTCATTTTATACCCAAAACCTCTCCCGTTTGACCGAGTTTTACTCAAATCGACGTATTTCAAGAGTATATGACATGTTATAGGGTAAATTCGTCCTTTTCTTTCCAAATCTGATCCTATTTGTCCTATATTGTCTCATATCATCTTATTCGAAGTGTTTAGGTCATTTTATACCCAAAACCTCTCCCTTTTGACGAAGTTAGACTCAAATTGATGTATTTAAATTGTTTATGACATGTTCTAGGGTAAATACATAATTTTCAACCCAAAACCGATCCCATGTGACCAATATTGACTCATATCATCCTATTCAAAATGATTAGGTCATTTGATATCCAAAACCTCTCCCATTTTGCCTAGTTTTACTCAAATTGTCGTATTTCAAGTGTTTACGACAGGTTCTAGGGTTAATATTTCATTTTCTACCCAAATCCGATCCTATTTGACGTATATTGATTCTTATCGTCCTATTCGAAGTGTTTAGGTAATTTTAAACCCAAAACTTCTTTCGATTGACTTACTTTGACTCAAATCGATGCATTTCAAGTGTTTAGGACATGTTCAAGGGTAAATTCCTCATTTTCTACCCAAATCTAGTTCCATTTGTCCTCTTTTGACTCATATCTTCCTATTCGAAGTGTTTAAAATTCCCCAAACCTCTCTTGTTTTACCGAGTTTAACTCAAATTGATGTATTTCAAGTGTGTAAGATATGTTCAAGGGTAAATACGTCATTTTCAACCTAAAACCGATCCAATTTGACCAAGTTTGACTCAAATTGACATATTTCAAGTGTTTATGACCAATTCTAAGGAAATACGTCACTTTCTACCCAAAACTAATCCCATTTAACCTACATTGACTCATATCGTCTTATTCAAAGTTTAAGGTCATTTTATACCCAAAACCTCTCCCGTTTCACTGAGTTTGACTCAAATCAATGTATTTCAAGTGTTTATGACATGTTTGAGGTTAAATATGTCATTTTCTACCCAAAATCAATCCCATTTGATCTATATTGAATATGTTTGACCGAGTTGGACTCAATCGACATATTTCTAGTGTTTATGACATGTTCTAGGGTTAATACGTCATTTTCTACCCAAAACCGATCCCATTTTTTCATATATTGATTCATATCGTCCTATTCAAAGTGTTTAACTAATTTCATACTCAAACCTTCTCCCGTTTGATCGAGTTTGACTCAAATCAATGTATTTCAAGTGTTTATGACATGTTTAAGGTTAAATTTGTCACTTTGTACTCAAAGCTAATCCTATTTGTCCTATATTGAGTCACATCGTCCTATTAAAAGTGTTTATGTCATTTTATACCCAAAATCTCTCCCGTTTGACAGAGTTTGACTAAAATCGACGTATTTCAAGTGTTTATGACTTGTTCTAATATTTTGTACCCAAAGACGAACCCATTTGACTTATAATGACTCATATTGTCCTGTTCGAAGCGATTATGTCATTTTACACCAAAAACCTCTCCCGTTTGGCAGAGTTTGACTCAATTTGATGTATTTCAAGAGTTGATGACATGTTCTAGGGTAAATACGTTATTTTCTAACCAAAACCGATTCGATTTGACTCTTATTGTCCTATTCAAAGTGTTTAGGTTCTTTTATACCCAAAACCTCTGCCGTTTGAGTGAGTTTGACTCAAATCAATGTTTTTAAAGTATTTATGACATGTTCAAGGGTAAATATGCATTTTCTACCCTTAACCAATCCCATTTGACCAATATTAACTAATATCATCCTATTCGAAGGTTTTATGTCATTTTATACCTAAAACCTCTCCCCTTTGATCAAGTTTGACTCAAATCGATGTATTTCATGTATTTATGACATGTACTAGGGTAAATAAGTCAATTTCTACCCATAACCGATCCCATTTGACCTATATTGATTCATATTATCCTATTCGAAGTGTGTAGTTCATTTTATACCCAAAACCTCTCCCGCTTGACTCATATTGATTTATTTCAAGTGTTTATGACATGTTCTAGGGTAAATATGATGCGTGCATCAATGTGAATGACGAGCATGTTGAAGAATTATTCCAAGAAAGTCAAAAAGCATGAATCTATACTTGGAAGCTTCTTCAATAGGTCAAGCTAACTATCTGGGGCATCAAGACAAAGCCACGCTTTGTATGGTGGCGTTCTTGGGAGTTCTTGAAGCTTCTTGATAGTTCTTTAAGGTTTCTTCAGAAGCTTTCTTAGATTTTTGTCTACAAGTTTTTACCTTTCACTTGAAAGGGTTTTTCTTGGTTTAGACACTAGGTTTCTTTATTTTCTTTATTTTCTTCATTATTTTGTACGTGTGAGTTAGTTAGAGTAGTTAGTTAAGTTAGTTAGAAAACCATGTAATGATACTTGGCACCCAAGGTTACGTTTCCTATTTCAAGATGGATTCCTACTAAAGATTGAATTTTAATAGGTGGCGGCTGCTTGGAGATCAAGGCAAATTGAAGGAGTTTTATTCAAGCTAGAATTCTAATATTTTTAGGAAAAGAAGGAGTTTTATTCAAGCTAGAATTCTAATATTTTTAGGAAAAGATTTCTATATAAATATTCTTTGTAATTCACGGTTTTCAGAGGGACTTTTCATGAATTTAATTAATAGAAAACACATTTATTTACGAGTGATATTTTGGTTGGATTACCTAAATATTTCTTTGGCTAACTTGTGAGTTAGTTGCTGTTTTGGGTGTTTTAGTTAAAACATTCATTGGTTTGATTAATTAGGTGGACTCTTAATTAAATAAACTTAGCTCTAGCCTAGTTCTTGGTGATTTATCTGTATAGGACGAAGCTTAGATTATATCCTTGTGAAAACTTGGTTTTCGGATCAAGAATCACATCATCTTGGTATCAGAGCTGTTGGTGACGTTTGGCTTAGAATTTTTGTCTGAAATTTTGTGGAAAGATTCAAAAAACATAGATCAACATTTTATCAAAATTTCGTGTCAATTGGACAAGTAACAAAGTCTGTGCAACCTCAAACTTTTGAAATTATTACACGGACTTGCGATTTGGAGAACGGTTTTTATTTGCTTCAAGAATCAATCAAGACTCAATATTTTAATCAAGATTTTTGCATAAACTAACCTGGTTTGTGTAGGAACAATGAGTGACGAAGAAATCCCAAGGATTCCAAGGGGTTTGAACCTTGATCAAGCGCATAACTTGCGAAGGGATCGTCAAATAGAGCGATTGTCACAACAATTGCAAGAAGTATTGGCTAGGCTTGACGAACGTGACAAAACTTCATCTTCAAGGAAGAACAAATCAGTTGCAAGTTCTAGTTCAAGTGAAGATGAATATGAAAGGAGAAAAGTAAGTAGATCATGCCATAAAGATTCATCTTCAAGTGATGAACCTAGAAGGCATAGACGGAAGAACAAGGCCAAAGATGATGACCGAAATATAAGGCTAGATTTTCCAGAATTCAATGGGAGTATGCTAGACCCCGAAAAATATTTTGAGTGGGTTAGAAGAGCTAAAACACTCTTTGATTACAAGGAGTATGATGAACAAAAGAGGTGCAAAATTGCTGAATTAAAACTCACGGGTTATGCGAGTTTATGGTATGATAATCTCAAGAAAAAGAGACGCAAGGAGGGACTATCCAAGATCACTACTTGGACACAATTAAAGAAATATATGAAGTGTCAATTTGTGCCCCATGAGTACGTGAAAGAAGTGTATCTCAAGATGCAAACTTTTAAGCAAGAAAATCAATCCGTGGAGGCTTATTTGTGTGAATTTCAGAAACTATGTTTATTGCGTGATTTAGAAGAAATTCTAGAGCACAAAATAGCACGTTTTATTGCAGGTTTGAACGAAAATATTCAAGAGAAGATTGAATTGCACAAATACTATTCTTTTGAAGAAGTATGGAAGGCGGCCATTAAGGTTGAAAAACAATTCAAGGCCAAGAAGAGCTCAAGTGTGAAGCTGTTCACACGCACGTTCACAAAGGCTAGTGACAAGCCTACCTTTGATAAGGTTTCTTCTAGTTCGTATGCTAAAGATAACAAGCCCAAAAATGAAGCCAGCAAGAAGGTGACCGAAGATAAAAAATGTTTCAAATGTGGGAGTGTTGGCCATATAGCAAGCAATTGCTACTCAAAACGCACTATGACGGCTCAAGAATGGGAAGAAGAGAAAGCTAGGTGCGAGGGAAGTAGTGACATGGAGATGGTGGTCGAGCAAGAACGTGATTTTGAAGAAGAGGAGGGTAGTGCCAAAGAGGTTGATGGTGAAACGCAAGGAAAGAGCTTAGTTCTAAGGAGAGCTCTTCACTCTAAACCTATGCCCGTTGAAGAGAATCAAAGAGAGAAAATCTTTTTAACAAGGTGCAAGGTGGAAGATCGATTGTGTGATGTAATAATAGACTCGGGAAGTTGCACAAATGTGGTGTCTACAACTTTGATCAACAAATTAGAGTGGCCTACAACCGATCACCCAAAACCCTACAAGCTACATTGGCTCAATGATGCTAGTGATGTAAAGGTATCGAAACAAGCCCTAATCATCTTTTCAATTGGCAAATATCATGATAAAGTTTTATGTGATGTATGCCCCATGGATGCTTGTCATATCTTATTGGGTAGACCATGGCAATATGATAGCTTTGTCAAGTTTAATGGTAGGACAAATGTGTATATAATTCAAAAAGGGAAGGGGGAAAAATCATATACATTGAAACCACTAGTTGATCATAGAATAACTAAATTTAACCCCAGTTTGAAAGGTGCATATTTAATTAGGGAAAAGGAGTTAGAGAAAGAGATCAACAATAACAATATAGTATATATTATGGTGGCTAACAATGTGCAAGTGAATAAGAGTAAACAAGAAAAGAGGCCCGTGGGATTAGAAGTGGTATTGCAAGAGTATTGTGATGTTTTTCCTAGTGAATTACCACCGGGATTACCACCAATTCGTGGTATTGAACACCAAATTGATCTTATTCCGGGAGCTCCACTACCTAACAAGGCAGCATATAGAAGTAATCCGGAAGAAACAAAGGAAATGCAATGCCAAATAGAGGAATTGATGCAAAGAGGCTACGTGAGAGAGAGAGTATGAGCCCATGTGCCGTGCCTACATTGCTAGTTCCAAAAAAAGATGGGAGTTGGCGTATGTGCATTGATAGTAGGAGTGTGAACAATATAACCATCAAGTATAGATTTCCTATACCTAGACTTGATGATTTGTTAGATGAATTGCATGGTTCAAAGCTATTTTCCAAGATTGATCTTATGAGTGGCTATCATCAAATACGCATGAGAGAAGGAGACAAATGGAAGACGGCTTTCAAGACTAAAGTGGGGTTGTACGAGTGGTTAGTCATGCCTTTTGGTCTAACCAATGCGCCTAGTACATTTATGAGATTGATGAACGAGGTGTTAAAACCATTTCTTGGAAAGTTCGTAGTTGTTTATTTGGATGACATATTGATTTATTCTGAAAATTTCAATGATCATCTAATGCATTTGAGAAGTGTTTTTGAGGTTCTTAGGGAGAAGAAATTGTATACATTTGAGAAGCTAGGTCTTGGTTCTCTAAATGAACCATATCTAAGAATTACTTTGGTCGAATCCTCTACTATTTGATCTATGTCTTGTTTCAGACATTTGTTTGGCATTGGA
Organism: Dysphania ambrosioides; assembly: GCA_026401315.1. Classification (NCBI taxonomy): domain Eukaryota; kingdom Viridiplantae; phylum Streptophyta; class Magnoliopsida; order Caryophyllales; family Amaranthaceae; genus Dysphania; species Dysphania ambrosioides. The sequence continues at coordinate 8,389,766 of CM048662.1, forward strand.
TTGGGAAATTATAAAATCTCAGGAATAGTAATTTGATCCCAAGCTAATTTCTTAGCTAAAGTGACCAGGGATTTAGTATCACTAGTATAAACTACTATGAAAATGGTATCTCCTTTAGAAGAGGGAGCATGAATAAACTTTGGATTCACCGTTGTGTTCATCAACCTAAAATATATCCTAAAAACTATTGCAATGTTTTTAGCAAATTCTTTGAATTTATTTTCTATAACATGAATATCTAAGATTAATGACTCTAAAGCTAATGGATCCTTTAGATCTATTGTAAAATCAAGGAAGTAATTAAAATATATGGATCCATTGCAGAAATTAGTTTGAACTACAACTAACAATGAATCTTTATAGGTTTTGAGACGATTATCACTTAAAGCTAGGAATATAGGGCAATCAACACCTTTATGAACTAAAGGCTTAACAACTATTTGAACTAAACCAAAATAAATGAAACGATAATTATGAGCAAGTTATGTTTCAACTGCTGTATTTGATTATAAATACATAGTTTCAATATCTTGTTGAATACTCCTAGTTTCTTCATGAGTTTTAATGCTAAATGCAGTTTTGAATTAAAAAGGACCAATCTTTTATAACTGAGTAGGATCCTCTTTTGGAATATTCCAGTTTGAGAAATCAACAGGTATATGAGTTTCTTGACTTTAAATTATATCAGTCTTAGAGTATCCTAATCTAGCAACTCTTCTTAACTAAGAGGCCATGGATTACAGGTATCTAATAGGTAAAATTTATGCTAATTGGGAAACGTGGGACCACCAACCAGGAGCACCTACATACTGAGGCTCACCAACGGATTTACAGGCTTGCCAAACACTTTGCCAAACAATTAGTATAAACTTACTTAATAAATACTAATAGTAACTGGGAATGTCAGAGTCTTCAAGAACTCAAGAAGATGCTTTCAAAGTCCATTACAAATGTGATCCCATTTGACCTATATTGACTCACATCGTCACTTCGAAGTACTTAGGTCATTTTATACCCAAAACCTTTCCCGTTTGACCGAATTTGACTCAAATCAATGTATTTGAAGTGTTTATAACATGTTCAATGGTAAATACGTCATTTTTAACCTTAAATCGATCCCATTTGACAAATATTGCCTCATATCATCGTATTTGAAATTTTAGGTCATTTTATACCCAAAACCTATTCCGTATGACCGAGTTCGACTCAAATCGACGTATTTCAAGTGTTTAGGACATGTGATGACCATATCGTCCTAATCGAAGTTTTTAGGTTATTTAATACAAAAATCCTCTCTCGCTTGACCGAGTTTAACTCAAATCGATCTAATTCAAGTGTTTATGACATATTCAAGGGTAAATACGTCATTTTCTACCCAAAACTGGTCCCATTTTACCTATATTGACTCATATCGTCCTATAAGATGTGTTTAGATCATTTTATAAACAAAATGTATCCCGTTTGACAGAATTTGACTCAAATCGTTGTATTTCAAGTGTTTATGACTTGTTCAAGGGTAAATACGTCATTTTCTACACAAAACCGGTCCCATTTTACCTATATTGACTCATATCGTCCTATTCTAAATGTTTAGGTCATTTTATACAAAAAATCTCCCGTTTGAGCAATATAGACTCATATTGCCCTAGTCAAGACCTAATGGCCTCTCTTAGCGCCGAGGACGGCTTGGGGGGTATCCATAGTCCACTACTCATTCTTTCGCGTGTCCTTTGTCCTTGGTTGTCAATTCTAGTGATGTGTAGTTTTGCGTTATTTTGTGTTCTTGTGTTCTATTTCTAGGTGTTGTTTTGCGCTTTGCTTTTTGGTGTTGTTTTTAGGTGTTCATAGAATAAGTTCCACATGCCGCTGCATCCACATACTAGTATGATTGCTTACTTGAAAATCCAAATTTATGTATTTAGTTATTTTTGTACTTGTTTTCCCCTTATTTCCATCATGTGCCCCTTTAGTCCTTCATATGTTCCAAACAAGCATGCAAGCTTCTGTTGTGCACTTTACATTGATTTTATGCAAACTCGTATTCCCCTAGCCCTTGTGCCTATTTTGGGTCTGAGTTTATCGACTGTTTTTCACTTATCTTGGGGGATCTGAGCATGCTTGGTATGTGGTTTGGATGACTACCTATTGAGGCGCATTTCGACTAACCTAGTGAGGATTGAGCCTTTTAGGACTTTATTACGAGTCTTGTATTATTGAGTGTTAGTCAGGGAATCTTAAGAATTGTGTCTGTTCTCCTCCAGCATAGTCTACTTTTCTAAAGGTTAGGGATGATAACACGTTTGTAGTTGAAGCTACATAGCCAAAGTGCCTACCATAAAACTCAATTTACTCTAGGTTGAGCCAAATTTGTGCCTTTACCTTCTTTTTTTGTAGCCACGCTATCTAACTCCACATGAACAAAATGTTCCCTCTTTTTACCTAGAGGATAGTCATGTGATCATAGTGAAGTTGATATTTCTAGCATTGTAATATAGGATTTCGGTTTGGGGAGATGATTATTGGGTAATTTGACTATATACACTAGTCTTAGTGAATTTCAAAGAAGTATGCACATAGAAAGTTCAGAAAAAGCTTAAAGAGCGCAAAAAGAAAAAAAGAGAAAAAGAAAGAAAAAGAAAAAAAAAGAGAAAAAAAAGAAAACGAACAAAAAGAAATTCGACAAAGGTTGAGAATAAAGTTGACATAGTGTATTAGAGTCTATTATTGGGAATTTTGGGATTGGCATGGTTGTCGAAAGGCGTAGACTTCCTCGATTTTATTTCCTTGGATCACTCACTATCCTCTATTTTAACTCCACATTCCCAAATTCTACCATACCTCGATCCGAGCCTACATTACAATCCTTTCCAAACATGTTTGACTTAACCTGATTAGTAAGATCAGTGCTAGAGAGTAGATAAGACATGATTTACGAGATTTCTCCCTGTTTAGGTGTTTAATTCCCGACTCATCTTCAGTCGGATGATTTCAAGCGAAACACATACCCTATGAACACATGAGCGCAATGGAAATTTCCCACACCTCTTGGGAAATAACCTTGGGAGCATAGACTTGCGACCTCGTTAGGTAGTGGGTGGAATGAACTATGATGTAGATTGCTTGGTGATCTCGAGTAGGTGTAAATCATTGATTATGCTTTCTAAATCCCATTGTACTTGCACACCCATGGCTAGGGAAGAGTTTTGCACGTGCACGACTTGCCTTGTCTTGATTTCCACTTCCCATGTTCTTCATTTGTCTCTTCATTCATTTCTTCATTCATTTTTCCCTAAGCTATCACTTCACCTTCCTATTTCATTTGCTAGGGAAGTTGATGTGCTCATTTTAGAGCACGTTTATTACCTCGTTTTAGTGTCAAGTCTCGTAGTTTTGTAATGGTTTTATGCATATTATGCTTGATTTTACCTTGATCTTGTTTTTGAGTTGTCTTAAGTCCATTTCAGGTACTTTTGATGATTTTAAGGTGAAATGCGATGCATTCGAGCCTTTGACACGCGTATCATAGCTTGGGCAAATGTTTCAAGTCACTCATGAAGATCCTATGGAGTGAAGAATAGGAAAGAAGTGAAAAGAGGAATGTAGGGTCTCAGATTCGACCGAATCTGAGACACATTCGACCAAATGGTTGCAGATTCGATCGAATCTGAGACAGATTTGGTCGAATGCATGACAGACACAGAGCATTTGACCCTTGTCACTGGGAATGCCGAATGGAACTCATTCGGGCGAATGAGCTTCTATTCGGCCGAATCAACATCCTCATTCGAGCGAATGCTGGACAGAGATCGATTCTTTGGAGCCTCTGGAATGGGCGAATGTATGTGCATTCCAGCGAATGAGACTGTATTCGATAGAATGGGTTTTGAATTCGGGCAAATGACCGTGTTTTTCTCCGGATCAACTACTTCTTTTTAGGGCCGGCACATATGCATTTTAGGGTTTTCGTAGGTTTTTCTTGTTTTGTTATAAATACCCCTTCCTCTGATGTGAGGAGGGGGAGCTAGGTTTTATAATTTTATGCACTTTTAGATTTCTTTAGCCTCCAAATTCTTTTATTTTTAGCTTTCGGTTTTCAGTTTCCTCAACGCTCTGTAGTTCGAATTCTGTTTGTGGATATCAAATTGAAGCTTTTGTGAGTTTAATCTCTTCCTTTGCTCTTAATTAATTGCTTTACTTCATTGCATGCCTAGTTTTGTATTTGTCGGTTATTAGCATAATTTATAATTTTGTTTTCATTCTCGTAATTTCATTCCATGTTCATTTCTTTTGCATCGTTGAATATCTTTATGTTTTAAGCATGAATATGTGTGAGTAATTCCTTTAGGGGTTTTGATTGGTGAAACCCTAGGAAAGCTATGATCTTTATTGCTTAAGGTTGTAGAAACGATGATAATAAATAGTTTCGGAATCCGATGTGAATCTTGTCCTGCCACTCCTTTGGAGACATAGGGCGATTATAGGTCGTTCGTTGTGATTTGTGAGATCACCAACTTCCTCTCGTATTTTTGGATGTCCATGCTAGTTATTGTCAGATTTTCTCTAACCTATCATGTTCAGTTTCTAAAGCTTTATTCCTAGGGTGAATCCAATCTTGTCCTCGTTTTTCTCTATTTGTCTTACCGTTTAATTCATCGTGATCTGCATTCTCGTTGTTAGTTTAGTTTATTTTCTAAATCCAAATAGTCCGGTTGTGTTAAGAGTTAAAGTCTTGATATACCTTGTCTTCGTGGTTCGACCCCCCTACTCCACTATACTCGTATAGTTCGTAGGTTAGAATAAATTTGTTTGCATAACTTGTCTTTTAGTTAACGATCTAAAATATCGGTTATCAGTATTTCAAGTGTTTATTTCATTTTCTGGGGTAAATACGACATATCTACCCATTATCGAACCTATTTGACCTATATTGACTCATATTTTTCTATTCGAAGTGTTTAGGTCATTTAATAAAACAAACCTCTCCCATTTGACCAGGTTTGTTTTAAATCGATGTATTTCAAGTGTTTAAGACATGATCTACAGTAAATACGTCATTTTCTACCATAGTAGATCCCATTTGACCAATATTGACTCATATTGTCCTATTCAAAGTGTTTAGGTTATTTCAAACCCAAAACCTCTCCCATTTGACCGAGTTTAACTCAAATCGACGTATTTCAAGTGTTTATTACATGTTCTAGGGTAAATAAAACATATCTACCCAAAACTGAACCCATTTGACCTATATTGCATCATATTGTCCTATTCGAAGTGTTTAGGTCATTTTATACCCTAAACATCTCCCATTTGACCGAGTTTAACTCAAATTGACATATTTCAAGTGTTTATTATATGTTCTAGGGTAAATACAACATATCTACCCCAAACCGAACCCATTTGACCTATATTGAATCATATTGTCTTGTTCGAAGTGTTTAGGTCATTTTATACCCAAAACCTCTCCCGTTTGACCAGGTTTGTCTCAAATCAAAGTATTTCAAGTGTTTATAACATCTTAAAGAGTAAATACATCATTTTATACCTTAAACTGATCCCATTTGCCCAATATTGACTCATTTCGTCCTATTCGAAGCGATTAGGTCATTTTATAACCAAAACCTCTTCTGTTTGACCGAGTTTGACCCAAATCGACGTATTTCAAGTTGTTTATGACATGTTGAAGGGTAAATACATCACTTTCTTACCAAATCGATCTCATTTGACCAATTTTGACTGAGTTTGAATCAAATCAATGTATTTCAAGTGTTTAGGACATGTTCTAGGGTAAATACATCATTTTGTACCGATCACATTTGATCAATACTGACTTACATTGTTCTTTTCGAAGTAATTAGGACATTTCATACCCAAAACCTCTCCCGGTTAACCAAGTTTGACTCAAATTGATGAATTTCAAGTGTTTCTGACATGTTCTAGGGTAAATCCATCATTTTCTACCCAAAATCGATCCCATTTGACCTATATTGACTCATAACGTCCTATTAGAGGTGTTTAGGTCATTTTAAAAATAATACATATCCCGTTTGACAGAGTTAGAGTATAATCGATGTATTTCAAGTGTTTATGACATGTTTAAGGGTAAATACATCATTTTGTACACAAAACTGGTCCTATTTGACCTATATTGACTCATATCATCCTATTCAAAGTGATTATGTCATTGTATATCCAAATCCTTGCCCATTTGACCGAGTTTGACTCAAATTGATGTACTTCAAGTGTTTATGACATGTTCAATAGTAAATACATCATTTTCTTGTTAAACCCGATCCTATTTGATAAATATTGATTCATATCGTCCTATTTGAAGGGTTTAGGTCTTTTCATACCCAAAACTTCTCCCGTATGACTAAGTTTGACAGAAATCGATGTATTTCAAGTGCTTATGACATGTTAAAGCGTAAATACGTTATTTTCATCCCGAATCTGATCCCATTTGATCTATATTGACTTACATTGTCTAATTCAAAGTGTTTAGTTCAATTTATACCCAAAACCTCTCCCTTTTAACCGAGTTTAACTCAAATAGATGTATTTCAAGAGTTTATGACATGTTCAAGGGTAAATACGTCATTTAACACCAAAAACTGATCCCGTTTGACCAATATTGACTCATATCGTCCTATTAGAAGGTTTTAGGTCATTTTATACCCAAAACCTCTCCCGTTTGACCGAGTTTGAATCAAATCGATGTATTTCAAGTGTTTATGATATGTTCTTGGGTAAATACATCATTTCCAACCCAAAACCGATTCCATTTGACCAATATTGACTCATATTATCCTATTTGAAGTGATGAAATCATTTTATACCCAAAACCTCTCTCGTTTAACTAAGTTTAACTCATATCAATGTATTTCAAGTGTTTATGACATGTTCAAGGGTAAATATGTCATTTTCTACCCAAAACCAATCCCATTTGACCTATTTTGACTTATATCATCCTATTCAAAGTGTTTAGGTCATTTTATACCAAAAACCTCTTCTGTTGGACCGAGTTTGACTCATATCTATGTATTTCATATGTTTATGTCATATTATAGGGTAAATACGTAATTTTCTACCGTTAACCTAACCCATTTGACCAATATAGACTCATATTGTCCTATTCAATGTATTTAGGTTATTTTATACCAAAAACCTCTCCCGTTTGACCGAGTTTAACTCAAATTGATCTATTTCAAGTTTTTATGACATGTTCAAGGGTAAATTTGTCATTTTCTACCTAAAATTGGTCCCATTTTACCAACATTGACTCATATCATCCTATTCGATGTGTTTAGGTCATTTTTTAACAAAACCTATCCTGTTTGACAAAGTTTGACTCAAATCGATGTATTTCAAGTGTTGATGACATGTTCAAGGGTAAAGACATCATTTTATACACAAAACTTGTCCCATTTGATCTATATTGACTCATATCATCCTATTCCAAGTGTTTAGGTCATTTTATATCAAAAACCTCTCCCGTTTGACTGAGTTTGATGCATTTTTATGTATTTCATGTGTTTATGAGATGTTATAGGGTAAATACGTAATTTTCTGCCCTTAACCTATCACTTTTGAGCAATATAGACTCATATCATCCTATTCGAAGTTTTTATATTATTTTATACCAAAAACCTCTCCTGTTTGACCGAGTTTAACTCAAATTGATCTATTTCACGTGTTTATGACATGTTAAAGGGTAAATACATCATTTTCTACCCAAAACTGGTCCCATTTTACCTATATTGACTCATACCATCCTATTCGATGTGTTTAGGTCATTTTATAAACAAAACCTATCCCGTTTGAGAAAGTTTTACTCAAATCGATGTATTTCAAGGGGTTATGACATGTTCAAGGGTAAATACGTCATTTTCTACAAAAAACTGGTCACATTTGACCTATATTGACTTATATCGTCCTATTCCAATTGTTTAAGTCATTTTATACCAAAAACCACTCCCGTTTTACCGAGTTTGTCTCATATCTTTGTATTTCATTTGTTTATGACATGTTATACGGTAAATACGTTATTTTAGACCCTTAACCTATCATATTTGACCAATATAGACTCATATCGTCCTATTCAAAGTTTTTAGGTTATTTTATACCAAAAACCTCTCCCGTTTGACTGAGTTTAACTTAAATCTATTTATTTCAAGTGTTTATGACATGTTTAAGGGTAAATACGTCATTTTCTACCTAAAACTAGTCTAATTTACCTATATCGACTCATATCATCCTGTTTGATGTGTTTAGGTCATTTTTTAAACAAAAATTATCCTATTTGACCGAGTTTGACACAAATCGATGTATTTCAAGTGTTTATGACATGTTGAACGGTAAATACATCATTTTCTACCTAAAACCGATCCCATTTGACAAATATTGACTCATATCGTCGTATTCGAAATTTTAGGTCATTTTATCCCGGATGACCGAGTTTGACTCAAATCGATGTATTTCAAGTGTTTAGAACATGTTCAAGGGAAAATACATCATTTTTACAAAATAACCTATCCCATTTGACCTATTGCTGGGAATCTCGAATTACCCCAAGATTCAAGAGAAATTTTTTTGACTTGTTATTTTGAATATAGGCCAATTGATAATTATTAGGCCCATGGGCCATTTATTTCAAGTCATGGTTATTCTATTATTTCATTTAAAAATTTAGAATAATTGAGTGGGAAATATTTCTTGTAAATAAAGAATGACTATTTGGTTAATTTAAGTTAGTTTAATTTAGTTGAATAAAAAAAGGAGGCGTGCATGGGTGAGTTGGCATGGGTATTTTCTTGCTGATTTGTGCATGGATCCAAAGAGATTTTTTAGGGTTAATCACTAAAGGTTTCGGGTGAAAGAAGGGTTGGATTTTTTGAATAAGGGGCATGGAAAAGGAGGGTTGAATTTAGAGTTTTAGTAAGATTTGGGAAGATTTGGAAATCTTGGAATATTGTAAGATTTGGGAAGATTTCCATATCATCTTTAATTTTGGAAAAACTTATGGGGAGAATAAGTCATAATTTCTGATTTAATTTAGTGAATCAATTAGGATATTTTATTCCTTAATTTAAGGGATTAAATATTGAAAAATTGATTCCTTAATTTATTTTGGGCGTGCTTAAGGAAAGGATGGCCTAATTTGGACTGATTGGCATGATTTAAAGGGAAAGTGTGGACTATTGCATGGTATTAGTTGGGATGGTGGTTAAGTTTGTCCCATGTAATTAAGGGCACTAATTTAAGCCTTAATTGACGTGATTTAAGGAAGGAAGGAAGACCAAGTTAAATGGGGTTATTATGGGATTAATTAATGACGTGATTTAAGGGTTGTTTCCTTAACCTTTCACACGTTTTCTGATTCCTTAATTAATTTGGACAGTTTTAAGGGTGTTATTATGGTTTTTTAAGAGGGTTAATGGATAAAGTTACTTTGCAAAACAAACACATTAAACCATGAATTTTTGGGAAAAAAAGTTAAAGGGTTTTGTGAGAGTTACGTGGCTATTAACTATGGGTATTATTCCTCTCTTTAAACCTTTGTAACTTATGGTTTAATGAGGGTTTGATGAGAATTGAAGACCAAAGTTACAAGACATTGAAGAAGGACATTGATGGGTGATTCAATGCATGGTTTTTGTGGTTTAAAAGATCAACAATTCATTTCTCAAAAGTCTTTTAATGTTCACGTCCATATGAAAGGTTGAGGGTCTCTTGGAGTTGCCCAGGTTTATTACCATAGACTTAAGGACAAATTTTATGGTGGATACATCAAGAGATAAAGAGGAAACGAATCAAGTATTGAAGATAAAAAGATCCATCCGTTCGTGTGTGCAAGGAGCCTTTTGTTTTACTGATTTTATTATTTTGGCTTTAATTTGTAAATGGACACTGGACTTTTACTTTTCATTGGTTTGTTTTTGTTTTGTGTTAACTTTTCGTTATCTTTGTTTTAAATCCGTAGTAGCATGATAGGGTTTCGTTTCTCTATAAATAGGGCATGTTTATGTGCAAATATATTGATGAATGAAGTTAGATCTTGATATCTTTACTTACAATATCACGAAATTGAGTTACTTGTGTTTTTCCAAGTTTTTCTTGGACAATTTGTGAGAGAAGTGAGAGTTCCTTCTTATTTTTTTGAATCTAGTCATCCAAGTGAGTGTTCCTTGTTTGTGAGCTTCATACTAGTTAAAGAGTTAGTGTTCCTCTTTTTCATATCCTGATTATTAGGTGAGTGTTCTATACTTTCAAACCCTTGTTTCTTTTATACTTCCTATCAAAAACATATTTAAATCTATTTAAAGTTCCACACAAATTTCTGTCCATTTTACCACCTAAAACACACCTCCATTTCTTTCTTAATTTCTAGCCTAAACTCATTTTCCAATCCTTTTCTAAAGCCTATGAATCTGTCCTTTTTATTTAACCTATTTGTGATCCATTTTGTCTAGTAATTTCTAGTGTTCTTCATTAGATTTTATATCATTTGGCGTGCTAGATAGGGGGAAAACAGATTCTTTTTTCCTGAAATGGATCCCAATCCCAATGAAACCCCTCAAGAAAGACACCTTCGAATTTTAGAGGAAAATCAATAAAGACTCATTGAAACAAATAAGAAACTTCTAAACAATGTCACAACCTTAATGGCTTTAGTTTTCAGTCATGAAAATAGGGAGACCAACAATCCCCCTTGGTTTGATGATCGAAATCTAAGAGTAGATGTTGATGAATTGGATGGTACCCTTGATCCAGAAAGGTACCTAGAGTGGGAGCAATTTTTGGAGCGTTTTTTCGATTTCAAGGACATCCAAGATGAAGAGCAATAATTTAGAGTTGCTAAAGTGAAGATAACCAGGTATGTTGAAGCTTAGTTAAAAGGTATCCAAAGAAAAAGAGAGTTAAATGGCAAGGTATGAATTTTTAATTGGCCAAAGTTGAAGAAGAAACTTAGAGGTCGTTTTGTACCTTCTAATTATAAGCAATCTTTGTATGTAAAGTGGAGGACTTTGCATTAAAGAAGTGGGACTATGGAGGAATATATAAAGGAGTTTGAGAGACTCTCAATCTTGTATGAGATTGAGGAGAATGAGGAACTCAAATTAGGGAGGTTTATGGCTGGTTTAGATTGTGAGATCTATGAGAAGGTGGAAGTGCAACCAAACTTGACCTTTGATGAAGTGTGCAAATTGGCTGTCAAATTTGACAACCAAAGAAAAAAGAAGAAACCTTTTTCTTCTTTAGATCTAAAGTTCAAGAAGCCTATTTTTCCATCCCAAATACAAAATAAGCCTTTTGTTCCCGAACCAAACCCATCCTTTTCTAACCCCACAAAAAGAACCCCAAATACTTTTGAATCCTCAAACAAAGAGAAAGGTAAAGCCATTACCAAGGAGTCTGATTTGAGTGAGATGGTATCTTTCAAGTGTCATGGAAGAGGGCACTATAAACGAGATTGTCCAAATTCTCATGCATTGACTGTGAGAGAGATTCGTATCATGACTACTCAACCTTTTCCTATGGAGGAAGAAGAGGAGGAGGAAGAAGTCCCTAAAGAGTCTTAAGAATTTGATGACGAGCAAGAGTGTGATAATGTTGCTGACTGTTTTCCTGTAAAGAACAGTCTAGTCTTGAGAAGAGCATTACAAATTCTAACTAAAAGAGAAGAAGTTCCTATTCAAAGAGAGAACTTATTCTTAACTAAGTGCAAAGTTAAGGGAGAGGTATGCGATCTTATTGTGGATAGTGGTATTGACGCAAATGTAGTCTCTAGTGATTTGGTAAAGAGACTTGAAATGAAAACCACTAAACATTCCCACCCTTATAAGTTAAATTGGTTGGAAAGGAGTAAGAATACTGGTGTTAGGAGACAATGTCTTGAGAGCTTTGCAATTGGCTCCTATGTTGATGAATTATTATGTGATGTCATTCCCATGGATGCATGCCATATCTTATTGGGTAGACCATGGAAAAGTGACAAGAAGTCCATACATGATGGATTAGCTAATACTTACACCATTACCCATCTTGGCAACAAGAAAATACTCCATCCTTTACCTCCACAAAAAAACCAACCACCATAAAAATCCCCTTCTAAAAGTGTGTTCCTTTTGTCTCACAAGGAGTTTGAAGGTGAGATAGAAGAAGAGGATGAGATCTTCCTTTTACTTTTAATGAAAGAATATGATGGATACCTGGTTCAAAATTCAAAATTAGGCCAAGTTAATCAAGGCTTATGAGAATGTATTTCCAAATGAGTTACCATAAGGTTTGCCACCTATTCGTGGTATAGAACATCAAATTGATCTTGTTCTAGGAGCATGCCTTCCTAACAAACCCCCCTATCGATGCAATCTAATAGACACAAAGGAGTTGTAAAGACAAATCTAAGAATTGATGGAAATGGGATATGTTAGAGAATCAATGAGTCCTTGTGCGGTTCTAAAGAATCAATGAGTCCATGTGCCAACATTGTTGGTTCTAAAGAAGGATGGCACATAGAGAATGTGTATCGACAGTAGGGTCGTTAACAACATCACTATCAAGTATAGGTTTTCTATACCTAGATTGGATGATATGCTTGATGAGCTAAGTGGGTCCCAAATGTTTTCAAAGATTGATCTTAGAAGTGGAAACCACCAAATAAGGATGCGAGAAGGAGATGAATGGAAGGCAACTTTCAAGACAAAACATGGTCTCTATGAATGGGTTGTCATGCCATTTGGGCTCACCAATTCTCTAAGTACCTTCATGCGTTTGATGAATGAGGTACTACGACCTTTTTTAGGAAAGTTTGTTGTAGTATATTTGGATGACATTCTTATATATAGTAAGAATGAGGAAGATCATTGTTACATCTCAAGGAAGTTTTTAAAGCTTTGAGGGAGAAGAAGCTTTATGGGAAGTTGGAGAAATATCATTTTATGCTCACTGAGTTAGTGTTTCTTCGTTTTATTATTTCTAGTGATGGAGTCAAGGTGGATCCTAGCAAGGTGGAAGCCATTTCTTTATGGCTTGTCCCTAAGTCCATCACAGAAGTGCGATCTTTCCATGGGCTAACTTCTTTTTATAGAAGGTTTATAGCCAACTTTAGTACGCTCATGGCCCTAATTACTAAGTGTACAAAGAATGGCACTTTTCAATGGACTCCTCAATCTCAAAAGGCATTTGAGCACATAAAGAAGAAGATGTGTGAAGCCTTTGTACTTGATTTACCTGATTTCATTAAACCTTTTGAGGTTGAGTGCGATGCAAGTGGAAAGGGTGTTGGTGTTGTTTTGATCCAGGAGGGAAAACCAATTGCATACTTTAGTTAGAAGTTGAGTCATGGTAAGCTTAACTACTCTACATATGATAAGGAGTTTTATGCTATGGTTTGAGCTCTGGATTTTTCGTCACACTATCTAAGACCAAGTCCTTTTATTCTCTATTCTAATCATGAGTCCTTGAGATTTATTCATGGACAAAAGAAGCTCAATGCAAGGCATGTAAAATGGGTGGAATTTCTGCAATATTTCAATTTTGCTGCTAAGTATAAGAATGGGAAGGCTAATGTGGTAGCCGATTCTTTATCTCGAAGGCATTTTCTTCTTAGCATGATGGATGCCAAAGTTCTTGGTTTTGAGATGTTAAAAGAACTTTACAAGGAAGATGAAGAAATGTTTGGGATAATGAAGACATGCAAAGTTGGAGTTAATGGACTCTTTTCAGTGGTTGATGGTTTCCTTTTCAAAAGAAACAAACTTTGTGTTCCAAAGAGTTCCATTAGAGAACTATTGATTAAAGAAGCTCATAGGAAAGGTTAGGCCGGGCACATGGGAATTTCCAAAACTTTGGAAATCCTTCAAGGCTATTTTTATTGGCCTAAAATGCATGCCCATGTTTATCATGTAATCATTCGATGTGCTATGTGTCAAAGGGGGAAAATGTCATTCCATAAAGGAGAATACAAACCATTGCCTGTACCTGAAAAGCCTTGGGAAGACTTGAGTATGGACTGTATTATGGTACTTCCTAAAACTCAATGTGGGAAGGATTCCATAATGGTGATACTGGATCAATTTTTAAAGATGGCTCATTTTATGGCCTGTCGAAAAGTTGATGATGCTTTCAATGTGGCTCAATTGTTTTTCACCAAAATTGCTCGATTGCATGGTTTGCCAAGGACTATTGTTTCTGATCGAGACACTAAGTTCTTGAGTCATTTCTAGAAGTCTCTTTGGAGGCTTGTGGGGACTAAGTTACTATTTTCAACAAGTCATCATCCCCAAACTGATGGGCAAACTAAGGTGGTAAATAGGATTCTTGGTTCTTTACTTCGATCATTAGTAAGTAAAAGAGGTAAGAATTGGGATTTGAAGCTTGCTCATGCTAAGTTTGCTTATAATTGAACGCCAAGCTGATCCACTAAGTACTCTCCATTTGAAGTTGTCTATGGGGTGAACCCATATGTGCCGATTGATTACATCACTCTTCACAAAGACAAATTTGTGCATGGTATAGCCAAGGAATGTATTGTTGAGTTCCTTAAGTTTTTATGTTTTGAATGATGACAAACAGTTACAGGAAACAGGTCACAAGTAGTTGGAACTGTCTCCTTGACTGCTATGTTGTAAAGCAGCCACATATTATCTATTGCATGTTAACCATGTTATATGTGCAGTAGTTAAGCTGATTCCAAGACTTGGAGCATAGAAGCCTTTCGAAGACATTCGAAGAAAGATACTTTGCTCAAGATGAAACATCCAAGGAAGATTCAAGTCTTGTAGATTACATGAAAAGAAGAATATTTGTACTTTACTGTTAATCTAGTTTTTTATGTAATGTGCTCCATAGTATGACTTATATGAGTAGGTGATATAAGTGTTTTAAGTGTGATAAGTCATGTTATGAATTCTGGTACAAAGCTGGAACAGAATTCATAACATACTTAATTCAGGGAACCAGGTTTACTGAATGGAATATCAAGCTGCGTATTTTTGAAAAGATTTTGTAAACATATTTTCTAAGAATTATTTTTGGAAAATATATTAAGAAACTGGTAGATTAGATATGAATATATTGGTTACCTAAAAACTAGGAGTATTTACCTTATTTGATTCTATCTATATGATTAAGTCAAATAAGATAAATACTTTCCTAAACTCACATATGATGATAGCTCAAAAGATTATGTGATTTTAGGAAAGCTAGGGTTTTTTGTAATCATATATATAAACTCATCTAATCAACCTAATTCTACAAGTCTCTCACATGAAGAAAACTGAGTTTATCTCTAGAGAGCATTATACACACTTAAGCACAAAAACCTTTCATTAAGTCATATACAAGAGCACCATTAGAACTTAAATTTTTTCTCTCATATTAGCTTTTAGAAGCAAGATCAAAGGAGAGTTTGATTCTGTAAAGAGCCTTCAACAAAGGGGTTGATAGGCTGGGAGAGTGTTTGTGAGTTCAAGCACAAAAGGGCTTACGAGTGTAAGTCGAGTGCACACTCGGAGTAGAGTGTGGGGTGAACTGGTTCCCAGAGTAGGGAAACAGTTGAGTGTCTGTGTTCTTTGTTTTTTGAAGTAGATTAATAAAAGAGCATAGAGTAGGAGGACGTAGGCCTGAGTTGGTTGAACCTCGTTAAATTGTGTGTCTTCCTTTATTGCTCTACATACATTCCGCTGCTAATAGGAACCAGCACAACTGGTTCCTCCCACAGATCGAAAAATTTAGAAAAATAGGCCAAGACTATTTAACGGTGAAAGTGTCACCTTTGGAGATAACAGCAAGGGAACCATCACTGGTTTAGGTAAGGTAGGTAAGACACTTTCAAATGCAATTGATGATGTATATTATGTTTAGGGCTTACAACATAATCTCTTGAGTATTTCTCAATTATGTGATAAAGGTAATAGAGTTGAGTTTCAAGCTAATCTTTGTCATATAGTTAATTCGCAAACAGGCGAACTTGTATGTGAGGGAACCAGGAAGCATGATGTTTACATCACCTTTCTGGATAAAATTCCTCAAGACAAGTCTGTTTGTTTGAAAGTTGTTTCTGATAATAACCAATGGATTTGGCATAAGAGATTTGGACATGCTAGCTTGACACTTTTGAACAAATTAATGTCTCGTGATTTGGTGGTAGGACTTCCTAACATCACTTATGAGGCAGATAAAGTTTGCTCAGAATGTGTTAAGGGGAAACAGGTCATAATCTCTTTTAAGCCTAAAACTGTTTTGAGTACCAGCAGACCCTTCGAACTTGTACACATTGATTTGTGTGGTCCCATGAGAATACAAAGTCGAAGAGGTCATAGATATGTCTGTGTTATGGTTGATGATTATTCCAGGTACACTTGGGTAATAATGCTACATTCAAAAGATGAAACGTTCGATGAGTGGGTAGCATTGGTGAAGCAAGTGGAGAACCAGCTCTCTCACAAGCTGGTCTCGGTAAGATCAGACCATGGTACTGAATTTGATAATGCTAACTTTGTTGGTTATTGTAGGGAACAGGGAGTTAGTCATAACTTCTCAGCCCCAAGAACACCACAGCAAAATGGTGTTGTTGAAAGAAAGAATAGAACTCTTGAGGAGATGGCCAGAACAATGCTTATTGAGAGTGGTCTCCCTAAGAGTGTCTGGGGTGAAGTTGTGGACACTTCTTGCTATATTTTAAATAGAGGTCTCATTAGACCAAAGTTAAATAAGACTCCCTATGAACTCCTAAGAGGTCGAAAGCCTAATATTGCATACTTTCGTGTATTTGGATGTAAATGTTATATTCATAACAATGGGAAGAATCAGCTTGATAAATTTGATCCTAGGAGTGATGAGGGAATCTTTCTTGGATATTCTCCTCAAAGCAAAGCATATAGAGTCCTTAATAAAAGGACTTTGTGTGTTGAGGAGAGTGTGCATGTCATCTTTGATGAATTTAACATGTCTTCTGAGATTGCGCAGGTACAACCTGATGAAATGATTGGATTGATGGAGTTTACTGGGAACCATGATGCTGGTCCCCTAAATGAAGTGCAAGCAGATCTAGGCTCACTTGATACTCCACAAAATGATGATAATGAGGAGCCTAGAGAAGAAAATAAGGACAACGAGAATTCAGAAGAGGAACCAAGACCTAATGGTTCCCCAAGTGGCAGACAAGTAAGGGGTTCAGAGGGAATGAATGAAGATGCCTCCCCTAAACCTGAGGTAAGTAATGTTAATGGAAACAACGTGAATATGAATCTTACTGGTTCTGAAGAAATAGATGAGATTCATGATCATGTTGGTTCCCAATCAAATGAAGAAGCACAAAATGATTTCTCTTTTAAAAGCTTCAAATATAAATCTTCTCATCCTCCAGATCAGATCATTAGTGATATTAATAAAGGAGTTCAAACGAGAAGAAATGTTTTTCAAAACTTTTGTGTTTTTTATTCTTTCTTATCTAATATAGAGCCAATTGACTATAAAATGGCACTGACTGATCTTGATTGGGTTCTAGCAATGCAGGATGAATTAAATCAGTTCCATAGGAACCAGGTTTGGCATCTTGTACCTAGACCAAAGGATAGGTCAGTTATTGGTACAAAATGGGTCTTCAGAAACAAATTGGATGACTTAGGTACAATAGTCAGAAACAAAGCTAGGCTAGTGGTGTAAGGTTACAATCAACAAGAAGGGATTGACTATGATGAGACTTTTGCACCAATAGCTAGGTTAAAGGCAATTAGGATTTTAATTGCTTATGCTGCTCACATGAATATGAAATTGTTTCAGATGGATGTAAAGACTGTCTTCCTAAATGGATATTTGAAGGAAGAGGTATATATAGAGTAGCCACCTGGTTTTGAAGACAAGCTGTTTCCCCAACATGTTTACAAGTTAGACAAAGCTCTATATGGATTGAAGCAAGCTCCAAGAGCTTGGTATGAAAGATTGTCTAAGTTCTTGATGCACTAGTGGAAAAAATAGCATATACTACATTATATATGCTCCGGTTCTTGTAGAAACGAAGCATAAAGTTTACAAAATATTACATTTAACTCACTTTATGGTCTGGTCTTATAATAACCGAAGCATAAAACCGGTATATACTCCGGTTGCCATCAAACCGGAGCATAAAACATAATATATTCTGGGCTTTGTAACCGCAGCATAAATAATTCTCCCGCATAAGTTTATTAGGTCTTCAATTCATTCGCTCGCGCTCAAATACACACACTCAAACCGGAGGCATTCACACAGCAGCCCTTCCATACCCACGACTCTCAACCGCCTTCCCTCAAAACAGCAACCACTACTTTCATCCTACATCTCAATCCCCACACATTACACTCTCAACTGCATTCCCCATCATTCCAACAGCGAAAGAACTCGGAATCTCTTCGTGAATTGGAATAGACATTTGAAAGGTTAGTTTGATTATTCAATTCTCGTATTTAAGTTGCTGAAATTATGCGTGTTGTTGTTGAATCTCTTAGTGAATCTCTTCGTGAATTGGAATATACATCTGTATGCGTGTTGTTGCTGAAATTATGTAGTGTTGTTGCTGAAAATTCTGGTTGCGTGTTTAAGTTTTAGATTATGGGTGTGTGTTATTCCGGAAAATTGGGTGTTTCGATTGGTGAATGATGCAAGTTAGAAAACAATTATCGAAGTGGGGTTGTTTCAAGTGGCCGGGGTTATTGTAATTAGAGGGACATGTATCATTGAACAGAGAATTAGGCAATGATTCCATAGACAAGGACTAAAAACATTTGCTAAATTAGATCCCTTACTTTCGCACGATCTTGCATATGTCATGATTCGAAGATAAAAACCAAGGCAAGGGATTATTAACATATAAAAACCAAACAATATAATAAATTATTAACATATAAGTTTTTGTACGTAGTCTTTTTATCTGAAATTAATTAGTCACGTTTGGCTGTGTAATTTGAATTACTAATGTGACAATTGATTCAAAATGGGGTTAATAAATACAACGTAGATATATATTGACAGTAGTCACGATAGTATTTGTTTTTGGACAATTGTGGTTGGCGAAGGCATCAAGTTCCATTGTACCCTGCTTTAAGCTACCTGAATGTTGTTCCTCCAAATGTAGGAGTCCAAAAATCAACAGGGGTCTCTTGGGCAACTGGGTTGGTGATTGATATGGGTACTAGACATAGCCCTCTGCTTCTTAAATCTTGTTTACACTTTTTGTGATTCTCCTTCAATTTATTACATCCCTGTAAGATTAATCAAGGACATTTAGTATATACTTCATTCAATTTAAAATTTCATACGATGATATGAAATGGTATAATGCATAGTTTGTACTCTTTCCCATTACGTTAACCATACAGTTTTAAAGGGTGATGTATTCTCATGTCATCCATTAGAATTTGAAAAGTTTAGCTATTTATTCAGAGATTATGATGGCTGAAATCGCACAACCAAATAGGTAATTAATACGTTCACAAATTTAGAAGGTAGACCCTACCTTCTAAATTTTGCAGAAATTATGATGAATATTGTTTTTCTTTTGTTGAATAAATTGACATGACGATTTTTAAACAAAATTTTAAGGTTATGTAAAAAAATAAAAATAAAAAGACCCTACCTTTTTTTGTGTTAAAGATGCTAAGGGTTCAAGTAGGGTTTAGCTCTTTTTTGGTAGTCATTATCCTACCATTATATTTTGCAGAAGGGGATCTTTTTGTAGTACTGAGTCTAATTTGGTATAGGTGCACTCATTGTCACTGTCATTTTAGCAAATTATGATAATCATTTTGATATTCATTTATAAATTCTCTTTATTTTCAAGGAACTCATTCAAGACTTACTGATTACTTGTAAGTCTTGATTAGACAAAGCATGGAAAAAGAACGTTCATGGATGTATGGTAGCATTGAATCATCATAATTTGTGGATGGGGTCTTAGAATTTTGTAGTAATGCTGTCAAACATCAAGCTAGGGCAGGGGGAATTGGATTATATTGCCCATGTGTCAAGTGTGGTAATGTATCAAAGGTCGAGGGCATTGACATCCTCAGGGAGCATATACTTCGGCGTGGATTTAGGCCTCAATATCATGTTTGGGTGTGGCATGGTGAGGAGGGAGTTTTCGAAGGAAACACTATTCCTCATAATGTTCATGAAGAAGAAGATGTTGCTCAGGCGATGGAGAATAATGAGTATGAGAATGACGAGGATGATGTCAATGAGGACATAGATCGTGTTGATGAGATAATGGACGGGGTCGAGGATGAGTTAGGAAAACGTCCCCGTGTTTTTGAGTTGTTGAAAGAAGCTTCTGAGAAGCCTCTCTACCTTGGATGTACAAAATTCACCAAACTGACAGCCGTGTTGACACTTTTCAATGTTAAGTCAAAGTTCAACTGGAGTGATACTAGTTTCACAAGTTTATTAGAAGTGTTAGGTGAGATGTTTCCTAATGGAAATGAACTTCCAAAATCTACATATTATGCCAAAAAGCTCATGTGCCCTTTCGGCTTAGAGTACCAGAAGATACATGCTTGTCCGAATGATTGTGTGTTGTATTGGAAGGAACATGAGAACTTAGAAGAATGTCCGAGTTGTGGGTTGTCACGTTATAAGCGTAAAGGGGCTCGGGGTTCTAAAGGTCCCCCCGCTAAGGTGTTATGGTATCTTCCAATAATTCCAAGATTCAAGCGCTTGTTTTCTCTAAAGAAAGATGCTAAAAATTTGAGGTGGCATGCAGATAGGGTGAAGAACGGTCGTCTCCTCACACATCCAGCTGATTCTCCCGAGTGGAAGACTATTAATAGGTTGCATAAGACATTTGGGGTTGAAGACCGTAATTTGAGGCTCGGACTGTGTACTGATGGAATGAACCCATTCGGGACTCTTAGTACTCAACACAGTACATGGCCGGTACTCTTAGTTATCTATAATTTGCCCCCTTGGTTGTGTATGAAACGTAAGTACATTATACTTTCTCTTTTAATCTCAGGTCCTAAACAACCTGGAAATGATACTGATGTATATCTTGCACCCCTCGTTGAGGATTTGAGAAAGATGTGGGATGAAGGGGTTTCTGTGTATGATGCACATGCTAATGGAGTGTTCACATTGCGTGTAATGCTTTTATGTACCGTCAACGATTTCCCAGCATATGGTAACTTATCCGGGTATAAGAATAAAGGGAAGAAAGCATGCCCAATCTGTATCAATGACATGGAAGCTACGTGGATTCCTAAGTGCAAACATGTCTTCATGCCCCATCGAAAGTTCCTCCCTCGTGATCACCCCTACCGGAGGAAAAAGAAGGCGTTCAATGGAGAGGTCGAAGAGCGTATAACTCGTCGACCGTTAACCGGGTATGAGGTTTACGAACAAGTTAAGGGGGTTGAAACGATTTTTGGTAAACCAGGACAAGGGGGTGAAGGGCTATGGAAGAAAAAGTCAATATTTTGGAAGCTTCCATATTGGAAAGATCTACATGTTAGACATTGCCTCGACGTTATGCATATAGAGAAAAATGTATGCGATGCAATACTCGGGACGCTCATGAACATTCTAGGTAAGACGAAGGATGTGAAGGCCGTGCGAGATTACTTAGAATGCAAGGGGCTTCGCCCAGAGTTATGGCCACAGGTTAAGGAGGTAAAGAAAAGGTATAGAACCAAGGAAGGAGGTGACAAGAACAAGGGAAAGGGTAAAGAAAAGGTGACAGGTGATAAGAAACAGAGTGTTGAAAAGAAGATGGGTAAAAATGCTGAAAAGATTTATTTACCTCCAGCTTGTTATACATTGTCCAAAGAAGAGAAGTGGTTCTTTTATGAGTCTTTGTATGGCATTAAGGTTCCATCGGGATACGCATCTAACATGAAAAGATTTGTGTCCCTAAATGGTGAGTTGAAGTTAGGAAGCATGAAATCTCACGATTGCCATGTCATGATGCAAGTGTTCTTACCAATTGCAATCCGGGGGATACTTCCAAAACATGTGAGATATGCTATTACCGAACTATGTTCGTTCTTCAACACAATATGCAGTAAAGTGCTTGATCCCTTGAAACTCGATGCCCTTCAAGTAGATGTGATTGAAACTTTATGCAAGTTTGAGATGTATTTTCCACCTTCATTTTTTGACATTATGGTTCACCTAATTGTCCATCTTGTTCGTGAAATCAAGCTTTTAGGTCCCGTTTATTTGAGGTGGTGTTATCCTTTTGAAAGACATATGGGTGTTTTACAAAACAAAGTGAGGAATCCGGCACAACCCGAGGCCAGTATGATTCAAGGCAATGTGAGCGATGAGATTGGTAATTTTATAGCTGAGTATATGGCCAGTGCAGAGCCTATTGGACTTCCTACCTCTCGACATGTAGGGAGACTTGAGGGAAAGGGAACAATTGGCTCAAAATTGATCACACCTCCTAGAGACCAGCGCCTGCAAGCACACTTGTATGTCTTACACCATGTTCCAGAAGTCCATCCCTTTTTGAATGAGCATTATGAGGAATTACGTGTCAAAAATCCTTCTAAAGGGGATAGAGCCTTGATGCAGTTACATAATAAGACATTTATTGATTGGTTTCATAATCGAGTAGTATGTGAACAGCTCGAGGATGTGTCTAACACTGTGAAGTGGTTAGCTTTTGGTCCTGTGAAGATGTCAACAAATATGAGGGTTATGATGTCAATGGGTACACCTTTTGGACTGAGGGTCAAGATCATAAGTCCTCTTTCTTGCAGAATAGTGGTGTTTCTGTTTTGGCGTCATCTACATTTTACGCAAGTGCCAAGGATCATTCACCAGTAGATGCCAAGTTATTATACTATGGGAGAGTACAGGAAATATGGGAGCTTGACTACTCTAGTTTCACAGTTGGTCTTTTCAAATGCAAGTGGGTAGATAACAACCGCAGATGTATTAAAAATGATGACCCTTGTGGATTTACTCTTGTAGACTTGAGTCGTTTGCGTGATAGTGAAGAACCATTTATACTTGCCACACATGCTAAGCAAGTATTCTACATTATAGACCCCAATGACGCAAATTGGTCTATTGTAATATCGGGAAAAAGGAGTATCCTCGGTATAGGTGATGTTGATGATGAAGAAGAGTATGATGCCTTTGAGGACTCCCCACCTTTTACTAATCCAAAATCTAGTGTGGAAGACGATGGAGATGCTGACATTGGTTACATGCGTGTAGATCATAAAGAAGGAATACATTTGAATTTTGATAAGTAGTGTACAAGGTATGATAAACTGAATTGGGTTTTGTCAAAATTGGCTTGGTTTTAAGCTTAGAAGAGTGTCCACTTGTTACATACTTTATTTTGTGATTGTGTTATTTGTTTGGATTTGCAATTATCTTCCTTTATGATTAATTAATGCATTAAACATAAATTTCTGCTGTTACTCACACTGGGATTCTATTGCAATTTTTGATGCAGTTTTTTTGCTGTCACTCACACTGAGATCTCTTCTACAATGAATCTTTTTAGAGATGGCATACTCCCTGAGGAGGAAGATGTTGAGGATAGGCATAGCAATGATGATAAGGAATATGATGTAGATATGGAGGAAGATAAAGGAGACTCCAAAGATAGGGCTTACGATGAGGTCTCTTCTAGGTTTGATCAGCATGAGTTGATGGCGGACCAAGCCCTAATAATTGACGGTGTACTTGACACCACCACAAAGGAGCATGATTTGATGGTGACACCTCAACAAACACAAGTTTGTGATCAAGTTGCCACCACTAGTAAAGAGGGTTCTAAGAAGAGAAAAGGGAGAGGTCCAACAAAGAATCTAAAGTGACAGAACCAATGCCCCTTGAGTACAATAGCTTGGGTCAACCATGTGGAAAGTGGCGTAGACAATATGGAACACAACTTGGAATTTGTATGCGCAAAATTTCCATCTTGTATACATGGAGTGAGGTGCCAGAGGGTTTAAAGAAATCAATATGGGAAGATACCGAGGTAAGCAAGTACTTAATGTTAACATTTGCATTGTTGCTAGATTAATTGAATTCAAGTTTTTGTGTGCATAGTTAAATGCTAACTATCTAAATTTTCCTTTTTTTAGAATTTATTTCATATTCAACCCGATCAAAGCAAGAAGGATATTTTCTATTCAGCTGTTGTAGAGAGATTTAGAGATTTCAAGTCCAAGTTAGTGAGTGGATGGATTTCTAAGAAGAGAGATAGATCTCTGTCAAGTAAGAAGATGAAGACAGGAATGGAAAATGAAGAGGGAGATCCGAGTAGTAAGGAAGCCCCACAATCAATGCCTTATGAAATATGGGGTCACATTACTAAGGATGAATGGGAAGCATTTGTCGCAAAAAAAACGACTCCGAAAGAAGTTGTAAGTCTAAGCAGTAGTGTCTAAAATGATATTTACTCACGTTAAAATTCAATAAATTAGTATTTAACTTTTATTACTCTGATTGCTATTGATTCATCAGGAAAAGCGTAGTAAAGCCTCACAATGTTCGAGCCAAAAGAAGTTTTACCATCACATGGGTCGTAGAACTTATGATGAGTCCCGAAAGGAGTGGATTGGTTCTGGGTTTTACCCTACTCCAAGCTCATCCCCATCAGCGGGAACTAGTTCTATAGTTACAAATAAGGGAGATCGAGTTTTTGATTGGTATTGTTCGCTTCATGTTCGAGATTCAAGCAGTAGAAGAACCATTTCTGAGCCGGGAATAAAGAAGATAGCTGATGTAGTGGTGAGTTCTTAACATTGTGACCTATAATATATACACTTAATTAGAATATCAACTAAGCAATTCCTCATTTTCTTTAAGCAGATGGGATGGAAGGCCAAGGAGGCTACAGGCGAGTTCACTCCTAAAGGCAATGTTGATGCCTTACACATGGTGCTAGGAAAAGACCATAACGGACGCGTGAAAGGAAAAGGAGGCTTGCGATTAGGGAAGAAGAAGGCCTTTGGAATAGAGTGTGTTGCATCACAATCAACTACAAACATAATGACACCACAAGATTTGGAGGCCATAACTTCTAAGATTGAAGAGCAAATTATGGAGAAGATGAACAAGAAATTTGCTACCATCTTAGAGCGAATGGGATTACCTGTTGTTGACTTCTTGGATGTTAATCATGGGGACAAATTAAGCCAACAAGACCCAAAAAATCCAGTTGAGAGAGTTGAAGACCAACCGAGACCTCCTGTAGATCCACCTATGCCTATTTTAGAGGTAAATACTTTGAATATATTGCATTTGCTAATTGGATGACGCGTACTTGTGATGTTAATTATGTCCAACAATGTTTTTAGGAAGAAACACCTTGTTGTCTGTTACTACCCCAATTTGGTGTGGCCGATGGTGATGAGTTAATCGAGGTTGCATATGGACGGGCGCAACCATCAATAACTGGCCAAAAGGTGCATTTGTTGACTATTTCTAGTGGTCAATTAAGTGTGTCCATAGAGACTATTGTTAATGGATTTGAAGATTTCTCACTCCCGGTTCCAAGGCCAGAATGGAACCTCAATAAAATGTCGGATGCGCAAGGTAGTTTCATGACATGGCCATATGCTTGGATTCGGTTTTCATAGGAGGTAAAGTTTATGAGATTTCTTTTTTATTTTATTAATGTCAGAACTATTTTTTGCAATTAATAAATGAGTTTAAATTTCTATTTAGGTTTTGCAAAAAATAAATAATGCTTCAAAAAAGAAAAAAGATAAGGCAACCAAAGAGGGGTTGCAAGTAAAAGACAAGGAAGAGGAGGAAAAACGTAAGAACAAGAGAGTGGTATCATCAAAGGGGTCAACTCCGATGATAAAAACAAATGGAGATCCACTTGTGAGTATTCAAGTGCTTGAATCTCTAAGCAAAGATTGTTTGTGGTTACATACATGTGTTAGCAATGTGCCTGATGACAAGCCAATTCAAGTTGATTTGGCAAAAGAACAGTTCCACTACATGGAGGACACAATAACATGGGTATACAAAGTGGATGTTTGTGAATTTCTATCAGGAGAAATGTTGAATGTATCCATAATATAAGTTTTCATGAGGTGAAATATACATACTCTAATATATTTAATTTTGTGCACTTCATAGTTGGGTTTAAGGACAAGTCTAACATATCTTATTTGTTATGAGTTCAGTGCACTTCACGAGGATTTGAGTGAATGCAAGTCTACTTTGAAAGTTGGGTGGTTATGTCCACAACAGATTTGTGACACACAATGCATGACAAGCCAACCCGAGGTGAAGGAATACATTGAATAAAGTTTGATAAAATCAATCAAAGATGGGGACAAATTTATTTTGGCTCCGTATATTGAAGAGTATGTTTTAATCCCAACATGCTTTATATGTCTTTTACCATCATTATCTAAGTTATCATGTTTCTCGTTATTGACTTCAAAATCCTATTGTAGTAAACATTGGTTGCTCCTAGTCATATGTCCTTTGACTCACACAGTATATCAATTCGATTCTGTGTGTCTACAACCACCTCGACATTTACTTATCAAATCCATGCTGACTAGGTATATATCTTTAAGCTGACCAAATGCATCTTATTTTGATTATTAACTTTAATATCACATTGATATGGCCTGTATTTAACTTGTCAAGTGCAGTGCAATGAAGAAATTGCATGGAAGTTTTGGATTACATTCAAGAGCTACATTTCCTAAATGGAAATCAGTGAAGGTATATGTTTTACATAATATCAATGTTTTGTGGTAGCCTAACCTTTGATTTACTTTGATTTACTATGATTTGACATGAATATTTATTTCATTCCCATTTAGTGCGCACAACAACAAAATGGGGTAGATTGTGGATATTATGTGATGAGATTCATGTATGACTTAGTCACTTCTACGATGGGAGTCGATGATGTAGAAAAGGTATATCTAATTTCTTTACTTACATTTGTTTATATATACATATTAGGAAAGTTTATGATCGACCATGCATGGAGGATGGGATTATATAGCCGGCATCAATCGAAAGATTAATGTGGTATGGTGTTGTATTGTTGTACCATGTTGAATTGTGGGATTATTGAATTGTGTTGAACAGGTTTTGTCAAAATGATTAAAAATTGGGAAAATGTTCATTTTACAGAGGAAACTCTGCTGAATTTTTCGGAAAACTTATGCGTCAAATTCAATTATTTTATGGATTTCATTTAGATATTTAGATACATTTACACATTGGCGTATTGACCATGGTTATACAATCATCTAAGATATTAATTAGTTTGATGTTTGACTGAGGTTTATACTAGCATGCTAGTGTTCTTCTTCTTATTATTTTGCTTAGGTATCTTGTAGTCTTCTTAAGCTCATTTGATGCCTTTGATCTTGATCTTCACTTGATTCTCAACATTATCCATCCATAGATTTGGTTCCTTTTTGCTTTATTAATTAGTCGATTTGAGGTGGCTTTTCTAGGATATTATCTCCTACTTCAGCTGTGTCACTTGTTCGAATTAGTCTACTTGACGAATCTCTAGTTTTATCATTATTGATATTTCCCTTAAAATGTATTTGTTATTATCATTATTGATATCTCTAGTCGATTTGACGAATCTCTAATTACTTAAAGATCGACCCAAACACTTTGTTAGTAAAGATGTATTTGTTTTGTTTCTCAAAATAGTGTCACCAATACACTTTGTTAGCATATATAATGTAGTAGATGTTTATGATCGACCATACATGGAGGATGGGATTATATGGATGGCATCAATCGAAAGATTGATGTGGTATGGCGTTGTATTGTTGTACCATGTTGAATTGTGGGATTGTTGAATTGTGTTGGACAGGTTTTGTCAAAATGATTAAAACTTGGGAAAATGTTCATTTTACAGAGGAAACTCTACCGAATTTTTTGAAAAACTTATGCGTCAAATTCAATTATTTTATGGATTTCATTTAGATATTTAGATACATTTACACAGTGGCATATTGACCTTGGTTATACAATCATCTAAGATGTTAATTAATTTGATGTTTGACTGAGGTTTATACTAGCATGCTACTGTTCTTCTTATTATTTTGCTTAGGTCCTTCAATTCACATATTAAGAACAATTATTAGAGATTGAACGATTATCTAATTTTATTTTATTATGGTGTCTACATTTAGGCTTTCAACACATCAAGAGAAGAGCCTTTCACCATTAACGAAATCAAAGAAATACGAGACAAGTTTGCACGATTCCTTTCCAATAACTGCATTTAGTACGTAGTTAGATTTTTGTATACAATCAATGCCTATTTATATTTGTAATATATACATTGTAGTTATCTCTGTATATTCGTAATTGTTATATGTATTGAAAGCCTTTGAGCTTGCATTGTTATAATATTTGCTTATGTAATGAAACCGAAGCATATTATAATTAGCATTTCAGGTTGCACTGTTCTAGTAGCCAGTAAAAGCATTTTGTGAAATAAAAAAAAAATTCAGACTTTATGCTCCGGTCCAATGAAAACCGGAGCATAAAGTCTGATTTTTTTTGAAAAATTATAGACTTTATGCTCCGGTCCACTGAAAACCGGGCATATAATGGGTGTTTTATGCTCCGGTTTTTAGTGGACCGGAGCATAAAGTCTATAATTTTTCAAAAAAATCAGACTTTATGCTCCGGTCCACTGAAAATCAAGGTGAGCGGAAAACAGGACAATGCCAGCCGTGTACGCGCAAAACTCTTCCCTAGCCATGGGTGTGCAAGTAAAATGGGCTCAAAAGAGCATAATACCAAGATAAAAGACGTTTTCCACAGACTCGGGATCACTAGAAAAGCTACAACACAGGCCATGCCACCCACTACCTAATGAGGTCACAAGTCCACGCTCCCCATGCTATTTCCCAAAAGATGTGGGAAATTTCTAGTACGCTCGTGTGTTTAATATGGTACGTGTTTCGCTCATAATCATCCGACTTAAGATGAGTCGGGAATTAAACACTCGATCAAGGAGAAATCATAGGGATTGCATCCTATCTACTCTCCAGCATAGAAGTTGCTAATCAGGCCAAGTCGAACAGGTTTGGAAACGGTTGCAATGTAGGCTGGGATCAAGGTAGGGTAAAATTTGGGGATGTGGAGTTCAAATAGAGGATAGTAAGCAATCCAAGGTAATCAAACCAAGGATGGCTACGACTTCCGAAAACCATGCCACTTCCCAAAATTCTTCGGATACGCATAAATGAGCTCATTACACCAACTTTATTCTCGAATTATTCTTTTTTCTATTTTTTTTTTCTTTTCTTTTTCTTTTTTCTTTCTTTTTTTGTTTTCTCTTTTTTTCTTTTTGTTTTCAAGAAAATATTTCTGAAATAAACTAAGAGTAATGTAAAGAGTCATATCATACGACAACGATTTTTCCAACCAAAATCTTTTACCGCAATGCAACGGGCACCACTTCACTGTAATCACTTGACTATCCTCTAGGTAAGAAGAGGGAATATTTGGCTCATGTGGAGTTAGGTGATGTAGCTACGAAGAAAAGGTAAAGGCACAAAATTGGCTTACCCTAAAGTCAATCAATATTCATGGTAGGCAATTTGGCCATGTAGCTGTAACTACAAACGTGTTATCATCCCTGGCCTTTAGAAAAGAAGACTATGCTGGAGGAGAACAGACACAATACTTAGACTCTCTAACTAGCACTTTATAACATAGGACTCATGATGGAGTCCTAGAAGGTTCCATCCTCACTAGGCTAGTCGAAATGTGCCTCAAAAGGTAGTCATCGAAGCCGCAAACCAAGCAGGACCAGATCCCCCAAGTCAGGTGGAAAACAATCAATTATTCGGTCCCAAAACAGGCACAAGGCTAGGAAAAGCATGAGTATGCATAAGACCACTATAATGTACACGTCAGGAGCTAGCATGTTAGTTTCACAACTCAAGCACATTAATCATGATACACCTAGACATGCAAAATAATAAAAAAGAGGCAATAGTTTCCATAATGCGGATCTTTCAAAGCTTTGAAAACACAAGGACCCTCCCCCAAGCTAGCTCAAGAGCCGTCCCGGCGCTTGGGAGAGAAGAAACAAAAGGGAGAAAGATCAGCATTATGGAGGCTGTTGCTATACAAATTAACAAACAAAACAAACACCGGGTTATCTCCCGTAAGTACTTTTGTTTAACGTCGGTAAGTTCGACACATTTAGGCACAAATTTATACAGAAAAAGAAAACAAAGAATTTATACCTGCCGTAGGAGTGGATTCACTCCTAGCATCACCATCACCTCCAGCGTGGGGAGTCAAAACTCTCCACCGAGCCGCAGTGGCGGAAGTAAGCAATGGAGAACCAGGGTCATCTGGAGGTGGGTTAGAATGCGGGGCTCCCCCAAGCCAGGGTGGAGCCATCGGTCTCTTTTTAGATTTTCTTTTTCTAGCCCTTTTTTGTTTACGGGCTGGCTCGTCAGTACCCTCAGATTTATAACACATCTCTATTGGTGGAGCAATTTCCTTCGCAACCCCAAAAATAAGACGTTTTTGCGCGTCTTCCTCATCCGACACCTCAACTGTTATTGGAGCAACAGAAACACTACACCTCTCAACTTCTTTCACAGCGTCTTTCTTGGCCACCCTAAAGGAACATCTCCGCTCAACCATGGGTTCCTTTGAAGATTTAGAAAAGGCAAACACAACCTTCTCGTGGGCGACCCTAACGGTTATAGTCTCTGATTCACAGTCGATCAGGGCACCCAAAGTTTTCAAAGCATCCCTCCCTAAGATGAGAGGAGTATAAGGATCCTCGGCCATATCGAGCACCACAAAGTCACATGGTACTACTATGTTCCCTACTTGGATCGGAAGGTCCTCAAACTCCCCACATGGCACTTTTATACTACGGTCGGCCAGCTGGATTGTTTTCTGTGATGGCTTGAGGTCGAAAGTGAGTTTCTTGGCAATGGACATCGGCATTAGGCTAATGGAGGCCCCAAGGTCAGTGAGTGCTCCCTTAGAATTTAGTTTGCCAAGGGTGACTGGGAGCACAAAGGGTCCTCTAGCTTTTTCTTTCTTTGCCCACGTGCCCTGAATGATGGCACTTACTTGCTCTGGCAAGCTAATCACTTCGCCCTCTAGCTTTTTCTTATTCCGTAGGAGGGTTTTCGGATACGAAGCATATTGCGGCATTTGCTCCATGGCCTCTAGGAATGGTATTTTCATTTCAAGCTGCCGCATATGCTCTAGGAATGTAAGGAACTTTTCTTGAAGTTGCTTCTCTACCTTTTTGTAAGGAAAAGGTAGAGGCGGAGCATGTTGACGCTCAAGTTCCTTCTTTCCTGTATCTCCCTCCATCTCTCATCTTCGTCCTTCTTCTTCCCCTCACACTCATTTATTTCGACTTTTGGTTCCTCAGTCCCTTCATCACCCTCCTTTTCTTTTCTTCCCTCAAGGTTCTCCTTGTGCTCAGTTTCTCTTCGACAACCACTACCCATTGAGGGCTCTTCCCTTAAATCATCTCCATTGGCTACAGCTGGATAAGGATGTGAGATTCCAGATACTAGGAAGATCGCCTTACAGGTGTGATGCTTAGGGTTAGAGTCAGGAGAGTTTTGTGGTGGAGGTTGGGGAGTTGGGTTTTGTTGGGGGTGAGAAGGAAATGACAATGGTGGGGGTGGACTAGCCATCTGCGCAAGCTGCGATTCAAACAACTTCTGCTGCGCCTGAAGTTGTTGCATTTGATTCATCAGAGTTTGGTTGATGTTTGAGAGGGTTTGGTTTTGCTGCGCAAGGGAATTCACTTGGGTGGAAAGGAATTCTTTAGTTGGAGGCGGGTTTGGTTGAGGCTGTATGGATGGATAGGGTAGGTTGGTGTTGGGTCTTGGCATTGTAGGGTATGGCCTATTCCCATTCGGCCTAGGAAAACTCCCATTAGCTTGATTGGTAGAGTTGTACCCTTGGTAGGAGTTCCCTTGGTTAGAATTCGGGTTGAAGGGAGGTCTAGCGGGTTGATTGTTGTAAAGACCTTGCTGAGCAAACCCTTGGTTATGACCACCATATCCTACTGCTGCCACATAATTGGGATTATACCCGTATCCATCATAGTTCATGACCGGGGGTCCTTCTTGGTTATACCCCCCGCAATTAACAACCGCTATGTGCTCGGAATTTGCACCTCCACAGTATGATGTATCATGATTGGTGCCCCCACATATTCTACATGAAAAGAGCGTCTCTTTAACCGATGATACATTAGAGCTACCTTGGGCATATTTGAACTTGGACAGCTTCTTATCCATGATAGCCTCGATTTTTGAAGTAATCGTGTCCAAGTTACTTGAATCCATCTCTCCTCTAGGTAATCCACTGCCCCTTGCTCCTCCCCAAGAACTATTTTTAGCAACCTCCTCAATCCTAGCCCTCACTTGATTGCATGGGACTTTCAAAAGCTGGCCACCAACAGCGGAGTCTAGGAGTGCCTTGGTGGAGTCGTTTAGGCCATCATAGAAGAATGTATTAAGATGGTTCTCCCCGTACTCATGATGGGGGCATGCTCTTATCATTCTCTTAAACCAACTCCAAGTGGCACTAAGGTTCTCATCATCCTCTTGAGTGAATGACGTAATTTTCTTACGCCAATCCTGTGTTCAAACTGTGGGATAGAACCTTTCTAGAAACGCTGTCTTTAATTGAGCCCAATTAATGATTGAGTTGGGCTCTAAGCATTTATACCAGTCCCGAGCATCACCGGATAAACTCAAGTGAAATAGATGCATCCTTACATAATCAGGGCTATTGGGGCATGGAGGTATGAGACCGCAAATATCTGAGAATGCCTCCAAGTGTTGAAGAGGGCATTCATTTCTCAAACCGCAAAAAGGGGTCTCTTTCACCATCCGGGTGAATTGAGGATGTATATGATAGGGGTTCGGGGCTATGGGCAACACTACACCTCCTTGAAATTCTTGGGACCCAAGTGTCCCAAATTGACCAAAAAGTTGTTGGTGGTTTTCGTCCATTGGTGGTGTAGGGTGGTTGGAGGTATTTGGCTGCGATGAGGTTTGGGTTGGAATTCTCCGTTTGCTGCGTTGAACCTCAGGGTCGAATGGTTCTAGTTGTTGATTTGATTGACGTGTGCTATATGGCATGCAAACAACACTAGAGACCAAGCGTAAGTACTGACAAGCAGATTATTAGACAATAAAATCAATAAAACTAAAATGAATTACACCAACACTATAATCTAAACACAACGCCTTGTCCCCGGCAACGGCGCCATTTTGATAACCGTTCTTTTAGGTCGTTTAACTAAAAGAATAGTTATGCAAATAATATTTATAAACACCCTAATACTACTACAACTAGTGTAGTGGTAAGTCGGGGGTCGAACCACAAGGACAAGGGGCGATAGCTTATAGACTTGATGTAAAGGATTTAAATAGGATTTGAAAGAATTATACTAATAACAGAAAAGGAAAGCAAGAACTTAAACGATGTTATGCTATGAAGGGAAAACGGGGATAGATTAGTTCCACCCTAGGAAGGACAACCGAGCCATCAATACGCTAAATTAGGAGAAATCAGTCAACAGTGAATCATGACACTCAAGATGACGAGAGGAAGTTTGTGACCCTATAAATCACACGAACAACCTATAATCGCCCTATGTCTCCAAAGGAGTGGCAGGACAAGATTCGCATCGAATATCAATCAATCAACCGTTAACAATCTCAAATCCTAACTCTACGCATGAAGAACGAGCCAACCCAGGGTTTCACTAATCAAACCCCTAAGAAGACTACTCACACATAGTAATAATACAAGACATGATTAAAAGAATGAATAGACTGAATGGAAATGAACAAGAGAACGAAAACTAAGAACTATAACCGAACCAACGACTACTCTATCAAAACTATAAACGAAACAACGATTATAACTAGAGGAATGAAATCAAGAAAAACAATACTTGAAAGCATTAAAAGAACTAAAACAGAAAAGAAATAATACCTTGCATAAACGAAATTGTATGAACGAAATAGGAACCGAATCCGAAATACAAAGCTTGAAAACGAGAACAACGAAAGCTGTAAATCTAAACTAATGCATGAAAGAAATGAAAAGCTTTAAAGTGATGTTCTAGGTTGAGGCACAAAAGCTCTCAAAGTAGGCATAAGGTTATGTACAGAGAAAGAGGGTATTTATACCCTAGGGACAAAAGGAGTAAAACCCTAGGAAAAACCCTCGAGCGCCGACTAAAGAAAGAACCAAAATATGCGGGAAAGAGGGCCATTCGGCCGAATGAAGGGTGGATTCGGCCGAATGGGTGGCCATTCGGCCGAATGGGTATGCCATTCGCCCAAAACAGAACCTAGACGATTTTGCACCCTGTCCACCATTCGGCCGAATGAGTGGAACCATTTGGCCGAATGGGTCTTGATTCGGCCGAATGAGTCTTCATTCGGCTATTCCCGAGAGCTTGACTTATGTACTTGAATCCCTGTCTTCCATTCGACCGAATGGATGTCAGATTCGGTCAAATCTGAACCTAAACTTTGCTGAACAGTTCCTTTGAAGTGCCCAGTGGCTTGTAGAGTTTATGGAATCTTGGAGAGTGACTTGGAACACATGCCCAAGCTATGATACGCGCATTCAAACTCTTGATAGAAGTGTTAAAGCCTCGAACACGTCTCATTTTACCTCGAAATCATCGAGATCACCTGAAATGACCTAAAAACAGCTCGGGGACAAGATCAAGGTAAAATTGAATGTAACGTGCATAAAACCAATATAAAAGCACGAAACTCGACACTAAAATGAGGTTGTAAACGTGCTCTAAAATGAGCACATCACTAGTTTATAGGATGGTTAAGATATTTATGGCAAGCAATGATAGCTATCTTTTCAAAAATTTAAAACTTGTCATACTTATCAAATTGTTTAACCGTCATTTTTTTTGAACTTCCATATTTTTGTTGTGCTTCAAATATATATATATATTCCAACCCTTTGTGCAGCTTCATTACTTCTCATTCATCATTCTCCTTCTCTCTTTTGCGTACTGCTCAACATCAGAATACTATTCATAATCTTTATTCTCAATTTCTCTTTGTCACAATGGGAAGAAAGACTATAGCTTCATCTAGGAGAGGAAGAGGAAAGGGGTCTGCTAGTGACTCCACTCAATCAAAAAGAACCCTCATCATTGTTCCACCAACCTCTCAACAAGAACAAACCCAAATTGAACCTTCATCACCCAATGTAGCTTCATCACCTTCAGAAATTCCTACCACAACCCCCGATTCCCCTCAAAAATCCTCCTCACCACCACAATCGACCAAACCCTTATCAAAACAACCTAAGCCTATCTTCCATCCTTCGGAAACTGATGACTCTGTCATCAAGGAACCTGTACCATCTCAGGGGGAACAAGAGACATAAGCTCAGCAAACTGTGAGTCAAGAGGTGGAGGTTAGTAGTGCTGAAGAGCACAGTGACGAATGGAAGAGGTTGAGGTTACTAGGTTCAAGGAAGGATCACCTAATGATAAGGTTAGGAGAAGTGGTTGTTTCACACGTTCTTCTGTAAAAAGGAAAATTGATGACACCCAGGAGGAACAGTCTGTTGATTCTGTGCAAACAACCAAGAGAAAGAGGTTGCCTGCTAAAACCTCTCGTACTTCAAAAGGTAAATCTGTAGAATCTATTCCTACTGGTTCTATTAATTTAAATTCTAGATTAGTGTTATCTAGGTGTGGTGTTGAAAAAGGGTATTTTGATATTGCTGCATTATCTAAGTTCAAGGAGTTGCTTGATTCTCAAGGTTGGTTAATATTTTGATGTTTTTGCTGCAAATATGTCTAGAGTTAGGGAATTTTATGTTATTATCAAGCAAATGCCTGATATGTCCATAAGTTCTTGTGTGAATGGGGTTGATGTAAGTTTATTGGTTGCTTCTCTGTCAAGTCTATTAAGCATACCAAGAGATGGATTTGATAAGTACTCGGGTTACTGGTGGCCTATGATTGTTGGGGTCACACCAGAGGAGATATATGCTTTTATGTTTGGAGGGAAGATGCCCAAAAAGCCAGGGGTCCTCAAGTCTGTTAATTTGTAGGAACCAGTTATGCTAGTTCTACATTCTTTGTGTAACAAGGTTTTAATACCGAGGGCTCAGGGTAGAGGTACTATGAGAATAATGGAAATGGTATTGATGTATCTGATAATGAAAAAGGTGAAAATCAATCTTCCTGCATTAATGTTGGCCCATATGATGAACTGTCATGGGTCATCTCATCACTCCTTGCCTTATGGATCGTTTATAACCCACCTGCTCAAATCTAACAATGTACCCCTGAGTGGTTCCACTGTCCCAGTTACAGTGTTTACCAGGGCCATCTTAAAGCAGAAGGGTTTAGATATAAGTGGGGATCAGCTGCTGTTTAAGACAGAGGAACCAGTGGAGGAAGTGAGATCTCCAACAAAGAAGAACAAGAAAGCAGAGGAGCCAGTTGGTTAGGCTCTAGTTCTGAAAAGGTTGGAGGATCAAGAGACTTTGCTTAAAAACATCATTGGTCTGGTCAAAGAATTATCCTCTTCTATTGGTTCTAGGTTTAATAATCTGGAAAAGAAGCTTGCTGGATCTCATGATCAAGAAGCACCTGGTACGAGTGCTGCTGCTCCAAAGTCTCCCCCTGAAGAAGAGATGCATGATGGTGAGGAAGGAGACGAAGATGAGTAACCAGCTGATAATGGAGACCAGGATGCTGAAGGAGAAGAGGAGGATGAGAATGATGAAAATTGATTTTGTTTTCTGTTTTTGTCTGCCTACCCTATCTCTTGTGACTGATTATGTTGGTTGGCTTCCTCCCACTCCATGAACTGTTCTTTTGCTATGGAGTTGGGGTCTCTAACTTGTTGACCTTTGTTTGGTATTTGTTTTGAACAATTTTATTTCTGCTATGTCATGCTTAGTTTAACTAATCTATTTTTGCAGCATTTAACTTGAATGGTGGTTGATGCTACTGCATGGATGAGTACATTTAATAATTTGTGCATCTTATTTTTACTTGTGTATACTTTTTAATGATGCCAAAAGGGGGAAAAAAAAGGTGGAAGCTGAAGCCTAGGATCTTCTTAGCCTTTTAGGATTTTTAGATTAAGTTAAATAAGAGTCGAGTCAAGTTTCCTTGGGAGAACTTTTCAGTGTGTGTCCATTTTTAGTCTTAAAGATTGTTGATGTACTCAATCCTAGTTGAGTACTTTATTGGAGTTTTTATATTATTAATGTGCTTGGATTGCAGGAACTTCAATTAGTTTGTCATCATCAAAAAGGGGGAATTTGTTGAGTTCCTTAAGTTTTGATGTTTTGAATGATGACAAACAGTTACAGGAAACAGGTCACAAGTAGTTGGAACTGTTTCCTTGACTGCTATTCTGTAAAGCAGTCACATATTATCTATTGCATGTTAACCATGATATATGTCAGTAGTTAAGCTGATTCCAAGACTTGGAGCATAGAAGCCTTTAGAAGACATTCGAAGAAAGATACTTTGCTCAAGATGAAACATCCAAGGAAGATTCAAGTCTTGTAGATTACATGAAAAGAAGAATATTTGTACTTTACTGTTAATCTAGTTTTTCATATAATGTGCTCTGTAGTATGACTTATATGAGTAGGTGATATAAGTGTTTTAAGTGTCATAAGTCATGTTATGAATTCTGGTACAAAGCTGGAATAGAATTCATAACATACTTAATTCAGGGAACCAGGTTTACTGAATGGAATATCAAGCTGCATATTTTTGAAAAGATTTTGTAAAAATATTTTCTAAGAATTATTTTTGGAAAATATATTAAGCAGTTGGTAGATTAGATGAGAATATATTGGTTACCTAAAAACTAGGAGTATTTACCTTATTTGATTCTATCTATATGATTAAGTCAAAAAAGATAAATACTTTCCTAAACTCACATATGATGATAGCTCAAAAGATTATGTGATTTTAGGAAAGCTAGGGTTTTTTGTAATCATATATATAAACTCATCTAATCAACCTAATTCTACAAGTCTCTCACATGAAGAAAACTGAGTTTATCTCTAGAGAGCATTATACACACTTACGCACAAAAACCTTTCATTAAGTCATATACAAGAGCACCATTAGAACTTATATTTTTTCTCTCATATTAGCTTTTAGAAGCAAGATCAAAGGAGAGTTTGTGAGCCTTCAATAGAGGGGTTGATAGGCTGGGAGAGTGTTTGTGAGTTCAAACACAAAAGGGCTTACGAGTGTAAGTCGAGTGCACACTCAGAGTAGAGTGTGGGGTAAACTGGTTCCTAGAGTAGGGAAACAGTTGAGTGTCTGTGTTCTTTTTTTTTCGAAGTAGATTAATAAAAGAGCATAGAGTAGGAGGACGTAGGCCTGAGTTGGTTGAACCTCGTTAAATTGTGTGTCTTCCTTTATTGCTCTACATACATTCCGCTGCTAAAAGGAACCAGCACAACTGGTTCCTCCCACAGATCGAAAAAGTAAGAAAAATAGGCCAAGACTATTTAACACTCAATTCACCCCCCCCCCCCCCCCCCCCCCCCCCCCTCTTGAGTGCTCTAAAACCTTCATGTATGGAGTTCATGATGAACGTCCACAAGGAAGTAAGGAAGAATATAGAGAAGGCAAATGAGGAATACAAGAAACAGTCCAATAAGAATTTGAAGAATGCTAGAACCTTCAAGGTTGGTGATCTTGTATGGGTGTTTTTAAGGAAGGAGAGATTTCCGAAACAAAGGAAGCATAAGTTGATGCCAAGGGACAAGGGACCATTTAAATCATTGAGACAATCAATGATAATGCTTACAAGGTGGACCTAGGTGGAAATTACGGAGTCTCTTCCACTTTTAATGTGGGTGATCTTTCCCCTTACTATAAAGATGACGAGTTGAGGTCAACTCTTTTTGAAGAAGGAGAGGATGATGGGAATCCCGAGTTAGCCCAAGAGTCAAGAGAAATTTTGTTGACTCATTATTTTGAAGATGGGCCAGTTGGTAATTATTGGGCCAATGGGTCATTCATTTCAGGTCATGGTTATTCTAGTATTTCATTTGGAAATTTAGAATAATTGAGTGGGAATTATTTCTTGTAAATAAATAATGTTTATTTAATTAATTTAAGTTAGTTTAATTTAGTTGAATAAAAAAAGAAGTTGGGATGGATGAGGTGACGTGGGTATTTTCTTGCTAATTTGTGCATAGGCCCAAAGAGATTTTTGGGGGCTTAATCACGTGAGGTTTGGGGTGAAAAAAGGGTTGGATTTTTTGAATAAGGGGCATGGAGTCTTCATTCAGCTCTTCCCGAGAGCTTGAGTTATGTGCTTGAATCCTTGTCTTCCATTTGACCGAATGGGTGTCAGATTCGGTCGAATCTGAACCTGAACCTTGCTGAACAACTCCTTTGAAGTGTCAAATGGCTTCTGGAGTTTATGGGATCTTCAAGAGTGACTTGAAACCCATGCACAAGCTATGACACGCGCATCCAAACTCTTGCTAAAAGTGTCAAAGCCTCGAACACATCTCATTTTACCTCGAAATCATCGAAATCACCTAAAATAACCTAAAAACAGCTCGAGGACAAGATCAAGGTAAAATTGAATGTAATGTTAATAAAACAAATATAAAAGCATGAGACTTGACACTAAAATGGGGTTGTAAACGTGCTCTAAAACGAGCACATCATTAGGTCATTTTATACCCAAAACCTCTCCTATTTGACCGAGCTTGACTCAAATCGACATATTTCAAGTGTTTATGACATGTTTAAGGGTAAATACGTCATTTTGTACCCAAAACCCATCCCATATGACCTATATTGACTCATATTGTCCTATTCAAAGTTTTTAGGTTCTTTTATACCTAAAACTTCTCGTGTTTGACCAAGTTTGACTTAAATCGATGTATTTCAAATGTTTATGACATTTTCTAGGGTAAATACGTTATTTTCTATTCAAAACCGATCCCATTTGATCAATATTGACACTTATCGTCCTATTCAAAGTGTTTAGGTCATTTAATACGCAAAACCTATCCCGATTGACTGAGTTTGACTCAAATCGACGTATTTCAAGTGTTTATGACTTGTTATAGGGTAAATACGTCTTTTTCTACCTAAAATCGATTTCATTTGAAAAATATTGACTCATATCGTCGTATTGAAAGTGTTTAGTTCATTTTATGCACAAAACAAATCACGTATCATTAAGTTTGACTCAAATCGACGTATTTCAAGTGTTTAGAACACTTTCAAAGGTAAATACGTCATTGTTTACAAAAAACCAAATCCATTTGACCTATATTGAGTCATATCGTCCTATTCAAAGTGTTTAGGTTATATTATACCCAAAACCTCTCCTTGAGCGAGTTTAACTCAAATCGATGTATTTCAAGTATTTATGACATGTTCAAGGTTAAATACGTCATTTTCTACACAAATTTGATCCCCTTTGACCTATGTTGACTCATATTGTCCTATTCAAAGTTTTTAGGTTCTTTTATACCTAAAACCTCTCCTGTTTGACCAAGTTTGACTCAAATCGATGTATTTGAAATGTTTATGACATGTTCTAGGGTAAATACGTCATTTTCTATCCAAAACCGATCCTGTTTGATCAATATTGACTCATATCGTCCTATTCGAAGTGTTTAGGTCATTTAATACGCAAAACCTATCCCGATTGACTGAGTTTGACTCAAATTGACGTATTTCAAGTGTTTATGACTTGTTTTATGGTAAATATGTCTTTCTCTACTTAAAATCGATTTCATTTGATAAATATTGACTCATATCGTCGTATTCAAAGTGTTTAGTTCATTTTATGCAGAAAACTAATCCCTTATGATTAAGTTAGACTCAAATCGACGTATTTCAAGTGTTTAGAACATGTTCAAAGGTAAATACGTCATTTTTTACAAAAAACCAATCCCATTTGACCTATATTGAGTCATATCATCCTATATAAAGTGTTTAGGTTATATTATACCCAAAACCTCTCCTTGAATGAGTTTGACTCAAATCGATGTATTTCAAGTATTTATGACATGTTAAAGGTTAAATACGTCATTTTCTACACAAATTTGATCCCATTTGACCTATGTTGACTCATATTGTCCTATTCAAAATGTTTAGGTCATTTTATAAGCAAAACCTCTCTTGTTTGACCGAGTTTAACTCAAATCAATGTATTTCAAGAGTTTATGACATGTTCTAGGGTAAATACGACATTTTCTACACAAAACCAAACCCATATGACCTATATTGACTCATATTATTGATAACCGTCCTTTTAGGTCGTTTTACTAAAAGAATAGTTATGCAAACAATATTTGTAAACACCCTAATACTACTACAACTAGTGTAGTGGTAAGTCGGGGATCGAACCACAAGGATAAGGGGCAATAGTTTCTAAACTCGATGTAAAGGGGTTTATTTGGGATTTGATTAAACGAATCTAACGACAAAATAAAGCAAGAATTAAAACGATGATATGCTATGAAAGGAAAACGGGGATAAATCAGTTCCACCCTAGGAAGGATAATCAAACTATCAATACGCTAAATTAGAAGAAATCAGTCAACAATAAATCATGACACTCAAGATGACGAGAGGAAGTTTGTGACCCTATAAATCACATGAAAAACCTATAATCACCCTATGTCTCCAAAGGAGTGGCAGGACAAGATTCGCATCGAATATCAATCAATCAATCATCAACAATCTCAAACCCTAACTCTACGCATGAAGAACGAGCCAACCTAGGGTTTCACCAATCAAACCCCTAAGAAAACTATTCACACATAGTAATAAAGACTAGGGCATACACAATGATAAAGGACATGATTGAAAGCATGAACAATTTGAATGTAATGAAGAAGAGAACGAAAAATGAAGATCTATAGCAAAACCGACAACTATTCTATCAAAACTGTAAACGAAGCAACGATACTAGCAAGAGAAATGAAATTCACGAAAACAATACTTAAAAGCATTAAATGAAATAAAAGATAAAAGAATAAATACCTTGCATAAATGAAATTCCGTGAACGAAACAGAATCTGAATACGAAATACAAAGCTTAAAAGGAAGTGCAACAAAAGCTGTAAATCTAAACTAATGCATGAATGAAATGAAAAGCTTTAAAGTGATGTTCTAGGTTGAGGCACAAAAGCTCTCAAAGTAGGCATAAGGGTTATTTATAGAGCAAGAGGGTATTTATACCCTAGGGACATAAGGGGTAAAACCCTAGGAAAAACCCTTGAGTACCAGCCTAAGAAAGAACCAAAAATTGCGGGAAAGAATACCATTCAGTCGAATGAAGAGGGGATTCAGCCAAATGGGTGGCCATTCGGCCAAATGGGGTGGTCATTCGCCTAAAATAGGAGTTTGGCATTTTTGCACCATGTCCACCATTCGGCCGAATGGGCCTTGATTCGGCCGAATGGGTGTTCCTTCGGCTATTCCTGAGAGCTTGATTTATGTGCTTGAATCCCTGTCTTCCATTCGACTGAATGGATGTCAGATTCGATCGAATCTGGACCTGAACCTTACTGAATAGCTCCTTTGAAGTGTCTAATGGCTTTTGGTGTTTATTGGATCTTTGAGAGTGACTTGGAACACATGCCCCAGCTATGATA
Organism: Dysphania ambrosioides; assembly: GCA_026401315.1. Classification (NCBI taxonomy): domain Eukaryota; kingdom Viridiplantae; phylum Streptophyta; class Magnoliopsida; order Caryophyllales; family Amaranthaceae; genus Dysphania; species Dysphania ambrosioides. Next base: position 8,432,402 of record CM048662.1, read on the forward strand.
CGTGCATCCAAACTTTTGATAAAAGTGTCAAAGCCTCGAACACGTCTCATTTTAACTCGAAATCATCGAAAGTACCTGAAATAACCTAAAAACAGCTCGAGGACAAGATTAAGGTAAAACCGGATGTAATATGCATAGAACCAATACAAAATAGCAAGACTCGACACTAAAATTGGATTGTTAATTTGCTCTAAAAAGAGCACATTAACTTCCCCTAAGCCAAACCTTTGCTAGTCCCTAGCAAATGAACTAGCAAGGCAACACCGTGAGTAAAGCATATGAAAAGCAAGGTGAGCAAAAAATAAGATAATGTCAGCCATGTATGCGCAAAACTCTTCCCTAGCCATGGGTGTGCAAGTACAATGGGCTCAAAAGAGCATAATACCAAGATGAAAAACATCTTCCGTAGACTCGGGATTACTGGAAAAGCTATAGCACAAGCCATTCCACCCACTACCTAATGAGGTCACAAGTCCACGCTCCCCATGCTATTTCCCAAAAGATGTGGGAAATTTCTAATACGCTCGTGTGTTTATTACATTATGTGTTTTGCTCAGAATCGTCCGACTTAAGATGAGTCGGGAATTAAACACTCAATGAGGGAGAAATCTTAGGGATTGTATCCTATCTACTCTCCAGCACAGAACTTGCTAATCAGCCAAGTCGAACAGGTTTGGAAACGGTTGCAATGTCTAGGATCAAGGTAGGGTAAAGTTTGGGGATATGGAGTTCAAAATAGAGGATAGTAAGCAATCCAAGGTATTCAAACCAAGAAACGGCTACGACTTCCGATGACAATGCCACTTCCCAAAATTCTCTAGATACGTATAAATGAACTCATTACACCAACTTTATTCTCAAATTTTTCTTTTTCTATTTTTTTCTGTTTCTTTTCTTTTTCTTTCTGTTTTTTTTTCTTTTTGTTTTTGTTTTCATGCTAATGTTTCTGAAATAAACTAAGAGTAATGTAAAGAGTCATATCCTACAACAACGATTTTTTAAACCGAAATCTTTCACCACAATGCAACGGGCACCACTTCACTATGATCACTTGACTATCCTCTAGGTAAAAAGTGGGAATATTTAGCTCATGTGGACTTAGGTGATGTAGCTACGAAGAAAAAGTAAAGGCAAAAAATTGGCTTACCCTAAAGTCAATCGATATTCATGGTAGGCAATATGGCCATGTAGCTGTAACTACAAATGTGTTATCATCCCTGAACTTTAGAAAAGAAGACTATGCTGGAGGATAACATATACAATACTTAGACTCTTTAACTAGCACTCAATAACATTGGACTCATAATGGAGTCCTAGAAGGCTCTATCCTCACTGGGCTAGTCGAAATACGCCTCAATAGGTAGTCATCCAAGCCACAAACCAAGCAGGCCCAAATCTCCCAAGTTAGGTGGAAAACAGTCAATCATTCGGTCCCAAAATAGGCATAAGTCTAGGAAAGTATGAGTTTACATAGGACCACTATAATGTACATGTCAGGAGCTCGCTTGTCGGTTTCAAAACTCAAGCACACCAACTTGACACACCTAGACATACAAAGAAAAACTAAAACAAAAACCAAGGCAATAGTTTCAATAATGCGGATCTTTTGAAGCTTTGAAAACACAAGGACCCTCCCCCAAGCTACCTCAAGAGCCGTCTCGGTACTTGGGAGAAGAGAGTCAAAAGGGAGAAAGATCAGCATTATGGAAGCTATTACTATACAGACAAATAAACACAATAAACACCGGGTTATCTCCCGTAAGTACTTTTGTTTAACGTCGGTAAGTTTGACATAGTTAGGCACAAGTTCAAACAGAAAAAGAAAACAACAAAGTCATACCTGCCATATGAGTGGATTCACTCCTAGCATCACCATCACCTCCAGCATGGGGAGTCAAAACTCTCCACCGAGCCATAGTGGCGGAAGTAAGCGATGGAGAACCAGGGTCATTTGGAGGTGGGTTATAATGCGGGGCTCCCCCAAGCCAGGGTGAAGCCATCGATCTCTTTTTAAATTTTCTTTTTCTAGCCCTTTTCCGCTTGTGGGCTGGTTTTTCGGTTCCCTCAGATTTGTAATACATCTCCGTTGGCGGAGCAATTCCCTTTGAAACCTCAAAAGCAAGATGCTCTTTTGCGTCCTCCTTGTCCGAGACCTCAACTAACATTGGGGCAGCAAAAACATTACACCTCTCAACCTCTTTCATAGCTGCATTCTCAACAACCTCAAAGGAACAAATCTGCTCGACCATGGGTTCTTCTGAAGACTTAGAAAAGTCACACACAACCTTCTCTTGGGCTACCCTCACGGTTATAGTTTCTTATTCACAGTTGATTAGGGCACCCAAAGTCTTCAAAGTATCCCTCCCTAAGATGAGGAGAGTATAAGGATCCTCGGTCATATCAAGAACCATGAAGTCACATGGTACCACTATGTTCCCTACTTGGATCGGAAGGTCCTCAAATTCCCCACATGGCACTTTTATACTACGGTCGGGCAGTTGGATGGTTTTCTTCAAAGGCTTGAGTTCAAAGGTTAATTGCTTGGCGATGGACATTGGCATTGGGCTAATGGAGGCCCCAAGGTCAACAAGTGCTCCCTTAGAATTGAGCTTTCCAAGGGTGACCGGGAGCACAAAGGGTCCTCTCGCTTTTTCTTTCTTTGCCCACGTCCCCTATATGATGGCACTCACCTGTTCCAGCAAACTAATTACTTCTCCCCCAAGTTTTCTCTTATTTCCTAGGAGGGTTTTCAAATACTTAGCATATTGAGGCATTTGCTCCATGGCCTCTAAGAATGGTATCTTTATTTTGAGCTGCCGCATATGCTCTAGGAATTTGAGAAACTTTTCTTGCAATTGCTTCTCTACCTTTTAGTAAGGAAAAGGTAGAGGTGGAGCATGTTGACGCTCAAGTTTCCTCCGTTCCTATATCTCCCTCCATCTCTCATCCTCATCCTTCTTCTTTCTCTCATGCCCATTTACTTTGACATTGTTTCCTCATCCTCTTCGCCACCCTCCTTTTCTTCACTCCCCTCAAGATTCTCCTTGTGCTCATTTTATCTTAAACAACCACTATCCTTTGAGAAATCTTCCCCTAAATCATCTCCATTAGCTACAACTGGAGCAGGGTATGAGGTTCCAGATCTTAGGAAGATCGCCTTACAAGTGGGATGCTTAGGGTTGGAGTCAGGAGGGTTTTATGGTGGAGGTTCGGTGGATGGGTTTTGTTGAGGGTGAGAAGGAAGTAAGAATGGTGGGGGTGGACTAGCCATCTACGCAAGCTATGATTCAAACAACTTCTATTGCGCTTGAAGTTGTTACATTTGATTTATCAAAGTTTGATTGATTTGTGAGAGGGTTTGGTTTTGCTACGCAAGGGAGTTCACTTGGGTGGAAAGGAAATCATTATTTAAAGGGGGTTTGGTTGTGGCTGTGTAGATGGATAGGGTAGGTTGGGGTTGGGTCTTGGCATTTGAGGGTACGGCCTATTCCTGTTCGGCCTAGGAAAACTCCCATTTTCTTGATTGGTGGAATTGTACCCTTCGTTGGAGTTTCCTTGGCTAGAATTTGGATTGAAGTGAGGTCTAAAGGGTTGATTGTTGTAAGGACCTTGCAGAGCAAACCCTTGGTTTGGACCACCATACCCCACAGCTGCCACATAATCGAGATTGTACCTGTACCCATCATAGTTCATGACCGGGGCTCCTTCTTGGTTATACCCCCTATAGTTAACAACCGCTACATGTTCAGAATTTAATCCCCCACAATAGGATGTATCATGATTGGTGCCCCCACAGATTTTGCATTAAAAGGGCGTCTCTTTAACCGATGATACATTGGAGCTACCTTGGGCAAATTTGAACTTGGATAGTTTCTTATCCATGATAGCCTTGATTTTTAAACTAATCGTGTCCAAGTGGGATCGGTTTTGCGTTGAATATAACGTAATTAACCTAGAAAATGTCTTAAATACAAGAACTACATCGATTTGTGGTAAACTCAGTCAATCGGGAGAGATTTTGGGTATAAAATTACCTAAACACTTTGATTACGACGATATGAGTCAATACAGGTCAAATAGGATCAGTTTTGGATAGAAAGTAACGTATTTACCCTTGAACATATCATAAACACTTGGAATACATAGATTTTAGTCAAACTCGGTCAAAAGGGAATGGTTTGGGATTTAAAAAGAGCTAATTACTTTGAATAGGACGATATTGGTATATATAAGTCGAATGGGATCGGTTTTGGGTCGAAAATGACAGAATTAACCTTGAACATGTCTTAAATACAAGAAATATGTAGAAATATATCGATTTGTGGCAAACTCGGTCATACGGGGTAGGTTTTAGGTATAAAATCACCTAAACAATTCGAATTGGACGATATGAGTCAATATAGGTCAAATGGGATCGGTTTTGAGTTGAAAATGACGTATTTACCCTTGAACATAGCATAAACACTTGAAATACATAGATTTGAGTCTACCTCGGTCAAACAGGAGAGGTTTTTGGTATAAAATGACCTAAACACTTGGAATAGGACGATATGAGTCAATATAGGTCAAATGTGATCAGTTTTGGGTAGAAAATGACGTATTTATCCTTGAACATGTCATAAACACTTAAAATACATCCATTTAAGTCAAACTTGGTGAAATAGGAGTGGGTTTGCGTATAAAATGACCTGCACACTTTGAATAGGACGATATGAGTCAATACAGGTCAAATAGGATCAGTTTTGGGTAGAGAGTAACGTATTTACCCTTGAACATATCATAAACACTTGAAATACATAGATTTTAGTCAAACTCGATCAAAAGGGAATGGTTTGGGATTTAAAAAGAGCTAATTACTTCGAATAGGACAATATTGGTTAGTATACGTCAAATTGGATCGGATATGGGTTATAAATGACGAAATTACCCTTAAATATGTCTAAAACACTAGAAATATATCGATTTGTGGAAAAATTTGTCAAATAGGGGAGGTTTTAGGTATAAAATGACCTGCACACTTCGAATAGGACGATGTGAGACAAACGAGGTCAAATGGGATCGGTTTTGGGTTGAAAATGACAAATTTACCCTTGAACATAGCATACACACTTGAAATCGTAAATTTGAGTCAACCACGGTCAAACGGGAGAGGTTTTTGGTATAAAATGACCTAAACACTTCGAATAGGACGATATGAGTCAATATAGGTCAAATGTGATCGGTTTCGGGTAGAAAATGACGTATTTATCCTTGAACATGTCATAAACACTTAAAATACATCCATTTAAGTCAAACTCGGTAGCAGAGAGAGGTTTTTTGTATAAATGACCTAAACACTTCGAATAGGACGATATGAGTCAATATAGGTCAATAGGATAGGTTTTAGATAGAAAAGGATGAATTTACTCTTAAACAAGTCATAAACACTTGAAAAACAACGATTTGAGTCAAACTCGGTCAAACGGGAAAGGTTTGGGTATAAAATGACTTATAAATTTCGAATTGGACGATATGAATTAATATTGGTCAAATGGGATCGATTTTAGGTAGAAAATGACGTATTTACCCTTGGACATGTCATAAAAATTTGAAATACATCAATTTGAGTTAAATTTGGTGAAATGGTAGAGGTTTTTGGTATAAAATGACATAAAAACTTCGAATACGATGATATGAGTCAATATAAGTCTAATGGGATCGGTTTTTGGTTGAAGATTACATATTTACGCTTAAACATATCATAAACACTTGAAATCCATAGATTTGAGTCAAACTCGGTCAAAAGGGGGAAGTTTTGGGTTTAAAATGAGCTAATTACTTTGAATAGGACGATATTGGTCTAAATAGTCAAATAGGATTGATTTTGGGTCAAAATGACGTAATTAACCTTGAACATGTCTTAAATACAAGAAATACGTAGAAATATATCGATTTGTGGCAAACTCGGTCATACGGGGGAGGTTTTAGGTATAAAATGACCTTAAGACTTCGAATAGGACGATATGAGTCAATATAGGTCAAATGGGATTGGTTTTGAGTTGAAAAGGATGTATTTACCCTGGAACATAGTATAAACACTTGAAATTCATAGATTTGAGTCTACCTCGCTCAAACGGGAGAGGATTTTCGTATAAAATGACCTAAACACTTTGAATAGGACGGTATGAATCAATATAGATTAAATGTGATCGGTTTTAAGTAAAAACACGTATTTATCCCTGAACATGTCATAAACATTTGAAATACATTGATTTAAGTCAAACTTGGTAATCAAGGAGAATTTTTTTGTATAAATGACATAAAAACTTCAAATAGAACGATATGAGTTAATATAGGTCAAATGGGATCGGTTTTAGGTAGAAATGGACAAATTTAAACTTGAACAAGTCATACACACTTGAAATACATCGATTTGAGTTTAACTCGGTCAAGCAGGACATGGTTTAGGTATAAAATGACCTATAAATTTTGAATAGGAAGATTTGAGTCAATATTAGTCAAATGGGATCGGTTTTAGGTAGAAAATAACGTATTTACCCTTGGACATGTCATAAAAATTTGAAATACATCAATTTGAGTTAAATTTGGTGAAACGGTAGAGGTTTTGGGTATAAAATGATATAAAAACTTCGAATACGACGATATGAGTCAATATAGGTCTAATGGGTTCGGTTTTCGGTTGAAAATTACATATTTACGCTTGAACATATCATAAACACTTGAAATACATAGAGTCAAACTCGGTCAAAAGGGGGAGGTTTTGGGTTTAAAATGAGCTAATTACTTTGAATAGGATGATATTGGTTTATATAAGTCGAATGGGAATGGTTTTGGGTCGAAAATGACGTAATTAACCTTGAACATGTCTTAAATACAAGAAATATGTAGAAATATATCGATTTGTGGCAAACTCGGTCATACGGGGTAGGTTTTAGGTATAAAATGACCTAAACACTTCGAATTAGACGATATGAGTCAATATAGGTCAAATGGGATTGGTTTTGAGTTCAAAATGACGTATTTACCCTTGAACATAGCATCTACACTTGAAATACATAGATTTGAGTCTACCTCGGTCAAACGGGAGAGGTTTTTGGTATAAAATGACCTAAACACTTGGAATAGGACGATATGAGTCAATATAGGTCAAATGTGATCTGTTTTGGGTAGAAATTGACGTATTTATCCTTGAACATGTCATAAACATTTAAAATACATCCATTTAAGTCAAACATGGTGAAATAGGAGAGGGTTTGCGTATAAAATGACCTGCACACTTCGTATAGGACGATATGAGACAATATAGGTCAAATGGGATCGGTTTTGTGTTGAAAATGACGAATTTACCCTTGAACATAGCATACACTTTTGAAATACATAGATTTGAGTCAACCACGGTCTAACGGGAGAGGTTTTTGGTATAAAATGACCTAAACTCTTTGAATAGGACGATATTAGTCAATATAGGTTAAATGTGATTGGTTTTGGGTAGAAAATGACGTATTTATCCTTGAACATGTCATAAACACTTAAAATACATCCATTTAAGTCAAACTTGGTAACAAAGAGAGGTTTTTTTTATAAATGGCCTAAACACTTTGTATAGGACAATATGAGTTAATATAGGAAAATAGGATAGGTTTTTGTTAGAAAAGGATGAATATACCCTTAAACAAGTCATAAACACTTGAAAGACAACGATTTGAGTCAAACTCGGTCAAACGGGAAAGTTTGGGTATAAAATGACCTAAACAATTTCGAATAGGATGATATGAGTTAATACTGGCCAAATGGGATCGGGTTTAGGTAGAAAATAACGTATTTACCCTTGGACATGGCATAAAAATTTGAAATACATCAATTTGAGTTAAATTTGGTGAAATGGTAGAGGTTTTGGGTATAAAATGACATAAAAATGTCGAATACGATGATATGAGTCAATATAGGTTTAATGGGATCGATTTTTGGTTGAAAATTACATATTTACGCTTAAACATATCATAAACACTTGAAATCCATAGATTTGAGTCAAACTCGGTCAAAAGGGGGAGGTTTTGGGTTTAAAATGAGCTAATTACTTTGAATAGGACGATATTGGTCTAAATAGTCAAATAGGATCGATTTTGGGTCAAAATGACGTAATTAACCTTGAACATGTCTTAAATACAAGAAATACGTAGAAATACTTCGATTTGTGGCAAACTCGGTCAAAATGACCTAAAGACTTCGAATAGGACGATATGAGTCAATATAGGTCAAATGGGATTGGTTTTGAGTTGAAAATGATGTATTTACCCTTAAACATAGCATAAACACTTGAAATACATAGATTTGAGTCTACCTCGCTCAAACGGGAGAGGTTTTTCGTATAAAAGGACCTAAACACTTTGAATAGGACGATATGAGTCAATATAGATCAAATGTGATCGGTTTTAAGTAAAAACACGTATTTATCCCTAAACATGTCATATACATATGAAATACATTGATTTAAGTCAAACTTGGTAATCAAGGAGAAGTTTTTTTGTATAAATGACATAAAAACTTCGAATAGGACGATATGAGTTAATATAGGTCAAATGGGATCAGTTTTAGGTAGGAATGGACAAATTTACCCTTGAACAAGTAATAAACACTTGAAATACATCGATTTGAGTCAAACTCGGTCAAGCAGGACATGGTTTAGGTATAAAATGACCTATAAATTTCGAATAGGAAGATATGAGTCAATATTGGTCAAATGGGATCGGTTTTAGGTAGAAAATAACGTATTTACCCTTGGACATGTCATAAAAATTTGAAATACATCAATTTGAGTTAAATTTGGTGAAACGGTAGAGGTTTTGGGTATAAAATGATATAAAAACTTCGAATACGATGATATGAGTGAATATAGGTCTAATGGGTTCGGTTACGTTATCGGTTTAAAATTACATATTTACGCTTGAACATATCATAAACACTTGAAATACATAGAGTCAAACTCGGTTAAAAGGGGGAGGTTTTGGGTTTAAAATGAGCTAATTACTTTGAATAGGACGATATTGGTCGACATAAGTCGAATGGGATCGGTTTTGGGTCGAAAATGACGTAATTAACCTTGAACATGTCTTAAATACAAGAAATACGTAGAAATATATCGATTTGTGGCAAACTCGGTCATACGGGGGAGGTTTTAGGTATAAAATGACCTAAACACTTCCAATAGGATGATACGAGTCAATATAGGTCAAATGGGATTGGTTTTGAGTTGAGAATGATGTATTTACCCTTGAACATAGCATAAACACTTGAAATACATAGATTTGAGTCTACCTCGGTCAAATAGGAGAGGTTTTTGGTATAAAATGACCTAAACACTTTAAATAGGACGATTTGAGTCAATATAGGTCAAATGTGATCGGTTTTTCGTAGAAAATGACGTATTTATCCTTGACCATATCATAAATACTTAAAATACATCCATTTAAGTCAAACTCTGTAGCAAAGAGAGCTTTTTTGTATAAATGACCGAAATACTTCGAATAGGACGATATGAGTCAATATAGATCAATAGGATAGGTTTTAGGTATAAAAGGATGAATTTACCCTTAAACAAGTCATAAACACTTGAAATACAACGATTTGCGTCAAACTCGGTCAAACGGGAAAGGTTTTGGTATAAAATGACCTATAAATTTCGAATAGGACGATATGAGTTAATACTGGCCAAATGGGATCGGGTTTATGTAGAAAATAACGTATTTACCCTTGGACATGGTATAAAAATTTGAAATACATCAATTTGAGTTAAATTTGGTGAAACGGTAGAGGTTTTGGGTATAAAATGACATAAAAACTTCGAATACGATGATATGAGTCAATACAGGTTTAATGGGATCGGTTTTTGGTTGAAAATTACATATTTACGCTTAAACATATCATAAACACTTGAAATCCATAGATTTGAGTCAAACTCGGTCAAAAGGGGGAGGTTTTGGGTTTAAAATGAGCTAATTACTTTGAATAGGACGATATTGGTCTAAATAGTCAAATAGGATCGATTTTGGGTCAAAATGACATAATTAACCTTGAACATGTCTTAAATACAAGAAATACGTAGAAATACTTCGATTTATGGCAAACTCGGTCATACGGGGGAGGTTTAAGGTATAAAATGACCTAAAGACTTCGAATAGGACGATATGAGTCAATATAGGTCAAATGGGATTGGTTTTGAGTTGAAAATGATGTATTTACCCTTGAACATAGCATAAACACTTGAAATACATAGATTTGAGTCTACCTCGCTCAAACGGGAGAGGTTTTTCGTATAAAAGGACCTAAACACTTTGAATGGGACGATATGAGTCAATATAGATCAAATGTGATCGGTTTTAAGTAAAAACACGTATTTATCCCTAAACATGTCATATACATTTGAAATACATTGATTTAAGTCAAACTTAGTAATCAAGGAGAAGTTTTTTTGTATAAATGACATAAAAACTTCGAATAGGACGATATGAGTTAATATAGGTCAAATGGGATCAGTTTTAGGTAGGAATGGACAAATTTACCCTTGAACAAGTAATAAACACTTGAAATACATCGATTTGAGTCAAACTCGGTCAAGCAGGACATGGTTTAGGTATAAAATGACCTATAAATTTCGAATAGGAAGATATGAGTCAATATTGGTCAAATGGGATCGGTTTTAGGTAGAAAATAACGTATTTACCCTTGGACATGTCATAAAAATTTGAAATACATCAATTTGAGTTAAATTTGGTGAAACGGTAGAGGTTTTGGGTATAAAATGATATAAAAACTTCGAATACGATGATATGAGTGAATATAGGTCTAATGGGTTCGGTTACATTATCGGTTTAAAATTACATATTTACGCTTGAACATATCATAAACACTTGAAATACATAGAGTCAAACTCGGTTAAAAGGGGGAGGTTTTGGGTTTAAAATGAGCTAATTACTTTGAATAGGACGATATTGGTCGACATAAGTCGAATGGGATCGGTTTTGGGTCGAAAATGACGTAATTAACCTTGAACATGTCTTAAATTCAAGAAATACGTAGAAATATATCGATTTGTGGCAAACTCGGTCATACGGGGGAGGTTTTAGGTATAAAATGACCTAAACACTTCCAATAGGATGATACGAGTCAATATAGGTCAAATGGGATTGGTTTTGAGTTGAGAATGATGTATTTACCCTTGAACATAGCATAAACACTTGAAATACATAGATTTGAGTCTACCTCGGTCAAATAGGAGAGGTTTTTGGTATAAAATGACCTAAACACTTTAAATAGGACGATTTGAGTCAATATAGGTCAAATGTGATCGGTTTTTCGTAGAAAATGACGTATTTATCCTTGACCATATCATAAATACTTAAAATACATCCATTTAAGTCAAACTCTGTAGCAAAGAGAGATTTTTTGTATAAATGACCGAAATACTTCGAATAGGACGATATGAGTCAATATAGATCAATAGGATAGGTTTTAGGTATAAAAGGATGAATTTACCCTTAAACAAGTCATAAACACTTGAAATACAACGATTTGCGTCAAACTCGGTCAAACGGGAAAGGTTTTGGTATAAAATGACCTATAAATTTCGAATAGGACGATATGAGTTAATACTGGCCAAATGGGATCGGGTTTATGTAGAAAATAACGTATTTACCCTTGGACATGGTATAAAAATTTGAAATACATCAATTAAAGTTAAATTTGGTGAAACGGTAGAGGTTTTGGGTATAAAATGACATAAAAACTTCGAATACGATGATATGAGTCAATACAGGTTTAATGGGATCGGTTTTTGGTTGAAAATTACATATTTACGCTTAAACATATCATAAACACTTGAAATCCATAGATTTGAGTCAAACTCGGTCAAAAGGGGGAGGTTTTGGGTTTAAAATGAGCTAATTACTTTGAATAGGACGATATTGGTCTAAATAGTCAAATAGGATCGATTTTGGGTCAAAATGACATAATTAACCTTGAACATGTCTTAAATACAAGAAATACGTAGAAATACTTCGATTTGTGGCAAACTCGGTCATACGGGGGAGGTTTAAGGTATAAAATGACCTAAAGACTTCGAATAGGACGATATGAGTCAATATAGGTCAAATGGGATTGGTTTTGAGTTGAAAATGATGTATTTACCCTTGAACATAGCATAAACACTTGAAATACATAGATTTGAGTCTACCTCGCTCAAACGGGAGAGGTTTTTCGTATAAAAGGACCTAAACACTTTGAATAGGACGATATGAGTCAATATAGATCAAATGTGATCGGTTTTAAGTAAAAACACGTATTTATCCCTAAACATGTCATATACATTTGAAATACATTGATTTAAGTCAAACTTGGTAATCAAGGAGAAGTTTTTTTGTATAAATGACATAAAAACTTCGAATAGGACGATATGAGTTAATATAGGTCAAATGGGATCAGTTTTTGGTAGGAATGGACAAATTTACCCTTGAACAAGTCATAAACACTTGAAATACATCGATTTGAGTAAAACTCGGTCAAGCAGGACATGGTTTAGGTATAAAATGACCTATAAATTTCGAATAGGAAGATATGAGTCAATATTGGTCAAATGGGATCGGTTTTAGGTAGAAAATAACGTATTTACCCTTGGACATGGCATAAAAATTTGAAATACATCAATTTGAGTTAAATTTGGTGAAACGGTAGAGGTTTTGGGTATAAAATGATATAAAAACTTCGAATACGATGATATGAGTGAATATAGGTCTAATGGGTTCGGTTACGTTATCGGTTTAAAATTACATATTTACGCTTGAACATATCATAAACACTTGAAATACATAGAGTCAAACTCGGTTAAAAGGGGGAGGTTTTGGGTTTAAAATGAGCTAATTACTTTGAATAGGACGATATTGGTCGACATAAGTCGAATGGGATCGGTTTTGGGTCGAAAATGACGTAATTAACCTTGAACATGTCTTAAATACAAGAAATACGTAGAAATATATCGATTTGTGGCAAACTCGGTCATACGGGGGAGGTTTTAGGTATAAAATGACCTAAACACTTCCAATAGGATGATACGAGTCAATATAGGTCAAATGGGATTGGTTTTGAGTTGAGAATGATGTATTTACCCTTGAACATAGCATAAACACTTGAAATACATAGATTTGAGTCTACCTCGGTCAAATAGGAGAGGTTTTTGGTATAAAATGACCTAAACACTTTAAATAGGACGATTTGAGTCAATCTAGGTCAAATGTGATCGGTTTTTCGTAGAAAATGACGTATTTATCCTTGACCATATCATAAATACTTAAAATACATCCATTTAAGTCAAACTCTGTAGCAAAGAGAGCTTTTTTGTATAAATGACCGAAATACTTCGAATAGGACGATATGAGTCAATATAGATCAATAGGATAGGTTTTAGGTATAAAAGGATGAATTTACCCATAAACAAGTCATAAACACTTGAAATACAACGATTTGCGTCAAACTCGGTCAAACGGGAAAGGTTTTGGTATAAAATGACCTATAAATTTCGAATAGGACGATATGAGTTAATACTGGCCAAATGGGATCGGGTTTAGGTAGAAAATAACGTATTTACCCTTGGACATGGCATAAAAATTTGAAATACATCAATTTGAGTTAAATTTGGTGAAACGGTAGAGGTTTTGGGTATAAAATGACATAAAAACTTCGAATACGATGATATGAGTCAATACAGGTTTAATGGGATCGATTTTCGGTTGAAAATTACATATTTACGCTTAAACATATCATAAACACTTGAAATCCATAGATTTGAGTCAAACTCGGTCAAAAGGGGGAGGTTTTGGGTTTAAAATGAGCTAATTACTCTGAATAGGACGATATTGGTCTAAATAGTCAAATAGGATCGATTTTGGGTCAAAATGACGTAATTAACCTTGAACATGTCTTAAATACAAGAAATACGTAGAAATACTTCGATTTGTGGCAAACTCGGTCATACGGGGGAGGTTTAAGGTATAAAATGACCTAAAGACTTCGAATAGGACGATATGAGTCAATATAGGTCAAATGGGATTGGTTTTGAGTTGAAAATGATGTATTTACCCTTGAACATAGCATAAACACTTGAAATACATAGATTTGAGTCTACCTCGCTCAAACGGGAGAGGTTTTTCGTATAAAAGGACCTAAACACTTTGAATAGGACGATATGAGTCAATATAGATCAAATGTGATCGGGTTTAAGTAAAAACACTTATTTATCCCTAAACATGTCATATACATTTGAAATACATTGATTTAAGTCAAACTTGGTAATCAAGGAGAAGTTTTTTTGTATAAATGACATAAAAACTTCGAATAGGACGATATGAGTTAATATAGGTCAAATGGGATCAGTTTTAGGTAGAAATGGACGAATTTACCCTTGAACAAGTCATAAACACTTGAAATACATCGATTTGAGTAAAACTTGGTCAAGCAGGACATGGTTTAGGTATAAAATGACCTATAAATTTCGAATAGGAAGATATGAGTCAATATTGGTCAAATGGGATCGGTTTTAGGTAGAAAATAACGTATTTACCCTTGGACATGTCATAAAAATTTGAAATACATCAATTTGTATTAAATTTGGTGAAACGGTAGAGGTTTTGGGTATAAAATGATATAAAAACTTCGAATACGATGATATGAGTGAATATAGGTCTAATGGGTTCGGTTACGTTATCGGTTTAAAATTACATATTTACGATTGAACATATCATAAACACTTGAAATACATAGAGTCAAACTCGGTTAAAAGGGGGAGGTTTTGGGTTTAAAATGAGCTAATTACTTTGAATAGGACGATATTGGTCGACATAAGTCGAATGGGATCGGTTTTGGGTCGAAAATGACGTAATTAACCTTGAACATGTCTTAAATACAAGAAATACGTAGAAATATATCGATTTGTGGCAAACTCGGTCATACGGTGGAGGTTTTAGGTATAAAATGACCTAAACACTTCCAATAGGATGATACGAGTCAATATAGGTCAAATGGGATTGGTTTTGAGTTGAGAATGATGTATTTACCCTTGAACATAGCATAAACACTTGAAATACATAGATTTGAGTCTACCTCGGTCAAATAGGAGAGGTTTTTGGTATAAAATGACCTAAACACTTTAAATAGGACGATTTGAGTCAATATAGGTCAAATGTGATCGGTTTTTCGTAGAAAATGACGTATTTATCCTTGACCATATCATAAATACTTAAAATACATCCATTTAAGTCAAACTCTGTAGCAAAGAGAGCTTTTTTGTATAAATGACCGAAATACTTCGAATAGGACGATATGAGTCAATATAGATCAATAGGATAGGTTTTAGGTATAAAAGGATGAATTTACCCATAAACAAGTCATAAACACTTGAAATACAACGATTTGCGTAGAACTCGGTCAAACGGGAAAGGTTTTGGTATAAAAGGACCTATAAATTTCGAATAGGACGATATGAGTTAATACTGGCTAAATGGGATCGGGTTTAGGTAGAAAATAACGTATTTACCCTTGGACATGGCATAAAAATTTGAAATACATCAATTTGAGTTAAATTTGGTGAAACGGTAGAGGTTTTGGGTATAAAATGACATAAAAACTTCGAATACGATGATATGAGTCAATACAGGT
Organism: Dysphania ambrosioides; assembly: GCA_026401315.1. Classification (NCBI taxonomy): domain Eukaryota; kingdom Viridiplantae; phylum Streptophyta; class Magnoliopsida; order Caryophyllales; family Amaranthaceae; genus Dysphania; species Dysphania ambrosioides. The sequence goes on from CM048662.1 coordinate 8,448,104, forward strand.
TTAATGGGATCGATTTTCGGTTGAAAATTACATATTTACGCTTAAACATATCATAAACACTTGAAATCCATAGATTTGAGTCAAACTCGGTCAAAAGGGGGAGGTTTTGGGTTTAAAATGAGCTAATTACTCTGAATAGGACGATATTGGTCTAAATAGTCAAATAGGATCGATTTTGGGTCAAAATGACGTAATTAACCTTGAACATGTCTTAAATACAAGAAATACGTAGAAATACTTCGATTTGAGGCAAACTTGGTCATACGGGGGAGGTTTTAGGTATAAAATGACCTTAAGACTTCGAGTAGGACGATATGAGTCAATATAGGTCAAATGGGATAGGTTTTGAGCTGAAAATGACGTATTTACCCTTGAACATAGCATAAACACTTGAAATACGTAGATTTGAGTCTACCTCGCTCAAACGGGAGAGGTTTTTCGTATAAAATGACTTAAACACTTTGAAGAGGACGATATGAGTCAATATAGATCAAATGTGATCGTTTTTAAGTAAAAACACGTATTTATCCCTGAACATGTAATAAACACTTGAAATACATTGAATTAAGTCAAACTTGGTAATTAAGGAGAAGTTTTTTGTATAAATGACATAAATACTTCGAATAGGACGATATGAATTAATATAGGTGAAATGGGATCAGTTTTAGGTAGAAATGGACGAATTTACCCTTGAACAAGTCATAAACACTTGAAATACATCGATTTGAGTCAAACTCGGTCAAGAAGGACATGGTTTAGGTATAAAATGACCTATAAATTTCGAATAGGAAGATATGAGTCAATATTGGTCAAATGGGATCGGTTTTAGGTAGAAAATAACGTATTTACCCTTGGACATGTCATAAAAAATTGAAATACATCAATTCGTGTTAAATTTGGTGAAACGGTAGAGGTTTTGGGTATAAAATGATATAAAAACTTCGAATACGATGATATGAGTGAATATAGGTCTAATGGGTTCGGTTACGTTATCGGTTTAAAATTACATATTTACGATTGAACATATCATAAACACTTGAAATACATAGAGTCAAACTCGGTTAAAAGGGGGAGGTTTTGGGTTTAAAATGAGCTAATTACTTTGAATAGGATGATATTGGTCGACATAAGTCGAATGGGATCGGTTTTGGGTCGAAAATGACGTAATTAACCTTGAACATGTCTTAAATACAAGAAATACGTAGAAATATATCGATTTGTGGCAAACTCGGTCATACGGGGGAGGTTTTAGGTATAAAATGACCTAAACACTTCCAATAGGATGATACGAGTCAATATAGGTCAAATGGGATTGGTTTTGAGTTGAGAATGATGTATTTACCCTTGAACATAGCATAAACACTTGAAATACATAGATTTGAGTCTACCTCGGTCAAATAGGAGAGGTTTTTGGTATAAAATGACCTAAACACTTTAAATAGGACGATATGAGTCAATATAGGTCAAATGTGATCGGTTTTTCGTAGAAAATGACGTATTTATCCTTGACCATATCATAAATACTTAAAATACATCCATTTAAGTCAAACTCTTTAGCAAAGAGAGCTTTTTTGTATAAATGACCGAAATACTTCGAAGAGGACGATATGAGTCAATATAGATCAATAGGATAGGTTTTAGGTATAAAAGGATGAATTTACCCTAAACAAGTCATAAACACTTGAAATACAACGATTTGCGTCAAACTCGGTCAAATGGGAAAGGTTTTGGTATAAAATGACCTATAAATTTCGAATAGGACGATATGAGTTAATACTGGCCAAATGGGATCGGGTTTAGGTAGAAAATAACGTATTTACCCTTGGACATGGCATAAAAATTTGAAATACATCAATTTGAGTTAAATTTGGTGAAACGGTAGAGGTTTTGGGTATAAAATGACATAAAAACGTCGAATACGATGATATGAGTCAATATAGGTTTAATGGGATCGATTTTCGGTTGAAAATTACATATTTACGCTTAAACATATCATAAACACTTGAAATCCATAGATTTGAGTCAAACTCGGTCAAAAGGGGGAGGTTTTGGGTTTAAAATGAGCTAATTACTTTGAATAGGACGATATTGGTCTAAATAGTCAAATAGGATCGATTTTGGGTCAAAATGACGTAATTAACCTTGAACATGTCTTAAATACAAGAAATACGTAGAAATACTTCGATTTGAGGCAAACTCGGTCATACGGGGGAGGTTTTAGGTATAAAATGACCTTAAGACTTCGAGTAGGACGATATGAGTCAATATAGGTCAAATGGGATAGGTTTTGAGGTGAAAATGACGTATTTACCCTTGAACATAGCATAAACACTTGAAATACATAGATTTGAGGCTACCTCGCTCAAACGGGAGAGGTTTTTCGTATAAAATTACCTAAACACTTTGAATATGACGATATGAGTCAATATAGATCAAATGTGATCGTTTTTAAGTAAAAACACGTATTTATCCCTGAACATGTAATAAACACTTGAAATACATTGATTTAAGTCAAACTTGGTAATTAAGGAGAAGTTTTTTGTATAAATGACATAAATACTTTGAATAGGACGATATGAGTTAATATAGGTGAAATGGGATCAGTTTTAGGTAGAAATGGACGAATTTACCCTTGAACAAGTCATAAACACTTGAAATACATCGATTTGAGTCAAACTCGGTCAAGAAGGACATGGTTTAGGTATAAAATGAGCTATAAATTTCGAATAGGAAGATATGAGTCAATATTGGTCAAATGGGATCGGTTTTAGGTAGAAAATAACGTATTTACCCTTGGACATGTCATAAAAATTTGAAATACATCAATTTGTGTTAAATTTGGTGAAACGGTAGAGGTTTTGGGTATAAAATGATATAAAAACTTCGAATACGATGATATGAGTGAATATAGGTCTAATAGGTTCGGTTACGTTATCGGTTTAAAATTACATATTTACGATTGAACATATCATAAACACTTGAAATACATAGAGTCAAACTCGGTTAAAAGGGGGAGGTTTTGGGTTTAAAATGAGCTAATTACTTTGAATAGGACGATATTGGTTGACATAAGTCGAATGGGATCGGTTTCTGGTCGAAAATGACGTAATTAACCTTGAACATGTCTTAAATACAAGAAATACGTAGAAATATATCGATTTGTGGCAAACTCGGTCATACGGAGGAGGTTTTAGGTATAAAATGACCTAAACACTTCCAATAGGATGATACGAGTCAATATAGGTCAAATGGGATTGGTTTTGAGTTGAGAATGATGTATTTACCCTTGAACATAGCATAAACACTTGAAATACATAGATTTGAGTCTACCTCGGTCAAATAGGAGAGGTTTTTGGTATAAAATGACCTAAACACTTTAAATAGGACGATATGAGTCAATATAGGTCAAATGTGATCGGTTTTTCGTAGAAAATGACGTATTTATCCTTGACCATATCATAAATACTTAAAATACATCCATTTAAGTCAAACTCTTTAGCAAAGAGAGCTTTTTTGTATAAATGACCGAAATACTTCGAAGAGGACGATATGAGTCAATATAGATCAATAGGATAGGTTTTAGGTATAAAAGGATGAATTTACCCTAAACAAGTCATAAACACTTGAAATACAACGATTTGCGTCAAACTCGGTCAAATGGGAAAGGTTTTGGTATAAAATGACCTATAAATTTCGAATAGGACGATATGAGTTAATACTGGCCAAATGGGATCGGGTTTAGGTAGAAAATAACGTATTTACCCTTGGACATGGCATAAAAATTTGAAATACATCAATTTGAGTTAAATTTGGTGAAACGGTAGAGGTTTTGAGTATAAAATGACATAAAAACGTCGAATACGATGATATGAGTCAATATAGGTTTAATGGGATCGATTTTCGGTTGAAAATTACATATTTACGCTTAAACATATCATAAACACTTGAAATCCATAGATTTGAGTCAAACTCGGTCAAAAGGGGGAGGTTTTGGGTTTAAAATGAGCTAATTACTTTGAATAGGACGATATTGGTCTAAATAGTCAAATAGGATCGATTTTGGGTCAAAATGACGTAATTAACCTTGAACATGTCTTAAATACAAGAAATACGTAGAAATACTTCGATTTGAGGCAAACTCGGTCACACGGGGGAGGTTTTAGGTATAAAATGACCTTAAGACTTCGAGTAGGACGATATGAGTCAATATAGGTCAAATGGGATAGGTTTTGAGCTGAAAATGATGTATTTACCCTTGAACATAGCATAAACACTTGAAATACATAGATTTGAGTCTACCTCGCTCAAACGGGAGAGGTTTTTCGTATAAAATGACCTAAACACTTTGAATAGGACGATATGAGTCAATATAGATCAAATGTGATCGTTTTTAAGTAAAAACACGTATTTATCCCTGAACATGTAATAAACACTTGAAATACATTGATTTAAGTCAAACTTGGTAATTAAGGAGAAGTTTTTTGTATAAATGACATAAATACTTCGAATAGGACGATATGAGTTAATATAGGTGAAATGGGATTAGTTTTAGGTAGAAATGGACGAATTTACCCTTGAACAAGTCATAAACACTTGAAATACATCGATTTGAGTCAAACTCGGTCAAGCAGGACATGGTTTAGGTATAAAATGACCTATAAATTTCGAATAGGAAGATATGAGTCAATATTGGTCAAATGGGATCGGTTTTAGGTAGAAAATAACGTATTTACCCTTGGACATGGCATAAAAATTTGAAATACATCAATTTGAGTTAAATTTGGTGAAACGGTAGAGGTTTTGGGTATAAAATGACATAAAAACGTCGAATACGATGATATGAGTCATATAGGTTTAATGAGATCGATTTTCGGTTGAAAATTACATATTTACGCTTAAACATATCATAAACACTTGAAATCCATAGATTTGAGTCAAACTCGGTCAAAAGGGGGAGGTTTTGGGTTTAAAATGAGCTAATTACTCTGAATAGGACGATATTGGTCTAAATAGTCAAATAGGATCGATTTTGGGTCAAAATGACGTAATTAACCTTGAACATGTCTTAAATACAAGAAATACGTAGAAATACTTCGATTTGAGGCAAACTCGGTCATACGGGGGAGGTTTTAGGTATAAAATGACCTTAAGACTTCGAGTAGGATGATATGAGTCAATATAGGTCAAACGGGATAGGTTTTGAGCTGAAAATGACGTATTTACCCTTGAACATAGCTTAAACACTTGAAATACATAGATTTGAGTCTACCTCGCTCAAACGGGAGAGGTTTTTCGTATAAAATGACCTAAACACTTTGAATAGGACGATATGAGTCAATATAGATCAAATGTGATCGTTTTTAAGTAAAAACAAGTATTTATCCCTGAACATGTAATAAACACTTGAAAGACATTGATTTAAGTCAAACTTGGTAATTAAGGAGAAGTTTTTTGTATAAATGACATAAATACTTCGAATAGGACGATATGAGTTAATATAGGTGAAATGGGATCAGTTTTAGGTAGAAATGGACGAATTTACCCTTGAACAAGTCATAAACACTTGAAATACATCGATTTGAGTCAAACTCGGTCAAGCAGGACATGGTTTAGGTATAAAATGACCTATAAATTTCGAATAGGAAGATATGAGTCAATATTGGTCAAATGGGATCGGTTTTAGGTAAAAAATAACGTATTTACCCTTGGACATGTCATAAAAATTTGAAATACATCAATTTGTGTTAAATTTGGTGAAACGGTAGAGGTTTTGGGTATAAAATGATATAAAAACTTCGAATACGATGATATGAGTGAATATAGGTCTAATGGGTTCGGTTACGTTATCGGTTTAAAATTACATATTTACGACTGAACATATCATAAACACTTGAAATACATAGAGTCAAACTCGGTTAAAAGGGGGAGGTTTTGGGTTTAAAATGAGCTAATTACTTTGAATAGGACGATATTGGTCGACATAAGTCGAATGGGATCGGTTTTGGGTCGAAAATGACGTAATTAACCTTGAACATGTCTTAAATACAAGAAATACGTAGAAATATATCGATTTGTGGCAAACTCGGTCATACGGGGGAGGTTTTAGGTATAAAATGACCTAAACACTTCCAATAGGATGATACGAGTCAATATAGGTCAAATGGGATTGGTTTTGAGTTGAGAATGATGTATTTACCCTTGAACATAGCATAAACACTTGAAATACATAGATTTGAGTCTACCTCGGTCAAATAGGAGAGGTTTTTGGTATAAAATGACCTAAACACTTTAAATAGGACGATATGAGTCAATATAGGTCAAATGTGATCGGTTTTTCGTAGAAAATGACGTATTTATCCTTGACCATATCATAAATACTTAAAATACATCCATTTAAGTCAAACTCTTTAGCAAAGAGAGCTTTTTTGTATAAATGACCGAAATACTTCGAAGAGGACGATATGAGTCAATATAGATCAATAGGATAGGTTTTAGGTATAAAAGGATGAATTTACCCTAAACAAGTCATAAACACTTGAAATACAACGATTTGCGTCAAACTCGGTCAAACGGGAAAGGTTTTGGTATAAAATGACCTATAAATTTCGAATAGGACGATATGAGTTAATACTGGCCAAATGGGATCGGGTTTAGGTAGAAAATAACGTATTTACCCTTGGACATGGCATAAAAATTTGAAATACATCAATTTGAGTTAAATTTGGTGAAACGGTAGAGGTTTTGGGTATAAAATGACATAAAAACGTCGAATACGATGATATGAGTCAATATAGGTTTAATGGGATCGATTTTCGGTTGAAAATTACATATTTACGCTTAAACATATCATAAACACTTGAAATCCATAGATTTGAGTCAAACTCGGTCAAAAGGGGGAGGTTTTGGGTTTAAAATGAGCTAATTACTGTGAATAGGACGATATTGGTCTAAATAGTCAAATAGGATCGATTTTGGGTCAAAATGACGTAATTAACCTTGAACATGTCTTAAATACAAGAAATACGTAGAAATACTTCGATTTGAGGCAAACTCGGTCATACGGGGGAGGTTTTAGGTATAAAATGACCTTAAGACTTCGAGTAGGACGATATGAGTCAATATAGGTCAAATGGGATAGGTTTTGAGCTGAAAATGATGTATTTACCCTTGAACATAGCATAAACACTTGAAATACATAGATTTGAGTCTACCTCGCTCAAACGGGAGAGGTTTTTCGTATAAAATGACCTAAACACTTTGAATAGGACGATATGAGTCAATATAGATCAAATGTGATCGTTTTTAAGTAAAAACACGTATTTATCCCTGAACATGTAATAAACACTTGAAATACATTGATTTAAGTCAAACTTGGTAATTAAGGAGAAGTTTTTTGTATAAATGACATAAATACTTCGAATAGGACGATATGAGTTAATATAGGTGAAATGGGATTAGTTTTAGGTAGAAATGGACGAATTTACCCTTGAACAAGTCATAAACACTTGAAATACATCGATTTGAGTCAAACTCGGTCAAGCAGGACATGGTTTAGGTATAAAATGACCTATAAATTTCGAATAGGAAGATATGAGTCAATATTGGTCAAATGGGATCGGTTTTAGGTAGAAAATAACGTATTTACCCTTGGACATGGCATAAAAATTTGAAATACATCAATTTGAGTTAAATTTGGTGAAACGGTAGAGGTTTTGGGTATAAAATGACATAAAAACGTCGAATACGATGATATGAGTCATATAGGTTTAATGGGATCGATTTTCGGTTGAAAATTACATATTTACGCTTAAACATATCATAAACACTTGAAATCCATAGATTTGAGTCAAACTCGGTCAAAAGGGGGAGGTTTTGGGTTTAAAATGAGCTAATTACTCTGAATAGGACGATATTGGTCTAAATAGTCAAATAGGATCGATTTTGGGTCAAAATGACGTAATTAACCTTGAACATGTCTTAAATACAAGAAATACGTAGAAATACTTCGATTTGAGGCAAACTCGGTCATACGGGGGAGGTTTTAGGTATAAAATGACCTTAAGACTTCGAGTAGGATGATATGAGTCAATATAGGTCAAACGGGATAGGTTTTGAGCTGAAAATGACGTATTTACCCTTGAACATAGCTTAAACACTTGAAATACATAGATTTGAGTCTACCTCGCTCAAACGGGAGAGGTTTTTCGTATAAAATGACCTAAACACTTTGAATAGGACGATATGAGTCAATATAGATCAATAGTGATCGTTTTTAAGTAAAAACAAGTATTTATCCCTGAACATGTAATAAACACTTGAAAGACATTGATTTAAGTCAAACTTGGTAATTAAGGAGAAGTTTTTTGTATAAATGACATAAATACTTCGAATAGGACGATATGAGTTAATATAGGTGAAATGGGATCAGTTTTAGGTAGAAATGGACGAATTTACCCTTGAACAAGTCATAAACACTTGAAATACATCGATTTGAGTCAAACTCGGTCAAGCAGGACATGGTTTAGGTATAAAATGACCTATAAATTTCGAATAGGAAGATATGAGTCAATATTGGTCAAATGGGATCGGTTTTAGGTAAAAAATAACGTATTTACCCTTGGACATGTCATAAAAATTTGAAATACATCAATTTGTGTTAAATTTGGTGAAACGGTAGAGGTTTTGGGTATAAAATGATATAAAAACTTCGAATACGATGATATGAGTGAATATAGGTCTAATGGGTTCGGTTACGTTATCGGTTTAAAATTACATATTTACGCTTGAACATATCATAAACAATTGAAATACATAGAGTCAAACTCGGTTAAAAGGGGGAGGTTTTGGGTTTAAAATGAGCTAATTACTTTGAATAGGACGATATTGGTCGACATAAGTCGAATGGGATCGAATTTGGGTCGAAAATGACATAATTAACCTTGAACATGTCTTAAATACAAGAAATACGTAGAAATATATCGATTTGTGGCAAACTCGGTCATACGGGGGAGGTTTTAGGTATAAAATGACCTAAACACTTCCAATAGGATGATACGAGTCAATATAGGTCAAATGGGATTGGTTTTGAGTTGAGAATGATGTATTTACCCTTGAACATAGCATAAACACTTGAAATACATAGATTTGAGTCTACCTCGGTCAAATAGGAGAGGTTTTTGGTATAAAATGACCTAAACACTTTAAATAGGACGATATGAGTCAATATAGGTCAAATGTGATCGGTTTTTCGTAGAAAATGACGTATTTATCCTTGACCATATCATAAATACTTAAAATACATCCATTTAAGTCAAACTCTTTAGGAAAGAGAGCTTTTTTGTATTAATGACCGAAATACTTCGAAGAGGACGATATGAGTCAATATAGATCAATAGGATAGGTTTTAGGTATAAAAGGATGAATTTACCCTAAACAAGTCATAAACACTTGAAATACAACGATTTGCGTCAAACTCGGTCAAACGGGAAAGGTTTTGGTAGAAAATGACCTATATATTTCGAATAGGACGATATGAGTTAATACTGGCCAAATGGGATCGGGTTTAGGTAGAAAATAACGTATTTACCCTTGGACATGGCATAAAAATTTGAAATACATCAATTTGAGTTAAATTTGGTGAAACGGTAGAGGTTTTGGGTATAAAATGACATAAAAACGTCGAATACGATGATATGAGTCAATATAGGTTTAATGGGATCGATTTTCGGTTGAAAATTACATATTTACGCTTAAACATATCATAAACACTTGAAATCCATAGATTTGAGTCAAACTCGGTCAAAAGGGGGAGGTTTTGGGTTTAAAATGAGCTAATTACTGTGAATAGGACGATATTGGTCTAAATAGTCAAATAGGATCGATTTTGGGTCAAAATGACGTAATTAACCTTGAACATGTCTTAAATACAAGAAATACGTAGAAATACTTCGATTCGAGGCAAACTCGGTCATACGGGGGAGGTTTTAGGTATAAAATGACCTTAAGACTTCGAGTAGGACGATATGAGTCAATATAGGTCAAATGGGATAGGTTTTGAGCTGAAAATGACGTATTTACCCTTGAACATAGCATAAACACTTGAAATACATAGATTTGAGGCTACCTCGCTCAAATGGGAGAGGTTTTTCGTATAAAATGACCTAAACACTTTGAATAGGACGATATGAGTCAATATAGATCAAATGTGATCGTTTTTAAGTAAAAACACATATTTATCCCTGAACATGTAATAAACAATTGAAATACATTGATTTAAGTCAAACTTGGTAATTAAGGAGAAGTTTTTTGTATAAATGACATAAATACTTCGAATAGGACGATATGAGTTAATATAGGTGAAATGGGATCAGTTTTAGGTAGAAATGGACGAATTTACCCTTGAACAAGTCATAAACACTTGAAATACATCGATTTGAGTCAAACTCGGTCAAGCAGGACATGGTTTAGGTATAAAATGACCTATAAATTTCGAATAGGAAGATATGAGTCAATATTGGTCAAATGGGATCGGTTTTAGGTAGAAAATAACGTATTTACCCTTGGACATGTCATAAAAATTTGAAATACATCAATTTGTATTAAATTTGGTGAAACGGTAGAGGTTTTGGGTATAAAATGATATAAAAACTTCGAATACGATGATATGAGTGAATATAGGTCTAATGGGTTCGGTTACGTTATCGGTTTAAAATTACATATTTACGATTGAACATATCATAAACACTTGAAATACATAGAGTCAAACTCGGTTAAAAGGGGGAGGTTTTGGGTTTAAAATGAGCTAATTACTTTGAATAGGACGATATTGGTCGACATAAGTCGAATGGGATCGGTTTTGGGTCGAAAATGACGTAATTAACCTTGAACATGTCTTAAATACAAGAAATACGTAGAAATATATCGATTTGTGGCAAACTCGGTCATACGGGGGAGGTTTTAGGTATAAAATGACCTAAACACTTCCAATAGGATGATACGAGTCAATATAGGTCAAATGGGATTGGTTTTGAGTTGAGAATGATGTATTTACCCTTGAACATAGCATAAACACTTGAAATACATAGATTTGAGTCTACCTCGGTCAAATAGGAGAGGTTTTTGGTATAAAATGACCTAAACACTTTAAATAGGACGATATGAGTCAATATAGGTCAAATGTGATCGGTTTTTCGTAGAAAATGACGTATTTATCCTTGACCATATCATAAATACTTAAAATACATCCATTTAAGTCAAACTCTTTAGCAAAGAGAGCTTTTTTGTATAAATGACCGAAATACTTCGAAGAGGACGATATGAGTCAATATAGATCAATAGGATAGGTTTTAGGTATAAAAGGATGAATTTACCCTAAACAAGTCACAAACACTTGAAATACAACGATTTGTGTCAAACTCGGTCAAACGGGAAAGGTTTTGGTATAAAATGACCTATAAATTTCGAATAGGACGATATGAGTTAATACTGGCCAAATGGGATCGGGTTTAGGTAGAAAATAACGTATTTACCCTTGGACATGGCATAAAAATTTGAAATACATCAATTTGAGTTAAATTTGGTGAAAGGGTAGAGGTTTTGGGTATAAAATGACATAAAAACGTCGAATACGATGATATGAGTCAATATAGGTTTAATGGGATCGATTTTCGGTTGAAAATTACATATTTACGCTTAAACATATCATAAACACTTGAAATCCATAGATTTGAGTCAAACTCGGTCAAAAGGGGGAGGTTTTGGGTTAAAAATGAGCTAATTACTTTGAATAGGACGATATTGGTCTAAATAGTCAAATAGGATCGATTTTGGGTCAAAATGACGTAATTAACCTTGAACATGTCTTAAATACGAGAAATACGTAGAAATACTTCGATTTGAGGCAAACTCGGTCATACGGGGGAGGTTTTAGGTATAAAATGACCTTAAGACTTCGAGTAGGACGATATGAGTCAATCTAGGTCAAATGGGATAGGTTTTGAGCTGAAAATGACGTATTTACCCTTGAACATAGCATAAACACTTGAAATACATAGATTTGAGTCTACCTCGCTCAAACGGGAGAGGTTTTTCGTATAAAATGACCTAAACACTTTGAATAGGACGATATGAGTCAATATAGATCAAATGTGATCGTTTTTAAGTAAAAACACGTATTTATCCCTGAACATGTAATAAACACTTGAAATACATTGATTTAAGTCAAACTTGGTAATTAAGGAGAAGTTTTTTGTATAAATGACATAAATACTTTGAATAGGACGATATGAGTTAATATAGGTGAAATGGGATCAGTTTTAGGTAGAAATGGACGAATTTACCCTTGAACAAGTCATAAACACTTGAAATACATCGATTTGAGTCAAAGTCGGTCAAGAAGGACATGGTTTAGGTATAAAATGACCTATAAATTTCGAATAGGAAGATATGAGTCAATATTGGTCAAATGGGATCGGTTTTAGGTAGAAAATAACGTATTTACCCTTGGACATGTCATAAAAATTTGAAATACATCAATTTGTGTTAAATTTGGTGAAACGGTAGAGGTTTTGGGTATAAAATGATATAAAAACTTCGAATACGATGATATGAGTGAATATAGGTCTAATGGGTTCGGTTACGTTATCGGTTTAAAATTACATATTTACGATTGAACATATCATAAACACTTGAAATACATAGAGTCAAACTCGGTTAAAAGGGGGAGGTTTTGGGTTTAAAATGAGCTAATTACTTTGAATAGGACGATATTGGTCGACATAAGTAGAATGGGATCGGTTTTGGGTCGAAAATGACGTAATTAACCTTGAACATGTCTTAAATACAAGAAATACGTAGAAATATATCGATTTGTGGCAAACTCGGTCATACGGGGGAGGTTTTAGGTATAAAATGACCTAAACACTTCCAATAGGATGATACGAGTCAATATAGGTCAAATGGGATTGGTTTTGAGTTGAGAATGATGTATTTACCCTTTAACATAGCATAAACACTTGAAATACATAGATTTGAGTCTACCTCGGTCAAATAGGAGAGGGTTTTGGTATAAAATGACCTAAACACTTTAAATAGGACGATATGAGTCAATATAGGTCAAATGTGATCGGTTTTTCGTAGAAAATGACGTATTTATCCTTGACCATATCATAAATACTTAAAATACATCCATTTAAGTCAAACTCTGTAGCAAAGAGAGCTTTTTTGTATAAATGACCGAAATACTTCGAATAGGACGATATGAGTCAATATAGATCAATAGGATAGGTTTTAGGTATAAAAGGATGAATTTACCCTTAAACAAGTCATAAACACTTGAAATACAACGATTTGAGTCAAACTCGGTCAAACGGGAAAGGTTTTGGTATAAAATGACCTATAAATTTCGAATAGGACGATATGAGTTAATACTGGCCAAATGGGATCGAGTTTAGGTAGAAAATAACGTATTTACCCTTGGACATGGCATAAAAATTTGAAATACATCAATTTGAGTTAAATTTGGTGAAAGGGTAGAGGTTTTGGGTATAAAATGACATAAAAACGTCGAATACGATGATATGAGTCAATATAGGTTTAATGGGATCGATTTTCGGTTGAAAATTACATATTTACGCTTAAACATATCATAAACACTTGAAATCCATAGATTTGAGTCAAACTCGGTCAAAAGGGGGAGGTTTTGGGTTTAAAATGAGCTAATTTTTTTGAATAGGACGATATTGGTCAAAATAGTCAAATAGGATCGATTTTGGGTCAAAATGACGTAATTAACCTTGAACATGTCTTAAATACAAGAAATACGTAGAAATACTTCGATTTGAGGCAAACTCGGTCATACGGGGGAGGTTTTAGGTATAAAATGACCTTAAGACTTCGAGTAGGACGATATGAGTCAATATAGGTCAAATGGGATAGGTTTTGAGCTGAAAATGACGTATTTACCCTTGAACATAGCATAAACACTTGAAATACATAGATTTGAGTCTACCTCGCTCAAACGGGAGAGGTTTTTCGTATAAAATGTCCTTAACACTTTGAATAGGAAGATATGAGTCAATATAGATCAAATGTGATCGTTTTTAAGTAAAAACACGTATTTATCCCTGAACATGTTATAAACACTTGAAATACATTGATTTAAGTCAAACTTGGTAATTAAGGAGAAGTTTTTTGTATAAATGACATAAATACTTCGAATAGGACGTATGAGTTAATATAGGTCAAATGGGATCAGTTTTAGGTAGAAATGGACGAATTTACCCTTGAACAAGTCATAAACACTTGAAATACATCGATTTGAGTCAAACTCGGTCAAGCAGGACATGGTTTAGGTATAAAATGACCTATAAATTTCGAATAGGAAGATATGAGTCAATATTGGTCAAATGGGATCGGTTTTAGGTAGAAAATAACGTATTTACCCTTGGACATGTCATAAAAATTTGAAATACATCAATTTGTGTTAAATTTGGTGAAACGGTAGAGGTTTTGGGTATAAAATGATATAAAAACTTTGAATAAGATGATATGAGTGAATATAGGTCTAATGGGTTCGGTTACGTTATCGGTTTAAAATTACATATTTACGATTGAACATATCATAAACACTTGAAATACATAGAGTCAAACTCGGTTAAAAGGGGGAGGTTTTGGGTTTAAAATGAGCTAATTACTTTGAATAGGACGATATTGGTCGACATAAGTCGAATGGGATCGGTTTTGGGTCGAAAATGACGTAATTAACCTTGAACATGTCTTAAATACAAGAAATACCTAGAAATATATCGATTTGTGGCAAACTCGGTCATACGGGGGAGGTTTTAGGTATAAAATGACCTAAACACTTCCAATAGGATGATACGAGTCAATATAGGTCAAATGGGATTGGTTTTGAGTTGAGAATGATGTATTTACCCTTGAACATAGCATAAACACTTGAAATACATAGATTTGAGTCTACCTCGGTCAAATAGGAGAGGTTTTTGGTATAAAATGACCTAAACACTTTAAATAGGACGATATGAGTCAATATAGGTCAAATGTGATCGGTTTTTCGTAGAAAATGACGTATTTATCCTTGACCATATCATAAATACTTAAAATACATCCATTTAAGTCAAACTCTTTAGCAAAGAGAGCTTTTTTGTATAAATGACCGAAATACTTCGAAGAGGACGATATGAGTCAATATAGATCAATAGGATAGGTTTTAGGTATAAAAGGATGAATTTACCCTTAAACAAGTCATAAACACTTGAAATACAACGATTTGAGTCAAACTCGGTCAAACGGGAAAGGTTTTGGTATAAAATGACCTATAAATTTCGAATAGGACGATATGAGTTAATACTGGCCAAATGGGATCGGGTTTAGGTAGAAAATAACGTATTTACCCTTGAACATGGCATAAAAATTTGAAATACATCAATTTGAGTTAAATTTGGTGAAAGGGTAGAGGTTTTGGGTATAAAATGACATAAAAACGTCGAATACGATGATATGAGTCAATATAGGTTTAATGGGATCGATTTTCGGTTGAAAATTACATAGTTACGCTTAAACATATCATAAACACTTGAAATCCATAGATTTGAGTCAAACTCGGTCAAAAGGGGGAGGTTTTGGGTTTAAAATGAGCTAATTACTTTGAATAGGACGATATTGGTCTAAATAGTCAAATATGATCGATTTTGGGTCAAAATGACGTAATTAACCTTGAACATGTCTTAAATACAAGAAATACGTAGAAATACTTCGATTCGAGGCAAACTCGGTCATACGGGGGAGGTTTTAGGTATAAAATGACCTTAAGACTTCGAATAGGACGATATGAGTCAATATAGGTCAAATGGGATAGGTTTTGAGCTGAAAATGACGTATTTACCCTTGAACATAGCATAAACACTTGAAATACATAGATTTGAGTCTACCTCGCTCAAACGGGAGAGGTTTTTCGTATAAAATGACCTAAACACTTTGAATAGGACGATATGAGTCAAAATAGATCAAATGTGATCGTTTTTAAGTAAAAACACGTATTTATCCCTGAACATGTTATAAACACTTGAAATACATTGATTTAAGTCAAACTTGGTAATTAAGGAGAAGTTTTTTGTATAAATGACATAAATACTTCGAATAGGACGATATGAGTTAATATAGGTGAAGTGGGATCAGTTTTAGGTAGAAATGGACGAATTTACCCTTGAACAAGTCATAAACACTTGAAATACATCGATTTGAGTCAAACTCGGTCAAGCAGGACATGGTTTAGGTATAAAATGACCTATAAATTTCGAATAGGAAGATATGAGTCAATATTGGTCAAATGGGATCGGTTTTAGGTAGAAAATAACGTATTTACCCTTGGACATGTCATAAAAATTTGAAATACATCAATTTGTGTTAAATTTGGTGAAACGGTAGAGGTTTTGGGTATAAAATGATATAAAAACTTCGAATACGATGATATGAGTGAATATAGGTCTAATGGGTTCGGTTACGTTATCGGTTTAAAATTACATATTTACGATTGAACATATCATAAACACTTGAAATACATAGAATCAAACTCGGTCAAAAGGGGGAGGTTTTGGGTTTAAAATGAGCTAATTACTGTGAATAGGACGATATTGGTCTAAATAGTCAAATAGGATCGATTTTGGGTCAAAATGACGTAATTAACCTTGAACATGTCTTAAATACAAGAAATACGTAGAAATACTTCGATTCGAGGCAAACTCGGTCATACGGGGGAGGTTTTAGGTATAAAATGACCTTAAGACTTCGAGTAGGACGATATGAGTCAATATAGGTCAAATGGGATAGGTTTTGAGCTGAAAATGACGTATTTACCCTTGAACATAGCATAAACACTTGAAATACATAGATTTGAGGCTACCTCGCTCAAACGGGAGAGGTTTTTCGTATAAAATGACCTAAACACTTTGAATAGGACGATATGAGTCAATATAGATCAAATGTGATCGTTTTTAAGTAAAAACACATATTTATCCCTGAACATGTAATAAACAATTGAAATACATTGATTTAAGTCAAA
This sequence comes from Dysphania ambrosioides, assembly GCA_026401315.1. NCBI lineage: Eukaryota > Viridiplantae > Streptophyta > Magnoliopsida > Caryophyllales > Amaranthaceae > Dysphania > Dysphania ambrosioides. Next base: position 8,465,184 of record CM048662.1, read on the forward strand.
CTTGGTAATTAAGGAGAAGTTTTTTGTATAAATGACATAAATACTTCGAATAGGACGATATGAGTTAATATAGGTGAAATGGGATCAGTTTTAGGTAGAAATGGACGAATTTACCCTTGAACAAGTCATAAACACTTGAAATACATCGATTTGAGTCAAACTCGGTCAAGCAGGACATGGTTTAGGTATAAAATGACCTATAAATTTCGAATAGGAAGATATGAGTCAATATTGGTCAAATGGGATCGGTTTTAGGTAGAAAATAACGTATTTACCCTTGGACATGTCATAAAAATTTGAAATACATCAATTTGTGTTAAATTTGGTGAAACGGTAGAGGTTTTGGGTATAAAATGATATAAAAACTTCGAATACGATGATATGAGTGAATATAGGTCTAATGGGTTCGGTTACGTTATCGGTTTAAAATTACATATTTACGATTGAACATATCATAAACACTTGAAATACATAGAGTCAAACTCGGTTAAAAGGGGGAGGTTTTGGGTTTAAAATGAGCTAATTACTTTGAATAGGACGATATTGGTCGACATAAGTCGAATGGGATCGGTTTTGGGTCGAAAATGACGTAATTAACCTTGAACATGTCTTAAATACAAGAAATACGTAGAAATATATCGATTTGTGGCAAACTCGGTCATACGGGGGAGGTTTTAGGTATAAAATGACCTAAACACTTCCAATAGGATGATACGAGTCAATATAGGTCAAATGGGATTGGTTTTGAGTTGAGAATGATGTATTTACCCTTTAACATAGCATAAACACTTGAAATACATAGATTTGAGTCTACCTCGGTCAAATAGGAGAGGTTTTTGGTATAAAATGACCTAAACACTTTAAATAGGACGATATGAGTCAATATAGGTCAAATGTGATCGGTTTTTCGTAGAAAATGACGTATTTATCCTTGACCATATCATAAATACTTAAAATACATCCATTTAAGTCAAACTCTTTAGGAAAGAGAGCTTTTTTGTATAAATATCCGAAATACTTCGAAGAGGACGATATGAGTCAATATAGATCAATAGGATAGGTTTTAGGTATAAAAGGATGAATTTACCCTAAACAAGTCATAAACACTTGAAATACAACGATTTGCGTCAAACTCGGTCAAACGGGAAAGGTTTTGGTATAAAATGACCTATAAATTTCGAATAGGACGATATGAGTTAATACTGGCCAAATGGGATCGGGTTTAGGTAGAAAATAACGTATTTACCCTTGGACATGGCATAAAAATTTGAAATACATCAATTTGAGTTAAATTTCGTGAAACGGTAGAGGTTTTGGGTATAAAATGACATAAAAACGTCGAATACGATGATATGAGTCAATATAGGTTTAATGGGATCGATTTTCGGTTGAAAATTACATATTTACGCTTAAACATATCATAAACACTTGAAATCCATAGATTTGAGTCAAACTCGGTCAAAAGGGGGACGTTTTGGGTTTAAAATGAGCTAATTACTTTGAATAGGACGATATTGGTCTAAATAGTCAAATAGGATCGATTTTGGGTCAAAATGACGTAATTAACCTTGAACATGTCTTAAATACAAGAAATACGTAGAAATACTTCGATTTGAGGCAAACTCGGTCATACGGGGGAGGTTTTAGGTATAAAATGACCTTAAGACTTCGAGTAGGACGATATGAGTCAATATAGGTCAAATGGGATAGGTTTTGAGCTGAAAATGACGTATTTACCCTTGAACATAGCATAAACACTTGAAATACATAGATTTGAGTCTACCTCGCTCAAACGGGAGAGGTTTTTCGTATAAAATGACCTAAACACTTTGAATAGGACGATATGAGTCAATATAGATCAAATGTGATCGTTTTTAAGTAAAAACACGTATTTATCCCTGAACATGTAATACACACTTGAAATACATTGATTTAAGTCAAACTTGGTAATTAAGGAGAAGTTTTTTGTATAAATGACATAAATACTTCGAATAGGACGATATGAGTTAATATAGGTGAAATGGGATCAGTTTTAGGTAGAAATGGACGAATTTACCCTTGAACAAGTCATAAACACTTGAAATACATCGATTTGAGTCAAACTCGGTCAAGCAGGACATGGTTTAGGTATAAAATGACCTATAAATTTCGAATAGGAAGATATGAGTCAATATTGGTCAAATGGGATCGGTTTTAGGTAGAAAATAACGTATTTACCCTTGGACATGTCATAAAAATTTGAAATACATCAATTTGTGTTAAATTTGGTGAAACGGTAGAGGTTTTGGGTATAAAATGATATAAAAACTTCGAATACGATGATATGAGTGAATATAGGTCTAATGGGTTCGGTTACGTTATCGGTTTAAAATTACATATTTACGATTGAACATATCATAAACACTTGAAATACATAGAGTCAAACTCGGTTAAAAGGGGGAGGTTTTGGGTTTAAAATGAGCTAATTACTTTGAATAGGACGATATTGGTCGACATAAGTCGAATGGGATCGGTTTTGGGTCGAAAATGACGTAATTAACCTTGAACATGTCTTAAATACAAGAAATACGTAGAAATATATCGATTTGTGGCAAACTCGGTCATACGGGGGAGGTTTTAGGTATAAAAGGACCTAAACACTTCCAATAGGATGATACGAGTCAATATAGGTCAAATGGGATTGGTTTTGAGTTGAGAATGATGTATTTACCCTTGAACATAGCATAAACACTTGAAATACATAGATTTGAGTCTACCTCGGTCAAATAGGAGAGGTTTTTGGTATAAAATGACCTAAACACTTTAAATAGGACGATATGAGTCAATATAGGTCAAATGTGATCGGTTTTTTGTAGAAAATGACGTATTTATCCTTGACCATATCATAAATACTTAAAATACATCCATTTAAGTCAAACTCTGTAGCAAAGAGAGCTTTTTTGTATAAATGACCGAAATACTTCGAATAGGACGATATGAGTCAATATAGATCAATAGGATAGGTTTTAGGTATAAAAGGATGAATTTACCCTTAAACAAGTCATAAACACTTGAAATACAACGATTTGAGTCAAACTCGGTCAAACGGGAAAGGTTTTGGTATAAAATGACCTATAAATTTCGAATAGGACGATATGAGTTAATACTGGCCAAATGGGATCGGGTTTAGGTAGAAAATAACGTATTTACCCTTGGACATGGCATAAAAATTTGAAATACATCAATTTGAGTTAAATTTGGTGAAAGGGTAGAGGTTTTGGGTATAAAATGACATAAAAACGTCGAATACGATGATATGAGTCAATATAGGTTTAATGGGATCGATTTTCGGTTGAAAATTACATATTTACGCTTAAACATATCATAAACACTTGAAATCCATAGATTTGAGTCAAACTCGGTCAAAAGGGGGAGGTTTTGGGTTTAAAATGAGCTAATTACTTTGAATAGGACGATATTGGTCTAAATAGTCAAATATGATCGATTTTGGGTCAAAATGACAAAATTAACCTTGAACATGTCTTAAATACAAGAAATATGTAGAAATACTTCGATTCGAGGCAAACTCGGTCATACGGGGGAGGTTTTAGGTATAAAATGACCTTAAGACTTCGAGTAGGACGATATGAGTCAATATAGGTCAAATGGGATAGGTTTTGAGCTGAAAATGACGTATTTACCCTTGAACATAGCATAAACACTTGAAATACATAGATTTGAGTCTACCTCGCTCAAACGGGAGAGGTTTTTCGTATAAAATGACCTAAACACTTTGAATAGGACGATATGAGTCAATATAGATCAAATGTGATCGTTTTTAAGTAAAAACACGTATTTATCCCTGAACATGTAATAAACACTTGAAATACATTGATTTAAGTCAAACTTGGTAATTAAGGAGAAGTTTTTTGTATAAATGACATAAATACTTCGAATAGGACGATATGAGTTAATATAGGTGAAATGGGATCAGTTTTAGGTAGAAATGGACGAATTTACCCTTGAACAAGTCATAAACACTTGAAATACATCGATTTGAGTCAAACTCGGTCAAGCAGGACATGGTTTAGGTATAAAATGACCTATAAATTTCGAATAGGAAGATATGAGTCAATATTGGTCAAATGGGATCGGTTTTAGGTAGAAAATAACGTATTTACCCTTGGACATGTCATAAAAATTTGAAATACATCAATTTGTGTTAAATTTGGTGAAACGGTAGAGGTTTTGGGTATAAAATGATATAAAAACTTCGAATACGATGATATGAGTGAATATAGGTCTAATGGGTTCGGTTACGTTATCGGTTTAAAATTACATATTTACGATTGAACATATCATAAACACTTGAAATACATAGAGTCAAACTCGGTTAAAAGGGGGAGGTTTTGGGTTTAAAATGAGCTAATTACTTTGAATAGGACGATATTGGTCGACATAAGTCGAATGGGATCGGTTTTGGGTCGAAAATGACGTAATTAACCTTGAACATGTCTTAAATACAAGAAATACGTAGAAATATATCGATTTGTGGCAAACTCGGTCATACGGGGGAGGTTTTAGGTATAAAAGGACCTAAACACTTCCAATAGGATGATACGAGTCAATATAGGTCAAATGGGATTGGTTTTGAGTTGAGAATGATGTATTTACCCTTTAACATAGCATAAACACTTGAAATACATAGATTTGAGTCTACCTCGGTCAAATAGGAGAGGTTTTTGGTATAAAATGACCTAAACACTTTAAATAGGACGATATGAGTCAATATAGGTCAAATGTGATCGGTTTTTCGTAGAAAATGACGTATTTATCCTTGACCATATCATAAATACTTAAAATACATCCATTTAAGTCAAACTCTGTAGCAAAGAGAGCTTTTTTGTATAAATGACCGAAATACTTCGAATAGGACGATATGAGTCAATATAGATCAATAGGATAGGTTTTAGGTATAAAAGGATGAATTTACCCTTAAACAAGTCATAAACACTTGAAATACAACGATTTGAGTCAAACTCGGTCAAACGGGAAAGGTTTTGGTATAAAATGACCTATAAATTTCGAATAGGACGATATGAGTTAATACTGGCCAAATGGGATCGGGTTTAGGTAGAAAATAACGTATTTACCCTTGGACATGGCATAAAAATTTGAAATACATCAATTTGAGTTAAATTTGGTGAAAGGGTAGAGGTTTTGGGTATAAAATGACATAAAAACGTCGAATACGATGATATGAGTCAATATAGGTTTAATGGGATCGATTTTCGGTTGAAAATTACATATTTACGCTTAAACATATCATAAACACTTGAAATCCATAGATTTGAGTCAAACTCGGTCAAAAGGGGGAGGTTTTGGGTTTAAAATGAGCTAATTACTTTGAATAGGACGATATTGGTCTAAATAGTCAAATATGATCGATTTTGGGTCAAAATGACGTAATTAACCTTGAACATGTCTTAAATACAAGAAATACGTAGAAATACTTCGATTCGAGGCAAACTCGGTCATACGGGGGAGGTTTTAGGTATAAAATGACCTTAAGACTTCGAGTAGGACGATATGAGTCAATATAGGTCAAATGGGATAGGTTTTGAGCTGAAAATGACGTATTTACCCTTGAACATAGCATAAACACTTGAAATACATAGATTTGAGTCTACCTCGCTCAAACGGGAGAGGTTTTTCGTATAAAATGACCTAAACACTTTGAATAGGACGATATGAGTCAATATAGATCAAATGTGATCGTTTTTAAGTAAAAACACGTATTTATCCCTGAACATGTAATAAACACTTGAAATACATTGATTTAAGTCAAACTTGGTAATTAAGGAGAAGTTTTTTGTATAAATGACATAAATACTTCGAATAGGACGATATGAGTTAATATAGGTGAAATGGGATCAGTTTTAGGTAGAAATGGACGAATTTACCCTTGAACAAGTCATAAACACTTGAAATACATCGATTTGAGTCAAACTCGGTCAAGCAGGACATGGTTTAGGTATAAAATGACCTATAAATTTCGAATAGGAAGATATGAGTCAATATTGGTCAAATGGGATCGGTTTTAGGTAGAAAATAACGTATTTACCCTTGGACATGTCATAAAAATTTGAAATACATCAATTTGTGTTAAATTTGGTGAAACGGTAGAGGTTTTGGGTATAAAATGATATAAAAACTTCGAATACGATGATATGAGTGAATATAGGTCTAATGGGTTCGGTTACGTTATCGGTTTAAAATTACATATTTACGATTGAACATATCATAAACACTTGAAATACATAGAGTCAAACTCGGTTAAAAGGGGGAGGTTTTGGGTTTAAAATGAGCTAATTACTTTGAATAGGACGATATTGGCCGACATAAGTCGAATGGGATCGGTTTTGGGTCGAAAATGACGTAATTAACCTTGAACATGTCTTAAATACAAGAAATACGTAGAAATATATCGATTTGTGGCAAACTCGGTCATACGGGGGAGGTTTTAGGTATAAAAGGACCTAAACACTTCCAATAGGATGATACGAGTCAATATAGGTCAAATGGGATTGGTTTTGAGTTGAGAATGATGTATTTACCCTTTAACATAGCATAAACACTTGAAATACATAGATTTGAGTCTACCTCGGTCAAATAGGAGAGGTTTTTGGTATAAAATGACCTAAACACTTTAAATAGGACGATATGAGTCAATATAGGTCAAATGTGATCGGTTTTTCGTAGAAAATGACGTATTTATCCTTGACCATATCATAAATACTTAAAATACATCCATTTAAGTCAAACTCTGTAGCAAAGAGAGCTTTTTTGTATAAATGACCGAAATACTTCGAATAGGACGATATGAGTCAATATAGATCAATAGGATAGGTTTTAGGTATAAAAGGATGAATTTACCCTTAAACAAGTCATAAACACTTGAAATACAACGATTTGAGTCAAACTCGGTCAAACGGGAAAGGTTTTGGTATAAAATGACCTATAAATTTCGAATAGGACGATATGAGTTAATACTGGCCAAATGGGATCGGGTTTAGGTAGAAAATAACGTATTTACCCTTGGACATGGCATAAAAATTTGAAATACATCAATTTGAGTTAAATTTGGTGAAAGGGTAGAGGTTTTGGGTATAAAATGACATAAAAACGTCGAATACGTTGATATGAGTCAATATAGGTTTAATGGGATCGATTTTCGGTTGAAAATTACATATTTACGCTTAAACATATCATAAACACTTGAAATCCATAGATTTGAGTCAAACTCGGTCAAAAGGGGGAGGTTTTGGGTTTAAAATGAGCTAATTACTTTGAATAGGACGATATTGGTCTAAATAGTCAAATATGATCGATTTTGGGTCAAAATGACGTAATTAACCTTGAACATGTCTTAAATACAAGAAATACGTAGAAATACTTCGATTCGAGGCAAACTCGGTCATACGGGGGAGGTTTTAGGTATAAAATGACCTTAAGACTTCGAGTAGGACGATATGAGTCAATATAGGTCAAATGGGATAGGTTTTGAGCTGAAAATGACGTATTTACCCTTGAACATAGCATAAACACTTGAAATACATAGATTTGAGTCTACCTCGCTCAAACGGGAGAGGTTTTTCGTATAAAATGACCTAAACACTTTGAATAGGACGATATGAGTCAATATAGATCAAATGTGATCGTTTTTAAGTAAAAACACGTATTTATCCCTGAACATGTAATAAACACTTGAAATACATTGATTTAAGTCAAACTTGGTAATTAAGGAGAAGTTTTTTGTATAAATGACATAAATACTTCGAATAGGACGATATGAGTTAATATAGGTGAAATGGGATCAGTTTTAGGTAGAAATGGACGAATTTACCCTTGAACAAGTCATAAACACTTGAAATACATCGATTTGAGTCAAACTCGGTCAAGCAGGACATGGTTTAGGTATAAAATGACCTATAAATTTCGAATAGGAAGATATGAGTCAATATTGGTCAAATGGGATCGGTTTTAGGTAGAAAATAACGTATTTACCCTTGGACATGTCATAAAAATTTGAAATACATCAATTTGTGTTAAATTTGGTGAAACGGTAGAGGTTTTGGGTATAAAATGATATAAAAACTTCGAATACGATGATATGAGTGAATATAGGTCTAATGGGTTCGGTTACGTTATCGGTTTAAAATTACATATTTACGATTGAACATATCATAAACACTTGAAATACATAGAGTCAAACTCGGTTAAAAGGGGGAGGTTTTGGGTTTAAAATGAGCTAATTACTTTGAATAGGACGATATTGGCCGACATAAGTCGAATGGGATCGGTTTTGGGTCGAAAATGACGTAATTAACCTTGAACATGTCTTAAATACAAGAAATACGTAGAAATATATCGATTTGTGGCAAACTCGGTCATACGGGGGAGGTTTTAGGTATAAAAGGACCTAAACACTTCCAATAGGATGATACGAGTCAATATAGGTCAAATGGGATTGGTTTTGAGTTGAGAATGATGTATTTACCCTTTAACATAGCATAAACACTTGAAATACATAGATTTGAGTCTACCTCGGTCAAATAGGAGAGGTTTTTGGTATAAAATGACCTAAACACTTTAAATAGGACGATATGAGTCAATATAGGTCAAATGTGATCGGTTTTTCGTAGAAAATGACGTATTTATCCTTGACCATATCATAAATACTTAAAATACATCCATTTAAGTCAAACTCTGTAGCAAAGAGAGCTTTTTTGTATAAATGACCGAAATACTTCGAATAGGACGATATGAGTCAATATAGATCAATAGGATAGGTTTTAGGTATAAAAGGATGAATTTACCCTTAAACAAGTCATAAACACTTGAAATACAACGATTTGAGTCAAACTCGGTCAAACGGGAAAGGTTTTGGTATAAAATGACCTATAAATTTCGAATAGGACGATATGAGTTAATACTGGCCAAATGGGATCGGGTTTAGGTAGAAAATAACGTATTTACCCTTGGACATGGCATAAAAATTTGAAATACATCAATTTGAGTTAAATTTGGTGAAAGGGTAGAGGTTTTGGGTATAAAATGACATAAAAACGTCGAATACGTTGATATGAGTCAATATAGGTTTAATGGGATCGATTTTCGGTTGAAAATTACATATTTACGCTTAAACATATCATAAACACTTGAAATCCATAGATTTGAGTCAAACTCGGTCAAAAGGGGGAGGTTTTGGGTTTAAAATGAGCTAATTACTTTGAATAGGACGATATTGGTCTAAATAGTCAAATATGATCGATTTTGGGTCAAAATGACGTAATTAACCTTGAACATGTCTTAAATACAAGAAATACGTAGAAATACTTCGATTCGAGGCAAACTCGGTCATACGGGGGAGGTTTTAGGTATAAAATGACCTTAAGACTTCGAGTAGGACGATATGAGTCAATATAGGTCAAATGGGATAGGTTTTGAGCTGAAAATGACGTATTTACCCTTGAACATAGCATAAACACTTGAAATACATAGATTTGAGTCTACCTCGCTCAAACGGGAGAGGTTTTTCGTATAAAATGACCTAAACACTTTGAATAGGACGATATGAGTCAATATAGATCAAATGTGATCGTTTTTAAGTAAAAACACGTATTTATCCCTGAACATGTAATAAACACTTGAAATACATTGATTTAAGTCAAACTTGGTAATTAAGGAGAAGTTTTTTGTATAAATGACATAAATACTTCGAATAGGACGATATGAGTTAATATAGGTGAAATGGGATCAGTTTTAGGTAGAAATGGACGAATTTACCCTTGAACAAGTCATAAACACTTGAAATACATCGATTTGAGTCAAACTCGGTCAAGCAGGACATGGTTTAGGTATAAAATGACCTATAAATTTCGAATAGGAAGATATGAGTCAATATTGGTCAAATGGGATCGGTTTTAGGTAGAAAATAACGTATTTACCCTTGGACATGTCATAAAAATTTGAAATACATCAATTTGTGTTAAATTTGGTGAAACGGTAGAGGTTTTGGGTATAAAATGATATAAAAACTTCGAATACGATGATATGAGTGAATATAGGTCTAATGGGTTCGGTTACGTTATCGGTTTAAAATTACATATTTACGATTGAACATATCATAAACACTTGAAATACATAGAGTCAAACTCGGTTAAAAGGGGGAGGTTTTGGGTTTAAAATGAGCTAATTACTTTGAATAGGACGATATTGGCCGACATAAGTCGAATGGGATCGGTTTTGGGTCGAAAATGACGTAATTAACCTTGAACATGTCTTAAATACAAGAAATACGTAGAAATATATCGATTTGTGGCAAACTCGGTCATACGGGGGAGGTTTTAGGTATAAAAGGACCTAAACACTTCCAATAGGATGATACGAGTCAATATAGGTCAAATGGGATTGGTTTTGAGTTGAGAATGATGTATTTACCCTTTAACATAGCATAAACACTTGAAATACATAGATTTGAGTCTACCTCGGTCAAATAGGAGAGGTTTTTGGTATAAAATGACCTAAACACTTTAAATAGGACGATATGAGTCAATATAGGTCAAATGTGATCGGTTTTTCGTAGAAAATGACGTATTTATCCTTGACCATATCATAAATACTTAAAATACATCCATTTAAGTCAAACTCTGTAGCAAAGAGAGCTTTTTTGTATAAATGACCGAAATACTTCGAATAGGACGATATGAGTCAATATAGATCAATAGGATAGGTTTTAGGTATAAAAGGATGAATTTACCCTTAAACAAGTCATAAACACTTGAAATACAACGATTTGAGTCAAACTCGGTCAAACGGGAAAGGTTTTGGTATAAAATGACCTATAAATTTCGAATAGGACGATATGAGTTAATACTGGCCAAATGGGATCGGGTTTAGGTAGAAAATAACGTATTTACCCTTGGACATGGCATAAAAATTTGAAATACATCAATTTGAGTTAAATTTGGTGAAAGGGTAGAGGTTTTGGGTATAAAATGACATAAAAACGTCGAATACGTTGATATGAGTCAATATAGGTTTAATGGGATCGATTTTCGGTTGAAAATTACATATTTACGCTTAAACATATCATAAACACTTGAAATCCATAGATTTGAGTCAAACTCGGTCAAAAGGGGGAGGTTTTGGGTTTAAAATGAGCTAATTACTTTGAATAGGACGATATTGGTCTAAATAGTCAAATATGATCGATTTTGGGTCAAAATGACGTAATTAACCTTGAACATGTCTTAAATACAAGAAATACGTAGAAATACTTCGATTCGAGGCAAACTCGGTCATACGGGGGAGGTTTTAGGTATAAAATGACCTTAAGACTTCGAGTAGGACGATATGAGTCAATATAGGTCAAATGGGATAGGTTTTGAGCTGAAAATGACGTATTTACCCTTGAACATAGCATAAACACTTGAAATACATAGATTTGAGTCTACCTCGCTCAAACGGGAGAGGTTTTTCGTATAAAATGACCTAAACACTTTGAATAGGACGATATGAGTCAATATAGATCAAATGTGATCGTTTTTAAGTAAAAACACGTATTTATCCCTGAACATGTAATAAACACTTGAAATACATTGATTTAAGTCAAACTTGGTAATTAAGGAGAAGTTTTTTGTATAAATGACATAAATACTTCGAATAGGACGATATGAGTTAATATAGGTGAAATGGGATCAGTTTTAGGTAGAAATGGACGAATTTACCCTTGAACAAGTCATAAACACTTGAAATACATCGATTTGAGTCAAACTCGGTCAAGCAGGACATGGTTTAGGTATAAAATGACCTATAAATTTCGAATAGGAAGATATGAGTCAATATTGGTCAAATGGGATCGGTTTTAGGTAGAAAATAACGTATTTACCCTTGGACATGTCATAAAAATTTGAAATACATCAATTTGTGTTAAATTTGGTGAAACGGTAGAGGTTTTGGGTATAAAATGATATAAAAACTTCGAATACGATGATATGAGTGAATATAGGTCTAATGGGTTCGGTTACGTTATCGATTTAAAATTACATATTTACGATTGAACATATCATAAACACTTGAAATACATAGAGTCAAACTCGGTTAAAAGGGGGAGGTTTTGGGTTTAAAATGAGCTAATTACTTTGAATAGGACGATATTGGTCGACATAAGTCGAATGGGATCGGTTTTGGGTCGAAAATGACGTAATTAACCTTGAACATGTCTTAAATACAAGAAATACATAGAAATATATCGATTTGTGGCAAACTCGGTCATACGGGGGAGGTTTTAGGTATAAAATGACCTAAACACTTCCAATAGGATGATACGAGTCAATATAGGTCAAATGGGATTGGTTTTGAGTTGAGAATGATGTATTTACCCTTGAACATAGCATAAACACTTGAAATACATAGATTTGAGTCTACCTCGGTCAAATAGGAGAGGTTTTTGGTATAAAATGACCTAAACACTTTAAATAGGACGATATGAGTCAATATAGGTCAAATGTGATCGGTTTTTCGTAGAAAATGACGTATTTATCCTTGACCATATCATAAATACTTAAAATACATCCATTTAAGTCAAACTCTTTAGCAAAGAGAGCTTTTTTGTATAAATGACCGAAATACTTCGAAGAGGACGATATGAGTCAATATAGATCAATAGGATAGGTTTTAGGTATAAAAGGATGAATTTACCCTTAAACAAGTCATAAACACTTGAAATACAACGATTTGAGTCAAACTCGGTCAAACGGGAAAGGTTTTGGTATAAAATGACCTATAAATTTCGAATAGGACGATATGAGTTAATACTGGCCAAATGGGATCGGGTTTAGGTAGAAAATAACGTATTTACCCTTGGACATGGCATAAAAATTTGAAATACATCAATTTGAGTTAAATTTGGTGAAAGGGTAGAGGTTTTGGGTATAAAATGACATAAAAACGTCGAATACGATGATATGAGTCAATATAGGTTTAATGGGATCGATTTTCGGTTGAAAATTACATAGTTACGCTTAAACATATCATAAACACTTGAAATCCATAGATTTGAGTCAAACTCGGTCAAAAGGGGGAGGTTTTGGGTTTAAAATGAGCTAATTACTTTGAATAGGACGATATTGGTCTAAATAGTCAAATATGATCGATTTTGGGTCAAAATGACGTAATTAACCTTGAACATGTCTTGAATACAAGAAATACGTAGAAATACTTCGATTCGAGGCAAACTCGGTCATACGGGGGAGGTTTTAGGTATAAAATGACCTTAAGACTTCGAATAGGACGATATGAGTCAATATAGGTCAAATGGGATAGGTTTTGAGCTGAAAATGACGTATTTACCCTTGAACATAGCATAAACACTTGAAATACATAGATTTGAGTCTACCTCGCTCAAACGGGAGAGGTTTTTCGTATAAAATGACCTAAACACTTTGAATAGGACGATATGAGTCAAAATAGATCAAATGTGATCGTTTTTAAGTAAAAACACGTATTTATCCCTGAACATGTTATAAACACTTGAAATACATTGATTTAAGTCAAACTTGGTAATTAAGGAGAAGTTTTTTGTATAAATGACATAAATACTTCGAATAGGACGATATGAGTTAATATAGGTGAAGTGGGATCAGTTTTAGGTAGAAATGGACGAATTTACCCTTGAACAAGTCATAAACACTTGAAATACATCGATTTGAGTCAAACTCGGTCAAGCAGGACATGGTTTAGGTATAAAATGACCTATAAATTTCGAATAGGAAGATATGAGTCAATATTGGTCAAATGGGATCGGTTTTAGGTAGAAAATAACGTATTTACCCTTGGACATGTCATAAAAATTTGAAATACATCAATTTGTGTTAAATTTGGTGAAACGGTAGAGGTTTTGGGTATAAAATGATATAAAAACTTCGAATACGATGATATGAGTGAATATAGGTCTAATGCGTTCGGTTACGTTATCGGTTTAAAATTACATATTTACGATTGAACATATCATAAACACTTGAAATACATAGAGTCAAACTCGGTTAAAAGGGGGAGGTTTTGGGTTTAAAATGAGCTAATTACTTTGAATAGGACGATATTGGTCGACATAAGTCGAATGGGATCGGTTTTGGGTCGAAAATGACGTAATTAACCTTGAACATGTCTTAAATACAAGAAATACGTAGAAATATATCGATTTGTGGCAAACTCGGTCATACGGGGGAGGTTTTAGGTATAAAAGGACCTAAACACTTCCAATAGGATGATACGAGTCAATATAGGTCAAATGGGATTGGTTTTGAGTTGAGAATGATGTATTTACCCTTTAACATAGCATAAACACTTGAAATACATAGATTTGAGTCTACCTCGGTCAAATAGGAGAGGTTTTTGGTATAAAATGACCTAAACACTTTAAATAGGACGATATGAGTCAATATAGGTCAAATGTGATCGGTTTTTCGTAGAAAATGACGTATTTATCCTTGACCATATCATAAATACTTAAAATAAATCCATTTAAGTCAAACTCTGTTGCAAAGAGAGCTTTTTTGTATAAATGACCGAAATACTTCGAATAGGACGATATGAGTCAATATAGATCAATAGGATAGGTTTTAGGTATAAAAGGATGAATTTACCCTTAAACAAGTCATAAACACTTGAAATACAACGATTTGAGTCAAACTCGGTCAAACGGGAAAGGTTTTGGTATAAAATGACCTATAAATTTCGAATAGCACGATATGAGTTAATACGTGCCAAATGGGATCGGGTCTAGGTAGAAAATAACGTATTTACCCTTGGACATGGCATAAAAATTTGAAATACATCAATTTGAGATAAATTTGGTGAAACGGTAGAGGTTTTGGGTATAAAATGACATAAAAACGTCGAATACGATGATATGAGTCAATATAAGTCTAATGGGATCGATTTTCGGTTGAAAATTACATATTTACGCTTAAAAATATCATAAACAATTGAAATATATAGATTTGAGTCAAACTCGGTCAAAAGGGGGAGGTTTTGGGTTTAAAATGAGCTAATTACTTTGAATAGGACGATATTGGTCTAAATAGTCAAATATGATCGATTTTGGGTCAAAATGACGTAATTAACCTTGAACATGTCTTAAATACAAGAAATACGTAGAAATATATCTGTTTGTGGCAAACTCGGTCATACGGGGGAGGTTTTAGGTATAAAATGACGTTAAGACTTCGAATAGGACGATATGAGTCAATATAGGTCAAATGGGATAGGTTTTGAGCTGAAAATGACGTATTTACCCTTGAACATAGCATAAACACTTGAAATACATAGATTTGAGTCTACCTCGCTCAAACGGGAGAGGTTTTTCGTATAAAATGACCTAAACACTTTGAATAGGACGATATGAGTCAATATAGATCAAATGTGATCGTTTTTAAGTAAAAACACGTATTTATCCCTGAACATGTTATAAACACTTGAAATACATTGATTTAAGTCAAACTTGGTAATTAAGGAGAAGTTTTTTGTATAAATGACATAAATACTTCGAATAGGACGATATGAGTTAATATAGGTCAAATGGGATCAGTTTTAGGTAGAAATGGACGAATTTACCCTTGAACAAGTCATAAACACTTGAAATACATCGATTTGAGTCAATCTCGGTCAAGCATGACATGGTTTAGGTATAAAATGACCTATAAATTTCGAATAGGAAGATATGAGTCAATATTGGTCAAATGGGATCGGTTTTAGGTAGAAAATAACGTATTTACCCTTGGACATGTCATAAAAATTTGAAATACATCAATTTGTGTTAAATTTGGTGAAACGGTAGAGGTTTTGGGTATAAAATGATATAAAAACTTCGAATACGATGATATGAGTGAATATAGGTCTAATGGGTTCGGTTACGTTATCGGTTTAAAATTACATATTTACGATTGAACATATCATAAACACTTGAAATACATAGAGTCAAACTCGGTTAAAAGGGGGAGGTTTTGGGTTTAAAATGAGCTAATTACTTTGAATAGGACGATATTGGTCGACATAAGTCGAATGGGATCGGTTTTGGGTCGAAAATGACGTAATTAACCTTGAACATGTCTTAAATACAAGAAATACGTAGAAATATATCGATTTGTGGCAAACTCGGTCATACGGGGGAGGTTTTAGGTATAAAATGACCTAAACACTTCCAATAGGATGATACGAGTCAATATAGGTCAAATGGGATTGGTTTTGAGTTGAGAATGATGTATTTACCCTTGAACATAGCATAAACACTTGAAATACATAGATTTGAGTCTACCTCGGTCAAATAGGAGAGGTTTTTGGTATAAAATGACCTAAACACTTTAAATAGGACGATATGAGTCAATATAGGTCAAATGTGATCGGTTTTTCGTAGAAAATGACGTATTTATCCTTGACCATATCATAAATACTTAAAATACATCCATTTAAGTCAAACTGTGTAGCAAAGAGAGCTTTTTTGTATAAATGACCGAAATACTTTGAATAGGACGATATGAGTCAATATAGATCAATAGGATAGGTTTTAGGTATAAAAGGATGAATTTACCCTTAAACAAGTCATAAACACTTGAAATACAACGATTTGAGTCAAACTCGGTCAAACGGGAAAGGTTTTGGTATAAAATGACCTATAAATTTCGAATAGGACGATATGAGTTAATACTGGCCAAATGGGATCGGGTTTAGGTAGAAAATAACGTATTTACCCTAGGACATGGCATAAAAATTTGAAATACATCAATTTGAGTTAAATTTGGTGAAAGGGTAGAGGTTTTGGGTATAAAATGACATAAAAACGTCGAATACGATGATATGAGTCAATATAGGTTTAATGGGATCGATTTTCGGTTGAAAATTACATATTTACGCTTAAACATATCATAAACACTTGAAATCCATAGATTTGAGTCAAACTCGGTCAAAAGGGGGAGGTTTTGGGTTTAAAATGAGCTAATTACTTTGAATAGGACGATATTGGTCTAAATAGTCAAATATGATCGATTTTGGGTCAAAATGACGTAATTAACCTTGAACATGTCTTAAATACAAGAAATACGTAGAAATACTTCGATTCGAGGCAAACTCGGTCATACGGGGGAGGTTTTAGGTATAAAATGACCTTAAGACTTCGAGTAGGACGATATGAGTCAATATAGGTCAAATGGGATAGGTTTTGAGCTGAAAATGACGTATTTACCCTTGAACATAGCATAAACACTTGAAATACATAGATTTGAGTCTACCTCGCTCAAACGGGAGAGGTTTTTCGTATAAAATGACCTAAACACTTTGAATAGGACGATATGAGTCAATATAGATTAAATGTGATCGTTTTTAAGTAAAAACACGTATTTATCCCTGAACATGTAATAAACACTTGAAATACATTGATTTAAGTCAAACTTGGTAATTAAGGAGAAGTTTTTTGTATAAATGACATAAATACTTCGAATAGGACGATATGAGTTAATATAGGTCAAATGGGATCAGTTTTAGGTAGAAATGGACGAATTTACCCTTGAACAAGTCATAAACACTTGAAATACATCGATTTGAGTCAATCTCGGTCAAGCATGACATGGTTTAGGTATAAAATGACCTATAAATTTCGAATAGGAAGATATGAGTCAATATTGGTCAAATGGGATCGGTTTTAGGTAGAAAATAACGTATTTACCCTTGGACATGTCATAAAAATTTGAAATACATCAATTTGTGTTAAATTTGGTGAAACGGTAGAGGTTTTGGGTATAAAATGATATAAAAACTTCGAATACGATGATATGAGTGAATATAGGTCTAATGGGTTCGGTTACGTTATCGGTTTAAAATTACATATTTACGATTGAACATATCATAAACACTTGAAATACATAGAGTCAAACTCGGTTAAAAGGGGGAGGTTTTGGGTTTAAAATGAGCTAATTACTTTGAATAGGACGATATTGGTCGACATAAGTCGAATGGGATCGGTTTTGGGTCGAAAATGACGTAATTAACCTTGAACATGTCTTAAATACAAGAAATACGTAGAAATATATCGATTTGTGGCAAACTCGGTCATACGGGGGAGGTTTTAGGTATAAAATGACCTAAACACTTCCAATAGGATGATACGAGTCAATATAGGTCAAATGGGATTGGTTTTGAGTTGAGAATGATGTATTTACCCTTTAACATAGCATAAACACTTGAAATACATAGATTTGAGTCTACCTCGGTCAAATAGGAGAGGTTTTTGGTATAAAATGACCTAAACACTTTAAATAGGACGATATGAGTCAATATAGGTCAAATGTGATCGGTTTTTCGTAGAAAATGACGTATTTATCCTTGACCATATCATAAATACTTAAAATACATCCATTTAAGTCAAACTGTGTAGCAAAGAGAGCTTTTTTGTATAAATGACCGAAATACTTTGAATAGGACGATATGAGTCAATATAGATCAATAGGATAGGTTTTAGGTATAAAAGGATGAATTTACCCTTAAACAAGTCATAAACACTTGAAATACAACGATTTGAGTCAAACTCGGTCAAACGGGAAAGGTTTTGGTATAAAATGACCTATAAATTTCGAATAGGACGATATGAGTTAATACTGGCCAAATGGGATCGGGTTTAGGTAGAAAATAACGTATTTACCCTAGGACATGGCATAAAAATTTGAAATACATCAATTTGAGTTAAATTTGGTGAAAGGGTAGAGGTTTTGGGTATAAAATGACATAAAAACGTCGAATACGATGATATGAGTCAATATAGGTTTAATGGGATCGATTTTCGGTTGAAAATTACATATTTACGCTTAAACATATCATAAACACTTGAAATCCATAGATTTGAGTCAAACTCGGTCAAAAGGGGGAGGTTTTGGGTTTAAAATGATCTAATTACTTTGAATAGGACGATATTGGTCTAAATAGTCAAATATGATCGATTTTGGGTCAAAATGACGTAATTAACCTTGAACATGTCTTAAATACAAGAAATACGTAGAAATACTTCGATTCGAGGCAAACTCGGTCATACGGGGGAGGTTTTAGGTATAAAATGACCTTAAGACTTCGAGTAGGACGATATGAGTCAATATAGGTCAAATGGGATAGGTTTTGAGCTGAAAATGACGTATTTACCCTTGAACATAGCATAAACACTTGAAATACATAGATTTGAGTCTACCTCGCTCAAACGGGAGAGGTTTTTCGTATAAAATGACCTAAACACTTTGAATAGGACGATATGAGTCAATATAGATTAAATGTGATCGTTTTTAAGTAAAAACACGTATTTATCCCTGAACATGTAATAAACACTTGAAATACATTGATTTAAGTCAAACTTGGTAATTAAGGAGAAGTTTTTTGTATAAATGACATAAATACTTCGAATAGGACGATATGAGTTAATATAGGTGAAATGGGATCAGTTTTAGGTAGAAATGGACGAATTTACCCTTGAACAAGTCATAAACACTTGAAATACATCGATATTAGTCAAACTCGGTCAAGCAGGACATGGTTTAGGTATAAAATGACCTATAAATTTCGAATAGGAAGATATGAGTGAATATTGGTGAAATGGGATCGGTTTTAGGTAGAAAATAACGTATTTCCCCTTGGACATGTCATAAAAATTTGAAATACATCAATTTGTGTTAAATTTGGTGAAACGGTAGAGGTTTTGGGTATAAAATGATATAAAAACTTCGAATACGATGATATGAGTGAATATAGGTCTAATGGGTTCGGTTACGTTATCGGTTTAAAATTACATATTTACGATTGAACATATCATAAACACTTGAAATACATAGAGTCAAACTCGGTTAAAAGGGGGAGGTTTTGGGTTTAAAATGAGCTAATTACTTTGAATAGGACGATATTGGTCGACATAAGTCGAATGGGATCGGTTTTGGGTCGAAAATGACGTAATTAACCTTGAACATGTCTTAAATACAAGAAATACGTAGAAATATATCGATTTGTGGCAAACTCGGTCATACGGGGGAGGTTTTAGGTATAAAATGACCTAAACACTTCCAATAGGATGATACGAGTCAATATAGGTCAAATGGGATTGGTTTTGAGTTGAGAATGATGTATTTACCCTTGAACATAGCATAAACACTTGAAATACATAGATTTGAGTCTACCTCGGTCAAATAGGAGAGGTTTTTGGTATAAAATGACCTAAACACTTTAAATAGGACGATATGAGTCAATATAGGTCAAATGTGATCGGTTTTTCGTAGAAAACGACGTATTTATCCTTGACCATATCATAAATACTTAAAATACATCCATTTAAGTCAAACTCTGTAGCAAAGAGAGCTTTTTTGTATAAATGACCGAAATACTTCGAATAGGACGATATAAGTCAATATAGATCAATAGGATAGGTTTTAGGTATAAAAGGATGAATTTACCCTTAAAACAGTCATAAACACTTGAAATACAACGATTTGAGTCAAACTCGGTCAAACGGGAAAGGTTTTGGTATAAAATGACCTATAAATTTCGAATAGGACGATATGAGTTAATACTGGCCAAATGGGATCGGGTCTAGGTAGAAAATAACGTATTTACCCTTGGACATGGCATAAAAATTTGAAATACATCAATTTGAGTTAAATTTGGTGAAACGGTAGAGGTTTTGGGTATAAAATGACATAAAAACGTCGAATACGATGATATGAGTCAATATAAGTCTAATGGGATCGATTTTCGGTTGAAAATTACATATTTACGCTTAAAAATATCATAAACAATTGAAATATATAGATTTGAGTCAAACTCGGTCAAAAGGGGGAGGTTTTAGGTTTAAAATGAGCTAATTACTTTGAATAGGACGATATTGGTCTAAATAGTCAAATATGATCGATTTTGGGTCAAAATGACGTAATTAACCTTGAACATGTCTTAAATACAAGAAATACGTAGAAATATATCGATTTGTGGCAAACTCGGTCATACGGGGGAGGTTTTAGGTATAAAATGACCTTAAGACTTCGAATAGGACGATATGAGTCAATATAGGTCAAATGGGATAGGTTTTGAGCTTAAAATGACGTATTTACCCTTGAACATAGCATAAACACTTGAAATACATAGATTTGAGTCTACCTCGCTCAAACGGGAGAGGTTTTTCGTATAAAATGACCTAAACACTTTGAATAGGACGATATGAGTCAATATAGATCAAATGTGATCGTTTTTAAGTAAAAACACGTATTTATCCCTGAACATGTTATAAACACTTGAAATACATTGATTTAAGTCAAACTTGGTAATTAAGGAGAAGTTTTTTGTATAAATGACATAAATACTTCGAATAGGACGATATGAGTTAATATAGGTCAAATGGGATCAGTTTTAGGTAGAAATGGACGAATTTACCCTTGAACAAGTCATAAACACTTGAAATACATCGATTTGAGTCAAACTCGGTCAAGCAGGACATGGTTTAGGTATAAAATGACCTATTAATTTCGAATAGGAAGATATGAGTCAATATTGGTGAAATGGGATCGGTTTTAGGTAGAAAATAACGTATTTCCCCTTGGACATGTCATAAAAATTTGAAATACATCAATTTGTGTTAAATTTGGTGAAACGGTAGAGGTTTTGGGTATAAAATGATATAAAAACTTCGAATACGATGATATGAGTGAATATAGGTCTAATGGGTTCGGTTACGTTATCGGTTTAAAATTACATATTTACGATTGAACATATCATAAACACTTGAAATACATAGAGTCAAACTCGGTTAAAAGGGGGAGGTTTTGGGTTTAAAATGAGCTAATTACTTTGAATAGGACGATATTGGTCGACATAAGTCGAATGGGATCGGTTTTGGGTCGAAAATGACGTAATTAACCTTGAACATGTCTTAAATACAAGAAATACGTAGAAATATATCGATTTGTGGCAAACTCGGTCATACGGGGGAGGTTTTAGGTATAAAATGACCTAAACACTTCCAATAGGATGATACGAGTCAATATAGGTCAAATGGGATTGGTTTTGAGTTGAGAATGATGTATTTACCCTTGAACATAGCATAAACACTTGAAATACATAGATTTGAGTCTACCTCGGTCAAATAGGAGAGGTTTTTGGTATAAAATGACCTAAACACTTTAAATAGGACGATATGAGTCAATATAGGTCAAATATTTATCCTTGACCATATCATAAATACTTAAAATACATCCATTTAAGTCAAACTCTGTAGCAAAGAGAGCTTTTTTGTATAAATGACCGAAATACTTCGAATAGGACGATATGAGTCAATATAGATCAATAGGATAGGTTTTAGGTAT
The DNA here is from genome assembly GCA_026401315.1 of Dysphania ambrosioides. NCBI lineage: Eukaryota > Viridiplantae > Streptophyta > Magnoliopsida > Caryophyllales > Amaranthaceae > Dysphania > Dysphania ambrosioides. Next base: position 8,487,599 of record CM048662.1, read on the forward strand.
AAAAGGATGAATTTACCCTTAAACAAGTCATAAACACTTGAAATACAACGATTTGAGTCAAACTTGGTCAAACGGGAAAGGTTTTGGTATAAAATGACCTATAAATTTCGAATAGGACGATATGAGTTAATACTGGCCAAATGGGATCGGGTTTAGGTAGAAAATAACGTATTTACCCTTGGACATGGCATAAAAATTTGAAATACATCAATTTGAGTTAAATTTGGTGAAACGGTAGAGGTTTTGGGTATAAAATGACATAAAAACGTCGAATACGATGATATGAGTCAATATATGTCTAATGGGATCGATTTTCGGTTGAAAATTACATATTTACGCTTAAAAATATCATAAACAATTGAAATAAATAGACTTGAATCAAACTCGGTCAAAAGGGGGAGGTTTTGGGTTTAAAATGAGCTAATTACTTTGAATAGGACGATATTGGTCTAAATAGTCAAATATGATCGATTTTGGGTCAAAATGACGTAATTAACCTTGAACATGTCTTAAATACAAGAAATACGTAGAAATATATCGATTTGTGGCAAACTCGGTCATACGGGGGAGGTTTTAGGTATAAAATGACCTTAAGACTTCGAATAGGACGATATGAGTCAATATAGGTCAAATGGGATAGGTTTTGAGCTGAAAATGACGTATTTACCCTTGAACATAGCATAAACACTTGAAATACATAGATTTGAGTCTACCTCGCTCAAACGGGAGAGGTTTTTCGTATAAAATGACCTAAACACTTTGAATAGGACGATATGAGTCAATATAGATCAAATGTGATCGTTTTTAAGTAAAAACACGTATTTATCCCTGAACATGTTATAAACACTTGAAATACATTGATTTAAGTCAAACTTGGTAATTAAGGAGAAGTTTTTTGTATAAATGACATAAATACTTCGAATAGGACGATATGAGTTAATATAGGTCAAATGGGATCAGTTTTAGGTAGAAATGGAAAAATTTACCCTTGAACAAGTCATAAACACTTGAAATACATCGATTTGAGTCAAACTCGGTCAAGCAGGACATGGTTTAGGTATAAAATGACCTATAAATTTCGAATAGGAAGATATGAGTCAATATTGGTCAAATGGGATCGGTTTTAGGTAGAAAATAACGTATTTACCCTTGGACATGTCATAAAAATTTGAAATACATCAATTTGTGTTAAATTTGGTGAAACGGTAGAGGTTTTGGGTATAAAATGATATAAAAACTTCGAATACGATGATATGAGTGAATATAGGTCTAATGGGTTCGGTTACGTTATCGGTTTAAAATTACATATTTACGATTGAACATATCATAAACACTTGAAATACATAGAGTCAAACTCGGTTAAAAGGGGGAGGTTTTGGGTTTAAAATGAGCTAATTACTTTGAATAGGACGATATTGGTCTAAATAGTCAAATATGATCGATTTTGGGTCAAAATGACGTAATTAACCTTGAACATGTCTTAAATACAAGAAATACGTAGAAATATATCGATTTGTGGCAAACTCGGTCATACGGGGGAGGTTTTAGGTATAAAATGACCTTAAGACTTCGAATAGGACGATATGAGTCAATATAGGTCAAATGGGATAGGTTTTGAGCTGAAAATGACGTATTTACCCTTGAACATAGCATAAACACTTGAAATACATAGATTTGAGTCTACCTCGCTCAAACGGGAGAGGTTTTTCGTATAAAATGACCTAAACACTTTGAATAGGACGATATGAGTCAATATAGATCAAATGTGATCGTTTTTAAGTAAAAACACGTATTTATCCCTGAACATGTTATAAACACTTGAAATACATTGATTTAAGTCAAACTTGGTAATTAAGGAGAAGTTTTTTGTATAAATGACATAAATACTTCGAATAGGACGATATGAGTTAATATAGGTCAAATGGGATCAGTTTTAGGTAGAAATGGACAAATTTACCCTTGAACAAGTCATAAACACTTGAAATACATCGATTTGAGTCAAACTCGGTCAAGCAGGACATGGTTTAGGTATAAAATGACCTATAAATTTCGAATAGGAAGATATGAGTCAATATTGGTCAAATGGGATCGGTTTTAGGTAGAAAATAACGTATTTACCCTTGGACATGTCATAAAAATTTGAAATACATCAATTTGTGTTAAATTTGGTGAAACGGTAGAGGTTTTGGGTATAAAATGATATAAAAACTTCGAATACGATGATATGAGTGAATATAGGTCTAATGGGTTCGGTTACGTTATCGGTTTAAAATTACATATTTACGATTGAACATATCATAAACACTTGAAATACATAGAGTCAAACTCGGTTAAAAGGGGGAGGTTTTGGGTTTAAAATGAGCTAATTACTTTGAATAGGACGATATTGGTCGACATAAGTC